>JAUMJM010000005.1:73877500-76377500 GCA_033558235.1 Neomorphus geoffroyi
TATTGTTCCCCTTGCATCCAGTAAAGGATGGAAATTCTCTTTGGCTCTCCTATTGTTGCTAATATATTTGTAGAAACTTTTTTTATTGTCCTTCACTGAACTAGCTAATTGAAGTTCTAGTTGGGCTTAAGGCCTTCTAATTTTCTCTCTGCCTGATCTCACTTCATCCTTGTAGTCCTCCTGAGATGCCTGCCCCTTCTTCCAAAGCTCATATACTTTCCTGTTGTTTTGAGATCCATCCAAAGCTATCTCCTCAGCCAAGTTGGTTTTCTTCCCAGCAGATCCCAAAGTAACTGGGATCTGCTAAGCCGGTACAGGGGTGAGTTCAGTGCCATATAAAATGTACAAGAGTGGTAGTCCAGGCTGCATGTGAATAATCTGACTAGGTCAGTGTGGGAAGCGGATCCGAGAGGCTCAACAGGCAGGAGGCTCACGGCAAAATGATTATTTTCCCATAATACTATCAGGCTTAGCTGGTTTGGTGTCCTGGAATCAAACACACTTCTTTTGTCATACTGAAGGACAACAAGGTCTCACACTACACGCAGAAGCCTAGGCGATGCATTTCCATGTCAACCAGTTTGACCTCGATACAGCCATGCTATAAAACCTGACCTACAGGAATGGCAGTCTAGATCTGCCTTCATAAACTGGCCATCTCCCATTGCTGTGTTTGCTATTCTGTGGCAGCAGGGAGAGGGGACTGACAGCTCTGCTATCCCTCCCCAGGGAATCAGTGGTGACACACATTGTAGCGGTGACACTTAAACCAGTGGGGAGCTAACACACACTGTCAGGAACGAGGGTCACTGCTTTAACTTCAGTGAGGTTGCAGCCTCGTAGGCCAAGCGAAGGAAAAATTTGGAGATGTTTCTGCTCTTTCCCAAGTGAAAGTGCAGGTAAGGTCATTTAAATTCAGCTGCTTTTGCCACATTGGCATGGCAATATAGCACCTGGGGCATCTCTACAGACCACCATGTTGCTCTGGAAGGATGCTGTGACAGCCGGGCTCAGGTCTCACCCTGCTTGGTGCATCACGCTGTAACAGAGCCTTGTACTTACCTTCAGCAACTCAGGCACTGAGAAGCTCTCTCTATTTCTGTTTTGGCTGGAGAAGGGCACTTCTAATATAGCCTGAATTGGATGCAGTAACTCCTACTTTGGTGCCTGTGATTTCAAACAGAAGAATCAGAGCTTTGATCAGGGAGAGGGAGAAATTAGGAAGTTTGTAATGGGGTAATCCTCTCATAAAAAGAAAAATGGCACTGACCTCTTCTCTTCCATCTGGTGCCATAAGGAGGCCAGGTCGCGCTGCACAACAGGCTTAGTTACTGCCTGCACGCTGACAGGAAAAAAGTAAACAACCAGTATTTATTTGTGTAATTAAAGGAGACTAAAACATGATAGAAATATCTAATCTCCGCAAGAAATCCCGTAACCAATTTCCAACATGATTAAACTTTCATTGTTGCAAAACGGAACAATCTAATCAACAGTCTGTGTTCTAATTATGTCTACCTGATCTCAAAATATTTCTGAGCTTGTTTATATCCCCAGGCCTTTTTATCTTGATGTATTGTAAAAGCATTTCTAAAATGAATCAAGTAATGTGTTTTTCTTTCCGTGGCAGGTACAGCATTGTGAGCATAGGGAGGTTCAGAGCCCACTGCCATGAAACGGTGATTGAAAATCTCAGGCAAGCAGGGGGGAGCAATGGAGAAGGAAATTAAAGTGCTCAAGGGGAAGAAACATATCTAGTGCTGGAAACCAAAGGAAAAACCACTGTATACAAATGAGGCTATAGTAGACCTAGAGGGTGAGAAGAAATTATATAGTGCATAAGAAAAAGGGAGAGCAGAAAGACTAAGGTGGGACAGTCAGAGGCACCTAGAAGCAGGATGGAGGTAACAGAGAGAATTCACAATTCCTTAAATTACTATCAATTAAGTTTCAAAAATTCACATTTATATCTCTTTCTAATACTGTATTCTTTTATTCCTTTAAGCATTTCCTCAAACCTGATCTTTGCTAGGAGTTCAGTTAATGACAGTTAGTTGAGGGCGAGGTGGATGAGGGCTGATACATGAACACAGCTGAATAGTTAATACTGTACACTGTATCTTAAGTCACCTCCAAAAGATAGTGAAGGACAAGGACTTCGAAGAGTGGAAAAACTGCTTTTTCCTACTTCCTGTACAGCAAAGTGCATTACAAGGTTTTAATCATGATATTGGCTTTTGGTTGTCACTGTAACTTACAGAACTAACAAGTATGGCATGGCAGTAGGAAAAGACAAAATACTTCAAATTTGAAAGACCAGAATTTGGAACCTTAATACTTTTATAACCATATTAACCATACAAATTATAAAGAAGGAAAAATAAATGCAAACTTTCAAGCTTTTGTTTTAAATTCTTATAAAACTCAAACTCCTTAAAAAACATTTCCCCACACGTGTAACGTTTTAATTCCAAGGTTATGATTTAAATCAAACTTGCTTCCTGGAGTGCTGAAAATCAAAAGAACCTCTAGCACACAGTCAAAGTCCCAATTAGAAAAGCTCCAGCCAAAACACTTTACAGGATAGCAGGAGGCTGTCATCCTCTGTTAGCTCAGATGGTGGAGTTTTTTATGGATGTAGAGCTCCAGCCTTACCATTTTGAATGACTAGGATGTTAAAACAATTGTCATCATAATTTTTAGTGATTGCTACTGTGTAGTTTTCTTAAAAAATATTCCCTTACGCCCAAACACACTTCTACACAGCAAATGTCTTTTGGCAGTCTATTTTTCTTTTCTAGTGTCCCAAGGTGAATAACCTCAAGTTATTTTGACTTCAAGTCAAATATTACTTTACAATATTGCCCCTCATTTCTCTAATAATAAGAATTTATCTCAGGTAAGAAAATGGGTAGGTACTTCTAAACAATATGACAACAGCAAGACCATTTGGACAGGGGAAAAGACAGAGGAGATACCTTTCAACTGATGAATAAGCAATTTTCTGCATGTCTAGTAAAGATTGCTACATTTTTTTTAAACATTCATAAACATTTCACAGCTTCATTTTGAAACACCAGCTCCCCTGTTTTTTTGTGAAGAAAAGAAAGAAAACCAACAACACTCCTATGAGCTGTCACTAGGAAATGTCAGCGAAGCAGCTTCAGAGCTAGAAGAGCGGAAAACCCTGGCTCAGACTTTCATGTTTACTTTATCCAAGTCAGAAGCACACAGTAAGATTAAAACAACTTTCTGCATGAATTAATCGACTTTGTTGAGAACTCACTGTATGACACACACATCCTATAGGAGATTTGCCCAAGATCCAAAGGGCCTTGGGTGCCCAATCCACAGGGGTTTGGATGTCCAATCCAAGGGCAAAGGCAGGAAGGGACTTTGAGACCAATTCAGTAAGGGATGAAGACAGTAGGGATCAGACTAACATGCTTTCCTCAATGGCAAGCAGAAGTAACAAGAGAGTAAATAAAAAAATGGACAAAAAAATTGTCTTGGTTAAAAAATAAACAAAGCACAGTTTTAGAACAAGGCTAGCAATTCCCACAAGTACTTACACAGCCTATATGGCTCCTGTTTAAGTATACCAGTGACTAGCAACATGGAGACACTCAGACTACCCTTATACTAAGGCAGTCCTGATAATAGGTAAGAACCTAATCATGGCTGCACAGAGCTCAGCATCTAATCACTTATCTTTTCCTCTTCACCTCTTCTTTGATTGCAATGTATGTTTTACTTGAAGTGCCTAAATCTCATTTATTTGAGAAGCTTTCTGATCTTACAAGGCATTCCTGTTTCTCCAAACACAGAGAGACAGAGAAACAGACTGATTATAAACTTCCAACAATGCAGAAAGTTGATGTAGTTGCTGATGATTTATATGTTGTTAGATCTTTTATAGGTCATCTTAAAAGTTAACATTTAAATTATTTGAGAGATTCTGACTTAAATTGACTGTTATAACATTATTGCTGCTGACTACCTTGAGTGCTTTTAGTTTCCAGATTTTAATTATTAATCCACCACTACGTGTTGCATTTCTCTGTAGAAACAGAAAGGTTAGTATCCATAATCGACCTTTTTGGTTATTTTTAAAGGTGGGAGAGGAGCAGTGTGGGGGAAGGTGGAGAAAGGAATCAAGTTTTAATTACTTGTTAATATCGCTGTCTAGGTTGCAGAGCTGATTGCAGCCCTGCTCCTTCCCAGGCTCTTTAAGTTTACACTCAGAAGTGTGATTCCACTGGAGGCTGAACTGTTCCCTGCATGTCCAGAATTATCTCTGTGCCAGCTGCTTACAGGAACCCGTGACCAGCAGCTTTTTGTGACACTGGCCTGCTGAAGTAATAAATGAAACAAGATATTAGAAAATAGTTCATAAAAAAGAAAGCTTGTACACATATGCAATCTCATCTAATCTTATGCTTTATTACCATACAAATAAGACAGACAGGTTTCTCTTTTCCATTAGGAAGGACCAAAGCCATCTGCTACTCACAGAAAGCCACAGAGCTTGCTGGAGACCCGAGCTTCTCTTTGCTTTCCTCTTTAGACTCTTACAGTCATTTTTCTCCTGAGGGAAATCTAGATTTAAACAACTGCCATATTTTCTTACCTGCTGCCTCTTTCTGATTCTCCAGAAAGTGCAAAAGAAGATTTATTTTTATTTATTTATTCTACAAAGCCACACTGAGAAATCTTCCTTTATCTCGGCTAGGATTTTCATCATAGGCTGTACTATACATTTATTATCAGAATGTAATATTTAGTCCTTTCTCAGTAACAGGCATAGTCAACTACATCATTTATAGTAAAGTCAAACTGAGAAAGGAACAAGGGAATGGAGCAATCCTTCCTCCATTTTTTTCTTCAGGAACAAGTAAAAGCAGCCCATAATTAGTCACATGTAGAACTTCAATCAAAGATCAGAGCTGCCTGAGACAAAACTCTACGTGTTTCTGCATAACTTCTCTGTGTCCAGCTGTGAAGGTTCCTGTTGGGACTTCTACCTCCCATGCTACTCTGAAAATAAAGATGTAAATGGACCAGACTTTTACTTTCTTGTCTTTTAAATGTACAAAGGACATTGAGACACACACACCATTTGTTTGTGCCATTTTAAATCCTTAGCCCATTCAAAGCAAGACTAGAGGCCACCTGCTTCCACTTCATGTTCTCTTTCCTTCTCTTGCCCTCAGAAATGCGCCAACAGGAGTTAATTACAGGGTATGAAATCAAGTCTTGTTTAGGAAATTGAGATGTGAAAACTGCAGTCTAAAAGGCATACCAGAAGATATTTATGGATCCCCAAAGGTTCAGTATCATCTTTGTACTAAAAAAGCCTTGGATCACAAGCATTACTCAATTCAAATCCAAAATCTAATGTTTACTGGCATTCCTGCTGTATTCAGTGTAGCAAAATGCATTCTAAAGCTCATTCTCCCAGGTTTTAAAGTGATATGACTATAGTCCTGCCACATAAATGAAATAACATTGCAAACCTGACAAGAAAACCATGTTTAATTGACGAAAAAGCAAACTAAGGATTATACATCTTTTTAGTGAAGGAGAAAAATAAAATGGATATGAAACAATGTTTTTATTATCTTGTAGGAAATTTCTTTGCTTTCAAAATTATAAAGCTTTGTTTCACTACCTGTTTAGACACAGGCAGGCCCTAGGAACAAAAATTATTACTGTGTGCTCATTCCTCATGTTTAAAATAGTTTCAATCACTTATACTCACAAGAAGATACTTACCTACGGCTTCGATTGGTTTATTTTTCTTTACTATGTAGATGATGCAAATATTTATTATGCAGCACCATTTGGAAGGATTTTTTTATATTTTACCTCAAAAAGATGAAGTGAATGAATACTGGAAGTTGTGCTATACACACAAGATAAAAATACTAACCTATAAAAAGAAAGCCCATTTTAAATTTTTTTTTCAGATCAGAAAAATGATGAAACTACCCTCAATTTATTCCCTGCCACCAGTCAAATCATGCACACATGCCCATAGTTTCACACAGAAAGATGAGTTTTAACCAAGATTATGTATGGTTAAGATAAAATACTTACAGAGATACTATTGTGATGTTTCTCTGAGGACCTTGAAGTGTTACTTCTGCTCTGTCAAAGACCTCTAGATGGCATACTTTAGTAAATTTTAATGATTACACATATTTTGGCCTCAGCACATTTTACAGGGTTTTCACCAGTGTTTTTGAATTAATCTGCTGTAATGACTGTCAGTTTAATGAGTTATTAAAAGATATTCATGTTTTTGTAGTGCAAAGTGTAGCTAAAATAGAATAAACAACATTTCATTTATTACAAAAGTTCCTAGATAAAATATATTTCTCTGCCTGAACAGCATTGTGGGCTCTAGGGAAAATAAAAGGAACAGTATTTTCAAGCAATAAAATATTTTCTGGAACAGTACACGTGCCTGCAAAAATTATAATAATCTACCTTCCTTTGGAATTTTGAATAGTTTATCTGGTAGGGATCTCTGAAAGGTTTTAGAAGCAGAACTTCTAGTAAACGAAATGGAAACTTGCTGCTAGGATCTCTGCTTAGCATTATATCAGAATGGCATTAATATGTAGTAGGCCCCCAAATACCGGTATCATTAAATCAGCAAATACAAATTCTAATATAACGCAGGCTTTCTATTACTGCACATGGAGCCCACTAACTTGCATTTGGCTATAACCTGTCTTTCAATGCTATACACTTTGCAGAGTTAGATCTTAGTAAGGCAATCTGTCTGGAAAAGGACAAATCAAAGAGATGCTGACTGTCATTGCCATCAAATAAAGTGATAGTCTCTTCATATATTCACACACACACACACAAAATGAGACTTTTCTGTGCCAATTCACCACGAGAACTGGACCCAAACAATGTGATTACTGCATGGTTCATCTCCCTTTTATCCAAGATAACGGCTGTCTGGGGCTTCCTGAGTCACAGGAAATCAACTCTACTGGTACAGGCTTTCTAGGACATGGATTCATCTTGTGCCTTCTTGGATTTCCTACTGAATAATGCAAGTTCTGGGCCGGTTTCCTTGTGCCTGAACTGCTTCCAAACCTTCAGCAGTGTAGGTGGACTGAGGGCTCCATGCAACCACATGCCGACTGATAATCCCAGATTATCACGATACAACTTGCCTTCTCTGCACACACAGACTGCTTTCTCACCTCCACTTGACTTAAAGTGCCTCCTCAGTCATCTCTTGTACTCCCTGCCCTCAGTCACCACGCTCCTCCCTTCTTTCTCTTCCTGCAAAGTCCTAAATACTTGGAAAAAACCAACTGAGAAAGCCTTTCCACCTCTATCCCAGGCAATTCCCCAATATTTAACTCGATTACAGATTCTGACCCACACAAAGCTGCCTCATAATAATAATTGCTATGGGGCATGTCCGCAACAATATATGCTTTGTTTAGGAATGCAGATGGGAGCGGATTAGAAAACCTAACTTAAACCTCAGAATCATTAGCTAGTTATGCTTAATTCAATAAGTATGTGTTTTGTCTAGTTTTTAACCTCCTAAATTAAACCATATAAGCCCACTTGTCTGTATTCTAGCAGGTGGGTGCTACTGCACGTTTTATTCAGAATGCCACGGGAAAAGGGAAATGAACAAACACTATATAAAAGAAGAACAAGCTAAAAATACCCTGGGGTTATTGCAAACTCCAGCAGATTTTTGCAGGTGTTCTGGGCTTCAACAGCACAGTGAGAGTTTTTCATTCATGTTCTGCCTGCTTCCTGGAAACAGCACTGATGTGAATACCCAAGCTAAAGAAAACAAAACCCAATGTAAATTTCAAAGAGAGAACTGGCTTTATATCCCATAGATTATTATATAGCTATGTTCACAAACTGTGCCTAGGCATCTCAGGCATGTTGAACTATTCAAGCATAAACAGAGCCAAGATTATTTATAGTTCTTTTGTGTCATATTGTATAAGGCTATGTTGCAATTGCCCGAATAATAGGGCCCAAGGTGACACATACTATAATATTAATAGAGGGGCAGAGGGGGAAATTACCAAATTGAAGTGCTTCAAAATCTACAAACTGTAGCAAGAACAAACAATGTCATAAGAAAGTCATTCCTCTCTAAAACCACATGGATCCAGGTTCCTTTTAATCATTTTGTCTAGTTGTGTACTCTGTTTTATGATGGTTTAATTGTAGCCGTACTTCAAATGTGGTGCACTGATGGGGGACAGCAGGGGAGCATTAGGCATAAAATTTAACTGCAAAGCTCAATGCAATCCTAATTATGGTGCTGCTATGACACCTCCATAATTACTCATTCTTATCCACTGGCTCTACTAAAATAATTCACAAGACAAAAAGCAGGCTGAGAATGCCAGCATTGTCACTGCAGTCCAAATCTAGACAGGAGTAAAACATGGTGATTGTTGGCTTTTCGACATCGACATCACTCCGCAGAACTTACAGAAGCCTTATTTTAAGTACTCTGTTTCCATACAATTCAAAGGTCATCTAAATTAGCTGGAAGGGATTGTGGAAGAGAGAAGTGCCTAAAATCTCATCTTTCTCAGGCACCTCTGTGGTCTGTGTTAGTTGTTTTTATGAAGTTAGCTTCCACAGTCCTGAAGTCCGCATAGGCAAATTACACTCTTCATCTTAAAAGCAGCTAGAAATAGAAGTGGAACTCCTGCCATTATTTTTATTTTCTTTTTATAACAACCTAGGAGAAGTGCATTTAAGTCAAGGACAAAATAAGTAAGCATCACCACGCATTCATCCCTCCCTTGATGAGGATTGCAGTGACAGGGCTGGCATTCTCAGCTTGCTCCTTGTCTTGTGAAACACTAAGAGGAGAAAGCGGATAGGGAAGAGTAATGATAAATGTGTCATAGCAGTGCAGTAATTAGGATTGCACTAGGCTTTGCACTTGATTCAGGAAACATGGATCAATGTTCAGTCCTCTTTTTGCTCAGGCAATGCCCGTATCACAGGACTGCAGAGCCAATCCTTCACTCTTTTTACAGACTGAACAACTTAGCCTCTAGATTTACAGTTAGGATACTTTCACGGGAAGGGAAAGGCTAGGCAAGGATCTGCATTCCTTAGGCAGAAGATCAATTGCAACTTTGAACTTTACATCATAATTCAAGGGGTATGTATATACCAGGGGAACCCTCTCAGTACTTCCTCTTCCCACTTCCTTCTGCCACATTTATTATGCAGTGGAAGCATCAAGCCTAGACAACTAAATAGTTTTTTTAATAAAGATAGCAATCTTGACTACACTCATAAACAAAAAGCTTTAGCTACCTTCAATAGTCCACTAAAAAATATAGGTATGGATTCACATCCATACTTTTCAGTATCGAGATAGTTATTTTGTGCACAGCACTCTTGTACTTGTGCCCCATTTTATATGGTTCTGTGTTTTATAGTTTATGTTTAAAAGTATCACCAGAGCTGGAGGAGCTACATAATTCCTGATAACCTGCAAAAGACACTCTGGGATATGCAAAAGAGCAGCAACATCTTCTATCACAACAAGGTTAAAAAGCATTTGTTTTAGCTGTGCAGAAAAGGTCAAGGACAACTGCCAAACTCTTATTGCTGCATTTCAGCCTTTCCAACCTCTAATCTTAAATCAGGTTAGGTAGGATACAAAATCATTTATTGGGCCATGAAGCAAGGGATCTTTATATTTTGGGGATGACAACAGCAGAGATAGAGATTTCCTCTATGACTGGTAAATCCCAGTCATCCAAAAATTTGAGAGTTTAGTTTGAAATAGTATGGTTAAAAATTATTTTGGAAACAGTGAATAAAAGAGTCATATTTTTAAGATTTTTCCCCTTGAAAAACAAAGACTGGAGACTTAAAAAAAACCCCAATCAAACCTAAAACCAGATATTCCAGTACTAACATCCAACCGCGAAACTGGAATAAGACACCACATACTCCAAGAATTTAAAATAAATAGTAAGTTTGCAACACTGTCCCTGTTCAGCTCATTCATCTCCAGAGTGCAAGGTTGGCTAATAGGTGCCGACAGCAGAGGTCATACCAACTTCCCAGCCTACTGGAACGTGCTTAAAGGATTAGTACCAAGGGACTTAATACTATTGAGAGTACTTTATTCTCTCTGCTAGTTCTTGGTTATTGTGAGGAGCTTCTTCCCTCTGCCTATACAACAGCAAAATATCTAATAAAAGGAAAAATCAGGCACCTTTATTTCATTTCCTGATTCTTTCATGGCTGATTTCTAAAAACTGAGATCCATTTCACTTAGTGAAACTTGTGAACCAATTTAGACTCATGAGGTGCAACTGTCGATCAATACTTTGGAGGCTGAGGTCAACTAAAACATTGGAATATGCGTTGTTAACTCTAAATACGGTTGCTGTGAAACTAATGCACAGTCATTTTAAAAGTAATCAAAAGATTTATTCCTAGATCAAATTTTTGCTTAAAACCAATCTGAATGCACACTTCCTTTATATATGTATATACACATATACATATTTATACACATGCATGTGTATACATAAATATATACATGCATGTATATGAACACCATTAGTGTTCAAGTGTTTCATAAATGTGAATTAAAATTAGAAGATTTCTTTTCATTCACACTGATAAAGTGAGGCAAAATAAGTTTCAGTGCTTCATTTCCCTGAAGTTAGATTAAGAGTCACCTGACTGCCTACAGACTTCTATAATGTAGATGGATATGTGAGAGCTAGACAACTAGATTTTTATTATAGTCAGCACAGAAATGTAGGCTTATTCAGAGTATGATTGATTTCAGTTGAAGGTAGAGGTCTAGATGAGACTAGAGGTCTGAAAATCTGGCAGGAGAAATACTTTTCTAGCCCATTTGCAGATCCATTTCACAACATAAACAAAGCCAGGATATCTGCAGTAATCACAACCACACATCCCGCCCAGTTTAAAATCAAACATGTTTAGAACTCAAACCTACAAAATTCACATCTGAATTCACATCTGTCTTGCTTTTCTTAAGATGTAAAAATCAAATACATCATCCATTAAATAACATATTGACAGTCTCTGATTCAAAGCATATGGAGAAATCCAAAGTTCACTAAATTTTCTTTACTCTCAGTAATATAATTTCTGATCTGAAGCCAGCCATGAAATACAGAATCTGGCTGAGGAAGCTGTGGACAACTGAAGTGCAAATGGTTAATGAAACTCAGCCCTAGAAACAGCCATACTACATCAGTGCAACATAAATATTTCAAAAGTAAAGATGTCACTAAGAAATATTTTTAAAAAATATATATTTATAATGGAAAGATTCCTGATGAAGAACATTATCCATAATTTTTTTCCTCCCTAAGAGACTGGAGAATATCTACTCAGTGCCTTTTACCTCTAAGACAGGAATGTCAACTCACGGCAGCATGACAGGAATATCAAGCTCCTGCAGTGTAACATGTGTCACACACGCTGCACACGTGACCAGTGCGCTGGTAGGAGTGTAGGGGCAAGGAGCTCGGCTCTGCCGCTGGGTAGAAACAAGGTGCAGGGCTGGATTTGGCCCGCGGGCCACGAGTTTAACACCCTTGCAAGAGTAGGAAGGAATGTCTGGATCGCTGAACACACCTGTAGCAAACAGCATCATGAGGAAGAGCTTACAGATTGATGCAGACATCTTCTGGAAAATACAGCACAATCAGAAGAGGAATTAATAATACGTTGGGTTTTTTTCTTCCAAATGAATGACATCTGCGGCTCATGTAAAATGTCCTATTCCATTAACACGTGTTCAGAGACAAAAAGTAAAGTGCACATAAGAAAACTCTTAAACTTGAGTTGTTCAGTAACACAGAACAAAACTACATGTCTAAATCTCCGTATGTCATTTTTTAAGCGGACAAAAGCTTCTTGTCTACTGCAAAAATGTTCATGTATATATACAGGAAAACGGATAACTATGGTGGTGACCTCTGCTGTTTCTCTAGGAGGGAAAATTAGATGAAAATAAACAGATAAGTTTTGTCTCTTCTATAGGAACAAATTATCCTCCTTACCCTTTAACAATCCATCACAACTTTTTTTGCCATCAGCTTAAACAACCAGCTGAGGGGATTTTGCTAATTGTAGGCAAGGTGCAAAATTTAGTTATCAGTTTATTTCTTCTTCTTCTAAAAAGAAAAAGCAGAACATTCAAATGCTCCTATTGGCTTTATCAGTAAAACTGAGATATGTAAGACTGTGAATAAATACCAATAATACTGACTAGTAAAAGCTAATGAATGATACGGGCCCCATGATGCTAAAAGAGAATGCCAAAATGCTCAAGCAAACTAGGCTATTAGATTTTCTACCTGCTATGTTGCCAATAAGGCAAATACAATGATTTCATTTATCTAAATACCTGCTGATATTCACAAATAATGGAGGTTTAAACTACTCAGTGTGCAGTAAGGCACTTGGAGAAAGAAAACAAAAATAAAGCACATTGCATAAAAATAAAAGAATTGTGCAACTGCACATCTTTGTTTATATTGAGGGGGACCATGATTTCTGGTTACTAGTGCAAACGCACAGCTGAACAGCTAACTGCATGGATAGACGAATGTTTATAATATAATTTGGCCATTGAAAAACTGGCCCACAGATCAAACCTGCACAGCCTTGAGCATAAGCAAGCTTTTGTTTTAATTTTTCTTTTTAATGCCTGCATTTACCAGATAAAGTCCTACTACTCACAGCCAGCGACTAGAACAAATGATCTGGTTCAAAGGGCTCTTGTGAGGCACTCTTTTACTACACAACCAAGGACCATTTTTCCTTTGCATTCTCAGTGCCATTTCTAATCCAAAGCAATTGCTCGAAGGTGCCAGACCTATACAGCATGACAGCCAGCAGCAGCAAGTAACATTAATGCCTGCCTCCTCCTGATACTAAATGTTGCTGGACAGAAAACTCATGCTATATTCTGCCCATGTGCCACCATTCCAGAAGTCATAATAATCTCAGATGTTGCTCCTCAAATAACCACAGTGATTCTGTAATGAATGCGGCACTAAGGAGAGAAAAGTAATGTAGATTCATTTAGTAAAGAATATAATGTAACAATAACACAAGGGAGTTTAATTACAAGCAGGAGGCTTTAGTTTTGGACAGTTCACAAGGTTTAATTGCCCATCTCAAGGATGAGGTAGAGAGACACAAAGTGAGTCTTTGCAGCTGCTGTTAATTGGAGGAATCAGGACCACCTAGGAATGGAGGAAGGCCATCACCAAAGCCCACAGCCTGGACTTCTACCTAATGGCAGGAAAAATCTCTGTCATTCAATGCACAACTTTTGGGCCTAAGTCTCAGTTGGTGGAAAAAGATTAATGCAGCTTCACTGATCATACTGAAGTAACGCGGTAACACTGTAAATGCGTTCCTGAACCTTGTGCTTTTTTGAGCTAGCAGAGGTTACGACCAGCTGTGCTACCATGCCAGTTAAAGTGATGAGGAACAGCTGGGCTCACGTGTGCTTAACATGGGGGGCATGGAGGGGTACCAGGAGTTAGCATCAGTGGATGAGACAGATAAAAGCACAGCTGCCTTTTTGATCAAAAAAGATCCTGATTTTGGTCATCTATTTGCAGCTTGACAAAGCTGTGACAATCAGCTGTGACCTTGGAAAAGTCACTTCTTTTGTTTCACTCCTTTGCATTCCTGTCTGTGAAGCATCTTGAGAGCTGCTTATGTACCAGTGCTATTTGAAACCTACACATTATTCTTGTAACCTGCAATCTTTCATAATTAATTTTGATGAATGCAATTTTGATTTAAAACTCTATTTTAAGTCTTTCACAGATCTCAATAGAAGAAACACTTCTAAAGAAACGAGTTCTTTTTTTGTTAATCACACATGACATATCTGTTCCCCACTAATATCTTTCTGATGTAGAATTTAATTTACTTTCCACTGTTTTACTTTTAATTATTGCAAGACTCCCAAGCAATAAACTAAAGCACAACATTGATGGGACAAGCCTTTAAAATGATGAGACATAACTATTAATTGCAACTTAAAAGTCCCTAGCAGCACTTATTTGCTATAAATACTAGCTGACTTGAAAAGCTGGAAAAGACTAGTATGGTGTAAGAGTCAATTAGATATATACTGCAGATATCTTTGTTACTGAATTTGATTATCAATAGAGCAAGTCTCAGATTGAGATACTGACTCAAGTGTTAGCATTCACATTTTTTTTTAAGGACAAATATATTAGCTTGTATGGCCACTTAATTATTTTGCAAATTATTATTTTACCTACTATCCTGTAATGCATAGCATATGCCAAGTTCACATTTTTACACTTTTACAGTGTAAACAGTGCTCAGTTGTATGGCAAAACTTTTAGTCATCCCTAAAGGCAAACAACTATTTGCATTTCTTTTCTCTGTCTTTTTTTTATTATTTTTTTTCCCTGAGGAACATGACAGAATTATATTTTTACCTGCAATAAGAGAACTGGATTGTAAAATAGTATGCCTATCACAAGTAACTCACCAGAGTACTCTTCTTAAAACATATTATTAAAATGTTTAGCAAGTCTCTGTTTTAATCCCAAGCACATTTGGAAACCGAAAACTCCTTCTCAGAAGGAATGTGTCCACAGGAAGAGGGGCTTTGTCAGTTTTGTGAAAGAGCTTTTAATTACCTGCATTTAATTGAGACTTGTTCATACACACTGGGAAACAATTTGTGAGGTTTACTGAGTCTGCAGCATAGCTCAAATATTAAATCATTCCTTTCTCTATTAACTTACCCCACCTACTGTCTTTAAGCCATGTTTTTGGGGGGTGTTTTTGTTTGTTTGTTCTCTTTTCAAGAAGAATGAAAAGCACAGTTACGATCTTCTGGTGCAGTGAAATCAGCATGGTTCACAGTTAGGGCACGTGGTCAGAACAGGATAAGTGGAATTTTTTCTCAGCTGTATCAGTTAAACAGCAGGAGACTACACAAGTCATGTCACCCTCTGTCTGGCATTTACATCAATGTGGAGAAAAGTACTTTTCCATTCCTGTTACAATTTTATGAGAAGTGGAAAACCAGAAACAGCTATGTAGAAACAAAATACCAGGTGACTGTTTTGTAGAAGACCAAACACCATCCCACGCCAAGATAAAATTAAGCACGCATTTTCTAGTTTGCTTTTATTTGCAAATTGGATTAATGTACTAAAACCCAGTAATTTCCAATTGTGAGCACAACTTCTGCAAAGACAATGGGAAGGTAAGACAGATAACCAGATGCTTCAGAAAATAAGCAAATATTTGATTTGCAGCAGCACCCAGAGATCCAGGAAAGAGCAGTAGAAAACTGCCTCTGTTCTGATATGCTTCTCTAAGTAGATAGGATGGGGTTGGGAGTAAGAAGTTCTGGTATAATTTAGCTAATTAGTATAAAACTTTGTTTTATAGAGGACATGAATGCTTTCTTGTGAAAAAGTGAGAGCACAGAATGCTCTAAGAATAAAGTGCTAAAAATACTGAGGACCTCACTGTACTGGCTGCTGCTATGGGCCCTGATAGTTTTATGTCTGAGAAGGGTGACACTGCATTGAGGAAGATTTGTACTGCACTGTTACCTCAATTAGTGTGTTTCATAAATATCATTCAGAAATACATGTGACAATAACTGCAAAATGAACTGGTCGTGTCCATTTCTGTTAACAAAGTCATGGAAAACACTGACCATCCACCCTTGATAGATGTACATCCTCCTGATCCTGAGCTCTTACCTCTGGGAAATTCAGACACAAAGGAAAATTAAAACGAGAATATATATAACAAGTGAGAGGAAACACATCCACAAAGCTGGCACAGGTATACCAGTCTTCTGAAGAATCGTATTTTAAAACTAGCTTTAAGTCCTTATGAAAATATTAAGGCACTCTCCCTGGAAAAAACAAATATCCTACAGAGAGAGAGAATTCTAATCGTATTTTTTCTCAGTCCTTCTCCCTAGCCCTAATTAGTAGGGGGTATTTGCATTGAAACAATCTCTTTTTCTCCTTCATTCATTTGATCAGCTCCTTATCCCTCACCTGGAGCCATAATCTCTTGTCTGTTAGCTTCATAATCTTCTGCACTGCTAAAAGGATTAGGTATCCAGGTGAAGCATGAACAGCAGGAACAGATGATCACACAGGAAACAAATAATATTCTGATTTTTCAGATGCCCATTTCCCCACTGGCAATTAAGTAAAAGAAACTCTAACCACCACCTCCTAGAAAGTAAAGCAGCACATCTGTAAACATACAGAAGAAAAAAAACCAAACAAAACTTAAGACATAGCTTTTAAAATTACTATCCCCAGAATTAAAACTGCATGAAACTACAAAATGAGTAGTATAAAAAGAAAATGTAAGAAGATTTAAAAGAGGAGAAAAAGAGAGACTGAGAGATAATTCTAATGCTTTAACAAAATTGCTGCAATCTTTACAATGCAAATATTTTTCATCCTGAAAACAGATGTCTCTCTGGGCTTTGAAAAAGAATAGGGAAGCTGAACTGGGGATAGGAAGGTTACATTTTCAGTTTATAGTTTTCACTGGGTAAGATCGAGTCTGCCTCTTCACAGCCTATGGTGACTTCTTTATAAGCATATAGGATATTTCTTGCATCTGACTTGTTTTCTTTCTTTAAAGCCAGTACACCTATTGAAGTAAAGAACACTGCTGCCATAACCTTCCATCATGATTGAAAATCTTTCTGAGTATATTGCTCATTAAAAATGTAGGAGAGAAATATTTTCAAAATTCAATATGCTTTTCAAAAACGTAAGATATAAATCTAGCTAGTTTGTACCCTTTTGACATGCCCTTTTTATCTGATATTTGAGACTTTTGTTATTTACCATTTCACTTTTCTCCTTAAACTGGACTTCGGATACTACGCTCAAATACATTCCTTGCTAACACACTGTGTAACTGGAAAATGTTCAGAAATTTCTCTGATTGCTTACATTTGTGAGAAAAAAGAATATTTTGACATGCATTATGGTTCTTTCTTAAGTCTGAAGATACAATAACTTTTGCAAAGGCCAAACAACGGCAGGTGAATACTCAGTTGTGCTTATATGTGGTAATTGGGTAATCTTTTTCTGAAGCAGACAGCATCACCCGGAAAATGAAGCAACCGGAGAAGCAAAAAAGAACATACATCTTCATACTTCTCCTCTTACCTTAAAGTTACAACCCGCTCTTACTTACTTATCTACCAATATTGCCTGAGGCTTAAGGAAGTGTTGATTTCTTCCCTAACAGTTTAATGAGCAATAGATCTGCTTCTCTCCATCACTAGCCTATGGAAATTTACAGTAAGTAAAGCAAGTAAGCCAAACCTATTCCCCAAAATTTTACTATCTCTTTTATCAACTAAAATAGATCTCAGTAAGTGAGTGGACATAATAAATGGCATAACATTGTCAAGGATTTAAAGGTCTGCAAAAATTTCAGTCAAATATAGATTAAGTTAACATAGTTATACTGATCTAACCTGTCCTTTCAGTACTCCTGCCAACAATATACAGGCAGGATCTAGAAAGCTGTCAAAAGACTCTAGCTGAGCAGACAAAACTGAGCACCTGAGCCAGAGGAGCTGATATTTGCTTACACCTACATTTCTTCTGAACCGTTCTTTAAAATCTTACCATTTAGCAAAACCCACTGAAAAATAACACTCAAACAGATTCAAACTTTTTCCAGCAGTCCTCTCTACTACAGTGTTATAGACAGCTTCAAGCACCCACTGTCAGGCATAGGTATCCCAGGACATGAAATTCAAAGCAAAATTTCAGTGATGTAGCAATGATTTAGACGAGACGGAAGATGTATGCGTGCTGATGATGTGTTGAGGACTGCTTCTGGTGGTGTCACACATAATCTGTACTTCAATCTAAGGTTAAGCTGATTTCAACACAAAATAAAACTGCAACGGAATACACTGAATGGAATGTTGAAAATAAGGCAACAAAACCACTCACTACACTACGATTATTTTTTTCTTCTTTTTTTTTCCTTTTCTGCTTGTGAGAATGACACCAGTCTTCCAGGAGATGCATTCACTGCCTGGAGGTTTGCAGAGAAAGTTCCCCTACCTAAGCTAATTGTTGTGATCTAAAAAACCACTTTAACTTCAGCTGTGGCCAAAGGCACAGGAACCTTCTGAACATGGGAACAGCTGTGAGTAGGGTTTGCCACACAGCCACAGTACTGGGATCATTTATGTCATCCCTCACAGCAGCCTCAGGCCACCAACCTTCCAGAGTAAGCTGCAAAGCTTGTATCTTCCCTTGGGTAAAGGAAATGGAAAAACATTTAAAAGGCAGGAATTGAGACTAAAACAGCTAGGATATGGAACATGTTGCTTTCTTCCTCCTTCACATTTATATTCATTACTTATATCACAGGGTATAGCAGAAAAGCCTAGAATCTAGGGCAGGTGCTCTAAATGCCGTACATAACTTTAAACCAACAAAATATCTCAGAAAACTGGAACATCATTGGTGATTGCTGAGGAACTGATTAACGAGGAAGGACAACATTTACTGCAAATGTGTTATTAGACCAAGAATTCACTAAAATGCAAAATGTGGAGAGAAGAGTAGGTGTGTGTTAATGGAATAGTCAACATTTGAAGGCTGCAAATGCCTAAGAAGGAGATAAAGTATTTCTCAGAGTGTCTTAAAAATAAAAGCTACACAAGTTTAGAGACCATTATTATTAAAAAAGGTCTGGTTTTGAGTAGAAAAGCTTTAAAAATATTTTTATATAAACACAAAAGAGTTAAGGAATCGGACTATATAAAAGAATTTAATTTAAGCTGGGCTTTATATTAAATATTAATTGTTGAAAACCAAATCCACCATCTCTGCTATTCAATCAAGAAAATGTATTAGATATGTCATATGTGACTTGAAAAGTGCTGTTGTCCAAGCACTTCTATGTTGCTTAAAATAAGGATCTTTTAAAGGTTATAGCTTGTACACACATTTACATTATTCTGAGTACACATGCAATTCTCTTAATGCAACAGGTCCTGCCAGACCAACCTGATCTCCTTCTATGACAAGGTTACCTGTTTAATGGACAAGGGAAAGGCTGTGGATGTGCTGTACCTGGACTTCAGTAAAGCCTTTGACACTGTTTCTCACGGTATCCTGCTGGAGAAACTGGCTGCCATCGGTCTGGACAGGCACAGCCTCTGCTGGGTTAAAAACTGGCTGGATGGCCGGGCCCAAAGGGTTGTGGTAAATGGAAGTAAATCCAGTTGGAAACCAGTCACGAGCGGTCTTCCCCAGGGTTCAGTGCTGAGTCCAGTCCTGTTCAACATCTTTATCAATGATGTGGATGAAGGAATGGAGTGCACCCTTAGCAGGTGTGCAACGCTGGGTGCAAGTGTGGATCTGCTTGAAGGAAGGGAAGCTCTGCAGAGGGATCTGGATAGGCTGGATCCATGGGCTGAGACCAACGGGATGAGGTTCAACAAGGCCAAGAGCAGAGTCCTCCATTTGGGTCACAACACCCCCGTGCAGCGATTCAGGCTTGGGGAAGAGTGGCTGGAGAGCTGCCTGGCAGAGAAGGACCTGGGGGTGTTGGTTGACAGCGACTGAACATGAGCCAGCAGTGTGCCCAGGTGGCCAAGAGGCCAATGGCATCTTGGCCTGTATCAGACACAGTGTGGCCAGCAGGAGCAGGGAGGTGATTGTGCCCCTGTGCTCAGCACTGGTGAGGCCGCACCTCGAGTGCTGGGTTCAGTTTTGGGCCCCTCACTACAGGAAGGACATTGAGGGGCTGGAGCTTGTGCAGAGAAGGGCAACGAGGCTGGTGAGGGGGCTGGAGAACAAGCCCTACGAGAAGAGACTGAGGGAACTGGGGTTGTTTAGCTTAGAGAAGAGGAGGCTGAGGGGAGACCTCATCACTGTCTACAACTGCCTGAAAGGAGGTTGTGACGGGGTGGGTGCTGGGCTCTTCTCACAAGTGACAGTGATAGGATGAGAGGGAATGGCCACAAGTTGCACCAGGGGAGGTTTAGACTGGACATTAGGAAGAATTTCTTCACTGAGAGAGTAGTCAGGGATTGGAACAGGCTGCCCAGGGAGGTGGTGGAGTCACCATCCCTGGAGGTGTTTAAAAGGTAGGTAGATGAGTTTCTTAGGGACATGGCTTAGTAAGGAGACAGGCACAGTTGGACTCGATGGTCTGAGAGGTCTTTTCCAACTTTATTGTTCTATGTTCTATGTTCTATGATTTAACATCCACTTAAAATTCAAGAACAAAGACCAAGTAATACATTATTTCATGGCAAAGAGAACAGGCAGTCCTTAACAAAAGTTTGATAACTTATTAATTAGAATACAACAGAGGAAAAAAATTAAAACACACTAGAGAAAAAATAAAATTATAGCACAACAATTTGACTTTGATATTCAACACTCGCACAAGATAAATTTAATAAGCGCTATCAGATTTATGTTGCTAGAGAGTGGATATTCAGTATTCTCAAACACCAAGTAATCTTTCTTAGTAAAGAAGAAAGAAACAGTGTTCTTATTGAATCTCAATTGATTTGTGCTACTCTGCTGCCAGCACAGACAAATACAACGGATCAGGAAAGGGGAAAACGCTTATTTTATATGTACCAGGATAAAATGTGATCCATCATGAATGAAAGCACACACTGTGTGTCTCAGCTAAAACCGCTTTTTGCAACTGTCTGGTTTAGACTATCACCTGGTTACTCTCAGGTTTGGCTCCTCGGCAGATAATCTGACATCTATTGGTGCTGTTCAGGCATTGCCTACTTTTGTTTTGGTGCAGAAACAAGGAAATTTGGCTCAGAGAAAGGTGAATCAACAAGACAGCACAAAAAGGGAATAGGGTGAATGAAAACAACAGAAGAATGGGACAGGCAGTAAGGAAGGTACCAGGAATCACTCCAGGTTATGGAGTTACGATCTTTCCTCTTTCAATAGTAACTCCAACTGGTCTGCAAAGTCTATTTAACTCTGCTCCCTGTCAAGTTTTGAGGTTTTTTAGGTTTTTTTTTTCAGCTGTTGACAAAGAAGATGACAGAACATTTCTACCGTTTAATTCAGGTGGGTTCCATTTCTGACTTGTCACCTTTGATCAACTAATTCAGAAAGCATCCCATCTCTTGCTTCACTTACAGTCCTATGTGCAGTCCATAGTTTCACCTATCTGGGTTAAACCAGTTTGTCTTCAGCTTCTACCATTTGACACCAACATTCATGCTGGAGTACTTCAAATGTCCACCTGTGTTCCAGGCATAAGCTGCTCGTGGTGAAGGAATCATGGTCTGCATTGAAGCACTTGCCTAACAAAATACAGACATAGGAGCAGTTCGGGGGCTGAGTGCCAGGGAAATTTTATTGTTTCTGATGACTCTGATTTTCTTCCTCCTTTACTTTGCACTTTTAATTACTTTAATCTCTCTGTGTTTGCAGTAAGTAACACGTTAGGTTCTGAAAATCATTGTAACAGTGAAAGTATCTTGACTCTGTATTAAATAACATAACTGTATGTCTGTCCTAGAAGGACTGCTAACTCTGACTAGCATAGCTAATTCTGAGAGCACACCAACAGGCTGCAAATGAGAGAAAAATACATACACTGAGAATGTCTTGTTAGCATGTAATAACACTGATAAGTTTACACAGACTTATCTTTTAATGAGGATTTATGGAGATGTACTGGTAACATTTGATGAAAGAATTAAAGAGCTCTTAAAAAAAAAAAAAAGAAAAAAAAGAAAATAAAGGAGGAAAATAGAAGCTGATACAGCCAAAAACCTTATTGTCAGCCTACTAATGGTAATTCAAGGGAAACAATGGAAGTGCCAATACTTTATTCTAGACTTTGCAAAACCTCTAGCAGGGGTATGGAGTAGATGAACTGAATAATAAATTTCAGGCATCTTAAATCAAGGCACTGGAAAGCTGAATTTCTAGTTTATTATGTGAAGGTTATATTGTTTGTTAGCTGAAGTGTTTAAGCTTATTTTTTTTTGTTAAAAAATGTTAAATTTTGTAGTCCATCAATCCAACCATCTCAGAATTAGTACTGAAGCTAGAAAACCTCAGAAGGCAAGGAAAAAGAATTCAAAACAAATTAATGTGGGAAGATGAGATAAATCAAGTAATGAAGTCAAGAGTAAATTATCAAAAGATCTTTTATCAAAATTGAATAATTTTTTCTACTTCAAGAGGAACCCATTAATTTCATTCCTCCCCATCCCTTAGCATGATTGTAGTTTAAGCAGCATAATATAAAAATAGGCTTATCAAGATTTGAAATGTGTATAACTCTCATCATAAACACCACAGTCCTTCAAGTTTTAATTTAAAAAATATATATAAATCAGGAGATCATAAAAGGGTTTGTACTTTACAATAATTAAGGGGAAAAATACATTTATAATTGACAAACTGCAAGCAAAAGAGTGTCAGAAAATAAATGGCAAGGGTTTGATTTGGCAATCACTGACAGTACTGTGACTGCTTTCATTTACCTTAAATGAGATTTTGCAGCTTTCCCTACAGAGTAATTAAATTTTTTTTTCAAAAGAAAAGATGTAGGAGGTCCAGTGTGACTTAATGTAAGTCAAGCAGAGTGATTTCTTGAATACCTGTATGTCAATTCTATAGGATACTGAGATTTCCAGACCTGAAGAAAAAGGAAAATAAAATGAAAAGCATACAACATATACTCAACTTGAAGGCTTTTATCTCACTGGCATCCCTCAGTTAAGCAAATGTTTAAATTGCTTTCCAGGCTGGTCAAAGAGAAGTTATGGGTCACGGTAGCACCTCACTGACATGCAGAGAGTAACTTCTATCCTTTTGCAGTGGCTCATACCATGTGTAGACTTCTTCATTTTGCATGTTTGCTACAGCACGATCCTGTGCATCTCTCTCCCCTTTCCTCTGCTGAGGTAACTATGAGATGAGAAAGCAACAAAATGTTCCTTAGACCTAGGGTGCATTGTGCCAAAAGGAACATCCAAAGCACTGCCATTCCTGAAAGCAATTATCTGAGCATGTAAAGGTACCTCAAACAAAACCCACCACAACAAACACAGACTCATTGAGGTTAGAAGTAATGGTTATCAAAGATTCGGGGATAACAGGCACAACACTTCCAGTGACTTCTATGGACAGAGCTTGCTGAGAAAGCTCACAATAAAATAGGTAAATCACAACACAACAGATTGGTGATATTGCAAAAGTACTAAGAATGACGAAGGCAAAGTAATAAAAAAGATGTAGCAGTTTGCCAGTCATTACTAGCTCTTATTAGATGATCTTTATTTGACTGATACATATATCAGGATCTGTAGGAACCCAAATTCTGTTTCATAACCCATAAAAAGTTTGATAAGTGAGGTAGGCAGAATTTTAGCTTTAATATACAATATTAAAACACTTCTGCAAATTTAGTATACCGAGTCTTAAATCCTGTCTGCTACTTCATGTAATTCTCATCCTAAGGTATTAGAGTTATGGTAATCACTGCATCTCTGTATTACAAAGACAAAACCACAACTTAAGGAGGAAATTTAATAATTCCCACTGTCCTAGAATTTGTGATCCCAGAACTTTCCTGATGGACTACAGTCACTTGCTTAAAGCAAGTTAGTTCAATGTAAGATTCAAAGGAATGCACTGAACACACAAATGGCTTAGAACTACTTAAACTAGAGCACTCCACATACATAGACTCTATGGCTGCTTTAGCAAGTTGTCAGGACAAGAATTTCAGTTAATATTTAAATAAATATAATGATTACAAAAGAAATGCACAGCTACATGGTATTTTTCTGTCTGTGTATTTTCTTGAATGAATGTAGAGCCTCTAAAAAATATTTATTAGTAGAATTCCCCAACACAAAGATCAGCATATTCATCCTATTCCTGAAAAAAAATATTTCTAAATATCTCAATTGATTACATGTTAAGAATGTTTCTGTTATTGATTTATTTTCCAGAAATGTCTAGGAATATCATAAGTAAACCAGTACTTCTTTGTGTTAGATATGTTCAGGTACACGATAATAAGCATTTCCTGACCCTAAAAAAGATGAAATCTAATAAATATCAATATAATTTTCATGCACTGAAATATAAGAATTAGAGCTATATATGCTATATATACACTTAGAAACACATAGATGCAAAATCCTTTTTGGAGCACACCCTGCTTAGGAGGGGGGAAAAAAGTTGACCAGGATGATGAAACAATTTGAATGTTCAATCAAACTAATACCACAGCCAGGCTTGCAAGCACAATCATCTTTGAGACAGCATGGACGTGCAGGTGGGCTACAGGACAGCCCTAAAGAGGCAAGGGCAGGGGATGCAGACACAGTAGAGTCGAGTCTTGCAGATCACAGGACAAAAATAATGCTTCAGTATCAATTGCAATTCGGGTTACGGCATTGCTAAATCACAGATGTAAACTAGCTATACATGCGAGTCAACCTGTGCCATCCGGAAGCCAAATGGGCAGTTGGGGCCACTGGAGAACAAGGAACCCAGCTTCTGTCTCACTCAGTGACTGAGGTCCAAGCTCGGCTGCTCACCTCTCCAACAGGTAATCTGACTGACAGAGAGAGAGATATTTCAGGGACACCGTCTTCCTTTTTGCTTTGTACGCTGCTTTGTTGGCACACGTGATCAACAATTTTGGAGGAACTAGAAACTGTACCCCAGATATCTCGCCCCCCACAGGTGTACTAAACACTAAGAGAGAATCAAAATATTTTCACACCTCTGTAGAGGACAGTCATTTTACACCTAGGTACATATCACATTAACAATGAGACCTCTAACTAAAACACCCAAGCGGACTCTTGGCAAAACTAGACCATCAGTTGTCTTCTGTTCTTCAGCTCTTTCAAAACTAATTTTGTTATTTCAAGTCAAATGCAGTGATTCAAATATTCCAAAACATTGTATTCTATTTTGATAAGAAGTGATAAAAACTAGAAATATGGTCCTTATACTTCTGTACAATATCAGTGTGCTGAATGACTCAATAAATTCCATTTTTCACCCAGAGAGGCGACACTGAGCTCTACTTAGACAAGGAAATCCATTTTAGTTATGGATGGACTTTTATGAAAACTGAAGGATGACTTTTCCCAGAGGACTGGAATGAGAATGACAGCTTTAATACTTTTGCTCAGGCCTCTTAAAAAGTTTCAAGATAAATTTTTTAAGCTTTAATGGAAGTTAAACTGTATATACAAATGCTTTATGTGGTATGAACTGAATACATAAACAGGGATTACTCTGTAAGTAACAAATATATTTGAAGTCAGTATTTCCCAACTATTATGTTGTAAACTATACTCAGCAAGGCCAGAACCTGACACTGTGTTGGAGAAGATTGTGGCTGAGATTCCTTACAATCACAATAAGTATGAATTATTGAACTGCTGTTATACAGCCGATGTGCCTCCATAAACATCAGATTCATGGGACCACTGGAACCATCACATTATTGACCTCTGTGTGAAATACTATAATGAAAAATAATACTAACTTTTCCTCCCCCAGGTCCTTCCATAATCTTAATTTTAGTCCCTTGCACACAGCTACAACTATTTCCATAGGCTTTGGATTAACAAAGATAGTTGGATAACCTTCATAAGTTAGTTTATATTTGAATAAAATGAATGTTCGCTTACTTCTACTAATATTTAGATATAAATGTATATTTGATTTCAACACTGTGCATGGATAGCTACAGTAGGCACATTTTTACATAGGAAAAAAAATGTTAATATTGGGGAAACCAAGCCAAATGTGTTACGCAGTACCAGAAGCCACACTAACTATACATCCCAGTATATCCAGCAAACACATCTTTTGAACAGGAATAGCTTTATATTTACTGGTATACATCATAACTTTCCCGGCGTTACTGAAGTTGATATGCACTGCCCCTACACCAGTTCAAGTTGTGCCAATGCAAGGACAGAGAAGGTAGAAAGCTTGCAGTGACGGTGCTCTCTTCTGCCATGACCCGCCTACACTGCCTCCACCTGGAATGGGTTGGGACAGAAAGGTGACAGTGCCTATCACAGCCTCGGTGACCTCCTTGTGTCAGGAGACAGGACACTGTTTTCCTCCCAGGGACTTAAAACTAGCAGAGTATTGCAACAGAACAAAACAAACACACCCCTGTTTCTTCTTCTCATCTGTTGCCAGCAGGGGTGAGGGAGGATGATCATTGGGTAAAATGGCTCCACAACAGTTGTCACGTGACTTCAGCAATAATCCTCACTCTGAGGCCACTTGATGCCTTGGCAGTATACACTTCCAGTGACCAGGTATGGGGAGCAGCTGGAGATCTCATTTACCTACTCCAGCAATACACCTTTGCCTATTATCTCTGGACCTATGGGCAGCTGCGTGTGCATTGTCTGGCTCTGAGGCTCGAACTGGGGAGCTGCTGCAAAGCAGGCTTACACGGTGAATATAACAGCATAATCTTTTATGGACATCCTTTTATACCTTTGATGTACCTGTAATGTAAGAATACTCCATTTTCCAGAGTATGCAACATTACAGCACAATGATAAAATGCAGCAGAAAATCAGCAAAATAAAACGTGTGAAGGGTAGAAAGGGTGGTACTCATCCCATCTAAATCACGGATGGGATCTTCCTGATTGCAATTAAATAAGAAGGAATTTAGTAAGAGAAAAGCATTGCAGTGAACCTTTATATCAGCAAAGTACTGTAACATATATCCTGAAATACAGCCTCTATGTAACAGATTGCTACCTTGAAAACGGGACAACAAAACTGTACTTGTCCTGTGCTTTGTCTTGGACACAAATCATCTCCACAATCCCTTATGTGAACATGATGTTTGTGGCACAAAGAAGCACCAAGCTTCATGAGGACTGAGAACCAATTACAGATTTAGAGCTTAAAAATGTACAAATGGGAATGGCAACCTTCAGGTGCAGCAGACTGGAAATGACAGAAAGAGTCTTAAGGGGTGGGGGACTTAACTTATTCACTGTGTGCTGCTAAATTTTTTAAAAAAACCAAACAAACCAACAAAACCAAACAACCCACTCCCCAATAAACACCTCATACACACACACAAAAAAATCCCAACCCCCTTTCCCTTTCACAGCATAAAACTTAACTGTTAAAAATCTTCTGGCACATGAAGACAAATTAGTCTCAGCTTAAAAAACCGTCCCAAACCAAACTACATCTGCCATCCAAATATACTGTTGCTAATGATTTTGTGCACTGAAATGTTACATGTACTGATTCAATTTCTAAATCTGCATTTCAGATGAAAAAGTGCAAAATAAGGTTTAGCAAATTAGATATTAAAGATTTTGCTACTGACTGCAGTTTCTCTTATGTTAGACAAGCACATTATTTGCCTTAGCAGGCAGAAGAACAACGACTAAAGGCTGTTGTTATGCCATAATGGCTACATTAAGATAACTGTAAAAATAATGGTAGATTCACAACATCACTTCTGCGTAAACATTTTCAGAAACATTTCTGTGTCTTTAATTTGGTTTGCAGTGTTACATAAAGAACAGGGCTTAAACCAAGGAATAAGGATTAACATTAGTAAAAAGTCTTGCAAATTTAGAAATAATAGTACTGGCCTATTATGCTACATCTACATTAGCAAGTATTTCAGGACAGATGACATCCTCACACTGCTATTATTATACACGTGGTTTGCACATGTGGATTAGATGCAGTCTCATCACCTATGATGAAAAGTCTTACTTCCATGTGTAATCTGAAGTTTCCTGATAGGATAGCTGGTTTGGAGAGGAGACTGTTGTTTAGTTCAACTTCTAAGGAAGCTAACTTTTTGTCCCAAAACTGCTCTAGGAACTGAGTTAGCACATGGTAAGTGGAGACCATCAGGGGTCTCACTTCAAAACTGCTTGTTATGTCTCTGAACTGAATCATTGTTGTAGATATAGACGGGCAGAGATACCAATTTGTTTGCAGCACATTTATCTTCTTGAAATAGTTCTACCCCTACTGCTTTTTTGTTATCACTTCTAAGAGTCTCAGGCCTTATAGGTAACACTTCTAGAAAAATGTCATGTAGTATTAATACACATCACTTGGTTAATTAAGCAGTATCATTTGCAGAAACATTGTGCATCAGTAGGTCGACTTAGATGTGACTTAGAGATGGAGAAAAGAAATAGGAGTATAAAATGCTGCAGAATGTGTGTTTAAAAATCCTAATTACTCAAGTTTCTGTGACCAAGAGAGACTAACAGAAGATTTAAAAGCAAGAGCAACAGCTTCACTGAAGATACCTACCAGATACCTCTGGATGCTTACTCACTCCCTGCTCCACTGGGATTCCTCTATTATGTGTAGTCCATCTCCAAGCAAACCTGGCTTCCCCATAAGCAGGATTATCACACACATACCTGCTGCTAGCTGCTTGTATCTTCTGGCAGCCGCAGTCACCGTGAAAGACAGGATCAGCACCTGAATGATTCCAGTAAGAACTGGAAAAGAGTTAAAAAAGACTAAATACTGTGTGTTTGTGTGTTTGAGGTTCCAAAACCTTGTTTGCCTTGGCCAACCTGTCATTTGATTTCTTGACCTTCTACTTGTAATCTTTTGAGAATTTGCAACACTCGTGTACTGGTATCACAGAATCATAGAATCATAAGGTTGGAAAAGACCTCTGAGATCACCGAGTCCAACTGTGCCTGTCTCCCTACTAAACCATATACCTAAGAAATTCATCTACACACCTTTTAAACACCTCCAGAGATGGCAACTCCACCACCTCCCTGGGCAGCCTGTTCCAATCCATGACCACTCTCTCAGTGAAGAAATTCTTCCTAATGTCCAGCCTAAACCTCCCCTGGCACAACTTGTGGCCATTTCCTCTTGTCCTATTGCTGTCACTTGGGAGAAGAGACCAGCACCCACCTCGTCACAACCTCCTTTCAGGCAGTTGTAGACAGTGATAAGATCTCCCCTCAGCCTCCTTTTCTCCAAGTGAAACAACCCCAATTCCCTCAATCACTCCTCACAGGGCTGGTTCTTCAGCCCCCTCACCAGCCTCCTTGCCCTTCTCTGCACACGCTCCAGCCCCTCAATGTCCTTCCTGTAGTGAGGGGCCCAAAACTGAACCCAGCACTCGAGGTGCGGCCTCACCAGTGCTGAGCACAGGGGCACAATCACCTCCCTGCTCCTGCTGGCCACGCTGTGTCTGATACAGGCCAAGATGCCACTGGCCCTCTTGGCCACCTGGGCACACTGCTGGCTCATGTTCAGCCACTGCCAACCAACACCCCCAGGTCCCTTTCTGCCAGGCAGCTCTCCAGCCACTCCTCCCCAAGCCTGTAACACTGCACGGGGTTGTTGTGACCCAAATGGAGGACCTGACACTTGGCCTTGTTGAACCTCATCCCGTTGGTCTCAGCCTATCGATCCAGCCTGTCCAGATCCCTCTGCAGAGCCTCCCTTCCTTCCAGCAGATCCACACTTGCACCCAGCGTTGTGTCATCTGCAAACTTGCTAAGGGTGCACTCAATTCCTTCATCCAGATCATTGATAAAGATGTTTAACAGGACCGGACTCAGCACCGAGCGCTGGGGAACACCACTCATGACCGGTTTCCAACTGGATTTAATTCCATTTACCACAACCCTTTGGGCCCGGCCATCCAGCCAGTTTTTAACCCAGCAGAGGCTGTGTCTGTCCAGGCTGATGGCAGCCAGTTTCTCCAGCAGGATACCGTGAGAAACAGTGTCAAAGGCTTTACTGAAGTCCAGGTACAGCACATCCACAGCCTTTCCCTTGTCCATGAAATGGGTAACCTTGTCATAGGAGGAGATCAGGTTGGTCTGGCAGGACCTGCCTTTGGTGAACCCATGTTGACTGGGCCTGATCACCTGGTTGTCCTTGTATGGTTATGACTGATTCTCTTGGAAGAGACAGAAAGACGGTGGATTTGATTGTATTAATCCAGCAGGTTGCAGCATGATTCACATCAAGTCTGAATCCTCCACTACGCATCAAAGCTACCACAGCAGGTGATGCATTATTTTTATTTTTTCCAGCGCAAAAAGCTGTACCTGGTGAATTGCAGAGTGATTCTTTCAAATCTTGGGCAGGTCATCTGCCACCTATCAGCTTTTCAGAGTAGAGATGTATGGGGCACAAAGGAAACAGACTTCAAAATATATGTGAGGACATTCTCAGAATTTTCCCTCATGGAAAAATTCCCTACCAGCAACATGCAAGCATTGCTCAGCAGATGACATATAGGAATAAATTTAAGAAGCTTAAGATGGTTCATTTGCACATCTCTGATTGCATCTTACATCTGCACTGTTTTAGTAATTGCTGTGAGAGCAACAGCTGAAACATTACTGTCAATCCTTTCAGGTCAGAAACACTCCTCAAAAGGAGCCACCAATCCAGGGTGACAGACCCTGTAAAACCTGAGGAAGTTAGGAACCAAATCTAGCCCCTCACAACCTTTAAGGATAAAGTAAAACACGGGCCAAGATGTTTATCTGTGCTGCAGTCTCCTCATTGTCTTCAAGGACCTGAGAGATTTGGCCGTAACAGATCTTTTAATGGACTAAGCCACTTGCAAACATCTGAATGAACATACCCACCCTGCTGGGTGGTGGGAGCTGGAGAAATAGAAAGGCACAAGGACACAGGGGCTGCTAAGAAGGTCTGCATGGTTTGATGCAATAGACAGGAAATAGCTGAAGGCATGCAGGACTAGGTATGGCACAGCTCAGTGAGGTGGCAGGACTCTGTAGGGAGCGCAAGCACAGCAGAAACCTGCTCACATTGTCTGAACTAAACAGGAAGATTCACAAACTTTGTTCAGGAAAAAGCAAAAGCAGACAAGACAGACTGAGAGCTATGCCTAGCATCAAAGCATATCATGGCTTGGAACCCATCAAGGCTGTTAATACTAAAGGTCAGTGTATTTAATTAGTCTTAGGAATGTCTACCTATGAGTTACTGCCAGTGAAACATCAGCAATTATCTTTCATGTTTAAGCAACCTTGCACAGTGTTTTACATAATATGTGTTAACACCACTCAAGTTTAAATGGGACTATCACAATCAACCACTGTAATAAGCATGCACTGCAAGGCAAGAATTTCCTGACAAGAGCTTCTATAGCAGTAGCAGATGCATAACTCCAGGATATTTGCTCCTTTCATGTTTTGTACCAGAACTAACATGAAGATTTCTGAAAAAGTGTAACCCTATTCGTGCAGTGATGGAAGATTAGGACTGTCCTCCCTCCACTCCATCAGTATTTAAATCCAACAGAGAACTGTATAATTAGATTTTTTCTTTTTTTTTTTGTATGTGTCAATATGAGAATAGCTGTCCCTAGTTATTTTCTAGCTATATGTCAGTATATTTTTATGTCCTCTTTAATGTGTGTCTGTGTGTATTTGGTGATAGCATTTCTAACGATGCATTAACTACCAGTGATACTTTGTGTGATCTACATCCATAAGATCAAAAAAATAAAAGGTAACATCTAAAATTGCATTAAATATTTCTGATTTTTTCATCATCACCTCCTACCAGCTATCCCCAGTTAGTCAAATCATGTAGAACTTGTTTTAAAATACTGAATCACATTACTGAATGATTCCTTGGGGATTTTTTTTAAAAAAAACAGGTAATTTCCATGAAGGACATGTGGACACTGCGTTAATCCATAAATACATACTGTATTACACTTGTCCAGTAAGCCTAAGGGACAGGGGCTGGTAGATCCAAGAGGTTATCGTAAACTACAAGGAAGAGTTAGTTCTGTGTAATAACAGTCTGTTACAGAGGACAACTAGAAAAAAAACCATTCATATTGGATAGAGCATAGTCATCCACCCAACAAGTTAGAGCAAGACTGAGACATCAATTTAAAAGCACCCATTTTCCAGTTAGAGCTGCATATTTTGGTGGCCTTATGCCGTTAAAAAGAGTTACATACCTACCAAATAAGGTTTCCAGTTCAATATATCATGTGGCATCACCAGCATTTCTGCAAGGACCACCAATGGGATAACTTGACCCATCTGGGAAGGAAGATGCTGAGGCCAGCAGCCTGGTAAAATCACTGCCTGCCAAGCCTTCCCAACAGGCATCAGGCAGAAGTTACACAACTGATTTGAATTTTAGAAGCCAAAGGAGGCTTATAGAAAGCTAGCACTATAGACCTATCACTTTACATGCTCGTTAAAAAAGTTTCTTATTTTCAGAACAGTACAGGGATTCACTTCTACAATGAATTTATCAAAAGCCCTCTCCACGCAGCTGCTTACACAGTGTTAGAGCTGTTAGTGTCCATGCTTTGCACATAATGCAAGCACTGATTTTGCTTAGAATTTTAGTATTTAGTATTTTTAATACTAAGCAAATACTGTTCTGGGAGGGTTTTTAGACAAATATCTTTCTATGAAAATTCTCACCTGTAATAATCCAATATTTTTCATGAAAACATCCCATATCTGAAATCTTGGAATATTATTTCCCTTGGGAAAATAGTTTCTGCACACAAACTGTTCTCTCATGCAGTCCTTTTGCTCCATTTCATAAAGTGATCAGCATTAGTTCCTTCAGATAAAAGATCCTGATAGAAAAATACATTTCAGTTTTTGGACATGATGTGTTTACATAATTGGCTTTCTCATGCTAGTCTAGAGATGTTTTTCTTTTGCTGCCAGCCAGGGTTTGCTTTTGTCTAACAAAAAAATGCCACAGTCAAAGATTTAAAATGATTAGTGGAATGCTAAGGCAGGAATTTAACTGGCATTTTAAAAAATCACCGAGCATCTTAAGAATTCCCTCTTATTCCTTACCCTAGAAACTCTCAAACCGAAGCTAACGCCAACTTATAACTTAAAGACTGAAAACTGTGATTGCCTCAAACATTCGTAACTAATATTTACACAGGTTACAGAATAGAGAAAGACTCAAAGGAAATGTTGTGTTTTGTCTAATACCACTGTAATGAGCAAAGAAAAAGAATCCCAACAGAAGCAGCAGTCAATACATGAAAGGAGCTTTGTACAAAAGTAATGGTTAAAATTTCATACATTCTAAAGACAAGTTTTTCAGTTCAGTTGATTTTCTATATTTTTGCTGTACCAGAGGGTAGCCTTTTGATAGAAGGGTTTTTCTTCTCTTTTAATAGTGAATAAACTTTTATGAAGGAATTTACATTAAAAAGTACTTATGTTCTGAAGTAGACAAGTATTTTCACACTTTTCTACAGGGATAATCACGTGCTAGCAAGTCAAGATGACTACAAAAGAACTGGTCCAAGAATTTTTAGCATGAAATAGACTAAATACATAGACTTTGTCTGATCATTCACAAAGTTGATACTCTAACAGCAGGATAATTAATCTACTCCAGTCATCTTGCTGTACCATTCCGCGTAGACACAAACCACTGTATTTTTATGCAAGAGAAAAGTAAACAAGGTTAGGATTTACCCTCTACCGTTCCTTTCAAATGACATCCAAATTACTTCACGTGACTTCATGTGCTTTCCTCTTGCAAGCCAATTTCCCTCTGAGCTGGACAGCTTAGTTTTTGGTGGAGGTGGTGAGTTGAGCCCAGAAAACAGCCAGACCCCCTCACAAGCTGCTTGCTCACTCTTCTCTCCTCCATCATGAGGAGAAAATAGAAGGAAGGTGAGAAGACTTGTGGATTGAGATGACAGTTTAACGGGGAAAGCAAAAGCTGCATATGCAAGCAAAGCAGAAATAGGAATTCATTCATGACTTCCCACCAGCAGGCAGATGTCCAGCCACTTCCTAGCAAGGGTTGAGTAGGGCAGAGTACGAAACAGAAAGGCTTCACATTCTGCAAGCACTGTTCAGCAACAGCCAAAACACTGGCATGTTATCAACAATATTTTAAGCACACACACAAAACTCAGCATCATAGGGCTGTTATGAAGAACAGTAATTCCATCCCAGCCAGACCCAGCAGAGCATGACAGCTAGCTCCTCGCCCTAATCCCCTTCTCCAGTAAAGAGAACAGAAATCCCCTTCTCCAGTAAAGAGAATAGAAAATAGACCGAGTTGGTTCCTTTGCTACAAAAGACTGAAGTAGACTACTGAAAAGCAGCAGAACTAAAAATGCTACGGGGAAAACATTAAAAATTACACCATTTGCAACTGAGTTTCTTCACTGTTTGCAAGCATACCTTTCTGCCTAAATGCACTGTATCTGTTTTGTCATAAACCTCCTATGTGGAGAAAAGACGTAATACTCAATGCATTAAATTCACATCATCCTATCATAGACTGTCCTTGTTCTATACATTTATATTGTGATTTGTGAGGTATAGCCAGAAAAAAAAGCAAGTTAAGAGGGAGCTTCCTCCTAGCTTTTAACAATGCTGGAGATTATCTTGGAGTCAAATAGCATGGGTGATTAGTATTGCATCAGTTTAAATCCTCTCCTAATATTTTAAGAAATTGTCTTAACTTCAGAAGACAGCTTTCACAACTAGTTCAATTAAATGCTTAAGATGTTTTTTCAGGGTTCAGAATAGCTTTGTAAACATGCAAAAATATCGGCTAAGCCAAGACCTATTACTTCAATGCCTACAAGTTCTTGCATTTTCTCCTAATTCATTTTAGACTTTAATTTATCAAGAATATCCAAGAGTTATTTTTATTTACACGGTACATATTGTACTCACAGGCATGAAAAATATAATTGGTCTCATCTAATGAGTCATAATTAGCTTTTGTTTTTAACTTTCCATAAACAGAATATTTTAAAGGTATTCAACCGGAGTTATTTTTAACCAATGATTTAAACAATTCTTTTTAGTAAGAGCAGTCTAATGTCAGCCTACCACTATTACTGCAACTTATTTTCAGAGGATACAAAAACGAAAAAGGCTACATAAAGGAAATACTGCATGAAGAATAAAATATTCCTCTCTCTAAATAAACGCAAACATGACCAAACTTTTGGATTTTTTTTTTCTTAAATGCACATCAAACTTTCAGGAAGACCCACTTTTGCCCTTAAGAATTTAAATACAACTCTTAAATTCTAAAGAGTTAAAACATACGTTTTAGCATAAGAGAAAGTTCTCTGTCACGGCAAACACCCCACATCCAAAACATTTGGACCTTAAGCAATGAGGTCTGAAAATGCACACACATGCAGTCTTCCTTGGCAAAAAAATTCCCATAAATTGTTAAAGGGATGCCTCTTATAGGCTGACTTGGATCCTAGCTAAGGTATGATGTATGAAGATATGCAAAATACTGCTTCATCTCTGTAGCAGTCCTCCAACAAGGACAAGCACTCCAGATTGGAAGCATTAATCAATGAGGAAACTCTTAAATGCTGAATACTGAAATTCCTCAGGAAGGAAGTTAAATTATGGATTAGGGAGAAGAAAAATGGATCACAGACTGTAACATAACCAGAACAGAATACCTACACTTAAGTTAAAGGAAAAAAATTCTGCTGTTTATTCAGTTAACTCTCACCCTTCACTACTTAACTAGTAAAGTTTTTCTGAGCTCGGAGAAGAGAAATTTTAAAATAAGCAGGTAGTCCTTCCTTTAACCACTAATGGGCAGTTAACAACCTGGAGTCATGAAAAAATGGGGAAACTAAAACATCATTAATCTGCTTAAAACATGATTTGAAAGCAGAACTGTGACTGACAGCTTATTACAGAAAATATCACATTGCTTTACATTTCAGTACCATACAATGGCTTACCTGGTCTGGTATCCTATTGATCATACAGCTGGTCTCCCTCTGTTAGAGGATTAGCTACAACATATTCCTGTCTTTCAGAGCACATGGTAAACAAACTCTTTACTAAACTGAATGTACCAAGCAAGAAAAATTTCATATTTCATAATACAAAGGTCAAATGTTTTTTCCATTAAAATCTGTTTTCTAGATGTACTCACCAAGCTGAAATAACCACTTCATTCTTCACCTTCAAAACAAACCTCAGGATAGTATGGCCTGAATTGTGAGAGGAGAAGAAAAGAGCAAGGAAATAAAAATTTCATAAAATAATAGAATTAGCTGAGTTGGAAGACACCCAAAAGGATTGAGTACAACTCCTATCCCTACATAGGACACTCCCAAAATTCACACCATGTGACTGAGGACATTGTCCAAATGCTTTCTGAATGCTGGCAGACTCGGTGCCGTGACTACTTTCCTGGGGAGCTGTTCCAGTGCTCCATCAATCTCTGGGTGAAGAACTTCTTCCTAACATCCAATCTAACCTCCCCTGGCACATCTTCCTGCTGTTACCTCTAGTCCTATCATAGGCCACAAGAGAGATCAGCACCTTTCACCTCCCTCCCTTGTGAGACGGCAGCAAACAGCTATGAGATGCCCTCTGAGTCTCCTCCAGGCTGAACAGACCAAGTGACTTCAGCTGCTCCTGATACGACTTCTCTTCTAGACCCTTCACCAGATTGGTGGCCTCCTCTGGATGCTCTCCAGTAGTTTGATGTACTTTTTATACTGTGGCACCCAAAACTGCACACAGTACTTGAGGTGAGGCTGCACTAGTACAGAGAAGAGTGGGATAATCCCCTCCCTTGACCAGCTGGCAATGCTGTGCTTGATGCGCCCCAGGACAAGGTTGGCCTTCTTTGCTGCCAGGGCACACTGTTGGCTCATGTTCAACTTGATGTCAACCCCCACTTACTGCTCTTAGAATACACCAGTCTGCTGGATGCCTGCCTGTTATTGTTACGAATCACCTGGCTGGAGAAGAACTTCAATACAATTCAATTCAATTATTCAATTCAATTATTCAATACAAAGAACCATTCAGCACACACGATGCTAAGATGGAAGGAGGGTCAGCCTGAATCTTTACATAAACCATGAGGTGAGTACGATCTTGAGTTCTCATTGATTGTTAGAAAGACCATGGAACAATAATTTCTGGGGTCAGAGCTACCAAGGATCTTCAGTGCTCTTTCAGCTGACAGGGAAGTAGGAAAGCTATCATTAAAGGAATATAAATTCTTATCAGTCCTTTTTACCACATCTAAATCTTTGTGAAGAGCTTTGTGCCCAGGGATACATCACTGTGGACTGCTTAATTTACTTCTACGGTAGAGCTAAACTATCACTTTTGACCGAAGACTTCCAATTTTAGGTGCATCCAAACAAAGAAGCTCTGGAGGTCAGGTTCTTCTTGGAACTTGTCTAAGGCTTCAACCAGTTGTGGTGTCAGGCAACTACAAGCCTCAGGGCACAACATTAAGGAGGGCCCTTGGCTGAAGTCTTGCAACCTGAATGTGATGCTAGACAGAAGCTGAAATGGCAGTAGTTGAATTCTTCTTCATAATCCATCAGAACACAAAGAGCAGGAGGAAGAAATTATCTCTCCATGGGTATTGCAAGGAAAAATTTTCCATCCTTACAGGAGAGGTAGAAGCACACTCACCATTAGAATGCAGAGGTGGACTCCCAAGAGGTCTTAATTATCATACTTCCTATATTTATGTGTTCATCTTGCAAATCTTGTAGTCTACTTTTATTAATCTATCACTACATAAAAGAAAAATGTCTGTAGGACAAATATTCTATGATTCTTACTGGACTGTTTCTGACATGATTTCAATATGGACCAACATCTACCAGGCTCCTCCAGTGTTAAGACTACTGTACAATCCTTTTGCAGTACAAGCAATGAAACCATATATGCATTTGTTTTAACCTTCTCAGAGTTTATTTTGCATGTAATTTTACACAGTTTATACTTCACATCATACATTTATTCTTTCTCTTGAAAAAAAAAGGTTTGACACAGAGACTTGCCTTGCATTACAGTTTGAAACCTGGAACTGGTGCCAGAGAAAAAAACAAATCACCCTATAAAACATATTAGATCAACACAATGTAAATGTAACATGTATTAGAAGTTGTTCATTATTTCACTACAAGGAAAACAATCTGGAAAAAAAATAATCAGTTCCAGTTGCTAAAAAAGTTCAGTGTATTTTCTTAAAAGTCTCAGTGGAACAGGAATGCTTTTATTAGCCCACTACCAAACAATGATCAAACTGGTGTAGAGGAAAATGAAGCATGATATTAAACAGTATTATGGTAATTATAACAGTATAAAATTCTCTGCCACCTAGAATATAGCAGATAGATGTCACATGAGAGATTCATAAAGTTCTAAGTGAACTCTACCAAAAGATTGTTTCCCATCACGCTATACTATTCCATCATATCCTGTATTTTGCTTCAGAAGTAAGCCACAAGTAAGCATTCCAAGAACTGTGAATAGATTTTCAGTGTTGGCACAACTCTTCAGTAATTTACACAAAAGTTCACAAAGGAAACCGGGTAAAATTATAACTTGGAAATGGTCACGGACATCTTTCTCTTTGGGTACTTTAAAAGTTAGAAAATTCAAATTTGTACAAAAGACATTCATTTCAGAACCAATTCAAATATGCTTCTAAATAAATGGAACAAAATAAAGCATGTGTCGTTAATTTGGTATTAATTTTCCAGAATAATCTGCAATACATTTTCAAATATACAAAATCATACTCTTTACAAAAAGTTGTAGCTCATGAAAGAACTCACTTTAATAATCTTAGCAGCACTCCAGCAATTCACTACCTTGATTTTTATCGAAAAAACACCTTAGTTTGATCACTGTATTTTGAGACTGCTTCTTCATGAGAAGCAATGTTTCAAAAGTCATAAAAGTGCAAGAAGAATATCATGTTCCAAGCTGAAAGGCAGCTTCTGGAAATAGTGAAATCAGTATTGCAAGGTCCTGATATTAATGAAATAAATGCAATGGGAAGAATTACATTTTAAGTGTGGTGTCATTGCCATAGTCATCTAAATAAAATATTTGTGCCATGGCTACTTGCCATGTAGCAAGCGAGATGCAGTCACTAAGAAATTTGCTTGGTAGCAAATAAGCAACACACACAATAGCATCAGCAGCCCATCAGTGAATCAGCCTGCTCATTTTGCTGTTCAGTATTATTGTGCAATTTTAATTAAATAAAAAACGGCAAAGTACAATACCCTCAGAGGACCTTGTCATCCATTTCTAATTGCATATAGGACTTCACTGAAAAAGAGGAGCCTCAAATTAGGTCCCACAAACCGTTAAGGCTGCCTTTTAGCCAAAAACTTCTGTACCATTTAAGCAAACTACTTACTTTTAGTCAGAAGCATTTATAATAAACATTCAAATTCACTATCAAAAAAGAGGATTACCAGAAATTACAAACTTCAGAGCAGGATCACGCGTTATTCATGACAAAATTCTGTAAACAACAATTTAATTGAGAATACCTGCTGCTTTGCAATATCTTAAGTGTAATTTTTTTACTACTAGAACTACAAAACCAACATTTTCCTTTCTGCCACTTTTGTAAAGTTTCCTCAAAAGAGGTTCTAGCAAGTCAAGAGATCTGCAATTACGTGAATATTAATCTTACATTTTAAACACTTAATATTACTATACTCCGTTTCAGAAAGCTTCCTTACAGCAATTTTTAGTACTAGTGCAGCGTAACAGCACTTCTTCCATCACTTGCTTCTTCAGCAATAGTTTAGAGAATTTCATTTTGGGATATCCGTATTCTGAAGCACAATAGCCACTCTGCTTGGAATGTACACCTAGTGAAAATATGACAAGAACAAGAATAACTGAAAAAAACCATCAGCCTTACAGGACAGAATTTCTAAATAAACAGTATGTGAAAAACCACACATGAAATATTTTAAATGTAAAACACTCGTCATTTGTGCAATGTTGTGGGTCATATTAATCATATTTAAAAAGTGATTATCGACTGCTTAGTCCCCAGTACTTCAATTACACAAGATAATCTAAAAGTTTAAAAGCAGCTTCACTGCAATCTCTTTTCTCTTCTCTTTTTTAAAAAGGAAATCTTACCTTGATATGTTTTAACGTGGCCACCAGTAGAGGGCCTCATATGACTTGAAATTACTAGGGTCAAAAACCTGAGAACCTGAGGACATCTAGGTCAACAGACCATACAATGATAAATTACAAAGTCTCAGAGCAGCATTTGAACACTCTTCTGCTGTGAATTAAAAAGTTGCCCTAAGGTCTATGATGTCATAAATAGGTAAATAACAGCAATATGATACAGCAATGTATTCTTCTCATTCTTGACATCTATGGAGTTTCAGTGCCTAAGTAATAAAACCCACTCTCAAAACCAGACAGATTCAAGCCCATTGAATTACTGCATTTTGCTTACCCTTTTTTTCCTGATTACTATGAAAAAACCCAAACATATATAAACAAAAGACTCCTCATAGATCACAAAAGAATTGTGGCAATACATTTTGCATGACATTCCTTCAAGCAGAGCAGAGTCACAATCTGAAAACAAGACAGATATGTACTACCTACCAATTACCTTGATATATGGTACTCCATCAATTGTCAAGTGTACGAATGTGTTTGCTGATTAAGTCAATAAAAATGCAATTATAAAAGGTAACAAAAGATTGAATATTATCAGCTTCATTCTGACAACACCCTCTTCTGGACTATCCTCTATCCCTGTGGAATGTCTAAAATTCTGCAATTTCAACTATGTTATCTGCAAACTTGAGTCTGATGGCATGAAAGGCTTTCATAGTTTTCAAAACAGAATAAAGCAATAAAGCAGAAAGCTTTAGGAAAAGGAGAAAAAGGAAAAAAAAACCAGCTGATGTTCATTGAATCAGACAGAGCTATGTCCGATGCTTCTTGAAAGGCAGCAAACATAATGATTTCCCCTAAGGTTTTGGTGATAAATAGCTTCTACAAATCTGTGCAGGACAGGAAATACTTAATGAAGTCAACCAGCTCAGAATGTATAGGTAAAGGAGAGATTTCAAAACTGTGTATTAACAAATTCAGTACTCTGCGTTTGCTTGATGAAGTGAGAAGGAACAAATAGAAATATTTTTTTCCCTAAGAAAGAATGTGTAAAAAGTTACTTCAGTTAAGGGAACAAAAAGTAATATTAATACGGGTCAGAGCAATTCTCAATTGTATTCTGCTCAATAATATGTCAGATCCTAGGAGGAGTAAATTAGTCTAGGTCCTCTAAAGTCACCTTACATCAAGTAAGAATCTGAGAACAGTGCGGAAGAATATGCAAATGATCATATTTAGACTGATGAGAGAGATGTTTTCTGTTTGCCTTGAATAGATGCAATTGTCAGCTTATTACTTTAGTCACAAGGTTTCTTCCTTACTTGGGCAAATTAAACATGCATTTCAGTGGTTTTTCTTCCTTGCTGGGCTTCTTGCTAAGTCACAGAAGAACCACATATGGCTTTATCTCCTAATCTTATCAATTTATTTCAGTGGTCAGTGCAACCACCTTTAAGTCTTAAATAACATAGCAAGAAGCAACAAAACAATTAGGGCGTGAACAATGAATAAGTATTAATTGATTAAAATACTAGCGATTATTACATATGAATATTAATTATTCATTCCACTGCTGTACTTTTTTAAAAAATAGAAAAATGTTACACAAGGATTAGATAATCCTTTTTACAAATGTATGGGGATTATTCCTTCCCCCGTGCCTAGCAGTATTTACATAAATACTACAGTGTATATGCTCTGGCATTATTATTTGTTTAAATGGACAGAATACAGAACACTTGCATGAGGAAGAGAAGAGGAAAAATGTGACCAATGTGGTTTGGAAGACGGCTTGTCTTTCCTGAGGTAAGGTGAAATCTGGAAGATTATCTACCTAGGATTCCAGCAGGGTTTTCAGCCTTCTCAATCCAGATTTCTCACTTCCTCTCCTTCTGATTCTGTTATCCTGAATCTGAAAATTTCCTCAGTCCTTTAATTCCATTATTACTCCTTTTCCTTTAGCACCTCTCACCTGAACTACCACTCTTCTGGTAACATATCCCCAGTAATTTATATTTATTTTCTCTATCCTTTTCCTGAGTGTACTGAGGTGTACTGAGTAGACTGTGCTCCAATCATATGCTACAATTTGCCACCCAGTGGCACAATTAAAGAAAAGTTAGGGAACCGTTACTGACAGGATAAGTTGAAAGCGAGCATCTTATTGCATATTTGAATCCAGATGCTTTCACATATATAAAAAAATTGCTAATCCTTAGTTAAGCGCTAATGAATTAGCATCATAGGCATATTTTAATGGATGTCTCTATCTGATCTAAATTAAGAACACTGCTTGCATGCAATATTATAATCCATTGAGCCTATTCATATTGAAACACATACATGCAGTATTTGGTATTATAGAAATAAATGTGCAATAGCATACAATAAAAGGCTTACATCCCCAGATACTGAGACAGCCTCGCTTGTATTGCATTACTGAGTTCTGTCTTAAATAATGAAAAAACAGGCCATCACAGTTCTTTCTGCATTTCCTAGGTAAAGTACCGTGGTTTTTTTTTTCCATCTCTCTTTTCTGTCTTTTAGGTCCAAATTATAAAGAATTTAGGATTCCAACACACTGAAACACATTAATAAAGACATCTGTTCTGACACATTATGACATGTGTTTGTGACAAACTCCATTCCATTCAACTTAGTATCCAGCACAACCGCAGTCTTTTTCAGTCGGTCTGCAACTCAGCAAGTTAGTTTCAAATCTTTACTGATGCATGGGATTCTTGTGCAGAACGTTTCTTCATTAATTTTTATGAAGTTTCTGTTAGTTAAATCCTCAAATTTATTGACATGTGTCTGGATTGGACCACTAACAATTTATCAATGACTCACTCTAACACAGTGCCATCTACAAATCTGCTGAGGGTATGCTCTGTCTCATCATTCTAGTCACAGCTGAAGACTCCAAAACAGTATCAGCCCTGGCAGCAATCCCTAGGACATCCTCCTTGATACTAGTTGACAGCTGGACACTGAGCCTTTGATTACTAAAACTGCAGCAGTCCTGCTCGTCTTTAACCCATATAATAATCTTCTTACCCAGCTGTATTTCCTCACCTCCTACATAATAAAACTGTAGGAGACAAAGCTGCAAGTCTTACTGCATTGATTGTATTACAGCAACCTCATGTGCACAGCTAGAGTAATTTCATCACAGAAAGCAATCAGGTTGATCATACATGTTCTGCCTCTGCCAAATCTGGGTTGGCTTTCTGACCGACCCTTCTCATATACCACACTTGTTTGGATACAGATTCCAAGAGAAGGTGGTCTTTGACCTCTCGAAGGGCTAAGAGATCCTCAGCCTTCCTTTTCACTTCTTCTACAGCCTTTGTTCAGTTGTCACAAATTGCACTGACCACTACGATTTTTCACACATGATAGTCAGCAGCCTTGCAATCCATTTAATAAAATATATCCAAACGTCCCTAACCTACTGCTCTGCTACTTTTTTTTCAATAGTGTACTGGGCACACAAAAGGCTCTGAGAGCACGCTTTGCACTTGGAGTCTGAAGTAAAAGGCATTAAATACTCCTGTACTCTCCATAGTGCCCATCACAGGTCCAACTCCTCCCTTTGTCAGAGGACTTGCATTTTTTTAAGCTGCTGTTGCTATTAGTAGAATCTCCTTCGTGCTTCTCTTTATATCTCTAGCCAGTTTTTATACACATAGTGCATGTCCTGAGATATATATTTATGTATAGACAGATAAGTACAGTAAAAGTATATAGAGGTGTCCTGATTTAAAAAAGTCATAGGAAACCTAGCATTCATCAGTAAAAGACATCATCAGAGAGATGTCACTTTTTATGTTCTTCTGTACCCTAGGAGAAGTCTCAGAAGTTTATTCTTGTCTTCCCTTTTCCCTTTCATGCACTGTTGCTGAATTACATACTTCCAATTACCAGCTTCAGTTCTATTGATCTCTCCTCTTCTAAACTGCTTCTTTCTGATCTCAAGTTGTATCCCATTCATGTCTCCTTCACCATTTCACAAGGCTCACTTGATGAACGTGGACAGAAGTGAAAACCCAGAGCACAGAATACAAAAGAGAACACATTCATAGCCAATCAGCATTTTGACTATCATTCAATCAAATCATTCTCTGAACTTCTCTTCTGTTTCAAGTTATTTGTGTTCATCTAATACGGCCTTCCCAGCTCTTTCCTCCCAGCAGGCTCATACACATTGGAAGGGGCCTCAGGAGGTCAAAACTCCTTGCTGAAAGCAGGGTCATCTACGAGGTCAGACCAGGTTAATCAGGGCTGTAGATAACTCTTAAGATATCTATATTCCTTATTACCTTGAGTCCTCTAAGGTGTCACACAAATCCACTATTTTAGGAAACCATGACGATATCTAAAACCACATATAGGAAGACTTATGAGACATCTTCTGATGGGGGGATGGAATATGGAGGAGAACACTGGACCTATTTAAGATAGAGTTAAGATGACTCATCTCTTACTATAAGTTTCTGACAAAGTTAATGTTTCAATGTTTATTCATCGAACTTCCATTTAGAGTCTTTTATTCTCAATGGAGTATTCAGCAGGAATGAAGTGGAATAATTGCAGTTGGCTTCACAGGCAGATGTGCTAACAGAGAGGATGACAGAAGACAGGAATGTTTTTAAGTCTCATATATGCAAAATTGGTTTTTTGTTATTACCTCTGATCTTTTTATACTGCATGTCCATTTAGACTATGAGGCAGTTACACTGTCTGAAACTAGCCAAATCCCACACAGATCAAGGTTTCCGGCACTGAAACAGTATAGCCAGTCTAATGCAGAGACAAACCTCCCCATTTATTACAATCAACCTGTTTTCAACCGACATACCTGTTGTTCTAACAAGATCATAGTCCATTCATGTAGGCTATCTCACCAACAGGGAAATAAACAACTAGTACTACTACTGCTTGCCAGAAACATAAGAAACTTTTCAGCCATACAAACGCTTACTCTTAAGACTTTTTTTTTCTATAAAGATCCACATAATTTCAAGAAACGAGATTAGAAAAGCTTAGAAGAATACAGGAATACCAAATAAAGGAACAACGGCTGTTGTGAAGAACAACAGCTATAAGCAGAAATCTCACCTTATATACTTTGGGAGAGGACTACAATAAACAGCGATCTACAAAAGCATCCAAAACCCCACAAGTAAGAACTTCTGCAAATGACAACCACAACTTTCAGATCTGTCAGAGTAGATTCAGTACCAGGTGCAAGCACAACTGAAATTGGCTGGAACTGCAATGAACTATTCTTCATCCGACTCAGGTTTGGAAAACACCAAGCCCTAAAAATCATTTCAAGGTCATTTTGCAACAGATGGGAGAATTACTGGAACTCAGAACTAGATCAAGCACTGTAGAAAAATATTTGATAGTGCATATTGCAGCTGGTAGATGCAGAAGGCAATGTCACAGGAGTCTGTGCCAACATTTCCCCAAACTTTTAATTAAAATGAGGGCTTTAGACAATCTCATGCCTCTGTATCACTACTAATTGTCAGACAGTGACAATATTCTGAGATTATAATTAACCATCAAAGAATAAAATACATGATAGCTTTTGCTTTCTGACTGTAATTTGTTATACAAAACCTCAGACATTTTGGCTTACATTTTGCTAGATATTGCATATGACAAAGAAGGTATGCTTAAAATAATGTGAAATTCTGCCTTCGAATTTGTTTTTCAATTTACGGCTGAACAGCACGAATATGCAGGAAATAATTTCTCAGACTGACTTGCTTCATTTATGCAAAAGTAGTCCATATATTGTAAAGGCTGTATCTCAATACTTCTCCTGTATTATCTTCTACACTCTTTCTTCTGGTATAAGAGTACTTTAAAAAGACAACACCCCCCCCCCCCGGCAAACGCAAACAAGTAGACTGAAAAAGGATGAAAGAAAATGACTAACAGAATAACTTTGGAATCATTACACTTACTTGTGGTTTCAAAAAGTCAAACGATCAATATGAACAAACGAACTTCTAAGTCTTAATCATCAAGAGGTAAAAATAACGGAGCTTGCTGGTATTAAAGTCTTACCAGTTCCCCTAGTTAAAACAGTTAAATTTTTCTAACTACAAACATTCTTTCATATAATCTGTATATCTGTGCGTGGCAGGGAAGAAGACAGTTAAATACTACATCAGTCCCTTAAAATTCAATATACAAATCCCTATCAAGAAAGTTATTCAAATGAGTATTTTCAAAGCTAAGGTCACTAAAAACTTCTAGATCATTTCAGTTTATGTGAGTATTTTAATATGTCTATAGATTCAAGGATGCAGAAAGTTGCACTCTGACATTGAATAGCAGATATTAAGGTCAAGGTTAAAAACCCAACTCAGCGATATGGATATTCTTAAAATAAACTATATAATTTCAGTTTTATTTAATGTGAAAAGATTAAATCAGTGGATGTTAAAAATAGAAAATCGGGAAAAAAAACGAGTATTGGGGACAGGGAGAAAGGAATATGTTGACATTTAGGATTTTTTTAACTAATTGGGAAAAACTACAGAAAAAGTAATCTACAAACACTGAAATATGTTAAACAATTATATTTCTCAATAAACTGCACACTACTTTGCCAATGACACAACATACTTTGCAATATTCCATTTAGCCTACTTATTACTCAGTTCTACTCATGCATGAAGCATCAACGTATAAACCCCACCATTTTCATATAAATGCGAACTTGTGGTACAAAAATATTAAAATTAATAGGACACACAGTGTAACTGTGTTTTACAGTAAAATTCAGTAAAGTTGGACGCCTTAGGAAAGACTGAAAAAAACATTTGGAATGATGAGTGTTATTAAAAATGGTTCTTTTTCTTTCCCTTCCCCAGCCCCCAATCTAAGTTCCACATCTAAATATAACAACCAAATAAGGTAGCAACATATTACTTCTCACTAAATGGATATTAGGTTCTGACAGGAGTTAAGTGTGTTTGCAGCACTTAATTTACATCTTGCGAAGAGATAAGACATACACAAGTCTAAAATTTTATATAAGCTTTGAAAAAGCACACAACTTTTATAAAACATACCTCAAAAAAGACTATTAGGAGTACACCACAATGGAGATGTAAAAAGAAATAAAACTATGGCAAAAAGAATAAATTTTTACTATGAAAAAGCAATTAACAGCTTGTTATTAGAAAGTTTGAGTAGGTGGAAAGTTATGTACATTTCATATATTTGTTAACAATCCAGAACAGAGCAAGCAGTGAAATGAAAAAATTAGATTACAATAATTATTTAAATCAGTCATATCACAAAGGACATTTTTTGCGCATTTTTCCATGGAGATTTCAAGGTGTGTCGGATGATTTTGACATCTGGCCCTCTACAGAATTACTAAATAAATCTGAACCATCATCTGTTCATCAACAAATTTTAAAGTGTAGTGTCTAGCAGTGCTTACAAAGCTTCATCTTCATCCAGGGTTCTTTGCTCTAGAAATTTCATATCTCCTTTGTTCTGATTTTGCAATGTCACTTAGAATATTTCTTTTATTAGAAGATATTTCTAGAGTGAGCCACATCACATCCAATCTTCTATTTTTGTAACACATTTGTGCGCTATTTAAGCTTGACTTGAGCAGCAGAATTATTGCATGTGATTTCATTTTGTCAAAGCCCTGTGGACATGTTTTGCTGACAATGTTTACTTACACACCTTGAGAGAGGTGCACTTGTTACTAAAAAGCCTATTTCTTTGAAGCTTGTTGTGGGGGAGGAACTAGAGTTTTTAAAACAAGAAACTGCAGTCTCATGCACTATATAAAGAGAATAAGATAATTGTTAAAGAGCAGGAAAAGAATCTTTATGAGTTTATCGGATGGTATCATGGGTTTTTTTTGAAAAGAAATTTGAGGGGAAGACTTGTACTTGGATTTCAGAAACTTTGACTGCGACTAAAGCAATTCCCAAGGACAACTGAATACCCAAGAAATGGGATGTAATTGCTATTTAAAAAAAAATTTAAAAATTGCAGTTTTATTGTAAAATAGCAGCTGGACTGTAACTTTTGTCCTTTCTTCCTTGGAATTCTATCCTTCTGAATCAGGTTTTCCAGATTTTTCTCCCCGAATTACTTTTACTTGGTGTTCTTTTACAAGCATTTTACCTTTAAGTGGTGCTTGTGGCATCTTCTGGGGTGTTGGCTGAAGGTGGTCTGTGAATTGGATTGCTGAAGGATATAAAAGAAAGTTAATGCGATCTACGCTGCTGGGTTTCTTTCTGACCCAGAAGAGACATTGCCATGCCACAGTTTACGCTGCAAAAGTGCATTTGCTGCTTTGTTTGTCACATGCTTTATCTTCCACATGCTCCTAGCAAATTGCATCTTCACATTTTGTCACATTGTTTTCTGTCTTGAATGAGTTGCATTCACCATCTAGGAGTCCAAATGTGAAATATACATTCCAAACTACAGTTAGTTGGCTTGCAAAAGTTAAGTTAGTGGTAGATCATCAAGATGCTCTCCAATCACCAAAGCAAAGTATCTGAATTGGGCACACGAAGCAAGACTTCTGAGAGTGTTATTTTGCTACATAACCTCCAGGAATGGAATCTTAGAGCCTTAGTTTCTTTGTGTGCAAGTGAGAATACTCACCTACACTATGAGGACATTGTCTCACACATCATTTTAAAGAAATGTTCCCAAGATCCTTAACACCAAGCACAATGAAAGCATAAGAATTCTTTCATGTAATGACACTATTTTAAAACAAGCAAATGAGAGAAATGCCAGTCCCCTGAACACAAAAAATAGGGTGAGTGCAAATGAGAGAGTAAATTAAAAGTGACAGTAATTCTCCGGAACTTACATCTCATGAGAGATGTGACACTACAAACGGATGCCTCCATCTGTCATGGAAGAGGAGTGGCCCACATAAATCAGCGCAGATTCTCAATTTTTGTGGCCTGTTAAGATTACAAGTGTAACTTATTTACAGGTGTTTATGTGTATAAATATACCTATGCATAGAGATACACATTCCTTCACTCACGTATATGTTCTAGATATGAAAATCTAGTCAGTAATGTAAGTGTTCTCACAACTTTTTCAGTGAGCTCTGCCTTAATTCTTGGCCTTTTTGAATCCTATTCCGTTTTGGTTGTGAACACGTTCAAAGACATACATATGTGAATACATATACAAAGAATGGGAAATAAATGCTTAGATGCATACATACACATATGGGAAAATGACATTTAAAAATTGTTAATTGTGGTAAGTGATTATGATTTCAAGAGTAATTAAAGTTTTTGTTAGTCACTATCTCAGCTAACAGAAATTGTATGGAAGGATATACCTCCCACCTAATCTGAAATGATTTGAGGTAAAGTCTTTATCCATTATTCACATCACTTTAGGAACTGGAAATTCTTGAAGTTCTGCTTTGCAAAGTTTTTCTGTAAGCTGAGTTGCCAAATGGATAATTTGCTCTAACGCATGTTTTTGGAGTCAAGTAAATGATTTTGAGAAAGCGATGCAAGAAACAGTTTCTACAGAGCTTGGATCAGAAAGCAAGCATGAAGATAGGAGTTTCTCAGACATGAAAATAAAGAAAATTGTATTCAAAATGACAGTTCAAAAGCACATTAGAAGGTTTTCATGCATGTTGGCAAGGAATGTGTGCCAGACACTGCAAGATTGCATGCAAATTTAAATGTAATGTCAAAAGAAAAAAAATAAGTGAACACTACAGGTCATAAGCAAATCATAACATTGTCATCTCTGTATTCATACAAAGGATAACTTCAAAAATTATATTTTCACCTGCCCAAATACTCCTAAAATAGATTCCATATTTGTCAAAGGAATTTTAAAAGTTACTCAGATGAAAGAGATAAAAAAAAAAAACTTACTTACCATAAGTGAATTAGGGCGGTAATTGTGAGGATATTCTTCAGAGAAGTATTCTGTGTTGTGGTCCAGCCTTTCATGCCCTCCATATTCTGCAGCATCAGAATCCAGAAGGATTTTATACTTACAAATGACTGTTAAGGAACTCTGCCAAATTACTGTTAAGTGGCAAATAAATGAAAGCAGAAAATCTGAAAGAACTCCTGCAACATATTTCATGCTAATATACACAATATAATGAAACAAACAAACAAACAAAAGAAGAAAATTTAGAGTAGGAAAATATACAGAACATATTGAAGCTGTATGACATTTTGTCTTGAACATTTCATCTTGACATAGAGACTCCTAGTAATTAAAGTACCTTCCAGTCTCTGGAACCTTCCTTGAATGATAAGTTTACAGTATTACAGTAGATATGGACAGCACTTTATGTGATGGACTAAACTAAAAACACATCACTAAATGAGAGGATTTGAATTGCATGTAAGAAGTTACCTAGTTGTGACCATCAAAATTACAATCAGTGCTTAGCAATATTTTGCAGTCTATCAGAATCTGATCAAGTGTTAATGAGAAAAGCATACAATTTCACAGAAACATTCCCCCCCCAACTCCTCTGAGAGATTTTCAGAAAAAAAAAGTTTGAATTATTATAGCAGTGGAACAAAAGAAAGCTTACCTTTAATAGACTTTTTAAGAGACAAACATTCTGACTGCAGTTGTTAAAATGAGGTGTGTTATTTAACAAAGTGCAACAACGAGCTGGAATATCTGTACAGATACTTAATAGGATTTCAATGGATTTAGTAAAAAATAAAAGAAAAAATAACATTAAAAGAAAAAAATCAGAAAATGTAAGGAAATAAATGGAGAAATTAAGAGCTAACACACATATTAGGAAGTAAATATTATAATCAACAAATAAAATGTTTTCATTTTATGATTATTTTAGTACCTTTGAATTCCTTGTTTGCACATAATTAAAACATCCTTTTCCCTTCTGAAGTTACAACACAAAGCCTCAATCTCCACCTCCCATCACCCAAACCATACATAGAAGGAAATAACAGTGGTCTACAATCCACTATCTGCTTCTTTAATTTTAAGCCACTGAAGAATCTTATTTTGCTAGAGCTTGTATTTAATAGGATTAGGAAAGAGTGAAACGACACTCTTTCAGTCACTGGCTCTTAAACTGCTCTTGGCCTTCTGTGCTTGCTTAACCTTTTGAAAACATATCTGCTAAAAAATCAACATATTTTGATATTAACTAAACTGTTCTTATTTAATTCTTTCTACATTACTGTGTTTCTATCAGATGAAGTCAGGAAGTTTCCCAATAATCACAGTCTTACTGATAGAAATGCCTAGCAACAAGACTGTTTGAAGCATGATATAAAACAAAAGAAGCCTCAACTAAAAGTAACTGCAATTATACTCTGAAATCATAGAATGGTTTGGATATTTCAGGTTAGAAGGTTGAATATCTTTAATATCTTGCACACAAGATAAAAACCAAAGTTGTCAATTAGCTACCAAATCATTACTGTTAAGTAATCCCTTGCCCACAGGCACTGCAGCAAAATGAGAGAAAGGTCCAGAACTGCCAAGTTACAGTTGTTCATTTCCAGAGTGCAGATGCCCAAAGAGAGAAATGGCAGATCATCACATTCTCTGCAACATCTGTGTTACCTTTTTTCTTTAAAAAAGTTAGAAAAAATATGCTTTGCCGGTCTTAGTCCTCAATGCCTTAGACATACACCCTCCCCCCCGCCATTGTTTTATAAACACATTCAAATTACCATTCATTTGTTGTCATTTACAACATACAAAAATACAAACTGCAACTTCTAGTTACTCCTTCTAGTGTTCTTTCAAACCTAGCACCTGCAACGGCTGCTACTACGTATTTTATGAACACGGCAGGGAACATCTCCATTAAGCATTTCATTCTTTGCTTCTGTCATCCATGCTATACATTAAATTTAATAATTTATCAATATTGCTGAAAGCCTTGACATCTCTAATGATTCCTTTAAAACTATTTACAGCAAATGGAATTGTTATGGCTATGATAATCTTAAAACAATTTATCCCATTTCCTTAACCCAGGCAGTGAAAGTACACCTAGTAGTGCTCTCTGGCAACTCAAAGTTAATATCACTACCTCTCCACACCTCTCAACGAAGCATATTTGGCATAAATACTATTGACTAGATCCTAAATAATGAGGTCTAAAATATTTTTAAGATGTTCACAAATTAGATATTTCTCAGGGAAAACAAATTAGTTTGGAAAACATGCCATTTGCCCTCATCTTAAACCTCACAGAAAAGCCACTTTCCACATTTCAGACTTTTGTGAGCATCTAGGTTTTTAAAGACTATTCTCATAAAACCACTAAACAGTTGTGTAATTTTAATTAAGCACATAATAAAAGTATTTTCTTTTGCAGTGGGATTTCTTTTGTTTCAGCAAGGCAGTGCAGGAAATACTACCCTGTACTTTGAAAAAAAAGCCCAATTTGTGTTCAGTTAGATGCTCTGACTATATTTCCTAAGCACAACAGGGGAGCAGAGTAGCAAAAGCATTGAACTCTTACACAGATAGAGCTGGAAATGGAAAGACTGTCATTATCTTCCACATTAATTACTGAATCACTAAGCTTTTATGATGTTTTGATATACATATTTTAACACAATTTTTAAATTTAATCTTATACATGTTTAATGACACACAAAACACCACTATATAAATGCAAATCATAAAATAGGATAATTTGTATTTTGTTCCTCAACCTTACTGTTGATAAAAGAATCCAAGGGCTATTTGCAGGGGTGGTGGTCCAGCATAATAAAAAGATTTGCATAAAAGCAGATAAGAATTTCTACTGACCAGTTGTAAAACGATGTAAGGCTTACTGAGTATTTATAAAGAAACTGCTCTTTTCTGTATGATCTGGTTTGGCTCAAATAAACATCTATCACAAATCAATAACATTAAAGTACATTGAGCCTTTCATATTATATATAACAGCCATATGACACAGACTACCTATGTGAGAGGTTACCCATCAAGTTAGAAAGTTTGGACACAACTGAGCAAGACTGGACATGTAGGAAGGGTAACCAAACATACGCGAAAAAACTGTAGATGATCCAAATGGTTTAATCTTCACTCTTTCATAATCTGTTTTAAATCAGGATTGGGAACTGTTATAATTTTGATTTTATTTTACAATGAAATGTTTGAGCATCCATACTTCTGGTTCGTTGCTGCTCTTCAGGCATGCCCCTAGAGCATGTTTGTGCACGTAAATACTTATTTTCTTTCAAACTCATATGTAATTCAGCTTTCATTTTCTCACGGCACTTCTCAATGTACAAAATACCTAATAAAGACTTCATTTTTATCCCTTGCTACCATTTCTTGGCTAAAACCAAAACTATATGGTTCTGGCAATACAGATGGGACACAGATAGAAGTACAGACCAAAAATGGTCAAAAACTGTATCGAAACACAAAATATTTTTGCCCATCTCAGAGGAAAATCTCCTTAGTCTTGTTTTAGCAACTGGTACGCAAGCAGCCTACATCTGAATGATCTTTAATATTATAATAAATGGATGATCAGATGTTAGTTTGAATAAACTGGCAAAGCAATGTAGAATAACTCACACTAGCATTTAACAGCTGAATATACAAGTCTCTAATTTTGCTCATTAAAAAAAAGTCATTCTAAGTCAATAATGTAGAATACTGCAAATTACTAAGGAGCAACCTTTATGAAGAGTGAATCAGAAACCTATTATTAACGTACCAAGATTTCCTTACACTACTTTGATTTAGAAAATTAAACACAAAAATGTCTTCTGTTTTTTTTTTTTCATTACTTCAGCAATTCAAAATTGGAAACTATACAAGGCAAAATACGAAGTTCACAGATGTAGGTTTCATATTATAGTTGAAGCTTTCATAGTTATCAATCACCATCAGAAGTGCAAGTGTCCTTAAATAGATCAGCAAAATAAATATGATCTGAAATTCATTTTTTTTCCTTATGTAGGCACATTTTTTTGCTTTTTTTTTTTTTAGGTACAACCAGAGATTCAGATATATAAGATATAATGCTAATTTTCTCTAGGTGAATCTGTCTCAGACCCTCCTTGGTTTCACTTTGTGAACTTACTATATCACCTAGGTAGGGCTCTGCGTGTATCTGTTTACCTGCAAGATGCAACACGGATTATTTTAAGAGAATATTAAAATACAATTAATTCCAGGTAGTTCACAGAATGAGTTAATTCACCTCTCTTCCCTCAAAATTGAAACTGTCTGCACACAGAATTAGAGATATAATGTACAAAAAAGTCAAGTGCAATCCTTTAAAAGTGTCTCTTTGTTGACTGTGACTTACCTCTTGCATACTTAGATATATATACACATTGAACTGGGAATGGAGAGCCAGAGTCATGGAACATGCTTACCTTCAGTGATACATCTGCCAGACAGAAGGAAAGTACATACTGAACTTCCTTCTGCTCCATGCATTCACTGCGTTCTCATGTTCAAATGTGAGACTAGGGGAATCAGAAGGCACATCTACCTTAATATTTAAGACTGGTTTGGGAGGACACTTATGGAGCAACTCTCCTCCTCATCAGTCCTTACCGTGATTTGGTTCATGATTCAAAGTCATTTTTTGGTGAATGTGGAGGCGGTTTTCTTGGGAGATGGGAGGTGCTATGAGTTTGGGGTTTTGGGGGTTTTTGTTTGTTTTTTCTGGGGGTGTGTGTTTTGGTTGGTTTTTTTTAATATTGACTCATTTTTAAGAACTTTTCTGATAGAAATAACACAACAAGCTGTGAAAAGCTGCTATTTAGGAAAGCTACTGTTAAAAAGCTGCAAGTTAATTAAAGGTGAAAGCTCACCTAGGCAAGAAGTGACCTTCATTTACCACAGGAGTTTACCCACAGAAGGTTAGGGCACAGTATCATAAGCAAAGTCTGAAGAAAGAAAAACAAGGATCAGATGTTACAGGATGGAATCATAGAGATGGGAGCTAAAACAACTGGAAGTGACCTCTGGAAGTCAGCTACAGGGTCAGACCTCTGCCTCAAGGCTTTATCCAGTAAGCTCTTGAAAACACGCGAAGATGGAGCCTGCACAATTTCTCTGGGCAACTTGTTCTAACTTGCTTGATGTCAGCACTGCAAACAAGCTTCTCTTAGGAAATGCGTCAAGGACTGTGTTTCAAACCTACAAGCACTTCCTTTTATTTTGTCTTGAACACTGTTTTTGAGCCATGTTTGTGAGACAAAGTGATTGAAACTAGCTCAGAAGGACAAAACCAAGTTTGGGCAGGGCTTGGGGGGCCCAGAGGTCCTGAAATGAACTGCATGTATCTATCTGGAAATCAGCACGTGACAATTTATGTAACACAGAGCTCCTCCTAAAGGAACACCCAGAGGGCATATATGGGCATGCTATGCCGGCAACAACTGCATAAGGGGGAAGTTTCCCTATTTTGAATGAATGTTCTTATCTTTTCCAGGATTTTTGCACCATACTTCACTCCAAAATCCCTTGGAAAGGTGAAACTATATTTCTTTCACTAATTCTCTGTTTCCTCTTGTTAATCTGCCTCTCTTCTCTTTTCCCTGATTCTTCTTTCTCTGTGCATTTTCACTCCTGGAGAGGCACATTATTGCTTTATACGGTTTATACATCTTTGCCTTCACCACTAATCAATAGTTATTTTACTCTAACAGACCACTGAGTATTTGCAAACTGCCTTAGAATTAATGAATTAGTTCTAATTAACCATATAGTGTCACTTTCACTTCAATTCACTTCCCAGAACTCCATTTTAATGAATCATGTCTCCCTTTTGCTTACAGGGAAGTGGAGGGTGGTGGGGTGGTATTGGCACATGACAAAAGGCAAGTTCTCTGCTATTAGACCTGTAGCAAGGAAAGTAGTAACAAGACTGCAGTAACTCCCATCCCCATTGGATAGTCCAATTCAAATTTTTGGAGTGGATTTACTGGCACCATAATCTACATTTTCTCTACAGCAAAAGATACCTGGTAGAGAACGCTATTCATTGCCTGGTTTTCAGAATTATGTAGAAAAGCTGCAGGAAAAAGCATCCAGATGGGGAAGTCACCAGGATGCCAATGAAGATGACGTATGACTTTCATATACAAACGCACTAGCTGGTTTGAGAAGTCAAAAGCAACGGTAATCAGCCAGGGCCAAAGGAATATATTTACCGTGCAGAAAGCAAGAACAGATAAGTGGCCCTGGGAGGAATTTTCATTGCCAAAATACTACATGTCAAATAAAATAAGATATCCTGGCAACAAGTGAAGACAGAAACAAAATGAGAAAAAGGAAAGGCAGACACACCAACAATTGTAGAACTGACAATCATTATTCTCATGATGGTCTGAAAGAAAGGGAAAGGATACCAAAGACTTCAAAATTTCTTGAAGAGACTGATTCTGTGAAAACAAGCTATGAGCACAAGAATAATTTATGAATTATTAAGATGTACACAGAGCAAGAAACAAAGCCACAGATCAATATAGCTAATTAATGAAATTTTCATTCTCCTCATATCCTAGAAATAAGTCTAGAAACATTCAAACTATATTTTCAAGCTAGGCATAAAAGAATATGAAGAGAATAATACAAAAGCTAAATGGAAAAAACATATACTACTAAGTCACATAAAGGAAAACAGGAACTCAGTCACTAAATGCACCATAAACAACAGGAAGCTGCAAGGAGGATTGTAAAGAGCTTGAAGTGGTTAGGACCTTTTGTTTTTAATAATTCTTGAATTTCGCTAAAAAACCCCAGGTAGTTGGCACAATTAATTTCAAGTTAAAGTGTACTTCTGTAACCTCCTCTCCACACTAAGAAAACTAAGAGGTCAACCTACAACTGAAAATAAAAGGAGAGTATTTGGATGAATTTTCTAATTAAATTAAACATATTGGCCTGATGAACTTCAACTCAGGCTACTTAGAAAATAGTTGAAGCTATTTAGCACTCAAGTCTAGGCGCAGTATTGAGGAGTAGGGAAGGTATTGTACCTTTTTGCTTCAAGCAATTATGGATGGTTTTGCTTAAATAAAATGTAAACATAGAGATATATAAATATATATTTGTTGGTATTAAAATGCTGATTCACTTCTGTGTAAGAAAAATTTTGCCAAAAAAAAGATGGTGGTGGACATATACTTATAGCTTAATTTTAATGAGACTTTCAGCTCTGCAGAAAAATTATCTAACAAAAATTGGTGTGGAATCTGATGGAAGGGAAAGGAGTTACTTTAAGCCCCTCTCCTGTTCTTTCTCCCTCCTTTTAGCCATTTTCATTTAGAATATAGGAAAGAAGGTTTTTGTACTGAATTTTTACTGCAGATGGGCCCTGGAATCAACCACTACCCCACAGAAAAGTCTCGTCAGTATTAAAAAAAAAGGAAACTTACGAATGGTTTCTCTGTTAACATTCAAAATTTTATCTACAGTCAGAGAACTAAAGACAGCTGACCTAGATGTCAATTACTCATCTATCTCCAAACTGAAGCAAATTAGGCAGAAATAATTTGTTAGCTCAAGCTGCCCGTTTCTCAGGAATAGGCTTCTGAAAGAGCACAATTTATGAAGTAAAACTCAAATATGTTTTCCTTTTTCCTTCACGTAATGAAACAGAAATTGGACAATAGCATATGCTACTTTAGTAGTTACACAGATTCATAGTGCTGGAATCCTGAGTCTTTTCCTATGCAGCTTGAAGATGCATTCCCACATTAGTATGCTATATACCTTATTCACACCTATTAACCTTAACATATCAACTACCTTGATAGAATTTGGCATTTGGCTAATCCTAAATTAAGTCCTTCATCTCAACATGCTGAATACTCCCTGAATTCTAATAGGCAGGGACAGTTACATAACCGCACTTCAAAGCAGCCTGCAAAGCAGCATCTTTGCCTTCAGCAACTGCATGCCAGTGACTCATCCAAATGACCTTATTTGCTCATTAGAAGCTCTAGGTGCAGGTTGCAAATGTCAGAGAGCCTGAATTAATGTCGTGTTTTTTTTAAGAAGTATATTTTTTCAGCATTTTCATGACAATATTTGCAATACCTCAGGTCTCATCTACCTATTTGATTGTGGACATCTCTGACTTCAAATGTCCTTATGCATCCTAAATTCATGTCAACAATAAGTATGACTGGTATTCATTCACTCTAGCATTATAATGCTTCAATATGTTATGCCACGTAAAAATGGCAATACTTGTGATGTAGTAACCATTTCTTCCCATGACTTTTTTTTTTTCCTTCTTGAACTTTAGCAGTATATGACAACATGAAATGTCAAGATACAAATACAGAAAAGCTAGCAGCGATTCATATGGCTCAATAACATTTATGTACTTTCATGCTCACATAAAAAATTAAGGTTTCAGTCCTTGAATGTCTCACACTAGGGTACGTCATCTTAGGAGAACAAGACGAAGAATGGAGCAAGCTTGCGTCAAGGGAAATAGGTCAAGAGAAAAGACTACAGTATCTGAAGTATAAAAGGGAAGGAAAAAACCGACTCCAAGCTAGCTAGGACTCTTCATATACTTTTTTGATCGGCTGACTGTTCAGAAAAAGGTTTTCCAAATCAACTGTGACCAGTAGCACTTGTCTACCACTTATCTTGTAAAAGTACAATAAGGTTTGCTATGCCAACCAGCTTACAAACAAAGAACAGATGAAAGAAGAAAGGTATTTTCAATGAGATCAGAGGAAAAATATGTATGAGAAAAAATGTAGGCCAGAGAGGCAGGAAGCTCTGTATCTTTTAATATACCTGGTAATGTATCTGAGAAGCTTTATATGATAACAGCCTTGTGATATATATTACTACAATATACTGGTACAGCAAAGCCATCCACTTAATAAAGACAAATTTAATTACAAGTGTTACATGCACTAATTTGACTAATTAAATTCACTAAACAAACTTAAACCTAGGTAGCAAAGGATCATCACATTTCCCACAATTCTCAATTTCAGATAAATATTTTATTAAAAAGAATTTAATCAATAGGTTCTAGCAATTTGCTCTTCAGGCTTATTCCGTAACTGTCTCATACTATCACACTAAAAATCCACCAATTTCTTAGGAAAAAAAAAAAATCAGAGTAACAGCAATCTTATTTTTAAGTACTTGTGTTTCATGTTTAAGTTACAAAAGGATCGCAAAGAATCCCTATTTAACTGGAAAAGTTGTTCTGAAGATTTAATATCACATGCGATTACATTTCCTAGCCATAAAAATTTCTAAAATCCCTCAGGTTAAAAGGTTTCATTACAAACCTATGTATAAAACTCATGGCTCTAATTGCAGGGTAAGAGTTAACAAAGCAAGCCCGTCAACATTAACCCCAACATATACAAAGAAACAGATACTAAAACTTAGCCTGCTGGGTTTTGGCAGGGAAGGAAGGACGGAGAAATCAAGAATAGGATGGTAATAGTGGTTGTTAACCTCGTGATATGTTTCACTTAAAAACTGATACCATGAACACTTTGGCATTGTTTCTATACTATAAATGTGTGACTGCTCTAAGCGATGGAGCTGCAATAAGAAAGCTTCATGATTTTTTTTGTTGCTTATAAGCTGATACAAAGTATTTTTCAAGTCAGCTATCCTCGATTAATAGTCTATAAAGCTCAGCCAAGAAAGACTTGTCTAAAAGAAATGTACACACATTTCATCTCTCCTGGTGAGGTGGATTATAAAGTGGGCTTCCTATGGGCTTGTGTGGTTGATAAAATAACTGATACTCTTAAATTTCAGTTGTAACAAAAAACCCCAAATCCTTCTTGAATTGAAGCATCAAAACAAGCCTCCATCTCCTTCATGCTCTGGGAATCATGCTATCCTTTTCTTTTGCCGTGCCTCACTTTTACTAGTCTTGGAAAGATTAGAGAATTAGTGTAAGTTAGTACCTGTTTACTGCTAACAGCTTACATAGTTACCAACGCTACAGAAAAGAGTTACATCCAAATCCCAGATTTGAATAGCACTGTCACCCACATGCAAACTTTTACTCTTTGATCGCGCAACCGGAGGAGATAATGAATAAAACACAGAATGTTTAGGGTGAGCTGCTACAAACAGAATCACAAATATTACACATGGACTCCTCACCTGTGAGAAGTGACGCAATTTTAGTTCCTTTCTTTCACCATATCCTGCAATACCTCAAATTTGCTGTTCCCCAAGACCACAGATACAGTTTGTTACCACTACTCAGCTAAGTAGAGGATGCTTAAGGAACTGCTATATCATGATTCTGCTTTTGAGCTTGGTTTCACTTACTATCTGCATCTTTGCAGTTCTAATGCCGAAGTATTAGGTATGTCTAGTTTAATTAAGAGGAAGTGTCCTAAAAACAAGTGATTGCTATCATAAGTTTGTAAGCACATTGTATTTTAGCTATTACTAAGATTTCAGGAGTTTCTTAGTACACTTGGACAGTAGTTACACAACCAGAAAGTTCTCCTTGGGTTAGAAGCAAACTTTTACACAGAGGAATGGGATAACTGAGGTCATCTATCTTCATTATCAACGAAAAGATACTGCGAACGCAATTGGTAGATACAGCACTGCTTAGCTTTCTCCGTGACAGAACAGAGATTAGAAGTTTAGGGATGTTCAAGATGTTTATGGACATCCTATTGTCCAAGGATTTTGCTAGCATCAGGCACTAAAAGGAAGTGAGATTTTTATGGAGTAGGAACCAGGGCACATTGTCTTATTGATGCATCCAGTCAAAAGCACTTTCTTTAGAAAGTAAGTCCCAACGGTTCATCCCATGTCATGGCCTTGGATAAGAACACAGTGACCTTTTTAATATGGGTAATAAATAAGCTTTACAGGTATAAAGAAATCTTAATTAGCATAAATAAGACTTCTATTTCAAAGGCCAAAGAGAAAAGCAAAAAAAATAAAGATACTTCTGAGGCAAATCATAAGGTTTTGACCTAAGTTAAACTTGCTTTTCCCTTTTCACTCCTTTATTGTTTGCTCCTCTTTATGCACAGTAGTTTTAAGAAAAAAAAAATAATGATTTGTATTTAAACAACCAATGGAAGCCACTGCATCTTCCTAAATTTGTTTCAGGGAAGTCTGATGAAGATATATTCAATCTGCTTTTAACCTAAAACTACAATTTTTGGGCAGCAAAACTATTTGTTCAAACAAACACATCCGGTTCTAGAGAAGGGTGAGGGAAGGTTTTTTTATTCTCCTGACATGAGAAAAACTGCTGCGTTCACCTTGAGGGACAATCACATAAAACATTGTAGCCTTTGAAACCTGAAGATCATTTCAGGCCAGCTTTGTGAACCAGATCTTGAACAAATTCGTGCAATGTATCTGTAAGTACATTTATTATTCAGAAGGATGTGCATCTTCAAGAAGCTGAGGTACTGTAAAGAAGAGAAGGTTCCTACCTTCAAACTTAAAAATTCAAGGTTAAATCAGGCTGAGAGCCAGCTGGCAGCAGTTCACTCCCAGGGGATTTTCAGGAATTTCCCCTTGTTGATGCATTGACTGCCACTGAATAAGCTGAATAGGTGAAGGTGGTTGAAAGGGTGATTTATGGGGACAATTCTACATTTGCGATTCCTAAGCAAGAACACTAAATTAAGTGAATTACTTCCTCACAGAGTTACAAACAGTACAATACTGTAAAACAGGGCAGTTGCTTCCTTAGCCAAATGAACAAAGCTCTCAGCAGAGGTGAAGATGCACTGCATTTCACAGAGAAGTAAGAGTGGGGTCCCTCTGCTCCTGCCAAAGTTAGAAAGCATGTCACACACTGAGGACAGAGAATGACAACAGAGAATGTTAGTAAGACAACACATCTTCTGAAAAGAAAATACACTGCTGGTAACTAGCAGTTCCATTAGTGATAAAAATTTCAGGTTAGCGATCAAAAAGCTAATACGGATCTTTATGCTTTAATGACAACTTTTTAAATTTAAACTGTCTATAATATATGGCATAAATAGAATAATAATGCACAAACTTAAAAGACAAGGATGTGTACTGACACTAAATATTAAATTTTTAGTCAACAGACTGGTCATAAAAATATTTCTATAAACCTAAAGAAAGCCCAAGTAGTTTTAGAAGTGCCTCTGCACAGCTCAGTCCTATTTTATCTGTAAGTGCCAAGAAGCAGAATTTTTGTAACAATGTGTGCAAGGCATTTACACAGCCAGAAAAACAATGCCTAGTTATTTAATTCATTTAGCACAAACCAGAAGATGAAATTAGCCTCATATAATCATAATAAAATACAAGTCTGATGAAGACAAGTTATGAAAAAGAGAGAAAAATAAGTGATACAGAACTTGAGTGATATTTTTTAAAATATTTCTTAAGCATTCCTAATAATTGAACCCTTAACATCTCTGAAAAAGAAGGAGAAAGTGAACACATATGTGGGTTGGATTTAATTACATCAGAGCAAAAAAGTTTATGCTAATTCTGTTACATGTTGTAATCCTTAACATTGAAGTTACCCCTTTTCCATCTGCAGAATTCAAAGTATTTCATACAAAAGAAATGAAGTGTGGTAGCATCAACTTAAATGGGTGGATACCTGAAATCTGTCAAGTACTGATATATCTCACAACACCAGATTAAAAATTTACCACTCCAATTTAAAACTCCGTTCTACCACAAGTTCCAGCAATGACATAGAAGTAGCAGAAGAAAGCACTGAAAAAAGTGGCTTTGACCTGATATTGCTAAACCAGAATCCTGCTAAGGCTTGAGACCCTGCCGGTTAGGTAAGCAGTGCTCAGGAATTACAGTAATAAGGTGCTACACTGAACTAAAGCAGCTGAAAGATGGCAGTAGTTTACTGAAGTAGCTGACAAATAAAAAGAGAATAGGCAAAAGTCCGGAAATGTAGTGCTTTAAACAGACGCAGCAAGCTTCACTAGACTGTCAAAGCACTTGAAACACACAGAATTTGGGCAAACTAAACCCCTCTGGCAAGTCAGTATTAATTCTTTGACTCTCTCTCAGCAGTAAGAGTTTGGAAACAAACACAAAACCAGTCAATTACTCAAGAGTAATCCTCCACCACTTCTCAGCTGAGGTAAGAGCACATCTTCAGTCCACCCAATTCTAAACCAGAAATTGTACAATTAGTTTTAAGCTAATCTACTTTCCTACATGACTGTGCGCACAGCCTCATCTTACTGTGGTCACTTTCTGTAGATTATGTAACAAGTAGGGGTTACTTGGTTTTTCATGCCTCAACATAATCCCCAAATAAACAAGGCATCTAAAGGAAACTTTAACGTGCAGTCTTTAAATTGCTCTTTGTACTTCTGAGTTCAACAAAATAGCCTGTTACGAAAGCTGTTATAGTTTCAAAATCTTTCAGGGAATTTTTCTCTCCCTGGCCAACACAGGGGGTTTTAGGACCCAGGGGGTGACTTGATCGCTCAGAGTTCCAGCTTGATGGCTGAGCAGAGGGGAAGGGGGAGGGAGGCCAGAGTTTTGGTTCCAGTTGGCGCCACTTCTGCTTGGTGGCTGCTGTGAGTGGCAGCTCCTTTGACTCAGCCCCAACTCCACGCGCCCTGTGCTGTCCTTTAGAGAGAGAGTGATCATCACTACCTGGAATTGCTACAGACTTCTTGTGGCCGATGTCACCTGCGTAAGAGCAGCTATCCTACCTGCGCCCCTCCAATACTTTCGGACAAAAGGAGGAGGAGAGGGCAATATTGCGTCCTGCAGTGCGTAAATATAACTGCACCAAAAGGAGCTGGGATGGAACCTAATTCATTAAGGTTTTGGTTGTATATATATATAAATATATATATAATTGTAGTTAAGAACTGTTATCCTTCGCTATACATTTTTCCTGATTAAAATATCTTAATTTCAGATATGCATCTTAGATTTCCTTTAAACTGAGACAAAGGCAAATTTCTAAACAATTTTTTTGCTGTACAGTAAAAATCAAAGCTAGATTATACTGATGACAAGTAAGTGGTTTCTTATCTTTTAACGACAGTTTGCATTCAAAATAAAATTAGTTTTCAACTTCTAAAGTTTTTCTGTACAAGCAAAAGAGCAAAGAAAGGATATTTTCCTGGAGTTTCAATACCCACTCTGTAGTCCACGTAACTTTGATACGGATGGAAGTTGAAAATAAAAATGAGACCTGCTCTCTCAAATGCTATAACCTTATTGGATTCATGTTTTTCACTCACAAATCCCTAGGAAAGAAAATAAATAAAAACCCAATACTATAAAATATTTCATTTCTAACTGAATTAAGAACAAAAAAACCAAAAAAAGCACTGCTTCTATTTCTCATTTCAAACAATCAACAGTCAAAGACTCAAGTAGCAAAGATTAAGGCTTTAATATGCAAAATGATTTTGTTTACCCATGTAATGTCATAAAAACATTTTCATTACCAAACTATAGCTTACTTTTCATCGGGTAATGTACAATGAATGAGGTAGAAGCGTGTTAGTTATATAGCACTTGAAAAATTCTTGCTCAAATAGTGGTAACATGGTCTTTCACATTTTCCTTCAGCAAAAAATTGATTCCTTTCATAAAATCAAATTTTCAACCTACTTGTTATGGGATGAGCATCACAACTACTGTTAGTAGTTCAGAAAATGAAGCACTGGTTTTGGGTTTTGTTTTTTTTTTAATCCGTGTGCGAAATAGCTCACATAAGCCACATTAAACTGCTGCACATACTACCTTTGTTCTATTTGCTAAAGCAATTAATAACTAACTAGAGATCCAATTAAAAAAATCTTTAAAGTGGATTATGACAAGTATGAAATAACAAAACACTGAGCAATTATAATGATTGAGGTGCTTTGATAAAAAGTACAGTGCAACACTTATGTAAAAAAAGACAAACACAAAAGGGACAGGTTGAAGATCGGGAAACCATAACTTACAAGATACTCTATTGAAAGTGTTTTCTTGGTGACATAGTAATTATTTATATAAAGTAAATTGATAGAACAATTTAAACTTTTCCAAAGCAATCCCTCCACTGGATTACAGACAATTTTGTAGTCTGCTTTATCCAATCTACAGTTACTAAATAAAAATAGCAAAAATAATAGGAAAAGAGCTTGCTATGAAGCTAAAAGGAGATTGTTTCAGATTGGAAGATATTTCAGTGAAATGTTTTGACAACTTCAGATATGTGGTGGGATACTATGCAGTGCATAATAAAATGCTGTTTAAAATTTCTGCATGCAAATTAGGTACTGATGTTATTCTGACCACGTACCCAACTGGTGACTAAAAACTTATCATTTCGTGTATACAGCTTACCGGTGGAGCTGAAAGCCAGCCAAACTGTTCCTCCAATTTATTCATGTCTCTATCAAATGTATTAAGGAATCTATACCGAAGAAGGTGATCCTCTGTAAGATTAAATTGTCTCCTGGCATAGTGGTAGCTCTCATTATTCCCTCTTCTGGGGAAGTCAAGCCACTCTGGATGTCCAAATTCGTTACCTGTATTTAAAAACATTAAGGATCTGTGAAATCATGTGCTAAAAATATACTAAAACCATACAAACAAAAACCATCAAAGTATATTTCCTTTCTACAAGTTTTAAATTCCAAAGAATAATTCTCCATATATAAATTGGCTATTTTATTATTTAAATATCTCTCAGAACATTCACACTTGTTAACAGGTTGGTTCAGCCAATAAAACTACCAGAATAAAATATCCATGGATTCCAAGGGAAGTATAAAATAGTGAATGAATTATAACCTCTATGCTATCACGCCATGCTTAAAAATTCCTCATTCCCAACCCTGGATATGGGCAACAGAAATTCAGTCAAGCAGGAGACATGTTTTAAAGTCACAAGGAAACCTAAATCCATCACTTTTAACAGTAGAAATCCATTTTTTTAGAGCACTTAACAGAAATCAGCAGCACCGTTCACATAAGAGGCAGAAATCTCCCATGTTATCAATTAAACTTCAAGAAATTAGGAGACTAGCTCACTTTACTTTTTTTTCATTCTTTATCTTTTTTTTTTTTTTATCCTGGCTATAAATACTGTCATCACTGTTTCCAGTGGTATAAAAATAACTGGTAAAAAGGATGACTGGAATCTCGGTTTCTCGCTTCCTAGAAAAATTCAAGAAGACATTCTAGTTCAAGCAGCATGCTAGGTTACGGAGAATAAAGCACAACACTTAACAATAATGCATTCAGCCCTTGATATTGAAAACAAGTGACTTAAGAGGTGTGACAATTCAGGGATCCAACAATATGTGTCAGTTCAGCCACCTTGCAATGAGGGCTCCTTTTCCAAACGTAATACAGAAGTGTCATGAGCACCTAGTTTTAGGTGGGGTAAAGTGTGTTTGAGCACTGAGTTCCTCTGTGTGCCCACTGGTTCACATCCCTTTGCACGTGTGTAAACACTATTGTATTTCAATTCAGTTTCCTATAGCAGTAATGCTTCACAAATTTGCCGGTCTTATCCAGATTATCTAGCCCACACAACTGCTGTATAGACTTCACTTTAAGACAGGGACTAGGTTTATACAGACTTAAATTATTCTCCATAAAAATATATACAGGGAATTGTTGTGATTTAATCAAATAAGAAAACGTTTAAGTTCTCTTATATAGAATCACCAAAGTCAGTATCAGCTGCCAAAGATTCACAGCAACACCTCATTTCCGACTCAGTATTCTGAATGACTTTAATGTAAGCAAAGTTTTCTTGTTTCATTGTCATTATTTATTTCTCATCACTATTACAGTTTGATACAAGTCTAAATTAACTTAATGGCTCTAACTTGTGCTATAACCCGTTCTCTAGCAGTCTGTCAGTTAACTTAGACTATTCATTTTACCTAGGATTAACATACGTTAAGTACCCTGAAAGTTAAACACATTTCAAAGCCTATAATAGTTGATTCCTCACAAACATTTCATAGAGATTACACAGAACACCTACTAATTTTAAAACAGAGACAATAAGTAATGTACCTGGAAATATGCATGGGAGGTAATATGATCAAATGTAAGCGGGTTTCTATTTAAAAAAGAAAAAAAATCCTAATCATTTCTACAGGTAGTCAAGTTTTGTCAATAAACTGGAGTTTAGTAGGCAGATGAAGGGGAAGGATGCTGAGAGAAGGTAAACATTGTTTCCTGGATGGATCCTCTGTATGTGCCACCACCATCTGCTGTCTTGCACAGCCTGTGCTGTCTGCAAGGCCTGGAGGATACGATCAGCAGTGACAGCTAGGAATTTAGATTTTTAAAGTGATTTTTTTGTGTATTTCCATGCTTCATGGGAACAAAGAAACAAACAGAGAACAAAAGAGAGCGGGTGCATACATATTTAGGAGAATTCTTCACAGTGGTATTCGTTTTGTAAACAAACTGACAAGTTGTAAATTAAATTTCCCATTCAAAAGCTAAACCACTAAATTTCATATTCAGCTCAAACCCAGAGACAAATATAAAGAAGAATCAAAATCACAGCAGGACATTGAAAATGACCTTGGAATAATGCTGGACGGAGCTCTTAAAGTGTGCTAACAACAAGGTATGGAAAATGAGGAAAGATATTGCTACAAAACAGACACTGTATCTAACCAAATTCAATATTCTCTTAAGAGCTGGGCAAGGTATTACCTTCCTTTGTGATTTGTGTACTATTGAAAAGACAGACTATATGAGATAGCTCAGTTAAAGATAGCAAAAACACATCAGAAAGTCAGAGATGATATGTATCTTGGAAAGAGAGCCAAGGAATTCATACCCATTTGTTCAAGAAGAACACAAAAGAAAGGGAAATAAGCAATAGAAGATAGCAAATACATTAGACTATACTAGCCCATCATTTCAATAGAGTACTGCACTATAAGTAGAGTGTATCTCCTTCATGTTTACACCATATATCAACTCCCCTGGCTCCACTCAGCTTTGCCTATTTCCCCACCACAATAACTAGCATTCTTCAAACACTGCATTTTGTTGGTGTTTTTTAAAAGAAAGAACTAAAGGAATGTAGCAAAATAAAAAGCAATGTTCAATTCCTAACCATTACTAATGGCCATTAAGAAAAAACAGAATTTAACACAGTAAAGCGACTTGATAGAAGACTAAATTACTTGCTGATATCAGAAAAGCATATTGAAGTTCTAAACACTGACTGCTCCCAATTTAAACATCTGTTTCTATGGGCACCTTTGGGACAACACGCATGTGAGCCTTTTATATGTGTTGCTTAGTTTTAAAAACATCTCTTGATTTCTCTTTTTAGAAGGAAAAACAGAAGATCATAAATTATGAGAGAATGAACTCGAGTAAGTTTTTTTTGTTATATTTTTAAGATGTGGTATAGGGAAAAGGAATCAACATTTAGGATGCAAGCAGGCCTTCCAATAAACTCCCAAGAGCGCTTCTGCATATGAGACACGTAAAGGCTAAGCATCCTTTAACAAAAATACATGTCGCATACTACTTTTTTTTTAATTGCTCCTATTTCCTAGTTGAATTTTATAACAAATGAGAGGAGAGTCTACGAAAGAGAAGGTACAAGTACCTGACCGATACTCAAATCTAGAGATAATTCATAGTACCTGTGAAGCATGCGCTACCCTCTTTCCCATGTTCAACTTCTCATTTTTGACAAGAATCAGCAACATTCACTTGATAACTGTGAAAGCTTCTACGCATAAAAGTACTACTGGGATTTCTTTTCCTGTAATTAATTTGCTGTTTGATGTAAAGGTCCAAAGTACAGACTGACAAGAAGCCAGCTGCTACAAATAATGCAAATCAAGACAATGGAACTAATGTGCGGAAGGCAGAGTACAAAGCTGAAAGTAAGTGAAATTTTGATTCGAGAAACAAAACAAAGACAAATCACTGAAGTGCAATGCATACTAATTTTATCTAGGAATTAATTCAAGTTTGCTCTTTCCTATGTATTGTGCACATTGGCCAACTTTACTATGTACAAGGTTTCAATATCACAATTCCAAGAACTAAATTAACTTACTATAATGGAGATTTATATCACACTTGTTTATTAGGATAGAAATGCATTTACACCACAAAGTAGTTATGCTGATGATGATTACTTTGAAGTTATGCCCCACAGGTCATTAAAGCTTTTTGATGTCTCCTCTTTAGACATCTTCACTACCAATTCTCCCGTTAAAGAATCAGGCTAAGCAGAACTAAAGGCATATTTAAAAGATGCAGTAGGCAGTGTCAAGAGATGCCTGCTATTTTGATTTGTTTGCATTTTGAATTAAGCATAACATTAAATACTTTAAAAGCAGTTAAAGGAAGTAGTTTATTTGATACATCAAAGGTAAGAAGTTTAATTAGGTGTATAAGGCTGAACAAGATTTTAAATGATCTAAAATACTACTAAAAAGATCCTGTTTAAAGTTGATGAGCTGGAGATTGGACACACTGGGACAGAATTCCAGCAGGCCCACCTTAACGTATTTCTATCAAAGTAAGTAAAGATACGCCAATTTACACAAGCCAGATAATCAGCTCATCTAGGAGTTGTAACTGATTTAAATTCACTACCTTTGTGAACGATGACAATACAACAACCTGCACATTATGAACAGAATCAATGTAAATCAGATCTAGATAGCATATGATATTTATCATTCTTTCAAAAAAACCCCACATTTCAAACAATTAATCTTCATTTTCCCTAGCTGTGAAGCTCTTGGATATTAAGCAATTGTGATACTTGTATTTACTCATTTTTGTGCTGAATGTTCTTCAGCCTCTTAAGTAATTAGCTTAACATTCATACCACCAAAACCAAATAAGAAACTCTATACTGCATTCAAATTATTATGCTTCATTGCAAGCATTCATTTAATCTTGTCATTTATGCAACGATATAATAAAGTGAAATTCCAAATGGACTCCTGTTGAAACACTTGGGTTATATTACTTGGAAAGCTTCCTATTTTCTTAATCTCTCCAGCACTTGTATTCGGTGACATATTGGTCCCCAAAAGATTACCATAGATCAATTCAGGCAAACAATTACATTGTGATTCCTGCATAAAACACAGGATAGAGGAAATATCACATATGAGGTGAAAGTGGTAAAAAGAGAGGTATTGGTAAAGTCAGTTCCGTGAGAAAAGCGTTCTCCCATTTTCTGAAAATACCAGATATTTTTTCCTTTCAGTCTATGATAAGACAAAAACCTGGATAATCATTGTATTAGTTTTCAAACTTGGATCTTCCATATCTCCTAGGGGAAAAAGCAGGAGGTGCTTAACCTTGTCTGTATTAAAGGATCAAAGAACGTATCTTGTCTGGTGTGATAGTCATGAAAAATCTCAAGCATGCCTCTAATGTATCAAAGACACAGGAAAGTGCTCAGTCCTTAAAATGGTTACCCTAGGTCATACCAGGGATATAGTACCCTATCCAGAGTAGCTGACTAGAAGAATCAGGCCAGCTACAGAGTGAAATTTTGAGCAGTTCCATCTGATGTCTAACTTGTTGCTCTAAAATTGAATAATTCAGTTTTTCTAGGAATGTAGTTTCTTGTTCTTCCTTCAGATAACATTGATTTAATTTATATAACACTAAATGAATGCTTCTGTTACAGTGACTTTTTCTGCTTTTACCCCTTTCTTCAACTATTACCATAGCAAACTGTTTGGAAGTATGGCTTCAACACTATTCAGGTATGACATTCCAGTCCTATTTCTTAACATACCACTATACTCCATTGAATTGGAATTAAATTTCCATTTAGTTTCCTGTTTCCAACAGTGGACAGAAGCAGGTGCTTAGAAAAGGACCAAAGAATGTGAGAAGTGCAAACAATGCTTCCGCTTACACACTCCACCTGCCTTCATTCATTATGATGATTTTTTTCCTTTTCTTTTTTCCTTCTCCTTTTACAGAGTATACTTTATGTATACTTTATGGAAGCCTGTACTACATTTTCACACAAACAGCATAGGTAGCACTTTCAAATGTCATACCTATCATTTGAATATCTCAGCTTTAAAATAGTGAACATTCTCCTACTGAGCCTTTAAGCTTCCCACTCTGCCCTAAGAAATCCTAAATAAAATTATGATAGTGGTCCTTCCCAATATCATAAGGACCAAACTGCAATACCAACCACAATTTCTTCCAAATTCTACAATTAACTGTTGAAACTCTGAAGAAAGTAATAAAAAAACAAAACAAAACAAAAACCCCTTCAAGACAACCTGAAATAAAATTTCAGAATGTTATCCTTAGATATATGTACCACAGCTTTTTGACAACTACTGGTATTTGTGAAACTTTCTGTATCAGACTATTTCACAAAATAAGATTTTTGTTTTGGGGAATATCAGCTCTGGCAAAACCTTAACTGGGACAATATACTCTCTGTCTCCTCTTTTGAGAATTTTATATATTAAGAAACCACACCCGTGTCATCAAGAAACCACTTATGGATTCAAAGAGTTTGGGTCCACTTATCGGTTCACAACTGGTTTGAGTAAAACTCAAAACATATGAAGAACTCTGAAAATTGTCTTTTATTCTTATTTCCTAAAAACGAAAATGTAGATTTTCAATTCAGAAAGTATAAAATAAAAAAAATTAAACCCTTGAAAACTGTATGCATACAAAAATATCATCCATGGTGTGTACCAAAGCTTGTGTCAACAGAAAACTGTACATTACTCAGAAAGAAAATGTTACTTTTAGAAGTTATATTCATCACACTAAATATTTAATTACTTTTTATACTTCTTTTAAAAGGGCATTACTGGCTACTGACCTTTTCTTCTCCTTTGCAGTACACATCACTTGCAATAAATGCCTTCTTGTCAAAGCAAACAGATCAGTTTTATTATTCCCTCAGTCATTAAGGCAAACAGACACAGGTTAATACAAACAAATCATCCAGGAAAGCAAACATTCTGGTATCAGACACATTGTTTAAATTCATAACTTTGTTTTTCTTTTTTTTATAGAAGCTGACACATACTTAGTGAATCTGTGCTCTGGCAAGATACTCTGTACTATTGTTAAAAGGTCCGGTAGTCTGATTTTCCTATTTAAATATTCTGGCCATTTCGAATCACTTTGTGCTATTGCTTGGTACACAGTCAAGCCTAGATAAATACAGTTAATCATTACAGTTAATTTTTGAAGGGGTGTTACACCTGTAACCTCTAGTCTAACCTGCTGCACGGAAAAAGAATCAATCCATACAGGGAAACTGACCCTCCTCAATGTGGCAGGTTTCTCCAAAGGTACATTTAAGTCTTACATTTAAGATCTTACAACCACAACTTTTGTAATTAAGAAAATGGATTTACTTGTATTCTAAATGTTATGCAAGGGATTTGTGAAATTTGAAGGTACAAGCAGTATTCTGTTTGCAAGACTTGGAACTTTTTCAAAGCAACCTATTCCTGTAATGTCTCACCACTGTGAGCTGACATATACATGAATATATAAAAATATCAAAATATATACTATAATATAAACTTACTTAAAAGTGTAATCAAATAGCTCATTTGCTCCTAAGCACAATTCCACAGAAACAGTAAAATCTAACACCCAACTGGAGCTGTACTTTAGATATGCATGGTTATTGCCTAGGGATTAGTTGGAACAAACAGAAACAGCCAGCTAAAAATCAAGCAGAAGATCAGCTACAGAGATAGGTGGATTGCATGTGAGCTACTCCTATTCTGGAATGTTTTTAGTTTGCAGCATTCCTTCTGTAGAACACTTCACTGCAACAGTATCCAAGTGGTTTTCAGCAGTGCACTCATCACCATTATGGATGTGCTACCTGCCCACTCAAGTGTTGTGACAGCCCTTACTCGAGAAGCTTGTTTTGCATTCTCTGATACGACGTCATTGATATCTATTCCTATAAAGATCTGCTTCACTCATAAAATTATCCTGGAGTTACAGAAGCGTGCTTGTGAGCATGGTCTTTAGCAGGTCTTTCAGACATGTATCCTATCGCGTCCTAGCACTACACTTTGGTCTGTGAGAGGGAACAAATAAGAAAGTTGTGCAGAGCTCCTGAAGAAAGAGTGAAAGATATTTGATGTACTTCTGATGCCAGCACATCTCATCACGGCATGCTGACTGCCATATGAACTTCCTGTGCTTAAATAGCCCAGGTTTTACAATCCATCTCAGTTCTGATTAATGTATAATTAACTGATCTGCTAAGAATGAATGCAAATCCTGTATAATTAGATCCAGACATAGTTTAGTCTTTGAGATAAGCTGTAAAGCTCAATGGCCTCTAAGTCCTTGGACCAAAAATAAATAACTAAAAAATATGCAGAAATCAGCATGGAAAGTAAAAGTCAATATCCTAATCTCAACATAAAAGGAGCACAAAGTTTGATATAAGCTGCTCGCATAGAATTTCATTGCACTGAAGTGTCAAAAAAGCAGTAAAATTATTTCAAAATAAGTTATATATCACATTTGATAAATGGCTTTTTTAACATTAAAATCCTTGCAGGCTCCTAACTCAGCAATTAAACTTTATGGCAACATACATCAAAGAAGTTTTTGAACATAATCAGATCTTCCAATTATATACTGTTTAGAAAATACAGATTAGTTAGATACAGACATATTTTCAAAGTATTTATTTGAGTGTTTTAATTGTTATGGAGTTTGACAACACCAACATAACATAAGAAGAAAGGCAAACATTATGACTCAGAATTGCATATCAGCAATGTTTCAGAAGACAGAAAGCCCTCCAAAATCAGAAGAGTTGCAAGTATTTTAAAGTCAGGTTTCTTCTACAGAGTTCTCCTAAAATTATTTGTTTCAAGAAATAGTCTTGCCTCAGTGAGCTCATAAAAAAGCATAGCCATGGCAAAATCTAGCTTTCCTACTGTTCAGCACAGCGTATTTTCTTTCTACAATGACTTCAATTCCGCTACTTAGCAGGGAAACATTTGAATTTTTATTGTACTTCTGCCTCTCAGTAAAGCGATGTACAAGGCTGATGCTAAATAATCATGCACTAAAGATTTAAGGTTAGATCAGGTTTGTTTGTTCTTGATTGGTTGAGGGGGAGGAAGTTTGTTGTTGGTTTATGGTGTGCTGTTGTGTTGGTTTATGGGGTCTTGATGTGGGTTTTTTTTTATATATATATATACAGTAGAAAATAAATGTCCATTACTGACACTGAAAAGGGTGGTCCAACTACCCCCTTTGCTTCAGGGCTACTGCTGTGGGATGAATGAAATATTAGCCACCTGTAAAATACAAACATGCTGGGGAAAATATAAATACGGAATGCACATTGAGTCATACACTTTGTTAATGGTTTAAAACAGTCTTAAGGTAGGATGTATCAATCTATCTGCTTTCCTTTGCAGTTATTAAAGTAAATGTGATATACGAAATAAGAAGATTAATGAAAATTGCATGGTAGACACATGACTACAAGCGTGGGTAACAAGTAAAATCAAATGCCTCATACTGGGACTTTCAAATGCCCATAGTTAACCATTTCCAGACAGCAATATGCTGCATAACTGTATGAGGTTAAAAGGCCCAAAATACATCCCTGCTACATATGCTTGAGTTTACCACTTGGTGGCTGGTTTGTGTCACTGAAGTTATTTAACCCAACAGAGTTTGAAGAAGGGAGAAAGTAATTTTGAATCAGGCCCAGCAGAAACTGGAAAGCCATGTTTATAGACAAGCCAAGAAACTGCATGAGAGGTAGAGGTCCTTGCTGAGGTTAGGGCTAACCAAAATAGGACTATTCTGCAGTCACTGTGATCAAGAGGCAAAAATCAAGTTGAAGTTCTTACCCAGCAGACGCTGCATCTTACAGATTTAAAATATTGTTTATCAGCTGCCCCATGCTGCCTTGTAGGGAGATAAGCAACTCTGCACAAGCCCAGCCTAGCCCACTTGAACTGCCTGCAGCGATCAGCAGAAACTGCGGCGACTTCTCCAAGCACAACTGTTGATCCACAAAAATTACAATATGCCACTGAGGAAAGAATGACGTTGCTCTCATTTGCCTATAGTCACACTTCAAGCACTGAATAGCACAGTAACTGCACAAGATGGTCTCAAGCTTCACCAGGGGAGGTTTAGGCTTGACATTAGGAAGAAGTTCTTCACTGAAAGGGTAATTGGTCACTGGAATGCGCTGCCCGGGGAGGTGGTGGAGTCACCATCCCTGGAGGTGTTTAAAGAGAGGTTGGATGAGGCTTTAGTGACATTGTGTAATTGAAGAGTAGGATTAGGTGTAGGTGTTGGGTCATAGGTTGGACTCGATGATCTCAGAGGTCTTTTCCAACCTTATGATACTGTGATACTGTGAAGATAGTATCTTGGGAAAGAGTGATTAGATCTGTCTAATTGCTAACACAAATGTTTGCTTACCATTTTCTAGCTCTATTTAAAGACAAAGAAAACCCATCAACCTCAAATCAGAACACATCATAGTAGTATGCATTACTTTTTTGCCATTTCCACTTATACTAACACAATGCTTCAGTATAATTTGCTTGGGTTTCAGAAGGAATTTTTATCTAGTATCTCAAATTAAAACATGTTGCTGTTCAACAAAACATCTAGTAGTAGTTCAGATAGCGAATGCCATTAATCTGACAACAGATTTAAGTGGTTAGAGAAGAATGACGCTAACCACAGTCAAAACTAACTGACTATTTAAGCTAGGCAAATACAATCTCCTTGTGGAAGCATGATTATTTTGAGGAACATGAGGAGGAAAGGGGGAGCTTTGAGAGTTTTAAATTTTCATTTGCTCTATGCCAAGTTAAGCAGTACATTTACATTCTAATTAATTTTCCTTCTGCTTATTAGTAAATAAAGAGACGAAACCAGAACTATAACCAGTTGAAATTCTACAAATTGGAAATAATTCTCCTGATTATTCATCTCAGAAACATTTGACTTTTCATCTTAGAAAGAAAACTAGCTTTGAAATAATCTGATACTCCAAAGAATGAAACTGCTACTTTGCAGAGTATGTTTCAAAAGCAGCTTCCTCAGTGGTTCATAAATATTTATGTTGATATAAACATAATTAGTGTATATATCAGAATAATGTCCCCCCTAAATTTCCCTACTTTGTGTATTCATTGTTTCAGAGGTTCTTCTTCTCTTCCTTTCAACTTGTTCATCGTTATTGTTAGGGGGTTTATTTGTTTTGTTTTGTGGGTTTTTTAAAAAAAGATAACTCTTACGTAAGAAATGAAAGAAGGTGACTGCTTTATTTAAGACTATAACCAGAGACTTGAAAGCAATTTTTCTAAGTGATGGTTATTAGTATAAGTACATTTCCAAAGTGTCAGCATAATAATTGTATAGTGACAGCATAATCTGTTGCAAGATCTCTGCTCATTATAGTCAATCCCAATGAGGATGCCTAAAGCAAGATTCTTTGTATTGTTGGGTGGGTTTTTTTGGTTTGGGTTTTTAGGCCTTTTTTTTTCTTCTTCTTCTATAAAAGCATACTGAGGCATCCAAGTTTGGGGGTTTTTTCAGAAAGAATGGTTAGAGAAGGGTCTCTGGTACTTCCCCATACTACGAAATGGGTAGGCTTTAGAAGAGTCACATCTGTATAATGATCGACTGGACTACTTACGCCTATCAGCCAGCATATTGAACTAAGAAGCCAACTGTTCAGTCATGGAACAGAATAGGTACGGTGCAAAATCAATCCCTTGTCTCTCTGTAAATGAGATCTCCTAATGAAGGTGCACAAAAGGTATGCATGAATGAGCAAAGATCTTGGATTATATAGTTTTGACCAGTGAAAGGCAGTAACTGGTGTTCTCTCTCACTGGAACTGTGACCAAGTCTCATATAGTCTTCAAAGAGCTATACTGAACTTTTTGCAAGATACAGTGCATTTCTTGGATGGTAGGTGACTGCACCTGCATGATGCTAAAAATAAGAATTCATTTAACACCATTGAGATGTGCTGTTTCCACAAAAAAAATTTAATCTTGAAACAATCATTACATAAGCTCCTAAAATTTAGTATAGATTTGCAATTGCTTCATATGGATGTTATGCACACAAATGTTTTATATGGATGCAAGTGTTACAAAATTTTAAAGTATCTTAAACCTGATCCTCAAACCATCTTTATTCATATCTCAGACTATAAAGAACAAAACCAAATTAAAAAATAATAGCAACATAATTCTTGCATATTATTAAAATACTTTTATGACTGTTTACAACACCAGAATGTCATAAAGGCTATAATCAAGAACCAGTCTCTGAAGAGCATTACCTTCTAATACTAATCTACATTTAATTACATTGGACAGTGAGAATTTTTGATGCCATGCTTTTAGACTACAAAATAATAATAAAAAACCCAAAATAATTGTTCTGCATAGCATAGTGTTAGCAACTTCATGAAGCAGGTCCCTGTTTGAGTAACTGAGAATGTGCTGCCACTACAGGTGTGTGTGTGGAGAATGCAACTACTGTGAAGGCTAGGGCAGACTATTACAAGTACCCTGATACACAGATGGGCTCGATTTACAAGTGTAATTTGAAGATAGTCTCAATTCACCTTTACATTAAACCAGTGTTAGCACAATTGAGAAATAGGTGAAAGGAAAAAAAATAGAGGAAAAAAAAAGAAAAACAATTTAGCAAGTTTAGATAAGGAGCACCAGGCAATTGCCCAGCAAGCAATAGCTTCGGAATCTTAAGTGAAACATCACTTCTCAGATAAAAAGAGGCCTTAGAGATTTGGTGCTGATGGCACCTTTGCTACAAGTAGTAGTAAGTGATTTATAAAATACTCCCTAAAATCTTTAAGATTAGATGACAATTGTCCAGTGAGGCTTTCATCATATTTTTGTTTGCATGCGGGTAGACAGGGGAAAAAAATAATCTTGCAATACTGACGGAACAGGCTTAAAATGAGTTCATACAACAGTCTGGCTTGGAAACAGCCTTTAAAGGTCATCTAGTCCAATGCCTCTGCAATGAGCAGGGTCATTTTCAATTAGATTAGGTTGTTCAGAGCTTCATCCAACCTGACCTTGAATTTTTCCAGGGATGGGGCATCTACCACCTCTCTGGGGAACCTGTTCCAGTCTTTCACCACCCTCATTGTAAAAAATTTCTTCCTTACATCATAGTCTAAAACTCCTCTCTTTTAGTTTAAAACCATTACCGCTTGTCCTATTGCAAGATGCCTTACTAAAACATCTGTCCCCATCTTTCTTTTAAGCCCCCTTTAACTACTGAAAGGCCACAACAATGCCTCCCTGGAGCCTTCTCTTCTCCAGGCTTAACAACCCAAACTCTCTCAGCCTTTGCTCACAGGAGAGGTGTTCCAGCCCTCCGATCATTTTTGTCGCCCTTCTCTGGACCCTCTCCAGTTGGTCCAGGTGTTTGTTGAAATTTAAAACATAATAAAGAAACAAACTAGACTGTAACTGAGTGTGTTACCATAGTCTTTCTTTGAAAAATCTGTTGTAGCAGAAAAAAAAAAATCCTTTCTGCATGCTTAGTTAATCTTTGACGTTCTTCTTCCCTTGTACTTCCGAATAGGACATTCTTTAAAGGAACAGCTTTAAGAGACATTAGAAGATTCACAAGATGCACTAAGTGGCATTATTTCACTCACCTTACTTGAGGTAATCATTCCACTACAGGCAGAAAGACTAGAAAAAAGATTTTGGCCATTTGTCCCCAGTAATACGTCTTCTGATGAAGAGTTTTTTAAGAGGTACTCAAGAGTGTCATCAGGCAGAGGTTTTGCCAATTTTGTATTTCACCTACCGATTTTCAGATTTTAGTGCAGAAAATTGTTCAAATACCTAGGAAATCAAAGACCCACTAAAGCACTCCAGCATTTCCTGATGACTGGTATGTTACATATGTAACTCCAGATACATATCAGCCCATACACTAAGAACTCTAGTATAAGGTATATGCACATGAGCAAAATATCGTAGCTTCACAAACAGAAGCAGAAGATACCTGATAGTCTTCAAACTACTGGGTTTTTTTATTTAGAAAAGCCTCAGAAGCTTAACCAGCTCCCTCTTCAGGGGCTTCACTGGGAACCAGTCAAGTGTTCTTTCTTACTGGCCTGGTACTCTGCAGATGGAAGAACAGTTGTAATTTGGATGGTGCATCCCTGTGGCAACTGAGGAAGGGACAACTCTGAACAAGTGTTGTCACAGATCAGAATGCTAACTTTTGTCTAGAGTGATTCCCACATAAAAGGAAGGTATCATGAGGCAAGACCGGATATCTATCTTAATGCTAGTTTTTTTAAAAAAACAACTTTGTTGAAAAAATGTTAGGAAACAAGCAAATAGTTGTAAATGAATGGTCTAGCACTGTGAACCTATGAGATCCAGTTTCCAAGAAACAGAGATTTGCCACCAGCTATGTCCTTTCTTCATTCTATTATATTCTGCCTCTGTGTTTGTAGATTACAGCTATCCTTTCTGGTTTTGAAATTCAGCAATTTGCTTTACACACAGAAGCAAACATAATAGTATTAATCTAATATTTGAAACCCATTTAAATTAGTCCTAAGACCTGAATCAGCTGAAGGTATAACAAAGCTAGGAGCCTTTCAAGACATAACTAAGTAATCATTTTAGGTTTTCCTTGTGACACCAAATGAATAGATACAAAACAAATTTACGCTGATAAATGAGAAATGGAGCAGAAATTATTTCTAAAGTATATTACAGCTGCTTAAAACATGATAAAATTTTTATTTGTTTTTCAGGTTTCAAGACAAATAATTCTGAACTAGTTACACATAAAATAATATTAGCAATCTCATCTAAGTAGTCACCTCAAACTTTTTTTTCCTTGAGCAATTTTTGCTAAAAGAATATTTTAACACATACTGCTCCTTCCCTACCAAAAAGTCTCATGTAATTGCTAGAATTTATTTTGTATGCATTTATTAATTATTTTATCTTAAAACATTATTTCCAGAAACAGCACTCCATTTCACCGAAATACGTATGCATTCAAAGCACTATACTTCACGCTGCCATTGCACTGTATACAAGAGTGACTCAGCTTTCTTAGAGCCCAAGCTGAAAATGTATTGCAACCGCATTAGAAGGGACATAATGCTTTCTGCACCTTTAAGACAAAAATATTTTGTCAAAGGAAAAAGTAAACTTTGATTTCAGGAAAAAAGCCTGTTTCAGTGTCAGAAAAGCATTGTGCTATAACTGTTTGAGGAAAGCCAAATATGTACAAACACTAAGATCATTTCTTCTCTCCCCCTCCAGCAATGCTGTATGGAAATTCAAAGTGACAAAAGCAAAACACAAAACAGAGACAAGAAACCATTAGAGATTACTTGCACAAAGACATTTTGAATTGGACATATAAAATATTTCTCAGTAATGATTTTTCTTTCCTTCATTTTTTTATTTAAAGAATAAACTTGTTGAAGTGATAAATGCTTTGCATGGATCTTCTTTTTAAAAAAATGCAAAACCATCCTCTGAGAAAAGTAAAATTAAATCTTTATCTAAAAAAATATTTTCCAATGTCATTACTCATTCTTTTTTGTTCCATTTAATTCTTTTACACAGCCACACTAGGCTGGTGGCTTGTTTCACTACTTGTTTTCTTATTTATATCTTAATAGGAATATTTTATTGGCTGGAAAAAATGTATGGTTTGAAAAGCTGATACTGCACGGTAACAGTGGGAAGGAGGAACAGAGAGACAGGGCTGTAACACAAGACTGGTAAAAACTTCTTATATCCTTGAGCTACCTTCTTGGTATCTTGGACACAGCTCTCATTATCCCTTTATAAACTGGGAGATCAAAAAAAAATCTTTTTACAGAAAGAAAGATACGCTACAGCTTCTAGACCCTATACATTTACTATTGCTTTCTACAGGCTTTTCTCAATATACATTCCTAGTAGAAATACTTCTAGCACAAGCACTTCCATATGTACAGTTTGGCACTGAGGAGGAGTGGATCATAAGCCCTTCAGTCACACATCAATACTGTTCTCTCACACTTGTTCAAGACTGCCTGGTCTCTCTCCGTATTTTCAACATAAACATAAAACGGAGAACATCACAAATCAAAAAATTACTCAGAGAATATAACATGTAGACAGCTCCTTTATTACGATAAAACATATTTATTTCTACTGGCTTCTTCCTGTATTTAAATTTTCAGAGACAAGGAACGTATTTAGTCCTGCATCCTTATACGCAGTATACAAATCAAACAATAGTTTTTCATGTCAGAAATTAAAAATACAGTCTTTCTGGCCTACAAATATAAATGCAACCACTAAATATGAAAAGGGAATTTAATGATTTGCCTGAATACTTCAACTCCAGAAAATGAAGACTATTTAAAATCAAGATGGTCCCTGCTTCATCATTTTTAATCAAAACACTGCCTTCCTTCCCATAACTAGGAAGGCAGGATATCAATAAATAGCTTACTATATTTCTAAGAGTAGTCACAGCCACCACTATATCACAAGTATAGCATTATTAATTTTTCTTTCACTCTCCAACCAGAGCAACAAATTTCACATTGAAGAAGTCTGCACAATTAAAGCAAGTTCTCTTTACATCTACTGAAATGAATATACTGAAATTTAGTCTAGGTTTCTGGAGTGTGTGGAGGATAAATTCCTGACAAGAGCTGGCGAGTGAGCCAACTAGGGAAGGAGCCCTACTGGACCTGTTGTTCACAAACAGAGAAGGACTTGTGGGTGATGTGATGGTAGAAGGCCATTTTGGGCAGAGTGACCGAGAAATGATAGAGGTTTTGTTTCTTGGAGAAGTGAGGAGTGGGACGGTGAGCAGAACTGCCACCTTGGTCTTCTGGAGGGCAGACTTGGGCCTGTTCAGGAAACTGGTCGACCAAGTCGAGGGAGGCGACCCTGAAGGGCAAAGGAGTATAGGAAAGCTGTACATCCCTCGGAGAGGAAGTCTCAAGGGTGCAAGATGAGGCTGTCCCCATGTGCTGTCAGATGAGTCGGCAGGGAAGCAGACCAGCCTCACTGAACAGAAAGCTCTGGCTGGAACCCAGGAGAAAAATGAGAGTTTATGAGCTTTGGAAGAAGAGGCAGACAACTCAGGACTACAAAGATGTTGTGAGGTAATGCAGGGAGAATATCAGAAGGGCCAAAGCCCAACTAGAACTTAATCTGGCTACTGCCATAAAGGACAATAAAAAATGTTTCTATAAATATATCAGCCCCAAAAGGCAGCTAAGGAGAATCTCCATCCTTTACTGCATGCAAGGCAAAACACAGTGACAAAAGATGTGGAAAAGGCTGAGGTAATTAATGCTGCCTTTGCCCCAGCCTTTTGTAGTATGATCAGTGATTCCCTGCGTTTCCAGTCCCCTGAGCTGGAAGACAGGGAGCAGAATGAATCCATAATCCAAGGGCAAAGTGGTGCTACACCACTTAGACATACACAAGCCTATAAAGCCAGATGAGATCCACCCAAGAGTACTGAGAGAGCTGGCAGAAGTGCTCTCCAAACCACTTTCCATCATTTATCAGCAGTCCTGGCTAACTGGGGAGGTTCCACTTAACTGGAGATCAGAAAATGTGAAACTTATCTACAAGAAGGGTTGGAAGATCTAGAGAGCTACAGGCCTGTCAGACTGACCTTGGTGGTAGGGAATTTTATGAGCAGATCATCTTGAGTGCCATCACATGGCACATACAGGATGACTAGGTGACCAGGCCCAGTCTGCATGGGTTTAGGAAAAGCAGGTCCTCCCTGACTAACCTCATCCTCCACTATGACAAGGTGATCCATTTAGACGACGAGGGAAAGGTTATGGATGCTGACTACCTAGATTGTAGTAAAAACTTTGACACTATTTTCCCCAGCATTCTCCTGGAAAATCTGGCTGCTCATGGCTTAGATGGGTGTACTCTTCACTGGGTAAAAAGCTGGCTGGATGGCCAGGCCCAGCGAGTGGTGTTGAATAGAGTTAAATCCAGTTGAGGGTCATTCTCAAGTAGTGTTCCCCAGGGCTCAGTGCTACAGTCAGTTCAGTTTAATATCTTTATCAACAAACTGGAAGAGGAGATCAAGTGCTTACTTAGTTTGCAGATGACACCAAGTTTGGTGGGTGTGTTGATCTGCTTGACACCAGGAAAGCACCACAGAAGGATCTGGACACGCTCGATCGATGGACTGAGGCCAGCTGTGTCGGGTTCAACAAGGCTGAGTGCCCGGTCTTACACTTGGGTCACAGCAACTCCATGCGATGCTACAGACCTGGGGATGAATAGCCAGAAAGCTCCCTAGCGGAATAGGACCTCAGAGTGTCGGTCAATAGCCACTTGAATTTGAGCCAGTAGCATGCCCATGTAGTCAAGAAGGCAAAGAGTATCCTGACTTGTATCACAAAACATGTGTCCATCTGGACTAGGGAAGTGATTGTGTCCCCATACTCAGCATTGGTGAGGCTGCATCTTGATTACTACATTCAGTTTTGGGCCCCTCATCTCAAGAACGACACTGAGGTGCTGGAGCATGTGCAGAGAAGGGCAACGAGGCTGGTGAGGGGGCTGGAGCACAAGTCTTTTGAGGAGGTGGCTGAGGGAACTAGGAACTAGTCTGGAGAAAAGGAGGCTCAAGAGAGACCTTATTGCACTCTACAACTATCTGAAAGGAGATTGTAGCAAGAAGGTTGTTGATCTCTTCTCCCAAGTATGTAGTGAAAAGACAAGAGGAAACTGCCTGAAGTTGTGCCAGGGGAGGTTTAAATTAGGTATTAGGAAATATTACTTCACTGAAAGGGTTGACAAGTACTGGAATAGACTGCCGAGGGAAGTGACTCAGTCACCACCTCTGGAGGTATTTAAAAGATGTGTAGATGTGACACTTAGGGACATTGGTTTAGAGGAGGACTTGGCAATGTTAGTTTTACAGTTGGACTTGATGATCTTAAAGGTCTTCTCCAGGCTAATCAATTCTGTGAATACGTCAATATTCTGTCATACTTAATTGACTTATGGGCTTTGAATAATCATATTAAATTGAATATGAAATGGCATAGCACAGCTTACAGCGTAGCTTCTAAAATTTCAGATTAAATCAGAGGGAGGTGGGTAGGAAACTTCATGTCAAATCCAGAAATAAAATGGAACTTGAAACAAAAACACATACTTCATTTGAGGACAGTGGTGTATCTAAACTGACAATTTCTCCTTTGAAAAGTACCTGCAAGTAGGAATAAGAACTACCCCAAATAGCACCTCCATTTATTCTAAGATTTAAGTAAAAATTTACTATCGCCATACAGAATATTTTCAGTAGTACTTGCTAGGTATATATTTTTTCCTCCAGAAAAAAAAAAAAAAAAGATCGAATTATTAGAAAAGAGATGAATAGATAGATGAGATTTAAAAATAAATTGAGAAACTAAAGGGGTTTAATAAATGAATTACTCAAATATTCATAAAGGACTGCATAAAAGCTGCCTAAGTGCAGCTAAATAGAACACAAGGAGGAAAAAAGCTCAAGATCATAAATGAAGACTTACTGAAAATAGAACATACTTTTACACAGTCTTTAGATACCTATAAATAGCTGGTACTCTCACTATGCTAGCTTATATGAAAGAAAAATCCATGTTATGGAAGTCCTTGCTGTCCAGACTTCTAAACTTTTCCCTTCAAGCAACATACTGCATAATTCCTCACTTTCTAAGATGGTGGCAGCCTTTATGAATTAAAATAAATAACAAATCATAAAAGCAAACAAACATAAGAAATAAAAGCTCAGCTTGAACCAAGCTTTTCATTTGTTTGTTTTTAAAAGGTCATGTACACGTATTCCCCCAGCCCTAGAGAGAACACATACAAAAGCAGGAGTCTACAGTAAGGGAAGGATAAAAAAGTTGCATGTTACAATCTCAACATTTGTACTTTTTGCAGATTTAAGAAGTACAAGGTAAATAGCAGGAAGCATGCTGCTGATCCAACACTACATGTTAAACATTAACACCTTCTTTAGATTTCCTTTTTTGGCTTTAATATTTTGAAATAAGACCATATACTACTTCATTATGAAGACAAAAGTTGTAAGCTTAGGCTACACAAAGAGCTGACTTATAATACAACTATGAAGATGATCCAGGCCTTCCTGCATTATTTTATGTTGCATTAATAGCTTGATGAAAAAAAAATATGAGTTTAAGGGAGCTGTTTCATAGTCTATGGACTGACTGAAGTCAGAGGTGGATTAATAGGTTACTTCTAAGTAATAGCTCTAAAAAATGCTAGTTAAGAAGCTATTCATTGGAAATACCTCGCTCTGCATTTCACAAAAAAGATCTGAGAAAATATCCCAACTGAATAAAAGTTCTGGGCTTCTGGCCATAAAAATACTATACTCGCACTTTTGGCTTTGCGAATAATCCTGTTCTCCTGCGATGTTAAGTCACTTATCCTGTTTCTCCTCCAGCTCTGTACTTTTATGTAATACATTTAGAAAGAAGTAGCATTTTATATTCAAGAAGACATTCCGACTCAAAAGGTACATGTTCTATTCACAAAAAAAATTCTAACAAAATTAATTTTCTGTTCAGCCAAAACTACATTTACCCTTTTCCTAAACTCCCTTTCTAATTTACTCCACCATAAATTCCTCCTCTGTCTTCTCAAGAGCTTACTAAAATCAGCTCTATATTCATGCACAAGATTAACCTCATAACACTTAACTCTGAAGTAAAACTAAAATACCACATTTTCACTGTATTTTTATCGATTTCCATGAGCTCACAGAAATAATTTACCCTGAATTATGTACAGGAATGCATCTTTTCAGTGGGAAAGATAAAGTGACTGTCCTGGGTTAATGGAGCCTGAAGCTCTACTCCTATACCAACCTGATTGTATGCCTCCTCCACCTCCACATTCTTCTGGTCTGCCTTCTACCTTGCACGCATTTCCTCCCTCAAACACCAATACAAAGCTACATCTCTATGACTGCTACTATTTAAAAGCATTTTTCCATTAAATCTCTTGACATATGAAAGCACACCAAATGGGTTAGAGCACTTTCAGATTTTCTTTTTGTAAACCTCAACAAGGTTATAATAAATTACAACAGGAATGTACTACAAATCAAAGCACGTAGTCTGTGTTAGCAGTGTTAAATTCTAGTGACATTTGAAACCTGTATAGTTTGAAATTTCAAACTGAAGATCTCAAAGACATCTGAGAAAGACAAGTCAACATTTATAAAGGATGTTTTAATATGATTTACTCTGAAGAATTTACCACTTCTAAGGCTAAATTTGCATTGAAAATACCTAGCCCCTTGAAGATCAATGCAAACTAAACTACAATGGTGTTTAAATTCCTATTTAGTAAATTCGAGTGAGGGTCAGATTAATGGCATCAGAAAATTAAGACAATGAGTAGATTTTAAAGCTAATAAATAGGACTTGTGAAAATAAGAAGTTCTTGAACTCATAAAAACATTTTTTTTAATTCCAATGTCACCACAGAACATGTTATCTCAGTTTAAACTACATTGATTTGGGGAATTAATGACACCACTGAGATGAAATAATTTCAAATTACCACAACTGCACACATTAAAATACAAATTGAAATGTATGCCTAAGGATCTATTATTCAGACTACACTAATACAAAATATTACCTGCTCAGTCATGTCTCAAAACAACAGTTCCTTACTGAGTAACACATGGGGTTTAATGCTATTTGGCTCTGCATTGCCCGAAACCAATCTGAGAAAGAACAATGCATTGCCAAAAGTAGGGTTGCTGATTAACAGATTCTTATGCATGCACTTCCACCAGCTCACTACAGTTTCGTGTTGCTAAATTAGCTGATTGGAATGTAAAGGAAAACACAATTTGTATCACACCTCTCTCCTTTAAAAGGCAGCCTACAAAGTATAATTAGGAACAAATATGCTCTTTGATAAATGGTTTTGGAAAAATACAGATCCATTTTTCTCACAACCATGCAGTTGCTGAGTTTTTTCTAGATTACTGAGTACAGACTGACTGCAAAAAGTAGAATTAAAACACAGCCAGCTGTGGTGAGAGGCTGCTGTAAATTCTTTTCAGCATTGGGCATTTCAGAAATCAGCAACAAAGCAAAACCAGTAGTGATAAACTATCATTACCTCACTGGACCTGTTGTTTGCAAACAGAGAAGGACGGGTGATGTGATGGCTGGAGGCTGCCTTAGGCACAGTATTCATTAAATGATAAGCATTTTCGGTTCTTGGAAAAGTAAGGAGGTGAGTCAGCAGAACTGCCATCTTGGACTTTTGGAGGGCAGACTTTGGCCTGTTTAGGGGACTAGTTGACAGAGTCCCTTGGGAGGCATTCCTGAAGGGCAAACAAATCCAGGAAGGCTGGACATTCTTCAAGAAAAGTCTTAAAGGCGCAAGGGAGCTTCAGCTGGAACTCAGGAAAAAAGAGCATTTGTGACTTTTGGAAGAAGGGGCAGGCAACTCAGGAGGACTACAAAGATGTTGTGAGGTAATGCAGGGACAATATTAGAAGGGCCAAAGCCCTTAGAATTTAATCTGGCTACTGCTGTAAAGGACAATAAAAATGTTTCTATAAATATATTAAGCAGCAGAAGGAGGACCAAGGAGAATCTCCATGCTTTACTGCAGGCGAGAAAAAACATAGTGACAAGGAATGAGGAAAAGGATGAGGTACTTGATGCCGGTTTTGCCTCAGGCTTTAGTAGTAAGATCAGTGGTTCTCTGGGTTCGCAGTCCCCTGAGCTGGAAGACAGGGACAGGGAACAGAATGAAACCCACATAATCCAAGGGGAAATTGTTAGCGACCCGCTACACTCAAGACTCACACACGTCTACGGGGACAGATCAGATGCACCAAAGGATAGGGGGAGCTGAAAGTAGTGCTCACCAAGCCACTTTCCATCATTTATCAGCAGTCATGGTTAACTCAGGAGGTTTGACTTGACTAGAAGTGAACAGAGAATCCAGCTGACAGCCAGTCACAAGAGGGGTTCCCTAGGGCTCAGTACTACAGCCAGTTCAGTTTAATATATTTCTCAACAATCTGGATGAGGAGATTGTGTCCATACTCTGTAAATTTGCAGATGACACTGCATTGGGTGGGAGCATTGATCTGCTTGATGCAAGCAAGGCACTACAGAGGGATCCAGAAAGGCTGGGTCGACGGACTGAGGCCATCTGACTGCGTTTGAACTAGGCTAAATGCCAGGTCTTGTGCTTGGGTCATAACCACCCCATGCAATGCTACAGACTTGGGGATGAATGGCTGAAAAGCTGATATCAGCTAGCTGTGTGCCCAGGTGGCCAATAAAGCCAATTGCATCCTGGCTTGTATCAGAAAAAGTGTGGTCTGCAGGACTAGAGAAGCGCTTATCCCCCCGTACTCAGCGCTGATGAGGCCACACTTTGAATACTGTGTTCAGTTTTGAGCCCTGTGCTACAAGAAAGATGCTGGAAAGTGTCCAGAGTATGGCAACAAAGCTGGTGAAGGGTCTGGAGCACAAGTCTTATGAGTAGGCAGCTGAAGGAACTGAGGTTGTTTAGTCTGGAGAAAAGAAGGCTGAGGGGAGACGCCATTGCTCTCTACAACCACCTGAAAGGAGATTGTAGTAAGGTGACAAGAGGAAACTGCCTGAAGTTGTGCCAGAGGAGGTTTAAATTAGGTATTAGAAAATACCGCTTCACTGAAAGCACTGGAACAAGCTGCCCAGGGAAGTGGCTGAGTCACCATGCCTGGAGGTATTTAGAAGCTGTGTGGATGTGGTGCTTATAGGGGGATGGTTTAGTGGTGGACTTGGCAGTGTTAATTTAACAGTTCAGTTCAATGCTCTTAAAGGTCCTTTCTGTGATTCTACCAGCATCAAAATTGTATAAAGTACAGTGAGTTGTAGTGATGGAAAAGACAAAAGCTTTTTCACAAACATTACATTTACCACTGTTTGAATGAGGCATGCTTACCCTTTTTCCCGATCTTAAACAGGTGGGTTTTTAAGTGATGGTACTGCACAGATTTAGTTTTATCAGGTATGGACAACTGGCAATCAGGAAATGAGTAGCCTCCTGCACTAAGCATGTCATTAGTGATGCTGATAAACAAACTAGAAAATAAAACATTACTCCTCTGCTTCATGACAAAGTAAAAGCTAAGTTCTATGTGAGAACTACATGTTATTACATGAATTACATGAATTTACTGAAGAAGGTATAAAAGAAAAAAATATCCCAAGCCTACTCTGTCTTAGTAAGGCAAGTTCATTTTTTGTAATCAAATTGATACCCGGATGTTGGATTCCAGTCTTATCTATAGATCAACTTAATATTTATACGGAAACCTAAAAGTATTTTTTATCTACATATTGTGTCTTTCAACTAGGGACCCAGAGTGTTAGAAGCGGAAGTCTACCGGTTAGGTATATGTATAGCCAATCTATCATTCTGAATATATGCAGTGATGGACCAAATCTTCATGTGACCATAAGAAAAAAACATAAATATCCCCAAGAGTGCTCTCTACTCAGATGTGGGAACCATCTAGCTCACTTTTTTTCTCTGAAAAGATACTAGGAACAAAACCATCACACAAAGGCATTTTTACGTATCTCACAACGTCAAGGCTCTTCTAAAGCCCTAATGGGTAACAAAGAATGCATAAGATGAGTCAAGCCTTTTACATATTGTAAATATTATTAAAGTTTTAACATTTTAAAGCACTTCAAGACTATACAGACAGAAAGCATTCAAAGTGCTTTGTTTGGATCCAAGTTAACCACAGCATAGAAAGCATAAGATGACTACACTTAATTGCTTATGCATTTAATGAATCATTGAACAAAGAAACATTTAGATATGTTTACATAAATATATACACATAAAAATCAATATGTTATCAAATTTACAAAAATTATCACACTTCCATATAAACAGTCAAGAACATTCTGTCCTTTACAAAATCTTAATTTTGGACAACATCTGAAGACTAATCAAACCAGGTTCTTATGTACAAATATGTGCATCTAAATGCACAACTCCCAATAAATTTGAAATACATTTTTAAGACAGAGCTTTTACTACAGTTCTTACATTCTGAATTAAAAAAGCAAAGGAGTCTGGAAGTGAGGCAAACCTGTTGATTTTAAGTTTGTTTGAATTCAAGATGAAGAAAATAAAAACAAAGTATAATTTAGTCAGAATATTGTAGTCTTTAGATTTATCTAATTATTGAGCATGTTTTCTCATAAAAGACAGCAAAGTAAAACTAATCAATGCCATCTGTATATAGTTGAATTGTGCTTTACTGAAAACAATTTCTGAACTTTGTAGCTATGATGGGGATAAAACCCAATTATGAGAGGACGGTACAACAGCCATGCCTTGTTGAGTTAGAAATTCAGAATACGTGAAAAAAGCATTGCGTTACAACACAATTCTGTCATAATTTCTGTAATAAATTACATTTTGAATGCTTGAAAAGATAAATTCCTCCAAAAACCTATGTTGAAAGTTTAAACTTATAATACATAGCATAAAGTTATGAGAAGCCTATTAATGTAATTGTTCCTCAAAAGAACAGTAAAACAAAAATGAAGGCTGTCATACAAACAGAAAACGGAACTAGTTTCTAATACAACATGAATATATCTGTTCTACAGCTAATTTTATTATTCCTTAGTAAGTCCTCACATCATACAAACTATTATGTCAATAGGCCAGGTTGCATGCACTCACACATGATGACAAAAAAGATGTTACAAGTCTGAACTGTGACCTGTACAAATGATACAAGATGCAATGCAACAGATGGAATCTTAAGAACAAAGCTTGAGACATTAGCAGAAATCTCAACAATATCACCACGGTTAAATGATGGTACTAAGCATAATTAAGGAAACGTAAATCCGTAATTCTCAAAGTAACTGAGTTCAGGTTTAAAAATCAAATCTCTATATCAGTAACAGAGAAAAAACAACTAGAAAACTAACCATTCTTTTAAAAAAAACACCTTGTAACTGAAACAGAATGTCAAAACGGCTTGATTTACTACAAATCCAGTACACTAATAATACTGGAATATTTTATATCCTACAAACTTAAGACTTGGCAACAAACTAAGGAAACATCAGCATTACTCTGAAAGAAAAAAGGAGCACCACACTCAGCAGCTACCTGAATTTAGATTATTTTTCTCCTACCAAGGAAAATCCTACCAGTATTTCAATCCATGAATACAGTTGGAATTACTGTTGATTCTTGAACAGTTCTGAGGACACTACTGACTGTGAAGGCTTCTGTTTCAAGATTCCTGACTTGAAAAGCTATAGTGTGGATACCAATGAACCATCACATGTCTAGAATGCTGCTAATAACCATTTTCTTTACATATTTAAATGACATGCACACATGCATGAAGCTTTCTTCCCTACCCTCTCAAGGACAAATTAAAATCAACAAGAGATTTCCAGTATTTGGACATACTTAATACGTGAAGAGAAGGTGGGACAGAATGAAAATTAGTTTGGGTGTATGTGGGGTTTAATTTTAAATTATGAGAGTGTCTCTGTTTAATTGCTTCCTTGCAGCCAGTCTAATACGTTTTGAGTAAGTGTAGAAATTAAGTTTGTTTCAATCAACTCTAAACAAATAACAATATTAAAAGTTTGCACCTCTAGATCTTCCAGAAGAGACTCTCAAAGCAATTAATGAAGTTTAATCTGCACATTTTTCTCCCTGCTACTGCCCACCTCAAGTTGTGAGTGGGGGCGTACAGAGTACTGTGGAATAAAGTTGCACATAGTCCATTACTACAGGACAAGAAGTCCATGCCAAATTGTAGGAAAGATTTCACATTACACCCTTCTTTTCTACCTTAAAATGAAGATAATTGCTTCTGTCAGTCTGCCATGAAATTAAAGCACCTGATAGAACTGGCAGCACCGAAAGCACATTTGCCAGATATAATAGGTAAGCATATTAAGAAAGATGATTTCAATCTACATATCTTAATCCTCAGTCTTTATCAACTGAGCACTTCAAGGTTGTTTATCAAGTTGACTGAAGTGAGCTAGTTTAAAGACATTTGCTCTTGCAAGGCCATTTTTTATGTCATGGTCTAAAAAGTCACACTATAACCAGTCCACAGGAGTAATAAACATCAGAAAGCATACAAAAATAAAAAAAAGTGTAAAAATTCAAAGTGGTTTGCTTGCAACATGTCTAAGAGAACAAAATCCCCTTAGGTTTATGCTAAATATTTGTGTTCCAAATACAATTTCATTGTATCTAAAATAGGTAGCAATAAAAGTATTTCAGGTGCTGTTTTAAGTAAGATTCTCATTATATTTTAAGTTATATTGTATCATTTTTATTTCAAATCTTTAACCTTTAATTCTTCACGTAAATTGTTCGCACATTTCCCACGCTGATATTGGTGCTACTGAAATAGGTTTTGCACCACTCTTTTTCTTGTTTGTCAACATATTTTAAAATCCTTATGTTACACAATTCTTTAGTTTAAAAAAAACAATCCTCCCTCCAAAATACTCAAAAGGAAAAGATGATGCGTAGCATTTTATTTTATTTTTAAGGCTAAAGAGAGAACAAGCTCTCATGATACCAAACCATTAGAAGAAAAAAACCTGTTTTAGTGTATCCAGAAAACCCCCAAAGCATAGAGAAAGTGGATAAAATACTGAGTAAATGAACTAACTAGTAGGAAACAGAAGTTTTACAGATAGATTTGATGATGGTAGTGGAACAGATGTAAATGTCAACCCAAATAGTAATACCATCAGTCAACGCTCACGATTGCAAAAAATGTTTCAGTAGCTGGAAATCATTTTCTAGCTTCTATGTATTTTTTTTAAAAAAAGTTGTTTTGCAGAGAGAGGGACTTAATCTCTGGAGTCCTAATTAAGAGTTGGTTTACTGTAGAAAAGTCATGAAAAATAGTGTTAGAGGTTTATGTAGGAACTAATCTCCATTTAAATGAATAGATATTGAGTTTAAGCCAATTTAAAATGAAGAAGAAGTGAGAAAATGATTGTTAGCAAGCTAAAAAGGAACACCCTACAGTGGCATAAAACACTACTTCTGCTATGAAGGATCCCAAGGACTTAAAATGCTATTTAAGGCCCCTTGGACTGGATCTTGTCTCTTCTAGGCAAGAAAGCAGCTACCTTGCTTGTCTAAATCTAGACAAACATCTGTTTGGCAAGGTGAAGGGATAACATGGAAACAAGTTCACTGAAGAATTCATACAGCTCTTTTCCATGTCCCATAGGGTTTCCCAAAGTGCAGGGCACAGACAATGAGCAAGAGAAAAGAAAAATAATACTTAAGGGAAAGGAACAATCACACTTGTCTACAGCTTTTCTTCAAAGACAAGATGGAAAATGAAGCCAAAGGAAAATGAGAGGATGTACAGACAAAACAGTTTTGCAGTGGTAAGTTCAACTATTATTTTCAGGAAATATGTGAGAGTCTTTTACGTTGAAGTTAGACATTATCCAGTGGGTAACAATAGTGGTTGCTTTATTTTCAAGGTGAGATTAGAATATTCCTGTAGTATTCTATAAGTCTTATAACAACATCTATTACTCCTTGTTTAAAAAACGAGTAAGTAGACTCAAATCTTAAGCCTTTTCATTATTTTGTAGGGGGTTAAAATGACAATAAAGAATTTTAGTCAAATACAGGGCTTTTACTGTGGATATTTTAAAATCCTCACACTAGAGAGTGAAAAGATCTATGTCTCCAAATATTTTCCATATAATTTTTTTAGCTTTAATAAAGTTAATATTAGACAAATATTGTATTTCAATACCACTGGAATTTCAAACAAAAATACTTGAATATGAAGAGAGGGTTTTTTTACTATTATTTCTAATAATAAAATTACTTCCAGTATTTAATACAGGAACACATTATGAATGTTTGGGGCTTGCTCTTTAAGTGTCATTTAAGTTCAGGCAATCAAATCTGTATTATCTATGTCAACATTTCTGTGAAAGCTTAGCTGCGACAAAGGAAACCCTTAAAGAAGCATCACCTGTGCCCCTACTACATCGCGCAGAAGAACTTCTAGGTTTTGCGATTTCCTGAAATCATACGACTTTTTCTGACCAGTACTGGCCAGTCTCAGTGTTAAAATCCCTGTCTAAAACAGGAGCTGGGTTGAACAAACTACAGCTACATTAGGGCTATGGCTCCCTACATGCTTTGAAAGGACAGTATTTAGACATCGCACAAGTTTCAGAACAACAGCTACTTTTTTATTATTACTATTAAACAAACTGGCCTTCCAGAGCCTTCATTCACTAGAGCAGGATGTTTATCATTGTCATGTTCATTTTCAGCCAAGCATATGCAGTTTTTCCCTTTCTAGGTTAAGTCTTCCGTGCCAGATGGGCATGTGAAGTCCCAGAGAATATTTGCAAAGCTGCACAGAAAACTGAAATACAGACTAGAGGAAAGAATGCTCCCAATGGTTTGTGTGACAAGGGAAACAATTTACTGAAATGACAAAAGTTTCCTATTCACATTCAAGTTTGCATACATCATTGATTGCCTGTACTAGGATACAACAATTGAGAAGGAAAATAAAAGTCTTCAGTGAAAATGAAACATCCAGAAACATGAAAAATAAAAATAAAAACTTCCAGGATTTTTGCAGTGGTTTCTTATAGATAGTTGTAAGAAGGCCAGAGAACTGCCCAGTGTGAGATGTGAGAAAGAGAAAGCCACAATCAGTGTTCAATGCTAAGTGGGGCCTAACTCCTCTCAATAAGAATCTTGTTGCACATATGGAGTACAAATGATACCCAGACAGAGATGTCTAATTAAATATTATTCCAGATCTTCAGAGGGAAATTCCAGGTTACATTTGAGAACACAGACTTCCATTCCTGATACAACATTTTTTATAAGCAGTTTGTTCTTCCTTTGGGTGTGCAAAGTAATGAGAAAGCAGCATGTTGCTTTGGTGTCTTTTTTTTTTTTTCTGAAAAAGAAGGTACATTTATGGAAGGACCTAGGGAAGCACAGAGACACCTGGACTCCTTCCTTGTGAAAGGAGATTTCCAGTCTTCCCCTAATTCTACAGGAGGCTTTCTCTTCCTCACCCTCGGCATTCACTCAAATGGGGAAGTTAAAGAACTCATCTATCACTGTATTTGCTTAAGTAGATAGCTTGCTGCAATGTGCATTTTAAGTACACTGGACTGCAAGCATTCCAAGTTTATATGTTTTCTCTTCCAACATTTACTACAATTTTTCCACCTTTTACATATAGCAAGCTATAACATAGTCACTGAAACACTTGTAATACTCAAGGATACACAATATTAATTGCTCAATTAGCCTGCATTGACACAGTGGATTTAACATGTCACACTGAATTACTCATCATTTTTCTAACCTTACCAAGTCAATCTGGAACAGAGACATCTGCAGTTTAGCTGGCGTATTTTTTAAACACCTGCTTCCTTAACTATTGTAGTATCAGTAGTTTGAACAGAAACACATATCACATCTTGCATATTTTGGTGCTTGACTAAATACTTCATAAGTATTTATTTCATTAACTCTCCTTCACTCCTGGGAAAAAAATCTGCATTTTGTTGGAAACAACAGTATTACTATTTGTTCTGTACTGAAGTTGCTGTACATGTTTTTGAGAAAACCCCCAAACATGGTAGTTTTTGAGACTTCTAATACCAAGGAAGAGAATATGTATCCATGTAGACATGTTTAAAACAAATGCCACCATCGCCTTATTAACATTCTCCATTTTTTAATTAGAAAATTATATTTTTAAATATAGTACCATAGAAGAATGGCAATACACATCCAACAAGTTCCTTTACCTTGGTAATAAAAAACATTTAACAATCAAAGCTGAAGGCAATATTAAACTAAAACTTCTATACTTTTCAAGTGTTTTGTTGTAAGAAGACTGGAGTAATCATTTACAGCTTGCTTTCAGACAGTTTTCCCCATGAGACTATCACATACAGAACTTATTACACAACATTACAGGACTGTCATTTTTGCTTATAAATAAGGATTATTTTGCTAATCTATTAAAGAACCTGAATATGGTAAAGACCATCAAGCATAAATAGTTTTATAAAAAATGCTGAAGCTAAGAAGATCACTCAGCTTTTAAATGAGTGCATAGATCTACAACTTGCTCTGAGATTAACTACTGGACGGTCTCACAGCAGTAGTGCTTAGGAAGCAATGCAACAGCTGTCTGTTACAGCTTATGAATAAAAAGGAAGTTTTGCTCTTACTGCTTTTCCCTGCTTCACCAGCAGGATGTGCCTCCTATCTCTATGATTTGTCCTTGCCTACCTCATTAAGCCTCTGTTCTTCATTGAGAAGCAATGAAATACAATCCAATTGATTCTGGATTACTGTCTGACAATAAATGAAATAAGCACAGAGATATCTTTAGTAAATTTACAGTTACCCTAAAAAGTTTAGGAGAGTAGAAGAATAGGGATAAAAGACAACCCAGCTGACAAACTTGCAGAACAACAATTAAAATATTAGTCTGAGTTGTAAAACAGCGAATAACCTGAATTAGAACATACCACATTTTTAAAAGTTACATCTGTTACAACTAGGAACCAAACTGATTTTTTTTTTGTCTTATAATACATCGTACAGACAGAAAAACAATGTATATTACTTTTTGTACTAAATCTTTATACAAGCATTTATGCTCCAAACTTCAGTATTGTGATAAATACGGTGGATATAAGATGATGTCAGATCATTTTATTTCCCTGCCAAGATTTCTGTAGATGAGAAAATGAAAGACTTGTTCCTAAGATTACTTACCCATGAAGTTCAGATAGCTCTCTCCACCAAGTGCATGAGTAATGAGACGAATCATTTTATGAAGCTGTATTCCACGATCAATAACTGGAGTGAGAGGCGAGAGCACACTCATGTTTGTATACATCTCTGCATCCATCAGTCGAAATGCCAACGTCTTATCACCAACAAGTGCCTATAACAGTTCAGAAAAAGCAAAGAAAACCTTTGGGTATACTAGAAGCATTTAACAGTTTTTTAAAGCAGGCACTCTATATCGTAAGAAAAGGACTCAGAAAATTAACAAGTCAGGGACATGGCTTGGTGTGCATGACCTAGTCCCTGTTCACAAAGGAAACATCCTGCCACTACCGATGATCATTAGGTCACAGGGAAACCAGCTTCTAACTACTGCATCTTCCTATTGTATAATCATGTGGGCATGATATATATATATATATAATATATATATAATCTGCTGCCAAAAAGAGAAATTATGTGAATCGAGGCAGTGACATCCCTGAGCTGAGCTTTGACTGGATGCCAGACCCAGCCATCTGTTTTCCCCTTGCAAACCTCTATGTGGTTACTGGGGCTCCCTACATTAATGAGAGGGTAGTATATGACCAATAAACTAATAGCTGTATAAACCCTGTTGTTGTCCTACATTTCACCCAATGGGACTGAACTGCACAGTTACTTCTGAGAACCTTTTTGCCCACAGATATCAAATGTGAAATGTTAGCATCAATTCAATAAGCCACAATGACGTAACACTTTGGAATTTTTACAGAAAACAAGATAGGAAACATCTCAAGTAAAGTTCTGGGGACACACAAATAAAATGCTATTAACAACATTCCTGATTTAGAGATGCAGAGCAAATCTGAAGCATTAATTCACATGCAATCAAGAATGTGATTGCTTTTCCATGATTTCACAGAAGAGAAAAACAAACTAGTAATTCTGTCAAAAAACAGTGACAATTACTAACTTGCAAATTCTTACTGTTATTTGAGAAAGCCCACACAAATGCTATTTACTAAGGATTATTCTAATATATTGCATGCAGGTAGTTGAAAACTTTTTGATGCATTTATATGTAAATAGTTAATTTCTGTTCAATTAGCCCAATTCTCATTTTATAATCTAGTATGAAAACTCACTAGATTCCAGACAGACGTATAAGCTGTAAACAGGTCCAGCTGAAAAGCACCATTACCTTCTAGCTTTCCAACTAACAATATAACAGCATATATAGATGATTCCCTCAAGTACAAAAATATTAAAATATATATAAATATTCCTACTGAACAATGGCAAGACTGAAGACTGCAATGAGTGACTGCAAGGAACAAATCTCTGAACTCAGAATGTGGCATTTGTTAGAGTTATTTAATATTCCCTAATCTTTCCATTGGAAGAGAAGGTAAATGCTCCCAATTCATAGCCAGTGTAATTTTATAAATTGTTATCCTTCCCCCTTCACTGATCTCTTTCTGACCTTGAAGAGCCTTACTCTATTTATTCATCTTATGAAAACCAATCCACATCTGCTCTTATTCTTACCAAGTCTCTCTCAGCATTTTTTCCAGTTATGCTGTATATCCTTTGAGACACAGGACCCAATCTGCCCCCAACATTCAAGATGCACACAACCCATGAAAGTCTACAGTGGTGTACTCATTTTACTCCTTGCCCTCCATCCTGTTCACAATAATTCCAGTACAGTAGCTGCTTTTCTGACACCTATTAGCACTGAGTAGCTATTTTCACACACTTATTATAACCACAAGGTCCTGTATTCTGAATGGTAATAGTCAACTCATAGCCCATTATAACACATAAGAAACTAGAATTGTTTCAGCCCCTCATGTGTATGACTGCAAGTATTTTCAGACTGAATTTTATCTACACTCCCACTTTGGTTTTCTGTCCTGACTTTTCACACATCATCCTGGTGTACATCTGCAATTTTCTTTTTTTTTTTTTAATTGAGTATCAATAGACCTTCCTCTCAAGAATGAGCTGCTAGAACAAAAATACGTAGTCATATGGAAAACAACTCAGTTGATAAAATCTAGCATGAAATAAAATAATAGCAATGGTAATGTTATATCTCATGCTTTAGGATGAAGAATCAGATTTTATAGAAGCAAACAGAATACTCATTTCAAAGTAATACCAGAGATTTTACCAGGATTTGGACTCTTATCTCATGCCTTAAGTGCACACTATAATAGTCTCTCAGATAAAAATGTAAACAGGTACAAAAAATGAAGATGATGAACTCAGAACACTCTTTTTTAAAAAAATATAAGTGTTATTTTGGACAATTCTGTTGACTTTTATTATAGAAAGTATAGGAAATAGACTATCAACCTCTGTTATATAAAGGAAACAGTTGAAAGTAGGTTACTTCAAGCTTTGATTAGAAAATGGCATTTAAGTTCCTAATTTTAAAATTCTTGACCAACATGTTTTCATTATAAAGATTGTGGGAGATTAATGTTACCCAAACTCATCATTACTTTTTCATTTTTCCATATACAGTATCATTACAATTTCTGTGTTCTGAACCAAACTGTTAAAGAATATTTGATTTAGATCTCAAAAGAGGATGTTGGCCGTCCTTTCGGAGAGGAAACATTTTCTTGATAGGAATACAACAGTCACACACACAGTGAACAAATTTGCTAAATTGTGAAATTGTTCATGTTTATCAGAAATAGTACTCCAGCTTATTTTATAGCAAGTATATTTTCAAAAGTATGGATATAGTGCCTTCCTATGTGCTACGACAGATAGGCAAATAAGAGGCTAGGACTCATTTCTCAAAATCAAAACAAAACCGAAAACCAACACCAACCAAGCAGGTTTCCTTTATTAAAAAAAAGATCAAAACAAACAAAAAAAAAAAACAAAACACAAGAAAAAACAACTGAAAAATCGAGCAGTAGTCCAGATCTACCTGTCCCTGAAATTGTTGCCTACCCTTCTTAACTCTTGCCTCAAAAAAACCAAAACTCACCAAACACCTAAACCTCATCTCTTACGTGCTTATGTATAAACAAACATAAAATACCTGGTCATGACTCTCTGCATATGCAATGTATTTTTCTTCATACCGTCTGTTTGTCAATGTATGCACAATATTGCCCATATTCCAGTCCTCATCTTTCAGCTCCTTAATTATCTGCAGAAATAAATGAAAAATTGTTGAAAAGTTATTGCTGTTTTAACTAAAAGCACATTACTATCTTTCTTCATTATCTTGGCACAGAAATTTCCAACGGATTGTGAACTGTATTACTTGAATTTCTCCTGTGTCCAGTTTTGAAGTGATGAGCTTTCTCTGATAATCCAAAGAGATTTTTTTATTTTGAATTCCACTACATAAGTATAATAACTAGAACATTTTCTTTCTCCTGTACTTCCATGTATAGTGAATCCTCAGATACAGCAGGCAAGGCCATTCATAGGAGCTGCAAGAAAGCACTGCACCAAAAACTGGGAACAAATATGTGGGCACATACCCATCTACACAAAATACTGAATGAAGTTCTGTATTCCAAGCAAAGTCGGCATATGGCAGCTCCCAACTGCAGCTTAACCACTGGGCTGTGTGGTGGAGAATGGATCACTGCAAGATAGAACTATGCTATTGCCATGAAGTACACAATAACAGAAGGTGCTTAGTGGAGGGACTAGCATGTTCCTCTGATCCATGAATTCCTGGTCAAAGAAACTCCAAAGTTTAATGACGCTGCCCCTGTTGCAAAAGCTGGTAAGTTCATCTTCTGAATGAAAACAGATTTGAAAACTGTTTTACAATTCGCCATCCAGCTCCTTGTTACAAAAGTGAAAGATGCTGAAGATAAGTTAATTTGCTTTTTATTTTAAGCTACTCACTCCATTTATTGAAGCACTAATGCTTATATAAAATGCTCGTTTGTTGTTTTCAGATCATCATGATAGCCTGAGGGATCTGAATGCAATCTTCTACCTAACTCAAAAATGTCCTCCAAGACATTAGTAGAAGCCTTCTGAGAACATTTAGTTTTATCCCTCTTCTTGTGATTCCTTGTATTAAGGAAAAGGTGATTTAAATCTTTATCATAGACAGTGTTTATTAGTATATTATTGTTCTTGAAGAGCATTTACAGATTTTTGTTATTTTTTTTATAACCCCACTGTACCAATTGTAAGTGTTCGTATAATTCACTTATGTTTACTTTGGTTAAACTTTCAGCTCTATCTATGCTCAATACCAATTACTATCTTCAGTTTCAGGAGGGTTCATGGCACATTTTTAGAGTGGTACGGTTTTTATATTTCTATGCATATGAATAACTTATTATCTACCTGTTCACATTCAATATAGACTATACATTCTGCAGCTGTTGCAAGACACAGGTTATTTCAAACAAAATAAGACTATGAAGAAGAGTGTTGTAAGAAGAAAACTAATATCAGCCACAATGCAAAGAATAGTCCCTGAACATATGCATCTTCTGAAACTTACATGATAGCTGGCAGGTCTCATTTCAGCCACTAATACCTGTGCTCAAGACTGTCCAAATTTATTTTAATAGGATATTAACAGAAGAGAGAGTAAAATTTGTCAGTAGGATTAGGAAGCACTTCTCTGCGTGAACATACAGGGAAATATCCTGCTTCAAAGAGTGGAATGCATTTTTTTAAAAAGTTCTCACCTGAATCCACTTATCGGGAATAGCCATGGCTAGTCGATAATCAAAACCCCCTCCTCCCTCTGCAACAGGACGACAAAGAGCTGGCATTCCAGAAACATCCTACATAAGAAAAAAATAGAAAACCAGAATATATTTACACGGTATTGCAATTATTAATTCAGGTTTTCTACAATAAAGTGATACTTCTATACAACCAGTCTGTAAATTATAAACAAATTCACAGATTGATCTGGGAAAGGGGTGAGGGAGAGAAATCAGTAAGTGATTACTACACGCACAGTTTTGCTGTTTGAATGCAAATGTTACAGGGAAAACCATTATGATTTTTCTCATCAAATACTCTAGTACAAAATATTTTAATAGAGTAGATATTTAATGGGGAGGAGACTTTAGTAGATGCAGAATTTGAAATAATTAGCTCTCTTGAGCTCCAAGTAATCGATAGAAAGTAGTCAACGGAAGAGAAATTAAACCTTCATTGTGTTTATTGATATTTTGCATAGTGCATGGCATAATAATAAAAGGGTGAACATAAAGTAAGGAAGAAAAATACAATCTCTGTTTTTTTCTTAAATGCACAAAACCAAAACTATTGATCCACCTAGACCTCGGAAGCGACACACTCTTACTGCATAATTTTCCAGTTTCATATTGATGGATTCTGAAATTCATAATTCAAAGTTCTTAAAAAAATAATTTCACCATTTTATTCTGCAATTATATCACTCTTTCTAAAGTCAGCTTATCTGTGTAGAAAATGCAAATCTCCGATAATTGCAAAATATCTATCAGTATTCAATTTTATTAACTTATGTCAGTGAGAAACCATTCCACCACTATCGTTACGGTTTAACATATAGTTCTTGAGTCTACACAAGAGGATTTATGGAAATAAATTCTGACTAGAACCAGGGCTTCATTAGGAAGTGCATTCTGGTCTTCTGGACTCAATCCAGTTTTCAATCCAATTGCTCCAATAGACTACTGAAAAGGATATTTGCACCTGAATTTGTATATACATATGCATATATGCATACACTCCAACCTACCCCCTTATTAAGGAGAGGAGACCAACCACATCATCATGTAGCTCATGGATGGCATGTGGAGCTGGAAGGTAGACCTGCCATCAAGAAAAAACCCTGACTGCCTGCAGGAATCTGCCAAAAGCAAGCCCTGGCACTCTAGGCCAGCAGCAAGCAGAGAATGAGCCAGCAGCCTGCCCTGGCACCAGAGATGGCCGGCAGCATCCTTGGCTGCACGCAGGAGATCAAAGTCAGGAGATCAAAGGAGGGGATTATCCCCCTTTACTCAGAAATCATTACATCAGGCTGAAAACATTTTTCTTATGTGGCACTCATTCAAATAGACATTTTTCATTGCCTTTTATAATTTTCAATTATGTCAATAAGTTTTGACTTCTGAAATTCTCCTTTAACCCATTGATCAATTCTGTATTTTGTGTAGTGACTCCCCTAAGCAGAAAATACTGCATTGAAAAAGCAGTTTTCAACTTAAACAAGGGAAACTGAAGACAGATCTTGTTACACATAGAATACTTAGGACAGGTAATACAAACAGACTGAACTGAGAATTTCATTGGTAGGAATGCTTACAAGATATGACTATCTAGAGAATGAACAAATTTCACTTGAAATAATCCTACAGCTCAATGAAACCATCTCACCAGATGCTGATTTTGATAGCTCGTCATTAAGATTTTAGCAGTGGTTGCCTACAATATAAAACTTTACCATAAGTAAGAAATGAATTTAAGAAGTATTTTGTTTCATGAAGATAAACAGGGAACTCTTAGGAAATTAAAAAGTTTTATTACAAATCCATGTAGTCCCTAACGATGTCAGATAGGTGCAACATTTTCTTTTAAACAGAAAGAATTATTTAAACGTAATAACAGAAGGAATCCTCAAGGTTCACATGATTTTCTTTTAGACAAAAAGAAAATATCAGTGAAGACGTACATATTCATATAACTTTTAATAAAATAAAACACCAGTTCCATGTGCCAAAACTAGCATTTTTCAGTCCAAAAAGGTTAATTGATCTCAATCAACTAAAGTAATATAGTCTATTTTCTGCCTCAGAAATCTGCAGAAACTTAATACTAAATGTAAATTACCATATACGTTTAACATTTATAGATTTGTTGTAACTATTTTGAACGGGAACAGTTAATTATGCCAATATAATTCAAAATATGGATGATCACACTAGGGCTGTTTATCTTTATTACCACGAATCACTATTGACAAACGGTAATCATGCAAAAGCAATAAACTAATAAAAACAAATCCCATTACAAGTTCAAGGAGACAAAGAAGAAGGGGAAAAAAAAGAGAATTCTCCACATTAATTAACAACCCATTAATTCAGAGAAAATTCCCAATGTGCATATTCCAGTTGTTTTTCCTCACAAGGCAGAGTCTGTCCACTACTTAATATTTCTCAGCTCATGTCACTCCTTGAGTACCTGAGTGTGACTTGATAATTAACAGGAAATTCACACCCCAGAGCAAGGTAATCAATATTAATGTCATTGAGGATAGCAAATTCTGATCTTACCTCTGCTATGGTTATGCATTCCGGATGTAAAAAATTAATCATGTGGTTGGCCAGCATTAGATAACACAAAGCATCTTCATCCACATGTAGGCCAAAATATTCATTGTAATCTCCACTGAATCCTGTGCCTAATTACACGGGAAGTGATAAAGGTCACAATCGCTCTTTTAAAAACACACAGGTATTTTGCAATATGCAATTTTATAAGCACAAAATTTATTCATAATTTCAAATCTATCCACATAGCAGCACAACAAGGCATTAGCAAATCTGAAACTTTGGAACATTTAGTGAACTTTATAGCACTATTTCCACAGCAACAGAGCTGAAACAGGACTGCTGAGATTAAATTACTTACCTATCCCATGATGGTGATACAACATAGATGTAACACCATCAAATCGGAATCCGTCAAAGCGATAGTCTTCAATCCACATTCTCAAATTAGACAGAAGGAATCTCAAAACTTCCCAGCTGAAAAAACATGAATATATTCTATAAGCTTTAGAAACCTTGGAATCAATTATTGTTCCTCATTTCCCACTTGCATATATGGTACTTGTACTGAATATGTTACCATTTTAATGATTTCTCTCCCATTTTTCATTAGCCTTTTCCTAAAAAGTTTGTCTTCCTTAAATCGCTGTCATTTGCTGTATATAATTTTAGGATTGCAGAGGAGTTTAAGAGAAATTGTCAACTATCTATACAGACATCTAATACATTGGCATTTGAACACATATACTATACTTTAAAATCCCTCCTTGCCACTGTACTTTGCCTCTCTAAAGGTGGTTATACTCTGTGGGAAAAGATCTCAGAAATGCTAAGGAAATTACAGTAGGTGAGATTTAGTCCCCAGGATTTTATGGATTACAGCTTTTTCTAGATATAATAAAATTTGAAATGCTGTCATTCCCCGCCCCTCAATTATTTAGAATCACGTGTCACCAGCAGATTACCAAAACACCTACTGTGCTGCAAATTTACATATTTAAAGCATAAGTCAACCTATGGAAGCTGAGGAGATAGTTTTTGAAAGTCAGAACAGGAATGGGGTAAAACACACACATACAAACAAAGCACAGACGTGAAAACAAAAATATAAAAGAGGTTCCAAAGCAGGTAAGCACATGGAGGCATTTGTGAATGAAAGCCATATTGAAGAACTAAACAGTTTCAGGAAAAGGTTTCCTACTATTCATCACCATCTCTCCCAGGACACTGGTCTCAGTAGCTTCAAAGGACTACCATATCTTGTTTCTACTGTTCACACTCCGAGACACCATCTGCCTGGGCTGCTTCAGGTGCATCTCCTGCAAGCTACGGCTCCAAGGAGCTCATCCATCTCAATCAGCCAAGCACATGAGACAGTAAAACTTTTTTTGCCCATGTCTTCAGTACTTGTCAATGTTATGATTTCTCTCTAATTGATTTGTCAAGGTAGCACAACTATGACCCCACTTAATACCGAGTTTCTGTTCAGAGAAGAGCAAAAGGCACACAGGAGTAGGAAGGGTCTCACCATCCACCCTCTGGTGGTGAGATGCAACGGGTACACCTAGCAAAAAGCACATCAGTCAGCATCACTGTTACTTATCCATGTAGTTGGCGTAAGGCAGTGAAGGGTACTCTTTCTACATTTCACTTTATTTAACAGACATTGGAGACATTAGACTCATGAGGCAATTACAACATAGGGAATAAACTCCAGTCTAACAAAACAAACGTCCCTGACTTTCTTTCTCCAAAAAACTTCCTCATATAACAGGTGCTTTAAGTCTGGAGTTAGTGGTACTACATGAAAAGGTGGAGAGGCTATGGACACCCTATAAAGCTGCTAAAATCTTGATCACAAATAGCCAATTCTTATTTGATTCAATAGGATTATAATATTTCTCTTTTTCTTTTCATGTACTGCACACAGGTACACACTTGTGCATGTAAAGACATAAATATGACCAAATCAAAATTCCAAATTTAGGAAATGCAAATTGGTTCAATTTGAATTGTCTCAGTTTAATACCTTTTCCAGGCATGTCTTAAACGACGAGATTTTTTGTTCCATTTTGTGTTCCTCCACCTTACACCAAATCACCCAATTCATGCAAACACTATACTAGGAAGATCTCAGAAGCTTGTCTACAGAACGTTTTACGTATTTGTTATTTCTCAGGTGAGATGATTTGCAATGAATGAACGATAAAGAATGTTCTGATACTGAAAAGAACAGAAAGGTATCAAAAGCCCTATGAACTTGCAAGCTGGACACAAAAATAAAACTGTGTGCAATTGTTTGCCGTATCTTCTACTGACCCACCATCAAGTTTGCAGAAAGCTATTTGCTGCAAGTTAAACACTGTGAGCAAAGTCAAAACAGTAGTTGTGCTGCAATAAAAACACTATCTCAGACAGAATTAATGTGATGTATGTACAAAGAGTGGATTAATTGCTAAAAGCACCAGCAAGATTAAAAGTTACTTCTCCTCATTACAGATTGCTTGACTTTATAACCTTTAAGTTCTTAAGATGAGGAGGATTTGTAAGGCTGTAAAACACACACAGAAGTCTCAAAATGGAAAACAAATGTAATTTTTTCCACCATGGCTGGCATTGAAGATTGATCTTTGGAAAAAGATGGAGAACCAGTATGTAAAAAAAAAAATTGTAGACTTCTACATGAAAAAGTGACTACAGAGTAGAACAAACAACATGAATTTGTTGAACCAAAAGATCAGTTAGCAAATTGATGAGATCAAAAACCTGAGTAGGAGCAGCAGATATTTCCAATCATCTGATTGCACATGGGAGAGAAGATCATAAAAAAAAATAAACAAACACATTAACCGTGATTCTTGTCTAAATTTTGAAAAATTCTATTTTAGGATAATTTCTAGGAAGCATGTCAAATGTTAGCAACCATATTGACTTTTAGAGAGATAACTATACAGCTTCAAAATGTGAGCCAGAACAAGAGTTTTTTTGAAACATGCAAATCACACAAACCATACAGAGGTTCATGTTTTCACCCAAGTCAATTTGTGAACTGGAATAGCAGCACCAGAAATTGAAATTGGCAGAAATAACAAATAACTTTGCAGAATGCCAGCAGAGGCCAAAATCATAGCATAAGTGAAATACATCCACTACGTAAACAACAACTCAGGATCATTTATAGAAGTATATTTTTATAATTTTACAGACAGATATGAAAACAGAATAACAATCATTAAGAATGTACTTCCTTTTGGGAAAAAGACACATCTTAAATTATATCTTTACAGTCTATGACACTTTTGCATACCATACCATTTAGAAAGTTCTTACATTGTGTGCGTGATCTAAGACAGGAAAATATATGCTGCATCATCATTAAGGAACAGAATGATTTCACTGTAATAAATTTAAGTAATTCAGAATTCACTCAGGCATCATTCGAAACAAAGAAGGTCTTTGCAGAAAAGTCTTGCTGGGCTTTTTTTCACCCTCTTGAGGCCAATAGTTCACGCATTAAAAACTGATTTCTTATTTGAAAAACTGAAATGAGCACATCTAGCTTGATGATCTGGGTTCACAAGGTGGTGAGAAATCTAAAAACTTTCCTGTACCAGGTCAGCAGTAAACCTGTGAAAATGCTTACAAGTCATACATTATTCACTTTTTTCCTCCTTTACTAATAAGAAAGCAAAATAGTTATTCATCATAAGAATTCTAAATTTGAGTCCATGTTAAACATCAAATATTTAGATGCAAGCAAGTAATGCATTTAAACCAGTTAATTTTGTCACTATTGACAAACAATATTTGCTGTTTGAAGCTGCAATTCTTGAACCATATTAATGTTGACATTCAGGAACTGTGGTTATTATTATAGATTATAGAAAAGCAGGGGAAGTACTAACCTTATAAGAAACTAGACTTCTATGATGATTTACTAAGAATTTTCAGTTCTTAGTGTTTAATTAATGAAACATACAGTAGCATTGAATAGCTAAAACATTACTTTTCAAATTATTCCCAAGTAGGCAGTAATGAAAAAACAACAAGAAATCTGGGGGCAATTAAAAGGGACTTCAGGGCCTTGGGATAAATGCTGAAGGGTTCAGGTGCACAAGTAGTGCTCTTCTCTGTCATTCCTATTACAGGGAAGGATGAGGGAAGGAGTAGGAAGAGCCAGGAAATAAATACCTGGCTCCGAACCAAGTGTGAGGAGCAAAACTTTGGGTTTTTTGACAATGGGTAGGCCTACACAACACCAGGCCCACTGGAAAATGATGGGGTACACCTGTCCCCAAGGGTCAAAAGGATGCTTTCCAAGTAGGGATAATCAATAGAGCTTTAAATTAGATAGGAAGGGTGAGTTTGGATCATTAAAGCAGATTTATCTATATATATTTCAGCCATATCAATGATAAAGAGCCACTTTTTCCTCCTGAAGCGTCTGAATTTAAAATAAATATTAGCTTTAGATCTAGCTCCCTGAGATTTTCTCTCACATTTATCAAATATCTTAATTACTACCTCACTGTCTTCTCCTTCCCCACCAACTGCTTACAATCAATTGCCTATCACTTCATCTCTGTTCTCTCTATTGTGAGTTTATTTGTTTTAAAGATAAATGGAATCCATACCATGACCTTTCTGTTTCACTTGATTAGATTAAGTTTACTTTGCTACCTGTATAGAGTTCATAACACTGAAATTAGACAATTTATATACTGAGATACAGAAAAGATGTTGACAGTGCCGAACAAAGGTCTTGCAACTTTTGATCTTTGCTCTGCAAAGGAGCTTTATCTTTTAAATGACTTTTCACATAAAAAAAACATTAAATAACACAAATAACAGTGCATTACAGATCTCAGAGTTTTATCTTTCCTTAAGGTCCAGTACAGCACCAAAAACATTTTAAAAGTTTCAATCAACAATCAACTAATTCTAAAAATTTCATGGTCGACTTTCCCTACAGCTAAGGAAAAGTCCTCACTCAAAAAATCTTGATTGAAATTGCAAGCTCTCAGGACCCAACCATGGAACAAAGAGGCCTCACTACTGAAGAAGAATATGTGAGTCACTGCAAGGGGATGAAAGGTTTTGAAAAACTGTAATTGCTATGTAATAAAAACTTTAAAATTATTTGCATATGTTCGTGCATGAGTAAAACAGTACTCTGATATCAGTAAGGGAAGAAAGACCTATATAGAATCATAGAATCATAAGGTTGGAAGAGACCTCCGAGATCATCGAGTCCAACCGTGCCTGTCTCCCTACTAAACCATGTCCCTAAGGAACTTATCCACCCTTTAAACACCTCCAGGGATGGCAACTCCACCAGCTCCCTGGGCAGCCTGTTCCAATCCTTGACCAGCCTTTCAGTGAAGGAATTCTTCCTAATTCCCAACCTAAACCTCCCCTGGTGCAACTTGTAGCCATTTCCTCTTGTCCTATCACTGTCACTTGGGAGACGAGACCCGCACCCACCCCGTCACAACCTCCTTTCAGGCAGCTGTAGACAGTGATGAGGTCTCCCCTCAGCCTACTCTTCTCCAAGCCAAACAACCCCAGTTCCCTTAATTTCTCCTCACAGGGCTTGTTCTCCAGTCCCCTCATCAGCCTCGTTGCCCTTCTCTGCACACGCTCCAGCCCCTCAATGTCCTTCTTGTAGCGAGGGGCCCAAAACTGAAACCAGCACTCGAGGTGCGGCCTCACCAGTGCTGAGCACAGGGGCACAATCACCTCCCTGCTCCTGCTGGCCACGCTGTGTCTGATACAGGCCAAGATTCCATTGGCCCTCTTGGCCACCTGGGTCACTGCTGGCTCACATTCAGCAAGCTGTCAACCAACAGCCCCAGGTCCCTCTCTGCCAGGCAGCTCTCCAGCCACTCTTCCCCAAGCCTGTAACGCTGCATGGGGTTGTTGTGACCCAAATGGAGGACCCGGCACTTGGCCTTGTTGAACCCGTTGAACCTGTTGAACCATGTGTCCCATTAAGGACACATGAAAGATTCTGAACTATAAGGAAGTAAACGAATAAAGAATGCTACACACCTGAAATCAGAAAAGATATGCCAATTTAAGTACTATAAAAGGCATCTGAAAACATACCACATCTTAACCTCAGAAGGTACAGGGACAACATCCCTCTGAAGCAGCACTAGACTTGACAAACGTTAACCCATTTGGATCGGTCCTAGATAACCACCCTACTACTGAATCTCAAAGTGTAGAGTCTGCACTAGAACTCAGCAAATGTTCTAAACTGGTCTGAAGTACATAGTCTACCCTGACGCCAGAAGGGCATGAAGTCCTTATTATGAAAGTCTGAAAGACTAGATCAGTAATTAGGATGGAGTCTCAGTACAACCTTGTGATTATGAAAAAAACTTGAGTATAAAAGTTTCCTGTATTCACAGCCAGTACCGTGGCCCTTGAGAATGTTTTACTTCCTGAAGAGACAATGAAAAAAGCTAACCAGCCCTCAGGGACTTAAAGACATATAGGAAGGTATGTCATTCCTAATCTACCTTGTCACAGTGAGGTCACTAAAGTGGATGTGACCTGTTAATAGCTCTTCTCAGTATGTTTCTGGTCAGGTATTTGAGCACCAACCCCGTCATTAAGACTACCAGCTGTGAGAACAGAAGTGGTAGCAGCAAAACCCAGCACTCGTTCAGACCAGTGTCTATGAAGCCTTCAGACATGTAGTGATTGGCATCACTAAGACAGACAGCAGTTTCCACTAGGATCTACAGAACCCTCCACACAGCAAAGCAAAAGGTCAAAGATTAATGCTTTGCTTTTGTTTTCAACAAAAAGGGTGCTTAAAGGTACTAATGGTCACTGATACCAGTCTTCCCAGTCGAAGCTGAACTTATGTACTGCTTAGGCAACTTCCTCAACAAGAGCGGCTGCCAATAGGAATTTGATTCCCAGAAGAGCGAAGTTTCTAAATGGATTGAGATTAGGGTAAACAATCTCAAGACTCTAACAAAATGATAAACAGACAGAAGAAGGCAAATGGAAATGTTACCAGATATGGATAAGCCAGTCATGTTTTTAACAAAGTCAAGATTCTATCTTTCAATATTCCAAGATGGTACTAGGTAATCTTGAACACAAACAGTTTTCAGGCACATAATTCTCACAACTAATGAACGCCTCTCACTCATAGAAAGAATCACATCAAATTCAGATGAAAGATGGATAGCTGTATGAAAGAAAGACCTTTCACCACAGCCACCTCCTCTCACCTATTCTGAGCCTTTTGACAAGATACAGATCTTTGAAAAAGGTTGATAGGAAAAAAATCACTTTCCATATTTTTATAGGACACTAATTCATTAAGTTGGACTGTTTAAGAGGTAAAAGTGCTAAAAATAAAACTCAAAAGATGATTAATACCTGACTGCCACGAGAAGTAAGAGACAGGAGGTAGTCAAGTCCCTCCATTATTTAGAATCTGTGCAGGAGAAACACTGGAATCTTGTATTTGTAAGATTAATAGAATAGCAAACATAAACTGGGCACATCTGAATCCAGGAAGAAGCTTTTATTCTTAGCCATAGAAATTGAGGATTTATTTATGCCACCATAATTAGAAGGCCAATTCTACAGACACCACTGACAAATATAGATATTTTTATACTTTTATTTTTAAAATTTCTAATAAGCAGAACACTGGTTATTATATCATGTATTTTGTCACATCCAGTAGTCAAGCTATAACTTGACATTCTGAGAATGAAAAGAGAATAGATACAGGATACAATAAATACAAAGATATAAAATGACCAAAATACTTTTCCTGGTTCAATTATAGTTAAGAATATTTAATTTTTGTTTTATCTTTTAAGAGTAAACAAGAACAGCAGCTTTGAAGACACAGGATTTTCCCTTTTAGTTAAAATCGGACTTCCAGAGTGCCATACCAGACAACATCCCTTATGGGAGGGCTATGCTGTAAACAATATAATAGCAATATGCATTTATTAGATTTTATTAATATTCAGCAATTACTTTAGGAAAATGATTTCTTAGAAATAGGGACATCCATTATTCAAATATAAGCAGTAGTTTTGAAGTCCTCAAGAAAAAATTTAAAGTTATCTTTGAGGAGTACTAGATCTGGCCTCAACCCAGTAAAAAGAAGGATTTTGATGTGCGGCTCAAGAATTTGTTGTCCTCTAAATTTCCCAGTTTTCAAGTACTTAGGAGTTTGACCGATGGTTTGGAAAGATCCATCAGTTTAATTTAGCAGGTTAATTCTGAATTAACTATCTCTATTGTATTTTTACAATTAATTATACATATTTTTAATATATTCACAAGTACTGAAAAGCCATTTGCACAAAAAGACAAATTTACTACTCAAAGGAGCTATGGATTATATATATCAGGGTTTTATATCTAGTAAGTATCTACTAAGTAAGTGTCCTAGTCTTAAATTTATCGTGTGTATATAGGACTAGCCTGAAAAAGTAAACTAAATACTATCAAATAAAGCATTCAGTTATTTGCTATAAAAACTGAAGTAATAACTCAAGTATTACTCAGTAAAGTTTATGTCCTGCAAAATGTGAATATAAGAACCGCCTCGGAGGCAAAGCAGATATATACTTATTGTAATGAAATTTAATATTCTTGATGCTTTTTGCTCAGAGGGTTTCCTTAAGTAAATAGAAAAATAATATAAGTACTGAAGACAATCATCTGCAGTTTTAACAGAGCCTCCAGGACACACACATTTTAAAATAGAGACTGTCTCAAAAATAAAACTACAAAACACTTCAAAGTGCTGATAAAGCCTACATGAATCTCAGCTAAGATTTGGATAACATTAGCACTCGTACCACTCATGTTCTACCCAAGTAAATTATACAGTAATAAAATAAAAACCATTGAGAAGATTTAATTTTTTTTTTCCCAAAATGAACTTCTTAGTAAATGTTAAATTTATTTAGTCACATAATCAACCCTGCAAATCAACAAACAAAACTTATTGGTCTGCAACAAGCAAGTAAATCACAATATTCTGCATACAATTTAATGCAATTAATGACGTCCATAATTGAACTGAGAACATTACAGATTTTACTGTTCAACATTGAGTTCACTTTCAAATGAAGTCTAAACATAGCATAGAAATAGCCAGCAAACTATTACATAACATGTGACTCATGACCTTAAACCATTATCATGAACTTTCCCCAGAAAAGAGCACCAGAGTTAAAAAGGAGACTGGTCAAGAATCAAACCTCAAGGGATATTTAACCACTTCATTGCGAAGTGGTTTTTTCTTCCCTGAAATAGTATGCTACTACACACGTGTATAAGACCACAAAATAATTGACCTCAACTTCTGTATTCCCTTACAGGAAACCAAAATCATACTCTCAATAAATTCATTCCATTAGCAGTGACAAAATATTAAATACCTGGCAAATTCTTAACATTTTTAAGCTCTACTGTCTCAAAACAATCTTTATAAAAGTCTGAAACTGTTTTCTATAAACTTGATTTCATTTATTACTTTAAAATACTAGTTCCCAAACTGAGACTCACACAAGTGACTTCCAAGGGACACTGAAGTAGTGCCTGGTTCATACCTTTCCCTCAGTGTTTCCTGCCTTACCAAGTGCTCCCAGTCTTCTGTCTGAAGAATCAAACAGAAACATCATCACCTCCTACAACCACAGCCACAGCTCAGAAATGCTGCTGTGTCGTCTACCCCAGACAAGCTACGATTTTGAGCATACTCTCCCCTTCAAACATGAAGAAACTGAAGCTACAGTTGACAAAGCACTAGCCTTTCTCTTTGCTGGTGGTAAGCAGAAAGTGTATCAACATCGGCCTAAAACCAAATACATATACACAAAAATATTTAAAGCAATAATATGCCTGTGTTTTCCAGATGAAAATGCAGACTGTTTTATTTTGAATTCAGATGGAAGATTCGGTTTATTCATGCTAATGAATAGCAACAGTAATTTAATAAGCAAATAAATTAAATTCTTCATAGAGGAGAATTTAAAAACACCCAAGGAAAACCATTAAAGAAGTAGAAGCAAAACCAGACCTATGCCAATGAGAAAATTCCAGCATTACAATGAAAGTATCAAATACCTGTTTTTCCAAAAGTTAAGTGCATTCACATATTCACCAATGACCCGGATGTGTCAGAGTGTACCCTCATCAAGTTTGCTGACAACACAAAACTGGGAGGAGTGGCTGTTACGCCAGAAGGCTGTGCTGCCATTCTGCAAGACCTGGACAGGCTGGAGAGTTGGGCAAAGGAACTTCATTAAGTTCAACAAAGGCAAGCCTAGGAAGGAATAACCACATGCACCAGTACAGGTTAGGGGTTGACCTGCTGGAAAGCAGCTCTGTGGAGAAGGATCTGGGAGTCCTGGTGGACAAGTTAACCACGAGTTAGCAATGTGCCCTCGTGGCCAAGAAGGCGAATGGTATTCTGGTGTGCATTAAGAGTGCAGCCAGCAGACCCAGGGAGGTTATCCTCCTTCTCTACTCTGCCCTAGTGAGTCCCCATCTGGAGTTTTGGGTCCAGTTCTGGGGTCCCCAGCTCAAGAAAGACAAAGAACTACTGGTGAGAGTCCAGCAGAGGGCCACAAAGATGATTAGGGGACTGGGGCATCTCTTTTATGAGGAAAGGATGAGATCTGGGTCTGTTTAGCCTGGAGAAGAGAAGACTGACACAGGATCTTATTTATGCTTATAAATATCTAAAGGGTGGGTGTCAGGAAGATGGGATCAGACTCTTCAGTGGTGTGCCATGACAGGAAAAGGGACAATGAGCAAAAAGTGGAGCACAGGAAGTTCCATCTGAACATGAGAAAAAATGTGTTTACTGTGAAGGTGAAGAGCACTGGAACAGGCTGCCCAGAGAGGCTGTGAAGTCTCCTTCTCCAGACAAGTCTCTGTGCAATCTGCTCTAGCTGAGACTGCTTTAGCAGACAGGTTGGACTGGACAATTTCCAGGGGTCCCTTCCAACTCCTGCCATTCTGTGATTCAGTGATTCTGCGACAACTTAGAAGACTTCTGTGTGCAGTTGACGGCGAACCATAGTTTCTACTGTGGTTGCAGAAAGACTCAAGTTCATATATACTAGGAACATACAAAATCTCATCAATCTACCATTTAGTGTCCATATGCTATTTCAAATTAGGGGGGGGTTATACGTAATTACCTTGAAAATCCAAAATCAAAACCTTAATCTTCAAGCAATGAACTGTCAATTACTTTTTAAAATATATTTTAGCATAGCAAAACCAACCTTATATAAAGTAGTTACTACTTCACACAGAAGTCTGAAAAGGAAGAGAGTCTTGCATTTTATCATCCTAGGACTGCTACTTAGAAGAAGGTATTATCTAAATATTATTTTACTTTAGTCTCTCAGACATTGGCATATTAGACCCCTGGTGTCTGAGTTGCCACCAAGATCCTTCCCTGCCTCCCAGCTAGACAGCTGGTAGCAATGTCAAACCTGTAACAGGAGGAGAAAATTTTAAGACGGGTAGAAGCATTAATTATCAGTCATTATCCAGAATAGATATCACAGGAGCCTTCCGAGATACTGACTTCATGTCCTATATGATTTCTTCCCGTGGGGAAGCAGGTGGGAATGAAGGTTCACTCCTTATACTAATATTAGCTAATACAAAGCTTAGATTACTTCCTCTGACACTTCCAGATTTTATCCTCAGCACAAAACAATTGCTCTGGATACAGTCCAAATTATTCTTTTCAACACTGTGGGATAAGACTGCTCGGTCACGTGACAAACTTTGGCATAACTGGCAGAAAAGTTTGTATAATGAATCATTACCTCCACAGAAAAAGGAGATTTCCAGTGGAAGGCTCAAATAACCTGAACATTGTCTTATATCATCCCTAGTACAAGACTCAAGAAATGACTGCAGAGGTACGCAGCCATCTGGCAAAACCGATTTATGCACGCATCAGTCCCTATTATCTTTCAGCAAGCATAAAATGCAAAGCTGTTGCATTTGCACAAAATAGCACAGAAAATCAGAAGTATAGGGTTCATGTTTAAATAGAAATCCATTCTTAAGCACAGTGCAGTGTTTCACAATTTGCTACACTTTTAAAAAGTTACATTCTTCAGGAAGGTGATTAAAGAGAGAGATTACCTAATATTAGTCTGCCCAAAAAAGTAGAGATCTTGCATATGTACTGCTTTCTGTATGCCTCATAAATACTTTTTCAAGTAACAGAAATGAAAAATAGGCTTATATTCAAAGACTTAGTTTCTATGTCAATTTCTTACTAGATACTATCATTTCAACTATATAATTTGTACTTCATGAAGGTTAATATAAGTACATTTAGAATATAATAGAATGTTACAGTAACTTTAGTATATATGTAGCAAAATCATTATTTGAACTGTCACTGGCACTACTTTGTTTTATCTGTCATTCTATTTTTTAAAAAATTAAGCATCTATTTGCAATATGAACGTATGTTTTAACACAGCCACTATCCTTCTACAGCCATCAAATTTGTAAGTTCTACAAAAGACGTGGGATACATAGTGTGCCCAAATGTATTCAGATGTACCTCCCATTAATCCATTGAAATTAAATTGTGACAATGGAAACCTCAGATAGTACCTTAAAAATATACAGTGGAGTTTTTTTAGAGTACTTATTTAACAGTAGGTTTTTTCCAGGAAATGCTGCGACTTTCAACTAGAACAAATGCAACTGCTCCTACTACAGGCATCTCCTATTTCAGACCATATTTCAGTGCAGATATTACTGATCCTGGCTTAAAAGGTACCAGAACGATAGCAACTTTTGATTAAAACATAAGACTTAAGTGGAAACTTCATAACCTTGTGAAAAACAAATTTTGTTGTCTAGGTCAGGATAAAACACAAAGAAAACTACAGCTAAGATTCTCTGAAATATTTTAAAACAAGTTTGCCTTTGTATATATTGACAGACCAGCATTACAGGCAAACAAGCTGCTCACACCTACGCAAGACATTCTTTTGTTCAAATATTTTCTTTGGTTTTCCACATTTGGATGATAATGGTGCTGTGCTATGAGTAACTGTAGATGTAGCCTACAGAACATTCATTCTTTTCAGTACACAATTAATTATAAGAATGCTATTTCATGCTACTTTCTGCAAGTTACTTGCTTCATTAACCAATGTTGGATTAGAAAGGCATTAGAAAGGATATTCAGCTAAAAGTTCTTTGTATTTACCATTTTCTGATAGACTTTCCTCCCCACTTAACCCAATGTCAAAATAATTACCTTGGAATTTCTTATAACATAGTCAAAGTAGATTTTCATCTTTTCCAATGCCCTTATCCAAGGTGGTGGCAAAAGAAGCCTGAAAACATCGATAATGTAAATTTTAGTGGTTTGTAGTTGACTCTTTTCTTCTCCAGAAAGCATTCACTTTGTAAATAATCTTCGGGGTTTAAGCCTCAACCCCAGAATGGTGATAAAGCCACCAATATTTAGGCTTTGGTTTTATTATTTATTTATTTTCTAGGAAGAGAAATATAGAATTTCAGATTACAGAGTACTAAAAATGCCTAAAAATCTGACCGTATAAACACTAAACTTCAAACTAGAAGACAGGGAGAGAAAAAGCAATAGAAACCTTGAAGGTTTTTCTGGTTTTCTCCAGTGTTTGGTTGCCTGTTTGATTACTCAAGATCACCAGTTCATTCATCACCAGTATCCAGGGAATCCACGGTCAAGAGATAAATTTCATCAACAGACAAGGAATTTCTTATATCCTTGTTGTCCACTAGAACAACTGCATGTTTAGCAATTTGAAAACTTACGCTGTTTATTTCCTTAACTTAAAAATCATCTTAAAGCACTTGTTTCTGTATGCCCAAGCTTAATACTTTTCAAAATAAATAAGTTAAAAAGAAACCCATCAACTCCAGATTATATCATTTATAATAAAAACATGTTTAGTTAAAGGTACAAGCCAAATTTTTAGAATCTCAAAATGTCATTATTTTAGACAACCTTGGTACAGGAAGTGATGATGTATATGTAAAAATTTCCTTTACCTGAACAATTTTTTTATTATTATTATTATTAGTCATCCAGACTAATATGGTGTCATAATAAATTAAACAAACATAAATGTTTTCTTCCCTTTTTTCCTTTTCCTTCAGGGGAAAAGAGGCGGAGAAAGGATGGCTTGGGAAGGCAAAGGGGAATTTTGGTCATAAATACACTGTTGACTTCTGGAAATGTCTACCACATATTGGTAGTTTATTATTTTCTACCTTGTAGAAAGTGGGTAGGGCAATGTGGGGTTCTGGGGTTGGGGTTCGGTCTAGGGTTTCGGTTAGTTAATTGCTTTGTCCCCTGTTGTTATTTTCTCTCTCAATGAGCTTTCCAAAAATGGATCCCAAGTGGATCTGCGCATTAGACAACATATACACACTAGAATCAGGAAAAAAATTATAGTTATCTTAACAATCCCATCTTTTTTCCCTGATACCACACCTAATTTTCCTCCAACCTAGAACAACCTTGGGTGAAACCTTATTAGAACTAAGTCAACCTGTCCAAATTCATGTGCAGATTTTCTTTAAAACCTCTTTCCCATCCCAAATTTTTACAACCATCACCCTTTTCCTCAGGATGATCTTCTATTCACAACAGATATTGCTCATACAACCTGCTGCAGTAATCATGTAAGAATGCTGTGAAAATTGTCGATTTAAGTGTGGATTACTAAATGCAAGATCATTATGGCATTTAGACTGATGAGGAATGATTCTCTGCAGTGTGTTGAATCTTGTCTAATTTTAGATCTCAATTGAAATACCTTAATCAACTTCAGGTAAGAGTGAATGATTCTATTTGAGATACGATTGAATTTAATTGGCTGGCAGTGGTGACCTCTACATTTCAAAATATGCTGCCTGACAAAATTTAGAACAATTGGCTGCAATTTTTCAGTCTGCCTTTTCTTCACATATCAACATATCGTTGTATTAGTATATCAATTTTTGCACAGCTACATTTTAGAAAATTCCCATAAAGCTCTGATTACTATGATGAAAGTTAATACAGGAAACAGTACACTTCAAAGAAAGTTACACATATTCTTATTTGAGACTCTGAGTTTCCGAGCATCTGTGGATTTAAAGCCTTCCAGTCTGCTATAATCAATCTAAGTACAGTGCAATAGAACAATTAAGTTTCTAGATGAATGTTTAATTGAAGAATTAAAGCAATTCTATCACAGTATCACAGTATCATAAGGTTGGAAAAGACCTTTGAGATCATTGAGTCCAACCTATGACCCAACACCTACACCTACTCCTACTTGTCAACTACACCATGGCACTAAGAGCCTCATCCAATCTCTCCTTAAACACCTCCAGGGACGGTGACTCCACCACCTCCCCGGGCAGCGCATTCCGATGGCCAATCACCCTCTCGGTAAAGAACTTCTTCCTAATGTCAAGCCTTCTACAGCAGATCTAGGCTGCATCTACTATAACTCATATGTCCACAGCTGAAACTTCTTCTTTTTCACTATTATTTTAATCATTCCAATTATATTGCAATAAGTTTCAATGTACCATCCCTTCTGTCAATGCTTCCGGTTCTCATTGTCTTCAAGAAAGACAGTTCATTAACAGCTATGTGACCATACTTGAAAGTGCTTACTTACTAATATTCACAATGTTTGCTAAAAGGGAGAAATCACAAAGAAGCAAACATTTTCAGCTCTGGGAGGTCTTAAACTGTAAGGTTTCAGTTTTATAAAGTACTTTTGTGCCATTAAATTCACCTCAAAATTCATTCTGTTAGAAACAGATTGCTAAGGACATACGCAGTTTTTTTAAAGTCAATCTGTAATCAAAATAATTACATTTATGAACTCCAGGAGAAAAAAACATCTTAATATTACATTTGAAGCAGTGTTTTCTTAAAACAGTCAGTAAAAGCAATTTTTACCAGTCAAATTCAATTCAAATGAATATTGAGGGCATCTCTAAATACAGATTTTTCTTAAACTAATTTAGTGAAGTGGAAACAGCAGGAAACAAATTAAAATCAGCATAGCTGAAGGTTTTACATCATGAAACACAATTTATATCCCTGGTTCCTACTGCAATTACCCTGCAACCAATAATGTGCCAAAAAATCCATCAAATTACTGAGAATCTAGCTCACTGACAAATACTCAAATGAGTATGTTTGTGACAAACATGACTGCCACTGCACGTCATTACTACTGCATAAATGCAGCTGAAAGAAGTTTACCTGTACCTGATTAAATTCTAAGGAGCTGCAGAGGAGAACACCTCAGTGATTACACACCTACATGCTGCGAAGTCAACACTTTTGTATACAATACCTTAAATCTTTGGCAATTTTGCCATCCCACCTTTCACTCTCTCCTCCCTTCGAACTAGGAATTCTTCTGTGTCCCAAAACTTGTACAGCTTCAACTTCTAAAGAAATTACCTAGTCAAAAGAAAGCTGTGAAAAAGTCTTTAAAGCGTATAGGTAAGAAAAGTAAGGTTACAGACAAAGAAAGGTTTGGTAGTAGCTCAAAGATTCAAAATGAAGAACATGGAAAGGTGCAAAACTGTACAAGAAAATCATATGGAGCCTGAAGAGTATAACCCAGTACCACCAAAGGTCTCTTAGAAGTAGTGGCAGCCTGCTTTCTCCCACCTGACCAATGGCTGCCTGGCCAGCAGAGACTCTCCCAGTATCTTAAGGGAAGCTAAGTGTACTAGTAGTTTTTAAGTTCTACCTATCCTCTGTCCATGTTAACTAATAAGTAATAGTTTGCAGTCAAGTATACCCTCTTTGCACTATGTAAAACAACTGTGAATAAAGCAACCTTAAGATGAATGCTAAGAACACACGTACCACATTATCTGCATTTTGTAACTCGGTGCCAACTTAAGGATTAAGTGCATTAGGCAAAGAATCATAATACTGTATTACTCCATAAAGCATCAATTTACATCAATTTAAAATGTCAAATGTGCAAATGTTACAGAGTAATAGGGTATCCATTTCTTCCTGAAAGCTGACTGTTAAAAACCACGGTGATGCCTGCACATAAGGCAACGTTTCACTTCCACAAATATCTAGAAGAGCTCGACATTGAACTGTAGGCTAGGTTAAGTCCCCAAAATTTATCTGAACGTTTATGTTAAGAGAATTATGATTCCTCCTCACTGATATCTGAAAGATACATTTCCCAATTCCTTCCATCTACTAATAATATTACACTAGTGGCGGCTAAAGTTTGGGAAGGTTTGAAATCAGAAGAAAGGCAAAAAATCAGGTAAAGAAACAGCTGTTTAAGGAAAAATTAAACACTGACTTTCACAGAGGCAGCCGAAAATTTTAGAAGATCAATGCGCCTTTAAAGAGTCAGATCCTAAAGTGAAGTAAAGCACTATCTATTGATGGACCTTTTTTCTCCATGAATATAGTGTGAAGTCTATGCAGGATTTAAACACCGGGGGGCAGAAAAGGCCATAACCTCAGCATCCAAACATAGGTGTACTGTGCCGTTTTAGATGCAAGAGAGCAGTGGAGATACTCTCATGAGGCTGGAACACAGGATAGGAAAGAGAAGTTTCAGGTGACCCACACAGTTCTGGAGGGGCAACAGGAGGACAGGCCATTTAAACCAGAACTAAAGCACATGCTGCGGCATCTGACAGCTGACCTATTCCAACAGCAGGGCTCAAAGCAGTTTCTGAACTACAGTAGTTTATATCCCACTTCAAGAAAAACTGAAGAAAGTTATCACACAGAGCTACAATCAGCTTCTCCACCAACAGTTCAGAATACAGCTGGAGAGAGCATCTGGTTAGGCAGCAGGGGACCAGCATGTCATCTGTTGACCTGATGTAAATTGTGGCTTCTGGGACAGTGTTTATACTCTAGACTCTACGCATAGCATTTCACAGCACATTTGGTGTGGATGTCACTTCATAAAACTAAGGGAGGAAGAAAAGACTGAAAAAAAGGGAGATATTTATCCCACTATATGGCTTTGTTACGGTAATTTTCCTTTCCTCTATAGCACTTACAAATCTTAACTCTCAAAACAGAGTACCACCAACAAATACAAGCAAGCCAAACCTGTAGGTGAAAAGCCCAGAGGATTCCCACTAGTTATTGTTTGGTGCCTTCTCAGAAGAACCAAAACAGGGACATGTGAAATCCAATCTAGAACAATCAATGAAAACAAGGCCTCAAAAAAAGTCTTAAAATAGATGCCAAGGATGTCTGTTGTCCTCAGAACCTTGTATCTAACATCACTTTTTGCTGATCATACTGCTGCATTCAAGGAAGCTGGAATGTGCAATTAAATCCAGAATGCATTTCAACCTGACTTTTATGTCAAATTCTTTTTCTAGATTGAGCAAGAAGTTGAAATTTTGGCTAAGTGCTCAGGTGAAAAGGGTCCCAGTACTAAAAAAAGACAAATAAAACACAAAACTTAAGGTATATCATATGATATCTGCTGAATTTTACTTCTACCATTATTCCTAAACACTCATAGAAATGTATCGATATACCTACTGTCCCTTAGAAATGAATTAAGAAAGTGTAAAATCTAACAAAGCCTAATGAAAGAAGAAGAATACAGAGCCTTAAGAATCAAAACAGTACTCTCATATCTCAATAAGTCTAGAAAGGCAGCATCATTTACACGTTTTAATTATGTACTGCTGGAAAAAAATCCACAACTTATCTTTGCTAGGTAGTATCTTGTTCTCAATTTTTTTTTAAATTGTTTTTGCCTGATTAGTATTAAACACATTTGCTATATGGAGAAATCAAAACACAACCAGCCACTCTAGTTGTGATCCCATCTCATCTCCAAGGTCTACAGCATCACTTCTAATGAACTTGGAACCTGAATAATCTTCAGATATGATTTTAGGAAAGAAAAATCATCATAATTAGGCTTGTCGAATCCTTACTTAAGATGAGAGGCTGTTTACACTTATTTTGAATGAGCTGTCTTCAATAGGATCACAATAGAGACAAGGTACTTACTTTACCGCAAAATTAACTGGACAGTGCCAGCCAGGCTACAGGTCCAGAGCTTGTGGCACCCCTTTTACTTTATAGCATTTCCCTTCCACTTTATGGCATTTCCCTTCCATAAATTCAGGGATAGGAAAGCCACATTTTGAATATGAATCAAGACAAAATATAACACAGTATCACAGTACCACAGTATCACAAGGCTGGAAAAGACCTTCGAGATCATTGAGTCCAACCTATGACCCAACACCAAAACATACTCATCATCTAAACCATGGCACTAAGTGCCTCATCCAATCTCCCTTTAAACACCTCCAGGGACTGTGATTCCAACACCTCCCTGGGCAGCGCATTTCAATGACCAAAGAATTTTTTCCTAATATCGAGCCTAAACCTCCCGTGGTGAAGCTTGAGACCATGTTGACTTTAAATACTTGGCTTCAGCACCATTGAGTTGCAGATTGTCACCCACGATATCCCGAACTCGGATCATCCAGGTCAGGATAGGCTCACCTGCCTGTCGAGTAACGTCTTTTCGCAAGTTGCGAAGGGTGTCATGTGTGAGTGACTCAGTAACGATCTCTGGTTCTGAATCTGCAGTGTGCGAAGGACCCGCTTCCACTTCCCCATCATCGTCAGCTGGACGAACTGATTTGGACCTGTATTTCCTTTTCTGGATAGGGGCAACTTTCATCGGCTCAGACTGTTCCTCTGGTTTAGCCACATCTTGAGCTACAACTTTTATCCAAACCCACTACGAACATCATGATGCTAGAACTGTTATCTTTTTTTTGCTCTCAGTCCCATGTTGGGCGACAATTAATGACTTAGTTTTGATAAAAACTATGATATTAATCAGATATTAAAGATATTTAATAAAAAAAAAAATTGTATAGAAAAAGATATCAGTTCTTAGGTACGCATATATGTATAAGCAGAACAGAATTAACAGTAACCACAACCAAAACCCTAAAACCTTTAAATGGATTGAGTCCTGTACCCCAAATCCTGCAATGCAGGTCTCTTTAAGGGTGCGGAGGGGCTGTCGCCACTGCCGCGGTCCCGGGCGTGGCTCTGCCACCGCGGGCTGGGAAGGGAACGAGGGAAAAGGAGGCGTGTGAGTTCTGCAGGAGCTGTGGAAGACGAGATGACCGATGATCCTTCCTCCAGAGACTGCAAAACCCCACGAGTCAACAACTCAGCCGCCGCCACTGTTGCTGCCGCTGCAGGTGCCACTGTGGCTGCTCCACCCCGCCGCGCTGCTCCTCCCCCAGCAAAAGCATGCGAAACCCAAGAAAAAAACGGTTCCCCTCCCCAGAGGTGAGAAAGAAAGGAAAAAAAAAAAACGATGTCCAGGCACCACCTCTATCTTGGTTTCCTCAGAAACGGCCTCTCCCCGCCCCTCTCGCGTCCCCCTTGTTGGCAATAGGAAGAAAAATTCCTTGGACAAATTCAAACCCACAACACGTGTCCTCTTGTTCTGTCACCGGTCGCCTGAGAGAAGAGACCAACCCCTGCCTGACTACAACCTCCTTTTAGGTCGCTGTAGAGAGCAATAAGGTCTCCCCTGAGCCTCCTCTTCTTCAGGCTAAACAACCCCAGCTCCCTCAGTCGCTCCTCATAGGGCTTGTGCTCCAGCCCCTTCACCATCCTCGTCGTTCTCCTCTGGACACACTCCAGCATCTCAACATCTTTCTCAAACTGAGGGGCCCAGAAATGGACACAGCACTCGAGGTGCAGCCTGACAAGTGCCAAGTATAAGGGGATGATAACTTCCCTAGTCCTGCTGGCCACACTATTCCTGATGCAGGCCAGGATGCCGTTGGCCTTCTTTGCCACTTGGACACACTGCTGGCTTATGTTGAGTTTCCTGCCCACCATCACTCCCAAGTCCCTTTCCACCTGACTGCTCTCCAGCCACTCTAGAGCCTAGAACTCTGCATGGGGTTGTTGTGTCCAAAGTGCAGAACTCGCCATTTGGACTTGTCAAACCTCATGCTATTGGAATCAGCCCATCTCTCCAGCCTGTCAAGGTCCCTCTGTAGGGCCCTCCTACCCTCCAGCAGATCAACACTTCCTCCCAGCTCGGTGTCATCTGCGAACTTGCTGATGAAGCAGTCAATCTCCTCATCCAGATCATCAATAGAGATATTGAACAGGACCGGGCCCAACACTGATCCCTGGGGAACACCACTAGTGACTGGCCGCCAACTGGATGTGACACTGTTCACTACCACTCTTTGGGCTCGGCCATCCAACCAGTTCCTAACCCAGAACAGAGAACATTCCCGTCCAAGCCACGGGCTGCCAGCTTCTCCAGGAGTCTGCTGTGGGAGCCAATGTCAAAGGCCTTGCTGAAGTCCAGGAACACCACATCCACAGTCTTCCTCTCATCCACCAGGCGAGTCACGCGGTCGTAAAAGGAGATCAGGTTGGTCAGGCAGGACCTGCCCCTCCTAAATCCATGCTGGCTGGGCTTGATCTCTCGCTCATTCTGCAGGTGCCGCATGATTGCACCCAGGATTATCCGTTCCATAATTTTGCCTGGAACTGAGGTCAGGCTGACAGGTCTGTAATTACCTGGATTGTCCCTACGGCCCTTCTTGTGGATTGGCGCCACATTGGCCAACTTCCAGTCATCCGGGCCTCTTCAGTGAGCCAGGACTGCTGATAAATGATGGAAAGTGGCTTAGCAAACTCGTTCGCCAGCTCTCATCACCCTAGGGTGGATTCCATCTGGCCCCATAGACTTATGAGGATCCAAGTGGCTCAGCAGGTCTCTGACTTCTTCCTCCTGGATGTCAGGGGGGCTATATTGCACCCTGACCCCATCCATCACTTCAGGAGATCAGCTGTCCAGTGAACAATTTGCCTTAGTATTGAAAATGAAGGTAAAGAAGGCATTAAGCACCTCAGCCTTTTCCTCATCTTTAGTTACTACATTTCCCTCAATATCCAATAAGGAGTGGAGGTCGTTGCTGCCCTTCTTTCTGCCATTAATATATTTGTAAAAACACTTCTTATTATCCTTAACACAAGTGGCCAATTGGAGCTCCAGTTGGGCTTTTGCCTCCCTAATTTTCTTCCTACACGATGATATCTTTGAACATAACCTGACACACCTGCCCTTCTTTCCAAAGCCAATACACCCTCCTTTTCTCACTTAGCTCCTTCAGAAGCTCCTTACTCATCCAGGTCAGCCGTCTGCCCCTATGGCTCATCTTACGGCACACTGGGACAGCCTTCTCCTGTGCCTTCAAGATTTCATTCTTGAAGTACATCCAGCCTTCCTGGACCCCCTTGCTTTTAAGAACTATTTCCCAGGGTACTCTCCTGACTAGTTCCTTAAACAATATGAAATCAGTCCGCCGAAAATCCAGTGTGGACGTCCTGTTTATGCCCTTCCTTGTTTCATTGTTTATAGACAACTCTATTATCTCATGGTCGCTGCACCCGAGACAGCCTCCGACCACAGCATCATCCAAATGTGTTTTTAAAAATCATTATTAAAATAAACTGGAATCCAAATTAAGAAGTTTGAGGAAAAAACTGCCTGGTTCCACAGTTTAGAAAAACTAGAAAAATGTGCCAAAATTATGAAAGTGGAAGTTTATTTCTGAATCATTTTTTTGCCTTTTTTAAAAAAAGTGGAATTTAAATAATTTCCTCCAAAAAAAAAGTTAAGCAGAAAATACTATTTTACTTATCTAGTTACTTTATCTCCAAATTCTGATTTTACTCAAATTCAGGTTTTATTCTCATATGACAACACCTTGAACAGTATAATTTTTAAGCTGCTGTTTAGCATTTATCAAAAAGTTCACTGTTTATACAACAGTTGTAGAAACACAGATTAAAAAATACACAATTCTACTGCTCATTAAGCACTGTCTCAAAGTCCACAACATAAAACACGTTTCTATCTTTTTTAGTTGCACTATCATGCTAGAGATGGAACATCCAGGTATGTGCTTTGAACAGTTTTACTGCTGCTTTTTTTGGAACTACTCTCTGCTTAAGTCAACACTACTAAAAATATAGTATTTAAAATACATCATGGGTATAGTCCATTTTTTGCAGATACAGATCTTTTGCCACTTTCTGTTAAAGTAAGTACTCATAGTTCCCTTCCTTGCAAATGCTGTGAGACAAATTTAGTTACATCTGGGCTTTCAAAGAAAATGCAGACAGCCTAAACTGATAAAGCAATTGTTTCTTAATCTCCTTCATGGCAGATAAATAGTTTCTCTCATTTCAAAAGTAAATTAAGCACTCCTTTGTATTTGAGGTTTAAGTACCTGTAGTTTTACCGGTTCTTCCCACTACAGAAGGAAAGGGATTTAGTATAATCACTGAACAGGACAGAAGGCTGTACTAGCTGAAGAAATTTGTCCCAGAAAGCAATCTTTTCTATGTATCATTCAATAGATTGTGGTTTGTGTCATTTATTTTCAGCAGACTTTGAACATCTGCAAGTAACTCAACTCAGTTTTATACTCCCCTCTTTCAGACTAGAGCTGCTCATATAGTGGTATGGAAATTAGCAGGCATGACAATAAAGCCTAAATGGAAAGAAAATAACATATTCAATAAAATGCCAGTTCTGATTCTTTCCCATTTCTGGGAGGGCCCTGAACACATGGAAGAAAAAAAAGGAGAAAAAAACTCCAGATCATTTTTTCATCAGTTCTAAGCAACTTAAACATGATTATTATATCTTTAAAGCCATAAAATTTGGCTACAGATACACGTAGAATATTTAATATTTCAGATACCAGGACTAAAGAAGCCTCTAATGACCAAACCAGTTCACTTCACAGCCTCCTGTGCTTGAAAGGGAAGGAAGGGCTTCCCTAAAAGTTTAAGGAAATTTAAATTTGTTGTTGCATTTCACTAGAGGGCAGGGAATGGGGAATGACTTGTGAGGGGCCCTCAGTCATCCAGAGCATTATTTTTACTCATCAGTAGAGCAAAGATTCAATTTCTCTGGTCTTTGCTATTTCCTAATTTCTTCTCTCCCCCTCACGGTTCTTTGCTCTCCCCTGTTCCTGCATTCGGTCTGGCATCTATTCTGATCACATAGGATGAAAAGTAATTACGCAGTGGTGTCCCCCCCCAGTGAATACAGGCACATATCACTGACCAAACAGACCCGAGTAGGAAATTCTTCAGTTCTGAATAAATGTTTAACATTGCCAAGTGCTACCTAGAAAGTATCTTGCTGTCTCTTTCATTTACAAATCCTTCCAAAACACTCAATACCAGCACCACCTTTTGTCCCAAAGGAAAGCATCTGCCCCTGCTTGGAACAGGGAAAGGTCCATAATTGCCTTCAATTTATTTTCTCACTAGAGAAGTCCGTACTGCACACTTCTTGATTATATATAGGCATAAAATGAAATAAAGTGTGAAATGCTGTTGTATTGACATTAAAGCTTCAAAATTATCTAAAATAGAATTTGAGTATGAATTTAAAGGTTAATAGGAAGAAAATTAAACAGGAAATTATTATGACCAGACGTACAAAAATGCATTTGTTATAATAATTAAAGTCACAATTCGAAAAGGTCCACTAATTCATCAGTTAAGTTGTCCCAAATAAAAACTAAATAAAGAATAGCTCACTCTATTAAGTAACATAAGTATGTAAGTCACTTAGCACATTGGTCACTTGGTTTAATTGAAGTTGTGAGTTATAGTGCAAGACCTTCCATTAAGCAGCTGATCTATGCTATGTACCATTATTTCTGCAATAGGGACCTTCTTAAACAGTTCCCCCACAAGCTATGCATCTGTCAGCCTCAACAGTACAGCCTACGAGTACAAGAAGAAAACCACTGAAATATTCAGCACTGGAGATAATGCTGCCCCCTGCGCCCAATGCCTCAAAGAATACAAAGTAAACAATATTAAGTGCTAATCACAGTCTGGTATTAACACGTGGTTAGACACAGACTATTTATAGTATAATCAAATTTATAGCTAATCAAATACACCCAAACTCGGTCCCTAAAAGTGCCTGCTGAAAGAGACCCCTATTCTGCATTAACTGTTGATTGACCTCTGGAAGCTCTTTGAAATGGAGTTAGTTGTCTTGGGGCAAAATCTTGCTACATTTCAATAATACAACTGTTTAACAATAACTTTCAGAGCCTGCAAGTTTTCTTCAGCTTTTCTTATTCTTTTAATATCCATATATACATTATATATACTTACATATAAGTATAATAATAGGAACGTACAAATAAATGCCATTTTATAACATCTAAAATATTTAATTATATAAAATATATATTCCTAGATAATATTTTAAATAAGTATCTTTATGTTAAAAATATTTGGATCTATTTTAAAATAAAAATAATGATAATAATAATATATAAGCACACAATATAATAAATAATACATTACATGTGGTATATAATAAGTATATACGCAGCCATAGATGACAGAAGAACAAAAAAATCTAAGTACTACTATTTAGCCTTAGATTTTAAGGATTTAGCAAAGTAAATTAGTTTAACTCAGCATATCATAACTGTTGGATAACTCAAATGACTTTTCCAGTTTGGAGAAAAGTTTAGTTTTAGAAAAACTGGGAAGAAATAATTACTACTAACACATCTTTAAGGGGACATTTTACACTTACTTTGCATAGTCAAAGAGCCTACTATCCCAGAGCTGATGGTTTCCTTTAGGACCGGAATGGAAGAAACAAGAATCTGTACCATCAAATTTGTTGAGACCGTCTTCAGAGTTTTTTGATGCGTGGCTGTGCACAACATCCAGTAGAACAGTGATTCCCATTGAGTGAGCAACGTCAATCATTTCTTTCAGGTCATCTGGAGTTCCATAACGGCTATCAGTATGAAAATGCAATGTGTTACGAGTGGTGCAACCTGAACTTATGCTGACAATACTGAATATTATTCAAAAACTATATCAAAATCAGGAGTTCTTCATCACCTAGTTTCCAGTTGTATACAGGTTATTTTTTCAGCCTCTTAGCAATAGCTATTGATCACAAACTGACAATTAGAAGTTTTTTAACTACAAAAATTACATCATGCTTGAATGCAATGTTCTGCAGAAATAGTGTCAAAGTTTTTTTTCTTCCCGTTTAATCTGTTAAAACATCAAATTCAGTATAAAAAAATAACTGATACAACTCAAAGCTCTTATTTAATCATAGAATGGTTTAGGTTGGAAGGAACACTAAAGATCACCTAGTTTCAACCCCTCTGCCAGGGGCAGGGATATCTCTTACTAGATCAGATCGCTTGAAGCCTCATGCAGGCTCGCCTTCAGCACCTCCAGGGATGGGGCATCCACAACTTCTCTGGACAACCTGTTTAGTCCTCACCACCCTCACTGTAAAAAACTTCATAATATCCAATCTACATCTGCCCTCTTGCAGCTTAAAATATTGAACGCTTCCTTACCTTGTTAGAGACAAGAAAATTTACATAATATTGCTGGAATAAAATAATCCATAATAACTACAAAAGTAGATGTACATTTATGAAAGTCCTCAAAATACATCATTTGCTGCTGTCTTAATTAGTTATTTGGTTTAGGTGCTACATTATTTTCCCTCTTGTTTTTAAATAGTTTTGTCTCCTATGTCCAGCATACATTTCTTTCAATTAATTAAGCCAGTTAAGTCACTTGAGCTTCATCAAGGTGAAAAAAAAAAACTCACCCACAACATTCAGGTTTATCATGATATTTTTAACAACTACCCGAAAACATTTACCATCTATTTTCACTCTGGGCCTCAATTCTAAGTACAATCTGCTGCAAGTGCAGGAAAACATTCCCAGAACACAGAGTGCCATGCTTTTAATCAAGTTTACTATGAAAAAGTAGTAAACAGTTCTGTTTATCATAAAGAATGACTTACATATCATGTTTGTTACTGCCAAGGATTTCACAGCAAAAAACGTATGCATAGAGACTACAGAAACTGGATTATCTGGAATATGCTATGACGGCTTTAGTTACTTATAACTTTCTTGTTTGGATCCTATACAAAGTGTTTCACAGAACAGCTGATCACTATGCCCAATTGATTTCGGATTTAAAAGAAAGCTTGAGCAAATGCCTAAGCTATTACCTTCTCTTTCCATTAAACCCTTACTTGTAAGCACATACATACAGACATACTGATCTCAATGGATGGAGAGCGAGGTAAAAGAACAGAGAAGATGCAAAACGACTTAGAACCTACCTTGAAGCTGCAAAGAAGCTCGTGACCTGGTAACCAAAACTGGCATAGTATGCATGTTCCATAATAGCCATCAGTTGGACACAGTTATATCCTATAAAAAGAGAAGAAATAAAATAAACTCCTACCTTAACAATATTTAAAAGAGGATACATCACTTGTAACATATCCATTCCAGTCTTCCCTCGTTTTTGCTGCTTCAAACTAACAATTAATAATGAGAGAATCTCTCTCTGAAGAAGTAATTCCACCTAACAGTTTATACTTAAATGATTTTCTATTAAAAATGGAACAGTAATCTACATATAACTAGGTATATTGAAGCAGATTTAGAATGCATAAGTGATATGCTAATATAATCTTATTCTAACTTTGGAATATTAACTATGTCAATCTCAACGTCCTGACCTTCCGATTCTCTTTTGACTTCAAACCACTTTTTTCCAACTTTAATGATTACATTCCCTCTCTACAAGAGTCCTTCAAGAAAAAGAAAACACAGAAGTAATATGGTTTTGTTCTGAGTTTGCCAAAGAACAAAGGAAGTACAGGAGGGGTAGGAGACACGCTGTCTCTTGTAGCACCTAAGATAACTTGGTGCAATATAAAGGGAGGGAAATCTATAAGGAAAACAACATACAACAATGGTGAAGCCAGAGTACTTGCTGCGCATCTTAACTAAAGCTATCTCTAATATTAGTGAATAAATGCCTCAGGTAGATAGCAAGTGAGGGCTAGAGCAAAAGATAACCTTCAGATTTAATCTGCAGTGTATGGAGACTCCCACCACAACCACTTCTCTTAGTTTAACCAAAATCTTCACTTCTTTCCTTAGTTTAGACAACCTCCTAGTGATTTTTTTCTTATTCTTGTTTTCAATTTAAAATTTTGCAGCTATAAAAGAGTTGTTATTAGAAGATAGCTGGCATGAGCTCAGCAATTTGTCAGATAAATTGCTATTTCATAATTCAGGCTCATTGCACTTATTTATGCATTTTTGTAAATAAACAACAACACAGCATCAAATTAATCTCATTTAATTTGCTTGCTATTTATCTTATTATTTGTCATGCACATATTTCTACAAACTATTAATATCCTAGCATTCTTAAACACTGATATTTTAAAGCTTGACCTAACAAGCAAGATATTCCAAACCAAAAATGAATACCTCTTAAAAATACATTTAAAAAAACCCACCTTAATTCCCACAGTGTTTAAAGTAAATAAGAACAAACAGCATCTATCATTCCATAATGCTTTTATTTTGTGGTTTATCAGCCTTCTCATGACACTCCTCCTTTGCCCCAAAAAATCTGTAGGTAAAGCAGAGCTTCCATAATTCTGTTAAGCCTATTAACCTCTGGGAATGACTGAGATTCTTTGGCAGCAGAGAAAGAGTCACAGATATGCAATATGGAATCCAGATTTACTTTTTGATGAGGGCCTCCAGATGTGCAAACTCCCTCATTGCACCTGCAAGCTCAGCTTTATTGAAAGTCAAATGCCAATTCTGTGAAACACTGACTCAACAAGTAAACCTACAAGAAAAATGTATGGCTTCTTCAGGCACTCTAATAAATTAAAAAAAAAAAAAACAAAACCACAAACCAAACACAAGCACAGCCACAATCCCCAGAGGCATCAGACATCGAAGTCACAATTAATGTTGAGAGTAAAACGTATTTCATCACAGGGCAGTATAAGTCTCCAAGTTCTAATATCCATTATAGAAAAATTGCAAGGACATCACACACAAAAAAATTATTTATCAAAGAGTAACTGAGGTGAACAGGTTTGCTGTGCTTCTTGAGGTAATCATCCTAGCTGTTTCTTTCATAGATTGTTTCCGATAGAAGTTATTTTCTAAAATAGGATTTCTCACTTTTAAAGTTTCCATGTTCTGATACTTCATAGCAACTGTTCAGGGGTAAAACATTCAGCATACTTTTTTGGGCAAACAGAAAGGACAGTGCTTTCTATCCAGGTATTCCTTTGCTCTTCCTCAGAATCAAGATGTACAATTAGTAGAACCAATTAAGAGTGCAGTCAAGGGAAGTTTAGGCTCAATATTAGGAAAAAATTCTTCACTGAAAGGGTGATTGGCCATTGGAATGCCCTGCCCGGGGAGGTGGTGGAGTCACCATCCCTGGAGGTATTTAAACAGAGATTGGATGAGGCACTTAGTGCCATCGTTCAGATGATGAGTAGGTGTTGGTGTTGGGTCATAGGTTGGACTTGATGATCTCAAAGGTCTTTTCCGGCCTTGTGATACTGTGATACTATTTTCTAAAGACCATTTCACAAAAACAGTTCCTTTTTCAAGTAAAAAGCAAACCGTGTCAAAAGCAAATGGCCCTGCAACATTTATCTAGGCTTTTGTAATCACATTTTACTTAAAAATATGTGGAACGGAATTTGATTCACACATTCTATTTCAGTCTTTGTGTCTTTTCTTCCATAGTTCTCACTTGTTCATAATTTTTGCTGTCCTAAGAAGCTATTTTTATAGTATGTGCAATCTGAAAACTCAAAAACCTCTAGACCCTTGATAATTATCTTTCCTAATAAGAGCACAGGCACATTAGAATTTTATCTCTGCAAGTATCTCTGTTATTACTTACCAAGATCCTTTATTCTAGGTAGTACATTGTATGTGAAGTTTTTATAAGAAGCTACTTTTCCTTCTGGAGAAGCAATCCCCACATGAGATTCATAGATCCTTAAGCTTTTTAACCTCTTGGGGGAAGGATGCTTATGCTATAAGAGGAAAAAAAACCAACAAAACCAGTTGTTAAAAACCAACAGCTTAAAATTGTTTTCAGATCACATAATTTGCACAAGATGAAAAATAATTTCTGGTTTTGTTTGTTTTCCCCTAAGAACACAAAAACTTCAGAAAAAATAAGCATTCTGAACTGTTAAAAGTAAATGTCAATTGCAAATTAACATTCTTCATGAACAAGAAACTGGACAACCGTGACTCAACACTTTTTTTTTTTTACTGAAGTGTACAACTTACAGCAGCCATTGTGCTATAAAGTTCTTCTGAACTACTTGAAGCCTGTTTGAAAATAAAACATGAAAACCGAAACAGTTTTATTTTTAAGCATACCTGTTTTTTGCAGATATTTGAAATTGCTCTGCCTTCTTCAAACTAAAATTATAAATATTTCCGTCCTAAAGAACAGTTCCAGAGCACAGAATCATCTATATTCCAACTACTTAGGATTTAAAAAGACTCCAAACCTGTAGCTGAGTACACTGTATTTCTAAATGACTGAAAATAATTAAAGAATACAGAGATGACTGAAGTTAATAGCAAAAGCTGCTCTTTATATTTGAAGAGCTTACACTTGATTAGGATTTTATTTTTCAAAACAAAAGTCTTATCTGAAGAACTAAGGAAAACTACAACTTACAACTTAAAACCTATTTTTCCCCAAAAGTTTTTTTATTTTTCTCCCTTTCCCAATTATAAAAACTTACAAGATTTTATATTCTATTTGTTATTTAATATTTAAGTTAGAACAAAACAAGTAAAACAACATGTGTATGCAAACAGCAAACAGAAATTAAAGGGACTATGTGAAGAACAAGTTCTGACTGATGTTTGTTCTCTGTACTTTACTTCCACCGGGCACCTCTCCTGTTCATCAAAGTTCTCAATTTTATTTTTTTTATTAATTGAACTAAATGCACCATAAATGTTCTTACCTCTTTTTCAATCTAGGTCATACAGATCACTGCATTTTCAATTACCTCCCCATTCCTAAACTTATAGAGAATCCATGATACTGGATAGGTTACTAAATTCATACTAACTATAAATCTAAATAAGAAAGTTACTGTAGTAATGTTGGTGTGGTGCATGTTTTTTTAATGTACTCTATGAGAGTCTGAAAAGTTGCTCAAAAATATTCATTATTAAAGTCACTTGTTTCTGTCAAAGACATGAACAAAACCCCTTCACTTCTCAGGTATCTACAATAACTAGTTTGCTACCCGCTTTTTGTGGAACAATTTTTTTTTTTTCCTTCTAAGCAGGGATACAAAGATAAACCAATACACTGTTTTATACATCTTTTGACAATAACATTTAAGCCTTACTATATACGACTGTGGCGGATTCCAGTGTACCCAATCGTAATTCACTTTGTCTTCATCACGGACTACATATCTTGCCCAAGGTGAAATACGATAGAGGAGTTCACCATTTTGAGCACGAATCACCACCTATAAAATAATCACAACATATGTATGCAGTCACATATAATTCATAAAACCTCCAATGTAAACCACAGCAGAGAATGAAATAGTATGCTACACAGAAATTTAATTTAAAGAACATACAAATATACAATGCAAGTCAAGACAAGAAAGAACAACCCTGTCCACCCAGATGATTTGCAAAGGGATAGCAAACCAAGCACATGAGACTCAGGAGTGATGTTCATGAACAGGAGCTGAAAGGTAAAGATATATATATAAACTTCATATAAGTAATGGGAGAAAGAGCGTTCCCAAATGGATTACTGTTAGGTTCCCCAGTTTCCCTTGTAATTGCTATTTCCCCACCATGGTGTTCTTATAAATTTAAATAGACATGCAGTATAATGCCATTGAGATGAGAACTATGATTTGTTTACTGGGCAAACAACCTAGTAAGACAATTTTAAGATCTTAATTACCTCTTCTTTTCTATGCTCTGAGTCCTGACCGATATAATATACATCAGAACCACAGATCAACACAAGAATTACAGGATAGCTGTCAGATCAAGAAGAGAGAAGGGTAAAATTTAAACTGCTAGGTTTCTTCTGCTGTCTTTTAGTTTCTCTGGATGCCCTCATCATTCTAATGACAAAATAAAATAACATCTGTTTTACTTTCCATATGTGGTTTCCTCTGTTTTAAAATGAGATGAAAAAGGACCATTCTCTCAAATTCCTTCAAAAAGCTCATAAAAGTTCATTTGACCAGGAAGAGTGACCAAACACAACAAACCTAGGAACTCTTTTGAATTATTATAAATTTATATAATAAAAGTAAAATAGAAATAATTATTAGGATAATGTTGTACCAGGACCTTGCAGAAAACATTGTATTTGAGGAGTTGGTGATCTTGAACATGCCATCTCTGCTCTATTGAGTAATTAATGTAATCTATAACTTATAAAATACCCTTGGAAAAGGGTATGAGAATCAAGAGATGGAAAGTAGTGTTGCTAACTGGGAGAGGGCTGCACGTTTAGGAAGTAGGGACAAAAGGTCTATGCTGTGCTGCACGCGTCCCTTGGCTGCAGGACATCAGCCATCTCAGCACAGCAGAGGAACCTGCAGACAGCTCCCTTTTGGTACCAGCAACTAAGCCACCTCCATGGCCTTGCTTTTGTCTAAAACTGCAGAAAGAAATTCTCATGCTTTAGAAGTAGAGTCGTTTTCTTGTAAGGAAATCATATACTAGCTTGAATGACCAAAAGAGAGCTTCTCTTCAAGGAAAGGAAATACTCCGCACAGCACGCCATGGGAAAACTTAGCAGGATACAATTTGATATCACACTAAAGTACTCTGGTTTTGCCAGTAAAACAATGACACAAAGGTTTTGCAAATTTAAGACCCAGCACTCTACTAGCAAGTGAATTCCTGGAGTTCTTCATTTTGCTTTTGTTAAGAAGTTGATGGTTGCTTTTTTGGTTTGATTGTTGGTTTTGAGGTGCTGCTTGTTTTTTGTTTTGTTATTTGGGGGTTTTTTCCCTCTAAGGAGAACTATGAACATTGTAAGAAGCCTCAAATGTAAGTGGGAGATTATGCATAATTTCTCCTTTCTTCATTACAAAAAGTGACTTTTCTCTCAATTCCTAACAAGTAGTCTAGAGGAGGACAATTATCAAATAATTGTCTTTTTATCTGTGGCAAGTGTCTTTCATTATTTTGATAACTACCTGCATCCTTAACCCAAGCACAGGAGAAAGTAGAATGAAAATATGTATATATAGTAGGTTGTAAAGATCAGCTTTTGTCTGTACATCTTAAACATCATCTTGGCGCAAGACTGCCTGTGCCTGGGGCGTTGTGCAGTTTGGCAGCAGTAGAGGAGAGAGTGGGATGTGGGGGAATGGGCACTACCCCCCACCACCACCTGCAGTTTGGCTCCTAGTGTTCAGTGTCCTGGGCTGCTGTGGCAGAGGGATTTGCACACACCAAGGAGTCAGGAACACCCGTGACTGCACATGCATGCCCAAACAGTTCATGGGATGGTTATTCCATCAAACTGCCAGTGACCCCTGGAGCCCCGAGCCTCAATCCGAGAACTTGCCATGCAGAGAAATGGCACAGGCAGAGAAAGACTACTCCTCATATGCTAACAGGGGACAGAGTTCCTCTATAAATAATTCATGGTATGAAGCACGTGTGCATGCCCTCTACCCCATACGCCACAGTTCCTGAGGAAATCTGCAATGGATTTCATTGGGGTGGAGATTCTTTTGTTATGTCCCTCTTTCTGTCTCTCTTATTCTACCTCACAGGTCTTTTCCTTGGCACTTTTAGGTGAATTTGGTTGCATTCAAGTTATTCTTGTAAACTGTTGGTTACTTTGTCTGTGTTCTAAGTACAGATTGTAATTTTGAGTATACCCCCGGAGTGATTTGTCATTCATTCTACACTGCTGCAGAAACATTCCAAAGAAACTTACCACACCTCCATCCCCAGCAGGACTGTTGAGGAAGGTCATAACATAGGTTAATGGAAGCTGGTAAAGCAAGGAAGTATGATTGCGTGTCTTTCAGTGTATATTATTACAGCCCTGACAAATTCAAACGTCTTATCAGAAAAAAACCTAAGTTATTGAAAACACTGTATAGTTGCATGAAAAATTTCTTCTGTCAAAGCTGGTGAAAAGGGTATTTCTGCAAATTATATCAACATTATGAAGATACTTCTCACTTATAGTATTAGCAGTTACTTTTAAAATACTAAAAATAATGAAAATAATCTCCTCTGATATCACACTTCTGATGATGCTATTGCTTGTTTTATTAACTTGTCCCAATTTCCCCATCACAGAAATAATTACTGCATATAACAACCATACCCTAGCTACTCATGTCAATATTCCTTTTTTACCAGTATTCTGGAGTAATTTATACTGTATAGGCTGATGAGGAGTGGGCACATTTTATTTTAAGAAATATGTGGTAATTAATCTAAATTCAGAACATTAATTAGATACGTACTGGTTTAATGCAAACATGGTACTGGAGGGTGGAAAAGAAAAAATTTATTACGAAATACTAAAACCAGTCATGCATACTCTTTAATATAATCCATTAAACAAAGAAAAAACACTTAAAACCGAAAATTAGAGACATATTTAAATGAGTAGCTATTTCACCTTTTTAACCCACACTTCCAACACTCAAGCTGCAGGTGTGTATTAACCATAGCTCTGCATTACGTTCCTCTGAAATCGTAGGAATTTTTGCAGTGACCACATTTTCCTCATTTCAGAGGCATCAGTGCACTTGATATTACAGTTTTTAAGAAGTAATTTTGTTTAAGTACTAGTTCTGCTTTTCCTCAAAGTATTTATCAGGTAAAGTTTATTGTTAAGAGTTTACAGGAACTCAGAGAATTTTACAGGAACTTGTAAGAGCCCATACCAAATTTCACATACAAAATTCTAATAGCAACAAATATAACTCCCAAAAAGCACAGACATACACATATTTTTCATATATTGTAACAGTCACAATATAAAGCCATAAACAAGTGGTGCTAATCTACCACTTCCTGTAAATGCCAAAAAGATGTCTACAGTTAGAGGAACACTTATTTTAACAAATAAATATTCTGAATAATTGTTTGCCTTCTTCACAGTATAGGTCTTCTTAAAACAAGTAATATTTTCCATATATATCCAGCCATGGCTGTATCTGGTTGAACCTCATCATAACATAGAAAACTCAAATTTTCCCATGTGTTGCTGTTATTTTTGATCATCATGAGCTGGGCAAAGAGAAAGCGTCATCAAGAGGAACACAAGTAACCCAGAAAATAAATCATCACAACATTGTTATAGTTTCAAAATCTTTCAGGAAATTTTTCTCTCCCTTGCCAACATACGGGGGTTAGGAGCTTAAGAGACAGGATTGGTGGCGGGGGGGGGCTGATTGCTCCGAGTTCCAGCTTGATGGCTGATCAGAGGTGAGGGTGGAAGGGGGCGAGAGTTTTCTTCCAGTTGGCACCCCTTCTGCTCAGTGGCTGCTGTGAGACAGAGCTCCTCTGACTCAGCCCCAACTCCACATGCCCTGTGCTGTCCTTCAGAGAGAGAGTGATCATCACTACCTGAAATTGCTGCAGACTCCTTGGGGCCGATGTCACCTGAGGAGGAGCTGCTACTCTACACACCCACCCCCCACCACCCTACCCCTCAATGCTTTCAAACAAAATGACAAGGAGAGGGCAACACCGTGTCCTGCTGTCTGTAAATATAACTGTACCGAATGGAGGAGGGATAGAACTTAATTCAGAGTATCACAAGGCTGGAAAAGACCTTTGAGATCGAGTCCAGCCTACGACCCAACACCTACACGTACTCGTCATCTAAATGATGGCCCTAAGTGCCTCATCCAATCTCTCTTTAAACACCTCCAGGGACGGTGACTCCACCACTTTCCCGGGCAGCACATTCCAATGGCCAATCACCCTTTCAGTGAAGAATTTTTTCCTAATATCAAGCCTAAACTTCCCTTGACGAAGCTTGAGACCGTGTCCTCTTGTTCTGTCATTAAGTCTTCTTTGGTTACAGTGTTATTGTGTGTCCTGTTCTGGTTTTGGTTTTATATATATATATGTGTGTGTATATATATATATATATATATTTTTATAGTTAAGAACTGTTATCCTTCTTTATTTTTTTTTCCTGATTAAAATATCTTAATTTCAGATACGCATCTTAGTTTTCCTTTAAACCGAGACAAATACTAAAGCAGGTAAAGCTTGATCTTGTTTTTTCTGATTCACATGAGCATAATCAACATAGTTTCCTTAGGTCTCTATCAAGTAACCCCTAACAATTTCAATTCTCATTTCCTATGCTTACTTAACACCTTCCTTAGTTTTATGTGAATGCCATTTACTGTATCTTTCTTGTCCTTAATTACCTTAATTACCAACCTCTACACTCAGTCAACTTGTTCCCTTCTGCTGTCAGACAGCTGATTAATAATTCAGATCATATTTTATAAAAAAATTCTTGAGACATAACTCCTACACCATCCTGCTCAGCTGAGACAAGAGCAGAGCAAACTACAAAAATTGAATAGTACCCCAAAACAAATATCACTCCAGCCCAAGACTGAAAAACAACTCAAAAGGAAAAGCTTTATTCCCATATTTAATTTTACATTTCTTCAGACAACTACAAGTAAATAAAACCTATAAAAGGACTAGTAACATAAAGCACACGTGCAAAACCAACAGATAAACAACTCCACTCACCACAAAATATTACTTGTGATATACTAACTGCAGTGTTCAGCTAATAAAAAGCAGTTGCCATGTATGCTCTGTACTTGCTGCTGCAGGTTATATATGTATAGAGAATATTGAATAGTCAGCACACAGACTTTTTGATAAAGTACATATGAGTCTTTTTAGCAGATACTACACTTTCTCCTCAAAGTTTCCTTTTTTCACTCATTTCAAACTAATTTTTAAAAGTTACGATGCATCATTTAAGCTAGCTTCCACTTAGTCCATCAACACTTTATAGATGAGTTTACATTTTCTAATTAACTCAACAACGTTCTCTAAAAATACATATACATACACATAATATGTACCAAACAGCCTCTTCTCATTGGTATGGTTTTATATTGTAGTTATGCACCTATATTATGGCTTACCCTTGGCTTTCTTCAGCTCTGTGATTTAAGTCACTTTTTAATCGCTTACCAATATTAGCTCTTTTCAGTCAGGTGGAAAGGGACTTGGGAGTGCTGGTGGACAGGAAACTCAACATGAGCCAGCAGCATGCCTAAGTGGCAAAGAAGGCCAATGGTATCTTGGCCTGCATCACGAACAGTGTGGTCAGCAGGACTAGACGGGTCATCATCCCCTTATATCGGCACTGGTCAGGCCGCACCTTGAGTGTTGTGTCCAGTTCTGGGCCCCTCAGTTTGAGAAAGATGTTGAGATGCTGGAGTGTGTTCAGAGGAGACGAGGATGGTGAAGGGGCTGGAGCACAAGCCCTGTGAGGAGCAACTGAGGGAGCTGGGGTTGTTTAGCCTGGAGAAGAGGAGGCTCAGGGGAGACCTCATTGCTCTCTACAGCAACCTAAAAGGAGGTTGTAGTCAGGCAGGGGTTGGTCTCTTCTCTCAGGTGTCCGGTGACAGAACAAGAGGACATGGTCTCAAGCTTCGCCAGGGGAGGTTTAGGATTGACATTAGGAAGAAGTTCTTCAATGAAAGGGTGATTGGTCATTGGAATGCGCTGCCCGGGGAGGTGGTGGAGTCACCATCCCTGGAGGTGTTCAAAGAGAGATTGGATGAGGCTCTTAGTGACATGGTGTATTGAAAGTAGGAGTAGGTGTAGGTGTTGGGTCATAGGTTGGACTCGATCTCAAAGGTCTTTTCCAACCTCATGATACTGTGATGTTTTAAAATTATCAGGGAGAAGCAATGCTGGTCGCTACAGAAAACACTCCAAGAAGAGGACAAACGGGAAAAAGAAGCCCCATTTCCTAGGCCAAAATAATACATCTTCCTTAGTTTTTGTTAGCCAAAACTAAATTAAGAAATCAATATATCGAGTTATGTTTATACTGCTCAAATTTTGAAGGACAGGAAAAAAAATCTAAAACATAAATGAAAAAATCTTGCAACCATCTACATTAAACATTTGTTTAAAACATAAGACAGTAGTATTCTATTATCAAACCCCATAACTTGTGGACAGCAATACTTGTTTTAGAGGAGAGAGAGGAAGTTCTACAGCAGCTAAAGCACTCTATATATTTTATATTTAGAACTCTGTACAAAGTAGTAATTTTCTTCCTTTCTTACCCATTGAAAACATCCAGCATAATATTCTTAAAAATTCAAAGTTGGTCATGTGGAATTTGTTGGCATTAAAACAAGATACAGCTCATCAGAATACTTCTGGGATTTTTTTTCCCCTCCCTCAGTTGTAAACATATTCACAAAATATGTAAGAACTCAAAAGCCTTGATGACCTTAGAAACTAGACTTACGTGACCTTCAAAGTGAAATATCTGTATAAATACATGTAAATGCCTTCACACAAATAAGCAAGCATCAGAAAGACAGAATGAAAACATCCTTCAAAAATTTAACATCGAAAAGTCAATTTACTCTAAAATGGACATGGCATAGATACACAATTCATATTAGCACAACTGTTAAACAACAAAAAAATGAAAAGCTTAGCCTAAGCTGCTCATCTTCTGCATATAAAGGTTAAAATTGTGTCTTTTGTTTGCATATTCCATTACAGAGATGCTGGGTGCGTTCTCAAACTTTCTGACCTGCTCAACACATTAAGTTTTGCATCTGAGACTAATGTAATTAGCACAGTGGATTTCATAGATCAGTACACCCAAGGTACTAAAAAGATGTCCTAGCAACCTGACATTTAAGGCATCAATGCTGCTGAAGTGATTAGTTTTGAAGTAAGAACTTACAGATATAAATAAAAATCATCAGAAAACTGAAACATATTGTTGTAATAAGAACAAACACATAGCCAACAGTGATTGACTTTGATACTAATGCTCTTGTGAGATTTGGGTACTAATTTAGGATTCCAGAAGTCAAGCATTTCAAAAATTGGACACCTTTGCACATCAGGTTTTACATACCTTCAAAGTGGCAATGTTCCATGTCTGTTCCTCTAGGGTACTGTTATAGTTTCAAAGTCTTTCGGGAAATTTTTCTCTCCCTTGCCAACACAGGGGGATTTGGGAGCTGAAGAGCCAGGACAAGTGGCAGGGGTTGGTTGATTGCTCTGAGTTCCAGTTTGATGGCTGGGTGGAGGTGAGGGGAGAGGGAGGGGAGAGGTTTCTTCTGGTTGGCACCCCTTCTGCTCGACGACTGCTGTGAGCTGGAGCCACTGTTTTTGCTGGGCTGGTGGAGGCATCTTGGAGGGAGCTCCCTTGGTTCAGCCCCCAACTCCACACTCCCTGTGCTCTCCTTTAGAGAGCGATTATCACTACCTGGAATTGCTGCAGACTCCCTGGGGGATGACGTCACCTGCAGAGGAGTTGCTACCCCCATCCCCCTTCCCCCAGGCTTTCGGACAAAAGGACAAGGAGTTGCCTTGCCAGAGCTGGGGGTGACTTTCGCGACTATTGCCTCCAGAGGTGTGACATTGCGTCCTGCGGTCTGTAAATATAACTGCACCGAAAGGAGTAGGGATAGAACTTAATTTGTTTAAAGGTCTTGGTTACGGTGTTGCTGTTTGTTCTGTTCTGTTTTGGTTATATATATTTGTAGTTAAGAACTGTTATCCTTTTCTATACCTTTTCTGATAAAAGCCTATTAATTTCAAAGGTTGTGGTGGTTTTTGGGAAGAGGCTCCTTGTCTAGTCCATATAGACATTTTATTTTCCTTAAACTTAGACAGGTACTAGGAGTTTATGAAGTGGGCAGTAAGCTGCAGTATAAAACTAAGTACAATGTTCACAGGTTTGTTTTGATAATATTTAAAACTCTCAAAAGCAGTTTATAGCAGTTAAGGAGAAACCATTACTCTGAGGGGCAGTCTAGTACCATACAGAAAAGGCAATAACACATTGGAGCAATTCAGAAGCTGAAATAGGTTTCATTTAATTTAATGGAGCTTTCAATGAAGGACAAGTGAGATTCAGTGGCCTCAATTTTCAGAGACATTGAATTTTTTTGAGACTCTTGGGTATCCCACTATTCTATATCACCTATATCTAACAATGCCTTCTAGATATTTCGGAGCATTTAAATAAAAACTCCACACTTTGCACAAAAGCAACTTTCAACTTACTGTGACTCAGTGAAATTTTTTGGCTTTTTATGAACAGAAGCCACCTATTTTTTCTTTAATTATCTACAATAATAAAAACTCCTAAAGTTTTGCAAATCTATTCACTTTAAAAGTTTAGTCACAAATATAAATTTACATAAACCCACATGCAAAATAAGAGCTTAACATGGTTGTGACATTATGACAGATGGAACTGCGCAGTAACAGGCCACAAAACACCATGTTTAAAATTCATATGTTTATGAATATCACCATTCTTTCTTTTTGTGTTTGCCTACTTTAACATTCTCTTCATATCTGCTTTTTTGGCTAACTCACCTTCTAGTGTACACATGCATAGATCTTCAGAACAGTGTGGAATAATAATTCAAATGTTATGTAGAAGATCAGACAGTTTCTCTACTCAGCATTCATTCCTTTAGCTTTCAGTTTCTGCTTCTAAAGTAGAATTTAATTCCACGTGTGAGCATTGTATTCCATTTCTTAAGTCATGTACCTCTTTTTCCACAGATGATGATACAGAGTAAAGCACTCGAAATAAAAGTAAGCCATGGCATCTTAACAATTCCTTAGTTTTCAGGTATTTATTTTCATTTAAAACTAGCATCTTCTGGAGTTTTTTCTTAAATACATAATTAAGACTGATATTTTTGCTGTTGAGATTTGTTATGTAGTAGTTTACCATTTATACTCAAGTTGGTGAGGAAAATGAGGAAGTGATAACTAGAAAACTGATGAATATATGCAACCCAATAAACTGTGCTGAAACACTGTATTATTATTTCATTACTTTAATAGCTTGAAAGCACTTGGAATGATAGTTGGCATATGCAGGTTTTAATATAACGATGAAATTAAATTGGCCATCAAATCAACAACAGCTTCCATAAAGAGAGAGTGGACAAGATCATATTATGGAAGTGTCACTGAGTTGTTATTTATATAAGGGCAATAAGCTTTTATTTCAATATTTTACAATTTATAGTATTTCCTTAGAGTCATCTATTCATTTCTGAGACAAGATTATTGAAGTGTAAAAGCCACAAGAACACAGGCGGAAACATCACATCATCTCAATATCAAAGTAAGTTCAACCCAAAACCTAAAAGCATGACAGGATTAGGTCTTAGACTCTCTAGGAATTTTATGTGAGATGGTGCAATAACAAACATTTTTTTTTCACTACATGAAATTTATTAGCTTTTAAACATCAAGGTATTTCCCTCCCTCAGCTGGTCTAAGGCTGCATGGAGAAGGAAAACAATTACTTGTATATTAAGATGGATTTTAGTATAATATAGTGTCAACAAAAAGTTTTCTTTTTTACTTTTGCAAAAATAGAGCAACTGAATATAAAGTTACAAGAATAAAAAAAAACACCAAAAAACAAATGGAACTAACGTTAATCTCATCAAAACTTTATACTTGCAACATATTCCAGCTGAAAGAAAACTTTGTCTTACATTTTACTTCACAAATGCAGTGAAGTTTCAAAGACAGTTCTTTCATTCAAGTCACTGATACAATCCTGCTATAAGATCATATTTCTTTCTTCTTAAATTGCTCATCCTTTTCTCAGCCCCCTCAAGTTGCTACAGAAGTAGAAGTGGAGTTTTACTATTAGCTGAAAATACCTTTCCCTGCACACCTTAGCTTTGTACTTTCCTTCCACAAAGCGTATCCAATCCCAAGTTTAGCACCCAGGATAGAATACATGGTCATGATAATCATTTGCCAGAGGATGACAAATTGTGACCATTTACAATAGTAAATGAAACAACATCCCTGCCTTTCCCACACACACAGAGGAAGCCACAAGGCAACTACTTACCATTCTCTTTCTACAAGTCATACTGGTTTGTGAAAGAAGCACTAGGCCATGGTTTTATATGATTTTCCTTTTTAATAAATGGGAAAACGGCAGAACACTGTTCAGTAAGATAATGCAATCTCCTGCAGAACTCAGGACTGGAATTCAGAGTTCCTTGCCTGACATAGTTTGCTTTATAGAAGGTTTAGATGAAAATATAAAAGCCTGGCAAAAACTTGGGATAGAACAGCACTGTTAAGAGCTTTACTCTGGAACTGTATCATTCAACCTGACAGATTTTAGAGAACAGAAAATATTTCCCTCTTTAAACAGCTTCAGAAATAGAAGGCAAGGATTTAAAAAATTAGAACAAAGCTGATAGGAGGCAGCAAGGAGAAAAAGGTATTAGAAGTTGTTCAACACTTCAACTTCTCCCAGCCAGGACTAACTTCCCAAATGGACCCTCCACCCAAATCGGTGGGGGAGCAGGGATGGAAAATGCAAGATCCTTCAATAACTCACCTTCCACCAAAAAACTTTACCATCCTTTATTCCTACTACTTCAAATAACCAAGAAATCAAGCATATGTGTCAAGATGCTTGCAGTCACTGAACTGAATTCCTAACGTGAATTGAATATAAACCATGAAAAGAAGTTTAAGAAAGAACAGACAGCACGTCTCTTCTGCCAGGCTGTTCTCCTTCATAAACTGCAAATCGGTTACATTAGAAAGAAAAACTAATAGAATGTTCTAGTCACATTACTCCGAGTCTCTTTCTCCAACCTTCCCCCCCGCCCCCCGCCATCAATTTAAAATTACTGTAAAAAGTCAGTCAAGACAAAGCTGTCCATTTGTTTGTTGGGTTTTTTTCTTTCTCCTTCCAAGCAATTTTCTAGCAAAGAAATCTGCTAAAGGGACAAGCATGTAAATCAAATATTGAAAAAAATACTCCTTAGCTATTAGGCATATAGTAATACTTCTCAGGTAATTTATACCTTGAACAAAGATCTGCAGAGGAATCTCTGTGGTTCAGAAGCCAATAGAAGTAGCGTCTATTTGCTGTGCAGATAATTTTTCTGTAAATGTATCATCACATCAACTACTACACTTTAAAATTATTACAGATACTAAATTTTTGTTCACACTTCCCCTTCCCTTCTCCCTCAGGGTAAGAAAATTATTTTAAAAAAAACCAAACAAACCAAAGAACAAAAAAAGCCAAGATATGACAGAAACAAAAGCCTATCTTCAAAGCCAAGTCATGAAGTCATGTCTTGATTTTCCAAAAGAGGGAGATATAGCTCCATTTGTGAATCAGGCATTTCAATGCAGCGAAGAACCTAAGAACATATTTAGCTAGTTTACTAAATCACATTAAAGAGGAAAGATTTTGCTCTTTTTTTTCCCTTCCACACTTCCTTTAGAAAACTAAGAAATTGGGAAATACCAACCAAAAAATAAAGAAAATGTTATATTATCTAGTTGAATATTAAAAAAAAAATCAAAATATGGAGACAGTAGCCTGGCATTATAAAAATATCTATGCAGACACAGATAAAAATACTATAGGAAAATCAAACTGTCAAAATCCAGGAAACCACAGGACATGCGTTAAAATGAAAGAAATATCATATGGAGATATTACCAACAGATTTCAACAGGCACAAGTGTAAAGGCAATATTTCACTTAATCACCACAAACTATCTTAGAAGTATATGGATTTTACAGGAAGAAACAATATGCTTTATAACTGTTAGCTACACAAAGATAGCTTTATTAGGTATTGAGGGACAACAAGTATTCTTAAAGAAGGAAAACACCATATGTATCTATGCTGTAAGACAGCATCCACTCTTTTATTTCAGTCTAGAACTCAGTCTAGAACCCAGATTCTGAAAACCTTTTTCAACATCAAATTAATAAGTCAAAAGAAAACTGAAATCTCTAAAATATAGTTCAAGAAACACTTTATTCCCTCACTGATTTGACCAGAATCAAGTTACTAGAATAAGTGATGTCGCTTAAAGACTAAAAATTTGTATGCAAATAATATAAAGCATTCACACATGTATTATGTAACTGAGAGGTTTGAGGTAGGAGAGCAGGGCTTGAAAAGCCACCATAATAAAGCACATTATACACAATAAGTGTAACTTATTAGAGTTGTTTCAAGCCACGCCAAGTAGAAAAGAAGCTGCTGAAGTATGTAATAGGGGCATCCAAGCATTAAGTATTACTTATCCTCAACTATAAAGCGTTTGTATAAAGGACAACTGCTGCATAATGCACCTTACAGTTGGGCGGTTGTGGCATGGCATGCTTGCTTTTTGATGTTCCCATTCACAGTTGTTTCAAACTGACAGTGACATGTCTTCTAGAAGACGAAAGTTTATCTTACTGTTTCCCACTTGACCTATAATCTTCTCTTAACATTACAGACAAGTACAGCTGAAAATTAGGAAAAAAGTACTAGTAAAAAAAAAGTATCAGAAGCTCTACCTAATTAGCAGCCCTATCTTCCAAACAAAAACAATACCTCCCAAAACCACAGCCACATTTATATATACTTAATATGGACTCTGACTTCAAATTCCATTTCAAGACCCCTTCTTCAAAATATCTCTCTTTTCCTCAAAAAAATCCCTACATTTTGCTTTAACACACATCCAATATCAAATGAAACAACTAGACTTTTGTATGAATCAACTAAAAGGAAAGTGTCTTTTAACAACAAAAGCCTTTAACAGAATTGTGCAACCTTAAAGTCACAGGAGAACTAAGCCTGCTAAAATAATACAACAAGAATATTCTGAAGTGCTGAGGTCAGCCTGTAAAGAAGGCTCCAAATAGCAACAGTCCACCGCATTATAATGCTTCATCACTGCTACAACCTCTCCTATGAGTCCACAAGCAGTTGCACATTGTTTAGCAAATCCAAACAGGCAAAGTCAGAGACCATTTACCTCCCAATGAGATGCCAGTAAACCTAATCTATAACCCAGAAAAGTCTACAACAGCTTGAGGGGTCACGGGTCACAATCAAGCACAATGAAACATGAACAGCATTCTCACAGATCTAACTAATGCTTTAGTCCTCACTCAGCACCACCAGTGTCTAGAAGTGTATATGTGAGATTACTTAAGTCCTGTTCCCTAAATTTCAAAATGCCAGGAATGCCATGCCTGCTCCTTCTTGCATATACGTTATATTCCATGATGCTGCAAAACAACATTTCTTTCACTGCTCAACTTCACACACCTGGTGATTTTTATTTTTTTCCATCCTACATGCCATTTAAGACATGAAATTTAAGTGACATGGAACTTAACAGATTATAAGCAAGGATATTCCACACATGCCAGCTGAGGTGAAAACAAGAAACAAGTGTTTGTATATGTAAGAAAAGAATGAATACTTCAGGAAGCTTCCCGCTAAAATGAAGTTTCATACCTCTGCGAGGGGTACCTAGGACTTGCTTTGTAAAACATGTCTGACTGTACATAACCTATTTACACCTTCTGTTACACTTCACCTAGCATCCTAACCACCTGCCTGTTATCCCGTTGTTAAAAAGTTTCCTGGGGTTTCACATTCTCATTAAAAACTCTTTCACATTTTGACTCCAGACTGCTTGAAGCGCATGAGACTAGAACTCAAAGCCAGCCTGATACTACACCACTGGACTCCTGATCAGTTAGGTCAGCTGCAACACCATCTACTTCATCAGTGACAGTAATTACACTTGATGAATTTTACCCACAGTGGTTCCCTGACACTGATTAACCTACCTGCTCACCATATTTGATTCCATTTCAAGATTTACAAGTTAAACATAGAGCTTGCAAATCTACCACAAAGTATAGGATGCAGCTGTAAGAATTGTAAGGGTGAATTTTTAATATTCTTTACAACTACCTTTCCTCTCTCCAGCACTTCACAGGTTCAAATGTACTTTCAGGTACTTTTAACCATGATTAACCTTTTAGCGTTCTGACTCGAAGTAGTTCCTCTTTGCACCCTTTAATACTAAAAAGGTGTTTATATTTGGACTGGAAAACTACTGCAAATTGTAGTGAGCTTTTAAAATATTTTGTACAATGTAATAAAAAAAATTGTGACTTCTTTGTGTCAGCTCCAATGTTACATTGAACTTGGCACCTACAGCTACCGTTCAGCCATCACTGAAATTACTCAAATATGCAAGAGTCTGGAATATCAAAAGAAGAAAGTTGTGTTAACAAGTGCAAAAAGGTATATTGTAATGAGATTATTAGATTTGATAAGACACACAAAAACTACGAAGTTTACAGTTTAAATACATATATGTACACACATATTCAGATAAACGTGTATGAAGGAGAAGAAGATACAGATTTAGAAAATAATAGAATGCAAAGTTCTTTAAGTTTCTACCATTTTCTGAGTTGACCTTTCCAGGGAAAACTTACATTATTTCTTTTCCCTGAGCTGTACATGATTAGTTTTGTTAGCATATATAGAGAAATTAGGAAGGCTGCTATGGTGACAAGAAATCATCTTTTAAAACCGAATCAAGATTAACTATAAAATAGGATTTTGTTTTGTGTTACTTTTATCTATCTATACTCAATTAGATAATCTATCTGAAAAAAGTACAAATTGGTAGTTAACTCGTATGGCTTCAAAAATCTAATAAGAAACCAAGAAATTTAGTCACTGATATTTTACAGACAACTTCATAACCTTTACTTTGCTTTTCGTAAAAGTTGAGGTATGTCAGCCACCCTGAATTTTACCTTCATAACTCAAGAGGAATAAGCCAGAATTGTTTACATTAAACTACATTCCATGAATGTATAATCGATATTTCGATATTTTGCTGCATAGGGTTTTAATTTCATGTACCTACCCAGCATATTGTCTGATAAAGTGTCAGATAAATTAGTACATAAAATTTTTGTTCCACCAAATAATTTCAGAAATAACAGATCTACTGTCATTACTAGAAAGCTGAATAACTAGTATTTTACTATACACTTTCAGGCTCATAGAGGAAAACTTAGTGTTTCAGCTATGGAGATGTTATCCTAGTCAATGTTCCAGGGCAGCAAGTCGCTCAGTCATAATCATCAATATTTTGAAAGTACTCATCTTGCTATCCTTTATTATTTAGTTTAGCTGTGTGAAAATACTTTAGAACTTGATCATTAGCCATGAATTTGGAAATTTTCATCTCAGTCTGAATTCTTACTGCATTCCATTTTCCAATTGTTCCACATTTTGTGTTGTTCCTTGGCATTCCTATAAAGAATATTAAACCAGTTCATCACCGCAGAAGAAGATCTCAAATTTTACCAATACTGCCCCCATCCCTAAACTCTGACAACATTTCAAAATTAAGATTTAGAGACTACAGTGAAAATGTTAATTTATAGGTGTTTTTAAGCAGTTTTAAAACTAATTTATAAATAAACAGTAAAAGAACAAAATGGAACACTGTTAAATGCCTGTATTCACACAACACCTGACGAGACTTGCTAAGGAAGTCTTTCCACATTAAGCTTTCTAAAAGCTTGCTGTATACTGGGAAAAGGTAATAATACTCTGACAATGAAGGAAGAATTCAGTCATTTTCAAATGTGAAGGAAGATAAGCACACTTGCCCCCCAACTGTCATCAATGTTAGAACGACAAACATGCTGACTTTTGAAGAAACTTCGGTTATCCCAGACCATCTTTCAAACTACTCCCATTAGAATAAAGAAACAGAGGTAAAGAGACTTCATTTATTAAAGCAAAAAGTTAGGGTTTGGTTTTTTTAACCTTTACTCACTTTACCACATCTGTTAGACGTTAAAAAAAATTCCACATAACCACAACAGCAACTATATTTGTTCACTTAACTCTAAGCTCCCTACTGACACACGGGAGGAAAAAAATGCTCTTTTCTAGCAGGTAACCTTATTTTGTAGACTGACGTCATAATCCACAAGAAGTCGCTCAACTGTGACAAGCATTCACCTCTTCCCACAGTAATGTATCAGAAATGTATTAGAAGGTCTAGCAGGTTTTAATTACTCACCTTCTTCAGTGTTTATATTTACTTATGAGAAGACTGGCTGAAAAGCTACAGTAGACACTCTACTACTATTAAAAAGAGGCAAATGTTTGACCTCTGCTCTTCATTTATTTTCCTACAAAATATTTTGTGACCTGATCTAAATTAGTGTCACCACCTACACTTCATCCATTTCCCATTCTATCTTAGAAATTACTTATTTAAAAGGAATGACCTTGTTACTATTTCAGAATATGGCATTTGCCTGTGTGGAACTAAAGATGAAAACTGTAGTCAGAAGCTAAAGACCTTCTGGAGGAGAATTCTTCCCCTAGCAGATTAATCAAATCAGTGCATAAATGTTTAAAAGCAGACTACTTTAACTTAAATATTTAAGAATAATATTGGTAAAAATATTTAAAACCCTTATGTTTCTTTAGTAAAGCAAAAGAGCGAATACCTTCATTAAAAAGAACAGGTTTTGTTGCTTAGTCTAGTATACACAGACAACAGTGCCTATTTAAACATCAGCTCAGCAATCTGCAGAGTAATTTCCATCTACAATCCAATATTCTCACCTGCTACATGAAGAAAAAACTGCAAAACTATGCTTTATCACACAAATTCTTGTGTTCCCAAAGGCAAACATATTTATGAAAGATCATACAGAATGATGTAGTTTGAAGAAAACTTACAGAAGAGCAGCAGTTTTCTGAACCAGTTAGTGGAATGAGAGAGGATAAAAAGATCAGACATAGCATGAGGGTAACGTACATGCCTAACGTGGAATATTTCAACGTCATTCCAACTTTTCTGAAAGATAATCCATTTTAGAACTACCTTAACTGAAGTCTTTTTTCCATGTCAGCTATATCATCTAAATACATTGAAAGTACATTTTATGATGTGCTAGAATCAGTTGTGTCTACAAAGTGTCATGAAATATTATTAGCAAAGTTACAGATGAGGCTGTGAACAGTTCCGTATGGATGAAGTCATCAATTATTATGTACATTATGAATTAAAAAAAAAAAAAAAAAAACAGCAAAGATTTAGAAACTTTAAAGTCAAGAATATACACGCTCAAAAGCAAACGAATCTCACAGGCACAGAACAATACAGCTTCACAGGTCTGTTTAGTGATCACGTTTTGAGCGTCAGTGGCAACTGCATACATCTTTGTTTAGAACTGGCCTTTAATGTAAAAGCACCGTTAAAGAAGTGGCAGGGTAAAAAAAACTAAAATAAAAAGAAAAACTCATTCTTCTCCGCCAGAGCCTTATAGCTTTTCAGAAGACTCAGATAAACTACAGAACTATGGTAAATAATCTTACTAGAGGATCAGTAAACAGTAATCAGTAGTCAAAAATACTGCATACTAAGAAAGTTATGTACAACGTAGTCTTTGTGTTATGGAGTTCATATTTCTAACAAAGTGGTGAATGGAAAGACAAAGTCCTATAAAGACCTGTACTTCAAAAATCAGAGATATGACCAGTGACTTTATAGGTGGATAAAAAATAATCTTAATTTTTTCTGAACATGTTTAAGAATACATGCTTTTTGCTATTATGTTAATTACCACCCATCCTTCACATCTCTTACCTCTACACTGAGCATAGAATATTCTATAGTAGGCGAGACTTATAGTTTTGCAGATACAATATAAAAGGCAAATTTAGCAACAATCAAAAAATCTAACCTACTTACACATCTCAAAGCCTTGGAAAATAGTAAGCATTCTGCAATCTCATACACTACTGCATCATTACTGTATTTCTAGTTGCAGGCAATTGTTTTCTTTCCTGCTCTGTAAAATCAGAAAAGCCTTCCCATCTCTGAATGTTTATTCTTAAATTTCAGGTTTTTTGTACTTAGTACTAGGATAATTTCATAGACCATAATAAAAAGTATAGAGACAAGTGCACACACACATGGAGTAGCATTTCCAGAGCATTTTTATGCATATCTTTGTTTCAGCAGATTCCTTGTTTACGTAAGCTGATATTCAGCAGAAAAACAAGGATTTTTTCAGTGTGTTAGTTTTGTTGATAGGAGCCCTGAAGATATAGTAGTATTATACAAACACTCCCAGCTTCTTAGTCTATAGATGATTTCAGTATGTTTCTTTCTTTAACTACTCATTACTGTCCCCTGTTAGCTTCCGATATCTCTGAAACTCAAGCTCTGACTGTAACAATTCAATTTTCAAGAGGTACATCTGTCTGAAATCAGGGTTCACCTATAAATAACTCTACTGATGGTTATCATTATGTATACCTATACCAAGTGTAACAACTATGGCATTTGACAGTTCATGAAACTTACTATTAATTTCTAGAAGAAAGGATGTTATGCTCATGGATACTCACAAAATACAACTGATAAAACAATTAAGTTTCCTTGTGTTTGTTTTTAGTTTAACTTACTTAACCTAAGCCTACTACTCAATACCCTTAACTTCTGAATGACACATAGAAATTCTACAACACAAAAAAAGATCATCTGAAAAGCCACGGTTAAAAGGATCACAAAAATGACTGAAATAGATTTGAATACAATCTTAATCTCAAAAAATACATAAAGACTGTCTATACATTATTTGATTCTTAGTTTTCAAATTATCAATATGTAAATACTGTTGTCATTTTGTAACATGGTACATTACACTACTATCCACATTTCAATCACACATGCTTGTTCTTAAGCATAGCAAAGATAAAGTTACTAATTAATGTTTCACCCATTGAAGTCTGCACAAGCAGATAAACTGATTCTGCTGCTTAGAACAATTAAGACAATGAAGTTACTTAAAAGAAAACAAAGGATAAATGAGTAAGAAGGGTTACAAGAATTAGACAGTAATTCTAGAAACAGCACCTTTAGCTTTGATCCATGGGGCACTGGAGGACAACCATCTTGTCCAGGTGGAATGAACAACTCCCACTTCCCATACTCCATCTTCATATATGGATGAGAAAATGGATTCCAGCCATCTGCAATTTAAGAAATAATACTAAGCATATTTATCTTAAATTATGTCCAGTTACAATTTAAAGGTATAAGAGTACATTCCATCTTTTTCAGAATAAGCACCAGTGACAGCAGACAAACCCTTTTAAATCTCATACTACTATACATGTTCAAAAGAGGCTCAATAAAATGTATACTATTTTCTCTAGGAAACCATACTCTAATACTAATTTGACAGTGTACAATGAAAGTAAAAACAACCTTCTTGCCAAAAAACACTACTGATTTTAATGCCACAAACCCACAGTATGATGAAAACTGCTGAAAAGTAAGGCTTAATGTAGAATTAAACCTCAAAATTTCACATCCTAAACAAGCCGGTATAAATATTTGTTTCAATGCTATGGGAGCAAATCATTAGCAAATCGTTAGTTGACTATGGAGAGGGGAAGCAAGTTTGGCCAAAATGTAACCAAAGCCAACCTCCATAAATTGAATGTTCAAATTAGGTTTGGACACATACACTTCACATTGCCTCTATTTTGACAGGCTGATGTTATATTAATAATGCTCATTACATGTGTATATAAAAGGAAAACAATAAAGGGGAAACAGGGGACAATTTTGGTGCAATGGCTAGAAAATAACCCAATATCAGACACAGTCAGGAAATCTGGCCTGAAATACCACAGTTAAATATAACAAAGTCCCAAAGAAGATCCCCTTGTCATTAAAAGTGTCAGGAACCAAATTTATATTTTATAACTCAAGATTTTTTGTCCTCTTGGTATTCACCGAGCACTGGAGATGTTCAAGGTTGGTCATTATGACATGCCCATCTGAACATTTGCCAACGTCTTGTGTGTTAGCGTGCATGTTCAAGATTAACTCATATGAATGAGACTGAACGTAAAGCTTCTGAATGGACAGGCTTAGGCAACATAATAATTTCTAGGCTTTCTAGGCTAGAAGGAAGCAGTAAGTCAAGTTTGAAAATTATCTTTTTTTTTCTCCTTGAAATGTGTCCATTTCATGTAGTTCCAAGCAACAGAGACCCCTAAGCTAACAAGAAACCAGTCAACGCATAAAATTGAATTGCAAGATATTAAAGCAACACATGCTAGCCTATGTGCATGCCCTGCTTTGTAGTATGTTACAGTTTCAAAATCGTTCAGGGAATTTTTTTCTTCCTTGCCAAGACAAGGGATTTTGGGAGCTGAAGATACATGACAAGTGGCAGGGGGGTGGCTTATTGCTCCAAGTTCCACCTTAATGCCTGGGGGGACATGATGGAGGAGGAGGGTGAAAGGTTTCTTCTGGTTGATGCCACTTTTCCGCTTAGCAGCTGCTGTGAGCAGGAGCCACTGGTTTTGCTGGGCTGGTGGAGGTATCTTGGAGGAAGCTCCCTTGACTCAGACTCCAGCTTCATGCGCCCTCCTCTCTCCTTCAGGGAGAGAGCGATCATCACTACCTGGAATTGCTGCAGACTCCCTGGGCAACAATGCCATCTGCAGAAGAGTTGCTACCCCTACCCCCTCTCCAACGTTTTTGGACAAAAGGACAAAGAGAGCATGCTGCTGGAGCCTGGGGGGTAACTTTTGCGATTGCTGCCTCCCAAGGTGCAACATTGCATCCTGCTGTCCATAAACATAACTGCACCGAAAGGAGCAGGGATAAAACTTATTTCATTTAAAGTTTCTGGTTACAGTGTTGCTGTTTGTTCTGTTCTGTTTTGGTTATATATATTTGTAATTAAGAACTGTTATCTTTTTCTATACCTTTTCTGATTAAAGTCTATTAATTTCAAAGGTTGTGGTGGTTTCTGGGAAGAGGCTCCTTGTCTAGTCCATATAGACATTTTATTTTACTTGAACTGAGACATAATTAGGTGCCCAAAGCAGGGCTTGACCAAAGGATAACAGCTCTTCTGTCAACATGTGTGTATTGAGTTTAGGGTCCATATGGACCATACTATACTATATATTTGTTTTTTGTTGGTACAGAACCATGCCGAAAGGCCTGGCAGGCATAGTTCTCCTTAGCACATTGATTAGAACTTAGGCAGCTGTGATTATTATTGAGTTCCTGGTTTGGATTTATAGAGTTATGGATTCAATGCCCATTAGTCTCATTTGGAATGTGTTTTCAAGGTTGTATTCCTGCACTGACATGAGCTGTTACCTCTGGGAGTTTAGTGATAATAGTACCTATCCTTGGGAAGAGACACAGGGGAGTATTTCCTCCCAGTCCTCCACCCATTCCCCTTTCATGTTTGCTACAACAGTTCTTGGGAAACTTAACCTCTCTCTAGATGCCAGAGATATCCTACTTTTTGTGATTTGTCTGCAACATTGTGTCATTATGGTCTATCTTATGTATGAAGCTAGGGCCAGGGTCTGTTGAGAATGCACTCAGAAGCCCACCCCAGGGGTGGGAAACCTCAAGTGGCATGGGTTGTGGGAAGACATGGGCAAGTTCTCAGAAAATTGTTCTGCTCCAATGATGTGGAAGTTCACCCTCAAACAATACCTAAACCCCATGAAGGTAATGAAATCTGTGAGGGAGAGATGCCATGATAGATGCATGGAGAGGCAACTCAGTTGCATGTGGGGCTTTGGCAACTGCCTACTGAAAGCTGCTCAATATGGTGCAGCACCCCCAGGGGAAAAAGGAAGAGGGTAAAACGCCTGATGTTATGGTGACTTGGGACGTGGCTAAACCAAGAGAACAGTCCAAGTTGATGGAAGTTGCCCCTATCCAAAAAGGAAATAAGACCAAATCAGTTCATCTGGTGGATGATGAGGGGGAAGTGGTTCCTTCACAGAGAGCAGACCCAAAACCAGAGATCATTACTGAACCACTGTCACTTGACAGTCTCCCTAATTTGCAGAAAGACATTACTCAACAGCTGGGTGAGCCCATCCTGACTTGGTTGATCCGAGTTTGGGACATTATGGGTGAAAGCTTGCAACTCGACATTACTGAAGGCAGGTTTTTGGGGTCTCTGGGCCAGGATGTGGGTATCGAACAGCCATTTGTGAGGGAATCAAAACCCCTTTTCACTCTGGGCATGACTTCTAACAAGTGTAAGAGAGAAGTTTGTTTACAGAGACATCCTGCAGAAACATCATCTTAAGATGACATGGAAGACTATGGAAAAAGGATCCTACATCTGAGGGAAATGGCATTATTAGAAGTGCATTTGGAAGGGATGGGCAACCCAATAGTGACCCAGACAAGGTCAGGTGCACATCACAGATGTGGTGGAGCCTTTCATACCAGGGACTAGCTGTACACTCCCATTTCTTGGCTTCTGCGTATTTGGAAGGAAACCAAGAGACAGTGAGCTCTGTAACAAGTAAACTCAGGACATACGATGGAATAGTCCATGGCCCAGTACGGGCCCATATCTCTGCTACGGAGACATCGGTTGAGAGGCTCAAAGATGAGCAAAAGAAATTTAGAAAGGAGATTAAGGAAAGTTTTTAAGTGGCACCAGTGCAAATCAAAGCCTCTGATGTCAGAGCCAGATGCCTCCCAACTAGGGAGAGTGGACAGGCCTCACAAACTGATCTGTGGTATTTCCTGATTTGCCATGGAGAAGACATAAGACAGTAGGACAGGAAACCTTCTCATGCCCTAGCAGCCCGAGTACAAGAACCGAAGTAGAGCAAAAGGAGATCAGTGAGTGAGTGCAGTGCCAGTTTCCCATGGACAAGGATCTGACCCACTCAAAGGGACCTCCCAAATGTATTCATCAGGAAAGAGCTCTGATTGCTATAACCAAGACCAGTGTTAGAGGGGCCCTGCCTCTGGCCAGGTAGAGGCACGGGCCAACCGTGTCTATTGGACTGTGTGGATCCAATGACCTGGCATGTCAGACCCACAAGAATATAAGGCGTTGGTTGATATTGGCACTTAATGCACATTAATGCCATCAGGACATGTGGGCCCTGAAACTACTGCTCTTCTGGGGTGACAGGGGGGGTCTCAAGAGCTGCCTGTGCAGGAAACTGAAGTGAGCTTGACCGGAAGAGACTGGCAGAAACACCTCATTGTGACTGGCCCAGGCACGCCATGTATCCTGGGAACTGATTACTTCAGGAACAGATATTTCAAGGACCCAAAGGGACATAGACGGACATTTGGAATAGCTGCTGTAGAGACAGAAGAGGTTGAACAATTGAATTAATTGCCAGGTCTCTCAGAGAGTCCTTCTGCTGTTGGACTGCTGATGGTTGAGGTACAGCAGGTGCCAACTGCCACCACAACAATGCATCATCGACAATACCAAACAAACCATGATCCCCATGCATAAGATGATCCATGAACTGCAGAGCCAAGGGGTGATCAGTAAGACTCACTCACCCTTCAATAGCTCCATTTGGCCTGTGCTTAAGTGTGATGGAGAATGGAGATTGACTGTGGACTATCGTGGCTTGAATGAGGTTACTCCACCACCGTGCCAGACATGTTGGAACTCCAGTATGAACTGGAATCCAAAGGCAGCAAAGAGGCATGCCACTACTGACATTGCTAATGCGTTCTTCTTATCCCCCTATCAGCACAGTGTAGGCCACAGTTCACCTTCACCTGGAGGGGTGTGCAATACACCTGGAATCAATTGCCACAGGAGGGGAAACAGTCCCACCACCTGTCATGGACTGATCCAAGCAGCACTAGAGAAGGGTGAGGCTCCAGAACATCTGCAGTACATCAACAACATCGTTTGGGGGGACACAACAGAAGAGGTCTTTGAGAAAGGAAAGAAAATCATCCAGATTCTCCTGGCAGCCACTTTTGCCATAAAACAGAGTAAGGTTAAAAGGACCCACCCCAAGGGATCCAGTTCCTAGGGGTGAGGTAGCAAGACAGACATTGTCAGACTCCGACAGAAGACATCGACAAGATCACAGCAATGTCTCTACCACCGACCAGCAAGAAGGAAACGCAAGCCTTCCTGGGTTCTATAGGTTTCTGGAGGATACAAATCCCAGAATGCAGCCAGATTGTAAGCCCTCTCTACTTGGTAACCCATAAGAATGATTTCCACTGGGGCCCTGAACAACAGCAAGCTTTTGAGCAGATTAAGAGGGAGATTGCTCATGCTGTAGCCTTTGGACCAGTCAGGACCAGATGTGAAGAACGTGCTCTATTCTGCAAAGGGGAATTTCCTGGAGCCCTTGGTAGAAGGCATCTGGTGAGACTCAAAGTTGACCACTTGGATTCTGAAGCTAAGGCTATATGGGATCTAAAGCCAGATACATGCCGACAAAGAGATCCTAGCCGCTTATGAAGGAGTTCAAGCCACTTCAAAGGTAACTGGTACAGAAGCACAGCTCCTCCTCACACTCCAATTATCAATGTTAAGGTAGATGTTCAGAGGACAGGCTGCCTCCACACATCACACCATTGATGCTACCTGGAGCAAGTGGATTGCTCTGATTACACAGTGTGCCCGAATTGGAAAATCAAATTGCCCTGGGATCCTGAAAATCATCACGAACTGGCCTGAAGGTGAGAACTTCGGTCTAGCAGATGAAGAGGAAGAGGAACAGGTGGCACGTGCAAAGGAAGCTCCACCATACAATTAATTGTCAAAAGAGGAAATACACTACACCCTTTTCACCAATGGTTCCTGTTGCAGTGTAGGGACAAATCGAAAATTGAAAGTAGCAGTGTGGAGCCCCACATGACAAGCTGCAGAAGCTACTGAGGGAGAAGGTGTGTCAAGCCAATTAGCAGAGTTCAAAGCCATCCCATTGGTCCTGGACATTGCTGAACAAAAGAGATGGCCAAGGCTTTACCTCTACACTGACTCATGGATAGTGGCCAATGCACTGTGGAAATCATTAGACCGATGGAAGAAAGCCAACTGGAAATACAGAGAGAAATTAACTGGGCTGCCGATACATGGCACGACATCCCCACCCGAGTAGGGAAGCTGATTGTGAGAGTCCACCACGTAGACACACACGTGTCCACAAAGCAAACCAATGAGGAACATTGCAACAACGAACAGGAAGACCAAGCTGCTCAAGTCAAAGTATCACAGATAGATCTGGACTGGTAGCATATGGGAAAGCTGTTCCTGGCTTGACGGGCCCATGATGCCTCAGGACATCAGGGCAGAGATGCCATCTATAGATGGGCATGAGACAGAGGGGTGGATTTAACCATGGACATTGTCTCCCAGGTTATCCATGACTGTGAGACAGGTACTGCCATCAAGCAGGCTGAGATTGAAGCCCCTGTGTTATGGTGTGCAGTGGGATTAGTATAGGTACGGAGAGGCCTGGCAGGTTGACTAGATCATACTGCCACAGACCAACCAAGGGAAGCACTATGTGCTCACCATGGTGAAAGCAACCACCAAATGGCTGGAGACATACCCGGTGCCTCAGGCCACTGTCTGAAACACCATCCTAGGCCTTGTTGGAAAAACACGTCCTGTGGTGATATGCCACCCCTGAGCAGATTCAGTCAGATAATGGAACTCATTTCAAGAATTCAAGCTGGGCAAAAGAGCACAGCACTGAATAGGTGTATCATATCCCCTACCATGTACCAGCTGCTGGGAAGGCTGAAAGGTATAATGGACTGTTGAAAAACACTCTGAAGGCATTGGGTGAAGGGAATTTCAAACACTGGGATCAGCATCAAGCAAAGGCCACACGGCTGGTCAACACCAGAGGCTCTGTCAATCAAGCCAGCCCTGCACAGTCAGAATTTCTTCACACTGTAGATGTAGGTAAAGTCCCTGTGATACCCCCAAGAGGTATGTTAGGGAAAACAGATTGGGTTAACCCTACCTCAAGCAAAGGCAAACCCATTTATGGGACTGTCTTTGCTCAAGGATCTGGTTGTGCTTGGTGGGTGATACAGGAAGACGAAGAAACATAATGTATACCTCATGGGGACCTTATCTTTGGGTGCCCATACTACTGCACATATCTGCAAGTGTGTATATAGCTGAAATGTGTGTATATAGTTAAAAAGTTTAAGTTCGATATAGAATGTTGGCATGGAAATAAAATTTGGAGTGGATAATGTTATAATTCCAAAAATCTTCCAGTGAATTTTTCTCTCCCTTGCCAACACAGGGGAGTCTGGGAGCCAGGACAGGTGGCAGGGGGGTGGTTGATTGCTCCGAGTTCAAGTTTGATGGCTGCGGGGAGGTAAGGGGGTGAGAGGTTTCTTCTGGTTGGTGCCACTTCTGCTCAGTGGCTGCTGTGAGCAGGAGCCACCGTTTTCTGGGCTGGTGGAGGCATCCTGGAGGGAGACCCCTTGGCTCAGCCACAACTCCACATGCCCTGTGATGTCCTGCAGAGAAAGAGCAGTCACCACTGCCTGGATTTGCTGCAGACTCCCTGGGGGCTGACATCATCTGTAGAGGAGTTGCCACCCCCTCTACCCACCCCTTACCTCCCCACCCCCTCCTGTCCAACACTTTCAGACAAAAGGACCAGGAGAGAGTCCCACTGCCTCCTGGAGTGCAACATCTTTCCCCTTGGTTTTAGTCTGAAGTTTCAATCAAACAATAATGAAGTAAACATTATGAACATCTAAGACCAACATCAAAGAAGGAATACCTTAACAATAAAGCAACTCTCCTTAAAAGAAGGTCAAAACTACAAACACTATATAGGTATTATCATGTCTAAACACTATATATTTTACTTTAGGGAATGGTAAAAAGATGTAGAACACATTACTAAGATATTAGGGGTTGGAGGGGAGAAAAGAAAAAGGATGTCACAACATAGACTTGTAATTTAGAGTAGGTACTATCAGCAATCACTAAGAGAAGGGGACAGCAGTCATCTAAGGGCTTCTGAATGCTCCCAAAGCACCAAAGGTACTTAAAGGGCAAAAAGGGAGTCCGAGTTAGAAACTAGGGCAATACATTATGCATAAACTAGAAAAATTACATGCTCATTTAGAACATACTTGCATAATCCAAGTGACACCGATAGCGAGACCATAAAGCAAAATGAATGACAAGGAAGCAGTACACAGCCAGGTAAGATCTTGAAAGCTTACCAGAAAAACTGAGAACATCTGTAAGAACTTATGCCTGCATCTGGATAATTACAGCACATTTTGTCCAAAGCAGGACATCTGGAGCACAACATCAGAAACTTAAACTTCAAATACCAACAGACAGCAAGAACCCTATACTGAATGCTCATAAAGAGCATCTGCAAAACTACTTTAAGGAACCTGCTTGGATTCATGGTAGTCAAGACATCTTTATGAAAATTACTACCAACTCTTTCAACTTTCTATTCCACAGGTACCTTACCACTTTCACTGCTTTTCATGAAATTCTTTCCAACTCAGCTGTTATCTCTTGATTAGCACTCATGAAGTGAACGAAATATGCTAGGTGATGACGGCTAACACTTGCTAACATTGAGCAAAAGTTACAACAAAACCATTAAGCCCATTCTCTATAAATGTGGGGAAATTGGCTGAAGTTTGTTATGCACACCAAGAACACTAATTTTTACATTATCCTAAAACCAACTCATGACATCTGTTAAAACCAACAGTTTCCTCCGTTAGAGGGGAATGGTTGCACCTCTACCCATTTAAGCATTCATTTAATAGCTTTAATAGTTCCGTCCAAATTGCTTTCACTTTCCCTTCCACCTACTAGCAATACTAGATGCTACTGTTAATCCTTCCTCTTTCCAGCCACAGCCCTTCGTTACTGGGTGTCCGTGATACATGATTTCAGAAAGCAAAGCAATAGCCATCCATCCCAGATGGCCATACTTAAAACCAGTTTTTACTACTTACCCCTGGAGAAGGGCTCATTTAGACAGATTGTAAGAGAAAACATTGCTCTGTATTCAGTCAAGAGCATAAAAAGTTCAATAAAAGGCTCCCTTTAAAGAGGAACTGACTCAAGCTTCTCTCAGTTTTACATCTTCATTTTCAAATTTTTCTACAAAATATAGCTAAAATGCTGGGGGTGGACATGACAAAACCAAAAGCTACTATTCAGAAGTTGAAAATACAAAGAAAAAAGAACAAAGATTTCAAAATCTCTGCGAATAGCTACCAATAGAAAAAGGCCGAGAAGATTACCAGTAGAAATTCACTAATCAGCTTGAATAAGTTTCAAGAAAAAAGCATACCACCACAGAAAACCTATTAGCCATACAAAAAGACAAGAGCTTCTTTACAAGATTTTAGGACCCAGATATGTCTTAATACAACATGGAAGACATATTGAATACGCTGGTACTTCAGTTTCTCTAATCTCTGATTAGATCTTCCAAAACCAGCCAACTATTTAAACATTACATCCTACCTCAGCAATATGAGGCACAAGGGAACTTCTTTCTCAGAACTGCACAGTTAGCATGCTAAAGAATCATGAACTGAGCTTTAATCTAGAACTGAATTCAAAGATATAATGGCTTGGATTCTACCATTTGTCATTAAAAATCAATTTAAATGCAATACTTCCAGCTAAATCAAATTAAGTGGCTTCTTGTTACATCTTCTGGCTGTATTTTCAGATAGCCATAGAGCTCTGAGGCTCACAGCTTAACTTGGGAGTCTCATATCAGAAATTACCACTCCTCTTGCTTCTCATAGTGAAACGCAGTACAACTTGCATATTGGCCAAATTATTCACTCGTTCCAATATAAAACAGCCGTTACATCAGCTCAATGTTATAACTTTTTCCAAAAGTGGAAAAAAACTTCATAAACTGAGGCTGAATTCTCACATGCAATGAACTCATCTCTTTGGGCAGTTATATTTCTATGTTCTACATACCTAGGATCAACAGAAAGATACTCAAAGAGAACAGAGTCCAGAAAGGCCTCACACATCTTGCTTGATGAAAATATATCAGACAAATAGCAGTTCAGACAAGGGAAGCGGCATCAGACCCTGCTATCCCATGAGGTACCTTTATACCATTCACTTGGAATATTAAATCAGAACAAAAACTGAGAGATTCTTTAAGGACACTAAACAGTTCTACACAGTAGCCAATGCAGTCTTTCTACATTGCCCAGTTTCCAACAGCTTCATAGAAGGGTCATTAACATAAGCTGCTTAAAAGCTGATCAAACAGGTCAAACAAATAAAAACAGATGTCATTTCTTAGATAGGATGTCTCCCTGGATATTAATGGCAGTTTATACTTCAGTCTACTGCCTTCAGCTGTCTACAGGTAGAATTACAGCACTATTTAATTTTACTTGTGAAATACAGGTATTTTTATAGAAAAACTTTTAAGATAGTAGTAAGAAGTTCAGTTCCCCTTTCTCTGCTCTGAAGAAACCTGTCAGTTTAAACAAAACTTCCTCCCAAACCCAAACAGCCCACCCCTCCCCTCCAATCCTCCAGTCCCAGCAGAAGTCTTCCCTACTAAAGCAAGAAACAGGAAGCAGAAATCAAATAGACATTTCAGAGTGATGAACATTTTTGTTCCAATGTTATCTGGGAGGGAGAAGGCAGATAAAAGATAAGTAGGGAACTAAAGAACAGAAATCCACAAGTACAACAATGTATTATAACAAATATTAACTTCCAAATGAGTACATACACACTCACTCTCTAAAGCTTCTTAAAGCCAGTAACATTTTTTTTAATTTAAAATATTGTTTACAGATAAACTACTGAGTCTCTATATGGCCAAATACAAAATTGAGTGTTCTAATTCCTGAACAAATTCTATGAGTTACTCTCAAAACTTGGCAGTTCAGTGACTTATTTTCAGATAGTTGATTGTAAAGTAGCAATAAACTGTCAGTAGTCTCCAAGTTTCTTAGTAATATTGCATTGAAAGAAAATATTCAGTGTTATCACTGAGTTCTAGTATCAGAAATTCATCTTATAGCCTAATATATTTGATTTACGGAGAGGCTAAAAGTATTAATTAGCAAATCTTAATGTTTTCACACATTCATTTAATACTTTTCAGATAGACTAAAGCATTTTATCAGAATGCCAACAGATATAGTATATTTTCAATCTATTTAAGGAGTCTTAATGAAGATAAAACGAACTCAAAGTGTTGAGATTTTCCTGAATTTGTTTTTCATTCTCCAATTCAAATACAGATTTGTGTGCAAGGACTAGATTCTAGCTTTTTTGCAGATCATACAATTAGATCCTAAGAGTTATTCTATAAATAGGAGGTACAAAAATACAATAATTTGGGTCAAAATACCTTAATATCAAATATTTTATTTTCTGCTATAAAGCACAGAAGTAATTCAACAACTTTTGTTCATAGAACGGATGCTTCACATCTATATAGTTACAGAAATAAATTATTCATGTTTATCTTAAGCACAGTTCATAGAGCTATAAGCAACTATCAGCTTAATTATAAGTTCTGAAAGGAGTTTCAATTCTCTGTAACAGTCTGTACTTCCTGTTGTAATTGTTACTATAGGTTGTGATCCTCAAAAATTTCTCATTAAATATCAGGGACCAATATTTTGTGACATTACTTGTGTTCCAAACATCTAATAGACCCACAGACAATAATATAGTAAGGAAAACAGTATAAGAAACACTGCTGTTTATTTCCCTATATAGGAACTAAAAAAACAAAAAAAACAAAGTATGAATTGACCATTTTCATGTTACGTCATTGAATTTCAGTTTAAAACCTGAAGAGCTGCTGTCATTCAAGTTCTATATTTGTGTCTTTGAATAAGATTTCCAACTTCCCCCCCAAGTGGTTCAATTAAAGTTGTCTTTTTATAAAGCTGAGTTTTATATAAAAAAATTGTTTAAAAAAATCCCAATATTCAATTTAAACACAATATAGTCATAAATGTAGTTTGAGACTTTAACCTGCTTGAAAACCTAGAGAAAGGTTAAAGGGATTCAATTTTAATTAAACATATCTGTAGCAACCTGAATCTAAATCTTAGGGTTTTGCAACTCAATTTCTCAGACTATTATTAAAGTTCATCTGAATTGAATGACAGTCTTCTGTTCCTCTAGGCTTTCCGAGGACATTATCTTCCCCTTTGGGAAAGAGGACTTTACTAGGATGAATACGATACATAAGACAAACATTTTTTCCACATTAAAGTGAACTTTTTTTTTATACTTTTGCCTTTTCTGCCACATTTCATTAAGTTCTAAATATTAGTCCTAAATGTGATATAGTACATGAAATACTTTAAATTAAGTAGAGTTTAAAAAGTCATTGCAGTTTTTAGGTACTGTGTTCCAGTATGTGTGTACTTCCCCCTACCCCGCAACCTACCCAGACAATTTACAAGCTATATCTTTTCAAAATAATATTCATTTCATTAAAAGTCTATTTAAAATAGCTATTAAAATACATTTTTTAAACAAATGTATTTAGTCTTCAGCTATGTTGAATAATTTAAACTAAAGACTACTATAACCATCACATAAAATCCTTGAGCAATAGGTGAGGTGGCAGGGTAAGGGGAAACATGTATAAACACATTGAAATTCAAGTTCAGCTATTAAAATATCTAGCTGTCTTGCAGTCAGTACTGCTGGTTGGCAACACTATAATCCAGCAGTAGGTGGACTATACTCATGATTCATTAGTCACTTTTGAGTCAGAGGACATATCTGATTCCCATATTAAAATTCAAGTACTGCATTAACCTATTTTATCAATGTCTATTCCAATTAAAAAAAGGAGTATTTCAAGAAAAGCTACTCTTATTCACCAGTTTAACCATATCATACAGGAACACGGTTGAAAACCTAGTGTTGTACTAGTTTGTTTCTCTTCTGCATCTAAACTGAAAGATTTTCCTGAAAATAATCACTGTCTATAGACTCAAATTATCAAAGTGAATAGTGGACACAGATTCTCTCATTGAGTTCTTAAAGAAAAAGAAAATACAAATTGCTGACAATTAAAATAGATGCATTTTATGACCTATGTTTGAAAACTGAAGCATAATGTGAATATTTAAACATTTTCTTTTGCTTATCCTGTTTATAAGTGTATTGATCTTGGGACTGCGGAAAAACACTACTGTTTGCAAGGAAGCACTGAAAAAAATTATAGCAATGAATCTGAAAAACAATGCCAGGGTATTATATTTATTTCTTTACTATTACACACATTTTTACAAAGTTTAACCATAGTACTTCAGGAAAAAAACACCAGATAAGCAAATGCTCATACATAAGGAGTCTTATTTTGAAGTTCTATAAGCACATACAACCTGAAGTTCATGACTTCCTTCTTCACAGAGGAAGTTTCCTCAAACAGGGGTAAGGAAGAAGGAAAATTCAACATTTAACTTTTTGTTAAAGCAGAAGTAAACTGCCTCAAATTGGCAATTCATATATGTTTTTTGTAACGTAAATACACACACACTTAACATTCACCAGTTAATTATTTCTGCAAAACAAAAGTTGGATAAATAACACTACATACTTCCCAAATGCTGTTAAATGGAAAAAAAAAAAAATCATTTCACAGAAAGTCTCAGTTCAGTAAGAGCCAGTAGTGAAATTCCTAGCATCTTGAAGGACCTAACCCTGAAGCAGGGATAGAGTAGAGGTAAAAGGGAAAAAATAATGAACCCCATCCCCCCACTCCCCCGAAACCGCAAAGGACAGAATGGTACTAGAATTTAAGAGCAAATATGCATCTGACTTCCATTTAAGAATTTGCAGAACACTGAGTGTAGCTAGCCTTCCAAATGAGGAGCAAATTTATATTTGTCTCAAGTTGTAAATGAATCAATGTCTTTGCCCATTCTCACAGTAAGCAATGAAATTCCTCCATGAAATCCTGCCACCTTCCTGTTCTGCTAACATCCTTCCTTCTCCTTTGAAAACAGAACACCACCTACTCTTTCATAAGTAGATCAGTTTGATTACAGGTTATCACTTTTCAGCAGGACTTTTGTCTACATTCTCATGATTAGTGGGAATTTTGAAGAGCCTTGTTCCTTGGACAACACTGTTGTTAGATCAAGGATAAAGCAAATTATTCTGTTCCTATTTTTCCTTCTCTGCATGCAGTCTCATAGAAGTCCAACTGTAGAGCTTTATTAAGAACCTCAGTTAATTTAGACACATTCAGTCCAGATCTGCAGTGTGACCAGGCATATGTATTGAAAAGAAGATGTAATACTGATCATACAATAGAAACACCTACGTCACTAGGCTATTACAATGTAGAGAAGATTACTAGTGTAAGTTACAAAATGCCACTACACCAGCCAGCTACTACATACATTTTTACCATTAGAATTTCATCATTGCTACAAAATTGTCTTTAAGTAAAAAGGGTATTGATCTAAAACACAGTACGGGAAAGAAGAAATATTCCTAAGAATACTTACTGAAGTCACCTGCGAGAAACACTGCTTCTGCTCCTGGTGCCCACTCTTTGCAATATATTCCACCATCCACAAACTGGTTAACTCCGAAGGTTTTGTAACTTTTCGAAAATCTATCAAGGCCTCCTTCATTTTCCTCAATGTTCTTCAATCGGTTGTAAAACAGAGAATACCTTTCAATGAAAATAGATAAGATGTTTTTTTAGCAAGTTTAGTAAGAATCTCTTTCACATTAAGATTTACGAGTGTAAGAACATATTGAGTCACATTGTCACACTATGCCTTAAGTCCAAGTATCCAGATTCACTCTTCTCTATAGAAACAAAAAAACAAAATACAAACCACGCAATTTTTACATGGTTGTTACACTGTGCAAAGCTGCAATCTTCACTTTTATTTTCTCTACTTCATGGGAACACTTTGCACTTTAAGTCTAAGACTAAAACTCCTGTTTGGCAGTCAAGACATCATAGTATTACCACACAACAGGAGAACTTCACACTCTGAACAGCGTAACACTTTCTTCCATCTTAGCAATATTGGACATAGGCCTCCTACAGGGAATTGTATAGCCCTGATACATCTCTCTCAGCCAATTTGAATAGACAATCTTGGGACACCAAAAAATTTGCAGTACAGCATCTAGTAAGTATGGAGAAAGTAGCCCAGTGCTTGCAGAAAGCAACTCCTTAGGCAGCCTCTCTACATAGACCATCAGCAAGACTTTACAGTCTACCAAGACTGTAATGATTTGAAAAATAATTACAACTTCACAGAAGTAATTATTTGGTCTGTACCCTGCCTAGCCCACCAGGACATGGCATCACCTAAAGACCTAACAAATATTTACTAGTTACAACTTGGAATTTTTTTACATATTTTGCTATGCTTCCTTGAAGAAGCTCCCAACAACTCAAAAAAGATTTATATTGTGCATCTGATATATAACAGGGTCAATTTTGACTCCTAAAATATGAGCTATTACATGAAGAAGCATAGCTAAAAGGTTCAGTTGAGAATTTTATTAATGCTACCTGCATAGGGGTTTTGTTTGCTTTAAATACATCTCCAATGTAAATTAGAAATGTTTGTATCCTCAATAAATGGAAGAGAATCTTCTGAAACATACAACACCTAATAAGAATCCCTGCAAGAACAACTTGTCTGCCTCATTACATTTACTGTATTTCAAAAAAGGAAACAGAAACAGTAAAGAAGCAAACCTTTTTGGGTTAAAAAAAATAGGAAGTAGCCTGTGTGTTGTGTCAGGACTTAGGACACCACTCCATGATTTGTTTATCTGTTTTAAAGTTTTGTTTTAGAATTATCCCTTAATTAGTTGATAGTAGAAGATTAAAATGTCTATTTACTTTAAGGTAAAATAACATTACTTGTATTAGAATACTATGACTACTTTCAAGATTATTCTTCCAGCAAGTTTTCATTATGATGCTCAGCTTTAAAAACAGCAAGATTTGAAAAATGCTTCAGGATACACTATAGCAAATACATTTATAATTTTTTTCCCCATCCACCTGCATCATTCCTTTAAAATTTGCTCACGGGCATAATCCTCAAAAGTGCACTGCTAACTACTACCACTCTGGTAATAAATTTCATTTATAGTGCTTGAGGGAGAATATTTTGTCAGATTTCCAGGTATAAGCATATTACATATACACACAAATCCAGTTGACTGACTTAAGTTTAAACCAATTGCAATCACAGAAAGACTTATATACAAGTTTAAATACAGAAATACAGAGCAAGTCACAAACAGCCTCAAAATTTCAACATGACACTTGGTAAAGGCAAAATTACTCTACTATTAAAGAGCTCTCCTTGAAAAAGAAATTATTTTGATTTGTATAGCCTTTTTAAAGTTTTAAGCTTTCCTTTAAAATACATCCATTATTATACAAGAATACAGTGCTATCTGCAAATTCCAATTTCTCAGCCATACATAAGCTGTTTCAAAATTGCTGCCTGTCACATATGATTTTTAACTGGTTCCACTGCAGCTGGAGCAGAAAAGACCTAACTGAAGCAATGAATTTGATACACTTAACCTATTCCAAGACACCTTTTGTATTTTATCTACTTAAAATTAATCTCTCCCCCCATCACTTGGTACAAATACATTTTCACAGCTGTAAGAACACTTTTGGCTGGATGCAGTGTTTTCCACATTCAGAAGAAGTAGAAGTAGTAGAAAGCTTCCTCTTGAAACAAAAGTCAGTCATACAAATCTTTGAAAACTGGAGAGGAAGGTAATGACATTTATTAACAAAGAACAGCAGATCACAGAGAAGGCCTGAAAACTGTGTGCAGAAAAGAAAAAGACTAAGATACACTTCATATAACCTAGAGGCACACACAGGCTGACTGCCTATTGCCCTTTGACAAGTCTTCCCTAGCAAAGGGGAAACCAACCCATTCACCTCACTCCAAAGAAACAAGAACCAAATAAATTCAGGATGTGAGTGGGCTTACAGGGTGGGAGGGATGAAAATAGCCTTTCAGACAGCAATTATACAATTGGTATCTTTGGAAAAGCTCACTAAGTTCTGGATTCTTAAAGCACCACAAAGAGCACATTCACTGTTTCAATTTGTGTCTTTCAGTAAAATCAAAGTTTAGGCAAACAGACCATGACACTTCAGTGATCACGAGCATTACTGTAAAAAGACTACTTTTTTCTCACTTTGCAACAATGGTGAGCAAGATTACATGCTAAAAAAAAAAAACCCACCAAAAAACAAAATCAAACAATTTCTTTTGGAGTACAGGGGTCATGAAAAGAAGCAGATTAGAAAAGTTGTTGATCAAGGAGGTAAAACGTTATTGTATCGACACATTTTGAACAAGTATTATAGCACCACGTATATAGAGTACAAATGTTCCTTCAATTCATACACAAGCACATTTCTTATGATAAAGCAATTTAATTCAGGGATTCTGCTGCATCACCACTGCCGAAATTATGATTACTGAACCACTAGTGCTCTGGATAATTGTTTTTATATTCTAGAGAGCATTCAGTTTTGGTTTTTGTTTTTCTTTTAACCACCTCCTGAAATTATCAAATACAGAATTGCTGTTGCTCAGAGTTTATTAAAAACCTACTAGCAATTACTTGTGCTGTGAAATATTCTAAAACTCATTTCAGGACATGAACCATCTGGAATAAAAGTCTACCTGTCATAGAAGGTGGTGTCAAACAGCAGAAGCATAGTTTTGAAACATGTTGCTGCTTTGAATGAAACTATTCAGTTAAGTGCATGCTCATGATCCAAATTTAAGAAATGTGAAGCTTTGCTTTCACATAAGTTTTGACTGATTTCTACATTACTGAAACTTGTTAAACATTTTTATCTTCCAAACTAAAATCCCAGGGTTACACAGAAAATGTCAGGAAAACATCTCTTCGCTTAATCAACTCCAAAGATTTACAGTGTTCAATAACAGTATAGAAGTGGTAAGAGGAGAGGGAGACAGACTGAGACCGCATTTTGTGATCCCTTCTTAACAAAGTTATGTCACAGTCCATTATGCATCTATACTCATACAACATATATAGTCAGACAGACTCTGGACACACAGGACACATTTGAAAGGTGAGAATCTTGTAAAATTTTGGACATGTGATTAGAGTCAGTGTCCAGAGCTACAAGTCAAGACAAAAGGCTGACTAATGCTTTTCATACTTTTCAAGTCTTCACAGCTTAATGAGCAACTGCAAAGTCTAAGATTTTTCTACTTCCCTGCATTAAAGTTGACACTGAAGACGATTACAAGTTAAAAAATGTACCTAAGTATGCCTTGAAAAGAACAACCATTACCTTTAGGACAAAAAATTAAATAGAGCAAACACGGGGTGCAGAGAACTTCAAACACAGAGGGTAGGAAGTGGAATAAGTTGTACATCAAGTCTCTTACTACAGCCAGGTACAACACCACACACCTCAAGTGTGGGCAGCAGAAGGGAGCAGCTTTTTGTGCGCTCCTTGCACTTGGAGTTCCTATGGAAAAGCAAGTTTTTCAATTCACGTCCCACATTCATTCATCTTACCTCTGTTAACAGAACGATAGGCTTTAAATCTAAAATACCAAAACAGGTGTTTTATTCAGACTTACTTGGAAACAAAGACTTCAGCGTCTTGTCATTTCCCCAAGCACACATACACCCAGCCTGAAACAAGACATTTGGTAACAGAACAGTACTTTTATATCAGCATTTTTTCCCCTCCTTTACCACTACTTCATTGTGAAATATTGATGGTAACTGTAAACATCACTTGAAACAGGGTCACAACAGTCTCTTCTATTGTTACAACCATAATTTGTAACACAGCATTGCTTTAAATCCCACACTTCATATGCAGCTTTGTTTAAACCCTTACAATAGAACAGCAGGAATTGGCTGACTTTCCATAGAAGCAGGATTAAAACATCAAACTTGTTTTCTGGATAGCCATTATACTAATTAAAGTATCTTGAAAATAAAGTAAGCTTCACAGCGAAGCTGTAAAGCCAATACTAACTCAGTAACCACTTCAAGGTTTTACATCTCCGGTGAGCACCTATTCCTCATACTTAATCAGAAAACATCTTAAAATATTTTGTCTTACAGATACTCAGAGATTTATCTTATACAGTAGAAGCACACAGTTATCGGAGAACCATAATGGAAAAAAAAAACAACCCTAAAAAAACAAACAGAAAACAAACCTTCTAATGCTGCAGTTCTATCACCACTGACTTCATTCAGCTACTGATCCCACTAGAAGTCTTAGGCATATATTAAGATCAGTAGCACTGATATGGAGCATAAGAATAAAAGAGTTAAGCCTCCCCTTAGTAAAATATGACTTTTGGCAAACTATCGAAGAAGTCCAATGGCGAGTTAGACTACTGAATTAGAGCTCCACATAAAGCCTTCAGGTCTTTGTTCTTCTAAGCAACCAGAGGTAGTAACTCCTTCTTGGCCACCTTGTAAAATAACAAAAAAGGTATTCCAATATTTTAATCTTTTAGATTTAACCAGATAAACTTTATTTTCCTTGGCATCACAGCAACTTAAATAGAAATTGGTATAACCAAGGCCTTTGCAGCATACAAAATACCCATATTCAATCAGTCTGGTGCAAAACTTCAGGATATTTTTATGCCTATTCTTATACCCTTTTATAATGTTGTAGTTAATGCTATTTATAGAACAGTCAATCAGCTTATTTTAAGATCTGTGTCAACACCAAAATTAATCATTTCAGTCCCTCTTCTGCTTACAATGCTGATTTTAGTTTTAGATTCTTTTTGTCCATACCAGCATTTGTATCATAATTTCTACAATATTAGCTCAATATTAATGCTAATTTATTCCAAACATGAAAGCAAATAGGAGACTTTGATAATTGTATCTGGTGTCCATATGGAAAGCTCAATTCTGGAGATACCAAAAGGAAAGAGATATGAAAGAAAACGCCCAGCAAGGTACTCTGTAGTCAAATACTCATGTTTTCCAATGCAAATATTTACAACGTCAGTGTTAAAAATAAAGCCACAGTCCAACAGAAAGAAAACAAAACTCTCAGCTACTTAAGTCTGTTCATTTGTTAATACTTATTCCAATGTAAGCATTGCAAAGACTGAAAAATCAAAAGCAGAAAGGGAAAAACTGATCATTTTTCCCCTTCTTATTTAAGCAAACCTTAAGAAAAACTGGTTTAGATTCTTAGATACCACTTATCCTAGTTATCAGCTTAATCTTGAAGCCTCTTAGAAAAATGCTGCCTCTTATTTCCAAGCTTCCATTCTTCCCTGCAACAGAAGCTGTATCAGCATTATAATAAAAAAAGAAACCGGAAAGCAAAGAGGCAATCAAATTCTGCCTTGTACCATCACTGACATATCATGAACTATGCTATTCCTAAAATTACTGAGATTTCTGAACTCCATTTTGAAAACTGCCTTTGGTCTCCCCACACTTGTTACTATGACTTGGAAAATGACTACTGCACTTTGAAACCATAGGATCTTCACAGCAGTTCTGTTTGAAAGGTAACATGGCATCATCCTCTGCTCCAAAATTACACTGACTTGAAAATCTCCTGCAGTTTTCCAGAGCTCCACTGACCACTTTGGGCATTTTCAGTTTGGGGGTTTTGATTTTAAAGCATTTGTACATCTTCTAAACAAGAATGCAAGCCATCATATCTGTGGAGTAATATTAGGATTGCATGCTGTCTTCAGAGTTGTTGAATGAAGCACACTGCGACTGACAGTGCAGGGCCAGTGGTAGGGAAAGAACACCTAGGCAGCGAGAACCTCATTCACCTACTGATATGAACAGACCATCAAAACATCACACGTTTTGGTACAGATCCACTGTATCTTATAATACCTGTGGAAAAAATGGTCAAATTGTAGCCAAAAAAAAAAATCAAAATCAGTATAGATGTACTAAGCTTTCATCAACATAAGAACATTTACAGATTTACTTCTCTATAGGATGATGAATAAACTGACACAATTTTAAAAGTTTATTTTTCTACAAAAACACATTATTCAAATAAAGGCACATGTTGAAATTTGGCAAATAAGGAATTGAAAACAGCCAGTTTTAGTTCTGATAGTCAATTGCAGGATTATGAGAAAGGCTCAAAAGATGTAGTTCCTCTCCTGACATCACAGACAGCCTGTTTAAGGAATAATGTCCAAAATCTTGCAATGCTGTCATCAACTAGCAGTGATCATCTAAGTGCCTACATGGAATGTGTAAACAGCAACCATTTCTTAAAAAAAAAAAACAACCACCAAACAAAAAACAAACAAACAAAAAAACCCAAACAAAAACAAAAAAATGATAGCTATGGAAAAAGAGGAACTCGGTTTGAATATGAAGATGTGATATGAACCCTCTAGGTCAAACTTCTGAACTTCAGCAGCTTTTACCTCTATGGATCCAGTCAATGTTCATCTGCAGCAGTAAAATTTTCTCAGAAGACTATTATAAAAACACACTCCCCTGTGGTCTGCCACAGCCCTCAGGGTAACTACTCAAATTCAACAAGCAATATACCGTGGCATTTCATAGACCTTGCCTATAAAATAGGTATTCCCGCCTCCAAATTTGATTTAATACAGGTACAGGTTTGCTGGATCATAGGCACTAGCTGTTTGATCTCCACACTGCAGGCCACTGTGTGCAACAGGTATCTTTAACCACCATACACAAATTGCAGAAATGGTAGTCTCCATCTCATGAAGCACAACTGTAAGGTCAGTACTGTGCTGTACTCACTGAATTTTCCTGGAAAGCCAGAGTAGAATTAATTTCTTTCCAGGCAAAGGAAGAACATGTGGGCATATGCAACTAGACAACCCTGAAACAGTCTTTACTAATAATGCCCATTTCTACTCCTGCTGTGACTCCTACCACTTCATAGATGAAAAAAAATTAAAAGGTGAAAACAGAAGTTGAAAACAGATTCAACACCTCTGAGTATTTCAAAATGCAGAGCATGGAGGTGGTCACAAATTACTTTTTCCAATATTGCTGCTGCTGTTAAACACTTTCTCTGACACCAAAGCCAGTGCAGAGCCCCTGATCAGATAGGCAAGTCAGTGATTCTCCTTTATTTTTTAGTTACTCCCTCAAACTGACCTCATTCAGCTGCTTACAAGGGGATGGACTACAGCAAGACAGGAGTAGGATGGATCAAGTTCTTCCCAAGGCAAATTTCTGCAGCCCAACAATTCAAAAGCTTTGGAGTTGAACTAGAACTATGCAGCAGAAGCAAGTTCTTGTTTGCAGTTGCTTCAACTTCATTCCTCATTAGTAAGATTATCAAAACAGAAACCTTTGATTTTATTCCATTCTTTTCTCCACCTCCATCTACTCAGTTGACTACTCAATTTTACTCCAAGTAATGACACTTAAGGAAAATAGCAAGTAAAGACACAGTAAATTCTCAGGTACGTATGACTAATTCAGAACAGCAGGTCTATTGTATTGTAACTTAAATCAACTATAGTTTTAGATGACTAACTGGTACTTTCTGCACAGAGAAGTCCTGTCCCATTCAGGAAATTTTTATTATACATTTTAATAGATTAAGCAACACCTGAACACATGCAAGCTTTGAAGTGCTAGAAGAATTTTAGAGAGACATTGTGTAAGTATAGGATAGCAATGGTTGATGTTTACGGAGATCCAGAAGAGATGATCATTTAATTTGCTTTTCTTCAGGTTAAAAGCAAAGGTGTTGTTTCTGAAATCATGATCTTAAGCCTGTGTATGGCTAAATCTGAATTTCCCTGAGATTCTAGTTGCTCTGTTATTCTGTGCAAGTTACTTTGCCCCACTCCCAAGTCAGAGGCAATTTAGCACACAGTTTAAGCTGAAAACTAAGGAAAGAATCATAAGGTTGGAAGAGAGCTCTGAGATCGAGTCCAACCGTACCTTTCTCCCCACTAAACCACGTCCCTAAGAAACTCATCCCCCCGTCTTTTAAACACCTCTAGGGATGGCGACTCCACCAGCTCCCTGGGCAGCCTATTCCAAAGCCTGACCACCCTTTTAGTGAAGATTCAGTGAGGATTCTGCAGGTTGCCCAACATTAAGCTCCTTTCAGCTATAATAAAATTAACTGTTATCCAAATAATTTGGAGATATAACTATTGCTATAAGGAACTTGCACAGTTAAACCATTTGTTATGATTCCCACAGAAGTGCTTTATTACTAGATACTAAGAAGGCCACCCAGCAAAGAACTCTTAAGAGCAAGCAAGAAAGGCAAAAATTTCAAAACTAGCTTTTCCAATTTTTCTCCACTCTGCAGATGAAAGCCAACATGCAATTTTTTATTTCTTCCTTTCCAACAGACAGGGCAGCTTTGCTTTTCTGGTCTCCCCCAGAAATATCTGTAGAATTTACCCAAAACAAACAGAGGAAGGGCAAGAGATTCATTGGTGGCTGTTACTACTCAGTCCCATGAACACTGTGGCTTTTTCAGTCACTACATAAAGCTCGTTCAAGTAAATGCATTAATTTGAGTGTCCTTACTACTTCTCTGCAACTAGAATATTGGAAGCTATACTGAAAAACAAATGCAAGACCACCCACACCACCTTATATCAGTTGTTAGTTACAATGTCTGGGCACTTTCCATGGTGAGTAAACAGATGTAAACTCCCAACTCTTCATGTGTTCCATGATTTTAGAATGGAGAGGTCGCACAGCTTTGTGTCTCAAACAAAATACAGTATCTTAAAAATTAAGAAATAATTTCTTGGGGATAATTAATGAGTATTTTCTCTTTTAAGAATTATTCATACAGAACAAGTGCCTTTTTTCAAAATAATTTTAAGTGCAATGACAGGCAAGTCAAGCCCTAACAACAACATACAGTCTAGCACATAGGAACATGACAAAACAGAAACCAGCAGAAAACAAAGCAAAGCTATAGAGACTTTCTCAACACCCTATTAGCAGTTGCTATTTTTAACAGATATAAATACGTATAATCTATGAAATCTAATAAAGAAATATGCTTCACTAGCATTTTAGCAAGAAGATTATTTGCTGACTTAAGTTCTGGCACAGCACTTTCTGCACAATACAGGAGATTAGAAGCAAGTCTTTTCCCTGCTTTAAACATTAGGATGAATGTTGGTGAAGCCACTAAATTAACAGCTGTAATGTTTTTGCCATCAGCTTAATAATGAACATACACAGTGCTCAACTCAAAAACCAAATGTAGGAGTAATTACAAGATGTCTCAAATGCAAACTTAATGGAATCATTTAGTAATAATTGTGTCACCAACTTATCTAATCCAATCCCACTTCTAAGAAGACCCTTCCTCACAATATTTAAGAGGCTCTTTCATGAAATCCACATTTGTTCATATATGACCTCCATTTTTTTTAAACACACACTGATGTACCTCACAGGGTAGGTTTTACAAGCTAATGATGTTTAGAACAAGAGGTCATTTCTTTTCATCAGAAGCCTAGCAAACTACTTAGAGAAACCAAGAGAAGAAGAATCATATAAGGTATAAACACTTGCAACAAAAAAGCCATTTTATCTTTCTCTCTATTGAGATAAAAGATGTATGGTTACTTTTTTTAAAAACTAAGACACCCCTAAAAATCTTATACTAAGCTGTGTTATGCCTTCCTGGAACAGCACAGCTACGTATATTCTGCATCTGCCAAAGCACTTAATACAGCTTCTCTGTCATATGGCAGCAATTATGAAATAATGGGAGTTCTATATGTTTTACCTTTGTATACAAGGTAAGAAATTTACTTCATACTTCACTTATTGTTTCATACATCTGACCACTTATCAGATAAAGATATTCCATACTTTAAGCATTTAATAGTCATCGTTTCAATATACCTCTCTTAAGTAGTCTTAACTGTGTGTGAATTGTACACTAAAAATCATTTTAGTTACAATAGTTTGCTTCTCTGTTGTGATGATCTGAAGCAAGTTGATGCAGGGTTTTTTTTTATTAACATAACTACAGAGGAACTCCATATTTGAGCAAAAAGCTGCAGAAGTGTAGAGAAACTGATTTCTTTTTCAAAATCAGTAGACTAAAACTGTGTTAGCTCATGTTTCATATTACACAAGAGAAAATAAACTGAAAGGTCAGTTGAACAGTTACAGCATTGCCCTTTTCCAAGGTAATCAGCAGAGCATGTAGCAAAGACATGAACACAAGCGTGACTGGAAAGACTGTAACTGATAAAGAGGCTTTTGCTGCCAAAAGCATGTGGGACAAAATATCGCTTTTTCAATGCCCATCGAGGAGTGTGGCATACTGCAGGCCTTACTTCGGTAAGTCTGATTTATTACTTTAATTTGAAATTGTGTTCTTGCTAAACATTCAGGTTTGCATATTGCCAAAACACACTAGAGTATGTAATACCGACATTAATCACATTCTCAAGTAAGCTACAAGAACAATATCATTATTAATTTGTTTCCAATAGGGACACAAGACAGTCAAGTATTCATCTGGTTTACTAATGCATTTTTACTTTCAGTACACAAATTCTTCTAGTTATTCAGTACTATTTAACTGGAAACTGTAGGGTAGATTTCACCCCCTCCCCATACTAAAAGCAGGGGCTTCTTCCTCTTAGAAGAATTGTATGCAATAGTGGAACCTTCCGAAATGGTTTCTATTCATCATATTGACTCACATTTAGAAACACTTCAATCTAGAAACAAATCAAATCTTTTATTTACCAGAATTATTTTTAATCAAGCTGTAAATAACAGTGTAACAATTCCCATTTGATTCAACTCCAGCTATTTCTAACAGACTACTTTTGTATTAATAGATATCAAGGTCTAGCTAGGGGAAAGAGTCAGTTATTCCCACAGCACTAGTACAAAGTTGGAATAAAAGCACAAATCAAAAGTAGTAGATACCCAAAAGGCTTCAGGGGAAAAAAACCCCACAGTTTCTTAAAGAAATTATAACATGCCTCTTGGGGGGCAAGCATTATTACCTCTTGAAGGTCTTCAGTATCCTGAAAGTGTCAGTTGGTACTATTTCTAAAGCAATTATTTGTGTGGTAAGAACCAGCCCACATACCTCCTATGGGTTGTAAAAGCTCTGCACATAGTGACAAAAAAGTCTGGACTTCAGCAACTATTTAATTTAATTTTAGTTGTTTAAATAAAGCTATTTTGAATGTTGTGGGGGGGTTATTAGCCTGCCACAGCAGTAAGCGTAAGTAGCCATCTGTTTCTTTTCAAATTTGGATTTCACATTCTTAGTAATGTTGCAAGTAACATTAACTGGCATAAATGAAGCTCAACATAATGAAAGACTTATCTTTCTAAATAAACACCCAAGAAGTTAAGAATCCGAAGTTTTAGTTGTCTACCAGCAGGAGAAAGCTTTTAAGTCAGAAGTCACTTCTAATTATTTCAAATAAAACACCAGATATTCTTCACTACCTTAGCCACCAAAATCACTTCAGCAAGCACATTATGTAGTAAGAATTATTTGAATTTCCTAACAGAAAACTGCACAGCTGCTCCAGCTACAACTTCATTGTTAACTTCCATGTCTGTCTTCTCCTTTTAAAGATCAGATCTATAGCATGTATATTCAAGCAGTTCACTACTTTAAAAGTTACATTAGAAAGTTGTTAGTAAGCAAAAAATCTTCTCATCCGCTAACAAACAAACAAAATTTCCCCTTACTACAGGGCTGTTTCCTTGTCAAACTAGAGAGATTTATATGGATAGTCATCTCAAGAGGCTATTAAAAAAATAGCTAGAGGAAAGGTACACAACACTACCACCCACTTCTTTACTATCACACCAAACTTTGAGGCCTGTAACAGTTTTCCCTCAACAAGTGACCATAAATCTGCAGTGTTCCACTTAATCATATAGTTCTTTAAATCCTATTAGTTTAACAATTTTAGGATGTGCATGTGTTCATACACCACCTAATAAAAGGTGTTTGTTTTCCCTTTCTCATGCACACAAATATACTTCCAATAGAGGCTTCTTCCTGGCCTTTGTCACCCACTATTAGATTGTATCTCTATTTTGTGACAAAGGAAACTTCACAGTGCTCCAGGAAAGAAAAGCGTATGTGAGATTCTTGAATATAAAGAACAGATAGAAAAACAAGTATTAAACACAGGATGGGAAAGAAGGTAAACTTTTGCTTTTGTTGCTGACCATTGTGCCAACTGTGATTAGTCTTCATCGGTTTGATCAAGGAGTGTTTCTATTTAGGCTCACTGGCTGTATGGGGCTATTCACATAGACTGCACATTTAATTCACCAGCCATGCCTGGTCTGCTAGCTGGGTTCCCCATAATGCCAATAAAGAAAAAGAAGCCCTTTTAGAAGACAGTTTTAAGGAAGAAAACATTACCTCCAGTGACTGGAAAGAAGACCTTGATGGATCTGGGGGTGAGGAGAGGAAGACCATTGAGCTGCTTTAGTATGTTATCCCAGCTTCACAGCACAAGCCTTTTTAATTCTAAACTGCTTTCATTGCAGACAGGACCAACAAGGAAAGCCAAGCACTCAAACAACACAGTGTTTATGATTTAGTATCAACACAATAGTAAGTATAATTAGAACTTGTCTACTTATGAAGTGTCTGTAACTAGTCCCAGGCAATCATGCCTATACCCTTGGAAGATGAGCAAGTAAAAAGGACGTATTGTTCACTGTTGCTGTGGATAGCTGTATATAACAGCTTACTTCATTTCTAGGCAGGCATTTAAGATGCAGTTTAGAAGTTGGATTTCCAGACCAATAAAAATGAGAACAAAGATAAGAAATACTAGTCATTAACTAATTTGCACCTCCATCTCAAAGTTATTGTACTAGATACTCAAACTTCTTTAGAAGAGTCCGGATTTTACATTGTCTGACTACTCCTCTGAAACATTAAGCTGCTGTATCTCCTTGAAACAATCTTTAATCTGAATAAAACTACATGAATTACTGCATGCAAAACATTTATTAAGTACTTAACTGCAGAAAGAGAACTACTCAGCAGTTTTGGGCTTGTCCAAGGAAAAGCACATTTTCACATGATTTAAACTCATAAATACATATGAAATAGCTTCCAAGACACTTCTGTTCTGATGGAAATGTGGCTGTATTTGACATTGACAGGAACAGACTGATAATCACTAGAGTCACCATTACTTTGCAGCCTCCAAGCAAGTGTTTACCTCTTCTCTATAACATGACTTGTCTGTCACATTAGAAAGCACATAATTCAGGTTTTTAATTGATATGACTAAAGAAAATTGCAAACAAAAGAGGGAAGTGTAATAACCAATACTACATTACTATGCATGACTCATAAGTCACCTACCATAAACAACTCAAGACTCAGCAAGACAGTGAAGTTTACATCAGAACTTTAAATATCCATATTAGTGGGGTAATTTGGGACACAGAAACCTACAAACAACAAACTAGGGGGGAAGAAACAAAAACCCACAAACTTAGCAAGTCTGGTATTTGCCATGGTTAGTCATCCTGATAAATGGGAGCTGTAATCCTACTTTTAGAAAGTACTACTAAGAAAGCTTCAGAAATCATAGAATATTAGCCTAATACAAGGAGTTAAAAAATAAGAGATGAACAAGCTATCTACTAGGGTGGGGCGAGCTGTGGAATTCTTCTGTTTTTACAATTTAAGATTTATCTTGTCTGCTTAGGACTCTAAACACACCTTCTAGGACAAGTACTTAAGTTAGAGAAGTCTTTCATATCAACTTCTGACATAAGCTTAACCTACACAGAACCTTTTTTACAGAAGTTTTAATATTACTGAGCACTCAACTTCATATGGATAAACAAAACAGCAAAAAGGCTCATCAACATAATAGACTGTACATTGGATTGGGTTTCCATTTCTAATAATTTTCCACAACCACTCTGACATTCCTTTGACTATTAAATGTTTTTTTCCCTCTTTATAGAGGAATTGGACAATTTACACCAGCTGATCCGCTTTAAGAGTTGCATTTTAAAATATATGTCTATCTTTAAAGTACAAAATGGAAAAAGCAGTGCACTATTCTACTGAAAAAATATAAATATGTATATGATTATCTACAAATCTGTGTGTTTACATTATATGTATACACCTAAAACATACCTTCATTCTCCCCTCTCTCACCTGAGAAGCATACAGAATATAAAAGCAATCTCTTTTATTGGAACTAAGCCTATAAAAATACTACTAGTTTCAATTCTCAGCCTGGAGAGCTGCCAAAGTAAACCCTACAAACTGAAGCCAAGCAGGACAACACATTAGTCCAAAAGCCTCAGTCGGCACAGCTTCCTTATTTGAGGTCAGCTTGATACACACCAGCACAACGGATTAACAAAGGAGAAAAACCATGAACTAACACCTTTAGTTAATCACAGTTTGTCAGGAAATTAACCTCTTCATTTATGAGCTATTCACCAAGAACAGAGCTGTTAAAGACTTATGAAGCATCATGGAATAAAAAAAATATTGTTAGGTACGCAAATCATTAGCATGTATTTTTTCATCACAATGTATTCTCTCCAACTAAGTAGCTCAAGTGTTTATTATTCCATCAAGATATAATCTGTAAATTGTATATAATCCCAAAATTGTATGTCAAAAAAATTCCATACTTAAAATTTTTCTTCTCCTGGAGAGCCTGAACTCACATTCAGCTTCTACAAGTCTACATGTATGTTAGCATATGGAGATGTAACTTCCTATTCTTTCCCTCCCAACAGATACAGTTCATGCACTGCCAGTTAGAAGCCTTTCAGTTGTCATCTGAATTGGTACAAGATGCACAGACAGCATCCAGGACCTAGTCAGCAGTGTCGGTCCTCCTGTTCAGCTCTGCAGCTTCTGCTCCTGCCATTTTCCAGCTCCAAGGTAAGCAACAAGCAGGAGTCCCCAGCCAGGACCTGCTCTTTGCCTACAACCCTCCTCTTTTAGTAAGGCCTTCCCCCTTCTCCTCAGTTTGGAGCAAAGCCAGACTTTGAACTCCCCAAGCAACAAGACTACCTTTCTCCATAAATTTCTCAAAGAAAGCACAAGTGTCCATGACAATTGTCTGTGTGAGCTATTTGAAGTATTAGACACATACAAGATACAAAAAAAAAAAACATGAAAAAGAATGGAATCCATTCTGTTTGAAGTTTAACATAGCAAGAAGGGAAAAGCTGTTCCTTGACTTAGTATTTATGTATTTAATTAGCAGGAAAAACAGGCAACCAGTTTCAAAATACATATTTTGGCAGAGGCAAACACCTATTAACATGAGTTGCACCGAACAGGACATACTAAACAAACAATATGCAAAGCCTATACTTTGAAACTGTATCTTTTTCTGTTGCTGGTCAACTAGTCCTTTCTAGACTAAATTTCAAAATCAGGTGCCCTCCATATTTGCTTTAAGAATAAACTGAGTAACAACTTGTCAAAGTTGTCTTCCAGTTATTGTGGAGGGGGGAAAACAGTGAAAGTGACAGAATCTATCCCAGCTGATATAAGCCAACTATTAAATTTCATTTTTTGTTTAGTCTCCAAAAAAAAAACCACCAAACAAAAAAACCAAACTACAACAAGCAGCAAGTTTAACTTGCATCCAGGACAGTTCATTCTGAAGTCCATTCAGTGAACTTCAAAGTCTGATGACTGTAACGGTACAGAAAATCCTCACTGCTCAGACAATTCAGAGAAATTCAGAGAAAAAACACAGCCAAACAAACCCACTCTCACCCAAAAGTCACAAAAAACACGTGCACACACACAGTGGCCCTTTATCAAATCCATGAACAGCATACCTTGTACAGCACTGAATAGCCAATTCCTCTTATTTCATTAACACCTTTTAAGACTGAAGAACAAACGCTGCTGTAACATATGATCTCTTGTTACTTTAGCTTGTGTCTGTAATCTTCATTATTTGCGAGCTGCATGGTCCCACTCTTACAACATACTCTACTCCCTCACCAACAGCACTCACGAAAACAGTTTCATTAATATGCTGGATAGTCTGATTAATGCATTTTAGTAACGCTGAAATACTAAGAGCTGTAACAATTATACACAATCAGCAATTTTTATGATACATCTTGCTCTAGAAATACTTTTGCTCCAGAATGTTACTTTGAAATGCAACCTAGATGCACCAGAGACATAACAGGTTACAGGAGCAACACAAAAAAAATCAGTTCTAGATTACTGCTAAGTATGTAGATCTTTAAAATAAACTTCCATCTTTCCAAAATCTATCTATCTTTGTAATCAATGCTCCAGAGGGAGTTTCTTCCCAGTACCTTGCCAGGTAACCAAGTGCCCCACCTCTTTGCTAAAGAAAGATTTACTATCAGCCTCGGAATCCTGAACTCCAAGGACTATGATTTGCTTGCTCACACATCCACAACACACACCACAGATTGCTTCCTGTTTAAAGAGTACATTACAAACACTTACAGTGAAATTAAAAATGGTTCTGCTGGAACCAGCAGAGAAGAGGCATGGATGAGGTAACTAACATATAAAGCAAATTCATAATATTTGGAAAGGTCTGAAAACACACAGAAAGTTACTACATTTTTCTTTTTCATATCATTTAGTTAATTCAAGATTCACCTGCAATAGCACCAGGGTTTTGTATTGTCAGAAATTTATCACAGAATCCTCTCGTTGGAAAAGATCTCTAAGACCATCGAGTCCAACCGTACCTGTCCCCTTACTAAACCATGTTCTTAAACTCATCTACCTGTCTTTAAAACACTTCCAGGGATGGTGACTCCACCACCTCCCTGGTCAGCCTGTTCCAATCCCTGACCACCCTCTCAGTAAAGGAATTTTTCCAAACGTCTAGTCAAAACCTCCCCTGGTGCAACCTGCAGCCATTTCCTCTTGTCCTGTCGCTTGTCGCTTGGGAGAAGAGACCAGCACCCACCCCATCACAACCTCCTTTCAGGCAGTTGTAGACAGTGATGAGGTCTCCCCTCAGCCTCCTCTTCTCTACACTAAACAACCCTAGTTCCAACCACATTGTCCAACATCTATGATGAAACAACATTGACAGAACGAATGTCAGAAAAGGTTCCAAAGTCTGAAAGCCTTCTGCTCTCTGACAAATCCCTGGATTTCTCACAGTTCCTGGCAGACAACCCACAGAGTCTGCAAAAGATGACCAAGATGACACTAAACAGGACAAGGGAGCAATACAACAAAGAATCTTTACTTTCTCAGCAAATCTGTTATTTTGAACAAGGACTAGATTGATGAAATTTAGTTTAGAAAATATCAAAAATAAAAATCACCGGTTTAGTACTGTCCCGTTGCTTTCTTCAGCACAGATTAGATGCAGATTAGGCAACCCTCATCAAGCATTTAAAGAAAATCTGTGAAGAAATCTGTGGCATTTTTAAAATTGCTTAAAGCAGCCAACAACATACAATGCTGACAGTCAAAAATGCCAAGAGCAATCTTTGAAAGTGATGACCCACTATAACTATTAAGAGTCAAATATCCAAAGTCCAATCTGTTTTCTGTTAGTAATAAGTCCACAAGATGTGGAAGTGTGGTGTCAATATTTGTACTTCAGTCACACAACATCCAAATGACTCATACAAGTGCACCTAGAAGCTGTCTGTGACATTTCAAAATGTGAATACTATTATTATAAAACCACATTTATATTAAAAGTGCTGGTTAATTTATAAGCAAGTGCTATTTGTGAGCAATATTCTTTTTGCTATAGAAGCCGTAATGGCATCTGCGCTAAAACCAAGGAAATTGTTACTACAAGTTCTGTCTGGGTTGGAATGGGCACCAGCAATTTGTATTATCAAAAGCATTCTCTTGCACCTATAAACCGTATTTACTGTGCAACCAGTTCTCCAATACTATATGCTATACTGTCTTTCAGTATACCAGACCTACTTCAATACCTCCCTTTTTTGGTTTCCCTACCAAGTAATGCAATGGTTATCCAACCAACACCCCAGAACTAAGTGTTTTTAAGAAGACACTGTTATATTTAATAGCATTAACTGACAGGTACTGGATTTGAAGGAAACTACATTGACCCCTGCTATGTAAGGACAAACAAGCTGTTCAGAAGGATATCTGGAAAAGAATCAGATCTTGATAGGCTTGGCATCTGGAGAAGTTTCTATCAGAAGACATTATAGTCAACATTATGCAATGACACTTAATGGACACCATCATCATTTACAGCTCCCTCCGCTTTTGAGAGGGAAATCATTCAAAGTCAAACATGACAGTTACTGAAGCTCACAGTCTGATGCCTACTTTGATGACAATACATTATTAATTAAATTAGAGAAGGCGATAGATGACTTGTTCTGCAATTCAAAGGCCCACAGGTCAGATGAAGTTTTTGCTTCTCATATTAAAGAAAGTGTTTTCTGTTTATGAATTTTCTACTACTTATCATTAAAAGACCGGCTTGGTCAAAATGCACAATGGCTGGCAGTCATGCTCAGAGATCACTTGCCATCTTATAATATTTGGGCCCTGACTTCATGGTCCAAAAGAGATCCCATTCAGAAGGCAAAGATACTTTAATCCACTCATTGTTATTGTGCAGCAACAACATGCCTGGATTTACTGGCTGTGCTAAAATAGTTGACATGTAAGTGCTATTTAGGTCCAAATTTACTAAATTTTAAAGTGAAAATAATCATTTGGTCTATTTTGGTACCTAAGCTTTTTAGTAAAGCCTTTCACTTTATTCCCAGAATTCACAAGTGGTAGCTGAAATACAAATATCTCCATACACAAATGGACTGTGCTGTTCTTAATTCTACCAACTGTGGAATCTACAAACAGCTTCTACCAGTTAAAGGTGTCAAGAACCAGGTTAACTTCTGTACTATAAACAAAAGTTTTTCCATTAACTGATAGCAGGATAAAAAAAAATCAGCACATTGCTTTCCTCAGAAGAAAATTGTGTATTCTGTACAGTAAGATTTCTAGATTGATTCTTCTGCAGCCATAAAGAACTTGATCACCATCAAGGAACCTGTAATTTTTATTATCCAGTTGAAGAAAAAAAAAGGCTACACAGTTTAAGTTTAAACAATACACGTATGGAACCTGTTGGAACACTGTACTGGGAGCCTTGCAGAAGACGTTGTATTTGAGGAGCTGGTGACCTTGAACAGGCCCTGTCTGTTCTGTTGGGCTTCATACTTAGGGCTGGAGAAGCCTTAACATTAGCATGAGTAGCCAACCACTGCATGTGAACCAGCTGGAGTGCGCCACGCCAGTCGGTAAAGACAAAGTGAATTTGAAACTTGCTTACATGCCATCTTCAGCCCTGAAAAATGCTCAGAACTGCCTCTAAATAAAAATAATAATAATAAAAAACCCAACCAATAAACAACTTAAAATCAGAGAAAAGACAGCTCACACTATGAATCAGCATTCACTTCATGGCAAGTTCTAGGGACAGAGGGGTGGAATTTATATGAAAGTGGCACAGCTGAATTTTCCCACATGTCAGTACCTAGCATCATCATTATAGACTAAGTCTGGTGTGTAATATCTCTAACCTCCCCCAGTCCTGTTCTATTTGCAAACGTGAGGTTTTTATCCTTAGTCTAGCTTAACAACATGAAAAAGTACACATTTCACAGATAACATACATACAGTGACATCACAATCCAAGGCCACTTTCTCAAAAAGTATGTATCACACCAGCTAACAGAATTCATACTTTGAAATTGAGGAAAGTTCTACATATACCTACCATCAAAATTATACAGCTTCTAAAACTGTGAGGGCAGGAGAGGGAGATGAAGTCTTCAGTTTTGAGGTGGTTTTATTTACATTAATTTACAGTGTTCAAGTGAAGTAAAAGTCAGATTTATGAACTCATTTATTTTAGATGAGCTAATGAAAAATAGCTAGAAAAAATATTTTCTGTCCAGAATTTTTTGATGATACAAAGAAAACACTGAGAAGTTTGCCAAATAAATCTAAATGCTAACAAGCGTTATTTATAATTTTCTGTCTGAAAGAACTAATCACTATAATCACACTCAAATTACACTGCAATAACATTATTATTAAAGATCTGTTTGCTGCTATTTAAAAAAAGACTGTTAGGAGCCCGATTTCTTCTTAAATACTTTCCAATTGTTGTAAACAGGATTAAAATAAAGCAGCAATATTTTGAAAAAAATCTTTCAGGTGTTTATAAAATTAAACATTAAAGAGCTCACTGTTATTAGAAAGCTCACATCAAATATGCCATAAGCTATAGCGAAACTTACCAGTGAATCCCCATGGAGGCCAGACACACACAGGCCAGCTACAAACTCCTCAAAAAAAAGCTGTATTAGGTACTTGTGCACTAACTACATACATTTAATAAAGATATTTTTATGTATTTTCATCAAAAGCTATAAAGGGAGCTGTACAGGAAATATAGGAAAAGCTAGCTTTCACAATCAAATGGAAAACTTCATGCTACTGAAAGCTAAAATACAAGTACCTACCTTCAGTTTTCTAGATTAAGGTATTGCCACCTCCAGATCAAGTGAAAACATGTCCACATAGGGAAGGCACAGGTTTTTCTTTCAAAAGCTGCAGGGATTGCCTGTCACCCCCCTGAATTTTTTTTTGGAGGGTGGTGGGAGGAGAGAGGGGGCGGAAGGGAGTCAGGCAAGGAGGAAAGGAGAAACATACAAACCTTTCTGATACTGTCACCAAATCACTACCTTAATCACTTGGGTTTTTTTTAAAACCCTTTATCACTTTAGGCTTTCTCCTTTACTTCCTGACAAAACAGATAGTAATGCCCATTTTGATTTGCCTGTTTTAAGAAAGGGGGTGGATGCAGGCCTAATGCTTTTGCTGCCATCTCTCTGCCATGCCTTTGGAGCTTGTCAACGAAGAGATTATTTTTCTACTGGTTCTACATGCTGAAATTATGTCAGTATCTCAAGAGTATCTGCTGTTTTTCAAAATAACTGCCAATCAATGCCAAGAAAACAGCAAAGAGCTGAAGGAAGCAAAAGGACAATGAGGGTATCATCCCAACTGAACAAATGGGAGCAAGCAGACAACTATTTCGTCTCCCAGCTGGACCGAAGGGAGAAGACAGTAGATGCCATACTACTTGCAAGATCAACAATTTAAAAATATTTCTACACTGGTTATTTTTAAGCCACATTTTTCTAAATTCTCTTCCTCTAAGTGAGAATGAAAAATGTACACAATACATCTGACTCTTACTGAAAAAAAGAAAATAAAAAACCTTTGCCAATAGACTATGCTTCAATGTGAAGTCTCACATACAGGTTCACAGAGCCCATATGCCAGTGACAGTACTGGGTACAGTCTACTGCTACTGTCTACTCCTAAAAGTTGAAATAATTTTGTACAATGTCCATGTATTGAATTTGAAAAATATGATAATCCACGAGCTTTCCAAAGATTAGTTAAAGCTTGGGAGTTTATGTTAACTTACCTTATTCTCTACTAATAAAGCATTTTCATGAAAAAGCTGTAGTCTAAACAGACCCTGGGGTTGTAAAACATTTTTCATCTCTGTTCCCTCCTTTCTTACAAAGGAAGGAATTTTCCTTATTTCTCCTAGGGATAAGGGTTTAGGGCAGGGGGAAGGTGAAGTGTCAGAGAGGAGTTAATATTAAGTCCTACCAATATACAAACCGAGGAAGTATTTGATAACTGACACAAAGTATTTATTTGACTTAAATCCTTACCTTTATGAACAAAGTATACAGATTGATACTTTGTGGTTCTCTTATTTTTTTCTTCTCAAAAAAGGTGAATTTTAGCTGTAATCTCTAGAGAACCCCCGCACCATTTCCTACCCCAAACCATTGCATCTACTATTACACAAACGGTTCGAGATGGAATCATTGCTACTGTTTGCATAACAATACAAAGCTATTGTGCAAGTATTTACAACCAGCACACTGCCCAAGTTTTCCCCCAAAAAGCTGGCACACCAAAGCAGTACACAACACATTTCTATTGAACTTTAACAATATCCTAAAGGAGTGTCATTTGGCAAGATGAACTGTTTATGCAGGACAAATTAAAACTTGCTGAAAGCAATCAAAGATTCTTAATTTTAAAATGAGCTGTGTAAGTCTCTAGAATAGAAGGTATTAATTAACTTAACAGCTTACCAGGAACATTTATATAGCGGATATCTGCCACAATAGGTATCAAACAATGATGTTAACAGTAAGGCTTGCATAAACAGGGATGTCAAGGACATCATAAAATATCCAAGGTATCTGCTTATGCCTCAGCACATACAACAACTTATTAAACTTCTATTTTCTTTGCTGGGATAACAGGTACAGTACAATGAGGACAGCCTCTAAAGCTGCTAAAATGAGCTGCTGACTCTTATGCTTCTACAATTAATTTATTCTAGATGTGCAATTTCTAAACAGTTGTGCTAGTGCAGAATGTTTTCATTTAAAACATATAGTAACTCAGTATAATTTCAATAGGAGGCTTTTAAAAATTGCAGTCCTTCCTGGCCCTCCTGCATTTCCTCCAAAGCATGTTATCAAATGCTTATACATGCCAAAATTTGTATCAGATCATGACATTACATTCACATGTGACCATGGAGAATGCCTGCAGGTGCACATCCTGCACAGCAATGTAGCCTGCCTATCAGCAACATGCTAGGAAACAGTGCCCTCCAAACAAAGCAGAAGTCCGGTCCCACACACAGAGCTGGCACAGAGGGACAAGCTTGAACAGCCATTTAATGCATTGCTTTGTCAAAAAAGAAACTCCCATTACCTACATTCATTTGTGGCAAGCACCAGAAGCTTATTTTCTACTTGTCCCAGTACAATTACTCTTAAAGATCCCTCTCAAAAAAAAAAAGATGTCTGCAAATAAAGATCAGATCCTAAACATTGCCCAGAAATATAAAAAATAATTCTCTCCCAGTTGTGTATCTTTGCAACAGTATTTAACCACCCTTCAAGATAAATAAAAGGTGTTTCCCTACATTAGTTTATCCATGCAATCATAGAATGGTTTGGGTTGGAAGGGATCTTAAAGATCATTCAGTTCCAACCCCCCTGCCATGGGCAGGGACACCCCTAACAAACCAGGCTGCTCAAGGCCCCATCCAACCTGGTCCTGAACACCTCCAGGGAGGGGGCATCCACAACTTGCTTAGGAAACCTGTGCATCACCACCCTCACTGTGAAGAATTTCTTCCTAATGTCTAATCTAAATCTCCCCACTTCCAATTTAAAGCCATTCCCCTTCATCCTATCATCCCTTGCCTTTGTAAAAAGCCCCTCACCAGCTTTCTTGTAGGCTGCTTCAGGTACTGGAAGTCCACCATTAGGTCTCCCCAGAGTCTTCTCTTCTTCAGGCTGAACAACCCCAACTCTCTCAGCCTGTCCTTATAACAGAGGTGTTCCAGCCCTGTGAGCATCATCATGGCCCTCCTCTGGGCCTGCTCCAAAAGTTCCATATCCTTCTCATGTTGAGGATTCCAGAACTGGACACAACACTCCAGGTGAGGTTCCACAAGAGTGGAGAAGAGGGGGAGAATCACCTCCCTCGACCTTCTGGTCACACTTCTTTTGATGTAGCCCAGGATACAGTTGGCCTTCTAGGCTGTGAGCACACACTGCCAGCTCAAGTCAAGCTTCTCATCAATCAGCACCCTCAAGTCCTTCTCCACAGGGCTGCTCTCAATCACATTGTCCACCAGCCTATAGCCACGTTCCTATAAGCCTTTTCTTTAACAAAAATGTGGGGCTTTGGGTTTTGGAGTGGGAGAAATTAAAGAAGAAATACTGATACTCTTGAAGTCCACAGTCTGCCAAAACGTTACTTTTGCAGGGTTTCTCCACCTTCCTACTCCTACCACAAAGGACATAATCCTTACTTTGGTGCCTCATGCCTGTGTCACATGAAAGTGGGAGGACCGAGATCCCAACTTCACTTTGAAGGCTGTGGAACACAAGTGGAGACAAATCTCTCAATGAATGCAATACTAGTTCACATAAGGGCCGAAACTTTTCTATTCCATTAACTAAGCACTTAATTTTGTGTGTGATTGAACATCACTCAATTCCTTTTGCAGATCTAGGCTAAATTTTTTTGGAACTTAGCACAGCCTTCTATTGGTGGTACTCCTATTTCAGGGAGAGCAGGTCCGCCCTTACTGGAACTTCATGCCCTAATGTGAATTTATTTTGTCTTGTATAATAAGCACAATGGTAGACACGCTGGCACGAAGTCTAGCAAAACAGCAGGGACATGTGCAAACCATAAGTATACTAAGCCAGAGCACAATATATGGGTCAAATAAAAAGCGTTAGAGCTACCACTACCTTCAAGTAACATCAGTCAGTAGAACTGGAGCTGCATGTTTAAAGAAACTGTCAGTACGGCTACTTTCTCTTTTTAAGTATATCAAGAGAATAGGTTAAAATAAATTTAGCATTAGAAATATACAGATTAATGGAATACTTTCAAGATGTTCACATAAGTGAACATTAGACACTGGGTCACATTAGACAAGTCTTCAGACATTTGTTCTGAGATAATAGATCAAGGGCCTATACTAGATTTAAATTGCAAATAGTGTCCAGATAACATTCATTCATAAGACACTTCCAATGGCAACATGAGGCAAAAAGACTGTTCTTCTAAGAAGCTTGGAGGCTGATTGTTTGCAGCATAGCCAGGAATCATCACCAATAACTGACCTTTAACTTGTTAACACGAGGTGCTACAAGAATGTCAAATAATTTGTCAGATACTTGGGGAAGAAATAAGCCATACTATAGCTAAAAACTTTTGCAGAATATTTTTTTTCCCTTAGGAAAACTCATGTTTTAAACATTTTAAATAAAAAAAAACTGATCTTGTTGCACTTGACACAATGCCTTAAGACATTATTTTGTTTTTTAAGCTAATGAATAACTGTATGAAGCAAAGTTTCAGAAGTACAAAGTAAACTGAAGCATGAGTGAGACGTTTTAGATCTTTGACACTACACGAGTGAAAAGAAGCTGCGTTTGTCGAGAACAGAAGATGAAGGAGCAGCTAGGATTAGAAGGCATGGTGGGAATAAATAGAAGGTAACAGGAAGACTGAGAGGAAAAAAGTGTGTACGCATAAATATTGAAATAGAACAGGGGGAGAAAAGAATCTTCATGAGATAGGGTGTCAATTTAAGACAGTCTTCCATCATAAAAATGTCTTCTTTACAGCTTGGAAGTAGTAAAGAAACATGCATAAATACTTGAATTTAAAGTATTCAGCAAGACAAAGCTTTTCCTCACTATTACAATGAGACAGTCATTACATTCCTGATCACATAATCTATTATTTTGAAGTTTTTGGCAAATTCAGACTTCATCAAACACCCTGAGACGTGCTAGCACTACATAATAGAGCTGAGGGGGGCTTCATTCAGTTTTATAGAGAATAATTAATTTTAACTCTTGTACAGAGACAACTGCCTTACTAAGAAAATGCAATACCTACATCTTAATACTTTTCTGCCTTTCTGTAAAGTTAGCATCTATTAAGACAACTGCCAACTTGAATCTTTTGAGGACAAAGAACAGATATGCATACACTAGACATATATTGGCCTATGTAACTATTTCCTTACAGACTTAAAAATCAAGGTCATCAGTAATGCAGTCAGCTGTGCTTGTCAGGGTTAGTAAACCTAATACATAAGAATGTTTTAAAGACTAACATAATGCAGAAGTAAATATTGCATTAAACTGACAGGCACTGGTTCCTATAAGGCTCTAGAATCATTCTGAGTCATTCAGAAGTTGCCTGAACTTATGGGATGTGATCAAAAAAAATACAGCAATGTATGACATTGTTTTTCATGAACATTTAGTTTTACACACCCAATATAGCAGCCTATATGAGACAAAACAGAAAACAGTTTTTTCTGACTTAGCATCAAGGCTCCCTACACAGCCTTTCCTCCTTCCTCCTCGTCATTTAAAACTAGGATTTGAGCCAGGTCACTCTTCAGCTTCCATTCCCAAACTCCCAACAGCTGCCTTCCTACTCAGTCTCATCAAACCCATTCTGTTTTCAACACCTCAATCAACTGTCTACCACCACCAAAAGGGCCACCATAAGCAGCAGTAATTTGACATTAGTTAGATACGAACAGGAGAATGGCTAAGAGTGGAGCACCTAAAGACACTACTAGAGATATATGAACCAATTCAGATATCTTGATCTATTCAGCTACAAAAAGCCACAGAGCAGATGCTCTAGTCTTCTCCACCAAAACCTTACCAACTCTTCAGAAGAAATGAGGTCTCTCCTTCTCAGTCCGTACCTATGACCAAGCACTTCTGCCAGTATTTTGTCTAGATGAACAAATCAGTGTCCTGTTTGAAACTTCAACCAAGATAAAGACTGAAGCTGTGCACTGGTACATTTTTACTTATTTATTCTGTAAAATGAACTATTCAAGAAAAGCTTTAACTGAGGAACTACATAGTCAGTAGATTATAGAGGCAGTTGCAGGCGCTGGTAAAATATAATAAGCCATGCACATTGTTGTAGCAGAATATTCTAATGGGCAGCATTTTAACACCAGTTTGTAACTCCATAAAATGCAATTACACCACAGGCATTAATGGTTTTAATTGAACCAATTATTTTCTAAGAGGTAAAAGACTAAAAATACATACAAAATTATACAAAGTCTTTACCCAAAATAACTCTTGGGAGTTGACAAAATACTTGTGGGAAAACATATCACAGATGGTCAAACAATGTAGCACAGCTATATCCTATGCAAACACTATCACTTGGGGGTTTTTTCAGTTTGTTTTTTTAAGTAGATTCTTGTTTCAAGCTCTGAATAGCGTGTGTTTGGGTCAAGGCTGAATGGTTCACTATTCATACACTGAAAGGATTTCCCCCTTACCCAAAGAAAATACCTCCCTCCCAAACCATGGTAGTCCATACTCCACACTTAGGACTTAACTAGGTCCTTACTATCACATTTTAGGCATTACTTTAGAGAAGCACTTTGTTCCCATCTTGCTGATATCACTGCCACGAATAGACCCTAAATCTTTTCTTTCCCTTCCGTAGAAGAACATGTTGTTCTACATATTGTAAGCAAGACAAAGGGAGGGCTATTTTTATATGGTTTTGCACAAGGCACAGCACAAGGATCTCCACAGACTAATCTTTAAGAAACTTTATTTCTACAGCACCCTTAATCCTCTGCCCAGATCCCCAGGTTTGTTTGGTTTTTTTTTTCCCCTCTAGCAATGTGGTATGACAGCTACAAGCTACAAAATTCCCATTGGTCCTTAAATATTAAACAAAATAGTAAGGCAAACATCACTGCAAACTGTAAGAAATTTAGACTACTGCAGGAAAAGTATTCATACATATTATATCTGATCAAGTCTGTTTCATTTCTGTTTTTTTCCCAAAGCTTCCTAATCCAAGCAAGTAAAACACTTTTGGTGCTACAGGGTGCCATGCACAACAGCTGCCTCCACTTTGAGCTGAGAGACTACCTGCATCTTCATTATTCAAACTATTCAAGTGGCAAAAAAAAGCCACTCGATAGGGGTTATCAGGAGCAAAGTTAGAGAGAAAGCCAGACAGTAATATCAGAAGGAATAAAGAACAGATTGTTCCTTGCTCAGTTGAGTGGCATCATTTCTACCCAGTTTTCCTACTCTACAAGGGTAAATAAATTACTAATATCAAGTTTACATTAAAAATTAGTCCTTCTGCCCTATCTATGAGGAGGCTATGTCAAGCAGCTGACAATCAACTACTAACACAAAATGCTTCACAGCAAATATTCCTGTTTGCTTCACCACAGCCCTACACCATGTGCAAGATACATCCAATCCACAGGGTTTTTTAATGACAAGCCACAATAATGCAAGATCAACACATAAGTCACCATTTAAAATAATTCCTACCTTTCTAGAGGCATAAGAAATTAACACCAGTAGAATTTAAGATTAACATGTGTAACTTTACTTTGTACATACGCTTGGAGCTTCAAAGATAAATACATTTTGACACATTTCTGCTTCTAGACAGCTTGCCAGGTTTATTTTGCTTTACATTTTTACTTGAAGGATTAGTTATGCAAGTACTATATCATTATGTAACTGTATTAATCCACACAGTATTCAGCTCAGACTATTTGTGGTACTAACTCCCACTTCAAAAGGGGCCAGGAAAGACACACAACACACAGCAAAAGATCAGACCAGTTAAACACACAGGATCCTTCAGCCTAGAACAAAGATCATCTAGCTCCATACCGCTCAGAATTACATGGACAGATTAAAGACAGTTGTGCAGGGCTCTTCACCATCCCCTCCAGTACAAGAATTGGAGAAAAATAAGTGAAACCCACATACTGGAAGCTTAAAACACCCCAAAGAAGTGGTTCTTTAGACAAGCAGCAACTGAGTTGCCAAACTTCCTTCTCTTTGGCAGTCTTGATGCAAGACCTCTACTTAAAAATGCACCTGTTGCTATTAAATATAGGCTGAATCACAATTCACAGAAGCTGGAATGAGCATTGCAAGGCGACACCAACAGCCATTGTTCTGTGCTCATATTCTTACTCCTTGGCAGTCTCTACCATCCACAGGATGATAGACAGGACTGGCTTGCTGTTTGGAGTTAGAATAAAACAATCATTTTCTCACACGTTGCCACAAAAGCTTTATTCTTTTAAACTAATTAACAGTAACCATAGAATTATTGTAGAAATATGTAAAGTGACCAGTTTGAAGTTCAAGAAGCCAGGAACAGTCAAGACAAAGAGGATCATCTTAAGTTCTGTGCTCAAGATGGACAAACCTGACAAGCACACATAAGTTCTACAAACTCACTGTTTCACCACAGCTGCACTATCCTCAGAAACACACACCATCACGCACAACATGCCCATTTAGACGGCAGACACATTTTGGAAGCCTAAACATTTTAATAAATGGTTTTATTAACAGCCTGATCCACACACTTACTTTCTATACCCTGGCACCCCACTAAAAGAATTAGGTGTTTTACAGCACTGCATACATTACTGCAAGCTTGCCAAGAATCATTGTTTAAAAGACTCAGTTATTCTATCATTAAGAGATTACAGCTCAAGATCAGCCTAGTAGTTTACTCAGTCCTTAATCCCATTTTACAAGATCTAACCTTGCCGCTATTCTCTGCCAGAACCCTACAGGACACCTGGTAATGCTAAGCCAAAAGCACCATGTGTAATATAGTAAAGGCAAAAAAGCCAAATACTTGCGGGGAGGAGAAAAAAAAAAAAAGAGAGATCCCTCCCAGATATACAGACTTTTCCAGACTCCTGGTGTATAGGGCTTTGGTCAGTACTACAATTTTGAATATCAGAGGACTGCCAGTAAAATGCAACATATGAAGTTGCACTATAAAAGCTCTCAATTCTTGTTTTCAATTGACTGGTGATGTTTCAGCAGTCTTTCAAGGCCAGCAGTTTGGCTCTGCAGGACACAGGTCGTGTCTGACTGAACTGCTGCCGCTGGCAGGCTCTCACCCAGGCCTGCAGCAATCTAGTCCAGAGGCAAAAAAACCAAGCGATGCTCAGACTGGCAACCTGAAAGCTACTCAACAAACTCTGCTACTTAATCTAATGGCAGTCACAAGAACAGCTGAGCTGGGGGTTCAAGTGATAGCCCAAAAAAATACACCTAAAGGAAACCTCTCGAGAAAGAAGAGGTTCAGGAAGAGTTTATTCACAGGTTACAACTGCACCGAAAAACACTGTTTGTAGAACCGTAGAATGGTTTGGGTTGGAAGGGACCTTAAAGCCCATTCCATCCCATTCCAAACCCCCTGCCACGGGGAGGGGCACCTCCCACCAAACCAAGCTGCTCAAGGCCCCATCCAAACTGGTCTTGAACACCTCCAAGAGGGGCGCAACCACGGCTTCCCTGGACAACCTCTGCCAGGGCCTCACTACCCTCACTGTGAAGAATTCCTTCCTAAAGTCTAATCTAAATCTCCCGTCCTCGAGTTTAAAGCCATCCTATCACTCCTGGCCCTTGTAAACAAGTCCTTCCCCAGCTTTCCTGTAGCACTTTCAGGTACTGGAAGGCCACTTTAAGGTCTCCACAGAGCCTTCTCTTCTCCAGGCTGAACAACCCCAACTCTCCCAGCGTATCCCCATAGCAGAGGTGCTCCAGCCTTTTGATCATCTTTGTAGCCTCCTCTGGGCCCGTTCCAAAAGTTCCATATCCTTCTAATGTTGGGGATTCCAGAACTGGACACAATACTCCAGGTGGGGTCTCACGAGAGTGGAGGAGAAAATCCCCTCCCTCGACCGGCTGGCCACACTCCTGCAGCCGAGGACACGGTTGGCCTTCTGGGCTGTGAGCGCACCCGCCCCAGTAACGATACGATGCCACTTCCAGGCAGGCCCAAAGGGGAACAATGAAAACGCCTGAAGCGCCTGCGAGGCCGCAGGGGACCGGACGGGTCAGAACGGGGCGGCCCGGCCGCCCACAGCGCTGGGGACAGGCGCGCGGCGGCGGCCTCCCTGCACCTGCGCGCGCGCACGCTGCTCAGCTCGGGAGGCCGCGCAGGGGAGGCGGCTCCGCCGGAAAGGGCCAACGCGAAACTCCGCGCCGGGTCCCTCCCCTCCCCCGCGCTGCCGCCGACGCGACGGGAAGCGGAGCCGCCCCGGCGCTGCCTGAGGGACCCGCCCCGCCCGCCCCGGCGTCCCCAGAGGCGGCCTGGCCGCCGCCTGCTCGCCCCGCCGAGGCGACGCCCCCCACCCCGCGGCGCGCGCTGGGGCCGCCGGCGCGCGGTACCTGCGCTGGAAGTCCGTCTCGAAGGGGGCCAGGTAGGGGTCCCGTTCCAGCAACTGCGGCAGCTTCGGCGGCTGCTGGGGCTGCGTGCAGGCGGCGGCCGCCATCTTTGCCCGCCGCGGGACCCGCGCCGCGCGGCGCCGCCGCTATATACGCACCCAGGGGGTAGGGGGGGCAGGCGGGCGAGGCGACCCCTCTGCCTCTCAGCGCCCGGCGCCGCCCACCGGCCGGGGCAGCCCGCGGGGGCCGGGATGGGGCGGCCGCCTCCGCCGCCCCTCCCCGCCCGCTACGCGGGCAGCAATGGGGCGAGCCGGGCTGCGCTGCCCCCGTGCTACCCGTGGCGGCAGTGTCGGTGTAAGAACTGTGGGGACCGCGGGGAGTCAGGGCTGGTGGGAGCGGAATCTTTCCCTGTCTCTCTGACCAGGTTCGACAAGGCCAAACGCAAGATCCTCCACCTGTGTCGGGGCAGTCCGCGGTTTCAGTACAGGCTAGGGGACTATGCGATTGAGGGCAGAGTTCTCAATTACTCGTTGATTGATTGGACATGAGGAGGAGATTCTTCTGTAGAGAAGGACCTGTGGATGCTGGTTGATGAGAAGCTCGACATGAGCTGGCAATGTGCGCTCATAGCCCAGAAGGCCAGCTGTACCCTGAGCTGCATCGCAAGAAGCGTAGCCAGCAGGGCAAGGGAGGGGATTCTCCTCCTCTTCTCCACTCTATTTAGACTCGACCTGGAGGATTGTGCTCAGTTCTGGAATCACCAACAAGAAAGATGTGGAACTGTTGGAACGGGTTTAGAGGAGGGCCATAAAGGTGCTCAGAGGGCTGGAGCACCTCTGCTGTGAGGACAGGCTGAGAGAGTTGGGGTTTTTCAGCCTGGAGAACGGAAGGCTCCTTACAGCAACCTTCTGGTACCTGAAGGGGACCTACAAGAAAGCTGGTGAGGGACTTTTTGCAAGGGCTAGGAGTGATAGGATAAGGGGGGAATGGCTTTAAATTGGAAGGGGGAAGATTTAGATTGGACGTTAGGAAGGAATTCTTCACAGTGAGGGTGGTGAGGCACTGGCACAGGTTTCCCAGGGAAGCTGTGGATGCCCCCTCTGTGGGAGTGTTCAGGGCCAGGTTGGATGAGGCCTTGATCAGCCTGGTCTGGTGGGAGGTGTCCCTGCCTATGGCAGGAGGGGTGGAACTGGATGGGCTTTAAGAAGGTCCCTTCCAACCCAAACCATTCTGTGATTCTCCTCGGACCGGAAGCGGGTTTGGTTTCGCAGCCCCGGCTCCCTCCTCGCAGGAGGGTTAGAGAAGGGAAATGTAAAAACATCCGTCAAAACATTTAGGGATGTCAGTGCTGGCAAGGGCCACCTCTGGGGGCGAGGGAGGAGCACGGCTGCCCTGACTGCTGGGCTATGATACGCCGCCGCGGAGAGGGTCTGGGCAGGTGATGGGTGAGGGGGGCGAGCTGTGCTCTGTCGGCACAGGAAACTTTTGAAAAAGCTGCTGTGGGAGCCGAGGTTCCCGGCAGAGCAGGAGGGGGTGTCTGCCGCCGCTCGGCGGCCCCCAGTTTGTTTTCCTAGTGCCTCTTTGATGTCTTTTTCAGTGTGTCTGCTGCCGGGTGAAGTCTGCGTTCCCACACACAAAAAAATAAACCCCACCACCACCGCCATTGCCACCACCCCCCACCCAACAGATCTAGTGTAATCGTGAGTGCTGGAATAAACTTCTCAACAGTTTGATAGGGTGATGGCGTGCTCACAGACAAGCTCAGCAAAACAAGACTCCGGGGGCATCCATGAGTTCTCATAAACACCGTGTCTGTACAGCAAAATTTACCAGACGCATACAGAATCCTAAACAAAGTAAGATTAATTGATCCTAATGCAGTTCTAAAGGCTGAATAGCGCAGGTATATTGCTGTGGAAGTTTTTGGCCTAATATCAGCATATCTCGGTTTTGGATAGGCCACCAAATATCCAAGGCAACTAATCACTAGCCTGACTGTGCCTCTAGGCCAGCATTTAGCACTTTTATTTAAGGTCCAGCAATTTTCTTTTGTTTAGACATGTGGTGAGAACGGTTATTTAGAGGCCTCTTTTGAATGTTTTCCAGTCACGGTTTATAAACTTTTCAGCTCCTAGATGCCTTACCTTGTTTCCACAACCATCTCCTAAATTGTCCTCAGTTTGTAACTCATCTCTCCAGTCTTGGCGTCCTTTGAATTTTAGTGCTGCTTCCCGTAACTGTCTACCAGATAACTTAAGAGCACAGTGAGTAATGAACATTAGCAATTTGTTTATTACTTTACCCAAAATTGGCTACAGTGAACATTTCCGTAATGATTTGTTTCATAAGCAGCATACATTTAACTACAATATATTTTCTTCCGTGCAGCAGTTTCTAAACACACACACAAAAATCCAAGTGCTTTTGTCCTTTTAGCCTTATGGAGTACTCAGTGGCCTAAGAAGAAGCAGGGCAATACTCATACTGTTTTGCTATAGAAGTTGTCCCAGCAAAACGCCGAAGCATTTTTTTTTTTGGTTTCTGAGAGAAGTAGCATCTATGCTGTAGCAGAACTACCTATCATATCCAGCTCTGATAGAGCAAGATTTCTTTTCTTCAGTCTTACTGGAGACCGAAAAACTGGTTTTAAAATTACCTGTGCTTCTCAAAACTTTCTTCGTGACAGTGCGTGCGCTAAACCAAAGTTTAACAACTCTGTCATCTTATTATTATTTCTGGCATCATACTGTGTACATCGTGTTCTTTTGCAAATGTGTCAGTCATTCTCACAGTTAGTTAGTTTGGCCAACAAAAAGGAGAAAAATTCCAGCTGATTATCAAGAGCCAGGAAATTTATATTTTGCAATAGTTACGTGTTACCTGTGCTACTGCTTTGGGGCTTCCAGCTCTTTGGTATTGGAGGAGTTGGCTGCTGTTGAAGCAGAGGTTGAGAGGGTTTTTCCTGCAACCTTTGAATTCATAAGCATAGGAAACAGGAGCTTCACTCCTCGCACAGTCTCTTTCGTTTTCTTCATTTTCAGAAAGCTCAGACAAGTTCGCAGCACCCCTGTTAGGTGTTTGGCATAAACACAAGAGAGAGATTTATAAACCTGCTTTAGAAATTTGTGTAAGCACAGGAATATAGCTGTGGCTTTCAGCTCCCTGAAGACAGGGGGCCTCTTCGTAACCTTCGTTTAGAAGATTTTGAGTAGAAATGACACAGTATCCAGCCACACATCAAGAAATGTTGAAATTCAGGATGTTAAATTCTGCAAATACCCACTGTCCCTATAATAGACAAAGCTCAAATGCTATATTTAACACTCTGTGAACTGGGAAATTAATAACCATACCAGTTGTATCTTGTTTAAAACTTGGGCATGATGTTTTTATCTGCCTGCTTTGTCACAATTAGCTCAAAGATATTAAGGCATGTATTATTGTGATCATCTGTTACTCCATGATCTAGCTGAGATTCAAAGGCCAAGGCTTTTGGGACACTGCCATTTCATTTTCTAACTGGAGGCAAAAATGGCAGTTCAAACAATGGATACTGTCCCTGAATATGTCTTTATGCATTTGTCAGAGATTGATAGAAAGCTGGCAGCTACCAGTAGAAATAGGAATAGGGGTACTGTAATAACTGCTCTTTTTGGTGACAGCGGTAGATCATGTAGGAGTGGTGCTTAAGTCATGTGTCTGCCACCCAGTTACTGTGACGCTGGAGTATATCAATCCACTCTAAACTAGTCTTTCAAAGGATGCTTGTGCTTAAGTTATGTGTCCTTTAAAATGTTGTATGGCAATGCTGAGAAGGAACTGTATCATTAGAATTATTGAAATATCAATTTAGATTTAATTGTGCAAAGTTTAAACAGAAATCAGTTTGGGATTAAAGAGCATTCAAGATTTTGAAAGCACTGGAAAAAAAGAGCAAATTGACTACTCTTGTTATGCAGCGCATGTATCTTGACTCACGTATATTTTTTGATTATTTTGCAAAAGATGACAGAGAAGCTAAACTGTAGGAACCAGGTTAGGAAAAATTCTTTTTTAATTAAGTTTCTGGTTCAGATTCTTCCTCATCAATCATCTCAGTTAGCTTCTCAGCTGGAATGGATGTGTGTGGTCTATAGCTTTGGACTTTCTCTTTCAGAGCCAGTACCTGCATTCCAGGTGCTTCTAAATTGAGTGGCTCAGAGCAAACCTGGTCCCTGGTCCTTGCCTGGATCTGTAACACACTCGCAGATCCGTCGGGAGTCATCTTCGGGGCACATGATTCTGCACTACAGCTGTCATGCACTACTACTAGTTTCTAGACAGCCCAATCCCACAGCTATGAGAATAGTTAATGAGATGAGTACATCATAGGTAAGTTACAATGTGGTCCTCAGCATCCTGGTTCTCAGGTTGTCCAGAGCAGGAATATGGTGAGGATTCGCTTCTAGCCTGCAGGGACCGAAAGAGGGCGGTGGCCAAGAATGATATGTACTCAGTTTTTATTCCAATATAGACATAAATGGGACATTGCAAAAGTCCATACAAGCTACAGCATGGTCCAGATACCACAAAGTACTTCCTAGCCTATTCCATCAGCTGTGCTCTGTTTAGCTGTGGGCAGCCTAGACTCCTAGTTTAATTCAACTGAGAAGAGATTGCAAGTACCAAAGACAGCAAAATATTTTTTTAACTTTACTGTTGAGAACATTTAAGAATTATTGCTCTCTTAATGTGACAAGTCACAAGAGATGCCTTTTGTATGTTTAAATTCAGTACTTAATGGTGTTTCCAAGTTTTGTCATCGTTTTAGTCTGGGCAGAACTATTCAAAATTCCTTTTCCTGAAAACCACTTTACATCTAGGTGTACTTTGCTTGCTTGCATGTGAGTGGCTGTATGCATTTTTTATTTCCATTGCACCTTTTGATGTCTTAAAGATGAGAAGTAGTCCATGGTGAAGGACTGAGAAGCACAGGAATACATCACCTCTCTTTCCCTGTGCCTATACTGGACCACTCAAGAAGGGGTCCTATTAAGGAAGGTTGTTCCCGTGGAAGGAGGCAACTGTTCAAAAAGATTAAAGTTTCGTTATTCCACAAGGAATGAATCTTGAAGGATTCCCTGCGTCCTTTAGAGACGTGTCAGATATCTGAGCATGTTACAGTACACATTGCAGCTTCCCACCTTTGGACTGGTTTCTGCATGTGCAGTACATAACACAAATGGAGTTCAAAATGTGAAAGATACCAGCTTATTTTGACACATTATGCAGCCATACTTACCTCAATTATTTGTTCAAGAATCTATAAGAAATCAATTGCACAGTTGTCATTCAGATCCAATACAAAAAAAAAAAAAATTCTGTTAACTTCTTATCATTTATTGTTGTAGTCTTCTGAGGTCAAGCAGTGGGAATGGAGATGTTTAAACAAGATACTTGTCTTTGGATTCTCCAATGTGAGACATGCAGGAGAAGAAAAATGGTTAATGTTGCACAGCTACTGCCAAATCCAGACCTCAACAGCATGTCACAGTTCCATAATTAAAACTGCACTTCTAGTAAGGATTCAACTGATTGATTGCATACAAAGAACAAAGCACATATTCTTGAAAATGTAGCAAACATTCCAAGAATCCACTAGTATATCCATTAATTAGTTCATAGGTTTAGGGGTTTCATTTTTGGGTTTGGTTTTGGGTTTTTTGTGGGTTGTAGGGTATTCACTGAAACTGTCTTTCAGGTTTTACCTCTGCCCTGCCATGGTATGAAGAGCTTTAAATAACAACACATTTTTAAAGATCAAAACTAATGTACAATCTGAAATACTAAAAAGCCAGTTTCAGGGTTGTCAAATTCCAGAAAATGCTCTTGATGGGAATGCTGTTTGCACTTGCCATGCAGAGGAAAATGAAAACACATTCTGACAACCTGAAAGTCCTAGATAATGGCTGCTTCTTGCTTTCAAAATATTGCAGTATTGTGATTTGATGTATATTATTTTGTGTAAGAGTATAGAAAATGTAAATATCTTTCTTAGTTGTTTACACAGTAATCAAGGCACTTCAAAGTTTGACACCAATTAAAAAGTATCAGCAGATGTAGAACAATATTTGTTGTGAAGATGCCTGTGAGCCTCACTAAAAAAAGGATTTAATTTAGCAGAAAGTCTTTAGTTTCAAGTAAGGATTTGTGAAACACTTCAAGAATACAAAATGCAGGAATATCATAATAATTTTTATGTCATATATACTCTTGCATTTATGCCTTCTATACATATTTCTCAAAAGTAATTACTGCTAGTAGTAACAACCTCCTACGACTGTCACTGCTCCTGTTTCCTGATATTTGCATATATGTTTATGGTTGGGAAAAGAACATAAAATGTTTGGGACTCTCTGTCCTTAATGCCGTACTCACAATACTTGATAACTGTCACTTCTGTCTTACCAATGTGCATTTATCTGTAACACAGGAGATAAGTAGCTTGAGCTTTCCAGTATAGTCCCAGAGAAATGTCTGTGCTGTTATTGCATTAGACTTCTGTAACAATACACTATTAAAAAAGCAACTTACTAACTCTAGTCAAATATTTTATGCTTTATATCCAATGTACTTAAAGTGAAGAATGGAACACTATGGCTTTGGCAGCGATTTTGCTTTCTTTCATTGTTCATTGCCAAGTCTTTCCTAAAATCCCTGAGCAATAACCTTACTGAAGACCAGTTGCATAGTCCCACCTTCCTCCCTGAAACACTATGGGCATTTAGGCTGCCTGGCCTTTTACTCAGAAAAGAAAATGAGGTTGCCAGATATTCATTCAGAGGGTAATACATCTAATCCTGGGGGAGGTCAAGTGAGGTTAGCAGAAAGGAGGAGATGTATATTGCTAGTGCTTTGACAGCTCTGTCAATATAAATTCATTAGTGTGTATAGAACTATTTTAGTTTTCAAAAAGCAGGCTAGTACCTGAGTTGCATTCATGGATTTAAGAGTGCAGTGAGTTCACCGCAGTAAAAGCAGATGAATCTGGTGCAAACTGTGTGTGAAGTGCAGAATTTTCTGGCACCTTTGCTTTTTCTCTTAATATTATGCCCACCTTCCCAGGGTGCATCTAGGTCCTGAAGTTGACAGTTTAAGCCTTCCTTAGGCAGATGGGAGCATATGTGCTATGACAAGGCATTGACCTCCTGAGGTCTTTGCTACACACAGTCTGATGTTCATAGGAGGAGTGAGTGTCTCCCTCCTCAATTTTGAGATTCCCAGCTGAAGTCTGACAACTGTACAACAACCTCTCCCAGACGCCGTTGACATTAAAGATGCTGTTGGTCATGCAGGGACTGCCGGAGGCTGTCAGATCCTTTCCCCCAGCAGCACTCAGATGCAAACTCATATAGGTTTAGCAAGTAAGTCAGGCACTAGGCAAGCAGTCGCCATGGCAAAGAGTCACATGTACTAGGCTAAAATTCCCCTTTTTGATAGATGATCTGCTAAACGCAGATTAATCGTTACGTAAGTTCAGCAAAGATGTTCCAAGCTCTCATGTAACTCACGGCTTCTTAACAAGGCTGAGTGACGGCTCTTGAAAATAATTTTTTCCTGTGTGGTCTTGTGTGATATTAACACTTAAGGGTCTGAGGGTATAATGATTTATAACCATTGTACGATCACCAAAGCTGGTATAACAACTAAAATTACAACTGTAGGTTATAAGCTAAGTTTAGGTTTCTGTAGATGTCAGAGACGGTAGTCTTACTTTTAAGGTAATGATGTAATTTGTATCTTTACATTGCATGTATGTTTATCATTGGCCATGTTACACACTATGAGGTAGTTCACAGTGATTTCTGGATGTATATGAACATAGCTGAATCCTGCACAGCACAATGACTAGAACAATTTCATAATCACATCTTGGTCAAATTCTGGTCTAAACAATGGTCCAAACATTGAAAACTAGTGTCCTTATATACGTAATGCATGTGTTGAGCTGTTGTTTTTCTGACAACTGCCTGAATATACTATGAAGAACATCTTTCATGTTCATTAATCCATCTTCACAAATGCACATCTCATCTCAGAAATGGTATAGCCATACTTCTCCAAAATTACCTGATTAGCTCCAGTTGATTAATCATGCAAGGTTACTTATTATAAATTTAAGTAACATTTTGATACTCTATCAGCTTAGGGACCCTTGATTTCCACAATTTTCTACGTGTCTTAAAATATCCCCAGTACAATAAATGAAGGTGCAGTCTTCACAATCCCAGGGATACATACCTACACTTGCAGGTATGCAATATGTTGCCATAGGTGATTGTATTGCATGCAATACGGTTTTCCATAGGAAATATTTTTATACCACAGTGATTCGTCTTTTATTCTTTGAACACTCAAAATTCTGTATTTTTTAAAAAGTGTAGAAAGATTCATCCAAGCCAAACACATATACACACACATTTTTTGTTAGGAACATAGATATTCATAGATTGGGAAGAAGTGCATCTGTCTTCAGACAGAGAAACAGGTTTTGTCTTGCTTGGAAATGAATACTTTAGGTTGGATCCTTTGTCCTTTATTACCCATGTTTGTATATTGCTCTTCTTTTTAAACTCAGCTATGGCATTTGAGTTAAAAATATGGCTTTCATGTTTCCTATATGGTTGTATCATAATAACAATATGTGGTAAAGAAAACTAAGCAATATGCAGCCTACGGTGGGCATGGGTTTGGAAGAGATTGCTCATATTATGCTATTGGTGGAAGGTAAAATAAGCAAATATTATTATTAATAATTATCTTAGTTACCTAGGCACCTCCCTCAAAATGAGTTTCTGAGAATAATCATATTAATTATCTGCATTTCTGTTTCCCAAATACTTTAAGTACAGAGTAAACTGCAGATGCTTCATTACTACATAGTAAGAAAATTTATTTTGTATTATTGATAACTTTAGTAATCCTCCACCTGTTTTTCTTTTGCTTTGGTTGCATCTCTTTGTAACAAACAAGTAATCATTTATATTTTAATTCAAATAGCAATCTTCACATTTATACATGATTTTTCACCTTAAGATATTAATTACAATCATGTATTATATGGTTAATTTTGGGGTTTCCATGTTAATGTGTTCGAAATTCAATTAGAATAGTTTAAGGACTGATGATTCTCATTCTGTGTTCCTTTTTTGATATCTCTGAGCCTTTTGTTTATCTTTCAAAATTCTCCCTGGATGTTGGATTCAGTCACCTAATCCTGCTCAAGAAATGGTTGATATCACTGCCCAATCTGATTTCATTTTAACCAGCCACTTGGTGCAGTTAGTGCTCACATTCATGCAATCACCTCCTGCAGCATAGCATCATGCATCAGCAGTCACATTCTCACAGCGGTTCTGGTTTCTCCTGCTTGAATATTCAGCTTCTTTGTTTGTTAGCACTTCATTCTTTTCCTTTGCCTGCCTAATCAGAATAGCCTTCTGTATTGTACAGAGCACAACCTGTGCCAGGTGTTCAATCGTTTTGCATTATATTGTCTTCTCGGGCAATATCCAGGCTTTTCATTTTCCACTTGTCCCGTAGTTCCACCAGGAAAGCATGCTATCTCCAGTGGTCAGGCTGTACTTCGGTATCTATAAGGGTGAAGTGTAAGCAATTGCCTTTTTCCTTATGCCAGTCTTCAGTTAGTGATTTGGTAGGAGGCTTTTTTGAAATATTGTCCCAGCACTCTTCCCAAGTTTTCTCACGTTGTTTCCATGTGTGTTTGTGCTAGGTCTAACTGTTTTCTTACTACGCCATTTCCTGCCACCGCCTGTATGCATAGACAACTTCGCTGTTTCTTTTACTTTGTCATCCTCCCTTTGCCATATATTACAAACAGAATTATTTGAGAGTAAATGCTAACAAAATAACAGGTTTTACAGCTTCTAAATCATCTGCTCATGGATTTTTTGTGGGTTTTTTTTTCCTTGTTGACTATTATTTAGTGTCTCCTATATAATTTCTTCCTTCATATGGGCTGCTAGGCCATTCAATACTGTGCCAGTATCTATAGGAACTGAAACTAAATGTATTCTTGTTTCGAGGCTGTCTACTACAGCTTTTTAAATGCATCCTGGTCTAAATTCAAGGCTTGTCCATCTCCACTGTGCTCAAAACTTTGAACAGAACCCAACAGCTTTTACTGCTTCTAATGTATTTCTTTTGGCTTGTGATCATCCAGGTGATATAATCTTTCAAAATCTAGCACTCAATTTTATGTTCATACAGTGTTGGAATAGGCAGTTGCTACTGCAGGAGCAGAGTGAGCATGTCTATTAATGAACTGGTTTTGTTTTTCTCCTTCCTTGATTATCCTGTTAGTCTACCTGGTTTTGTCACTGTTCCTCTTGTTTCCTTGGATCCTTAATGATCATTAATCCTGAATCACCTAGGCTGCACAAAATTCATCTGTTTTACTGTAAATGAGATAACTGGCAGGATACAGGAATGCACACCTGCTGCATTCATGGTTCTCTATGATGACGATAGGCTTCTGTCTACAAAAGCTTTTGCAGAGTGTTGGTTGCTCACCAACATACTGAAAGGGTCCATAGAAGGGCTTGCCCACGTATCTCCACTGGTTTGTTACACTCAAAATCTTATGTACTACACCATATACATAGCACTAAGAATTTAATGTTAGTCCACTAAATATTCTGTCAGTCCAAATTATCTGATTAACATAGAAGAGCCTCATTCACCTTTCCAATGTGCTGTGTTCTGAGATTGTCAGTTTAAGTCTTCCTAATGCAGATCATAGAATCGTAGAATCACCCAGTTGGAAAAGACCCCTCAGATCGTTGAGTCCAACCGGATCTGTCCACTACTAAATCATATCCCTGAGCACTTCATCTACCTGTCTTTTAAATGAGAGAGGGGGCTTACTTTACAACAAGTCATCAGACCCTGAGGTCTTCATGAGAAGAACATTGATGGTCACGTTGGGGGGGGGTTATGGGGTGTTCCGATTCCTCCGTCTTGGGTAGGTTTGGTTTTATTTTTGAACGTTTTCCTCACACCGTCTGCTTCCCTGTCATTGATGCTCAGTGGGTTTGAATATTGCACAATGTCTTTACTCCAGGACTCTCAGCACATATCTGCTATCCTCTGCAATTTTCTTCCACTATTATACAAGCATTAACTCTAATAATGTCAGTAGTTTCAATAATATGAAACTGTAGCGCCTTAGTGGAGACTCCAGGAGACGGATTAGAAAGAAGTGGTTGATTTTTCAAATGCACACTAGTTTTGCTGAAATACATAGTCAGCAGAGCTGTATAAATCTAGAGGTTATTGCATCATTAAGTTCAAATTTGTCATTTAGCTACTGGAGTAATGCAGCTATAAATGGAAGACATCACGAACACATGTAATGTTGCAGTACAAAGGCCCATTTTACACTCTGCCTGCAATTTAGTAGTTTGTCAATATAGAATATAAAATTCTGACTCCAGTATCTTTTTATTTCTGATTTTGCAGATTTTACCAAATTTATGTAAAAAAATTCTGACACATTATGAAAAGACTTACATCCACAACTGTTGAGGCCATGAGCAAATCAGCTGATTGTGCGCTACTCTTTTATGTTAACCAACTGTTCTTGGATAAATATGCTGTAGAAATATGTAAGTATTCAAAATGCTCTGTCCTGGTGAAAAATTACAAATATTTTTATGTGTTGTTTTATTCCAGCTCTTTTTCCTCAAAGAAGCTGAAATATGAATAATTGCGGTAGGATAAATGACAATACAGGAGCAGCAGGTATACTGAGTCTCTGGAAGCCTTCTTCTGTTTACTTTGTATCATGACTGACTCTCATCATATTGTTCTAGGCAAAATTATTCTATAAACAAGTATTTTTGTTTTAATATCAACCTTCTATAAATTTAACGTTATTTTTTATCCAGTGATAGATTTCACTGCCTCTAGTCATGCAGGGCAGTAGTAGTCAAATACCAGCTGTATTAATATACTAGAAAGAAGGGGTCCTTTCAAAAGTCTTTCATGTCTTACCTTCATTAAAACTTAGTCTCACAAATCACACGAAGATCTTCTGACATTTTTCTGTTGGTCATTATCTTTCCCTTTTACCATTTGCACATAAGGCATTAATGTAGGGAGGTGATTTCTTCATTGATAAAATTGTTGACTAAATTGTTAGAATTGCTTGTTCTTTTTCCTTCTTCTGCTGTTTCAGCTGCATACGCTTAAAATACTGAATTGTTGTAACATGCTCTAAGAGTTTATTAATTATCTGTTGCTTCTTGACCTATGTAGTCCTTCAGCTGTCTCCTTGGTAACTCCTGTGTTTGTTGTCATCTGTTTCAACACATGCACAAGGAAAACTCACAAAGGTTTCCTTGCAGGGAGCTGAGTCATTCTCTAAATCAGGACCATCATCCTCTGCACACAAAATATTCTTCTGCAGAACTTAAGGGCAAGTATTACCTATGTGATTTTGCACAAGATGTTTTCACTTTCCTTATTTAAGTTACTTGTGTGTCAGACTGAAAAGCACACAATGTAGCAGTTCGTACCAAAATCTTCTTTGTATTCATATAGTATCTGTTATGTAATGCTGAAAACTTAGTTATCTTTCTCCATTCTGTGTTTTATTTTATATTTTAATCAGTTCACATTTCAAAATATACTCACATCTTCGCTGGCTTGGTTTTTGTACATACATTTGATTTCTGTGAACTGTGACTACTTTCCTGTCATCCAGGAAACCTCTAGTTCTTATGGAACATAACCTTCTGTACAATAAAATTGCTGTTCCGATCATACCATGAAAATATGCTCACAGTGAATATCAATCTGACTTAAGTCATCCGATATACCTAACATTTGAAAGAGCTGACTAATGGGGCCATATATTAGACATCCTGAAAGTGAGAACAAAGCAAGACGAGCTGTTTATAGCTTGTCCTTTTCTTAAAACTATAAAATACCATACATATTCTTTGTATTTTTGTATGAGAAGACTTGCTTTTAATCTTGTGTCTGTTCTTGCCAAAAATGTGCATTCTGGTAGGCTGGAACCACTCCAGCACAACTACAAGTTGTAGGAGTGAAATTATTTTTTCTGTTTATATGCAAATTGCTGGGTTACTTGCAGCTCTGAATAAGATTTACATGAAGACTTCTGAAGAACTCTGTGTTTGAGTTGTATTGCACTGCTTGAAACGAAACTTTTCAGCTGATTTCTCCAGTATAATTCTTATCATGCTTTAGGAATTTTAATACTAGCTCTGTTTTTATAAATACTACCTTTATTGAATTTGTAGTCTCCTAAATTAATACTCCTTTTTATTTTATTTTCCTTGCTTTATTTTGCTTTCATATTTATCTCATTCCTATTGCATGTCCAGCTCTTTTTTGGTTTAATGTGGGTTTTTTTCCTCTTTTTTACAGTAAGTCATGTGGCATTGCTATCCTTAAGGAATTTAAAGTTACACAGAAGAAGAAAACAGAGCCCCATGTCAATTGATGAGAATAGGCTTTATGGCTTCTCTGTGATCTCATTGTGTGTTGGTAAAAGGGCAGAACTGTGGAATAAAGGTACAAGTGTCAGCAAAATATTTCCCTGGATTTGTAAGAAGTTGCACAAGGAATCATTCCTTTTCTGTAAAATGAAGCATGGCTATTCATAACTGCAAAAACAAACCAACACGGCCAGCAACAGAAAAATAACTGCCATGTATTGTTTCGTGTTTTTCTGATTTCTTCAGAATGAAGCATGGATATTTGTATTTTTTTAAAAAAAAGTCAACAATAAAAAAACTTCACCTGTTGTCTACTCCTTTTGTTAAATCTGAAAATGTTTTGCAAATTTAGCTTAAATGATTAGTCAGGTGTCTTTCCCTCGTTTTTCATCTTCATAATAAACTTAAGTATTTCAGCTTTTAGTGTCTGTTCTTCTTGTTCAAAGTATTTCATTTGTATGTTGCGAACCAATTTTTTATAAACATCAAGACCTCTTTCAGCTCTGACACAATAGTGGTGAACTGAGATGGTTTCTGTTGTATTTTTGTAGTAAATTACATTCATTTTATGAGCTGTTCAATACTCAGAAACAAGAAAACAAGACTTTTTATAAATTTGAACCGCGTACATTGTGCCTTTCAGGTTAATGTATTTTACGTACTGCTTTGAGTACAAGTTTGCAAATTAAGGGAAAGACGTTTGGTTAGTTTTATTCTCTTTATTCTTTTCAAAAGTCTTTTGTATTGTATATTAGCTCTATTAGTAAAAAATATAAAATCTTCTCTGATAACTTCCCATTATGTTAGAGAAGATTCAACAAAGGCTTTTGAGTTTTTTGTCTTACATTGTAAACCAGGGTAGTTAAAAAAAAAAAATCTTTCTTCTAAGAGTATAGTATCTGTGTGTAAATATAACACTGTCATTCATAGTTAAAGATAATACGCAGAGTTTATAGCGCTGGGTGCTATTTAAAAATCAAAAGTAGCACAGTCAGAATGTAGTCAGGTTTGGAGGAGCAGTACATAAAAGTTATCCCTCAAGAACATATCCTTCTAAAGGGTAACCAAATATTATTTCATGTGGTGCTGTATAATTGATATGACTTGGAATTCCCCCTCTTGTAACAGTTTTTGATCTAGCTGTTAAGTTTGACAGGGTAAGGTTAAACCTCCTTCTCCTATCACGGGTTAGGAAATACTTCTAGTGCTAAGAATAGCTCATTAAAGGTGGATGGAAAGTCTCTTTTTCCAATGTACATATTAATTACCATAACACTCAGGGAATTTATCTTTACTGGCAGAAGGACATACCTTGCTGCTCTATCAATGAAAACTGATTTTCTTGTTGATTAAAACTGTCACTTGCATGGAATAACCAAGTCCAATGAAGTAAAAACAGGGCAAGTGGAGTAAGGTTTTGTGAAAATATATGGTCCTATTCTAAGCAAAACAGCACCTCTTTTTTTAGAGAGAATTTGAATTGAACACAGGACTTTTTCAGTAAACTCAGATGATCTGATCTGCTGTTTTTCTGGAACTCATATGACCCTCTGTTGAATTATTGGCTTTGCAGCAATGTTCCCGTTGGCAGAAAACACTTCAGTAAGTAAACTTACCAATATGCTTGAACCTTAGAACTTTAGGTGAGCAGTGCCAGGAATATCTGCAGCCTGAAGGCAGAGGCAAAACTCTCCTTTCCTCCTACAGTATATATGGAAGACCCTTGGTAAGGAAGAAAGGCTAGAGAATGTATACATCACCAGATATGTCTTTCCCTTTCCCAATGACACCCTTGCTCTCTCTCTTATTCTCTGCACCAGCACAGAGAGAACCACTATGTAATCACAGTTGAAGATCTATGCTATAATGCCTTCTTCTGTTCAATCTAAAAAAAAAATTCGACACACCTCCCAGACTGCAGTGCACTGCAAGTAAAATATATCCCTATACGCAGCTTTACTTGCCTTTCTGTTCAGCTGCTGAAAAAAGATACGAATGGTATTTAAAATGTAGATAGATATCTAGAGTTTATGCCAAGTGTGTGATTTGGGGATAACTGTCAGAGTTGCAAGGCAAACAAGAAGCTGTCCAGCACTGGATAATGACACTGCTTTTCTGTAATCCAGTTAAGGATCTACTCTTCCTACTAAGAACTGCAATAGAACAGGTGTGTCCAGGTCATCATCATCACACAGTGACAAAGTATGGAAGAAAGATTTCAGCATATCTTCAAACCACATGGTACCGGGGGAAAACTGCTAAATAAATGATATCAGCATAATTAGGGAGAAGAAGTGTAGCTAAGAGGTCTGTTAATTCAAAGGAAATGGTCACCACCGCTGCTGCAGAGGTGAAGTGGAAAAAAAGTAATGCATAATTTAGAATGCTTTATGCTTTTAATAAAAATTCACAGTATTTTATTAAAACTTGGCCAATTTTTCAACAAAAATCTTAACAAAAAATATGGCATAATTATTTAAATACTTAACTGTGACCCACTGGTATTGAAGGGAAATACAAAGCATTAACCCTTTTAGAAACTTTTTCTCCTGTTGTTTAAAATCTTATGAATTTTAAATCTCTACATTATTTTTAGTCTATAGGTAATCCACAGATAATCAGGGACCAACATTCATGTCTGGAAATTTTGAGTTTCTTTGTCTTATTTTGTCTGAACTCGTATGATATTCCTGCTAGCTGTGGATACTTAGCACATTGCTGGTGCTAGATGGTTTAGCTTGACTAGTTCAGATATTGTTTTGAGTGATTTTTGTCTGACAATAGTTTAAAGTTTGTTGTTTTAAGGCTGTGATCATCAAAATCCAAAAGGAATGGTAAATTACTGAATATGTTCTTTTACCAGATAGTCGCAGAAATATTTTTAAGCATTAACTGACTATCAAATAGCAGTGCCTTTATATCGAGTAGTGCCATCTCCCATGGGACAAGAACAGTTGCTGGACCTTGCCTCTACCTAATCTCTTCAGTGCACAGTCTTTCTGAGTGACAGAGCTCTGCCCATGTGTTACCATAACAGAACTCCCCTGAGACACTATCCTTTAAACTTGATGATCCAACAGCACCCCATATTCTTTATTTCTGCATTTAAATCTCCTTCCCAGAAGTACATCTGTTAAATGGCTGAATTTCAGTATGTTTGATTTTTTCTAGTTTGAATGTTGTACAGCTACCAGTTTTTGTCCAAGCCCCAAAGAGGCATCTCTTTGTTTCAAACCTGATTAATGCAGTAAGTAAAACAACGATGCACCTTTGCATCACGCTTGTCTCTTGGTAGTGGACTGCTGTGCAGTGACTTGTAACCTCTCCTAGAACCATTTTACAGGAAAAATGACAAAATGTTTCTCCATCTGTATCTTGCTGTAAAGCTTGTCCTCTGCAATATGTGAAAAAGTTGACTTGCTGCTGGTATGCCAGGCAGTACTGCCAGTGTCACAGGTCTTCTGCTCAGCACCCATCATTGTTCTTCACCACAGTTCTGGAAATGATAGCTTCCTATCTCCCTCCTGGGCTGGGTTTGCCCCAAGTTGTAGAACTTAAAAAATTGGAAAGCGGGTCTTTAACCTGAAGAAAGGCAAAGTAGGTCATTCCTCAGTTAACCATTCCACCATTTCTGTTTTCATAACTGTTGATATATTCTTGGAAATACTGCTAATCACAGTCTGGTTCCCTGCTTCCTTGAGTCTTTGATTAATTTCAAGCAAATTCATCATGAAAATACCAAGCAGTTAAACTGAGATATGTATAATATTCATGAAGCAGGTATCACCCCAAGTTCGAATAAAGTCAGAGGCACTTAGCGTGATGGTTACCTTTCATTCAGTATAAGGAAGGATCAAATTATGACCCTTACTACAGTTGTTAGAGAAACCTAACACTGTTCATTTTAACTACTACATTAATTAAATATGATTGTTTTTAATGGGATGATTCTTGGTAGCATTACAAATGGCAAAAAATGGCAGAAAGGAATTTTTTTTTGGATGACCTGATACTTTAGCCACCCCAGGCAGTCATCTTATGTTCCTCCCTCCTCAGAGAAACATCTGTGGGAGAGATAGTGGCAGGCTGAGGCCTCAGAAGAGTTCTCAAGGCACAAGTCATAGATAAGCCAGTTTACTGGAGTTAATTTCCTGATCTATTTCATGCCACTGCTCTACAGTATTATATTCATCCTCCTATCCTCAGGACTTTTTTTGGCTTTTTTCATCTGCCATTCCTAAAGGCAAATTGCAGACTTTAATCCTGAAGAGCAAGGATGTTAATTGGGTTGAAAATGATATTGATGTATCTGATTTTGTCTCATCTATAGTGCTTTTGCTACTCTCAGGACACTGGAATGCACTTGCTTCCCAGAACGTAGGCTTGAATGCGTGTTTTTCTGTGTTGCACTCACCTCCTCCCTTGACCTATTATCAGTGGCACATTACACAGCGAATCAAACATGATACCCATGATATTTCTCCTTATTCTGTTTTCAGTAAGAGCTGGTATATGCTTAAGACTTTTTTTGATATTTATTGTGTCAGTTAAAACATAATTAGCTCCATGAAAAGGAAGGGGATTAACTACCTCCACTTCAGCTGAGACCTCTATCACCTTTTACATTTCAGACATCCATTTGGTTCTTCAGCTATTTCAATTACCAGTCAAGGAGGGTTTTAAGTCTGCACCATAATAATACTTGCAATTACTAGTAAATAGCATTTTACAGCATTAACTAGTCTGTCCTTACTATATCCTTTTCAGGCAGGCAAATAAATGTTATTATCCTCATTTTACAAACACATTGATTAAGTGACTTGCCTAAAGGCCACACATCAATTTCAATGTCAGTGCCAAGATTAGCACAGAGAAACTTCTGGATTGCAGTCACAGAAAAAAGTAATCTGTATTATCAAGTCCACCCCCACTCAGAAACAAGTAATCACGATGTGTAGTCTAGATAGCATTTACCCGCTGCACATTCCCAGTATGCCTGTATGCTTTCTCCACTTGTTAAGTGGCTTCTTGATGATGGCTGAAAGTTATTCCCATTACGTCTCTAACATGGGAAGATTTTCTATCTACCTCCTTGTTTCAACCCAAGAGCTAGAAAGTACTGCCTGGAGAACCTGTGAAACTCCCACATCAGTGTCTGAGCTTGTGGAGGGCAAGGGAAAGAAGAGGGGCTCAGCTGCTCTCTGAACGGCAACTTGAAGAATGAACAATGACGTGAAGAAGCAGGAAGGATTAGGAAGCAATTAGGAAAATTATCCACCATTTGAAGTTTAGGGAGTGGGAGGGCTTGCCTCTCCAACCAAGAAACTTTTCAGGCTTTAGGTGGTGTACAACAGGTACAATTCTATTGCTGTTGTACCTACTCTTTGGAAATCGTGGCGGTTGCATCAGTAACAAGGGAAACAGTTCTAAAAAGCAGTAGCATATCTAGTCCTGAATCTGTTGAGCTGTTGGTTAAATTGCTTAAATTGTTTAAAAGCTCCTGCTTTTAAATTTGAAAAGAATTTTGGATTTGATAGCTGTTTCTCCATTGTCTAGTTTACACAGACAGACTGTGTCTGTATTCACCTCCTGACCAATGAGGAACGTAGACCTTACTGCATGCATGGGCTGTGTATGACAAATGAAATTATAGCAAGTAATATAGCATGCAAAAATCTGTTAAACACTACTGAGTTTCTAGTGTTAAAAACCTACTCTGTTTACAAGCAATTATTTCTAAGTGAAAAATACAATGGTGGCTGTATTTTTTTCCCCTCCAGAACAAACCTTCCCTACCTGGAAAAAACAAAACAGAGAAACTCAGGCCAGCACTTTTAACAGCTAATTAAGGCCATCCACGTGTAAAGGTGGCAATGTTTTTTCTGATTTAGGTACAATTCACAAGAGCTTTCTGACTCAACTTCTAAATGTGACAGAAAATCAAAGTAATTGTAAATCTTTTGAACTGCAGTAGTATAGTTCGTCAGCAGATTCACAAATCTATCATTAAAGCCCAGGTGTCATTTGCCAACACCCGAATTTGACCTAGTCATTGAGGCTGATACTGTGCCAATGTCTGAAAGCAGATACACTGAAAAATTGTCCAGCATTTATGATAGATACTGGCATTTCAGACCAGACTCCCAGGCGATGAATTATATTCTTAATAAGCATACATGACAAAGTTAAATTTAGAAGTAGAATTTGAAATAGCTACCAAGGTTTTAACTGAAGGTCATTTTTACTTTTTTTTTAACCCATGCACATGTATACACTCATAGGAAGTATGTGAACCTACCTTCAAAATACCTAGAATATTAGCCGTATGAGTTATACATTTGCCTTTTTTCCTGGCTTTTAAAAGATCGTTTTCTGCATAGAACTAACATCATTCAATTTATAGCTTGTGAGTCACCTGTAGATTGCGGTATCAGAATTATTCAATAGGTTTATGCCTGTCAGAATTTTATATTAACTCCATTATTCATTAACAGAAAAAAGATAAAGCATCTTTCTAAACAAATGCTTAGGAGTGTTTGCTTTCCTGGCACTTCATTGGCTTGGTCTTCTGTGCAACTCTACTCCTTACTGTTCCACCTCATCATACACAGATATGGTAAGTTTAGGTGCATTAAACTGTGATAGAGGGTTAATCTCACCTAATGAAAAAGCAAAACATGGCTGGATGGCCATAGATGTGATTATGTGTTCTGAAGCCTGATAAATATTGTATCACACCACAATTTAAGATGCTCAAGGGCTTTGCAACCTTAATTATATTTTAATGATGGCAACTCTGTTCAATTATGTGCTCTGGCTTCTTCAGAAAAAAACACTTCAGTCTTCAAAATGTTACTGTGGTATTATACATCTCACCTGCAAGGCTGCTGCAATATTTGGGGTATGCTCTGTTGTGTTTAGTGGTAGTTTCGGGTGCTAAGAAATGCAAACCAAAGGCTTCTGTGTTGGGAAAAAAAATGAAAATATAATCAAGAATAATAAAGAGGACTTAATAAGAAAGACAACAAAATAATAGAAGATAGTAATGTTTGCATGAAAATGACATGTTTTCTCTAGCTTGCATGTTCTGTGAAGCAAGTAGCATCTCTAATTTTCTGAGCTGCATTGCACTGCACAGTGGGAACCTCATTTGTGGTTGATCCTTAGGTGATACCATGATCCTGACTGTTGAAAAGAAGTTTTCGTATAGGTTTTCCTGGTTTTTAATTTGTTTTACTGAGGTTCTCATGAACTCTCTGCTACCTCCTTGCTAAAAGAAATTAATGATTTTGACTAGGCACTTTGGATTCCAATCTACAAAAGCACTCAAAGGCATGTGTATGCCCATCTTCTGAAACTTTTAACAGTCTCATTGTTTTTAATTAAACCTCACATCATGAGAATCACAAGCATGTGTTAATGCTTTACTGGATTAAGACTTTCACAATTTTTCCTTTCTCTCCATTTATTTCTAAGACCTAGCTTCTGAAAACTACTGAGTCGATGGTACTTCGGCATTTTATCATGGTTTTGGCTCAGTTTTCTTACTCGAATATTCACTGATAACGTATCTCTTTTATTCAATTCTGGAATCCATTCATGATTTTAATATCTCAAGTCGGAGTGTATAATGAAATGAAATATTCAGCTGTGCTTTAAAAAGGAGTTAAAATTACCTAGTGAACATAGAGTTCTGGTGCAGAAAGCCTTATTTTTCCTTTGAAAAGCCCTTACAAGCAAAAATATTTGTGTTTTTCCAGAAACACAGTTTGTACAGGAACAATGGGTGAAATTCTCTTTGCTTCTCATGTGCAAGGAGTCAGACTAGTTGATCAAAACACTCCCTTTTGGCCTTAAAAATCTCTGAGGTATTTTGAAACTTATGATTTCAGCATCAGATCAATGATGTTATCTTTGCTGCAAAAGTATAATCCTTTGTGATCATTACGGTTGCCATTAGCTGATCATTTTAAATTAACATAACAAAAAATAATTTAAAAAAATTAATTCATATGCGTATCTCCAGAGTTCCAATTTTAAATATGGAAAAAGTGGAGTCAGAAAATGGATATTCACAGGAAGAAGCTGCCTTATAGTTCCCAACCAACCCCTCTGTGGTTGGTTGACCATGGCTGGATGCCAGGTGCCCACCAAAGCCATTCTATCATTCCCCTTCTCAGCTGGACAGGGTGGACAAAGTATAACAAAAGGGTCATGAGTCAAGATAAGGACAGACACCATTTACCATCATGGGCAAAACAGACTTGACTTGGGGGGGAAAAAATTAATTTAATTCATTACCAATCAAATCGGAGTATAGCATAACACAAAATAAAAACTAAGTCTTAAAAGCACCTTTCCTCCACCCCTCCCTTCTTCCTGGGATAACTTTACTCTTTTTCTCTACCTCGTTTCCCCAAGTGGTGCAGGTAGATGAGGAATGGAAGTTGCAGTAAATTCATCATACATTGTCTCTGCTGTTCCTTCCTCATGAGGGGGAGGACTCCTCACACTCTTCCACTGCTCCAGCATAGGGTCCCTCCCACAGGAGACAGTCCCCCATGAACTTCTTCTCAAATGTGATTCCTTCCCATGGTCTGCAGTTCTTCACAAATTGCTCCAGCGTGTGTCCTTTCCATGGGGTGCAGTCCCTTGGGACAGACTACTCTAACATGGGTCTCCCACGGGGTCACAAATCCTGCTGGAAAACCCGCTCTAGCCTGGCCTTCTCTCTCCATGGGTCCACAGATCCTGTCAGGAACTTGCTCCAGTGCAGGCTTCTCATGAGGTCACACCTCCTTCAAGCCCATTCACCTGCTCCAGCGTAGGGACCTCCTTGGGCTGCAGATGGATATCTGCTCCACCATTAACCTCCATGGGCTGCAGAGGGACAGCCTATCTCACTATGGTCTTCACCGTGGGCTGCAGGGGAATCTCTGCTTTGGCACTTGGAGAACCTCCTCCCTCTCTTTCTTCATTGACCTCGGTGGGAACGGTTCTGGCCTCTCCACACAATTAATTGCTGCAGAGCGGTTTCTCTCACATATTCTCGCTCTTCTCTTCTGACTGCTGCTGATTTTGCTCAGTTTTGCTTTCCCCCCCTTCTAAACTATGCTATCCCAGAGGTATAACCAGTTAGCTAGTTAGCTACCACCGTCACTAACTGGCTCAATGTTGGCCAGCGGCAGGTCCATCTTGGAGCCAGCTGGCACTGGCTCTGTCAAATGTAAGGGAAACGTCTAGCAGCTTCTTGCAGAACCCACCCCTGTAGCCCCACGACCACTGCCAAAACCGTGCTACACAAACCCAATATACCCTCCATTATCTTATGGTGCTTTTCAAATAACAGATTTCATGTAACTCAGCTTCTAAAGGGATTTGAAGGTTATTGCACTCCATTCATTTCCAAGCAGACTGGACACTAAAAATAAAAAGAAATGACTCAGAGCTTACCTTTCCTGACTCTAGAGCTGAAATAGTAAATATTTAATAAGGGAAACTTTCTTTCCCAAAGTTATTTTCTTCTTTGTTTTTCTCTATAATAAAAACCAAAATGAATTCCTAAGCACATAGCTGTCTAGGTACCATCCTCATGGATAATTGTGTTTCTGTAGTATGGATTCCTATCCTGCAGAAAAATGAGGATTTTTACTGATGATAATATTCCCAGTAAAGTCATATAACTGAAGAGCTATCATTCACTGTTGGGAGAAAAAAAAAAAAAAATCTCCTAGTTATATAATCCTTCCCTGCAATGGCTAAATGGACTGAAAAAACCTGTTACCATATACTTTACTGATATCACAGGATCATCTGCAAACGTGATACAGGTATTATACAGATTGCAGTATATATTTTTTAAAAAATATATTTTTAAAAATATTTTTTAAAAAATATGTTATATCTAGAAATATTATTCGTGTACTCTTAAGAGCAGTGGGCACAATGCAACATTTATACTGTAGCCCACATTTCAAACATGGAAGAATACAAAGGCATAAAGCTGACAATATTAGCTCTTTCCTTTCAAGATCTGAATAGCTGAATGTAATTTGTTTCTAATTGTGATTTTTAAAAGGCATTTACCTAGGAAAAAAAACTATTAGGAGAAAACAGATGATGCTTTGCACATAACCAAGTGAACAAAGGAATGTTTTTACCAGGAGTCATCATCCCAAGGAGATGCTGCAGCTCCTTTGGAAATTCTCTCTCAGAATACCACAATATATTTGGCTCAAGGTAAGAGATAAATAAGCATGTGCTGGCAGGAAGAGAAGCATGAATAAGGACTACAAGGGAGCAAGTATGAATAAAAATGCCGAACTGGATATTTTAGCTCCCTCTCCAGTCATCATCCCACCCCGCCAGATGCACACAGGCCCTGGCTCAGATCCTTGGTCTCTGTCTGAATGATTTCAAAGACACTTTCCCCCACTGCCCCTAAAGATGGGAAAATTGTTTTGTAGAAAATAGCTGACATAGAAACAGTTAAGAAAAAGTCTCCACATATCTTTATTAATCCTAACAGCTCCCTGCCAAAAGCAAATGCACATACCATAGGCAATGGAATCTGAGGAGTTCTTAAAAGAACTTACACATAGGAAATAGCAAAGGTGTTACCTGGGACTCACCTCTTCACTAGAAGATAACACAAGCTGTGTTGGGGGTACTCCCAATTCAACAACCCCAGGAGCTCAGATTACCTACCCTACTTCTGACCTGGCCTTCTCATGGCAACACAACCACAGTGGAGCCTTGGCACGGCAAGTGCACTCAGATTGCTTGGTACGCAACTCATAAGCCCCAGGCTTCCCATCCTGTGTTAATGCTACTTGCTGTTCTCAACAAAATCAGGTAAACCATAACATACCCTGAAAACCCTCACTGCAAATTAAACTGATTTTTTATTTCTGCTACGTGATTGCTGTAAGAAATGTTATGTACAAGAAAATGCTTTATACTAGTAGCATTGAGACAGAAATTTCCATCTTTCAAAAAGCAGCTAACAGAGTACATCTGTAGTAAAAGACACAGCATAATCCACAAATATGTGTATACAGACCCCATGTTGCCATGTTGCTATTGAAAATAGCTCTAAATTACCTCATGTGGCAACTGCTCTCTGAATGCTAAAGGTGTTACGAAGATCAGCGGTGTGCAAAACTCACCTTGTCATCTGTTTTGATAACCAGGGCTACAAAATTGTGAGCGCCTGAAGTTAAATTGCCAGACTTACCTACTTAAAAGCTGTCTTAAGAACATCTGCACTCACCTGCAGTTCCTATATCTTAGAGTTATGTTATACATGATGCAAATGCTGTTCTTGAGATTCTGCCCCTCCCTAAGTGTACTAGAACTGGTATTGCATTGATCACCTCTGATTCGGACCTATTCTAAATTGGTAAAATTTTATCCAGGATTAGATTTTTAGTTTAAATCCTACAACAAATATAAAAGATAACCCATGAAGTTCATAGAGAGATCTAGATTTCCTTGAAGTTCACAGATGATTAAATCTTTTGGTTTGATACTATTTCTAGTTCAAATGTAGTGTTATTTTCCAGAAAAGTCTTCTACCTCAAAATTGCAATTTGTTGATAAATCGTACTGCAAGCTTTCTTTACTTCTAGCTTTCCAAACTTTGTTAAGGTCAAACAGACACGAATAAACTCTTCATAGAATGATAAAAAGTAATTTTTTTCTTAAAAATACATTTCCATCAGAAGACTCATGGTGCCTTGAGAAGGCTGAGTGGATGAAAGCTGCTATTTTTAATTAGCTGGCTGTTTCTGCCTAAGCATAATAGGAAAAAGAGGTGTTTACATACTTTGCTTTTTCTCTGCATGTGGGGGAAGGCAAGAGAAAGCTTAAGAGAGTGGTAGAAAGACCCAAGTTGAGCAGTGTTAATGGAACAGTTATGGCTTCATTTTATCCTCCAAATGGTGATAACCTAGGTTATATCTGCTGGACTGGTACTCCTTGTCTAGGAATCTAACGTGTAATTTCTTTAATCTCTCCCAAGACAGAATAATGATGTTACCAAATGCTTCCAAACCTTATGAACTACTCACAACAATATTATTAGTGTTATTACTTTTATTCTTCCTTGCAAAAAATGTGTGATTTGGGAGTTCAGGCATAAAAGCTGAAGTGTCAGAGGTGCCCATAGGTATTGCTATCTGTTTCTTTCTGCAGGCTCAATAGTCACTCCTTGAGCTGAATAGAAGACTGGCTTGTGTTCCCTAGCAGAAAATGTCTAGTAGCGCTAATTAAATAGTGTGCGTGGCTCCAGGTTGTGGCAAGTCACACATTGCTTAATCACAGTCTATGGTTTTTGACTGTAATTTTTGTTTAGCTATCTGTTTGAAATTGTGTATGTGTAAGATAAATGCAACAATTTTATGCATCAGCAGTCACACTTACCACTTTATATCTTCAAGTAAATGATAACATGCCTCATTATGTCCGTGTGCAAAATGAGAGAAAACTAGTGAAATTACTTTTACAAAATTGCACAGTAGATCAGTAGCAGAATGAGAAGACGACCCAACCCCTCCTCCCTCCCAGTGGCCCCCACTTACCCTGTCTTCTGGACCAACTTGCGAACAAGCACTTGTGAAAGAGCTTGGTGACTGCATGCTTCTGAGATGCATTTGTTTATGTTGTCTTGTCAGGAACTTAATTTCACAATATCACATAGTACCAACGGAAGCATGTCATTGCAATTTACCACACGTTTTGTTGGCGTATTCTATATCTCATTAAAGTCTCATCTCCTTAGCCAATACCATATGCTACTCATCTGTAGCAAAGCTCTTAAAAGTAATGAAAAAGGTATTATCACAGATGAGAAAGCAACCCTTGACCAGCAACCTACAAGTATTGAAGTTCCACTACACCACTGAAAGAAACAACATTGTAAGAACAATCCTTCTAAAACTTCTAGCATCATTGTCTGACAGGAAAAAAATGTTGGGCTTGGAGGTGCTCTTCAGTCATCCCTGCATAGGATTCTCAGATGACCAGAAAATACCATGCATAGGGGAAAGATCAATTTCCAACTTCCTTTTTTCAACAAAAAAAGAGAGTTTAAAATTATTGCTATGCCACACTTCATATTTATGTTTTAAAAAATATTAATTAAAAGTTCCAATATTCTGAAAATATTTTGAGAATATTAAGCCTTCTTCTTAAACCTGCTGATAACTTTTTTTCCTCCAGATTTTGACTGGTTTATGTTTTGAACCATGATGAGAATTTTAGCTTTTCTCCTGACAATAGTAAAACACACAAATACATTTTAAAGAATGAAACTTTTTAATGAAAAATAATCATAAAACAAAATCAAAAAATAATGGTGATCAACAGTAGAAAAAGAGGTTGATCGAGTTCTGTCCTGAAACATGGGAGGATAATAACTATAAACCAATGAGAAATGCAGCTAGATTAGGTAACAAACCAAGTTTAGAAGCAGTACCACAGGGGCAAGCCCTAGCTGCTCAGTATTGCTGCTGACACTGTAATTCCTAAAGTCAGATGGAGACACCAGTCCTGAAAGGAGCTCTGTATGCACACACAACCTTGTGTCCAATGTATAGGTGTCACTAATACCTAAAAAACTTTGGGCAAGCATTTGGGGGTTGACTTCCAAGTGCCTGGTTGCAGGACATAGACCTCAAGCACGCTGGGGACGATGCAGAAGGGAACTGTGATAGGGCAGTACCTTAAGATGGGGGCACCATGACCAGGAGGTGTTCAAAAAATGGTGACAGGGCTGGGAAGACTGGGAGCACCTGGTTCAGGAAAAAAAAAGAGGGCTGTAAACAAATGAGATGCTGTTTGCCAACAGTTTCCTTCCCCACCTGTGAGAAATAAACCCAAGCACAGGATTTTTATAAACAGTATTGGCGGTGACACACCACCAGCCCCTTGCTTCTCATGCATGTGTGAATGCCTGTCACCCTGCTGGGTACTAATTCTGCCCCAGGCACCAGTTTGAGATCCCATGGTGGCCACAGCCAGCAGATTTTTATGGGTCACTATCAACTGAGGGGCCAAATAAAACAAAAGTAACTTTTACCCCTTCAGTATTAAAAACAGCATATTGAAGTCATGTATCTTGCCTCCAGTCCATCTCTAATTAAATCTAAATTAAATTTCACCAAGTAAAATTATCAGGGCCTGATTTTTTAGACGCTGTGATAAATTCCAGTTCCTGATAGTGATTAGGTGTTCACTAGAGATAAAGATCTACCAAAGAACAAATAATTTTGTTCTTTCTTGGTATGTTACATGTTATCATGTCACAAAAATTAAGCTAGTAGGTTTCTTCGAATAGGCAGTATAATGCACATTTATATTTATCCACACCCTCTAGTTGGTACAGACCACAAAATAAATCAGAGTTCTTGAAATGAGAAAATAGCCATATATTCAAAATCTAAACTTTTCCAAGTTTCTTTGGTTGGCAGCTTCTTTAAAACACTCTCTTTTCAGAGATCTTCCCCTACCATGCTCTATAAATGTGCCAATGGTTGCCTTACTAATGGTTGCCTGTCTCACTAAAGTGTTGTTTGTTTTTTTTTTATTGTGAGTATAATCTTTCTTATCATGCCTTCCACCTGGAAATAAATTGCACTGAATTAGATGGACCTTTTTAAATGTGCACAACTCAATGTTAAGTTTTAATTAAGCAGTCTTTTTCATTCATTATTTTTTACCCTAAAAGGCTCTAAATCTTAGTCTGTTTCTGCATGAGTATACATAGATTACTGCCTTATTTTATCTTTATACTTATATATTCACTTTGAACGAACTTAGATGAAGCCTAAAAATTTTTTGAGGATCACATAGAAATTGTTTTCATATGCTCCTTTCCTTCCATCTGTATGTATTGAATGAATAACAGTCATTTTGTGAATTAAACCCTGTGTTTTTCAGTAACAAAAACGATTACCATTTCATTAATCATTGACAAAAAATTAGTATTGTGAATAGAAATGACTGTATTCTTATGAAAATACCACTTTCTCTATAAGATTTAGAAGATGACGGATAATTTTTATGTGCCTCAGTTTCTGAAAGGGCAACTTAACACTGAAAGGCCCAGAATACCAGATGGAAAACAAGATTGTCTAGATGTCAACAGTGGATCAGTCTGATCTGTGCAATGTGTGATACTGAGGTGTATGATGACACTTGTAGTCCTTAACACAATAAAAGATCAAATCTCTGCTTTGCCTATAATTCTGCATCTTCATTACACCCTGTCTAAAGCATCTGCCTGTGTGCTGTCCAGTTTGTTGAGAAATCTTAAGTCCTTAAGTGATGTTGTCTATTAATCATTAGCAGTTATTCTGGATTTATTATATAAAATTATTAAGAAATTACTATTCCAGATGTCTATACAAAGCTTCACGTGTTACACATACTTTGAGCTAACAAAGCTATTTCCCACAAATGTTGCTAACTGCAGAAAAAGAGCAAAATAATTCCATACATCTTTTGTTATTAATTATGAACTGATTCTTAACTAGAGATGCTTACATCTGCCTCTTGCTCCAGATGGTGCAATTTAGCTGCCTGTGTTACTCATGAGTTATTTTTTGTTTTAAACAAATACTTAACCCAGCAATTGTCTTATCAAGAATATTCCATTTCTTGCAACTGAAACCTAAGCTGCGTTGCTACTTTAATTCTCAGAACAGGGAGTTTCTTGTCTCTCAGGTCAAAAGTACAAGGAGAAAAAAAATTGTTTTAACATTTCAGTGCAGCAGCCACAGTTGTAAAACTGCCTGATACTGTACCCTCCAGTTACTAGCAAAAATTCAGGCAGCAAATTTAACCTAAAATTCTCACAAGGTCTAACAGCAAGCAAACATTAGAACAGACCTGCAGCAACCTTTTTTTTTTAGCTCCTTTTTTTCTGCCATGTCTGAGTTTACATTTATGTTCCAGCCCCTTGGAGTCTCAGTTCTGGCTTACAGCAAACCTTCAATATATATTGCAATGCTGTGTCCTTGTCCTAAAATCTGCCCAAGAAGAGGCAGTCAGCAGGCTACAGCTCTCTGCCAGGACAGACAGGTGCTGGACGGTGTTTTCCAACATAGTGGTATGGTGCAGCTGCTCCTGGGGAAACTAGAAAACGTATGGGATGTCCTGTAGGGATGTAAAAAACATAGCATATGTAGTTTGGCAAGGTCCTAGTAAAATTATCGGTCAGATCCACCATATGACTAGCCTTTATAGAGATACTCAGATGTGATTCACTGGTCTGTTGGCATAATAAACTATCCTATGATGTAGCTGCAATTTTTGCCTTGAAGCTTTATTGCCAAACAACATATTTGAAAACAATATTAAATTCTGGAGAGTTACAGAATTTCACTTTAATTTGTAAAATATTATCCTTGAAAAAACAAACTCTTAGATTGATTTTAAAACTTACAATGGTCTTGAGCCTTCCATAATATAATAAAATAAATGTGTAGTTTGAGTGAACACTTTTGGATCAGTAATACATGGCTAGTTAAATAAAAAACATAAACACTTTTCAAACTATTACGGTAAGAAATTGTTTGAAATCTCTGGGTCAAGAAGCTTTGCAGAAGAACAGTGCTACTGTTTTTCACTATTTAAATGAAAAACTTAAACCTATTTCCTGAAATTTTACTTGTGGAGTGATTTTGGAGCTAGAAATAATTTTGAGCCAAAAAGGCAAAATACTTGATTTCTTTGTGTGCTTCTTTACTATTGTTGATGGTTGGGTATTTTTTTTATTCTTTTTGTTTTTGAGGTGGGGTTTTTTGAATTAAGATAAGAAAACCCCTTGGAATAACTTAAACTTGATTTGATTTACTGCTTCTGAAACTAAGCTGATATGTCTTTGCATTATGAAGCTTCCTTGAAAGATGAAAATCTCTTCATTTTCCTGTGTCCAGGAAAAGTGGCGCAGTGAAGAGGATAGCCACAACTATCTAATCTTGTGGGTGTGTGCTGAGCATCCAGAGTTTTTTTATCCATTATGTGGATATTGATCTGTTTTTAACTACTAACATAGCTGATCCAATAAGGATTAAGCACAGGAGCAGTACTAACAGTCGCAGAATATGTAAGTGAAAGCTATGTCACCATAGGCAACTAGTGAGCACAAGAATTAGGATTACATTTTAGACCTAGATGATTAAAACTTAGGTCTATTCTAAGTAATTTTTCTACAGCTAAAGGATCTAACCAGAACTACTGAAATGCCTTGCTGGAAATCTAGTAATTCTTTGGGCTGGTAGTCAGCCATGAACCAGTCCTGCTAAGCTCCTCTATCTTGTTTGGACTGCAAGATAAGGAATACTTTAAGAAACCCTTCCTGGCCACCTCTTGGCTATTAGTATTTTCTTTCCACCTTTTCAGGTAATTGAGGGTAGGAATGTGCTTTTGGGAATGGAGAACTAGCACTACTGTGAGTACAGAATGTCAGGTAAGAACACCCGTTGTCACCTCAGAGGCTACAGTTAACTACGCAAGAGCTCTTTTACTCCTCTTTCTTGGAAGAGGAGCACGAGTCTTACTAAGCAATAACAATTTGTACTGGAGACTGGGGATGCTTGCCAAATTCTTTACTGTGGGTGTCATTTTAACTTACTGATACTGGCAGACACCTAAGCCCATGTGCCTGTGATAATAAACTCAGAATAGCTAAACTCAAGTCAAATAGTCTTTGCAAAACCAGCTTAAATTAAAATCCTGCTCTCCTTGGGCTTTTTATACAGCTCACAGAGAAAGAAATGCAGGCTGAATTGCTTTCTGGAGGGTATGAGGTATGAGGCCTTCCAAACAGTGCCCCTCTTGTTGCATATGCTGCAATTTAGAAAACTGTTCTCCCAAATTCTGTTCTAAACTAGGCGTCTAAACACAAGCTGAATGAATTGTGGCCACATCTCATTCTGAATTCAGCTTTTAGCAAATTACTAAAGTATATCCTAACATTAACCTTCAGGCAGTTAAGACTAGTTAGCATCCTGTTGTTAGGGAATCTTTCATTAATATGATGCCATGATACCCAGTGCAGGATTAAAGGTGGGAAATTCACATCATTTTGTGAGATTAGAGTCACATCACCAAAACAAAGCTACATTTAGCAAAACACTTCCCCAATTGGTTCAATAGCTTCATGCAACACCATGTTATCACACTTTGGCAGATATGCAGTTTTTATAAATCTGCTAAACTTTTGCTCAGCTGTGAGTTCAGGATATTTCCTCTAAATTGCAAAGATCCATGTGTTTAAAAATGAAAATTATGAGATTTTCACTCTGTTTTCCAACACCCTTTGACAATATTCTTTGTTCTGATGCACTTAGGCCCTTTTATGGTCAATGAATTATATCTGAAGCTACTATACAGTACCATAATCTTCCCAGATACAAATATCTAATTATAAAATGTAGTTCAGGGTTGAATAAATTCTTTGCTGACCCCATAGGTGCTAAAGTGATGGCCAGAGGTGTGGGTTTCATTATCCGTATCATTATCACAGCTCATATGACTCCCACGTTAATGCCAGCAATTAGTTTGCTTCAGATTTTCTGTGAGAAAATTTCTGTATGAACCCTGCAAACTACATCCTGAACACTTTGTTCCAGCTTTCTAAGATGGAGACATAAACACTGTGAATGACCATATATCTATTGATTATGAGCTTGGGCAGACTTAACACCCACACAATAATAAGGCATGTCCAAATGAGCATTAGGATCCAAGAGAGATCAAGCATGCAGCAATTGTACCTATCAGCCTCATTAGCTAACCCTGACCATCCTTCATGCTTCACAGAAGCACTTTCTGCATTTTAAAATATTGTTAATGGGGAAAAAACGTGTTTAGGATCTCAAATTATTGCTTCTGTGTAATGTTTTTCTAATGTATTTCTATTAAGTATTGGAACTAGCTGCCCATATTTAATTTGGGTTGCCTTTCTAAACCATCAGACACACTCCTACATAGCACAATTTTGTACTAGGTATGTCTTATACAAAATGAGAAGTGCAACAGAGAAATGCTTAGAGACAGCTATTTTAAGAAGCAGTGGTTCAGGCTACTTAGAAAACTAACTTGCATTAGTTTTCTTCCCACAGCAGAGGGTGCCTTCCATTTATTCCTGTCTCCATGAACTTTCCACTATTACCATCCCTTGTAATCTTCTACTTATCTTCCAGAGAAGTACTTTTGCTTTGATAACCGAGGAGTCATCAGGAGCACACTACTCTACCTAGCTCACAAGCCTATCTGGTAGAGCAAATGTATAATAAACCATTACAACCGATGAAAAGACAGCAACCACATTTTTAAATTCCAGTATTTTTGAATTTAGCTTTTCATCACACTGAAATAAGAAGTAAGCTTATCAAGTCTCTTTGCAATGAGGAAGTTAAACAAAGCATTGGTGGTGGGTGTGTGTATTCAGATATTTTCTTCTTTGCTTTAGAAAGTATTCCTTAAGAGGACATAATCTTGACATGTAGTGGCCAGCATACAATGTTCTAGGATGTACAAAAATAGCATGCAGAGAGATGATCTTACTTTGTTGCTGTTATTACTTCACATAAATATATATATATATAAAAATACATATATTTTTATATATGTGTATCTCTCTATATATCTCCTCAGAAATATTTTTACCAGAGCAAGAACTTGAGTGTGCCTTCCAAATCTCGGGCCGCTGTTGTAGTTGCCAGGCTACAGATCATTAGAGTCCTTAACTTTCACTGTACCCATTTCAGCTCCTGCAAAACAATGTACTGTAATGACATGAAGGGAAACATTTTTCACCAAAACCTGAGCTACCTTTAGCAGAATAGCTTCTGTATCTTTCTAGATATTGCCAAGGAATAGGAGAACCTAAATACAATAGAAAGTGTTTTCCTGACATTACAAGACTATAAATAGGACAATACAACATGAAGAATGATGCCCTAAACCAGAAGTCAGACTATTATTTTAGGTATTATACATGAATGTATCCCTTCTGGTCTATCTCCATTTGTGAGAATGAACCATTCCAATCCCTGCTTTCAATCTGTGACCCTGCCTTCATGCAGTTTGAAACAGTATAATTTGGCAGGCCCTTGAAACTGATATCCTAATTGGCTGTGCTTTATGAGTGCTCCCTTTAAGAGACAATTCCAAAAGGAAGAGGAGAGAGCAGCCTGCCAATGAAACAGAGTTATGGATAAATCTGGGATAGTCTGTGGTGTAAGTTACTGAAAAATGAAAACAATCTCACAGAATATCATCGTGTGCGGCAAATGAGCCATGAGAGATTTGGTGGGAAGGATGAAAGGTAATACACCGCTATAATAACTCTAACAGTTTAAGGACAGCCTGTGAACTGAAAGCCCATAACAGCTTTAATATACACAAAGTTTGAGTGTCAGGAATGGCCTTATCTACAGTCCTCTAAAACAAAAGGCATAGTTCATTTTTTATTAAAAGTTTGATTTCCAACAATAGTTTTCAACTTTCAATACAGGACTGCTACTGATGCTGAAAACCAAAAAGCGTGAATTACTCTGCATATACATAGTATAAAAAATAAAGCATATTTTCATCTTTCATTGCTGCGTGATATCTTTGATTATCAAAAATATAAAGATGCCTTCTTCTAAAAAAAGGCTCATTGTTGACTTGTTATCTTTGCTTATTGCCTACCACATGTACAGAGTAACATAACTTAAAGGTTCACTTAAATAGAAACAATAGCATGTCCCCCTCCACTGTGCTGTTTCTCCAGTGACTAATGTGAATATTGGCATGCAGTCTGAGGTCCAGCTATTTTGTGAGTAAAATGTTGAGGGCAAGCATCATGTTTTTCCACAGGTGGGTACTGTGAGTTACAATTATATTTTCCCTTTCCCTTCCCGCTAACAAGTAGAACCCACCCTCGCCAAACCTGCTATTTTTGAACAAATAGCACTTTAATGCATTCCCTGTATGCAATAATAAACAGATTAAGAAATGTTTAAGAGACTGGTATTTTATTAAGCACTTGCATTAAGCATTGCCTTCCTGTCAGCTGAAGGCTTTAGGGTGTATGCACTGCACACAGGTCGGGTTTGGATGGTTGGCAGAAGACCCTGCAGAGCAGGCAGCGAGGTGTCTGTCTGAGAGCAGCTCTTGCTGATGCGGGTGAGGTGGGTGATGTGGGATGTGTCTAGCCACGAGTGCTGCAGTGACCTGATCAATGGACACAGATGAGTGATTCTACAAGGGATGGGAATGTGACAGCAGTCTTCAAGGGCGTTGAACGTCGGTGTTAGTCTGGTGCTTCAAGTGAAGGCTCAGGGATGCAGCACGGTCCAAAAGTGAAAATATTACAAGTTGCTCAAAAAATTTCCAGTTTATTTTAGGAATAGCAAAGCATAAAGGAGGGCTACAAATAATCTGAAAATGAGGATATGCGTGGCCAACGTTACCCCTTAAAAAGTTACATTAAAAATATTAATTATAAACAAATAACTGCAAGTTACTTGCTGAGCAGCGAGGTGTTGTTCCCAGTCTTCTCTCTCTACTCCAAGCACTGAAAAAAGTAAAAATAAAACATTTTCTAAAGCTGTGTTATAAATGAGAACCTTTCAGATAGCTTAGAAAGGCTTGTTTGCAGGAACTCATCTCTCATAAAAGGCTTGTTGCTGCTCTAGGGAGGAGTAAAATAGCTACTGATGACATTCAAATCATGATCTGTCTTCTCAGCCATTAATTTTAAATATGATTCATAGTCCATTATGCTCTGGAAACCAAAGAAATTATCCTTTATTGTGTCTAGCCATTTTTCATCACTATGTACTCATAATGACCAATTTTGCTCTTTCCTTCTGATATGAGCCTGAAAATGTGCAAAAATTAACCCTGATGCTTGCATTTGCCTTTAATTCAGCTTCATAAGGATTTCCCAGTGTAAATATATATTTATACAACAGAACAGACTTATTAGCATCCAATATATAAACATCATTAACTTTTAAATTGCTTAAATATTAGGGTTCATAATTTAGAAACAAGTCCAGGTCAAACTTCATGAAACAAACACTGCTGAACTTTATTTTACTTAAACACAAACTTGAATAAAAATGTACATTTTAATGGCTGCCTAAGCATTTGTTAGGGCATTTTAATAAACATGGATGGGTTTATATTATTTATCCTTATTTACAATATCAATGCATTTTTTATTTTAAAAAGAAGAAAAAGACAAGCCACAGATAAAGGTCCTGGTTTAAGTTTTCAAAAATCCAGATCCAGTCTCTTGTTTCCGCTACGTGGCTTTGCACAAGTCATATACTCTCTGACTCATAATCTCACCTGTAAAATGCAGATTTTCATTATGTGTTTCCAAACAAAACAGATATTTGATGTAAAGCTGCGTCACCACTTCCTTCATCTTTAAGAAACGGTGCATCCTCCCACCGTTGGAGGTGGTGGCAGCTCTGAGTCCCAAATCAAGGCGAAGGTCTTTCTCAAAAGCTTGTACGACAGGTGGCATCAATATGCTGTAACTCTCATTAAGCTTTATTCACAGGGTGCACAGCAGTGGAATACTACTTTTAATGTGTCTAAGAGCTGCCTCCCTCCTTGCCCAGCCCCATACTCACTGAGGAACTGCTGAGGGCAGTGGGGCTGCCTGTACAGGCACATGCCACGTGGCATGCAACAGGGCAGCACAGCATAACCCTTGGCCACTAGAGTATTACTCGAAGCAATAATGAGATAAGATCATTGAGTTAAGTCTCACAGCACACAGTTCAGTTTGCTAAATACCTTGTGGATTATGACAGAGAAGTAAATAATGTGTATTATCACTAACTGCTTATTAAATAGTAGCTGAATAAAAATAGCAAGCAGACTATGACATGCAGCATCCTCAAACACAATGTAATTTTCATTTCTGTCTGTCTACCATAAGAGTTCATGGGTATCAGAGATTGAGTAAATTGTTGCTGAGTTCATTAAAAAAAAAAAACAAAACTAATTACTCTTAAAATAATGGTGATGAGTGCTGGGCATAACAAGACTTAGAAACCTCTGGGTATTTTCCAGAGTAAGAATAAGGAGTTGCTTCTACCCAGTTAGGGATAGCAAATGATTTTATACAGCTCGTACAGCTTGTCACACATGAAGAAAATCCCACATCTCCCACAAGTACAAGCTTCAGATATCACATTTCCAGCTTAATCAGCAAGATTAAATTTTAAATTATTGATGGATTCCAAATAAATACGAGATTTGAAGTGGGGAGTTAACCCTATTGTGAAAATCTTAAAAGTGCTACAAGAAAAGAGGGATGATGTATATAGATGTATTGGGTGTCAATGTCAAGGTGTTGGCAGCAGGGGGACTACAGGGATGGCCTCTGTGAAGAGGGTCCAGGGGTTACCTGTCCTGGACACAGCCAGCTCCCTAAGGGACCACTGCAGGACACGGCTGAGCTCTTCAACCAAACTAGTGGCATCTCTGGGAAAACACAGTTAAGGATGGACAGAAAAAGCTGGACCAGGGAAAGGGACAAAAATATCATGGACATGAAGTCTGGCTTTGAAAAATACTCAGAAACAGCTTTTATCTGAAGACACACACCTGTTGGATCAGGTAAGGTAGCTTATGAGGAAAAGCAGGGATTCTTAGAATTATTACTGAAAAGATAAAATAAATTAATTAGTCTTCTCTCTAGTATTTTCCAAAATGTAATTTTACAAGATCCTTCTTTGGCAAATTCTAAGACATGAATTGCTTTGAAGGTCAAGAAAAAGAGATAAAAAAGCAAGAGAAAATCTTCTCAAGATGGAAAGATTCTGGTGAAACTGAGGAAAAAGGCAAGAGTTCTGAGAAAATGGCATTTAGCATAATTTAGGAATTGTCACTCTAAGTTTCAAAACATTTCAAAACTGCTGAATAAAGAAAGCTGTTTCATGATCCAGTTTAATTTTTGCTATTACTTCAAAACAGATGGATTCTATACTTTATCCCTTGTACCATATATTATGAAGACCAGAAAAAACCCTACAAAAATAGTAATTTTGAAGCAATTTGAATACAATTTAATTCCAAGAATCTTTCCATACTATCAAGATTTTCACCTTGATTTTCTTTCTATGTACTTATTTGTTCTGTCACTGATCTACTTAAATTCAATAAGTGTGCTATACCTTTTCATTCAAGTAAACTTAGGTAATTCCAGTCCTTATAACAATAACTTTAAGATCAGAAGGCTGTCCTATGAGGCTGAAATGTTGTTAAAGAGCAAGAAATGAGTGTAGAATAGTCTACAAATACAGAGGCTAATGTACTGACAGCTGCATCTGCATTAATAATGGAATTCAGAAACCAGAAACAAGAGGCAGGATAGCAGAAAGAGAGAAGTAGCTAACATTATTCCAGCAAAGTAAAAAAAACCAAAACCCCAAAAAACCCCCACCCCAAAAACAGAGAACAGAAAATTAAATGGAGAAGTCTCAGTTTTATTTCTACTATATTTAGCTATCTTTGCAGTTTTATAAATTATGCTTGATTATAATAGAAGATAATTGATCTAGATTACATATTTCTAATGGAAATAAACTGGCATCAAATATTTGCTACCTGATTAAGAAAAAAAAAGTAAAAATATGTAATATTCTAGAGTAGTTTTTCTTATGAGTAATAAATTTACATAATACTAGCCAGTCACAGGCATTTAGCTTTGCCATGTTTAGCATAGGTTTCTTTGGGTTTTATTGTTTGGGTTTTTTAAAAAAGCATGTTAGCAGCATTTTAAGGAAAAAAAGCCACATGGCTGTTGAATTTATCTTGAATAAATAATCCAAATCCTCACTTAAAATTTTCCCATTTTGACTTCTGACTTGTCAGAGGATGACTAACAAGCAGATAAACTATTTGTGCTGCCTAAGTCGTTTGTTGGTATGTAATAGTCCCTCATGCATTCCTATCCTGCTATGACATTTGCCTTGCTTAAAGCCAAAAATCTTGACCCCCTGGACATTTTGTGTAAAAGTTGATTAAAACAGTACCAGAGCAAGAAACAATAGCCTGTGGAAACCAGTAAAGGCAATTTAATATTTGAATAGACTTGCTGGAAAACAGTATGAAGATTTTATATATGCATACTCATAATACTTCCAAAACGTAGAAGAAAACTGGAAAACAAGCAATCACCTACTTTCCCTTCACCTTTTTTTGTTCTATCTCAAATGAATGATAAAATTAAAATGAACACTGAAGCAACACAATATGAAACTATTGATGAAATTTTATGTCCTAGAGATGGTTCATCATGCCTGAGCAAGAATATGATGAAGGAAAAAAGTTAATCAAATTATGAAAATGATGACCATTAAGTTATTTATAATGCAGATATTCACAGTGATTCTTCACAAATCTTCAAATATGAAATCTAAGAAAATATTTTTTTCTGGAAAATGACTGAGATAGTTGCTGATAAGAAATTAAAATGGATTATATGGAAGCCAGTGTCTGGTAACATTTGGTGCAATTCAGCTGTTGAAATTGCCTTAGTATTGTTAGCAGTTAAAAACCACTTCTCTTGAGGGATCAACATCTATTTCCAGAACTAGTTTGTATAATAAGCATAGTTAAGAATGATAGTGAAATTCTTCCATGGAGCAGCTCAGGAAAAGATATTCAGATATTCATTTATTCAGTGTCAGCTAGGACCCTGCTAGGTTAGAAGGCCACACACTGCAAAAATTTTACTGTATATAAACTGACCCAATCAAAGCTCTAATTCACAGAAAATGCAACTGGTGAACCACATTCTGTACTGATTTGCATTAAGTATTATACAGGAAAAACACAGGAAAGAATCTACTTATACAGTACACTAAATATACATATTACAAGTTACTTGTATTTTATTCTTTCCTTTTATACTGCTCTTCAGTAATAACCAATTTTTAAGCAATATTTAATTAATGAAATATATAACTCCATAGAAAGAATGTCACTGATTTCAAATGGTTTTGGATCAAACTTGTGAAATAATCTTATTTCAACTTTGAACTGGCCTCGCTCCTGTTCATTATATACTCTTCTTTGGTTTAACCTTATATTCTGTGTTTGTGAAAGTTCATTGCCAACAAGGCAAAAGAAAAGCCCTGAAAATGAAGCTTTAGTTCTTTTGCTATGCCTATGCTTTTTCTTTTAGTACCATAAACTGGAAGACCAGTGTATACCTACACCACAAGTCTTTAAAATTGCTAAAAAGTAATCTCATTATTTTTCAGGGAAACGCTGGTATAAAATCTTGGATAAAAACATGGATAGAATGGGGAAAAAACCCCTTCCACTATAATTTTATTAGGGGGGAGTAGGAGTGCTGGTTAGTATGTAGTTTTTTCTGCCGCTTAAAAAGAGGCTTAAGCTGACTTCCCAACATTTCTGTATTCTGAGGTCATACAGAATCACCTATAGGGCTTATATTGCAGCATTTTCATACGTATTTTCATGCGATATCTAGCTTCTAGGCTTCTGAAGAACCTTGGCTCTTTAAGTTAGGACAAGAGAGTAGCCAGCTGTAGCACATGCTAGCACCCTGGTCTATGCTAGGGTATCAGATGGGAGAGAGGAGGAATCTCAGACAAACAAACCTCATAATGATGCACGTTGCTGAATGAGAAGCTTACTGCACAAGGAGCTTTTTCTAAGCCATTGCTAAGGCTGTCTGACTTTGACATAGACCATAGAAGGGTCTTAGCATAATGGAAATTAAGGTACAACTGTGTGGTTTTGACAAGTTTCCTACACACACTGAGAAAGAGGAGTCATTCTCTATGTATTTGGTTGGTATAGCCTTGCATATTCTTACTAGACTTCTCAGTTGTAAAAGAGATGTCAGTTAAGCAAAATTTTACTACTAATAAATACATATCTCAACTTATACAAGGGAGCTATTAAAAGTTTTGCTACATGACATCGACAGAACTAAATAAATTTCTGGGTTTAGTATTAAAAGATACCTCTGCAGTTGTAAGCACGGTATGGTGAACGCTGTAGTTCTGAGCGTGCCTGTTTTGCTCTGTGGCTGGCCCATTTGGGTGCTTCGTGCAGCAGATCCTATGTATCAACCATCAGTCACATTTCTCATGTCAGTCTGTTATCTTCTGCTGGAAATAACTGGCATATTGTCATCTTCTTAAACACTGATGTAAGTCCTATTTGTCTATTCTTCTTATACATATAAACTCCTGTACATCAGAATGACAACACCTTACAGATACACATATGCATACATATATACATGTAATATCTACAAAAACAATAGTGCAGATGTCTTTTATTTAGCCTTAAACAGAAAGACAGTAATGTATTTGTAGATATACTGTATATTGCTCTTGGCAGTGCTAAAAATAAGTCTTTTGGATTAAACATTTTAAAGTAGAACATTTTATAACTTAAATAATATTATTTTTATTCAAGACCCCATTTGCTTTAATGTAGTTTTTCTGAGAACATGCACTAATTTCTCTTCTCAGCATAGCCTTGGGAGGATAAAATGATAAATATGATTATTTGTGGGTTTTAAGATATCGTCTCGCCTTACTTAGAGTCGATTATCACTACCCAGTGAGGCTTATGTACTGATAGCATTCATGATTATAGGTATATGTATAAAAAAATACTCAAAGTATCATGTAGCAGACTCGATTATGTTCTATATAAGTAGCTGTTGAATTGTAGCCAGTATCATAAAATATTGGCAGGTTCTCATTTTTTTAACAGTTGGAGCCTTTTGGTCAACCAAACTGCTTTTCTTACATCTAAAAAATTTATTGCTGTAAGTTGTTAAATTGAAAGTTTAATTTCAGTTGTTAAATTGAAAAACTCTGCTAATTGAAAGTGGAAAATATAGAGTAGTCCAAAAATATGAATGAGGAGTAAATTAGAGATAAAATGACTGGCAAGAAACGAACCCACATGGATAGTTTGATGTTTACAAATTGGGTCTTAATGTAATAGGTAATTTTAACATCATTTTGTCTCTTCTTTGCCTTCAAGCGAAAGTAGTGACTGGGTTCTTACTGCTATAAATTAAAGCCAAATATAGCCTGCAGAAATTATTTTTTGAAATTTAAACAAAGCACGCTGAAAAATGGTCTCAAATTTTCACCTTCCATTTAACCTTCTCTTTAACATTTATAGCTCTCCAGTGAAGCTTAACAACAGAAAGTGCGTCGGCAATTCTTTCTGCAAGTCTATCAAATGTTGGACTTCCTCTATAGAATGAAAACCCCTGGCTTTTTCACATTTTATAAATGTACTATACTGACTCCACATCTTCTGTGAGTTCCTTGTTTGCTTCTGACTGGTGAAAAGCTAAAACATACTGACTTTTAATTGTAGACTTACAACTTAGAAATGAAAAGTATAGAAATAGATGAAACAAATCATCTACTGCAGAAAGCTGAGGGCAGTTCTCAAGTTTTAGAAGCTTTTCAAAAATCTGAAATGAATGTAAGCTTTATGAGAAATGTCAGATTTATTCTGGGCAACTGCCATCAAAACATGAGGGGTTTAGATGGAACAGTTAAGAAACATACGCTCAGAAAACTTAAAGAAGGAAATAATAATACAGGGAAAGGTTAACACCTTGACATTAAATTAAGTGCTTTAATAAAAATTATGATATGTTTTCATATGATCAGGTATAACTGACTACTATGGCAGGCACTAAAACAAAAATGAAAAGACTCATTTCATCTGTCAGTCTCTGGTTGGAGTAGAGCTCTGCAGGAAATCTAAATGTGTGAGTCTTTGAACTAAGCTAAATCGCTGTGTGAAATAAACCATTTTACTTTCAAAGTCTCCATGCTAGGGACAGAAGTATTGTATTCAGATTGCTTTGTTTTGCTCAGTAATATAGAAAGCGTTAGTCCAAGATTCAGAGAATACCCCCCACCTTTTATGACCCCTTCTGTAGATTTTTAATTGCATATTTCAATTAGTTAAATTATAAAATGCATATATGATTGCATAATTGAAACATGGTGCTTAAAAATCAATTTTGTATGAGCTGTAGTTTAGTTTACTACTATGGAAAAATATTCTTCTAGAAAAAATATTGCATTACTGTAGGAGCTGACAACAATTTTACATTTTTTGTTGTCTTTTAAAAAAATAACAGTCCCTAACTCTAAATAAGGCAAATCCAACCAATGGTCTGGATGAAGGTACAGAGCGTACCCTCAGGAAGTTTGCTGATGACACAAAACTGGGAGGAGTGACCATTACACCAGAAATCTGTGCTGCCATTCAGTGAGGTCTGGACTGGCTGAAGAGTTGAGTGTAGAAAAACCTAATGAAGTTCAACAAAGGCAAGTGTGGGTTTCTGCATCTGGGGAGTAATAACCACATCTACCAGTACAGGTTAGGGATTGACCTGCTAGAAAGCAGCTCTGCAGAGAAGGACCGGGGAGTCTTGGTGGACAAGTTAACTATGAGGCAGCAATATTCCCTTGTGGCCAAAAAGGCCAATGGTATCCTGGGGTGCATTAAGGAAAATGAGGCCAGCAGGTTGAGGGAGGTAATCCTCTCCATCTGCTCTGCCCTGTTGAGGCACCCTCTGGAGTACTGTGTCCAGTTGTGAGCTCCCTAGCTCAAGAAAGGCAAGGAACTATTCCAGATTTGTGGAGAGCTGTGAAGATGATAAGGGCACTGGAGCATCTCTCTTTTGAGAAAAGGTTGAGAGACCTGGGTTTTAGCCTGGAGAAGAGATGATTGAGAGGGGATCTTATTAAAGCCTTTAACTATTTAAACAGTGGCTTTCAGGAGGATGAAGCCAGACTTTTTTCGATGGTGCCCTGCCACAGGACAAGGGACAATAGGCACAAACTGGAGCACAGGAAGTTCCATCTGAATATGAGGAAAATCTTTACTGTGAGAGTGACAGAGCACCAGAACAGGCTGCCTGGAGAGGTTGTGGAATCTTCTTCTCCAGAGATACTCAGCCCCACTCAGACAAACACCTGTGCAGCCTGCTGTAGGTGAACTGCTGTAGAGGCTGGACTAGATGATCTCCAGAGGTCCCTTCCAACACGTACCCTTCTGTGATTCTGTGAGTCTCTAAGCAGCTAAATACACTCAGAGCAGTCTATTAGATTCTCCCCACCCCCCTCACCCAAAAGCATTAAGTATCTAACTTGTTAAGGGTTCTTGAAAATCTCAGCTGTTGTTCATCAGAATCACTAGAGGCTTAAGTGCCTTAGGGAATCTGAATAATTCTTTCTACACATATCTATACAAGGCTGATTTGATATATAAGAAAGGTCTTAGTGCAATTTCTGTATAAAGTTATTATTTTCATAAGCATGCTTGGCTTTTAAAATTGTACTTGATGATCTCAAAAGTCTTTTCCAATCAAATGACTCTATGATTCTAGGAAAGCTGTGCCTTCATATCTATTGTATTACCAAAACGGTTCCTCAGCTTTCTTGTTGCTGTGATATTGTTACAAAGAAGCTTGTACTAGTAAAGCTCATTTCCATATTGTCAGGGAAACAAATATACTGGTATTACTTATATCCATAAAGATAGAACTTTACCCACAAATGGGACAATAAGTGGTATGAAAAACACATAACAAACTTATGTACAAAGGTTTTGTATTTTAAAACTGTTCATACTTTAGCGTTGAAGAGTATTGATTCCCTCTGTGATTTACTAAATAATTTTGGGCCCATGGAGTTTCAGGTACGTAAGTCAGAACTTCAGCTCTGAGATAAGGTTGAAAACTTGTATTAAACTGACACATACTTTAAATGCTTTGGGATTCATTTGCTCAAAGAAGTGGTTATATGAAATCAAAGCTACACACAAAACCTTTAGATATTTTAAAGTCGTGCTGCTGCTGTTACTGAGCGTGGCTACCAGTGGCTACAAGCTGTTCAGAAGGGACGGGAGAGGAGGGAGGGGCATAGGCATTACTCTCTACTTCAGGAAATGGATAGATTGTGAAGAGCTGTTTCTGAAGAATGGTAGTGCACAAGTTGAAAGTTATGGATAAGAATTAGAGACTGAGGCAACACAGGGAGCCTTGTGGTTTGCGTTTACTGAAGGCCACCTGATCAAGGGGAGCCTGTTGACCAGAACTTCTTATTTCAGCTACAGGAGGCATTGTGTTTGCAGGCTCTTCATTCTATTGGGGGAATTCAACCATCCTGACATCCGTTGGAAAAGTAGCATGGCGAGCTGTAGAAGCAAGCCAAGACACTCCTGGAATGCGTTGAGGATAACTTGTAGAGCCAGATAACAGGCAGCTCTATTAGAAGGGGTGTGGTATAGGATCTGATGCTCACCAGTACGAGTGACCTAATTGGTGATGATGTTCATCCTGGAGGACAGAAGGCTTTGGGGAGACCTTATTGCAGCCTTTCAGTACTTAAAAGAGGCTTATCAGAATGACGAGGACAAATTTTTAGCAGCATCTGTTGTGATAGGATAAGGAGTAATGGTTACAAATTAAAAGAGCCTAGATTCAGACTAGACATAGGAAAGAATTTTTTTACTATGAGCACAGTGAAACATTGGAACGGGTCACCCAGAGAGGCGGTGGATGCCCCATCCCTGGAAACATTCAAGGTCAGGTTGGACAGAATTCTGAACTATCTGTTCTAGTTGAGGATATCCCTGCTCATTGGAAGGCAGTTCAACCTGATGACCTTAAAAGGTCCCTTCCAACCCAAACCATTCTATGATTCTATTACACTGATGTGACAGAATATTGCATAATTATAGATAATAAAATCTAAATGATATTCTCACTAAGAGGAATATGTTATTTTCAGAAACATTTCTAAAGCATTCAGAAAAAATATTAAACACATTTTCCTCTGTCAGAGAGATAAAAATTAACTTATTCAATTGGTTTTTTTTCTTGCTATTGTTACACTGTAAAATGAAACTATAAAAAGGGCAACTGTCGATTAAAAAAATATTTCTCAGTGTACATTTCACTGAGCAGGTTTCTCATTTATATTACTGAAGCCACAGTCAAGATCCTTGATTTTTAATAAACACATAGACATCTGGAAAACTAGAATGCAAAGAAACTGTTTTTTTCTGGTGTATCATATATATATACCTTTTAAATAATATATATATATTTCTTTTTTAGTCCAGATCAGTGAACCAAATTCAGTTTTTTAGTTCTTTTACACCCTGATATCATGAAGAGTTTCACACAGATAAAAAAAAATTGGAGCTTTTTTTTTTTTACTTTGTATTTATGTTTGTGATTTGCTCAACCAGGTATTGCAATCCAGCCTGGACCAATCCTGGGGTGGCCCGGGTAAGACCCTGGGTCTCCCTATAATATTTACAGATTCGGTACTCACTGGGCTAAATGAAGGCAAAAAGATGACAAACAATTGATATAAGTGGAATTTATTTTTACAGGCATTCTAAGGAATAAGCTTGGCATTAGCTTGCTAAATCTGTGTTAAGGAAAAAGAAAGAAAGAGAGAAAAGGAAGGAAGAGGGGAGAGAGAGAGCAATGAGCAAGGACGCCACCTGACCGCTGGTCTTCTCCTCTCTCCCAGGATGGTGAGTGCGCTGCTGTAAATGCCCCTCTTACAGAATATTACGTATAGATTTGGGTGGGTCTGCACAATGCTTCTTCTAGGAAAGTTCTGGAACTGAGTTTAGGGTGGGCCCAAGGTGAGTCCAAGGTATCGTTTTGCCCCTGTGTCCCTACTGGCAAGACTGCAGCATGATCTCTCTGAGCAGTAAACACAGCTGAGCTGCTCGTGAGAATGAAATACAGAGTTGAAGGACACTGCTTCTGCTACGGTCTCAACAGTGCCTTAAGGGAGAAAAACAAGTTGTTTAAGGTAGTCAAAAAGAATCAGTCTCTTCAACTAGGTTTGCCAATCCATTCTGAACTGCCTGGTAGTACCTTATCACATGCAGTAAGTATATTTTAAGCTTTGACAATAGCATTATTACAGTATAAACTATGCATTAGACATAAATACTTCATAGTATCATACCATATCTACAGTAGGAATTAATTACGAAATTGCAGAATGTTTTCCAAAAGGATTAGTATCTGTAAGTTTTCAATATTTTGTTTGAATGATACGAATGTTGGCTTCTTTTAAAATTACTAGTAAACCTTGTTTTTTGCAGCATTTTCCTGCATTTTACAATTGGACTTGACTTGCTTAAACTTTGAAAGCATAATATTACCTTTTCTGCTAGGTAAAAAAAATAGATGCTAAGATTTAAAGAGCAAAATTCTAAGAAGGATGAAGAGGAAAGCAGAGCTAGAAGTCAGCTGATATTTTAATTTTTTTTCTGGATATATCCAGATATAGAAGGAGCTGTATGAAACACCTGCGAACAAAATGTGTCTTCATGTCTATTTCAAAATATCAAGTAATGAATTCTTTGCTTACCTATGATACTCTGAAAATACAAAAAGAATATGAAACATCGGTGATGATGGCAAATGGCCCTTGTTTCTCTCACAGTGTTCTGCCAGGATCCAGAAGCAGCCAGATGGTGAAAGCTGTGGACTGTCTGCTTTGTAGATGACAGATATCACGAAGAGAACAAAGTCAAACACTGCAGCACATGCAGGGCAAAGGTATGACAGTGCTGGAGATATTGTATGCATTTTGTGAATGACAACTGCAGTGACAGCAGAGTGGAGGACAGAAATTACAGATGTCTACATGCAGACATTTTGGGGGAAATTTCTGATAGTATTCACTTATACTTAACAAGATGATAATTCAACTTACTGTAGAGGTCTTTGGTCTCCATTTTACCAATATCTAGTAATTACGGGTCTATATAATTTTGCTTTCCAACTCTATGATACATAAATATGGATTATTTGTACATTTTTGTTCAGTAAAAGAAAAATAATTCAAGCTTTGCAGGTTGGAAAAATAACCCCCTAAAGTATATATTAAATCTCTTTATAAAATGTAGGATAATAAACAATTTTTATGACAGAAAATATTGCCATCCAAAACACCTTTTCAGAAAAAAAATACTAGGAAGAGCTAGGACAATTATAATCAAAATACTCGAAGTCTTTTATGATCAGAGGCTTTGTTACGCCCTGCTACTGTTTACGTTATGTATTGTCTGAATCAAGAGAAAGATAACAATAAATGGCAACTAGACATTTCACTGGCAAAACTCGCTTGAATGACCTTCATTTTGCTGATGACATTAATCAGCAACAGAAATGTATGGTTTTGTTAAGAAAGGCAAATGAAATGTGTGTCCGTTAATATTCCAGGAATGTTGTTAGAAACATCAAGTTTTTTTTACTTGCCTAGAAAATTATAGGTGCTGTAATAGTAACATCAAGCCTAAGATGGCCTTTAACAACAAAAGTCCTTCAGAAACTTGAAATATTGTTGTCCTCAGAAATATGATCGGCACTGACACAGTAATAACAATTTCCAATACTTCCTCTCCTTCTTTAGAGATGTTTCTGGAACACCACAACAACGAGGAACTTTTCTACAATTCATTGTTCTTATCAGGAAGGTACTTAAAATAAATTAGAACATAGTATATCTTCTGGAAGTCTAAGGAGTGTGGACAAACTGAACACATCAGATGTGAAACATGAACACAGTTAGATGACAACTTCCACAACTGCTACAGCCTAAAACGAATATAATAGGGAGGTTTATGGAAACCACAGAAGAAACAGCAAGGAAAAAGCCTTCCTCATTGCCAGGAGGATCATAAATCTAGTTAATCCAAGCCCGAAATACCAATGACGTGTGGTGGATAATTTTCAGGGAGCACAAGATAAAGACAGATATATTGAAGATATTTACATGCATTTTTGTTTCAACCAGGTAAAAAAAAATCACTGTTATGTGGATTACATTTTTACTTCTGAATGTTGATCTCTCATATTGCAAACAAGAACAGAGATTAAAAAATAGCAACACCTCTGATATCACAAATAAAAGGTGACAGTTTGTTAATTACTGAACAGTATAAATGAATGCATGTAATAAGAACTGCAGGTTAAAATGGTTTATTTTGCAGTCTCAGATTGTCAACAGGATTTTGGAGGTTATTTACTCAAGTAATCAATAACAAACAAAATGTTACCATGACGACTATCGTATTACAGATGCGGTACTTTGTATAACCTTTGGTTTAAATGGACTTTTTAAAAACTCACTTGGTTTAAAACTCTCTTCACTACTTTGTCCTCTCTCAAGAAAACTTTAAAGCCAGAAGTGAAAACATCAATTCTATTCTTTTTATACAGCTAAGGCAGCCAGCTTGCTAGGGGGTGTGTATACAAATCCAAATTCTAATGCTTATCTGATTCTTTGGATTGAAGAGTCAGAATTGAGTGGGACATGGCAATAGTCCCACAACTCTTTTTTCTGGGCCACTGGCTATAAAAACTAGCAATGTTCAAAAACTAGTGAAGCTTAGCCACCTTAACATGTTACCAAACCTAAGCTCAGGGTGGTCATTGGTACAATGATACTGTGAGAGACTTCAAAGGTACTTCAACAACCTTGTTATCTGTTGGAGGGACAATATCGCAGGGAAAATGCTCCAGGGTTCCTGGAGTGCATTGATCATAACTTCCTTCTCCATGTGATAGAATAGCCAGCGAAGAGAGGTGTTGTGCTGGGCTGTTCTCACCAACAAGGAAGTGCTGGTGAGGAATGTGAACCCTTGTCTGCAGTGACCATGAAATGGTGGAATTCAAGATCCTTAAGGCAGTGAGGAGGGTGTGCAGCAAGCTCACTACCCTGGTCTTTGGGAGAGCAGACTTTGGCCTCTTCAGAGATCTGCTCAGTAGGGTGCCATGGGATAAAGCCCTGGAGCGGAGAGAGGCCCAAGAAGGCTGCTTAATATTCAAGTGTCACCTCCTCCAAGCTCAGGAGCGATGCACCCCAACAAAGAGGAAGTCAGGCAAAGAAGCCAGGAGGCCTGCATTGATGAAAAAGGAATTCCTGGACGAACTTAAACTCAAAAAGGAAGCCTACAGAGGGTGGAAAAAAGGGCAAGTAACCTGGGAGGAGCTCAGGAGCCAGACAAATTGTCTGGGCAGCCAGGGATCAGTTTAGGAAAGCTAATAGAACTAAATCTGGCCAAGGATGTCAAGGACATCAAGAAAAGCTTCTATATGTACATCAGTGACAAGAGGAAGGCTAGGGAGAATGTGGGCCCTCCCTGGAAGGAAACAGAAGACCTGGTTACCAAGGACATGGACAAGTCTGGGGTACTCAATGATTTTTGGCCTCAGTCTTCACTGGCAAGGGCTCAAGACAAACTTCCCAAATCACAGAAGGCAAAGGCAGGAACTGGGAGATCAAAGAATCACTGTAGGAGAAGATCAGATGCCAGATCATCTAAGGAATCTGAAGCTGCATAAGTCCGTGAGGCCTGATGAAATGCATCTGTGGGTCCTCAGGGACATGGCGGATGAAGTTTCTAGGACACTGTCCATCATATTTGAAAATTTCTGGTAGTCCTGTGAAGTTCCCACTGACTGGAAAAGGGGAGACATGATCTCCATTTTTAGAAAAGGAAAAAAAGAAGAGACGATGAACTATACGCTGATCAGTCTTACTTCTGTGCCAGGCCAGATGATGGAGCAGATCCTCCTGGAAACTCTGCTCTGGCACATATAAAATAAGTACGTGATTGGTAACAGCTGACATGGCTTCATTAAGGGCAAACCATGCCTGACAAATTTGGTGGCCTTCTATGATGGGGCTACAGCACTGATGGATAAGGGAAGAGTAACTGGCATCATCTACCTGGACTTGTGCAAAGTGTTCAACACTGCCCCACATGACACTCTTGTCTCTGAATTGGAGAGATATGGAATTGATAGATGGACCATTCATTGAATAAAGAATTGGCTGGATGGTTGTACTTAAAGAGTTGTGGTCAATGTCCAAGTGGGACTGGTCTCCAGGGGTCAGTATTGGGATCAGTGTTTTTAACCTCTCTGTCACAGACATGGACAAGTGGGATTGAGTGCATCCTCAGCAGGTTTGCTGATGACGCCAAGTTGTGTGGCACAGCTGACCCACTGAAGGAAAGGAGTACCATCCAGAGGTACCTTGACAGGCTTGAGATGTGGGTCTCTGCAACCTCATGAAGTTCAAGGTCAAGTGCAAGGTCCTGTAACTGAGTCAGGGCAATGCCAAGCACAAATACAGACTGTGCAGAGAATGGATGGAGAGCAGCCCTGAAGAGAAGGTCTTCGAGTTGCTGGCCGATGAGAAGCTCGGCATGAGTCAGCAATGTGCATTTGCATCCAGAAAGCCAACTCTATCCTGGGCTGCATCAAAAGAAATTTGACCAGCAAGTGAGGAAGGTGATTCTCCCTCTTTACTCTGCTCTTGTGAGACCTCACCTGGAGTACTGCATTCAGTTCTGGAGTCCTCAGCACAGGAAGACATGGATCTATTAAAGCGAGTCCAGAGGAGGCCATGAAGATTATCCAAGAGCTGTAACACCTCTCCTGTGAGCTCCTGAGGGCAGGCTGAGAGAGCTGGGATTGTTCAGCATAGAGAAGAGAAGGCTCTGGGAAGACCTTATAGCAGCCTTCAAGAACTTAAAGGGCACCTACAGGAAAGATGAGGAGAGGCTCTTTACCAGGGATTCTAGTGATAGGCAAAAGGGTAATGGTTTTAAGCTGAAAGAGGGTAGATTTACATTAAATTTTAGGAAGAAATTGTTTACTGTGAGGGTGGTGAGATGCTGGAACAGGTTGCCCAGAGAAGTCATAGATGCCCTATCCCTGGGGTTGTTCAAGGCCAGGTTGGACAAGACTTTGACCAACTTGATCTAGTGGAAGGTGTCTGTGCCCATGGCAGGGGAGTTGGAACTGAATAATTTTTAAGGTCCCTTCCAACCAAAACAATTCTGTGATTCTGTGATATGTCTCAGTCTAGGTGTTATTTTTTGTGTCACATTTTCAGCTGCATCAGTCCTTCCAAACTGACTCTCCACAAGCTACAGGTGGAGACCAGGCAGAAGACCTATGGCATTTCAGTTGGCACTGGGTATCTAAGACTTAACAAGTAAAGAAATGAGCAGTATCACTTCATTGTTCCTACCTCAATAACTTTAATTTTCTGTTTCATGTTTTCCGTAAAAGTTTTCTGACTTACCTTCTTTCTGTATCACAGCAGTGCTATTGATGTCACCTGCTATAGGAACACCAGCCTAAGGGCATACACACCATCTGCTTGCTTCAGGTACCAGCTTCTAACTTCTCATGACAGGGATCACCCCACAGTCATGTATGCATATAAACTTAACTGCAGATGGACATGGCTGCATGATGAACAACTCTCACTACCTTATATATAAACTATAGGAAGAATGCACGACTTGAAAAATATTAGAATGGATAACGTATAGGTTAAAAGCCACTCATGAAGAATCAGTGGATGTTTGATACTAGGGGTTTACCTACATCCCATCTAAATCAGCAGGAGTACTGTAACTGGCATCTAAATGAAAGAGAACCAATTCTCAGAATTATAGAAGTGAAAGCAAGCAAAAAAAGAAAAATTATGGTATTAAAAAAATCTCATATTAATAAGAATGTGCAAAGTTCTGGAAACAGAATTAGGCTTTTTGCAGGGGAGTCAGCAGGCTGAATTTAAATGTTAATTTTGATCTGTAGTGCATTTGGTAATAAAGGTTAGACACAATATTTTGTAGTATCTTGTCACATGGTGTGATTTATATCCTAATTACTTTACAACCCTGTAGCCAGTCCATCTTACAAAGAATTAGCTGAGAGATTTTCTTAGCCTAGCATTTGATATGAGTACAATAATTGCTATCTTTTCTTCCTCCTGTCCTCTTCATTTCTCCCCCTTCCTGTAAACAGCTTAAGAACAAAACCTAAAGGGTAAAAATATTCTGACTTCTTAAATGATGTTTAAGAACACAGCTTACAAAAGAGTAACCTTTTTCTAAAAAACAAGGTAACACTACCATTTTTCAGATTGCAACATCTGTGATTGATGCATATTATATAAGAACATTTTTGGCAGATATCAGTATAAAGTTTATAGTGCTAATAATGGAAATACTTTATTCAATACTTTGTGTGAGTCTGAGAGACATGAAGAATACCATTACATTCTTTGACCTAAATTAATCACTTCTACTATTCTGTCATCAGCTGTCTATTGATATTTCAAAAAAACAGAGCCTATGTTTTAGAGGTTTTGTACAGTATGTGTTGTACAATAAGCTGTTTGACATTGTTTAAAAAGGGAAATGTTTCTGTAAATAGATATAAGACCTCACAAAATAAACTTTCAGAAGCAATCGCTTTAGGCTGAAACCTGACACAAGGAAATAAACTTATCCACAGTAAAACAAATTTAATAGGCATTTCACTCAGGATAAATTTGGCCTAATGTCTTAAAGATAAGAGCAAGAATAACTTTAACTTAAAAATTAAATGCAGCTCTTGACAGAGTATACCAAGTGAGAATAGAGATGCTTTGTGATGACCTCTTTTCCCAAAGTAGAGAGAATAGGCACTCCCAGTGGTGTGCCAGTTCCTGATGATATAAGCAAAGATTAAATGCAAAGCAGTCATAACTTTCCATAGTCAAGATCTCAATTCAGTTTGTGTTCAAAACTTAAAGGCATCATCAGAAGTGCACACTTGCATTAGAACCAACTTGTTCCATTCAAGAGAAAAAATAAATCGGCAGAAGAGAATTAACAAAATTAAGAAGTAAGAACATGTTTTAAAGATTTGGGACAGAGATGAAAATAAAACTTGGCCATGCTTGCAGTTGTAATTTTGTAATTTACAGTTCCTTCCTCTTCACTAGAAGACTTTTCCTGATACATCCTGAGGTATCATTCACATTTTTATTTCATAAAATCCCACTAGCATCACACGATCAGCCTATTATCAAAGTATGTTCTTATTAGGTACAAAGCATGTTTTTTGAGTCAGAGTTGGCTACAAAACACAAATTCTGAGTTTAAACCTAGTCCTCCTACACATTGACTATTGCCAATAACTATACCAAAACATTTATGACTATAATTGATTTTGAAATAAAGAGCAAGCTGCACGTGGATTCTCTAATTAATGAAGCTATTTTACATTCAGTTACTAATATTTACAGTGCAACTCATTGTGCAACTCGATTTGCAAAAAGTCCTTAAGAAAATAGTTCTAGCATTTTTAAGCACAAATAGCAGACTACATGAATTTTGTGTGTGTGTTTAGAGTCATTACAATAGTCAGAAAACTGTGGGAAAAGACTTCCTTTTAGTGACTCTTCTCTGAAAAGAGAAGTGAGCCACAGCACCTAATATGTCCTGACAGATATACAGATATATTTCATTTTTCCTTGTGCTAAAATATACTTTTGAATTCTTGCAATCCAAAACCACTCTTCTATTCTGCAGAATGCTTTAAGGTATGAATGGACATTAAAATCATAACAATTTATATGACATGATAGGAGGTAACAGCTCCCTAGGAGTTTTGTAGTGTGCAACATCAATAACCTCTAAATTAAGGTGTTTAATCTGATTAGGGACAGATTAAGAAAGTACTGACACAACAGAATTAGTCTAGCCTCTTAATTATCCATGGATTATGGTATTTGTCTTCCCAAAATAGCATTAGAAGTGAAAGTGAATATATTAACAGGCAAGCGCTATGGAAAGCAAAGTTGTGCTACACAGTATTACCACTTCCCACTCTCTGTGTGGACTTCCATGAGAATAAAATAATGCTACTAGCACAATGAAATCACTGTGTTAACCAAAAGAAAGGCATGTAACGTTAAACTAGGAATTTAAGCAGAATTTGGAGGAACCTTATCAGTAGAGGAGTGACTCTAGGAGGCAATTGTAACAAGAATATGTGAAACTTAGCACAATTTTCCTCTATTTCTCACAGTATCACAGTATCGTAAGGTTGGAAAAGACCTTTGAGATCATCGAGTTCAACCTATGACCCAACACTTACACCTACTCCTACCTGTCAACTACACCATGGCACTAAGTGTCTCCTCCAGTTTCTCTTTAAACACCTCCAGGGATGGTGACTCCACCACCTTTCCGGGCAACGCATTCCAATGAACAATTACCCTCTCAGTGAAGAATTTCTTCCTAATGTCAATCCTAAACCTCCCCTGATGAATCTTGACACCATGTCCTCTCATTCTGTCACTGGTCGCCTGAGAGAAGAGTCCAACTCCTGCCTCACCACTACCTCCCTTTAGGCAGTTGTAGAGAGCAATAAGGTCTCCCCTGAGCCTCCTCTTCTCCAGGCTAAACAACCCCAGCTCCCTCAGTCGCTCCTCATAGGGCTTGTGCTCCAGCCCCTTCACCATCCTCGTTGCTCTCCTCTGGACACACTCCAGCATCTCAACATCCTTCTTAAACTGAGGGGCCCAGAACCGGACACAGTACTCAAGGTGCGGCCTGACCAGTGCCGAGTAGAAGGGGATGATGACCTCTCTATTCCTGCTGGCCACACTGTTCCTGATACAGGCCAGGATGCTGTTGGCCGCCTTGGCCGCTTGGGCACACTGCTGGCTCATGTTGAGTTTCCTGTCCACCAGCACTCCCAAGTCCCTTTCCGCCTGACTGCTCTCCAGCCACTCTGCACCCAGTCTATAGCTCTGCATGGGGGTGTTGTGTCCAAAGTGTAGGACCCGGCACTTGGACTTGTTAAACCTCATGCTATTGGAATCAGCCCATCTCTCCAGCCTGTCAAGGTCCCTCTGTAGGGCCCTCCTACCTTCTAGCAGATCGACACTTCCTCCCAGCTTGGTGTCATCTGCGAACTTGCTGATGAAGGACTCGATCCCCTCATCCAGATCATCAATAAAGATATTAAACAGGACCGGGCCCAGCACCGAACCCTGGGGGATGCCACTAGTGACCGGCCGCCAACTGGATGGGACACCATTCACTACCACCCTTTGGGCTCGGCCATCCAACCAATTCCTAACCCAGCACAGAACATTCCTGTCCATGCCACGGGCTGCCAGCTTGTCCAGTAGTCTACTATGGGAGACAGTGTCTCTTAACTTTTGACAGTGATTTACTACATGCTTTTGCAAATCCCTGTGGATTGGCTCATATATGCTGTAACACAAAGAGTCTGAGCCAAGTTCTATTCAAGAATTCCATGTGTCTTCTTCAGAAAAGGAGTGAATAACCATACAGCTCTGAATAATCAATTCAGAAGCACGAAGGGTATAATGTCAGTGTATAGTGCTTCTTTGAGACATTTGTGTTCAAAACCAATGAAAAAGATGAGAGGGAAAGGTGGGGTCAGTCTGAGATTTCTTTGGGGCAATAGGTGGGCTTATTGAGCTACGGTACCTGGAATAGCTATGTTGGTTTAACATACGCAGGGTTATCCAGTTTGTCAATGGATGCAAGGATGAACTACTGATTTCTGCTCGATCCTGTCCTGATTAGAACCAAAAAACCCAAGGAGCAGAAAAGGGAGGGAGGTTGTAGCAGCTCCTCCCACATGGGTTGAACACAATTTGTCTCATGACTTGAATCATAGTACATCTCTGTGTGATTATGATCTTTAGTCATGTGATTAACTATCAGCCAACTTCAAGGGCCTATTTTGTCTCCTCCTACCCACCTTATCTCCTCAGGAGAAATAAAAGCAATATGAGGAAAGTTCAGAGCTTATTTTGTTATTTTTTACCATTCTTCTATTCAGATTCAAACCCAATGAGAACATTCTTTGTCTTAAGCAGAAAGTAATATCATAAAACTGAATATTTGAAGTGAAAAAAATCTGTGCGATAAGTAAGACTTGTCAAGCTGGAGCTCACATGATCTTCCAGCTGACAAAAGGGTCATATTTACGTAGTCCATACCATATAATTAGCTGGAAGCCTGAAGAGAATTACTTATATATAAGCAGAGAATTCTTATTTTCATGCTACTTACCTAAGCTAGAACATATGGCTTCCAAAACTGACGTTTCCTTACTTTAATTAGTGTAAAAATACAAAGTTTTGCCATTTAGCACAATGAGTCTATCATTATAAATCACACTGTGGAGAAAAATCGGAGTCTGTATCTCTACTTCTGCTCCTGTTTGGCCCACATATGCTCTCTTTTTTTTTGGCTTTGTACAAATGTGCACTGGCAAATGCTCATCTATTGCATACAGAAATACTAAAAGACTATTTCTACTCCGAAATAAAAATAAATCATATATCCTATTACAGATTTGACAGCCTTCTCTATAAAGAGGTGTAGAAGACTGGGAGTTGTTTAAGCCACATCCCACAAATCATTTTGCATGCTCAAATGTCAAGCTGTGTTTTACATGAGTCACTGACTCTCTGGATTTCTTTGGTATTGTTTTTATCTGGTTGGATTTGTATCCAAAGTTCACGCACTTTTTCTTCTACATAGAAAACATTTACCTCATCATGCAAATCAGACAGGAAAAAACAGTTTAAAAATAACAGAAACAAAGGACTGCACAAAGCCCACAGAAACTCTGTGATCGTAGATGTAGCAAAGTTGAGCAAGAATTATATAATTTATAATTACTGACACATGGTAGCTGCATGCTTCGCTGCATACCAGCTATTCAATTCTCACACATTTAGTCTTCATACACAAAGCTGGCAGACCTCCATTTTCCACAAATATATGGGAAATACACAATTCAAGTGTGCACTCTTTTTACATTTCCCTTTTCCATGAGTCTCTTGGCTACTCTGATCCTTCTTGCAGCCTTCACGTTGGTAAGACAAATATAGTCGGTGTACTTACCTGAGACAATGAATGATGCAAACTATCATGAAGTTAGTCTCCCCATTTCTTGACATAATTACACAGTAATACAGGAATGGGAGGACTTAGCCCCATACTGTCCCCTTTTGGAACTTTATCAACTAGTGCAGTTTACAACAGTGGCAATGACAAGGCCAAAGCTGGTGTGTAGTCAGCCAGATAATTAAGCAGCTCCCTGGAAAGCCCACACTCCCTTCTTTTGCTGTTTCAGGAGGAACATGGGTGTAGCAGAAAATGTAGGCTCATGTTTTCCATGATATTTTAATATAATCATTGACAACACTTAAAATCTGTTTCTATTTATAGTTCATCAGTAAAGCTTAAAAAATGATATAACCACCTCAGGAGAATACTTTTATTATGCTGTCTCCTGAACCAAGCAGTTTCAGCTCATTGGGATTTAAGTAATTAAATGCTCGAGCAACCCCTGTAACTCTAGATGAGAACACATGGACACATAGTCAAGTACAAAGTGAAAGAGGAAATACCATTCCAACTTCTGCTCTTTCTCATCTGATAGTTTGGTCATTCTTTACTGCCTTCTTGAGATAATTCCTATTAGAGAAGGAACACTGATGAAACATCTTTATGTCTGTTGAAATAGATCAGACAGATCCGCATTTTTTTGCTTCAGCAAACTTAATCCTCAGACAAGAAAAATACTGCAGTAGTTTCACTGGCATAAGACAAAGCTTTTGGACTCTCCAATGAGTTGGAATCTGTGAATTATTTGCCACAGAAGGATATGTCTTGGCAGCATCTCTTGATCTAAGCTTCAGAATGCAACTTTGAAAGTATGCTTTCACAAGGTAGACACACTTATCCTTTAAATGTTGAGATGTGTTTATAACAAAGAAAGACAAAGAGAGGAAGAGGACACAACAGTTTTGCAAATGAAATTTTTTAGAGAAAGTAGACTTTTAATTTTCAGAAGGTGTCATATATATATATTATTTTTTTTTCTAGTCAAAATCATGAAAGACACCACCAGAACAAAATTTGCTAGAAACTTTGTACAAAGGGTGTTGCATTTCGGACAAGACTCTTAAATATATCTGCCTCAAGCTGGGTTCCCAAAGGCCATATTTAGGCACTTGTTTGCTTTTAAGAGTGCTGAGCAACCAGTCTTTCAACATGATTTCGTGTAGGTGCCTGGCACCACAGTAAAGCAGACGGATGCCTAATTGCAGCCTAGGGAGTTCCTCTTTAGGTTTCTGCTTTAGCAAGTCTTGGCCTTTACGTCTTCTTGCAGGCTAGAAAACTTGTCCTTTTCCATACTAGTTCAGCAATATTCATCCTTTCTCTTCCCACTTTTCCTCCAAAGATTAATATACATACGTACCATTAAGTAAAACAAATTCTTTTTTTTTTAAAGATTATATATGCTGTTGTAAAGTAATATGTAACACCTTTATAATATTAATACTAGGTATCCTTAGTATTATATACACGCTATGGCAGAATGTTTCAAGACAAACTTTCTTTCTGTCATAAAGATGGTTACAGCTAAACAAAATGACAAATTGTGCTGTCCTATATCCCAATGTTCCCATCCACCACACGTAGCCGAAACAAATTTAGACTCTGTGACCATCCAGGTCTTGCTACTGTCTATCAAAATACCTTCTGACCTAACATTCAGTAAACAAAGTTTTTTGTAGTACTCATTTTCCTCTTTTCAAGATGAAATATTTTTTCATTTGAAACTAATGTTTTACTTAATCTAGTAACTTAGTTTTAAACATTTGAACAATTAACTAAAAAATAGTTTAAAATTACTAAGAATGAAAAATTTAAATATTTACATTAGAACAAGTTTATACAAAAAAGTTTTAGATTTTATTTCTTCACCGCACTCCTCAGCTCTCCACTGAGTTTGATATAAATCAAGGAGGGGTTCCAACAAGTGCGTGTGGGTTGCATTTGTTTACATCCAAATAATAGAAAGAGAAATTAAATAGAAAGAACTAGTTAAAATGGAAAGGCTAAATATCTCCATCATGCCAGGGACTGTAAAATGTGGGATTAGGAAGAAATGTTTAGGTAAAACAGCTTTGAATTGATCCTCATGATCAGTGTAATACTGATACATTTACTGAGATCTGGCAGATTACGACATACAGATTTTCTAAGACAATAGGTGAATGCAGGCACACCAAATTTAACACCTGTTAGTGCCCCTGTCCTTTTAGAACTTATTTATATGAAAATATTTGCAGAAATACATGATAGTGTTCACCACGATTTATGCTTAGTGAAAAACATTTTCCCTTTCTTTAATTTTATTTTGCAGATGATTTCAGCAGGTGTCCCCTACTTCTTGTGTGACAACTAGGTGTTAACTATTTCCTTTCCCCCATTAATGACTTTTTAGGTCATACTGCCACGTCAGCCACTTGTTTTCTATGATAAAGAATCTTAGAATTTTTGATTTTTTCTCATGGGAGAGCCATGCTTGTCTTACTGTTCACTGCGCCCTGTTTTGATATCTGATGTGCCCTTTCTGAGATGGTGTAAGTGCGATGTCACAGAGTATGTGAACTCTTGGTGTACTAGAAATATACATAGTGGTGTAACTTGTGGCTTTTTGACTTCTCAGAAAAGTAAAGAGTTTCATAGTAACCTAAGGTCTCTCCTGTGTGCTAACTTATTTAGTTTATCACGGCTGCAAATGTATAGACAAAAGAATACGTATGAGGAAATATAGTGAAAACTGGGAGTATGTACTACTTAGCATGCATTAACACTGTTTTCTGCCACTGTATTCTTTAATTACTTAGAACACAACGCATCTTTACAGCCAGATTCATATCATCATCTTTAACTTCACAATTCACTCCTTTCTATGAGTTCAAAACGTGCTTAAGTACCGTAGGTCCCAAACACAGGATCTAGGACCTCACCAATAATGAATTTCCATCATAAAACCTGACCTCTTAATTATTTATCAGCCAACGAAGACAATTCCTAGTGATAATTTCCTGGTTTTCAGGAAGCCCTGTCTTTCAGGGTTTTTTACTTAACTGGGTAAATGGCATTGACTGTATCACCTGTACCTGTCACATAGAAAGAGAACTGGCTTCCTCTTACAAAAAACTATTGGCTTTCATTTGCAGCATCATATTTATTCATGGGTCTGATAATTAATTCTCTTTATTTCATAGTTCCTACCAATTTTATTCTCATGGAAATACAATTTACTTGTTTATATTAACCAAGATTTCTTGGGAACTCTTTTAAAAAGTTTTTGCCATACTTACGACTTTTCTTTCCTTGAGTACTGAGGATGATACAAAGAATTTTTTGTGAACCACAGCTAGCAGTTCAACAGTTCCATATTCATGGGTGAATAACATCTGGCCCTGGCAATTTATTCCTGTTCATTTTTTAAATTCGTTTTGAAACCTTTTTAGTGAGGTTTCATCTCAAGACAGTTTCTCTCCCCAACCCTTGTAATGAGAGGTTCCTTCTGCTGTGGAGCTCCTGATCTGTGACACAAGCTGCCTTGAGCTGTGACAAGTATATTAGCTATACGTGAAGTAGTGTTTTCTAATTCAGCAAAACCTGGGAGCTACTGTCTTTCTGGGGCCACCTGTTTGGGAAAATCATAACTTATTGTGATGGTTTGACTCTGGATGGCAGCTGAGCTCTAGCCAGTCACTCCCTCCCTCCCTCCCTCCCTCCCTCCCTCCCACCCCACACCTCCAGGAGGATGGGGGAAAGAATCAAAGAACAAAATGCTGAAAATTCATAAGTTGAGATAAAAACAGTTTCATAAATAAAGTGCAGGCTGCTATGGAGAAAATTAACTCCATCTCAACCAGACACAGCACATTTGTAAAAGAATCTCCTAGGTACCAGAAGAGGTCTGGAGCTGCTCTATGTGGGACACAGCCAGCTCCGCTACCAGCCTACCATGGAACCCAGCTGAGCCCGTCAACAGACAACAGACAAAGGGAACAAAAAATAATGTGAGAAACAACACTGTGAGCACAAGGGTGAGAGAAGGAGGGGGAGGACGGGCTCCTGGTTCAGGAGTAGGAGCTCCTCTGCATCTCTTGGAGGGATCAGACTGGAACAGACGTTCACACTGCAGCCTGTAGAAGACCCCATGCTAGGCTGATGAATGTCTTCTGAAGGAACTGTGGCCCATGGAGAGTCCACACTGAAACAGGTTCATCCTGAAGGACTGCAGCCCATGGGAAGGACCTGTGCTGGAGCAGAGGAAAAGTGTTAAGAGGATGAAGCAGCAGAGAGGAGCTGTTATGGATTAACTACCGTTGCCTACTATGCTTGGAAAACAGAGAAGACAGAGAAGTAGGGAATGAAGGAGTGAGGCTGAGCCTGGCAAGAAGGAGTGGAATGGAAGGAACGTGTTGTAGCTGTTGTGTTTGTTTCTTGCTATCAATCAACTCTAATTTGACTGGCAATAAATAAATATTCCCTGTTAATTAATATTTCCCCATTAATTAAAGTCAAGTTTGTTTTGCCTGTGACAATAGTTGACAAGTGATCTCCCTACATTTACCTCAACTCGTAAGCCTTTTTTTCTTATATTTTCTCCCTGTGTCCCGATGAGCAAGAGGAGTGAGAAAGCAGCTGTGTGAAAGTCTGGCAGCCAGCCAAGATTAACCCACCACAGTTGTACATATTTTTGAGGACATTTCAGCAGGAAGAAGGTTCATACTTCCACCCTGCACCTTAAAGGCTAAAGCTAGGGATACGTTTGCACCAGACTTGACTCACAGTAACTGATTCAGAGGCCTCCAAGATACTCTAGAAAGTGGATGATTAGCCTGGTTATTTTCTACTTCCTTCAACCATCTTCATAACTACCCAGGCATAAAGTTGCACAACAGAGAGCTGTGTGCTATGATGCATTAATGAGCTGCACACAGGCAGGGCAGAGTTACAGTTCAGACTATGAAGGCCCAAACTCAGTCAGACTGAGAATTCCATTCAAAATTATCATTCACAAATCATAAGAAAGGAAATCTTGGCTATGTTATAATTCAACACAAAACATCAAATAAGCTGTCTCTTCATTGTCACTGTTGTTCATATGACATTTGGAGATCTGTTGATGGGACCTTGTCCGTCACAGGCACAGCGCTTACGTCTGACTGAGCTGAAACAAAGTCTTCAGTTCATGGTAGCACTGAGTAGGCAGGCCCTAGGCAACAAAATAGTGACTACCACCTCCTTCTCTTTTGTTTTCCTCACCAACTAGGAAAGACTGGGAGGAAAAAATATGTTTAGTACTCTTCCTCCTAGCTAGCCTGTCCTTAAAATTGTGGGGGACCTGGGAAAATGGGTTTTGGAAGTTATGGGCATATGTTCTGAAATGGTTGTGGGTGTTGAGCTGTGTGGGGTAGCTCACATGCAGGAAGGCCTCCAAAGGACATCATGGCTGAAACGGTTTCCCATCAGTGGGGTCCTGATGCTTGCGGAAGGAAACAAATTGTATCCCATTGGTACCTTCACAAGATGGGAATACCTACTTGGGTTTTGCTCCCAAGAAAAACAGGAATAAAAGTAAGCACTCTGAGTCCCTGCTTTGCATGGAGAAAATGTATACTTTTGTTCTGGTGAAAGCAGTTCTTTTCACTTCTGTGAGAACTGAGGCAGAGAAGGAGCTGATGTCCTTCCCAGAAGTGTGTCACTGTGAAGAGGACAAGCATGTGATCAGCAGCAAGATTCTGACTGCCAACTTTCATTGTGGTCAGTATCAGAGCCTCACCACTCATATCCCTGTATTAGCAAGGTCTAGATTTTATCTCTGTTCTTTGGACATTCATCACCCCCATCAAAACACAAAAGCAGAATCTACACAGTATAACAGCAGATATGGTAAAAAAAATATAATGCATTTCTTGCACAGGTATCAGTAACCCTCTTGCCTTGTAGCAGGGAAAAATCCAGCTTTCAAAACCATGATGCATGTATGTTGCCAATATAATCATCTTCTAACATGCAAAAAGAGGCCAGGAAATGATTTAATACACCATAAAATTCCTCAGAACAGGTTTTCTGCTGATATGCCTTTCTCCCTGAAGTGCACCCCATGCTCTTTCTGAAATATTCATACCCTTAATGATTTCTTCAGGCACTGCTCCTGTACATAAAGATTAGTTCCTCCTATCAGGAAAGAAGAAATACCAAGGGAACTGTTATAGGAGAAACCCACAGGGTTCAAAAATGTACACAAAAATGTTTACTTTTCTTCCTCTGGACCTAAAGAGTTGATTTTAACCTTCGCTATCAGATGTGGAACTGTTGCTGTTATCCATGTGTTTACAATTAGAAAAACAAATATCTGATTTCTTATTTTTCCAGAGCTATTATGCATTTCTATTTTACCCATTATCTTCCTATTTCATGCTCTCATATTGTGCCCTTGCAACACTGCTGGGCTAGATGCACTTAAATTCACTTGATAATCCATTCTCTAGACACTTCTGCAGCTCTGAAGGCAATTAAAAAAGTGTTTCATCTATCACTTAAAACTGAACCCTTACTCCCCACAATGCTGGCTGGCAAGCTCATTGTGCTTTGAAGAAGTAATTCCTTAACTACTGACACCTTTAATACATGGTACCTGCTTTGTCGTATAGCTTGCTAGAAAAGAGAATTTTTAGTAACTCCAGTAATGGAAACCTCAGGGTGAAAGCGTCCAGTCTTTGGATCCATGCTGTTCTGCAAGGAGGCCTGCTGCAAGCTGGTGAACCAAGAGCACCAAGTTTCATTGTGCACCTTGAAGAGTTTCTACAGTTGAAACATTTCAGAAAAAAAGTTCCACTCTATGTGCACCTGTTCAGACTTCTGCATATACTTTTATGGAAATGTAAACAAATACATAGCCTTTATTAAGATCTATTATACTTCAAGCAATTATGTGCTCAGTCCTGCACTGTACTATATCATCTTGTTGTGGATGAACCTCTGAGTGCAGTAGAAAGCACGAAGAGCAGAAGAATAATATTTGGTAAATAGTGGTCTAGGGTAAATTTGAACCAGAAATTAGAGGTGTGTATGCTTCAGATTTTAGAATATGTGGTAGCTGTTATGGCTTTCTGCCCATTTTGCAATACAACTGAAATCTTCCAGTTAGGATAGGGCTGACACATGCCTGGGAATTGTGGCCAAAGAACAAATTCCCAGGTGGGAAAACAATGTATAGCTGGAGAAACAAAATAAAAATCAATACCTACCCTCCTTGTATCCAGTAAATGGTAGGTCTAGGAAGCATAAGAAAATGAAACAAAATTAAGAAAGTCTTTTTGTCTCTTAGAATAAGATGTTTACAGGTAGTAGAAGATGACCTTGTCCCACCTTTTGAAGACTTTATGTGCCATAAATTCAATCTGCTTAGTTTACTATGGAGAAGAACCAGGATAAACTTTCCCTGTAGCCTGAAGATCTGCAGTATCAGAAGTCACCCACAGTACATGAGCTGAAATAGCTAAAAATTCAATAAATATCAATAAATTCTAGAAAAATAATAAATCCTAATAAGGTGCAGTTTCCATGTATTGAGAGCTAATAACAATTTAGCCTGGAAGACAACAGACGCACTCTCGCTTTGAGTCTTTAAAATAGGATTCAAAATACTTTAAAGCATTGTTTGAAGATGGCTGTGTGGTATGTACATAAGGAAACTTGAACTGCTGGCAACTATATTAGATTAAATAAATCAGCTAGCATATAGTGTGAAGCGTGGCATTATAGGGCCATATTCAGAACTTTCCTGATAGAAAACTCTGCATTTAGTAATAATTTCTATCTTGCATCCTTAACGTTTGAAGCATCTTGCGACAGAAAGAAATCTAAGCCAACCCTGAATACAGTGGTAAAGGCACATTTCAATTGCCCCCGTAGATCTGGAAGCAATAAGGGCTGTTAACTGTTCTCATTTTTATGATCACAATATTACAAATAATGTGGGAAGCAAATCAAATGCTCTCATAACCTGACAGCTAAGAGGAGTGACTGGCAATAAACCACGGCACTGCTCAAAATGATGAGCCGGTCCTCCATTGTAATAAATCAACATTACTTCACTGGAGATGAAATCTCTTGGATTTATGCCAGGTAAGGGTCTGACCAGCATGTCATGTTTTGAAATCTGGAGAAACCATTTTTCTTGGCTGCAATAGATCTCATTCGTCATAAAACCACAGTAAAACATTCAGAAAGGTTACTTAATGTATTGTCAAAATAAATGCATCTCTGTAAATCAGAGCCAGCATGGCTCCAACTTGGGTGATACTAGGGTTGCTAAGGTAACTACTAATTTCCACCCTAGAATAAATAGTTACATAAAGCTGACAGCTCATTCAGTTCTATGTGTTAGACTCTGGGGCAGAACATGCCTTTTATTTCCTTCTGTGATATTGACCCTAGTTCAGGTTGTGCACCACCTTGGCTGCTTAAAATCCGAGGTCACCTGTATCACCTGCCAAAAAAGCTATCAACTTAACAGCCAGCAAATCTGATCCCTCTGGTCTGCCACTTTCTCATATCTTCTGCTTTTTATTTTGTGTCAGGTTATGAGTCAAATTCCTTGACTCACACGCTGAAGCCTAGAAACAGCATTTCTAAAATACGGTGCGGTTGGTTTCTAAGTAAAGGCACACAGTTTCTATCAACCCAGTTTTCCTACTTAATTTGAATCTCTGACAAGTAAACCCACTTGTCTTTTCCTTTTGCATTTTTTGGAATCTTTGGTAGGCAGCTGTTACTATCTTGTTGAAAACACACAGCAGTACTTACAATTTTATTGAAACTCATATAAAACTATTGTTTCCAGTACAAAGTGTTTAGTGGCAATAGCAGTTTAAATTATTCCTTCCCATGTCTTGTGGTGCACTTTGCTTTCTACTGTGCTAGCACAGTCATTTACTAGCCTGTGATACAGCTCTGATTAGGATTCTCTGTTAAAAATGAAAAAAAGCCTTTCCTGACTGCCTTTTTTATTAGCCCAAATAAATTCCTTGATTGAGTTGAAAGAATGGCCCTATAAACAGGCATCCTGACAAAATTAAGACTATTTGTGTGTATGGCAAGAGGAAAACCGGGATGTAAGAGAATGGCAAGGAAAATCAAATACCTAAAAAATTAGTGTGCCAAGACCACAATATGTATTTTTGAATTCTGCATTTACCATTTCCTTCCTGATGCAAGACTGCAGCTTTCATATTTAGTTCTTGCCTCAGTTTTCAATTACATTGTCTGAATATGCCTAGAATCCATACTTGGAATGCACTATTCTGATCTAATGCATCTGTAGCGAAATTCAGACATATTCTTTGAATTTCATAAAGTGACATCAGTTTACACCAGCAGAGAAACTAACTTAAGAAGGTGCGACTTAGTAGGGCAACCACCATCTACAGACCTGTCAGGACTGCTGAAATAAATGCTGAACAGTCTTTAGTCTATAGCTGTTACGTGAAATGACTTTTGAATGCAATCAGTTTATGTTATAAGAGGTCTAATCTCACTTAGAAATGCAGTGTAAAGGGAAAAAAAGGGTAAAAAACCATCAAGCCTGAATTCACAACAAAAAAATTTTCATGTCATTTGAAAAAAAAATACTTTATGAAATACTTATACATTCACACACATTATCATAGAATCACAGACTGGTTTGGGTTGGAAGGGACCTTAAAGGTCATCCAGTTCTAACTCCCTCGCCATAGGCAGGGACACTTCCCACCAGACCAGGCTGCTCATGGCCCCATCCAACCTGGCTTTGAAGATATCTAGGGAGAGGGCATCCACAGCTTCCCTGGGCAACCTGTGCCAGTGCCTCACCACCTTCAGCATGAAGAATTTCTTCCTAATGTCTAATCTAAATCTCCCCACTTCCAGTTGAAAGCCATTCCCCCTCGTCCTATCACTACTTGCCCTTGTAAAAAGTCCCTCACCAGGTACTGGAAGGTCCCTTCAGGTACTGGAAGGCCACCATGAGGTCTCCCCGGAGCCTTCTCTTCTCCAGGCTGAACAACCCCAACTTTGTCAGCCTGTCCTCACAGCAGAGGTGCTCCAGCCCTTCGATCAACTTTGTAACCCTCCTCTGAACCCACTCCAACAGTTCCTTATCCTTCTTAAGTTGAGGATTACAGAATTGAACATAATACTCCAGGTGGGGTCTCATGAGAGTGGAATAGAAGGGAAGACTTACCTACCTTGACCTGTTGGTAATTCTACTTTGGATGCAGCACAGGACACGGTTGGCCTTCTGGGTTGTGAGCACACGCTGCCATCTCATATTGAGCTTCTTATCAACCAGCACCCCCAAGACCTTCTCTGCAGGGCTGCTCTCAAACACATCATTCCCCATCCTGTATTGATACTGCGGGTTGCCCCAACCCAGGTAGGACCTTGCTTTTGGCCTTGTTGAACCTCATGAGGTTCACACAGGCCCACTTCTCCAAGTCCTTATGATTGGTATAAAAAAACATAACCATACTTTTTTGTGTTATTTTATTTTCCACCATAAACAAGACAATTTTCCAAGTACATAATTCAAGTTATCTGACATAAATTCCTAAATTTTATACCTATTTTTAACATAATTGCATGAAAGAGAATTAATTTACATGGCCCCATCTATCATCACATTTATGCAGCTTATTCAGAGAACAACAGGAAACAAGACATGTACTAAAAGATATGGCATTGACAACTTGTCACATGTCCTATTTTCCCCTGAAACAGAGAAATAATCAGTGTCTCATGGTGAAGATGTACTGCTTGAAGTGTTAAACCGCAACAGTGGAAATGTGGGATTGAAAAACTTTCTAATGAGATTCAGAAAATGTTTAAGTTCTAGATCAAAAAATTCTTGCTTTGGGGAGGGATTTGTTCACGTTCCAACTCCATATGTGGCATCAGCAATTCAATACAAAATATTTATATTTGCAAGAAAATATCATACACTCCCTCAAGGAAAACAGCTAAGTAAACTAACTTTAGTCTGTTTAGCTATCAAGAGCTGTCGAGGTCTGCGAATCAATTAAGGATTCCAGAAAGCTCCCAGGAGGCACGAGGGCACTGAATATTTATTTGTACAACCCTTCTGCACTCTCAAGTCCTTTCTTGAATGGTTGTTTTCTATTCCTGTTTAGACTTTGAAATCTAAACCAATAATAGAGATGATTTTATTAAGTGGACAGATGCCCTTAACAAACCAAACAGGAATCATTATTCCCCTTGACGTAAATTTATGGAGCAGTTGTCAGGTGGTAATGACTTTCAGTCATCACAATGTCTGAATCTGAGGCTCTGAATTGTGTAATAATAGACTTGGTGTGGCATTACCAGTTTCCTGAACCATGTAGTACCCTATATCTATCTTGGAAAGAATGGATCTTGAGGTTCCTCATAAAATTAAGATTCTCCTTTCAATGCTGATCTAATGTGCATAGAATGAACAATAAATTAAGTTTCCTACAGTCATGATTGACTTTTAAAAAGAAACTTTGAACATAAATTCTGTTTCTTAGTACTTTTTGTGATTATCACAATTAAGACATCCCTTCTTAAGGCATGACCAAAACCAGCTTTGCAATGACTTCAGACTGTTCCTTCAGCATCCTTGAACACATCTGCTGCCACAGACTTACATTTCTCCTATTTGATAAGGAGTTTCTTGTCTAGTTTTCCTCTACCATTAGCAATGTTCATTCCCAGAGATTCTGACATTGGACACAGGGTATTTCAGAGGCCTGAAAGCCGAACTTGCCACAATAAAGACTGAGCCAAAACAAGAGTCTTTCCATATCCTTTATCATTATGATGCCTGCTTGAGGCCATTTGTTCCTTCTTTATCTTTTTATAATTTCAAGAAAAAAACAAGTGTGTTCTTTGTTAATATATGTAACTGAATAACATAAACATTTTTATTGTATTTACACACCAGATAGGAACCAAGCTGGATTGTTGTAGGAATTAAGTCATTGTGGAATTTGCATTGAAATAGTATTCCATCATATATAGCTTAACTTGTTTCAATATCTCTTTCTTAGTGTTTGTAATTTTGCTAGATAACACCTGACTTCCTGTAATCTAGGAAATGTAGCCATCTTTGATCCACCATGGCATTTAAAATGTTTATTTTCTCTGTTCAAGTATTTTATGCTATACATTTACTTTGAAGGCTTAACTAGAAAAAAAAAAATAAATTGCTGTAAGATTACTTAAACAGAAAATTCTCAAGTTAAAGAGATCTATCCTGCAGTAACTCATCCAGTGGTAAAATATTAATTTCTTTTTCAGGCAGGTCAGCATTTTTAGTGTGTATTGTGAAGCTGGGAATAACAGCTTCGTATCAGGCATTAACCTAAGGTCTCATTGCTGAGAGATTTTTCTTCTAAGATCTGGAAAGTGAGCTGTTATCATCAGAAAGGTGTACTTACAAATCGGCATAGACACAAGTATAGAGAGTGAAAACGGTCTCGTTTAGGGAATATTAATATTGCAAAATCAAGCTTTCAAAACCCAAGGAAAACGCCATTTGCAGTTGTCTTAGAAACTTTAACTAGACATGCTTTGCCTATGCTTGCAAGCTGGCTTTAATCCCACGATTTTCCTTTCCCTACAATACCTCTGCATTCAGAGTATGGAATAGACAATTTACTTTTCATAACAACTAGTCAGTACTTACTTTACTTCTCCTCAGGATATGTCCTTTTGTTCAGGCTTTATTTACTATGCACACTCTAGATCTGCTCTGATTAGCATCACACAAGGACTCTGTGAGGAGGGAAAAAGAGAAGTGCATTCTCTCTGGCATCCTTCAATTGCTTCAGAATGCAAGTCCTGCAAATACAAACATTTTCACAATACATGTTCCAAATTACCCATGTAAACAACATTGGAATACATAATCCTCCCTCTCTCTAACCTTCCCTTCAAAATCGAGTTTATTACTAGAATAAAAATTCCACATTTTAACCTCTGAAAGAGGGAAGGTGGGAAGCAAACAGGAACACAATCATTTATGCAACAAAAAAACAGATGTAAAAGGGAAAAAAGAATTGGCAAGTGGCTTCTGAGCACAGTTATTTTTTTCCACTGAAACCCACCTCCCAGCATGCCATATTAATTTACCAGCTGAAGTACCAGTCAAAATCAATTTCCTGTTCCTTTTTTCTCCTCACCTGACGGTTGTGCCCCCACCATTTCCTTTGTCTGCTGGTAGGGTTAGTCCTCCTGCCTATAGATCTGTAGTATCCCTCAAACCAACAAGTTCTGCTTTTCTCTCTAGTAAGCTTCCTAAAATCTTGGACCTTTGTCCTTCAGCTGTTACCCTTACAGCATTCAGACCAGCCAGAATTTCTCCTTGGAGCTGTCAGTACTGTATAAAGTTAAGGGAGGCATTTGGAGCACAGGCAGGACATTTTTCTTCCTGCTTTGATGTCCTGCTTTGGTTGGACACCCATCAGCAACCCAGAGCTGGAATTGCAGAAAAAAATGACAAAAGTAGGGTAGCAGCTATTCACCTAACTATGGCTTCAAAATTTAGAAACAGAGCTGAAAAGCCTCATTAATTTTGCCAAATTTTGTTCATTGTGACCATTTTGCACATATTTCCGGCCGTTTAGAAGTAAGCCTGATTTTCTATGAAGTCAACAGACACTGCACACCCGGTACTGACGTGAGCAAACAAACTCTACAACTCACGTGATAAAGCAGGTATGTTTACTGCGGCGCTGGGTGCAAGGGGATCGCTCCTCCTGACTCGCAATTGAGGGAGCAGGCAACTCCGTATTTATTGCACATAATCATATATATTCATTAAATTTCCGAGGATAGGCAGGGCTATTACAAAGAATTCATTACCATAAATCTTCTTTTGGGATCTTTGGGGATGAAGGAAATAGTCTTCCTCATGAAGTCTGAGTTGTTCCAAGCTGTTAACTGCACCCCGTTACTCGATAAATAGGGGATCTTGGTAACAATGTAGTCCCACCCTGATGCTTCCACAAGGCCCTTGCTTCCCTTATCTTTACTCACACCTACAAGCCAGTTCCCCTAAATCAAAGCAAATATTTAACTATTTCATTTCAGTACAAACCATTAAATTCTTCTCTCCAGTAAAGGTGGGTCTCATGTTTCAAATCATGGTTATTCACTTGCTCAGGTCTTAAAGTAAGAAAAAGAACATGATGTTTTTCTCCAACCTCATGCTCAAAAAGGCCAAAATCTCCATGTTTCCTTTCTTCCAAAACCCTCAGCCTGAAGATGACATGCTGTAAGATTACATTTGTGTAGCATGAAGAGGGAAAAGTGAATAATGCACTGCAGATCTTGCCTTAGTCTCACCAGGCAGAAGGCGTGTATCACATTACATTGTGGTGTAATTGTTGCATGTGCATTCAGTTCCATCAAGGATGGAAAATTTCAGCATGAATACATAGAAGTAGAAAATAAGATCATATAAAGGTTGATAGAAAAAAAACACTTATGTAGTATTTCAAAAGATGACAGGCAAGAATGACCATATCATCCATTTGTCCAGATTTCCAGACTACAGACCTAATGTTCATTGCTATGGCATAGCTTATGCCTTTTTTAAGCCAAAGGATCATACATGTTGAAATCCACAGTGATCTACATGTTACTTAATGTTTAGCAGTTTAATTTATTTTCATGTTTGCTGCTCTGGTCAACAGGATCAAACCCTGATCTCACTGAAGTGGCAATTTTGCCACTGACATGGATAAATAAGAGAGTTTCCCTAGCTCTAGTCAAAAATCAGTTTGAAGCCATGGCTCAATCTAGAACACGCAATTGTAAGGGAAAGAATTTGACACCTTGTCTCTGTTAAGTTATTGTACAGCACATTTTGAGTGTCACTTTGGCATAAATAGTTGTAAGTACCATAAGAAATAAAATATTAATTCTATAGCATATACGCTTTTTTTCTTAATATATATATAACTATGTGTATATATCATATGGATTATCTATATATATTTAGATTTTTTTTATTAAGTGTATTTATGTATGTATATACTTACATTGTACATGCTACAAGTATTTAACTATTTGTACACAGTTACAGTCTCCAGGAATAAGAAAGCATTTTTAAATAAATTAAAGCTTTTTCTCTGTCAGTTCTTGTCATGATTTTTTCACTCCTTTCTCATCTTTAGACACAAGGGTTTTTCTGAGAAACCCAAGAGATGGCTGAATTTTTGTCACCTTCTTCAAGATTTCATGGGAAGAGAAATAATAAATAATTTTTGTTTCTTCATCCCGAATCTCTTATGGGAAGAAGTACGCTTATATGTTTACAACACAAACCATCCTCAGCTCATCTTATTGTTAGGGGAGATGGAATCACTCACTGCGATATATAGTGAAAAGTATTCCATTCCAAGGGCAAGAAAGTCAAGATGTCTTCATGCTATCCAGGAGGGAACTAACAAATGAAATTTCCTTCTGGTCAGCAGCACAGATTGCAACGAAAGTTAACATTTGAACCACATATTCCTCAAAGTGCAGCCTAGCATTTGACCAAAGTAGGTGCACTGAAAGAATCTGAATATCTTAAAACAGCAGACACCTGCTTTCACACTATAAGTACAATGGATGAAACTTCTACTATCTCTGTGTTGCTTGTTCTTTGGCATCCTCATTAAGTCAAATAGGGTCCTTTCCTCTTCTGGCTATCCATCATAAATGAAGACTAGCCAGTCAAAAAATTTTGACTGATCAAGCAATGTAAAGGTCAGAGGACTACCCGAAAAATACATGAGAGTGACTTGGGAGGAGAGTGAGAGGGGTTGTAAAATGCTGTGAACTATGGAACTAGTTGAAAAGAGAGAGAAAAAAGGATAATAGAACACTGATCACACACCCCCCCCAATGGATCACCCGAGACTTGATCTTCCTCAGCCCGGCTCTTATATTTTTATCAGAATTATCCAATTATTACAAGTGAGTTCGCCAAGACATAGGTGTATCTTCCAGTGTAGGTGGTATAGCTGCGTAAGGCAGAGTCTATATGACATATTGTGTTCTAGGGGAACTCCTTTTGTAGGCATGAAGACAAGTCATATATAGAAAATGGCTTTCAAATTGCTGGCCAGTTGGTCAAGTAAATTAGAGGATCTTTTTGTTAATCAGCAAACTGCAAGGTGTACTATAGGAAAGTTTAGGAGAAAAAAAAGAATACTGCATGAAAATATTGTTCTCCTTTCCCATGTCTCTGTCTCTCAATACAGGAAGTGATATTGATCTAGTTTATAAATCATTTGTTCCATTCACCCACACTATAAATAGACATTCTGTCTATTTGTAACCTAATAGAAACAGAGGTATCTCAGCATGCTACTTATTTTCGTTTATCCAATATTATTAAGGCATTTTTACTTACAATGTTAAAACAACTGAACTAATTTCTAAAAAAACCCAGAACAAAATAAAAAAAAACCCTAAACAAAAAATTCCACAAAAAAATCAAACTCAAATCAGTTTTATACAGCAAAAGAGATATTGTAAGGCACATTTTTTAAAAATAAGTACACCTAGTTTCAAAGCTCATTCATGATTAAAATGGAGGAGGAATATTTCCTTTGATCCAAATTTTGAGACATTTATCTCCCCAGACCTGTGCATAGAAGGTGGTTGTTAACTCCATTTTGATTATGTAGTGCAAATATTGACTTGTTCACAGGAGTTTCTTAGAAATGTGATGCCTTTCTTTTCTGCTCCAGATTTTATTATAAACTTAAACAAAATTCCTTCCTGTTCTTCCTCAGAATTTCTTGATTGTTGGAGTCAACAGCAGACTCAGCTTTACAGATTTTAGGAAGTGTCTCTCTCTGGACTGCTCCTGTTTCATGAACTGGTTTTAGTCAATTTTTTTTAGAAGGTACCACGAAACACGTTACAGGATATTTGACAATATGACCTTTGTGGGTGTATTTTATGTGTCTAAAGGTAAACTGAATAAATTAACATAAAATATTTTTATTCCTTATATAGATTTAAAAATATATTAGAAGATCAACATAAATTTAATAACTACACAAAATGTAATATAATTATTGCTTTTAATGAAATGAAGTGCTTTCAGGATTGGATTACAGTCTCTTTTTAATAATATCAAAGTCAATTTATCGAAGGATGAGAAAAATCAAAACATATCATCTTTGGAAAACCAGATTTTTAAGGAATAGTAAATACTAGTTCCCTGAACACTTTGGATAAGTTATTTGCAATAGTAATCCTCATAATCAGCATACGTTTGAGCTTCAAAATTTTAAAATTCTACTTTGTCATACTTGTGCTATATTCATTAAATGTTAATCTTATATTTTGATCTCATAGATGCTTTTTCTTCCTAACAAGCTAAAGGATGTGCAACCCTTAAGCAGTGAATTGCAAGAGCTTTACAACTATAGACATTGTCAGCAGATGAACTGTTACTTAGATAAAATAATTATAAGCCAAAATAACTGGATTCACATGTGATGTATATATTAGAGTACCTGAGAGAAATTTTTATGCAGTCTTACCTGAATGAGCTAAGGGAATAGGAAACACAGGCAACTTAGACATTACTGGAGAAGAGGGTAAAGATCAGACGAAATGTCACGCTGTCTGTCAGACATAAGGTGCACAAACTAACTAGAGGCTACATATAGTCCTAGTGGGAATGAGTCCACGGAATATTTTTTTATATTTAGATAAAAGATTATTTTTTTGCTGGCATGACTCAAAGATGGCTATGCCAGGGGAAGGACTAAAATACACTATGGTGAGTACATAAGTTTAAGAGATATTTTAGTGTTCATAGATGAATATCAAGAATCATAGAATCATCTGGTTGGAAAAGACCTCTGAGAAAGTCCAACTGTACTTGTCCCCTTACTAAACCATGTCCCTAAGAAACTCATCTGCCTGCCTTTTAACACCTCCAGGGATGGCGACTCAACCATCTCCCTAGGCAGTCTGTTCCAATCCCTTACCACCCATCCAGTGAAGAAATTTTTCCTAATGTCTAGACAAAACGTTTGGAATATTTTGGGAAGTTCCATCAGCAGAAGACATACAGAGATTATTCAAAAGAGGGACTCACTTGAGTATATTTGAGGCACACACAGGTCAAGTCCTAAAAGGAATAGCATTACATTTTGAGTTAAAATATTATGAAATTAAAAAAAATAAATGTATAATAAGACTCATGAAAATGAAATCTAAGCGGTTTCTGAGTTACTGTAAGAGACCTGAAATACAGTATGAGAAACAAAGGCTATTTTTATAAATAATGCATTATGACTTAATGCAGCTCCTCTTTCTTGCAGCTCACATCTGATAGTTGGCTCTCTTCTGACCTCATTAATTTACAGCAACCTCTGATCTGGGGAAAAATATGCAATGACACATCTACTTCCATAAAGCTGGCAAGATTTTTCCATAATATGCATTTTACTTCACTGTTTCTAGGTCAAACTCCTGAGACCAGTTCTCACCTTGTTCTCATTTCCTCCCTACTCAAACTTAATCCACAGATCACCATGTTACCTCCTTCTCTCCTTGGGCTGAAAGGCCCAAGATTTACTTCTGTGATAGACCACTCACTTTTTCCCCAGGCGATGTTAGTTATTATTCCATTTTACCTTCTGAGGCAGCTCAGCAGGCCATGCCAACCTATACTCACTTTAGATCTGTCTGCCAGGTTTCTGTCCTAAACTCAGCATACAGGTGGCTTCACTGGTCCTGTTTTTCTGCCTTTATCTCCTCTTATGCTGTGCTAATCCTGGTACCACTCCACGTGCATCATATTGAAACCAGCATCAGTAGTTATTTTCTCTGCTGTTATAAAGCTATCTAGGAGTCACCAGGGGAGTGAGGCAGATTGCAGGTTCATAACTTTTTAGGTGCAGTTATGAAGAAAAAGTTGCATGCGCTCAACCTGCTGCACTAGCGCATGTTGTTCATTCCTGACTTCTAGCTTACACTCAGAAGGACAGAGTTCCAATCAGAAATAGTTACATGCATCCAGCTCCCTCTTTGAGATGATGCCTTCTCTTGTACTTCTACCTGCATCGCCCTGCACTGAGTGTATAGGAAACAAAATACTCTTACCCATGTCCTGTGTGATTCTGAACGTTGCCAATGCGTTACTGTTCCCAAGGCCATGACCTTTGTCTCCTCCATTAGCCAATTCCATGCTTCAGCATATGCTGTCAAACTTCAAGGCCAGTTGGTTTCAACTTACCTTTCCTCCCTCCATTTTCTTTTTGCCCCTTACGCATACAGGCTTGTAAATCTGAGAAATATGGCTCCACATAAGACTTTGGAAAACGTCTTCCTTGGTTTATGTCTTCTCATTATAAGGTACACAAAGATAGCAGCAAAGCTAACAGAGGAGAAGGAAGGTAATTGTAATTCTATCAAGACTTCTAATTCAAGCAAACTGCTTCAAAAGTTAATAGATTTCCAACACAATACCAGCTAATCTTACACTGTCAATTTATATAGTGGGAGAATCACCTGCGCTGACACGTTTAATGTGCTTTTTGTAGCCAACCACCTTGAGCCGCGGTCTCGTCAGTTCTCATTAGGTAAAAGAAGCAGAGGTGGATCAGTCTGTGGATGGGAGACCTCTGGGGATGGCTAGATGCTCTAGTGTGCTCCCACCAATAAACATGTTCAACCATTAAGGAGGTTGCACTGCAGCAGTCCCCACCATCCCCATCCATCCCTGTGTCCTGCACAGACTTCCCTGTGACAGCCAGCAAACCTCCGTGCCTCCCTCTTGCCTTTGCTTCATTCTCCTCTGAGCAAGCAGCAGATGTGGTGACAGTGACTCACTGCAGGAGGTGACACTCTTCCCTACGGGTCCATACTAAACACACATCACAGCAGGTGGCAGGAGGCACTCCACTAATAGACCTTTTGTCCTCTGGATGAGAAATAAAACATTATCTGACTTGTGGTCATTAAAAATCCCACAGCGCTTTTCACCAGACTAGGGTTTAATGCCAGTATCCTGATCATATTCCAACATGAGTAATTGCATTTCACCTACTTAAATTCCCCTGATGCCCTGGCTGAATTCTCCTGTTCACCTCTTGAGCTGAAATCGGTAGCGCCAACAAGACAAAGGTTGCTACTCCACGCTGCCCTACTGATGGCTGTGTTTTAGCAAAGTGCATCGCTCCCTACATACAGAGCGTTTAAAAGTCTTTGTAGAGGAACTTGATGTCTGTGAATGGTGCTATATATACACACAAAATCATCAGTCAATAGCAGGGAGATTGTGCAGCATGAAAGGATTTCAAAATAAATTAGTCTGTTCTCCCTGCAAATCATTAACTTCAAAAAAAAATCAGACAATACAGCATATACAAATTAATATCTTGGTCAAGTGAAGAAGTAAACATTTCTCTAATATAACTGAGAGCATAGATATTGATTTCTGAGCAGATAGGGCACTGCAGCCTCTAGCAGTTCTATGATTAAATCTCTAGCTTCAGCTCCGGCATCAGTGTTTCCTTCAGTTAAAAATATATCTGCAGATGATATTTCCAGATCCCTAGAGCCATTCCTCTGAGTAAACTGGCAAAATGTAAATATTTCCATGAGGGATTTGTATCTAGTGCTAGATTATCTAGTTGAAGTTCGTCATTTTAGTACTTCTTTGAATAGGAAGTAGTTTCTGCCTTTCAGACTTGAGCTGTTAAAGCCCTGGATGGAAATAAATTAAAAATTGCAACCAGTCTCTACGACAGGGATTTCTGAGCACTCTGTGGGCAAAGAGATTTGCTGGTTTCACAGGTTCTGACCTGTGTATCCAGGCAGTTAACACCACTTTTTCCTTTGGTTTTACAAGATTTAAAGCACAGCTTCCCATTTGGAGGCAGCAGGCGTTCTGAAGATATAGTACTCCCACTGCCAGAAACAGAGGACTGAACATACCTCAACAGCACCAGTGACAACTATGGAATGCAAAGACCTCTTAAACTCTGAAACTTGTCACCAGAGCAATCTGTGAAAATAAATTTGGAGATCTGATAAAAAAAATCCACTGAAATCCATGGGCTGGCATAATTTAGAGAAAATCAAAACCTAGAGATGCTTTGGTCAAGCAAAATTTGTTTATCAGTAATAATTACACTTCTAATAGCTTAAACACGCAATTCAAGGAAGTTTATCATCTCACCTGTCTTATCCTTATCTTATGGAACAACACAGAAAAAGGAAGTTTTACAAAAAGATTTTTTTAAAAGCTGTCTTAAATGTCTCATATATTCAGGACTTGAAGTGGTATACCAAAAGACACGTTTTCCATTTTAATTAAAACAATAAGAAACTAGAACATTAAAGCTGTTGAATTTTTTATATATAAATTAAATGAGGAACTTAAATGACAAGGCCAAGAATGAAGCACTATTGAAACAGCAGCCCCAAGCAGAATGATCTGCTAAAAAGGATTATATTCTCTAAGTATTAATAAAAAAAGAGAAGTTAGTGGAGATTATACTTCTTAATTTAATACCATTTATTCCTTATAAATATTTTCTATTTAAGTCCTAATATTCATTAAATATTGATAAAATCTTTATTAAAATGGTTTCATGGTGGCACAATAATTTTTTAATTCCTGAAACAATAGGGTAAAGAAGTCCTAAGCTTGCAGATTTGATTACTAGGAAATTAACAGTGCATAGGGAGTTCCCTCCAGATTTACTGACCCATGAAAGTAACTTCTGCCCCATGATTCGGTTACTTCTGGCCAGTGGAGAGTTGTGCCCTGGGAACATGGAAAGGGTCACGGAGGGTGCCACCTGAACACACTTACCTGACTGATTCCTGCCAAAGCATCTTTGATCACTTCAGGAAAAAAATATGTTAGTGCAATAATTACAAACACAGTGCTATAGTAAACAGACCATAGAATAAAAAATGTACCGTTTAGGGACCTTGTGCTGCATGAAGACCCTTTTCCTGGCGATAATGTTTTACAAAGAAAATTTCATTCATATCGTCTCTCACTCATTACTTCAATTGAGGAGGTAGATATAATTATCAAATGTGTAAACATGATCTTATTTTTCATATATTTTTCTTTATTCCTTCTACCTCTCCTAATACTTTTTTATCTCTTCATGATAGTGATCCCATTCCAAAAGAAGTTGATTTTGCTAGTGTTAGTTACTCTTATCAATATTGCAGCCAATCATTTAATAAATTTTTATTTGAGGGTAACTTATTTTGAAAACAATAAAAAAGTCCATTTTTTCTTATATAAGAATTAAGTTAATATGATTGAGCAACTAGAAGCAGTATGTAAGTTCTTTCTGAGCTTAATCTGAATTTTGTTCTGTTTCAAGACTGCTGGGTTTGACTAGAACGGAGTTAATTCTCTTCACAGTAGCTAGTAAGAGGTTAAGTCTTGGATTTGTTTTGGAAATAGAGTTAATACTATAGAGATGTTTTCATTATTGCTGAGCAATCCTTTCACAGAGTCAAGGACTTTACTGCTCCTCACGCTGCCTCATCAGTGAGAACGCTGGGGGAGCACAGGGAGTTGGGGGAAACATAGCTGCGACAGCTGACCCCAATTGATCAAAAGGATATTCCGTATCATATGACATCATGCTCAGCAATAAAACTAGGGAGGGGCTGGCTGAGGCTCAGCCGCTCTGGAACTGCATGGACATCAGTCAGTTGGTGGTGAGGAACAGTTTTATTGCATCACTTGTCTTTCTTGGGGTTTGCCTCTCTCTCGCTCTTATTTTCATTTTCATTACAATTTATTATTATAATTTTATTTCATTTCCATTATTAAATTGTTTTTATCTCAACCCATGAGTTTTCTCATTTTTAATCTTTTGATTCTTTTCCCCCATGCTGACGGTGGGGCGTATGGGTGTGCAGCTGCGTGGCGCTTAGCTGCTGACTGAGGTTAAATCATGACACAAGTTTGGTTACTCACAAGTAACTGCAAGCACATCTTAAGCAACTTTCAAGCAAATGTGAAATTATAGCCAACTGGCATCATGTCAGGAATCTTAAATTTGGCATTTTTAGAGAATGTTAGGTGTATTTTATGAAAAGAGAGACAGAAGTGGAAGAATCTGCCTCGGTATTTATTAGCTTTAATGTTTTCTTGCCTTGTAGATTCTATAGTGGAATAATACAACAAATCTCAGCAAATGCTTAAATCATTTCTACTATTGACCTTGTCCTGCTATCATTCATGACAGGGAAAGTTTTCTTTTGATGTACGTATCATAAGATTTTTGCCTTCCATTTTCAGTAATATATTGAGAAGATGAAGGAAACAGAAAAGAAATAGCAAATTCAAGAGCGTTTTTTCCCCTTTTGATACTTCCTGAACTGCACTCTGCTCCCACAGCAATAAGCTTTCTGGGCATATTGTGGAAACCAGCATTCATACTCATAGCTTCAGAAACAGGCTTTCCCACTTTGTGTTAGTCATACAAATGTGATGCCTGCATTTTATAATTGCTCAGCAATACTTTTTATTCCATCCCTCATAGCCACACGATGAGCAGGATTATATAATTTGCACACAGGGGGAATAGATCCCTATCGCCTCGCTACACATGGATGAGGGAACATTTTGCTGTTGTCATTAGATTGTAGAGTGTTTTATCCTACTTAGTTTGCATTGCTCCATGTGCCAGAGCATTTCAGCTTGAGAAAAGAAGGCAAACATCACCAACTTAACTCTCATTTCAAATTATTTCTCCTCTAGGCAAGAAGTAAAGAAGATATTCACTGAATCCACCTATTTATAACTCCTAGTGAAAAAAATTTTCCATACACAGCCAGACTCTTTCTGAGAGCAAGGACTGCTCTTCTTTTGACCCAAAGAGTTTCCATACTGAAGGAAAGAAACACATTTAGTTTTATGGAGTAGAATTTTAAATTTAAACAAACGATTTTTCAGTCCTTGAGCTCTCATCTCCATGACAACCAGGGACATTTGGGAAAATCTTAAAACTATGGAGTAGACACACACTGTGTATATTAATAATGTAATATTTCCTGAAGGAAAATCCAGATAACTGTGAATTCCTTCTTTTTTCTGTACCTATTTTTGCCTTATTTTCTAAGGGTTTTTTGCCCAGCTGTCCTCTAATCTTAACACAAATAAAACAGATTCCTCCCTTTTTTCCTACCCTAAATATCTTCCCGTTAGTCTAGTTTCAAATTTAGGACAATTCTAACTTTCCTCCAACTCAGTTACACAACCTGTAATAATTTTGGAGTTGTCTGTCCATATAATCCCACACAAGATCATCTAGGTCTTGAAGGTTCCTCAGGCACAAGGTATTTAAGAACTTGAGCTTTTTGGAATGAAAGGAGAAACAGGTTTTCATCCAAGTCTTCCTTCTGCTGTGCCTCAACTGCTGCAGTTTCCACCCCTCTGGCCTAAATACCATATGTCTTTACTTCTATTTGTTCAAATTTTTCTGCCAAAATAACTGTTCTGGCTCATATATTTCTGGCACCATCCCCCTCATTCATCTCTACAATTTCCTTCCTGGCTACAACATATTTTATGGGTTAGCCATTTTATACCTATTATCACGAGCACCATCACTGCTGAAGGTAGGGTGGTAAAAGTGACTATTTGAATAATATCAAGAAGAACCGCAGTATAATTTTTTAATGCATAGAACTATATTCAAAATTCCTGCTTCTGTTAAACTCAGAATCAAGACGCAGCTGCTGGTGAGACAGCAGTTCTCTGTTGCTTTATGCTCTTTTGTCTCATCAGACCTATGAAAACCTCATAGGTATAAGGCAGTTAACATGCTATCAGCATGGACTAAAATATTTTTCTAAAATAATTTCACTCCCACCTTATTCTTCCTTACTTACTTTGACTTATCAATTACCTCTCATTGTATCTAGTTTGGAAGCTCGGCAGAACAGAAATTATTTTCCTTCTTTGATTTTATATGATGGTTATACAGAACACGATGCAGCTGTAAAGCTTCAATCTTTAGATTATACCCCAAGATAAACAGATATTTCTAACCAAGAGAACTGGCATATTTGCAATACATTGAACTCATGTTAGGGAAGCAGGGCAGAGACAAATTAATGTAGATCATCACAGGTGTATCCTGCAAGAAAAAATGCCAGATCATTTATTCTGTTTCTCCTTGGTGTTTCACTGATCATAGAAAAGCTGTTGGGTTTTAACCAATATTGTAATTGTTTGGGGTTCTTTTCTTTTCCCTCTGTATATTTGTTTTCCTTGCTGAGGACAAGAAATAGTGGCTAGAAAGACATATCCTGCTTTTTAACCCGTTTATGATGCAGCAGTTGGAAAAAAAAGAGATAAAGAAAAGAAAAACAGATTGAAAGATTACAAGAACTCTAAATAATAAATATTCTATTTTTTCATAATATATTACATTCAAACTTACACTGTAGCTCTGCAATACTGCTTGAGGCTTTCAGTATTAAGTGATGTTTTATGTGGTTCCATTAGTTTCCTTTTTTTTTAAAGTTTAATATATTTTTTTAGTGCACCGTCAGATAGCTAATAAGGTATAAAAAAAGTCATTAGCTTAACCTCAGAAAGATATCTTAACTAGTGAACTATAAAATTCTGAGCTCTTTTAAGCATCACCTGGAGAACTGGAAGGCATCTTCCATCTCTTTAATTCAAAAATCTGAAATTGAATATCCTGCTATACTTGAATAAGCAAATAATGAGTGCTGCTTATGCAGTTGGCTCACAGATATGGTCATTGCAAGAAAGGGCGAGAAAGAAGCAGCATATGTGACTGAAACATTGAAAAAATATTAATGAGATTTCAAATGCAAATCTGAAGTCGTCATACAGTTAAAAGAGACTGAAACTAAAGAGATTTCTTGTATTTATCTAAAATAATTTAAAGAAACTTTATTTAAAGAAATGTGTCATCTCATTAAACATCTCCAGTCAAGCAATTTGATCTGCGCAGCTGAACTTGTATATCCAAAGAGAATTCGAAGAAAGCCCATGGGATTCTGCATAAGTTGCAAGAAGAAAGTTATGTGATGAATTAATTAAATTTTGTTTATATTCTGGGTAACTACATAATTAGCACGCTTTACATACCTATATTTTTCTCTATAGATACATACATAGACAGATAAAAGCTGATCACTTGAAATGGTTCATTGTTAAATACTGAAAAATCGAAAATTAAGAGCAATCACAGAGTTATAGTTCACTGAACATGGTTCATTTTAAACAGAATCTTCCTCAGAAAAAACCCTGCATAATGGATTCAAATCAAGATTCCATACTTTGCAGTCCAACTTAGTCTCCTTTGTTTAGTCTGAAAAGAGTTTGTTTGGACTGTTCATCCTGCAGAAGAGAAAGCTCTAAGGAGACATTATCGCAGCCTTCAGTACTTAAAGGGCTCTTTGTAATGACAGGACAAGGGTTAACTCTTTAAATATGAAAGAGGGGACATTTAAATTACACACTAGATATTAGGAAGAAATTTTTTACTGTGAGAGTGATGAGGCACTGGAACAGATTGCCCAGAGAAGTCATGGATGCCCCATCTCTGGGAGTGTTTGAGGCCAGGTTGAATGGGTCTTTGAACAATCTAATCTAGTGGGTCTTTGCCCCATCTGCAGGGGTCCCTTCCAACCCAGACCATTCTATGATTCTATGAAAAGGCAATGAGCATGCAGGGTAGAGAGTCACTGGATGATATATTGCAAGTTAACATGCCTTTAGATATTGCTGACATTAAAATACAGAGCAACAATGTGATTTAAAAACTGCTGAATATAGATCTAGTAGGTCAGAGCTGCAAATTTATTAAAAGCTATGGAATTAACTGTCCCAATTGTGGATTGATATTTCCTTGAACTCGAATCCATGATTTTGTAACTCAAACCCTTCCTTATATTCCCTCTCTACTATTTACAACAATTCTTTCTTAATTAGAAAAGCAAAGATATATCAGAAACAGAGGGGAAAAATACACAAAATGTTTTTTCACCTTTACCACAGCAAACCTTTATTATATTTTACAGTCCCTATACAAAAACTGCCAGGTTTTTTTTCTACTTATCTTCTTAAAAATACAGTAGAAGTAAGGCCAACTGTTTCACCTCTGTTCTTAAATACTCCACTGCTTTCTTGTCCATTTTGCCATTTCATCTCAGATGAAACCTCAACTTATTCTTCATGCTCCTAACCCATTTTTTTGTCATTGTACATAACTCTGTAAGTACATTATATGTATAAATAAAGCATTTGGGCAATGAATTCTTATGAAAAAATGATACAAGAAAAAAGCGTGCTTTAGTATGTGAGCCAGATTCCCCACAGCTACCTTACAACAAAGAATAGAATTAAGAAATAGCAATGCTGTACAACTGGCAGCATAATTTGATATTCCCCTCTCCTTTGTTTTCCTCAGCCTACATAATTCATCAAAATAAGATACTTTTTCTGAAAAAAATCTCTCTCTCTGTGAATGAATACAGTTAAACAGAAATTATTTTTATTTGTGCTTTGGATGTACTCATGCATGTTATGCATTGATGTAGGGGAAAAGCCCCAAGAAGCAAAATTGAATATATTGAACCATTAGAATATCACGTATTTAGTAATTGAATATATTAAACCATTAGAATATCACGTATTTAGTAATTGAATATATTAAACCATTAGAATATCACGTATTTAGTAATTGAATATATTGAACCACTAGAATATCACGTATTTAGTTTTAAGCTTTTAAAGTAAGACACACGCATGGGAAAGCTAAACTTGTAAGCTCGCTCCAAGATGTTGGGCAATAAGCCCTGCACATCTCAGCAAGGTCGTGCAGCGGGAGGTGCTGACAGGGAGGAAACCTGGGAGATAAGGAGGTACGGACGGGGAGGAAACCCGGGAGATAAGACCATCTGCAAAAGGCAGATCATTGTGCAAACCTTCCAAAACCAGTTGAAACTAGACTTGCGATTTGGACAAGAACCAAGAGGATACTGAGCCTGCGCAAGCCTTAAAGGTTATTAGCGGTGATGATGAAGAGGCAGAGGTTACTGAAGGTGGCGATGAAGATTCAGCAATGAAGACCCCTGACGACCACCTATCAGCCTAACTGCGCAGGCGCGAAGGGGAGGAGACCTCATTTACATACGAAGCGGGAATAGGTCATGCATATGTATAGGCGTTTTACAATAGTTCATGAATATGTATGTATGAGTAGCATATAAGCTGAGGAGACAAAGGCGAAGGGCGCACATGTTAGGTGGAGAGATCCCCCATGTGCCCGGCGCCGCAATAAAAGAATATCTGCTGCCATAACAGAGTGTTTTCCTTGATTCAATCTGGCGACCCAGGTGGGACCCTCTCTGCTCGGCTGCAAGACCCGCTGAGAACAGGACTCCCTTGGGTACCCCCGGGATTTCCCGGAGGGACTCCTCGCCTCACTCGGATCATTGCGGAAGCAGACAAGGACTCCATCTGCCCAAAACGGCACAGGTATTCTTTAATTTTATTTAATTTTGTTTTTGGGACCGGTCATTTGGAAAGCTATCCGTAAGACGTAGGATCTACTTACGCGGGATGGCGTATGTCGGGTAATTAGAATTATTACTTTGAACATACATTTGCTTTTGGTCTGGTACATGTAAGGACACCTTTTGTTGTGGCATACCTTGTATGCATTTGAGCACTTTCAGTGCGTTTGGTTTGGTGTCTTTACGAGTATTCGGACGTTTGCATTTGAGCACTCTCAGTGCGTTTGGTTTGGTGTCTTTACGAGTATTCGGGCGTTTGACTTTGATGTCGATCTCTGGGTTAACCGACCACAGCTAAGGAATTTCGGAACAGATTTTGTACTCGCGTCACGGGAAAAGATTTGGAAGACTATATAAATGAGAGTGTGAATGTTTTTGTACATCATTATAGTCATAAGTGTTGTTTTGTTGTTTTTGTTAGTATTGTGTATTTGTTATTGTAAGAAGTGTCCTATTTGGTGTGTTTTGTAAATCGAGAACATGGGTGGAAAGCAAAGTGGTGGAATTCTTAAGAAAAGCCCTTTAGGATGCGTTTTGGCTCACTGGAAAGATATGGGGGGCTCATCGGGAGGAAGCGTAAATAGAAAGACGTTAATAAAATATTGCAATCAATGGTGGCCACTATATAAGCTAGAGGATGGTGAAAAATGGCCATTTAATGGGAGTTTACATTATAACACTCTGCTGCAATTAATGTTGTTCTTAAGGCGAGAAGGAAAATGGGATGAAGTTATGTATGCCGACATGTTCTTCACCCTAAGAAATCATCCAGAGTGGCAGAGGGGGTGTGGAATTAACTTGGCTCCTCAGGACCCTCTAGTATTAGCTATAGAAAAGGAACAGAAGAAAAACGGGGAAAAATTGAAAAGATGTTGTTCGGCTTGCAGCATAGGGCAGAGATGTACCAAGCTAAAAGAAACAGAAGAAAGATTGGAGGATTATATCCCTCCACCCCGACCTCAGACTCCTTTGGAGGATAATTTAGTCGCGGTCGGTGAACCAGAGGGTCCGGAGGAAGGGACAAGTACAGGGGAAAAGGAATTTACTCCTATTACGGCTCGCACCCGCAGTAAAATGGGTCCTGTAATACAAGCACCCTTACGACAGGCTGTCGGGAGTACAGGACCCACAAGAATTAAAATACCATTTACAATGAGTGATCTGGATACTTGGAAAGAAGCTGTTAAAGGGTATCGAGATGACCCTGAAGGGGTTGCGAAGAGGTTTGAGCTAATTGTTAAGAACCAAGATCCAGATTGGAAAGATATAGATTTAATGTTAGATGCATTAACTGAAACCGAGAAGCAGTTGATAATCAAAAGTGCCCGTACTCAAGTCCAAATTCAAATTACTGCGGGAACTCTCCCTGGCACCGTGGATGCTCACGTACCCAGGGATGATCCTAATTGGGATCCAAATGACGATCGAGACTATCGATTACTGAAAAAATATCAAGAATGGGTAAAAATTGGGATTGAGACTGCAATACCGAAGGCTGTAAACTGGTCCAGTCTGTACGCGGTAAAGCAGAATCAGGCAGAGTCCCCCACCGAGTTTCTTGATAGATTAAGGACAGCTATGAGGAAATTTACTACCCTAGACCCACTGTCCGAGGGGGGAAAGCAACAGCTAGTTTCCTTGTTTTTGGGGCAATCTGCAGAAGACATAAGGCGGAAGCTCCAAAAACTAAAGGAACCTGAAGTGAGAGATTTAGAGAAGTTGTTGGAAGAGGCATGGCGGATATATCGAAATCGGGAGGAACAGAATCGACGTAAGATGGGAGATGCCATCGCGGTAGCAACCGTGGCAGCTCTGGGAAAACAGGGAAACCCTCCTTTTAGGAGGGGACAACAAAACCGGAGAGGGGAACCTCGTGAACCATTGAAATCGGACCAATGTGCCTATTGCAAGGAGGTAGGACATTGGAAAGGACAATGTCCAAAGTTACTTAGCAAGTCCTCAGTCGCCGCACACATTGACTCTGAACAATGAAGGGGACCGGGGGAATCTTCCCTAGCAGATCCACTGGTTAAAATCAAGCTAGGGAAAGAGGGACAAGAGGTAGATTTCCTTGTAGATACTGGAGCGTCATATTCAGTGTTAAATCAAAAGCTAATACCAGAAGATAACGAGTTTGTCACGGTAATTGGAGCCACTGGTCAACCCGAAAAAGCTCATTTTTTGAAACCCCTCAGCTATAAATTAGGAAAACAAGTGGGGATACATAGATTTCTCTACCTGCCAAATTCTCCCAAACCTTTATTAGGTCGGGATCTGTTAGAACACCTAGGAGCTAACATCATTTTTGAAAGAGGGAAAATTAAATTCCAAATTAAAGAAAAACAATTAATTGAAGTTCTAAGTTTAGCATTATTGCAAACACGACTTGATTCTAAATTGCCTCCAGAAATAATTGACCAGGTATATCCAGGAGTATGGGCCAATGAAGTCCCGGGGAGAGCTAAAAATGCTACCCCTGTAGTGATTAAATTGAAACCAGAATCTGCGCCAGTAAAGGTAAAACAATATCCTTTAAGGCTAGAAGATAGGAAAGGAATAAAGGAAATAATTGATCGATTTTTACAATATGGATTACTAACTGAATGTGAGTCAGAATATAATACTCCCATACTACCAGTTAAGAAGGCAGATGGGAGCAGCTATAGACTAGTCCAAGATCTAAGAGCAATAAACAAAATAACTGAGGATATACATCCGGTAGTAGCCAACCCATATACGCTGCTTACAAAATTGAAGGATACTCAGCTCTGGTTTACTGTGCTGGATTTAAAAGATGCCTTCTTCTGTCTACCGCTAGCCGTTGAAAGTCAAAAACTATTTGCCTTTGAATGGGAAAACCCGGAGTCAGGAAGAAAGACTCAGCTAACTTGGACAGTGTTGCCCCAAGGATTTAAAAACAGTCCCACTATTTTTGGAAATCAACTAGCTAAGGAGCTCGAGACTTGGGTGCCTCCAGATAAGGAAGGAACTTTATTGCAGTATGTAGACGATCTCCTAATTGCTACTGAAACCGAAGAAAATTGTATGGAATGGACTGTAAATCTCCTTAACTTTTTGGGGCTAAATGGATACCGAGTCTCTCAACAGAAAGCACAATTGATTCGACAGCGCGTAACCTACTTGGGGTTGGAAATTTCGGGAGGACAACGAGAACTCGGAAATGAGAGGAAAGAGGCCATTTGTCGTACGCCGGAACCCCAGACAACAAAAGAATTACGGACATTCCTGGGAATGACAGGTTGGTGCCGTCTTTGGATATATAATTATGGGTTGTTAGTAAAACCTCTATATGACATAATAAAAGACAATCAGTCTAAGATAAATTGGACTGGCGGAGCACGGGCTGCTTTTAAACAGCTTAAACAGGAATTAATGAAGGCCCCTGCCCTAGGAATACCGGACGTTTCAAAGCCATTCTGGCTATTCTCCCATGAAAGGCAGGGAATAGCCTTGGGAGTATTAGCTCAGAAACTCGGCCCTTATAAGCGAGCAGTAGCCTACTTCTCCAAGCAATTGGACGAAGTGAGTAAAGGGTGGCTGGGATGCCTTCGCGCGGTGGCTGCGGTTGTAATTAATATCCAAGAGGCCCGGAAGTTCACCTTGGGACAGAAAATGACAATATTGGTGTCCCACACGGTCTCAGCGGTCCTGGAACAAAAAGGAGGCCACTGGCTTTCGCCCCAAAGGTTTTTAAAATACCAAGCCGTGCTGGTAGAGCAAGATGATGTGGAAATAGTTGTCACTAATATTGTCAACCCAGCTTCCTTTCTTAGTGGGGCACAAGATGAACCAGTGTCACACGACTGTATAGAAACCATCGAAGCTACATATTCCAGCCGATCCGATCTCCAGGAAGAACCTTTGGAGGATGCTGAGGAATCATGGTACACCGATGGAAGCAGCTTCGTAAAACAAGGACAGCGAAAAGCGGGCTATGCAATCACTACTATCCAGCGAGTAGTTGAAGCTAAGCCCTTACCTGCAGGTACCTCAGCCCAAAAGGCAGAGATAATCGCTCTCACCAGAGCTTTGGAACTGGCGAAAGGAAAAAGGATAAACATTTGGACAGACTCAAAATATGCATTCGGGGTAGTCCACGCTCATGGTGCAATTTGGAAAGAGCGAGGACTCTTAACTGCACAAGGCAAACAAATAAAACACGCAGAAGAGATTCTAAAATTACTAGAAGCCGTGAAACAACCGGAGAAAATAGCCATAATGCACTGCAAAGGGTACCAAAAAGGAAGCACAGACCCAGAAATTGGAAATCGGTTAGCTGACCATGAGGCTAGGCGGGTAGCAGAAGAGGCAACAATTAACGAATTTTCGCTCATCCCAGACGGTAAACTTCAGACTGTAAGTATAAACCAACCACCTGATTATTCGAAAGAAGATCTAAAATTAATTGAGGACCTGAATGGTGAAGTTACATCAGAAAAATGGGCCCAGTTAAAAGATGGTCGTATAATTATACCATCCAAATTGATAAGAACATTAGTTACGTTAGAACATAATAAGACCCACTGGGGAGCGGACGCTTTGTATAAATACCTAAATAAGACACTGGTGGGTCGTAACCTATATACTATTGTCAAACAGGTCTCGCAACAATGCGACGTCTGCCAGCGTAATAATCCTAACACGACCCACAAAATCCAATTAGGAGTAATTGGCAAGGGAAATTACCCGGGACAGCAATGGCAAATTGATTTTTCTGAGCTCCCCAGAAAAGGGGGGTATAGATATTTATTAGTTATGACGGATACCTTCTCGGGCTGGCCAGAGGCTTTTCCTTGCCGAACAAATAAAGCAAGAGAAGTAACCAAGGTACTGTTAAACGAGATTATTCCTCGTTTTGGAATTCCAGCAACAATGTCTTCTGACCGAGGTTCACATTTTTGCGCAAAGGTAGTACAACAAGTAGGAAAAGCTTTAAAGATAGATTGGCAATTACATACCCCATATCGGCCGCAAGCAAGTGGGCAGGTTGAAAAGATGAACCATCTAATTAAACAACAAATAGCGAAAATCGGTCAAGAAGCCAATCTATCTTGGCCTCAATCACTACCTTTAGCATTACTTAGGATAAGAGTCAAACCGAGAACTAAAGAGAATCTCAGCCCTTTTGAAATACTGTATGGTAGACCCTATCAGTCTCAATTCACAGGAGAGGATTTGACTCAGTTAGGAGAGGGATATTTGCATGAATACATGAAGTCTCTCCAAAAGCAATTAGAAATTGTACATAAACATGTTTTAGGGACTCGGGCCAGGGGATTAGACCAACCAATTCATTCTTTTATACCGGGTGATTATGTTTATGTAAAGAATTTTTCAGGACAACCACTAGAAGAAAAGTGGAACGGACCGTACCAGGTGATACTTACGACTCATACGGCAGTTAAGATCAAGGAACAGCCTGCGTGGATTCATTATTCGAGGCTTAAGAGAGCACCAAGACAATGGAAAGTCCTTACCAAACCAGGTGGATGTTTAGTCTTCTCGCGATAACGGGGATGTGTATTCAATCCCCAACCCTAGCATGGCAAGACAATACCTTTGTACAATTGCATGAAAAACTAGCCAAAATTACCAATAGGTCCGATTGTTGAATATGTTCACGGTTTCCTAAGAGCCAAAACCACGGATTCCCAGTAGTTGCACTAGTGTTTCCGAATACTAATGATACTGATTCCGCCACATTCAACCTCTCCCTTACAAGTTATACACAAATTCCTTCCCGTGACCTCCAGTGGAAAACAGACCTTACCCAGATTTGGAATGAGACGTTGGGAGTCCCCTGTGTACAAAGGTGTTCTCTTGACCACGCCGAAAGCAACACTAGGGGAAATGCTACTGATCCTAAATGTGGCTCTGCAAAGCAGCGGATATTTGTGGGAAATTATTCTAATTGTACCATATATGAAAAGTATGAAAGTGCTAATCTGTGGAGCGTCGCTCAAACTCGACGTAACAGTTCCTCCACCCCTAAAGGGTGGCCACTTAATGCTGGGTGGTATTGGATTTGTGGAAAGTATGGATATAAAGTGCTCCCACTGGGATGGGTTGGCCGGTGTGCTATGGGGGTATTAGCGCCCCGCACCACCATTGTTGGCAATCTTTCGGAACTTCTGCAAAAATCACGGTCCCCTCGGTGGCTGAGGACCTATATGAAATCATTACAAAAACGGGAAGTATCCAATCCTTTGATTACCAAGCCAACTGCCTTTCATAGTTTTGCTAGATGGTTCATTCCTTGGTTAGGAGTTAGTGAATTAGAAAAAGCTATAGTGAACATATCTGCCTCTCTAGAAATCATTAATAACTCCACCGCGGATGCCATTAGATCCTTACAACAAGAAGTTACTTCTCTTAGTCGGGTAGCCTTCTTGCTATTATTTTTCTATTCTTCCTAGCTCTATTTATCTGCCTAATGTTTCGTTGTCTTTTGTGGTGCTGTTCGTCTGCTACTGAGAATTATGAATCCTGGAAACGCAATAAACTTAAACATCAGGTAGAGACTGGCAAATATTTTGCCAAGTCCCTCCAAACGAATGGCCTTATTTGAATTGCAAAAGAATTTGCAATACCTTCTAGAAAAGGGGGGAATTGATGTAGGGGAAAAGCCCCAAGAAGCAAAATTGAATATATTGAACCATTAGAATATCACGTATTTAGTAATTGAATATATTAAACCATTAGAATATCACGTATTTAGTAATTGAATATATTAAACCATTAGAATATCACGTATTTAGTAATTGAATATATTGAACCACTAGAATATCACGTATTTAGTTTTAAGCTTTTAAAGTAAGACACACGCATGGGAAAGCTAAACTTGTAAGCTCGCTCCAAGATGTTGGGCAATAAGCCCTGCACATCTCAGCAAGGTCGTGCAGCGGGAGGTGCTGACAGGGAGGAAACCTGGGAGATAAGGAGGTACGGACGGGGAGGAAACCCGGGAGATAAGACCATCTGCAAAAGGCAGATCATTGTGCAAACCTTCCAAAACCAGTTGAAACTAGACTTGCGATTTGGACAAGAACCAAGAGGATACTGAGCCTGCGCAAGCCTTAAAGGTTATTAGCGGTGATGATGAAGAGGCAGAGGTTACTGAAGGTGGCGATGAAGATTCAGCAATGAAGACCCCTGACGACCACCTATCAGCCTAACTGCGCAGGCGCGAAGGGGAGGAGACCTCATTTACATACGAAGCGGGAATAGGTCATGCATATGTATAGGCGTTTTACAATAGTTCATGAATATGTATGTATGAGTAGCATATAAGCTGAGGAGACAAAGGCGAAGGGCGCACATGTTAGGTGGAGAGATCCCCCATGTGCCCGGCGCCGCAATAAAAGAATATCTGCTGCCATAACAGAGTGTTTTCCTTGATTCAGCATTCCTTGCTGCTTGGTCACAGGTACAAAATTACTTCAAAGGAAGGATGTACTTTAATTCTGTGACTTCAGAGCACTAGGGTGCATGTCAGAATGTATGCAGAAAGCCTCAGCCCCACAATTGTTGCCTTTAACGATTTTCATAGGTTTACATCAGTTGACCGATAGAGCTCAATAGGCTACATTTCAGTTTCTTGAATCTCAGACCAGCAAGGACCATTTTTCTTATTTCTGGAAGCTGCACTTAGTATGGGAATAACTTAAGATCAATGCGTTTACCGCTGTCAGCTGTTTACCACACCCAGCTAAGAAAAAGTTCAGTTGAAAAAACTCTTCTGCTGCAAGAACATCTGTTACATTTCTTAACTGATACACAAACCTAAATACTTCTATTCTCTATAGTTGGGACTAGAGGTTCCTACATCAACAAGATGGAAAAGAAGAAATAAAAGCCTGCTGTTGATAAAAGATTTTGGGACTTCACTCTTCAGTCTTTGACAAAAGTACCCTGGAGTGAGTTTGCTGTGCTTGAATGATGAGAACTATGCCATACCTTCTCTTTTAAAAGAGAGTTTAGTTAAACACAGACCCAGAAAGATGCTGAATATAAGCAATCTGATCTACTCAGCTACAGTGAGCTAAGCAGCAAAGATAAGTGTTGAAGTTATGCCAAAGATCTAGATGCCTGCCCCTACCACGTGGTTTGTGTTTCTCCCCCACAGGGAAGGTATTATATCTTGGTGTGCTGGAGATGCTCTCCCTAATGCAGCCCAGGACACTGTTGGCCTTCTTTGCCCCCAGAGTGCAACAGTGATAGCATATTCTTCATCCAGGTTTTAAACTTCTATCATAATACTGTGCAAGTGCCAAATGAATTGCAGGGTACATGCCTGAAATATTCCTTTTCCTTTGCGAATTTCATCCTAGAAGTATGCTTAAGTTTTAAAAAAACATGAAATACTTATAAAATGCTCAATCTTCAGACATTCCATGTGTTATAAGCAGAGTTGACAACAACTGCTATATAAGCAGAAGCTACTAGCCACTTTCCACGGCAAGACTCTCTCTTCAGTTGATTATAGCTGTATCCCTTGTTGTCCTTCTCTCTCTTTTTTTTTCTTTTTTTTTCTTTGTTTTCTTTGTTTTCTTTGTTTTGTTTTCTTTTTTCTTTTTTCTTTTTTCTTTTTTCTTTTTCTTTTTTCTTTTTTCTTTTTTCTTTTTTTCTTTTTTCTTTTTTTCCTTTTTTCTTTTTTCCTTTTTCTTTTTTCCTTTTTCTTTTTTTCTTTTTTCTTTTTTATTTTTTCTTTTTTTTCTTTTTTTTCTTTTTTTTTCGTTACTTAACGTATTTCTGCTTCTTCCAAGAAATAAATTAATTTTACTGAAGGGCTCATCCTGCTATGAGGATGTTCGGATTGTTCTCCCAACTGAATATCCTTGTATTCCACTGTTAAAAGCTTCCAAGAATCTCAGTACACACATATAAGGTAGAAACTTGATGGAATTTGAATAACCTCCAACACTAGATACCACTCAAAGATGTTCTCTGAAATTAATCCTCTTAGATATAAGGAGTCTTTTGACACAAAATCTCAGATATGAGAACAGGGACACTGGCAACACAGAAGACAGAATGATATCATTTTCTAGTGTATAGCAAAGCAAAACCATACGCTCAAACACTACATCATCCCTTGAATTAATTATGCAAACTTAAAGAGTCTTCTTCCTCTATTCATATTGGAATTAAGGTGTTAAAATTATCTGCAATCATTACAGAAGTATTTTTTCACAATCACTGTGGACAATCATTTTACACCTTTGGGCATTTAAGTGTATGCTGGAATAAATGAAAATGAATTGCTATTGAGACCTAGCTTTACGCCATGAGGTTCCTTACAGTATAAACAGAATCCCATATTTACTTCATATGCAAAAGTAGAACCATCAACAATTGGTTGCGGCTGGTATATAATAAAAATATCCAGAAATTCAATAGGGAAGCACCAAATATATGTTAGCCGAGCCAACATGCAAATATAATGTGCAAATATATACAGAAACATGTAGGAATATAAAAAAAATAAACAGAAACAACCAAGCATTTGCAAATCCTCTTCTGAATACCTACAAAATATCTACTCCTAATGATATTTAAGCAGGACTTAAAGAATTTGGCCCATGCTGGGTCTGAAAAGCTAATTATGAATTCGAATTCAGCAGTCAATCCCGCTGGCAAAGTGTGAGGAAACAAAGAACTACAGCAAATTCACATTTGCTCTTGGAAGCAAGTCCATTAATTTCCTTTGTAAATACCAGGTAATAAAATAGACGAGACAGAATTATAGTTGGATGCATATGAGTTTGCAGTTTTAATACTGCCTGGCTTAAAAATAAAAATATTACAAAATTCTGAAAAAAATTATATTAAAGTTCTAATGTGCGTGACTGAAAGAAAAGCAAATATGAACTATATATCTGAATGTTGAAGTTCCTATTACTACAGCTATCTGCAGGTGAGTTCAGATTGCAATCTTCTACCTGAGAAGTAGTTCTTGCTCTCTAAATCACTTGGAGTTAAACATGACACACAGAGACATAGTTGATAAATGTAAATATATTTCCTGGAGAGGTAACAAACTGCAACGTGTATTTCATGATGCATATTCAAAAAAACTCTAAAAAAACCCCACAAAAAGAGTAGCACCCCTGCATTTTTCACAAAACAATGTATTGCTGTGAGTATTAAATATTTAAGCTGCTGCTGGCTTAGACCATCTGGAAAAATGATGACATATGTTTTAATCAATTATCTATCAACAAAAGCAGAAGACAAATTTACCAGATATAAAATATTTAGTGGGGAAGAAGCCATATATTTAAATACTAGCAATAAGATTTTTTAAGAAATGGGAGTACAGCAATGAAAACCAATCAGAATCAAAGAATAAGTCAATTGGTTTTTGTAATTTATTTTGCTATTCTCCAGCTTAGTTTTCCTGTCAATAGTTTTGTCATTCAATCATAATAAATGATTCCATTTGGCACAGGTTAAATAATTGTTCATCTGGAAGAAAGGGTAGCATTCTGTGGAACGCACATAGATATTCCAGGAATACTTCTACAATGTTCAGTGAATCCATTCTTTATGTTTTCTTTTCTTTCTTTTTTAATTCATTTTCAGTTCAAAAATTTCCAGGGCAGCATAATCTTGAAGTTTAATGAATTGTCATAGAAGGAAGTTTCTTGTTTCAAAATACTATGGTTGTGAAGAACAAAACACCACCTGAATTGGGACAAGATATACAGCTGAAAGCAGTTTCCTGCCTCAGGAAGAAAAAGCACTTCTAACAGAGAAATGTAAGAAATAGATAGAATACAAGAAACAATATAAAGAATTTCTTTTCACTTTCACGTAGATGCAGCTGCTGACTCCATATAAATATGTCTGGGTGCCTAATGTGACCGAGGCAACTGGAAAAAAGTTTTTCCTGAGAAGAAAAATATTTTCTAGTAAGAATCCCTCAAATAATGGAGAACAGAAGTTTATTTTCAGAAAGAGTTTATACAACAGGGCAATATTTGAACAGTGTTCTGAGTCTGAGAAGTCTGAGTTATTACTTCTGCAGTAGAAATATGTTTGGGACAAGCAAAGACAAAAATCTGTTCCTAGAGCTAACTGGTTGACAGGGCCCATGAAGCACATGGTGTCCTATAGCTGACCGTCAGCATGACAGGGTAAGCAGAATAAGGTGAGGGACTAGCTCCGCTTTGGTACCTGGAGGTGGGAATTCAGGAGAGCCAAGCATCACGGGCCACGACAGAGACAGCTAAACAAAACATTTAGTTACTCGCTCCAGTGACCTAATGACTTTGCAAATAAGTTCTGCAGCACCAAGAACCTTATAGACTACAATAGCACAGGAAGTTAATATTTCCAAATTCATAGGAACGGTCTCAAATTCCTACATTTTCAGAGCTGAATTCGGAGAAATGGTAAATACACATATGGTAGATGAATGCAGAGGAATTTTTTTTAATGACTCAATTTCCCCACAAAGGTCAAAATCTAAAAAGTGAATGAATTAAAAGATACAGCCACTATGTAGATATGTAGATTTTCTTCTTTTCAACGGCGTATTTATAACTCACAGCCTTTGCTACATTAAAGATACTATCTCTGCTTAGTGGTATAGAAGTTACATAGGATAAAGTCTTCAGATCCCACTGAAATCAGGCAGAGCTTTCCTTTGTTCTTTTCATGGCCAGAATTTCACTCACAGGGTCTGTATGGAGATATTTCCAGCATGCACAGATGCAGTGTATCTCAGTCAGACATTACAGTTCTCTGCCTCTCTTATTTCTTACATTATCACTAATACTTCCACTAGAAGTATTCCCGAATCAAAGTTTCCTCTAATAACATGACCCTCCTTCAGTATGAAACACATCTAAATAAGATGACATATTTAGATGGTAGGTAAATCCTTAATGCCAGCACAAACAGCTTCAGAGGAGGGAAAATGTCGTTTCCTTCTTAAAAGGAGAGAAAAATACCAACTGATGAAATGGTCAAACAGGGCTTGATCACAATTTATTTCTGACCTTTTAATGTCTTCTGTTCTCAATGATTTTCTGTCAGTTTTGCCTAGCTTGGACTGGAGAGCTGTCCCAGAGATATTTAGTTTTATGTTGCTACTTAACTGTGAACCTCTGTTTTCGGGATTGAAAGATAAGTAATTAATTGTCACTGAGATATTCTGAGGGTTTATCAGCTGTCCAGATCTATCAAGTCGGGAATAATGTTACATTTGGAAACTCTGAAAGATAGTTTTGTATTATAACTTGGTTATGGCCTACTGCTGTCAGTGCCATTACCTAAGACCGTGATGATTACCTGCCTGCTGTTCTGCTCAGCAGAAATTACTTGCTTGTTAAAATTATCACTTCTATCTTGAAGTGACACAAAATAGGTTCATTTAAAAATCCGCTAAATACAAACAAACATGCATGCCTATACTATTACCTTCCCCTTTAAGTGTGACTGGTTGTCATCTGAAGAAACACACTTTGTTTTTGTTTACATGTGCCCACCTAATACACACAAAAAGCTGGTAGTTTATGAAAGGTTTCTCTACCGGTGTTTATTTTGTCATGGGTTTTATTTTGCATCACTTTGCTTTTTATTTTTGCATACAACATCTGAGTGGCTGACAAAGCACAGATGTTGCAGGAAGGTAAAAAGAATTATTTGAAACACAATTCTTCATTTTGCTGTGCTTTAAAACAGACATTTATGGGGAAGTATTAAACGTTTGAGAAAAATTACTCTTCAGAAGTGAGACATAGTATCCATACATACTGGTACATGTGTACACAGATTACATCAAGATAACAGCAAAATGCCTAAATTATATGCTCATATTTTAGAAAAAAAGGCCACACATCCATCAAGTCTGTTGTTTATCCAAAGCAATTATTGCCCTTGAGTTACATTTCTAGACCTTATTGAAGAACAAGAGATACACTGTTTCGATCAATAAACAATTATTGTTCTTTGTGAGACGCTGAAAGGGGATTTAGAGAGTTTACAGGTAAGAGGCATAATTTACCAGCAGCTGCCAAACAACTGCAACACATTCTTTCTCTGTGACCCTCTCCTTTTTCCATTTGTCTAGGCTTCAGCAGAGAGCACACTGATATTAGCAGCTCATTGCCTCGTGGTGCAACAAAAAACTCCTGGAGTGGGAAATTTTAGCCTTTTCTAATAATAAGGTTATTGATCAGCTGGGTTTACTAACACCAGTATAGTGTCATCCTTTTCCTTTCTCCTCATTTTGTCACTTGCTAAAGAACTATTCTTCTAGAAAATGTCCCCTTCCTTTGCCTTGTTACTGCCTTCACAAGGCTTAGTTTGATCAATTGTATCAAGAATAAAGCTTAGATCCATGAGCGTGGTAGGATCTATAAAACAGATCATAAATTGTTTCTGAAAGAGCTTAGTGATGATAATTTGCTAACACCTGCTACTACTAAATACTCTCTTCTCATTTTTAGAACCACAAGAACAACTAAATCCCAGAAAAGCTTAATAACAGTGTGTCACCAAAAACATTTGTTGTGAAATGAGTGGAGTAGGAACCTACTACTTCTCTAGAGGTCATTGGTGTTATTAAAATAGTAGCTAGTGCTCTCAGACCAGATTTTGTCTTTCTCTTGTTCAGATGAATCTCTATGGTTGTGCTCAGCTACCCCAGGGCCATTTAACGGGAACAAGTCAGTACCTTGTAAACAAGCAGAAACTTTCACTTAAAACACTGATCTCGAAGTGCTATACAATCATTTGAAGTCCATTTAATGTTATTACATTTTGTGGTTAAAAGAACAAAATAGGAAGCTCATGTTTGGCTATGGAAAAAGACTTTGCAAAAACTCTGGATAAAAACCTAGGAATCCTAACTAATCCAATCCCAACCTCTGAACCTGAAGTTACCAACAGCTTCATACCTCACTACTAAGAGTTATTCACCTTGCACCAGTCTAACTACATTAATGTGATACACAGTATCACAGTATCACAGTATCATAAGGTTGGAAAAGACCTTTGAGATCATCGAGTCCAACCTATGACACAACACCTACACCTACTCCTACATCTTGTTGCCTATCCAGTGAGGGCATTTTGTATGTGTTATATAGGTGTGTGTAACCTTGTGCTCTTCTCTGCTCAGTTTGTTTCGCGGGCAGCAAATTGTGCACCTACCAAATGATCTGTCATATCAAGACTCACACGCTTCCACAGAAAACATCATGAAACAGTAAAGAGCAGAACACCCTTTACTATACACACAATAAACTTGTAGTAGGAATTATCTCAGCTTAATAAATAAACAAGGATCAGTACATCAGCAGTATTTCCCACTATATGTCTTTAAAGTATCACAAGGTAGCAATAATCAGAGTGAAAAGATTTTTGCTAAAAAAATGGATTAAAAGGAGAGTCAATTTTAGACAGGGATTTTAGAACCCTTTCTTAGATCATTTCAGAGGTTCTGAATATACATTGAGAGTTCAAACTAGTAATTTCTCAAACAGTCACGAGTGTTCTTAATGCAGCCACTTGATGTAACAAGTGAGGTTTTAAGAAAAAACTGCAAATATAAGGTCTGATGAGAAATCTCAAGTGTTACAAAGTTGCACCAAATAGTTCTTGCTGAGCAGGTTACGACCATTATGACAGTACTGTAGATATGAAATAATTTTGATGTTCCACAGACTATGAGAACTGACTCTACATTACTCCTTTGGCAAGCTACACATCAGAGAGGGAACAATATCTCTAGAAATTTCTGAAGAAACTGCATGTTCCCCAGTGCCAGGATAACATGTTGACTGTGAGATGTTGCTTGCACTATTTGCTGGTTATTCCAGAGGAACAACTGCATTTCTCTCCCATTTTCTCCACTCTGCAAAGTATGTCTAGTCAAAAAACCCCAGGGTTACATCAGCTACAGTATTTCTACTAACTTGACAATGCTAATTCAGTCGTAGGGAGAGTGGTACTGCTTAGTGCTGCTGCAGACTCCACGTCCCTTACTTTACATAATAAAATATATCACATACATCATTATTGCTTATGATTCCCCTTCCTCCCCACCTTAGTTTCTTCTTTTCTGTCATGAAGTTTCTCTTCAGCTGGAATTGGGAGCTGAATCGTGTAGAGGGGTGAGATGTCCCAAGACTACTGATTGATCATTAGCTGTATTTTTATGAATTGGTATAATGTTATTTTGAATATCTTTCATATTGAGGGCTGTGTACACATTGTAGGACATGTCTTTTCATCAAACGATGTTGTACATCCAGACATCTACAGTTAACTTCACTGCTGAAAGCCTTCTGTGACTATATATGGTTTTAGGAGAGGCACGTCCTGCCTGACCAACCTAATCTCTTTTTACGACCGTGTGACTCGCCTGGTGGATGAGAGGAAGGCTGTGGATGTGGTGTAGCTGGACTTCAGCAAGGCCTTCGACACTGTCTCCCATAGTAGACTACTGGACAAGCTGGCAGCCCGTGGCATGGACGGGAATGTTCTGTGCTGGGTTAGGAATTGGTTGGATGGCCGAGCCCAAAGAGTGGTAGTGAATGGTGTCCCATCCAGCTGGCGGCCGGTCACTAGTGGCATCCCCCAGGGATCGGCGCTGAGCCCGGTCCTGTTTAATATCTTTATTGATGATCTGGATGAGGGGATCGAGTCCTTCATCAGCAAGTTCGCAGATGACACCAAGCTGGGAGGAAGTGTCGATCTGCTGGAAGGCAGGAGGGCCCTACAGAGGGACCTTGACAGGCTGGAGAGATGGGCTGATTCCAACAGCATGAGGTTTAACAAGTCCAAATGCCGGGTCCTACACTTTGGACACAACAACCCCATGCAGAGCTACAGGCTGGGGACAGAGTGGCTGGAGAGTAGTCAGGCGGAAAGGGACTTGGGAGTGCTGGTGGACAGGAAACTCAACGTGAGTCAGCAGTGCGCTCAAGTGGCAAAGAAGGCCAATGGTATCTTGGCCTGCATCAGGAACAGTGTGGCCAGCAGGACTAGAGAGGTCATCATCCCCTTCTACTCGGCACTGGTCAGGCCGCACCTTGAGTACTGTGTCCGGTTCTGGGCCCCTCAGTTTAAGAAGGATGTTGAGATGCTGGAGTGTGTCCAGAGGAGAGCGACGAGGATGGTGAAGGGGCTGGAGCACAAGCCCTATGAGGAGCGACTGAGGGAGCTGGGGTTGTTTAGCCTGGAGAAGAGGAGGCTCAGGGGAGACCTTATTGCTCTCTACAACTACCTAAAGCGAGGTTGTAGTGAGGCAGGAGTTGGACTCTTCTCTCAGGCGACCAGTGACAGAACAAGAGGACATGGTCGCAAGCTTTGCCAGGGGAGGTTTAGGATTGACATTAGGAAGAAATTCCTCACTGAGAGAGTAATTGTTCATTGGAATGTGCTGCCTAGGGAGGTGGTGGAGTCACCATCCCTGGAGGTGTTTAAGGAGAGATTGGAGGAGGCACTTAGTGCCATGGTGTAGTTGATAAGTAGGAGTAGGTGTAGGTGTTGGGTCATAGGTTGGACTCGATGATCTCAAAGGTCTTTTCCAACCTTACAATACTGTGATACTGTGATACTGTGATACTGTGATATCTCATTCTGAAGGAACTGAATGTTGGTAGATTTCTCATGCTTGCATGGTAGGGTCACCGCACCCCTGGGAACATGCTGGTTACCAGATCGAAGTGATCAGAGAAAGCAGCTGCAGCTCCACAGTTGCTGCAAGCAGGGGCTAGTGGACTTGCAGAAGTGCAAACTGTTCAGAGGCTGCACAGTATGGACACTCAGAGACAGACAGCAGCTGGCAAAGGACGTCAGTGCTAACACTTTATGGTACATTGGTTCATATTCCCCCTCCAGCAGTTTTATGGTTTGACTCTTGGTTCAACAACCTTTATTCTCTGACAGTTGATTTTCTTGCCCTTCACTGTCTCTGTAGGCTACAGATGTTGCTGCACATACTGTGTGTTCATCCCTCTCCTCTTGCACCAATTTTCTGTAGGGATGTCTTTCCTGAAGAAGAATGCACTATAAAAGATGGAATCAAAGAGCAGTTGTTGACATTTATTCCTTCCTACTTCAGTTTGCACTGACTGATTCATCAGTCCACCATTCTCCCTTTTCCATGAAGCACCAAAGGCATTTTGGAAACATACTTTTGGTGGATTTAAATGCCAGGAGCAAGTACCTTCCCTGTGAACTCATCAAAAGACAATCTCAGTAGCGGAGTTACCACACACAATTACCCAAAGCAAACCAAGGCAGCAATATGGAATCAAGCAAAACAAAAACATAAAGTTTAAGAGAAAAATGGTGTAGTATTCTTTAAGGCAGTATGTTTGCGTTTGAGTTATCTATGGAGGGTTTTTTTTAAGATAGTTTTTACATTTTTGGAGAAATGTGGAAAATCTTTGCACTTTGTTATCTTATCTTCCCTGTTGAAATTTTCATTCCTAATTGATCTGTAATAGTCAATTCAGATTACCTTGATGAGTGATAACCCATCACCCAAGCATCAATGCATTTGATATATTACTATTAAGTTCCAAGGTGCTTTTTGAAGCATGAAAATCACATGAATCTATAAATGATCAGAGAGAAGCAGATTTGGCTCCATAAGATATCACATAGGATCTATTTTTCAACAGTCACAGAGAAAATGTTTACAAACTGTAGCATCTGTAAGTATTTATATCAATATGTCTCACAGAATATATACCTCACACGTATTTTTTCTAATATTGACATTCTAGGAGAAGAAGATGGTGAAGGGGCTGGAGCACAAGCCCTGTGAGGAGTGACTGAGGGAGCTGGGGTTGTTTACCCTGGAGAAGAGGAGGCTCAGGGGAGACCTTATTGCTCTCTATAACTACCTAAAGCGAGGTTGTAGTCAGGCAGGGGTTGGTCTCTTCTCTCAGGCAACCGGCGACAGAACAAGAGGACACGGTCTCAAGCTTCGCCAGGGGAAGTTTAGGCTTGACATTGGGAAGAAGTTCTTCACTGAGAGGGTGATTGGCCATTGGAATGTGCTGCCCGGGGAGGTGGTGGAGTCACCATCCCTGGAGGTGTTTAAGGAGAGATTGGAGGAGGCACTTAGTGCCATGGTGTAGTTGACAAGTAGGAGTAGGTGTAGGAGTAGGTGTTGGGTCATAAGTTGGACTCGGTGATCTCAAAGGTCTTTTCCAACCTTATGATACTGTGATACTGTGTGATACTGTGACTGGCTGCATGGACTGTACGAAGGTAGTGTTATTTGAGTGTTCTTTTTTTTTGGCATATACCCTTTGAATAGCTATCCATGCAGCTTCACTTATTTTGGAAAAATCTCTTGATGAGCTCATCAGGTAATAGGAAGTTCCTTTCCCTGAGAAATGGAAAAGCTGGCACTTGCACTGTGCACTTTCCGGTTATTTATGTTTGTCCATATCATCAGGATAATTCAGAAAACAACCAAATTGAAAGACAGCATTTAGCTTGAAGAAGGTTAAAGACTACTTTCCCAGGTGTTGGTGTGTATTTCAGATATGTTGTATGAGTGTCTCAAAATAGACTTGGAAGTGTATTTCTGCTTTTATCAGGTAACGCTTTAAAACTTTAATGGCAACAGTTACTACTGTGACTGCTGACAAGTATTTGGTCCTCTGTCAGCTAAACAGAGCATCAAATCGTGTTTCCTTGCTTTGCAACGCTCTGTATCATTTTTTACATTGGTTAATTTCTTTTCTACTTGTCGATACAATAAGTAGGATAAGAGCAAATGCATGAGGGTGCATGTCTGATTTTTTTTGCAATGGATAATTCAGAGCATCTTAAATATTTTAGGTGTTTCAAGTATAACTTGACACAGTAACATAGCTTGCTTAACAAAAGAGAAATCAGCAACTCGAATTTTCACTAGTGTAAAAAATGTCTAAGATCTCTATATGGTAAACTTTGCATTTTGGTATGAATGATTTTTGGAAGCAAGTTCATGATCATTTCCTTTCCTTTGTTCCCTTTTAAGCAAGCTTAGGAAAGCATAACTACTTTATATACTTTCTTCACTACTGACGTAGCTGAAGATAATATTTTCTCCTTTCTAAACAAAATTCCTTTGGTACCAACCTCCTATTTCAATTTTTAGAAAGGAAAGTTATTTCAAATGTCAGACTTTGAAGCTATGATTTTTTTTTTTGGTTGCTTTGCTGTCTCATTTAATATTCAACTATTGAACTGTTGAAAAAATAATCACAAAATGTTTTTTGCATGTGGCTTTAACATAAAACATTTACTGCAAGTGTTTTTTAATTAACTTCTTTTGGACTTTGGACTATAGGTCTTTTCAGGCTTCTTTTGCCTGTGATATGTAACCAGTAGAGGATACTGGAGAGAGTGAAATGCCAGTTCTGTTAAAATTGCTGCCAAAATTTTCATCAGCTTTAATGAAGATATGACATAAGATTGTCTCTAATAGCTGTCACGTGCCCTCCTCCTACACATAGGCATGTGTAAGGGCACAAACTGTCCTCAAAAACCCCTCCAAAACGCCTTTCAAATAAGAGTAGGAATGTAATTTTCTACCGAATGATCCAAGAAAATCTTTGGAGAGGTCTTTGGTTTGCTACTTGTTCTCTTCATCCTTGTTTCTCTAACTTCTTTCCTCATAAGAAAAAGCTGATACCATTACAGCTGCTAAGAGGTTTGTGACATTTCTTTGTCTCTACTGGACTGAGTTAGGAAAGCTTCGAGGTAATTTTCAAGATAAACCTGATCTTCCTCTACTTGTCATCAACAGGGATGATAATATGTTGTGACAGTAAAATGCCTGTGATAACCCATTGCAGAATAAAATGCCTACAATGTATTTCTTGACAGTACGACATCACAAAGCTATACCTACAATGAAATATGCATTATTAAATTTATGTAATACCTCGCTCTACTGTCTATTCAGATCAATGCTACAAATTTAAACTATGCCAACAGAGGTACTTCCTAATAGAAGCAGTTATAATTATATTTGTAACACACAACAGTTATAATTCTATATAACTGTTTCTTATTTTGAAAGGAGAAATACATTTCATTATGGTCGTGAAAATATCTGCTATTGATAGTGCCTGTATTTTAAGATGGGATAATTTTTCCTGACTCCGAAAATTCTGCCTTTCTGTTTGTGGTTGTTGCTATTGCAGGTGTATAATTGTGCATTCATCAGTAGAATCATCATACTGTTCTTTCACAGAGTAGTGGAAATATACTGCCCTGATCTTGAGCTTAAAGAAATGGTGAATTTTTCCTTGTGAATTAAGAATAGGCAAAAATATAAGTGAAAAATATAAAAAAGTCTATCAATGTAGTGACACTGAAATAACATTGACTCCCAAAGGTTTAGCCCTGTTCTCATTTCACCACAGATTGATATAAGGTTTTAAAATAAATAAGAATTTTTGCCAGAAAAATTACTTTTCTCTTTAAGACCATAGATGGGATCTCAGACTGATACTTTGGCATTTTTTTACAAATTGGCGGTAGCCTCCCAGACTATTTAGGGTTTTTTTTTTTTCAGCTGCATACTGGCTGAAGTTTTCTGAATAGCAGAAATTTAAACCAAGTAACAATACATCCTATGATGACTAATACAAATGAAAGCCTATGCCACAAGTAATATACATAAAACTTTTCATTACAAATGAATATGACGTTCACTTTTCCCAGCTTTTAGGTAACCGTATTTGAGCTCTTCATCTGGAATTTCTTAAAGGAAATTGCAAGAACAAGGATTGTGATTGACCTTGACTTAGAGTAGGCATCTAAAATAAATCAGACTAATCACAGTCTGCTTCTCTAGCATCCAAACAGGCAATCAAGACAACTAGCTAACAAAATTAACTGATATATATCAAGTAACATAAAAGAAAGTCATTTCACTGAGCCTTGGGAGTACAGCCTTTTCAACTCAGTATTGTTATCAGTCACAGCTTGGGAAGACATTCAAATATCTTCATAAACTTCTTACACCTGGACACTCAAAACACCTCCAATACAATATGCTGTACTGCAAAAAAATGTTAAACTTTGAAATTAATACATGGTTGTAGTCTAAGGCCTTCTTGTCAGAATGCAGACAAAGTGTGCTCAGTGATAAATTGAATCTCTGCTGCACAACACAGAATTATTCTTTGTCACTGAAAAGTTAATGCTTAATCCTGATTTTACATTGTTGTTCAACATCTGTAGACAACCACTAGGCAAAACATCCAGTAGCCATAAAATGTATCACAATACGTAAAGGTTAGATATATTCTCCCTGACAAATCATCATTTAGCTTCCTTGAAGACAGCAAAAAGGCTGGAAGAGTGAGCTCACAGGTACTTAGTGGCTGGATAGGGTTGAAAATGAATCTCAGCAAAAATGACCTTTTGGCAGGTGGAGGATAGAGCTCTAAAAAGCTTGCAGCAGGATACACGCACACATTATGCCCCATTTGCATAGTTTATCCTGTACTTCGGGAAAAAATTTGTATTTCTCACCGTAACTGAGTTCTCCATAAAGCGATTTTTTTATTATCTACTGTTTCCTCCCATATAGTAGTCTAAATTCCACTTTGACAAAAGAATAAGAGTATCTGACCTCTGTTTTGCTTCATCACAAATTTTTGGCTTCATTCTTTTCCACACGAGAAGTAAATGAGATGAGAAGTATAATAGCTCTGAACATTTAATGGCCTAATGTGTGAAAAATTGCCTCCAATTCTAGGATGCAAATGAATTGCTGATAGTCAGGCTCTGCTGGAAGAGCCAACTTGACCTATGCTGAAAACAGTTTTCTTAGGCCCTGAGACAAGAACAAAGAAAGGTTTGTTTTCGCCTTGAAGCACAAAGTACCTTTTAATGACCTTGCACACACTAGCAAAAATACGTATGTCATTTAAAAAACCTAAATCCCTATCAAAACCTAACACTTCACTGTCCATACTACTTCCTCTGAGGAGACGACGAGAGAACAAACAGCATCTGACAGATATTTAGCCGTGTGTGAAGTCCAGCAATAGAAGAGTACAGCAGTATGTGTGGTTTATAAGGAACCAGGCAGACATTTCCAGCATGTTCCCTGGGAGGAAGATCCAGGGGAAAAAGTGAGGGGAGGGAGAGAAACTGCTTGTAGTGAAAGGTTTTGTAAATTTACCTATTTTCTATCAAAATAAAGAATGATAATTCATTTTGATTTGTACTTAACAGTGAAGAAATTATTAAATAAGGTTGAAAATTTTATGCTTTTCTTTTTCTTTCTGACATGAAAGATATTGTGTAAAGGCAAAAGGAAGAAAGGAAATCAAAAGGGTCTCTCCTGTCCACTTCCAAAATTACTTTGCCTTAGATAAAACTTGAAACCTAAAATGCTTTAAAACTTCCACAAGGCTTTTTCTCCACAACTGAAGAAGTAAAGCAGAGGTAAGATTTGTTTCTCCACAAATGGATTTTTCCAAAAATTAGTTTGGTAAATACACTTAGTTCTGTAAGATGGACAAAAGACCAATGTCAAATCAGTCTTTGCTTGGAAAAAAAGTTATACTTCTGCCTCATTTCTAATTTCATATTGAAGAAAAATCTAATCAAATACTGACACTGATATTTAAAGTGTACACAATATTAATTGCAAAGAAAATAACTGACAAAAGAGCAGTGTTGTTCTGAGTAATGTACAAACCTGGAAATAGAAAATCTTTACTATGTTTTTAAATACACCAAAATTTGGTGAAGTATTCAGCAGGGATTTTTTGAGTTTGGTTTGATTTTTTTTTTTCTGAAATTTTATTACAAAGGTAGAATTATTTGTCTGTCCATAAGAAATATTTAACATTGAAACCTTTCAAGAGAGCTCACTTTTGACCAATATTTGAATTTTTGACTGAAATTTGGTTTCTGGTCTATCTATTCCTCAGCAAACATCAGAATGTCCTGTGGGGAAGAAACCTACACTTCAAATCTGTTTTTTTCAGTTGAAGCATGAAATATGCTTACTCTGTAGTATGTCTGCAGTATGCCTTGGTAATAAGAGCTTTAGTGCCTGGTTTTCCTCTCTAGCCTGTATTCTTCCTCAATGGGTAACTCCTCCATCGCACACTCTGGGCACTCACCTTCCTGATGTGCAGCTTTCTCATTGGCAGCATCTCCCAGGCTGCCCTCCCTGTCTCAGCTGATCAGGCCTCTCCCGGTGTGCTGCAATTTAGTCTCCTGGCTAAGTCACATCAAAGATTAGCTCCTTCTGAGATTCTTAAAATCCTTCTTCACAACTTTTTCCTTTTCAAGGCTTAAGCATTCCAGGTTCCTAATCCTTTATGGATTTGGCAGGCAGGGATCTTCGAACAGACTTGATTTTTTGCGAGGAAGGCTCCATTAGACAACAGCCTTCCTTTGCCCTTGCAATCACTGCAGGTCCTCCCTGCTTGTGGTTGCAAGAGAACGGGATGTTGTCCCAAAGAACATGTGGTTCAGCTGAGTATGCGTTTTAGCAGCAGGGGGATGGAGGCAGGAAGATAGAAAGCGAGAGCAGTTTGCTCCTCCATCATGGTCAACAAGAAGGAAATATTTCTAAGAGGAAGAAAGATCACGGCTCCATGTTATCTGTAGTTCCCATACATGAAAATATTAGTGCTGATGACACTAGTAAAATGCACTGTTTGCACAGAGACTCCTTTTCCAGGTCTAATAATCTCATTTTTATTGCTAATTGTGAAAGCCATGGAGAACAGCGTGAAATTGCCCATCAATATCCAGTTTTCCTCCCACATGATTTGTTTTAGTGCTACTGTGCTTCAGTTTTATTAGCATAATACTTGTAAGACTGGACACGTCATTGTCACAACGTTTTAAGTATGTGTTAAACACACAAAATTCTTGTTGATGCCAAACACAGTACAGTCATTACTTTCGTTCTAAGATACAAACTCAAAAAGATAAAACTAGAATCTAGGAAAATAATCAGACATTTTTGGGGAGTGATCCAGGGTTATTTTCTGCTGTATCCATAGTAGGGATGAGGTTTTTTGCTTTACAGGATAAAGACCTTATAAAATATCTAGAAGAAATGGGCTCAAATTCTGCAGCCTTTGGAATATTTAATTACATTTTTCATTTTGCAAGGTAAAAGCAATCATGCCAGACAAAGTGTCAACTGTGAGATATTGTATGAAGAAATAAGATATGACAAAAGGGACATGGCTGCCAGGTATTATGGCACAACAACGAGTGCCCTGTTTGCCTCAATCACTTTTAATCAGCAATAAGTTTGTGTGAAGTACCCGTGAATGCGTAACTTGTAAAGTTAAAATTGGAGGGGGAGGGAGGAAGGGGCTGTCAGTTGCTTCTTTAAGGGAGCAATCTGTTAATCTTTTCCAGGGGTCTATTTCATATTCAGTACAGTGCTGTGTGAAGCCGCTGACCCTAGCAACTTCCAGACAATAGGAGTTATTCTCTTCTCTATTCACTTAAAAAAAAATAAATCCTCTATACAAATGCTGCTGCTAATTACCATGAGGCTGATAGCTAAAAACAAACAGAAGAAAACACATGGGCATCTTACAGGTTTATTTAAAATACTGTAAGTGTAATGTACTAAAGAAATCTCAGTGGGCAACATTAAATCTATAAAGAGAATGTTAATAAATTCTGGAGCCAACTTTTTTTTTTTTTTTCAGCTCTTCAATGGTGGGCAAAAATTTAGGAAACATGAATGCACCTGAAGAACCTTCATTTATGACAACTTTCTTATTCATGGAATTAAATAGGGAATCCATGGAAATACTATCCACATTCACAGTGGTATAATGTATTATAAAAGCCTAAACTGGTTTAGGAAGTCCATATTTTCATTTAGATAAAGTGTATATTAGCTTTTTTTTCTGGACCATGCAGTTTATCAGAGATAATAATAACAAAAGAAAGAAAGTGAAAGAAGTCTGTCATGGTGGTTGCAAGTCATGCAAGAATAAAGCCTGATGGATGTGAAAGAGTCTCTTTGAAATGACCCTTCTTTAGACCTACTGCCACTATTACTGATGAGAGTAACTGTATTCTATCCTAAGATAAATGATTGTCACTGATCAGATGGAATGAATAGACAATGAACTGCCTGAGTGAAATTCCCTCTATTTTTTTTTATATGTGTTGTACTGTTTAATCCCTGATTGATTGACTGATTGACTGATTGACCAATTTGAAAGCAGGGTCAGTTTCTGTCTTTGCTTTAGGTTATCTTCCTGACAATGGGGGCTTAACCGTAGCTGGAGGCATTTAAGATCTTCTGACCTGTATTAAGATTTGGGAGTCTTGCATTCCTGATTCTCATAATAATGAGCTAGCTAGATAGAAACAATATTCATTTTCTGTATAGATAGATACACTCTACCCTCATTATAAAACTATTTTCAAAAGCCAAGGATATTGAATGTTATAACAGTAATGTCAGCTCTCATGATTTAATCATGAGGCACATGAGTTTTTCGTTTAAATTTGATGTTCTCATGATCTCAATATTTTTCATGCAAATCTTGTTATTTCTGCATCCTTTCACACTACAGCTTAAATTGCTTGTCAATTGCATTGCTCTCCTTGAGTGCAGTGCTTCTGAGATTCACCAGTATGATTTTACACATCTATTTATAACTATTACTTTAGCATTTTAGCTCTTAAAGAAGATGTTATACATCATCCAGAATTTCTTCACTGGGCCAGATGTGTTGGAAGAAATATCTCATTTTCATTTTGGAAAAGACGAATGCAGAAACACTTTAATTATCAATATTTAAATTAGCCAAACAGTAAGCCTGCACAGAAGAGCTGAGGAGAGCAAAAGGACAACAGAGTGAACAGAAGAGAGACACAATATACAGCAAGTTAATTGCAGTGTTGTGTTTCAAATATGCCTTATAAGAAGGAAAGGAAATGACATTTAATCTTTACTACACCTCAAAGCAGGAGTGTTTCTGGGGCCTAAACTAGCAGCAGCTTCTCTAACTTTTACTTTTGGAAATTCTCTCTCCCTGCCCACCTGTTCTAATAGCAGTTAGATTTCAACGTCTTAACATTGAAATACCACAGGCTTTGATTTCTGTGAGACTAAGACTATGGTTCATATACCTGAGTCATGGCAGGTTTTTTTCTCTATGCAAGAATTCATTATAGGACTCAAAGAATCTGCACATATGTGCAAGTATGCTCAGGTTGAATCCAGTTGAAAACAAGGAAAATCAGAATGGCTCCAAGGAAAGACTGGCAGGGCTCGGGATGGCACATCAGGAAACTCGCGGTTTTATGGATCATGGAACTGTGCAGTGAAAGACCACCAAAACATGTGAATATTTGATAATTAAAAGGAAAAGTTATCTGTGTATCATACGTTTCACTGGTCAAGTACAGAATTAAATTTATAAGCTTCCATGGCTTTGTTATTTCTCACTACTCTATCCTAAGGAAATGAAATACATATGATCTGGTCCCCTCTCTGACTATTTGTCAGGGTTTTTTTTTTTTAAAAAAAATAAAAAACTCAGTCAATATCAACCAAATGGGCAGAAGAGTGGGTATCTCTGATGGTCTGTAGATTGGACTTGTAAATTAGGACGCAAGGCTGCAATATCCCTTCAACACTCAGCTGCTCTGTTTGGTCTATCAGCTACCATTCAGCAAATGTGTAGTTCAGTGCCATCTGCAATGCCTGCTGTTTCTTGCCCAGTCTGTAGTCAGAAAGAACAAAAGGAAACACAAGATACTCCATGGATTTAGGAATGCAGAAGTCAGGCATCAGAGATAATAGCATAGGAGACACAGGCAGGGGCTGAGATTGCTGTTGTCAGAGACAGCAAGTAAAAATATGGATTCCTCCAAGAAGTGGTGATTCTTAAGCTTGCCTGTTCATAGAACACCATCTTTTTAAACAGAAGCAACTCCCGCTTTGCCTAGAATTTTCTGAGAAGTTCCCACATTATCAGCTGTCACACTACAGCAACCCTTCCTATCACTTCTGGATAAGAGTGTGTTCTTTGTATTGCTACCTATTTGGAAAATTCCGATTTAAAAAATCCACTAGCTAATTTTTCGTCATAGGAAACATTAAGAACAAACACACACAGACTGTGTACCTTTTTGTAATTTTAAAGGAGAACTAAGAACTGCATTAGTTGCACAAGAGCAAAGTAAAATTATATGACTGTATGAAACAATCAGCACAAATCCAGATTAACAAAAAATCTGGCTAAAAGAGAAACAGAAGTTTTGTGTATATACATACACACATGCACAGACACCCTTTCAGTGAATCATCCTCTTTCATATAGCAAATGTTTTTTATTAAAAATGCTTTAAATTAATAAAACCATTGATGAAAAGGAAGGCATAGCAAAAATAAAACCAGTAAAAGTGCTGAGAATCAGCAAGAGATAAAATATGACTTATTTACATATGGACCAAAATAATTATTCCATAGACTCCTTTTAGGCTTGTCTAAGCACATTGTTTGTACAGGTAGAGAGAAATAAAAACAGAATACTAAATCAAAGCACTTATCACTAAACCTGTTCGGAAGCAGGGGAGATTTATGTTTGTGTCACTAGATAAACCTAGCAAGGTAATCCATTTACCATGTGGCCTTTCTATGAACACCTCTTTACATGAATACATCTGGAAAAATCTGTGTCTTTCATTGCAGTTTGGGAAATAATGAAGGTTAGATATTGCAAATGCAAAAGCAGTCAGAGATCTACTCAATTTGTGCCTGAGGAGGGAAAATGCACCAAGTTTGAACATATTAATTTATTCTGAATGACTTCTGTAAAAATTATCGGTTTAGAATAAAACCCGTAACGGTCCCTCCTCCACACTCAAATGAATGCTTGCGCACAAGACAGATCAGGACTTCTCAGGTGAGTAAGCAAAATCAATTTTTACTGCTCCAATAGGTGTGTGCATCCAGGGGCTGCAGCCCAGGCTTGAGACAGGAGTCTTTCACCACAAGAAGGGAAGACTTATGGGAAAAGAGGAGAGGGAAATCAGAAATCAGGAGAAAGCTCTCTTAAGTGTCAGATCCTTTGCCCCTTCCATCACTGGAGCTACATTGGGGTAAGAAGAGCAATGGCCCCATCTCTGCTTTGCTGAATTTTAGTCCTTTCATCAATGCCAGGAGTGCTAGAAGCCCAAGGTATTGCTGCCCCGACTGCGCGGGTGGCACCTTTGCTGATGCAGAGGGACAGCCCTTGCAGCCACAGGGATGCATGGCTCTTCCCAGGCTCTGCTGGAGGAGAAGAGGAGGTGAAAACAGGGCTACCTTCATCATCCAGGAAAGAAATAGGACAAAAGCAGAGCAATGTAGCGTGACGGAAGAAGAGGTGCCTGCTCAGTGAGCCAGGACAATGGCTTGTAGAAATCTGTCAGAAATATCATAAGGAAAAGTATAGAGTTATTACCGTTTCTATAGCCCCTAGGATCCTCTGGTGGCAGAACATTTTCAATGATTGTTTCTGTTTGGTGAAATCAATTATCTCCTGATAGATTCTCCTTCCAAGTTTAAGATTACATTTAAAAACTCATCTGCTTGCTGAATTCTAATTGGGTATGTTTTGAACTGCAGATTTTTTTTTTAGCAAACATTTCATTTATGAATCTCTTTATATTTCAAAGTAATTGCCAAAAACCATTTATGTGTCTGCATGGTATAAACTGTTCTACATGCAGTATACAGTTTGACTTGGATATCTGATTTATTAAGAATGGTTTGATACGCTATCAAAGTAAGAAACAAAAAGACAAAGCTGAGAAAAATGAAGCTCATTAATGTTTATGTATTTTTAAAATCACACTTGTGCCTCGAAAGCTTGATTTATCGTTTCAGTAGATATTCAGACATGATAGAAATAGTATTATTGCTAATTTTATTCCAGACAACAAAGTGAAAATGGGGAAAAAGAAAGGGCAATAAAGGATAAAATTGTCCTTTTTATTTGTTCATTATTGAATCAAAGTCTTATATGTAACCAGTATTATACGTGCATAATACAATTCCTTCTGAAGGATTCTTAAATGATTCAAAAAATACAAATAAATCCTGAATGACAAACTAATGTCTTCCTTACTCAAGCAAATCACTTTGAAATTTAGTTAGAATTTGTCTGGTTAATTAAAAAAAAACAGCTGACTGGGACATTATTTTAGATGCGGCTATCAGAATTGGCCTGCTTGTTTAAATACACAGTTCACTGGAGATACTGTCACACTCCACCCTGGCAGTGCCTGTCCTTGTCAAAGAGCTCTAGCTGAGAGGCAATTTGGAGTCAAGGTGCACACTGCAGTTATGGACAAAACCTTCTCCCCGTCTTTAAACAAAAACATCGCCTTTCTCAGCTCTGTGCCTTGCTCTTGTCATCTATGGCTCTGCTAACTCCCAGACAATAACAACAGGTGAATTTGTGCAAGTCTGCTTTTGAAGACCATCTAGAAGCTAGATTGCACATAAACTGAAGCATTCATATGGCCTATAGGCGTCAGCTGCAGGGAATGTATTGCATAGTACGCTCAAATCCATAATTAATGCTGTATATGCATTTATTTTACAGCTGCCAATTTTGTGCAAGGATTGAGGTACTTTCAAGTATGGATTACGTAGAAGGAATGATTAATATGAAGATGGAAAGCAGGCTTGAGGGTTACGATGGGTGGCTGAGGACATTGTTGGGCCTTAATTTTTCTAGTTTTGTTGATGAAATTGTCCCTGGGCCACCTGAGCTCATTTTCAATATGATGCGTTTGATGAGTTTCAGAAATATCTATCCTAGTTGCAATCGCCATTCTTCTGCATAATTACTGGCACTGGTACCAATTCTGCTTTCAAGTCTTCCTCCCACTAACACTTTCATACTGTTTTCTGTTCCCAGAAACCTCCATCTGTCTCAGAGGACTACAGCCTGCAAGTATGCTTCTCCAAGAAGCCTCTACTCTCATGCAGACTGAACTCATGTCAGGTAACTAATTCGTATATGGACAAATTGCCCATATTGTGTAAACTATAAGAGGAACTGCTGCATCTACCTCAGAAGGACCATGCTCCACCATCATGGTTCTCCTGTGCTGCTGTAACGCACACGTACAGGTAGGAGTGCAATACAGGGTGCAGTTAGCGTTTTAAAAATTAAATTTTTGTTGTCTGATATGAAACAAAAAATCTGTAGTCACAGTATTTAGAAGTCAACTTTGCAAACTGTTTTCAGTTAGATGACAGTTCTCCATGTAAGTATTTAGCTGTGGGTGGCAGATAATTTGCAAAAGAAAAATACAAAAGAGAAGAAATCACAGCTAAAGCAAATTATTTTGTATAACTTTTCTCTGCTATAGTATGCTGTTCTTCTATTCTATTACCTCTCTCTCCTAGAGAGGCTTTCCACAGTCCATCCTACAGGATGTTATGGCATTACACAATCATTGCTGTTCCTTGTTAAGGGTTACGGTTGTTGGATTTTTGGTTTGTTTGGTTGTTTTTTTAAATTTGAGATTTGAATCAGAAAATATGTACGCAGGTTATCCACTTTCCATAAATGAAGTATATTCCTAGAAGTGAAGTAAAACTCCTAGAAACCAATGGAAATTGTAACTTTGAGAACCAAACTGATATTACTGGAAAAGCCAAAGATCTGTTCTTAGCAACATTAAGCACTTGTGAACTGACAACATGTCTGAAAAATATTGGGCCCTAGGAACTCTGGAAAACCCCACACTTACAGGGCCCAGCTATTTCACTCTGCTTATTAGTGTGTTATTTTTCAAGAATACTTCCTGTTCTGAATCCTAATTTGTTTTTGTTTATGCTTTTTATTTATTCATCTATAGTTGACTATGTGCTATGCCCATTGTACAGTACTTCAGGTCAAAACAGTGGCATTAATGACAATTTTGTTAGCAAACATCTGGTGAAGAAAAAAAAAATAATTCTTTTCATGCAGAACACAATAATGATTCTGTCTCAAATATTTAATTTAAAATAGATGTTCAAAACCAAATAAACCAGTATTCCAAGGATATCAACAGGTCAGCAAATGTTCTTGTTATCTGAATTTGACCTACCCAGCCTCTCAGCTCCCAGGACAGATACCCTCACTACTCATTGGTTCCTCTTCAGTGCTTGGGACCAAATTGCACCTAAAAGATCTGAAAGTAGAGCTGTTTGACGATTACAAGGCACTCTGGCACATCTCAAGATGAGATGAAAATTTTCCAGTGTCTCTCACTAAAGGATTTATTATTTTCCAGGCCTTTCCTCTATAACATAATGAGAATAAAAGCTTCTGAGACTCACAGATCTTACCTAAGGAACCATAATGCATAGAAAACAGCATCTCTTTCTTCAAGAAAGAACCCAAAGAATTTACAAAAGGCAAAGGAAAAGGAGCTAATATGAGACAAAGCAAGCCTTAATAAAAGGAAAAAAACCCTCAAACAAACAAAAATCCCTCAATATCTGAATTTGAGCCACAGGAGATTTCAAGCTTGAAAAAGATATACAATTGTGCTGAGACATGAAACCTCTAAGGTGCTTCATTATTGACACTTAAAGCTACTTTCAAGAAACACCTGGACTTAAGTAAGCAGTGTGATCAGACAGTGTCAGCAGGGGTCGGCAGCTTTGGAAAAGAGTTTTACACATTCAAAAGCCATTTTAAAGCTGAAAAATACATTATCAGCAAACTATTTACAGTAACCTAAATATCCCAATGTATTATTATTAATGCTAGAACTCTTCTATAGGTGATTCAATAGTCATTCAGTCTGATTCATCTTAGAAAGATATTGTTTTTTAACTACCACAATATTATTAGCAGCTTTAACATTCATGATGCTAAAAATGCTTTTCTATACATTTTTTTGTCTTACAGTATTTTTATTATGCCTATAGTAACACTTGCTAAAAATCAGTTTTCTTCTATCCAATAGTATGTTTCCCAGGATGCAGTTATTTGTCTCACACATTAAATTTGAGGATGAAGGAGAAAGTGTTCAGTGGTCACCATTTTGTTTGCACTCCCATTTGGATTAGTGTTTGGAAAGCCTGGGCTTTCTGCAGTGTTACTGAGGCTATGAATTAACTACCAAAACTAAAAGAAGCTTAGGCTTTTCCATGTAGCCAAAAATATGTGATAAGCCTTATATACCCATATGACTGTCGTTACTCCCAAGAAGAACTTGCGATGATCTAATTAATAACATCACTTCCAGAGAGTGATGCTTTAACAGAGATTAAAATTTCTTAAGGATAACTACAAACACTATTCCATAGATGGAGTCTGTGTGTGAATATTGATTAATTGGTGTGCATAAGACTTCACAAAGAGAAGAAAAGAACAAGTTTATCTGGTTCAGATCCCAGTTATTTTTATGTTACTACCATATTTTTGCTTGTAAGTGTATCTATACATACTTATTACACACAAAGATCATTAAAATTAAAAAATGTGACTGACCAGAAAAATATTATTTTTAAAGGAACTAATATTCATGTATTCATCTCATGCCTCAAACTGTACTCAAGGTGCGGCCTGACCAGTGCCAAGAATAAGGGAATGATAACTTCCCTAGCCATGTTGGCCACACTATTCCTGAGGCAGGCCAGGATGCTGTTGGCCTTCTTTGCCACCTGGGCACACTGCTGGCTCATGTTGAGTTTCCTGTCCACCAGCATTCCCAAGTCCCTTTCCGCCTGACTGCTCTCCAGCCACTCTGCACCCAGTCTATAGCTCTGCATGGGGTTGTTGTGTCCAAAGTGTAGGACCCGGCACTTGGACTTGTTAAACCTCATGCTATTGGAGTTAGCCCATCTCTCCAGCCTGTCAAGGTCCCTCTGTAGGGCCCTCCTACCCTCCAGCAGATCAACACTTCCTCCCAGCTTGGTGTCATCTGCGAACTTGCTAATGAAGGACTCGATCCCCTCATCCAGATCATCAATAAAGATATTAAACAGGACCGGGCCCAGCACCGAACCCTGGGGAACAGCACTAGTGACCGGCCACCAGCTGGATGGGACACCATTCACTATCACTCTTTGGGCTTGACCACCCAGCCAATTCCTAATCCAGCACAGAACATTCCCATCCAAGCCACGGGCTGCCAGCTTCTCCAGGAGTCTGCTGTGGGAGACAGTGTCAAAGGCCTTGCTGGAGTCCAGGAACACCACATCCACAGCCTTCCTCTCATCCACCAGGCGAGTCACATGGTCGTAAAAGGAGATCAGGTTGGTCAGGCAGGACCTGCCTCTCTTAAATCCATGCTGGCTGGGCCTGATCTCTCCCTCATTCTGCAGGTGCCGCATGATTGAACCCATTGCACTTCTCCTGCCAAGTTCAGCTCCAGCTGTGCCTTTGCCTTCCTGACCCCATCCCTACACAACGAGACAGCACCCCTATACTCTTCCCAGGTTACCTGTCCCTGCTTGCACTGCCTGTGCAGTTCCTTCTTGCTTTTCAGTTTGACCAGCAGGTCTCGACTACCTCTCTGAGAAAGGTGACTCCCTTGTGATGCCTGGAAACCTGGTGCTGTTCAGGCCATTCCATTATCAAAAAAACCAAAGTTGTTGCAGTGACACCGGCCACAAAGCCGTGTATCAGTAGACTGAGCCCATCTGTACCTTCTAGTGTCCCTGTCCACAATTGGAAGGAGGGAGGAAAAAAATCACCTGGGTCCCAGATTCCTTTACTAGCTGTCCCAAGGCCCTAAAGCCTCTTTTGATTGCCCTTGGGCTGCGTTCTACATCTTTGTCTCCTTCCACGTGAAAAAGGAGTAATGGCTAGTAGTCAGTGGGCCTTACCAAACTGGGGAGTTTCTTAGTAACATTCCTAACTTGGGCTCCTGAGAGGCAGCAGACTTTCTTATGAGTAGGGTCTGCTCAACATATTGACCCCTCTGTTCCCCTCAGCAGGGAGTCTCCTATCACTATGACCCTCAAATGAATGTTTGTTTGCCCATAGCTTCCAAACAATACTTCGTTTATTGTTTCAGTTTGTCAGCTTGGGTCAGGTTCACAGACAGATAAATCTGTGTCCTATACCCTCACTGCTAGTGTACTTAAAAGAAAGTAGTAAAGTAACAAATGCTACACTTCCAGATAAGTATAATGAATACTAAACCTCACAAAAGAGTTGAATGTGTGTGCTCTTGATGAGAAAGAGCGATACTCTGAGACACAATATTTCCTGATATTAAATTATTCCAAAAGTCTATCCAAATTTGAGTCGTGTTTATATTTAAGTTCGTTCTTATGTGTAGTGTACAAAAACTTGAATTCCAGATGGATGTCCACATAATCTGATATTTTGAATCCATAATTTTGGATTTCTTAAACAAACTGTTCCTCATAATGTTTTTTTTTACACTACTCAGAGCCTTACAATAAATTCCAGATCGTATTATATAAACTCAGAATTTAAGTTGATCTCATAGAACATCCCTGTAAAACAGTATACACAAAGTAAATTTGTGTATAAACCAAAGCACAAATAATTTTAATACTTGTTTTTTTAAAAAATACAAATGCATATTTTGTACACATAGAAATACAATTTGTCAATGTTTTGCAGGGGAAGTTTTGGATACTGAATTAAAAACTTACTGGTTTACTTAATTACAGCCTGTTCTTCAGTTAATGAATCATAACCTCTGTTATTTCTGTCCATTAAAATAAGTCAGTATTGTTTTGAAGTCGCACATGAGGCAAGAACTGACATAACTCAATGTACTAATATATCCACAACATTAGGTCACAACCATTATGTTTCTGCCCTTTGTATCCATCATCTAAGGCTCGAGCTGGACTACATGCTATTGGTATCTAACTAGAACATCCTATTCTGAGATTATGCAAGCACCCACACCCTGGCTGCGTCAATTGGAAAGCCAACACAATAATGCTGCTGAAGTGCAGTATCACAGTGTTTGCAACATGCACACCAGGCACCTAAGGAAGATGTTTGTCTATAGTCTTTTTTCTAGTTTTAAAAAAACCAGTTTGATGCAATGGAGTGTTGAGTTAGAGGAATCATGACTTTCAAATTCAAGTGTTCTGCCTTAAGAAGGGAAGGCTGGGAAATTGGGGGTGGGTGGGAGATCTACCTCCTCCTAAGCAAAGTAAGCCTTTGAGAACCATCTGCAATACGTGGTCTGATGTTCTGGTTTTCATGTTCCCAATTTGACATGAGAGAGGTCCAGACTGTCCCAAGTTTGCTTCTTCTGTTGTCATCAAAACAACACATTAAAGAGTTTTGCTTTTTCTGCAGGCGGAGTTCGTCGTTGTCTCTATGGCTCTTCAACCCCTTTGCACTCTGATAGCATACCTAGTGAACTGGAACCTATGTCTGTTTCAACAGATGCTGCAGAGGAAGACAGAGAAAGAAGAAATTTTTGCAGCCATCAGGGAATTAAAGAGATAACTAACAACTACACTGGGCTGAGACTGCAAGCTTTAACTAAAAATATCAGAGATTAATTGTGGTTTTGAGCCTTGAGAACACAAATTGGATTTTTTACTCCAATTTTGTTTTAAATGGAGAAAAAAAGAAGTCCTGATTTACTTCTTTGCCTAAGTCATTGTTCTGTTTTCTGCTGGGATAGATTTAACTTTCTTCCTAGTAGCTGGTATAGTGCTGTTTTGGATTTAATATGAGAATAATGTTGATAACACACTGATATTTAGTTGTTGCTAAGCAGTACTTATACTAAATCAAGGAGTTTTCAGCTTCTCATGCCCTGCCAGCAAAGAGGCTGGAGGTGCACAATAAGCTGGGAGGAGGCAAAGTTGGGACAGCTGACCCAAACTGGCCAAAGGCATATTCTGCACTATATGATGTCATGCTCAGCGTACAAAATGGGGGGAGTTGGCTGAGGCGAGGCACAGCTGCTCAAGGATGGGCTTATCATCAGTTGGTTGGTGATAAATTATTTTTCATTTGCATCATTCATTTTTCTTAGGTTTTATTTCTCTCTCTTTTTGTCATTTTCCTTTTCATTATAAATTATTATTTTATTTTATTTTAATTATTTTCAATTCAATTATTAAATTGTTATCATGTCAACCCACAACATGTCTCACTCTTCTCTCTTCCCCATCCCACCAGGGAGGTTAATGGGCTGAATGAGCAAGTAGCTGTATGGTGCATAGTTGCTGGCTAGGGTTAACTCATAACAGTCACAAATCATGTGGAACTTAGACCGAAACAATATCTTCACTACTCTTTGGAACAAACATGTTTCTCGTAACAGTGTCTCATGGTTTGTTTCACACATCTCCAAAATGCAGAAATTATTCAGATTTACTTTACCAATATTTTACTTTAGCATTATCTTCTAACATGTACACTTCATCTTTCAAAGAAATGCATACTTTTCTAACATGAATACATAAAAAAAGCACAAAACCAACCCACTATAAGAATACTGTCAGGATCTGAAACTTATTGTCCACTTAGTTTCTACAAACTCTGTCCCTTTATCATCCCTCTCTCACCTAACTTTAATCTTCTCGGAACCAGATCAGACACTTACTTTATAGACTGATTGACACAACTGGTTTTAATTACTCCTTTTGTACTAATGCAATATTCTACTTCCTGAAAGATCTGTAAACTAAGATCTGTAAACTTGGTTTGCATAACAAAAGTCAAAGATCCTAGTCCTCTATGATGCAACACTTTGTAGTTCTGCATCCACTTTATGAATCCTTCATCTTTTCAAGTATAGGACAGAAATTCAGTGTCACTGCTTCCTTCACCATTTGCTATAACAGCACCCCGAAATTGTTTCTACTGCTGATACCCTCACATAAACTTTTGAGACCTCGAGCTGCTCAAGGGTCTGGATAGGTCCCAGAGAAAACGTACTGTTGTATTTGTGGCCTGCAACTACAATAGATCAGTATATAAATTCTGATAGAACACTTCTGTAATCGACACAGTACACTTGTCAGAAGAGTATCCACACTTTTTCTTCTCTGCTGCTTAAACATCTAGAGTTTTGCTTCAAACATTAACAGAAAATACTGAACGCTCTGTTAATTATGCAGAAGTCCGCTAGTATCAAGTGACAACAATAGCAATGGCTGTCACTTGTAGAGTCACCGTCCCTGGAGGTGTTTAAGGAGAGATTGGATGAGGCTCTTAGTGACATGGTGTAGTTGACGAGTAGGAGTAGGTGTAGGTGTTGGGTCATAGGTTGGACTCGATGATCTCAAAGATCTTTTCCAACCTTGTGATACTGTGATACAAATGCAAACAGAAGTGACATTGTGGCACACAGTCTTTATTTCAGTTACTATTCTGAAAAAGGCACTCATATGAAATCTTTATAGCATATACAAAGACTCTAAAGACCAGAAATAAACCAGAGTCAAGTTCTCTGATGGTAAGGTGTGCTGTTGAAGTTTTTTTATGCTCATCAGTTACAATTCGGAGGTCACAGAATCATCAACTCCTTATCAGACTTTTCTGCGACCTAGAATGGGAGCTGCTTAATTTGCTTGAGCTTGTGTCTGGTGCTGTTAAAAAGGTCTGTTACAGAGAGTAACATTAGCATCAGAGAGTTTTCATGCTCATGCTAAAGCTGCAGAGTATAAGGAAACTTTTCATTACTACACCTCTATGGCACAACACAACGACAACACTCTCTGACCTTTATTTTATTGTCCAAAAGGTTTGCCTAATTAACTATGTATATACACTGCCATAGCTGTGTTTGGAGTTTCAAGAACAAATGTTATAGTTCTTAGGTACCTTGTTTACCTAGATAACCTTGTGGTAAACAGCTGCAAAGCATTTTCAAAAGAGAATGATATATAGTTAGCCTTAGAACATCCAGTGTGACTGGTTTTCTGCTCTGAAAACACCAACAATTTCAAAGTTAGCAAAATGCTGAGTGGCAAAAGAAAAACTGGTCTGGAAGAGAGGGCTCATTGTATTTATTGAGATTATAATACTAATTATAACTCGGTATTACACATTTACATTGATTAGTTACACACATCCATTACAAGGCAACAAACTTTTTCTAAATGGTTTTGACTATTCTGCAAGCATTTACTCACTAAAGAAAACTTCAAAAAGACAGTTGAATTAGGCTATGAAGAATTATTTTGCTGGGACAAGTGAAAAATGTGGAAGACCCTAAAGGCAGCAAGAAAAGCTGAGAGAGACATGGTGGAGAGGGACTGGAAAAGTAATGGCAGCTGGAAAGGAGCAGGGTCAAGATGAGCAGGAGAAACAGGAAGAGCAAGTTAGAAGCTTCTCTCAGCATTAGGCAAGGATTTGTGAAAGAAGAGGAGATCTGCTCATTTGAGCTGACCACTTCCAATCTGAAGCCTCATTTTCTCTCAGTGGCTCTAGGGATATTGGAGACTTAAAAGCTGTGCCCAGATGAGCTCTGGCACAAAGGAAAAATGAAAATGATGCACAGCTTCAGAGTAGTAGCCCTGCAATAAAAAGCAACCACTTGGCTACAATGGTTCTGCTGACTGAGCCATGCACTCAAATTAAAAATAAAAAGAAATCTTTTATCACATTTTAATGAAAAAACCCTATAGATTAAAGAATCTTTCGTTTCCTTACATTCTCTTATGAAGGTGAATTATTACATTTTCTTGGTAAGGTACCTCACAACTAACTGATACCACAGTGTTTCCTCCCTAAATCCTACTCCAATGTTAAAAATTCTCTCTTCTGCTCTCAATGTAGTGATGAGGCAGCATCCTGATGGCTTTTTGTGTTTTTAAATGGTATCTCCAAAACAACATCCCTGTTCACAGCTGGTTCAGGCGTCTTCATGTGTCAAGTATTTAAATGACCTCTTCTCTTTTTGGAGAAGAACAATAACAACAAAGCATGCTGTTCAAACATTTGTCACATTCCACCTAATTATACTGCTGATACACAAAACTGCGTATACTGATGACACGCAAAACTAAAGTGTCGCGTTTTCAGTCTGAAGTTTCCATTGCCTTTGGCTGATTTGGTCTCTGTTCGACTGGTGTATGAGATGAACCGTTACAAAGATCTATACTCTGGGCTTCTTCAAAGCACAGTAAAATGTTTCGGTCTTTATGATAGTTACCTCTCAAAGAATCACCAGTTTCCAATATACGGATTTTCTCTCCCTACAAATTATGAATGAGTCTAACATTTCCCACCCCCCCCCCCTCTAAAAGATATCCTCTGGGGTTTTTTACTATTTTTTTTTTTTTTTTATAGTTAGATACAGTACTTCTCTAAAGCCAGTTGTAGTCTTGGCAGGAAGCATGACAATTCCATTATCCTAGAAACTCAAACTAGCAGTAGATACTGCATAATGTAAAAATCGAATACAGTAAACATTAATTCTTATCAGACCAGTTCTGTCCTTCCTTTTCCCTTTCTTCAGATTAACAGTTATTCAAGACTTGACAAGTTTGGCGTAAGAGCAGATACACAGTCAGCTGAATTTATCATTGTGTCACCAAAGGTGGCACTGTAACATACTAGGGACTATCTAGGACTACGTAAAGATTTAGAATCAGCTAGCTTGCTCAGGCACCAAGTATTTCACTGAAGCTGCATAGAAGACGGGAGAGTATAACTTGCTTTACTCTTTGGTAGACTTACAGAAGGGTATGGATACAGTTAGCTAAGCTAGCCTTTTAGTTACCCTTCTGCAGGTCCACGTCAACCACAGACTAATTAAAATATGTGTACAAATACAAAACACTGTGCCCTACAAGAACCGAAAAAATTATCTCAGTGTGTTGTACATGTGCAACATCTCACATCATGCACTCATGATCTTCATTCTAGTCTCAGAAAGGTAAGATTTTGCAAAACAAGCTGCTGTCCAAGCTTCCTTTCTCAAACAAATGGATATATTTGATGTTTCTAAAGGCCAAATTGAAGGTAGTATTATATATTTGCAAATGTTTCTGTAGTCCAGTTCCAGTTTATGTTCCAGAGAGAGATGAGCAGCTCTTCTCCTCTTATTATTATTATTTACATTTGTATTTTCAAACATGACCTGACGAAAAGCAAAGCTGCATGCTTCTAGTGTTGGAATCTTCGTGTGAGTTCTTATGTTGCTTAGATTAGGGGCACAAAATTGCAGTGTTAGAGTTACAAAGGAAAGTCAGGAAAACAGGAGATAGCTCCAATAAATCAGGAAACAAAAAACATGACAAAACCCCTATAGACAGGATTACCAGCAGCCGCCTTTTTACAGCCCTGAAAGTATCATCATATTGTAAAAGCACACAGTCATGGTATATTGGATACTGATGCTTTGGAGATAAGAAAAAAGAAAATCTATAAATACTCTTTCTCCAAAATGGTTTGCAGTTATAGAAACATCTGTAGAACGTAAGTAACAATTTTTTTTCCCGGTAATACATATGTTCATGACTAACGTTCACAATGCTTGTGTTTATTTTCGTACACTACTCTTTACCACTGCCATCTTTGTTCTGTTGGTAATTATCAGTAAGGTTACATGCTGTTTATTCTGGTAAGGTTGTCAGATATTTATCATTCCACTTTTTTTGAGGGTATTGGATATATTATCCTGGCTTCCCCATTAGTCCTTCTTTCTAAAAACTAGAGCACACCCCCATCCCATCAGATGCTGAGCAGTCGTCACCAAATTACACATTAGTTTTATAATACCTTACACATAGTGATATATTAATTAACAGGAGGAATGAGAGCCTTAGTTGGCGCACCATTTTCACCCGTATTGCCTCAGAAGAAGCCTTCTCTGAAATACCCTTCCCATAACCATCCTGAGTTTACTGACACTTCAATAGCGGATCAGTTACTGTTGTCTTTAGTGAAAATAGTAGAAATAGTGTTGTTAGTAAGCTGATTATGAGTTAGAGAGGCAGAAAGAAACCCTTAATATTATCAGTTTATTCACTGATATTCCAGCAGGGACTCCTAACACATGCAGGGCCAATACATGGACAAGCTCAAAATTCCATTAAATATAGCTCGGGTTAAACATATATGGGAAACAGAAGAAAGAAGGAAAATACTGTTGTATAGAAGGAATTGTTTGGACCTTGCAGGTTGCTCCACAGAGGCAGAGTTCTGCCTTTTAAAAATTACATTACTGGTATGATTCTCCAAATATTTTTCCCTGAGAGTTATAGTTTAATAAAATTATTTAGGCAGCCCTTAGACAATTATTAATGACTTTAGAGAACTGCAGGTGAAACTCTCTTTCTTTCATTACCTCAAGGTCCACCATGCCAGGAAAGCAATATGTTTCAACATAAACCACATGGTTACACAGCAAAAAAAAGACAACACACTGCAAAATTTGTCACTGTTGTAGTAGATTAGGCTGTAAAGTATCCATTACAAAATATGTAGAAGTCAATCACAATCTTCTCTTTTATGGCTCTTATTCCATGTTTGAGTTCATTGATATAGGCCTGTTTTACACTAATGACGACTTCTACAAATGAGCAGATTCTCTGAATTCAAGGATAATTAAGCTAATGGGACTACTATCACTAGTTGTAGAGAATCGCACATAAACCATACATTCCCACGTCATTCCATGAGTTACTTGTTCCCATATGAAAAATGTTGGTAGTCTGTGTTTGTTTATGTTTTGAAGTAGATCATAATTGGTTTCATTTCTGACACAAAAGCTTCCCTAAAAGCAAAAAACATTGAACTGACCCTGCCTTGAAATCATCATGGGATTTGTTTCTTAGCCAAAACCATTTCAACAATGCTTGTGATTACAGAGCTAGCTGAAAGCACAAATCTGGGAGCTTTTACTGCAAGGATTTTTTTTTTTTATTTTTAAAAAATCCCATCTTCCAAGGCCAAATTCTTTGAAAATCTAATTTGTCATTGTCTACAATGGATGTGTTCTATTGTGTCCCAAAATTGCAGCTAAAAGCAAATTTTTTACTTCATGGTATATGCAGTAGTTTTTTGATATCACCAGTGATGCCATTCATGCAGAGTACACTTGCATTGCATAGTACTAGTGAAGAGGAAAAAAAACCCCACACCCATCACAAAAAACATCTTGCCAAATAAAATCCACCATATAGACTCCTCACTTCTAATTGGCCTCTCTGTGCATATAGTAAGTAATACAACTGTCTGCTATTGCTCTGTAAGAACTATTTATATACTATGACACACTGAAATACTCTGCTTAAAAAAGGAGGAGTCTAAAATAACAAAGCACAGTCTCACAAGTCAGCTCTTGTCTGGCTCTGTTAGCATCAGGGAAGTCTAAGAAGGACCGACACCTTTATGTGATGCAGAGAGTTAGGATTAAAGCAATCTTTCCGCGGTCTGACATGGCTTTACACTCTGAAGTACATTGACCTTTTTAAATTTCTTTACTATTTTGACCTTTCTAAATTAAGCTCTTAATATTTTTTTTTTTCCTGTGGACAGTAAAACACAGACAAAATTGCAAACTACATATAAACTGATCAGAAGTTCATTAAGAATGAGACAAGTAGCATATCGAGTTCAATGTAGTACACTATTAGATGGTTTAAACAATTGCTTCAGTAAATTGAACTTCACACTGCAAAAGTAAGACTTAATAGATAGAACCATTTCCCTAAGAAGTCAGAGCAATCAAATTTCCTATAGCTGATATGTCTGTATTTGACACATTTCATACTAACATAATGCATTAATATCTAATACACACAATGTCACATTAAGGCTATGAGATCAGGAAAAAAACATTAAGAATGAAACAGTTGTTTAAAAAAGTCCATATGGGTCAAGACTTCATAGGAATTTAATAGCACTACTAATGTCCACATCTTCTACGTAAAATACATAGACATATCGTCAAAGTTTGGCAATAATGTAGTGACAACATAATCAGTGGATATCAGATAGAAAGAGTTGTTTCCTACCATATTTCTCCTGTTCTAGGAGAAAAGCGAGGTACCAGTGTTAGCTTGCTGCAGTCTGCAGACGTGGAAGCAGACGGGAATGACAGAGTTTCTTACAATTAATTTAAGGAGTACAAAGGAAGACTACAGGGCCCAAGGAGAATCCCACTATCTGTATGCTGATGCAAAGCAGCAGATCTATTCATCATTAGAGTTACCATCTCAATACCTTTGTTTACAAACCACTCTTCCAAGATTTAAATAGCAAGACAGTGACATGCCCAGTAAGGGATATCTCTATCAGACAAACCAATAAAAAGCACAACATTCCCAAATCACCATTTATTGAGAAACAGTCAAGGAGTTACAAAATGCAATGAGATAAATCCATTTTGACTACTGTTCCAGCCTCCCAAAGATTAAATCAGTCCAAGTTTGAGAATTTATAATGAATATATAAAGCCACAGTCAACTATCTATCTAAACTGGCTCTACTTTGAGCATGGGATTGATCCAGATGACCTCCAAAGGTCCTTCCCATCTTGTTTGTCCAACACTGCAAAGCAAAAAAAAGCATCACTCCTCCTCTGTTCTTCTACGACACATGTGAACTGAGCCAGGTACATTTGCTCCCAGTACTGGCTTAAATATTAAGCTGTTCTTTGAAAAAGTTTTCATAGCTTCCTTGATTGCCTTCCAAATCTCAAAATGTGGTAAAGCAGCAATTGTTGCAAGACATTCTGATAGACATTTTTTAAAAAAATACACCTTCAAAATGCTTAAAGCCTGAGAGTTTCTAATACAAAAAGTGATGGAAACAGCATATCTTATTGAAATGGACAGCAATGACTTCTAAAGGCTTTGCATTTATGAGACGATGTCTATGGTATGTGCGAGACTTCTGCTGAGTCCAGCAAATTTTCTTTGATTGCTCTTATTTCTATCAATGCAACTTGTTCTCTTAAGTTTGTCAAGGAATGATTACAATCTGAAGGCAAACAGGCTTAAAACATGGAGGTCACACTGCTTTCCTCTCTGCTAGTACAACCTCAAAAAGAACCTTGCACTATGTCTGTGCTGCGCTTTATTTGCCTTGAGAGAGATGATGGTTCCTAGCATTTTTTGTCATCAGCTTCTTTGCTTACCAAAGTGGTGACTGCCAGTGTACTCTCATGATCATGACTTCTACAGTGTAAGATATTTCCAGAAGCAGCCTGGCTGTTTATGTGCAGGATCCTCAGATCCCAAAGTTGGAACCATGCCATAGCATTAACTGTGCATTTGAGTGGTCGTATAGTAGAGCACGATGCTGAAATTGTCTGTGACTGAGATACCTCTGGGATTTGAAACAGGAAGCCCTGCTCAGAGGTAGAGCTTATTGTGTTAGGTGCAATGCCTTATGAAAATAGTTACCATGCTTCCTGGACTGGAGTGGCTATTACCACATACTTCTATGTACTAACAGTACAGATACATGTATATAAGGGGATGGGCATACACACACATGCACTTGGAACTAACCTGAAAGTTCTTTTGCAGTTCTTTAGCACGCACTGTGAAAGCCTCTTCAAAAACTGTGATTTTTCAAGGTGTTACCCTTTAACAATTAAGTATAATTCAATCATAGCAAAAAATCAAAATGTATGATGTATCACTGGAATAAATGAAAATATTATGAAAGAAGTTGTTGTTTTAGGGAATGATTGACAGGAAAAAAGGCTGGTGACAGAGATGTGACTCTAATTCCTATGAATTAAGTGCTGTTAACTATATTGTTATTAACATTCATTTAACCAGTGGGTAAGGATTCACATTACAGAGACAGAAAGCCCCACTGAAGACCAGAGTCATCCTAGATTTACAAAGTTACAAGATCAACACCAATGGAAGATAAAGGACTTCTAAGGTAACATCACTCAGAATGAGGCTTTTAGGAAAATAGTGTTTAGCAGGACATAAGAATTATAGAGAGAGCTGAGGGAAAAAAAAAAGAATAAGAATAAATCTGACCAGAATGAGTAAGACAGCACATGAGAAAATTTGTGGAGGTATTTTTAAAAGAGGAGGATCTCTTAAAGTTGCATGACTTGCATGCTCTGTTAAAACCAGTCACAGATAGAATCACTTTAATCGCTTCTCTAATGACACCAGGAGTTCTGGTGGATATAAAAGTAATCAGTCATAAGAACAAACATCAGTCATAAGTCATAAGAACATGTCGTAAGAACAAACATCAAGATAGCCATGTATGATTTTATGAGAAGAACTGCAGCTATGTTACTTTTTCCTCAGGTGTGCATTCACGAAATGCATATTGCCATTGCAGTTGCTCAGTACTCTTTAAAGTCTGTTCTAAGAATCTATTAGGATTTTAAACCCTTACTGTATTTTAAGAGACTGTTTTTCAAGAGGTAGTGGCAAACTTGTAACCTTAGGTTAATAGTGAAAGGGCGCAGCAGCAGTTAGTAAAAGAAAAAAAAGAGGACTATTATTCATGTATGGATAAAGCAATTTTATGTGGGCTTTTCAATGCACCACATAGAAGCATTAGAAACTCTACTACTTCAGTTGCACCACTCCAAAGCTGGCATGGAAAAAAAATTATGAATGCCTATTTTCAGTTGTTCCAAAAATGTCTTAATTTTGTCACTTGATCAGATTTTGCTTTACACAATTTTAGTCAATGTGACAATTTAACGTGGCATACATGCCTGTGTACTTCCTTGTTTCAAAAAGGTTTCTAAAAAAACCCACATCAAGTTAGCTCAAGAATCACTATTTAAGGATTGAAAAACCTTAACGGTGCGTCTATTGAAGCAAATGAGGGAGAGAAGAGAAATGAAGAATGTTAAAGTGGTAAAAAAGCCCCCAAACTTTTATTCCCTTTAATGGATGCAAGGAAAATACAAATGTACAAGCTGGTCAGATTCTGCCAAACAGTTATTAGTTACAACAGCATGGATTCAGTGTACTTTGGTTGACACTTGTGTGACTCTATTTACTCCTGCTGGGCTGAGGAATCTGCAGCTTCTGTGGGAAGCTGCAACTTGAGCCATCAGAAATGCAGACTTGGGGAGGTTCAGAGAGTTCTGGGAACAGATTTTTTTCACTTGACAGATTTCTACTTGGAAATGATTGTTTTGAATGAAACACCCAGAATATCCCACACTACTCCTTGAGCCCAGTTCAGCATCTATTTAGAGGTGATTCTCAAGAAAAAAGGGAGTTGTCTATAGCCAACAGCAAAACCCAACTCGCTCAGGTAAGTATGCAAACTTGATGTGAATATCAAGTAGCAAATATGGCTTATATTAATTTTGTACTGAGGAAACACTAGTAAGGGAAAAAAACTGCAAACACTTCCATTTTCCATCCCTGACTATCATTGTATGCTCCAACATGTGCTATTTCGACCCCCGTATTATGATTATAACGTTACAGCCCAACCATGTTGGGATGGAAATTCTTAAGTGTCCATAAATACACTTATGATTTTGTTTGTAATGATAAACATTTATTCTTCCTTGTGATGTCAGAGTTATGTCATTACATCAGGAACAAACCCTCAATCTTTTTTTTTTTTATTTTGATCCTTTCCAAATACCCCTGAAAGAAGACCTGCTCTTAAAGTTTCGGTAGTTTCTATGTACTAAGCACTGCAAGAATCATAATGATCTTGGCTCATATTTTGTCTGTAAGGGCAAATTTCCTTTAAAGAAAAAGCTAATTACTTCTGTTTCAGATCTCCAAACTCCCTCAAGGTTGCATTGTAATGAAGTTCAAAAGACTCACTAGAACTGACTTGAAAACATATTTGGCATTTTTAAATACACATTCAGATAAACGTGATAAATCTGTTGATATGCTGTTATCTATCACTCTATACGATACCCTGACATGTTACTCTACAGAAAGTCTGCCATCAAACATGCTGCACCTTTAGTAGAAAAATGTAATGCATTCTCAGGGATTAACAATATAAGAGTGTAAAGAGGAATAAAAAGACAGCAAATAAAATGTCAAAAGAAAATACAAAAGAGGCAAGTGGTAATGACTTTCACCTTGCATGGATTGAAACCTCATCTGTCATGCTATCATGCACATGCTATTCTGCACGACAGAATTAAAAGATAGGTTTAAAAGACAAAAAAAAAAAGACAAACATTCTGAGAGAAGCGTTGAGGCCATCTTGATTGCATAAATATGTACTGCTATGCTGCAAGCTGTCTTTGTGGCAATGGCATCTTTATATTCAGCAGGATTGCTTTGCCATTCATATCACACAGGGTGTTTCACCAGGTTTTGTTCTCATTAGCTCTGTGCAAACAACTGAACTAAGAGTGAAGATGCTGAATCCTATTCTTTCTTGAACATTGTTTACCAGATCCCTCACTAACTCTCAATCAGTTCCACCTCTGCAATTTTATTGAAGGCAATGAGTTTCCACAGGTATTGTCATATACCATAATTAGAAAGCAGTTTCAGTTCAGTAAGACTTTATTGGCTTGACAAGCCATACAGGGCCAGTAATGTCTAACAAGAGAGAGAACATTGCCAGCTCTCTCAAAAAACAAGTAATATCCATCTAGGAGAAATGGACTTTTTGATTCTGAGGTTTGATATCCTATGCTTTCTCTCAGCATTTGCAGTGCATAGGAATTGGATAACCTCCCTTAATATGTTTGTGAGCACTTAGCATGCTTCAATTCATGATTCACCTTTGAAATCCCAGCTAGAATAGCTGCAAAATGAGTGCTGCTCTCATATTCCTTACGTACATTTATTTCCTGTCTCTTTCTGTCTCTCAAGAAACAGTGTGCATTCTATTTTCTGTTGCTTTTTTAATAACTCTTATTAGTAGTGATAACACTTACATAAAAATATTGTTTTTCTGTCTCTTTGCATTTTGGTTAACAAAACCTGCCTGAATGTTTACTGTTGCACCTCAGTGCTCCCCTAATGTGAATGGCGAGCCTAGGGCTCTTGAAAGGAAAATTAATGTGTCAGCTAGAGGGTCTGCAGGGATTTTAGAAGAGTAATATGTTTTTCAATAGTATGTACCTCTTTTCTATGAATCGAAACCATGGGTGTGCATGTGTGTAAGTTACCATGCTGTGTAAAATACAGTCCTTCACCAATCATTCAGGCCTTCAGGAAAAATGACTGTGTTATTACTGTATCTGACTGAACACAGGTCTTTTTTAAAGACCTTTTAAAACTCTCTAAGTTTTAAAAATCTGGTTTTTATTTTTCATTTTACAAAAGGATTTTAGGAAATATTTTTAAAGGTTATTGAAATTATAATCCCTTCTTTTGCCTGTTTTATTTACACTAATGATAAAAGTAGGCTGAGTAACTGTTGTGCTTCGTAGGCCTGTGATATGTTCACTCACTCACTATGAACTCGAGGCATTCAAATGCTCCAATAGCCAGGTATGTTCATTATTGCTTTATTCATATAAAGTAGCCACAAGTATGGTATCCCTCATCAGATTCAGATCTATCAGAACTCCTACCTTTACTATTTAAGTTGCCCCACATATTTTCATTTTTGGCTGATTTAGATCCTTCAGGGAAATGTGCATTTTCACCCAACAGTTCTTTCATGAGACTTGGCATTTGCAACGGTGTGAGTCAGATTTTTGCTTAAATCCTCATTTTACTGCCTTTTACTATTGACGTATGTCACACTCTACTGGTCTTCCATATAAGATGAAATTTGATTTAAGTGGTTCTAGTCCCATGTTTCTTAGCTCATTGAATCAATCACATTAAATATTCTCTACATCATTATTAACATCATATATATAACATCACAGATTATTTTACATTTCTATCCTTGCCGTCCCACTGAAGTCTTTGCCTTCTGGGCAATCTGGTAGATAGTTGCCTTCAAAATCCTTCAAGTAATATAGCTACCCACAAGGTACTTCTGACCTTGTAATCAAATGCTAAGACAACTATCTCCTTTCTCCCAGTTGCCCATTCAGCTACCTCAGATGAGGTTCATTTGTAAATTTACTCCCAGAGGATAATTGTCTCAAAAAGACTTTCTACCCTCATACTTTCTTCTGTGTAAATGAATCTGTCATCAGTGTGTTTTCACCTTTACCACCACCTTTACAGTTTCTTGATTCCTTTTTCTTTCCTTTCCCCCCCCCCCCAAGCTGCAATAGCATCTAGACCATTAGCTTTATCTAAAGTCCTTTCACAAGGTACATCTTACTACTGTTAACCTGCATTTATTACATTCATTTGCATTTACTTAAAAATATTAAAATACATATTTATTTAAACCCTGGACACTTACTTTTGAGAAAACAGGTTGTGTCCATACAACAGACACCATGATTCTGCATCAAAATATAGGAAGAGAGACCTTCATTAGGTTTCAGAGAGCTCTGAATTTCTTAGAGTCGTATTCGGTTGCATGAAATCATTATAATACTACAGCTTTTGTCAATGGAGGAAGGAGATCCTGACTTTCAGCAAGGTAAACTTTATTTTTAGAGCTAGGAAGAGCTAGAATAGTTTCTGGTTCAGTGCTCATGAATTCAAGTGCAGGTTCCAATAGTCACCTCTCTAAAGCCCTAAAAATACATTTTACCTCTTTATTTCTTCACAAGACTTACTGCATTTTTGTATCAAAAGAATTAGGTGTTTTAAAGCTTACAACACCATTTTCTAGAATTAAGGAATGTCCACAATAAAGGTAACCTCTTTCACCTCTTTCTTCTTCACCCCCTTCCCCCAAATCCCCATATGCCACCATATGCAGGAGAAAATGGAATGGGTGTGCAGGGAGAGATTTAGAAATCTGTCAAAATAGAAGTCCAGAAAGAAATAGTTGAGCAGATAAGATACTCTTACATTAAAAAAAACCCTGAAGCCCAAAAAACTCTAGAAAAATCAGGCTTATGAATAATTCAAGGAAAAACTCTCCCTTTCCATAGGGAATGTATTCATGAACCTCTCTAAAAATCAAAGGTATGGGCAACAAGTGAACCTCTGCAGAGACAGTCATCAGGGGAAACAAAAATAGCTCACTAATAACATAACTCAAGAAAACAAACCCAAACAACCTCACCTCCTTCCATACTCAGTGTTCCTGATCCAGGCAGTTGCCAACCTACTCCAAACACCCCGAGCTATGGAACCTGTCCTGTATCTCATGCAGTGGATGAAACCCAGCTACTCTGAGGGAAGAAGACTCTGATACACCCTTCCTCACTTCAACAGCTGCTGCTGTTGAAGAATGCATATGAAGAATGGGAAATATCAGCTCAATTTGCCCCTTAGAGACATAAAGGGTTTTTAAATTCCTCTGTAAGCAATTATTTTCTCACTATTCTTTTTTAGAAAATGTTAAAAGATTCTTCCAAATTAAATGGCACAGAGGATTTAAAAAGAAGAAAAACCATACTTGGTCAAATGTACAAAAGAAATGAACAAAGCACTGGTGTTTCTTTCATGAACAAAAGGAAAGTTGATATTGTTCTTTCAGGTCTTCACTTTTTTTTTTTTCAACTCTAAATTGGGGCTGACATGCCAAAATAACAAAAAATCATGTAACACAAGAAGCAGAGAAACTTTCCCCCCAAATAGCTAACAATTTCCTACTTCACACTTCAGAACCTGAACATTTTTTATAAATAAATTTTATGCCCTCAAAATACCATTTCCTCCCTATAAAAGTCAATCACTTCTCTAAAGTAAAATATATTTAGGTACACCAAATTACTGTAAAAAGTAACACTGAGTAAACCAACACATTAAAATGCTCAGCTAGACTTTTCTGTTGAAATTTAGAGAGCAAATATTATTGGCAACCTGCAAATCATGAGATTAATATTTTGAAGTCCACATTTCAGAGTAATCCAGATCTAGGTTTTTAAATTTTGATGTCTCATTGAGTTTCCTGTGTATTGAAAGATGACCTGTTATGCACTGATCCTGGAAATAATTATGCACATGCTAAATTTAACGTGTAGGTAATCATCACAATGACTGTTAGTGCATATAAAATTAAGTGGGCATATATATCCGAGCAAGTTCTAGGCCAGAGTTCACTTTAACATACAATTTCTTTTTTATTTACTGTTTTTAGATTAATAACCTGGAACAACAAGATACGTCTTTGTGAAACTTAAGAGAAATGAGAGACAAGAGCAAATGGCACGAGTCCTCAGTTTTGGCCTTTTTTTTACAATGTATAGGCAAGTACTAATTATTAATTTTTTTTTTCAATTTGTAAAAGAAATGTTCATCATGGCTAAAATGATGCACTAAGAAGTGTCTCTGGTTGTTTATTCACCAGAAGAATTCTCCAGGCAAAGTCCCTCATGCTTCAGTGGACAACCACTGAATTTTGTTGGTCTCTGCAAATGTGGATATGTCCTTGTGTGAAATTCGTTTCATGCTTACAACCTGAGCAGGACCTTTCCTAGTAATTTCACTAGAAAATGACTTCAAGTTTGGTGTGAAGTTCTAAAGGCTTGGCTTGGACCCTAGATAGATGGCAGGGAAAAGACCAGCCTACAGCTTTCTGGTTTTATGAATATCTAGAAGCTAGGATCCTGTCAAAAGGGAGAGACATAACAGGGAAATCGTGGTGACTGGAGAGACAAACTGAGACCATGAAGGACAAAAAAGGAAAGGAAGAGAAGCAATGCAAGGAAGTTCCAAACATTGCTTTGCAGCTTTGTAATGCATTGAAGTGTGGCCCTTTTGGCTTTTGTATTATCACTTGCAAAGAGCATAGCAAAGGCAAAAATACAGTGTGGAAGTTCAGCTGTGACTCACTATGCATGTAGTTGTACAAGGACCTGTTCTTCTTGAAATAACAAGGTAAAAAGTAACACTTCAATGAAAACAGTTATGCATAGCTTTGTACTTATGTATCCATTCAAGTCTCATAAAATTTTGCAAACAGACTAGACATTGTACTTCTGCATCCATTCAAGTCTTTCATAAAATTGTGCAAATAGACTAGACATTATAAAAGCTAACAGACATCAGAATGAATGCCAATTTTGAAATGAAAGGAATTTTCAAAATTACGGTTCATTAAAAGCAAGCCTCTTAAAGCCTTGTAGTATAGTTGTAATCAGAAAAACTCCCATTCAAATCTTCTCCATTTTCAGGTTGCTTACTTACAGTATAGAACTAATGAAAAACACCTCTCTTTCAACAAGGAAGAGTGTGGAGTTGTATTCCCTTTTTCTACATGACCAATGTGTGGTACTAAAATCCCTGGGCTCCCCAACAATCCTCAGTGATAGAGGCATTTTGGGTCATTCCCACAGCTAGTTCCCTGGCATGAGCCTCCCTTTAGAGATGTCTACATCTCATCATTAACAAGATATACTGTCTAGAAAGTCTAACCTCCCCATCTTAGGATCCTGATCTTCCTGTCTTCAGTGTTTCCCCAAGGCAAGTTCCTCCCTACAGGAAGTAAATAGTTAATGATACTTCCCTGTCTTCTCTTTATGGGCTCCTTTGACATGCAAAGACTAGGAATCATATCCTGCATAGGATCAGCATACCTCTTCTTCCAAAGGCCCAGATAACTTTATGTTAAGATATTAGACTAGTTTGGATGAACAAAATACAGACACAAGCATTTCAAAGTCTAGCGTAATTCACCAGGTTTGTTGCAAAAGCTTCGGCCTCATGCCTAATGCCTTGGTTTATATGAACACTGATAAAATATATACTTTATTTATTGGGCAGATATTCTCAAACTAGGAGTTGTTGTGGTCCTTCAAGTAGCTGTATCATCTAGACTTTGCTCTCCTGTTACGGCCGGGAGCCCACTATCCACAGACTTGGCTGGTAGCCTGGCTGCCTGCCTTCTGCTGCCTGGAGGCCATCAGGCAGCTCATGCTTGGCAGTTGCCTGTGCCACTTGCCAAAGCTTGTGAGGGATCTCTGTGCCACCAGCCACCTGGCACAGGAGACCCAGCTACCTGACACCCCTTACTCGAGAACAGAGACCTTCCATGTGTCAGAGACATGCCATAAGAGCTGCCTTCCCAGAGGCTCCTCTGCTGAAGCTTGCCCAAGCCCGACACTTGTTTCAGCCTGACCCTGAGTCCTCAAACAACCCTGCGCCAGTAGCGCCACTGCCTCTCTCTGCCCAGCAAATGCTGGTGGCTGGTGGATGCTGTGGTGCTGCAGCCCTAGCCTCTTCCCAATAACTCCACTACCTGCCCCTTCCGGAAAGCCTGCTGATCTCCTGCAGTAGCTGCTGAGGTCACCTTTCAGTCCCCTTTGTTTTTCTCACTCTGCATGTTGGGTCAGAATGGAATGATACTCAAGTGACTGCATGACTTTTTATGCAGTCATTCTTCTTAGGGCCTCTTTCAGGGACAAGATAATACTTGTGTTTGCTCACATTTGCTGGGAATGATGAAAATCTCCTCTTCCCTGGCATTTCCCTTTTATTTTGTTCCCCCCCCAGATATTCCACATACCCCAGGCGTTTAACCAGTCCTTCAAATGCATTATTTATGCACTGCTTTGGGAACTTCAGATGTTAAGGCAGGGATTTTGACCAAGCTGCCAAAAGGACGGCAGTCACCACTATGTCTCTGTGACACCATTCGTAGCTTCAGCACTTGCCGTATTGCTAGATGCTGCAGAGATATCCAAGCATATTCTATAATAGTGACAAAGCAATTTTAAAGAGTTTTAAATGTGGCCTACATGACTACTCACGGCACTAGTGTTATGTACTCTAATAAGCTGGACTTGTATTTAATGTCAATTGGAAATAGAGTCTGCATTTTGAAACACTTGGGATGATCTCTTGTTCCCTAGTCAGTACAGGGAAGTGCTACTCTAATAACAGTAACAGCTCCTCCTTTCTAAAGAGTAGATGTTTCTAACCCTAGATGCTATGGTATTCAGGTTCATCACACTTACCTGTGCACCTGCCCTGGGAGACAAGCTTTCCCTGTTGTTACCACGATGAGCTGCCTGGGCAGACTTCTGCAGAGTTGCTCCCTGTGCATCATCCCTGAGACTCTGCACTGGAGATCTACGAAGGATTTGCACTTGGCTGTTAACATCACTTCTCATATTTTTAACCCGAAGTCAATGCTTAATGATATATTAAAGGGATGCAAGAGCAATTGCAGGTTAATGCAGAATTAATTTGTCTAAAGAAGATCAGAGATGTCGGGCTGAACTTTGAGCTTAGCCATGAAAAAGACAGTTTCAAAATAAGGAAAAGTTAATAGAAAATGAAGAGGTATGTAGGCAAAGGAGGAAACAAGTAAGAAAGACAAAAGGGGGAGGCATATCTGTTCAGAGTAGTCTTTTAACGGTATGATTTCTCTTGCTCTTGTATTCTAAGCCAAGATCAATTGGGATTAATCAGTTTTATTGAAACCATTGTGAACTCATTGCAGGCTTTTAGAGTTTAAATTTGTTTATTGAGCACAATTTGGTTAGCATCAGGTGCTGAAGTTACAGACACCAACACTAGCATAGAAATTACTTTATTTAGCTCCCAGTTGTAAGTTTCTATAGCAACTGGGTCCTATAACAGGAAGCTGAGTTTCTGGCACATGAATACTGCTGTTGCTGTTAGAGATTGTTTATACTATATTTTTTGAGCACTTGGCTGTTCTTTCTAACACACACACCCTCTTTTTTCTCCTCAGGTCTTTCTTCTGTATGATTCTACCTGCTTAGTCATACTTGCAATTGCATCTTTTGTTCTTAGTCTTGCTTCCTTTGCTGTAACACAAAGTATCTGCTTCAGTCAAAGTTCAGATTCCCTGCAACCACTTGCAAGGTGCCTTGTGCTGCATTCTCATGTTCTGCAAAGTGACAGAGCTTGAGGGACAGGACCAAGGTGCTGAGGCTGCCACGTGTGTCCAGAGTAAGAAGTCCAGAGTCACGAACCTGTTACTCCTTGTGGCTTTAAACCTGGGGCTGGTGCTGTGGATGGTACAGATTCAGAAAGAATCACACTCCAACCTGAAATAAGTTCATGTGCTTTTAGGTAAGGTCAAAAACAAAGCTGCAGCACTGACGTGCAAACATTAGAGACCTCATTGCAATTCCTGTATTTATTGGAAACTCATGGCTGAATACCACCTTTAGACATTGAATCTCCTTTATTCGCTTTAAGTCTTATTGTTACATTAGTGAGCTTTGTTTAAAAAGCTGCAAGAGCACTCTATAAAGAAAACTGAAAGACGACTGTATTATTGCAGAGTGAACAGCTGTCTCCTTCACCTGTAAGACGTCTTTATTTATGTATCTTTCAGAAATTTGAATTGATAGTCTTTCTTTGCAATCAGATTTTTTTTTGGGGGGGGGGACACACACATCCAAGTGTATGAGGTGTTAAAATAAACCATTGCTATGACAACAGAAGGCACTTATATAAGTAGATGTTTGGGTGGCTCAGCAGTTAGCAGGCGTTTTCTGGATCCTTTTCTGGTGTGTGGATTGTTTTTTTGGTTCTGTTTTTATTGGTTTAACTTACTTTGCATGTTGTCATTTAAACAATGGTAGTTTGAATCATTAGATTTTTATATTCTCTAGTAGGGTTTTTAACTTACCTGGTTCAGTTCCTTCTACATCAAAGAGAAATATGCTATTCTGCTCAAAACCGTCTGGGGACATCCTTTCTGCTGTCTTGGAGACCTCTATCCCATGAGAAAGACTACCGGCTATCTCAAAGCCACAGAAAACAAATCCTGATATCAATGAAATGCAAATTTATATTTGGTGACTCAAGCTCAGCATAGAAAATATGTTTTGCATAACAATAACTTCAAGTATCCCTAGGCAGGCTGGCCACTGTAACCAGAATTAATTCTTGTGATTCTTCACACATGAAAGGAGCAGTTATTGCAGGGTCTCACTTTCAGCACTTCATAGCTGAGGCAGCCACTCCAAAGGGACAGAGAGCAGTGAACATTGCTAGACCACCTGGCTGTACACTTTAAGAAAGCTGTAAGACTCTTGAGGTTTATGAGAACATCTGGGGTTTTTTTGTTGCAGAAAAACTTCCAGGAAGAAATATACCAAATCTACAGTTAACTACTAGCAGGTCCAGCCCCAGTCTGTCTTGGGGAAGTCTAGATAGCTTGAATATTGGCTGCTTCTACTGCTATCTTTCCAATACTTTTCACTTTAGGTAGCTCTCATCACTTCTGATAGTTTCTTTTTCTTTTCCATCTAACCTTAATAAAAGGGGATCATCCTTGCTCAGGTTTCTAGGATTGCCATTTGGCAGTTTGAGAATATCTATCTGTGGGAGTTTCTCCCTTTCTCCAAGCCTTATTTTTTTACCCACTTCTAGGGTGGTTTCTCTATCCTGGAATATTGAGCTGGGGCAATGTGTAGGTCACTGCAATCTGACAGGGGTGTCCTGTCTGACTGAGCACATTCTGTCTCCAATAGCTTCAGTCATTTCATCTCTCTCTTCCAGGTAATTTGCATCTCTTCCTGTAAATTCTTAACATCAATCTGTGAGTTTTTTGGAGGGCCTGTTCTGGAAAAGGGAATCGGTGCCCCAAAGCAAACTGCGTTTCTGCGTAGAGCTGAAGGCAACAGGAGTCTTTGCGAGAATGGTGGGAAGATGCTGGAATCTGTTGCTTTAAAATCATTCTTCTGCTCTCCAATGAGTCAACCAGCATCACAAGCCAGCTCAGCAGGACCTTCTGCCACTGCTGCTCTCTGTGCATTGAGTCCACACAAATCGAGTAGAGGATGTATTGCTGCCATCTTTTAGCAAAACACTTCTCCCTGCAGCACAAAAGGTTTCTATTTTCTTCCATTTTGCCATCCCAGGTTTCTGGCTTGTCTCTTAACAAGCTCTGAAGTGTTTTTTTTCAAAATGGCAGCTGCAAAGGTCAACTCTTTCTCTGTTTGCTCAGAGGTAGGAATCATGCTTTAGAATAGAGACGCAAGGCAGCTTTCCAGAGCATGAAAATCCAGTAACGTAACACATTGTCTCCAGCCTGCGACTGCTGACCAAGAAAACATATTAAAAAAAAGGAAAAAAAACAAAAAGGAGCAGGCTAAAAAAGAAAGGAACTACGCACAATACAGATTTGACTGATTTGACTTATCAGTATAGGGTTTTTTAAACATAAAGTGTAAGAAATAAGCTTATGATTAAACTTTAGTCGAGACCAAAGTCTGTGGAACAAAAGTTTAATCACAGTGCTGGGTGCATGCCTCTAATACCATATGCACACCTGGGTACTTCTCCAGACTATACTTAAGGTCACAGTGACACATTTTCATGAATAACTCCAGTAATTAATTGCTTAGCTCCACCCTTTTGGTGAACCCTCTTATTGGATGTTGCAATTTTTTGATTTTTAACTGTGCATGCTCCAAGGATTGTTGGGTGAAGGCTCATGGTCTTCCTCAGCAATAACCTTTTCACCCCCTCAGCTGGTATAGGTGCATTGTTCCAAGTGATACGTAATAGTCCTATTCATGAACCCAACGTCCTTGGTATGAGCCCTTGTTGGGCCCTTGTGGGGGCCCAAGCTTTCCATTTCCAATGCTTTCCATCCACCTGCAGGCTAAAGATCAGCGATTTCCAGATAAGGGTATAAACTTGCTGGCAAAGTATTTATAATTCACAGCTTAAGCAAAATGACAAATGACAATGCTTATATCCTCTCACAAAGGTAACAGGCATGAGAACAATATAGTAAGTTTTCTAAGCTGGATATGGCTATTGGAATCACATTTCAAAGGAATAGAGCAGGCCCTTCTTTACAGAAGATTGGTCAGGAAGAGAAGGTAATTTCATCACTTCTGCATTTTTATAGACTTATAAAATTTTCATTCATGAATCCTCAATAATTATTTTTTGCTTAGTTCAGATCATACTTCTATTATGAAACACATGAAATTATATAGTGTATATTATGTAGAAAAAAAAAAAGTAACTTACTGGAGATGTTAATTTCTTCATATGAGTCCACTAAGAAAGCACTTCAGTAACAGATCATAGATTAAAAGTGCATATTTTATCATAGAACCATAGAATCATAAGGTTGGAAGAGACCTCTGAGATCATCGAGTCCAACCGTGCCTGTCTCCCCACTAAACCACGTCCGTAAGGAACTCATCTACCCATCTTTTAAACACCTCCAGGGATGGTGACTCCACCACCTCCCTGGGCAGCCTGTTCCAACCCATGACCACTCTCTCAGTGAAGAAATTCTTCCTAATGTCCAGACTAAACCTTCCCTGGCGCAACTTGCGGCCATTACCTCTCGTCCTATCGCTGTCACTTGGCAGAAGAGCCCAGCACCCCACCACAACCTCCTTTCAGGCAGTTGTAGACAGTGATGAGGTCTCCCCTAAGCCTCCTCTTCTCTAAGTTAAACAACCCTAGTTCCCTCAGCCTCTCCTCATAGGACTTGTTCTCCAGCCCCCTCACCAGCCTCGTTGCCCTTCTCTGCACACGCTCCAGCCCCTATGATAGTTTTTAAGTAAAATCATCAATGAGACACTAGAGGTAAAGAGTTCACTGGTATATCTGAAAACAGCTTCCACCTTAGCGTTTTCAGTTATTACTAATCTTGTGCTTAACCCATTTCCAATGGAAGAAATGAGCTCTGAAACAGCCGGGGGGGGGGGGGGGGGGGAACGGGGGGGGAAAGCAAGAGCAGCAGCAAACGTGATCTCAGGATCTGAGCAGAAAATTTCTTTTAGCTCTGGGGCTCTGTACTCATTCCCCCTTCTTTCTCCATATTCAGACCCCTTTTCTCCCTCTGCACAGTTACCACATAGGTAAGAAGCAGCCTCCAGCAATCTGACTCGCTCATTGCCTGCTGAAAGTGTTGTCTCACAATCTATTTAAAGAAATCAGTGCAAATGCCACAGCACAGAGGGGCAATTCTCTTGTTCATCCTTTGTGTCTCCAGCAATGTACTCCCACGTATGCTACTGCGCCGGCACCCAGCATTTCTACAGTTGCATCAGAAATGAGATCATGGTATCAAACCACCAGAAAATACTTCACTTGGAATTTTGTAGCTGTATTTAGGCTTTCTTACCAACAGTGCTAGTGGTGTAAGTAGCATATCAACATAACGGAAAGGATGAGGACTGCTTACAAAGACTGTGGATTTACAGTCATGAAACTGTTTCTAGTGATGTTCAATCAACAAAATCAAACAGCTTGTTTGATTGAAAAGAAGGAATTCTTATTTGGTGCTCTTTGGGTGTTTAATTCTGTTTGCATCAATATTATTTATTTATAGTGAGGCTATATCTTATAAGCAGATTATTGGGTGTGACAAGGGGTTTCTTAAGATTTTTGGATTTTAGAGGCAGGGCAAGAATTAGTTACTGGTTAACCAGGTAGGAGATTGCACCTGCATCCTCAAAGAATAGACTATTGTGTGAAATTGCTGAAGTAAGGAAGCAGCCCCTGGTAAGAAGGAACTCTTGACCCTAAAGACCAGCTGAAGATGGGTCACCGGCCTGGCAGAAGGTCAACCAGCCTGACAGTAAGTCAAGGAGCAACTGAGCCTGCACAGGGCCGAAAGGTAAAAAGTTCAACCTTGAAGATGACCACTTACTTCATCCTCATGACCATCAACAACCACCACTAGGAGGCACTGCGCGAGTGCAACAGGGAGGAGACTTAATTTTAATACGAAGCAGGGACAGATGATGCATATGTATAGGCGTATTGGGAAATCATATGAATATGTAACACTTTATTGCATTTAAACTGGAATGAGCTGCTGGAAATTGGGGCACGACTTTGGAGGAGTGATTCCACGTGTCCACAGCACTGCAATAAACATACCCTTCATAATCCACCAGGTTGTGAAGTCGTTTCTCGGCGTGTCAGGTGGCTCTGCTTAGAGCAGGTAATATTCTGACTTTGTTGGCTTATTTTACACAAGAAAGCATGTGGTTTGGGTTTCTGTGTCTTATACTAGAAAAAAAAAGGAACCAGTTTACCATTTTTTAAAGTTTTTGAAGACAGAATCTAGTTCTACTGGATGGTAATATAATACCACTCATCCACAAATCTCAAAACTAGAAAATAAATGTAAAAATGATCATAAAAAATTCATAAAAGGAGAAGTCGAGGTATAGGGAAGTTACAATGAGTATTACTCAATGACCACAGATTTTTCCCAAATTAAATATCATGTGTATTATAAAAATCAGAAATGCAATTGTCATGGTGTAAACTCACCAAAAAGAAACTAAAACTAAACCAGCTTCATATGTCATAATTTTAGAAAAATCCTCAGTATAGAGATTAACTTCATAATGTGCGTTATATTTTGTCAGTCTGGGGTAGTAGAATGAAGTCAGCAAGCCTCATTAAAAAAAAATCTCTTTTCTAGGCACCTTGTATTTTAAACAGTGTTTGTTGATAAAAAAGCCCAAACCAAAACCAACACTTCAGCTGATCTGAGATCATGAAAACATAAATAATTTTTGAAGTACTGAATACATAAAATAAAGGTTAAAAAATGGCATTAGGAAGATATAACCAGAAATAAAACCTGGATGTGAGACTATCATTCCACATTAAATTGGAAAATATTGAAGATGGGGGGTGTCATTGACAGAATTATAGTAGAAGAGGGTATTTCACTGAAAAATCTTCGTTTCTTAAAGTGAGTGAAAAAGATTGTGTGGTATCTGTTGTAGACAGTTTCTGAACAGTCTCTACGTGGAGCCTTCTGCAGAACATGTGAGTCTATAGAGAGGTGACAAATGCATGGGTGATTACTTTTAAGTAGTAAAGGTTAAATTACTTGTCTCAATGAGTTTAGACAAGGTCCAAAAGAACCAAAATCTTTTGACACTCATCGTCCTGCTCTAAGCATTATACAATGCTGCTTGAAACTAAACCGACTACATGGGCATGACACTTTCAGTGTACTTTCTTAGTCTTTTCAGTATAGTGGGATTACTGACAGCTAAAATATTACAGAATTGGCCAATTTAGGCAAATCCTGTGCTGAAGGTGTTGACCTTTTGAAAATAGATTCCTTCTGCACATTGGGTTTTTACTTCCCCTATCTTGTTTCTCCTTCAGCAATTATTCATCTTTTATGGCTTCCTCCAGCTAAAAGCTTTAACAACAGGAACATTTATTCAGAATCAGAGTGGAAGATCTGGTACTTTTCTGTACATTAAAAAAGAAGAAAGTTCAATTTTCTTTCTGAAAAGCACAAAAAAGACCATAACGTGAGATGTAAAGACAGAGAGAAAAAGGGGTTGAATTCCCAAAATATTTGATGGCAGAAGTAATAATAGCAATGAATGAGGCCACATAAATGATTCATGAGACTCATTCTTTTCCTATTGTTACTAAAAAGAGGCTCATTATTACTCAGAAAAAAATGCTTTGTTGGTGATGTAAAAAGAAATCAGTATTTGCTATCAATTACTTTCATTAACACTGGGCCTTTGTACACAGTTTTAGAAATATATTTTATAACAATATAATTTTGCAATTTCAGCCCTACTGTGCTTTGAGCCTTCTGAGGCCCACAAATCTCTTTAATACCTCTACTCCTGCTGATAATAAAAAGTCTTGTGGGTGTAGTAACAGCTAAGAATACAATAGTAAATGATTCGTATATTACCATTTCAGAGGTCACACTGGGTAACAAAGCGACCACAAGTGTGTTAAATAAACATCCTGCTCTAAAACAGAGGCAAGTTGGAGGTTCAGGATGATCACTTTGAAGAGGCGTGCCTCCTTTAAGGACATTTTCTTCTTTGGTTTGAATGCTGTTAGAAATGTCTGAACATATGTTCTGAGGCAATGAAATTTCAATGGGATATTTTTTCCTTTTAAAGCCCAATCCTTAAAACATTGACTTGCAACATGAGACAGCAACAAAAACGAGTCAAGCTAAGAGCGCATATTTAGCAGAGAGATGTAAGGAATAAATAGAGCTAAATCTGGTCTTTTTGATTTTGTAAACAATGAAGAAACCAATGAAAACAATAAAGGACAGGATTACTGTGCATCCATTTGAGAGGTTTCAATCAATATTTAAATAGTTTTGGAGAATTTAATGTAAAACCGGGAGCTTTCTCAGATAAGCAATCAAATAATCCATTAAGGCTGTAATCACCATTATGCTTGGTTGTTCCCATGCTTTAGAATAAACTGTCTAAATACGGTTGAAGTGATATGTCATGTATTTACCGTTCTAAAGTTTAAGAGGAATATTTTTGGCTTTGTTTTTCAAACTACTGTCTATTATCCTGCTTGATTATCACCGCCTAAGTACAATAAATCATTCCGCAACTTAGTTAACAATTTCTGAAAAAGATAACATTCTTGATAAGGCTATAAATATGTCTAAATTACTATAAGGCAAACGAGGCCAACCTCACAGTAGTGGAATACAGAGACTATGTATCTGTGTAAATCATGTATAATTACTATTAAAGTGTAGAGATTTGCTCTGAACAATTATTATTAATTTACCATAAAAACATGCTACTGAATCTTCAGAAACAGGAGCTAGAATAGGACCTGCTTTCAGTTTTCCCCTGCTGTTGAAATATGCTAAAAAAGCAGTGCCATGGGAAATTTTACGCTGAGTATTACTAGCTTTACAATCACACTAAGGTTATAAACTTAACTGATGAGGCTAGATATTTCTGTATAAACAGCAGAGTGGCATTGCAGACATTTGATGAAAAGAAAGGAAAGCAACATACAAGAAATCTTTGTGTCTTCTAGAAAAGCCAGAAGGTTTAAGCAACTTGATTTGGATTAATCAGATGAAAGAAAACACTTGCAGACAGAGAAAGACTGATGTAGGTAATACTACTCGCATGTTTTGTAAAATGTTTTGCAAAATGTTTTGCACTGCTCTGTCATGAACAGTGTTGTAGTTCAAGAAGAAGAAGACCAGCAGTGGTTTTGCAGATTAGCTATAAGAAGGAGAAACGCAAACCACACTAAAGATGAAGAGATTATGCAGTTGTCATGTATATTTTCAGGGTTTTTTTCTACGTGGAATGTTTTTTACCCACTGCTTTTAGACAGTGGATACAATGGGGAAGTGGGAAGAGAGATAAATAAACAGAAATCTTGCTTTGAAAGTAGTAGATAGGAGCAAAAGTGTATGCTACTATAATGAATAGTACATTTCCTTCAAAGAAAGGGAGAAATGTAAATTTGACATCTGACATAACATCCTACTTCGCACATCAATGTTAAAACTGTATAACACTGAGGCCAACTAGGACCACTTCTGGATGAGGTGCTCCCCGTCCTGGAATAGTAGATTGCCAGTGATCCCTATTTCCTGCTTAAAACATTGCCCTTCATACAATACAAATTTCTAGTCTCTCTCTTTGCAGTTACTCAGAACCTCCCTCATTGTAGGAATATCCGGTGCCTCTGTTTTTCCCAAAAATCGTGTCCTGCCCGCTCTCCCTTATGGCTGCACCAAGTGTGCTCTTACTATTCCCTAGTTTCCCACAGTTTGATCCTAGGATTCTGGCTGGCTCTGAGAAGTCTGTGTTGCTTCTTGTCTTCTGTCCACAGTCCCTTTATAGTTTGCCAGGATAGGGTTTCTCTGTATACTTCCATGACCTTCTTGCCATCATTATTCCACTGTTGCTCTTTTATGAGTACTATTGTTGCTCTTACTGTACATTAATGATCAAGTACTTCAGTTGTCAGTTCTTAAGCTGTAGAGAGATACTTGAGCAACGTGAGATAGGATGTGGTGACTGATGCTGCCATCATAAAATACAGTGCTGTGTTCTGTGGACAGTTGGAGGAACCCTTGAAATTGTGGGTCTACCAGCTACTTTTTGCAGTACGTATGCTGAAATTCTTCCCTATTGATAGATTACCCTTCCTTGATACCTTGATCCCTAAAATTTTGGAGTAGCTCAAATACTTACTTCAAGTGAGTATCAATCAGACCTGGAGAAACCACTTCAAGATGAACAACAAGTCCCACAAGATTTGCCAATAATTGGAGATGATGGAAAGATCACAAGTAAAAAATGGAAGAGGTGATTATGGAAAGGATAAAATTGAGCACACATCACCAATTTTAGCTGATAATTTATATGAAATTTACTATTTTACATGCACTTGTAGACTAGAACCATATTTTTCCTTTGTAACATACACACTTATTTATTCAGGTAAGGGACTTTTCTGTTGTATATGTGCTGAATGATAGCAGGAGCAAAACCCAGATGATTCTTTAAGGTATGAAGTTTTGGACTTCCTCAGAGTCACAAAATCTCATAAGTGTCAGCTTCATTTACTGCCTCAGCACCAAATGGTCAATTGTGCATAACAGTAACTCAATGGACAACACAAAAACATATTATAGTTGACCTCTTAAAGGTTTGCTAATGGTACTGAAATGTCACCTCCAGGAAAAGCTTGCTAAGAACGTTTTCCCCTTGAAAATACTAAAAAAACATTTCATGTAAAGAGTTAGAATATTTAACATGATATGCTTGCCAGGAGTTGTGGCTCAGTTGCCTTTCCTTCGTATTCTTTCCTTGCTTGGACTGTTTTCTCCATGAAACATAGTAATGTTTTCATTTGATGAAGAAAGGCCTTGAATGAAAGGGAAACAGGATTGCAAGAACTGATATAGAGATGGACATGAGCAAGTTGAATTTCAAGTCACTGGAAGCACTACAGTAATACTTGTAATTTAACCTTTTATTTTGGATAAACATGTCAAAGATTTTAAGTTTTGTAGGGAAATAATTTTTTGTTTATACAGCCAGTCTTACTTTAGATGCATTTGTTTCTATATGAAGTCAAATCTGAGTCCTTTAGCTTGAAAAAATGAAGCTCATATTTCTGGATCCTGCCAGTGACCCAAATGACCCAGTCACTATTGATTTATCAAGCAATTAAGAACCTGAGTCTCTTAATGTAGTAAATGGCATCTTTAATGGGATATGTCCTGCATGTGTAGAAACAACTACCAGAAAATACTTGTATAATTGCCTAAGTTATGTTGGACATTGAGGGCTGGATAATTGGCTACTGTATTAAGACAGAAATACGTAACACAATTCCAAGAAACTACAACCATGTCCAGCCATGTACCACTCACCCCCCCACTCCATAATTACTGGAAATTGCTAATGATATTGAACTCATAGTTAAAAAGAAGAAAGATATGGACTTACTTATATCATCCTTAGGCATAATCTATGATGTTCCACAGTAGTATTCAATATCTACAGAATTAAATTTGGAGACAAATGGGAAGTTTTGGTACAGAGATTGAAAGCTGACAAAAAAAGAAGAAAAAAGAACAAGAAAGCAGAAACTGGAAGCTGACAAAAAAGGAAGAAAAAAAGAACAAGAAAGCAGAAATTGAAAGTGATGATTTCATTTACAGCTTTAGGTAATGTACTACACAGGTGTAAAAGACAAGTGGCAGGCATTAGCTTTTATTGTTCATTTAACAGAAGAAAATCTGGAAATTGAAAGAAACAGCAATTGTGAGTAATGTAGTTAGCGTGAGAGACAGTTTGCAAGCTCATGGTAGACAAAGCATTGTGTAACAAGACTAGTTTAAAATTTACAACTAAAGAAATAAAGCATGAATTTGCAACAGAAGAAAAGATGAGAGACTGAATTAGCTTGTGTCAGAGAGGACTCTTTATAGTATTATTTAAAAATATATTAATATATTTTCTGTTCAAGCTGGAATATAAATTCAGCAACTCTAATTCACAACAGCAGGAAAACAAAATAAAGTACTTTTTTAGCTATCGTGATTGATTTTTTTCTATTTTAATTTTTAAATAGGGAGAAATTGAATGATAGAAAATTATATAATAGATCTAAAATTAAGATGGAGAGATCACATATCTGAAAGGTAATATCTAAGATGAAATGTTGTTTTACACAAAGAAGCTGAAATGCAAGAATTGTTTCCTCTGCTAGTAGAGTTGCATTAGTTTAGTTTAGGTTATCAGTTTAACAGTTAGACCAGATAATACATTCTTTCAGAGAACCTGGGAGTCCTGGATTTAGCTAAACCAGGAACAAATTTCTAACTTTTCAAAGTGGCTTCATCCCAAACCTACGCGTTACTGAATCCAGTTCCTGAATCCAGCTCCCATCTGCCACAAAGTCCAGTCCAGGACTTTCCCAGTGCCTACCTTGAAGCACCAGTGATGATGTGACTGTCATGGCAGGAGCTCAGTTTTGGGTTTCTATAGATCTGTATATAGTTTATAATTTTCTTATGAATATTATCTTTCCTTTTTATTGCTATTGGTTCATTAAAGCAGTTTTAGTTCTTTTTTCCAGCCCATAAGTCCCTCTCTTTTAATCCTTTTCACCTTATCTCTGGGAAGGGGGAATTGGGACTACACTGCTCAGTGATCACCTGCCAGCTGGGGGGAATTAAACTGGAATACTGGGCAAAAGGCTCACTAAACTCTATCCCCAGTTCCATGTTCTCAAACAACTTGAGTAAACAGTAAGAAATAATTTAAGGGTCAACTTTTTGTTCACTTTCTGCTAACTAAAATAATCATAATGCTAAACAAAAATAAAATAATGTATTTTGAATAGCTTTTAAGTCATTATCATAAATGACAGAAGTAGGACTACCTATGAAATCAGTTCAATAAAAACTCATGTAAGGTGATAACATTTTTGGCATTTTTAATGTCAATGGATTTACTTGCTAAACAAGTTATATTTGACAGAATATAGCTTTTCATAGAAAAAAAAAAGAAGAAATTTGGCCATTTCCCCTGAAGAAAAAAAATTCAGAAACAAACAAACTAACAAACAAACAAAAAACCCATCTGCTTTTATTACTAGAGAAGTACAAACAATAATAAAAAGCATAGTTCTTATTAAATATCAGCATAATACAATATAGTGATAATCATGACTTGCAAAAAACCAATGCAATTGGAATTTAGGAAATTTTACCAATGTTTGTTTGGATTTTGCTCAAAAAACCCCAAACCCTGTGGGCTCAAGGAAGAATAAGACAAGCCTGCTCTTCCTTAAGCAGTATAAAATACCAAGAAAAAATATAAGGAGTAATGTCACCGTAAACTTCTGAACATGTTGTTGCAACAGTTAAATGACAACTTTATAGTCATGGATTCTTACCAGACAACAATGTTGTTTATATGGAAACCAGCAAACATTTTCAGTCAGAATCCAAGTCAACTTTGCCTCAAGACACATTGTAGTTTCTTTCTTTCCCTATTATCTTTCATAAGTGCTCTTTGTGCAGCAGCAAGTTGAGTGATGATAAATACATCACACATTAGAAAAAACTGGCAATCTCTTGAGAGAAAACGATTCTCATGAGACATCTAGAGAGAGCAAGATGCTTTGTCTAAACTTCAATGGTTTAATTAGGTTAGCTTAAGTTTTAAGTCAAAAGTTCATTCCCAGCTCTGAAATATTTTTACAACCCTCCACTGAAAACATGTAAGCTACTGCTTCCTAACAATAGCAACATTTGTTCCTGTCTAAGCACAGCTATAGCATGGCTGTAAGAAACTTCATCACATAAATGAGAATCAATACTGCAATTAAAGGTTCTGAGTTTTGAAAAAGATTAAAGAAACAGATCCAATTCACATTTTTCTTAATTGAAAATAATTAAAAACAGAAAAAAAATCAAGTAAAACAATCTACAAAATTAAGAACTGATGGTACCAAGATGCTGTTTCCCAAAGGGGAGAAAATGTATCAAGAAAATTTCTTCAAAAGGTGACTTGAAGACAGAAATAGATGAAGTGGAAAATGGAGAAGTGGGATAAAAGCTATACAGAAAGAAACTGGGAAAGGAAACTAAATAGAATTTGTTTCTATTATTGGAAATACCATAGATCATCATATATTTTTTTCTTTTGGGTCTAGCAAAAAAGTACTGTGTTCATTTTAAGTAAGACAAATACAGTGACTAAATGGAGAGTAAACCCTGGGAGAAAGAAGTAACAATGTGTTGGCTGGTTTGTACTTTGCATCTCTGAGAACACCGTGGTCCTACTTGTGTATCAAAACCCACTTGAGTAGGAAGTGTTGGAAGAGAAGATTGCTTTGGGGCAAAATCAAAGCAGAAGGACAAGAACTGGTTAAAACTGTCACTGACAAGCCAGAAGGAAATGTAATATTGAGTCATTCCGCTAGTCTGGCAGTTTCATAAGCCCAAGGAAGGAATCCTGTTCCAGGAGACAAGAGTCTCTGTCTCCAGCCATGGGAATAAAGGGTGCAACAATCTGTTACCATTCAAAACTACTGCAAAGATGAACTGTGGTAGAGATGTCACCTTTTGGTACAAAGCAAAAAGTAGCTTCCATCTTAATATCTTTTTCCACTTTTAGATTTCCCTTACTTTCTCCCAATAACTTCTGAGGTTATTTGCTAAATATAATGGGAGACTGAATGACAGTAATGCCTGATGTGTTCACGCAGCTTATAACATGCTAAAGATACGTACTAAAACAGCAGTGTAATAATAATTTCAGGTCACTGACTTCAATAAATGTGATTAAAACTATGCACATACATCAAATAAAATCCTTAGTGATGCTGTGGCCCATATAATGTTGGGGGTAAGAAATAATCAAGGGCAAATAATGTATGCAAACCCCAGATTCTACCATACAAAATCTTCTCTGGTAGAAAACTGGATGTCTCATCACTCTCAGTGTAAAGAATTTCTTTTTATATCTAATCTAAACCTACTCTCTTTCAACTTAAAACCATTGTCCTTTTTCCTGTCACTCCAAACTTTCATAGAGTCTCTCTCTCTCTGTTTCTTTCAAGCCCTTTTTATATATTGAAAGGGTAAAATGCTCCTATGTGCAATCTTAAGGTGTATATATTCTTACTTTCACATGTTGGAAATTGAGTTTGTAGGGGTAAATTCTTCATTAAAAAATACCAAAGAACATCATTTAGGGTTTTTTTAGTATTACTAATTGTTTTCTGTTAAGAGTTCTAAAGAAGTCTCATAGCATTTTGATAAGATACTTATGAGTTCTCTTAGTTATATTGTTTGTCTTTAGATTCTTGATTCTGGAAAAAAAATTGCATTAAAATAGTTATGCTGATGACTTTTTTTTTTAGTTTTATGGGTGAAAATAGCCCAGAAAAATTTCAGCTTTGTTCTTAATTTTCCCCTGTAATGAAAGTTAGTCTGTAGGCAGAATTATATCATTTAGGACAAAAAAAAAAAAGGATATAGGTATGAATTTCAAAGTTTTGATTACAAATCAGAAGTTTCCTAGTCTATGATAAGAACTGAAGAAATTTACTACCTTCAGTTTTCAGTTAAACTTAACAATAATATAGGTATATAAAACTTTATAAGATACATAGCCAATAGAAATATTAATTTAGCTATATTTTTTCCCAATAGAGACATACAATTGAAACTGAAGATTTAAAGCAGGATAGGAAAAGGGCAGGTGCAGCCATCTTTCCCCTGCTAAAAGCAGAGGGAAATATCCTCTGTCAGTATCTGATTTTGATAAACATTATGGCTTCATTCTGAAGATGTTTCAATGCAAGGTTTCTGCTCCTCTTTCCATCTTCTGAACTTCATTCATAATCCCTGGTTAATCCTCTTTAAAAGTCTGTAAGATAGCACGGCTGAGAACAGTCTTTCCAATGGCTGGGTTTTAAATCTCAAAGAATCTTATGTGTTCCAGATCTTTTCTTTAAAAAATCTTCTATTTTGGCAAGTCTCTCAACAGAAATCTGGCAACAGCTTCAAAAAAACCAAACACATTCAAAACATTGGCAAACCAATTATTATTATTTTCAAAGCAATATGTAATTTAATAATACTAACTTTTAATGATCTTTTCCAAACCACTACGATAGGAAATCCCACCATGAAGTCACTACTTGCACTAGGCTGAATTTAGCAAAAAGGTTCCTGTTGACATGACTGAGTTGCCAGAGCAGTCTAAAATCTCTGACGTGTTTCTGAGTGATCATGTGTAGAGAGTGACTCTACTTCTGTTGTTGTCTTAAACATGGACTGATTCTACTTGCATTGTCTTACTCCTACTTGTATTGCTGTCCTTGACATCTTCTTGAGTGCAGTGGCTCCTGGTGGGCTGGCTGTGCTGCTGCAGAGAAGGGGGAGGAGGTGCAGCAGCAGGTGCTGTCCCCTCCACCTGGATCCAGAAGGTTCAGGTGGAGTTATCCTGACAAGGGTCTGTTGAACTGTTAGTGACCCTGGAGCCCCCAGCCTCAATTCCAGAACCTTCACAAAGGAGCTTCTGTGTATGTGCTAATTAGAGAACTTTTGCAGCAACATGACCCCTTATGCTAGGGAGGGGGTATGAATTGTCCTATAAATAGAAGCTCGCCAAGAAGGCAGACGCCATGTGTCCGGCACCCCATGGAAACTACCTGGGAAAATGCTGCAGAAGAACCACAGGACCACGTGCCCCTGAAGACCACGCTTTCCAGAGGCCCATGGAGTGGTGATTGTTTTCCCATGGTAGCCTTTCCTTCAACCTTGCAAACTTCCATATGAAGACTTACATCTAGTTAGAGAAAAAAGAGCAGATGACAATCTCTTCATTATCCAGCATGCTATAGTATGGCAATAACAGGCCTCTGAATAAAATTAAATCAAATTTCCTGACATCAAAATAGAAAATGTACAACCACCCAACTGCATCTCTCAGACAAGACCCTGACAAACTATTCAAGGAAAAGAGATGATTTCTTAATTTGTTGCCATATTGTGAAGAGGAACAAAGGGCTGCCTAACACAGTTGGGCTTTTCAAGAACACTTATGAGATTTATACAACTTCATACTTCCACTTGGCCAATAGGATTTTAAAGTTGCTTTGCTTAGGTGGCTGTTGCAGAAAGTATGAGAGAGTAGTTGACAACTGAAAATCATCTGCAATGAAGGACCCAGGAACAATGAGAGGAACAAGCTGACCCACAGTTATTCTGAATGAGTCAGAAGCTTCAAGGTTAGAGACCTGCTTGGCCAATTAGACAAGTCTGTGGGGTCAGATGGGGCATTGAGGGAGCTGGCAAAGTTCCTCTCCAGACCCCTTTCCCTCATCTACTAGCAGTCCTGGTTGACCAGGCAAGTGCTGCCGGACTGGAGACTGGCAAAAGTTACACCTATTTACAAGAAGGACCGAAGGGAGGATCCAGGGAACTACAAGCCTGTCGGTCTGACCTCGGACTCAGGGAAAGTCATGGAGCAGATCACCTTAAGAGCTATCATACAGCACACATGGGACAACCGGGTGACCAGGCCCAGTCAACATGGGTTCACCAAAGGCAGGTCGTGCCAGAACAACTTGATCTCCTTCTATGACAAGGTTACCCGTTTCATGGACGGGGGAAAGGCTGTGGATGTGGTGTACCTGGACTTGAGTAAAGCCTTTGACACCATTTCTCACAGTATCCTGCTGGAGAAACTGGCTGCCACTGGCCTGGACAGGCACAGCCTCTACTGAGTAAAGAACTGGTTGAACGGCTGGGCCTAAAGGATTGTGGTAAATGGAGTTAAATCCAGTTGGAAACCAGTCACGAGTGGTGTTCCCCAGGGTTCAGTGCTGGGTCCAGTCCTGTTCAATATCTTTATCAAAGATCTGGACGAGGGGATTGAGTGTACTATTAGTAAAGTTGCGGACAACACCAAGCTGAGTAGAAATGTTGATCTGCTTGAAGGAAGGGAGGCTCTGCAGAGGGGTCTGGACAGGCTGGATCTAATGGGATGAGGTTCAACAAGGCCAAGTGCAGACTCCTCCATTTGGGTCACAACAACCCCGTGCAGCGTTACAGGCTTGGGGAGGAGTGGCTGGAGAGCTGCCTGGCAGAGAAGGACCTGGGGGTGTTGGTTGACAGCGACTGAACATGAGCCAGCAGTGTGCCCAGGTGGCCAAGAGGGCCAGTGACACCTTGGCCTGTATGAGACACAGCGTGGCCAGCAGGAGCAGGGAGGTGATTGTGCCCCTGTGCTCAGCACTGGTGAGGCCGCACCTCGAGTGCTGGGTTCAGTTTTGGGCCCCTCACTACAGGAAGGACATTGAGGGGCTGGAGCGCGTCCAGAGAAGGGCAATGAGGCTGGTGAGGGGGCTGGAGAACAAGCCCTACAAGGAGAGACTGAGGGAACTGGGGTTGTTTAGCCTAGAGAAGAGGAGGTTGAGGGGAGACCTCATCACTGTCTACAACTGCCTGAAAGGAGGTTGAAGTGAGGTGAAGGTTGGTCTCTTCTCCCAAGTGACAAGTGATAGGATGAGAGGAAATGGACGCAAACTGTGCCAGAGGAGGTTCAGACGAGACATTAGGAAAAATTTCTTCCCTGAAAAGGTGGTCAGGCACTAGAACAGGCTGGTGATTGAGTCACCATCCCTAGATGAGTGACAGGTAGATGAGTTTCTTATGGACATTGTTTAGAAAGTGGAAAGTACAGTGGGACTCGATGATCTCAAAGGTCTTTTCCAACTAGATGATTCTATGATTCTATGAATTTGAAGTCCAGTTCACTCCTGGTTCCCAGTCTCTTATCACCCACATTGCACGTTAGTCCTCTCATATAGAATTAATTTTTCCATAAAATAGATGACATGTCAGCAAAATCCAAACGTGTATCCTGGATTCCTTACTCTAAGGGCTGCAAAACGGACAATACAAACTAAGTCTCAACCACACATATTCCTCAGTAACGTTCTGATCAAATTTTACAGTTTCAGGTTCTTCCACATGCCATCATTCCACCATTTGGTGCATATGACATGCACTCAATTTCATGGTATTAAATATCATTCTGCTGAGCTGCAGAATGGTTTCATACATTTCAAAAAGATAAAAATAAAACCAAAGGACATACACAGTCTAAAATCGGTGTACTACGTAGAGTGGATGCAATGTACTCTATAGGATGCTATAACTGTGAAGTGGGGATTTAAGCTAGTCTGCACTGCTTAGATAAACTTAGCAGTGTTATGTACAGTATCACAAGTCCACAACCATATCAGACACTAGAAGTTCCTTGGCAAATACAGACTATTGTACTACCAGCACTTTAGCGATATCCTGTCATCATAAGAATCAATTATTTTTTTCAAGCTGTTAACTCAGTGGTGATTAGGTGCTTTTCAGACTGGCTCAAGGCCATTAAAATACCCACTATTTTATGCCTTTCTTTGGAAAAAGATTTCTATAGTTAATACAGAGTTGCAGTGCTTAAGACTGAGAAAGAAAATCAATACATGTGGCCCAGCACAGAAGGAAATTTTGTGCAAATTTGCATTACTTCATTATCTTAAAAAATATTTACCTTGATTTTGATGTTTTTGTTGTTGAGATCATTGCAGCTGCCACAGTTGTATCACAATAGTGTAAATATCTGTCCATATTGCACGCTGCCTTGGTTGTGTATGTGTGACATCTTAGGTAATCAAACGCAGGTGGGCCACATGCTGGCTATTTCACACCTCTCTATAGCAATTCCATCCAGCCCTTCATTAGCTGACACAGACGGCAGAGACGGGGAGAATCCCCAGGCAACTCCTCAAACCCTTCTTTTTACAATAGGTCTGAACAGAGGTACCAGCTAGGTAAAAATCACATCTTCTATATGTTTAACAGTGTTGTGAGCAACAAAATTTGGTTTGATTTCTCACAGCATAAGCATACTGCAAATGTAAATGGAACATTTCTACATACATACATTACATACGTTTCATACATTTACATAAGTACATACATACATAATTTTTAAATTGGAAAGGAAAACATAACTAACTAGTATTTAATTATTTTCTTATGAATGAATTGACTTCAGTTATTCTAGTGTAAAACTGAAACAATTATGTCCACAGTATTGGTTGCAATAACGCTATTTTACAGACCCTCGTATGTTTGCTTTGGTTAAAGACATTTCTGTTACATGCAGATCAAATAAGCCCTTGAAGAGCTTAGATACATTTTCTTCCAAATCTTGGAGTTATATAGCATTTTAAATAATCATTCAAACATATGGGAAAGTGCTTCTATTTTCTAAATGAACATAAAATTTCTACCTATAAATAGATAATAGAAATTCCTATAGCAATGGTACTAGAGTATAATGATTTCCTTCCTGCTTTTGTTTAAATAATAAAGGACTGCTCTGAGTGACAGTTTTCCTGCAACTAGCTCTGCAGCAAGCAAGAATAGCAAATAACACTTCCTAATCTGGAGATAAATATTTCTGTTCTGAGTGTGTGTTTGATTTTTTCTAAAGATCAATTTACTTTTATTATAGGATTCAATTTTGTGTCTTTTTTGAATATATTACTTCTTAGAAGATCAGAAAAAATAAAAGATTTGTTTTTTTAAGTCTTTCATCTGTACTGAAATCCACAGACACAGATATCATACTTTATGACTGAAGTAGGTTTTAAGTCAGTTTATTCTAAATCTTAGCAGACATTGATTCATCAAGCACAACAGTGATGCTTTTACAATCTGCAACTGTGCTGACAAACTTTTATTGTAAACATAATCCTGCTTTGAAGTGCTTTCCAGTTAAATTAAGATACTTAGCACCATTGTAAAAGATACAGTGAACACACAAATAATTTCTTTTACTACAATCACCAGTTCAGATCTACAAACCAATTCATTTGATTATAGGTTAACCCCTTATGCTTTAGCTTGACCATATGTAGAAAAAGTACATGTTTTCAACTCCTCATGCTCCTTTCAAACTAGAGTAACATGAAGGAACACACCATTTATCATCACTTTACTAATGCTGCCACTGTTAAATCAGGAAAACACCCCATTCTGCATTATTCTATGGTGCAATCCTACTGAAGATAAAGCAGTTTTAGTTTTAATTTGGGTGTTAGTCAGGGCAACACAGTTTTACTCGAGTTATTTAATAAGCATTAAAACTACAGAGAATTTATCTCAACCAGCATTTCAACATGAACTAGATGCATGAGTTTTTATGGAATTAAATTTCTTTGCTGAATGGCCAATCTCATTAATGTGTTTACAGGAAATAAGGCCTGTGAGAAATCATGGTGGAGGAGGGAAAAAGAATACACTTTGCTTCAGGCTTGGGGATGCGTAACTTGAAACAAGACTATTAACACAGTTTTATTTGTCAGCACTTATCAGGAGAGGGTCTACACTGATAGAGCTTGCACCAAAGGGAGAGACAGACTTCATCTCTGTGTGTAGGAAAAAGAAGATAAAAATGCTCAAGATCTGTCAGGAAAAGAACTGTTTGTATGTTATTTGTTCTTTTCATTTTCAAGGGGGAGATGAGCTGAATACATTCAAGTCATAAACTACATTAAGACACTTTACATATACACATATATGATTTGGCTACAGGAAATATCTTACTTTGTCCATGTGGAAAACATCTGGCATAGGATCATAGAATCGCAGAATGGTTTGGGCTGGAAGGGACCTGAAAGACCATCCAGTTCCAACCTCCCTGCCATGGGACACCTCCCACCAGCCCAGGCTGCTCAAGGCCCCATCCAACCTGGCCTTGAACACTTCCAGGGAGGGGGCATCCACAGCTTCCCTGGCAGCCTGTGCCAGGGTCTCACAACTTTCATCATGAAGAATGTCTTCCAAATGTCTAATGGCATGATGCTGGCAAAAGAAAACAATAGCGTGATCTCATCACTGAAATCCAAACTCCACCTAAGTTCCTCTAGCAAAGCATTGGTTTGTATATGGCTATAAAGGTACCTATTGAAAATAAAACAGTAAGCCTGTTTCAAAATGAACTAGGTGATAATAAAGGCAAGAAGAGTTTTGAATTGTGTCTTAGATGGACCGTCTGAAGCCTCTGAATTTTGCCTAGCTCCCATAAACAGACATATGGCAACCTGAATCTTTATTTTTAAGTTTTCTTATAAGCTATTGATAAAGAAAAAGAAAAAAAAAAGTTTTTAACACAATTTATTTATTTATTTACAGACCATGCCATTAAAGTACTAGATTTTTAGTGTGTGATTCAGGATCCCACATAATCAAAATTTTCGATAACAGTTACAGATTGGACCAAATGCTTAAATTATGGAAGCTTTCCTCCCACCTGCCTCACCCCCTGGAAGAGCCTGAAGAGGTATAACTATTGAAGGAGTAGATAAAATTATATATTTGTAAATAAATAAATAGAACAGCTTGCAAAATTTTAATATTGTTTATAGTGGCCAATTAATAAATCATATATGAAACTATAGACAGAGCCATTAAAAATTATGCATAGTAGAGATAAACATATGAGATTTCTGAATTATCAGGTTAACTATTTAATTAATCAGGAATAATTATACCAACAAACATATTTTAAGATTATTTTTTTTTCTGTTAACAGCAATGTAGCCAGAAAATGAAAAGATAAAATAAGTGACGGGAAAGCTGCAGTATTTGGGTCTCTTCTAGTGACCTCCTAATGGATACTGGGCTAAGAGGCCTGTCTTCTGCAGCGTGCAACATGAAAAAAACACGTCTCTCTCCTCTTGTAGCTGGAGCTTAAAGCTGATTTTCTTGACTTGTACTTTTGGTGGTAAAATGCAGCTTCTGTTTGTCTTTGTCAGCAAGAGCACCTTCTTGTCTTGCTAAACAAATGTTCCCCATAGAACAGAAGATTAATAGCTTCTTTGACCTCTCTATTGAATGTAAATATTCTTGTCAGCTTTAACTGGAGCTGGATGACAAGTTAATTTCTGATGTCATCATGGGGAAAAATGTAAATCCTAGAAATTTGCTTCCAGATGCTGTGGTCACATTCACAGGTGCAACCCTATACAAACACTCCTCTTTAGCATCCCATCATTCTTTTTGATCTATATGAGGAAGAAACTTTCTGCAGAAAGGCTTACACTCCCACTCAGATCTATTCAAAGACACTTTAGTATTGTCACCAGTTCTCTTCTGCCAGTTTTGTAAAATCACTAAGAAGAAGTACCAGTAAGGAGCAGTGCTTGTCACTACTGGTACTTAATTTAAAGCTTACTGCTTTAGTTACATTAATATCACAATCACTGTTCTAATAGGTTTGAACAATCCATAAACCAGAATCAAATCAATAGTCTTCCCCTTTATTATTTTTTGTGTGTGCAAGTAACATCTTCTCCTACTCCCTTTCCTTCCCCTAGGAAGAGTTTAATGTTATTGCATTCAAGAAGTCCTGATCAAGAACACATCCAAAGTCTGGTCCTTACTGAAACGGCGTATGAACACACAGATAAAGACTCTAAGATGTCATAATCATAATCTTTTTAATTAATATAGTTTCAAGTTATTTCTTTATTTATACAATTAGCAGGTGGTTTCCTTATGTATCATCATAACATACACCAATATGAATCACAATAATTAACAACATATAAATTATTATTTAAGTGAACTGTCAACATTCCCTACACCTATTCTACCTTTTCTGATGAAAAGCTGAAAAGCTAACTCATGTAATTAATGATAACAACATTAATGATATCCAATGTACATTATTACATAGTATTGTATTCTTTAAAACACAGTAGCTGGGATAATTTAGCCATAATTTAATTTATGAATAGAATTACAGCTCTGTTGTACTGCTTTTGTGTGCAATAGCATGTGATAATAACTGGATCACAATCAAAGGACCAGAAATTGTTGTTATTTTCTTATCTAAAATAGTGAATTGCATCTTATAATCATGACCAAATAACTTCCATTCTTTATTCTTCAATATATTTTTTGATATAATGGATATGATGTGCATTTACACTACATGCCTATTAGGAAATAATAGAATATATTTTTAACAGACACATACTGCAAAGATTTGTTTTACTAGACCTACTTTGCTTTGATTCTTACTTATTTCTCCTCAGTGCTACTGCAAACAACGGATGAATATGATAGGTTAAGGCACTTAGTTCCTATACCCTTAGCAATACCATCATCCAGGTAACTTCAAAGTATATGCACTTTGAATACATTGTGTTTAGAGCTGGTGTATAAAGGAGTAAGACAGTTTCACTACTTAGAAGCCTTCTTGTGATCGACTCTGTTCAAGAACTGATTTGCAGAACAGTAATTATACAGAGAAAAGACCCATCTTATATCTTTGGTTTATTTTTTAAATGGGCTATCTGCCACCAATGGTATATATTCAACAGAAAATTGAGGGCCTAGTAATTAGGTTTTGATTCAGTTTTAATTTGTCATTTGATCTGACAGCTCCTCTAAAAAGTACAGTGAATTTTTCAGCTATAAATTATTTTATCATACATTCACAGCTGAAAGTGAACTCTGTTTAGTATGTAATTATCCGAAAAAATAATGCATGAATGGATTATAGATACGTATGGAGAGGCAGAGATTATAGATATGGAAAATTTTTGGACTCGGGTAACAAATACTGTTATCATCAAATCAATTTTGTCAATACTAAAAGTTTTGTTAGTCATGTGTCTGCTGCAGAGTGGCAGCTGCTGAGACATCATTCTTATCCTTTCATGATTGGTAAAAATGACAGTATAAAAATGCAAGGGTTAAAGTTATTTTTAGTTAGGGGCATCAACATTTGTACCATATTTCACTAATCAGGCTTACTAAATCTGCTAAATCTCTCCAAGGGCTCAAATGACTACCAGAAGCCAGTATTATTCTCTCGTGATTGAAATCTAGACAGACAGACACATACACACACACTCTTTCTGTCTCCCTCTCCGCTTTTTACAGCGGTACTTCAGCCTTGCTCATTCACACTGCTGTCTGTATCCCTGTGAATAGCAACAGTTATAGATAATTTTCCACGTACAGGTTGACCTTAGATTTTCAGTTTATTAATCACTGAAATATCTTTCCAGTGCAGTAGCACACACATACGTACATGAAATCCTGAAATGTACTTATGAAACTCCAGCATCTACAGCTGCTGCTCTGGAAAGTGACCAGGAGCTATTTTTCATGTGCTGCAATAGGAGGTCTGGAAGCTGAGAAATCCCAGTAGCTCCTAGTGCCAGTCATTCTATTCCCACCCACTTCCCCATGCACACTGGAGGACTGTGTGCTCAGCTTCTGAAAGTGCACATGCAGTTGCTTTGGAGTTCCCAGGGCAGCAGCATGGTTAGGGGGGGATTTCAGGCATTAATTATTAGTGGTTTCTGTTGTGCATGGTTGCATTGCCGAAAATTTGGGACTATATAAGCCAGACAGATCTAGCAAAAGAAGCATTTTACACTGAACACATTTTGACATTTCATCAGTGTTTTGGTTAATGTTATCTCAAGGACCATTCAAATTCAGCAGTAGAGAGAAAACAAGGATACTTAAAAAGCTTTGGCAGTCAAATACAGTATTTCTCTTATCTTTAACCTGAGTAGCTTCTAACAAAAGCTTAAATCTTTGAATACTCTTAATTGCACAAAGCTTTACACGAATTCAAAGAATGCTTCATACAACCATAGAAATTAGACATGAGAATGGCTAAGTCTGCTACTACCAAGGTACAGTCCAATGTTCAATCACAATGTCTGGCCAAATAGGAATGGATCTGTTGAGCGAGAAAAGTTACAGTTAAGGACCTGAAATACATTCATAATATGCATAGGGGAGTTTTACTTCAGACTAACTGTTGTTTGAAGCCTAGTGTACATTGCTGGTTGAAACAAATAAACATATTCTTGGAGCATGGTTTCTGTTTTAGTTTAACGCAAAAGGAATATCATTTGCTTGCCATGAGGCTGTTTCATTATGAAAACCAAAGCACAGTCAGGAATGACAGTAAGGAGAGGAACTTCAAAACCTCACTAGTGCTAATGCAGGCACACCTGGTGAAATCTTTTAATGGTCGACTCTATACATAGTACATCCAAAAAGTAATACAGTTGTCATTTTGCTTTCCTTTTGACAGCCAGTCTTTACTTGGGTTCATCTAACCCATCTGTGGTTCATGCCACACCCCTCCTGCTGTTCAGTATTTTGGAGTTTCATATTTCCCTAGATATCTTTGGATATCTGGGAAATACACTAGAAGCAAGGAAAAAGAATAAAAACAATTAGTCTCTCCTTTCAGTATTTCAGCCTTGGCCACAATCTGGTTATGCACACACTATTGCTAGTTCATTCTCAAAAGCCAGTGGAACATAATTATTTTTGCACAAGGTTTCATAGTATAATTTACTGAAGTCAACCTGTGATCCCAGCAAGAGTTCTTTTTCTTTCTCTTGATTCTAGTCATTAACATTACAAACAACTGTCCATTTCTGTTCCAGGACCATTGATCCTAAGCATTTCAAACAGCTACCTGTTAATTCTCACATAGCTTTTAGAACCAGTACATTTTAAACCATGTTACCTCAGAAACTCAAAAGTATTTAATCACTGAAATTTCATTTATTGTAAATTCCTTTTAATTTTCACACTTTTCTTACTTAGCTATGGATTTATTTCATTTGGCTTCTTTAAAAGCTAATGATTTGATTTTCAGTCAGAAGAATGACTGTTTGCAAAAAATACACAGGAGCGGGGAAGAGTTGGACTGTGTGCTGTAACCTTGAAAGAGCAGTTTCCACACAAAATACAGCTATATCCTCTGATTTACTTCCCAAATTGTTTACTGGCACTCTTGGTAAACTTTATTTGTTTAGGTCAATATTTTGTATTCATTGGGGTATCCACAGAAAAAAAAAAAAACAGAGAGTATTTCCTATCTGTAAGAGAATTCTGTTTATTTTGCTACATGACAAGAGCTTCCTTAAATTTCTAAACAGAACTTCTGATAGTCAAAAGGAAAACAACTAGAGAAAGGTGTTATCCAAAATATCTTTCAGCTAAACAGAACTTGTAAATCCAGTCAAACAACTAAAGGGCATTGCACTGTCAAATCATCAGATTGCAGATCCCTGCCCTGTGGTTTGCTGTCTTTTAGAGAAGGATGCAAACTGTTTAGCTTTCCCAAACCCTCCCCCTCTCCATCTGCCTACTGACCCATGCAGCTGCCTTAGCATTCGCATTCGCTCCACTGGAAGTTTCATGCCTGCTTTGATAGAAGAAAGTAAAATGTTGCAGTGACAGCAGCTTCAATGGGACTGAGCAAAGAATGATGGAGAAGACTAAATGTGTTATATCGATGGATAGCTGAGAATTGGATAAGAAAACTTTGTGAATCATTGTGCACCAGATCTGTCAGAACAGAGTATTTTAGGAGAGAAAATGAAAAACACACAAAAGTCCAAACCTCAAAATTGTCATTTGCATCATTATTAGGAAGAGAAGGCAATATATGTAAAGATGTGCTAGACAGAACTTTAAGTACCTAAACACAGAATGCAAGCATAAATGCTTATCCTGCTAAAAATCATGTTGAATTCTACTGAGACTAGTTCATAATAAAAGTCTCTTCTGTTCTCGACCATCATTTTTTTCACCCTAGCATTTAATGAAAACACATTCTAGAAGGTAACTGAGCGTACTTTTCTTCCTTCCTCTGGGTCCTGTAAGGTTATTTACAAAAGAATACTTAAAATAGTATCAATGTGATAGATCTCTACAGAATAGTTTCCTCAAATATTCATGCAGGTAATCTTCTGAAGGGGCACATACTGGTCAGTACGCTTCCACAGGATTCACTGAGGCAGGATACCCTGTAGATGTGGTGAGTAAAGAAAGATTGCAAGCCATTATACTTCACTAGAGTGCAAAATAATTTTAACCTTAGTGAAGAAGAACATTATCTGGAAGTTCAGTACAGCAAAAAAATTTTATTTGAGGTAACATTTTGTGCAATTAAAAAATCTACAGGTGACATGAAAGACATTGCCTGTGGTAGCTCGTTTTACAGCCTTTGTATTTTCTTGTCACTCTGTAGGCAACTCAAGCAAAATACCAGATACAGCACCTCTGGAGATAAGATTGAGACCATAAGATTCACAAGAAAATTACAGGCAGTGTTGCAATTTGCTATGTCCAAATTTAAAAAAGCTATCCCACTGCAAACCCTAGATTAATTTCAGTCCGAAGTAACATATTTATACCCCATTCTCAACATACAAAGTTAGCTTTGTTTATTCCCGTAGGCTATATCACTGGGCAAAAGATATCAAGGGCTTCTCATTATTTTTGGTGAAACTCAGAGTTGAAGAGAGATGACTATTACCCTCAACAGAGATCCCTTTAATCACAGTGAGTTGAGTTCAACAGTCCAATATTTACTGCTGTTGTTTTAGAACAACTTGGAGTCTTTGCTTTTGAAGACAATGGTAATCACAGGGATATGGAAGACAGTTTTATAAATAACTTTCACTATGCTGTGCTGTACTGTGCCATTGTTTACAATATGTGAGCAATAAAATAATAGACAATATTAGAAATTGTTTTAAGTAAAGCATTTAGTGGTCAGGGATTGGAACAGGCTGCCCAGGGAGGTGGTGGAGTCGCCGTCCCTGGAGGTGTTTAGAAGACGGGTAGATGAGTTTCTTAGGGATATGGTTTAGTAGGGAGACAGGCACTGTTGGATTTGATGATCTCAGAGATCTCTTCCAACCTTATGATTCTATGATTATATGACCTGAGCAGAAAATTGACAGAAAGTCTCTGCAAGGCATGGTACAGCACATCCCCAATTCCTTTTTGGAAAACAAACACACAACCAGTTACTATATGAGACTATGTAGTTCCACAGAAATATATTCCAAGTGGAACCAAGGTCCAGCAAATGGGTCACTGAAAACTAAGCATCGTCAATCCTATCCCTTACCCCTACTCTTCTGCCTGAGGAATGGTTCTTGACCTTTCTCCCTGCACATTGCTGTTCTGAGCTGGGTCTGTAGAGATTACTGTGATACAAACTCTAGCAGTTAAAGGTACTAATCTATAAAATCACCTATTTACCTTTCATCCCATGAAACGTACGACATATATGTTCATTTCTTCAATGACTTTTCTATCTGGAACATGCAGCATGTTTTTTTATACCTCCATTCTTCAGTCAGTGAAAGATTGTCACTAGAATTCCGGTATGACAGTTTCTTGTTAAAATTAAGTACATCACATCTCACAGCCTGCTTTGTCAGTAGATGAAGGTCACATGGTTTCAAAACCTTTCTACTTTTCTATTTATATAATTTATCTTTTGATTAAATAATTTTTACTTTCTCCTTTTAGTTTCTTAAAGTCTAGGACTAAGCTTGACCGACACACAGCAGCATGTTCATTCATACCTTTCTGAAACCAACAATGATGACTTATCTAACTTACATTCTAGTAAAGAGAACCTACATGCATAAATTCCTGACTATCTATGTCAGTATATCCTTTCGTATTACAATGATATTGTTCTATCTGGAAAAATTATCTGTTCTGTATCTGTATAAATTACTGGACCAGTATTGCCTTTGTTGCATACAGTAAAATATTGATAAATGGCTGAAGAAACCAGTCTTTAAGACTTATTACAGTACTTTCTTGAATGAAAGTACAAACAGTCACTCACAGAAATTATCTAGCTGTTCTTCATAGACAATTGCACACATTATCTAAAAGCAATTGCTATACAAACAGCATTCCATCTCCAAATTGACCGAGTAGATATGGCCCACTGCCCAAGGTGCCATACCTCAATTATCTTGAAGGGCAACTCTAGCAAATGAATTCAGTTAAACCTATCTTTTATCAGTCACAACCTTTGGTGGCCATTGCCATTTTGTAAATGTGAAGTTTGTTTGCAAATGCTCAAGACATGGAAAAGCCCAAGACAAGTGAAAAATATTTCTGAGGTTAGAAAATACTGGTACAATTTTTTATATCACAGAACTTGTGAATGAAAACATTGTGATGAAGCATTGCACAAGAACTTTCCTGAATCTTGAGTAAAGAGAAATTAACCTCAAGCAATACAAGAGATGAGTGCTCACTCAATAAACTTTATTTATCTTCTCTGTATCTCCATCTCCCTTTTCTCTTAACAGTTTATTGCTCTTCAGCACTCAGTTCTGCTAGAAGCTTGAGCTTTGCTTGTCACACCATAATTCTTCCGACAATAAAATATACCTTTCCAGTTCTCAAGAGATTAATGGTGTAACTAATATATCTTTCCTTTTTTTGACGTCTCCCAATTAAAAACAAACAAACCACTATTTCTGCTCCCAATTACTTCTGTCAAGAAAGATTTTTAAACTTCAGAAAAAAGTGGATGTTTGGTTCAAACAAGTGTCCACAAGTTCAGATCCATCTTAACACTGACCTGAAATCTCTCAGCCCCTTTGAAAATGAGTCATACATGGACAATATTTTAGATTTAGCTCTCTCCAGTCCATACCAGCTGTACTAAACTACCCTAGAGAGATTCTTGCATTTCTTCTTTAGTACTAGACAGAATTAATAAAGATTATTTTGCTGTGTTAAGAAAGAAAAAGCGAGAACAGATTCTCTTGGTATTTCAATGAAAAACATGGATAAAGTGAGATACAGTACAAGCTCTCGATGATTCTGTTTTGGCCAAATGGACTTAGTCAAGCTTGGTCTTAAAACCAATGACTCAGTCTTTGGTCTCTTCTTTCACAGTGAAAAATAATCTGAAAAACTTCTAGCATTTCACTTGTTCCCAGACACTCATATTTTATACATTTTTACCCAGTGTTTTCTTGTAAAACAAGTGATCTGGAATTCAGTTACTCAAAGTTCCCTCTTTTCTTTCGTCTGATGAAATATCTCAGATCACCAGGGTAATAGTACCACGCTGTGGGAAGTAAGGAAGCAAAGACCTGTGAACATCACCTAGGAAAGCAGACTTCTCCTCTCTGCCACCTTTGAAATTGCCAATTATCAAACTGTAGGTCTCAGATGAGAAAAGAAGGGCTTTGATGAATAATTACCGGTAGTAGCTTTCTCCTGTTGCTTTATTCCCTTCTTGTTCTACATTGCAGAATATTGGTGGATACAGGGAGTTGCTCTCTAGATAGGGATAGGTTTGGGCATTTTAAATACCTTTGTGAGCTTAAATTGCTTCCATTACCTGTGGCTATCTGACAGCTTACTGTGAAAGGATGAACTAAACACCATGTGTTAGCATTAAAGATTTCCAGTATGTCAATTTTTTTCCCTTTAATCTAGAAGGTTACTGTCACAGATGATGTACAGAACAACCAGTTTGCTTACTAATCAAGTTAACATATGCCTTTAGCTGATGGCTGCATGCTTTCTAGTACTCAGACCTACAATAGAACGGTTATTTTGAACTCTGCTGTGTAGGATGGAGGACAAGGGAATAGAAATATAAAAATTCTGTTTGTGCTGTGGTGTTTTCAGCTTGAATTTTTGAAGGTCAGTTTTTTTCTGATAATCTGATATGATTTGCTGTTTCTTTTGCTGAATGACATGAAAAAAATCGAGCTGAGCCTTAACATGAGGAAGGACTTTGAGGTAGAGGAATTTTTTTTAATACTTCACGTGTCCACAAATATGAGAAGAACTCATTATCTCTTAGAACAACAAACTCTAAGGACAGAAGGAATCTCTCTACTCTTCCTCTGCTAAAGGATAAACTGTTCAACCTCTCATTCCCATAAATAATTTTGAATGTTCAGATATCTAAGCAGTTATCAGAGTGAATGGAAGTACTGCAAATTGTTTCTAAAGTAAGGAAAGGATTCTTAAAGTCAAAAAAGTTGAACATAAGGGAATAAAAAACATACATGAAGAAAGTGAGCAGTATTCTCCAGTGTAGGTTTCAGAAAACAGTTGGTAGTTGTTTTAACAGTGCACATCACTTATTAATTTTTGGTGAGTATCACTAAAGTGAAGACTCCTTAAAAATGCTACTCAAGTGCAGAGCTGACGGTTTATGAACTTAAAATATTTTGCTGCACAGAGCAACAAAAGGCAGCAGCTGGACTTCATTGAAGTCACACAACATACAGCTCTATTAAGCACATAAGGAAGGCTCTGAGGGGGTTAAAAGTCAATCACAAGACCTGGGACCAGTGCCAATAAACTTGTACCTGGCCAGACTAAAATTGAATTTTAGCTGCCAAATGTACATTTTCAGATCTCCAGAGGAAGCCGGTTCCTTCGTGTGGGTAAGGTAGACAGAGGCAGCTGTTGAAATGGAAACCATTGCATCAAACAACTTGGGAACTGATTGAATTTAAAATTGGACTTTCTTATTCCTTGATTTTTGCCTCAGAATGCATTTGGGGGATGCATGTGGCTGATAAACAGAAATGTATCACTCAGCCAAGACAGGTTTCCAAACAAACAAGAATTTTGTCTTTTGGGAAGGGAAAAAAACCTTCAACAAATTCAACAATAAGATGTAGAACTAGGCTTTTATTAGGTGTAAATCAGAGAAGATATTCTGATTTACATCAGCATTAGTAGACTGAGGCCTAGATTTCTCAGTTAAGCCACAGTAAACTTAATGAAATAAGTATCAAGTTTGAATATGATTACATAAAAATCTTACCCCAACATTATTTCAAGCTTTGGATTACAGATGGACTTGAAATGACATGTGCATATATATGCCATATATATGTGTGTGTAATTCCTAACAGGAAGAAAAAATTGTAATTTTTAAACACACACATAAACGCAATAGAAAGCATGTTAATATTTCCAAGTCCAACATTGTATAGTAAGAACTTCTAAAATTAGAATTATCCTTGTATAATAAAGAAAGAGCCGGGTCACATCCTAATTTTTCTTCCTACAGGATTTCAGATAAATCTGACCCTGGGTCCTCAGGTAGTGTCATTCCTTTCAGCATCAGTGAGAAATACATTTCATTTACACCAGTGAAGAATTTAGTTTATTCAACTGAGTTCATTCAGCTGGGTCCAAGATATAAATGCACCGCTGCTTACCGTATGGGCACCTACCTTGTCACCACCGAAGGCCTCAGTGCCTGCTCCCTAGTTCTATAAAGAAAAGAGAAATTCTGTATTTTGTATGACAATTTTTCAATTGAAACACATTCAAAAAAATACAGAGACACAGAACAAACAAGAAAAAAAATTAATTCCCCCCAAATCAGATAGGACTTGCAGTATTACAAGTTTAGTATGACTTTTCCTTGCATATTAGTAAGTCTTGGAAATGTAGCAAGTTAATAGTTGCTCAGCTTTTATCTTAACTGATAGCAGGATGTTACAGTGTGCTCACCCTCATATATTGTAATCATCAATAGTAACAATAAAAGCCTACATTAAAACTATGCATAGAAAATATGCATAGAAAATACATTGTATTTCACTAATATCAAGTCTATAGATACCATTTTCAAATTTACCAATAAAGGCATGTTTTCCAACAACCTTTTTCATAGTGAGAACTCAGCTGAATTTGTCATCATTGATGGTGAAGTGCTATAAAACAAACCGATGATCCAAGGTCTTTAATGATTTTCCACTGGTACCACAGCAAAACATTTTCTAATACAAACTAGAAGCTGAAATATTTTTTTCCTTGAAATATCTTTTTTAGTGAACTATGAAATAAAAAGCAAGGGAAGACAGAGGTTAAAAACTAGTCTTTCTTACAAACCCAAAGATATGGTAGCTATATAGGTCCCGCAGTAGCAACTATTAGCATATTTTTACAACAAATTCTCTTTTCCTGACAATTTCCAAAGTGCAGATAGAAAAATGAAGCAAGAGCTCTTGGCCACCATGACATTATTTTGTAAAGTATCACAGACTATCTTTTTCTAAATTATCAAAGAGAAAAGGGTCATGGCAATATGTTTGTCTTGGTACCCTTCGGCTCTGCGTTGTCACATTACAAAGCTAATAGTTTCACAGACACAAGACAAAAATGGGAGGGGAGGGAGAAGAAAGGAATGCAAGGAATGTTTGTCTTAAATGACTACAGGCTTTTACAATACAGATCTATAAATTCAGATCTTGCCAGGGCAGATCTTTGTGACAGGTGAGCCATGGAAAGATGAGATTCCAAAGCATGGCCTGCGGACTGATGACTTTGCTTGGCATGCTTTGAATTGTGTGCCAGTTCCCCCAATGCCCAAGGTGAGGATGACACATAGAGTTGGTGTTGGAAGCTGTGTTTCCTTCAGAAGAGGTTGTTCCATCAGTACAGAACGCAGACACTGAGAAGTGAGGAACTCCCTCAATTCTCAATGGGACTGGTCACAACTCATTCAGACTTCACTTTTGTGCCCAATGCACAAAAGATTCTCTGTTGGGAAGTACATTTAGCTAGGAGATACACTGAAAAGCCATGTTTTTTAAGGGCTATACTTATTTATGTGATCATGACTCCTTTGTTATGGTGGTAAGTGTGGAGTTTTTAGATTTTGATCATGAAGGAAGTAGATAGGTGCATCTTGATGAGTCCTTCCTCCACTCTATATACTTCTCTATATAATAGTCAATGCAAGTACAAAATGTATTTATAAAGTGAAATACAATAAGTACCTGACTCACTAAAAATAGAAGTAGTGAGATTTAAAATAATAAAAATATTATTTTATAAGACAAATGGTCCTATCTCCGTGTCAAGTGCATCTCACACCTCTGTATTAATTGAGAGACAAAAATATCCAGTTAAGTGTTAAATTTAGATAATGATTTCAGTGTTCTAAAAAATAAGTAAGCATTATCAGGTCAGTCCAATTCATATTTTACCTGTCTTTCACAGGCAAGTTAGGGACTTTCATCCTAAGCTAGATCAAAAAATAATGACACTGGTAAAAAAAAATAGATTAGAATAATAAGTGACCTTGTAGAACTTTAAGACCCGTTTGACTTTCAGGTAAAATCAAAAAACTTCTATAGTGTGAACACTCATTTTTATATTAACCTTATTTTTAGCCTCAGTAGAACAGTGATATACTGTTCTCGGAGGAATAAGAAACAAGCATCATAGTTAACTTAATAGGGAATTTGACTTTGAATTTATTTCTTATTTAATCTTCAAGCATTTTTCACAAAGACTGGAATGTTTTGGACTATTTTTAAAGAACAAACAGAATTCTCTCTGTTCGTATTCTGTCTACAGACAAAAAAATGCTCTCTGACAGCGGAATTAAATTGTCTTTGAGGTGGCAAAATGGAACCCCAAGTACTTCCCTGGCATAATATCATTGAACAGTTCTAAGCCCTTTGTTCTTTCTAAGCCTACTTTGAAAAAGGAGAAAAGCAAAGATGTGTATGTGATATAATGGAGATTTTTCTTTGGTTGTAGTTTTTCTTTCTTCCTTTCTACATGATTTATCTGAGTACATAGGAAAATTTACAATGGTCAGGAACCAGAAATTTCCCTTATTGTAATTCACTCTTTTTTTTCCCCCCTAGACTGGGTCTTTTTTTTTTTTTTTTTCTTAGTTCTAACAAATGTACCCTTTTTCTCCTTTCCAGATGTCTTTCAAACTCCTTGGGTTTTGTTGTTGACTTGTTTGTTTTTTTATTTCCCGGTGTTTCATGATACTTTAAATGTTCAGTCTCCATAGATGCAAAGCAACAAACTGAGAATGCAAGGTGACCTGCTTCATATTCAAAAGAAAACTAGTAGAAATTAATTGCTCTTGAAATACAGATATAATTTCCAAACCTCAACAATAGAGGCAGGTTATATTTCAAAGAGAAATATTTAATGTGTCCTCAAGACCACCTAATATAGAATTATGCTATTATCTAATTTGGTACATATTTAACTTTCAGTTTACAACCATATATAATCTTATCCTTGTATCAAAGTGGACATTTATATCAGAAAATCTAAAAATTACATACATGATGCAGACTAACCTCACCTCCTTCAAGACAAATTTAATTAAATTTTGGTCCTACAGAAGTCAACAGAAATACTTGTATTTTACAAAATAGGTCTAACTGTGATAATTTATATGGGATATTCATATTTCTGGATTCCTAAATGTACTAGTTTCATTATCTTGTACAATAGTTTGGAGTTATTTTGTATTTTGAAGTGGTGATTTTCTGCCTTATAATGTCACTGCTATTAATTTTATATACTGTACTACATGGTAAGACAAAATATTTTCGAGGCTTGCTTAAGCTATTTTTTATCATAGGCCCATCATTTAAGATATTGTGTCATAAATGAAAATTATTAAATTGGTGTTTTACAGCAATAAATTAGTAGAGAACAATCTTCACTTTACAAAGATGTGTTTTCATTGGCATTTTAATAAAAAGTGAGTAAAGAAAAAATTCTAAATAGGATTTTCAAACTATGTATATTTTCTGCTCTTCACTCAAAAATTTATGATAACTCATCACTTCTTAAAATACTAGCAATAGGCGCAACTTGGGAACTTGGAAACTTAATTCTTTTGCATTGGATTTGAACAGAAAAGCACTAAAACCAGTGCTTGATTTACCATGGTAATCATAAAGCAAATAATAAAAATACATTGAATTAGATTCAACCTCTGATGGAAACGCATAAATCTGAATTTGTTCGGTATGTTAACAAATACCCATTTACCCAAAATAAGAGACATACATAGGAATAAACTGGCATACTTGGTGTCTCAAAAGAATACATTATGGAATAAAATCAGGTCCTTGGAATTTTTGGCCAAACCTTTAATGAAAAGATTTTTGTTTGGTTTTGTTTTTTGTTTGTTTTTATTTATTTAGTTTTATTTTTAGGAAGCAGAAGCAGTTATTTTAATAAAACCCGTGACTCTTTGATTGCATCTTGTATTTCTATCTGGTGGTTTTTATGCTGTAAGTAGTATCTCATACTAATTGGAATTCTAGCTTAGTAGGCGATGCACATTGGAAAATCTACAAGAACAAAATGTTCCTTTGGGTCATGGGCAATTTATGGTAAAGCAACAAAAAATGGTGAGTTTCTGAGAGAGAATTAGTTTGCACCTCACCAATAACTGTTTCAAACCAGATGCCTGTGCTGCAATATATCACACTCAGAATCTATAGGAGTTACTACTATCTCCGAATTCCAAAATGTAGTGTAGCTCTGTAGTAGATGGTTACTTTAAATTATTCCCCGTTACGTGACATTTTTTCAGCACCATGGAGAGTAACACACCCTGAATTTCCTGGGTGCCTTCCAGATCAGTTTATTTTCATTGTAGTCCAAACCATGTCAGCATTTTATATACATGTATATTTATAATAAATAATAACTACTATATGTACTGTAGATAATCTAGAGAAAAGCAACAGGATTGACAGGATTTTAGAAGGCATAATCTATAAGGAATTATTAACTAACTGAAGTTGTTTAATGTTGATAATGACAGATAGCATAGTCTTTAAAAAAGACTATGTAGGGCAAGAAGAAGAAGACTGTGTAGGGCAAGAAGAATCCGTTTAATTTGCTGTGAGTACAATTTAGACGAAATAGTAGCAGAAATATTCTAACCATAAGAAAGGTTATACTGCTTGGCAGAGATAGAAGGATAATAGCTATTGTTGGTTTTTAAGAAAGAGCTGGGCAGGAAGTGTGCATGAGGTGTGTTAAATATGTTAGATTTTACCTAATGTATGGAAGGTAAGGGTCTCATGTTCCTTTAATTCTAACCTGTCAATAGTGAAAGTCTGCTTTTTCACAGCCCAAATTTATGCATTTAAAAATACTCTGTTTCTAAAGTTCATTGACTTGATGGAGGGATCGAGTGCAACCTCAGCAAGTTTGCGGATGACACCAAGCTGGGTGCAAGTGTTGATCTGCTTGAAGGAAGGGAGGCTCTGCTGAGGGATCTGGACAGGCTGGATCCATGGGCTGAGACCAACGGGATGAGGTTCAACAAGGCCAAGTGCAGAGCCCTCCATTTGGGTCACAACAACCCTGTGCAGCGTTACAGGCCTGGGGAGGAGTGGCTGGAGAGTTGCCTGGCAGAGAAGGACCTGGGGGTGTTGGTTGACAGCTGGCTGAACATGAGCCAGTAGTGTGCCCAGGTGGCCAGAAACAGCGTGGCCAGCAGGAGCAGGGAGGTGATTGTGCCCCTGTGCTCAGCACTGGTGAGGCTGCACCTCGAGTGCTGGGTTCAGTTTTGAGCCCCTCACTACAGGAAAGACATTGAGGGGTTGGAGCATCTGCAGAGAAGGGCAACGAGGCTGATGAGGGGACTGGAGAACAAGCCCTGTGAGGAGCGACTGAGGGAACTGGGGTTGTTTAGCTTAGAGAAGAGGAGGCTGAGGGGAGACCTCATCACTGTCTACAACTGCCTGAAAGGAGGTTGTGACGGGGTGGGTGCTGGTCTCTTCTCCCAAGTGACAGCAATAGGACAAGAGGTAATGGCCGCAAGTTGTGCCAGAGGAGGTTTAGTCTGGACATTAGGAAGAACTTCTTCACTGAGAGAGTGGTCAGGGATTGGGACAGGCTGCCCAGGGAGGTGGTGGAGTCGCCATGCCTGGAGGTCTTTAAAAGACGGGTGAGTTTCTTACGGACATGGTTTAGTGGGGAGACAAGTACGGTTGGAACTGACGTTCTTGGAGGTCTCTTCCAAACTTATGATTCTATGGTTCTACGATTTTGTGATTCTATAATAATTATATGACTATTATAATCATATTTATAGACACGTTATTCATCTATCCAAAAATGGCTTTTCTGTCACTGTCTTGACTTTATAAGGAAGAGAAACAAATTCCAATAAAAATACCTATAAAAAAGATGGGTAGATGAGTTTCTCAGAGATATGGTTTAGAAAGTTGACAGGTATGGTTGGACTTGATGATTTTAAAGGTATTTCCAACCAGATGATTCTATGATTGTAAGAAATTTCTAATATTTTCTTTATATACTAAATAAAGGATATTTAATGTTTTTGAAAACATTTATTAAACTTAAAATATACTATTTCACTGCAGGATGACATATCTTCAAGTAATTTGCACTATTTACATTTAGTTGTACACAGCGCATCCTATTTAGAGCTATGCAGACCTCAACTAGTAAAAGTGAAAAACACTAACTAGCAACTCTAATAGAATCACAGAGAGACCACATCAGACTAATTCTAAGCAGTGATTTACATGATAATTGACTAGTTTTGTAGCAGTATCAAATAAAAATAAATATTTCTTTCCTCAAACATTCCTCCAAAAATTAATGATCCAAAAAAGAACTATGTAAAACAGGTAATCACTTGTTACTTGATCTGCTACCACTGCTGTATGAAACATGGACTAATATGTCTGCTGCAGAACCTTGAGAATATATTTATGATTAAACTGTACCTTGGGATAAGCTGCAAAGATGAGCACCCAAATATTTATTACAGGAATGGAAAGTGTTGACAGCTCATTAGTGAGATAAATACACATTCTCTGTGAACCTAGAGATACCTGCACAGGCTTCAGGATCTGTGAATGTGACAAAGACCTCACCAGATAATCCACCACAGTGCCTGCTGTGGAAAGCTTTGTTCCTGCAAAAATAAAAACAATACATAGTGTGAATTATAATTTTCTTTAGCTGAATAAAAATCTCTGATGAGGACAGGCATAAATGTGCCCTTAAGCTGCAAATCATAACTTTCAAAAGGTGGGCTAAGTAGAATTTTTTGTCCTCTCAGAGTTAGCTTTGTTTCATGTTATTAAAGGTCATTAAAGTCCATTTTGCACACCAGCATTCATAAGAGTTACTTTTAATTTCTCAAAGCTTAGACAACCTTCATCTCTATAAAATGGAAGAAAAGCACAAGAAGTATTCTAGGAAGTAACATGCAAATATCCATGGTGTATATTTGCACATCAGTCTCTGGCGTGCTTCTAACGCACATTGCTTCTTCACAAATACAATAGGACTGAGCATGAGGTGGCAAAGAGGAAAAAGAGGAGGAAAGAAATACTGAGTGGTTTGAGTGCATATTCAATGGGCTATTTTTTCTGTGCTTGGCAAACAAGAATTGTAGAAGACTTCTATGACTTTTAGCCTCTGCATTATACCTTCATTTATTGAGTGTGCAGAAGAAGTTTTGTTCAGTGAATGATATCTGAAAAAACCAAAAGACATGCAGCATGAGAACAAAAGATGTGTGGCAAGAGAATACTCTAGAATTTGAAAGATGCTGAAGAAATTAAAAAGACAAAGACCCTATATAACTCAACCAACTCACCCATTCTACATTCTTTAAACATATCAAACTATTGCAGATTAATCAAACAGTGAACAGGTCAAGACAATAACCTGAATGAATTTCTGGCCTGAATTGATTGATGTGGAAGAATTAGATATTATGGTCTACATTAGCAATAGTATATGATTTCAGCATTCAGTGAAATATGACAGAATTCAGTAGTCCATTATTAACTTAATTTTAGTTACATAAAAATTCTATGCACATTTACAGTCTAAGCTGGAAGTCAGAATAAGGCTGTCAGATGCTAATTCTCATTTAAAGTAAATGCAGTATAGAAGCAGCATCCACAGGGAAAACATTACTTTTACTTTTCCTATCAGTTTTCAGATGTAACTTATCAGAAAGAGGGTGATCACCTAAAAAAACTCTGAGGAGAAACAAACTGTCCTGAGTTGCACTACTGTAAATAGTGTCTGAATAAAGAACAGTGTTGTCATCACGTGGCTGATAACAGCGTTACCTGATCTTGACACACACATAGCACAAAGAAATCAGCAACATAACAAGGACATGAAAAATAAAAAGTGAAAGATAAAATAATACATTTATTTCTGGCTCTGCGAGGCCCAAGGACAAAAAAAAAAAAAAAAAATCAGGATGGAGAATATTAATGAAGAACCTAGTTTTTCACTTATCAGAGTGAGTCAAATTCATAGGGCCATTGAAGCCCCTAGTCGTTATGTAAGGATACAGTAGGGAACAAATCCATTTGATCTGAGTACATTCTTTATAGTTTGCCCTTGCTTTTGGAAGCTGAAGTCACTAGACACTTGAGGAGGCTTCAGTTCAAAACATGCAGCATAAGAGTAGTCTAATAACACAGGGAATGGGGAGAGGAAAAATGTCAGAACAAGAGCCTGAAAATTATTCTACTGTCACTTTAATGCATATTTGACTGTTTTTCTATTAAAGAGCAATTTCAGAGACTGTGGGTAGATTTTTAGCTCTCCATTAATGGAAACTTCTCCTTTACTTTGACAATTACCTCTGTACTAAGGTTTCATTTTTAGTTTTCCTTCAATGACACTGGTGAATGAACTATACTCCTGTCAGCCACGGCTATCTCTGCCATCAGCTGCAAGTTGTTTTTCAGTTTGTTTTTTCTTTCTCATTTTACGTTCCTTTGGACTTTTTCCATTATGTTGAGTAATGTGTAGGCTAGAAGGTTCTGTATGGTATGATGAGACTAGTACTCTGTATTTGGTAGTACTTTATTGATACTTCTATTTCATTGTACGACCTTTTTACTCCTTTTCACAAACTGATTACATTGAAAATAAGAGTAAAACCTATATATACTTTGACAATACACATATTTTGCTGGCATGTGTAGATACATGTATTTTACTCTGCAATTTAGAGAAAATGAGATTAACACTGAATAACTGGTACAGTTAGCTGTTGTTAAGAATTTACCATACATACAACTATAGCATACTGAACTAATGTTTTTTCTTACTACATCTTTCAAAATCTTTAATCAATGAATGAAAAAAACCGTGCAAGTTTCTAGCTCTTCTTTTGATTTCCTGTATAACACTAAATGGGAAATAGCCAATCAAATCTGCCTCTCTGTCAGAGAGAAAATATTTTCATCTTTTATGTCTTGATAGAAGGAGCATATAAAATCATCACCTGAGTCTTTTCAAAACTCTAGGAAAGGAAAATTTAAAGTTTTTCAAGAGTAAAAAATTAAAAGCAGAAGAAAGCAAGCTGAGGACAAATCAGAATTATTTTTTTTACTACATTATTTATTAATAGTACTTGAGGGGAGATCTTCTACTAACGATTGAGCCATATAGAAGACAGAGTGATAAAAAGAGGTAGTAAAGACATTATTTAGCTTCTAAGTGTTCGGAAAGGTTGAAGAAATCTGGATGAAAGCACTTTTGTGTTAACGTAAGAAAAAAGAATCAAAAGTGAATGAATATATCACTTGCATTTTCTTTGTTTTAACATCATTGAAGTTACCAAAGATATGAGAATATGGTATACATTGAAAATTTTCATGTTTTTATGTATTTGCTGATATTTTAAACTAATAATCAACGTTTTTAAGAAGGAAAGGAATAAAACTGCAAATGGCAGATGAAGTTGCTGAGTCATGATCCATCACACATTTGAGAAATTGTGGCAGTTCAGTGAACTTTCCACTTAATGGAAAAGGGGAAATATAATCCCAATTTTTCAAAAAGGAACAAAAGAGTAACCAGTAAGAGTAAGAGTAAGAGTAAGGCCAGTCAGTCTCACTTCTGTGCCTGGCAAGATCATGGAAAACATCATCTTGGAAACTCTGCTGAGGCATATAGAAAATAAGAAGGTGATTGATGACAGCCAACATGGCTTCACTAAGGGAAAATTGTGCCTGACAAATTTGGTGGCCTTCTACAATGGGGCTACAGCATGGGTGAATAAGGAAAGAGTAACCAACATCATCTATCTGGACTTGTGCAAAGCATTCAACACTGTCCTGTACAACATTCTTGTCTCTAAATTGAAGAGTTATAAATTTGATGGATGGACCACTCACTGGAAGAAGAATTGTCTGGATGGCCACACTCAAAGAGTTGTGGTGAATGGCTCAATGTCCAAGTGGTGACAAGTGGTGTTCCTCAGGGGTCGGTATTGGGACCAGTGCTGTTTAACACCTTTGTCGAAGACATGGACAGTGGGACTGAGGGCACTCTCAGTAAATTTGTCAAAGAAGCCAAGCTGTGGAGAATGGTTGACACACTGGAGGGAAGGCATGCCATCCAGAGGGACTCTGACAGGCTTGAGAAGTGGGCTTGTTCTAGTCTCATGAAGTTCTACAAGGCCAAGTGCAAGGTCTGACACCTGGACTGAGGCAATTCCAAGACAGGTTGGGTGGAGAATGGAATTAGAGTAACCCTGAAGAGAAGGACTTGGGAATGCAGGTGGATGTGAAGCTCAACATGAACTGATAATGTGCACTTGCAGCACAGAAAGCCAGCCATATTTTGGGCTGCATCGAAAGAAGCGTGACCAGCAGTTCGAGGGAGGTGATTCTCCCTCTCTCTACCCTGATCTCGTGAGACCTTACCTGGAGTACAGAGTTTAGCTCTGGAGTCCTCAGCACAGGAAGGACATGGATCCGTTAGAGTGAGTCCAGAGGAGGACTACAAAGATGATCAAAGGACTGGAGCACCTCCCATGTGAGGATAGGCTGAGAGAGTTGGGCTTGTTTAGCCTAGAGAAGAGAAGGCTCTGGGTAGACCTTACAGCAGTCTTCTAGTACCTGAAAGGGGGCCTACAGGAAAGATGGGGAGAGGCTTTTTATCGGAGAGTGTAACGATAGGACAAGGGTTAACTGTTTTAAGATGAAAGAGGGGAGATTTATATTAGACCTTAGGAAGAAATTTTTCACTGTGAGGGTGCTGAGGTTGCCTAGAGAAGTCATGGATGCCCCATCCCTGTAGGTGTTCAAGGCCAGAGTGGATGAGTTTTTGAGCAAACTAATCTAGTGGTGGGTATTCCTGCCCATGGTAGAGGGTTAGTACTAGATGATCTTTAAGGTTCTTTCAACTCAAGCCATTTTATGTTTCTATGATTCTAAGCAAAAATAATTTTTCATTAAGAAATCCCTTCTCTTTTCAGAAACTTTCAAAAATTGGTCATCACATAATAGCTGATTAATATACTTACCTGAACAGATCTGCCTGTGGTCCAAAATATCTGCCTATCTCTAATTTTACACTACTTCCACAACAACTTAAAAGTATAGATATTTGGTTGTACTATCTCTTATTCCTGTAAGTACTTTAAGCCTAATTATGCACAGAAAACCAATAAAGCTGTGACTAAAATGAACAGTAATAGGGTGCAGAGTATATGACTTAACTTGTAAGCTGAAGTATGATGTTCATATTATCATCAACAGCTACCACATCTTCAGAAATAAATGATTCTTGGAAATAAAACACAAATGTTAAAAAAGTTAAAATTTCTTAAATGTGTAGTTCAGCTTGTTCTAATTACTATGTAAGCCACAGAGAGAATTAATTTTCTGACAGAAGTTCTCAAAAAAGCAGGGAGCAGAGCAGTTGTTCATATTCTATAACATACTAGAGATCACGTCTGGCTCCTCTAGAATCTACAGGTTTAGATTAACTCCAAATGTAACCTAATGGACTAGATAGTCTGATTCAATCTGGCAATTTTCTATGATCCACTGTTCAGAGTGGACCAGATGTCCATTGTTTTATTAAGAATTAACTTCTTAATTGTTTAAAAAAATACTTAGTGTACCAAAGCCACCTGTGTGGCACAGGTGCATTTCAACTGCTCTGCTGTGGGTTTCTGTAATTAATGACTAGCATTCTGGATGTTCATCCAGCTTGATTCTTTTTGTTTTGGTGTTGTTTTTTGTCAGTTTTTTGGGGGTTTTTTTTTGCAATGCTACATGCCTGCTCTACTAAAAAAAAAGAAAGAGGATAAGAAAAATATTGAGAACTGCATCTGCTAAACCATAAAATGAAACACATCAAATAAAATGAATGAACTCTGAACATACAGAGAGAATTAGCTCAGAAAATGAAAGTTGAATACAGAGTTTTCTATGTTGATAATACAAACCGTAGAATGAGAGAGGTTTTCTGATACTTATGCTTAAATGTGTGTAGTTTTGTAGAAGGTGCTAATAGTCACTTGGCAGCAGTTCATCCTTTTTTTTTAAACTTAGAAAAATATCAAACCAAATATTTAGAAGAGGAAAGACCAAGACAAGTATTAAAAACTTACTCAACTTCCCAATTCAGATTGATGTATTCCATTCATCCAAATGAACAAATACAACAACTGCTTCTGTAAACCAAAAATGATTTAATATCTCTTCCCCTTTCATATACTTTCTATAAATTTTCTCTGATAAAATAAACACAGAGGATGTATAATAAGAAACGTTTAAACTCTGTCACATGACAGGTCTAGAGAGTATCCTGCTGGATACTGGGGACAGCTTTAGTGCTTCCAATGTGAGTCTTGCCTTTCCCAGAGAAAAAAAATCTAGAAGAAAAAGCCTTGAACTTTCCAATAAGTTAGTGCAGATATTCATAAATATTATTCACTAAATATCAGAAGAGACAAGGTCTGCTTCTGTGGAAGAGTAGGGAAGCTGAAAATCCCTGTGGAAGAACAGGCACTCAAAAAAAAAGAGAGGGAAAATACAAAGCTGAACAATCAATTCTCCATTAGACACTCACAGTTCTCCAACAGCAGGAAAAACCTTTTCACTTTCCCATATTTGGTCTTACTTTGCCTTTTTTATCTGTAGTGCTGTTCATTTCTACACTCAGTAAAGGAGCTGTAATTTGAGTTGGTGTAGGGAAGATATTTAGGATTAGATGTTCCTCTTGACATGCTGAGCTCAATTTTCATCTGATGGGCTAACCTCAAGGAGCAGATCTGTATCATTTTACTGTCTTTTTGTCTGATGGGCTGAACCTAAAAAAAATAAATTTATACACAAAGTACAGAAGTAAAATGTAAACTATTTTTTTTCCTAATGCTTTACAAACAGTCTTCTTCCAGGCTTCAGGTCTTAAAACTTATCCTAACAAAACAAAGATAAAAGCTTGCATACACAACCTAATTTGGTGGTTCTCTGGACTTCTAGGTACTTTCCTGTGCCACTCTACTGTCTTCTTAATTTACATCTAATATACAAAAAGAGTGAAAATGTTTGCTATAATTCATACACATTGTTTAAACATATATGTGATGCTTTTGAATCTTGTTGAATTTACTTGTTTTATCCCTGAGAGTGATGCGTGTACAAGTGAATGACAAAGCAGGTTTCACACCAGCAAAAACCAAAAGCAATCAGAATCTTTGAAAAGGCTTTAATCAGCTTCAGAAGACTGGATCAGATACCTGTCAAGTGACAAACCCAAAAATTACACACACCAGGCAAGAAAAACAGGCAAGCAGAAATACATCCAAGGATTTAGATACAGTTATGGTATTGTCTAGGATAGAGAAGAATGTAAGAGGAGAATTGATAGTCTGTTATATCTCTCAATCTCATTAAGTTTTTCTTTGAAAAAGAGATAGTTGAGTTTATATTAAAGTGGACATAAAGTACTGTTTTCTGATTTAACAACTGTTCTTTTCTGCATGACTACAAAAGATGGAAATGAATAAGAATTAGGACCCAAGTCCTGGTGGGTTTATTTTGGGAGAAGGGAGGGAAGTGGTGTTTTAGAGAAATTTTTTTTAATCTTTTTTCAAACTAAAAAAATCTGAATATATTTAAAAATGGTCATCAAAGCAATACAACATTGGAGATCTCAGCCAGAATGTTGTGCAGAGCTGATCAAAATAGCTTTCCATAATGAAAATATTTTTTTATTAAAGAAACATAGTTGTGCAGTACAAGTATGTCTGGAGAAAGCTAAACGTGTTAATTTTTAGAAGATATTTAATTTTTTATTTAACATGATCTTAACTGCAATGTTAATTATCTTAAACTATAATCCAAATAATTTATATGTTATGTAATACAAAAAAAATACATATTCTAATACTATAAAACATTTTAATGGTTTTAAAGAACTTTTTAAGTCATCATTCTGAAAGAGCTAAAAATTAATTTAACTTTCTGATTTTCCTTTTACTTTCATCTTAAACATTTCTGAAGGTCAGAAATTCTAGCTATATAGGCAGATATAATTGCTTTAAGTAAGTTACGTGGCTTACAAAGATTAATTTAGCATCAAGAAATAATGCAGGGTATCCCAACACAATGCAGTACAGTTACGTAAAGGTATAGCTGTTTATTACTCATAAATTTTTTGGGAAAATACAGAACAAAACATAAGCTTTTTCACATGTCTGTGATATATCCTCTTGGTCTCCCTTTAGAAGTTCTGTAAGACTGCTTACATCAGGGTTTATATTAATTCTGTTTGTCATAACAACATTAAGTATTTACTTAATAAATCCAGTATATTATAACAGAAATATCACTGTAGCTCTGTGATTTGTTGGCCAGTGGTGGTTAAATTTTCCTTAATTGGCATATTTGTTTTCAGAAATAAAAGTACTATTTTAATAGCAAAGGAAGCACAAGATTAATGGTAGAAATATTGAAGGAATCGTCCCAAAAGTAAAACTCTATCATTAGTCAATACCTTTTAACTCATCAGTGATCTTGTGTCTTTAGAAAAGTATTGGTTTTATATACTAAATGGCTTCTGTTGTTGTTACATGATTTTAAATTTATGCTACTTGAAGTCTGTACTTATCACAACAGAACTAGAATCATGCTTGACATTTTAAATGCCAGACATGAAAGTAGAAATAATATGGATTAATACACACCTTTCGATCATTCGAACTTCAAACACACATAGTTGTGTCAAAAGTTTATACCATGGATGTCCTTATCTGTCATAACACAGTGTAATTTACTCTTCTTATTCACTTAGAACATCATGGGTTTTGTTTTTAAAGTATGATCTTCAAAACATGATGCTACAATAATTGAATAGTAGTTCTGTATGAGTTTTCCAACACGCAGTAGGATACACAATGCAGTAATACTTTCTCATATTGAATATATTCTTTTGGGGTTAAAGAAATAACAGTCAAGATTTACCTTCTTGATAAATATGACTATCACACCTTACATCATTAATAAAAAATGTGGTATATGAAGATATTATTTGCCACTGGCTCAACTGCAAATTCTGTTTATTAACAGTAAGATCCCTCTCCTCATCACTCCAAACAATGAAACAAAACCAGACCTGGAAACAACTCCATGTAAATCTATTCTTTCACTTTTTCAAAATATCTCTAAAAATGCAATCACACAGTAAAAAAAAATAAATCAAAACTGTCATAGAGAAACTATTACCCCCAAATGAAAGGAGCTGGGGATTTTATGAGGTCTAATAGAGCTGACAGCATTGTATTCAATTTCATGTGGACCACTCTGAGATCCTCTACAAAGAAACCAATCTAGGGAGATAGAAAGAGAAGTTATATCTATAGATGCAACACCTGACATTTAAAACCCAGTAAAATTGGCAGGTATTAAGAGATTCCTAAGGTTGCTTGGGAAAATCTTGTGCTCATACCTCTCAAAAATGCAAAATAATTTCTGGGAATGTAGTTTTTACCTGCTACCACCTCCTTTTGAGCTACTCTCTGAAAGACAACAGCTCACGATACTTACAAACACCCAAATTCATATTTGGCAGCTAGTGCCTCCTGCATGGACAATCTCTGGGCACCTCCTGAATTCCCCGTCCTGTGAGCATGAAGGGTTGCAGCCCCTTCCTCCTGTGTCCTTGAGTCTGAAACTACTCGGAGGTGGGAGAGTTTTTTCTTTCACAAAAGCAAAGTACTTCCAGCTCACCTGCTTTCTTGGCAACACACCTGCCAACTGAAATCACTATAAAAATGTAAAAAAACCCCAAACCAAAACAAACCAAAAAGCAATTTGAAAAAGGAACATAATCACAGTATCACAGTATCGTAAGGTTGGAAAAGACCTTTGAGATCATCGAGTCCAACCTATGACCCATAATATGGAAAAGGAAAAAATAAAATAGAAAGGGTTATTGACTGTTGCATATCACACCAACACTTACTCTCAGAGTCCCACATGTAGTAATTTTCACCACCATTAAGTTCTTTTCCATACAGCCTTTCAAAAAACACAGCACAGTTATTCAGCACTTCCTTGTATGTTCAATGAGAAATAATGGGCATTACAACTTCAAATACATCCAGGGACTTTATTTATGACAAAAAAGATCTATCTGCTAACAATGCTAAGAGCAAGAACAAAAGAATATTTTATTCCAGTTCAGAACTAAACATAGAAGATGTGCCCTATATGTCTGTGTTCTATATTAACCTTATTAACACCTCTGGTGTTTCAGTGTCAGTGAATCCCTGCTGCACTACAGCATTCTGCTCTCCTGCCAGGTTTCTGTGGTCTTCTAAGATAAATCGCTTACAAAACTTGTACGAATTAGAGGTGACTTCAGAACTGCTCTGCATGACAAGCTGCTGTCTATTTCAATTCACAAAATAAAAAAGAATTATTTCTATTCTCTTTTGGGTTTGATTACTGAGAAGTGTGAAGGTGAAATCCTGATCTGAAGGCAAGTGTGTTCTAAGGAAGAAAATATCATAATAGGAAAACCTGAAAAGATTAGTTAGATTGTTTTAAAAGATTAGTTAGATTGTTCTACTGAAGAACCAGTCAAAGAGATTAAAGGATCATACCAAACAGTCTATAGCACATATGAGCTGGAATAGGAAAGTGAGTAAAAAGGAATGTGCAATCAAAATTCCATTTAACAAGTTTTCTCCAAATCTCTCCTACTAAGCCTAAGTCTTACAGAAATTGTGCGGGTCTCACTGCACAAAATGTGTGATCTTACATATTATTTGAAAAGACTCTTGCCCGACAAGCGCCTTGGACTTACCTAACCTTTTTTTTTAGAGCTGCTGCTTCTCAGTGATCACCAGGTTTTAGTCTAGAAAAGCCCTCCTCCAAGAATTATTTTTTACTGCATTGTACAGTTTTCCCTTTTGGTCTTAAGGATGAAGAAAGGTTTTTGCCCTGCCTGATATTTCTACTTCATGCTTACAGTGACTATAATCTTAAAACAGGCATTAGAAATGCCACATGGGCATACACCATTCTTCTTGAAAACATGTTTAACAAGTAACTTATTGAAAATACCCTTGCTGCTGTAGCTACTTTGTATGTTATTTAGTTCCGAAGCAAGAAACAGTATTTAGTTTTCAGGAGGAGGATTACCCTAATTAATTCTATTGCTGGCATTGTTTGGAAGTTTTTGGTTTTGCAAGTATAAATCCTTATGTTTTTCTGTTTATATTGAATGAAGTATTAATTTGCAGATGGCTTTTTAGTTTCTTACTCTAAACAAACCCTTCTGTATAAACATAGATTAGTTTTGTCCACTTGGACAACAGCCAAAGTCATACACAAAAATGGCAGTTCTTTTAAAATGAAAAGTGTATTAGGGTATCCAAAACAATGATAGTGAGACCAGTTATATACCAAAAGTTCATCTTCTAAAAATATAAAACTAGATTAAGTGTTAAACTAGGTACAGAAGAGGAAAAAACAATTAAACAAAACTTATTAACAGTCTCAACGTTTTTTTCTATTAGTCACCCTCTTAACTTCTACTAATAGAACCTAATATACAATATACAAGACTGAGCAGGTAGTCCTGGCTCATTCTTGCAACTGCTTTTCAGCTGAAAAATCCTAAACCCTTTTAGAGTTATCAGAAAATCCTAAAAAAGCCTAGAGGACCTGGAGGACCATGTCCTTGGATCAGAGGCTTTCATTTGCAGAGATTCTTGTGCTAGGATAAGAGCTTTCTAATTTTAAGACCTGTTAAAACCTTAATGACCCGAGATTACATGAGCTGCAAGTCCTGCTTCGTCTTTTTTTTGTGTTCTAGAAAACTCTTAAAAAGGTGCTGCTTTGTTTTCTCCTTAGTTTATAGCTTCATCTTAATTCTGTGCTCTTTTGTTGCATCCTTATTATTATCAAAATACTGCTCATTTTGATTTTCCTTTAATCTGCAGTTTCTGGATGCTCAAGTCTTGTGTCTGGGCTTTTCAAAATTTATAAGGACCTTAAAAGGTATTAGATAAAGAATGAAAACAATCAGGGACAAAGGAAGAAAATCTACTTACATTATTTCTACAAAGTAGTCACTTTATTACTGCATGAAAATAGGGCCATTACTGTAATTTTTGTAATTTTTGGTGAAGATCTATGTCAGGGCCTGCAGGTACACATGGCGGTTGGAGAAATTGTATTATATGTTATGAAATGATCTGAAGCTGTTTTTTGTTTTATGTTTTGTTTTTTAATTGATTAAAATTTAAGTAGTGTTGTCTATCTGTGTCACCGACTTAGATAAGGGATCGTTCTTAAGAGGAAATGACATTCTAAATCGTGGACAAACCTATTTTTGAGGGGGTTTTTTAAGGGCTTTGAAAAGATTCCATCAGTAAATCTAAAAGATGTTTAAGGCATCAGAACAATCTACCAGCAAATGGCCTGGTTCAAAGTACAGAGGTCTTTCTGAAGAATTTAATCTACCAATAATTTTCAAAAAGTAACAGTAGGGAAAAATCAGGAAGAACATCAGTAAAATGCTGAAATAAATAATGGAGGACCAGAAATTGTATGCTTGCTCAAGACAGCTACATGGGCATATAGTTACTTCTGGAATTGCATTGGAAAACTGCATTCAACAAGATTTTCTCTCTACAGATTTGCCAAAATTAACATTTGATGAGCTGACTGTATACCAGGGAATTGTCCTTAATGTCCTTAAGTGTGAAAACAGCCTGATGGGGTCTAGGATGAAAATGAAGAGTCATATTTCAGATGAGATACTATTAAATGACATGTATTTTCTGGAGAATAAATGACGGGAAAAATGTGCAGAAAAGCTGAGAAGGCTGACTAGGGAAAACAATGCTGAAAATAGCAAGAGAGGTGATGCGTATCCAAGATTCAAGAGAATGAATGTTTCTTAAAATCCTATACTTCCTACCTCACCTCTATTGCACAGCTTTGTTTCCTAAATTTGGTGCATCATTATTTGGCACATAAAAATAATGTCAATTACTGATACTTCTTGCTACCTGATTGCTCAATACAGATTTTACAAAGGATGAAGCTAAAAATCTCACCCAGGAGAAATTTCTTCAGAGTTTCTAAGCAGCAACATATTCAGAAATCAGGAACTGAATGTGAAAAAGAAATACACCCTTTCTACAGATCCCCTTTTCCATGGTGTAAGGGGCCTCTGAGAATCACTCATTGAATTAGAATGATGAATTTTCACTTTATTAAGAAAACTATGGAATTTTATTATTATGGCCATACATTCATGCTGCTGCAGATATGCACGTATGTGTCAGGGTTTCTTTACTAGACATGTTTTAAACAATCTAAGTTTAACACATTTGTGAGTAAACTAAACCAAAAATTCGCTCTGTGACAAATTTTGTTCTAAAAGTTCCTAGTTGGAAAATCATTGATTTGATTCTAATTGAGAAAAATATTACATTGATAATTAAAAATAAATAAGAAGCCAGAGTTGAATGGTTTATTTTTCTCCTTTTGCCATCTCCAGATTTTTACATATCTCAATAACATCACTTTTAACCCAATAAATCTATTATGAAAAACGTTCAGAGCACTAAATGACTATGATAACACTAGTTTGCATGCACTGGCTACCATTGGGGAGATTGAACTAGTAACGACTTTGAAGGAAAGGGGTATAATTTGTATATGCACGTCTAAATCCCTAAAAAGTGGTAATGAGCAGGGATCAAGGTGTTCAATTTACTGTAAATTGCAATCAAATTATTAATCCATGATTAATTGAATCTTAAATATTACATCTACAAACCCATAGCCATAACTTAAAATTAAAATTTTAATTTTAATATATATTAACGAATATATATTGTTTTCTGCATTTTGGAACGTAGAGCAAGATTCTATTCAGTATTTCAAGCATCTTGTCTAGCCAGATCCTATAGGGAGCAAACACTTAAAATAATCTTAAACAGTTAGGGAGGCAGTTATACGTATGCCATTCTGTCAAAAGATTTCCAGTGACAATAGTGGGGTTTATAGCAGGGTTGAATCATTAATATGTACTGAAAAGTATACACTTAGGTTATAGACAGTTTGTCAATAGAGCCAAACAAAGGCAAAACTGCCTCATAGCTGAACCTCAATTTGCAAAGGTTCAAACAATGACAAATGAGCAGCTGAGTACCACATTTCTTCCAAAGAATGACTAGATTATATGCAACAAATCTGAGAGCTTTATGTTCTGGGATGTGAGCAAAGCAGTCTCAGCTGGCTACCTATAATTTGCATAATTAGGACCAGTTGCAATTACAGGATTTGAGGTAGACTGTTTTCAGAAGAACTCAATCTTTTTATTTTTTTACTGGACCTCAGTATAGAGTTCCTAAGAACTTCCACTTGAAGGGCACAGGAAAGTTCAGATATTCATTCACTAAACAAAGCAGTACAACACACACCACCTATCTGGAGATCATCAGTGCTGTATTGAACCAGTAGCACCAGCTATCAGTAAAGAATGGAAATATATACACACAGATATTATGTGTCTGTATAAATAAACAGTACATACTACATATATTACATATACACACATACTGTGTATATTTTGTCACTATATTTCATACACATATATATAAATACATACGTATTATACACATTGGGGCCAGTGCTCCTCCTTGAATCCTTTATGCACTACTTACACATAGAAAAAAATATGGAATATCAACACTATTTCATAACATCTATATGAACAAGAAAATGCGACAAACAAAAAAAGCCACAAATCTATGACTTTCAAAATTTTAAGAAACAGTTTAACGCTACATTTGCAAGAAAGTTCTTGCAAGTGTTTGCAGTTAAAGAAAGGATTATGGATTAGAAGGATATTCAGTAGATGCTCAGATTCAAGAGCAACGGAGTATGACTACAGAACTGGGAAAGAAATATTCCTCGAGGTTTTGTGTTGAATTAGCCCTGACACTGGAGAAGCAGGTCACCGACATGAAAGTTACTTGAGCATAGGAGAGTAAAACTAGCTTTAACTATAAAGATGCCCTAGGACTACATGTAGTCCAAGACTAACAAGCTGATTTTAGTTTAGAAATTAACTTTAGGACATGAATAATAAGGCAGCAGTACTTTTAGATTAAGAAAATGCCTTTGGTTGGTTTAGACAGATCATCTGTCTATTTAATGTTTTACTAAAAACTTTTTCCTTTTTCAAGTCCTTACTGCCAATTAGTGTCAATTAACATAAATTTAATCAGGTGCCTTCTACTCTCAGCACAATGCTGTAAAAGCAATGTAATACTAGTAACTTCACTGATTTATACCAGCATAAATGAGACGAAAATTAGCCTTAATAGGTGCACATTTAAGTGAATGTTCTTAAGCCACAGTTTCTAATATGCCCCAACACAGGTAACAAAATTCCTATGGGGCACATTTGTGACTGTAAGTCAGTCTTTTTCTCTAAGTCCATCTAAATGATTAGCTTTACAGGCAGAACCTTAAAGGCAATTCCGAAGAGGGCAATGTTAAGCAGTACCTTTAATTATGAGTAAACTAAATACAGAATTGCATTAGTAGTTTCAAAAATACCTTAGTATGATTAAATTATCCAATCATGTCTCACAGAATAAAGAAAAAATAAATCAGTGGGGATATTACAGTAACGGTGGAAGCACGAAAAGATTTGGAAGATGAGGTGCTTACAAAGTAGATAATGCAGAAATCTAAAATTTTTATACAAGAGCATTTAAATGAAAAGAAAAAAAACATCAGAAAACTTTGGGAAATATCAATAATCTGCTTACAATATAAACATGAATTTTTCATGTAGTCCTTAGTGTATTAGAGTGTATGTCTGATGAAGACTTAGAATCACAGAATCATTAAGGTTGGAAAAGAGCCCTAGGATGATCAAGCCCAACTGTCAGCCTGACACCATCATGTCTACTAAACCATGTCCCAAAGGGCCACGTCTACACATTTTTTAAACTCCTCCATGGAAGGAGACTCCATCACTGGACAGCTTATTCCAATGTTTGACCACTCATTCAGTAAAGAATTTTTTTCTAATATCCAATCTAAACCTCACCTGGCACAATTTGAGGCCATTTTCTCTCATTCTATCACTTGCTACTTCAGAGAAAAGACCAACACCCACCTCGCTATAATCTCTTTTCAGGTAGTTGTAGAGAGCAATAAGGTCTCCCCTCAGCCTCCTCTTCTCCAGGCTAAAAAATTCCAGTTCCCTCAGCTGCTTCTTACAAGATTCCTTATAAGATTTGTTCTCTAGACCCTTCACCAGCTTTGTTGCCCTCCTCTGACACACACCAGCAGCTCAATGTCTTTCCTGTACTGAAAATCTCGGTGCTTAGTCAGTATTTCCTACTGACATTAAAAGTTATTTGTTGCACAAAAAATAACTGTCAAGATCCAGTAATTCTTGGATTCATTCTAGGCTACAGAGGTGACTGAGTGATTTTTAAGGCTACTACCTTTCTTTCCTCAAGAGGAAGATAACCAGGGAGTAGGAGGAAGTGAGAAGTTTTAGAATAAATAAAAAAACTTGGGCTCTTTACATCAGTTTTCCTTAATAAAATGCATAATAAATTGAAGAAAATGTGTTGGAAAGATTCTAGAGAAACTTCTATCATGATGGCACTACATTTTAGTGGAACACAGAAATACTTCAAACAGGATTTCACTGAAACTACAGTTTCAACACTCCTATTCTTCTTCAGGGAAGTGGCTATCCAAAGACATTCATCTGTGACAGTCAAAGTGGAAAAGTTTCGAAGGTAAGTGTACCTTATCCACTGGCAATAGTACAATCACCAAATTTTACAAAGACTTTAACTCCCATATACAAGCATAAATAAAATACTCAGGTGCCCAGAATTACATAGTATCCATCCACCCTTTTTTGCCTGACATGCTCAAATATTTGACAGTGAGCATCTCAGCATGATGAAATTCTATTCTTGGCTGCATAAATCTATGAAGAAAGTAAATTCATTCAAATTTACACAGCTGTAACAGAGTAAAGAGAAACAAGATTACAACCTTTGAAAGAAAGAACGAAATTAAAAGCAGTCTGGGATAGGCATCTGAAGATCTCAACAAAGAAAGGGGTTGTTTAGCAACACTAATGAGGAAAGTATAAAATGGTTACAAAAACCCTAGAATGTCTAAAGAGTTGGCTAAGTTACAAAACCAGCAGACATTCTAATGAATGTTCAGGGTCCAGCTTCACATCGTTAGGTGTTGCTAAGTGATTTTCTTTTTGTTCCATTGTGAATTGAAAAGGACAAAATATTTAAAAGTGCTCATTGATTTACCGATAGTTTAGCATTAATCAAGCTGTCCTACATGCAATAAACTAAACAGTCTCCCTCTGGGTCAGTAAAAGAAACAAAAATATTTTAAAAAAACAACAGAAAGAAGGAAGCATCAGAGAGTCATGGAGGTAATCTCACTATATAAAACTTACCTGGTATTTGCTCTGTTCAGGAAGAGATGCAGGCAAAGTCTCTCAGGAATGTTTCCTTGAAGCTTCTTGAAGATCATTTTGCTTGTTTCCAATAATAATCTATGTTAGCCCCCTTATTTAAAAATAAAATAATTCTGCAATCTCAAATTTCAGTAGTCTACTCTGCTATGTGCTGCTGCAATCTACCCGCTTTCCAGAGACAGGTGCACTTTACTAGTATTGGAGTTATTTTAAGGCTGGCTTATTGAGATGTTTCCTTTGTTATGGACTCTAATACCTTCAGGTTTCATAAAAATGAGTACTTCAAGTCCTGCTGCTTTATTTTTCTCATTGTTTGTTTACTAAGCTCATTACTAAACGCAGAACTCTTCTAAATTTTAAGATTATTAAAATAAAATGGTCTTTTCAAATTGTTTTCTGATCAGTTTTCTGTTAAAATTGGTCACTTTGGTGCTTGCAGTGCAGCAGGATAAGCAAGTAAACCTTTAACCTCTGATCTAGAATGCGTATATAAAAATGTTAAATATAAAATCATCAAGTATTAAGGGTTTTGTTTTCTTTTCTTCTAACTCTAGACATTAAGCATTTTTTTTTTTTTAGTAATTCACACCAATCACCTCAAAAAGCCCACTGTATGCTTCATAAGAAGTTGCTGGAATGGAGGGGAAGAATTAAAATTCTGGTAGTCTTTGTTTTGAGTCTTAAACAAGCAGGAGTTCAATAGTAAAGTTTCAAATTGGAAACTCTTATTTATTGCCTTCATTCTGTGTGGCACTGGCAGCTGCATAGCTTAAAAACATTACATAAAACACAGCGATCAGAATAGTTTTGGAATATGGTTGACAGCATTATTAGCAAGCTTGCTAGGTCTGTTTTCTGTACCCACTGCCAAATTGATCCGTAGTAGAGTCATGTCTGCAACCAATTCCTTACAGTTAACAACTAATTTTGAATAAATCAGAACTACACACACCATTAAATTCCTAATTGTACATATGTACATATATTTAAACAGACCTAGACGCAGCCCATATTTTCATTGTATTAAAGTAGGGGAAGACACTGAATGCTGACTGACGTGTAGACTGTACATGAGCCCTGCTCACAGGTTAGTATGGTTGGTTTAGAAAGTCTGAAGTGTTTCTTCTTTTATGGCCTCTGATTCTCACATCCTTTTTTATTAAATATGCAGCTCTGTCAAGCCTGTGATATTTAACTCAGGTAGACAAATTATAAAAATCTCAGGGTGAAATCGGGACTTCTTGCCTGTCTGAATACAACAAATATGGTAACTGACTATTCAAGCTGATGTACATATCTGTCTGCCCTGCAGGGTGTTACTGAATTGGATGAACACCACCACCGCATGCCATAGAACATCACAATTTACTACCGAAGCAGAAAAAAATGGTGTGTCTAATGGAAAAAATACCCACTCTTATAAGACACTCTGATAAGTGTGTCTTAGATTACAGCTATATTACAAAAAATAAAATAAAAATCAAGTTCACTCTCTTCTCTGCATCCAGCTTATGAAAGTGTTTACTTTGCTTTTTTTGTGCTGTCATATACACCATTCTCCTTGTTTCTGTGATAAAACTTTTATAGCAAATAAATTATAAATCACATTTATGCATAATTTATTATTTTAAATACATATTTTATCTTTTAACTTTTTAAACAGAGAACTGTTTTAGCTTTGTTCCTTTAAGGTCTCAGTAGTTTGAAAAATTCATGAATAAAACATGCTTGAAGCTGCATTTACATTTTTATAGTGTGTGCTGTAACAGTATAGATTTTGCTTTTGAGATGCACACTTTTAGGTCAACACGATTTTCTTAAGAATAAACCTTACAGAAATCTCTGGGACTTCATAAACATACTTTTTCATCATTTTGCAGCACCTTGGACACCTCCCTAACATACTTGCCCTACTTCAGTCAGAAAGTTACAATGCTTTCTAGATGAACATACACGTCTATTCCAGTACCTGTCAGATATGTCCTGTACTGATTTCTATATTAGAGTTAGGCAAAATTTACCTATTTTGAAATACAGAAGTCTTAACTCTACTACAGAATAATTTCATTATCTGGAGATGGATGAGTTTATGAAATAGTTTTATTTCATTCCAGCAGTTAAAAGGCCACATTATGATTTCAGTCATTACAAAATAAAAGGCATTTGTTTATTTCAGACTTATCTAGACTCGTACAGATGCATTTTAGATTAGAATTTGATTATATTATCTTACATCTTCCAAAAACCTCTCAGAGTAAAATGCAGGTGGTCTATTGAAATTAATCTGCCTTGGGAAAAATAACATATAACCCTTTTCAACAAAAATAAAGCTCTGCAGGCACTGGTTTGACTCAAATTCCTTTCAGCTTTTCTAAAAGCATTGTGTCATCCAGGTTACCCCTGAAACTCAGCTACGGCTTTTTCTTAAGACTGAAGCTTTTCCTCCATAAAATTAAATTTTATAAACAATCTTCTTATGTTTTAATCTCCCTCCCTCCAATTTGGATGTGTACACAGAACATAAAATGTATTATGCCAATGATTACAAGTTTATGGAAAACTTTATTAGCAATGTGGAGAGACAGACAGAAATGAGGCTGTAATTTACTTTTAATTGCAAGATATATCCAACCTTACTACTAATATTTTTGCCAACACTCTACAAAGAGACAACTACTGTATTTTAAACACCCCCCCCCCCCCAAGCTTACGTATGTTCATTTAACCATTGTTAAAATAATATGTTTTATTATATTTGTTAGCTGAAGCAACAAATGACTCACACAAACCATTTTGATGAGTCACAGCACAATGTGTGAGCTAGCAAATGTGAAAACATTCCCAGAACAAAAATTACAATTTCCATTCTCAGGGGCAAGTATTTTACAGCTAATTAATATTCTGGGTACTGAAAAGAAAACATCTAAGCCATCAGACTCCTTGTAGCTCATGCAAACTCTATTCACATCTTTGAAATACCTTCTGATCAGCCAAAAGTATCTGGCACACATTTGAAGCCTGTATGCACAAGAAGGATTCAAAGTAAGCTCTGACTGAAATCCCACAAATAAGTAACTGAGTCCATTTGTTGTGAGCTCTGAAAAAGGGGCAGCAACCGATCGCAAAGTTGTGCTGGTATGTCATTGCATGCAGCAAATAGGCAAAAAACTTGAGCACTTTTAAGATTCATAGCTGGGCAACAGATATTTCGGTACTAGGTTCTATTTCCTCTCCAAACTCTGGCTCAGGAATCAACCACTTTCTTCACAATCTGGCACTGCACTACCTTTGGAATTTACTGCAGTATTTTTATTTGTTTTTTCATCCTTCTTTTGGCTTTTATGGCAAGAGTATTCTTTAATGGGAACAGAGCTCTGGAGAAGATCATCTGTATCCTTCAGTTCTTTCTTCTTTGTTGACTTTCCCCTGCAGTTAGAAATGAGATTTGTCCCTTCTGTTTTCTCACCACTTTCCTTATGTTCTCACTTTCCTTCACAGTCAGTGAGAATAAAGCAGAAACATTCAGTCATGATGCACCTTTTGAAATGGAAAGTAGATTGGACTAAGATTTGCCCATTTAAATACTCAGAGAACCCAAATACACCTAAATACAAAAGTTCATTGCACTTGCAGGGGGAAAAAATGCAGCTTGCACATTAACCCATGAAAGCAACAGTTGAGTTTTCCTTTTCAGTCTCATCACCTGGAAGAGAAAATTATTCCCTTTATTTTGCTGAACAGACAGGAGGCAAACAGCACATGCCATTGCTGACTGAACTGCAAAATCAAAATTGACAAATCCTGGAGGAGGAAGCTACTATTATAAAGACAGACACGACTACTAATGCTACCTTGACTTCCTCAGCTGCTGCTTAACAGCCCCTTAGGCCCAAGTGATATTGGTCTGGATTTTAAGACAATCCAAGAAAGGGAACGATAATTTTGTCATTAAAAAAAAAAATCCTCAAAACACCCAGAAAAAAGAGATTAATACAGAAGACCAGCCACTATTATAGGGTTTGTGCTGTGGTAAAGAAGCAGAGGAAACTGACTGTGCTAAAATTCAGAATGTTTGTTGAAAATAACAATAACATTCTAGACAGTTAAAAGAAGGATGAAAGATATGATAGAAAGTTAAGGTCAGGAATGAAAAGCCAGAAGCTAAAAATAACAGTAGTCCATGACATTTGTTTCATTTTTTATTTGTTACAGAAACAATAATAATAATTATTGAAAGAAGTCATATTACTCTCTGCACAGAAATAAAACAAAAATTGCAGAGGTAAATCCTTTTCAAACTCTCCTTAAACCACTGCAACAATGCCACTAATTCAAAATGGCACTTTGTGGACTTATTCTGTGACTATTTATATATATATATTTTGTGTGTATATATATATATATGCTTATATATAGATACATAGCCATCCACGCATATACGAGTGCATGTGCATGGGTACACGTACACACATAGCAGGAGAATGCATTAATTACAACAGTTCTCATTTCAGAATGGAAAGACTGCTTTAAGAAATTAGACATTTTAAGATAAAATAAAAAATTGTACATCATGATTCATGCCTTTAACGGTTATCTTCCATTATCACAGAGTGGTCTGATTTGGGGAACAGCAAACACTTCTCCAAAGTTTAAGAGTATGTTTATACAAGTAACCTAAATTTCTCATTCTCTGCCTGGGTTGGCTTTAGTTTAAAAATCCAAGATGGCCTTGTAAACTGTAACTTGCACTAAACTACAGTAAACTGTAAACTAACTATGAAAGAGAAGCACAAAAAACACAGCAGTGCAAGTTAAGATCGGCATGTTTAGACTTCCTCTTGCTCTCAGGGGTTTGAGGAACAGACCTGAAGAATTAATATTCTGTCTGTGAACATACAAAGCTTGATTTTTTCTGAATTAAAATAGTACAAAAGCAGTATGACCTCATTTTTACTCAAATATTCCTGGTTTGCAAATACTGGAGAAAACAAATCGATGCATGACATGAAATTGGTTGCTCTAGTGAACGGCGAGAAGTTTATTTTGAGTTCTTTGTCATCTCCAATCTCTAAACCCTCCTACATACTGGAACTCTATTTGTTAACAGAAAATGGATTTTTTTACTTTCATTGTTTGGGTTTTTCCCCATTTGAATCGAACCTGTATGGCTGGGTAAGGCTGAGTCTTCCTGAACTTTCTTTTCAGGTGTACTTTGAAATCGGGAGCCAGAGGGTTTTTACATTTTCTTTCTGGATTTGGGTAGTTTTTAGAGGAAACTGGCTGCTTTCCACTGGCAGCCTCTCTCAGTACTACTACCATAAAATAAAAATTTGATGAGATATAGAAATAGAAAGTATTAATAAGACAGCAGTTAGGGTCTTGAAAGGTTACAAAAATGCAAGGATGAAGAAAGAGGAGGTACACTCGAGTCCCTTTCTGCTTTCACTCTTTTCCTTGACTGAGAATCAACATTTGAAGCGGAACTGCGTCGGGAAAAAAGGACTTAAAAGTGAGGACATAGAATTTGTTATGGCAGAAAAATAGGATGTTATGTATAATTTTTATGGCATTATTCTGTAATCAGCATAGGTGGTATTTTAGCAGTTATTCCTGTTATCAATTTATTCACCTACAAGTTAGAATGGAAAATGATACTACATATCTACTGTTTTCTATAGTTTTCTGTTCATGACATTTCACATAAATTACTTTTTTATTATTTATTTATTTATATTAAACTTTGTCTGTAGTAATGCCTTACTATATTAAAAAGCAAACCCATAATCAGAAAGGCAAATATGAAGGCTCCTGATGATCATAATTAAACAAATCAGTTTCTTCCAAAATTCACTCAGCCTGTCTTTGAAGTCCAGTAATACCTGCCTTTTTCATTTACTGTAAGAAATCCTAATATTTTCTGTGAAGTAAAAGGAGTTGTTCCGTCTAGGAAAAATATTGCTTGATTGGGCTCAAAGGAAGTTATCTTTCCAATAGCCAGCCTTACAATCTACAGAAACATATTAGCCCTCATAAAAAGTCATTAACATTTATAGATAAATCCTAAAGAGAGAAACCAAGGTACACATACACTAAAAGAAAAAGAATGAATCCTTGCACCTCTACATAAAAATCCTTTTCATGCCAATGGGAGTTTTCAGAAGAGAAAAGTATTCAACAAATGAACAACTGGGACAAAAAAGTGTTCAGAAAGGTACATGACTTCAGGAGGTCTGGAAGACTAATTTCTTCCTCAAGCTAGAACCAGTCTTGAAAAACAGGAGGTATTATTTATTGCCAGAATTAAGACCCAGATTCTCAAAGCTATATATGTTCTGATTCTTAAATTAATAAGATGCATTTAAATCAAAAGCAAGCAGGTGCCTGGATGGGAACTAAACAAAACAATTTTCAGGACCTAGTGTTAACATCCTTTCCAAGTGTTATCCAAAGGTATGGGTGGGGTCAGGCCTGGTTCACCTTACCCACTTTTGCCAGACAGGGTTTGGCCACCGAGGAAGGGCTGTCCTGGTTTCAGCTCAACACCCCATGGGCAGAGCAAGGAAAGCGCACAGTGATTGATGGAGGAAGACATTTATGGAACCGGCTGTGAGAAGCCAGGATGTGTCCCTTTGCTCTGGGCACTGCCCTTCAGCCCTGACCATTGTTCCCAGGCTGTTCTTTGGCTGAACCAGGCACCACCTCAACCCTATCTTGTCAAAGGGGCTACATTCTCTGGCTGGACCCAGGACCTGTGGCAGCATCGGGGGATGGCCAGGCTGTGGCAGACACCAGTCACTTTGCCCAGCTTGGCATGGCTCTTTTGTCCAGACATGAACAAAAGCCAGGACTTAAACCATATTGAAGAGGATTTGCCGTTATCTGTGCTGACAGTCAGCCGTGGTCAGGACCACAGTTCATAACACAGTATGGCGAACCACATTGCGATTTGGAAGGAAGCTGCAGAGCAAAGACCAATATAACAGCAGTCAATAGCATTAAACACGACAGAGAGGTCTATCTGAAGAACTATGGATGTAATTGACTCTCTTGTCTAAGCACAGAAGAAAATAATTCAGCAAAGCAGCAAGTTTTGCTTTAGTATTGTGCTCTAGCCTGAGAGGGACCTAGGATACCAGCAAATGACAACAGGTCCTGGTGGCTGCCTCAATTGCTTCTAAGCACAAAATACAATAGGTGAACTAGGGCAGCAGTGAGGAAAAAACCCCGAACAGATCAAAACAAACAAAAAACAAACCCACACCAAGGCACTTGCCTTCCCAAGGAATGAACTGAGAATAAAGAAAAGAAAGAATTAGATTCAGGTTTATATTTTCAGCCAGGTGTTTTCTTTGTTTACCTTGAATAAACCCTTTCTTGATAGATTTGAGTGCTCAGAAAAGTGCAGTCAGACAATCCAGAAAAGTGAAGCCTTTTATGTACACACCCTTGGATACAAAATTATTGCTGGATGGGTGAATTGCTGCAGTACTTGCCCATTAAGGAGAAGATGAGGAATCTGAAATCAAAGAGAATCTTTCATGGTTCTGTACGCGCCTTTTATTTCTTTTCCATAGTTGTTAGCACTTTAAAAAGATGAGAACAAGTTTAATATCATTTTTGCAGCATATGGCTACCAGCATAGCAGTTATTTTTAAATTTACCCTGATGTCTGTGCCAACTTTGTTTCAGTGCTGACATACAACAATACCTATGCTATGTCATTACCAGGACTATCTAGGCTGATGAGGTTGCCAATCACATCTAATTCTGGGTCTGAAGAGGGGCTATGCTATGGATAAATATGCATAAGGGAGTGGAGTGGTGCCAACAACATTCACTTTACTCATGACATAAACCAGATTCAAAACCAGTTCTGTATGTAATCTTCAGAGAACTAGTTCCTTCCTGGTAAAATTATGATGCTATATAGCAAATTGTATTCATTTGTGCTTCAAGGCAGCTTGAAGCTCTATGTTTCAGTTATATAACACTTTTGAACTCTGCTATGTGTGGGATTAAATTTATATTCTGTAGTAGAAATTAATCAAAAATAATTTAAAGCGACATAACTTGGAGGTTTTCTGAATACAGTAGCTGGTCCTTTTGAAAAACAGACTTGATAAGCCATCCACATTTGAAACCTGTGGCTAATGTAAACCATCACCTTTTAGAAATTTCTAGTGATCTATAGACAGCTAATCAGTTGTTTGCAATGTACAAATGCCCTTCTTAAGTTGTTTTTTTGGTTTGTTTTTGTTTTTGTTTTCTACCCAACATATGCATTTTTGCTATAGTAATTAATTTCTTCTGTAAAAGACCACTAGGTAATGCTTTAGGTGAACAAGTCAATTCACCTAGGCTCTGACTTAGAGCAGGACATCCATGACAACACTAATAAATTCTGCATGAAATTGATTTAATCTATCTTAAGACAGAATTTGTCCTTCGGAATGTTTTCTGCAAAGTTAAGTCATGTTTTTTTTTCATTTGCTAGTTTGTGGTCTGCTTTCCTATATATTTACTACAATAATTTACATTTTTCATCAGAAAAATAACCCATCCAATTTCTTCTGAAATTGTTTTTCTGTTTAGTTTTATTTTTGCTGACGACAACACAAATATCTGAACTCACATGTCATTTATGATCCTTAAGCCTTTCACTTGCTTCGTCCATAGAACACACCCTGTAGAGACCCTGTTGGTCTCAAAGAAAACCCATTGTCAACAAGAAGATTCCTATCAACTTTAGTTGGTGTTAGTTGTGGAGTTCTTCATTGTAAACTCCTCACACAAATAACATGGTATAGTGTCCTGTGGAGAGGAGAACACTGCACTTTAAGCATTCATGTGTTCCAGTAACATGGGCTGATGAAATAACCTTGTGCCATCTTGTGTTCCTGTCTTTGACAATGGTTCTTGTGCTCTATTGCTGCTCTCTATCCTAAGTGTAAAGGAAATTCTCATGCTACCAAGTGCGTAATATCTGTTCTTCTAAATGGAGTCACTGATATTAGATTAACTTCACAAATGGGTTGTTAGTTTGAAGATGATATTAAATTTAATCTAAAGATTTTATACTCTGCTAATCCTGAAATTTAAAAAATACTTCAAACATATATATACACACACATATATATATAAAAATATTAAAAAAGTGAATAACTTCTACTATGTACAAAAAAGAATTCACATATTTGACTAACAAAGCTGTAAAACAATCCAACGGTACAAAAAAGAAATCAGAAAATAGATCAAATCAAAAATTCAGGAGAATTCAAAACAAACATAAAAACCCCCTTAACACTTGAATTAATACCATACAGATAACATACTAATAAAGGAAAAATAATTTCACCACAGGAAAAGACGAAGGAAATTTCAAAGCTTTTGTTACACAGGCAGACAGACTAGCTGATTGCAATTCCAAACGATCCTTTCAAATGCTTATTTTTTAAGAGTACAATGAAATTTCAGTGTGATAGGTTTCCCTTTGAAGCTCAATTCTTGAAACACTAACTCTGAGCCTCATATAACATGAGCCTCAATGCAACACAGCTGTTTCAATACGCTCATGGCAGATCTTCTAAATCTTCATAGATCCTCACAGCTCTTATTTTCAAGCAATTTAGTTGCTTTTGGAAAAGGCTGAATCATATATTAAGGAATACAGATAACCCAGTATAACTGCTACCCTGCCTATTTTATATAAGAAAGCATGTAGATAGGTTTAATCAAATTCCCAGTTCTGTTGCATTCAATACACTGAAGATCAGTTCTGGTGGAGCCACCAATAGATAAACAAAGAAAAACTGGATGCTTTTGTAGTAACAAGTCTGTCTGAAATCTAATTTGAGATTTAGTCAAAGTAGATATATTAAAACAAATTATATATTTTAAAAATAATTTATTTTTTTAACTTTAGGAAAAACTTCTGTAAATTTACTATTTGAGAATTACTTGCTTAAAAAAATTAAATTAATGTCTTCTACTATTTGTTCTTTCACATTGAGCCTCTCTGGTGAAATGATAAATTTGAGGCATGAAAATGACTTTTTACTTATATTGCTGGGACTGACAGATTCTTTTTCTTAGTTGATATAGCTTAGGAATGACAATTTTATGATATTCTCCAAACCTAGCATGTTTTCCTCCTTATTGTGATGTGGCTTTTCCATATGGAGTCAATCCTTTTTAGGACTTTCCTCTACCAACCTATCTGTCTCTTTTTTACAGGCTTTAAGAAGTCAATCACTGATCTGTCAAGGTTAGATATTCTCAGTTTTATTTCTCTAACACTGAATCTTATGCATGCTCTGGTTAAATTAAATGTTGTTTTGACTCTGTCTTCTGACAGTTTTAGTCAATGCGCAATAAGTAGGAGAGGGAGTTAATTTTTTCTAAGATAAATTTCTTATTTTTCTCACAAACGTCAACAGAATTGAATCAAATATATAGTGTGCCAAATCAGCATTATTGCTCTCCCCTGTTCCATAAAAGCGGTCTACATTCCATTAATTATACCTTTCTGTCACTTGATCAGACTTACTGGAAATTCTTTTGTCAACACTTAATTCTTCTTCCACTGGACGAGAAACATGATTTGAAGAAGCCATGACCTAGCAGTCATCACTCTGGTTTTTTTTCTATATTCTAGAATCTACCAATTTTGTTTCTTTCTCTCTTTCTCTTTTATTTTTTAAATGGTGTTTTTCTTGTGCAAATATCTTCAGAAATTGTATGCCTTCTTCCAATGAGGTTTTGTCTGAAAACATGGGCTTATGTGAAGAACAGTGACTTTTTCGTTTGTTAATCAAATTAATTAAACATTCTTTTTATTCATAACACCTTCTAATCTCCTTTCATTTTTAATTTGTTTTTCCTCTACTTCATTTCTCTTATGCTTAAATACTAAAATACTAACGTCACTGTTTGCTCGTGTTCACTGCATGCACTTTTAAAACACTTTTGCTACGTTTTCCTACAGAACGACTTCAATGTTGCTGGGATTTCGATTTTTCTTTTTCTTTATTTTCTTCTTTTTTTTTTTTTTTCTTTTCCATGGGTGAGTACACACATGTGCACACAGACACTTATATAAGTATACATATAGGTATTGAAAATAAGAATGCTGAAGCTTTAGTTTAACCAGTAATGCTCGTTTTCCCTGCTGGTTCAGTAATTGGGATCCAAACACGGTTTGGGTTCAAATAAAAATACCTTTCTGACTCAGCAGTCCAGTTCCAATTTGATTTTCATTCCATTCCACGCCCCCTCAAATTAGAGTTCACTTCAAACGTGCTTTCACCTCTGAAATATCTGGTTGGCATGGTTGGGTTCAGTGCTTTCACTGTGAGGCAAAAAGCTTCGCTAACCATGAGAGGCCGCTCCGTGCCCGACACGGGGCGCCTTGAACCAACCGTTCTGTTGAACTACAGCGAGCAGCGGCTCCCGTGGCGGTGGGGCGATGCCTCTCTCCTGCCAGCTTCCCGGTCACGCGGGTAACAGCTGCACCTGCACACCACGAAAGGTCATACTGTAGTCCTGGCGGTAGAGGGAGCAACAAGATCACCTAATACCCCTAAAGACCCCAGGCACTTTTCCATAATCTCCAGAACCTTCCAGAAGGGGCACTGTGCAAGTGCCCCAAAACTCTTCCCCTAACGGACCCTCATCTATAAATATCACTCTCGAAATAGTACGCCCATGCGCCTGGCAGCCTGGAACCCTAGAGCACAGCACTGGTACCTGGGGCGGTGATAGCTTATTCTATTTCCTCTTTCCTCTCCTTGCTTCCTTTCTTTCCTCTGTTCCTTGCTTTAGCATTAACAAGCCAGCGCCTCTCTTATTGCTCAGACCTCACCCGTGTAAATAAATTTCTTTAAAGTCGATTGTTTGGGTTTGTTTCATTTTAATTCAACCCAAAGGGGAATCGACACATTTTAGGGGGCCAGCCCTCCCCTTCCCGCCCTGGGCAACTCCTGGACAGTGCAGTTTGCATTGCAACACTAACCTTTCATAAAGCTGGGAGTAGAGCTGAGTTGGAAAACACTGCCTACTTACTTGTTCAGGCATGTGTGTGCAGCCGAACTTGGAACATGATAAATCCCCGAAGCTTGCGCTAGCAGCAAAAACAATAAAAAAAAAAAAGAAGGAGAAAATGAGGAGATAGCGACTGGCAGAGTAAGAGAATTCTGAAGACATTAAATATGAGCTGGTATATATTTGCAGATGATTCACATGGGTTCATCAGTGTGGCAAATTCTGCAACACTCACTTTAAATTTCCCCATGAATGCATTTTTTAACCTAAACTAAAATCCCACACCAAAAAAGCTTTTTTATTTAGAGTCTGAGAAAGTCCCTCTTTGTTCTGAAATAAAACTCTTAGCCTTTCCCTGTTCTCTTTACCTCCCAACCTCAAGTAATATTCGTTTATAAAAGACAGTTCAGGAGGCGCTAGGAAGCTTTTTGGCTAGATTTCAACATTGTGACAGTGAGGTTGCAATGGTTCTGCACTGTATTTCAACAGCGGAATATGTTACTTACCCTACGTGAAAGATAGATCCAAGTCTTAATGTAATCTTCTTTTATTGGCATAACTAAATAAATCTTAGAGTAGTTGTCTATTTTTCTAGCTTACCTCCAGAATATTTTTATTCCAAATACAATGAGGCAAACTCCAAGCAATGAAGACGAGTGTTATTTCAGGTCATGAAAGGCATACATATCTCTCAGACCCACTGTCATTACAGCGTATACTCCTTTGGCTCCTGTTTGATGCTCTTTTTTTGGTGTTAAAATATCTGTCTTCTGGTAAGCTTATAATTCTGGAGGTTTTTTCCTTACACCTGATTTTTTCTTCTGTCTTGACATTTATTTTTAAGCCCTTTCATCCATCAGTATGTTGCCCCTTCTGTTTTCCTCTGTTTCCATGTCTGTATACTTTGTGTGCGGAACTTCTTATTCTTTCCCATCCATTCTATTTTAGCATAAGTGCTTCTCACTTCCTACCCACTCTCAATTTCTATTGATTTCGTTCTCCATTTGTCATCCATATTTCCACTACCCCAATGACTTTTGCCCCTTTATTACCACTCAGCAGCAAAGTAAAATCCACTAGCTTTCCAACCAAATTAGAGAACACACGGGGCAATCAATACCCGTGAGAGAACATTTCATTAGTTCTCTTGAAAATGGGAACTGACAAGGAAGGATAAGGGAACTTCTGGATTTTTTAAAAGATCCAGGATAACATAGCCTAGTCCTCAATAGTTTACAGATCAGTAGATCTGGAAGCAAACCAGACATAGTTTAAAACATTTTCAAAGTCTGCTAAGTAATTGAGACTGAATTGTTCTGCAAGCTGGGATAATTTCATTTCTGGGAGGGCTGAAAAAAACAATATTTCTATCTTCCTCCCTCATAAAACAATCTGTTCCAGATATTCCCCAGTTCATTGGCAACTTCCTAGGAGGGTATCTCTAAAAAGAAATATTGAAAGCTTTGCCCTGAATTTGCAGTTGAGCAGGTGGGCTGTAGGATGGTTTTTGTTCGTAGATATATTTTGGATTGTTTGTGAAAGCTATTTGTTACCAAGCCATCTGATGGACAATTTCTCAATGTGCCATCATGAGTAGAGCATCTGCTCTCATGACAATGTTTCTTCTAATGTGAATAGGCCTAGGAAAAATTCATCACTGCGATGTATTAGTCATGCTGATTAAAAGGTTTGCAAAGTATTTAGAAAGGCAAAAGGGCAATATTGTCTGCTCAAGGGCCCTTTTTCAGTTCTGTACCATGTTTATTACCCTATTTCCTGACTTATCCTCTTCCCTAAAGAAAGTAGCATATCAGTCTTCCAGATCTCAGATTAAAACAATTAAAATAAATTCTTTCTGTCCTCTATATCACTGTGTTCTGACAAAGATTCGTTAAGACTTTTTCTCCTTAATTTGGTGCAGTAAGAGGGCTTATATGTGATAATCTTGCCATTTAAAGCACAGAAATATTGACATGTTACCAGTTTTTGCTATAAACTGTGCTACAGGTGATGATTTTTGAACCAGGAAAACAACAACATAGAAATATGGCATTTCTTATTTTCTTACTCATAGTGATTTGTTTTGTTTTGTTTTGTTTTTCTGAGGGGGAGGTTAGGGAGTCTAGTCACATAATTTTTTCATATCTGGTGGCCTTCTAAAATTTCCCCTTGGGCAGGGAGGAATAATTTACAGAATCATAGAAAAGTTTAGGTTAGAAGGGACTTGTTGAAATTATCTAATACATCCCTTTGTTCCAGCAGGTTCGCATTGTTTAGGACAGCATGCAGTTGGGTTTTGAATATCTCCAGGGATATCTCCACACCCTGTTTTGGCAACCTGTTCCATTGTTCCATCAACTCCACAGTAAGAAAGCATGTTCTTGTTTTCAGATGGAATTTCATGTGTTTTACTATGTGTCCATTGCTTCTTGTCCTGTCGCTGATTACCAGTGAGAAGTCTGGCTGTCTCATGTGATAATCCTGCCATCAAGTGTTTATTCACACTGATAAGATCACCCCTGAGCCTTCTCTTTTTTGAACTAATGAGTTTCAGCTCTCTGTTTTTCCTTACACAAAAGATGCTTTGCTCCCATAGTCATCTAGGTGGCCCTGTGCTGAACTTGGTCCCTTGATTTTCCACAACTCTAGATCACACTGGTCTGCAGGCAAACTATTTTTCTTTAAAAAAACCCTATTATCAGGAACTTCATAACCGCCAGACCTTTTTTTTCTCCATTAAAAATTTTGCAGATATAGATCAACGATTTCAAAGCATTCAAACCCAAACCTTATAACTACATATACAAACTTATAAAGATATTCATGGTTAATATTGTTTCTCTCAATACTACTAGGTAAACAGCAAAGTACTGAAAGAACTACTTATCACTGCACATTGAATGATTTTTGCAGTTCTTCTTTGACAGTGACTTTTTTATTTGGTATCTGTAATTTTATAGTGCTTTTACAATCAGCTTTGAATCAATTTTAGATCCTAAATTCCACATTGAACTCTTGTAAGTAACTTTTTGGGCTCAAATAGAGCTTATGCAGTCTTCTGAATGTGCCTTTACAACGAGACCCACTGTCCTTAAGAGACTGGCACCTGTAAATGCAAACTCAGGGACAACTAGAGAGCACTTTATAGAGCATGTGATATCCTGTGCACCCTGACAGACCTCTGTGCCACAAGGTAGCTTAATATGCCATGAGGCACTCCCAGACAAACCATATGCATGCTGCCTGAGGGCTGTCTACAGGCTATCACTGCAGAAGGCAAGTGCATGTTTCAGGCAGAGTGCCGTACTCGCATCTACTCTTTCAGATTGAAACCACTAGTGGGTTCTGCACAGGTACAGGGTCTGCCAGAACCACAACTCATAGCAGGTTCAGAATATAAATAACTACATAAGACATGATACATCAGGGATCTTCTCACACGAGGAGAAGAATTTTAGTGCTCTCACATGTAAAGAAACAAAACATAATCTTGTCAACTATCATGATTTTATCATGAGTCTCATGGTGTCTGTAGATATTTTTAAGAGCCTTAGGCCTCTGAATCAGGTTTTTTATGAACACTTCTCCCCCTTTTTAAGGTTATTTTATATATATATATAATGTTTCTAATCCCTGTAGTTACAGAAGAAATCTTGAAAATACATGACTCAAGGTCAGTCTCAAAACTCAAAACCAGGGACAAAAAAAATTAGAAGTGGGTTGGTTGTTCTTATTTTTAAATTTGCTATTCTGGCAGTTAATCTGTGCATTTTGAAAATTTGGGCTTGACAATACTGAAAATGCTTCACCTTTTTTGTCACCATAGGATCCTATATACATTCCAATTTGGAACTTGAACTAGCAAAAATGTTAATTATCACGAAGTACATCTAACTTCATAATATAGGACAGTGGTGTCTAAAATGGGATATGCATACCCCAGGGGTTCATAGTGATCTATTGAAGTGCTGGAAGAAAATATGAGAACTTTAATTCATAGATATCTTTATCTAAAAAAACCCCTGAGCTTTACTAGTATTTAATATACGGCTTGTCACTGGCACCCTGGCTCTGTCTGTATGTCAGAGAGTCCTGTGTCATCTAAACAGTCACCAAGGTGTCCTGGGGGAAGAGTGGATGTTCCACAATGTGGAGGAGGTGTCAGTGGTGTCATCAGTTATTCACTCACTTTCAGTGTATTGTGACATATTGCAGTTTATGTGCAGATTTACAGATTATGTTATCTTGCATTAACTAAACTAACCCTCATGAAATGGACTTCGCTTAAACTGAAAACAAAACTAAAAACATGAGCACAAGCAAACGACAAGAATATGGCAGAGGTGACATCTTACTCTTAGTACTATCTCTTTGTCAGTCATATTATAAGGTAAAAACAATGACAATCTAATTAGATGTAATCAGTAAAGTTTAAAGTAATGTGATACTCAACCCAGTACTTCATTAAACATAATGACAAATGTTTAGAAGCCTCTTTTGAGGTTCCTTACTTAGGAGCAAAAGACAAAAATCTAGCATGGCAAAAATGGCTGAAACACACAAAACAATATGACGAAACACACAAAACAATATGACAACAAGCTAAAATGCATTCCTTTGTCAGCAAATACTGCTGGAACATGCAGAGAAAAAAATTGAAGAAACATGTATTACCACAAATCAGGTAACGTAGGAGGTTTCCTACACAATTGACTGAAAGTGCACGTGTTTCTAACATGCCAGTTTATGGTATTTGCTAGATTCTGTTTCAATAATGAAAAACATAAAGAACTACTGTTTTGTGAACCACCAAAAGAAAGATGTACTGGAGAAGACATATTCTCAATGGTAAATAAGTTCTTTAGAAAAAAAATGTTTTATGGAAAAAGACTGTGGAAGTATAACTGGAATAAAAAAGAATTCCAGGGTGAGGTAACAGAGTTAGCAACACACGTGAAATTCATTCACTGATCAGTCATAGGCAAACTGTTCCAGTGAAGAAATAGTAGCCAGCAGTACACAAAGTTCTACAGAATGTCATCAATGTGCTTAATTTTTTTAAAGACATTTAAATAGTAGAAGCTCTACAATACTTTGTAATGAGATGGGGTGTGAGTGTGAAAATCTTCTGTACCACACAGTGCTTTTCTAGTTATCAAAACCAAGAGCTGTCAAAATTAAAGATGAGTTATGCATTTTTCTTTTACAAAAAGACAAGTGTTACATATGCGCTGACCTTTTCTTTGTTGACAAGTGATTGTCAGTAGAATGCTGTGTAGCAGATATTGAAAAAAAACCCAACAGACTTAATGTGTCCCTTCAAGGTAAATGCGACATCAACAATGAATGAGAGAGAACTGCTTTTTTGAAAGAAACTCTTGCTATGCAGAGAGCATTTTGAAAACTGAGGTTTGGAAATATTTTCATCATTATGGGATTTTGTTGCTGAAAACAATGTGTCATCTAAAAATTCTTACATCTGTATACTTTAAAAAACTGGCAACAGTTTTCTAACCTGTTTAAAATTTTTCAAAAGAAAAATGGCAATGGGTTTTGAACACATTTGTGATAAATATAAAAATATAATAATTTCCAATTAAATTGTAAGAACAACTAATTTACATCGGGGTGGATGGAAACTCACTAGTTGAATTTCAATAAAAACCTTTGCATAATTGCAGAATAAGACTAAAATATCAGTGTTGTGATTTAGCAGCACAGAAAATGATGCACTTCTTGCATTTGGATCTTTGTATTGTTGAGGTATCTTTTTCAGCTATGACAGTCATTAAGTATCAAAATAACCTATCAGAAACAGACCTTCAAATTGCTGTATCACAGGGTGTTAAACCAAGAATTAAAAAAATAATGAAACATATTCAGTCATATTTCTGTTACTAACAATATTATTAACAATATATTTTTTCAGTGAGAGCAAAAGGTTTTTTGTGGATAATAAAATTATTTTAAAAATATTGTTAATCCATTTTAAATTTGTATTTTTGTATATGTTTAATAATGTACATAATTACTGTATTGCTTATGTATATAATTTATACATAACTCTATAGCACTGAGAGTGTGCACTTAAAAATTTATACTGATAGGGTTATATGATCAAAAAAGTTCAGAGACCACCACTATAGTCTATAGTGGTACACCTCAGCCCCATATTATTTTACGATTTACTTAGACTTTTCTGTGTATAATGGTTGTTTTCCCAGTTATTTTATTCTTGGTAGGTTCCTGGAAATTGTGCATTTTTAATATCTAAACTAATCATGTGATAGGCGCTACATCTTCTTCCTGACCTTCAACTTTAACCCTCCCTCACTACCCCCATCCCAAACAACCACCTTTGTCTCCCCAAAATGTCCCTTGAAAGTTTTTGGGGAATGTCTGAGTAATTTTCTGCCTATGGATTTTCAGGTCCTCGTGGGCACAGAGCTAAAGGTATCAAGGCACTGCAGGAAAGATTATTCTCCTATGACATAGATTTTTTATTTATTCGAAACCTTCAGTAACAGATAAATTGTATTTAATGGGCTTCTTCCAACTGAAAAGATATTTCAGGTTTTTTTGAAATTCACCGACATCTCAAGAGAAAGCCTAAAACAATACATTAAACCAGAGATTGTACTGAGTAAAGTTCAACAAACCAAAACAAAGAGGGAGGCTGTGAAATCTTTTTAAATTACTAGGAATGATGATGAAATCATCTTGCTAAAAGAAGCGACAGTGTACAGAATGATAAAGGATAACGAGAAGCTGGACTGTAAAACGAGTGATTTGCTAAAGGAATATTTTAAACCCCAAAACTCTAAAATATTTTGTAAATAGATCAAGAGTTATTAAGAAATTCAGTGTTGCAGAGTACTATCAGCTTACATACTTAAAAGACTTCTGGTCTAGCTCATACATTGACAAGTTACAGTATATGAGGACACTTCAGGCAAAAATGTAGATTCATTTAACATCCAAGAGACTATAACATTAAAAAAACAAAACAGCAAAAACCAAACTAGACAGAGAGAATGGGGCATCTAATCACTGTGTTTTCTGTTCCTCAGGGTGCTCACTATAAAAAGAAATAATTGATTTTCCCTCTTAGGTAAATTAGTATAAACTACCCATGATCCTCTACCTTTTCTTTTTTCCCTACTGTACTGTTCATGTAAGAAGTTAAACTGATTCCTCTTTTTCCACTGAGCTGTAAAATTTGGTCTGTACAGCATGAGTAAATACAGGATAGAACAGTCAGTGGAATAAGGCAAGTTAATCAGTTTTTTTCCATCTTGATTACAAGTACATGGTTTTAAACAGACATGTAGTAGTGTTTTATCACAAAGCTAGGAAAACCACTAGGCAAATAAAATGTTTAAAAAAGTAATGTTGTTTGTTTGTTTTGTAAGAAAAAAAGACAATCTACTTTTGCATGTTTGGGAATCTGCTTTGTCAAGTTCAAGGTGTACAAAACATTAAAGGGTCAATAAAAACCTTGCTAGATATTTTGGAAATCAGTTTAGTATGTAAACCCTGCTGGACATTACCAATAATAGGAAACACTGCAATGGTGGAAAAGGGTAACGTAGTCTCAGACAGGAAAGTTACGGTTGGCCATCTGGGATTCAGTCTGCCTCCTGTAAAGAAATAATACCACTCCAGAGAAAGAATCCATAAAAACAAATTGAAAACCTTGCAGCTGGAAAGAACAAGTCAGATATCTAATGGTCCAGAAGTTTTCTTACAGAACACAGAATTGCCTTATGGAAAAGACAATGGCTCTTCCTAATAAATTTACATTTGAAGGAGAATGTAACCCGCTCCCCTCACTCCCCAACCCTCCCCCCCCGCCTTACACCACAGACCCAAAACCAGTAGATTCTTGTATTACTTCAGATTACAGCTTGATCATCAGCTGAAGACATATACTGTAAATAATACATAAGTCTCCAAAAGAAATGAGAAGTAATACGTGTAATGTGTATTATTCCTTGGAATGTTTTTGTTTCTGTTGCAACCTCGAATTACAATGAACATTCTAAAGTAAACATAGGCAAATAGCTACTGAAAAAAAGCGTGAAACAGAATGAGATAGTACTAATGAGAGAAGTATGGTGATGGTCATGAGAACATGCAAAATACTTCAGACAGAAACATAACCATTTTAGAAATAATTAGTCCCTGAAATACATCCAATTCACAAGAACACAAAGGTCCTCCTTTGATTCACAGTACAAGTGTCTGCTGATAAACAGGAATAAACTAGCAATATGAAAGTAAACTTTTCTTTCTACTCTGGTTGTTTGCGTCACCCTGCCTGACAAAAGTGCCCCTGAACTTTAACTGTGGCCTTACCTGTCATGTAATTTGTTTTACTTGAGTTTGTAACTGGAGAATCTCTGTATTGGATCCTACACACCATTACAGCATTTGTGTTACAACCTACGATTTAGCAGGCAACCTCTGCTACAACAGGCGGCTGCACTATGGAATTCAAATGTTTTGACTCAAATGCCTATTTATTATTTGATACTTGAAATATCGTTTTTTTCTGCTTCCCTAACACTTTCTGACCAAAATGACATCATTCAGTTGGTGAGCAGCTGCACGAGCTCCTTTTTACAGTTTCCAAATCAGACTTGGCCTCTAGCTTTCAAACTCAATGGATTATACTGTTCACGTGCCATTCTTTCTTTTATTCCAGACTTCTATCCACTTTCTGTCCATTTTCACCACCATTGATTTTAAGGACATTTTCGTCTCCAGCTTTATTTATTTCCAGTAGTTCCCCTGCACTTCATTACACAACCAACATGAAGTGTGGCTGGAGATAGATTAATCTCTTGAAAAGAAAACATTTCTTGAAAACAGTGGTTCAATACAACTAAAAATTGAGTCAGTTTTGATGTATCTTCACGTTTGAGTCCAATATTGTCCAAACTCAAAGTTTCAGATATTTACTTAAAAAATATAACAAGAAATGAGACCTTAAAAGATATCTTTGAATTAAAAAAAAAGGGAAAACATTTTGCTGGCTTTATATTCCAGGAGGAAAAGAAAAAGAATGAAGTAGCCTTTCTGCCCAAAGAAGGATTTGTATCAGAACACATAGACAAGACACAGAGTCTTTAGATGCACACTCCCTCATTGCATCTTCAACTGAAAACATATCTTTCCTTAACTATTTATATTCCTCTACTGCTCTTGTTAAACTCTCTCCACTCAAAATGCTAGGTAAAATGAAACTGAATTCCCCCTGCCCCCCTGCCCTTGTCAGAAGAGGCTTATAGATCCTTTTGATGCTAGTTCTGCTTTGTGAATGAACTGACATGTCTTTTCATACTAAATCTTTGATTTACATTTACAAATTATGTGTCCTATTGTACTACTGTTCTTTATGTTAATAATCGATTTATTTTTGAAAACGTAATTTTTTTCCTTTAAAGAATACTTTCCTTGCAAGGATAACAAGGTGTTAAATATCCACCGAGCAAAGGATACTTTTGTCTTTATGCTTCCCCATCTGACAGCCTGAGAACCACTTCCTGTTTGCATAAAAAGAAATCATAGTACTGTTTGTACAATCCTACCAGAAGGCGATGCTATGAGAATAAGATTTTAAAAATCCTTTTTGCATTTTTTCACATATATTCTGATTTATATTTAATAGCATTCCTGGCAATACTGTAAATAGACTGCAAACAAAATTTTTGAAGTCTTTTAACTTTGACCATAGTTTTTATTTTACAAAAACAGCAGCAGTTTGGAAGAGGATCTGCAGGTGACTGAAGAAAGGCTGTTCTCCCCTGCTACACATACATTTTGAGTCAACACATCACACTTCTTCCTTTTATATGTAGAAAACAAAATAAATTCTGTAAAGCATATACTCTTTAGCTCTTCCAAATCTTGCAGCTAATGCAGACATTCCTTATTTTAAAGTGTTAATTAGTGGAAGGCTCCTTTTGCTACATGGAGTAAAAGAAGCTCCCTACAAGCCTAAACAACATGATAAGATTTTTAGTCTTTTAGAATATTATGATGGAAGCATGACAGATGTAATATGTAACAAGTGTATTATTCCGTGTTAAATATATTTGGAGTACTTTAGAAAAGAAATTCTGTATTTGCTTTTGTTTCAGAAATGCCTGAGGCACCAAAGGATGTTTAATTCCTAGACTGCACTGAAAGAAACAAGAATTGGTCACCTATCTGTCCTGAATGATTTGTGTCTCACTCAGAACACAGATTTGATAAACAGATTCAGTTAAGCTTCAGTGGTTTTCCACAAGATAGTGTTAGAAGCTTTTTTTACTCTTGAAAACAAAGTTAAAATCCTAGATCTTTGAAAGTACTTTTGAAAATATCATTCTTCACCTCTTTTAAATTCTATGCAATATTTTCAAGTGTAACAATTGGAAGATAGTTGAAACTTGCGCTTCCACCTCTGTCTAGGACCCCTAGCAAACATGTCCTTTGTCTTCCTCCTCTTCCCCCCTCAGAGTAATGGTGGTTGAGAAGTTTGAGGCGTTTAAAGCTAGTTTTCGTTTTATGGAAGACTGAGATAAAATAAATTAGACAGCTGCTTTTTTTAAAAAGGTTCTTCAGGGTGCCCTGGCAGTAATTGGAATTTGGAAATGGGAAAAAAGTTGTGTTTCAGAAACAGAAGGGTGTGTGAGTTCAGATAGCTAATGCAACTGTGCTCTCACTTCTCATGAATCCTCTTGCTAAATGTTGAAAGTAAAAGGTATTGTTCAGAAGAAGCATGAAGTCTTCCCAACAATGCTGTGAGTTGAATGAAATAATAGGTTAAAGTATGATTTCAAAGAAATTTTGGCTTTTCATATTGAAGACCTGGTATTTTAAGGATCGGCTATAGCAGGCTGAGGAACACAACCAGAGCTCTCAATTATATTTGGAAGATAGGCTTAGAATCATAGAATCATAGAATTACCTGAGTTGGAAAGGACCCAAAAGGATCACCGAATCCAACTCTTATCCCTACACAGGACACTCCTAACATTCAAACATTCACACCATGTGATTGAGGGCCTTGTCCAAATGCTTCTTGAATGCTGGCAGACTGGGTGCCATGACTGCTTCCCTGGAAGTTGTAACTTCAGTGACTTATTCCAAAAGCCCAATGAAGATTTGAAAGTTTATGGAAAAAATCAGACTAATAGAAAACCCAAACAAGCAAACCCCAAACAAACAAAAAAAACAAACCGACCAAACCCAAAACTCCCACAGCCCTAATAAGCAAGAAGAATCTTTAAAGATAATTCTAGGTAAAGTGATCTTTCCTGCACGTGGCAGAAAGAGCTACAATGGCAGAAAGACCTACCCAATCATCAACAAGCATGAATGAAGGTGTCACTCTTTTTACATAATGAATTCTCTTTGCTCTTGAAAATGAAAGGAACACGTGTGCAAAACTGACAAAGTAGGATAAAGATAAAGCACGGAACCTTAAGTAATATGTAGAAGACAGTAAAGGGAACAATGGAAATTTTAAAAGATCTTTAAGGCTTACCTTCAATTAGCAGGTTACATCAGGAGGAGTACGCGTGGCCCTTTGTTGCTGCCATGATCTTTTCAGACACACATACATAGTAATATCTATAGCTGCCTGGCAATAAGAAAAGGGAACTGAGATTGATGTGAGCATGATGAGCATAAGGAATGGAACTGTTTGTAGATTAATAATACTGCTGACCCAAAAGTAAGATGAAGAGGTGAACAGCTCTGCCCGGATACTAGTGCCCAAAAGAAATGTCAAGAAACAACCAGCAACTGTAAATAAAAACTGTATTGATTGGATTGAATAATTGAAAATAATGTTTTACTAAAACCAGGGCACTGGGTCAGAAAGCCAGCATGAAAAAGAGAACTTTCTGTTCAGTAGAAAGATCCACAGAATATCCCAGAGGAACCATTATCAGTAGAATCAACTGCTATTCAGAAATAAGTACGATATCCTGGGAGGAAGTATTGCAGTCTTGTTCTCAATGCTGGAGCTTAGGATAACTTAAGTTACACTCTGTACCCTGTTATGGACTGTGATTAACGCGGTGCCTTCCTTATCAGTGACCTGAGTCCTGCACAGTTACCTTTCAGATACGTGCATTATGTAACTGTGAGCATGACTTCACAGGTGTAGCTGTGGCGTGGGCTATAGACAACTGACATGTCATGTGTGAGATGCATGTGTTTTGGATATTATTATTGTTGCTTGAGTGGTATTTTTTCGTAATTATAGCTATTTTTTAATTATATTATTGATTTTAGAGAAATATTTGAATTAAGCAAGGGTTCAACTGTTTCTCTGGTATTAGTGCCCCTATGCTAATCAATTAGCTGTGACAGTACACAATAACATAAGTTTCTGCATGGGCAGAAGGCAGTAAAGGTATTGAGAGCCTCAAATCTGTCCTAGCGTTCCAGTGCTACAGCTGCCCTATGTAAGTTATGCAGCTGACATCCAAATGCAAATCATTCAGCAACTATACCACATCTAATGATTGGACTAACTAGCTTGCCCGTGGGTAGCAGTCAAAATATGACTCATACTAATGTTGTGATAATAACCTGCTCCTTTTAGAATTTAGATACCTGACATGTTAACCAACTTCCAAAAGAGTGCCCAAGGTAAGAGTGAAATTAGCCCAAAATACATGGCGAGGAGTGGGAAAGATTCAACACTTTGTACTGCTGCAAAATATGGAACAAAATTCCAACTCTTCTCAACTAAGAAAAGTGAAAAAAACTTATCAGCCCTATGAAACATTGCACCATGGAACCTTTCATCTGAAGCAGAAAAACTTATTGAAAGTGGAGGAGAACCAATACAGAGTTGGAGAGAGTTGTTTCTTGATACACCAGACGAGCTCTGGAGGCAATAGTTAAGAGTATCTGAGAAACGGGGAGGAGTGAATGAAATGCAGGGGAAGTGTGACTTTCTACATGGCACTAAATTACTGTATTTTCTGAAGAATTGATATTTCATATGATGTAAGGCAAAATAAAACAATAAAAAATAAAACTAGCACTAGATTTCATTGGTGTAACATAGTTCACTTGAAGTTGTGCCAGTTTACACTGAGATATACATTGCTTAATATATATATATATAAAGTTTTCCTGGACCTAATTACCAAATAGTTGGATAATTAATAAAATAGTCATTGTCTGGTATAAAAGAGGGGCTGTGTTCTTTCTGGTGGTTTACTTCTTGAGGAATCAAGATCTACACATACACGTGTTTTTTAATGTTTACTTAATGCTTAAGAACTCTCAGGGTGCACTTCCTTTTACTCCTTGAGAAGCAAGGCACAGACAGGGAGCACTGCATCAATTAGAAGTTCCTCTGGTGTACACAAAATGTTACTGTTTCTTCTTTCAAACTTACATATGGATTTAGGTGATTCCAAATTAAACATAGAGCACAAATAAGGAGCTCATCTTACTGCTCAGATAATTGTGCTTCATCAATATCAATTAAAAAGAAATCTTGCAAATTGATTTCCTCTATTTTTGCTTGTGATAGATTTGGTATGAAGCTCACTGAAGTCATATTCCCACAGTTTCCAGTTAGGAAATGAGAGAAGGAGAAGTAAGACATTGTTAGTAATTCTCAAAGCAATTGTTTACTTTTCAAATATTCTCGCTGAAAGCATGGAAACTGTTCAAGAAATAAAAACCTCCTGTATTTTTACACCTTGGCCAAGTGTTGATTGGCATTCTGCCTTTCTGAAGTTAATGTGTCAAGTTTCATTTCCCTTAATACAGCAGTATTTTGGATGTATCTACTCAGGTTAACCTCCAGAATTACTTTTTGATATTTTTAGGTGCTAAAATCTACATAAAAGCAGTAGTATGTATCTCTTGCTTATACAGCCTGCAAAACAATAGGAAGGCAAAAGGAAATGTGCAAACACTCTAGCTGTAATAGAACATGATTGGAGTTTAATTATATAAAAGTTATTGTAAGTATTAATGGGTGTTACGGTAATGGTGCTTGAAAACCCATGTAGATTTATTAAGAGGTTTTTCTCCTTCCTCAGTTTTACCTGTGAATTAGTTACATTCTTAATAACATTCCCAATAATAATAATAATAATTTATGAATAAAAGTCAAAATGCACATTGTACTTTTGCCAAATATCATAGCAATTCAACAGAATTAATGCAGAAAGAGAAACCTGTTCTAAAATAGGCTCATGTAAAAGTAAAAAATTGAAATGTTCTAGTCTATGCAGTTTATGTTACAAAGAAGGTACTATCTTAGAAGATGTACTTGAAAACTACTGTAATTTTGGCTAATTCTGCCCTCCATGTTTTTTGTTGTGTCTGAAGGGTAAAGTTGTGTTTATAGAAAAGGGACAGAAGTCCCAATGAACTGTTCTGCTTTTCCTCATTTTTAAGGAATTACACGGGAAGAATTAACAATAAAATTAGAGAAAGTTAATACTTGCTAAACTCAGAACATAGATGTAAAAATTACTCAAGGTCCAGTATTTCTGTCATATCTTTTTCAAATAGCTTGCTCAGTTTTCAGAAGTTTGCTCAGTGCTTTGCACACAGATGCTGGACTCTTACGTAGCTATAATCAATGACTCCATCAACAACTTATAAGACAGTCAGGAGTTGGTTTCTTTGAAAATTAACATGACAGCTTAGACTCAACTATGCAACTATGTTCAAAATAGGATTATAAAAGTAAGTGTGTTCTGCACACTGAAGAACTTGTACAGGGATATATGGCCTCTAATGTCTTAGGTCAGTCTGAAAGTCAGCTCACCAGAATATGAAACACAATCTAAGCCCCAGGCTGAGACATTAGAAACTGAACACAGTTATTGGAGGAGAAAAGAGACTTCACAATACAAATTATATTAATCCAGAAGTTTAGATGTGGGTATCCCCCCCATTTTTTTTAGCTTCTAGAATTCTAAGCAGACCGTAATAGAAGGAATACTAGCTGTTTCATTTCTGTCTGCTTTTCTATGGGAGAAAGCTGAGAGATTTTTGAAAAATAACGAATTTGAAAAAATAAAAGTCAGAATTTTCAAACACGATGTCCACTTCTGGAAACCAAATATTATGTATTTTAGATAAAATTTTGGCAGGTGCTGAATGCCTTGCTGCCATGTCCAGTTTTGTCCGCCTTACTCTAAAGGTCATAGCAGCCAACCACTGACTTGGCTGTTGTTTAGTACTGCTTTCTCACAGATGTATACAATTTCAAGAAAACCTCAGAGAACTGTAGATTAGTTTCTAAATTAAATAATGGGTTAGTATATGCCATCTAATTCTGAATAATTGTGTGAAAAAAGACAGTATAAAACAAGCAGAGTAAATGTCAAGTGACATTGCAGGAAAAATTTCTGTGTTATCTAGATAGCAATAATAATTTAATGCAATCCATTAAGCCCCAATATAATTTCATATCTTAAACTGAACTTGTAACATATTGGAGCCCCACTGTGAACTACAACATATTCAGAAGAAACTAATCCATAACTCAGAAATGGAAGCTCACTCTGACAAAATAAAGGGAGAGAAGAGTATGGGAACTAGATTCTGTACCATTACTCAGGCTTAGCTGTAGCTGAGCTGTAGGGTTATTTGAGGAATACAATATAGCTGAATATATGTTCAAGGGGTAGAATAAGGCCACACAGACAATACTACTGCCTATATGACAATAAAATATGAAGCTGCAGGGAAAAAACCTCAATGCAAACTTCAGACAGCAGCAAGACAACGCATACTTTTAATGAAATGTCTGATAATGCAATTCAGCACCTAAAACACTGGTATATTATTTACTCAATATGAGCTGATATATTTATGCTTTGACATTGGATTGGAGAGGGTAAAGAGAAAAGGTATTAGAAACGGACTAGATAAAGAGAAAAGCTGGAATTAACATCTGTTTACACAGGTAGAAACAGCAGAGCTTTAAGAAAGACCTAGATAAATCTAGAAGTCAGGAGCATCATTTGTTCAGTAATTTGAAACACAATTCACATAAATCCTAGGCTAATGTTTTATACATGTACACTTACACAGAATAGAAGTGTATTTTTGTTTCATTTTTTTTCATTATATTAACTATTTTAGTATCTCCTGTGTAGTACATATTCTCAATAGTGTTTTCAGCAGCACTGTTACAGGGGCAACAGTGATTGTTCCCTACTCCTCTCACCCCCAAGCATACCTCAAGGATAGGCTTATTAATTTACAATATTTACTATTCACTGCTGTTGTGGAAAGCTACTTCTCTGGAATACATGGGAAAACCAGTAAGCTTTTGAGAAATGGACTTCACTTGAGGGAAGATCTTTTTATGTAGGTATTTGTGGATAAATAGCACTGAAACAGCTTTAATTAGGCCTATCCTTCCCTTACAATAACTCATGAATAAAAATGAACATTTTTTTGTCTCCATGGCAACTTTTCCTTATGAGACTTTTCAAAGAGTTTCTGTAGTAAGAATTTTGTTACTCAAAGATGTGCAGAGTGGAAATCCTCAACTTCCACACTCCAAAATCCAATCCAATTCTCAACATCAAGCTCCCTGATTCTTACAGACACATTTGAGAAATAACAAAATGAACTAAATATTTTTAATATTAAACAAAGACCATTCAAACTGTATTTTCTATGTCAAAATATGAACATCTAAAAGGTTCACCCCAGAAGTGAACATTAATTGGAGATAATGGCAAAACCTTTTATATACCTGGAGAAATACTTGTAGACTAAAGTGCTTCCTTAAAGAAAAGTAACTGCTTCAAGAAGCCACCTAATTTTTAACCCTCCTACTGACTGGGTTTCTAAGGTCTTAACCCTGATTCTGTGTCAAGTGCCTTTTGCTGATGATAATTCTTAACTCAAAAAGCATTCTGTTCTACTTGTAATAATTTTTTACAACTTCTTTTTAAGATTGAACAGAAGAGAAAGGATAGGTGAGGGACACAGGAAACAATATTTATATTGATTTAGTTTTTCAGAACCTTGTTGTGCAGAGCAGCAGCCTTTCTTATTGGTCCTCTTTACAACTGGATTCCTCAGGTCTTCTGTCTCATGCTCTAAGTCACTGTTCTTTCATGGACTCAAGTTTATTGTTTTCATTAAACGCAAAAATAATTACTCTGTTGCAAGAAGAAAACCTAGGAGTCCTTCTAGACACAATAAAATGCTCCATTTCTGTTTCCCTGAAAAAGCTACTGGTGGTAGTAACACTAAGATTATGGTAGTGATGGTGGGAACTGTGATGAAGCTCCTTAAGAGGACCAATTCACTGATTGCAGATCTGAGGTGAAAGAGAATACCTTTGTACATGTAGAGCTTTGTACACCAACTTGTTCCCCATTTCAGTTGATGATTCAGCTATTTAATAGTTTGCTGATGCTTATGAAAGTAGCCTAAGAATGGAGATAAGAAGAGGAGAAGGAAAACTAATATGACATCGTAGGAATATATTCTCCCGTGACAGAGTTGTAGAGCTTTCACAGAAACATCTAACTCTACCAGGAAAAGGAACAGAGAGGTAACTAAAAAATTCTGTCTTTCAAAGCTCTCCAAATCAAAACCCTCAATGCTTGGATATGCTGACTTTTGCATATTGCAAAACAAAAAGTCATGCAAAGTAAATACTGTACAGTAACTACAAAATAGTTCAAAGTGAACCACTTTCGAAATGCCACAATGTAAGAGTCATCACCACGTTTCAACAGAGAGATTTTGAAGATGTACCTGTTGTTTGGTTCTGCCAAAAGGTAAAGCGATCCTAAAGGAACATGTCCACAGCTTTCAAGGATTTTTCAGACAAAGTCTACTCCAGCCTGAAAACTGTTCCACCTGTAATGTGCCAGGCATGGTTTGTACACATGCTTTAATGCCATCACATGTTGTTCAGGTGGACAGTCCAAGTTTTAACTGTTGTTGCTTTGAAAGATCAAAGTTCTTCAGTGCTCATATATGCTGTCACATACATTAAGTTTCTCCCTGGAGCTCCTGGCTTTTGAATCTTTGCATGGCAGCATGGATTTAGGGGTTTTCCTCCCATTTAAATTGATACTTTGACCATAACTAATGTCACCTCCAAATGCTGCACCCTAAATAATATGATGTTCTTTGGTTAGAGGAATAGTTAGTAGAAGGAACATAAAATTAGCTTTATTTTTGTGATCTTAAAGAGGACAGAGATTGAACTATATTTATTTGCTTCATCTACTAAGGCATAGAGCAACTGTAACTCCCACTGAACTTCAACAGATGTGGCGGTTCAACACCTCTGAAAGTGAGACTTTTATAATGTTTTTCCATTGTTTCTAATGCCTCCAGAGAAGCCTGAAAGAGAAATCTGTTTGAGCTCTGGAGTGTTTTCTTTCATAATCCACATGTTCAGCTTTGTTATTGTTAGTGGCCTCATGAGCCTTTCTATGCTGATAACAATTCACATAATGATCTGGGGGAAAATGGAGTATTTTTAATAAAGGATTACACTGAGGTTATAGAAAGATATAAGACAAAAAATAATTCAAAGGGGAATCTAGCAAACTTGACAATGTCCCTTTAATTTACCCAGCTTTTAGAGATAAGCCAATTGGTGGGTGTGTTTATAGTAAAATCAAAAGATGAGAGATTTAAGCTGAATTCCTTATTCTCTGAAGAGTTTTTGTTTGACCTTGAGTAAGTCACCTCTGTTCTCTGTACCCCCAGTCTATTTAAGCTGTTTTGTCTATTTAGGCTATACAATACTGAAAAATAGTCAGTTCTGAACTTCGAAAAAGCACCCTCCTTTTATGTGTGCTTCATCATTGTTGTAACACAAATGTTATAAACTCTTATTCAGACAGTGAATAAGATAAAAATTGAGAATCGCATTCATCTGACAAAACAGTTTATTTACTGTCATTTTAGTAGTGGCAGCACATCATCTTGGCCTCTTTCTATCCTAGCACAGCTGCTACACTTATTAGGCAAGCAAGCTCTTGCAATCAGCCACTTAAAGTTGTTGGTACATCACAGTTGTGCTCAATTTATCTGTTTAAGTTTATTCCTGAGTATGCTGGCCTCTTTCTTTCCCCTAAAACATTTGAGATAAGGGCTACAGATACATAAAACTGGCAATATTACGTGTAATGAATTCAATTATGGGATAAATGTTTCCGGTTTTCTTTTAAAAGGGAAAACTCAGGGTGCTGTGAGCTTACCAGTTCCAGTTCTCCAGGTCTTTTCCATTCAGAATTGGCGTATGTATGCGGCCCGCTTGAAAATATTTTGCGTTTTCTTTGCTTTCAAGAAATTTATATTGTCACAAGTACTCTTTCCCATTGTAGACCAGTTGTGATTGACAACACTATTCGGGCAGTACTGAAAGCTAAATTAATATAATTGCACTGTTATCTCTTTAGAAATGGAAACTTGGAGTTATGGTAAGCAGGCAAAAGGAAACCTCAGTGTTAAGTGTCCAGTTTATGGGCTATCTGGTTCTCCTCTTAGTAATACTGATTGTACTGTCATGCAGCAAATTAAAAATGAAAGTATTAAAACAGAAATCCATTTATAACACAAAGGGCGATATCTCCTGGGATCTTTGTGCAGAGAACTACTGCTGTCAGCCCTTCCATGACAGATTTGGACAGTGTGCAGCTCTGAATATAAGGTCTACAAAACATAGTTATTTGTGTGTTACTTCTCAGTAAAAGTTTTACTCTATCCCTGGCTCAAAGGTTAAGTTTTTAAATAAGTATCCCAGCAGTATCAGAAAGGTTTTATTTATATCTATTAGGATTGTAGGGTTTGGGGTTTTTTATGTTAGATTGAGGGGGTTTTTTTCAATTAACTTGAGCCCTAATTCTACAAAGTGACACAATACTGACTATTCCAGTGTTCCGATTCCAGAGGATTTTCTCCCATAAATGACAGCAAAGACTAGTAAATTGTAATAAACACAGTAACAGTAGCCAGAACAACTATCCAAGAATTCATATGAAAAAAAATGATACTGAAAAGTTTTAGATATACGATCTATAAACTGACTTTACCATGAAATCTAACTACATATCTGCTAAAATACACTCATTTACCTTTTTGACTATTGAGCTGTTTCCATTACTTCTGATATATAAAATCACACAAGAAAAAAATAACCAAAAAATTTCCCACAGTTTGTGAGAAGTAGAATAATTCTCGGGAAGGATAACCCAGGAGAGCCATTTCTGAATCTGGTACAACATTATTATTTTATTACCCATTTTTGATGCATATTTTTTTCCCCAGTCTACTTATCTAGTCATGGGTATTTGTTTTTAGTATTGTTTCAATGTTTTTTTTTTAATCTACTTCAGTTTCTTTGGAAGGTGCTAGAAAATATTGTGAAAATATTGTCCTTAAAAGTTTATTTTTCAATGCTATTTATCGATTTATATTGATGGTAGTGTGGAGGGGTTTTTTTTTATTAGGTGTCAAAAGTGTTGCCTTATTGGGTCAATCCAAGAGTCCGTGTTGCCTGTTGTCCCATGTCCAGCAGTTGTTAACTGCTGATGATCAGGGAAAGTACAGCACATTACACTAAGTACATGACCATCCTTGCCTTGAGTATTCTTCAAGCCTCTAAGCCTCTGAGACTTAAGATTTTTGCTTGAAAGAGTGCTTGGTCTCTAGATGTAGGAAATCAAGCAGGGAAGGGAAACACACAAGTGTGGCTGAGTTGAGTCCTGCTGGCCAAGCTGAAAAGCAAGAGGGAACTGCACAGGCAGTGCAGGCAGGGACGGGTAACCTGGGAAGAGTATAGGGATGCTGCCTGGTTGTGTAGGGATGGGGTCAGGAAGGCCAAGGTGCAGCTGAAGGTGAACTTGGCAAGGGAAGTGAAGAATAACAAGAAGGGCTTCTATAGATAAGTCAACCAGAAAAGGGAAGTTGGAGAAAGTGTAACCCCACTTGTGAACAAAAATAGTGACCTCATATCAACAGACGAGGAGAAAGCTGAGGTACTGTCTCAGTTTAAAGAAAAACTAAGATGCGTATCTGAAATTAAGAGGTTTTAATCAGGAAAAAAATGAATAGAGAAGGATAATAGTTCTTAACTACAAATATATATTTATATAACCAAAACCAGAACAGAACACACAACAACATCGTAACCAAAAAAAAACCTTAACGAATTAAGTTCTATCTCTGCTCCTTTTGGTGCAGTTACAGTTATGGACAGCAGGACATGGTGTCGCCCTCTCCTTGTCATTTTATTTGAAAGCGTTGGGGGGAGGATGGGTAGAGGTGAGGGGAGGGTGTACGGTAGCAGCTCCTCTGCAGGTGACGTCAGCCCCCAGGGAGTCTGCAGCAATTCCAGCTAGTGATGATCACGCTCTCTCCAAAGGACAGCACAGGGCACGTAGAGCTGGGTCTGAGTCAAAGGAGCTCCCACTCACAGCAGCTGCCGAGCAGAAGGGGCTCCAACTGGAAGAAAACTCTCGCCATGCTCCGCCACCTCCCCTCCACCCAGCCATCAGGCTGGAACTCAGAGCGATCAAACCACCTCCTGGGTCCTAAAATCCCCTGGGTTGGCAAGGGATATAAAAATTCCCTGAAAGTTTTGAAACTACAACAGGTACTCCATGACTGTTTTACCTCAGTCTTTACATGCAACTGCTCTCCTCACCCCTCCTGGGTCAATGAACAACAAGATGAGGACTAGGGGGATAGAGTCCCTCCCACGGTAGTGGAAGATCAGGTTCGTGACCACCCGAGGAACCTGAACATATGTAAGTCTATGGGACCTGGTGAGATATATCCAAGAGTCCTGAGGGAATTGGCTGATGTGTTTGCCAAGGGGGAGCAGCTTTAAATTAGAAGAGAGAAGATTTAGATTGGCCATTAGGAAGTAATTCTTCACAATGAGGATGGTGAGGCACCGGCACAGGTTGCTCAGGGAAGTTGTGGATGCCCCCTCCCTGGAAGTGTTCAAGGTCAGGTTGGATGTGGCATTGAGCAGCCTGGGCTGGTGGGAGATGTCCCTGCCCAACTAGATGATCTTTGACGTCCCTTCCAACCCAAAACCATTCTATGATTCTATGAAACATGTTCTGGACACATCTTGAGGCTTTGAATTTGTAAGAAAATAAAAATTACAAGCATTGACGTAACGATCAGCTTTTGTCTGTATGTCTTAAATATCATCTTGGTGCAAGGCTGTGTGGGCTTGGGGCTTTGTGCAGTTTGACAGCAGCAGAGGAGAGAGGGGGAGATGGAGGAGTGGGCACTGACCCCCCCCAACCTACTCCTTTGGTACCATTCCTAGTGTCCAGCGAGCTGTCCTGAACTGCTGTGGTGAAGTTAATTGCACACGCTGAAGAGCCAGGAGTGCCCCTGACTGCACATGGACTCCCACAGGACTCACACAGACGTTATTCTGGCAAGGGTCTGTTGAACTCCCAGTGACCCCTGGAGCCCCCAACCCCAATTCAAGAACTTTCCCAAAGGAACTTCTGTGTATTCCACAGTTCAAAAACTTTCCAAGCAGAGATAGTAGCAAGGTACAGCAAGACCACTCTTCATATGCTAACAGGGGACAGAGTTCCTCTAAATAATCCATGCCAAGAAGTACGCGTGCACACCCTCTGCCCTGTGGGCCACATTTTCTGAGGAAACCTGTGTTGGATTTCATTGGTATGGTCATTATTTTTATGTTATGTGTCTCTTTTTCTTACACTACTTTCCTTTTTTGTCCCTTTCTGACTTATTATCTTCTTATCCTTTCTCTTCTATTCTACTTCACCTTTTTGTTTTCCTGGGTGCTTTGGGGTGAATTTGGTTATATCCAAGTTCTTGTAAACTGCTTGTTACTTTGACTGTGTTCAAAGTACGGGTTGGAATCTGAGTTCTAGCTTTGACTGAGTTTAAAGAGCTGCAACTTTGTAAATATGGAAACATTGTGTATACCCCTGAAGAGATTTGTCATCACACTTTGGACTTCCGTGCAAACATACAAAAGAAACTTACCCCACTCCCTGTCTTCATACTGAACAGGTCTGTTGGGGCTGGGTCATAACAGTTGGAGTTCTTTAAAAATGAAAAATACCAAGTATTAAGCCTTCATTTTTGGTGACTATGACATGCTTTCTGAATACTGAGAATGAGCTAATATATTTAAATAGAACATGAGCATCACATTTCTCCTTTTCTAGATGAAATCTACAAGAAATAAAATAAACCTTTTCAAGGCTCATATCTATTTTTTAAAAGATATTATCACACTAAGGCAAATGTTTTTAAAATTAAAATATTTATCAATATAACTTGTGTGAAGGCCTCTCAGATTTTGTAGTTACATATTCACTCTGCTTTTCAATGGGTTCTGATGTTGCTAGCTGACACCTTTCCTTTGGAAACTGTCTTTCTCTTCATATGGATTTGACGGTATGTTATGTGATCCAAAAGCTTGTCAAATTCCCTACCTATTTTGTTTTGTGTATTTCAAATAACTATGGATAATGCACTGTTAAAAGAAAGTTGGTACCTGTTAACAGCACAGTGAGCTCCAATATGCACTGGAGACTACCCAACGGGAAAGCAGCTTGACAGAAAAGCGTCTGGGGTCATGGTGGACACCAGGTTGAACATGATCCCTGTGCCTTTGCTGTTAAGAAGGCCAACTGCACCCTAGGCTGCATTAGGAAGAGTGCTGCCAGCAGGTCAAAGGAGGTGATCCTTCCCCTCTACTTGGCACTGGCAAGGCCACACCTGGAATGCTGGGTCGAATTTTGGGCTCTTCAGTGCAAGAAAGAGATGGACATACTGGAGATGGTAAAACAAACTGAAGATAATGAAAGAACTGGAACATCTCTCCTAGAAGGAACTGCTGAGGGAGATGGGGTTATTTAGCCTAGAGAAAAAAAGTCTTGAAGGGATCTCGGTTATGTATATAAATAGCTGAAGGTAAGGTGCACAGTGAGGGGAGCCAGGTTCTTTTTGATGGTGGAGCAACAGGATGAGAATCAATAGGCACTAACAGAAGCACAGAAGATTCATCTGAATGTTAGGAAACACTGTTTCAGTGGGAGGATGACCAAGAACTTGCATAGGTTACCCAGATTTATGGACTCACCATCACTGGAGATATTAAAAGCTGTCTGAACATGGTCCTGGGCAAACAGCTCTAGGTGTGCATGCCTGAAGAGGGTAGGTTGGATGAGATACCCTGCACAGATTCCTGCAAACCTCAACCAGTCTGCGATTCTGTAAAAAGATCTTAACTGCTGAGGTCACAACCCCACTTTGATACTCCAGCCCTTCAGCAAAGCTCTTGTGCCTCCACACCACCACAACCAGCCCCAGTGAGCAAAGATAATAACTCTGACATCTCAACTTTGTGACAAACAAGCAGCAAGTCTTACTTGCAGATAAAACCCATACAATTCCAGCTGCTGATTCAGTGACATTGTGGAGGCCTGTGTCTTTACTTCAAGCAGGCAGCTAGAAATGCTAAGCTTGTTGTAACCTTAAGTAATACTTGTAGGACTGAGTACTGTATGCTAGATCAGATCTCTGTTGCCCTCAAAGCAAGTCAAATCCTAACAGGTATGAAAGAAGCCAAAGCAAATCAGTGAAGAAAGTTCATCTTGGTGATAGCAATTAATTTGACTAAAAGTCTCCTAAACGTCTGGACGTTCCTACCATTCCAGTAAGTTGAAGCTAGTAAGAGTAGTAATTCCCACTGAAACTTCTGAAGGGAAAAAAAAAATCCAACAGAAAATCAAAACTGAGCCAAGCAAGGAAAACAAAAAATCCTCAAAAGCAGTCAAAAATCCTGTATGGAACATTACAAGACCTTTGGGTTGAAGGCAACCAGTGTCAGCTTTCCAACAACAACAAAACCAAAATGAAGTGTGTAGGATAAATTAATTTTGGTTGTTTTATTTTTTTCTCAAAACAATTCATTTCCAGATAATTTTTTTATTCTGGATAGGTAATCCATCACCGTCAATTTAGCTTCTCCTATGTTATGCAACAGCTTGCTAGGTTCAAGCATTTTCATGTTATTTGCAATAGTTGATTTTTTCTGTAGAGTAAAAATTCACAGATTTTGCTCCTTCATTTGTGTTTTTGATTTCAATTAAAAAGCATGTTAATTTTTTCCTGAGAACAGTAATAGTAAGAAGAAAAAAAAATGGCAGAAAGGAAATACATGGTTATTTGACTTATGGTTATTACTGAAATCAACAAACACACTAATCAGAAAACAGTCAATGAAAAAGACATCTCCATGTAGTTCAGTTTTGAGGGTAATGCACTAAAAAGTGAAAAATAAAACAAAATAATTAGTGAAAAAACTAAAAATATTGCTTTTCTGTTTATTTGTTTGCTTGCTAGGTCCTAAATGCATTTAAAATCTGTCATGTATTTCAAGAGAAACAGAAGGGAATAGAAGAAAAACCTGCAGAAAAGCTAGGCATAAGTGAATAATACACAGTCCAGCAAACTATCTAAATTTGAGTGGTACTCTAAGGCGTGCCCTTTTGATCTATCAGAAGAGTTAGGCTAAAAAAGTGACACTGCTGTGTAATTCTCTTTACTATTTCTTTAAAAAGAAAAAGGTAAGATATTCCAATGAGACGCTAATATTTCCAGACTGATGGAGATGAGGGCGCAAATTAAAATAAAATAAATTGCAATAATATCAAATTAACATTATAACTCTGAAGAAAAAAGGTAGGAAATTGTGTTTTCTCATTTGTATATAAGACAGCTGGCGGGTTCATATCTTTAGGCATGGCATTTAATAATTTCCGAGTTGGGTTTTTTTTGTCAGTGTGTCACATTCCTGCCCTACTTGTACACTAGAAAATGTGTGGGAAGACAGCAAAACAGGTATACTAGTGTAGTACTGACCTACAGCAGCTCCATTTGAGCAACTGCTTCAGGATATGCCTCAAGCAACTGTCATATGTTAAATACTCATAGGAGGGGAAAAGTAATTTTTCCAGCCTGAAAGTTTTATCAGATTCTCGGCTATGGTTGCTCCAAAGACTGACTCAGCAAAGCAGATATCAGGTAAACATTTTCATGAGCAGGTTAATTGGTTTTTAAATTCAAGAAAAGCCAGAAAAGCCAAGCTGTCCTGGTTTAGAGTACAGAGCCAGCCATAAGACAACAAAAAGTGTGTCATTCCATGCAGAAAAATGCATGCAGATGCGTGATCATGAGTATGCAGTGAAAAAGGAAGAGAACTTGATCTATTTCCTCAATAGAGGTAATATCTCATAGGAAAATTCTGAAAGGACAACAAATTTATCATATAATCATAGAATAGTTTGGGTTGGAAGGGACTTTAAAGATCATCTAGCTCCACCCCCCTGCCATGGGCAGGGACACCTCCCACCAGACGAGGGTGCTCCAGGCCCCATCCAACCTGGCCTTGAACACTTCTAGGGAGGGGGCATCCATAGCTACCCCGGGCACCCTGTGCCAGGGCCTCACCACCCTCAGCATGAGGAGCTGTCCTTCTTGCTGAGGGAGAAAAAAACATGCGGGCAGAACACAGTGGAAGAAAAAAACATGCAAAAATAAAAGAAAAAGAGAAAAAAGAAAAAAAAAAATGAAAGCTTCTAGATTTTTACATCCTGTTCCTGAGAACTGATGTGTCTTATTATTTCAGCTCAGGGTGAAATTCATTCGGTGAATGAATTTAGCAGTCATTCCTAGTTAAACCTACTCTACTAGGATGATAAAAAAAATTAAATCCACCTGTCCTTTAGATATTCTAGAAATTAAATCCAGGAAATACAAAATTTCTGTATGTCTGACTGCACATCCAAGGTTCTATATCAGAAAGAAAGGAAACATGAGCGCGTATAGGTAATGCAGTTGTTTTAGGAGATAGTAATTTCAGATTTCTACTAATTAAAAATCTGTATCTTTTAAAACCAAACCAACAGGTTCTTTACCTGTAGACCCAAATTTAGAAGATAAACTATTCTAATTGTTACATAAATCGGTCATTTCTTCTCTCTAATCTAAAATAGATCGCATCCTTAGCAAAAATCTTGTCAAGGTTAGTTGACAGTCATTGACACTATAATGCTCCATAACGAGAAAGATCTTTATGTTTCCAAACTAACCCCCCAAAAAGCACTTGCTAGCCTCTCCACTTTCTCTTTCCATTCTTTCTTTTTGTGTGAATACTGCGGTCCTGAATGCACCTCTGAGGCAGATGCAGTAGGGAACACCATACCAAGCACAAATAATAGGAAAACTATCGTCCTTTGCTGGGTTTGGCTTAATCTACTTCAGAAGAGCCAGCTGATAAAATTGTAATTAATTTGCTAACAAAGCAAACCAACTTTCAGCAAATTTTTCTTCCTGCTGCTGTTTCCTCCAGGAGGAATGATACCAGCTGTGTCCACTTAGCAGGCAGCTCCTCTAGACCTACCTACAGAGCACCTGTTTAGCTTCCACCTCCTGTGCTGGTTACCACAGCTGTGGCAACAAGCTCTAGAAGTTATAAGATCCAGATATCACACCTTATTAGTAAATCAGTCTGCCCTTACAGCTTTCTTCAGACAGCTTACTATTTGTGTGGGAAATTATAAACTTTACAATCTCAATAACAAACTTTAAAACATTTCATGTGATCAGAATCAAACTTCTACAGGATACAGGATTTCACTGTTATGACAATCCAAGGTCATAGATTTAGTCTTTACCTCCACTGAATATTTATCCTACAGTTTTATGTATTGCAAATGGTTGCTATGCAATCACAGAATTTTCTTTAGCATGATGACATTTCTTACAGTAATTCATTTCCAATCTATATAGATTTCAAAATTCTACTAGTTTATAAAAAAGATTAGAAAAGGATCTCACTTACTTAATTATATATCACAAATATTCTGTTTACAGTATGGTTTCCATAGATGTGCCACTCCTTGATCATTAATGTGGCATGTTTGATACTTTTAGTGTGAGATAGCTCTATACTTATGTCACATGTAGGAGAATAATCAAATGTATCTCTATCAAATTATGTTATACAAGATTCAGTGTTATATCATACAATTAAAGGCTGTGTGAGGTAACTGCTGCATGAACTACTGAAACTTTCATTTTTGAAAGCCCAGTATTTGAACCAAGGAAAATGGGAAACCTCTCATTACACATAATTCTTTTGATTTGGAAAAAATCCACCCAAACATATTGACCCCAACTGCCCACCATATGAGGCCATGCTCAGCATATAAAACTGGGGGAAGACTAAGGAAGGGGAGGATGTTCAGAGTGATGGTGTTTATCTTCCCAACTAACTGTTACATGTGATGGCACTCTGCTTTCCTGGAGATAGCAGAATACCTGCCTGCTGATGAGAAGTGGTGAATGAATTCCTTATTTTCTCTCTCCTAGCCGAAACCAACATAGAGAGATACCTTTAGAGATGGGCAAAATCAGATTTAGGGATATCAAACATCCAACATATGTAAAATATAGCATGTAGGGCAAATATTGTGTATTTGTGGCATTGCAGACCAACAAAGATAAAGCAAAGTATACACTTCTGGAAAAAAAACCAAACCATAAAATAGCTCTCAGCAGACTCTAGAATGAGTATTAAGTAATTTTCATCCTCAATATCATAATCCTCCTGGTGAAGGACTCAGGATGCTAATGACTGACCATAATCCTCCCCCATTTATTTTGTAGGAGTCTAGCAACAATGATCTTAAGATACATAAGCAGGATAGGTTTCGTAAGTACATGGAAAACACCAGTTCATTCCCAAGAATGCTACGGGTATTAAAAGTGTGTCATTGTAATTGGCCTAATAATAGCCATTTGATAAGACTGGAAGATTTTTAATTGGAATCACTGTATATAATTATACAGACACATTTGATGCATATTTAAGGGTGTTTTTCTTTTTTTCCACCAAAATTTCACAGGTTTTGGCTTGTTACCCTCCTCTTGGCCTTGAAGCTTATTATGAAAAGGCATTCATTGGGAATTACTGCAAACCTTCTGCCACAAACTGTGGATTTCTTCTGTGTATATTTCACTATATCCTGAAATTCATATCTATGGATATTGCTGATTTAGTCCTCCCAACTGGAAATACTTAAACTCATTAATCATTAGAATTCAATTTTTTGAATATGACTAGATGTCTATCATGTAGCTTTTTATTTTTTTTAACTGAAAAAAGCCCATAAACCAGACAATAAATATGTAAAAGGGTCCTTTCCAAAGAATGAAAACTGAGGAAAAATAAACCAAAAAATATTATTGAGAATGTCAAACAAGGAGAACCAAAGAAAATTCCAGTCTTTCATTTCACACTATCAAATATTCAAAGCTATAACAAAAAATTATGTCCTCCCTCACTTCCAGTTTTCCACTATGGAGAAAAATGTCACAAAGTTTTGCATAACAATTAGAGAAAATACATTGAGGCATACAAAAAGTTTGCAAAAAAACTTGCAACAAAGAAATGGTAAGTCAAGTAACATGAACTCGTGAGAATAAGCATTCACTCTAACTACTAACTTACAGTGTACTGCAGTAAAAACATTGCTAAATGGGGAGGGGAATAAAGATATTGATTTTAATATATCTACATAAAATTATAATCAAGCTCTATTGCATCAGATGAATATGATTCTAAGTATTTTTAAATGTCAAATAATTTTAAAACCAGAATTTGAGAATAAGAATATGAATACTTACATTCAGATGGAAACAATCGATTTCTAAATCTGTAGGTTACCATTGTACCTAATACACTGCAGATACCTTAATGAGATAAAATCTTGAAATCTGTGCTTAATAAAACACAATTTATTTAAAACTTTCTCTAGAGTTCTAGAATTGTAGAATAAAGATTAAATTCTCAACTAAAACTAAAATATAATTCTAAGATCTGAGATTCTGTCCAGGTCATCTTTTAACAAAACCCAACAGAAACAGAACACATTAATTTCGATAGCAATGACTAACTTCAAAATAAATCTATTAAGACGAAACAAACTCCAAGGATTTGTTTACATTTTATAAATTATCTAATGTAATTTGCTTTCTAATTTTTAGAGGTTGTTCATATAACACCTATGCTAAAAGAAACCATTGCTTTAGGTTTTCTATTTTATTCTTCTTTAGCATATAGCTCTAGATTCAAGAAATGAAGTCAAGAGAATACATGCATCCCTTTTCAGCCTTACACACTGTTCATAATTTACAGTCGTGCTAGTAGTGTAATAGATCTCTGACATAATTTTTTTTTTTTTTGTCAAAAAGGGCAAGTATTTATACCTGTGCATGCCAGGCAATTTTCTCTTTCATGGCCTTCTTCTACAGATCAACTCTGTGTCTCTTGCTTCGAAGCAGCCTATTTCTCTAACATTTATCAATTCCACAGGAGAATATGTTATTGGTGGAACAGGTGCTGAGCGTTTCTCTGGTATTTGAATCAATGTATCATCAGTTAAAAAGAGAGAGACTTGCACCAGATACAATCTGAAGTTAACGAAGTGATATAAAAAATTATGAAAGAGAATATGCATAAACCCAAGCATTGGATGAAAACAAAGCCAGTTTGTTACTGCTTTCTTCTGGACTGAATTTGTTAAGCTTGGATTTACTTTTAATTTTTGTAAGTGATAAAAACTTCCACTTTTCCCCTACTTGAAAAAAGACCACATAAGGTCCAAAACCAAGAGGGCGTAATAATCCCCTTGAACACTGATGATAGTTTCCTCTAAAGGCTATAACATTTCAATATAAACAAATGGTTTGAGAGCTACCTCAGTAATTTTTCCAATGCAGTTTTAGAAACCAACATGAAAGAGGCCAGAGACTGCTGAAGCAAAACTTGTGCTTGTTGAAAACAGAGAGCCAAGCAAGTATTTGAACGATATACTGCCATGCTAGATGTGAATTTGAACACTCAAGAAGGAGAAAGGTACAGAAAGCTTATAAGGTCATTGCTACATGATTGCTGTAAACTACAGGAGGCTGACTACCACTGATGCAAGACAAAAAGGTTACAAACAGCTGGCCCAAGGCTAAAAATGAAAAAGTAATAGCTCAAAGGCTAACCTGGTGCAGGACAGAAGGTTACTACTGTAAATCAAAAGCAGGTCTCTCTGGAAAAGGAAAGGGGAGTGCTAATGAAAGAAATGTGAAGCTTGAGTGCTAAGTATGAAATGCAGACTGATTCAGATTTTTATGGTAACCAGATTTACTGGTGGAATAACATATCATTTTGCTGAATGTACTTCTGCATAAAAATGATGTAAATTATTCCAGAACTAAGCCCCAAGGGCAAGCAGATAACACATCATGAAAGAGCTAGTCGGTTACAAAATACGCACGTCTTGTCTCAAAGGAGATAAGTAAAAATAAGCATTTTTTCCTAAGGGGGAGTTTCATATTTTTTCCAGTAACCTCAAATATCGCTAACAGTAAGTTGAACAGTACCAGAGAAATGGTGATGTTATTAATTCTTTACAATGCATTAGCCTGATTAAAATGATGATTTAGGCATGAATTCTCTATTCTGTCAGACTGTTTTTAAAGCAGAGGTCAAAGAATTGGGCAAGAGATACATACAGGATGAAGTTGTCTTAACTGGAAGTATCAGCAATCATTGTTGTGAGTGGAGGGGGAAAGAAAACAAAAAAAGAAAAAGCTTGTCAAGGTTGTTCTGGCTCTAGTTCTACTATTGTGGATTCATCATTTTATGGTTACTGGAACTCACTGACTGTTTTATTAATAAATTAATTTCTATTGGAAAACATAGTTTTACATTTTACAGAATGTAAAAATAAAAAGAGCCACAAGTCTGGATGCGGTAGATCCTGACATTACCCAAATGACAGTCAAACAGTTCAGGCTATGCTAAAGAATAATATGTACATACTCAGAGAAATTAATACATGAAACAGCGTAGTATAACCTAAATATTCAAGTATCTTATTCTCCCTTGCTGACAAATAGTTTCTGGAGTTATGGGCTCTCTAACCAATGACCAAAAATATCAAATCATATATTGTAGTCACCTAAATTTTGAGAATAAAAATGTGAATAGTGATGATAATTGATGAGTCTTCTACTACATATGGATAATAGTTTATTAGAAATAAAAGATATTATACTAATAATCTTAAGAAATAATGTTTGTAAGCTTGCCCTGAGCAAAATTATAATTCTTTCTCCTTTTATAATCTACAATAAAAATACATAAGAAAGAACTATTGATGAAAAAAGACAACATGACTACATTTAATATTTTTATTCTTTTTGTGCACTTAAATTAATCTCTCTTCCAAGTCACTGTGTACACAGAAGTTTAGGCACAATATACCTTTATCAGTAACTCTGGAATTTATTGTTTTCTAGAGGCTTTGATGCATCTGATGACAGATTGTCAAAGTTTCCTGCTTCAGCTGAACTGTGGAAACTGCATATGATGCCTTAGACTGAGACAAGCACAAGGTATTTAATCTTAGTTTCATCTTCTTTCATTAAAAGCTGGACCAAGTCACGCAGAAATATCCGTAAGATATATGAATAAGATATAAATGAACAGTTATTGATTAAATATAGTAGGTCATTGTGGAAAAACATACAAAAGAGCAGTTTGTGTCCACTGTATTAGGCTACCACATATGGAAGATCGTCAGGTTAGTGAAAATAAAACCCTATCACTGTTGTGTAGTCGTATCTGACAGGCTGACAAAGCCAGAATAATGAAGCCATGACCTCGTTCTCACAGCAGGAAGATGCTATAGGTCTATAGTTGTTGGCTGCTCCAGCCACCATATCTTCACCAGTTTTTTTTCAGTTCTGCCTCTTCTGACTTCCAGTGGCTAGTCCAATCAACGTAACCGTTTTCATAATGACAGCTCCTTCCACATCCTTGTAGAAACCAGTGGGCAGCGTGGGGAGGGGCTGTGGTGATTGAAGCCTTGGGCATCACACTGAGTGACAGTGGAGCTGGTGGGGCAGCGTCGTGCCCTCACCCACTGACCAGATCCCATTCTGCATTCCCCAGTGGTGTAAACCAGGCTGGACTAGGGCTGGTAACCGGGGCCGGCCACAACTCAATATCTCCACCTGCTGCTGCAAGCCTTGAGCAGGCCCCTTGCCTACCTGGGAAGTCAAGTAAACAAGGGAATATCAAGATCAGGAAAACTGGATACAAGTATGACTGCAACGTAGCTCAAGATCCTGCACATTGTGTAACTGTAGTTCCCAACACAATGTGTGGAGACCCCAGACAAGGCTTATCACAACTCTTGCAATTTACCTGTTTTTCACAAAAGTCTGAAACAAGATTGTACAGCATCATAGGAGAGCTGACCTTGAACACAGGTAGCCTAATCCATAGAAGTAGGGAGAAGAAGAATGCAGATCCAGGTATAGAACTCAAGACCTTGATATAAACTATTCCCACTGAAATGCCTACCACATGCTGGCCATTTTCATGGAGTATTTCCAGACTGCTAGTGCATCAACATCTCACATTGGAATGCTTTTACCATAAACACCCAGATTCTTATGCAAGTTGACATTACTGTAGGTGATATCCTCCACTGCTACATAATCTCTACATCAGTTATTTCTGTGGAAGGTTTAGAAAGGAATCCAAAAGTAGTTTCTGCCTACTAGGGAAAAACAATGCTCCATCAAGATTTCTTCAACCATTCTTTATAGACTATTCATACGGACAACTGGGTTTCTTTCCTTATTTTGAATATGTAACAGATTGCAAAACAATTGACTGCAAAATCAGACCATTTTTGGTCTTGGAAAAGAATTACGAGTACCAGAGACAGTCGTAGTATGATATGAAAACTAAATAAACTTTTAAAGAAATTTTTATGTGTCAGCTGTGAGCTATTAACTGACCTTATAAACTCTGAGTCAATTTCAAAACACATAAAAGAGATCAGGATAAGTCAGCACTGACAAAGCATGAACAATGGTTCCCAGTTCCCAGAATCCAATATAGTTGTGTATATTCATGTTAGAACTTGACCATTTTCTGAACTACATTATCTTATTTGTGTTAATTTCCCAAGACACACACTTCCACTACATGGAAAGTTGTAAATGCATTAGACACTTAATACTATGAAGCTTCTCCTATTTATTCCTCCACCTAACATCTGTGTAATCATAGCATCTCAGCTAACAAAGGTAACCTAGCAGTTAGCGATTGGAAAATATTCAAGCATTCTAGCTAGGCTATTAGTATTGTTGTACAACACAGGTTGTGGTGTCAAGTTGCAGAATGGGCCAGATTCATGAGCCCCCTCCAGTTGCTTTCCACTGCTTTGGTAATGGAAAACAGCTGTAAAGCCACTTCAGCTGAACATTTAAGCTGGGTCTATGGTTATTTTGCACTGTCTGAAAAGCATGAAACAGCTGGAGCCTACTAACAAATCTGGCTTTCTATTTATGTATTCTAGTAGTGAGGGATTAATTTTCAGACCATATGCAATTTCTTACTGGTGAGAAAGGTTTTTATACTTTCCACATAGATATTATGCAATATAACATTTTAAGAGGGTGTATTACTACAAGCAGTGAGTGATTCAAAATCAGACACATGCAGTGTTATAAAGTCAAACACTTTCCTTTTCTAATTTAATTTTTTTCCTCATAGAATAAATAGTATTTTACCCTTGAAGGGTTTTTTTTTCTTTCATTTGTGGAAAGACTATATGTGTCTCACAGGTCATTCACATTTGTGAGAGAAACAACAACAACAACAAAAAATCCCTTTGCAGAGGTGAATTTTTTTATTCTTTACAGGAAAAGGAATTATTTGCTTGCATGAAAACCTTTTGTATTCCAGCGTAATTGCTAATATCTGTAGGGTGTCCTGGAAAATGAGATGCTTTGTATCAAAGAGTTGTAACTTATGCCTGTGCATAAAATCTAAATAAATAAATTGGAGCAGACCTTAAGATATCATGCATGGAGGAGATGCAAGGAATACAGCTATGAAGTAAGTCGAAAACCTCAAGGGATAACAAGTGGACGAGATAGAGTTATTTCCCAGTGGGACTGGGTTGATGTGGCTATAGGTTTTTTTGTTGTTGAAAGAAAGATGGGGAGAGGGGTTTTCTCTGGACATTGTATTTTATAAATAATCTTAAACTATGAGTTGTTATAGTAAAAATAGCTGTTATTAGAAGAGTCAATCAGAGATGGATTATTTTTCTCAGGCTATAATTTTTTTCTCATCAAGAGTATCCTAAATGAATCATTTGATGAGGGAATGAATTCCTTCCCCTTCCAAGTCTGAAGAAGCCATCTATGGCTAAGGTGAAAATGTGGCTAAAGGAAATGCACTTACAAATAGTATGGGTGTACATACTTGTGGTGGGTTGACCTTGGTGCCCACCAAGTGGCTCTGTCACTCCTCTCCTCAGGATGGGGAGGGAGGAAGAGAAATTAAGATGCAAAAACCTCTTGGGCCAAAATAAAGGCAGTTTAATGAAGGAGAAGTAAAGGCTATGTGCAGAAGCAAAGCAAAGAATAATATTTATTTTCTACTTCTCATAAGCAGACAATGTCCAGCCACTTGCTGCCGAACAGGGTTTCAGTACACATAGAAGTTGCTTCATCAGACAAATATTTTTATAATGAATGTGTGTCTTCCTCCTTATTTCTCTTAGATTTCGTTGCTGAGCAGAGGTTGTATGGTATGGAATATCCCTTTGGTCAGTCTGGGTCAGCTGGCTGGCTATGTTCCCTCCCAAGGTCTTGCCTCACCTCCTGGTTTGGGGCAATGTTGGAGAGACAGCCTTGACGATGTGTGAGCAGTGCTCAGCCGTAGCCAAAACAGTGGTGTTGTATCAACATCTTTCTAGTTACCAATACAAAGCACAGCACTACGAGGGCTGCTATGGCTAACTCATCCGGACCCAATACAATATTCTTTCAAGCATAATAACAGAGCCAGCAAGACTTCTGTCTGTGAGAACTAAATAGCTTACACTTGCATTCAGCAAAATATGTCAAGTATGTGATCAATCATGAGTATTGCAGAAAAATAGGTCCCATTTAATGGGCCTCTGCTGCCACTGACTCCAGCGCTTTCACCTATGCAAAACTTCTTCAGAGTACGAAGGTGGATAGGAGTATTCGCACTGACTTAAGACATGAGAACAACTGTTGGTGTTGTTACACCGATTTAATCAGCTTTAGCAAAGGCCTGTGTCACACGACCTTCTGTAGATCACAGCTCAGGGCAACTGAAACGTAACGTTCAGGATCAAATTGCATGTGCTCTACATCTACTTTAGAATCGCACGAATAATACCACTGCAGTATCTACTTCAGCCTATCTGCTGTAAATGAAACCCACCTGCTCACACATTAAGTGTCTACATTCCAAATAAGTCCATTTGATCTGATGAATCTCACACTTAGTGGAATCGTCAGAGATGTGACATAAGAAAATGTAAAATAAAAGTGTAAGAAAAAAATATTATTTTCTCAAAAAATAATCACTGAGTATAAGGACACAAGAGGACAGGCACAGACAAGCTGAGCTTCAATACTAGCATCTACAGCAAAAACAGTAAAAAAATTAATGTGACAGATGTTGGACAGATGAACAAGAAGGAACGAATTATCTTTTGGATGTAGACAAGAAAAATATATCTCAGGAATTTAGATCTAACTTTTTACAAGTTTAGTAGGCAGGAAAACAGATGATATATCTTCAAGTATATATATAAAGTAATGTGTACATTCTTCAGATTCAAAAATTCACAGTGTTCTGAGGGGATTTAATATTTCCTTTCCACTTGCTTTCACTTAGTCTCCAGTGATTAGCACAAGTTAAGCTCCGTAATTCATGCTTGACATCACTACCCTACCTCCCACCTTTCAGTAAGCTTATTTAAATTCACTGCTATTATTACCATATCCACAAACTTCCATTTTTGGCCTGGGAGAACAAACTTATATCTGGTAGGTCTGTGGTCAGAAACCTGATATCTAATTATGAATTGCTCTTCATACTCAATGCCACTGTGCATATTTTAAAGTAGTCTGGATGTTCACATGATTAGTAATATTTTTTTTAATGGAAGTGAAATTCATCCTTCCTAAAACATCTGTGTAAGTATCTTTTATTCTTTGAAGTCTATAAAATTTGGATATAACAGTTATGTTGACCTTCACTGGCAGACTTTACCAGTTAAATATGCAAAATATTCAACACAACTGGCTAAGGCCACATGCCATGATTAATCCAGTGAAGGTAGGGTAGTCAAGAGACAAGCATGTATTTATTAATTTACAGCATACTGAAGAGGTGACCTTTAATAGTTAGAAACAAAAAACAACCCACATGCTGACTGGGAGACATTACAAGATAGAGTAAAGATGACTTTATTAATTTCCTCTAATACAGAATTTTTTTCTTCAGTTCTCCGATATTCAAATGCCACTGCTATAAATACACTTTGATTGCTGCAGTATTGCTGCAGTAATACTTCTATAAAACTTTTCACTTACATTTCATTCAACATTTTCCAAAAGAAACTAGCTCTCTATGGATTGGATTCAAAGTCCATTGATGTCAGAAAGCCTTCTGTGGGTTTTGCCTCAGGACTTAAGTGCATGGAAAAGCTCATGACAGTATCTGTCAAGATTAATTTGAAAGAAAGATTAATATTTGTAGGCTAGAAGCAACAACTGAGAAACAGTAGTTTGACCTCCTTCTGTTAAACCTCATTCGGACATATCTACGCTAAACCTTTAACCTTGTGGTTAAAACTATAGCACAGCCTTTGGAAGCAATCCATTCATCTTGTAAAGTTTGCACAATATGAAGAGTGCAAGACCTCACTTGATGAATTATTCCAGTCTCCAAGCATTAATTGCCCAAGTAAAATTTGTGCCTTATTTTCCATTTCAATGCGTCTAGCTTCGGTACTGGAAGTTAATCTAGCAGAAAAAAGGAGTTTAGTAAAGAGCCCTCTACCGTCAAAAACATCCTTCCTGTGTAGATACTTTTAGAATGTGACTAAGTTACCTTTCAGCTTTCTCTACAGTAAGTTAAATGGATTGCAGCGGAAAGAGGATGTCCTTGTTACAGATGGCAGAATGAAAGCTTTTTACACAAATAATTTGTACCGGAACAGCTGGAAGGCTTATCGCTTTATCCTTACTTCTCAAGACAGCACATAAGCTCCTCTGAACCAACCCAGGATCACATATATTCACACAAAAGGGAATACTGACAGCAGTTGTGGTAATTTTTTTCAAGTTAAGTGGCTGTGTACTACAGTGAGTAAGACCTCAGAAACTACAGGTATTGAGGCCTTGCACTTTTGACTACATTTGAGATTGAAAATGTATGTGTATATTTATATACATACACCTGCATATGTATCTCCATATATATAAAACCTTAATAACATTACTAAGATAAAAAATAGAGTAGATGGAAATATGCTGTGCATCAAGATTTCAACACCAAAGTGATTTTTAAACATGAAGGAAAAACAAAGTCAGATTTCATATTGTATCCTATTTCACAAATATCTTCCTTGGTTCTATAATAGTATTGATGCATACTGAAGTAACAATTACAATACAATGTGTCATAGTATTTAACATTTCATAATCAGATATTTTTTTAAACAGAAGATAGGCATTTTTAGAAACACAGCATCACTTAGGACATTTTTATCTGTTGACATTAAAACTATATTTAAAGTAACATGTCCATTACATGAAAAAGAAGAAAAATATTTTTGGACTAAGATCATGATTTTGATTAAGGTTAGTTTCCTGAGGATGAAGTGAGTTTTTCTAACAGCCAAATATTCATTGCTATTTTACCAGTCCAACATAACTTCCGGTGTGCTTATGTTCCAAGAATAAGCAGAATAGAATAATCTATCTGTAAGCATAATCTTTATTTTTAGTGCTATGAGGAAAAAAAAAGCTAATTGCCTTTTAAACACCAATTGTGTTAATGTTTTATTTGTGTTAGTGTAAACATAGGATAATGAACATTTACAAAACAAATACTTATTTTCCAAGCTCTTGGGGCATCAAACATTCGTTGCTATTGATATTACTAGCCACAAAAAAAAAAATTTAAAAATCCATATTTTGAAAGAAAACCATTCATTTAATTATAAAAGATCTAACAGGATATTATTGGACTAATTTACTTACTTAATTTTAAAGGTATTGCAGAGTGTTTAGCTAAAGAGTGTAAGACATAAAATTTTAGAATATGAATGCTCTTTTCAGTCTATTTTATAAATTTTGATAAATAAGTAAGTAGATTCACCACTGTAACACTCCTGCTTTGAATTTTTTGTTTATTTTTGGGGGCAGTGGGTGTGTGTGGTCATTTTTATTTTGTGTCAAGTGAACATGAAGGAATACTAAACAAATCTGCTAAAGCACTTCCTCATTAGGCTTTTTCCTATCTAATAAATAGAAAAACTCCAGAACAAAGAGTAAAATATTGATTTTAATGGGCACTATGCACTAGGAATCTGTCTCAGTTATCCGTGATATTATAAAATGGACTTCATCCAATGTGTAGGTTTGCTCTACTAGCAAAATAGATAGATGCGTCCTATATAAAGCTTGCTAGATGTTTCCTGACTGGTTGTACGGGACATTGTCTCCGACATACAGACAGAAGGATGTCTATGTATTCAATAGTGTTAGAAGATACATTTGAAACAAGAGGAATCCTTAACCAACCTCCAGCTCTTTATTTATATCCTTGTACACAGATTTTAAACATCTTGAACAAAACAGGTATGAAAACATATATGATATCCTCGTGTTATTTGACTGTGAATTTCACTGCTAAAAGTGAAATGGCATTTCCATGTAAGCAATATATTAAACCATTGAATCTAGTTATAATGCAAGCACCAGCAAATTAACTATATGTCAATATTTTTAAAAATTTTTGAAATAATATTAAAATAATCTGATTACTCACTCTTTTACTATTTTCAGATTTCATAGACACAAAGCAACTGACCAACAGTTCAGTGTTGTGCTTTACTAGTACATAACAAGTCCTGAATACCTGAGTTGTTTTAACACAAGGCATTGTAAATACAAATATTTATTTCAAAATGAGTATGCTATGAGTATATTTTCTGACACAGTAGCAGTACAGGCTTGCAGTTCATTAGTGCACAAGCAAGGGAGTTATTATGAATTTTAAGCCACTGCTGATGTTTTTTCTCTAAATTGAATAGATGTGGTATAAATTTATTTTTTTTTTTTAGAAAGGAAAATTACTTGTTTGAGAACAGCAAAAGTTCATCTTAATATCTGGGACACTGGAGGATTGTTTTAATTAATTATGATCCCCTTGCAATCACCACTCTTCTTACAGATGCGAGTTTGATGCATCTCCATTATAGAAAATATTATCCAGGTTTTACAATCTGACTGTATTACTAGTACACAGGAAGGTTACTGTCACATTAGCTCCTGGGTTGCTCAGGCTGAAATAAATCTTTGGACAAAATTCCTGAAGAAAGCTAAAGCATCAGGTAACATCTATCTAAAACTACAAATGTAGACATCATTATGCATTTAAAAAAATATCAACTTTGTGCAGATGTGTAATAGAGAAGCACACTGCACTTGTAAATGCTCAAGAGATGTACACCTTAGCTATACTGATATAATCATCTTCTTTGTAACATGGTTTGTTTTCAGTATCACAAAACATGGCCAAAGGTAATGAAGACAAATTGTGAGTCTGGTGTCTTCCTTTGTACTGATTCTGTATATCTTTCAGGAGAATAAACTACGAATTTGAGTAACTACCTGAACAAAAGATATCCAGATTGTGAGAAGAAACGGCAGATTGACTGTCATCTGTTTGGAAAACCGACTCTATTCTTCCTGTTATTTGTGTTACCTAATATACCCTAGTCTAACAACTTCATCAACTACTCTGTTCCTCTTTTCAGAGATGTGAACTTGGGAGACAAAATACCCCTGTAATAAGTTACATTTCTGCATAGAGTTTACTACATCCCAAAATCTTCCAGCTCTTGGATACCAACACTCAGATCACTTGTTGGTATAAGAACTCACAGATGATCCAACAAACTTCTTCACTACACTAAGTTGAAAAGATTAGTTTGCATTCAGTTTAATACTAACGGACATGTCTGATACGTCATCAACCAGAATGTCCATGTACCACTGAAATACTGTGGTGCATTATGGGGGATGTATTCTGTCAAAAAAGCACACCCATACGTTCAAAAGAATTATTTAGAAAAATATCCGCATTGACTCTCATTACCTTCTCAGATGTTGTCTGGAGCCCTGCCAGAGATACTTGTCATCACGAGGTGAGCGTACAGCATAAAAAGGCCATCAGAGAGGAAAGCCTTAAAATCCTGAGCATTTTTCTAGAGCAGCATTTTGAACTCTCGACAGATGTCACTAATGTACCTGATTTACGGTAACATGCACTTTTACATTTTGTCATTCATATTGACTTCCCATTTGACACTCTCTAATGGATAATCAAGGTCAACTAAAACATAATCAATTAGTCTGCATTAATTGGTGGCCAGAAGTACATTTTTCTTGCGATTTCCAACATGTCCATGTACTGTACATCTTTCCCCTGAGCCTCCCCTCAAGCATGTTGCTTTCAGAGTAATTATAATGAGTTAGAATGTCTTTGTTCAATGATATTCTGGCAAATTATTCTCCAGGAGCACCAAACAGAAGGTAAATTTTGCTTTAAAATATTCCACACTTCTATCAAAAATATAGTTTACTTCCTCAGTGCTTTAATGGCATATTGACAGTAATACTATGAAAGATACCTTTACAATCAGAGTGGCAGGTAGGAAGAAGAGGCAGAAAATTCCCAATCCAGAAAATGCTACTAAAGAAAGAGAAAAAAAAAAGAAAATATTTCTGCTTCAGCCTTGAAGAGCTGCCCTTCACATGGACCTTGGGGGGGCTGACTGTCTCTCTAATTGAATGATAGCATGGCTAACAAAAAAATTGTTTCTTCCTGCCTTGTGTAGAAAGGAAAACTCTGGAGTCAGAGTCTGGAGTCAGAGTAAACCTCTATTGGATAAGCCTGTTTACAATTCACATCTTTGCTTTTCCATGCCATGTTTCCTCTCTTCCTTTCTCTACCTATCCTGATTAAACCTACTTCTAACTATCTTAACCCCTGTTATCCCTAGCACTCCTATTAGCTTTAGAAGTATTTTGAAATTCTCTTTGAGCCTCTGAGAGTCACAACTAAACTTCATTTGATGCTCAGAAAATATAAATTCCTCATTTGAAGTCTTTAAAGAGTCAAGAAAGCCTTCTAGTCCACATTCTAAATCTTCTGAAAATACAAGGGAAAACCATCTACATGTCTAACTTGCCACTGCCTCATTTTTTTTCTTGAACAGACTGGGATACATTGTCTTGCTGCCATGTTCTATGTATTCTGGTTCTTCTCTCATAACAGTGATGGATATAACCAGAAACTTGATTTTATCATGAGAAGATAACTTTGTCCTCCAGTATGCTGAATGTTATCCTCGTTTGGGGGTTATCCAAACTTGCTTACTAGACTTATTGTGTCATTTTCCAGATCATTAATGAAAATATTAAATGGTGTTGACACCATTTAGCAGTCATTAGAATGTGTCCCAGAGACACCACTAGAAAGCAGCTGCCAGCTGGAGTTTGTCCCGTTGACTGTAACTTCGTTAGCCCAAAGGCCCACTGTATTTTCCAGCCACTTATTCACCCACTTAATTAGTCCATATTGCAGGAATTTGTCTCTAGGGATGCAATACAAAAGCACATCAAGAGCTATGTGACGTCAAGGTAAACGTTATGCACTACTCTTGCCCACAGAACAGATCATCTCAACGTAGGGAGCAATTGGTGCAGTCAGCTACAATTTGCCATTGTTGATAAATTTGTCCTGAGTGTTATTATTCACTTTGTCCTTTGTGTACCTGGATTTGGCTCTTGTAGGATAGGTTTTTGAATACAAATATGAGGTTTACCTACTTTCAGCAACAGGGAACATCTCCCTTGCCATCATCTTTCAAAAATGACAGAGAGCAGCCTTGCAATGACATCAGTCAGCTTCTCATCACCCTTGAAGGCATCCCACAGGGCTCGAGCCTAGCGACAGAGACTTAGAAAGCATCGGTGTTGCATTACCAGAAGAATCCATGACAGTGACATTAGTATCTCAGCCTTTCAAGAGTTGCCACTGTGCCTACTGCCCCATTGACCAGTAAGACCACAGGGCCCTTTTTCTGTCTTTTGCTGTCAGTTTCCAGGAATGACTTCTTTTTAATGGTGTTCCTTTTCAATTCTGCAAAGAAGTATCGACTTTTGTAGACAGCAGTAATAACTTGGGAATGACTAGCAGTCACTTTCTTAGTAATCTCACTGTACAAGTGTAGAAATAGCATGTTAACTCGAGACATCTCAAAGAAAACATGCAACTAATGGCATTTGAAGGCTTGTCACTCAAAGATAGTCTAATAATCTAGTTCAACGGCTTCATACAAGCAGAACAGTTGTTTAGGCTGCTGCCATGGAGACATATATTACTGAGATACTGATGGCAGATGTCATGAAGCTAATGAAAATTTTCCATGAAAAGGAATTTATTCAATCATTTGGATGACATGGGTCAGAGCATTTTGATTTTTGCCAACCGAAGCAGCCACATGAAGTTTCATGGATATTCATGCCAAGTCTCCTTCCAACCATATACTCTAAATGGCTTCTGACACTGTGTTTGAGTAGGTTGGAGACCCCAGTACAGTGACATCTGTCAGCAGTAATCTCTGCAAGTTAATCCCTTTCTTCCACTCCCACTAGCAACATATTTCATGCTTATGCTATCTGTATTGAAATGTATTCACATACGAAAGCATCTAATGTCAGCATGTTTAAGTACAGAACACAACAGGAGCAAGGCAGTATGGAAGTTCCTGTGTATTTTGTTTCCTGTTTGCTATGTGTACCGTTGACAGTCCACTCCTAGGCCAGCAGTACTCTGTGAGGGCAGAGGGTAATAGAGTCTTTGCAGATCTTGTCCAATCATCATGTGTCATTTTGAACAAATGCTTTCTTTGCTTCTTACCTATTTCAAAGTAATATCTTCCAACTGAAAGACTGAGGAAGTTAATTAGCATTTATTTAGCTGTCTCCTAAACAAGACATATAAACTGCCTAAAATGCCAGGCACTGCTGAACATACAGTCCCATCTGAGACATCCATCACTTTAATATCTCAAAATTAAGAACAGGTGTCCTATTCACAGAAAGATAATACGTAAAATCATGGGACATCTCCAAGCCTCACTAAGAACAGGAGAGGCTACGGGGCTGGTCTCTCCAGACTAAGGAAAAGAAGGATTTTTCTTGATTTGGTCACCATAGCAACAATGACTCTTCAGGGTTTCATGCTACTTGATCACTTATTCTGATGTACAATATAGATGCACAATACCCATGTCCACATTTTACGTCAAATCAGAGAAGGTAAGCAACTGATAGGTGAGTGTTTCTTTCCAGGTAATACTAAAATCCACAAGCAAAAGTCAACTGAAGGAGAGACAGAAGGATCACCAAAAAGAGAGAAGAGATACAGAAATATATCCTTCAGCTGATGGAAGACAGAAATCTCTGATAAAATGCATAACATTTTCTTGGTTCCCAACAGGAAAACCAGAATGACAGTCCAGCCATACACAGAGACTCTGCCAACATTGTTTTCCCTCTTGTATAAACCTTTTACAGGTCCTTTATTTCCCATATTTCTCAGTGGTGCCCTCCTTCCCTCTGCACACAGTCTCTTGCTTCACTGCAGAAAACAGATGAAGGCTTCTTCGAATATCATTCTATAGCAGAAGGAAGTTATTGTATGAGCCAGCCAGGCAAAATGTTGAGAAAGATAAGTTTTTTCACCATAGGGCAGGGAGAAAACCATGATGAGAAATCTGGCTCCAGGCTGTGACCATGCAGTATCCTTCTGCTCTCGCTTACGCCTAGGAGACAGATTTTAAAACTTTGCAGACTAGTCCACTCTTATGTTCTTCCTCATAGTTAGAGTACCTGTCTAGCTGAAACATTTCTCCCTAGCAGCATGGAAGAAGGGAAAAGGAAGGGAACTACAGGACTTGCGATCTCAGTCAGCATGAATGTTTAGAGTCACTTGGATAAAAAGGTGCCATATGAAGGTGTTCTACCAGTAAATCCTCTTTAGAAAATGTTGCAATTTTCTGCTCTGAAAAAATGCCAGCTTTTCCAGGTTACATCTTAGGCCAAAATACATTTACATAAATCTGTGATGTGTTCAATACCTGCCTATATACTTATCACTTTTAGGCCTGTCTCCTACAACTTAACACAGTGTTAGAGTTCACACTTTTCTGTTGTGAAATTAAGAGCAGAGAGCATTAAGGCAAAGTTTTCTCTAGATCACTTCCACTGTATAAGGGAAGAAGTAGAAAATGTCTCGACCTGTCTTTGCAGCACTCAGTAAAACTGCTATTTCACCAGAGCTGTTATTCAAGTTGAAATATGGAATTTGCACTTAAAAAGAACTCAGCAATGATGAAAAGAAAGAATTCCACAACAAATAGAATTATGTTTACTTAATATACCAAGAACGTAAAAAGTGTTGTGCCCAATTTGTACGAAAGTCACTGCTGTTATGAAATGCTAAAACGTGAAACATCATTACATAACAAATCAAAATTCCTTCAATAAATTCATTGCTGATTACCTTAGGGACAAACTAGAACTGCCGCTTAATGATTCATTTGTAAGAAATTGGTCGAAGAAATGAAATTGCTGTACTAAGACTCCTGAAAAAAGAAAAGGATTGAGCTATATAGTAGGGTGTTTCAGGCATTTTGACCCTAAGAAATAAAGCTACATTTAATAAAATCAGCTTATTTGTGTCATCAGGTCACACTGTAGAAGACTTGCTACCATGTCCAAAAGAATGCTAGAAGATTTGCTACATTTCCATAGTGCTGGATAAGTGTAAGAATACCAGATCTAAGCTCCTTATTTTAATGGAGGATGACTGAGGAATTCGTAACTTCTAAGGAACTGCTTTTCCATATCTCGAATGAAACTAATCATTTTGTATTCTATTTGGCAGATATGTGCTAAAAATCACATGAAAAACTTTTGTGAGGTACATTTACTATGATAACAAGCTAAAAGGATAGCCACCGAAGAACAAAAATGTTGTTGGGGTATATGGACCTGAATTTTTTAAATATAGGGATCTCGTTGCACTCATCTTTAAAATGGATCACATCATGGAAAGTTTGTTGAAACACAAGTAAATTCTCCAAATAAGAGTTATGAACCACTTTTTGACCTCTCTTGAAGACTGTGAAAGCTTGTTTGAAGATGTCAGACATGTCAGACCAAAAATTATTTGATTGCTGAGCAGAGCAAAAGTGCCAACCTAAAGGAGAAGGATTGCTAAAGAAATCAAGTTGATGAATTCCTTCATTCGAAAGTGGAAGGCTTAATTCAACAAATAAAACAATTCTGATCTTGTAGTTGGCTTCTTCTTAATAGTTTTCCCAGTGCTTCTTCACTGGTGCAAGAAAGGTGAAGAATGTGTAAGAAAAGGTGAAACTCATTCCAATAGATCTAAAAGGTTGGATTGGGATATAGAATTATAAAGATGTCGGGTTTTGGTTGTTTGTTTTTAATCACCGAAGTAAGTTTCAGTACAATATTTTTCCTTAGTTTAGAGAGTTCAGTAAACTTCCAACAGCTTTACATAATCAACAAAACCCAGTGTAAAATGCATATATTCATTTTCAAAATAATGTTCTTACACAATTCTTCTATTTTCTTTCTATTACAATTACCAAATTTTATGTCAAGGTTTTATTTTCAGTGATAGTTCCATCCTTAAACTCCACATGTGGGGCTGGATGTTGTACTTTGGTACATCAGAGATGAGAGACTGAAGACAGAACATGACACACAGATTCCAAATTAGAACCTATTTAAATTATCAGAGTGCCCCTTTGAATTACAGCATCCCTGTTTTGAGGCATTCTGGCTTTTGGAGAAATTGTTGGAGTGGAGACACTTATCTAGAAAAGTGGTTTTGCAAAAAATGTGTCACTTCTTTGAGGTGGGTTTAATGTGCAGGGTTTTTTTGGTCCAGCCTAGAAATTACATCCTTTTTCACCAGTATAACTCAAGAGTAAGTAGACATACTCATGCACACTAGCACTAGTTACAGAGATTAAGATGTGACAAGGCTGCTCAAGCTTTTGCAAATAGGTGTCTAGCAAACTGTTAAAGCTATTCTCTACGCTGGCTAGCTAGCAACAGCAAAGGTACGGGTTTTCATTCTGCAGTCATAATACACAGTTAACTGTGTGGACAATATATTTAACCTGAAGAGATTTGCAGCCCTACTTCCAGTAAAAAGAACAATCTCTTTGTTCTCAGAACTATACAGAAAACATCATTATGTCTGAGTGCCTGCAAAAAAACCCCTGAGTTACCTTGAGACCAGTCAGAAATCAGAGGACAAAAGATGAAGCTCGGTATTTGCCAAACGGTGAAAGATAAAATGTTGATCTTATTCTTTAAAATATACTGTGTTTGAAAATAGGACAAAAAAAACTTTAAAAACTTTGTCTCCAAAGAAGGCACATCTCATTCCTTCATTTCCAAAGGGATAACCTTCAAAATGTAAGACAACTTTGATAAGGCTTGTTCTCATTTACTGAAAACAAATGAAAGAAGAAGCAACAAGGGAGAGAGACAGAGATGCCCTACATTACATACAACTGGTATTCTTTGCCAGCACAAGTTTAACTGAACAATGTCTTGTTTTCATGTTTTCTTCCGCAAGAGAATGTTCCTGGTATGGAAAGAGTAGCAACTGAAGAGGTGACAACTACTAAACACCTACAACTTGAAGTTCTTCAGAGAATACTGGCAATGATCAGATTATTATTGACTTCTCTCTGCGTATCTTATCTCCCCACCACCCCAAACCATCTGTATACTTTTGTTGAAGTTATCAGAACTACACAGAAAATCCTAAGCTCTAGAAAATTGGCAGAAAAATATCACTCTGGTATCACAGTATCACAGTATCACAAGGCTGGAAAAGACCTTTGAGATCATCGAGTCCAGCCTATGACCCAACACCTACACCTACTTGTCATCGAAACGATGGCACTAAGTGCCTCATCCAATTTCTCCTTAAACACCCCCAGGGACGGTGACTCCACCACCTCCCCAGGCAGCGCATTCCAATGGCCAATCACCCTCTCAGTGAAGAATTTTTTCCTAATATTGAGCCTAAACTTCCCCTGGCGAAGCTTGAGACCGTGTCCTCTTGTTCCGTCACCAGTCGCCTGAGAGAAGAGACCAACCCCTGCCTGACTACAACCTCCCTTTAGGTAGTTGTAGAGAGCTATAAGGTCTCCCCTGAGCCTCCTCTTCTCCAGGCTAAACAACCTCAGCTCCCTCAGTCGCTCCTCATAGGGCTTGTGCTCCAGCCCCTTCACCATCCTCGTTGCTCTCCTCTGGACACACATCTTTCTCAAACTGAGGGACCCAGAACTGGACACAGCACTCGAGGTGCGGCCTGACCAGTGCCGAGTAGAAGGGGATGATGACCTCTCTAGTCCTGCTGGCCACACTATTCCTGATGCAGGTCAAAATACCATTGGCCTTCTTTGCCACTTGAGCGCACTGCTGGCTTATGTTGAGTTTCCTGTCCACCAGCACTCCCAAGTCCCTTTCCGCCTGGCTGCTCTTCAGCCACTCTGCACCCAGTCTATAGCTCTGCATTGGGTTGTTGTGTCCAAAGTGCAGAACCCGGCACTTGGACTTGTTAAACCTCATGCTATTGGAGTTAGCCCATCTCTCCAGCCTGTCAAGGTCCCTCTGTAGGGCCCTCCTGCCTTCTAGCAGATCGACACTTCCTCCCAGCTTGGTGTCATCTGCGAACTTGCTGATGAAGCAGTCAATCCCCTCATCCAGATCATCAATAGAGATATTAAACAGGACCGGGCCCAACATCAATCCCTGGGGAACACCACTAGTGACCGGCCGCCAACTGGATGGGACACCATTCACTATCACTCTCTGTGCTTGACCATCCAACCAATTCCTAACCCAGCACAGAGCGTTCCCATCCAAGCCACGGGCTGCCAGCTTCTCCAGGAGTCTGCTGTGGGAGACAGTGTCAAAGGCCTTGCTGAAGTCCAGGAACACCACATCCACAGCCTTCCTCTCATCCACCAGGTACTGCGTAACAATTACGAAGCAAAGGTCAATTCAGTCTGGTTTCTTAACTTTCTGTTTCCCACTTACAGTAAATTATTTTGCTTTCCTATAACACAGGATAGCTTGTAGCACCACAACCTTTCTTTCCCTTTAATCTCTTCTATAGGCTAAGAGATTGACCACAAGCAATAGTGCATTCTGAAAATTAAATACCAGTAAAATGTGAAAGATTGCAGCAAAATTGATAGAATCTGAAAGAAAAAAATGTTTCTATCCATTATTAAAGATGAAATATCTTTCTGAAGATGGCAGATTTTATGTTCATGGTATACTTTTTTCCTGTGATTGCAATTTGTCTCCTTTCCACTCAAAAGATAAAGATCATATTGAAGTTGAATTAGCACTGCTCACCACTCAGTTTTATTTCTGTTACTACACCTAACAGGTGATTCCTTCAAGAGAAGAAAAGTCTAGGATCCTTTGAGTTCCTGTTCTGTCATATTTTCTTCACAGCTCTTGAATACTTGATGCAGACCAAATCTGAGAATTGAGGTAAGGTTTAAGTTTTAGAAAAATCTTAAGGCAAAGAGCTGGGAACATAGCAGTGCATCTACTTCATCTGTGTACATTTTCCTGCTGCTTATAGCAATGAAAACATAAGAGAGAAAATGACTAAGCTACAGAAGGACCAGCTGGTCTGGAAGAAGATTACATGTCAGAGCAGGTTATGTGACCCAGAGGCGGGGCACAGAAGTGAGGGATCAGCTTCCCTCATCTCTGAATCAGAACAGCCTCTCCTCTCTTGCCTTCTAATAAAAGGAAGCCTATAACATTTCAGAAGAATGAGAAATAAAGGGTAAGTCCACCCTGTAATGAAAGTCTACATTTAAGGAAAGACTAAAAGTAAAACTTTAGACTTACTTCAAGTATTTTAAAATTGATGAGTAAGTGTAAGAACCAAAAGACAGAGTATTTGCCACATCACCTCAGTCTCTGTGCATATGCTAAAGATATGTGCGTTTGCTGACTGAGCAATTATATGTGACAGTTTCAGAGCAAATTGGTGTTTTGTTTACTTGCACATATTTGCTAATCACGAAAGAAGCAAGACCACCCTAACCCCCACAACTTCTTTCTTCAAATTGTAATTATTTTACCTTCATATTAAAGACTAGTTAATTAATAAATTCTACAAGATATGTCTCATTAACTACTATTTAGAAACTCTAAACAAATCAGGGGGTTAGTTGGAACAGAGCAAGTCATCTTAAAGAAGAAAAGGCATTGCAAAAAAAAGGAAAGGGGGAGGGAATGCCATCCGAGAATTCCAGTGTTCCTGAAATGTTCCAGAAGTGCAGAATTGGAAGGCATTCAAGCTGGATTTCAGACTTTTCATAAGCCAGTGTTTTAACAATGTCATTACATTCAAATCACCACATAATCACAGAAGGAAGTGTTTCCAAATAAGTTTCCCACATGTGGTTCCCAGAAGACCTGTCTCAAACATGCAGGAATAAAAGCAAGATTCAGGAAATGTTTTAATTAGGTTGCTACTCTATTAAATTAACCCACGTGGGAAATACTAGCAATAACTTGTTCAGTGTAAATTGTCATTTTTCAATTGTTTTACCTAGTAGAGGGCTGTCCTTAGCCTCCAGCCCTTTAGTCCTGGTCCACAACCTATCGTGGACACCCAACCCGTCCCTCTTCTCACATAGGTTAAAAGGCTACAGAAGAAGAATTCTCTTCTCAAATCTTGAGTTTTGTTTCACACTTCCTCTTTCAATGATTTTCCAGTCTCTTAGGAGTATGGAGACTGGAAGATGACAGATGTTGTCCCGGTCTTCAAAAAGGGCAGCAGAGATGACACCACTAACTACAGGCTTGTTAGTCTCACTTCAGTTCCTGGTAAGATTATGGAGAAGACTATTCTTGGAGTTATTAAAAAATACCTGAAAGACAACACAGTCATTGGTCCCAGCCAGCATGAGTTCACTGGGAAAAGGTCCTACTTGACAAACTTAATTTCTGTCTATGAAAAAGTCACCCACCTGGTTGACCAAGGGAAGCCAGTTGATGTAATCTTTCTGGATTTCAGTAAAACCTTCGGTACTGTCTCTCACGGTATCCTCCTGAACAAAATGTCCAGCATTCACCTGGATAAACACATAATGCAATGGGTGAGCAATTGGCTGACAGGTCAGGCTCAAAGGGTCATAGTAAATGGGGTTACACCAGGCTGGCTACCACTTATTAGCAGGGTTTCATGGGGATCCATCTTAGGGCCAATATTCTGTAACGTCTTCATAAGACCTTCATAAATGACCTTATGGATGCAGGACTTAAACGGTTAGTAACTAAGTCTGCAAATGACACAAAACTGGGGGGAACTGTTGACACTGTTGAGGGCAAAAAGACCCTGCAGAGGGATCTGGAAAAATCAGAGAGTTGGGCAATCACCAACTGCATGACGTTTAACACAGGGAAGCACCGGATATTGCATATGGGACATGGCAACCCTGGATATACGTACAGAAAGGGGTGTGGGAAGCTAGAGAGCAGCCCTGCAGAAAGGGATCTGGGGATTCTGGTCAACAACAAGTTGAGCATGAGCCAATAGTGTGCCCTGGCAGCCAAGAGGGCCAACTGTGTACTGGGGTGCATCAAGCATGGCATTGCCAACCAGTCAAGAGAGATGATTGTCTCAATCTACTCTGTGCTGGTGAGGCCTCATCTTGAGAAGTGTGCGCAGCTTTGGGCACCATGGTATAATAAATATATGATATGATGATATAAAGCTACTGAAGTGTGTCCAGAGGAGAGCTGCAAATTTGGTGAAGGGTTTTGAGGGGAAGTTTTATGAGGAGTGGCTAAAATCACCTGGTCTCTTTAGCATGGAGAAGGAGAGACTGAAGGGAGACCTCATCACAGTTTACTGCTTTCTCACAAGGAAAGGAGGAGGAACAGGCACAGGTTTCTCTATGGTTACCAATGATAGGACCTGAAAGAATGGCAGGAAAATGTGCCAGGGGAGGTTTAGGTTGGATATTAGGAAACAGTTCTTCACCCAGAGGGTGGTGGAGGACTGAAGCAGGCTCCCCAGGGAAGCAGTAATGATGCCAAGCCTGGCAATATTCAAGAAGCATTTGGACAATGAATCATAGAATCACAGAATCGTCTGGTTGGAGAAGACCTCTAAGATCATCGAGTCCAGCTGTATCTGCTCCCATACTAAACCATGTCCCTAAGAAACTCATCTACCTGTCTTTTAAACACCTCGAGGGATGGTGACTCCACCACCTCCCTGGGCAGCTGTGCGAATGCCTGACCACTCTTTCAGTGAAGAAACTTAGTGCCCAGTCTAAACCTCCCCTGGCACAACTTGTGGCCATTTCTTCTTGTCCTATCGCTGTCATTTGTGAGCAGAGCCCAGCACCCACCCTGTCACAACCTCCTTTCAGGCAGCTGTAGACAGTGATGAGGTCTCCTCTCAGCCTCCTCTTCTCCGGGCTAAACAAGCCCAGTTCGCTCAGTGAGGGGCCCAAAACTGAACCCAGCACTCGAGGTGCAGCCTCACCAGTGCTGAGCACAGGGGCACAATCACCTCCTTGCTGGCCACGCTGTGTCTGATACAGGCCAAGATGCCATTGGCCCTCTTGGCCACCTGGGCACCCTGCTGGCTCATGTTCAGCCGCTGTCAACCAGTCCTATGCAGGGACAGGAGCTGGACTTGGTGATCCTTGTGGGCCCCTTCCAACTTAGGACATTTCTAAGCCTTCGTTCATATGTCACATATATGACCTGGCTTCCCACCATAATACTGAGTCTCAGCTGCTGGGAAGAAAAGGCAGGAAGAGCTTGATTAAGAGCAGGAGAAGAAAGAAAGAACATTTATCCAAGTTCACTACAAAGAAAAGCGATGCCAGGTGCTCTTTCACCAAAAAGGTGATTGTCAGAATGAAAGACAAAAAAGGATCTGACATGCAGGCCATTAAAACTTGCTAACCAGAGTGGCACGAATCCCCAAATACAGCAACCCAATGTTACTTCAAACCAGTTAATTGTCAAACATGTGCCATTCATCAGTTCAAACAGTTATAAAGCACTAGCATTTGTCTATAAACAAGCTTTTCTTCCCCTCCTTGTCAATATGCACAGAGATGGGTTAATAGAAATGAAACAAAGAAGAGAGAAACACTGATCAAGTTACGGGATACGTGTGTGTGTGTGTGTATTTACTTACATATATTTACTGTGGAGAGGCTTAAAATAACAAATTGTAAACATCTCACTATACAGACAGGAGTCACCAGTATTTTCCCAACAGCAGCAACACACTGCAGAGTAAGAGTTTGAATTCTCTCAAGCAGTTGACAGCACAGTAGTGTATGTCCAAATCCTAAGAGATATAAGACTTTTTTAAAGTTAAGAGCATACATTGCAGCTTAAGAAAATACGTCAAGTTTATTGGAAAAATATCAGTATATTGATGTTAGAACTTTGTACATGTACCTTCCTGTCTCCTGGAATACTGAAGAGCATCAAGTTAGCGACATTAACAGACCTCTTCCAAAATCCATTGTATGTGACAATGCAGTAATATTAAGTTAACTTCTAAATTAGTAAGTGCTGTGGCTTGATATGGAGGAGGTGCAGTGAATGTATCTGTTGTTTTGTAAATCAAATACCTATGATCTCCAGGATCTAAGGAGAATTGGAATGGAGGAGTTAAAGGTTTAATCCAACTGTGAGGCTTTGATCTACTGCAAAGACGTGTTAGAGCTGAATCGGAAAAGAATCCAGGTTTCAGTCTGCTTTCCTTTATTCATCCTTGTTCTATTGCCTAACAAAACCTGCACGTGCTAGCATTGTGATATATTTAACTGAAATCCTTTTTTTTTTCACCAAACATTTTTAACATATTATCTTGGATGGAAACCTGCTGTATAAAGCATTATTATATACTAAAGTTTGGCGTCATTAATACTGTAAGGTTTCATTCTTAATATGATTTTGGACCTGCAGAACAAGGAAGATGACAGATAAAGAAAAGAATTAGCAGTAATATTTTAGTTAGCTTGTTTATTTTTTCCCTTTGGCTGCACTATATTTTGAAGTGTTTTGCCATGTGAAGTCACCAATAGACTGTCAATTAAATTTCTAAAAAAAATGTTAATTACTGTGTATCACAATCACTTTCAATCTGTTTTTTTCTTTTTTTTTCCCCACTAAAAATGGAGCTTTGTAGCAGAAGCGTAAATCATTTATGAATACCTAATATCCTTATAATCGAGCTACACTTAAGGTACTATAAAAGTCTTGGTTGTGTATTTGAAATACGCTTTTTTAAAAGAAAGAAAAAGAAACAACCACCAAACCCCCAGGATTAACTTGCTGGTGACATTATACTGCTTCTGGAGAAGACGTGGTAATTAGAAAGTTATCTATCTTGCTAAAATGTTCTGACCCTTAAAATAGTAAGGCGGTGTTTAAATAGACGTAGAGAAATAGCAAGTGTCCTAGCTGCTACTCAAAGCCTCCAAATCACTGCCCATTATCAACATTAATTCCCTGAAAAATTGAACTAGAAGGATTTCCTGACATTTAAAATGACTTCATAGCCTAGAGAGCTAAGTGGTCAAGATGCAAGGCTGATAGTTTTCCAAATAGCAAAAGAAGGGCTCAGAAGAGCTTTATTTCATGGAGGTAACCTTGCTCTTATGAGAATGAGGCTTAGGCAGGACAGAAGGATAATGCAGAAGGAAAAACAAGACAACTGCAGCTTCTACAGATAAAAGGAAATTCTGAATCTACAAATTCCAGAAAAGACAGGCCACTGAGGGGAAAATGGATAAAAAAAGAGCAATAGAACAATGCAAGTACTAAACCCTGTTGTTAAAGTTGCTGAATTTGTCTGTATATATCCTTTAGAAACAGGCCTTTAGTTTTGTCCTGAAGTGTGGCACCCTAGAATGGAGAATAAGTTAGGCTGAAAGCATATTATAGCAGAAAAATGCCTACCGCAACAAGCATAACTAGCTGGCCGTGTAATACATAGATTTCCATTCACTGGTGGAAAATCTAATTGTTAGTTTCCAACTTCCTCTGACTGCTGCAGCACTGTCACTGGCTCTCTTCCCTCCCAAACTGTAATCAACCCATGCCATTAGCTGCTTAGTAATATATCCTTTTGTATTTCCTGCCCTTACATAGCTTTCTTTGAGCTTGTGTTATTCACTCCAGTTTTCATCTTCCTCCTCCCCTACCAAGTTCTTAGACTAGTACTGTTCTTTTAATTAAGGTATATGCAGAGAAGTCTAACTTTATTCAACATTAGTGACAAATTCTCAGGTTCTATTAATATTTGAGCATTTTCTTTTTTGGAATAGTTGCTGTGTCTCTCAATGAATGTGATTTAAAAAAGTTAAAGGTAAGGAGTTAGGAAAGGTTCTTCATTAGCTTTATATCTAAAAAGGACCTAGAGAAGGAGGAGGAGCAGGGATAATCTGAAGTGACAGAATATTATTTCAATGAATGAATAAGAACAATAAGTAGCTGTTGTTAAAATAGTACAGAAGCACCTGGAAACCTTTCAGCAGCCTTTTTGAGCTTCAAGGAATGGTAGAGATCAGAGAATGCAGGCTGAGACAATCCTACAGAATATGCACAAAACCAAGAATATGAAGTATGAAAAAACAGACTTAGAAATTTTGGGTCTTTTGTAGTTTACTAGCTTAATTCTATAACCTGTTTATATTTAAATGGGACAGCAGATAACTGCAGAAAAGAGAGAAATCTTCAAATTACATCTCCATGTTCCTGCTGACATTCTAATCTCACCCCTAATCAAATCAAAAATACATGAATGATTATTCAGCATCCTAACTAGATTCAATATATTGCAGTTTAAATTATTGGAAGAGTATAAAAACTTTATTGCTTGATTAAAAGAAATCTCAATTCCATCAAATGTAATGCCAAGTTTATAGGCTTTGAGGGAAGAAAAGAAATAAGACAACAAAAGAGGAAAAGAAAAGTCTGTCAATTGAAATTCCTCAGCAATAGCTCAGACCTTCCTACAGAAAGTTTTTGATACAGGAAATCATTCAGCCTTGTACATTGTGGGTAAAGTCATGCAGCACACCACAAGCTGTCAGAGGGACAACAGGGGGTAAGTTGCGATCACCTTCCATTCCTGGAACCTCCAGTGGAGTCTGAATAGAAGTGGAGGGTTAAGCTACAGAACTTTGCTGGTGCTTCGCATAGGCAAAGCTTCTCTAGCTTTTCATACACTAGTTCACTGCCAGAAGGAAAGGTATAGAGAAATTAAGTAACTGTGTTTTGGGGTGGTCCGTTGTTGGGGAATCTAACGAGCTATCTCAGTGTTGAGCCTTTAGAAGCTCACAGGTTCCATCACATCCTAGAACCCCAGTTGCTCCAGAGTTACAAAAAAAGGAACTGCTTAGTACCGGCACATGGGTTTTGTTTGTTTGTGATTGCACATTGTTGTAATCAAATGAAAACAAAAAGGAAGTACTATAAGAAATTCAATTCCAACTTGGTAAGTCTGGTTATGTATAACCAGTGCCTTGGTTTTATATATATATATATATATATATATATATATATACACTAGCTCTGTTCAGAAAGTTAAATTTTCTATACTTCTGCTGTCCAAAGTGGGCACATACATCAGCTGCAAAAGAGAAATTCTAAGCAAATCTTATAGAACGATTAATTTTACATGTATGAGTTAGCCAAACTGTTATGGAGCCAAATAAAAAGACATCTATTGAAAGACAGCTGTGTGTCAACCATTTGAATAACATTCTAAAACACTGGGGCTTGTCTATAAGAAACAATGAAGCAAATGAACTCCAGTGCCATCAAATCTTGCCTGTATTTAATGTGTCATCTCACGTAAATTACTCTAGAGGAAAAGTATATAAGGTTCAAAGGGGTCACATGATGCTGTATATAATATCTCATGACATTACACAGTGCATTAAAGGGAAAATCTTACATTTTAAAGATGAATAAAAATCAGGAGTTTCTATTGTGAGCCATTATGCCTCAAAGTCTTTGTTAAAAATCTTATGTCTATCTGATTATGTGGAGTTCAAGTGTGACTTATTTTATTCCTCTACAGTTTAGCCACAACAGAACTAGTTGGAGTGGGCAACAAGTATTTAACATGCTGCTTTATCAGAGGCTTGTCATGGGAAATAATTTGAAGTAATTTATTTAATAATATTGCCATGATAGCCAATAACATTTCAACAGGAAGGCTGCTCTTTGGACTAATTAAAACTAAAGCTTTTGAGACCTTTGCGCTCTTCCCCTCCCCTGCTCTGATGTGTCTTCAAAAGTGAGAGTCAAAGAGTCTTTCTGGGGTTGTTTACTAAAAGTAATTTGATAGAGTTTTGAGCTCTACTAATGAGCTCATGTGTCTTGCATATTAAATAATATGACAGGATAACTCCGGGAATATAGAGTCCCTGGTTGTTGGACCACATAAAGAACTGATCTTATAAAGGTCCCAAAACTCCATCTACTCATTGTGACTTAGTAAGTATTTATTCTTACTGTTTTATTCTAACTGCATATTTGAGGTCTGGGCATGGCAGCAAGTTTTATTTTAAAATATTATATGTGTTTCCTTTAATAGGTGTATTTTGCTGTAAATATAGCACAGAAAATTTGCCTTAAGGCGTAAGTAAGGATTTTATTTTTGTTTCTACTTGTAATATGAGCTTTAAAAAAACCCACTCAGTGACAATAGGATTAAAGAGAAAAAAAATAAAGTAAAATTGGGAAGTATTTAAAATTATTTCTGTGCTTAAAAATGACGAGTTTGCTGCTACACTCATCAATAGTTTTCAGGCCAAAAGACATGGACAAGGTTCCAAACTGCTCTTAGGGTAGGTTTCCTGGACTTGAGTGAATGAAACCCACATTCTGATCTCACCTGATGCTGCATGCTCAAAATACCTTGGCTCCATACAGATAAGTGCATACAGGAATACTTACATAGGACTGAAAATAATCAAGGCTTAAGGCAAGGTCCTGATAGCGTAAACTTCATATCAACAATTAATCTTTTGTACCAACAACTTATTCTTGCTCCAGCTCAGGTAATTTTATCTCTTGTAAGAGTGGGAGGGGGGAGGAGAAGGAAGAGGATACACTTATTGAGGTCTATCTATCATAATTGGTGTAATATTTCATCTCAAATAATGAAAAGGCCCTAAAACCTTGCTTAGAAACACAATAACATTTTAATGAAAAAACATCTACTTATTTTCCTGCAAAGAAATAATAAAAAACTAATCCTGAATTTCAGACTTCTCTTTTATAATTGCTTAAAAAGGAGAAGTACGATAATACAACAAGTAAATTACACTGTCTCATTGCATATTGTTTTTCTTTGCTATACTTAACTATATTCCACAGTTAGTTAACATTTTAGTGGTCTATGCTACTTTTTTGAAAAAAACTGAGGATTCCTCAAAAACAAATGTAGAAGGGAGATGATAATATTTAATGCCTGAAACAAATAAGCAACTGCTCAAACAGGGAATTTAAGAATTGTAAAAACAAAAAAAAAAGCTGTTTTTAAAACATTTATTTCAGAATAATTTGAAAGTAGAATTTGTCAGATTATTTAAAAAATCTATATAATATTAACTGTTTTACTGAACATTAGCTGTTTCTTTTTAAACCTTTCTGAACTACTGTGTCTTGCAGTCTTTTCAGAACAAAACTCCACCGTTAGAGGCACTATTTATAATAAAAATAGCTCCAACTCAAAGATTTTATTGTCTACTAAAAAGTCAGCCAGATAAAAAGCAGGAAAAATAAGATATAAGTAAAATTTAATGGCAATAATGAAGAAAAGAAAAAGTATCTTGCCTCCAAAATCTATCTTCTGCTCTTTCTCACAAATATATATTTAAAACACAAAATTTAAGTGATATTATTCCTCTTCAAATTGTAAAAACATTTTTCTATTAATATTTCGAGTAACTGAAGTTCCTAAGAAACATTTGTCTTAGTCAAACATTACAAGTAGTGTGACAGATTTTTCCTGAAATTTTCTGCCTTCAACTTTTCCCAGCCTTTTTTGTTCACCTTCCACATCCTTTTTCAAACAGGGAAAGAAGGGAAGGGAAGGGAAGGGAAGGGAAGGGAAGGGAAGGGAAGGGAAGGGAAGGGAAGGGAAGGGAAGGGAAGGGAAGGGAAGGGAAGGGAAGGGAAGGGAAGGGAAGGGAAGGGAAGGGAAGGGAAGGGAAAAAAGCAAAAGCTGTTGTTAGCAAAAATTAAAGGGTCAAAGTTTCAGTAAGCTCATTTCTGACTTATGGAATGAATAAACTTTGATGTGCTCTACTATTTCTATATGCTTAATTTCCCCAAGAAACTAATTCCTTCTGTTTATACATGATGTATTTAAATAAATTACCAGATTGTATGTTACAGATGTACTTAATTATTTATTTTTGTTTGAAAATTTATTACAGAGACAAGTTAACTCTTTCATTTCTCACAAAGTACATTTCCTTTTCACCTGATCACTGGCCTTCAAGCATGATCGAATAAGGGATTTGTGAAAGCAACAGGAAAATAATTTTCCCAAGATTGTTAAGATATTTTTTGATTACCCAGGAACTTTATTTCTGGAGAGTCTACAAGATGCCTCTGTTGGTTTGCTGAAATGGTAACACTCTGGAAAACATTCAGCTACCACAAGCCCTAGTTCTAAACAGGCCATGATTTTTATCCAATATTCAAGCCAACATTGCTTCAGTTCCTCTAGACCGTGATGGCTGTATTCTGCTATCATAAAATACTGGATACTGTGTGTTTTCTGGCACAATACCATTTTTTACACCTGCCTTTAAAGTTCATGAGCTGTGTAAGTCACACATCATGCGACTATACATGTGGGACTGACACATTCAGTCCATTGCGGTCACTTCATGGAAACAACAGTCATGGTATCCTTTAGAGACTGACTGAAGCATGATTAAAGAAATGGTAGTGGACTAACTACTTTTTTGTAATTAATTTATCCCAAAGTGGGTTTTGTAGCCTATGTCTCAAAATTATAATGTGCTTAGATAGAAGATTAGGAGAAACGTGTTTGCCTAGTCAGTCATAGAAAAATGTTCAGTTAAAAAATTATATGAAGGCAACACAACAGAAAAAAACCCCAAGAAAACAAACCAAAAGAAAAATCAACCAACCACCCAAAAAACCTAAACAGAAAAAAATTATTTACACCAGCGAAAAAATCATAAACATGCTCAATTCCTTAAAAGCACATTTAGTATATTAAATATATTCATAGTTTGAAACAAGGCAATGAAAGAAAAGCAACAACTTCACTACAGCTTGAATATGATTGTGTCAGAAGGTACACAATAGGCAGCTTACTAATTCTGGAATTAAATATATATTGCATGGAAATTTTTCAGAGGCAAAATATAACTTGTTGTAATTAGGTATGATTCCTGAAGTTCAGAAGTAATTTATATGTTATCTAGGACATCAAATACCTCTGATATTATATACTTTGTAAGAAGTACTCTGGGATACCAAATCATAAAGCAGAATGTGGCTCATAAATAGTTATCAGAATTTTAGAAATTCACAACATTTGAACTGTCCCAGCACATCCTTCAGCAAATGTTTAGTTGAAACAATATAGCTGTACGTGTCTATAACATCTGAGCAATAAAGAGGAAAAAACCCAAGATATTTCAATAAAGAATATTAGAAAATACCTACATTATCCCTATCACAAATCCCACATTTCTCTTTAGATAGACAAATGCTCTCGATTTACCTACAGGCCAAGAATTATCTGTTCACCCTTCCTGGATCCCCGATTTTTTTTTTCTTAAACAAACCCTTCCTCTGTTTTCAACCAAATATCTTTGAGGCTATCTCTATATAATTAACACAAGTTAAGAGTAGAAGAAAACTTGCCATTTATTGCACAATGGACAAAGCATGAGCAATAGGCATTCATAAATGACCCAAAACAGTTCTTGGATAGCACTCGATTGAGTTCATTAAGGGCAAAAGCAAAGTTTAACATCTGGCATAGGCAGACACATGGTCCAGCTGTATGTGGCAGCTAACTCTCATAATCCTGTTTCAGAAATCTTTATTGCCACTGATATCTATTGAGTCTCAATCAAAAAGTCTAGTTTATACCATTTCTTTTTCAGTAGGAGTGAGCAACCCATGCTCCCTCTTGAACAACACTGAAGGTCATTCACCAAAAAGAGAAATAAATCAAGGAAATTTGACTGTTTCTAAAGTTTAAGTTCTGTTTTAATAAACTCCTGCTTCCCTCTGCCACACATCTAGAACACAATCTAAGGAAGCTGTCTCTGTACACAGTGTAAGAGTTGAAAAAAATGAAGACTTATTTTTTCCATTCACAGGGAAAGCCAGCCTATCCATTCCTCTAGTGTTGAGGGTTCATGATCTGTACCATTTCCCATTTTAGTGGGTTTCAGTAGGAAAGTTTGTGCTAAACTGATAAATAGCTGATAAAATTATCCAGACAGGTGTAGCTGAATTTCTGAAAACCTTCTGTGCCTGCTACATGAAAAGAGTTAGTAATGATATGTCCTTCAAGTTGTATGGGGTATTAACTTGTTTGGATGCTTCTAGTTCAATAAAAAGAAGAAATTCATCAGAAACAGAAAGGTAAGAAGAAAGTGATCTTGATAACCCAACACACAAAGCAACACCCACCAGCCCAATCCACATGAACTTAATAGTAAGCATGTTTTAATTCTTTTGAGTCCTACAGACAAAGACAGAAAAAAACCCAGGAAACTTCATGTGTGTCTTTATACATCTACAGCCCTAAGCGCCTTAGTCAGCCAATACATCAGCACTCTGGAATATTTAATTAACACCAATTGTGTTTTCACCTTGTCTACATGCAGCTGTTGGTAACTTATAGGGAAACAAAATGTTCGAAATCAGTTTAACAGAAAAACAGCGGTCTTTCTTCTAAGAAATAATGTTTCACTTGAAGATCCTTCTGAGACATTTCTCAATATCAAAAATTTCCTTTTGAGTGCTGCATTGAACTCTTGAAATTTGGAGTATGTATTGAATTTTTGTATCTCACTGAAAGACATTGCTTTTGTTATGCTCTATATCACCCTACCAAATTATGAGGAGAACAACTTGTATTTAGAGACTTTTTTTTTTTTAAAGCTAGGTTGCCAGCCAATAACTTTCAGGATTTTGTTTGAATGAGGGTTTTTTTGTAGGGCTTTTTTTGCTGTTGTTTGTTTGTTTTACAGTTTTTCTGTTCATGGACTGAAGGCTTGAGTAAAGTTCTACCTAAAAGTAGATCTAATTTTCAGTACCTAAATCCATTGTCTTAATAGTATTTGTAATAAGGAAATTAAAATTCTCATTTAGCTCTCTTCAACTCAAAGGACACCTATACTTGTATTTTGAGACTTGATAAGCCATAAATGTGTAGAAAACTTTTCCTGCCACAGCTAGAAGTCCCCCAGAACTCTATAGGCACACCTGCAGTCTCAAACAGTTTAGTTCTGCACTGCACCCCCCAATGGGTTCCTGATCATTCAAATCGAGCAAGTGGTAGTTATCATTTCTAGCCATATTTAGAGTGAGATCCTCATGATAATTTGATCCAGGGAATATTTCATTACGACTATATAGGCACTCCAGCACAAGTTCTGACTCACTCAGTCTTATATGGTCCACAACTATTATTCCAGAAATTTTTCCACACTCAAACACTCCCGTAGGCATCACGCTGCCTTCCCAGTGAGCAATACATATCTTCGTATGCTGCAGGACTACAGTGGTGGCTTGTATACTGCCCTGAGATGATATCAGGTGTTGTGAACTAAGAATAAAAAGGGCAAAATCTTACTTGTATATAACAGAGGCATTTTAGGCCCATCAAGAATCACTTGAGGCTGCGAGAAGATCCGGAATCAAGTGATAGGTAGCATAAATACAAGCTGAAACTCATCCTGAGCAGCACTGCTCTAATCCAGGTTGTCTGGGAACCAAGGATCAAATCCTGGAGCGTCTGTTGAGCAGAAGAGATACAGTGTAGAGTGTTTCTCACATCCCAAATCAGGACAACAACAAAAAACAACAAAACCCCCACCCAAACACAACCCACCACCACCACCAAAACCACTCCAAACCATACGACTGAGGAGAGAAACTGAGGAACAATGTTGGTCTTCTGACAGACTGCATCCATTTGTGTTGCTGAGAGCACCCCAAACATCACCAGGATGGGCAACTTAAAAAGTCATGACTTTTTCCTCTTTTTTTTTTTGAATGATGATTATTACATATTTACCTCATGGTTAGTACATGCCCCAGCTTTTATTGCTCAAACATGTCTACCTTCCCTAAATCCTAAACTGTGTGAATAAACCATTTAGAGTTTCTTGGTGAAATTCGCCAGCAGAAAAATGCCATGCTTTTGTAGTCTAGTGGAAAAAAAAAAGCATGGAGCACTGCAGAAAGTCCTCACGTACCAGGGAAGTACTAACTGTCAGTAGAAGGATGCAACACAGAAAGCAGTTGCCCAATGGAAACGCTGGAGATACTCAGTTGCTGCCCTCTGAAGCATAAGAGACAGACAGATTTTTTCACTTTATGCACATAATTGACTTTGACCATCAGTTAAAGCTATGACTGATAAAAGGGATGAAAAAAAAAATCAGCAAAGCCTGAAAACATTTATATCATTTGTTCTTCGTCCTTTTTTGAGTGTGGAGAGGGACAGATGTATGTTCCCACAAGAGGAAGCCTAGAATGATTCTGAATGATGCATTAGCCAAGAGTTATTAGCAAAATTCAGCTTACATCAGAGCAATGTTTTCACATCAGGGAAACACAAAGGAAAATCCTACTACTGATTTTACAAAGTACACAGAAAACTAAAGAGGTAATGTTATACGTATTGCAAGAATTAAAGGAGGGTTAAGTAGCACTTTGGTGAGTTTTTTGATTGGTTTGTGGTTTTGTTGTGGTTTTGTTGTTATTTGTTTGGTTTTTTTTAAGGTATGAAGATCTGTATTAAAACAAGTATCACACTGTGTCAAGCCAGGGCTTACTCTTGATAAGAAAGTGTTACATAACTGTGGAGAGAAAGGGAAGAAAAAAGACATCAGCTTTACCCTAAGAGGTTCGTAAGTTGCCCTAAGTAGTTCATGGTTTTATCTTGTCTTTAATACTCAGTTCAAATATTTGCATTGTTAGATGCACATCACTGTTAGAATTTGCTAAGTAGGGATGCTAGAGTATATAACTTTTACTGCGTACTTCAAGCTATGCTTATAAGCAATTGAACCCTGTGAAGCTGTCAAAACAAGAAAAATCTTACAGGCTTATTTTCTGTTTAGTGAACTGGAATACAAATATTAATACAAATACAAATACAAATATTAACCAGAGAGTACTTCCTAAGTATATTATGAACAAAAATTCAAAACATCAGAAAGAAAACCAGTCAAAACAGCACAATGACTTTGAATACAGCATAACGGCTTGCTTGTTTGTTTTCTTCAAATAAATTATTTTATCTAAATCACACTGGAAAAAATACAAGGCATTATGTAACTCTTAAATAAGAAATAAAATAAATCTTGGACACATTCTAAGAAATCTTTTGTTCATGTTATCCTGCTACATTAAAGAAATGCCTTTACATATTTTTTTAGGTCACCATGTGAGGAGAAAAATCATAATACATGTGTTAATCGCCAACAGTAAAAAAAAGAATGCTTAGCAATAAAATGCCAAACCCAACCAGAAAGCACACATCTTTCAGAAAAGAACTCAGAAGAGGAAAAAAAATACAACTTTCACTAGAAATCCTCTACTAAATATTAACTCCTAGAAATTACAAGTGTTGACATCTTCTGTAGGGATTTACTGTGGCATTAATTTATATGAAACTGTACTTAAGAAAAAATAGTTTAAAAAAGTAAAATTGGAATTCCAGGTGCAGCAAACATCCAACAGTGGCAGAGATTTTAATGTGTTATAAGTAGCCATAACTTTAAGCTCCTCTGACCCTTTTTGATTTGAGGTTTCTTTTACTACCTGCTATTATATCACCAGGGTTGGAAAATGTTCTTGTGTAGGCAGTGGGCAGAATGCTGATGATGTAATTCATTATTATGTAGAAGAAGGCCATAACTGCTGACTTTCAAAAATAGCACCAGTTAATTCCCCCATGACCTCTTCGAAACAGGAGAAGCTGCTGAAGGAGATATCTTCATAGTTAGAGCAATTAGGAAGCTTTGGGATATGAATGTCTCTGGAGGGTTATCTTAATTTTACATTGTGCTATTTATACTGCAAGTTTTAATGCAACTAATAATTCCTTTTTTACGCGTCATGATGTATCAGCTATTACATTGCTATGAGGAGAGAGAAAGAGAAGGGAACAAACCAAAGCAAGTGGCCTGGAAAGCATGGACCTCCAGTACCTAGTAGGACTAAATCTTCCACTATTATGATTAAGGTAGAGAGTTTTAGTGAGTTAAATCCACAGCTCCCAGTCTGGAAAGAAACCCAGTCAATAAATAAACTAGTTAATAAAATACTGTATTTTTCAATGTTCCCTAAAGTAAGAGTACTCTGCAATCAGGAAAGGAAAACAGTCACTGGTAAAAATATAATAGCAGGGAAATGGATAAAAACAATAATACCACGAACCTCTCAAGGGACTTTTTTCTACTATGATTCAACTTCATTTAAGGTGCCAGCTCCATAGCATTATTATTCTCAACTCTTATGTCTTTGATTCAGCCCCTACTGGCTACACCACAAAGCGAGTTAACAGAAATGTGAGCCTTTCTCAGGCAATATGAAGATGATACAATCCTATCTATGAATTAAACATATGCTGGAGGCAACTTGGAGCAGTGAAATAAATATAGGTGGACTGGGACCTGATTTATCTCATACTTTTTCAAAATCACCTTTCCTTTCCATAAAAAATACTTTCCTAAGGATAGTTTTGTGATCTCTTTATAAAGGCAATGTATGTGGCCATTTTAAGATTCAGAGCAAAGTGATCTTTTGGATCATCACATCATAAAGCTCCTTCATTAAAAGAAAACACTGTGCTGTATCAAATGTGACTAGAGGTGGTCTGTGGGTTTTGGTTTTTTAAAAATTTTCATTTTTAAGAGCCTCTCTATTCTTGTTTATAAATCGCTTTCTGAAAGGCATTTGATATTATTTGAAGATCTCTAGTTTCCCAGCTTAATCAGTTTTTTGTGCCTTGTTATTCCTGGTTGCTTTAATATAAACATGTTCCTTAAATTCTCTCCTTAGCATTTACTTGGTTTTTGTGAAAACAAAATGCCCAACAGATTCCCATGCAGCCACTGATTCACATTAAGCAAGCAGGGACAACCTTAAGAAAAAAGATGTCTAGGATCATGTAGAAAATTTTTACAACAATCTTTATTTTCTTATAACAACTTAGGTTTTAAATGAAGAAAGAGCTCTAATGAGTCAACACGGAAGTCTGTCTTTTACTGTGGAAGATGATCTAGAGTACAGTATGTCAGATATTAGAGACCAGGTAGGTCAGATAGCGTCAGTGACAAATTCCATATCTTTCTCCCATCTGTGTGGCAGTCAAAGAAATCCAGCCCTGAGGTGCCAACACAGGCTTTTTCTTCCCACAGGATAGCACCCAAAAATGTTTTCTAAAGACATCATCATTAAAGGATGAGAAAAGAAAAGTTTGTCTTTCTGTTGTATACGCCTTAAGAAGCAAATTATGTTTCTTTTCCTCTGTACCTTGTGTCTGTTCTTGAAATAAATCTATTTAGAAATTAGATGTTTTGAAATTGAAAGGAGAAATCTAGGAGAGAAGTAAGGAGTTCACAGGGCAAACACTAGACTTTTTGGTGAGTCACAGCACAAACTCCTTGGAGGATTTTTTTTTCCCCTTTCCTTAGTTACTGCCAGAGGTAGATACCACAGTAACCATTCAGAGGACAATGTTCCCAGAAGTTAAAAGTTCCAAATAATCACTTCTACATGAAATATTTAAGATGCAGAAAATGCAGACTACACTAGCAGAAAAACAGAGGCCACTGACTTTCATTTTTCTGGATCCACCCAGATCTGGACAGTGAATAACAAGTTAGCAGTTGGTGCAAAACAGTCTTGCAAGTCCTGCTTGAATGCACAGTCAGAAAGTACATAGATGGAAGACGCATTCTGCTGGAAAATAAAACAAACAAAATACCACTGGTCTCACCACATAGTGTGGTGGTGGGATTCCTTCCCACCCCACTAGCCACACAGACCACCCTGTGCTGCTTAGCACAACCTTTTTGATGCACCTGGAAAAACACCTTCTCTCGCTTATCTGGGCTGCTATCTGACCCAGTGGAACACAAGCTTTATAGGGGGAAGAATTCCCATCGTCAGAGGCAGTCATCCAGGATGCGAAGTCAGGCCCTCAGCCTACTAGAAATTGCTGTGCTTGGGAAAGAAACTCCCGTATCATCTGAAGAAGGGGACTGATAATTGGTCATCTTCAAGGCAGGCTGGGGAAAGAATAGCCATTGTTACAACTCCGAGATCCAGAGCACTTATGCGCTACCTCAGTGCTCTTGGGGTTCATTGTGCCTGGGAAGAGGCTCCATCGTTGCCTGAGAAAGAGATTGACCATTGGTCATCCTGCCCTGGACACCTAATACTGGGATCATGGCCCAGGTGAGGTGGTCTGATAGAACTAATGGAGATTTCCACTAGTATAATATCTTCCAAATGCAGGCAAAGTGAATGTTGAAACATTAAAATGAATATTCAAACATCTGACAAAGGTCAATTTTCTCAATCCCCTGTAAGCATGAGATATAAAGGCCATTTGTCTTCTATATACAAATAGCTTGAAATGGAAGTTAAAGTTAGTTACCTACAACCCATATCACACACATAGTATGACCAGAAAGAATACCAGCTTATGTCAGTAACACTGAAACAGCAGGCTATTGGCACTTATTGCTGCTCACTGCTACAGTAACGTAGGGAACCAAGATGCAAACGGACGTACATTCAGTGTACTGGATGATCCATGTATTATACTTACTTTTACACTTCATTTGATATGTCAGAGAACTTGAACATATCAAATGTCTCAAGACGATAATCTGTATCCATGACTCCTGATAGAAACTTTAGAATAAAAAAAAAAATACTGCCATAGCAATTACTGGAGGTTCCGGAGTTTCACAAAAGGTTTCAAAACTAAATTACATCAAAGGAAACAAATACAAAGGCACACCGAAGGAAAGTTTTGCAACACTAGCTTGTTTCATGTGGGTACTTAAACAGACAAAAAAATTTAAGTTTTTTTAATTGTCTCCAGAGAATCATGCAGACTTAAACTTAACTGGTGGCAAATGCAAAATATACCGGTCATGTTTTTAATTTACCATAATACAGCTGTCTAGAATTATGTCAGATCTTGCAATGCAGATAAATCTGACCATTGTATTATTTGTTGCGTTGGGGTCCCTGACAATACCTCAACGCCTTCCTTCAGAGTGCAATGAAATATAAAGAGCCAAGGATATTGCTAATAACCTAAGACTTTTTACTACAGTCTTTCTTATACTCTCACACCAGCAGTAAAAAACTCCCTTTCCCCAATAAACAAACAAGAAAAGAGGGACAATAAGTAGGTCCACAAAATTTTTACTAGAAAAACTTCCTTTAAAAAGTCAAGTTACATTCTTGCATATATCTACCATCAGCAAACACTCAGATTCATCTACTGTAATTCAACTATATTATTTTTATTTAACAGAGATATCTACAAGAATTAAAGTAACCAATTATTTTTCATCTCCATCTGCTTGTGCACACTGCTCATTGCCACAAAAAAGAGCAAGTGAATCATCTTTTGTCATAGAAAAAATCATTAGTTAATAACAAGTTGAAGTGAAGACAAACAGCATCTACTGCTCTCCCCTTTGCCTACACAGCCCAATATCTCATCACACAAGGTAAATACATTAGACAGTCATAGTTTACCCTGAGTAAATCCATACAGTCTCAGTGTACCTGAGTATGGCCAAGCTGGTAGAAAAAGCAGGTTCTGGCAACAGACTCAGAAAAATCAAGGTAACAAGCCATGTCCAGGGACTTTCCAGGACATAATTGAGCAACAGCAGGAAATAGAGCCAGATTGAGACAAGCTACCTGTAGTACGTTCTTCTCCTGGATAGCATGTCTCCTCATGCATCTTCTACATACCTCTATCCTGTATAGGAGCTCAGTTAGGAACCGCCTGTTCATCCATGCATGCCTTCTGCTAAACATGCACACTTGAATCAACCATGTTTGTGATTTGTGGAGGTTAGGATGTTAGCCAGCTCTCCTCTGCCCCTTGGCCCTCCAAAACCTTGTCAAACTGAGCCCTCAAAAATCTGAATCCCATTCCACTGAAGTCCAGTGCTGTGACTCTACAGAGTTTTGCTAAGCCTTCTCAGCAAGTTGAAGTCACCGGTGCCAAGGTTGCTTTTGTCTTTTGCATCTTTGGCCAGCTCTTCCTTGTTTGTGATTAACATGTCCAGCAGAGTGTCTGCCCTTTTTGGTTCATTGATGACCCACATACAGAAATTGTCCTCAGAACCCTCTTGAAGCTGGCTGGATTGCTATCACTCTCTTTTTCCTCTCCATGCAAATCCCCTTTTTTCAGGCTCAGTGATCTCAGATGCCTGCCTTGACTGTTCTTCTCTGTCCTCACCTGTTCCTAGGGCATTGTGCTTGTAACTGCAGCTACGCAGACAGAGAAGGAGCCTTCCTTCTCCTGCCAGAAGCCATACATTTCCAGCCTTCCTCATCATGGTAGTTCATGATCCTGTGAGCAGTTTCTAGCTGTCCTTCCTTCCATCCAACATGAGGCCTGGAGTCTTGTTTCTGCAATGTCTCTCTAAAGACACCTTCTGTTTATTCACCCTGGTATTATGCAGTTTGCTCATCTCCTCTCACAACTCCTTAACCTGCTGATTCAGTGCCTCAACAATAGATCACCTCCCAAAGTTAAGGACACACTCAGCCCAACACTAGGAAGATGCATAAGGCACTACTTGCAGCAGATCCCAGAGTTCCTTTGGATCAAGACCACAGATGTCCCCAAAACAGTTGTTACAGTTGATGCTGGAGACTGTGCCCTGTGGCATAGTCAACACCATAGAAGAGCAAGCTTAAGCTGTTTTTGACAGAGTTGCTAGACCATTAATCAGTAATTATGGTAGCAACTGCAGTACTCCAGGATCCCCAGTCCTTCCCACCGGTTATATAGCTGCTCCCCACACACCAGCTGGATGGGTGTTTGGAAGAAAGAAGTGTAGACACCCCCAAATCCAGGAACTGACAACACAAGCTGACTGTCAGAGCTGATAGAAGCAAAAGCCTCCAGAAGCCAACCCACACCTCCAGAAGACACATATGCAAGAAATTCCATGAAGAAGCAGCCTGGAAACTACTGTGACAATTATTATATCTCTCCTGGCTGTTTTTCTTAGTTGCGCTCAAGCACGTGGGCATAATAAATATGTTAAAAAATGAGGAGCTTTCTGAGAGCCAGCCCGCAATCAAGTCTTGTGTGTTGGAAAAGGAAAGATTTTTCTTAAGGACTCTGAAGGGACTCTCTCACGACCTAGAGAGTCATTCATGGGTAGCTGTCAACTAGCTAGAAGTGAAATTGGAGAAGAAGAGTTGTCTAAGAAAAAGGTGCAGACAAAACTCTAGGCAGTCCCAGGGCCTATCACAGAGCACTGAAGCCATGAGACCCTCTTGCGTCACTTTCAAGTAGACCCTTTACCAGTCTCACTACCAGAAAATTCTGAAAGTCCTTGTGAAAGGTTAGTGTGGTGTCCATGAAGGCAGTCCTGTCAGATTTTCAATTACCTGTAGCAACTAACTCTGTCAGCTATTAAACTTCCGTGTAGTCAACATGCACAGAAAAACTGCTTATTATCCTACATGTAGAAACAGCCGTTGGCTATGTTTATATTAGTGAGTAGAGCTGCCCAAGTGAAACAGATCTAAGGAACAAAATAACTGTGCTGATAATTAGACATAAAAATTATTTGTGCTTCAAGAGGTTTTATTTCAGTCCTATTCTGGTTTTGCAAACTGCATGTTTATCAGGAACTGGAACACAAAAAGCACACTCCTGGAGTGCATCTGCTGCCATGACTTCATCTGAAAGAAAGCTGATTCATGCTTTCCGACCCTTGGAGACTGTTCCATGACATGAACTTTTTGCAGTAGATAGGAGAATTGCGTCAAAAGATTCAAACTTAAATGCTCATAGAACTATTCTCGCATTCTTAAGAAATGCAAAAGATTATCTTGCTCTCAACCCACCTAACTCTGTAACTTTTTATTTCTTCCAACTCCTTGGATGGTAATATTGGCCTCTTACCAACAATACATAGTTCCTAGAGAAATTCTTTGTCCTTCCCAGGCTGGCTTCAGACTTTTTCTCTGATGCTGTTATGGTTTGTTAGCTCAACTCTGTCCATCAGCTGAAGCAGACTGGCTACTAGCGTGACCTTGGAGCAAAAAACCCAGACATCCATGTAGGATATTGCTGAATGTGGCATAAATAATGTGTTCTGGCTAGCACTGAACTTGCCATCAATCATTCCTTTTGAAATAGTCCGAAAAATTAATGATAGGCAACTTTTGCACTCTAAGCACGTCGTCCCAATGACAAACAAGATCTTTCAGGGTCCAGTGCTATCACCACTCTTACCTCAGACATGAACATATAAACTTCTGAAACTAAGATAAGCAGCATAGCTCTTTGTACGTTTCTAGTCACTGAACCGACCTATCAGAGATATGAGGTTGGATGAAAACTGGGAGACCTGCAGTGAAATTCAGGGAAGATAGGAGAAATGCAAGATATAATGTTTGTTTTTAAATTATGGTTAGCTTTCCTCTTTGAAGTTTAGACTCTCCACTCAATCCTCTTAATAAAGAGCAGGCATCTAATAACAGCTGTATTCTACTACTAACACCTCTCTCTGCCTGAGCCTTCACAAGATATTATGAAATTATGGACTATTGATATACAATTACAGAAATTTCTTAGGTAAAGCTAATCAAACCAAGGAAATCAATGAAATATTTAAAATTGGTTGGGCTTGTAATAGAATACATTTTCCTATAACTATGAACAACCTTTCAAATTTACCTCAAATCATGTGTTGCCTAATTTATATTTATTAGTTGAAAGCATTTTAAACAACAAAACATTTCCATTTTGAAATTCTGACTATTTTAACTGTTCAAAAGAAGAAGTGAACATTATACCAGACATATCACTACATAGGTTTCTAGTATCTGTCAAATCCACTATAAGGTTTTTTGTTATGAAGTATGGACTTGTATTAGTTCTGAAGAACTCCTTTTCTTTCCTTTCTCATACGTCTTTGTTGAGATGGTAAATTGGTATTCAGTGATGTTCAATTGCTCTTGGTTTAGAAATAGCATGTATTTTCAATCCTTGAACACTACTTAGAAACTATAGTGACACACACAATATAAATATTCCATACACAAATGACAGATGCCAGAGCTTGATGTGCTATGAAAAGCACGTTTCAGCATTCCTTTCCAGTTAAAAAATTGCCATAGCCAGTCACTCCCTGTCAAATTAGTTCATTAAAAGTAATACCAGAGAGGTCTGGAGTTAAGGGAATAATCTCATTCAAACATGGCAGATCTTCTTAGTCTTGTTTCTCACCTGCCCCACAGAAAACTTCAATCTTTAAATCCCTTCTCAACAGCTAACTTCCCAGCATCTGCCTAGCCACCATAAACACCAGCTAATACAAAACTAGTCCATTTCATAGAATCTTTTCAAGAAAATCTTTCTTGATTTTTGTACACTCTAGCAGTTTGTAGTTTCAATGGTTAAATGGAGAGCAACAAATGCAGAGGCCATAAAATAAAGCAGAAGAGTCCAGAGGATAACTGAACACCTTTTTAAATATCAATACTCTTGTGGTTTCGGATTTTTCTGGGGAATTTTTCTTTCTCTTGCCAACAAAGCGAATCCGAGTGGGACACGAGGGGGTGAGGGGAGGACGTTTCCGGGGAAACCGGGACAGAGGTCATGCCCTGCTTGGCCTGGGCATCCGTCTGGTTTTCCTCTTGGTCACTTGGCGGTGTGAGGAGGAGGACCAGGAGCAGCAGTAGCTACTGTGTGTCTCTGTTTGCAGTCTCTGAAGGAAAGATCACTGGTCATCTGGATCTACCACAAGTCCTGCAGGGCTCATCTCCTTTGTCAACCCACCCCCCTTCCCCGCTTCTCCCGTGATGTGAGACTCGCCTGATGGGAACACAGAAGCGATGGCATTACCCTTAAAGAGACCTGTATTGCAAGATTTTGGGTATAGAACTCAATCCATTTTAAGGTTTTAATTACGATTAGTGTTAATTCTGGTCTGTACATATATGTATTTGTAGCTGAGAACGGTTATCTTTTCCATAAATTCTTTTTTCATGATTAAAATATTTTAATATCTGATAACATATCTTAGTTTCCATCTAAACAAATACCAGCTAAAGAGTTATAAAATTCCATAGCATTTTTCCAGTTGATTTTTTCTGTTGTTTGAAGTCTAACATTTTTTTGTTTTTACCTGGACACCGCACTATGACTTTGCCTCTTCAAAAATCTCAAAGAGACACTGATGTCTTGAATGTCTAAACACCAAGGGGATTGTTTATCAAGAAGTTATGGCCATGAGTATCTCTCAGGACACTCCTCCTTCTCTGCTGTGGGAGCTCTGTTAATAGTTTGCATAATAAAGTACAGAAAAATAGCTACAAACTGCTAGATCTACCCGGACACATTTGAGAAAAACACTGGTAAAAGACGAAACAGTACTAGTGACCCAACAGTTCTGCTACTTCAATGAGCTAACAGAAAGAGAGTGCAATAGCAGAAAGAGTGCAATATCTTTCTGTGCTGTCCTAAGATGAAAAATAAGGTATTATAAATGTATTATAAATAGTAAAGGACATGTGTTTCTGTATTATTGTTCTTTATTAAGCCTCGTTTTTCCCCCCTTTTTTATTTTATTAGAAAGAGATTGGGTTTCCTTTCTTTCTTTTAACAGAAAATTCCAGAACTTACTTCTTTAACACCTTAATTACATTAAAAAAGCTTTTCTCTGCTTTTTTTGTACACATGTTAAGTTTGAGGATTTTGCTTATAATGTAATCAAATCTAATCAAATATGTAGTTATCATCAGTAAGGTAATGAATGAGGGAGAATATATTACTATAGTCTTAATCATTGCAAAGTCCAGAGGATATCATTAACCAATGGAGCCTAGCTCAGGCGGTTCTGTAATAATATCTGAACCCTAGTATCGATTTGTAGTGTGTAATCTACTACTTTTCTCACTGTGATTCATACAGAAAAAAATAAGTAAGTATCTCATAGAGAAGTTTTGAATTTAAAAAATAGAAGTTTTAAAAACTTTTATTTCCTGAACAATAGACCTAAAACAAAATCTGGTAGCAGTGGAGCAGCAAGCTATTTGTGCCAACATGCAGGCATTGACTTTATCTCATTAAGATTGAGAATTGTTATTTTACACTATTGATTTTTAAGTCCTATTTTATAATTTTTATTGGTCTGATACTGTCATATTTTTCATACTATTTAGTTTCAAAAAAATCCTGTATTCTGGACTCTGGTATAAGGGAACTTTCCCACTAACCATCAGTCATTTTGTGCTACTGTTGGTGAGATGAAAAAAACAGAATTTAAAAGAAGAAAGGTTATATCTGACCCTTGCATGTAACTCAGAAAAAAATTTCATTTTTTTCAGAGCTCAGATGACACCTTGGAAAAATTGTTTCCTAAACTAATTTTCTTTCTATCCCTTATCATTCCCTTCCACTCATTGCTTCAAAACATCCCTGAAGCAACTAACACGGCTACTGCTAATGCTAGTCATTACCATTGTCAACGTTGTCATTACCAAGTTCTCAATAGATTTAAAGTTTCTTTTAATCTAAACGAAGAAAACAGGTAAGACTTAAAAACATGGTGCCAGTCATTCAACTGCAATCTTTCCATCACTTACGTGATAACTACTATGCTACCCAATTTTATTCAACTTGGGAATCAAAAATGTGATTGGCAGTGTAAACGGCCAAAAATCTTCCCTGAAAAATATGTATTAAATTTATCCTTGATGCCAAGAGAGGATCCAGAGAAATAATGTGCATGAAATATGAGGAGTCAAGATGCGAGCCATGAAATAAAACTTCTGTACCAATTTAAATATGGTTTTTGCTTGAAAGTAACCAGTTAAGAATTCTTGAATTAGCTGTGTATGACCTGGTAAGACACAAGGTATAGAGCAATTTAGTATAGGTCAGTCGCTTTAGGTATTTTGGTTGATGCATTAATCTTCTCAGAAAAAAAAATCTTTTAAATGTAAAGTACATGAAACAGCAGGTGAGTTATGAGGTGACGTGACTGGCTTTGTGAGATGGAACTGGAAAAGTGTGGAACATGAGCAGGTCCTGGGATTGAAAGCTGAGAAACGGGAAAGTAATGATACATGATATGATGTATGGAAGACGAAGGGTAAAAATGTGCTGGTAAAAACTAAGAGCATGGCAAGGCTCAATGAGAAAATACCCTCACCCTGAAAATACATGGTATAGTATTTAGAGTCAACCTCCAAAATTGTCTGAATTCAGGTCCACTGATTACAGCTTGGAATTCCACTAAGAGGAAGAAGAGTCTTCCACTGTGTGTCTTCAGGCCATCCTTTGCCTCCTTTGTGGTGCTGGAATATTGACAGAATGGATAAACTGTTCATTTTGCAATTATGTGTTAATGCCATTGACTTAACACATCGACTTTGAAGAGCTGTTTTATGCTCTTTTGTGCTATATCTGTAGGTTATGTTGTGCGTTGTAACTATAGCCCACATACTTTCTGCACAGCACTCTGCGTCCCTCACCCTACTGTACCTGGCTGACAACTTTATTTTAAAACACCAACAGAAAAGGTGTAGTGGCACACTTCTGGCTCCCTAAACAGACCAAATTCTTTGCTTTCCAAATTCAGGATTATCTGGCCTGTGCTTATGGCACTATGCTGCAACTGCTGTTGACATGCACGTCACCAAGAGCAGGGGCTGATTCGCAGTCCCAGAAGCTATCAAAATTAGCAGCACTGAAAACACAATAATTATATTAATTGGGGAATGCCTCTACAGCACAAGCTTTAGCTTTGCCTTAGTGTTAATAACTTCTCTTATACTGGTCATATCAACTAAGAAAAGTCAGAAAGTACTCCTCTGACTTGGCTTCACAGCAGGTACGCTCAGAAGCGACCTGAAGTGCTCAAAAGCTTTCAATGGCGTATTTTCTTGTCAGAAGACATCACTTCACTGAAATAAAGACATTCTTCAAGAATGTACAGATTCTGACAAATGTAACTCAGCACAAACATACTTGTCTTTTGGAGTCATTATGAAGCGCTAAGAATTTTTTTAATATAATATTCATTTGAGAGCAATTATTTTACAGAAAATGTACATTAGAATAATAATAAAAATATATCAGTTTTATTGAAATGGAATATTTTGATTGAATTAGCATTGTCTTTTCTAATAATCATAATTAAACAAGTTCATAATTATACCAATTGTCATTAAACAAAATCACAGAATATTCCATTCCACGTTTTCAATTTCTCGCGTGTTCTTGCAAACAGAAAAGTAAAAAATATTGCCTCATTCCTCTGTTCAGAAACAGATAAATAGTTGTGTAAAGGACTTTAACAATGCTTTTCTGCATTAAAGGGATGAAATTTATAAGCTGATGTTTCCAGTAAACATTTTCTAAAACTCGGAGCAGATCCTAAACTGACATACATCAGAAAAGTCCACTCTGCTACCGCAGCAGGCAGTGTTTAATGCAATCAATCACCACAAATGCCTGGACTTTTCAGGTGCACTTGGTGATGGACACTGAGTATATTCTATAAATTTAGTGTTTAAAGAACCCACCGTTGCAGTTCAGTTTGCTGTTCTGCTCTGTAAGGTGAATTTATGGCAAACCAATTAATTATCCTCTGTCTGGTCTCCTTCTGTAAAACTGAAATAATTAAGTCTGGAATTAGATTTTACTCCTGCAATATGCAGATGTTGGTAGACTCTGTAGAGCAAATTGGAAACAACAGCAGGAACATATACTACTTGGTTAAGGGGGACATTTGTTCTTCAGAGTGGAAAATATCTTCTACTATGTATTTATGGAGGAACTATTAGAGAGAATTTCTTTGCCAGTCCTACAGAATATATTACAATATAAACAAAAATAAATAACAACTTTCTGCTTTCAGTATTGGGCAACTCTAATGTAGTTCTTGCATGCTGAGATTACATACCTGAAGTTGCTAATTGGCAACCTTTTCACAATTCAGAATTTTTGACTAACCACATAATTCCTTATCTCCTCCATTATTTAAACTTTCAGACAGTGGGAAAGCTCATATCCTCACACCTCTGCAGTAAGCTAGTTTTTCAGATCTTTTTATTTTTTTTAAATGCTGCAAATTAAAGTAGTCAGTGGCAGTACATGTGCTGTATTGCAAATCCAAGCTTCACACACACAGGCTTATTTTTTAAAATTGCTTTTCATGTACCCATGAGAGCCAGTCCATAAACCCTTGAAGATCACAGAGCAAAAACTATTGACTTAGAGGAATGAATTAGATTTTGACTAAAACCTGTGAGGGAAAACACCTTTATGAACTCAATAATTAATAAATTCCTCTATATTGAAGGAGTTCTTTATATAGAGAAAGGTTGCCAAATCCTTCAATGGTACCCCAGAGAGGTGTTAGATAAAGACAGTTACTTATTTGCAATTGCCCCGTGGGCAAAGTTTCTGAACAATATTGATTATTTCTCTTATTTACTAATTATTATTAGATCTGTCATCATAAGACATTGCTAGAATTTCACCTAGTCTGGCCTTGTCAGAGGGACAAAGGACACTTGATTTACCCCAGGAATTATCAGATCTGTATTCTTAGTTAATAAATTAAGTCAAATGTATTGTGGAATGGTACATAGAGTAGAATTTGATGCTTTCCCTGTTAGCTGTATTTCTGATTAAATGCAGCATGTGGTGTTCACACCTATGTAGGGGTTTAAAAAAAAATAAAATCAGTTAGAATATAACACTGTTAGCTGACAAGGGAGACAAATGCATGCCAGTTGTTGGAATTCTCTACGTGTGGTCTAAAATGCTCAGCAGCAGAGCATCTACAATTCTGACATTCATTAACACAAATTGCCATGTGGTACATCAGAAGAGCCTGTAGCAGCATGCCACACAGTAATTGCCTAGGATATAGTGCTACAGATTCTACAGGGCCTCCCAAGAGTCTGCCAACTGCACAGGAGAAAGCCAACAGTTTGTGCACAACAGCTATGCGTGTGGCCTGTTAGTGAACAAGACTTCTTAAACAGTCAGGAGTAAAATCACAGTCACCATTAGACCATTACAAGGAATCTGGATATCTTCCTTGCTCTCTAGAGCAATACGAGCTTCTCAGCAACTCTGAAGTTACCTGACCAAAGACGTATAATTGGCCCACAGCCACGAGACTGGGACTTCAACGTGTTTCTTTTGTAACAGTTCTTAAGAAAAAAAATATTTTGTTGGTAGGATGTTTTAAAATTGTGGAAAGACATAAAAAATAGGATTAAAAGATATTATTTCAAAAATTATTTATCTGTGTAATAGCCTTCAATCTAAAATATCACAGGCTGAATCTGTTTTCTCATTACACATATCTTTATAAATAAAGTTAATCCTATTCTAAATTCTCTTAATAGCTGCATGGACTACAACTCAGTAGATTCTTCCTTATGCTTTGTAACTAGCTTTTCTTCTACACAAGCTTGTTTAACTTGGGAGAGCACTAGCGTTGTATGGAGGTTTAATAATATAGCTTATATAAAGGTGTTAATTCAAAACCAATCTTGATTCAGTGACAATAATGAGAAAAAACCATCAAAACTAAATAAAGTATATAATATATACATTATATTGTATTTAAGAATTGTGGTTAGTGATGAAACCAGACTGATCCAATCGTAAGCTGAGTGGATTTAATGATACTCATCATTATTATATCATTATACACTTTTATACCATAAAAGTGTACAAAAAAACCTATATTTTTTTCTATAGGTATATACATGTGTTGTTATATGTACGAAGTCCAACACAAAAAAAACCCAAGACTGACCCTATACCTTGGGAATCGAGTGGAACAGTAGAAACAAAGAGACAGTTATAGAACGTGTTCTAACCTATCACAGTGAGACAAGGCTCAACCTGAATACTTCACTTAATAGGAGTAGGCTAGATCCGTGTAATACAGCTGTATTCTGCTGCCTGTACCCACTTATCCATTAAGTGCCATTGCTGGCTTTATCCTTATATCCCTCAAGATATAGCTCTTGTACAATAAGTTCCCAGCATACTTGAAGGGAGTACACGTACTAAAGTATTGTACGACAAAGATTCACAGAATTTAGTTAAGACTTCTGGAGGTTTTTTAATTTCATCCACATGGCGAGACACTTGCAAGCAGCCAATATCACATGTAAGTTATATACCTAAACCTTCGTTTGGAAGTCAGTGCCACAGATGCTATTGAAAAGACAGAGAAATATTATTTCACTTCCTTCTTGACCATGTAATTACATGCAAATAATAATTTGAGCTATTTTTATTTGGTACAACATACATTGAACATGTTATATAATGAAGAGCTGTAACAACGATATAGGAGTCAGTTGTTGATAGACTCAGAAACTTGCTTGGGCAAAGGAAAACACTTCTAATGAGCCAAGTCAAGAATTTATTGTTACTTTAATTGAAAACCTAACCATCTAATCAAAGAATTCAAATCTAATAATTACAGACAAAAGCAAAAAGCCAATATCACTATTAGAGAAAAAGATCTCAATAATAATAGAGTTAACACTGATATATAGATGGTTCCTATTATCTAGCCATTCCCCATTGTTATGATTGTGTCCTCCGGTTATTGTCTAAACATGGGAGACAGGCGGACTCTGACAGTAGGTTGTCAGCACCCCAAGTCCTTCACAGAGAAGACAGGCTGTTGGTAGTGGAGGTTTCTTTAACTTCTCTTTGGTGGCAGGAGAAGGATTTATATCTTATCGCTGTTTATACTTTGCTTTTTCTTCTTTGCTCTACAATTAAGAGTTTACATCTAAACTTACTATATACGGTGTCTTAAGTATAGTAGATACTTTATCTTTGATACTCTAAAATCTCTATTTTCCAGGTCCTATGTCTGCTTTTCTTTAATTATCAGTAAACAATCACTGGTGAGTTGTTCATAGTCCTGAGGTCTCCTATGTCACCACGTGTCATGCCCACATTCCTCAGCACTGCACTAGGTTCCTATTTCAAGCCTCTGTTACCGCACCATGCCCGTAACTCCTCTGTACTGCTGCCTTATGCTAGGATCATGTATTTTTGTTCTATACAGAAAAAGCCCCTCACTTGTTACTACCATCTACACAAAAGTAAAGGGAGTTTTAGGTAGATTATGACAAGTCCAGGCAAAATGTAACAAGATTCAGTCCAGAGGCCTGATAGTATTAAGGCTGTACTGTTCATGTCAGTACTGTAGTTTTGGGGCTACAGATGCAGAAATCTATGAAAGTGAAAAAATAAATGGTGACAAGCAGGATAGCTGCTCAACCAGTCAATGACAGCACTTAACTTATCCTGGTAATACTGGAAGTTTTAAAGGAGGTATCAGTCGGCCTTCCTCTCTAGGAGAGGATTCAATCACATATCAAAACACAGTTAACATCCCAAGAAAACAACATAAGATTTTATTTAATTTCAACTAAAAATTAAAACCACAGGCATTATTAAATAGTGGAACTCCCTAAGTTGTTTAATATATATATATATGTAGTCCAAACAAATATCTTCAGGAAATGGTTTGATATTAGATTGACCAGCATCAATGTGATATGTAATAACCAAGAACATGTTTACACATAATATTTTTCTAGAGTATAGAGTAAAACCAATTTTGTAATGAAATATAGTTATTGATAATAAAGGCTGGAATTCTACTTGGTTCAAGTTTATGTATATAAACATTCATAAATACCTTATAGAAAGGTGAAATTACCAAAAGTGGAGAAAACAAAATAGTCCAAACAAATCATATTTTTTGGTTTAGAGTAAAATACCAAAAACCTATCATTGCTGTGATGATATGACTGACTTTAATACCGACACATATAGATCCCACAAACCACAGAAACATTTCGGCTCTTATTTTTAATGGCCTTTTAAAGACACTAACAATAAAAGCAAATAATAAAACATCTATTAAATTACTGTACTTGGCAAAGAAAAAGTTAATTTGGATGAAAACTGCACTGGGTCTGGCTGAGATGGAGTTAGCTTTCCTCAGAGGAGCCGATATAGTGCCGTGCTTTTCTTTTGTGGCTAAAATGGTATTGCTAACTGATATTTTCACTACTGCTGAACAGTGCTTACATAGCTTCAGGGTTTGCTTTCAATTCTAACCCCCGTATCAGAAAGATCATGAGGCTGAGGGTGGGCAAGAGGATGGGAGAGGACACAGTCAGGACAGCTGACTTCAACTGACAACATGGATACTCCCTACCATACAACTCCATGCTCAGTAATACTACCTGGATGGAAGGCAGAGGCGTATGTGGCTGGGGGGGAGAAGACTGTAATTACTAAGAACTTTGTCTTCCAAAGAAGCCACTACACATATACTAAGGCTGTGCTTCCCAGTGGCTGGACATTTCCTGCTGATGAAAAGTAGAGAATGAATCTCCTCATGTTGATTTTCTTCATGTAATTTTGTTTTTTTCATTAAACTGCCTTCATCTCAACCCATGAGCTTACCCACTTAATTTTCTTCCCGTGTCCTGTTGAGGAGGTTGAAATGAAGGAGCTGCAGAATGAGAAGCCTCACAGTCAGTCAAGGTCAACCCACTACTATGCATTTATTTAGAAATAGTATGGGAACTGCTACTACATTCATGTGCCGCAGAGTCACAAAGAATAAAATTGTAGATTTTTTGAGATGGACTCTCCAAATGGTAGGCATTAATATAAAACGCTTATTTGTGATACCATAATATAGAAATATGCCATTGATAGCAAGAAATGTTGAAACACTTCTTTTAGGGCTTCTTTATCAGAGAGCTGAAAAACAAATTATTTATAATTTCATTAAAATAAAAGAAATAAACAACAAAAACTTAGTTGGTCAAATGCTGAAATCAACTACAAAGCTCCTGTTAATTTCAGGTGGTAAAAATAAGTGTCTACAAGCCAAGAATCCAAAATGAAGGCAAACAAAGTATAGGAGAGAAATTACACAACTAAGAGTTTTTTCCAGATGTAGTCTCTCACCCTCAAATCAGCTGGGAACCATTACAGAAAATTCAAAGCCAGAAAAAATATTATCATTTTCTAGGTTATGATTTTACTGCAGTACGCAAGAATATGCCAATACCTTCAAAGAACATCAAAGAAATGTATATTTCTGAAAGTTAGTCCAAAGTTAATTACAAGTGAACACTAAAATATGAAGAAATTCAAGCATTTGTTCTAAAATTAACCAGATGTTTTCTGGAAGCTCAGAATAACATCTCTGTTTTTTCCTTTTCTTACACATCTGACAAACTTCAAAATTCTTGTATATTTGATAGGATACTATAGTAAAAAATAGCAAGGCACAAACCTAATAGATTATAAACAGTAAAAATATCTAGTTCTTATTTCTTTTTATAAGTAATGTTTCAATTGCTTTAACAACAAGTTGGCACCCTTTTCATTTTCCAAAGGAGAAAATGAGTCAGAGAGAAATCATTCAGTCGCAATTTGCTAAACTGAGGGAACCCAGTATGCAACTTGGGACAAGAATGGAAAGCAAGAAAGGTTTCATGGATATCAAACCCAGACTTTCCTTTACATTCCCATAGTATGTGGGTATGCATGCATGTTATGTAGGTTTAACTGCTGGTCTTTTTTCTGTTTCAAGAAGACACTTCTTTCTCTATCTTTTTATTATTTTTTCAAGCTTAGTTTTTCATGCCCTTTTCAGTTCTCTAGTCTTATTTATGAATTCAAACAGAAGTACTCAGATGTATTTGCAAACTGCAGATGTGAATACATATGCCAAAAAAAGGCGAAAAGACAAAAAACAACAATTTTTCACACATACCACTAAACATTGTGTCTCACTTGCCACTTGTGATATCTTCTTCAGTCTGAATAAATGAAAGTTTACTGCTCATTCTGATTGAAGTTTGTGATAACACCAGCTAGGGTTTTACTCTTGTGTTATAAAGAATACAGAATCGTTCCGGTGGACTGTCACTGGGGTGATTTCAATACAATAAGGCCCTCCTGATCTGAGATTGGCAGGGATTGGAGCTCACAACTCACAGTGACTACTAAACATACAGAGAAAAAACCCAATACAGTAACTACTCATCAATTCTGTAGCAAGAGTATAATGCTTCAAAAACAGTAAAAAAAATCAAATCAATTGGTCAATATGTCTGACATATATCATTCCAATAACGCAGCCTTACGGAATTGTCCCTTATAACGATTCCTGATCAACCCCATGTAGCAAGAATTAGATCATAAAAACTGGTATCTGTTGAGTCTAATTTTCAACATCCTTGTATTTATATAGTCTCTGCATAATAAGGTGCAAAATGTCTGTAAAACATAATTCCTCATTCAGCTACAATCTTAGAAGCAGTGACATTTTTTACATAGTTTACAGTGATATACAAGAACACATAAGATATACTGTTATACTAAAGGCTATAGAACTGAGTTGATCTTTTGAAAAGTTGATCTTTCATGAAAAGTACCAAAAGATTGTAATGTTTTTCTTCTACTCCTCCCTATGGTACCTGGTTAAAAATCATCTGAAATTTCTAATTCCCTTTTCATATATCACAGCTGAATGTAAATATGGGCTGGTTTAAACTATGTGCATAGATTGAAAAGAGACTAAAGGATGGGTCAGAAGTACTGCAGCATAAAGGATGTCTTGTCAGAACTGCCTTCTAGGTCTGTTTTTTGTTTTTTGGGTTTTTTTGTTTTTTTTTTTTTTAATGAGAATGCATGTGGGTTTTTCTAAAAAAAAAAAAAAGGACTGAGGAAGGAACATACTTTACCCTAATAACTACTTTTTACCCTAATACTAATTCTTTCAGGGGAAAAACGATCTATATAGGGTCACTTTGAGCGCAGGAGTGCTTATTAGCGGATTGAGGGCAAAACAATACTATTTTCTTTCAAGACTAAAAAAAGTAAAAATAAATGCACAGCTAATACAAGCACAACAAAAGAACCAGACAAATAGCACAGTCAATGTTACGCAACAATGAGATAGCAATAATCATAGCAAGGAAACTTAAAAAACAGTAACAAAATCAGTAACAATCAGTAACAAAAAATGTGATACATTGCAAATGCTTATGTAGGAGGTGCTCTTTAGAAACAAACTATATAAACTTTTCTACTGAGATTTTTAACATATTATATTGTTTCCAACTTAAAGACTTTCTCCACACTTAGGACTGTATTAGACAAGAATGATGAGTTATAGCATAGACTAGGCTGTACCCAAATAAGAACTAGACTGAGACCATCAAATTCACATCTGTGATGAACCACAGGAATTTGAAAAAAAGTTGTGCTTGTTAGTGTAATGTTTAATATTGCACACATTTGGTCAGTTTTCGTGTTTCCTATTTGAATGGACATGGACACTTTATACTCTAGCATGGTAAAGAAAAGTTTTTTAAGTTAGTATCTTTCCAGGTCCTGATATGAATTCACTGTAATTATTAACAACGGTGGATAAATACAACATAAGTAAATGAATACAAGTAAAAAGCCACTTATCTAATCTAAAGAAATGCTCTGTCAAATATGGTAGACCAGGTTCCTTTATATGTACTTAAATAGAAGGCAGTAAAGGAACAAGTCATGAGCTGAATTCTACTTTAGAATCACTGCAGCAGTGAGGGACCCTCTAGTAAGGAGCTAGAGCAACCAGCTTTTCTTCTGTCTTCCTTAGCAAAAGGTTCATAGCCACGCACCTCCTGCATCAGAGCTTGTTTCAGTTTGCAGCAGGTAATATAGGGTCTTATTTTTCAGGTGTTGCTGAATGTAGCACAATTTCCACCTTCTTGTACCTATACTGAGAATTGAAATGTGACTTCTGATATACATTGCCTCAATTTGGGGATTTAAAATTGCAGCTCACTCCTACTGCCAGGTTTCTTCACCACTACTCATTTTTACCTAGACCAAAAATTTAATTGCATTTAATGTGTTTCTGAACATGCGGATATTGTCTTTTTCCGTGAGCACCAAAGGAGGGAAATAGATGCAATATTTGAAGGTTTCTATTTAAGTGTACTTAAATAATGCTGCTGGGCTTTCCTTAGCGGAACAGCCATATATATTAAAAGTAAGGAATTTGTCCAGCCTATTCTTTACTTGCATTTAAAACATGTTAAATTGAATAAAGTAATAATGGTGGAATTTCAAATTCTGAAAAATGTTTAAAAAATAAATCACGGAAAAGCACTGAAAGGCTTTAAAATATCTTGGAATAGCTTCATACATCCATGTCTATTTCGGAAGGTGTTTATAATCCTATGATCTCAATCATAGAGTACAGTGTCTTCATTCTTTCAATAATGTGTTCCAATTCTCAAGTACATCACCTCTTAATTTAACTGACATATTTCCCTTCCCTCATGTTTTATTATCACCATTTAATGTCATAATAGATTTTGCAGCTATCTACCTGTACGAGAAAAACATGGAAATTCAAGAATTCTTATACTATTGAGGCCTGAAACCTACTCTACAACAAGCAATCATTTCTTATTTTGCGCAATTATTTGTTTTTCGCCTTCTTTGCTACATAACTAATATTTCCATTTCAAAATATATATTTACTACAAAGATATAAAATTGTTTTCCAATAGAAAAAAAGAGTACTGAAATAATGACTGCTATTTAATATCCTGACTAGGATATTGGGAACTAGACAAAGCTATTCTTTATCGGGGAGCGCAGTGATAGGATAAGGAGTAATGGTTTTAAGCTGAAAGAGAGTAGATTCATCTTAGACATTAGGAAGAAATTTTTTACTGTAAGGGTGGTGAGGCATTGGCACAGGTTGCCCAGAGAAGCTGTGGATGCCCCCTCCCTGGGGGTGTTCAAGGCCGGGTTGGATGAGGCTGTAAGCAAACTAATCTAGGGGAAGGTGTCCCTGCCCAAGGCAAGGGGATCTGAACTAGATGATCTTTAAGTTTCCTTCCAACCTAAAATATTCTATGAGTCTATGAAAATTTCAAAAATAACCGGCACACCAATATATATATGTAGTGATAGGAGGAGAGGTAATAGTTTTAAGCTGAAAGAAGGTACATTTAGATCTAATGAAGAATTAGGAAGTTTTTTTACTGTGATCATGGTGAGACACTAGAATGGGTTGCCCAAGACAAGTTGTGGATGGCCCCAGGCCAGGTTGGATAAGTCTTTGAGCAGCCTAGAAAGTACCTCTTGCAAGATGGCCATGGCCGGCAGGTTGAGCTAGATGAACTTTAAGGTCATTTCCAACCCAAACCATGCTGTGATCTGTATTTAAAGCTGTAGAATTTACAGACTAAAGAATTTAGAGCCCTGAAGTATTTCTTTTAAAGATGAATCAAATGCAGCTATTTTATAGACAGCAATTATTATAATGGAGAAATCCTGCACCTCATCAGCCTAAATCAATCTATGAAGCCTTGTTTTCTGGGGAAGGGATGGCAGACTTAGGCCTCTCACCTCCATAACATAAAGCCTAATGTGATCAATTGCTGGGATAAAGATGAAATCTTACACTTTTTCCCCTTCAGTGCTCTTGGTGTCACTACATACAATTTGTTGTGAGCATAACAGAGAACTTTTGTTTTCCTGACAGTGTCTAGAGTAAGGTACTGCTTGAAGTATTTAATTGGGGTGAAACAACATTCTTGTTTCTCAGAAATCCTAAATGTGTCATAGTCATCATAACAATAAAAAATCTTAGTTATGCTAATAAATAAGGATCACTTAAGCATATACTTCATTGAGTTGCTTAATTAAGAAACAGATCAAGTACTAAGATCATATTTCTCAGAATAAAATAATGAGGATTTGGCTTGAGATCAGTTTGTTCCACAAATGAATATGTCTAAATGAATCTACAGTCTTTGGGGTAAAAAATAATAAAGTTTATTTTGTTAATTTGTAAAAAATACTGAAATTCTGTCATTACTGTGATAATTTGCATTGTCATCATATCTCTAAACAAGCATGAGCACTATTCTGTGCTAGGTACACACAGCATTTAAAGCCCTTAAGTATTTCTTTTAAAGATCTCATCTCTTTTTTTTTTTTTTTTTTACTTCATAGCATACTCATCGTGAAAGGAAATTTTTAGATACTGGTGTATCATTTTTCTGCAGCATTATCACCATTTCTACTTTTCATAGAGTTCTGCTAATCCTTTGCATTTATTTACCCAAGCTGCTGCTTCTGACAGGTCTAATGAACGGCATAATCTGTAGCATGTTTACTGGTAAAATAGTAAAAAAAAAAAGGACAAGATCAACTGAGGTCAGTAAAAAGAAATAGCTTATTTCTGTGCTGTATCTCTTTCTACCTCATATTTTCTTTGTCAAAGACATGAGTAATGCTTCATTTTCAGAGTCACCATTTAGAATGTCTGAAGATTTAAATGTCACCCTTCGTTATTGTTTAATGGGATAAAGGTTTCCTACCACAGACTTCCTCAATAAGGATAACTATTTATCCAGTTCTTTTAGGAAAAGTATTAATTTTGATTCTTAAACCAGTTCTTTATCAGGTAGTCTTTTGTTCTTGGTAACATATGAAATTAGATAGATCTTACTAGACTTAAAGTTCATCTAGAAAAGTATTTTATGTGTTTTCTGAAATGTCTTTTACGTGTTTCACATTTAAATTCTGCCAGGTAAGGACCTGATAGCTTTTCCCAGTAGAAGCAATGGAGGTTAGATGACACAGTGAATTAACTTTAAGGCATTCAGAACCATATGCTCCCACAGCCTGCATGCCTAAAGAAGTAGTAAATCATTGCATAGCCACCCTCCCTTCTCCCTCCCCAAAAAAGGGAAAAAAAAGTACAAGCTGTTGAATCTTCCTCCAAATTCAATGTGCAAACTAAAAAAATAACCTACTTAGCATCCTGCTGAGCCAGGAAAAAAAAATCACTAAACTGATCAGTGATTTTGTGTACTAAACCACAAGTTCCTTTAACAAATGTGATTTGGGGGGGGCATCAGACCTCTTTCTCTGCTGGCCCCTGCTCAGTCAACCCCAAACCCCAGCCCATCTCTGGGGTGGGGCCCAGCTGCATCCTGAGCTGTGCCTATGGGACCATGGCTTAATGAGCTTCCAATCAGTACCTTAATGCCCTTGTAGTCTGAGGACCCAGCACAGAAAATGCTCAACAAAGATACAGTTAAGGTAAAGGGGGAGGGGAAAGAAGAAAGAAAGAAAAAGAAAAACTCCTTTGGAAACCAAAGTGGCCTTCCCCAGTAACAGTCCTTTTCTCCTGTGTCATGCTAACTCTCCCATGCACCTCTGGGTACCACCACCCACTGCTCCCCGTCTCCCTGAGGAAGAGGTAGCCATGACTGGTCACCCATGGTGCTGCCTAGTCCAGGAGTTGCTTTGGCCTTCATGGTGGGAGCTAGCTTGTAACATTTCCATCCTAAATCTATGCAGCTGGGAAAAGCTATGTTGTTTGGAGCTCTGCCCATGGCCAGAGGAGACACCCCAGTAGCGAAGCGGGACTCGTGAAGGGCCTGTGCTCTCCTTTGATTAGGGAGGGGTGAGAGTTGGGCTTTTAGCTCTAATGCCTCATTTAAGTAATGATCACAGAGCGGAATACGTGTAGACTTGGTCCTGGCAAAATATTTCTTCCATAGTCCCAAGCCTGAGTTTCACCCTATTCTTCTCAGCAGTATTTCTATTCAAAACAGTGCTTTGTGGCTTTAACAAGGATGAGCTCAACAGCCTCTTGTATCAACCTAGGTCCCCCAGGAAAAACAAACAAGTCAAAAACCAGACATGTGTCTTCCCTTAAGCCTATCCAAAGACTGCCCCTGCCCCAGACAGCCAGCAAGACATTGCATCATTCACCACCTGTGCTTACGCTCAGCCTTCGGGTGCATCAGCACCTGAATATCCTCACTAGTTCCCAATACAGCTCCTCCATGAACATCCCCTGCATGGACATACCCTTGATGTATCTAGAATCATGGAAGCAAGGCACTTCTTCACTTTGAAATAGTTTTCTTAATTCTCCTCCACTGTACTCCAGTCGCTTAGTCCCTCATGACTTCATTCATTTTATATCTATCAGTCAGTATTCTAAGTACTGTCATTCGTTTTCAGTGTTTCTGGACTGAGAGATGTGTATTCCTGCTCAGGATCCCACAGTTTCAACCTGGAGATCTTTCAATTATACAAACAGGGTAAAATCAAAATATTCTGAATTCTTAAGACTACAGTTACTGTTGGGGCAGGATCTTACAGAAGGTAGTTTGGAAATACTGTAATTTCCTACTTCTTTGTTCCGTGCAAGTATGAATACTCATTTACAAGCAGGTCTAAATATCTAAAGAAAGGTATATTGTGTTTTATTCCAGTATAAGTAAAGATATTTACCTTTTACTAAAATTCTGCTTGCACAATTGTGACAGTTTGTTTAAATTTTCCTTACTATCATGGTTCTTATTTCTATAGAAGATTAGAGAAAGATTCCATTGGGGGTCCTTCCTATCACTCAGCATTATTAATGGTATCTTGTAAGCAACATTATTAGCATAAGGAAGTTTGCCTTTCCTGCACTTCTATTCTGTGAAATTTTCATAATTAGGTTTGTATAATTAAGATTTCCTTTTTTTTTTTTTAATTCCCCTTGTTCCAGTAAAAATGACAGATAAATGCCTTGAGACTTTGTAATGCCTTAATTGTTCCCCAAGAGTTAGATTACAGAGTTAGGACCTGATTTGTGCACATTTTATGCACCATTTCTTTGACTTTTTTTATTTAACATTTTGCTCAGCAACTTCATATTGCTGAGAAAAGTGCCAATACTTCTTATTTACATAAATCTCTTGAGAATAGTTGCCATGTCTTCCCTTTGCACCTCATTATGCACTACATGCACTCCAAAGAGGAGGAAGAATCAGCTAATAATTAGGCACGCAGTAGTCCAACTAACTGAATGTATACAGCTTTTTGTTGTTAACAAGTTTTATTTCAAGCTTTCAGATAAATCTTGCCATGGGTTTCAACAGTGTATACCTGATGCATCTCAGAAAAGTCATTCTGAATTCACATCGATGTAAATAAAAACAGATTTTGAATGCTAAGAGACAGGCATCAAAACAACGATCAAGAAAGTATGAGACAAACAGCAGTCTGGTTTTCAGACTTTATACATATTTCATCATAAAACCTAGTTAGCGTTATCCAGGGCTGAGCTGCTAAAAGAATATTAAAATAAATGTCTGAGGAGGCAGCCATAGAGTTAGTACAAGATGTATTGCTCCTCTTCTCCATGGGAATAGGACCTCTTGTCCTAGCCTAAGACAGCAGTGAGCGGAAGATCTTCCCTCACAGCAAGCAGAAGTGAGGCAGCTCCCAGCAGAAAGGATGGAGTTGGAAAGGAGCAATTTGCAACAGTTACCTCTAACTGGAATGAACCGCTTCCATTACAGCCTTGTCACTATATATGACAGCATTAAATTACCGATAGTGCAACACAGTTGGAAAAAGCCCGGTCATAACATATTTACTGTAAAGCAGTTTTTCATTCAGCATAAACCCAGCAAATTTACTCCCTCCATCTTCTCTGATAACTTGCCTACCGCTTCAGTGTCCTGTAGTCAGCCTAAAGGGCACTGAGCATGGCAGGAAACAGAACTGCTAGGTGTACTCCTCTGCCTTGGAAACCCATTCTAGTTAGACAGACTCTCCTTTCCAGCTCTGTGTGGCTGGATACTTCTCAAAGAAGAAAATTTTTCTACAGAAATCCTTTTTGTTGCCCCTAAAACCCTTCATATTTTTCTTTTGTCAAAAGTATCAGGCAAAGATTTTGGTGACTGTTCTGCTGCTCCTGAGATTGCAGTTGTTAAAGGGTTCTGTGACCTCAGAATGAATTCTCAGTGAAATCAGTTCATTATATTTGGTTGCCCAAACTTTTTCAAACAAATACTAGTTCCTTGCAATTGGAAACAGAAGTGAAGTGGAATTTAATGAGCCTTTCCTGGGTGGGCCATGTGTTAAAAGACATCCAATAAAGAAAATAAAATAATCTTTCAGCTGACCAATATCATATGACCAAAATAAATGGGAAATGTACACAGGAAATGTTACTTCTTTTTTTACAAATTAGAAAATAAAAAAACTTTTTATATTTCTTTTTTTATGTCAGTGTTTTTCAAATCCCTTTCCTTTCTCTCCACACAAAGTAAAGATACCTCAAAAGCAGCTGTAACCCAAAATATTGGTGATACAGATAAAAAACTGTAAATCATTCTAATTTTTTTCTATTATTCAAGGAAATATTTACAGGGAATTAAAAAACACAAACCCACAACCCTCCAAAGCAACATGCTAGCTTTCCTTGACTCCCATTCTTTTCTCATCTCCCTAACACAAAAGGTCACTTTTTTTTTCTGCTCCCATATCCTTCTAGAAAGTTAAAAAAACCACATTGGTTTAATAAAGTTCGTATATGTGATACATAACACTATGTTTCTGTTACATATGTATAGGTTTTTTGTAGGGTCATGCTGCTTCAATATTTATTTGCAGTTCTTCCAGAGGCTTTAAAGATTCACTCATCTGTTTTGTTAAAGAACCGGAAAATTACTATTTACCTGGTGTTTTATGTACAATCCATAGAATTTCATTTTGTAGGGCAACAACAGCCAAATGCACGTTCAAAATTCATTGCTTGTTCATGTGTGTTTGTTCATGAGCACACACACAGGATGCTTCAAATTACCAAGCATTCGTTGCCTACTGCCCTTGCTCTTGAATCTTTTCATTCTTCAGCAAAAGAAAGAAAATTAATACATCCTGAGGATAAATGCAAATATTTGTAACAGTTACTAAGAAATATGTAGTAATTAACCTACATCTTAAAAGCAAGTAATTATATCCCTTTCCCCAGCCTTCCAATCTGTATAGTCATATGCAGTTCTTGCTGAGTGTAAGTTGCTCGTATCAACATAATAGCTCACAGAAGTCACCAATATCACTTATTCAGAGAAATAAATCGTAAAAAAAAGTGACAGATTCCCATGTTCCTTCACAAAGAAAAAATTAAACAAACATCAAAAGGAAAGAAGGAGCTTGCCCTCAATTCTTGCAGGCATGTGGGCTGAAGGATTGCCAAATCTTGTAAGGTGTTCTCATTGTAATATTGTTCTGTATGGAAAGACCTCTGAACCAAATAGCTTTCCAGATTATGCTAAGGCTTATGCAGCCTATATCTTCAAGAATACATATATTTTCTTCAATAATGCACGATATTTACAATCATTCCTACGGTCACCAAAGAACTGCTGTGCTGTGAGGAACCATGATGACCCCAAGGTATTTACTTAAGGTATTGATACTCTCCCAAAGTACTTACATAGGGAAGACCTATGCCTTCTTTTTCTAATTTTTCCGCTTTCAACTCTGACTTTCTAGTACAATGGTTTACAATGAGCAAAAATATTTCTTTAAAAAAAAAAAAAAATCATTATTTCCCCTAATGCATATCCTGCTAAAGCCTACAGTTTGACTGAGTACAGAAATCAATATTATTGCGCTACTGATTTCATTTTAGAAAGGACAGTCTATTGCCATATTTTCTAATGAGTGTGTACACAATTTCTGGAATAAAAATACTTTCTTCTTAGAACAGATATCATCTTCATCTTTCTTTTTTTTTTGACAGAAAATCCATATTTTTGGTATCCTAAACAGAATCTTTAACTGAAAAAGGATATTATTTCAAAAGTTCATAATTCATTCAGAATCACATAAATTTGGAAGAGGTTTTTTTTTCTCTATGTTAACTGCTCGCCTAATGCTACAGAACATGACTTTTTGCAATAAGATTTTCAACAATGTGAAAGACACCTCAAAACGCACTACTTAGAGGAATAACCAGGAACATAGATATTTCAGAAGTCAAAATCAGCAGGATTGTTGCAGTCTCTAAATGACCTCAAAGTGGAATTGGTGATTAAAAAAAAATAAAAATCTGGATTTTTAATGATCACTTTCCAGTAATAATATATAGTTAATTTATTTTATAATGTCTAGATATTTCTTGTGAGGGGGTGAGAGGAATGAACTCCTTAGGCAACTTGTAACAATTGCAAATCAGTGAACTGAAAGTAAAGTGATAGGAAACTATTCCACTTGTACATTTTAAATATAATTGAAACACTGCTTTTCAAAAGAGTTTGAGTTTTTGGTACATCTCCCATTTAAGTAATCTCCTCACTTGATCTTTACAAAGAGAAATGAAATGACTCTGTTCATTATCTTATTTATCTAATGAATTTTGGTAAATATTGCAATAATTTAACTTTTCCTTAATACCAATAACAATGAAAATTCTCTCTTTTCAAATAGCTTACCACAGATTAGGAGATTCACAAGACAAGTAAGATAAACCTATAAATCTCGATTGATAGAATGTGCTATTATATATTCCACTTGTTTCCATCAGACATCTGTCAGTGACAAAAGTGGGATGAGTAACTTTAGGCTTTGGCTAAGACCAGATTATCTCTAGACAAGTTGGGTAAAATAGTGGAGTAGCCTGTAGAAGATACTAGGAGCTAGACTTTTCCTAAATGTCGATATTAACAGCTTACATCTGAGAAAACAAATACAGTTCATGGACCTTAACTTGAGATACACACAATCTTGATAAGGAATGAAATCTTTTGATTCAATAAGAAAACACCAGTTTATTGAAACAAACTCTTGAGAAGAAAAAAAAATGTCACCCTGACAAATCTCTCAATTCACAACTATTTACAAGAAGTTTTGTAAATGCCAAGCTTATTTTACATAAATAATTATTTTTTTCATTTTGTTAGATCTTAGGATTTTAACTACTCCGTAACTTAAATGAAACATGACTGCTCTAATTATTTCAAGTGATTTATTTAGGAAGAATTGATTTATTTTTGCTTTAGAAATATTTACTAATATTTGACTGAAAGAAAAATATTAAAGTTCCACAGAAATATTTTTTTAAAAAATTTCCTCGGCTCATACTTCATTGTCCTCTTTATAGTAGAGTAGTATAACACAATCCCCATCATACTACACATCGAGATCACACTTCACTTACAGTAAGTGGCTGACTGATCATCTCGAGCGAACAGTACATTGCACGCACTGTTCTTACACTGGCACTGGCAAGTCACTTCTGGTTAGCAATCAAGGGAGTCTTAAATTGTCTCATATGTGTTCGTACACACAGAAATTACATCTGTCCTCAGTCTGAGTGTCTCAGTAAACTGTGGAGCCTGTTCATTTTAAATGAGGAGAAAACTGCTAAATTATTCTTAAGAACGATGTGCAGCTGCTCAGTTTGGAAATCAACTCTTTTCCTCCTGGACCTGCAAAGCCCGGCTGTGCTAGCTTAGTCACAGCTAACTACTCCTCTGCTCTCACAGGGGAAAGACAGTGTTTCCCAAAGAGTCAGGGATAGAGCTAATGCTAATTATAGTGTAAAGGTGTGCTAGTGCTTATTACTTTATAGTGTAAAGGTGTTTCCTGGCTGTCTTCTCTTCAGCACAATATCTTCATTTAAAGTGAGATAAATCATCCAGTGGGGCATTGTTGAAGAGATCACAAGGAGAACCAAAACAGGAGATGGATATTTTTGGGAATATCTCTGAAAAAATACTCCAAAACAAAAAAATCAAAACCAACAACCACAAACCAAACAAAACTGTGATGTTTAACACTCATTATGACTTGAATATTCTCTGCTAAATTTTCAGTGTACTTTTTTCTGACATAAAGAATGACAACTGACTTATGACTCTAGAGATAATCAACTCTGGGTAATGTCCGGATTGGTGTTTTTTCACTTAACAACACTACCAGATATTCTTTAGACGGTAATTCAATATTAATGTATTTCAAAAGAATCTTTTAATATCTATTTACATTTTTTTTTTCATGCTTCTGGAAATCTCTTGCTAACCACCCTCATTTTACTTTAAATCTTGAATTCATATCCTTTTCTGACAAGCTATATCTTCTCTCTGTATTATTTTATACTGTTTATAATCCTGTTTACAGTTCCATATCATTTATAATATTTACCATCCAGCTTCATCCATAAAATTTAGTGAAATAGTAAATTTGGTGTTTCTTGAGTCTTATCTTTGTTGGACTACACCATATGGGTGTTTACATCATGGAACTATGCAAAGTATAACTTGTATATAGCTATAGATCTATTTATACATCTATTATTTGTGTTATTTTGGTGTATTTAGACACTTCTGAACATACCAGGTGCCCTGGACATAACATATCTAAATGTAAAAGCAGCAAATAACTGAGGTTAAAACCCAGGCTAAACTATTTCCACTTTTTATATGACTCATTTTTAACACCATGCATTGTCAGTGCAAAACCATAGAAATTATTACTGGAAGTTATGTTATCTGTGCAACTGTTTGAACTGCTAACAACCATAGCAGATGTAGCCATAAAAGCAATGTATCTAGATGCTGGAGAAAATCACTATGAAATAAAAACCCTTTCTCTGAATCTATGGGTATATGCAGTTTAAGAGTGTTTCACGTAGATCAATATTAGATCCATATTATTCATCAAGTCAAGATTAATTATCTTCATTGATGAAGACATCTGCAGATTCCAGAAACTAAGAGAAAGACAACTAGGGATAGAAAAAGTTATGTGAAGTGAGATGGATCAATTTGTCAGCTAGACCCTTCAAACAAAGATCAGGAGTCTAGAAATAAGGTTTTGAGATGAGGAGAAAATTCCTAACAATGAGTAATATTCGAAACTGAACTTCTTCTCAGCTTCAGAAGAAAGAGAAGTGACTTGTGTGTTGCATGTGAGTACAGAAAGCAAATGCAGTGAGGAAAGGTATAGCAAGAATAACTACTTGAAGACTGACAATTCAATTGAGAAACTGGAGGTTTTTCTAAAAAAAAATTAGGCCTGTAGCAAAAGCTATCAGAATAATCTGCTTAAGAAAGCAAAGGATTCTCATTGTACCAGAGGTCATCAGTTCACAACTGCCCATTCTTCTGGAGCACAGGCTCATAGGCTTTATCCAGACAAGTTGCTTTTATCAATGGAAGTGTTCTATTCAATGTTCTATTCCATGTTATAAGTAATACATGAAGATCAGACTGGATGATGTGGCTTTCCTCCAAACCTGAAGATCTTTTAGTGTGTATTTTGAGAGTTTGGAGAGGAAGCAAGAGTTGGTTGCTTTGAGATTTTTTGTTTGTTTATTTGTTTTTAAAAACAGGTTTTTTTGATGGCCCCCCAATAAATGCCTAAGAGTTAATGACCAAAGTAGCCTTCATCTCAGTGCTCTACTATGAAAAGTATAGCCTACTTCCTTTTTATTAACAAACTACATACTGTGATATGTCTAATAAACATGGAAATATTTTCCTATGGTATCTGTCAGGTCCTTCAACAACAAAAAAACCCCATAATCGATGCATTTTTTTTTTTTTACTTTTACAACTTAATTCTTATAAGCTAACACCAGAGAGGTTCATTTTTGACCTAATTCAAATAAGAAATAAGTGATTTATCTTTTCAGTCAGGAGGACCTGTTTATCTCTATATATCTATCTTTATATTTGTAACACTTCACAGCTAAAATGATACCCTTGTACTACACTAGCAACGTGTTCCTAGTATGTATCTCCTGTAGTGACATCACTGCACTGATGTAAGTAAATCCATCCCTTCTCTCGCACAGGAAGTTATACATATACTAGCACAGTTTTGCTAATAACAGGGTGTGTCACGTTACTTTTGCTATCTTGTCAATGACTGTTTCCGTGTACCCTCTCACAGAAGACTGCAGCATCAGCTTGATCTGAAACTTTCATATTACAGATGACAAGACTCATCATTTCATGGCAAAAGGCGTCAAGTGATGTGCTCATTCAAAAGTAAAGTACTTCCAGCTTGACCAGACTATGATATAACATCAAAATCATACCCAGAAAGCTGGTCATAGATCTTTAGCTATAGTACAGCACAGAAGTCCAGTGCAAGGACAAGGAGCACAAATGCTTAGATAGTCTTTTCAAGTAATGCATTATCAGCAGGTAATATTGTTTTAGAGAGTTTTCTAGGAGATGGAAGGTTTCTTGGGCAGAAGGTGGTCTTCAGAAAGACTTTGAAAACATCCAAAAGAACTTGCCTTTCATAAACTGGATAAGAGAACAAAGCTTTTTCTTCTTTAGAAGGGAATTAGGAGCCTGGGTTTTATCGCGGGAACTGTTACTGGAGCTCAACACTTTCTCGTTTTACCTGATCAGTAAGAATTCTTTGTAAGGAACTGTGTAAAGTACAGAGGGCTACTTTCTCTGAAATACATGACATAAATTTCCTGTATAAAAGCATAATGTCTCTCTAAATTAAATTGGAGACAGCCCGGAAGACGTTTCTCTCTTTCTAATACATCTAGAGAGAAGAAAAACTAATGCTGTTTGCTTGGTTTTATTCTTTTATGAAATTATCCTATTTTCCCTTTTGAAAACCATAAATATCTGTCCAGAAAAATACATAAATATCTATGTTGCTGAACATGTTAATAATATAAACAACATCTAGAAAGTTCTTGTCACATTGATCTTATATCTTATCATAAGAATTCTCATACTTTAGCAAAGATTGTGATGTTTTACTACAAAATTTTTTCTAATCATCTATTGCATTAAAAAAAAAATCTTAGGATAGAAGTGCTTCTAAAAAGCTGAGTATTCTTGCAGGAAGCAAAAAAAAACGGTTCCATTTTAGCAATACAAAGTATTTTAAATTCTCTAAAGTTACTTATGCTAAAATTAATTATATAAAGAATACTTTAGACAAGTTAGAATTACCTCTTTTTCCTAATGAATTAAAGAAATAAAGCCCCTAAGTTTCTACTCCAATATTGCTGTTCCTCTAGAACTGTAATTCCTGAATAAGTGCCACATCTGCCTTGTGTGGTTTAATTTACTGATGATTTTACATTTTTCTTAGGAAAACATAGTATTTATTCATATATGACATGTCACAATATTACAATGATTATCCAGTTGCTTTATGTATGGTCATAATACCATCTGGTATACAGCTAGCCTTCTTTTTGCATGTGTACCATCTGGAACATCTATCTATATTTTAATTATTGTACAGATGAGATTTTTGTTTTTACAGAAACACCATATTGGCTGTATCCTTCATTGACTGCTTAATTTTAAAAAAAATACAATATAAAATAATGTAAAACAGAAACAAAAACTTGGCATCTTAAATCAGTTTTAGCTGTCACATTTTGTTATGCATTTCTGCTAAGGAATTAAACAAAAAATAAATCTAAATGTATTTACAACTACTTTGCTATTCATTTTAATAGAAAAAAAGGATCTGGTTATTTAGGTGAGATAACAATTTTAGTTTAAAGTAGTTTGGAAGCTATATATATATCCACACCAAAGTCTCATGCGTTGAACTGAATTCAGTTCTCCACCATTCTGTCCAAGTTAGAGCATCTAAATCTTTCTTACAAAGTGACATTGTGTGACCACAAGATAGCATGATTGGCAAATGTACATACCTATTTGTGAACCAGATATGTAAATTTTGTTCAGGTGCTAAGAAAAAGTTGATAAGTATCATAAATAGCCTCAATCCTGCAAAAGTGGGCTAGAACTTTTGTAAAAACAAAAATTCAAAACATTCATAAAATCGAATCATACAATGGTTTGTGTTGGAAGGGACTTGAAAGCCCATCCAGTTCCAACCCCCTGCCATGGGCAGGGACACCTCCCACCAGCCCAGGCTGCTCCAGGCCCCATCCAACCTGGCCTTGAACACCTCCAGGGAGGGGCCATCCACAGCTTCCCTGGACACCCTGTGCCAGTGCCTCACCACCCTCATCATGATGAATTTCTCACTAATATCTAGTCTAAATCTTTGACCTTTCAATTTAAAACCATTCCTCCTTGTCCTATTACTACATGCCCTTGTAAAAAGTCCCTCCCCAGCTTTCTTGAAGATCCCCTTCACATACTGCAAGGCCATTGTAAGGTTTCCTTGGATCAACAAGTAAGCAGAGTCTGAATTATTGCCCAGGAATGCTCCATGCCACGTCCTACAAACCTAATATCCAACTATATCCTTATTATACCTTGACACAATTTTACTTAGGGATTAGTGTTCTGCACAAGGAGTGGGGGAGTATTTTGCTACAGAGTGCAAACAACAAAGTGCAATCAGCATAAAAGACCCAAACTCATGAATACTACGTGAAATCAAGTTTTCCTTAACTTATTAAAACAAGAAAGGTAACAAATGTGTAGTAGTGATTAACAACAAGCTAACAATAACAACTTTAAAGGCAATGTGTCTAATCATTACTACAAGAGAATAAGCATACTAATTAAGAAAGATACATCACCAGTTGCCTTATTATCATCATCCAGATCCAAAGTCTCTGGGGAGCCTTTCCCCTTTGGCAACTGGGAGGTCCAACACAGTGTGTCCACTCATAGATGAGGTTTCCAAAGTCTCTGCAAGAGGGTCCAACTTTTATATTATTACATAAAAAACTTACATCATTCTAAACACATGGATTCTCGGGACTCAGCTGTCCCATTGGCTTGTTCCCCTCCTGGAGCCAAGGTGTTGATTGCCAATCGGAACCGTGATCACGTGCCATCCCTGCGCTCAGGGGCTGTTGCTTTATATCTATGATGTTCTTTCTCACGTCCCACGTATGCAGAAGAAGCTATAATTAAGGTGGCACAGCCTAGTGCTACTGATAATGCAACTATGATGCATTTTCTGATGCTCTGTGCATTACAGAAATAGCACTGATAATAGCAATGTGAGAAATTGCAAATTAAACAGTACACGTAGCAAAACAATGTGAATCATGGGTCACCTGGGTTTGTTTAGGCCTGTTGATTAGGCCCTGTCACTTCAGGGAGACGGGTGAGAAAGAGGGATAAAGACCAGGATTCTTTCTGGACCTTAAAAAAGAAAGGCCTGACAAATGGCATAAATACTTTGATAATCTAGAATAAGAAGAGGAATATGGATAGCCAGTACATCTTACACCCCTTCAGATGCTGGGAACCCCAATTTTGTGCAGTATTGAGCAGGCCCTCTGTGGATTTTCCCATGGCACACTGCACAAACTCTCTGTGCAGAGAGCTTGCTTCCTTCTCCCAAACGGTCACGACTTTTATTTTCTGCAACAAGCAAAATCATAGATCTCCTTGCAAGTTGGAATGTCATCTCTCCAGTATGAAGCAGCGACCAGGACAAGATACTCCAAAAGTTTCACTTAGAGTGGTTGGTTATGCTAACATAATGCCTTCTCAAGCCCTGAGTACAAGGCCCAAAACAGCACTAACTCCTCAAATGCAATGTCTTCTGCAAGGCTTCCAGTACAACCAGATTGCTTGCTGTTGCTCCATGCTTCAGATTTTCTTTCCAAGTAGCAACTACATATTAGGGCAGAGCAGCAACTTCTATTTATGTCATTCATTTCCCAGATGGGGATGCGTAGGACGTTGGGGCTGTGACATGCACTGTACCTCGTCCCTTTCCTGTAGCTCTATGTACAGGATGAAACTAGCTTTGCTGGGTGCAGCAGGAAGGCTCTGGCTTGGTTTGGAACTCAGCTATTCAGTTTCAAACATTACTACCAGAAGGTACCTGAAAGGAAGATATTTATTCTCCCCAGTATTCCTTCTAAATTATTATGCAAAAATAAAAGCTAGCACACTTGAAGCACTTTGAGTTATTAAATACAAGCACATGAATACAAATGCATTAAAATTCCCAGCGCTTATCACAGAGAGATGAAAAAATTGGAATCTATGAACAAATTTCCACATGAAAAAAACATGTAAATATGGTTGCTTTGCACAAAATTCCTGGGGTTGTGAATATTTTATTGTACTGGTAGATTATTTTGATGATATAGATAAATGAAATGCTGTAAAATATTATCTGGTAACAAAATGGTCTTTTTTTTTGTTTCAAAAAGTTACGTCACCAGAATAATTTCATATATTCCACAATAAAAAAATAATCTTGAAATAGGAGATACTCCAACATTAGATCAAACATCTGGTCCAAACCAGCTAGGCTTCAAATTAGGGCAATGAATTTCAGGTGCAGACCAGCAAATTTATCTCAGATTGGAGCTTGTGTTTGTTTGTTTCTTTCTTTCTTTAAAAAAGGCTTCAAAGAAAGTAATCAGTCTCCATACTTGAATGCTTGTCAGTCTTTCTGTGTTGAAAAAATTAAAATTAGGCTGTGCTAAATTCTAAATCTTCCATTCTAGTCTTAGGCCTTACCTTAAGTAACTTTAGAACATCTAATTTGTAACAATTAATAACTTTCCCTTTAGGTTGGAAAGTGGAGCTTATGATTAGTAACTGATATGAAGTGCACAGAAATTTTAAAATCACTTAATAATAGATCTACGGTATACAATCCACAAGTTTCATATTCTAAACTTAGTTTACTTCCCTGAAGCTTTGATGTATTTTGTAGGATATGTGCTTTCTAGTTGGAATTAGGGCAAATACAAAAATGACGTGACTGCCTTTGGCATTCATGTTTTTTTCAGATGCTTAAATAAGCATCCTCTCAGAAATGTCCTTGAAAGATTCAGTTTACATATGACCTGTGTCTGGTCTATAATAGTTTGATTGTAAGAATAGAGAGGCAAGCCTGCACCTGGCCATGTGAAGCAAATTTTCGAAATATAGTATATGTATATGTATATGATGTATATGTATATATATGTATATGATGTATATGTATATGTATATGTATATGTATATGTATATGTATATGTATATGTATATGTATATGTATATGTATATGTAAGTACATGATAAATGTCGTATTACTGCTAGTAGCTATACAGTGTTTTACGATGTGTTACCTGTTACACAGCTGCAGCAGAGACTTCTATTCTGCTTGCACACAGTAACTAACAAGAAAGAGGGGAGAGACAGACCTCTCAAAGAAAAGAACAATTTAAGCATTTACAATCACTTTTATTATAATCAACATTTTTATCTAAAAGGTAACTTGAAATTTGAGATAATCTGTGTCCTTTAAAAATGTCATCATGAGTACATGTTTAAAATATGTCAGATTAGTAGGATTTGTGATTTATTTACTCTGTTTAGCTTAGTACAAAATTTTTCTTTGTGTTTGCAACCTATGTTTTCTTCCTTTTACTTTAAAATTTAGATAGTATTTGGACCTTAGATAAAACCATAGGAATATAATGCATTAAGTAAAAATCATATAAACCCCTCTTAAACTCAAATGCTGAAATACACTATCAAATATGCTAGGGGCTATTGCTTCCCCTAGTGTAATCTTGCTTGCTTTCAAATAGTTTTCTTCTGGAAAAAAAATCAATAAAATACAGAATTCCTTTAATCAGTTGGAATTTCAAACCAAGTATGTTATCCTTTTAGATTTAAAATCATTACAAAGGTAGGAAAAGCCTACGGAAATTAATTCTGTAAAGAAATGATATAAAAAATTGCAAGATGTTATTTAATTCTCAGTTACTTAGTTACAACATTCTCTAAATGTTTTCCTAAACTGAATGGTGCAAAGTGTTTCTAAAAATCACAGCTTGCATACTTCTTGAGTCCACATCTTGATTCCATACGGAGGCAAGCAAAGCAAGCAAAGCTCTATCACTGAACTTAAAATAACTGTACAAGGTTTTCAGGACTAATGTACAACTTTTAAAGAAGTCCTAGAACAATGATTTTTTTTTTTAAAATAAAGAGGACTTCTTGCATATGACCTTAGCATATAACTCTTTTATGACTTAGGATTTAATTGAGCTAGTAACTCCTTAAATTCTAAATTATTTCCTCCCTACATCTTTCTAATACTTAGTCTCTTCTTCTTGAATAATATATTCCTGTCATTCATAGTACTGAAAATAGAATGGTTGTTAATGGTTATTTATAGCCAGTATTCACCTATTTATGAAGAATTAAGCAATATTTGAATAAGATGGAAGCATCTAAGTAACCAGGGCTTCCTCAGGAATTCAAAGTAGTAGTAAAATTCATCTTCTAATCATTACTGATTATTTCCCGTGACTTTGAGTATAGATGGTTTATCACAAGTCGCTAGAAGACAAAACTTAAGTCTTTAACTTCAAATAGGAGGAAAAAAAGTATGAGAAAATTATAGACCTGTCAGCCTATTTTCAGCATCCAAAAAGATACTGGAACAAATTAAACAATCCATTTTCAAAGCCTTGTTACAAAGTGACAAGAAACAAACTGTGTTAAGTCAATTGAATTTCTCTCTTTGACAGGCTAAGTGGATAAATTAGGAAAACGTGGTGAAGATGGATTTATTAGATGCTGTGTGCACAGCTACCAAAAAAACCCCAAACCACAAAACCCAACAACAACAACAACAAAAAAACAGAGAGAGACGGCCCAGGAAACTAATCAAAACATTGTGCACAGGCGATTAATCCTTTGGTAAGTCTTCTCAGTTTGACATCAAGCAGGGTTCTGAAGAGATCTTCTCTGCATTCAGTGCTTGTCAAGAGTTTAGATAAAGACTTATCTCCAGGTAGAGAGCAAACATTTCAGATGCACAGATTATGCCATTTGTCTTGCATGAAATTTTGAAAACAAGTGAGCAAATCTCATTCTGTGACCTATTAAGTGTTCATCTTGTGTAAGATGCACAAACTTGCTATTCTACTCTCCTTATTTCCTATGACACTTCAGTTTGTCATTTTATTCTTGAATACCGTACTATTACTGTCTTCGAGGACTGCAGGGGCAGACAGAGGAGGGCAGAGGTGATTAATGCTTTTGTAAAAAGTGTGAATAGTTTTTCCTCCAAATTCAGGGAAGTTTGGTGAAGAGCTTTGCCTCCAACAGAATATAAAATCCTAGGAAGACAGTCTTCCACACATTTAAGCAAAATAACTGGCTGTCCAGAATGACTGAGGAATTCTTGCCAGTAAACAACTCTGCAAAGTGGTTGGGTTTATATTTGAGGCTGTGACAAAATCCGAGAGAGGTAAACATCAAGGAAGTGACATTAGTAATAAGCACTAAAGAAGGTATATGTTATAGGGTCGTATTTTTCAGGGATTTTTTTCTCTCCTTTGCCAACACAGCGGGGGTTTAAGACCCAGAGGTGAGAGGTAGGGGGGCACGGTTCCGCGGGGGTCGGAGGAGAGGCTGCTTCCATTCCCACCACTTCTGCTCGGCGGTTTGCGGTGGACAGGAGCCTCTTCTGACTTGGCCCCAGCTCCACGCGCCCCATATGGTCCTTCAGGAAGAGAGCGATCATCACAACGTGGGTCTGCTGCAGACTCCCTGGGGACCAGTGTTGTTAGCAGAGAAGCTGCTGCCTTGCCTCCTCTTCCCCCTGTCCCCCCTTCCCTGCTGCTCTGGACAAGGAGGCGCTGGAACCCACTTTCATGGCTGCTGTTTTTTTTTCTCTCAGGTGCGACATCGCATCTTACTGCCCTTAAAGAGAACTGCACCAAAAGGCTTTGGATATAGGACTTCATTCATTTAAATTAAATTACACTTGCTGTCAATTCTTTTCTGTTTGTGGTTATATATATTTGTATATATATATTTGTAGTTAACTGTTATACTTTCTATACATTTTTCTGATTAAAATCTCCTAATTTCTGATATGCATCTTAGTTTTCGTTTAAACTGAGACAGTACTAATTTTTAATTCTTAGAAATGGCATTTTATCTCATTTTTCTTCCTTAGTTCTTTGCAACTCTAAAGGAACCATTGGCTATTTTTACTTTCTCAGATCTTCCCAGTTCCATACATATAATTGCCTTATTTCTGATTTTCTGTTCCTTTCCATGTCTTAAATAACTATTTCGTGTCTCACTTTAAAATCAAGTTGTCAGAATATTTACCAACTTTTAATCCATTTAATTTTTAATTTTTTCTTTCCCTTTTAATTTAAGAAACTGTTTATAAACACACAGATATGTCATTATAACTGGAAATTATTTTATATTTTGACACATACAGATACAGATGCCACTTGGCAAGCATTGTGTTCTGTGCATGCTACAGTTCTCAATAAGGATGATAGTTATTCACCACCAGCTGTTTATAGTGTAATGATGATTGTGGACCAATTGACCAGAGATTATTGCTTCCTCCCTACTTAAGGTGAAGTGTTTACTTATTCTATGAATACTGCTGATGAAGACTCCTATGGGAAATGGCTGGAATTATGCTGTAATCAGATTGTTTGTGAAAGATTTTTTTTCAGATATTTGCGATTTTTTATTTTATTTTATTTCTGACCTACATATTGTACTACTCTGAATGATTGGAAAATAAGTGTCTCATGATATTGCTTATGTATTTTAAACATATGAAACTAAAATAAAAACAAATCAATATATATTTGTCAAACAAGTCCAAAGAAAATAGTTCTCAAATTAACATCATTCTGAACAGCCTCCCTCTTGTGAAGATGTTGAAACGTATCTTCTGGTAACAACAGAATTCTGTTTTCCTAACTGTGGCATCGCATGGTGAAATCTGCCCTTTCTCTCCATGTAATAACCCACTGACCTCAGTGTAATTATTTTAATTTACATTGTAGCCATTGAGAGAATTTATCCAACTATGCATCCACAGAAAACCAAGAAAAACCTCCTTGTTAACAGTTCTGCTGTGGAATAAAATTAAAGGTGTGAAACTCCAGGCTCAGTTACTCAGAACAAAATCCTCCTGAACAGACGGTATAATGGAAACCATTGGAACTGTTCAACGTGTCAGACATTACTCAGGTAAGCAAAAGCATGTTGTAAGGAATAATCAGTCTTCAGAATGTAAACTACCACCATTTTAGAAGTACCTGGTTGAAAAACCATTCAGAATCACTGCCACAACAAGCAGCTAGCATTATAATTTCCAAGCAAGTAATTTTCCATCTTTCAGTAGTTACATTTGCATTCCCTCCTGTGGTGTCTGTAATGCTTGGGGGAAGCCCTTCAAATATATGCCTCCAAAGTTTCCCCAGTATTCTTCAATAAGTCCTTTCTCATTCTGTGAAGATTTTGCAGGGTTTGGCCATAGTACGTTGCTTTCATTGTCAGTTGTGCGGACTACGTTATCTTGCCATTTCCAGGTCTCACCTTGTATAGTTGCTGAAGTTTCAGGTTGTCTGCATCTCCACATTTGAACATCCTTGTGTGACTGTGGATGCTTACAGGTTAGAGCGTACACAGAAGTGCTCTGTGTGGCATAGGCAACAACTACCTTATCAGGAAAAAAGTATTTGTGAGCAAAGGTCAAAAACTGCTTAGAAATCCTTAAGGAGACATAAAACGCATGTTATTAAGCTACTGAAAAATAGTAAATTTCAGCATGATCTCTCGCAAGCAGTTGTCCGTGAATCAGTGGTTGATTATGGATCCCTAAGTTTATGTGGTCTGTAAGTCTTCTATTCTTACAGCTAACAAGACGACTTCAAATTCTATCCCTGTTTTTTTAATTAAATCATTGGTTTCAGTCCCAGTAAAGTTATGGGATTATTAATAACAGGTGTGCTCCATGACAGGAATAGGATTGAGAATACTTTTCCTTCTGAATAAGGTGCTAAACTAGGCAGGTGGGTTATATCTAAGACTCCAAAGGAAATTTTGACCTCTCAGGAGGTAATGGAATTTTGCTTCTTTATAAAATGGTGTTTATTATAAAATATCATTTTCATTTTAAAAACATTTTATTTCCCATTGCTGACTTTCTTGAAACAGTAACTTCACCTTTCTAAACATCCCATTTTGTGAGCTATAAAAGAAGGATAATAATGAATTACTTCCCTTTGTGAGGTATTGTTAAAATTATGATAAAAATCTTCATAAGACTGCTTTCTCAGGAATACAGATTTTATCTCTACATGTGAAGTATATACCACCCAATTGCCAACACAGTCTTCTTCCATAGAAGCATGGTTCCATGCTAATAGTAAATTAAGAAATAAATGATATGATTATACTGAAGGTTGATAGTTCTTCATTTTCAGTAGTTAATGCTCAGCCATTTATCTTAGGAGTGAAACAGATATTTGAAAATCATATTAAGATGGGAACAGAATGTGGCGAATACAAATGACTGATCCTAAAGTTACATTAATTTCTATCAAGAAGTGATATTTTTACGGTGCATTCTCCTATTGACATTTTGACAGGTGTCAGAATGACAGCACTGAGCATCAAGGAATTCCCATAGACTAGATTCTAAACAGAAGTAAATCAGTAGAGCTAAAATGCATTAGAGCCACAAGAAATTATACCACCTAGGAATCTCCTCTCAGTTATATGCTATCCCTACTGAAAGTGTGCACTGTCATCGCTTTAATACCATGTTATAATAAGTCCTGAAAGTCATATGGCAAGCCTATGAATCAGTGCAGCACACAAGAATTAATGAAATTATTGTGTGTCTGCAAGCTGTCCATAATTTTTTGTGTCCGTTACATATTCAGATTTTTCAGAGAATTTTGTATTTGCTCTGTGGCCTATTTTGCTTTTAAGTAGGAGTACATCTGTTGAGAGTTGGAGGGTGATTTTTTTTTATGACAATGCACCCTCCTTTTGTTATGTTTTGTTCTTGTCATTTTGAAAATACGGCAGTTCTTTTTTGAACAGGTGGTTCTGGGTCACTGTATTCATGAGATGGTCAGAATTCCTGAAGAACAGATTTTGTGTGCTGAGTAGTCATTGGTGGCTTGCAGGATGTCCATAAATCCCGTACAAGGGGAAACATCGCAAGGTGCTGGGATTGACAAAAAAACTAGAGGGACAGCAAAGAGTGTGAGTGCTTCAAGAGTTCAGCTAACGTAGAACTGTGACCTCTGTTTTTATTGAAGCTCCACTACCATTGTTTTCTTTCTCTAGTTCACACAAATAAATAATAATGTACGTGTTATTTCCAGATAGGATACAACATCAATCTAGTTTAGTCAGTGAGAGCAACTTCATATACGTGAATGTTTTTTAAGCAGTAGAAAATATTGAGAAATTAAAAGCAAAAGACAGTTGAATGTGGTGGTTTGAAGACAAAGGGGAAAACTTGGTGCAGAGCAGTAATATGCACTCCATACTATAATTTGCAGAAAGCCAGAAATTTTTTCTGAATCTAAAGCAGCCATTTTCTAAATGTTTTGATATTTCCTCATAGGAAACCTGAGACCTAAGAAAGCAACCTACCCATAAATTCCTTGAGAAGGGTTATGTTCCTGTACTCAAGTACAGTGGAAAGATTTAATCTTTGTAGCATCTGTTAAAGACTTTTATTCTATCAAGTGAAGACTGCATGTTCAATAAAAATATATAGTAATATGTAATTCATATATAAAATACAGAAAAAGACAATAAATGCATTTTGATCTGGAACTTCAAGACTAGAAATACAAAGTACATCCAAGGCAATAAACACTTTTATTTCTGTGGGTGACACTTCTATATCAGTAATAGTTAGTGAGGGTAATGAATTAACAGATTTTTTTAGTATTCAAGAAACTGCATCAAGTTCCAAAAACCAAATGACATTTTCTAATATATTCTAGGGACAGCAGACACAATCTTGAAATATTTAGATGTTTCAGCAAACAAATTGCAGGGAAAAATATCACTTTGGAAGACAAAGTGACAAAGTTTCTTCTTTACGACTGCCTTTTTTATGCTTCATGAGCCATCTGTGTCTGTATGTACATAGCCAAGGTACCTCTGAGCCTAAATGCTAATTCAGTGAGATGCAAAAAAAGGGGAAAAAATGCATATAGTTCAAAAAAGATAACCTTGTTCACATAAGCCGCAAATAGTAAATCAAAAGGATGAATCTCTCATCTTGCTTCCTTCATTAACATCCCTGTAGATGCTCCAAAAGACAACTTGACAGTATTACAGAGTGGTTAAGATTGGAAGAGACCTCTGGAGGTCATCTCACCCAACCCCTCTACTCCGGCTGACTGCCTACAGCTGACTGCCCAGGACTATGTCCAGACAGCTTTTGAATACCTCCAAGGGTGGAGACTCCACAACCTCTTTAAGTAACCTGTGCCAGTGCTCAAAGAAAAAGTGTTTCCTAATGTTCAGACAGAACCTCCTGTGTTTCAGTTTTTGTGCTTTGCCTCTTGTCTTGCTGATTAGCACCACTGGAAGAGCCTCGCTCCATCTTCTTCATGTCCTTTTCTTACAAAGTTCGTCAGTGCCCAGCATGTGCTGGGTTATTCCTCTCTAGTTGCTTAACTTCATGGGGTTCCCATTAGCCCATTTCTCCAGCCTGTAGGGGTCCCTCTAGATGGCAGCACAACCCTCTGGCATATCAGCCACTCCTCTTGATTTTTGGTCATCAGCAAACTTGCTGAGGGTATATTCTGCCCCATGATCTAGATCATTAATGAAGATGTTATACAGGATTGGACCCAATACTAATTCCTAGGGTAACCACTAGTTTCTGGATTCCAGCTAGACTTCATGCCACCGATTACCACTTCACTATTTGCTCATCCAGACCATACGTCATCAGCTCCTATAGGACAATCATACAGGAGAGAGTGTTGAAGGTCTTACTGAAGTCGAGGCAGACAGTATTGATTTTCTTCTCTTGTTTACCAAACCAGTCATTTCATCATGTAAGTTTAAGTTTATCAAGTATAACTTCCCCTTGGTGAAGCAATGCTGACTACTGTTGGTGACTTTCTTGTTGCTCATGTGCCTGGAAGTGGTTTTCAGGATTAGTTGCTCCATCACCTTTCCAGGAATTAAGACTGACTGGCCTGTAGTTTCCTGGATCCTCTTCCTTATCATATTCCATGACCTGAACTTCTTCCATCAAGGGTAAAACTTTCTTCTAGATTTACACCTTTTTCTCTAAGGCCTGGGATTCCTTAAGGCTAGTCTTACCAGTAAAGACTAAAGCAAAGAAAGCTTTGAGTACCCCAGCCTTTCTTCACCACCTGGGGACATTGCTGGCTCAGCCAGCTATTGACCAGCACCCCCAGGTCCTTTTCCACTGGGCAGCTTTCCAGCCATTCTTCCCCAGGCCAGTAGTGCTGCATGGGGTTGTTGTGACCCAAGTGCAGCACCTGACACTTAGTCTTGCTGAAAGCCCTATATAGCTGGGCTAAGCCCATTGATCCAGACTATCCAGATACCTCTGTAGACCGTGCTTTTCCTCAAGCAGATCAACACTCCCACCCAATTTGGTGTTGTGTGCAAACTTGCTCAGGGTGCACTGGATCCCCTCAGCCAGATCATTGACAAAGATATCAAACAGAACTGTCTCCAGAGCTGAGCCCTGGGGAACACTTCTAGCTGACTGTTACAGCCCAACACCCCCACCCCACAAGCAGTAGGGAGATGTGATTCATTAAAACAGAGTTCTAGGAAGTGAATTAGAGTGATAACGACACAGCATGTCTAATTTGAATTAATTTATTAATTCTAAGGCAGTTTGCAAATATTAAATTGTCTTTTAGAGTAAAACAACTATTAATTCATGGTGAAGGCAAAGATATGCAAATATATATATATCGTATAAAGCAATACCATGCCTCTCTGGAAATGCAAATGCATAGAGAGAGAGAGAAGAATTGAACATAAGAGAAGAGAGACAAATGAAAAAGAGGAAACAGAGAGTTAGTAGAAAAATATAGTTCACCTTTCCAAAGATCCCATGATGAAACATGTTACTGATATGCCTTAAAAAAAAAAAAAAAGTGAGAACATTAATAGAAACAAAGATATTTCCCCTTTTATGCAGTTGATACCAGCTGATCACTCCCATTTATGCCCACTGGGTGTTCCTTTAGGAGGGGGTATGTGTTACACGAGCTGTCACACAATTGTTCCAGGAGGGTATATGCAGTTTGTGGGTCAAGAGTGCTGAGCTCCCTTGAGCCCCTCCCGAATTGCAGTGACCACTGCTTGACATCTTCTCACATACTTGCACAAAGAGCACTTTAGAAGGTGTAAAAAATCCTGTGACCATGTTTCAGTCCTTTTGAACTAGTTTCAGTAACTTAATCTCAAAACATGTCTTAAACCCAGCAGTTTAAGAGCGAATAAAAGGAGCAGTCAGTCTGTCGTTTGAAACACAGTCCTTGACACTGGTTGCCAGTCGGATTTAACTCCATTCACCACAACTCTCTGGGCCTGGTCTTCCAGCCCATTTCTAACCCAGTGAAGGCTATGCCTGTCGAAGCCATGAACAGCCAGTTTTTCCAGAACAATGCCATAGGAAGCGATGTCAAAGTTTCACTACAGTCTAGGTCAGGGGTGTCAAACTCATGGCTGCCACCGTACTCCTGCTGCTGCGGTGTAATGTGCATCACACACGGTCCACATGTCACTGGCCTGCTGGCAGGAGCGTAGGGGCCAGGAGCTCAGCGCTGCTACTGTGTAGAAACAAGGTGCCAGGCCAGAAGGTAGAGGGCTGGATTCAGCTCGCAAGCCATGAGTTTGACACCCCTGCTCAAGGTAGCCAAGATCCACAGCCTTTCTCTCCTACACTAAGTGGATCACCTGGTTGTAGAAGGAGATTGGGTTAGTCAGGCAGGATCTGCCTTTCAGAAACCTGAGCTGACTTGGCCTGATCATCTGGTTGTCCTGTATGTGCTGCATTCTTTGTGCCTGCTGAAAATTTCCCAGGAATACCCTCAAGACACAGCTGTGTCTATGAAGACTGGAGTGCTTAGAAGAACAACACCCTCCACCATCTGCTTGTGCCTCTGAGTCCTTCCCCTGGCACACCTTTTGCCTGGAGCTGGGCACTGTGAAGGAAGTGCCAGTGAGGAACTCCTGCATCGATGTGCAACTGGAGTACACATGCACAAGGGAACAGCTGATGGGGGAAATGCAGTGCTTCCTCCACCACTGACAAGATGAGCTGAGGAGAAATCATATATCCTCTGCAGTGGCTCCTACTCCAATGTGAAGATAACGTTCTGCTGGTTCCAGATGTAGGTGAAAGCAGCCTGGCAGGTTATGCTTCAGTCATGGCACTGATGGCTGCTCCTGCGAGCTCCAGCTAATGACAAATGTCCCCAAGGGAACCCTCCACAGAGATGAGGTTTGTGCTGTGGCTGGATGACTTGGGTGACTTCCTGACCATTGAGTAGATGGAGAATGGCATTATCAGCAGCACTATGTGGCTGGAGAGCTGCGCTGTTGCAGAGCTGCAGTTCTGCAGGCAGATGGCCAGGTGTGCCCAGCACAACACCTTCCAGCTCAAATATCTGCAGATCTGCATCGGTACACTGGTGGGCACAGATTTTTCCACCCACGCCTTGAAGAAGCTGTGATGCAACTCTTGATAAGCATACCCCATTTGGCTGGCACAGCAGGAATTTCCTGCTGCTGCTGCTGGATGATAGCCTTAGGCAGTTGTGCTGTTGTCTGGAAGAGATGTGCCTTGACCACCGCCTCTTCAGCAAGAAGAGGGTGGCTGAGGAGGCAGTTTTGTCTCTGGCCTTTTGCATGGCCAACCTGCTCAGCCTCTCCCAGTTCATGATGCAGGAGCTGGCTGCCCATGCCTAAGCACTGCACGAGTTCAAGGAGCTATGAGACTGGCCCACAGGACTGCTGATCTACAGATACTGAAATAAGTCTTCACATACAGAGCTGGTTTTGCAGGGCTTACAGATGACAGCAGATAATGACTTCATACCCCAATGAAAAAGCAAGGCACGTGTGCCACAAGTGCAGAGCAGAGCTCTGGCTGCTGCCCCAGTGTGAGGCTTGGGCATGGACCAATGCAGGGCAGTGGTTCTGAGAGCAGAAGGTGCATCCCTTCACAGATCACCAAGAGAAAATGGAAATCTTCATGAGCACTTGATAGTAGACATCACAATGAATGACTTTTCCTTGTTAGATTTATTTAATCTAATCCCCTAGTATTTCCATCCTTAATTAGCGTTGCTATTGTGTAATTAAACTTTTGGGTTGCATCGGGAGATGCTATAGCTATGAAATTCATAACTAAAAATGTTGTCAACAAATGATAGATTTTAACTACATCCATACAATTTTACTGAATCCCACAGCTTTAAGAGTATGTCATATAAACAGATTTTAGATTCAGAATGTCACAGAAGGTGAGAGAATAGAAAACTGCTTTGGTGTGGTGATGTAGCTGAAAAACAAGGCCCACCATTCCACAAACCACCAACTAAATGCTATAAACCATGCATTACAGCTCTTCTGTTGATATCCTGAAAATAATTATGATTGCGGGCTGTCAGAAAGATTCACTGCACCAATTACATTCTTCACCAACTGACAACCTACCTAGGCAAACCCTTTCAAAATCTGAGCCTCCTGCAACACTAATGAGCATTAAAGAACAAAATATATAGCTCCCATGAGTTGGAGGCACAGCATCATAGCTTACCACTGCTATAAACAGTAAATCTTTACATATGGCTGTTGGCAATGATGTTCCACAAATGTCAGTATAGACTCTTGTTTTCTAACTTCATCAATAAAGCTCCTCTTCATTACAATTATAATTTGCAACCTAAAATCAACTGTACCAACATAAACAAGTATGTTTTACACAGAGAATGAGATTTGCTCTTGGGATGGGAAGAAGCAGGGTGTCATGAAAAGCGTTTCATATAACTTTCAAGAACTGAGAGCTCTCCTGAAGATTTCTAGGTCTCTTTCTAAAGACTGTACTACTGTTCATTTTCAGTGAAAGGTTAATTGTTTTCTTTTATATGTTTTTGTTTAGTTTGGGGCTGGTTTTTTTTTGAAGGGGGAAATGTCTTGGATTTTTTTTTAAGCAGTGCTGGCACATTGCCACAGTCTCTGTCATATTCTGCATTGCAAGGTAGCCATTTGTCACAATGTCCTATGTGCTACAGGATCTCATTGAGGTGTCATGCCCTTAAAAACCATTCCTGCTGCAAAGAATTAGACACAGTAAAAAAGAATATGTGCTACTAAAGAAAGAAATTGTTTGTCAGGAGTGTTGAGAGCAGTAACTTCACTCGGAGGACCACTCTCAGGTTACTTTAGTACTGTTGTCACATGCACAGATAAATCCAGTGAAATACAGTTTTCAGGATCATTATTTTTATAGCATTTCAAAACAATTTGTCTTGACCTAATGCTTTCATAAATACATGATACTTCCTGGGTGCATCTACAGGACACTCCAAAACTGAAGCCTAGATAAATATGGCAATCAACTGTGTAGTACCATATGTGGAATACCATTTCATAAAAATAAGACAAAACAACAAACAGTACATCACTAAGCAGAGATTTCTAATGATATACCAGAGAAAGAACAGGAAAAATGTTTAAAAGGTGAGAAATATTTCAGACTCTTTCACTAAAAAGTATAATTCCATTATACAGTCAGGTGCAAAAATACCTGGTGGAAGACAGAATGAGCTGTGTACTCAGAAGCATATTTTCTTGCAATGTCCCTGTCAGTGCTCTTCAGCACAGTTCTATGAGAGTCTGCACTGTCCAAAGGGAGATATAGCTGGAACACAGCCAGGAAAAAACTCAAGTGCAACCTTAAAGTGGAAAGCCTCGGAGTGGTGGGAAAACCTTCCAGCACATAACAGAACACATTGATATGCACCTTGGATCATCCTGAATCTATAAATATATGTTTCATAGTCATCAGTGGTCAAGGTCTGTCCCATATACAGTGTCTTACCATTGTGTCAAATTCCTAGGCACTTCATTATCCGCACACACTGCTGAAGTATAAGACAAATGATAAATGGGACCGATGAGTAAGAAATATACTGGGTAACTGTTCCTACCTTCCAAATTAGAAATTTGGAAGGGTCCTTGGCAGGACCTTCCTTAAAAAATCACACTTTTGATGGCTGAGTAGAGATATAAGAGAAATAAAAGTCAGCAGCTACCAAAAAGTAGAAGAGAATTTGGGCCTCCAATTCAAGGTTCCATAGGAAAAAACAATGAAATATCCAGTATGTCCACACAGCAGTGGGCTTCCTGTCACCAGTGACACATCATGTGCACAGAAGGACGTCAAGCAGGTAAGACTGTAACACTAACTTAGTCAGCAGTGAGATAACAACCTTCAGGATACAACAGTTGGTCCTTTTGGGTTGCCAAACCCTGGTAGTTGAGAGGTAAAATTTATTAGTCCTTTCAGTAGCCAGATTTTTTCTGCTTGGCAATAAATCACAACTATCAATGTGGACTGTCCTAGTCTGCTCTTCTCCTGGTTGGAAGGGCGAATGCCCACTACGGATTGCAATTGAAAGGAATGGAGCAGTGTAGTGTCACAGATCTCTGCAATAATGGCTAGAATGGACTTGCTAGTGTCAATTTCTGTGATACAAATGGCTAGGAATTTCACAAATTTGGCAAAATAATCTTCGGGTGAAGAGTTTGCAAGCACTTGAGCCATTATCGCAGACAGCAGTTACTTCAAAACAGATGACAAACCTGTGTCTTTGGTACAGTAGGCTGGTCACATGCTTATATCTGAAATGCATTCCAGAAGCAATGAAAAAAAATTACATGGAGCCTAGAAAAGGTTTTCCTTTCAGAAGTTTAATATTTTCTGAGCTTTTATTTAATTAAATGACTTCCTACACTTCACTTGTTAAAAATGCTCACATTTTCTCCTGTTGACTCCATTCATTCAAGTGAATCACAACAAGAGAAGGTTCGAATTCTGCTTCCAGGCAGGTTAAAGTCCAGTGCAGCTCAAAATTCATCTTGCTCAAAAAATGTATGTCATACATCTCTACCGAATAAATACTGCCTAGCATTTTTCATAAGGTTTTAGGGCACTGTAATTATACAGTCCACCTCCTACATCACTTACCTTTTCACAGATATACTACTAAAGTGATACTTGTAATGACTTTTACCTACCATTCGCCCTACTGAAATCTGTTAATTAAGACTTTCAGACACACACAATAATCCTGCCTTTTCTCTTCCTGGAGGCCTATGCATATGCATGAGTGATCTCTGCAGCTGGAATGTTAACACTGTTGACGGAAATATACTATATATGGAACAGTAGCCATCTGCCCACACATCATATCTTGCCCCTTTTACATAAATATAATCCAATTCTATGTTCTGGGATATGCAATATTTCAGAAAAGATAGCTTGGAAAAGGAAGGTTCACTAAGCAAAAAAATTTCCTTTAGCTTAAGGAAAAAAAAAAGTAGAAACAACAGTTCTGATTCTTTCCAAAAATGAAACACAGCTATCAGAACTCCCTGGCTATTTGACACCTCCTTCTCTCTGCAGTAATAAATATATGTAAGAAAGCTTCTATTTTGATAGTCCTCTCTGAAAAATCCTCCACTCACTTCAATACAAGATTTTAAGTACCTTTTAAGATCATTGTAGTTATTCAATCTTCCTTACTGCATAACATAAAAATTGTATTTTCTGGCTGAGAAACAGCAAACCTTTTAGAAAGCTACCCCAGCCTTGTAATATTATAGGATATAATCTTCTTATCCAGTCCATCAGGAAAAACAGACATCCCAGAAAGGGGGATATGAAAGGGGGATATGAAGTGCCTCGAGTGCTGGGTTTGGTTTTGGGCCCCTCACTACAGGAAGGACATTGAGGGGCTGGAGCGCGTCCAGAGGAGGGCAATGAGGCTGGTGAGGGGGCTGGAGAACAAGCCCTGTGAGAAGAGACTGAGGGAACTGGGGCTGTTTAGCTTAGAGAAGAGGAGACTGAGGGGAGACCTCATCACTGTCTACAACTGCCTGAAAGGAGGTTGTGACAGGGTGAGTGCTGGGCTCTTCTCACAAGTGACAGCGATAGGATGAGAGGAAATGGCCGCAAGTTGCACCAGGGGAGGTTTAGACTGGACATTAGGAAAAATTTCTTTACTGAGAGTCTGGTCATGGATTGGAACAGGCTGCCCAGGGAGGTGATGGAGTCGTCATCCCTGGAGGTGTTTAAAAGACAGGTAGATGAGTTTCTTAGGGACATGGCTTAGTAAGGAGACAAGCACAGTTGGACTCAATGATCTCAGAGGTCTCTTCCAACCTTATGGTTATATGACTCTATCTACACGTATGTTGACAGGAACCAAAGTTTTTCTTGATCTCTTATCTAGTAAAATGTTCACCAAACAACTTGAAGATCATAGTCTGATGTCCCGATTGCTATAGCGTATGAGGATAATGTTCTCTCCATTTCTAGCGCAACTTTTTGAAGTGCTTCAGTTTAGCAATTCATGTTCTTCCTTCCTGAAGAGACATACTACCCAAAACGGTTTGACAACACTGCAGAACTCAAATAGTGTTCTCTCACAGGAGTGAGAAGTATCCCCTAAGTCTTTTCCACACTTAATGAAGCTCTGTTTGGTCAAGAGGATATTTACCATAGTTCTTGTACCCAGAATGAAAATTCATGTTAGTGTAGCTATAGTAAGTAGTGAACTTAAATACTACCTTTAAATTTCCATTTTAAATGAAGAGAAACCTTTCATTCGTGGTGGGCTTGGCTGGCCTAAGCAGATGCAGCCTAGTTCTGCTGTTTGCAACACTACCAAAGCAGCTGCATTTCATCATGTGATTTCCCATTTTAAACAGCAAAACCTCCACTTCTCAAACCACTGGATCTGCTCTGCTCAGTACACTGACCTGACTAGATCAGTAGCCTTAGTCACACTATAGGATAATAACAGATATTTCTGAAGCAGAGAAGATATTTTGTTCTTCATATTAAAAGTTCGGTAATTTGTGCCAAAAGAAATGAAGGAGACAAAGAAACTATATCACAACTGTCCTAGGTATTTATGTCAGTTCAATCAAATTAAAACATTTTAATGTAAAAGCAAACTATTCAGGTTTATGATTTTGTTTTTTTAATAAAAGATAATTTACGCTATCCACAGTTAGTTAATATTAGAAAAATAAACAAACAAAAAAATCCAAAGCCCCCAGACTTTGAAAATACTAATTTTTCTGCTACATGTTTGGGCAGAGTATTTTCAACCAGATGTAATAACGTTTCAGTAAGTTACACATTTCACCCACAGATCCTATTCTTTTGATAAAGGCAATATTTTTTTCTTATTATACAGAAACAATAAAATCTTTGTGTTAACCCACACTTACGTCATGATAAACGAAAACAACATTTGGAGTAATTTATCCAAGAGAAAAAGTAAGCAGAGTGGTTAAATTCTTCTGTTCCCTAGAGATTCTGGGAGATCTTTCCTTAAAAGAAAAAGAAAGAGAAAGAACAAAAATGAGTTGAACTTCTAAATTTAAAATCCCTCAGCTGTGATGTAAAAAGTAAATTAATAATAATAAAAATGACCAATATCTTCCTCAGCTGTGCCCCCAAAAAACTTTAATTGATTCTCAGAGGTATTTCCCAGGTGATTCAGATAGCAAATTAAACCTAAGGTATAAAATAAACATTTTTGGTTTTATGAAATAGCTCTTACTACACCTTCCACCTGCATTGTGTTTCTCATACACATAGGCAGGTGAAAGAGCTTCAGGAACCCCAGAAATGTATTTAAATGACAATTTGTTTCACTGTGTTATCTAAACAAACTAAACATGCTAGAGAAGTTTTACGGAGGTATTTTTTGTGGAAACAAGCCAGTTTAAGATCTGAAGCCACACATCCCTGACAGCTATTGACAAGAGCTTCTTGTTAGAATACACCACTTGTGAAAACTGAATCCTTCCCCAACCTCAAGTGCTTTTAAAAGGTTGCTTAATTACTTAAACTATTTTTATTTCTAATTGGTACTTTCATGGAATGGTTATGGTACGTAATTGATTGAACATTAGTTCCATTTTACATTATGTCTGATGAGTTATTGATTGCCCTTTGCTTTCAGGACACTTAGGACTTTCCTGGTGAAGCACATAAAAGAATAAATACTCCAATCCTACTGCACTGGCAACTTTCCCTAGCAGGGCTGTGGCAGACTTCCATATAAAAGATTCCTAACATTGCAGTCCATTGATCTAACAGTGTGCGATGCATTTCATTGTTGTAAAGAGCATCTGGATTGTGTTTTTTTTTTTGTTTCGTCTCACAACTCCAGTCTCTGAAAGAAAAAAAGCTCAAAACTCAAAGAATTCACCCTTCTCCTTTTGGGGCATTTAGAGCTAGAAATTTGCTACCATTTCATCAATAGTTACTGATCTCAGGGAAGTATACAAATCAAATCTAAGTCTTTTAAGAGCATAAGAATTTTCCATGAGACTACATCTCCTTACTGATCTATTGTGTTTCAGCAAAATGGACAGTTTAAAGGCTTTACAAACCACATTTCATTTGAATAATTTACTTTCCTTACTGTTGTTTCAGGTTTGTCAAATGAAGGTCAGCACACATTGCAGGGACCACTAAAAACCAAAGATGCTTTTATTGGTTAAGCAAGTTAAAGAAGCTTCTCTGAAATGGTTCTATTCTGAGGGTACTTAATCAGGCAGAACAGATGTTTATTATATAATTAGGCAACGCTTTGCCATCAGTATGAGCAAATCATGAAATCAAATTGCTCCATAATACTTTTCATTATTTCACAGTTACTTGCTGTGAAGAATTGAGGGAGGGTAAGCAAAAAAGCCTGTGTTATCCTCCAGCCGTAGGCACTTACTTGATTTCCTGGCAGGAGAAACAATACTGCCTTTTACCACAAAGCCAGAAGCGCCACTTGCAGAAGAGGGAGGGTTTTATGTGAGGTGTAGCACAACTCTGCTATAGTGTACTCATCCTTCACAAATGCAAGGGGGGAAGGTAGGAGGCCGTAAGCAGTACAGAATCCAGGCGTAGCTCCAGCAGCTTTTAGACCTGGTTGGGCAGCTGATTCTTCCGTTGTACTATCAGCAATGAACTAGATTTCTACTCCAAGGTTCACATAGAGGCATGATGTCCTACAATAGTTTTCAAAAAACTTTAATTGAGTTTTGAAAGGCAAGCCTATCCTGTGAGCACCTCTAGGTAGGGAGGCTGTATCTGTGACAGTAAGCTGAACACAGACAGGGCAGGGACCTCAACCCGAGGAAGCAATTACCCATACTGTTAACTTATTGCTACCTTTTGGCCCAGGGCAGCAAACACGCTCCTGGGTGGAGCTCAAGCATGGTCCAGGTGCTACCATAAAGCAGTGACTTCTCTCTCAGCAGCTCAAGAGTGGTCTCTCTGTTTTGAAGAACAGCAAACTTAAGTATTTGGACAAAGCAGCTGCTCTGCTACTTGGCCTGAGGGTTAGAGAATCATTTCTGGTCCATTTCACTTGCCAGGAAAGATCATGGCCAATGACTCCTTAAACTGTTCTTTCTCTTTTGAGGCCTAAGCAAGTATTTTGGTGCTCCAGTCTGTGATTGTGCCAGATCAGGTGGTGCTTCTTCAGGAGCACAGCACTCAATGGCACTGGGGATGGAGGTCAGGACTCATCACTTGGGGAGGCGATTGGAGGGAATTCTGTCACAGCTGCTCTCTGAAAGCTACTCAGGAAAAGAGACAGGCAACACTGTAGGCAAAGTGGTGAGTGGCTATGGCCTGAAGCAGAGGAATACTTGCTGGAAATCAGCTCCAGGCCAGTTATTTACCAACCTTGCAGTCCTATCATCTGGAATAAATTACTTAAGAATAAGCCAGCTCCCAAAAAAGGAACCTATATCTGTGGCTGGAGTCACTGAATGAGGTTACTTAAAATGAGCTCTTGTCAACAAGACCAGGATTCAACGACTTTCTTGACTGGATGCAAGCGAAGGTCTCCCTTGAGGAGTCAGTGGTGGGCACGCATCACTTACTGCTAATGCACGGAAACCCCAGCTCACTATCCTGACAGTGTTTCCCATAGTCTGTATCTGCACATATGCAAACCAATTCAAATTCCAGACCCATGCACTGACATTCACAAATTAGTTCCAATGACAGTTGTTACAGAAGTGCTCCAGATCTATATAGATAGAGCTATCTAATAGATGAAATGCCAAGAGATGGTGATTATGAACATAAAACTTTACTCCTGAGCTTCACAAGACTGATTCACCTTTTTACATGCATTACAAATGGCTTCTTATGATATGCTGTTAAAAAGGTGGATCAGACTTAAAGCTTTATATTATTTTTACTTCATGTGCAGAAATCTCTTCAACAGCACTGCCAGAAAAAAAAGGTTTTATAAAATATTGATTTGCCACGTGCAAATATTATGATTTTTTCAGGTCTAGACTCAAGGTCTGATTTCTAGGGTTGCTCAGAAGCATCAGTTCCTATGAAATCTGCCATTATTACTGTATTTTCTCATCTGCTTACCCACCTCTAGGTGGCAATTTACAAAAAAGAACAGAGTAAATTAACTCCTGTCATCCTTTTCTGGTGATAGTAATTTACCCTATTATTGGAGCCTCTGAACTTTCCTGAGATACAGGTATTCACCTGAGAGTACTGAAGGAAGTGGCAAAACTGCTCAATAAACCACTCTCCATCACTTATCAGCTCTTCTGGTTAACTGGGGAGGTCCCAGCTCACTGAAAATCAGCAAACGTGACATCCATCAACAAGAAGGGCCAGAGGATGATCCGGGGATCTACAGGCCTGTCAGCCTGACATAAATACTGAGGAAGCTTATGGAGCAGATCATTTTAAGTGACATTACACAGAACATGTAGGGTAACCTGATGGATGATCAGGCCCAGCCAGTGTGGGTTTAGGATAGGCAGACCCTGCCTGACTAACCTGATCTCCTTCTATCATAAGGTGACTCAGTGAATGAGAGTAAGGCTGTGGATGTTGACTATCTAGACTAGAAATGGACTTTGACACCATTTCCCACAGCATTCTCCTGGAAAACCTGGCTGCTCATAGCTTGGACAGGCATAATCTCCACTCTTTTAAAAACTGGGTGGATGGCTGGTCCCAGAGAGTTGTGATGAATGGAGTTAAATCTGGTCGGTTGCCAGTCACAAGCGATGTTTTCCAGGGCTCAGTGTTGGGGCCATTTTTGTTTAATATCTTTACTAATTATTTGGATGAAGGTAGTGAGTGCGTCTTCAGCTAGTTTGCAGACAAAACCAAGTTGAGTGGGAGTGTTGATCAGCTTGAGGGAAGGAAGGCACTACAGAGGCATCTGGACAAACTGGATCAATGGTCTGAGGCCAGCTGTATGGAATTCTACAAGGCCCAGTGTCAGATCGTGTGCTTGAGCCACAACAACCCCATACAATGCTACAGGCTTGGAGAAGAGTGGCTGGAAAGCTGCCCAGCAGAAAAGGACCTGGAGGTGTTGGTCAGTAGCTGGCTGAATATGAGCCAGCAGCCTGCCCAGGTGGCCAAGAAAGCCAGTAGCATCCTGGCTTGTATCAGAAATAGTGTGGCCAGCAGGACTAGGGAAGTGATTTTCCCCTTGTACTCGGCATCGGTGAGGCCACACCTTGAATACTGTGTTCAGGTTCAGGCCCCTCACTACAGGAAAGACATTTGGTTGTTGAAGCATGTCCAAAGAAGGGCAGCAAAGACGGTGAAAGTTATACAGTACGAGTGTTATGAGGAGCGGCTGAGGGAACTGGAGTTGTTTAGTCTAGGGAAGAGGACGCTGGGTGGAGACCTTATTGCTCTCTGCAACTCCCTGAAAAGAGGTTGGTGCAAATGTTAGTCTCTTCTTCCAAGTAACTAGTGATAGGACAAGAGGAAATGACCTCAGGTTGTGCCAGGGGAGGTTATATTGGATATTAAGAAAAATTAACTGAAAGGGTTGTCAATCATTGGAACAGGCTGCTCAGGGAAGTGGTTGAGTCACCATCCCTTGGAGGTATTGAAGAGTTGTGTAGATGTGACCCTTATGGACATGATTTAGTGGTGGACATGGGCAGTGTTAGGTTTACTGTTGGACTTGATGACCTTGAAGGCCTTTTCCAACCCAAACAATTCTGTGATTTTGTATATCATGTTTTTTCTATATGTATTTCAACTTCCAAAGTTCTAAAATGCTTATTTCAACATAGGAAACAGAGGTTTCAATATGAAAAATTTAAGGCAGAGAGACAGATATCTCTAGCTTGTATTCTTGATGAACCTAATAGATATGACATGATAACGTTACTGGTCTGTTCCTCTTTTTCCTTATTTTCGGACTCTCAAGAGTTCACTAACACGTAATGACAATCACAAAGCAACTGCAATAGTGGAGTGAAAAACACAACTAAAGAAATGTGAAAATCATGTTCTAAATTTAAATAGGCCTACTCTAGGAACTATTCTCTTATTATTATTTAGCATTTACAATATCTAATATAAACTAAGAGTTCTCAGTATGGTAGCTTTTTCCAAAAACTCCTAATGTGAGACCAAATTGTATAATGACTATAAACTGTCAAAATCAAAAACTGATTTACAAATAACTAAAATCAATATAACATCCATTTTAAATTCATTATATGGTTACTTTTTTCCTACAACATAATAATGTTTTCCTTTAATGTGAATCACAGTTCAGTGGCTATACCACCAAAAATCAACCCTGGTCTGGAGAAGGAACAAACAATGGAGGATTAGTAACCTAATATAACTCTAACTTTGGTGTAGTCAGACTTCTGGTCTTTGAAAATATTTATTCTTCTATTTGGCACTTGAATTAATTTCTCTGATAACCTTTTACATTCCAATGAAATTAAACAGTTTTTCCCTCAAGCCTTGTCTCTGTGTAACCTACAGTAGCACACACACAGTTTAGCCATAATTTATTTCTCTTACTTTATCTTTCATTTATACTCAATCTGGTACTGTTTATTTCTCTGGGATCTAAATGGAAGAACACCCCTGGGCACCACAGTATGGTTGGTGTGTCTATAAAGAAAGGGAGGGAAACTATTATTTTACTGCAGGTGGCAGAATAAGTGTTATGAACTAAGGCTGAGAAGGGAATGACCAGGGCTGTTAATTTTTAAGGGAATTTGAGGAACATATATGCTGCACTGAGGAACATTGGCCTTGTGAAAAAAACTGAATCACTGTAAAGGGAATTTGGTGAATTTCACCACAGCTCTTCCCTTAGCCTTGCCTTCTGGGACAGGTCAAGAAGTAATGCTAAGAAACGAAGAGTTCCCTCACTTGCAAGTTCTGGGGTCTGCAACCAAGCCTCCTGCACGCTTTTAGATTTGGCATATCTTGCTCTACATTCTTGAGTGAACTCTGAGAAGAAAAGTGGTAGAAATAACAAACAAAATCCTGTGTGCCAGTAACCATAGACAACTTTATACCTACTTTGCTTTCCGTTCAGCAAGCCTCTCAACAAGGCAAGTTTCCTCTGGTATTTTCTTATATCCTTGTACTACACATTTTCCTTACCTTTTCAGTCATCTCACTATATAAAATTCCTTTGAACACAGTTCAGTCTTGGCTATACCTAGTGCATTCAGCTAAATGCCAGATGGTGAGGCAGGGTATCTGGCCTTATAAATAAATAATTTCCATTGGATCTCTGAGATTACAGCTAGAGTCCCTTTCTGCAATTGTTGCCTTTTGAAACTGGAATGCAGAATGGAAGTTAATAGTCACGTTCATCATGTAATATTTAACACAAAACTATTTTACTATATGAAGTTAGATATCTTCCAACAGCTACTTAGATCAAGACCAATATTGTCAAACAAAAATGTTTTGAAACATTTTTCCCTGCACAAATCCTACTGTCATCATTAAAAACTTTTGAAATAGCTCATAACAAATATAAATCGACAAAAAGACAGATTTAAGAAAGGACAGTAGCAGATTATTCAGGAATATCACCAGCTCCTCTAAGTTTATAAAATGACTGTAGATACTTTAAATTTAACTGATACTGAAAATAATTTGGCATGGCCCAGAAAAAGAAATTATTACTTTAAGAAAATATTGCTCAACAGTGACTATTTCTACTTCATTAGTTACTGCGCAATGAGCTGTCAAATTAAACAGTTTTCTCCACAGAAGAGAAGAGAGACAGCCTCAATGCCTACTACTAAAATACTTAACAAACTGTATTACTCCTTCCCAAGCTATGAAATATGATACAGTTACAAGCTTTGGAAGTTTCATATGTAATCCAGTTCTACTAATATTCAGTATTTGCAGTAGTCGAAGCTGGCTAGTAAGCTCCTCTTTTCCAACACCATCTTCATTCATAGTAACTTTTTCCATCAAGGATCTTTGCCCTAGATGCTCATGAAATGAAAGCTGGGACATGTCACCTGCTGCAGTCATAGGCACACAATAAGGAATGATTCATCAAGTTTAGCTGGGTTTTGTATGAGGCTGTAAATGTAAGAGTAGTTGTGTTAATGGAAGACGCAGTTTAGGAGTGGGAAGCTGAACTGGAGCATTTGAATTTTAAGATAAATATCTTATTGTTTTTTCTCTAAAATGCTGTCACCTTAGTCATAGGATATGATAAGCTGTTAAATGAACATATTAATGGAGCTTCTTCGCCTGGGAGATATACATCTGTCCCCATAGCTTTTCCACACAGCCTTTACAATCTTTGCATTCTTTTGGGTAGGAAAGGTTTAGAAAAAGTGCAGTTCAACAGTATAGCTGAAGGCACTCCAACAGTCACCAACACTGCACAGAACACAGGCTATCAGTGTGATGGGTTCTTCCCTACAGTTTGAGGAAAGTTTCTCCGAAGCCAAAGGTCTGCAGCTATAGAACAAGGAAGAAAGGAAATCTGCAGCACAATGAATGCCCCCATTTCCAATAATTGCGTAATCACCAAGTCCCCAAGTCACACCATATTTACTTTTGAAGAAAAAGTGTGGTGAGGATTTTTAATTTCATCTGAGTTAACTTTACAGTGAATGTAAGAGCTCAGCAATAATTCCACAAAGTTTTTTTATTCTCTGTGTGCATTGTGCATGATTTTTTAAAATTTTATTTTATTTCTTATATAATTTATGAACTGATACAAAGAATCTACTGAGCTAATGCATATGTTTAACACAAATAGAAGTAGTTTTAGTTAAAAAGCAAGCTGTCTCCCCTTCAGTTGAAAAGGTGATATCCAGTGCATGGCTAGTCACTTTTTCTAGCAAGCAAACATTTTTTTTCATTATATATCTCATCCACAGGGGTGGAAACCGAAGTATACCATTATATATATTTTTATCTTTTCTTTATTTTGTGATACAGAACTTACACTATTGGGACTCTGAAGATATATTAGAATTATTAGAATTATATTAGAAGATATATCAGAATATTTCATTTTGTTTCATTGTAACGCTAGCATCTCTAGCAATAAATAAATATATTATCACAAACTGAAAAACTAATTAGAATTAAAGACTTATGTATAGGTCACCTTTTCCAGCATACGTTAGATTTGATTGTCATTAAGGTTATTTCATAAAGCTACTGCTGCTGGTGGTGGCTGTTGCACTGATTTGCAACTAAGAAATTAATTTAGGGATGTACTATTTTAGGCCATTTATACTTCTATAGTGAAGTATCACTGCACCTTTGAGCTACTAATAAATGCAACCAGTTGTGGGTTACGGACAACCTGTCACAAAGCAACCACTGCCAATGTTTACAGATCAGCACACTTTGTATCTTGCCCATAGAGAAACTGAAGCCAGGGAGATGCACAGTGGGCCCTAAGACACTGCCTTTTGCATACAAATTGGGGACTTTTTGCACTCTAGAGTGTGAAACAAGCAGACTGTCATTTTGTTGGTAACTCGACAGGTTGCAACAGGCAGGCCACATTAAGACTTGGTTCCAGCTGGGGTATATTTAAATACCCTAGAAGAGGGCAGTCAGAGAGCTCGAGTATGACTAAAATTTTATGATTTGATTGAAAAAAAATGCAGGGAGAAAGAATGAGCGCAGATAATATCTAACAGCCATTCATCTGTACAAAAATAAAGATGATAAAAAGTTTGACACACCGTAATATTTTGAGTTTTCCATTTGTGGGGTTGGTCAAATCGTTTTTCCAAGGTTTCACAGGAAGAAAATGACTAAGTTAAGAACAGAGTCCAAGTTCCTTTACTATCCTAGCTACAAAGCCATGTAGCTACATCCTTTCTTAAGTGGCAACTGAATTACTCACTAAGTAGCATTCTATGGACAAGTTTGGCTGAAGTCAAAGTGAGTAAAGACATTAGGCTCTGGTTCTTAAATAGCCTCCGTAGTACATTATACCACAGTCTGTCTCATCTTGCAAGATACCATCACAACATTATTATTACAGTGTTTCGCATAATTCCTTTTTCATATGCGTTGTCCCTCAGGGAAACCTTGTTTTGCTAGTCCACTGATAAAAGCCAGAAGTCTTTAACAAAGCTCCATTTTCAGAAATGTCAATGATAATGAAAAAATCAAATGAGGAGAGGAGTGACCACGGTGATTCCCTAAGGGTTATAAATAAATTATTCTCTTTCTTCTAGCTCCAATTCTTTGCCTAGGAGAGAAACTATATGTAACATCCACCATATAATTATTCATCTCTGCAATGTCATCATTATTTTGACAGTAACACGGTATCACTGTCACCTCTGAGCCATAGAATACTGTAATACTAAATAGCTTAAGGACTTTAGAGCAAACAATGAAGTTAGAGTTTAAGCTCTGTTAAGAAAAGAAAAATCAGGAGAAGTGATAACTTACTGATTGTGAAATTACTTGGCTTGGTACAAAACCGTCACTAAATCCAAGAAAAATAGCAAAAATTTCTAGGCCACATCCTATTGTGGCTCAAATAAATTTCTGCTTTTTATGATCTGGAATTCCACCCTTCGATTACAAAATACATAGCATCCAAGCTAGTAGTAATCAGGAAAGGATGAGCCTTTAAATGAGATGCCAAACCATTCTCACTATCTAGCAGCAAAATATAAAATAAAAGCAGAGCAATGATCTTCTTGGATGCTTCTAGTCAAGTTATTCTTCTCATAGTTTGTTTCATTTTACAGGCAGGATCAGCCCAGCTAAATTCGTACCCAGAAACTGAAAGTGAATTGAATCAATTCTGTTGATTTGTTTAGAACTTAATACATTATATGCTTCTGGATGTATTTGTAAGGGTTCTTTACCTGGTTTTAGCTTTTGCCTGCAGGTTGAATCTGTAGCAGAAACAACAGAAGTATAACCTCAGCTGGGAAAAACTCCTTGAATACCAAGTGGAGTTGAGTGGTGTGGGTGCTGTGCGAATGCACACACTTCTCTGGGTGCTTTATGACTGAAGGCATACACTGAGAAAGTGTGGATCCTGCAGCCTGTGCTACCCCTCCTGAGAAGAAACACTCAGCTAGTGTTTCAGCTAGACATCAGGTTGGAGAACAGTAAGGAAGTGCTTCCTGAGGACTTGGAGAGCACCCTGTGGACGTTGATGTATCTCTCATAATTACTTTGTTCCCAAGCTGAGAAGAAATCATAAGAAGAATATCTGCTGCCAGGAAACAGTGGATAGGGAGAAAATATATTTATAAACTTATTTATTTCTCTTCCATCTTACTTTGGGTTCTGTCTTGCAAAGTTCAGGTTTGTAGATTTATTATCTTTAATATCTGGTTTTATGTTTATGTATAGATAGTTTGTGAACAATTAATGTCTTGGTTAGAATGCAAAAGCCTTCTTGATTTTTAACTTTTGAATTTAATATTCTCACTGTCCTACCCATAATCTACCTTCACATGAATTTCTTTTAAAGACATTTAATACAGAACAAGGTCCAGACTCAAGAGAAGACAAAAAGATTTCTAATGCAACAGTATAGCTCAGAATTAACTCAATGGTGAACTATTGCAAAATGTCACTGCATGTGTCCAAATTTCGGAGCAGATACACATCGCTGTCCTGGTCTCCCACTTTGTTTGACTAAACAATGTGCTGAAACACACAACAAACTCTTTCTACTGATCCTTCCACTGGAAAATATGGCTTGGGGAGGATCAGGATATACCGTGATGAGTCCTGGATTTAAGTCTGGACTCGACTAAGATATGCAGTAGATTCAGGTGCACTGACAATTCTAGGAGCCTCAGTTTAACTGCCCAATGTCAGTGTTGTTAGAGGCAATGAAGGCAACAATGAGGAAACCAGAGAGCAAAGAGTATCATGCCTATGAAAAGGCAGTTTGTATACAATTCTTTCCTAGTGCTCTTATCAAAACACCTAAAATCTTTGTAGATCTGTAAGAATGTAAAATTTCATACCATCTTGGTGAAGACATGTGTAATATTTTAAGGAAATGAACCCTGTGGTCTTTGGTGCCTGAGAAATTATTGTGTATCTTGACTGTGTAATCTATATGCAATCTGTATCTAATAGACTATAGACTATATAAGCATGAATTCAACAGAAAAAAAATCCCAACAAACAACAAACAAAAAACCAGCCTGTGCTTAGAAAATCAAATGTTTTCCACAGCAATATTTTCATGTGTAAATACAGACATCTGAAAATAAAAACAGCTGTACAGAAAAAAAAAAATGCCTATAGAAATTGCCAGTAGGATATAATTGTAAAAACACATTATCATTACTAAATACCATAGAGACTGGGCCCAAGGGGATCAAGAGTGTAAGAATCTGACTGATTCCCTGTTACTTGATTCCCTGGTAGACTAGTTGGAACTGCTTTGTACCTTATTTAGTCTTTTAATCATCAGTAGAGTACTTACATGGAGATTTGGTTAAAAATCTTTTCTGCCTTACGAATGTTCTGTGGTATTTTGAAATTCTCAGATATCTGAATATTGTAAATTTTAAATGTTGGACTCTAGGCACTATTTTGGTTCAAGCAACCTGATTTTTTTAATATGATTTTTTAAAATGTCCATAATGAGAAGAAAGTTTAGTTTTTACACAGAAAAAACATCACAACATGAAAATTTGAGGGTTTTTCTAGTAAAATATTAAACCAGACAAATTCAACTAAATAACCAGTTTGCAGTCCCTTAGCTAATAACTTATATTCATTGAAATAATTTTCAAAAGCCTTCATCTTCTACAGAAAGTTCTAATTTTATTTTTTTTCCTGGTGGATACTATCACACATCTGTGAGGGTAGTTGTAGGAAACTGTCCAAGCACATAACACAAAATGGGGCAATTGCTCTTATTCAGGGAGAAGAATTAGCTCTCTCTATATAATGAAGGTTTTAGTTACTCTATACCACCACTGGTGTGATTTTAATGTAAATGGTACTATAACATATTGATATAGATGGGGTGAAAAAATTTCTGGCTATTGATATAGATGAGGTGAAAAAATTTCTGCTACTGGGAAGCTACACATAGTCCTTGCCTCTTTCCTCAGATATTCTTCAGATTTAAAAAGCCCTCAAAAACTATTTTCAAATCTGTTTGCTGTTTTTTTAAGGCTATATGCCTCTACTACTTCTGTTGTCCTTCATTCAACTTGTTGCAAGTGAGGTTATGAGTATCCTAAACTGGAGCACATTTCTCATGGCTAATTAACTTCCTTTTGCATGAGTTTCCTGCAGCTCTGTTGATCTTTTTCTAGATAGATATCAAACTCTTAGGTAATAAAGTTTTACAAAACTCAATATCTCTGTTATTAACAACTTTTTTAAAAAAAGAAATGCACCAATACACATTAATCTCCAAACTCCTTATTTCAACAGCAGTATGAGTGGAAACAATTTGAAGGAAAAAGTTTCAGCGGAAAAGCATTCCCATATTTAAATGTCAAATATAAGAAAAGCATTCAAGCTTCTAGAGATGTTAGAAATACAACCAAAATAAAACATAAATTATAGAAACTGCAAAGCTAAAGACTATACAGTAATTACATCCTTCCATAAGAAAGCAGAAATCACCATTCTGTGCCAAAGAATTAAGCAAACAATGTGAGTTATAAGGGTGAAAAACATGAAAGGAAAACATCCTAAAATCACCTGCATTCTCTTCTTAATCATAAAAGTTCTCTGTTGTCTTTTCTGAGGGTTTTTTTTGGTGGTGGTGGTTTACCGCCTCCCACCCATGCCAATCTAGAGAGTTTTTAAATCTGATTAGTAATTTGAATTAGCACATTCATTCTATAAAATTAAAGTTCAATAGAAATCATGCTTTCTTAGGTTTGTATCTTCAATGGTAACATAGAATTGTCGAGTCTACGAAGCCTCCCATTACTTTTTAATTGCATTGCCATCAGTGTTATTATAACCCTAACACCTCAAAACATCAAACACTTTCATGATCTTTTTGTACTTTAGAAGTACTGGGAAGTATTAGGAATTAAAATCAAAGCGTTTAGAGTGAATAATTATCAAACATACTTTTTTTTTTTAACTTTCTGAGAGAAACTTCTAAAATTCCCTCACAGATTTTATTTCTCTTTGAAATACTATTCAAAACCAACTCAACTTAAATCCACTAGAACATATGCACCAAACAGTCCTTTAAATGTCAAACAACAGTTTCAATGTTGTATGACTGAACCAGATTTTTTCTCAGTATCAGAGTTCTTCCATGGAAGAGATTTAGATACAGATATTTGAGATCTGCTTTAAATATTCAGAAACTAGCCTCAAGAAAGCAATATAGGTTACCAGCAAATAAGGTAATAAGGGGAGGAATCTAACACAAATCTGTTCCTGGTGCTTGAGAAAAGTGTCTCTGCTTAATGTGGCAGACAGAAGACAGAGAACCATGCAAGTGAAGAGCTAGGATATATTATCAGGATGAGTGAAATGGTACCCTTTCAAACTGTGTGCACTCTATGTGGCAGCAGGTGAAAAAGCCCTAGATGTATTTTTTTTTCTAAAAGTTTTACATTAATGCATACAAACCTTTTAGGTGAGAGAAAATAAAGACCAACCATGTGAACAAGACAAAGACTCTTGAAATAAAATGGATAGGCTTTTTATAATAACCATTTGACACTGCACTTGAGCAGGATAAATACCTCTTGACATCTCATCATTGGATACAAATAAGGATAAAATATGTGTCAAATGCAGATTAAAATATATCTTATGTGGTTCTGAGTCTAAACAAATAATGATTACATGGATAGTTAAATCATGTAATAATAGTTTGAGCTCAGGAATACATTTTGCAGAACAACACTTACAAATAAAAAGTCAAAAAGTTCTTCTAGAAATTATTTTTTTTTGTTTCCTAGCAAGGGGCACGCTCTTTCCCACTATTGTCAGTAAAATAATTTTGTTGAAGTGACCAAAAATCTATCTTAACAGACATCACTAGCATTGTAGCTTTTATAGCATGCCCAGAATCACTCCACAAGTCATCAGCATGTTGCATGTTTCCTGAACATGATAAATACTGTAAAGTAACACCTTTTCTGTTTGACCTGAAATTATAACACTTTGCAGATAGAAGAAAACAGGTTGGGTTTGAGCATCAAGGGTGAAATACTACTTCCATTAAAGTTGACTTTAACTTTGACATTTTATGCCAGTCAGACTGTACTGTGCGAATTTATGTGATATAAAGAAACACTTTCTGTGATTGATATTCATAACACTTACTGTTATACTGCCTTCCAATGCTGATATGCTTTGTGCTGCCATACAAGACATAGCATCTAGAATGGATTTTTCTTTCTTTGCACTTTTTGAGTCTCTTTTAATCTTGTATTGACACTTATCCCACAGTCACAAGATATAATAGGTTGAATATTCCTTCTTGTAAAACAGCTAGGTTTTGACACTCACATTTATTAATTGTTAAAAGTAATAGTGAGAGAATTATGCAGAAATATTGTTAGAATGCTCTGTGTAGCACGGTACTTCCTTCTGCTCTCCACTGTATCTACTTAGTAGTAGGTTTTGTTTCCAAATTTCCTGCTTTACAATGTAAAAAACCCCATAAAAAATGAAACTTATTTCTACTATTTACTTAGACAATAATTGGTTAACTAATGACCATTTGGGTCAGTTTTATTCATCTGTTAAGTTATCTTAAGAATAATAAGGAGATAAGATGTCAGTTACTGTAACGGACATTACTGGAGTATAGCAAAATTTAAGCAATTAAAAACACAAAACCTGGACCTAAAAAGGTAAGTAAGATACTTAAGCTCAAATTTTAACCTGCGTTGCTGAAGGACTAGATTCCAGTCTGTCAAAATCAGTGGGTTTGTGCCTTCACCTCAGTTAACAAGAGTCATTTGTGACAAAGAGGTTACTTGAACAAGTACTAAACCTGCCTTTCTAATCACTTGAATATTGGAGAGCTCCCAAGAGTAATTTCACAAAATACTAGTAAGTTTTTGCCCTTCCATCTGGGCATCTTTTTTATCTGGGATGGTAGTTTTATCACTCAGGAACTGTTGCTCTCTGCCATCAGCAGGCAGCTGCCCATCCAGGTACAGGTAGCAGACCAAACCACTTAGGCGAGTGCAGAAGCTGTTCTAGGAGCATTCCGCTGGGTCCTGACTCTCACCTTTCCTGGGAAAACCTTACAGTGCATATTCGTTTAGCCTAATGGTTACTGGAGGCGTTTAGCACAGGAGGTCTGGCCATTTGGTAAGGTCTGTGGCCCATAGCACTCTTCCGCCTACTGAATAAATTTTAGGGTAAGCCTCAGTGCAGAGCTGGATATGACCTCCTTAATCACATGGATATCTAATTTTGTTTCTGTATTTACATTAAAACCAGAATTCTATATTTATGTTAAGCACAGAATTATATTGGATAGCCTCTACTTTTTTAGCGAGTTTTACATGTACTGTTGCCATATAATGTAAAGTTTTAATAAGAATATATATAAATTCTTATTGCCTTCTAAGCCACAGTGACTACTTTTTAAGTACTTGCAGTCTTCCCACTCTTCCCATTCTGGAAGTATTCCTATCCACAGCAGTTTAAAGAGATGATTTTAAAACTTCTCTGAAGTGTAAGCACAATCTCCTTCATATAAAACCAGAAAAATACATTAAATATGTTTCAAATGCATGTAATAAAAACAAGATTATGATTTCATCTAAAAATCCACATAATCCACAGCTTTATCATCAGGTGCAAGTCAAGAAACCGAACATCTACCAACTGCATCAGGCAGTATGAAGGACTCAAGTAAGAGTGAAACCAATATGAGAAACTCTAGGGCTGAAGGAAGCTGCTACGCCGCACTAGCTATGAGATTACTGCAGCACGTACATAGTGTGAGGCTTTGTCACCAGTACAGAGCAAAGCATAAGTACCCGATCAGCTTAACATAAATGAGATAAAGGACGATCACAGACATTTTCTTTTGACCTCATGTTGTACTCTAAATTCCCTTTTTAGTGTGAATTCAGTTATTCCTTGTGCCTTGTTTTGGAAAATAAAGTCTTCCTCTGCCTTTTTGTACCATGTACGCATTATTAGATTCTCTCATACTCACGTGTGAGCTGAAAATTAATTTGTTTATATTTCCTCAGTTTGAGGATATGGCTGTGATATGACTCGTTGGTGGACTGAAAACAAACCAATTACAAACTTCTGGTTCTGAGGCAGCTAGTGGAATAAAGGACAGTTTGTTAAACCATCTTTCAGCTGTAAGTGGGAATGTTCACCTTCAGCCAGTGCTGAAAGTGACTTGTACTTTGATCTTGCACTGGAGTGCACTTGGTTTACTGATCAGAAATTATGCAAGCAAAGTTCTAGGAAGTTACCTCTTTACAGCCCTTCATCTATTATTTACTTTCTTCAGGCCAAGATGTGGTTATTGGCTTTGTGAAAGACCCTGAAGAGTCAGTCCACTGTTACACTGATTAATTTCAGCAAATCGTTGTATTTTAACTTTGAACTGCACTCATCCACTCACTGACAGAGTCTCAGTAGATGGACTGATATAGTCAAACACTTATGATTTCAAGCAATATCTCAAGAAGAGTAAATTATTTTTTATAGATACACAGACTTAATATACTTTATGCTGGAAGAAAGATTTTGGAAAATAATTACATCGAGTTTTGTGAGCATGCATGCAGCACATCTCTCACACCACTACTCAGGCAATGGACTCCTCGTTCTCGTGTGCCCATGTTCTTCAGATACTCAGAGCACAATGTGTTTCTGTGATTGACGTCTTCTCAGTAGTAGGTCTCTGCTTAGTACAACCTTACCAAGTGTACTCTTTAGCTTTAATATGTATGATAAAGTTCAAAGAATTAGTTGAGTGAGGAGAAAATTTGTGCAAATAGTCAACCAGATACCTGAGACACTCAGATAACTCAGATCCCCATTCTGGCTCAAAGAAGTGTTGAAGACATACACAACAACAGGAGTTACCTTCCATAAGCTGTAGTTCTTCATATATGACTGAGTGTCTTCTGTAATAGCTTATTTTTTGCCTCTGCAGAACGATTTCCATTAGTTGATTCAGAGTGCAGAGGAGGAAATTCTTTAGGGAAGAGCTTGTGACCTGAGTTGCAGTGATCACGTGAGAGTTTTACAGCTGACCTGCTTGTAAGCAAGACTGAACCCCATAAAAGGGAACCTTTCAGCTGTCCCACCATTTCTTTGTGTGGGTCATTTCCAGTGCTGTGCCCCCTGCCTTGCATTTTGTCCACAAGGTTGGCAATGACTGTGAATCATGAGGAGGAGAAAGACAAGCAAAACAACATTTCCTGTCCCTCAATCTCCTCCACATGAACCCCACCACTCACTGAAAATTATTTATTATCTTTCTGAGAGGCCACCCTGCTTTATTCAAATTAAGTTACCTTGTCTACAGATATTTTAATGGCTGTCACAGGAATCCTGTTAGGTCTGGTATTTCAATACCTTCCTATCTCTAGCTAATAATGCTTGCTGGCAAGTTTTAATTTCATTAGAGATATCATTGTAGTACATGCTAAATGAATATCAGCAAAAAGTAGCACAAGAGCGCAAGAAGTCATTAAATTATTACTCCCAAAGTCTCATGATGATTATTGTTAATAGGGCAATCAAATCCTTCTGTATTGTTCCTTAACTACATGCCTGCTTAGTGGGTGGCATACATTTTCATTAAATAAAGACTTATGGTTAGAAGAAGAATGTAATCAACATTAATGACCTGAAGAGTAATTGAAAATACAGTCTCAGTAACCACCCCACCCAGCTGTTAAAAAGGACAATCATTACAAAAATTCTAAACTAATTCCATTTTGTCGCTCTGTATATTTGTAGACCATCATTCACATTCTCCCCACACTTTTATCTCTGTTTTTCTGGTCAAATTAATTTAATGTAATTAGAATAAAATACATTGTATGTGAAAATAAAATTTTGGCATTGACTACTTCTGATTACAAGTACTGCAAGGAAGAGCATTCTACATTCAACATACATTCATTACACATTACCATTTGTGCTAAATAAATCTCTTTGGGTGAAACTGACTGAGCCACAGTGTACAATAATTACATTCCTCCCCCCCCCTGCAACCCCAGCAGTGTTTAGTAATTCCATAAATGAGGTCAAAAATGAGTTGTAGTTTATGTTTAAACAAAAAAAACTGAGCCAAACAGCCACAATTGTTTTTCCTAAGCTCACAATATACAATATTCTTTTCTAGGATTAGATATATTTTTCTCATTTTTCCTTTTTTTTTTTTTTCCTCCTCCTTACCTTACGGGAACTCAGTATAAATAAGTTGGGTTTGTGCACTCATAAATTAAAAAAAAAAATCCACAAGACAAGAAGGAACAAAACTCAAATTCAATATGGAGGTCATTTTAATTTCACCATGAGACAAACGACTAGAACTGCATTTACTTCTTCAGTTTAGAATATCAACAATTTGAGAGATCAACAATTCTAAACTACTTCAAGACTGAGAACTGACACAGCAAGGTTTTAAAGTACCTGAATATTTCTCCACATAATGACATCTGAAAAATAATGTCAATCCACTAATCAACTACTACTTACTTCTGCATATCTTTTCTTTCAATACGGCAAAACATTTCTTTTCAAGAAAGAGCTTCAACACAGTTGCCTTCCTTTCCTAACTCTTATCTGTAAGCAGGCAGATGTTCCTGAATTAATATATGTGAGTCATTGACCACTTATTCTTTAGTACTAAATGAAACACATTTTGTAGTGTTAAACAAAATTATTAAGTGGAACATATAATACAGTTTAATGAATTTTGTGAAACTGGAGGAGAAAAATAATTATTTCTGTAACTGCATTTTTCACATTGAGTTTATTTATTTTAATGCAGATGACATTATCATGCATTCTTCAAACTCCTTCATTCACTTAAATCTAGTAGCACTTAAAGGAAGTATTGAAGATAAGAATGAAACAGTACATAATTCAGGCAGACCTCACTGGATTTAAGAAATAAACATACTGATGTAGACAACAATCTTAATGCTGACCCAGAACTACTTAAACTCAAAACACCTCAAAAAAAAAGGTTCTAGTCTCATTCCAATTAAATCTATGTAATTTTTTTCCCAGTGTTTGGGAATTAAGAATTAAAGTGAAACAGTAGTTGAGGTTAAATAGCTGTGGGAGAATGGAGACTAAGAAAGAACTGTTTTATTGTGAACTTACCAACCATTTGCTCCACTTCTGTAAAAATGTATTGCAATTTTTTTTCCTTTTTCCACCTTACCGTCCAATTTATTTTCTCTGTATCATCATTTATGCAATCATTTAGGTCTGTGCAAAGTAGGTGAAGAATTTCTCATAGCAGAATATTCAGATAGTAATACCTTATACTTGGTTTTGGGGGTTGAAATGATTATGCATGAGGAATAAGAACTGCATAATCAAAAATAGTGCTTTACATTTCCAAAGTTCATACCAGAAGATAAAGTAGTAAAATAATATACCATTAGTATTGGTTTAATATGTAAGAGCTTCATGGTATTGTTAACAAAAACAGTTAAATGAAATAAATATATGCCAATTTGAAACAGTATGTGTATTGAAAATATGAGCAATGCTCTTACTTATACGATACACTTATCCTATATCGAATACATTTGTATATTATTCCCTTAATTTTTTTAAAGAGGAAATGACTATCAAAAGCACTGAAAGATACTGATGACACAACACAATGTACATTCAAGGCTGTTTTAAAATCTTTGCGTTCATGCTTTTCATCTGACTTTTTAATGTCAAACTTTTCACGGACTCTTTTATGGAAGTTACATGTTTTATAAAGAACCCTTCTGCTGTCTGACTGCACTCAAGATTTTTACCGCTGCGAAATATTCCCATGCTGCTCAGAAGCCTGGTGTTGCATTCAACCCTTTGTCAGTCTTTCTCAGTAACTGTATTTTTCTGCTGTTCTTTGTGGCTTATGGGACTTACTTACTTTTAGAAACCGGGCAATTCCAAACAGTAGATTCATTGAGTTCATAGGTTCCTATACAAGGACATGCTATTTACACCAACAGGGAGCCCATGTAGATCCGCTTCTGTAAATTCTGAAGGGAAATGCAGTAGGATAAGAGAAGAATATATTAATATCTCCTCTTTGTGACATGTGTTAATGTTATCAATGGACTTTGCTTTCCAGCATCTGGCATCAAAAGGAACAGGTTAGTGTATGGTGTATCTAGAAGAGGGAAATGTAAGTCACATCAAAGCAAGCAGATATACAGATTTATAGCTTCTTAGCTACTTCACAGGAATCATCCGTATGCACACTCAGATGCCTACAACACTGTCGTGGTTTAACCCCTGTAGGCAGCCGAGCACACACAGCTGTTCACATGCTCCCTCACTCAGTGAGATTAAGGAGAGAATCTGCAGTGTGAAAGTGAGAAAACTGATGGGTTGAGTTAAAAACGGTTTAATAATTTAAAAAATGAAGACAAAAAAAAAACCAACAGAGAATAAAAAGACAGATGACACCAAAAAAAAAAAAAAAAATGCCCACCACAAGCCAACAGTTGTGGTCATGCCCAGCTGGACTAATGCCCAGCCAGCCCCTGAGCAACAGCAGCCCTCACCAATATCCACCTCATCCCAGTTTTATTGTTGAGCATGACATAATATGGTATAGTATACCCTTTGGTCAGTTGGGGTCAGCTGTCCCAGCTGTGTCCCCTCCTGTTTTCTTGTGCTCCCTCAACTCAATCATTCGGGGGCAGGGGGAGAAGCAGAAAAGATCTTGGTGCTGTGCAAGCACTGCACAATAATAGCTAAAACATCCCTGTTTTATCAACACTGCTTTCATCACAAACCCAAACCAGCACCATACAAGCCACTGTGAAGCCATTTAACTGTATCCCAGTCAAAGCCAGTGCAATCAGCAAAAGTTGTGATTATGAAACTGAAAAAGAGAGTTCAGTCAAACAAGTACCACTGCCTAGCTAATGCTGTGTAAATTCATATAGTGATCTATACTGCAGTAACCTGTATGCATAGCTGTAGCCTTAAAATATATTTGTGTCCATTACATCCACCATCTGGGCACCACCAGCATGAGATCTGCATTGGGAGTTGATGTTGCTGCTCATTTCACATGAGAATTACCACAGTACCTGCACAGGGCCAAACCCTGCTGTCCATCACACTACCACAAACCTTCAAAACCATGCCAGCTGAGATCCATCAGCCTACATTCCGCACACGGCGAAATGCAAAAAAAAGGTTCTCTTGGATCCTGGAAAGGGACAGATCAAGGCTCGAGTAAAATTAGCACATTTGCTCTAGAAATCATTGAAGCCCAATAAACATTAAATCCAACAAAGACATTTTAATCACAAGCTTTGAAGTGTGAGTGCACTTTATAGGCCTGTTTTATTTGATTATACACTTGCTTTTATGGTTCAGATCAAGCATATACAGCAGGTTTAATATTTGCCATGCCATCTCTGGGGAGTTTATCACATATGCACATAAAAAGAGCTTTTCAGTCTTCAATAATTACCAGCAGAACTAGCAATTGCTAGAGATGATCCAAATATATAATTTAAAACATAGGAATTTTTTTTCAAAAAGTAAATTATTTCTGAACTTTTATTGCTTTTCAAAAGTTCTCATTGGAAATATGACAAGAATGTATACACGCACACAAACATATGGCCTACTTTTCTCTAAACTAATCCTTAATTTTCATGCCTTTCATTTTCCTCACCCTACCTTCTGACTGGTCATGGGGTTGATCCATACAGCTCACTCTTATTAAAAGTTTTCTATTTTAAAAACTCTCATTTGAAACATAGAGTTCAAAAACATTGCTTTCATTAAATATAACATACTTCAAAAATGAAAAGTGGCACATCATTTCCCCTTGTGCTTGTCAGGGAACGATGAAGTTGATGAGATACTAACAGGAATGTAAAGAAGGTTTAAACTAACACTAACCTGCTGTAGCTACTAATATGATCGAACTTTACATACCAAAGGCTTCTTTGCACATACATAACATATATATATAAATAGATACATATATATATGTATATACATTTCATATATATATTTATGAGACAGCCAACAGAATTCAGATTCTGTGCTGAATCATTTTGCCTCTACTGATGTTGCATACTGGATAAAAATAATAGGATATAAAATATTTGACAAAATTTTCTTCCCAAATACTCAAAATCCCAAATAATTGAATTTCAGATGCAGTAATCATAATTATGTACTTAAATTAAAAAAAAAATTGCATATGCAACCCTTAATTGCCACATTTTCTATTTTATGATATGGTCTGTGCATATTCTTCGCAAATATCTGTTCCTTTCATAATTCATCTTATTTGTCTTTTAATTCTCTTGCATCTGTCAGTTTCTGAAACCAGACAAGAGTGCTGACAGTATGTAAATTAGATCTAGGAGAATATAAGAAGAGATTTCTCATTTCTCTGTAGAGATTTAAAAGAGATAAGGAGGAGAGTGAATAGATCCTTCTGGGTGTCTACAGTACTCAGATAACTTTTATTATGATTAGAACAGTTTAACCTCTTAATATAAGATGTGTTTTATTTTCCACGCAGCTGTTCCAACAGCTTCTCTTCCTGAGCAAAACAGGAAAGAAGGTAAGATTTAGATTTTTCAAGTCAAATTCCACATTAATTATTTCTTAATTAAGAGAACATTGTTCAATTAAACAAAATTACATGGTAAGAAAATGGGATGAACTGGGTAAAGAGATCAAAACACAGCACTGAAAGGGATTTTAGAAGGATATGCCAATAGATATAGTGCATTGAAAGAGGTTTAAAGAGGATAAGACAGAAAACAAGTTATATCAAGTGGAAAAGTAGTCATTTTGGTTTATCACTGTTCTGATATTAATTATAAATGGCAGGTCAGCTGTCAGCTAAGTAATGTACTTTCCCAGCGATTTGAAGCGCACTACCCTTTATCCAGCTCCTTTATCAGAATTTTGCTTTGGAAGAGGACAACACACATTAAAAAAAATGAATGCATAGAAGACGCACAAACCCCTCTTCTATAATTCTAGCTGAACCAAATAAGTTTTTATGAAATTACAGAAATTTTACCTGTTTTTCAAGTGTACATAATTTTATCAAAATAGCATAACATTTTTGGTTGTTATTGTTATTTCTTTTTATTTAGTCAAACCAGAAGTGCTTGAATTTTTCAAGGATTCTACGATTTTGAACTGATTTTCGTACAAGAAAGTTAATTAGAAATTCATAGTGGAAAGCAACACCATTTAAACCAAAGTTTAAAATCATTTTTTGTCTTTTCAGATATGCAAATTCTTGGTCAGTTCAGGAAATGACAATATCATTTCACTTAGCATTTGGAGAAATTATCAAAGTGCCATCGATTTCAATGAGACTTAGTACTGTCCTAGCCCATCTTATGTAGTTCCGTTGAGTGAAACAGTTGCTTTTGAGGACTTGATATCTAGACTATAACTATTTATTATTTTTTTAACCCCAGATTAGCTCTATCCTTGTCCTCTTGACTAAATGACTTTTAGAGGTCAAAGAGGATTATACATGTTTCCAGAATACTTGATCCAGTTTATTTTCACCCATCAGAACTGCAGTCCGTCTGCTCTAAGACCATAGCATGGGGCATTACTTTAAGAGATTCACTGCTAAAGCACATTTCTGATCAGGACTGAGTGCCAGTGAAGACTCATTATGTTTATTCCAGTTGGTATTTAAGAAAGTACTTTGACTATGGCTGTTGATCCTACTCATAAAACATAATGGGTTAGATTCCAAGCTGTATATATTAACAAATGTAGACAACAGATATTTACCCTCAGGCTCAGGGGAAAAGACAGTGAGTCCCAGAAGAGAAGACACTCATACGACTGAGTCTGTTGAAATAATCAAAGTTAAGTCATGGAGTTGAGCAAGAGGCTTGTGCCTTTGAAGGGAGCGGAAGTTAGCTGTTAATTGTGAAAAGGGAAAACCATTTGGCAGTTGCCCTTGAAAATGTACTTCAGGATGTTTTAATATACAGGGGCTGGTTCATTGCTAGTCACCCCCTGTGGACAGAACCATGGGGTTCAATTCATAAGAGTTCTCACAAATAGAGCCTCACAGCATTCCTACAGCTACAGTCACCATACTGTGAAATTCAATGTAGAGGCTCCGACCATGCTGATGAAAAATGCAGAGGCTGGTCCAGAAAGCTAATTATTTTGCCAGTGTATTTTTGCAACTAATTTAGGGACACATATTGTTTAATGTGCAGTAAAGACTCAGAAAGGGAATTAGTGCACTATGGTGAATAAACAGAAGAATTGTGAAATTGTTTCTACAGTTCTATCAGCAAAGCGCCAGTGGCAAGTAGAGCCCCTTGCATTACAAAGGAGTATTTCAAACCCAGACTCTAATCCTGTGTTCTGTGTGGTGTCCAGCACAATGACATTCTGCTCATGGTAGAAAATAAAAAGGACAAACCCTGTTTTTCTCTGGCTTTAATACTTTCTCCCCCTTCCCTTTCTCTGTAGTGCACTGTAAGTGTCCAGTAAATTTTATAAAAATTATTTTAGACAGGACTTTTCAAAATTTTCATGCTTGGAGAAAAAAGATTCAAACTACCTATTTTCTCACATAGCTACAAGATCAACTCAGAGCAGTGGAGGGGTCTAATGGGCAGGTTTCAGCAGTGACCCATTGGCCCTTGGGAACAATCTGATGGGTGTGCGACTCTGCTCACCAAAGCAAGGAAATATTAAAGAATGGAAAATAAAGCACTCAAGGGGCCTGCAAATGCTGCTGGTGTTACCTTGACAACCTAAGTTAAACATATTCTTCTTCAACATACTGCAAAGGAAGATTTTTAGTTCTCTATCGTAATACTCCAAGAGATACCTCTTAAACCTGTATTTCTGTCTTAAGTGTAGGAAAAATTTCTGTATCCTATACTATATTCTTCTTTCTTTCTTTCTTGATATTCAGTGGTAAAAAAAAACAAAACAAAACAAAAAATCCCTCACATGCTTCAGTTCTAATGCTCTGCTGTTTACAGTGTTTTAGGTTGTTTGCCCACACTTACTATCCCTAAGCACAGTGACTTAAGGGGCGTAAAAAAGAAATGCTAGATGTGAAAACCACATCTAAGAACACCTTTTCAAATGCTAAACTAGGGATGTCAAACTCAATGCTCCCCTCCATTCTCCTGCTCCTGCTCCTACAGTGTAAGGTGGTCACACACGCTGTACACATGACTGGTGCACTGACAGGAGCGTAGGGGAATGGAGCTCGGCGCTGCCACTGGGTAGAAACAAGGAGTGGGGCCAGGTGAAACAAGGTTGGAGGGCTGGATTTGGCCCGTGGGCTGTGAGTTTGACACCCCTACTCTAAACTTTTCCCAAGTCTTTGCAGAAACCTTTATTTCAAGGGTTTCGGGAACATCTTTAAAGTGAAGTGGATACTGCTGAGTAGAAGGTAGTGGGTGTACATTATGATTTGTACGAGGTACTGAGCATATTACTTGAAAGTAACTGAAGCGATACATCTATACAGTTTGCTAAGTTTGTGTACATACTCAAGGAGTACACCTAGATCCCAGTGCTGGTGTCTGACAGAGCATATGTGTTGCAGGTGCCAAGGTGCTGGCAGCAGGGATTGCAGAGGCAGCTTTGGGTTAACTCTATATAAGAAAGGGCAAGGCAATGCATAGCAGGGGTTAGAAAAAAAAGTGTGAGAAACAGCCCTGTGAGCACCTTGATGAGAGAAGGAGAAAGGAGAAGGAGAGGAGGTCCACCAGGTGCGGAGCAGGGATCCCCTGCAGGACCTGGAATGTACCTATGGAAATTATTTTGCTGAATGATCATAGAGAAGTTCTCCTTTCTGCTTTTGTAAAGCTTATGACATGCTTATCGCCAAGTTCAGTCTGATGTGCAGTCATGCAACTACTGCATCACATGTAGAATAGTTAGGAAACCATGTAAAAAATAAAGTTTCATGCATTTGAATGCATTGCAAACCAACAACAACAGAAAAAAAAAATCTTCCTGCAAATATATGCCAAAAGTTCTTTTCAAAATCAGTGATAAATAGGTAGCAGAACACACTATACTTTGAATTATATCGTATTAGCATCGTGTTATGGAGCCTAAAATTCAACTTAATTAATATGGTATTTGAAAAAAAGCTTTAATATTTTCATTTCCCTACTTTTATTTTTCTTAAAAATAAAATTCATATATGAAATACATACATTAACTTTAAATGGAGTTAAACAATTTATGGCACTGATAACACCTTTAAAAACCCAGTATGGACTAAATTGCTTTTCAGTGAAAAGAATCTGTACAGTGAACTGGAAAATCCACGAGTTTTTAAAACAACTTTTTACATTTAGTTTGAAAAACTTTTAACCATTTGTGCCACACTAGGACTCTATGTAAGACAGCAGAATAGAACCACTTCAGCTTTTACCACTACTATTATCAAAGTACCCATATAAGGAATTTTGACTTATTGTGCTTCCTCCAATTAAGGTATACAACATGCCTAAACAAAGTTTTAATTTTGTGAGGACATCATTATTCATGCAGATATGTACTTTTCAGAACCCGGTGAATAAGATAAAACTGTGGAAATATCATTTCTTTGCCTTGTATCTCTGGCAGAAGAAGTGCTTCTTGGTATTCCTGGGAATGGTTACAAAACCAGAGCATCATATTCTAAAGTTGTGTAATAAATCAGTGGACCTTAATGGTTTACAACCTGAACGTGTAATCATTTAGGCATAGGTGATTTATTCAGTAGATTTAAAGGATGTTCTGCTGCGTAGGAAACAGATTATCACTGCGAGTACAGGTAAATGATGGTGGTCTGTCATAAGCTTTTACATTACTGCAGACAAGAATTTTCATCTTATATTCTCAAAAGTGTTTAGGCACCCAAAGATGCACAGAGTTGAATTGACTACATTTATTGCAATAGTACTAAAGCAAGTCTCAAAAATTTAACACAGGCTGCAGAGAACGCTACTGACAACAATGAATCCTCACACTATTCTTCTTACACTGAGAGACTGCTAAAATGGATGGACATCCGCAATCATGGAATTAATGAGCTTTTCTGTGGATAAATCATGAATTAGTAATTCACATGTATATATATTTGAGGATATAAGTAGTAATTACCTGAGCATGACAGAAATGGTATGGGATAAGGGATGGAATGTTATGGTTTGAGTTAATTGGCATGACTTTGTCTCTAGCTCAGCCTTAGAATGGAATTTGAGAGCCCAACTGCTTGGTTTTAGCTGGTTCGGACTAAACAATGACAAAAACTGAAATACATTTGAAAATGTAGCTCTTAACTAACATAGAAAAAATATTCATTAGTGATTTTGCAGAAGAGTCACATAGCATCATCATCAGTCAATATGACAGAGCTGCACAATGTAAAGGAACTTAGTTTTTTAGTCGTTTTACTTCTAAATTTAAGAGCCTCCACATTGTACAAACAATATAATACTATAACTCAAAACCAATGTGGAAAAAAATATTACAGGCATAGTAAAATAATTCCCTCCAGCTCTTCTTTCAATTCAGAATTATACAAAGATATAAGAGTCATCTGTCCTGTGGAAAAACTATTTCTACAGCTGTTAGCTTGTCTTCATGCTCTTGAAATCAATAATTATTTTTGAAAAGTAGAAAGAAAAAACAAATTTGATTTGATTTTAGTAAGTCCACACACACTTTTAATAATCCTGGTTCCAGCCTTGAGCTCTAATTTAGCAAATGGAAACTGTTCAGCCCACTTCTTTCTTCCTTCTTTTGCACATTTCCAGCAACTTCAGCATTCAGTCCAGGACTCTGTTTTTATATTCCTATGAGCCAGAGGAGCTGAGGAAAGGAAGATGGGCACTGATTGTTCTGTATCATAAATATTTCACAGGGAAAGACACCAAAATTTCAATGAATGGTGTATTTTCCAAAGTCTATCCACAGTGTCCTCTGCGGCACCACTGTATTTTTTCTTTTCCCTTCAGGGTTTCCAGAAAAGGAAAGGGCAACCTGCTGCTTCCCTTTTCACTACCACATCTATGATAGTAATCACTAATTTCTTTTGCAAATCATATTGCATTTGGAAGGGTTAAAAAGTAATTCTTCTTCCTTTAATTAAATGATTACCTTGCTGCTTTAATCAGCACCAGTTTGGAGCCTGCCTTGCCCTGCCACTGCCCAATTCCACACAGGCTAGAGCCGTGAGAAGAGGAGGGTGTGTAGTCAGTGATGTGCCGCTTCAGATAAGCCTTTGTTTAGCTTGAAGGGCAGTAGGTGTGGTATTTGGTTAGCCTGGGACTTCTTGCAGGTGGGGAGTTTCACAATGGAGTTTTGTGGGAACTTTGTGAGCCTGGCAGTTTTTATGGCCTCATCCATCAGGGTTGCACTGGTAAGGACTTTGTAAGCATAGCAGCTTTCCTAAGCTCACCAAGGTTACACTGATAAGGAGGTTGGCAGTTTGCAGAGAGAAAGCTGGTTTTGTCTTGTCCTCCGGTTTGGAGGGGGTTCAAGAAACTATGGGGCCTGTGCAAAGAACGAAAGTGACCTCTAAGCTTCATCCCCAAAGACCCCAAGGACCACCACCTGGAGGGAGTGCGCATGCACGAAGGGGAGGGCTCCTGTGCTAATGATTTCTCAGAACCAATCAGCATAACCCAGCCTATTCCCAGAAATGTAATGCATACGTATGTCTTTTGGCAATAAATATTGACCAGTCCTTTGTTCAGGGCAGCAGGGCTTTTGGAGCTCTCCACCTTGTTGCCCGCCAGTGTAGTAAACGTACCTGACTTCATAGCTCTCTGTGACTTGCGGGGGCTATTACGCACATCATCAGCATTTCTCTGTCTGTCTTCTGAAGCTTTCATTACACTAATGGAAATTTGGCTGCTTGCTTAAGAAAACTTTGAGGTTTTCATTTTTTAAGAGGGATAAATTGAGAACTAGAATCTAATTACTGAACTGTAACTGCTATTTTTAACTGCCAGAGGAACAGCTAAATTATCATTTTAGAAGTTTATCTCTGCTGCAGCATTAGAAATTTGAAAATTTTAAGGCTTTTCTTTTAGTCTACTGTGATAAAAATGTGAATAGCTTCGTGTATTTAACGTTTTCTTCTTGAGAACATTACTTCTTAATATTTCTCTTACTTCATAAATTAAAGCAAAAAAGTTAACATTAACTTCTTTTGCCTGAAACAAAGCTACCAGTGGGCTTGATTAATATATAGATCCTATACAGTGCTGGGACTATGCTTTCCTTTTAACAGAGTAATATGTTCTGCCTATGCTCTTGCAGCCATATAGATTTATATGTTTTGAATTTTAAGATAATATATGGAACTTAATATTTTTATGTAAACTGTGGGCTCAAAGTGTAGCACTTTCTTCCAGACTGTGAAAGTAAAATGGACTGAATTTGCATAACATTTAGCAAAGTTAAATTTAAGAGTAGCTCTGCATACCGTAGGTATATAGGAAATAAGCAACCCCGCTCTGGGTCCATTATAAGTATATGTAGGTCACAAACAGGGAGCTAAATTCTCCAACAAGTTATTCTGCACAGGTGTGCCTGTTCTATGACTGGCTGTGCCTGGTTATGCATGCTAAATCTTAAAGTGATTTGGCAGAAAATATATTAAAAAAAAGTGTGTACTGCCTGAAGAACATTAAAAAAAAGTTAGTGTCTCATACAGCTAGTGTTTTGCTTTACATGCCTGCAGGCAGATACCATATTTGCTGGGCTAACTACATAGCCCCTAGCACACTGTGGGCACTGTATAAACAGACTTATTTGTTTTATGGAAGATTTGCACCTATGTGCCAAAGGCGATGGAGAATCTGATCAGAATAAAGAAGTGAGTCCCAAAAGAAGGGAATGAATCTCCGTAAATTTACTATTAGCGTCTTCTTTTTGCTTATCTTCACTTACCCAGTTTTGCATAATTCTGACCCTCATTAACTAGATGAACTTCCCTCTTCATATTCTGCAAATTGCTTTGCTACTTTGCCAACAGTGGTATCCAAGTTGATGCCTGTTCATGGATTTCTACTATTTCTAAGATTATCAGTAAGGGTCTTGTGAATGTCTTTGCAAAAGGAGTGAGAAGTAAAAAGATTGATAGCTACTAACTTGCTTTAACTCTCGAGTTGCCCCAAATTTATCCCTAAATTTCTTTCTCTTTAAAAAAAATGAAATTAATTGTAATCTTCACTTTTAGAAACAAATGCCAAAACCTCCTCTCTACTTATATACGCACAAGTCACAGATAAACACAGCAAGGGAAAAAAAGTGAAATTAAATAATTACTTTAAAAAATAGATCAGAATTACTATTGGAATTAAACCCATCAATAAAGTGAGGAAATGTAGTGTACAACATCCACAGTAAGATTCCATAAGACCTGTGAGTTTTCCTCACAGTTAAAAACATGCAGTATGGTTAGAGCCATATCTGAATGAGGACTGCTGAGCAGGAAGGCGACATGAACAAAGCAGTTAACCTAGCAGAACGTTAAAACATGCTTGGCATTGTTATAAACATGGGGAAACCCTGAAACAACACAAGATTTACCTGAGAAAATCATTCTTGGGCTTAAGCAGTGAAAAGCGTGTAATTAACAGCTTTTTGAGCCCTTGAATTCAGGGTGCCTGATTCCTACAGACTTATGTTTCCTTGCTGTTTGACTATTTACCGAAGTATCCTGAGGCTTTTTATGACCTCTAAGTACATATACTCTCCTCCCATGGAGCATTTTAACAACAATGTGCAGACCAGCATGTTTTATTGAAAAAAAATCAACCAATAGAATCAAAAGTGAATATTTAAAACCCACATTCTTCCCTAACTGTTACCTTATTTTTTATAAAATGCATGAAAATTAGATTATTCTAAAGACTTAAATCTCTTGTCAAATCTCTTTAAGTTAGTCAATGACTTTCTAAACTGGTACAGCCAGTTAAACAGATTACACTGCTAAAACAACCTTGAGGCCATAATGAGAACAGATGAAAATTGAGAAGGAAGGACAATGGACAGAAATGAAATGTCTCTAAATTCAGCCAGTATTTCAAGCACCTTTCTTTTGGGTGGGGGAGGGTGTGTGTGTGTGTGTGTGTGTGTGTGTGTGTGTATGTGTGAGAAACGACAAATAATGGGAACTTCCACATGCATGCATCCAGCACAGTTGTTTAACTCCACAGGGCATTTAAACACTGCACAACCCAATTTCCTCACTAGTGAGGCTTTATGAAGCTTAAAACAACATATGGATCTTAGAAAGACACCATATCACAGGAGAACCTATGGCTTATTTCACAAAATACAGATTCCTTACTTGTGTTTGGAACACATCTCTATTTATCCACGTATTCTGTCCTGAATTCTTTAAGAAATCATATAATCAATCTGTTCTGGTGACAGGCTTTACAATTTTCATATTCAGGAATGAAACACACTACTTCTGTTTTAGTGGAATACCACAGGACAAAGAGGGATAGCCTGTGATAGGTACACCGCTATTCACAACTTTTGGGCTTTACCCATCATTGTTCTCAGCTCACTTACAACAGCAAAACTACCCAGTACACACTCTTGTGCATAAATATGTGTGTTCCTGCAATGCTAGTTTTTCAGTCTGACGAGTCAGGTTTTGTCAGTACCCATCAAGACTGAAGAAAATTGTGAACTGAGGTTTTTGTATAACCATAACAAAGCCAATGTCTAATTCCATATGTCATAGTTTAAATGAACATTTATGAACATCTACAAATTCAATTTTTATACAATTTTCTTTATGTATATGAGACAAAGCGTCATCCTGTGATGGAAAACACAAATATAAGAGCAAAGAACTTAGGAAATATTGATTTTCTTACTACTTATAAAATCACAGATGCATAGAATTATCCAAATTGGAAGGGACCCAACAGGATCATCAAGTCCAACTCCTATCCCTACATAGAACACTCCCAAAATTCACACCATGTGACTGAGGATATCGTCCAAATGCTTCCTGAATGCTGGCAGACTTAGTGCCGTGACTACTTCCCTGGGGAGCTGTTCCAGTGCTTCATCAGTCTCTGGGTGAAGAACCTCTTCCTAATATCCCAATAAACCTCCCCTGGCACATCTTCCTGCCGTTACCTCTAGTCCTATCATAGGTCACAAGAGAGATCAGCACCTTTCACCTCCCTCCTTTGTGAGAAGGCAGCAAACAGCTATGAGATTCCCTCTCAGTCTCCTCCAGGCTGAACAGACCAAGTGACTTCAGCTGCTTGTCATACGACTTCCCCTCCAGACCCTTCGCCAGCTTTGTGGCCTCCTCTGGACACTCTCCAGTAGTTTTAAGGCCTTTTTATACTGTGACACCCAAAACTGCACACAGCACTCAAGATAGGACTGCACCAGTGCTGAGTAGAGTGGGATATTCACCTCACTTGAACAACTAGCAATACCATGCTTGATGTGCCCCAGGACATGGTTGGCCCTCTTGACTGCCAGGGCACACTGTTAGTCCGTGTTCAACTTGACATCGACCAGAAACCCCAGATCCCTCTCTGCAGGGCTGCTCTCCAGCCTCTCGCTCCCCAGTCTGTACGTGTATCCAGGGTTGCCTTGTCCCAGGTGCAAAGCCCAGCACTTATCCTTGTTAAACTTCACGAGGTTGCTGATTGCCCATCTCTCCAATCTGTCAAGATCCCTCTGCAGGGCCTCTTTGCCCCCAGGAGTGCTGACACCTCCCCCCAGTTTTCTGTCATCATCAAACTTCATCAATAAAACTTCAAGTCCTTCATCCAGGTCATTTATGAAGATATTGAAGAGCACTGGCCACAGGATGGATCCCTGTGGGACTGCACGCCAGCCTGGTGTAACTCCATTCACTGTGACCCTTTGAGCCCAACCCATCAGCCAGTTGTTCATGTATTGCATTATGCGCTTATCCAGCTGCATGCTGGACATTTTGTTGATGAGAATGCTGTGAGAGACAGTATCAAAAGCTTTGCTAAAATCCAGAAAAATGACATCAACCGGTTTTCCCCGGTCGACTAGGTGGGTGACCCTGTCATAGAAAGATATTAAGTTTGTAAGGCAGGACCTTCCCTTTGTAAATGCATGCTGGCTGGGACCAATGACTGTGTTGTCTTTCAGATGTTTCTTGATAACTCCCTGAATAATCTTCTCCATAATCTTACCAGGCTCTGAAGTGAGATTGACTGGCCTGTAGTTCCTGCTACCCTTCTTGAAGACTAAGATAACCAGCTGCCAGTCAGCTGGTACCCCTCTAGATTCCCAAGAGCTTCTCGTGCTCAAGAGCTTCAATTCATGTTTTCTGGGTAAATTGGGAAAAAAGCATCAGTGCATTGTTAAGCAGAATTTGAAAACTTACCACAATATGACTAGTTAATGCTAGGAAACTGTGGGAGCATGTGCAAAATTGCATATCAGAATAAATGAAAAAAAAAAACTGGTAAGCTATCTAGCCTGAATTTATAAATTCTTGTTCAGTTAATTAGGCCTTGGAGTTTGAGACAATACCTTAACTGCAGTCTTTGTTGCAACTGATCTTCCTCTTTTATTGTTTTTCTCAGTAATTGATCATGGCTGAATCTAGACATAAACGTTTCTTGGTAGAGGGTCGAAAACGAGGTGTTAACTACATTCATCATTTGTTTATTCAGAAGTCACTTGGAAGTGCTAACAGCCTCTGATTGTCTAATAAAAAAGCTAAAACAATCCACAATCACAACCTAGTAGCTCCAGTATTTTATGTAGCTCCAGTTATCCTTTATATATCATACTCTTTTGATCTCGATTTCAGGATCACAGGGGTTTTGAATGTCATACAACAACCTATTTTCACTGATGTAAATGATACTGGAGCCTGTTATTTGAAGCCAGAGGAGTGTTTTTCAGACCTGCTGAGAAGCTGAGCCACAACAAGTTTCTGTGTTACACTGAGTTCATAGAAACTTATTAAAAATTATTCTGTCTATAACTTGTCTCAGTAGGGTAAAACTAGTTTCAAGTAAATGTATACTGTTGAAGAAACACCAAGATCTAATAGAACGTTTTGTGCTTTACTTGGAAGATGTAAAAAAGCTCTAAACTCTTAGGTTTTCTGAACATTTCTCTTACTATTTGTCAAAACTTCCCCTTCAAAAAAAAGAAAAAGAGAGAGAAAAAGGAAAAGAAAAAGGAAAAGAAAAAGGAAAAGAAAAAGAAAAAGAAAAAGAAAAAGAAAAAAGAAAAAGAAAAAGAAAAAGAAGAAAAAGACCACCTAACTATCTTTTACCTCACTGTTCCCATTTCCATAGATGTGTTTTTCTAAAATAACATTTATGTTGACATAAGACCTTCATAATTATTTGACCACTTCGAGATACACTGGTACTAATGGCTTACTAAATCTGCTGTCTCACCCTCACAATAAGAATCAATGACAGCCATCATTTCCTACTTTTCGCTGTCACTCATACAACTATTTATTTACAGCTGTAGTTGGTTAGATCATGCCATAAATACTTCTGAAAGAATTTACGGTTATTGATAGAGCAAACGGGGAGTGTCCATTTATATGGTTTCCCCCATCCTTTTCTTCTACAATTTAATTCTTAGTAGTGTAGAATAAAACTAGTGTAGAATAAAAAGTCACACTTTAGATACATTAGGCTCTTATCTTCCCAGCAGAGATTTGGGCTTCTGGTTCATATTTCAGTGAACATCTCCAGTTCTTCATACACTTGCCAAGAACACAGAAGAATAAAACACACTGCTCTGAGCTTCAGTGGCTGTGTTTCTCCTTAGCTCACTGTGCCTTGTAGTCCAGCCTTACACAGGGGAAACAGAAAGGTTCCAAAGTGAAACAGCACTTCTACAGAAAACTAAAAGTGCATATGGCATTGCAAACATCGTTCAAACAAGTAACCATCGTGCCTTGGTCCAGGGGACTATAGGAAAGAGTGTCACTGAGTGCATTGTACCAAACACTCCAGAGAGAATCTGTGAAGGTTGTCATCATAAACAAGGCAACACCTCCAAGTACGTGCAGTATGACTACTACAGTCATCCAACATACAAGAATTAGCAAGAAAAAGGTCAGATAAGGCAAGATACTTTCAGAATTACAAGTTCTAGAGAGCGTTCAGGCAGCAACTGGTCCAGTGATCCAGGATCCTACTATGGCAGGAAAGATGGTTTGAGCTTACAGTCAGAGTGGGGAACAACTGCAGTTGCATCTTAGAAGCAGAAAGATATTCCTATCTGCTTCGTCTGGGAAAAAAAACTTAAACAAACCCAAATAGTAACTTTAAAATCATATTAAAATTAAAACCATATTAAAATGAACCATATTAAAATTAACTTTTGTTAATTTCAGGGAATGGTATAAAAAGTGCTGGACAGTTTCTGTTTTGCTTGAATTGTTTTACTCTGCTCTAATGAAAATGTGGAAAGTTACTGGGGGTTTAATTATATGGAAAACCTAAAGAATGAACGATTTCATTTTGGATTCATAATTTTTCACAACCAGCTACTACTTTATAATAAAATACTCACAAGATCTGTAGTTCATAATGCATATTCATGGTTGTAAAAATACTCAACAATGTATGAGCATTCATTAGTGTTTATTAAGTTAAAGTCCACATTTGCAAAGTCCTAAAATACAAACTTACATTCCCTAACATTATTTTCAATTTACAGTTCCATTAGTTAAGCAATTTGGCATGTCTTCACTTATTATTTGATGGTTTAGCACCTGCCTGTGTTCGTTTTTTTTAAGCCAACATCAGCAAGTGACACAGAGAGTAAACTCCAAGGGAACAGTCATGGTCTATAGCACAATGTAGAAGTAAAAATAGAGAATTCTTTTCTCAGTAGAGTGAAATTTAATCCACTAAGTACAAATTATCATTCTTTCAGCATTTTTCACTTTTAAAAAAGCATCACAAGTTTAGTTCTGTATTGAATTTTAGCCGAAGATTCTATTAGAGGGTAATACTTCCTATCTCACATACAGGTGTATCTTCTGAATTGTGACCATACCTCTCCTTTGTGCATGGTTGCCATTATGGAAAGGAATCTCAGGATAATGCAAGTGCAGACTAGTGAGTTAGAGAAAACAGTCCCGTATTATCACAAACTTCTAAAGCAAAAATCTTCACAAATGAGCAGATTGCTTATATAGGGACAGTCTGCATTGTTAGCATTGGAAGTACTTTGAAGCGTAGTTAATCTTAGCTAAAACTAAAAATTTCACAGTAGGAAAAATTACCAATGCAATGCATATCATAAAAGCATGAATGACAAACAGAGGATGGATTATTTTCACAGATTTTCCTATTTTTATCTGAATTAGTGAAGATTGTTTTTTAAGAAAAGTGGATCAAGTTAGGAACAAAAGGGACAAAAAGAAAGTTACATAAAAATAATTACTTTTAAACCTTGGCACACTGCAAAGGACACTATTTATTTCAATGGTAAACCTTCTATGCCTTTTTGCTATTTTCAGTGTATCATTATACGAGGACTTTTTCTTTGTCACACACAAACTCAGAGGAAAAAACAAAAATCACTTTTGTCCCTCCTCTCTAATTTGGTATTTAAATACAGCAGCACTTACTTAAAAGAATAACTTGAATTGGGCAGAGGTAGACTTCTGGACAGTTACTGTAGCTTTGAACTCAGTGTAGTAGTGTGTTAGTCCTGTTTTGATATGGTCTATTGGGGCAACAGTCGAGCGAGAGACAGCATTGGAAAAAGTAGAAGTTCCAAATAATGAGCCTGTTTAAATATGCTGTTTCTACTGTTCATTTTAGTAAATATTTTACGATTTTCAATCACATCCTGTTATCTTCAATTTTAAAACTGATTAAGGGTAAGTGTACTCTTAACCATGGACCATGACATCTCAAAGGTGACCTCAATTTGTGCTCAATAGAAGCTGTCTTTTGTACTTCTTATGCCCAAGGTTAGAGCTGCGATGTTATGGTACCGTATGCTAATATGGTAACTTTGTGTTGAAAACAGCATAATGGAAAAATGAACTTGCTAAATTCATGCCTGATTACTGCACGGTTTAGACTGTGATTGGGAGGCACTGCAATTTTAATTCTACTACACTACAGATGAGCATTAATAATATACTTATGTAATTGGATGTGTTCCCTTAATCAGAGCTGGGAAAATGGATAGCTCAGTAAATCGGTTTTGGTTTTAGATCTTTTAGAACTGAACATTTGTACACATTATTACAGAACTATCTTGACTTAGAAGGTACGAGAACATAAACCACCAACTGCTTAAAATTTCACTCCCTGGAAAACACATTCTGTTACCACAAATTCAGTTTCAGTAGATTTTGGGCAGTTAACTGTTATCCCATAAGTAAAACCATCAGGGTCAGAGTAAGCACTCTATCTGTCTCCTTGGGTAAAGGCTAAGGCAGACACCAGGTCAAGTCTTGTCTTGCTGTCTTCATGGCTCCTGGAGCAATTGGCACTCTTGAAGCAGACACAGGAATGTTTAGATCTCTGACCTGGCAAATCCCAAGCCATTGGAGGACAAAGTGTCCAGAGTCCTAAGGTTACCTTAATTAGGCAATTTGCTTGGCTGCTGGCCATGTGAATCAGAAAGAACTAATGGGGAGGGAAATGCTCCTCCCCACTGTTAATATTAAATATAATTTTCCAGGCATGACAGGAACCAGCATTTTCACAAAGAAGTGAGAATTAAGCGCTTACAAAGAAGTTCCCCAAATCACACAGTATTGCTTGTTCTATAACTGTTTTTTTTTTTTTAATATTCCTGAGTCATTTCCTCAAATGCAATAAAATGGGCTGTATCATGAAGCTCTCTCATCTGTTTTTGTGGTCAGCGTCACTATGTTTTCCTAAGATGATATTATAGTTTTTTCTCTCTTTTTTTTTTAAAAAAAATAATAAAACAAACAAGCATTTATCAAACAGTTAGTATCTGCTTGAGGCTAGAATACTTAGGCAAACTTTACTATTTATTTACAAGTGTAGTTGTGTCAAATTGCATCATTTTCAAAATGCATTTTAAACACAATTTTAATTTAAATGTCTATGAAATTTCTTCTGTATGGCAGCTAGATTTCATCTGACCGTTAAGAACACAATTATTGTGAATTACTCATAGCATACAATATTTACTTTTAATAATGTTCTCTCATGTTTCACAATAAATATGTTTTAAAAACCCAGTTATATTTAATAAACGTAGAGTAATTCTCTGTTAAGCCTGCATTTTAATGTGTTCTGCATTTAAATATGCAAATGAGATATTTCTACTCCCCTTAAAGTTACAAATGAAATAATGGCAACATGCCAAAAAATGTAAGCCATGTAACGTTACCTTTGTCCTTCACAATGCTATCCTGCTTTTCAGTCACTTGATTTTGACACCCAGTGAAACTGTTATTGTGCACTGAAGCACTTTGCAGTGGCTACATTTGAAATACATTTTAAAGGTGAACAAACTTTCTGGAGATTGATATCCCTATTGATCCCTCAGTGACTTTCTAACCAAAGCTTGGAAATGAAGTAATTATCTATCATGTGTGGAAATTAACTGAAAAACACTACGGTTCACCAGCTACATGAAATAGCTCACTATATTTACAATTACAGTACTTCCATTTAACATATTTTATTTTATTTCAGTGTTCATTTTAAGAAGATTAGTGTTGGCTACCACAACACCCATGTCAGGTGTTATTGATTGCAGATCCTACTTTCCTCCTCTGGAATTGGGGATTATTGTAGGCATTGCTGAGCTTGAAAGTGATGCTGCCTTACCCTGAGCTGCTAGTATTCTTTGTGCCAACTGGTAGAAAATAAAGCAACCCATCTGCTTAGCAACACAGGTGGCAGAGAACATGCCGTCCTCGTGCTTGGTTCCCTGCAGGCACTACCCACAGACAACAGAGTTCAAGATGCAGGCTTTGTATGTTTTACTACAAGCCCTGATTGGACCTGAGTGGGGCTACTCTGCTTAAAGTTGGTATATGCATACACGCACTCAGGCCACTGTTTTAAGGGAAAAACTTCACTCATTCATTGTGAACTAAAGCTTCTTGAGGTCTTTCTTCTTCCAGTTCCTTTCCCAGACTAAGATCATTAGCACAAAAAGAGAACACCCCAGTAACTAGTATCAGCCCAGTTTCTCCTTAGTTTTAACAATGGTGACGATTAGCAGAGGCTGCTTAATGGAGAGCTCTGGAGTCTTCTGTTGATTTACTGAAGATATTGTTTTTTCTCTTCTTTGAAATATTACTTTTACAAACAACTGATTTCTGTCTATTCATTTACACTTATGATTCTGTTTATTACAATGGAAAAAACCCAACAACTTACCATTTACACCAAAGCCACAAAGGAATGGACTCCACTGCATATGTGGAATTAAAAACGCTCCTTCAACAAAATCTCTTCTTGATTAGCACTGAATGCTATCCCATTATGAAGAATTTTTGCATTACAGCTCCATAATCTTTTTGTAATGGCTGCTTTTTGGAGGCAACTTTCTTTTTCTATGCACTGAAGTACAGAGTTAGGTAGAACAAAACTCAATAGAAAACATTGTTAGTTAGACTTTCTTACAGTCATAGCTATGTAATAATGCAAGTGTTACACAAGTTGAATTGGCTGGGTAAAACTAGCATCATATACATGCCCAATATAAAGGCGCACAAATTATTTTCTTTTCAGTGAGGCTTTTTAAACTAAAGAAAACATATGTAGTCTTGAAATATTTATAGAGGAATATCATAGTCACTTGTCTTCTAAACACTTTTAAAATACAAACACTTTTGTTGTATCAGACTCCTAATAGTGTTAAATGCATTGAAGTTCTTAATGGTTAACATAAATCTATGGCTGGATTGGGATTTAGTCTTGCTAAGTTAAATAATTAGTATACTTGAGATTTCATTATTTTGGGTCAAGGAAAAACTGTCTCAAATACATATGATTATGCAGCTTGCATAAGTAAAATATGAAAATTATGTTTAATTAGGAAAATTCTAGCAGCTTATTTCTCTGTTAAATTAAGATCTAGAGCAAAGTTCATAGACTGACTGGGACATTTTCATGGACAGTTTCTGAGATGGCTGTTATAAAGCTGCTATGAATCCCATAATAAGACAGAATCTTATTCTCTTCATTTTAGTTTTAAATGTGGAGAAGTTCTAGAAAATATATCCAAATGGCCTTTGGAACCAATGGGCTCTTTTTGGGAGGAACACTTGATTGTTTTCATCTTAAATGCAGGGGACATTGCTGGGTTGTAGGAACCTCTTTTCCCACTGCTCTGTCTGCACATGGTGGGAGCAGAGCTGTTGGCCCCAGCCTGTCCCATCAGTGTTGTCTCTAATCTACAGGGGAAAGAGTCTATGTTTCCTCTGCTCTTGGCCCAGCCTTTACAGGAAGGATAATCTATTCTCTCTGTATTTGAAGTAAGAAGCTTTTTCCTTCTTCAACTTAGTTTTGTAGGGCTGGAAATATACTTGCCTAACCAATATAAAACTACAAAATAAGAAAAAAAAAGAAAATATAAGAAAATTTTGTTTTAACTACTGTTTCTATGTAATATAATTGTAAAATAAATATAAACTGAACATAACTTGCACCCAAATTTCAAATGTATCTCATTAAAAAAAAAATTGAAGTGCTATTTCCTCTTACAGATCTACTTGGTAAGTAATTTTGTCAAAATTCTGTAAAATTTAACATCTTAACCAGGGAAAGCACTCAATTTAAAATCAGTGGATGCACAAGACAAGAAAAAAAAATACTTATAAAGCATACAAGATTCAAAAGGAATTAGTAAGGAGAGGCAACTGGACTTCACAAAAGGCAAACCATGGAAATTAGTTAAGGAAAATGCATTGGCACCAGTGTATTCTCAGACCACCTCAAATAATAACTGCATTTGTGAGATAGAGAGAGTACCAAAGAAGGAAATACACTCATAAATCCCACTCTGTGTCTCTGGGTAGTTCACGGTATTCCCTTAAGTTTCTGCTCCATGGTTGTCCGATATGGATGTAGCCCTGAGCCTTCACCTTTCAACAGCAAAAAAAAAATTCATTACAGTTTAGTATTGCTCAGAGCTGTTTAACCAACTATTGAGTCAATCCCTGCTGTTCCAGCTATGTAAGAACAGACTGTCTTTAATCTGCAGTTTTCAAAGGAGCTGACTGGCTATAAACTGAATGGTTACAGTGGCCACTGATGTTTGTATAAATCTTCTCTCTCAATCCTTAAGAAGAAATGGACCACCAAAATAGTAAGGGATGGCAAATCAATAATTAAAAATTGCATAAAGCATATACTAGAAATTTGATAAGGAATATCTTGAATAATTTATCTGATTAGTACTGTTTGACTATCCTCAGAGCTGTTCCTTAATGCAGAAAGCTATTGCAAACCTGTTACTGGAAATGTTCACAGGTGTTATTGGTATGCACAAGACAACCTGTTGTAGAAACTTCCTTTTTCAGAGTTAGGTCAAACTTCTAAACACACAGTTAGGCTCTTAAACCAAAGCAACCTTATTTACAGACATCCTTAGCAGCATTAAAGTCCATTGAAAAGCAGTGTGTGCATAACTGAAAGCAGATGAGCTGATTTTTTTTCCTTCATCCATCCCGTTTAACTTAGTAAATCAAACCACATAGCACAGTTTTTGTGTCCCATGAATCATCCTTGTTTTTACATAGCTTCTATTTAGCTGTGACTTCTTAGCTCTCCTCTTTAAATGCAATAAACTTAATAAGATTCTCCTCACTGTATTTTGAATCTATGTCCAAACTGCCTTGCTATCCAAGCTACTCAAACGGGCAAGATTCAGTTTCTGGCTTCAGATGAACTTTCATGGATAGCAAGAGAGAAAGCTGGGGTGTTGCTCTCCCAAGCACTCCCTTCCCGTTGTCATATCCCTCCTTACAGTGCACATGGTCAAGTGTGCTGTGATCCCCCTCTCTCTCACACGGCTATTTCACACTTTGCAGTTTTCAGCAGAGACCTAAGCCCAAGCTCCTTTTAGTATGCGTTAGCATCACAAGCAGCAATGAAGTTACAAGAGTGCCTACCACCATCTTAGAACTGGCAATGTGGACATAGAGTGCAAATCATGTTTGAACTTGCTTGTGGCTCAGGACCTGACAGTAATAGGCACAACTACGTATAGCAAATACTACTCATTTCACCAGTGTTGCTTGGTAAGCTTGCATGTCCCCATACGCACCCCTCCTGTAGCAATGTCTCCTCCCATCAGCAGCTCTTTTTTTAGCCATCAAAATACAGCTGGGGAAGCAATAAAAGAGGAGGCAGCAGCGAATAGTTTAACAGGGCCCACATCTGATACTTGAGAACAAATGGAACAGTTGAAGAAAAATGTCTTCATCTTTCCCACAGCTCAACCAGATGTGAGAGATCCCTTCGAGGTGCAGGAACGCGTGATGGGACTGCTGAAGTGTGATGGTGACATGAGATGTGTCGTATTTGCCACCTGGAGACCCTAGCAGGCGCAGCAATGTCTAATTAGCTCCCAGCTGGGAGCACCTTACCAAACACTTTTACTGCTGGCTGGGAATTAACCTCCTTCAGACCAGGCCATTCTCTGGATCAACAGATCCTCCTCAGTTTATTTACTTAGGTTTGGCTGGAAAAGTTTCATATCTCCTGCAGATTGCAGTATAATCCCTGTATATGCATTTCTTATTCAGAAAACAGAAGTATCTCACAAGTATACTTGCAGCCACTATAAAAGTGATTCTCCACACTTCTGCCACAGGACAAAGTCATTACACGCTTAGATACTGACTGAGGAACAGAATTGCACATTCTCGCTCTTAAACTTAAACTAACTTCCAGAATATAAAACAGGGAAAATAAATGCAAATTCTGCTTGACTGATATCACATTTTAGTCTGATATGAATTATAAGCACAGTGAGTGAGAAGAGCAAGCAACCACTAAATTGGTTAGAGTGGTAAAAACTGGGCTAAAATACAAATTTAGTGACCAAAGGTTAAAAATCATCTCACTTATTCAATAAATGGTTGTGGCTGCACAGCTGGTTGAATAATGAAAATAAAATTATATAAACATTTATTCAATCTGCAGTAAATTTTGCAGCTAAGCTTGTCTGTCCCTTACCATGCATGATTTTGTTACGGGGTTAACAAATGCAATTCTGGGTACTGATACTAATGATGCTGGTAGTTAGCTACTCTTAGTAGCTAGATAGGTAGTTAGCAGGTAATGCTGCTAGTTAACTACTCTTGGCTAAGGAGGGCACAAAAACTTGTGGAAGTCGAGGATGCTGCCAGAATCAGAGTAGTAAGTCTTGTAATGTTTATAATGTGAATATTGGGCCACAAAGAGATACTAATAGATAATATTGTTTTTATCTTTTTTTTTTTTTTTACAAAAAATGCAATTGTATACTGCAAACCTATTCTGATATTTACTGCAATTTCATCACCTGGGTGTCTCAGCAACCCTTCACTAGGATTACAAAGGAAGTAGGAGGCTGCAAAAGGCTCGAAGTGCTGATTCTTGTAGGACTCTTGACATGGAAACTGCAGCTTCTGCAGCTCTGCTCCCACACAAAGATGATTCCAAAAGTATTTATGTTTCTCTGCCAAGAGAGAACCAAATGACCTTTAAAGGAGGTAAAACCTCTCCAGACTGGAATATCTATGCCTGCCAGCAGTAACGAGCTGCCCTGCTTTGGCATGAACTAAGTACATTCCTTGCAAAATATCTTGCATTCACACCATCTTACTGGGCTCAGTAAAAAGATATCCAGGAAAAAGACTGAAGTTTATATTCCTATTCTATTTCATACCTGCTTTCACTTACCTCAAAATGTTTAGTAAGGAGAGTGAATTACTCTGTAGTCCAAACCTTTGTTCAAAGCTGGTATTCCATTAACTAAAACTGTCAAGAAAGAGCCATATTTACACAGTAAAAGTAAATACTCTTGTACCTGTTGTTCAGTATACTTTTCTAGGGGATATGGGACATTTAGCAAAAATTCTCCCTAGAGCTACAATGACAACATCAACAGAAATAAAAACCTCAAGGCTTTTAAACTAAAAGGGTAAGTTCTTTTAAAAATACAAGGTATCTACTTGATAGCAGGGAATAAGAGGGCCCGTTAAAAAGAACATAGATTACTGGGAAAGGAATTATATTTCTCAAGCACCTATCACAAATAATGGATATTAACAACAACTGTAAAGAATACGCAAGATGTCCCTTCGAGCTCTCAAGAACAAGAAACTGTGGAAGTAAACCTTTGAGTTCAGCCTAGCAAACAAGGTTTAACTTACCTCATTGAATGACATTAATTAATTGAATCTCATGACACTGAAAAATATCTAAAATAGATGAGCTAATGTAAAGAAAAAAGCCCACAGCTCTTATTGAAATTGTAATCTTCCTGCCTCTGTACATGTTCAAAATTAGACTTTTAATGAGGCATATAAGTAGGCAAGCTTGGCATCAGCTGGGTATTCTTCCTGAAAACCCTAAAGAACTTGAAAGCTTCTTACCTAACCCCACTGAAAACTAATATTTTCTCTGGAAATGAAGGCCATACATCTCAAATTTTACCCCCTGCTCCAAGCACTCAGAGGCAAAAGCAACTTCATGGTATTTCTGTATTTTTCTGCAGGAACTCAGACTCTAGAAAGTAGAAGTAACTGTATTCCTTAAACCTATTCTCTTCCTCCTGTTATTCACTCTCAGCCTGATACATTGTGAGCTGGTCTAAGGGTCCTATGAACACATATGCTTTAAGACTGTTGCTCTGGAAGTGGTTTGTGACCCCACTAATGCCTTGTTAAAACAGACATATAAAGGAGTGTTAAAGTACCTCAGGATTTGACTCCTCCGAGTTTAATCCGACTACTTTGGTTTTAAAACATAACCAAATATACAAAGTCACTTCTCTTTGCAGCAAATTTGAACAAATATAATTATTTTTTTAACCAAAACTTACTCGTTTCCTGAACTTGAAATAAGTTGAAGTGATATTTCAACTCTGTCATGGTGTTAAGGGAGTTTGCTGGACATCAACCACTTGTCGGAGAATTTAGTCACAGCTCCTGAGAGGGCAGATCATCTGTTCCTGAAACTTCACTATTTCATGGCTCTGAGGAAAACACCAGGTGGTCTGCTTCCAAGCTAGTGACAAAGGGCTCCCAGAGTCCACATTCCTATTTTCTTTCACAGAAAATAAAAAAAAAATATTTTCATACCAAATTAAGAAAGCATGCCAAAAGGAAAATATTGAAATGCTCTGTAAAATTAAATTATCTTTCTTTTCCTGGTTTCTGTTTTGTTTTCTGTCACCTTCTCATTTATTACTATTTACATAGTAGAGGTGAAACTTTTTTTTTTTTTAAGAAAAACAAAATTCTTAAGGTACTTCATAGATTTTAACACTCATTTTTATAGCTTTGTGATCAGAGAGTGATTGCTGGGAAAAGAATGTGGGAATAGGATACTTGGATGCTTTACAGACACGCCTGTACACAAATAAACAGATCAACATCAGCCATTTCTCTAAATGAATTCTGCCATCAGCATTCACCTACAGATAGACACTCCTCTGGGCTTTAGGTAATACAATGTACAACATGGATGGCTGGGTTTGTCGACAGTAGTCATTTCTCTCTGAAGCTTATCATCGTGCACAGCGGTGTCTTGAAAGGCAGACACCAAGGTGAGCATAGAAGGTCCCTACAGATATATGATGGGTGTTGTTACACAGTAAATCACTGAGAAGGAGGTAAACAGAAGATATATGATTATTGGAAATTACATCCTAGAAAGTGATATCTTATCAGTTTCTTTGTCAGGGTATTACAGTAGCTGGTAGCCACATATTCTACCTCACATATGTTTTAGCTTAATTTTTTTGTGAGTTGTTATGAGAAGAAATGGAAATAGTGCAAGCAGGAGTCTCAAAGCTACCTCCTTCCCATCTAATGTCTGTAAATGCACTGAGCCCTAACTTCAGCATCAAAGAAAGAGAGGAAGTGATCAGGTGAGAGTTAAGTGATGTGGATTCTACACCTTGTTTTCCTTGACATACTCTGTAACTGCATAATAAACCTCTTTTCCGCACTTTTTTTTTTCAGTAACATGGGGATATTAACAATTCTACTTCTTTTTGAAAAGCAGTTTGAAATCTGTGAGCAGAAACTGCCTAGTGCAAAGTAATATTATTAATTATTTCTATCAGAGTGCTGCTGGAACTTCTGATAAGTCCTGTCACACTGTATTATGAAGAAATATGGAGTGAAAAAAGTACATGTCCCAAAGCTCTTATTAAACAAAATCCCTATGCAAAGCATGTAAGAATACTACACAGTAGCTGGAATAGTGTAGATTTCCAAGCTAGCTAACCCTTGTGAAAACTGTTGATGCAGTCTGAGTACCATCAGACACTTCTCTTTTACCACATGAAACCAGCTTAATATGAGCAATGCTGGCCAGAAATCAGCCCATCAATTCAAATTAATTTACTGCTGTATGACTGGACAAGTAGAAGACTGAGATTCCTCTAGAACTGAAATTCACAGAAGTGAATTCAGGAGAACTTTTAGCCATCCTGAAGATTCTTTTTATAGGTCAGTTTGGTCTATAATTAACATCACCTCTGAATAGTGGCAGATCATCCCTTCTCCTTGCAAAAAATGGATGGAGGAGGAGAGGGGGAAAGAATAGTGCAGATCACCTGCAAAATACAATAGAAAACCCATGTATTTTTATATTATCCTCACTTTAATAGCAAACGTTGTTCTGTCCTCACAAATGGTTGGCTTACTCTGCTGTTCAGTTTTGTCATCTTTATCAGACTCCTATAATGTAAGTAGCCATGAAGTATCAGTCTTTTAATCTCTCAAAAATTCGAGTTTATTTCAATATCTTCTTTTCAGTAACAAAAACATGTTTTTCTTTGGACTTCCCTTGTAATTTTGAATCCACTTCAAGATATCAGTCTATGTATTTAATGCATGTATTGAGCCAAAGATGCCTAAACTAATAGAGTATCTAAAATTCTAGTAGAAGTTTGTTCAGTGATAATGCCCCTTAAGGACGTTGAATCATTAAGGATTCATTATTACCCATATTTAATGCTTGATTATAGTTAGCTTTATAGTGTTCAATGGGTCTACTTTTAAGCTGTCTTCAGACCTATATGTTATAGCTACTTACACTTGACTTTATTCAACTGATTTCTGATACCAATTCAGCATTACTCTGGTAACTTCCAGGCAAGCATTAAACTCTACCGCTCTTCATCTTCTAACCTATCCTCTTCTAATGTATGTTTATAAATAAAATGACCATGCTGTGGCTTTGCATATAATGAAGAGTTTCTTCTGTCTTTCTTAGAAATACTGTTTTGAGATTTCCTAGCTTAAAAGTGTATATTTTATTGATGTCATCCTTTGAAGCACATTTTAGGCAAGTGTCTTCACACCAGACAAAATACATAACTAAAATATAAATACTAATCAAATGACAAGCAGGAGGAACAAGAAGAACTCCAACAACCAAGTGTAGCTTTTAGGAGAGAGGAACACTTCTGTGCAAAAGGAATGAAGTTTTTGGGAAAGGCTTGATGAGCACAACATACCAAAAATGGTCTGGTGTATTTTGTCAATGAGTATAGTTTACAGGCTACCTAAAAAGACTGTAGTTTCACTATAACAGAGCTGTCTATGGCTTTGATGTGGACCTGTGCCTGCCTAGTCTCTCTTCTCATAGTATGCTCTCTAGAAAAAGAGCTAGAATGCCCCAGGGCTTTTAGAACCAAGATGACAATACCTCACTTTTAAATTTAGGAAACTAAAACTGAGTAAATGAAGTGCACCAGAAATAAAAATGTTCCTCTTGCTTGGTTTCTAGACCTTAATAAGTTGATGACTCTCTCAGCAGAACTGCTCCATTGACACCTCTTTTTTCCTTACTGCACTCTCTAGGCATCTCAAGGAGCTGCACCTTGTTGTACTATGCAGTCTTCCAGGCCACCCCTATTCATGCAGCTACAACAGATCCCTAAAGAATGGAGCAATTCCCCTGTCTTTCTGGAGGTTTCACCTCACTGAGGCTTCTTAAAGGCACACAAAAGCAAGGGCAGGGAAAACAGATGCCATCTGTCACCACTGATTTTGGCACACTGTGGTCTTTTTTTTTTTCTTTAAAAATGTGCTTTTAATTAGCTGAGTTCAGTGATCCAGTTTCCTGCTCAGCCCACCACAAAACAGATTTTGTGCAGCTGAGGAGATAAGTAGAAGGAAAAATTGAACCACGAGGACAGAGAAAATGACCAGAGAAAGAACACAGGAGCTATTTATACTGGCTTTGCAGCTAAAGCTGGTATCTCTGACTGCCTGGAAGAATGTGCCACTCTCTGAACAATAAACCTACTTACTGGAGACCATTGGAAAAACTTCCTAAAGCACTTATTTGACCCTCTTCAGACTTATAATACCAAATGACCTAAGAGATAACTTGCAGTTATTCCTGTGTTTAATCATGGAAGGGTAGTATTTCACTTCTGTGAAATGTTTCAAATCCACTGTAGGCTGGCAGGTATGTAGCAGTAGATCCAAGGAAACAAGAAAATTTGCAGTACCAAAAAAAATAAATGCAACCCCCTTTTGTGCTGTTCTGAAATTGTTATGTAGTGCTCACCTGAAAAATGTACTAGGTCCCCCCCAAAATCAAGAAAGGAAATGTGAGTTCCCCATACTTCAGGGCATCAGAAACTTTTACGCTTTAACTTGGATGTCACTCAGCGGTTCTAGCAGCAGCAGCAAATTTGTTGCAGTTATCATGAACATAACAAACACACACTCTGAAAAGCCCCAGGCAAGCAACCTCAGAAGCTAAGGGGCACATCACATTTACAGGATAATACATAAAACATGCATTTTGGATCTATTTAGGAGACAAAATTCAAAGACACTTCAATTTCAATTTGGAGGCTTTATGGATACTGCTAGTTTTGACTTGTTGGATTAATATCAAGGTAGGAGCTTTGTTAAGGTTACTGGTCTAGACGGTCACTTTATGGGGTCAGTTTCAGGATTTTGTCTTTTGCAAGTTATAGGATCACTAACCTTAGCCTATTCTCATCTGAGATCATACTCTGTGAAGACAGTAGATCAAAGCACCTGGCTTACTAAGATAACAATCATTTATTGGAGCAGCAACTTTACTGAACTTATTTCAGATCAAAAATCTGTGAGGCCTGTGTGGGCTATGCTGATAAAATGGTGCAGTGCTCTTTAGCTGCTCTATCTTGCTTGCCTGCTGCCACGTCAAAGCCTTCATGACATCATTGACACAGCCCCCCAGTCACAATGAGCCACGGCTTTGTCACAGGCTTAAGAAAGTCCTGGCTCAACCCTTCTTGATCTCAATGAGCTCAATGATGTTCTTAACATAAAGCACTAAGGAAAATGAAGCATTAGCTGACTACCAAGAGAAAAGACATCTCTACTTTGACAAACGCCTTTCTGTTCAGAGGGATAAAGATAGGGTAAACAGCAGTGGTAGGGGCAATGCTCTTTAAACAGTGCATCTGAGGAAAATAAAGCAAGTCAGAGGTAGACGTCAATGCTGCTCCACTTGTAGCTCTACTGGCAATAAAAAACAGCGATAGATTTGCCTCATTTTCAGGAAAAGATTTTGAACATGGAGGTTGATTATATGACTAATGACACCAGAACTGAATATATAATAGCTGACGTCAACCAAACAAAATTCAGTATTGATTATTTAGGCTAGGTCAGGCAGGACAAGAAGAAAGGGAGAAGAGAAAAGTTGATGTTTTTGTCTGCCAACTAAGAATTAATGATATTAGAAGAAAAGGAGTATTTTACTCTTTCTTTAGAAGAAGCAAATAACTTCCTTTTACGCAGCATTAAGACCCAGTGGTTAAAGTGATTTCACCAAATGGGAATATGTCCCATTCACAGACAGCATAATGTGCATTATTAAGGCTTTTTCATTTCTCCTGAAGAACAGCAGGTAGCTATTGTTCTTCTGTTTCCATAATGTTCAGAGGTTTTCAAAATTTCCATTTCAGGTAATAGCATCCCAAAGGAGATTGCATTATTACTGGCTTCTCAGATATTTTTCTAGTTCTCTTTTTCTTTGGCCATGTTTTAAGGTTAAATAACTACCATCATATCTGTTTGGCTCTTGATACAGAGTTTTATTTTCAGAAGCTCTGAAGCAGTTCTACTGGGTTTCCTTCTTTTCAGTAGTTATTTCCCTCTTAGTTAACGGAATGAAGAGATGCCAGTCTTGCTTTATAAAATATTTCCACAATTTAGGTAATTATTCTGTGATTTTGGTTAAAATCACATATGGAGATCTGAAAAAAAAGCCACAACAGTTCCAGGGGATCAGAGAAACTATAAGCCTCTACTTTGTCTGTTTGATATGCCTTTTACTATCTTGAAGGAGCAAGCATTGGTACTGCAGTTTTTTGGTCTTCATTCTTTTTTCAAGTTCCTTAAAGTTACTAACAGTTGAAGAGATTGTGACATTAGGGGGGTAAAACAGATTTGACAACAACTGTCAGAATAAATAATTGGATTTTTCTAATTGAAAAATCAAAATTTTGGGGTACATTTTTCAGTTTAAAATTCCTAAGGATCACTACCATCCCAGTCACTAATTTTCTTCACTGTTAGGTTTCCAAAAAAATGCATACTTAAATTTGTCTATATTCTATCCACAAAACAGAGGAAAATCCTTTTTCAATCAATATTAAAAAAATAATAATGAATCCACAAAAAGTACAGAAGAAAAAGCATTGCACAGCCATTCCTACACAATCCAGAAGATCTGACTTGATTTTCAAGCAGATACACTCCAAACAAAAATATATTTTGCAAATACCTATATAACTTTCAAAACATTCATAATTGTAAGAACAACATTTAAAAAGCAGCACCTTACTAAAACCTAAAATGAATTAAGGTACTATCAAATTATCATTCTATTAGTCCTTCAACTTCTCTCTAATTCACAAAACAGATTTCTTTTTCTCTCCTGTGGCTAGGTTAGGCTTTTGATGGCTCTAACTTTAACTAGAAAAGAATAAACAATCTAGAAGACAGAGAGGTAACAACAAAAAAAATTCTGAACTATGACTGCATCAAAAATGAAATAAAAACCTTGGTAAGATCACTTGATCATCACTTCGAGCTAGTGCAAACACATTAAACCAAAAGAGCTTAAATGTACTAATTCCACACTCCTTCCTTACCAGACGGATTTCTAGATAAACATTCATAAGGACAAATTAATCTTTACTTTCCAGGGCCTATATCAATGTAAATGCTTCAATGAAGTCAATGGATCAATATCTCCTATTTGCAGGACGGAAATTATAAACAGGTTAGCACCCTTAGCTGAATAATGTGATGTCAATGAAAAAAAACCCCAACCTATAAAAAACAGTTTTCTCAGCAGTCAGCACGTCAAGCTTGCTTGGTTAATGCCAAAGCAAAGGCTCTGTGACAAAACTATTTACCTAAAGCACATCTAACTTGCTGAATTTACGCCAAGGCATAGGCTTGTATAATATTATTAAGTTAACATTTTTAGCTTTCTGAGTTGATGCCAACTTGCATTCATCTGAAGAAATCTTAATTTGTGTTAATTTTCTTGCCCTGAGTAAGAAAGAAAACCTTGCTGATCAGTAAACTTCTTGTTTTCATAGTCTTAAAAATGCTGGATAATTCTATTCTGAGGTCTGACAACAAAGTAGAATAGGAGAAATTAAAGTAGATTATCAGTACTGTCCAAAAAAAAAAAAAGGAAAAATGATATCGGGCAGACAAAGAAGGATATTCAGATCTTTAGCTTTGTAATCCGAATGCTTCACACTGCTCTGCAGATAGTGAAAGTTCCACTCAGTACACACAACCTTACTGCAGATATCTAGAAAATCTATTCACCTAACCCCTTCTCCAAGCACGTATTGTGTTTATGGAACAGAGACACAAGAATACCCCTAAGGAACTGTGAAAGCCGCACAAGTGAGAGAGATGAAGCAGAAAACAAACCAGAACAAAATCCAACTATTAATGTTATCCTTGGGAGTAATAACCATCTTATCTAAACTTCTGACTCCATGATCCTAAGGTATTCCTGTAATGGAAAAGTGAAACTACAGACACAGGCCAGATGTGTTAGAAGTCCTTTATAAGGCACTCCAGTATATGCAGACAATTCTGCCAATTACGTAGCAAATTGCTTCCATCTCAACAGAGTTTTGGATCCCATTACATGGCCACATCCTGAGGTCTAAAGTATAATGTACTCCTGCCTCAAAGCCTGAGACCTTTCCTCCATGCACTCAGCAATCCCTTCTTGACCATTGAGGTGTCCTTCACAGGAATCATTGTTGTCTCAGGTAGGCTTGTGTCAAATTCTGGTGTTGGTCCTTGAGATCTCCTGGGTTACCCAAAAACAGAGGACCACAGAATCACTGAATCACAAAATCATCAGGTTGGAAGTGACCTCCAAGATCATTGAGTCCAACTGTACCTGTCTCCTTACTAAACCATGTCCTTGAGAAACTCATCTACCTGTCTTTTAAACACCTCCAGGGATGGTGACTCAACCACCTCCCTGGGCAGCTGTGCCAATCCATGACCAGACTCTCAGTAAAAAAATTTTTCCTAATGTCCAGTCTAAACCTCCCCTGGGGCAACTTGTAGCCATTTCCTCTTGTCCTATCACTTGTCACCTGGGAGAAGAGACCAGCATCAACCCCGTCACAACCTCCTTTCAGGCAGTTGTAGACAGTGATTAGGTCTCCCCTCAGCCTCCTCTTCTCTAAGCTAAACAACCCTAATTCCTTCAGTCTCTCCTCATAGTACTTGTTCTCCAGCCCCCTCACCAGCCTCGTTGCCCTTCTCTGCACACGCTCCAGCCCCTCAATGTCCTTCCTGTAGTGAGGGGCCCAAAACTGAACCCAGCACTCGAGGTGAGGCCTCACCAGTGCTGAGCACAGGGGCACAATCACCTCCCTGCTCCTGCTGGCCACGCTGTGTCTGATACAGGCCAAGATGCCATTGGCCCTCTTGGCCACCTGGGCACACTGCTGGCTCATGTTCAGCCACTGTCAACCAACAGCCCCAGGTCCTTCTCTGCCAGGCAGCTCTCCAGCCACTCTTCCCCAAGCTTGTAACGCTGCACGGGGTTGTTGTGACCCAAATGGAGGACTCTGCTCTTGACCTTGTTGAACCTCATCCCATTGGTCTCAGCCCATCGATCCAGCCTGTCCAGATCCCTCTGCAGAGCCTCCCTTCCTTCAAGCAGATCCACACTTGCAACCAGCTTGGTGTCATCCTCAAACTTGCTAAGGGTGCACTCGCTTCCTTCATCGAGATCATTGATAAAGATGTTGAACAAGACTGGACTCAGCACTGAACCCTGGGGAACACCACTCGTGACCGGACTCCAACTGGATTTAACTCCATTTACCACAACCCTTTGGGCCCGGCCATCCAGCCAGTTCTTTACCCAGCAGAGGCTGTGCCTGTCCAGGCTGATGGCAGCCAGTTTCTCCAGCAGGATACTGTGAGAAATGGTGTCAAAGGCTTTACTGAAGTCCAGGTACAGCACATCCACAGCCTTTCCCTCGTCCATTAAACGGGTAACCTTGTTACAGAAGGAGATCAGGTTGGTCTGGCAGGACCTGCCTTTGGTGAACCCATGTTGACTGGGTCTGGTCACCCGATTGTCCTGCGTGTGCTGTAAGATAGCACTCAAGATGACCTGCTCCATGATTTCCCCAGTACCAAGGTCAGACTGACAGGCCTGTATTTCCCTGGATCCTCCCTCCAACCGTTCTTGTAAAAGGGTGTAACATTTGCCAGTCTCCAGTCAAGTGGCACTTCCCCAGTCAGCCAGTACTGCTGGTAAATGAGGGAAAAGGGTTTGGCGAGGACCTCTGCCAGCTCCCTTAATACCCTTGGGTGGATCCCATCTGGACCCATAGACTTGTATGTGTTTAATTGGCCAAGGAGGTCTCTAACCAAATCCTCCCAAATGATTGAAGCTTTGTTCTCACTGATTTCCGGCTCAGGCTGACTATCCCGAGAACATCTCTCAATTAAAGACTGAGACAAAGAAGGCATCGAGTACCTTTGCCTTGTCCTCATCCCTTGTCACTGCTGCCCCTTCTGTATCCAGTAAAGGAGGAGGACTCTCCTTGGTCTTCCTGTTGCTATTAATATATTTGAAGAAGCATTTTTTATTGACTTTCACCGGATCCTACACAACATTCCCTCTCTATTCTGTTACAAGGACATGCATTTCCCTCTTGGGCAACTACTGCTACCAGCCACTTCATGCTTCAGCAGCTGCTGCAAAACCAATATTTTCCCTAACAGCTGCCACCCCTGGCAGTGAGTCTAAGCCCAAAGGATATTTCTCTGCTGATGACAGAGAGACAGTTTCAGAAGCCAAAATTCTTGAGTCATTTCCTTGCAGCTGCATTTCCAAACTTTTGTGCCACTGACTTTAATTGATCAGTGCTACCAAGAGAGGATTTAGATAAAAGTGGTTTCCTATTAATCTATATAGGAGAAAGCCTTCTTTACTGAAAACTATCTGACCTTGATTGTGTCCAGGATACCTGCCTTGCAATTTTGTAGCTAGGCAAACAAAATAATTTTTTTGAATAATTTTTGAGTGCTTTCGTTAATAAAAGCAGTTATTTCACCTACTATAATTCATGACTTTATCTTTTTCCTTAGTCAAGGGAAATATTATATACACCTGCAAGCATCTGCAAAATCCTGCTCTGACTGCATATTCAGCAGAGCAGTTATTTACTTGATAACTCACGCTGACACCTCATTGTGGCCTCTCCAAAAAGAAGCTGTCCCACATTACCTGAACAAGAAGTCCAATGACAGCATCCAGGTTTGATAGGCAAAATCTCCAGATAAATCCACAGTGATGAGACAGATCAAACCCATATCAGTCCAGTCAATCAGTCAGGAACTAAAGCAAAGGAGTCTGGAGTTCGGTATGCAGCAGCAACCGGCAGAGGACAGGACCTACATCCTCAGCTTAAATGCAGCTCCTGAGTGGTGGGTTTGATTTCCTACAAAGATGCCTCAGAGTTGCTCTGACGAGGCCAGCCCTAAGCAGAGGCAACAAATCAGTGGGGAAGGGGATGCATCCACAGCCAGGACCAGAGGAGAGCAGCTTCCCACACCATTTACTTACTTGAGCCTTAGTAGTTTTCTGTTGAGAGCTTCACCAAAGCACAGTGCTGCGGGGAGGACATGGAAGAATGAGGCTCATCAGAAAGCTGTGTGGGTAACAAATGTTTCAGAGAGAGCTAAACTCATATTTTCTTCAGCTGTAGTATTTGTGCCTTCTGCATTTCCTACTAGTTCTCTTTGTTACTATTTAGGGCTGAGAACAATGTTCAAATGGAACATTCTTCCCTTTCCAGGCAAGAAGAAAGATTTTTCTTTTCCTTACCAGAAACCCAATGGAAAGCTTTCAGATGTGTTGTTCTTCTCCATTGTGTTCATCATGTTGTGGGATATTTCCCGCATGTAGATAGAGACACTTAGGAAAAAGAGCCCCAGGAGTATAAAGAGAACTGACTGGAGCTCAGGTCCCAGCAAACAAGGGCATCATAACCAGCAGGTAGGAACTCTCACAGCTACAACATCAGAAGACTGTGGCCTGCAAATAAAATAATGAAGACTTACCATTGCAGGGTGCCACTGAAGTCAGTGTAAAATTATCCAGACTCTGCAATTAGTTCCTGGGAATTTAATGATAAAGTTTCAGATCTCATTGCCTATTTACAGCTTGTATTTGAGAAGGATTTACTGCATTTACAAAGGTGGTGGACAGATGATAAAGTCTAATAGGCTTTTTCCATCTCTTGGACTTCTTTGATCCTTAAACACACAGAAGACAGAAACTTGATTCAGATCCCCAAAGTATTTAGAGTGTTGCATTTCTTTTGCTTCCAAATGGGCATAAGGAACTGCTCAGAGAGCTATAAGGATTGAAATTGATTTTGTATTCTCCTTTCCTTGGTCCCTTGGGGAAGAAACAGTAAACAAAGAAGAGATACTGTGAATTCTGATGTTTGCAGTCGGGTAAACAATTAAAAACTGCTCAGTTTATAAGAGGAGTTCTCAAGATTGCCACAGATAACAATAGAAGCTAATAATTAGTAGTATTACTTTGTTTTGTGGCACAGCTGAATATGATTTATTTGTGGCTTTTAAGAAATTTAATGTTCTTTCAGACATGTGAGAACTTTTCTGTTTTGGTTTTGTCTATGCTCTTTATAGAGGAAGTTACAGAAGATATATGAAAGAACCTTGGAGGGAAGAGAGAAGCTGTAGTGATTAAGGAGGAAGCATGTAAAGAGCATTTATCGCATTGCCTGATTTCCATTTCTACATACATCAGATTAGGGTGAGGAACCTTATTTTTGTAGCATCCCCACCCCCCCCACCCCTCCTCCAAAAAAAAGACTAAAACCAAACCCTAGTAGTAACATCCTAGTTAAGAATTGTGTTACTCATGAAGAGTAAGCGACTCAATCACTTCACCCCGGAAGGGACTGGGACTGTGTGGCTAGGAAGTGTGATACAGCAGATCTTCATCTCAGTTCTGGATGCCAGGATCAAAGAACTCCACAGAGTCATTGAATCACCCACGCTGGAAGGGACCCAATAGGATCATTGAGTCCAACTCCTCTCCCTACACAGGACACTCCCCACATTCACACCATGTGACTGAGGGCATTGTCCAAATGCTTCTTGAATGCTGGCAGACTGGGTGCCATGACTGCTTCCCTGGGGAGCTGTTCCAGTCCTCCTCCACCCACTGGCTGAAGAACCTCTTCCTAACATCCACTTTAAACCTCCCCTGGCATCTTTCTTTTTCATCTACCTTTCTCAACCTATTTTGTGGAGAGCAGTTGTCCTAGAACACTAAGGAAAATTGGAGTGTTGCAAACTCCATATCATGATAAAACCTACTGGGAATGCGTAGGGACTCCTGAGACACTGAGGTATAAAAACATCGTGACTTAATTGGGAAGAAAGTTGTTCTCTGGTTGTATTGAGACTGCCACCATACTTTTCTTCATATTAATTCTGCTTCAATGTCTGAGATGTCACCTGGGAACTGCTGCCAGATGTTGTTTGGATGAAGGTGACAAAGTTTTATAATACTAGATGAGTCTGGCATATGTGCATCACCTATAATAAAGTTCTACCTGCAAGAGCAATGATAATTTACACAAAATGATGAGCTTTTGCTGAAGAGGAGAAGCTATGGCCAGCACTAGATAAGTAGCATGAAATTCTATATCCCACTGAGAGCTCACTGTGAGCATGACTCTAATAGCAAATTTATGAGTAATAGTATAAATACATGCTAAAAATATTAAGAAGTTTTAGCCTTGAGAAAATCTAATTCAGCATTTTTAGAACTCAGTCCTGAGCACAGAAAGTATTTGGTAGCACTGATCATAAAACAAAGATGATTGTATGGATGCTTCATAGTATTTTCAAAAGCATGTACTTTAACTGTTTTTATTTTTTCCATAATAATTTTCTTTTTGTTACTCTACATTCTTCCTTCTGATGCTTTTTCTTTTGTTTGCTTTCGTTTGTGATTTTTACTCTATTTTATTGTTTTCCAGCAAAAATAAGAACAGAAAATAACATGCTGTCAGATGTTTTAAAATATATATATACTTGTGGGCAATATTTAAAGAAGGAAATCATTATGCCCCTTGTTTTCAATATTATCTGCATACTACTATCTAAAAAAGTATATTGAATATATATATAAACATTCAGACACTTGTACATACACAGAGACGCATTTGTAGAGAGTGCACATAGCACATCATTGTAAACCACATCCAAGGAGTAAAGAGTCTCAGAAGGTATTCCAATTACAAATATTCTTATTTTAAGTACCCTGAGTAATTTCACTTTAAGTGAGATTAAGATCCAGCATAAGTATTATGAACAGGACTATTATTCAAGTTAGATGACAGTTCCCATTATGAAGTCCTGATTTTGATGGCTTATAGTCTTGCTGAACTTTAATCTTTCAGGCTGACGTGTTCTTCACTGGCAGGATGGGGCTGGAGGCTATATGGTTCAGAAGGATGGTCCAACTGTCAGAAATACAGACTGTCTTCTAAAATAAAACTTCATTTTACCTCTTCACAGCATATTCTTGTTTTTTCTCAGTAATTTCAACAGATACTCCAGTGGTCCTGGGCTCAGTCCCATCTTTCCACCTGCCAATAAGTTGAGGGTCTGGGTAGGACGTGAAAGAGCACGGGTGGTGAGAAGACTGTAGGGAAGATAGTCCCTGCTCCTGTTGTGAACTCTATGATCATTTTCTCCTGTTACTCCCTCTTCCGACTTTAGATTTGAAACCCACATTTCTCATCTCAGCTGGAGGCCAAAGGAGGAACAATCCTGAACTTATTTGCAGCTGCTTCTTTAGTTGAGAATACATGTATGTGTCTGTTTCGGTCAATACTGAGAAGCTTGCAAGTGTAAAGTGTGATGTGATGTGATGCAACCTACTCTAAAATGATCAGTATTACTGATTTTCTGGGACCTGAGAATTTAATTTTCAGAAGTACTAAGTATTCACAGTGTAAGCTGGCATCAAGACAATTTGTACAGGTAATTACAATACTAACTAACCTAAAAAGAAACATGAAAAGACAAATATGTTGTCTCAGAGACAACAAAAAAGAGCTCTTTGGACCACCACAATGTTATGAAACTAAATGCCACAGTCTTTGCGAGGTTTACAGATATTACTGTATTGAAGGACATGGGGAAATTTATGCAAGTGTTAGCAGCACTGTCTGCAGTTTACAATAACTAGATTACTACATAGAGAAAGAATAATGCATACAAATATGGACCAATTGTTCAATAGAAGCGTCATCCATTCTGTACACTGAATGGGACAGAGATTTCCTAAACAAAACCATGATGGGATCATGTAGAGACTTCTGATTAACAAATATGTATGGGCAACGTAAGTACTATCTTTCTTAATTTCACCATGCTTGACTTCATAGCCTTAGTATAATGCAAATAACTTATGTTTTGTGTACTTTTTGCAGTGAAAATCAAGCAATTGAAACAATTCAGATGAAAAAATAATAATTCTGCATTGTATATAGGGGATGGCAGGAGTGAGGTATTTCTATCTATACTTATGTTAATGAGAAATTACAGATCTGTTTTTTTCAATGCTGCATTGAACAAGCAATGCATTTTTTTTTTTTCCATAGATCCCTAAATCAGCATTAACATTACCTTTTTAAAATTTGCTGCTTGAAGTTAAGCATATTCACCCACACGGAGCACCAAAAAATAACTAAGAATTGCAGATCATCAGTTCTTATATGAAATTGATGACTGTGTTAACGTCATAATACTTTAGGACATGTAAAAGTTATCGAAGGCTAAAAGCAGGTGTCACTTTTCTGTGGGATCTTTCCTACTGGCCTATATTCATAAGCAAGATCACCTGAGAAAATTTACTCTTCAATGAAACAGAGAGAAAGTTCTTTCATATGAGAGAGAAGAATGTACATCTGCTTAGCAAACACAGAGTAGACGACATGGAACTTATAACCCCAGTGTAACTTGTTCCATTACAAAAACTCATAGTGTTTGAGGACTGAGCTTGGCCTGTTACAGTACTGATCTGAACACAGATATACACATTTCAGAAGCACAAGCTGGCAGGAAATAGAATCCACAAATTTGAGGAAAGACAAAACAGATTATAATATCCTGCACTTCTGAGTAATACACATATTATAATTTCTTATTCCGTAGTACTAGCTACCAAATAAAAAATAATTCATGTGTATGAAAAGTGATATTACTGGCTCCTCAGTAGTCACACAGAACTATTTCACTATTGTTCCTTACTCTGTTTGCTTTTCTGATCATTTTCTGTCCAAGTTTGATTCTTAGTTTATTCCATAATTTGTTTTTCCATTCATTCTTTTGAAATACCTGGGGAAACAATCACTGACATTAGGTCATCTTCATTTTACATTGTAAATATTTTTTCATAAATTAAACAAAGCAAAGCATAGTATACTAAGTTCAAACATACGAGATCTGACACAAACCACCCCCACGACTAACCCTTTATCTCGGGAACAAAGACTGGGAGGGGAGAGACAAAAAGATGGTTATAGAGCGTGTTCTAACCTTTCACAGTGGGAAATGGTTCAGCTCGATCGCTTCTCTCTGTATTAGTGGATGCATGTTCAAATACAGATGGTTTTACCCTCCATCGGAAAGTGTTGATGTGCAAGAGTGATTAGCGAGTTATCATCAAGTTTCTTGTGAAACTGAAGAAATCCATGATGGAAATCTTTCAGTTATTGACTGAGGCTTATGATGAGAAAACCCCAAATATCAAGTTTTATCAGTAGAAGATATGAAAGCAAAAATGACAGAGAACCTCAGCAGCCTTCTAGAAACTGATCTGCAGAATTGCTTCAAACATTGGAGGCATTGTACGCAGAGGTGTGTCAACTCAGCAGGGAAGTATTTGGAAGGTGTGTGTAGTTGATTTTCTTATTTTGTTAAATAAATTGAGTTACAGGCATGATCTCATTTCTTTTGTGTTAGACCTCGTAGGTGGCAGTCTTGGGAAGGAGTCTCTAAGATTTTGCACAGTTGCTACCCCTGTTGCTGTAGAAGCTCCCAGCTCTGCCATAATTGCTTACTCAGTGCTGTGACCACCAGTTCTTGCCATCCTCCACACTCTTCCTCTACAGAACAGGATCATAAGCATCTACACTTCTGAACTGAGTTCCCTTTCCCTTCCTCCTGCCACATTTCTTCAGAAGTTTAAGGCCTGGCATCCCTATCAGTCTCTCTATAAAGGACTCAGTTTCTCATACCAAGCTCATTTTGCTGTTCTTGACATGGACATAGCCCCAAATCCCTGGCCCAGGAGCCTTCTCCACTCCGCTCTGAGTACAAGTTTCCAAGTGCTGCTGCTGTGCTCCGAGTAGCTCCTGTCTGGCAGATAGCAGTATCTCCGCAGATCTGACTGCAAGATGGGTCTTCAGAGGACTGGGAATTTTGAGCATGACATTAGAAGTGATGACTGGAAATGTTTAGTTCTAAGGCACCTCTAACAAGTGCAGGTGTGTTGTCTGGGCACAGATGTCTGTCTTAGATAATTTTAGATAATCCATTTTGTTGATTCCAAACATGGGGCTTGCATACAAAGAGAAGAGAAACTTATTCTTCTGAAATGGAAGACAGGAGGTTATCCCAAGACATATAAAATTTTATCAGATGTCTGTGTTTAGCTGACTAATTGGTGTGGTGTTACCTAATAAATCTTAGCATGGACTAGAGATTTCTCTGTTTGCTAACTTTTGAATCTTCTATTTTGATATATATCTGAGTGATGGCTATCAGAGAGAAAACTGCCTTCAGAGTTTGGTGCTCTCGCAATGAAATACCTGATGCTAGATTATTTACGTGGAACACACTGATTTTTTTCATTTATCTGATGACTCTTAGGCAGCATTAGATATCATTTAAAGCTAATGATATACTTCACATGATCAGTTCTGAAAATAAGCACAGTTAACTAGATGTTATCTAGACTATCCAAAGACACACCTATGCACAAACACATGTGTATATATATATACTTGCTTATATACTTATGCATATATATATAATTACATATAAGTGTGTATATACACGTAAGATAGATAAATCAAAAGTAAAAATAAAACCAAACAAAAATCAGCCCCTCCTCCATAAGCATACATATATATGTGTATATATGTATATATATATAAACTTAGCCACAAGGAAGAATTTCAATTCAGTGAAGTCTAGGTGAGCTTTTCAGCTATTTCAGTCTCACCAGTAAGTAAAACAGATAAAAGTGTTAGCTGCTTTCCTAATTATAGTCTCAGAGGATGTTGAGAGGAAACATATGCCAATAGCTGTTAAAGTGGGACTGCTGCTCTCTCTTCATTGCAAAACATACAAGTAGGTTTATTTTTTTTAAAAAAAAATATTGTTTCAATCAGTACTTTAAAATAAGAACATTAAATGCAAATGATTTAGCACTGCAACAATAACTTTTGTAAATATGAAAAGGCTGTATCTTTGTGTACTATTATCTTAGAAAGCTCAGAAACTACAGTTTTAGTAACTATCATTATTTCCCCATTCATCAGCCACTGTTTCTAGTTACATGTAAGTATAAGAGTTAATTGACTAATGATCCTCTCCTTTCCTCTGCCTCCATTTTTCATATTTTCTGTATCAAATTTCCTAACAAAAAAGCAAAACATATAAAGATTTTTTCCAATGATAAGTTGTAAGTGAGTTCTTTCGGTTCTCAGTTTGAGCTCTAGAGGACTGAGCAAGGCTAACATAAGAAAAAAAATATTGTTTTAACTATTAAATTCACTACAAACTTTATAAACATGAAAATATTTATAGTCATATACTTAAAAGAATTCATAACCCACAAAATGCCTAGTCTGATTTATCTGTTTTTTACATATTTCTTTGTGAATGCACTTTGCAGGTCATCTTCAGAAAAAAAAATAATTATTGTGTATCCTCATTCTTTTTTAATGTTTAAATATTATGGACACCAAAGACACACTCAAATATTTCTACTCATCTTCTTACCACAATTGATGAAAAATTATTTCCCATTATATTCCATTGGATTTATCACATCCTAAAATATCACAAACATGAAATGTTTCCAGAAAAAAATTTAGAACTTTGGTATTTCTCAAACGTGATTATTACATGGATATTTACCTTGCTTAGAAATATGAGCTTGCATCTGTTTCTTCCTATATTAAAAATGTTCCAATATAGCTTATTTAGATGACAAGATATATAAATTTCCAGTGAAAACTTATTAGATCCAATATTGTTCTCATGTGTCCTATGAAACTTTTAATAACTGTTAGAAAATTCAACCATGTTTGAAAGAAAATTAGGAGTAGGAAAGGTAATAAGGCTTTAAAGTTTTCTTTAAAAATGGGTAGACATTTCATAAGTTTTATAATTTTGAAAGAGGCTGCAGCATCATCTCAACTGTTGTGAGGTACTTTAATACGTCCGTTGGAAAGTAACACTGTCAATATCTTAAATATGTGAAAAGATTGGACCCTAAAGACTCCATCTATGAAATACAATGGATAGGAAATAAGACTTCATTAATTCTACTGTTCACTGAATAAAACATTTTTCTCATTCAGTTTCATCAGGTTTTGAATGATGGATTTAGAAATAAGTATATCCAAAATAAGTTAATTTAGCTAAAAACTCCTTGAGATGTAACTTTTGATCTTACATGCATCAGAGGCTCTTGTGAAGAAACTTAGCTTCAACGACATTACTGCTATATATCAAACCAAATAACCTCTGAGGTGTTCTTAGCTTAATACAGGAATTATATACTATAGATCAGAAAATATATATTATTCTTCTAAGTTTTTGTATGCTTTTTAATATCTTTGTTTATTTTTCTCTCACTGTATTCTCTGGCATAGGTGGAGTTTGAAGTAAATGCTCCTGACATTTGTATCATAGTCCAGAGTACTACAGTAACAAACTGCTACATAACTGCAAATATGCTCTGCTATAAGACTGCAGAAATTTCTGTGGAAATAGTTAAAACGAAACGTGACTGAAGCTGAATGTGATCTACACTTGCCTTCGAAGACAAATAGGATTTTGTCTCACAGTCAAGAACAGATTATTTTAAACAGTTAGGTTTCTGGAGGATAGATCAGGTATGTCACTGCTCTGTGATATATTGTGCAACAAAAATGAATCCACAAGAAATTCAGTTTGTTTCTTCCTTCCTCTCCCAATTTATTTACTTCATTATTATGTTATTTAGCTATTTATATAAACTTTCTCTTATGACTGAAACATTGAAGTCTGTAATAAGATGCATTTTTTATTTCAACTTAACTCTACACTTCTGTAAGTCTTGTCCTCAATTCTCACATGAACCGAAAAGACAGCAACTTGCTTCCATTTTCTAAAAGGCTTTCAAAGTCTTGTTCATTACTGTGCAACAACTTACTACATTTTGATTTCCAAATACATTACTATCCTACTACATTACCTAGAGAAAATTGTTCATACCTGTAAACTCGTTTTCCTGCCTACCCTTGATGCTTAGATAGTAGACTCTGTTATAATGGCAGTGCCTTACTGATTGTATTTTGTGTAGCATACAACACCAAACCTAACTGGAGTATCAGAACACTGTTGTCATAATAAGGAGTGCTGGAAAATGCAGAAGACTGCTTATCAAACTCAGTCTCTCTTATTACTCTTCATTCCAAATCAATTGTCAGCTAAACCATGTGCCTGTACATTTTTAGCTAAAGTCTAGGAACAAATTTTGATATAGGTTTATTCACTGCCTGGCACTTCATCAAGCATTGCTATATTTGGGTCTTCTTTAAAATCATAAGAAGAAATTTGATTATTTAAAAGAGGCATTTCCAAGGCTGCAGTAAAGTTGACTGATGGCAAAGGCTTGTTAATGACAGAAGCATTAAACATTATTCTTTATTGTGTGGCTGGTGTGGTCTTTTAATTGATTGGAAAATTCCAGGAAATCAATTTCAAATTTAACAAGCGCATTTCAGGACCTGAGATAAAGTGGTATGTTCTTTAGTGGTTTCTTCTGATGAAGTTGCCAAATGGTGGACATTTTTATTCCTTGACTAAACTATGCAACTAATACTTTGCTGCAGCACTCTTCTAAGGTTGGAGCATCAGTCTTCTGCTGCTTTTTGAATATGTAGTTAGAAAAACACATTAGGAGGTGGGAAAAAAAAATCTAAAAATCTGCAGTAAAAAACACTACTCAAGAAAAAATTAAAAAACCCAAATTACAATACAGCAGGGCACAGATTTTCCCTTTTAATGCAAAAGAGAGGGAAGAATGAAAATGTGAGTATGAAAACTCGTAAGAAAACCATAATAGTTACACCAACAACAATGATGAAAGAAAAAAAATGAGGAAAATAATTGCAAGATACGTGTAATTCATTTTAATCTTTTTGAAAAAATAAAATTTTTATTCAGCTTAAAGTATTCTGGAGTTATTTTACCTCAGTTTCACACTATTTGAACAATGTAGGTCAATTTTTAAGGAAAAAATGCCATTTTGAATCAAAAAGTCAGAGTTTCATTTTACAAATGTCAAAATGAGACAGTTTGGCATTTCTGAAATGAAACATTTCATTTCAGAAAGGTCAAAATGATATGTTTTGACATTTTTAAAATTCTTTCCTCCTTTTGTTCTGACCAGAACTATTAACCAAATTCAACCTTGATTAGGTTCAGATCCCTTTATGCTCAGTTTTGTATCCAAATTACTAGTCATGAAATAAAATTTGCCCAATGTCATTACAACAAAGAAAATAATATGATCTCTAAAACTGCACTGTAACTGTTTCTTGCACAAATTTCTCTGGTCCCCTCCTGCTTAGACTCAGCCTCCAGCCTCCAAGCATCTACCCACATATTTTCAAAACTGTGAGAGTTGGCTTTTCCCTATCGCATGCCTTAAATTAAGAACGGTAACACAATCAAAGGCACAATGTCTCAAACCAGAAGCTGGACAGAGAATTAATTGTCCTAATGGTCAATTCTCAACATTTTTATAGTGCATATATATCACCCAGGTGTTATAATTACAGTCACTATAAAAATGTTTATAGATGAATAAATGCACCATGTGAATCTAATGCAGAGTAATCTGACCATTGCCCTTAGCCATAACACAACAGCACTTCTATTCTGTGTCTCATGGGCAGTCCAAACCAAACCTGATGATGTCAGCATCTTAAGAATAAAATCATATTAAGCACTGCAACCAGAATTTAGGTCAAAAAGAGAATAAGAATATACAAGAGGAGTTACAATGTCTACTTGCTTCCTTGTTAGAAGATAGGTGTGACAGACTGATACAATCACCATATCACTATTCTGCTAGTCATTCCAGGAGCAATGCAGGGCAGGCAGGGGACAAGAGCAAAACTATTTTGAACCACACCAGATTTACAGCAATATCATACAGAAATATCTAATCATGTAGTCAGTGGTTCTTTTGTGCATGTTTCCAGAATTTCAGAGAAAGGTAAGTAATCCTTTTGAATGTGTTAAGGGTAAATCCAAGGAAAACAGGAAAATGTACCTGCAAGAATCTAGAAGTATTTTGTTTTATTATTTGGTTAGGGGTTTTGCTATTTTTTAAATAGCTATTTTTTAGGGGTTTTGCTATTTTTTTAAAAGTGAATATTTTTTAAAAGTGAATATTTAGAAGTATATGGCATAAAGTTCTCTCCAGAACGTATTAAGAAGGTAACAAAAAATATATATATTAAGTAATCCCTCACTTACTAGATCTTGCTGAATACAAATGTAAAGAAATTTTCTCTTTTGGTCCAGCCCATGCCTGTCCTGTCCATTCACTCCTGATGAGCACATCTGGCTCCTTTCTACATACTTAAGCTAAAGTATGGTGCTTGTGTCCTCCTCATGCCCTCAGAACTGGCAGCTTGTCAATATATGCTGGAGTTAGCTTTCCTGCACTGCATCTTCTGGTATCCTTCTTAGACTGATGACTTTCAAGCTTTTATAGCTTTGTACATAATGTTATCTGCTGACAAAATCAAATAAAATGTTATTAAAGTTTGAAAGGCTTTATCTATTTTTCATAAGCATTTTAATAGGTACTGCATTCCCCTCTGCCTCTCATATGCTCAACAGTTAAGTATCTTAAAATGGACATTGTATATTTGGACTTGTATTACAGCATATCTGTCAGAGCTGGTAGAAAGTAGAAACAATTGCCTATCTCTAACTTAGCAGCCAGGCTTCAAGGGTTACTAAAGGACTGCAGCCAGAAGGGGTTATTTTTTAAAAAAAAAACTCCAGCCTTTTTGTTGGTGGTGCTGAAATCCTAGATTTTGAACCATAACTGCAATTTCCTCTACTTGTTATTCCTAGAGCCATTTTGCCATTTATCCATTTTCAGTTTGTGAATACTGCTCTTAATAGTAACGTGAATGAATGAGTTCTTACATTAGTGCTGATGGAATACGACAACGTTGTGTTGATGTTGAAACTCCTCTCCCACAACTTCACCAAGAACATATCATAATACATTATATTGCAAAATCGACCAAAAAAATAGTTCTTCACAAAACTGGAGTAGGTTTTTATCACCTGAGCCATTCCTTAGACTTTCACCTGGTGAAAACAAAAACAATCTAGCCTTAACAGTTCAGTTAGGTAAAAAAAAGGGTATATATACACTTTTAGAATATGAAAATTAAGTTTTCCTTTTCATTCAAATAAAATTTTTAATAAGCTTTTATCAGTAGTAGAATATGAAGCTGGATCTTAGTAAACAAAATGCAGATTACTAGAAGATCTTTTGTATTCTTTTAGAAAATTATGGATTTTCGTTCTACTTCTAAATGAAAGGGATCCAGAGATAGGTCTGTAATTCAAGGACAAGCAAACTATAGCAAGTCTATCTTATATTCACAAAGAATACAGATTTTATCTTTTAGTGCATGTTAGCTACATCTACACTGCACAGCATTTGGCCTTGGTTCTACATTGGTGATGTACCAAAAATGTAACCATCTGTTTGCTTTGATCTCCATTCATGTAGGAAATAACATAAGGCATGCTGGACCCAGTAAGATAGCATTTCTACAACAGGAGATTATGTGAACATGTTTCTGAAGACCAGAACTTCAGGGTTAGCACTGGAGGACTATGTGGAAGGAAGGAGAACAAACCTGGTGCGGTATTAATCATATTGTTTTGGGGAGCAGTCCTAAGTGTCAGCTATTCCCAGCACACCTGAGTTCTGTTTTATAAAAGGCTACTTGGGGTACTCCAACACAGAACCAGGAAGCTGTTTGACAGGTTACTGATGACGACAATCACGGAAGTGAATTCATCCCAGCCTTCTTTTTTCATCAGCATAGTTGTACCCTTAGAGACATCAGCCCTGTTTTGTATGAGACATACACATTTTTTATACGTTAGAATGCAGTAATTTTACGTATTGTCATGAGGAAAGGATATGGGGGGGAGGTGGGGGAAGTAGACTGTGCCTTCAATTCCCTTCAAAACACTTCCCTTCTGAGTCGACACACAGCTGCATACGATGCTGCCATTGTTCAAAGCAATTCCACAGATCATTTTCTGAAAAGTTGTCAAGGATTTCTGTCGTTTTAGCTTTCACATCTTCAACTACAAAAAAATGGGTTCCTTTGAGCACTGACTTGATCATTGAGGTCTCTTCACCACAATCCTCAGTCCATAATTGAAAAGTATCTGTCATGAATTTCTTCAGTTTCACAAGAAACTTGATGTTAACTTGCTGTTCACTCTTGCACACCGACAGTTTCCGATGGAGAGTAAGAAAACCTCTGTATTTGAGCATACATTCACTCATACTGAGTGAAGCGATTGAGTTGAGCCTTGTCTCACTGTGACAGGTTAGAACATGTTCTATAACCATTGCTCTGTCTGTCCTCTTCCACTTTGGTTCTTAAGCTATAAGGTCTCTTTTTTGTGTGTGTGTGTGTGTTGGATCTCATATGCAAAGCCCAGATCCCCATTTCAGCCAGATCTCTTTTTTAAAAGAAAAGACAAAAAAAATCAGCTAATTTTCCTTTCATAAAGAATAGAAGACTTCTGCATTTTGACAGAAAAAGCCTATGCCAGTCACTTTTACCAAATTCAGGTGGTAAGGACTTTGCAGGGAGAGAGTGATTGCAACAGGCTTGTGAGGAGATTAACACAGGAATTGATTTAAGAGAGGGTGAGCAGCTAGGATAGGGTCCCCCTGTTCCTCAGCACAACTTCAGAGTTCTTAGTGCAAATATTATTAACCTCCGGCTTCATCAACACCATCGCAGAACATGAGCCTGAGATCATATGGTATCTTCTTCTGTCTGTCAGATGCATATCTTTCCATTTACTGGGCTACACTGCCTGGGTTTTGTAGAATTTTCTTTGCTTGTGCCTGGGCCCTTCTGCAACTGGTAAAGAACAGGCAAGAAAACAGAGAGTTGCTTTCTCTCTGTGTATTTGAGGCTGTACTGCGATCTCAGATCTTGCTCCAAATTATGTGTCTATAAAACGTCTTCACACGTCTGAGTTATACGAACAGGACAAACTTCCTTTTTATTTATGACAAAATCAAAGTTGATTTCAGCGGAAACTAACATCAAAACAAACACAACTTCATCCTACTGAACAGGTGGTTAGGAAGGTTCACACTACCAAACATAACACAAGAAGAGAAAATGAATCTGAAAGAAATTACAAAGAACATTGAGCTTCGTCAAAGCAAATGCATAAATTCTCCATTGAATAAGGGCATTAAATAACACCAATTTTTGTGTGTAGCGAATATGACTATCTTGTGTTCCTGAGATGCAAAGTATTCAAATTTCTTCTTGAGACAAGCTTCCTCTTTTTGTGAATATCTAAAATTAATGAATCTGATACCTATAGAAACTTATAGGACCACCTTTATATGTGGAACAAAGAAAGTATGCCAATGCTAACACGTTCACTAGCTATATAAGTTAATCAGACTGAGATTTGGTGCCAGTTATTATCTGATATACAATTGAGCAGATATTATGCTCTTCGATTCCACAACTAACTTGAGCAGATCAAGATAGGTAAGAAAACTAGTACTATGACTTTCAGGACAAATAGTCTTGAATAGTATTATACTATGAAAGAGAAAAAAATCCAACCCCAAAACCTGAACAAGAAATTAATAACTTCATATTTCTCTATTTCAGCTTCGTAACAATTAATATTAGCATGTAATTTATACAATTGCTTACATATCCTTTTGGCTACCAATGAGTTAAAGATTTAAAGGTATTATAGGTCAGGAAAAGAAGTAAAATACTAATATGCGTATTTAAGATTACCAAAAGAGGAAAGACAGAAAAGAAAATTGAAAAATAAGCACTTTAATCTCTTAAAAATTGTATCATCCAATAGAAACTTATACAGGATGAAAATAAGGTATTAAGGGCATGATAATGTCAATCAGCAACAGACAGAGGAGCTTCATTAGATGATCGGTCTTCATTTTCTTGCCCTTACCGCTGTAAATAAAAAATTCAAAAGGCGACATAAAGGAGGTCAGCACATAGTAACTCTACAGAGGACTATGCTAGTAACTCGTGATGGCTTCAAATTAGTCAGGAGGCACTGGTGAAATGGAGTCCAAGTCCTTAAAACATAGCAACAAGGTAAAATTTTATAAGGCGACGAGAAATAAGATTTTAATTTATTTTTTTTTTTAATCTAACAGTCAGGAAACCCAGTTTTACATCTAAGAATAAAAGGAACAGCTGGAAGCATCTTGAGAAAATTTCTATGGAGACTAATACAAGAAGGGAAAGGATGTGTATCTGATAATTTACTCACTGAATGTAAAACTTTCTCTAAAGAGATAATTTATAAATTTAATCTAATGCTGTTAGTTCATTGCTAGAATATTTTTAAAAATTATTTACCTTTGTGAGTGTATTTACCAGATATGCACACTTACATCTGCACAAAACATGCAATCAAATTGCATATAATATAGAATAAGAACCGATGTGTTGAAGATTGGTACTGGCTTTGTTGCACACTGAGCACTTTAAAGCAGATACGTATAGGACAAATTCCACTGGAGAGAGTCTTTTATCATTAGCTGATCTCTGAGTCTCATGGAGATTGTACTTCATTGACCGGTATTGTTTTACCTTGTTCCACTGAGAAGCACAGTCTGGTATTTTTTTCTTCTTTTTCCCCCGGCTCTCTCCAGGCAGAAGTCAACTATGTGAGTTAATAACTGGTTTTAAAGGCCTTCCAGGATATGTATGTGGAAAAATATGGTCATGGAGCAATGTGAAGAAGAGAAGGAATTACAACTGCAAAGAATAGCTTTCTGAAGTTGTGCCTAATACATCTGCACAGTCAGAGTAAAATTTTGGTCCCACTGACCTCAAGTAGAATTTTGTCACAGATTTAGCTCTTATTTTATTAAAATAATTGTTGAGTGAAAATAAAAGTAAAACCAAAAAAGTTAGATAAAAGGAGAAGTTTTTTAATAATAAGATTAAGAGGTGGGAACAAAAAGAGGAAAAGTTAATCAGATTACATCACACAAGGTGAGGATGGGCACATCACATTGTTAACACCACAAACCGTTTAGCAGTTCAGAAGAACACATGTAGATTTCTATTAAATAATTCAGTCTGATCATCACTTTCTCTTCAGGCTAGTGAGTTCTTTTTCAATAGGAATAAAGTCAGTTAGACTGAAATGTCTGGCCTCTTCTTGCTCATATACTATATTTTATATTCACTTCTTATTTATAAAGGACAGTTAAGGCTAATATTTGTAGGACAAGAGTGATCTTTAGTTTTTTCTCTGTACTATTTCAGTTACCTTACTTCCATCTGTTATTTGTTTTGTTTCTTTAAGGTTTACTAAAAGACAGTTTGCAACTTGAATTATGCAAGAGGCTTATTGAAGACAAGATCACAATTTCATCTCTCCCTGGACATGTTTGAACTGTGACATGAAATAAAATCACCCTGAAACCTTCCTTATTTCCATATCATCCAGAGAGAAGAGGTAAGGAATAACAAAGGATGTCTCTGTCTTGAACACTACAGTTTGCACAATAATCTGGTGTCTGTATGTTGGAATATGAAACACCTGAAACACTTTGCCAGGGAGAAATAAAAAGGCAGGTGTGCTTAAGGAAGGGTGTGTCCAATGTCGTCATTAAAATGCATGCCTGCTGAACGGCTGAATTTTGAGCTCGGGCATGATACCATGTCTAGACCAGGATTCACAGGCAGAAAGGCCTTCAGGGGGGAATACTTTCAAGCTTGTGCTGTCTTCATGTGTTGCATGTTGATTTGCAGCAACTGAGCACTCTTTTGACCTGTCACACCATATTGCCACTGATCAGGCAGCATGTCTGTGAAGAGAATGGTAGAAAGATAGAATCATAGAACTACCCAAGTTGAAAGAGAACCAAAAGGCTCATCGAGTCCAACTCCTGTCCCTACACAGGACAATCTGGACATTCACACCATGTGTCTGAGGGCATTGTCCAAATGCTTCTTGAATGCTGGCAGACTGGGTGCCCTGACTGCTTCCCTGGGGAGCTGTTCCAGTGCTCCACCACCCGCTGGGTGAAGAACCTTTAATAAAAGCTGTATTCGTTGTTAGAATTTTGCCATACTAACTTTCCTGCTACAAAGAAGTTTCTTCAAGGCAATTTTTATCTGTTTATTTTTTTATCAGATAGTAAAATTAATTAGCTTTATTAAAGAGTGAGCAATCTGATACTCAAGAAAATACAGCAGAGTAGCAGGATTCCAAAAATATGCCTGACACCTGGTATCCCTTTTTATAAGTTCTTTCTTACAAAACATAGCTGCAGCTGTAAACTACATTTGTTTCTGTAGGCAAAATTGATGTAACACTTTTCTCTGTTTATCTAAAGTATTTGCAGTTCTTGACTCATTAATTAACACATTGATTGGAATATCCATAAACTGAGCAAAGACTCAAATTACTTGAATCATTTTGATTTGAAATAGCTTTCTGTATTTCCTACCTATCCAAATATTTACTGTGTTTCCACAGGCAGTCATTTTAAATTCCACTTTCTAGAGAAGAATCTCATGGGTGCTTTCATATTGGCTGAATCCATAGTCTAAGACTAGGCTTAGAATGGAAAAAAATCTCAACATTAAATAATTGGTTATGACAAAGAACTTCACAAATGTGTTTGTTTGCCCAGACAGCCAATATAGCAATGGTGCAGTTAACAACAAGACTACTTTTGGACTAATGAGCTGATATTGAATAAGTCACTAGGTCATTGATGAATAATGTATAGCATGCTCTATAAGACCATTCCTTTTAAACCATTTACTATCACAACCACAAGGAATGATTCTAACATGCAGTCCAGTTAGCTCTTAGATTATGTTTACAATGTGCATTCAAAATGTTTTGACTCATTAATAATTCAGTTACCTGGATCATAAATTTTCCACAAACAAATATCTGAGTACACTCACTTTTTCTTGTTTAGATATGACAGAGAACAATATGTATATCCTAACCACATTAAAACGTGCATACTTCTTATCCACTACTGCAGAACATGTCTCAAAATGCAAGAGTAGCTATAACTTTCTTTTTTTTTAGGAACAATCAGGAATAAATGAGTTGAATTGAATTCTTCATACTCATTTGGTGCAAATATAGTCCTGTTGCAGGCCTCTGCAATCCTGCCTGTTCATACTATATTTTATTCATTGTTTTGTCATTATTATCCCAACGATGAAGAAAACATGAAGCTTGACAGTTCAACAATTGCAGCACTGTTTACTCACATTGTGAAGTTGCCACTTGAAAGCAGGAGTTCAAGTCCTTTCTTGGCAGTAGATTTGTAGTTCATTGTCAAAAAAGTAAGGAGTGTTGTGAGTAGTACCAAATCATAAGCTCATTCTAATTCAGTTGTTAACCTCTCTGATGCTGCTGCCCTTGAGCTGACTTTGGTGTGGCCTTTGTTTAGCAGACTAAGTTCCTTATGCAGTCAAGAGACAGAAATATGCTTAGTAAAATTGACTTAAAGTAGGCTTCTATAAATTAGGACAACACTGAAATGATACCACAAATATATTTGTGTATACTCATATTTGTGTATATTTGTGGTATACTCATACAAAGCCATCTTTATGTATTTTTTTAAACATGAAATTATGCTACAAAATATCCCCTTTATTCAAATGATTTCTTCAGAAACTTATCTTTAATAGGTAACAAACCATTTGATTCTATGCAATGCTCTGAAAAAAACCAGACCATGATAGCAAAAAAATAATAGCAATTTTGAGGTTCAAATTAGTCTATATTTGATTGAAACAAGAACTCTTTTAGTTGGATAATAAAATGGAAACATATTGTTATATACCTCCTAGTACTACACCATTCCTCTACTTCTTTTCTCCAACTGCCTTATCACTCCCTTTTTGTAAATTACTCATACATTGGGGATGTATTCTACTCAGTCACCTTGGCAACAAGAGTTATTCCCTTATGGAACATACTGTATTTTCATATTTTTTATAATAATAATAATACATAGCTATTATTATCTGAAAGCAGCAAGAGAAGTGGTGTCTTTGTCCCTGAAGTTTTCAAGTCGTTATCAGAACTAGATGATAACTCTCAAAGACTGTTACCTTCTTTTTTTCCTTACACTTATTTTTATTGCTTTATTTAGAAAGTTCTTAAAACAATTTAAATATAGATCCCAATTCAAACCAAGAAATAAATGGTTAGTGACAGTTTTAAATGGCAATTAGGTGTTTGAATCCAAAAAAGTAGTCTTGCATCTTGCTCATCTCTCCTCAATTAGAAGTTAGTAAGTTCTTGTACTAAATGTTGGTGTACATATGCGATTTTTCATTGTTGAAACTAATCAGGATTCAAATGCTCACTGTGTGTATCTCTTACAAATTGATCGGTGTCCCTGTTCTCTTGGAGCTATGGGAGCTGCCGCTCTTTTTTGGTTCCCATTGCTTGTCTCACACCTGCACACTGCATTAACATTCACCTGCGGGCTCCCCCTCTTTCTTTGAAGGCCCACCTTGCCTCCTGCTTGATCCTTTCCAGAGGAGAGATCTCAGCTCTCTAATTACTGCGTGTATGAAGGTGGACCATGAATGAACCTGGAACATAATCAGACATTTGCTGGGGAAATAGCTGTGGTAGTTTAATGAGAGGCTTATAGCTGTTTGTTACCATTTCACCCTTCAGTTTTCAGTTGCTGCTTTGCAGCTGAGACCTGTGAACTGACCATGTGGACACTAGCAGTTCAGTGCTAAGTGAAAGAGATCATTTTAAATTACTCCTGACATCATGGTTTCCAAAACCCCTGTTGATAAAGACTTTCCTTCTGAGCAGCTTTCCTTTGGCTCCATATGTAGCACCTTGGCTACACTGGATCTTGTTGAGATTCCTGCCAGGGTGTATGCAATATGTGTATGAAAGAATTTGGGAAGTCTAGAAATGAGCTGCCTGACGTTAGATATTGCAATACTCAGCATAACCACGTTTAAATTACTTGTCTCGTATGTTCCTGACAGAATGCAGCACATGTACACACGTGCTTTCAAATGAAAGCATACATTACACAGCCCCTACAATGCATCGGTCTTGGGATGGGAAAATATCTTAAGAGTATCCAGAAATGTGTCACCATTGCCAAGATCAAACATGAATTCCTCTCTACTTATAAGTATTTTAATTTGGAAAGAAAACAAAACCAAAACATTAATACTGTCTAGGCCAGGGGTGTCAAACTGATGGTTCCTGCTGTTCTCCTGCTCCTGCAGCATAACGTGTGTAACACACGCTGCACACGACTAGTGTGCCGGCAGGAGCATAGGGGCAAGGAGCTGAGGGCTGCCACCGGGTAGAAACAAGATGCTGGGCTGAATAAAACAAGGTGGAGGTCCAGATTTGGGCTGTGGACTGTGAGTTTGACACCCCTGATCTAGACAAACTATATGGATAAGGGCCCTCAGTCATTAGGGGTGAGGAAAGAAAAGATTCCTAAATGACAAACCATTTCTAGACTCTTGGACCCTCAGTCTGTTGCCCCACTTTTAGCACAGGAACAAGGTTCTCATCTTCTGTGCCAAGAATTAGAGCTATCTATCTCACCAATGATGTCAGGTCGCCCGCTCCTTTTTTTCAGTTAGAACCAATCATGGAGTGCTACCTCCTGCTTGAAATCCAGAAAGTGCTACATCTAATAAGACTGTAACAGGCCTGCAAGGGCAGAAGAGATGGAAAGAATGATACATACCCACACAATTCAAAAGAAAAGGAAAGAAAGGGAAAAACAGAAAAACCAGTAAAAATTTCCTATTCCACTTATGCCGATCTTTTCTTTCTTGCCTTTTATAAAATAATTTTATTGCATGAAGAATAAATAATTGATTACATACTGCTAACAAAAATAAGCTGCAGTGTTTGAAACAACTAAACTAATATTAAATGTACTTAAAACAGAATTAACAGAATATAACAAGATCATAGAGAATATAAAACTGCAGCATTTTATTCATATTGCAGAACTGCCATATATAATTCGGTAATTTTAGCCTTCTTTGATCATCAGAGGATGAAGATTTATCTATCATAAAGGCTAATTACTGTTATCGTCTTTCATAGACAGTAGTCTCTATAGGCCTTGCTTGTACTTTTTGATAGAAAGGAGAGGGCCAGCGTGTAATGATTTCAGACCTGTCTCATCAAAGAGCCAGTGGGGCACTATGCTTAATGTATTCACTTCTGAAGAGACAGTGGGAGCACTGCCATCTGCTTTACACCAGAAAAATCCAACAAGAAAGCTCTGTTAAAATGAAGACATCTTACAGCTCATTGGAGATACGGACCCAAACTTGTGAGCATTTCAGATGAAAAAAGTTAGAGAGGAGAAAGAAAAGGAAGTTATGGATCTTGCAATTGCCTCACCTTATCAGAATTTGTCTCTCATCAACCTTCATGACCTCCCTGCAAGTATGCTACAAAGGGCTAGGAAGATGCTCAGAGGGCTGGAGCACCTCTGCTCTGGGGACAGGCTGAGAGAGTTGGGGTTGTTCAGCCTGGAGAATGGAAGGCTCCAGGGAGACCTTACAGCGACCTTCCAGTACCTGAAGGGATACAAGAAAGCTGGCGAGGGACTTTTTACAAGGGTAAATAGGACGAGGGGGAACAGCTTTAAATGGGAAGGGGGAAGATTTGGATTAGACATTAGGAAGAAATTGTTTGCTATGAGGGTGGTGAGACACTGGCACAGGTTGCCCAGGGAAGCTGTGGATGGCCCCTCCCTGGAAGTGTCCAAGGCCAGGTTGGATGGGGCCTTGAGCAGCCTGGGCTGGTGGGAGGTGTTCCTGCCCATGGCAGGGGGATGGAACTGGATGGGCTTTAAAGTCCCTTCCAACCCAAATCATTCTGTGATTCTATGATTCTAACTAACAGCAACATCCTCAGCTTGGGAGTTTGATGCTATGAGCATGCTGCTTGAAAAAAAAAAGGGGGGGGGAGGGGCAGGAGGGGAAAAGCAAGATGTTTGGAAAGTGTGGAGCATTTAGTTGCAAAATCAAACAACCTCTTTCTCTTATTAAATATAGCCAGAATTCAGGATGTCATTGGTTTTAAATCTTGCAGACAAAAAGAAATGAGTGAAAAAAACAAGCTAAACTAAGCTGTTAAAACAAAACATTAAAATACTCTAAAAAGTAGTTTCTCAAACCTAAATTACCTTTAATTCCTAAAGAAATTAAGTAACTCATTTCATCTTGTTTGGGTTATTTAATTATCTGATAGAAATAAAAAAGCAGGGAGCAAGGCTAGATCAAAGAAAAGAAAGATTGGCTTTTTGTCTCACAGTGAGGCATACAGCTTAGTTGTTAACAATAAAATGCTATAAGCCATATGTTTCATGTGGTTTTCTTTTAAGCTTGAAATTAGAATGTGCTAATTAGAGTGTGGGCCACATATAAAAATACAGCACGCTATTGCAATTGTGCCTGTATGAAGACTACAGTGTTGATGAGTAGAAGACTAGTACTATAATTATCTTACAATCCAAGAAGCAATTCACCTCAGCAATTTTTGAACATGTCAAGAGCCTGGTTCACAAATCAGTTAATTGCTTTTTATGCACACTTGGTGCTGCAATTTACTGTATATGAGAAAAGTGACTTGTGTACCAATATCATATAATTCACCTCACATTCACCAGCCTTCCAAATCATAGGATGGTAAGTAACAACTCTCTGTTTCAGCAAAATATTCTTGTCAGTTTGAAGACTGTTCCCACAAACTGCATTTTACTTCAATCATTATAGGATCATAACTCATGTTTACTTTTCAGGAAAAAAAAGACAAAAAAAAAAAAAGAAAAAAAAGGAAGCAGAGATATCATAAGGAAGAGAAAATTCAATAAAATAAAAACCATTTTCTAACATGCTTTTTTGCATGTTCTGTGAAACAACAAAATTATACTCATTATAGAATACGTATTAGACTCTTGCTTTCAGACAGTCAGATGCCATCGTGTGAAATGTAGTGGTCGACAGACCCATCTGGGAACTTTGCACCAGAATGCTGATGAAAAATTGACATTTCTGTGAAAGAGGACATATTTTAAGGAAAAAAAAATAAATATTTGGGAATTGGTCTTGCTTCACATTGGGTAAATCTCAGATTTTTTTTGCCAACCCAGAGAGGAATGTTTCTTAGTTCTATTTGATGCGTAACCAATATACTGCAAAACTATATTTCATCCCAAATCTGCTGAATATTACAAATTTCCAGTCACTTAGGTTTTTGAGAAAGTCTTAGTTTGCAAAATCTTTCCCTTTACAGTCATTGTCTGCCTGAGCTTAACTTGTACAAGTTCCAACTTCAAGAGGATTTTTCATGATTTTAGTCAAATAGATTGACTAATAAATAGGGTGATTTTAAATTCACATCTTTATGTTTTATTCATTTATTTGCATTATTTATTTGCATTAGAAACAACATAAGTACAATGACAGATCTTTTTCTAAGGGTCAATCATTTCTTATAACTGTAAGAGATTAAATTATGAGATCAGTTTACATCATATTTGAGATGTATCTATCTTATCTTACTTGTAGGATAAACTGCTTTGTTGGTTATACGTTGTAACGTGAAGTTGTGTTTGGGAAAATTAAGGATACGTAGGTATCTCCAGCCTCCTAAAGAAAGCTACACTAACAAATAAACAAAGCTTTAACACAGGCAAAACACCTTTGTTTGCATTCACGGACCTTGGATGCCCTTCTGTTAGTAACCATCAGCAAACACCATCTTGCTGTGTTTTCAACTAATAAATTCTGTGTGGGGCCTTCACTACATGGGAATTTGATATATAGGGAAAAGTTTTTCACCTCCATTAAACAGGGATATTACATTGACAATTACACTGGTAGTTTGCTGGTCAAACTTTATCTGCTCAACAGCTGCCTGCTAACCACAATTTCTGAGTCAGCAAACAAGCACATTGTTTTCACCTGTACATAGAGGAAAATATAATTTTAACAGATTCTGGGGTACCTTCTCATTATTTTTTTTCTGCTCATTTCTTGGTACCCAGTCTCATCCTTGCCAGCATGTTTAATTTGCTTTTGCTGCTTAATGATACATAGACATTTCAAGTTAGAACAACTGATAGGTTTAGCCATATTCAAATGACTTTTTTTGGTGGGACTTTGTCAACTTTAGACTATTTTTTCTTTAGTTTTCCTGTCTTATAAATAAGAATTTCATTTATATCTAGCCTCAGAAGAACAGTGAGGGGTTTGCAGTTCTTGCATCTAATATAGCTGGTTTCTGTTGCTACAAGACTTCAAAAGCTGTCTTAATCCTATCCCTCCCTCCTGTTTAGCTTCTACATCATATTTACATATTCTTAAACAAAATTGTATATATAAATAATATAAAGAAATGTAAATTAGCCACATGGGTATCCTTTTAGCATTTTTTGAGGGAAACAATCGTATGATTGCAATGACTTATGTTTATAGTATCTAAGATTACATTCTAAAGTACAACCAAAGTTGTATACAGCCCTGCTTCTGGCTCTGTATTTCTCCCAACACTACCTGTATTAATTTTGTGTTAAATGACCTGTCATATACCTATGCTTTATTTTTATAGCCTTATTTTTCTTAGCAAGTATAATTTTATTCTTTCTAGACCTTGTTCCCCTTTAGTGAGGCAGGATTTAGATAGCTTTTGTCCAGCTGTGGTTTTAAATAAAATATTTATACATATTATAGTAAGCGTCCACACGTGTCAAATAGCAATAGATAAAATGGGGTACTAACGGCTATCAAGGAAGAAGAAAACTCCTACGAAAACAACTGAATATGTCATCCCCGTTTGTTTAACAAGTTGAGTGGACAGCAGCCAAATGAATGAAAAGAGAGACTGTCTAAAAGGAGGATAATCCTTAAATGATCTAATGCTGCAGGAAATATAGTTAGTGCTTTTGTTAGTTAGTTAGTTAGTTAGTTAGTTAGTTAGTTAGTTAGTGTTTTGCTAGTTAACCTGCTTTTGCAGAACACCACAAAGAACTAATTTAAAAAGCTACAGTTCAGGTATGACTGTCAATATTTGTCGTAATTAACAGCCGTGATTATGTTCCACCTCTTTATCACAAGCCTATGAGATATTTTTGATAGTACTTCTAAAATATTTCCCTTTTTCACTTTATATCCTATATTTAATGTCCTTGCATTTCCTTGATGTACACTTTTCATCTATGCAGAAAAGTTATTATTCATTCTATGTTAGTGTTATTTACAGACTTGCTTGACCATCATGTTAGAACAGATGTATAATTTGTATTTCACTGCTTCATAATATATAACGGTTTTCATTTAGCTGTTTGCTTGGTTTTCTGATTTTGCTTAATCAAAAGCAGGGGAAAAGCCCATTAAGAAAGACTCCTGTAGACGGTGATCTCAATCAAATACAATCAAACTCATGTACACATTTCTGAAACGCGATCCTATGAAACATGTTGAACTGTACCACTTAGCCAATACTTAAACCATCACATCATCCATTCTTGCAAGCTACTATAACTTAGCCTGAAATTATTAATTGCCAGCTCTTTGCATTTTGCTCACTCTGAATCAGAAGGTAGACATGAAATGGAACAACTTCAGTGAGATGACAGACTTACAAATCTCCTGCTTTATCTCTGAGTAATATATCATCACTAACAGATCTGTGCCTCATTATTTTGGCACAGCATAGGAAGCAGGGCAATGCAATATTAAGCAACACTGCACAATGTTATCACTGCACATGGACAAAGACTATGTTATTTTAACACGTTTCTGCGGATTGCAGTGCCAAGTGTATAGGCAGCTTAATATGTTTTTCCTTGCCTGTGTTTTTGGGTGAACAAAGAAAGGTGAATTTTGTCACTGTGTATTTATTATTATCTTTATGTTTGTTTCAACGTAATTCCATTGTTTGCTTGATTCTGGTTAGCACATAACCTTATTCTTTGAAATGCTAATTGTTAAGACAAAGTTTACTGAAGCTGCTGAATAATGACATATCATTATTTTCGGGTCTTTCTTTGAATGAGGCACAACTGCACAGACATTTACAAACACAATTTTTTTAGTAGGGCTCTTGACACTGTCCTTGATACATGTAAATGAATTAGATTAGATTCTTTGCCTTTGAAGAATCCATCTTTTGCTCTCTCCAAATATGGGTGCCTCATGTAACCTTACTAGAAGGTCTGAGCAACAAATATGGCTTGAATCTGCATTTGAAGCGCTAGAAGAAAAAGGTGGACATGGCCTATTTTATCTATCCATCACAGAACTGATGGATGATGTTGGCCTTCTTAGCTGAGCATTCACATTTCCTCAGGAACTTCAAAGGATTGCAAAGGCAGAGTATATTACTCTGAGAAAATACTTTGTTAAGAGTATGTAATCATCCCTATTTGCTTCCTAGACATTATCTGCCAATCTCAAACAACAAAGATCATGTCAACAACCACAGTCAACTGTGTTTCCAGGAATGGGTTGTCTACTAAGTTGTGCTGTAGACAGCTGAAAATATCTCTTGTCAATATTTTGCGGACAACAGTCACCTGAGAGAAATCTTTATAATTACAACACTTTCTCTCTCTTTTTCTTTTTTTTTTCTTTTGAGCTATTTTGCTTGTAATTAGGAAATACTGGAATTCGCAATTTGTATTTTGCAGACAGGCACTCCAGCATAGTAAGGTTATATTGTCTTATCAGAGTTTCACATCTGTCTGCGAATGTATTCTGTTGGAACGGTATTATTCACTCCCTTCTCTCTTGCAAATAAAAATGATAAAAAGGTTATTTCTAATTGGTGGCAATTTCACAGAGGTCAAGGCATTTTACTTTACAAGATTTATAAGTGAAGTCAGCTGATACTCACACTACCAGTGATGGATACTTCTTTCCTAAGCAACTCATTTCTTTATACTGTATATAACACTGTCATCAGTCTTGTACAGAAGACAGTCCTGAAGGTTCTACTGAAAATCTGTATCTCAAGCCTAAACATAGTTTTAATTCAACATCTCATGCCCACAGACAAATAAATGTGTTCTAAGTGGGTTAGAAGTTGGTTTGGTTTGATACAATTTCCATACAGAAAATCTGCTTCTTATCCAGAGATCAGGAGTCAGTCAATATTTTTTTTAACTAGCATTTTCAGTTGTAAAATAATGTAAATGAGCAACATGATAAAATCTGTAGAAGTTCATGTAAACACTAGAGCTGTCCTGCCTACAGGAGGTCCCTGACTGCCATCCTCAGGACAAACCCAACTGAGTCTAGGACTGCAGACTGGATGGGAAAACCAGACTGACTGACCACTACCTGAGGCTTAATGAACACATGGCCTTCTGTATCAAAGTTCCTGCCCTACCTGATCTGAAGCAATCCTCAGAAAAATCCCCTAGACATTAGACTGTTTTGAATGACTATTCCACTTGCTGAAGAAATTTCAATTTGCTTAAATTTTTTAACAGTGACATATTACCTCTGTCTATCAGTATGACTGATTTTAGTTAAATGGCTATTGCCCTGGCTGCTGTCATACATTTTTCCACAAACTATATTTTTTTTCCTGACATGATTTTTTAACTTTGCCAATTTCTAGATCAACTACATTTAAACCATTCTAAACAATATTTGTCCAATATTAAAAAAGTATGTACATTTAAGTTATTCAAGGTATCTCCTGAGATAACCTAATGAAACACCTTCAACTTTCTTATGCATAATCTAAAATTCCATTATTTCAATAGCAACAACAAGAACCAATTATTTCCTTTATTTTTGCAATCTTTTGCAAATATTGTAAGCTGAGACTAGAGACTGCTGTAATGTATATTCCATCCTCTTCAAATGACCTCAGTTCTTTCACTTGTTATGAACAGGTCGTGCTTTTTAAATGCCCAATCACTTCTGTTGCTGATCATGCATATGAAAGAAGAATCGGCACAGAATACATAAGTATAGCCAGGAAGTTAGAAGTTGAATAACATTAATAATAGAAAAAAATGCACTGAAAAAACGAGTCAATTGTTAAGCTAATTAAAAGTAATGGTATTGCAACAGAGAAAAATTGTGTACTGTCTCAATATTAACTGGTTGTGTTGAAAGCAAAATGGAAAATAAGTTTATATTACTTTAAATGGTCTATGTGTCAATGAAATTGTCTTTACATACATCCAAAACAAAGTATGTTATAGAAATTATCTGTAGAGATGTGATTTTTTCCTTGTGAGTGTATAGTTACCTATAAATATCCTAGAGAGAAGTCTGAAGCAAAATTTACAGGGATCAACAAAGAATTCTGCTCTAAAGCTGTATATAGAGACTACAATGTGAGAATAAGACTTTTCCAGTAATTATTCTCTTGATGGTCTTATTAAAAAGAAAACATGGAAAATGAAATCATGGTAGTTTCTGTGGAAATGGAACTAGTACCACAGATAATAAGTGTATAGGAATATCCTGCATCAGTTCATCATGAACTTCTCAAAAAACATTGTTAAAACTTTCTTTATGTATTAAAACACAATGTCTCTACATTTACAGAATAAAAACCTAAACCGGGATGAAATAGTGGGAGTCTGTTTTTCAGATGCCTTGGAAAAATGCCAGTAAACTGGCAGTTGTATTACATAAACAGATGTTTGATTGTATGATTACTTCAAAACAGTAAAATCTTAAAATACATTAAAGAATCAGAATATGTCACATTAGCCAAGAAAAGCGCATAACTCCAGAGGAGACATGGGATAAAAGAAGTTCACCATGGACGTTATTTTACTTTATTTCAACTTTATTCTGGTACTTCAGAAAGTCTGAATTCTGCTATCTGGGCAGCACACCTAACATAGAGGTCCCCAATGACTACTCTAAATAACAAAATTAACTAGTTAGCCTTAAAGTGTAATAAATCAAATAGAGGAGGACTAAACAAAAAAGATTAATCTTATCTGTGAAGACATACAGGCAACAAAAGGAATAGTCAACCAGTACCTAAGTTGACTTACTGTTTCTTATACAAAATGGCTCTGTAGGTACATTTATCTCTTCTGTGACTCATAACAAATGTATCTTACTATTTTACAAGATATTTACCATTTGAGTATTTTTGAAATACCTTCTGTTGACAACAATCCCGATTGGTTTCCATGAAATTCTATATTTCTTTTCAGCAGAAAAAGTGTGAGCTATCCCTGATGCCAATCATTAGCATCCAAAATGTTGAGAAAAAACATTTCTGTGTGTTAGAGGTAAAAATAAAAAGAAGTATATAAGATAAGAAGAAAAGTAGCAGACAGCTATATACACAAAAGGTCAAAAAACTGAATTCTTTGTGGTGTGACACAAGTACCGAATGACATTTTAGTGTCTATTTGAGCTAGAAAGAAAGAAAAAGAAGCAATTGGATTTTTTTTTGTGTCCGAGGAAATCTTTACCAAAACTCAAAATAGTTAGATATCATGAGTTGAAAGAAGCTTACTTTCTTTGAGGGGAATACATATAACTACGGGATAAGAATGATAATCCTGTTTCAGAGAGCAGGTAAATATAACAAAATTCCAGTTAATTTCCATTAAAAAATGATGAATTTCACATTTCCCTGCAAAAACTTGTGTTCTGAACTCTACGGCCTTTACAACAGCCATAGCAATGATTTCCTTGAGAACTATGGAGGCCTTGATTTCAGGCAACTGAGGACATCGTGCCTGAATGCTGGGACTCCTGAGGCCTTCTTCTTCCTGTCAGCCCACTGGGATGCCAGCTGGCAGCAATGCAGAATGCTTTTGCAAGATGCCCACTTCCTTGTGGAAATTTACCCAATGTAGCAGGTTCCAGGAGAACCAGAGGGCTGACAATTCTTGAATAGTCTGCCAGTGGGATTTGGGGACTGCTTGTCAAGTGAAGGAGAAATCCTCATACCTTCTAACATATAACTTGTCGGTTTATTAAAAAAAAAGCCTGTAATGTGCCTGTTTGTGATAGCAGAGGATTATCTCTTTGCAGGTATGTTTTCTGCTCCTACTGGCTGTATAGGTTGGGCTTCACATTGCATGTTTCACAGCCATTGAAGCCTATTTCAACTGTCATGGAACATAAGTCACATATTCATAATACCTTCAGAGACCTCCAGACTTTGGGGGCCATGCTAAGAATGAGTGTGAACACACAGAAACTTAAACTGCAATTTATGTAAAACAGTTCAGAGCTAAAACACAAAGACGGTAACACTCAGTTAATCTGACAATTTCAATCTGACCAGGACAAAACAGTTTATGAAATTTCTAGCTTCATTTCAGTTAACTTTTCTACGGAGAATGTACCTCACTCGTACTTTGCGCAAGACACATCCCCTTGCATTTTACATATCATCTCTCACGGTTTAGTAATCTGAATTTAAGGAAGTATCTGTATCTAAACTAGTCTCTTTATCATCTATGTCTACTGTTCAGGGTAGATAATCTATTAAAACAAAAATATCTATACCTGTAGCCCTGACAAAAGCCAATATACCACAAAACCAAGCACTGCTGAAGTTGAAGTGCAGGCTCCATTCAGTCAGCTGGAGTTCAAGTATTAGATAAAATAGAGTCAGAATTTTCCTTTACATTTACTGAACCATATTTCTTTGTGTACCAGTCTACTTTGCAATATTGCTTGTGTTAAAGCAGATTTCCTAAAACAAACTAAGAAACAAATAAACCCCAGTAAACTTAACTGATTGATAGGTATCTAGGTCACAAAGCAGCAAATTGTGTATGTAAAAGAATTCCACTAAATACAAAGTACTAAATTCAAGTCCCACGTCACATATGTAGACAGCTGAACTTATGTTATTTGAGTATGCAGTGATGCAGGCATGAAATAAATATACTTGTGCATAAAATACATTCAATTTTTATGCTGAATCTTAAGCACATTTAGTTAGAATATTTAATTAATCATGAAGTATTGATTTATTTCTGTTTTTGTTTTCTCTGGTTTGCAAATATCAATAGCAATTCAACCCAACAATATTTTCCGTTATACTAATAATTTGATAATATTTATTTGATAATTTGATAATCTAATCTGAAGATATTTCCCACGTTAACAGTATTTCCACCATGTTATAAACATGCAGAAGTGTACAGAACCGTGAAACTAAATGGCATGTATAGTTCTGTAATAAAATAGTACATTTGTGAAGGGGATTGATTTAGCTTCTACGTGGAACATTTCTCAACTTTAAAAATCCTTATCCATATTAATGCAAGGTGGGTTTTTTTCATTATTGCTTTGAATTGTAAAGTAGTTTAAAATGAGAAAATGACTCAGATATTCCCACTTGTGCTACATTATCTGCTGTGGGATGGAGAAGGAGTTGATAATGAATATATATATATATAAATATATAAAAATGTGGAGGTTTTTACGTGGGATTTACATAGAGCACAGGCCTAGTGCCTAAGGCTGAATTTCACCAATAGCATGGATGGTAGAACTAAGTATGTGAAAGCAGCAATTCCTTTGAATAATTGATGGATTCTTTGAGGTTTTGTTATTGAATCTGTTTATTGGTGGGTGGGAAGATCCTGCATTTTTCTTCCCTCACTACAGAGAGGTGCTTTGGAAAGATGCATTGATCTATCTGCGGAGATGAAGTTAGCCAGTTGAAATAGGCTCAGTTTTGTTTTGTTTTTTTTTTACACACATATACCCCCAAACCCATTCTCCAAGAAGAGCAGTCAATCTAAATAATTGTTTTATTGGATTTCTTTTAGTCACACCAAGTTACTTAAAAGAGAAAGAGGAAAAGAAAATAATAAAATATATCAACTTTTTTAAAGTTGAATTGTTTCATATAAAATATTTTGTTTCAACTGATACCTAAATATCACATTCTTAAAGTTAAATGTTTCTTGAACTTTTTTTTCCAAGAATAAAACATTTTATTCTTCCCAAAGCAATTCCCTTTCACAGTAAATGGGAGGATAAAATTAGTTCCTTATTGTCCAAAGCTATTTTCCTAACTCTTTTGTTGTTGCTCAACCACTAAAGAAACAAGAACAAAAAATTATTTTTTCCTCACAGTTTCATTTCTTAATCCTTTTCTGTTCCAGTCTGATGTTGAAATTTTCTTTTGATGCAACACAATCTGTGGCATCACCTCTTTGGTGTTTTAGTAGTATGATTTTCAGAGTGCAGAACTGGCTACATATTTTAAAGAAGCAGCTCTTCATAATCTTTCTACCTAGGGTTTCTTGAACTGTGCATTTGTGGTCAACTTGATTTGTTTATAAGCTTCACCATTATCAATACTCAGAACATACCAATACACATACAGAAGAAATTAACATTTTTATTTACTTGTTAGGAAGATGCTAATGCTTTCATAAAAAAAGAAAAAAGCTTCATTTTGAATATTTCCTTGGCTTTTGCCATCCACTTGGCAACTGTTTCATCTCTCTCATAGAGAGACTCTCAGCAACTGCAGCAAATAGGAAAAGGTGCCACTCTTGGATTTGAACTCCTTGGAGGAGATAGAAAAGATGAAGAAATACTGAGAGTCATTTGTCACTTACATATTCCCAAAATCATAGAATAACAGAAGCATGGAACAGTTTGTGTTGGAAGGGACTTTTAAAGATCATCTAGTTCAATGTCCCTGCTTTGGGGGGATTTGTTATTAAATGTTCCAATAAATAAAACCAACCAAACCATATACGTGACAGAGATAACATGAACCACAGGTAAAGACATCCAAATCGGACACTGTAGTTGTCTGAGTCAAGAGAGGATCAAAACTGCCTCTTCCTCAGAAGGATCAAAAGACATAGAAAGAACAACAAAAAGTCAGCAACTTGCTTAGCCACCAACGGGCCACCAGAACTCACAGAGATTATCAGTTGGGTAAGGATCAGACACAAGTATCAAAGAACTAAGAAAACATCCTATGAAAGACCTGTGACCTGTAAAGGGACCCTATCTTAACTGGAGTGCACATACATCCAAATTCTTCATGTCACGTACTTTGTGCATAATGTAAGACAGAACTTAAAAAGGGAGAGTTGTTGTGCTCTAAGGCTCAAAAGGAACACCAGAGCCACGACCATCAGTATCTTCTTGCTGGAGTTCCAACAGTGGTAAGGTTACCTCATGAAATATTGGTAACATTTCTGAGACTTTGAACCGAGTCTATCAAGCATTCATATGTTCAGAAGTCTTGTGCAAACACAGGAAAACTTGCCTGCAGGTTCCACTGTTCCCTTGCTGATGCATGTAGTTGCTTTATATGTTGTACTGTAGTTTGGGATTGATTTAAGAACTTTGTTTTCTTTATTCTGACACCAGTGCTAGGTACAATGGAGCACAGTTGAAGTTTTATAGGGAAGATCCAGGAGCTACTGAGGTAACAGTAGCCAGGAGGGAAACACCTCAAAATAATTAAGGGGTGTTCCTCTAAGAAGGTGACATGGCTAACAGCCCATCTCAAGTGCCTCTACACCAATGCATACAGCACAGGTGACAAACAGGAGGAGCTGGAAGAGATGGTACAGTTATGTTGGGTTGATGGTTGAACTTTTTCAACAATGATTTTATGATTCTATTCTATGATTCTAAGAAAGAAGCTCTAACTTTTTATTTTTAAAACATCATAGAGAATCTCTGCTAAAACATACAGACTGCTGCTTCTGAAATTACAGATATGACCTTTTGATAGCCTCTACGCTTAAGCATGTCAGTCACCATGCAATATTACTGTTACATTGCACTAAAGTGCAATTTACTTTGAATTTACTTTGAATTGCGTTTTAGAAATACAGGGAGTAACTCATTCCTTTGCAAAGGGCTTTCCCAAGACCTAGGCATAATTACAATTTAATAACACATGGAAATTTAGGAGGTACTCAAGCACAACCATTGAAGATAATAATATAGCCTTGCAAAGTAAATATATACTTGCTTTTGGCTTAGAGTTTGTGCTTCGCTCAGTCTTCAAGTTGACAGTTCTTTATAATATTTAATTTAAAAGTTAAATTTAAAAATAATTATCTCTCTTTTTAACTGGGTTTTTTTTCCTCATTTCAGAAAAGTAGAAATTAGCATTTTGAAAACTTCAACTCCATCTGAGTTCTCAATTAGCCCAGCAGAACTTTCTTATCCTTCTCATTATGAACATAAGTCTTATTTTTGTTTGAGGTGAGTGGACCATCCCATTGTAAATGCCCAGAAGCATCCCTGAATGATGGAACTACAGAGATACTAGATCTGCAAAATTTCACATTAAGACACACAGAGGGTGACAATTCTTGATTGGGCTAAAGGGATATAAAAAGTTTTTAAATATATATTTTTCCTAGAGGAGAAGGGACTTTGATGCAGAAAAAGGTTTGAGGCGAAAAGCTAGTGCTGCTGGAGACATGCTATACAGCATTTTACAAAAGCAACTTAATCTTGAATATTTAGGTTTTAAATGCCTTCAAGAAAATATTTTTGCAAAAGCAAGTGCCCTTCTCTGCTCCTTGGTTTGTGTAATTTCTTACAGGTTCCCGTAATGTCAGTGCAGTTGAAGTGGTAAGGAATATTTCGATACAAGATTTCTAATTTGGAAAATATACTTTCCATTTTTTTTTTTATGATATTTTCAGAATGAGACCTGTAAGGAAGAGTCCTAGATTCAGAATAATAATGTCACAACACTTGAGGTATTTGTTTTGAAGTTAGAATACATAACGATACTGCTCGTGTGGTTTGGAACAGGTGCTTGAACTTAGATCTCCCACAGTGGTGAGGGTGGATACCCCTGAATCAATATAGATTCTAGACTGTATCTATCAGCTTTCTTAATGTTCTTTCTTCCCACAGATTCCTAATGTTTTGGGGTGTTTTTTCCTCTAAAGTAGAATGAAAACTTTTGAAAACTGGGTATCTCCTAGCCAGTGCTCCTGTCCGTCTAATATCTCTTACCCCTATTGATGAAGAATTTTCATTATAATTTCTGTCTGTGGTAGTCCAGGTAAAGGGAGCTGGAACTTGAAGCAGTGCTTCCTTTATATTTGCTGGGGAAAAAAAACCCCCAAACTCGACTTTCCTGACTCCACAGCTGTCACTAAAAATAACCTAATACATAATTTTACCCGTCTCCCATTGTCCCAGGAAATAAGCACCCTCTCAGTTTTGTAACCTATTTCCTGTGATCAAAATCTGAGATATTTTTTAAAAACTATGTATATATATAATTCAACAACATTAAAGATATTATGATTTCCATATTCTTGAGACCTAATGTTCACAAGCACATCTCATGTGACAGCTTTCAACAAATCTCTTTTAAAGCCATCACTTGAAAAAATCTAAACTCTTAGAAATGGGAATTATCACCAAATATCTAGGCCAGACCAAACTAATGCAATAAAAAACAACAACAAAAGCCAACCCAAATATTAAGACCAAAAGAAAGCAGAAATTTGCTGGTTTTGATAACTTTGGAGCGGGACTAAGCATCACACTTGCAACTGGCAGAACTTTCTATCAGTTGTCATGCAGCATCAGTTGTTAAGGTGGAAAATAAAGTTCCCAAAGGAGCTAGAATAAGATACAGTAGCTAATTGTTTCAGACATGGAGACCCAAGCCATGCTACACGTATAGAAGCATTACCAGAGAAGTTTAATAACAAAATCACAAAACCAGGGCATCTCTGCTCTGGGTTTGACTCTTAAGTTCATATAATACTAATTGTTAAGTCATTAAACAATAATGAACATTACTTTCCATACTAGGAGTGTTATGGGAGCCTACAGGTTTCCTTCTGGATGTGCTCAGAAGCACTTACCACTTGATGGGGCTGAGCAGCTCAGATCTCTCACATCTAAACCCATTAACATGGAATAATGAGGTATACTTTTGACTCTTTTTCCTGTGTACTATATCATCTGGATATAGCCTGTACTCCAGTCACGGTTCTTATAAGTATTTCAGTATTTTACCCAGTGATTTTTTTATTGTAGAACAAACAAGAAGTGATCAGAGCACAAGTGAAACACAGCATTGCCCTCTTCAAACTGGACAATTCAAGCACTTCCCTACATACCTGATCTCCAGTTTCTTAAGTGTTTCTGGCTCACTGAGCATTATGGAAATTAGACAGCTCCCAGCATACCTGTACATGACTGTAGGTGAAAAGCCTGAGAAGCATTGCCTGAGAAGCAGAGCATCCCTCTGGACCAACAGAGGTAGATATTTGGAGCTCATGTGGGTGAAGAAGGGAATTGAACTCACATCTTTGCCCTCTTTCACCACTACTGCAACAGTGGGAGTGGGATAGCAAGGAGAACATCGTCCGTAAGCACTTTCTCCTCCCAAAGTGAGATTAACTAACTGATTACTTAATTAAGGAGCAGGTTGTTTTCTTTTGGAAAGGCCTGCTTGCAAAAGAAAGTTCAGGGCAGAGAATTCCTCAAACCACAATAGCTGCTCCCTGGTAGCAGCAAAGCAGCACCCAAGCCATTGAAAGAGCAGGGTACGATTTAAATCTTACTGTGCCCTCAGTTAATTATTTTGGTTTTTGCGGGAAAGTCACTGTTCTGAGATGCCTTGCATCTCTTGAATATCTCCAGAAGGGAGCACAACTCTGATTCAGGTCAGATACCAGTGCCATTTTGGTTTCAAAACACTATTTCATAGATTCAGACTGAATTACTAAATTACTTCGGAATGAAAATTGATTCTAATGCAGACTGTGCTCCAAAATCAAAGAAGCAAAACATCCACAAAAGCTATATAGAAATTCTCTCACATTGCAGACTGCCAATATGGACTAGAGACATTTAAAAAAGCATTCCTAATTCAGAGGTCTTAATAGGTGATATATTTCTCAGAAATAGTGGCTACCAGTGGCTTAATACAGAAAACTTTGCTGCTTAGATGGATCACTTTAGAAATCTTTTTAAAGAGAAACTTTATCCTTATGCAAGTATTTTCCATGAATGCATGGATATATATATTGTTTTCAGAAAATTAACATAAAATCAGAGTAGGACTATCCTCCCAAGAAGCAATTTCTTGTGAAGCAGAGACAGAAAGTGGCTACAGCTCAAATAAGAGGTACGTTCTTGTAGAAAATACAGAAAACTATTCTCATGTTCACAAATAAATTACATGAGTGTATGAAAAGCTCATGGAAAACAGATTCAGTAGTGATGATTATTTTTATGTAATACAAACATTTTTTTATTTAATCTCACTGCCACTCTTAAAATGATATATCTTCAAGTGTTTACTGTGTTATTTCCCTCTTTCTTTGAATACATTCAATTGTATTATCTGTTCTGTATCAAAGGAATTAATCTAAATCAAATATAGAAGCCAGCATTTAGTTTGACAAGTGTCAGTTTTATTTTCTTATCTCTTATCCTAGTGTCAATGCATCTTTAAATATATAAGCAAATCCATTATTCTTCACATAATAGCTTGAATTTCTATTACCACTCTGTATTACAATCAATATTCTTCAAAATTACCATCTTTGAAATGATATTTTTTAAAAATCCATTTTAGCCAGCATTTAATGGATAATACATATGAAACCTGCCGCAAAAAACCTGAGACTAATCCTATAACTTGGGAACCAGGAGGGGGGGGAGATACAAAGAGGTGGTTATAGAACATGTTCTAACCTATCACAGTGAGACAAGGTTCTATTCGATCACTTCACTCAGTATGAGTGAATGCATGTTCAAATACAGACATTTTCTTACTCTACATTGGAAATTGTTGGTGTGCAAGAGTGAATAGCAAGTACACATTTTCTTGTGAAACTGAAGAAATCCGTGACTGCAACTTTTCAATTATGGACTGAGGCTTACGGTGAAGAGATCCCAAAGATCAAGTCGTTGCTCAAAAGAACCCATCAGTAGAAGATGTGAAAGTGAAAATGACTGAGATCCTCAGCAACCTTTTAGAAAATGATCTGTGGAACTGCCTTGAACACTGGCAGCTTTGTATGCACCAATGTGTCAAGTTGTCAGGGAACTATTTTAAAGGTGGTTGTAGCTGATTTTCTTAGTTTGTTAAAAAAAAAATATTTACAGGCACGGGATTTTTTTATTGAACATTGTCTATATTTTAAAATTCATATTAACAAATTGAATATACTCAATTTGATAAGGTTTCAAAATAGCTACTTTCCCGTCACAAAAAACATGTTTACACTAAAACCCATATTTACAGTATATTGATTACATGACACACACTGTGCATTATATTGGTTACCCTATACTATACTCATATTTACAGTAATAAAATATAATTACACTAAATTCAATCAGATGCAATAAATCTCAAAAATAGGGCATTTTTATTAGGAGATTTGTAGCACTGTATACCAAATCAGAACACATATGGGACTGCTTCCAAAGTAAATTGTTGTGAATTGCCATTGGTTTGCTAGACACTTCCTAAAACTGCTTATAACTTTTGCCCTGGTTGCAGATCTGAATTGAAGTCAGTAGAGGTTTGAGTGATCAGGCCCAGTCAACATGGGCTCACCAAAGGCAGGTCCTGCCAGACCAACCTGATCTCCTTCTGTAACAAGGTTACCCGTTTAATGGACGAGGGAAAGGCTGTGGATGTGCTGTACCTGGACTTAAATAAAGCCTTTGACACCATTTCTCACAGTATCCTGCTGGAGAAACTGGCTGCCATCAGCCTGGACAGGCACAGCCTCTGCTGGGTAAAGAACTGGCTGGATGGCCAGGCCCAAAGGGTTGTGGTAAATGGAGTTAAATCCAGTTGGAGGCCGGTCACGAGTTCCCCAGGGTTCAGTGCTGGGTCCAGTCTTGTTCAACATCTTTATCAATGATCTCGACAAAGGGATTGAGTGAACCCTTAGCAAGTTTGCGGATGACACCAAGCTGTGGTGGTGTCTGCTTGAAGGAAGGGAGGCTCTGCAGAGGGATCTGGACAGGCTGGATCCATGGGCTGAGACCAACAGGATGAGGTTCAACAAGGCCAAGTGCAGAGTCCGCCATTTGGGTCCCAACAACCCCGTGCAGCGTTACAGGCTTGGGGAGGAGTGGCTGGAGAGCTGCCTGGCAGAGAAGGACCTGGGGCTGTTGGTTGACAGTGGCTGAACATGAGCCAGCAGGCTGCCCAGGCAGATGGTGGAGTCACCATCCCTGGAGGTGTTTGAAAGATGGGTAGATGAGTTTCTTAGGGACATGGTTTAGTAAGGAGACAGGTATGGTTGAACTCAATGATCTCAGAGGTCTCTTCCAGTCTTATGATTCTATGCTTCTATGAGAAATGTCTGCAGGATCATTACATTCAGCCTGGTGATAAATATTTTACTTTGTGATTAAGACTATGTCTTAGTTTAGATGAAAAAACACCCAAACAAGCAAGATATGCTATCAGAAATTATGTGATTTTAATCAGAGATTGTGCAGAAAATATAACAATTCTTTGCTACAAATGTATGTGTGTACAGAGAATTAACAACAAGTGTGACTGAGATCTTAATATGAATTGAGTTCTCTACCCAGGCTCCGGTGGTGGTGATCACTTTAAGCCACAGCTCCACTCTGGGCAGCCCTGGGGATGGCATGACCAGCTTCTCCTCTGCATCGATCCAGATGACCAGTGATCACACACACACACATACACCGGGCCACCAACACACACACACACACACAAGAAAGAAAAATAAAGAGAGAGAGGGAGAGAATATAGCAATGCAAGCAGAGATAGCAAAGAGCGGCTATCTCTATGTAGCAAGATGGCGAGAGTGGCAAGAGACCAGAAATAGCCAGCGAAAGGAATGTCCGGGCAAATGGGACACGACTTCTGCCCTGGTTTCCCCGGAAATGGCTGCCCACGCCCCTGCCAGCAAAGGAAGAAAAAATTCCCCAAAAAAGATAAACAACCTGAAAATATAACAGACTATTAAAATAAGAAAGAAAAGAATCACAGATACGCTAGGTTTACAGTTTACCCTTGAGGTTTGTTACAGGTTTTCTCCTTTATTTGACTGAGCATGCCCTGTCTGGCCATCTGTGCATTTCACAAGAAGTTTCACTGTTATTTAAGAAAAAAATAAATAAATTCAGTGAGAGGGGTTTTTGTGGGGGGCAGGAGGGGATGAGTGAAATCAGTTATTGTGGTGTTACCCTGGAGACAGAAGTATTTCTCATTACAGTCATAATATGTTGACTTTATTTTTTAATTCTTAATTTTCATAGGTGTGTTTTGGTCTTGGAAGTTCTATTTACTAGGATGTGATTCTGTCAGCTATTTTTTCTTGTTTCTTTCTACATGAGTAATTAGTGTAGTCATCTTCTTGGTTAGGACTTTGTAAGTCTTTATTTTGAGGCCATGGATGATATGATAACGGTTGCACCATACACATGGTTATTTTGACCAGTATTTTGTCCACAAATGAAATACGACTGACACATTTTGTTTTGATTTCATATTTCAAAACAAAATAGGTTAGATTTTCTAAGTAAAGTAATCTGTCCCTATGAAGCTTTCCCTCACATTAAAGAATTTTCTATGGGGTTATTTTCGCCCTGCTTCTCTTCCAAAAACAAGTCTTAAATGACGAAGTAAACCAACATTGGATTAGTTTGATGTTTTCTTAAGCAGAATTTCAACACTGAGAAAAAAGCTGAGTAAGTTAGGAACTCAAATCCATCACCTTTTAATAGGATCTAAGCTTCTGGGTAAGGAAGTTGCTTTGGAGATTGTTCTGATCTGCAGAGAAAAAATGATGGAAAAATTTTCAAAATGAGCAAATAATTGGTCAGATTGTTCCTGGTTTTCTAAAAGATTGTTCTACACCAAAAGCTTAATGATCTCAGCTCTTCTTCTGTCTTTCTGTTATCAGAAAGGGCATCTTTCTTCTTGAGAGGGGGGAAAATCACTGAATGTAAGGTCTATTATCTAACCTTTTCACACCAGCTTGCAGAGTGGGACCAACACAGCAAGGGAAGGTAAATACTTCGCACAAAGAGGTTGTCTGTAGGCATAGCTTATAGACAGGTGGGGGAGGTATGTTGTTTCCTCTTGGTATATTAGCTTCTGCTAGGACTGAGACAATGCAGCCCTGCATTTCCTCTCATAGTTTGCCACAGCAACATGAAATAACAGAGCACAGAGTAAATCAAGATCTTTTTTTGTTGTTTTTTTTCCAAGTAAAGAGAAATTGAAGCGAAATAACTTTGCCTTTAGATATATAAGAATGCAAGAATCGTCCTGAAACATAGATAGTAGAATGCCAAAGCACACTTGCTGATTTCTTCTAATCTGGATACAAAAATCCCTCATAAAAATCCCTTATCAGCATTAGGCTGTGATGTTAGAAACAGGAGTAATTGTCTCAATGTTGACAAGTTGCCTTTCTTGTTTACCTTTCCTGTGCTTTCAGGGGGAAAGGGTGATAAGCAGATTCTATCTTGTTCTTTTCAGACTACCCCAGAAGGAGACTGGGATTAAGACCCTTGGAGAGAAAAATCTATTAGAAATTCAGTGTACAGTCTGCTTTAGATAATGCAGGAGTTTGGACTGTTCCTCTCATTCCTTTCTGAATCTTTCATAACCTGGAGATAACATAATACCAACTCGATCAAAAGTTTAAAAATACACATCGTAATGGGAAGTGTGAATCTTAGCATTAGAGCTCACCAGAAATATTTAATTATTTCAAATTCCAATTTGTTTCAGAAACTCAAACCTAAAATTATTTTTATGAGAAATTGAGAACTATTTTCCCCTATGTTTAAGGAGATTAAATTTTTAGGAAGAAATATATGGCAATAATGCTTCCTCTTCAGAATTTAATTTGGATTTATCATTTCTTGGAGAAAAAATGTTCTCCAATAATAAGTTATTATTTAGGATTGACCTACCTGGCAAAATTTGACATATGTAAAATGTTGCAACTGTATGTCATGATATTCTTTCAAATTAAGCATGGCTATCAAGAAACATAGTCATGTTATTACATGAACTTCAATATGACCTCAGAGTGGTTGATTATTCTTGTATCTATTTTCAATTAACAGTCAATAATAATCTAAATTCATTAATTCCAGTTATGGCATTATGCAATGTAAGGCTATTAATTGAAAGTTGATTTAAAATTTTTAGTTTGAGGTATGAAAAGGTATGAAATGATGTCTGAATATACATCAATATATAATTTTTTCTTCCCAACTGTGGGGTGAGTTTTTCACTTCTCACCTCTGCCTGTCTAATAAAATCTGGCTACAAATTTCTTTTAGCCACCTAGAGGCCACTGTATATTATCTGCCAAAAATATTTTCATCTTCCGGAAGTTGAAGGGAAGTAGAAGAATCTTTTTAGGATATGAATCTGGACTGAAGTTCCAGGACAGACTGGAAATAAATTTATTATTAAACTAAGAATATTTGGAGGACATTTTCCAGCATAACCTGAGCTGTAGGGTATATAAGTCTCTGACTGTACAGATTATGTAAGAATATATAGGAGGTATGTTGAGGCAGTGAGGACAAGACTTCTGGAGCTAAGGACGCCTTCTTTTTATTCCTAAGTTGTGCAGCTGTTACTTATGAAATGGCTGTTACCTCACACTAGCTTGAATTATGATTGATTTTAGGACACCCAGTTCACATCTGTACATTCCACATTATTATTATTTTTTTCAAGCTAGTTGGATGTCTGGGATGTTTCCAAAGGACTGAGCACACCAGCACAATCCATCAGTGCTCCTAGTATCCCTGTATGCTAAGCCTCCATCCACCAGCTCTTCAGGAGCCCCAGTGCACGCAGACACGCAGTCCCTCGCCAGAGTGGCTGTGGGCAGCAGCACATGGCACAGCCGCGCACGAGGCTGCTTTAGCTGGCACATAAGGGCTGGGTGCTGCAGCGTGCTGCATCTCTGCATGGCTGAGCCTGACTGGCCATGGTTGCAATTGCAGATTCAAGCATTAAAGGCAGCTGCAGGGGCATGGTCAAGGGAGCCATGGTTGAAGGACCACATCAAATCAAACTCTTGCCTCTTCGTATCACTGCCACTGTTTATCCCTCTCACCCTCATCACCCTGTTTGTAGAGAACTGCCCAGAGGCAGTTTTGGTATAGGCAGAAAATCCCTGTGCAGACATTTCTGAAATATGTTTCCTATGTTCTGCTCTGGGTTTGGCTTGCTCCACCTCTTTTCACTTGGCAGTGACAAGCCATGATGGGTACGTCTGTTCTCCCTCATCAAGAGATAGCTGTGCTCCACAGTACTCTTCACAGGCAGCAGTCCTGGTGCCTCATAAATCACAACTGGACTTACACATGGGGAGCATGACCTGAAACGGGAGTGCAGCTCCAGCTCTGACCTCCACAGTACTTCTCTTCTGACTCTCAGCAGGTGGTACAAGACTACTGTCTTCTCAAAGACACACACCTAATGATGATGGTCCTGCCACTGAGAGAACACCCTTTGGGGTTAGTGAATCAGAGGAAAGCTGTAAAAAAACTAGGGGGACTGTGCACAACCTATGTAGGTGGTGGAGGTCGCCTGTCATTGGACGCAGCATGGTGGCCACAGGGAGGGCTGATCCCACAGCAGGCTGAAAAACTATCTCAGATGCTAATAACTCAGCCAGAAAGCAAAAGTTTGTCTGCCTTTCTTTGTCTATCCACTGCACAGCCTACACACAAATTCCTGTTCAAATATCATTAAAGCTCAAATATTGAATTATTCAGTGTAAGCAGCTTTGTGAAACAGAAACTTCATGGCTGATTACATATTGTATACCCCTGACTCATGGAAAGAATTTAACTCTGTGAGTTCATATACCAAACCACACATGAAACTTAATTTCATATGCCACATCCTAAGAGCAGTGTTTAAATAGTTTTCCTCCCCTTTCCACACACAGTAAAATGAGAAAACAAATGGAAGTTTAGTACTATATAATAAAGTATTAAATAACATTGAGAATAAAAAACATTTAGAAGCAGTTGTAAGATAGCACTGAAAATCATGTAGAAAAAAACAACCAAAGAATATAAACTGTGCCTTTAGGGGGAAAAATATGTTCTTAAAAGGAAAAGCACTCAAGTTATCTGAATTTCCAAACAACAGTCATGCGCATACATAGAAAAAAGTAATTCCCCAATAAAAATCTGTGATATAGTGTAAGAAAAAATGTCAAACACTCATTTCTCAAAGCTCCTGTAGAAATGTATGCTTAAAAATATTCAAATTAAATCAACTGTAGTGACTTCTATATTAATATTGTATGTAAAATTAAAGGGTTGTATGCTTGTGCATGTTATCACTGTGTCCTTAACTTGATTACAGTGGATTAAATATTTATGTGAGGCAGCTGAACTCTGTTTTATTTCTTTTACACTGAGTTCAGAGCATACCTACATGAAGCAGAGCTTAGCAGAGTTAGAGTTTTAAATCAAAGATAAGCATCCACAACACCCTTCATCTAGATTATGTAGACAGCCTTCTATGATCCAAAATAACAACAGCAAATATACATTTTATTCTATTTGGATTTCTGTTGTCAGAAATTGTCAAAAACTGTGAGCTGGTATCTGTTAGATCCAACATACTATATCTGAAAGCAGAAAATACTCCATTTTATTATGCATGCTTATCCTAAAGTTAATTTTTATTTCTAGAGCTGTTTCCTAGTAAATTGAAATACTACAGTATTGAAGCAGTATCAGTATAAATAAAGTATTTCCTGTCAGGTAAATTCAACATTATTAAGTCATACCTTATGGCAGAGCATATTCAAATACAGTACCTATGTTTGTTAGCGTAGAACTCCTTTCTTGTAACTGGTAATAAAATATGTGTTTTCTCATAATATACACTGACTCGTTGTATTAGAATCATAGAATCATAGGATCACCTGGTTGGAAAAGACCTTTGAGATTGTCGAGTCCAAATGTACCTGTTCTCTTACTAAACCATATCCTTGAGAAATTCATCTAATCTGTCTTTTAAACACCTCCAGGGATGGCGACTCAACCACCTCCCTGGGCAGCCTGTTCCAATCTCTGACCACTCTTTTAGTGAAGAAATTTTCCTAATGTCTTGTCTGACAACTAGTGGCGCAACTTGTGGCCATTTCCTAGAACCTCTCATTTGGGAGAAGAGCCCAGCACCCACCCCGTCACAACCTCCTTTCAGGCAGTTGTAGACAGTGATGAGGTCTCCCATCAGCCTTCTCTTCTCTAAGCTACACAACCCCAATTCCCCCAGCCACTCCTCGCAGGGCTTGCTCTCCAGCCCCCTCACCAGCCTCGTTGCCTTTTTCTAGAATGTGGATCTAGTGACCAACATGTAACAAGTAGTACCCTGTTTCATATAGAAATGTTTTTACTTTAAATGGGTATTTTAAATATTATCTAGTCAGTGCTACTTGTAATTGGTGTGCTAATTAGATGGTATTCTATTGGGAAACAGCTTTCTTGTTGAGTAAGAGAAAGAATTACCTGTGTTCACTGTCCTACCATTAAGAAATGTTAACAGTACTCTAACAATATCAATTTTTCTTTTATTATCTAACTGGAATCAATGAAAATGACATGACAAGAAAATAACTTGTTATGTGACTCATACAATAACTTTGAAAGGATGCAAACTCTAAAAAAGAGCAGTCAAACTTTAAGAAGTTGGAGTGCTTCTAACAAACCTGTCTGCAAGTCCCCTGGCACTAAATGGTCAGTCTCAGAGCTTCCCATCAAAACCCACAGGCCACACAAAAAGCTTACCCCGAGTCATTTAGGCACAGTCTGTGCAGTATCAGCTAGGTCAGTTCGCAAAACAATTACTATCACACGGTGTTAAAAAACCCAGTTCAGCAGATGCTTCTCAGTCAGCATCACCTATGGAATAAACAGAACTCTTTGTCAGACAAAAAGGAGACAGACAAATCTTTGCCAAATTGTTTTATATAATTCAGGGAAATGGGTTACCAGCCTTTACAACAAAGACTGCCATTGACATGTGCTTATTTTTGCCCATGAGGAACTTTAGTGAACAAGTCACATTTTGTTTCAAGCATTATATACTGTGCAAGTCTTGGCTTGTTTTATCTTTAGATCAATCTGTGATGGATAAAGGTATACGCTTAACTCTTTCTAGCTATTATATTTATCATTATATATAAATCTATTAATTGCCATTGTTCTATCTGATCGTAGTGGTAAAACAGATCTATCCCATCGTAATATGATTGGTGGTCTAATGCAAAAAAGTGGATATGGCCACAGTATGTGTGGCTTGTGGATCCATGGGTAGGCTCAGAAGGATTCATAGGAGCTTATAGCCCTAATAAAGTAAGCATGCCATGGATCTACCCATCAGCTCTCCTGTTGTGATGGAAAAGTAGTCCCACTATAGAACATCTCCAGCAAGTCACTAAATTGGTTTAACTTTGCTTACCTATATGCAAAATAAGAACAATAATAACTACCTCTTGAGCATTTTGTCTTGCCTTGCAGCATGACCTTTTACCTTTTTAGGTTACAGGCTCTGCAGATACATGTTGAAAAGAAAGACCCTGAGGAAAACAGATAAAAAGTGGCAGAGACTGGAATAAAACATTATTTTACCACTTTCGCTTTTTTAACCTTATGGAATTTCTCATTCTGTTTCTGTACCAAGCATTTGCATGGAGGGAATGATAGTCCTGATTTAATCATGAATGGGATCAGTCTCGAGACACCTGGAACCTTGATGTCTGGTGAGAATAAGAATGGCGAAGAACTTACTACTGTTATTCAAAAACTCAATAATTTTCGGAGCCATTAAAGTCAACATCTGACTTAAAAGTGAGAAAAATGAAATGGGAATGCATAAATCATAAATACACCTTGATGCATTCCAGTAAAAGTTGAAAGATGTAGGAATGAGTTTACAGTATTCTGAGAAATAACTTATTGACAGGGAAAAAAATACTATTAGTACATTTCATTAAGGATTAACAAGGACATTGGCAGATCCACCTGCTTTCCGTACCAAAGTTTTATCCTTCCAATATCTTAATTGGTGAGGGCTGACACAGTTCGTAGTTCATAGTTCCCTATCCTATATAAAGACATAGAACTATTTATAGAGTGAAAAACGTATTTGAGAAATATGGGTATAGAAGAGTAAGTAATACAATCTCAGGAGACAGAAAAAAGTATGAATTTGAAACAATCAAATAGTGGCAATTTTGGATTTCAGTGAAGTAAAGGGAAGCTTTGCTATTGATTATAATAGAACAATAATTTTTTAATCTGTTTTCTACAGTAATAATGACTTCATAGCAAATTCTATTTGAAAAGTTCTCTACTTGTACAAGACATAGTGATTTCTGCTAACTGGGGTTCAGAGGAACAACTGAAATGTTTCCAAGAGATATTTTAGACAGTTAAACATTATTCCATTACATGTACAATGACTCTTTTTGATGTATGACTTTTTTAAGGTTAAAGGGGATGACTGTTCACTTAGATGAATACAGAAGTTAATATGGGCGACTATGGACATTTTTTTCAGATCTATTGATCTGTGCATTTTATAATCACTGTTTATTTCCTGGGTTACTCTTTTGAACAAATACAGAAGGCTACATTTAGTACAACTGGTTGAGCTTGAGAAACTAATATGTTTTCGAGAACCAGTCCTGAAAATGACTAAGTATTTCGGAGTCAGGGAGGATAAAAAATTTTTACTAGTATACTGGACTCACTCAGCAGCTGGTTGCTGAGAGAATTAATTGGAATTCTTTCAATGCCTTTGGCCATTTTGAGGATATTTTATACATTATTTTCATTGGATTTTTTTATTGACTATTTCTCTGTGTAGCTGGCTGACACAGGAAGCTATTACCAAGACAGAAAACCATTCTAAAAGAAGTTAAACAGGTATGTTGATGGGACTGTTTAGTAGATCTAGAATAGCAGATGTATATGTTAATACCAAGGGGTTTTGAACTAGGTGCTGGGTGTGATGCAGTGAAATGAAATCGACAGTAGACATTGACTGATATGTCCAGTTATCCAATAGGTTAGTGTATGCAATTTCTAGTATGTAAAGTCATCCTCTGAGTTAAAAAGAAATGATGCTGCTGCATCAGTAATGCAAAAATACAGTCAAGAATGAAGAAATTTCTATGTAAAATATTTTTCTTGTCAACCTTTTCTATTTGGAAATTGTATGTTTTTATAGAGTACTTGCTGTATGCCTTATCGAGGCTTTAAAATCCAAAGTACGAATTAAAACAAATTTCCTCATGCCCATATGCTGTTTGACTCCCCATGGGCTACTTATGTGAATAAGTAATATGGAGCCAGGCCTTGAGCACAAAAGACACAGAAATCCTTCTACTCACCATAGTAAGGTGCAATCACAGTGAAGTACATGGTGGTACATAAGGGGTGAAGTACAATAGATGTTTAGTCTTAAAGAATTCCTTCACAGTTCCTCATTTAAGTGAAAACTTGATCAGGGTTTGCTTATGGTAGCAGGCTTCTATTTGATCAATTTGCTTTATAATGAAATAACAAGCTATGGATATACACTTGCTATTGCTTTAAATAAAAATAACCTCCCATGTATTTAATTATGAGGAAAGAAAAAAAAAACAACAATGGGTATCATATTTTCAAATAAGCTGAGTCAGCCCATTTATCTGCCATGTCTAAAGCTATATATTTACTTGAAATGTTAGAACAAGGACAAACATAAAATTAAGGGAAGTGGATAAAAAGAGAATATGAGGAGGCAGCAATGGGGTACAGAAAATGAAAGGCAGGTGCAAAATGATTGTTTTAATAATGGAAACAAAGTTTTTATATGTGTTTCTGCCTGTTCTTTTCATCAGCACTCATCCAGGAAGCAAGCAAAGGTTATTTCCCCTGCATCTTGTTAGAAACATGCACGAGTCTCCACATTAAGAGAAATTCAAAGAATTCTGGAGATCATCAGCTCTATTAGGAATTCCAAAATATGAAAAAGCATGTTAATATAAAATCACATTTAAATAATATTTTATTAATTTTAAAAATCAAGTAAATCCACACTAATTATGAGAAAATATAGAAGGTATCCTATTACTGTAGAAAACAGCTGGGGTTGTTTAGCCTGAAGAAGAGGAGGCTCAGGGGAGACCTTATTGCTCTCTACAACTACCTAAAGGGAGGCTGTAGTCAGGCAGGGGTCGGTCTTTTCTCTCAGGTGTCCGGTGACAGAACAAGAGGACATGGTCTCAAGCTTCGCCAGGGGAGGTTTAGGCTTGACATTAGGAAGAAGATCTTTACTGAGAGGGTGATTGGCCATTGGAATGCGCTGCCCGGGGAGGTGGTGGAGTCACCGTCCCTGGAGGTGTTTAAGGAGAGATTGGATGAGGCACTTAGTGCCATGGTGTAGTTGACAAGTAGGAGTAGGTGTAGGTGTTGGGTCAGAGGTTGGACTCGATGATCTCAAAGGTCTTTTCCAACCTTATGATACTGTGATAAAAAGCTTTTTTTCAGAGACAATAAATTTATAATGTCAAATTATACACGTATTGATAACTTTGAGCTTGAATAGCTTGGATTTTTCACTTGTAATTTTGCTTTTAAATAGTAGAAGGATAATGAATAGGATAACTTAGAAAATATTCGAAATATCCCTGAAAAATTTGGGGCCTTCCCTTTTTGTTTGATAGGTTTTAAGCACTATACTCTTTACAATCCAGGATGTTTAACTGAATAAGATGAGAAAGAAGTTAAATTATCTTATCAAAGTATGTTACTATATATACTTTTGGAGAACCATTTAGTATCAAGCATGTTTGAGCAAACAGGTTGCAGATTATTAATTCAGTAGGAGGGACAATTTTCTTAATAAGGACTGGAGGTGACATAGCATTTCGTGCTTTTAGTCTGCAAGAGGTTTTGTGAAATTGCCTGAGGGTGAGCATAACCAATCTGGAGCATCTAAGCAAAATTTACTTTGTACTAAAACTAACAAACAACATCAGGAAATTCACCAGTGCAGTGAAACAGAAGAGTAACACGCAGAACAATAAAGGTAATATTTTTCAGAGGCGAGTGAAAAAATGACACTTGGTATAAAATAGCTATAGACGTTTTTGCATATGTTATCATATACTATCCTATACTGCATTCAGTTCCATGAAGAGAAGAAATTGAATATACCATCACCTAACCTACAAATAAGTTTATGGAAAGCAGGAAAAGTAGTACTTCTCAAATTTAGAACTTAATATAAAACATCGGTCTGCGTATTCAGACCAGATATGACAATGTACTATAAAAGAATTCAGACATATTATTTATTAAATTCCTATGCTGAGTGTCCTCAAGTCCTTATTCTTACAGTTAAATTATGTATTACTCAGCACTACTTCAAGAAGCTGCTGAGAGGTCACTTCTCTGAATTTCTTATCTCTGACAAAGAAATTCACATCATTAAAATGCAAAAAAATATGCACAGCATACTTGGTATAGATGGATAATTGAGAAAAGTATCTTGATTGTATTTGAATGCTCCAGTTCAACAGAGAGGAAAATATAATTTCATCTATTGGGCCTACCTAGAAAGAATTAATAGTGTAACTTGACCTTTATGCCTATGTTGTTCAAATATATTCTAAATTGTTCTGAATATTGACTTACAGAAACCTAAGATTTCAGATCGTGTAATTAGCTTGCTTTATAACCACCTCACCGTACTGGAGTTTAATGAAAAAAAAAAAAAAAAAGAGGTTTTTTCCATGTTGTTCTTCGATCTTCATCATGAAAAACTGATAGATTGGTCTTTTTTCCCCCTTCAGCACAGAATCAATAAATTGAGCAAAGATGTGAACATTGACAGAATGACTGCTATCAAACCAAAGCTAGCTTCATTCCCAAAAATTCATCTCTGCTGCTATTTTATAGCTATTAGTACAGCATGTCTTTAATGAGAAATGTTTCCTAAACTCTGACTCTGCTCACAGAGAAATGGCAAATTGTTTTTCCCAATACTGAAACAATTAGAAGGTCTAGCAGGTATAAGTATATGCTCTAAATATCTCCTGAATCTATCATTCTCTGTTGGATTCCTACAGACTTTCCAATCTGCAGCAAAGAATTAAAAAAAATCTTTTTCTTTGGTTTATTTTTCAATTCAAATGCTCATTTCCTTGATCTTGGATGTAATCTCACTGTATACCACTCTTTAGAACAATGAAATTAAAGGCAAGGAGAAGACTATCATGTTACCCTTTCTATCAGCTAGCTGGAGAAAAGTAAAAAAATGGATTCTAGGGTTCAAAGAAGCTTATTTCTGTGATGAATGGAAAGTAATATCAAGAAATTCTACTTTTATCCCTACCTATGCTCACCCATGAATTCAAGCTAGGAAAACATCAGCATAAATTAAAGTCCACTCAGGTGGGACTGATAAAATAGAAATCATCAGTGAAGAAAACAGAACTGAAATATCATTGCCATTGAAAAAAATAAAGTGTTTTGGTTGAAATATTTGAGCATTAAATTTAATTCTTGAATGATTACAAGGATTTTTATAACACTGAATATGACAAACATGATCTTGGGAACGACAGCGGTAGCAGTGTTGTTAGGAAAACGTGAAGCTGCGTTTATAGAACATGTTCAAACACAGGGAAAAATATATTAAAATATTTTGTGAACAAACTACACACGTGTAGTGAAAATCAAAAATCATATGCTAGATTACAGAGTGAGATAACAGTGTAGACATTCCTTGAGAACGTCTGTAAGAATGAATCATTAGTGGATAAATCACTAGATAAGTAACGTAAAGTACTAGAGGAGAATCAGAAATTAAGTAAAAATCTAAATGAAATACATAACTTTATGGCTGGGACATCAAGATGTAAAACATATGGGATCATTGTGTGAATTCCTAAATATATGAGAACAGTACCTGCAATCTGAGAACTATCAAACACAAAGACTGCATTATGCTAATCATCTTATAAGGATTTTGAAGTAGATAAATTCACCAAGAGTCAAACTGAGTATACTCTTCAAAAATGATTCCAACAATATAAAAATAGATGTGACTTTGGGGTTCATACAAAAACTCTAATTATAAAACCTAAGCAGACCTTATAGGATCAGCAGTGGCTAAAATCTGATATCTCAGGTGTACCACAGTAGATAAAGCAGGTAAAGAAAACAATGGGAATGCGTCAAAGTAGTCAAAATTAGCAGTTAAGGTCTTTGAGCTTTAGATTGGAGAGAAGAGAAGAAAATGGAGGTCCTGGTCCGAGCATACAAGGAAGAAAAAAATGAAGAATTACTTTCGTAAAACAAGAATGGAGACTAAAGCTGTAAGTCAAAATGTATTGAATGTCACTGTACAATTCTATAGAGGATTTTTAGATTTCTTTTCTCTGTTTCAAGTACGGACAATTTATCTCTTGCTCTGCGACCTTTTGCTATCTCCTTCCCCCTTTATTTCTGAATGAGTTTCCAGATGGTATCCCATCCAAGAAATGTCTTCATTACTCAAAATAAACAGGATTCTACTTTTTACCAAAATACAGTGGACTAGGCTAAGTTTTGTGCAATCATAACTACTAAGCTAAACACTCCATCAGAAATACTTAAGAAGTTCAAATTTGTGTCATCCAATTGCTCTTTAAAAACATAACAAAAACACCCTAATGACAATGGCCCAAGTATGGAGAAAATACTAGGACTAAATAAAATTAGTCAATTTACTCTTTACTGAATTCATTTTTACAATTTATAATTTGAAGTTAATTGTGATGTTCTTTGGGTTAAAGTTCATGTGATATTGAAGAAAAACTGCCAATCAAAATATTTTTTGCCTGGAAACAGCTTACCTGCAATTGCTGCTAGGAACATTGAAACTACTAATTAGAAGAGATTGAACAATAATTCTTTCATATATTTTTTTTTTCTGTTTGTTTGACATTTTTGCATTTGGCAGCACATTGTGTATTGACAGCGTAACTGTTTAAAATATACAACCAGTTTGTTAGTCAATTCATTTGTTCCTGGCATGGCTCTTCCACACAGAACAGAGAAGCAAAATTTGAAAACTCCCACAAACATGTGACTGTAAACCCATGAAACATGGTAGAATTATGAAGCAGACCTAGTATATGAAATAACTGATTTTGTAGGCAAATAGATTTCAGTTTTGATTTGTGGGCTTTTTTGCAGCCTTTGCTTTTCCTTACAAACCAGTGCATTGCAGTTTGAGCTAAATTAGATCAGTTTCTCACTTCAACTAAGTCTTGTCTAAAGTAACTTCATTTTCTGAAAGCTAACTGCATGTTTTTCAGACAGTTTCTCTCTAGAAGTGATAACACGAGGCATTGGTATACAGAAAGGCCAGTGTTTATACTTACTCATCTAGTAAACAAGGCCGTGCTCGAACTAGAGAAAAAAGGCCACACCTGAGGGGCAGACAGACAGGTGATGCCAAGCTGACCAACAAAGTATTCCATCTCTTATACATCATACTCAGTATAAAACTGAGAGATCATGAGGGCCTTTCTCCTGCAATTTCCAACGTCCTGTGAGGACCTTGTGTGTATGACTGCTCCCGATGCCAGATCCATGCATTTCTGAATCCAGTGTCTGAGCTCAGCTTCCTTCTAGCCATGGACCCATTCCCTCGTGTCTGCTCTATAGCATTTGCAGTGACATATAGTCATCGAGGGGTGGGGGTGTAATCTCATATATTTGTATGTATTTAATTACTTTCTGTTATTTTCTTCACTTATTATTATTATTATTATTATTATTTCATTAAAGCTATAGTTTTAGTTTCCAGCCACAAGCATTTTTTCCTCTCGTTCTCCTTTCCTCTTTCCCTGTGAGTGTCGGGGAAGGATATAGGATTGAAACTGCTCAATTTTAGCTGCAAAAATTGGCCAGGCCAGAGGTAAATACTACTGTTTGGCTGTTTTCCAAGTAAAAGCAGATTTACACTGAAAAATGTCAAATTGTGAAGATTATGAGAAGTACAATCTTGTGATAATAGGCAAGCAGGCAGTGGTTTCAGTCACCCACACTTGTCCTGCCAGAACAGAGCAGAATGGAGGGCTCAATTAGGTGGTTCTAAGAGGCCGAAAATTTCAAGTTTTCCCTGTGCTGTGTCTCATGAACAGTCCTGTTCTGTGGATTGTCCTAGGACTACGTACTTCAAGGCTTCTTGTGACAAGGTCTGAAAACCTGGAACTGAAAATCCATTTCCTGATGAAAAGCTTCCCACTGTGCTTCAGGGATGCTACATAACTCTTGGATTACTCTAAGGTTTTTGTTTCTCAGATCCCTTGTGACTAGAGACATAACAGGAAAGTAGAACACAAGAATCCTGAGAAATCTCAAAGCTCTCTGAAATTATTTTAATTTTTTTCAAAATAAACTATTCAATGATTAATAATATTTTTTGCATTTTCCTTCTGCTGAATATTACTCAATTATTAAAACGCAGCTTTAAGAAGCAAAAGGAATTTTCCAAGGAATAGATAATCTCACCTTTTCCCATACCCAGTAAGAAATATTTACTTCTTCATACTATAAGCTATATGTTAAACAAGTTATGCCAGAGAACAGATGGTAAACAACCCAAAAAGCAAAAAACAGAGTGCTACAAAACCATACACTTTTTCATCTTTTTGATGGCTGCAGACTGCAGATGTAAATATTTTGACCATGCAGAGTCTTTCACAAGAGGTTAGCGTTTCTGGGTTGCCCCATTGACAGATGTGAAACTACTCCTGACATGTATACAGCTATGGGAACAGAATCATGGAGCAGTAAATCTATAAAGTAGTTCAAATAGTCTAGTCTGGCACCTTGCCTTATACTGGCTAATGCTTATCAAATCTATTAATAAAAGTGTTCCATGATAACAGCTACAAGCTTCTCCAGGGGAGGTTTAGGCCATTGGAATGCGCTGCCCGGGGAGGTGGTGGAGTCACCGTCCCTGGAGGTGTTTAAGGAGAGATTGGATGAGGCACTTAGTGCCATGGTGTAGTTGACAAGTAGGAGTAGGTGTAGGTGTTGGGTCATAAGTTGGACTCGATCATCTCAAAGGTCTTTTCCAACCTTATGATACTGTGATACTGCGTGATACTGTGATACAGTTTCCCCCAGCAATTCATTCTGTTGCTTTCAATATTTTTATTGTCAAATTGTTCTTCATAATATCTAATCTAAGTTCGTTCATGATGGAGTCTAATCTAATTAGCTTCTTATTTTTTATCATGGACATGGAGAGAAAGTTGTTCTCTTCATTTTGCAAAAGTTTTTCCATACTAGAAGGTTTCCAAATACATGTTAATGATTTTGAGCACTGTTTCTTCAATTTATTTAGCAGTAATCTAAATAGCCACAGTTGATAAAAAACTAGATTTGGAAATAAAATTTAAGACTTAGATACACAGTAGCTATAAGAAAACTATAGGAAACAATGTTTACATATGCCCCAAACTGATCAACTAAGTTGACCAACTAAGATCAACTAAGTTTATTGTCTTTGCGTGTTGCTAATCAAAGAGAATGGGGGTAAGAAAGTGGTCTTTTTGGAGGGGGTAGTTTTTTTTTTTTAAAAAAAGCTAAACTTCTGATTGAAAGACAGCAAAACAGCAATCTTTTCCTTCAGAACATTTAGTAAAAAATAGACCTCATCCTAAGTGTATTATTAAGAATCCTAATGTTGGTAAGTTTTAAAATATCAATATATGTGCATCCTAAAATACAAATTAAGGCACAATAACAACCCTACAGATTTTAGACACTTGCCTTTTATATCTAAACAAAGTGTCAGACTCATGACTCCAGTGGCAGCACAATTTTATCCAGAGAGAATTCAGAACATCTAAGTTAATATGGCATTAATACACCTGTAGTCTTCATTTTCCTGGCTCTGATGAGCTAGCGAAGTTTGCCTCTTACCTCTTTTGCTGAGCTCTGGACATTCTTAGCAACTTCTACAAGTATCATCACAACACATACAAAAAATATGCCCAGCACCACTGTGTGGAAGAGCTCCCTCATGCTTTATTTAGAATCTTTTCTTATTTTTAATGGGATGAATCTCAAACTGGAGAAACCCAGGTACTGCTCTATTGCAAATTAAATTTTGTTAGCTATAAAGGCCTGAAAACACCAACAGAAGTCTTACCAGATATTGTCCTTTTTGTTACAAAAAGAAGCAGAGGAACCAGCTTGTCTTTACCTCACTAAAACAGCCAGTAAACTAATATCCTCACAGTCTAACGCTAGCATAAACAAGCTAAACATCTTAGGGACACCTGAAACAGGAGTTATGACACAAATGACTTGACTGGCGAAAGGAATTTGGAGAACAAATGCTGGAAGAAACGGAGACAGCCATTAGCTTTACTGTCAGCATTAACCTTTCAACATTTTAAAGTACAAATGCTCATATGGAAGATCTATATTTTTAATGACTTCCAGTATTGATAGGTCAGTCTTATAAGCACTGAGCAAGCCTCTTTTGCAAGTCTGTGTTCTTCTTACCGCTCTTTATAGGCATTATAGAGAAGCTTTAAATGTCACATTTGATTGGTATTTTATTTGAAATGAAAATAAGCAGCCCGAAAAGGTTTAATAATTTATTTAGTATTTGGTTTGAAATGTTGGGTCACATGGCTTGGATGTCAAAAAACCCTCCTTGGAACTGAACTGTTCATTAAGTCTTAAATGCAGCTATTCCGATAGTCATTCTAATGCAATTTTTTTTTTCTCCTAGCCTTTGCTTGCAATGGGACAAAACTAAATTTGATCTGGTGGCTGGACTCCCTTGGTTATTTTTGGTGCAGACTTGCATAATCTAAAATAAAGAAGGTGAAAAAGTTATTTTTCCCTTCCAGCCACCGCGTTATTTGCTAATACAACATTGCAGCATGCTTTTGGTCCTGATTATTGCTTTAAACAGCTAGACAACTACACCAGGTCTCCAACTTACCCTCCCAAAATAAACACATAGTTTGCTAGATAGGCAGCCACAGGTGAACTTGGTCCCAATCAGATTCCACTGTCAAACTGCAGAACCCGTAGGAAGAAGTAGAATTACTCTAATTGTGCCGAACATTCAGAAAAGAACACAAATAGCTGAGAGAAAATTGCTAGGGAGAGAAACAATTTAACATAGAAAAGAAAGAAGAGTCAGAAAAGAGCGAAAACAAAACAGCTTGAAAGCAACGGGCCATGCTATCTTCCCAGACACTGAAGTCAGAAGGCTGAGCTGGGGGGCACTTCTCCCACATGAGAGCATGATGGAAACTTCCCAGACAGCACAAAGGTGACTTTGTTGTCTGTGGGAGATATATCATGGCATACTTTGTTGAAGCGTTCACAAGTAGAACCTGTTGTAAGCTGTGCCATAGCTCAGCAGAAGGGTCGGTCTGAAAGAGCCTTTTGCCTTGCTATTCTAGCCTGAGAAGAAGGGTTTAGTGCTAAACACTACAAGCAGCAGAAGCAGATCCTGGTGCCAGGGGAATTTAAATGATCCTGGGTAAAGCTGCAAACAGAGCTCTATAAATCACAGTGCAAAGATTATAAAAAAAAAATTCAGATCATCCTTTCCCCAATCCCAAATGCAGTCATCAAGTAATAATGTACTGCAGCTATTTCCTAAAAACGTATTTTGCCATTTACTGGGGTTTTTTTTTACAGTCACCTATTTAGTGGATAAAGGGAATGCAATATATATACCTAGAATCTAGCAAAGTGCCTTATTCGATACCTAGTGGAATTATAATGAAAATTATATCCCAATGACTTGCAGAAGAACATTGTCACTTGCATTGAGAGCTGACTGTAAAATAAAGGCTCAAAGTATTAAATTTGGAGTGCAGGGGGGAATTTTTAATAGCATTCTGTAGAGATTCATTCAGTTTAATGTCTTTATTAACAAGGTGGATGTGGGAGTAAAAATATGTTAATGAAATATGCAGGTGAGAATAAATTAGAACTTAGGGTGAACACCAAAGAGCACAAAGGCATAATACAAATGGGACCAAGTGAGATTAAAGAACCGGGCAGAAAATTGCAAAATGAGATTCAAATATGAAAAATACAAACTAATATGTTTGGGGAAAATAATGTAAAATACAGATATTCAGATAGTCTGAAAAGCTGGGATGAAGCTAGTGCTGAAAGAGGACTTCAGAGTAAAACTTACCCTATAGCATTGGTTAGGTCATTTTAGTTCTGCTGGACACTTTCTTCTTCAGATCGTGAAGAAATAGTGACAGCTTCGACTTCACAGCCAACAGACTCATTGGGCTTGGGAATACTGGAACTCTTTAAAAGTTTTAAAAAATAAATATCAGTGCTGTAATCTCATAACTGAAAAAATAGTGACAAATGAGTTCATGATTTCACTCTTGGCCGTGACATAACTATAACCATCACCACCACCACCAACGAAATATCACACTTCAGGACAACCCAAGCATGAGACCTGGGAAATGGAAGGGAAAAAATCCACCACAAGCAAGCTATAGTTTCATTCTTTTGAGTAGCAACACTGCTTTGCTTCTCTAGTTATTTTAGAATAAATGCTGATTATATCACAGTGATTATATCAATGTGACTATATTATATGATTTCAGATGATACTGAATACTATAGAGTCTATTTCATTCAGATTTCATCTGAGCCTGTTCCTTGACATCCCAGAGATCTGGGACTGTGCACGTATGTTTTTCAGGACCAGAAGGCAGAACTACTTTGGGGAACTTATCAGAAGGTATCAGAACATGTCACTAAACCAACTGTGTGCATGATAATAGAAAAGATACCTTTCTTCATTGAGAAATACATAGAAGACAAAGTATGTCATGTCTTGAAGAACTAGTAAACGTGTGAGACTCTAAGTTATTGTAACAATAGTTGTATTGCAGGAGGGTGCACTATGCTAAGTATCTTGATAAGCAATCAGCAGATTGGACTAGCATTTGTTTATACTAATTAAAATAGCAAACTTTGTACTAATTAAAAGAACAGAGTACTCAGATAATCTGATACAGGGTACATCTTGGGAATCTGTAGTAAGGGAGGACATACTAATCAGGCCCTCATCAGTTCTGCCAATTCGGCAGAGGAACATAAGCAACCCACCTCCAGGAGCAGAACTCTACTCACTGAGTCTGAGTAGTAGAGAACTTGTAACTTTACGTAAAACACTAACCAATCATTTGTAAAGGTATGTATTCACTTTGTAATTTTTGTAATAAATCAAATGCAGAAGGTCCAGTCAGGTGTTCTTGATTTGTGGAAAGCCACCGAGCACCCAGACTTATACAAGTCTGTAATAAAACCAATGTCTCAACTTAGCGTATGAGATTGACTTATTGCATGCTGGGTAACAAATCCAGCTTTTCAGACAACTGTTACTTTATCCAGCAAGTTTGACTTCTGGTTTTTTTATTCCCTACATTAAATTGGTGACAATTCTCATCCTCCTTCTTGAACCTAAATTAATAATTCTGAATCAGAACCAGACATTTTCTCAGGTATTATCATTAGCACTTGTTAAAGGCCTTCAGATGCTCTAGGCTCTGTCTCATTGAGATTATTAAATGAATTTTTCACTTACTCACCTTCTGGTTATTTTTCAATTTGTTTGAAGATGGCTGCAATTAAATCTCTTTCATAAAAGACAAATTCCCATAACAAGAAGCAGTTTTCGGCTCAGAGCTCTAAGTATGCTCTCCATGATTCCAAAGCAGTTAATGTCACACCAGCTGTAAAGAGGAAAGAGTTTCTATTCTACTCTTTTTTTTCAATGCTTTCACCCTCATGAACTCTTCTGTTTCATTTGAAATTCCTACAGATCTTTCTGATGCGGTCTGAGAGTTGTTCACATCTAAGCGTGTTTATTTTGGTTGCTCATTGTAAACAAGACTATGAGATGAGGGGGACAAAAGTCCTTTACATATGGCCTCTGCATTCTTTTGTCCTCTGCACTCAAAGTGCATGGAGAAAACTACTTGAAAGCCAACTAGTTCAGACTCCTCATACTGTTTAGCAAGTTGACGGCAAGAACTGTGGCATGCTGGTTGAGAGGTATTGAACTGATAGGGATACAAAATAGAACTGTGACAAGGAAAAACGGCCTAGATAAGAATGGTGTGGAGGGATATTTTTTGACTAGGGTAGGGGGAGGAATTGCTGGTTCTTTGTGGTTTGTTTTTACACTCACAAGTGTATTACTTTATCTCTGTGACCAGGTTTTCTTCTATCTGAAGTAAATAATTTTTCAAACATAAATGTAAAAATCTATTGTGTTCTGGGGAAACTGAGGAAATGTTGACATATATTGAGATAATGGGATTTTGAGAAGAAAATTCCATGTTTTTTGACTTTCAGTGCATAACAGGAAGAAGTTCAGATACAGGCAATATAGTTGGTCTCTTTGGAAGTTTGAAAACAGATTGTTACTTTGCATAATCAAGTTATTGATATCCAGTAATGAGTAACTATTTGAATTACAGACAAACATTTCTAAAATAAAACTGTAAACATGCTGACTTTTTATTGCATAGTTTATTGGCACAAATTACATTGGGTTCCTCTTAAGCTCTATTTCTTCATCTCCCAAATGTGGCAAAGACATCATTTAATCAGTAATGCGGTAGTCCCATGCAGATGTCTTGAGACCATCTCAGTAAAGAAAGCTGGTAGTTAAGGCTGGAAGCAGAAACCTACCATACGTAGGTGCTGTGGCTATCAATAACATGATCTGAAGCAGTAAAGCACTATTTAAGTGCTAAGTGCTTGTTCTATCTTGAGCTATCTTAGATACGTACTACATTTTCTGAGTGGTAGTGTTAGTCTTGTTGCTCAGATACTGTCTTTATTAATACAATTCTGAGAGAGCACACGTGCTGTTAGTACAATTTAAAATTTACATACGTCCATCCATTCTGGAAATAGCATTGGACTTTGTCAATTAGCTTTCCCAAGAGTATTAGCTGTTATTAGGATAGAGAATATTTTGAATGTTCCAAAGTGATTAAATGCTACCATACATTTTCCAAAAGTGAAAATTGAAAAAAAAAAAAAAATCAAGAATAAGATACCAGTATTCACAAAGAAACAAAGCAACAAAAAACTCCCCAAGCTCTGCTTTAACCTTCCAAGTTCAAAAGTAGATCTAATTTCTCTGTATCATACACATCAGACACATAGAGGCATGTAGAGAAAAAACAAATCTTTTATTGAGATTGAAAGTTTCATCAGTGTTTATGACAGTTATCCAGTCTTAAAATATATGCTTAGGCCACATGATATTAGAAGTGTATGGCTTTTGGGGGGAGGGATTAGAATATTGGAATGTTTGAGCTAATTTCTATTAGTCTATTATCTTCTTTTATCTTTAATTATTGGGGGAGGGTGTTATTATGTCATATCTTTCCTACTACTCAGTTGCATTGTTTCAAGATTATTAAAAATATCTCTTCTGCCAAATATATTTTGAGTATCTTTCCCAAGCTAGTCTCAGAAGCTCTTTGGGGAAGATTGTGCTAACTTTTGGTCCTGTTGCTAGATTATCTGAATCTCTCTCAAATAACGGTGACAATATTTTTACTCACAAAACTAAAGTTGTCACAGATAAAGTTTGTAAACACAAATGTGTCTTTCTTTTCCTTAGATACCTATGATTTTTTGGCACTCCAACCAAAACTAACCATTCTTTCTTGACTGGTATAGTACACAATTATTTCTATGGAATCAAGACCATTATTTTCCAATTAGTATTTTAGAAAATTATACTTTTCCAATATCATTCTTCAATTCACAATTAATAGATAGTGTTTAAAACACTGTGTTTAAAACACAACATGTCCAACTTATTTCTATTTTTGTTCATTTGAAAAAACTCATTAGGGTTTTTTTAGATAGGCCTTACTACTCACATTTTGTGTTTTTTCTACGGTGACCTGCCACCTAGACATTAAATTTCTTTATGTTGTTCATTTCTTTTGAGATTATCACTGCTACCACACAAGATAATGATGATAAGACAGTCTAAGGATAAAACATGTTTGGAAGGCACTTGGTATGTATTATTAAACAAATGGGAAATGATCAGTTAAAGCAGCAGACGATTTGGAAGGAAGACATATTTTACTTGCAAAGAGGACACAAGTTAACAAGTAAACTTAAGTGGGTTTTACTGCCATTGAAATGTTATGTTAGTACTTTGGCAACATTTGCAGCATGAATCCATGCACCAAAACATTCCTGCTATAAGCAGAGCTGGAAGATTATTTCTGCAAGAAAGAAGAGGAATTACTGCTCTAAAGTACTATGAGCTTGTCAGAAATACTGTTAAATCAGTGGGCATATGCTTTCTAGTTGTTCTGTATTTTGTGGTAAACAAATTTAATTTTTTTTAAATGTCAGGGAATGTGTAGGGAAGACAGTGGAAATTCAAATTAAAATAAAAGTTCAAGTTCCTTTGTTAAATGTTGATTGCGTATGCCCCATGTTCCCAGCTTTTACTATTAAAGCAATAAAGTATCCATAAGTATTCAGTAATCTTCTTTTCCCCTCATTTTATTGTTCCTGACCACTTTTCAGATAATTTAAAAATATTAAATCCTCAATTTTCAGATCTGAAGATTAATTAGTAGTTTATGTGCTATTCCATGAAGCAAAAAACCTCTGTGTTAGAGGACATGAAGGTTACCTGGAGTTTGGGAAGACACTTGACAAGGCTAATGCTGTTGCAGTTCTACCCCTGTAAAACATGGAAGGAACTTTAGGTTTGAAAAGTGAGGTGGAATGGATTAGAGATGGAGGTAGCAGCAGGAATCCCAAATTGTTACTGATCCTCCTCAGCATGTCTCATCTCTTCAGGTGAGAAGCCAAGACTTGGGGAGAAAGACAGTGTAGGGGAAAGATGAAGAATGATGAGACAGAGTAAAAAGAAATATCTAAGAAATACAGTCAAATTTCAAAAGAGATCCTAGCCATAAACAAGTAAGTACATTGCCTGATGACTTAAAGTCAATGCAATAAAGATAAGAAAAAGTATAGCAATAATAAACAAGGAAATAAAAAATGTAATTATCCATGCCACATAAATTACAACATTTTTAAAATCATCAGATATATTGAACATTGGCTGAAGTTTTAAAAAGTAAGCTTCTAATTATTAAAAATTAGGTTTATAGTGTTTAGGATTACAAAGGAGAAAAATATTAAATCCAAAAGACATGCTTAAGATGTTGTGATTTTGTATTTCCAAATTCTTCAGGCAGGACAGAAAAGTAAATCAGACTGTAAATTCCTCCATGAGTCTACTGATTAGAGACTAAAATTTGAAGATAGTAGTAGCCTTTTATGCTCGTCTCATATTTCTAAAATTACAGAAGAGTTTTATTGAATGACAAGAGGAATCACTGTAAGATTGACATTCCCTCCTGTAAAGCACAGTACTAAATTATAGTTATTCATCAACCCAAGAGGAGTTTCTTTCCCTTAGCCCCATGTTAACACATGTAGCACAAACGCTGTTAGTGATCTAACATTTTGCCATCTAAATTTTAGATGATACGACTTATTTCAGTCAAGTACAGGGTATACTAAATCTAAAATACAAAGTGCCTTTGACTATACTAAGGAGAACTGTTTTTTATTTATGAACACCGTTAAGTATGACACTTTTCATTTACACTGTGATATTTTTCATGATATCTTTACATGAAAATAATTTGTCAAAACATTTATTTTGTGATGAATATCAAGACATGTATGGGTTGTGCACCATATCTTTTACAGTATAAGTCACCCTCTGGAAGATAACAAAGAGAACATTACATGTGAGAGGGACTGCGAAACATTTCCGGCTGAACTGAGTTATTCTCCCTATCTATAAAATATATGATACCAGTATCGCACAAATTCTATGTTATTTTCCCAGTCTATTTCTTGTAAAACCTCTTCTTTTCTGCTGCTCTGTTCACTATTCAACTGTCACATAAAAGCATTAATGTAGGCATTTTTATTTGTATTATTCTTTCAAAGGTAATAATTTTGCAAGGTAGAAACAGTTCCGCTTTTCAATCGATTGCCATAGTTTTCCATTGGTAGCATGTTCTATTTTTTGTTAAATACAAATTTATCAAAGGTAATGAAAATGTTACATACGAAAACAAGTGATAATTAAGGGGAACCCCCACCGACCAAAAAAAAAAAAAGTTGAGGGGAGGTGGGCTTGAGAGCAAGGAGAGATTTGATCTCTGTAAAAATTTTGGCAAACATTTCTTTGAGACAGTCTAGTGTCATCAAATTTTTGATTAGACAAACTTGCATTGGTTAAATGCAGAAGAGATAATTGTATGGGCCCATGGAGGTGGTCATGAAGAGGTGAAAGAGGAAAGCAATGAGTTTTGTCAGAGTGAAATCTTAGAAGAAGATGGTTTATTTCATTGTATCAAAATGAGTTCAGTTTAGCCTTTCCTTCTAACATATGTTCCAAGACCTAAGTCAATGAAAATGTTTGTTACTTATACTTTATGCTCCAAATCAGAAGTATAACTAAGGCTGATACAACCTAATATATATATTATACTCCCAATGTATTTATTTTTCCTCCTTCAGCTGTTTCTCATGTAGTATGGTACAAGGTTAATACTTGAAAAAAGCAACAAAAGAACTAAAATATAGAACCAGATTTTGATGCTACTAGTAAGTCAGTAAACTTTGATGATATTTACTACGTGGATTTTCATCACATAGTAACAATATTTTTACTGCATGTTTTAGGGATCGTTATTGTTCCACAGAGAGGTTGAAGAAACAGTGCAAATATTACCTGTAGTTCTTGAACTTCAAATAGTGAACCTCAGGTGACATGGAATTATTATTGATTGGAGCACTTTCTCAACACAAAGACCAGAGGGAGAATATTCAGTCTTTTGAAATGATACGCATCTTGATATGAAAGATTAAGTACAAGGTAGTCTCATATCTCCAGTAAACTAATATAGCCTAAGAATTTTGTTTTGGAGATGCATGGTTATTTCTTAATCAACATTATTTTGTTCAAGATTTCTAAATAAAATGGTACAGCTTTTCAGAAGGCAGAATGTTCACCTTATTCCAAACTTGGGACCAGTGTTTACTTTTCTATCTCAATTTGATTTGATAGTATTGGGAAATTATCACCATCTACTTCTATCTTACGAGATTTGTCTAAGCGTGTGAAAATTAACAGATGTGACCAGAATGTGCAGGCTGGTTATGAAAATTCACCTGTATGTGATACTTTCATTTTAAGGAAAAAGGAAAAGACAATATAAACAGCATTGATGAACTCCTACAAACATTTTCCCCATTAAAAACTGAAAGTAATTAAAATATTTTTCAAAGAAGAAAGATATTTTTGAAAAAAACCCCACAGTTTTGGAACTTAGAGGATAAACTTGATGTTGTCAGAAATCAGTATTTCTGACTTCTGAAAGTTTGTTTGTTTGTCTTCAGTATATTTTCTATGAAAATTCTGGGGGTTTTACAGTTTATGTCAATATATTTTATTGAGTAGGGAAAAAACTCGTTTGAAGACCTACTGTGATTCGTGACTTTTTTTCATGTAAGAGAGAAATCTGAAGACAAATTTTTTAAAGCAACTTGTACAGATACCCTGAGTGCTAAGGTTAGAAGGATCAAAAAAATTAACTCTGTTTTTGAAACAGGAGGCTGAACTCTGATACTCCCTTCTGTTTTTCACTCTGCAGATTCCTGGGGTTATGTTGGTAAATATGAGCCCTCGAGAATGTTCTTTAAGAATTATAAGGTTGAATATCCTTTTCATCTTTTTCAGATTTACCATTTCCTTAAATATACTAGAAGACAGATCACATAAAAGGCATCTGGTTTAATTTAGTTGAGATTCATTGCTTTAGATCCTCTGAGATCTGTTCAGGAAAACTCGTGTTTCCTTTTTGCATCTTTTCTAACTGTTAAAAGGTAACTATCAGTATGTAGTCCACAATTCCTTTTTTAGTTAAGGATATTATAGATTTTGAGAAAAGAAAATATCTCGGCTCATTGTTCAAATAATTAGGAACTTAATAATCACACCAAACTTAGCTGTGTTTTTTTCTGAACCACTTTCAAATTCTGGTTCATCAGGCTAAGAGGAGTGCAAATGTACAGCCCATCGTGCTAACTATACCTTTTCTTTATGTAAAGGAAAGGAAATCTTCTTGTTTGGGGAGGGGCAGAGGAGGGGTAAGGGGGCCAAAACTGCCTACTTTAGACCTTTGCATTAGATAAAAAACATTCATTAATTCAAAAAACCACATCTTACAGTATGGTCGCATCCAGGCTACCCTTATATAAGATATATAATAGATAATATATATATATAACATATATATAAGATATGTATAAGATAAGATATATTAAGATAACTCCATTATCTTAATCTGCAACCATATTCTTGCTCTATCAAGGCCAATAGCACCTTTTGGTTTGTTTTATTTTTTAAATATGAATATATCACTTTAAACAGTGAATCTTATTTTTGTAATTATATTTATCAGTCTAATGTTTTTCCCTTCTCCACCATACTTTTTTCCTTCTTTTTGGAATAGACTGTTTTCTTGACAGGTCTCTACTTCTAATTTTTCACTATTTTTTCCTTACTTACATTAATACTCTGCTTACAACAATTACCATAACACAGTTTAGCTAAAGGTTGAGGCCTGTCTCAAAAAATTGTTGTCCATCTTCAATTTCTAAAAGTACAAATTACAGTGAATAATGTAACTTTAACTCCAAACGTGGAAGTATTATTTCAAAGTGAATGACAATTATGATCTTTAAATTACATGGCCCAATTTTCTCCTGACTTTTATCTTTTTCCTGTAAATCAGGAGTACATTTTTGAAGGCTATAACACTACACTGACCTTTAATTAAAAAGGTAATTGCAGAATCAGTTTGTGGTTTTAACAACATCATAGAATCATTTGGTAGGACAAGACCTTTGAAATCAAGTCCGACTGTCGCTGTCCACTACTAAACCATATCCCTGAGCACTTCATCTACTGTCTTTTAAATACCTCCAGGGATGGTCACTTAATCAACCACCTCCCTGGGCAGCTCTTCCAGTGCTTGACAAACCTTTCAGTAAAGAAATTTTTCTCAATATCTAGTCTGGTGCAGCTTGAGGCTGTTTCCTCTTGTCCCATCACCTGTCACTTGGGAGAAGAGGCCAGCACCCACACTGCTACAACCTCCTTTCAGGCAGTTGTAGAGAGCAATAAGGTCTCCCCTCAGCCTCCTTTTCTCCAGGCTAAATAATCTCAGTTCCCTCAGTTGCCTTTCATAACACTTGTCCTCCAGACACTTCCCCAGCTTCGTTGTCCTCTGGGCTTCTTCTTTCTTGTGAAGCTATGGTGTTGCTTTGTTGCTGTTCTCATTGGATAGAGCAGAGATGCTTTAAAGAAAATTTGTTTTCATAGAATCATAGAATGGTTTGGGTTGGAAGGGACCTCAAAGCACATGCATTTCCACCCCTCTGCCGTGGGCAGGCACACCTTCCACTGAATCAAGGGTGCTGAAAGCCCCATCCAACCTGACCTTGAACACCTCCAGGGATGGGGTGTGCATTCAGACAGAAATAAGACATGATTATAGACTCTGCGTAGATCACCTAGATATCTGGGGGAGACAAGTGGAGGGACTGGATGTAGGTCTAGTGGCATTTCAGTGAGCTGACTACAATATCCACTTCTTCAAACCCTTGGACAGCAAGTAACTAATGTCTATTCACCACACAAAAGCAACATCCCAGAATTCCCTCCTGCCTTGTGGAGGTGACCATCTCCAGCAGAAATATGGGACCTCTCAGTACAGAGAAGGCATGGGAGGCTACAACAGTGCCTTCCTCTCCTCTTTGGGGAAGATTTCAGGTTAGAAAGGAGCATGCTGTAGCATAGCTTTTGTGTAGAAATGCTGTTTAATTGCACACATAACATTCTTTGCATTTAAACTCTCCTCCAATCCTATGCCCAAACAAAATAAATAAATATAGTGGCTATAAAGCCAAGTACTGAAGTTAGGAAGCATTCCTGTAACCTTCAGCCACTTTATGCCCTCAGTTTTGAGCCTCTGGGATTATTTTTTTGCCTTCCATTTACTGTCTCTTTGCCTGGTGTTTTTTCCTCATGTAAATTTTAATTTCTTAGGTGTTATTCATGTCATTCAAGCAGCAATTAGAGTTGGTTGCTCACTGTGGGTGGAATCTTCTGAGATTTTAGTAATAAACATCTCCACTGAACAAATATTAATTGGGTTTTTTAAAAGGTTTTGGCCAACATTGGAAATTTGGGTATGATTTTGTGCATGGTAAAGAAACAAAAAAAAAAAGTGTGGAGAATGTAAGGTCATGGTAACTTCCCATTCTGGAGGGCAGGTTTTTTGGTAAAACCATATATATTCATGGAACTTCATGAATGAGCACATTGGACAAGTTTGATGAAACTGGACTTTAGCTGCCTGCAGAGCCAGGTGAAATCAAAGTTTCTAGTTCAGAAGAAATGTCATTCATTCCTTCCTTCAAAATAGAGAAGAGAAGAGAAGAGAAGAGAAGAGAAGAGAAGAGAAGAGAAGAGAAGAGAAGAGAAGAGAAGAGAAGAGAAGAGAAGAGAAGAGAATGTAATTATATCAATTTTCCTCTTAATGTGGAACTCCTTCCACATGAATTACCCAAACAACCCAGTGGTATTTGAGCTCTGGTTTTCCTTAGCTGATTTGTTTGGTTTTCTATCAATGCTCCATCCTTAGACACCTAAAACTTTATTTGTCATCAACATATATTTATACCACCAGTGGACAATGTCCAGAAAAATGGAAAGTGACCAAAACCTCACAGCATAATATTTTGTTAAAATCAATATATTGATGTCAATAAAGTCTAAAAGATTATGACAATTATGCTTTCTATGCCAGAGAAAGGCAGGAGACAAGCTGCAATAAGCATTTGGGTCAATGAAAGCTGGCAAATGTTCAAAAGAAACAGCAGGCACTTTAGGTTAGGCTCAAAAGAGGTAGTGAACAAAAAAGAGGACTAGCTTTCTTGGCCTTTTAGCACAGGGACAAAAAATCTCCAGTGAAGTGTTAGGAAAGTCCTGTGGGGATATATTCTAACTTAAAAGAAGGACATTTCAAATGCAATAATTTTAAAAAGGATTTTAAAGGAATTTATAACTATAAACTTGAAGACAGACTTCTTTCTGAGATTGCATGTCAACAGATACTTACACTGTGTTGTGGTCAAGCTTTTAGATGGTAGTAAAAATTGCAGTTGGTAGTATGAAGGTATCGTTTTAACTACATACTTAGACCTTTTTTTCCTAAAACGTTTTGTAATGTTCAAATTGTATTTAATCAGAGAGGACATTCCCTGTGAAACTGAAGATAACAGTAAGTCAAAAGAACCTCAGCTTGAGTTGGCAGAAAGCAATTTAGCTATTTCTGTATTCCTAATGTATTGCCAAGGTCACAAACAAGACTGATTTATACAGGAAATATGAGTTAGAAAGACTGTTTAAGGGAGCTGTAAATATTTTACTTAGATGTGCCTACATGGATTTATTCCTTTCATCAGCTGCACTGAAAAATTATTATGATTTATCCATAATCTTATTGTACAATTCAGTGATAGAGTATTTGATAACTTTTCTCAAAGAGAAAATATTCTCCCCATATTCTGCATATTAAGCTGATTTTCACAGTAGATAATTCAGAATTTAAAAAAAAAAAATATATATCCTGGGAATCCGTTCATGCAAGCCAAATATCTGCTTAAAGAAACATGATCTGAAAGGGTCAAAGAAGAATTTTACACAGGTGGCCATTAATGGGACTGACCCCAAGCACTGGAAACAAGAGTGAAACATACAGCTTACAGGAAAAATAACCTATCACATCCAGTATGTTTCTTTATCAACAACAATTTTCCAAGTACCTTTTCGCATAATTACGTCTTCACTGTTGAGAAATTTTCACTACTGAACCTAGCCACGTAATATGTAATATGACCTATCAATTTTTACACATTTCCCAAGGATTCATTCAAAGTGTTCTAATTGACACTTTTGAGGTAGAAAATCATAATCATGTGTCTCAAAAACTTTGGTATGAAAAGATCTCTGGAGTGGAATTGCCTCATTCACCTCATTAGTAATTTGTTTAAAGATGAAGCTCGGGTCCCAGTTTTGTTCAGCTAAAATCAATGCAGCTGTGTTGCATTGCTGGTCTTGGAAGACTAAGGAAACAAGGTACACATTCATAACAGCACATAGGTTAAATTTTTGCCTCTGCTTCAAGTACAATATTCTCATTTTTCAAATCTGCTCCAAGTCTGGGGCAGGAGACAAGTTGGTGTGAAGGAAAGGAGATTGTCAGATACCCTGCTAAATAGGCCCCCCTCAGAAAAAACATGAGCACCTAAGAACAGCCACCTCCTTCTTCTCCAGGCTTTCCAAAATACCCTAGAGGTAGGGGAGTCAATCTCAACAGAAATTACGAAGCAGGTGGCAAGAAACTGAAAGGCACAACTATTTATTTAAGTATTTAAAAGTTATTAATTCCTATGGACTTCAGAAGTAAGGAAAGCAATGATGAATTACAGGCACATTCAGGGAGGGGAGGAAAGAAGTCAGACAAATGAACATGGCAAGAATTGTAATCTGTCCATAGCAAGTAGCTTTGAAATGAATAATTCAAAAATAAGCATTCTGAGATGGAGTAAGGTTAGTAAAAAAACTTCATTTTTATAAGTTTACTGAAAAATAAACTTAACTCTCAAGTAAATGAAAGTACTGTCAAGCAGGTTAACAAATCTCCATGTGATTCACAGATTCAATTTCAGGAGGTGAATGTTTGGACTTGGGCTTTCTACTTTTAAAACAAAAACTTTGTTTCAGTCTTTTCTTAACAAAATTGCCACACACTCAGCTTTAAGCCTAGCAATTCAATACCTGTTTTGCATAACTGCAGCAGTACCTGAAGCTTTACTTAAAATTATAACACCAGCATCAGAGTGGGAAATAGTTTCTAGCTTCTCTGAAACGCAAAGAAGGGAAGTGGTAGAAAGCAAACGTAGAAGTCTATAGGTAAGAAAGTTCACTGGTTTTTTCATTACTCACATTTATTATTAATACAAGAAACTGTCATTGAAATATTATTCTAAGGTATCTGTTATCCGTAGGCAAGACAAGAAGTTTGAATTCATACTCCTAGCTCATATATAGCAAGAAAGCATCATTTTACACAAGCCACTAAGAAGGTCGTTGAACAGTGACTAATTGCCACCCATAATTGTTATTCTGCCCAGTTATGTGTTACATCTTGTGACACATGGACACTTGAAATTCTCCTTGAGCTCCATGAACTCAAGATGAAAAACCTATTTTTTTATAAAAAACAAAAGTTTTTCATTGGCTCCAGAAGGACTGAATTTTCCACAGCTTTTCCTCTTCCTTTGTTCGGGAACACAAATCAAACACAACTAAACCTGTGAAGTGTAAATAATTTTAAAGTACACAAATTGTAATGAAAACTTGCTCTTCAAGTTGTTTTTATGAGTTTTCCTCTCTAGCAAAGTACCTGACATACACTAGCCAAGAAAACACCAAGGACTAAATAACCTATACAAGAAGGAGAACAACAAACCAGTTAGTATTTTACATTAAACCGTGTGTTATTCTAAAAAATTTACAGCAAAAAGAAAGCTGCCTGCCAAAATATCTGTGACATATTCTGGTATTAGATAGTATTATTTCTTGGAAGAAAACGTTTTCAGCGAAAAATGGATAAAAAAAGCAAAAGAAATGACAATGTATAACTAGAATTAATTTTCCAGGTTTTTTTTCTTTCCCATAGCTCCTCTCTGAATGGCATTTCCATATCTTCAGTACTCATGTTCCCACTCTTCTGTTTTCTTTTACTACTACTGTTCCTTTTTTCTCTGACGTATCTTGCTCTTCATTTAAAACACTGTTTTCCTCCCTGAAAACTGCTTACGCATACCACAAAAATTCCTGCAATGCCTTTGAAACCTTGGAGTGAATACCATTGGGTAGTCAGTGGGCAGCACTGGTCTCAGAGGTGACCATGCCTCAACAGGAAATGAGAAAAGGCCATCTAACACTTTTCTACCACAAGAGGAAAAATTGAGGTCACAACTGTACTTTAGACTTGCAATCTTTTGGCAAAAAAAAAATCCCCACAAGATTATAATTCATCTACTATAAACATGAAGCCAATTTCCTCCGTATAAAATTGCTTTTCTGTTTCCTCAGCATTCACAAAATTATTCCAAGGCTGATGTTCTGGGGCGGTGGCAGGTCACAGGTAATTTTAATCCCAATGTAAGTAAATATAAAAAGAGAAAAAAACCAAACCCTTTGTTTTCTCAAAGAGAGTAAAATTACAAGGACACGTGTTGAACTGGAAAAATGAAAACCAGAAACAGTCATTTGAGAGAAAATGACTAAGGTTTAAAATACAAGAGTCATATTCTAGTAGCTGATCCATTATTGATACTGAGACAATAGATCTGCTTGTTGTTATTTTTGATTAAAGAGAGTGAATTCTCTGCTTTTAGTTATGCACATTTCTGGGGCTATCCTCTTTAATTTTATAAATTGTCAATATTCCTCAGGGCTCTCCCTGTGCAATCCAGAAAGAGCATGGTAAAGTGCAGCAGAAGAAAATTCCTTGCTCAGTATTATTAAAAGTCTCCCTCAAGAGTATATATTTACTAGAACTCCAGAGATCCTGTTTAGTGTCAGAATCATATCACTGAGAAGTTTCTCTTAGTGTAGACTTGAACAAATTGGAAAGCAAGATGCAGTAGTAACACACTTCTGATATGACAAATTGCTCTTTATTTAAAGTACTTTTTAAATACGAATAAGATTTTAAAGTCTGTCAAAGATGGCATGCAATGATAAAAATAAAGAAGTGTCAGGAGCAAAAATGTTCTTTTTCTCTTCCCCTGAATTAATTCTCATGTCAGTCAAAAAATCTGTCAATGCATATGCAATATAAGCAGCATGACTTACACTGCTAAAAGAGTAGGAAAAAGGAACAAGAAGAACCAAAGAGGAAAATGACAGCTGTGATGAGCAAGGATTCTTCCCAATATATAGTATGTATTCAACTATAACAATGCACCCAAAGATCGTGAAGAAATGATGACAGAACTGTCAATTACAGCTGAGCAGAGTATAAACAGAGATACAAAATCTGCTGAGCAGAACTGGCACCAGGTGGTAGCGGTTCTCTGTTAACCCACCCTAACTGCCAGAGACCAAACCGTGTTGAGCACCAGGGATCCCACTGCCTTGTGGCAGCCCTCCTAGGCTAACAAAGTGGTGGTGAGTGCAGCTCTCATCAGGGAAAAAAAGGTCCAAAGGGGAAGCTGTGGGCTCCAAAGATATTAGCTGAGGTGTAAATCAGATTATTTATTGCTACATTTCAATTTCATCTGAGCTACAGGAAAGGAATGAGCTGAGGCCCTAAATCAAGGTCTTGTTTGCCCAAGTGAAGAAAAGGTAGAGATTCAGCTTCTTCAGAGGGCTTTTTTTCAGCCTGTTTAAAAGTGTCTTTCAAGTAAATCTTTACATTGAAACTTTGGTTCATAAAAAAATCATTGTGTTTTTCAGCATTCAGTGTGAAGAGCACTGGGAGATAAATGAGTACTGTTTACAAATACCATTAATAAAGCTAAAGCTACCTGTTAATGAAATCACACAAACTCCTCTAACTGGAATCTGAAACCAGAATAACCTTATGCTTCGCATGTATTAAGGACCCTATTGAACAGTATCAGCTCCCCTTCAGTTCCCATTAGGTTCATTTGAACATGTCCAGCAGCTCCGCACGATACATAAGGTCGGGTAGAATTCAGCTTCGGCATTATTGTTGGAGAAAGGAGCAGCAAGGAATAGGGCAGGGGAAGATCCCAGCAAATAAACACTAAAAACCTTCTCAACTCTTTTTTCTTAAGAACAAGCAGCTGCAACTGATTGCACGCAGAAAGAAGACTTGTTGAATAATGAGTTCCTATTTTTCACACATATTCACATACTGAATTGTACTCTGAATATGGATTTGAAGGTTCCAACCCAGGCAGCTAGCATTGCCAGCACTCTGGGCTGGCATTTCAAGTCATAGTTAACTGAAAAGTTAAATGTGTTGAGTGTTTCTCTCAGCCATTAAGATTTCATCGTACTAAACCTGTTGCTCAAAGAAAGGCAGCCATGTCTTTCTTCCACAAACCAGCAATGGATTGTCTTGTCAGTCAAATTCTATCTAAAGAAATAATATTTTTTGTGATGTCCTTCTTAATTCACACCTTTCACAACACTTAGCCTTTGTAAAGGAGGTGTACTTTCATTATTCTGCCAAGACTGAGCAGTCTCATAGCCCCATTTCCAACCTGAGCGTGAATGGCAGAATTTCCAGACTTAATAGAAAAGACCCACACTTTTTTGCTGATGTTTTTGCAGAACAGACAGATTGTATCTTTGGGATTGAAAAGCTGTATGTAAAGATGTCAAGGAATTCACCAGGATATTGAAGGTACTTGGTTCACATTCTCTGCTCCAGTGCCTTTTGAAGATTTTATACTAAACAACTTATGAATAAAATAAATTCACTGTTACAAGATCCCATGGGAACTAGAGAGCTTCATCATACCAGTTCATTTCATGCATATTTGCTTTTTTCTTCTTTGTGTTAGTGTGCTAATTTGGTCAATAACAACAAAAAATTAAACTTACTACATGGTTGATAAGGCAGGCTACTGAACAGCAGGAAATTGAAGTTCATTCCCTTAACATTAAAGCTCTAAAAGCTCAATTATTGTATTACAAAGGTAAAGGAAACACAACCACTGTCTCTTTTTTCAGCTCTGAACAGTTTTTTTGCAGTTCTACTCCATGATCAGAAGGTTGCCTAAAAATGCCCATTCTAGTAGGATTTAAGCATTAGTAGCTCAGCATGAGGATACTCAGCCTTGAGTGGATTCAGACCTCTGTGCTAAGCTCTTTTTCTAGGCCTGGCAACAGAAGGAGGGGGTTGCTGAGGACCCCACCTTTGGCTTTACAGGTTTTGAAAGTGAGCAAAATTATGGTCTTGTAGCAACAGAATAGCAAAGTTCCTTATGCATCTCTCTAGTAGCAAAGGTGATTTTATTTTGAAAGAAAACTGTTTTCACTCCCTGTCTTCCATACCAATGGGCATATGGCCAAGTGGTCCTGACAGCTAGACTTCCTTGGGATGATGCAGAAGAGGAGGGATGGTGGCTGTGAAGTTTTTATTACGTCTTTTGGACTGTTTTGTGGTTAGTGATCATATTCTGGTTTTGCATGTGCCTTTTTCCACTCTTTCAGAACTGATGATGATTGGGAAGTTTTGCCTTTGACATATCTCACCTCTACGAGTCACTAGAATCTGCTTACTGTTTCATCTCTTATCTGAGTTTCTTAAGGCTTCAATCATGTCTCATTGTCTTAACACTGCTTCAAGATGGCTTTGAGTCTTTTTGATCATACTGTCCTCTTCATAATCCCAGAGGTGCTTAGACACTGCAAATAAAAGTCCCCAGATCTCTATAACCTGCTAATATAGATGTTTTCCAGTTGTGGAATTCCCACCTCCTTCTGGTATTTCTTTTTGGTGTTTCCACAGTGATTTGAATAGTCCCACTCATACCTATTTTAGTGTTTGTGTTAGAGATCTCTGCATTACAAACCAAAAAAGATGACTCAGATAGTCAAGCCCTTTCTATAGATCTCCATTGTGCTGTGAAATGAAGATCAGATATATTTTTAAGGAATCAGAAAATATTATTAATTACAAAGGAAATCACTGCTTTTATGCCTTCTTCATTAAACTATTCTCAAATTTAGAGAATTGAATAATTCAGTCATCAGTAATAAATTCAAAAGAGGGTGGAGTTAAAAGATGCAGGCAAGAGGGAAGGTCCCGCAAGTGAGATTTATAAATACATTAAAATCAGTGAGAGTTCTGTTATTGTTATGTTAGGGTTTCACAACGTAGGCAAATCTTAATCTCTTGAGTTTCCCCATTGTAGTGACAGACACAGGGGCTGGGAAAGGAGCACAAATGCATATAAAATGCTGCTACAATGGACAGTGCAGACATAAATCTAGACACTGGACCATTGGTCTGGATGGCATTTGCTGCAGTACCTCAAAGTGTATTGTTGAGAATGAAATAACTAAATCAATTAACAAACAAAAAAATAAAAACCTGTTCCTACGTTGTGTAAAAAATAAATACTCTAATGTGATTTATGGTAAAGATCACTACTGGGAACATATAAAACTAAGAAATCATTTCTTGAATAATTCTCTTTCTGCCTTATAGTGCTCAGCAAGCTGCTACATCTGGGTTTTTTTCAGGCTGACTCATATTCCACATAAAAACCCAGTCCAAATTTATTTTCAGTCCTTTCAGCTTTCACTTTCCTTTTTTTTCCCCTGCAACATATTTTCCCCTATGAAGGGTGTTTTGCTGAATTGAAATGTTCAGATAAATACACTAATTTGAAAAAAAGCAACATTTTCATTAAGCTGAAATCAGGGTGATGTGATTTTTAGAAATGCTGACCTATTACTATAAACTTCTAAGAATAGATGTAAAACAAAAAATTAATTTAAAGCTTCAAAGAATTTAGAATTAAGATGGATTTGGATTATTTCTTCTTTAATTTTAAGGTACTATCACATTTTCATTTTCAAGAAGTCTCTAATAAATTTGAAAATCTGATCTCCTTGTCAACTGTACTTATTCTTTGCTACTTTTTTGAACTTTGAAATAATAGGTAGATATATGAAGAAGATCTTCTGTGAATTTACAAACTAAGTTAGAACACCTAAATTGATGTTTTAGGGTCTTGCTAAGGAGTTTATGTACAAGTACACATGGATTCCTACAGGATCAGTAAAGTAACAGCTACATAGGTAAGTAACCATATTTCACTCATTTTTCCCCAAAAGATAATGGAATTACTTAAGTGAATAATTTTAGTATGTCAAAGAAACACAGAATCATTTTTTCGTTTAGTTTGATCAGCAGGTCTTCATTCACCCATGCTGATCTCTTGCCTTCCTTTCCTGATTTCTTACACCTGGGGATCAAGATCTCTTGCAGTATACGGAAAGCATCCTTAAAGTTCTGCCAGCTCTGTTCTTCTTCCTGGTTCCTGAAGGAAGTTTCCCAGGGGGTCCTATTGACTAATTCCTTGAACAGCTGAAGTTTGATTCCTAAAATTCAGTGTCCTGACTTTCCTCTTTGCCTAACCCATATCCCTAAGGACTGTAAACTTCACTAGGGTATGATCACTGCAGCCCAGGCTGCCTCCAATCTTGACAACACCAATTAGCTTACTTGTGTTGGTGGCCATCTGGTCACCTTTGGTAGAGCGGTCTTTAACCTGGCTTAAGAAGTTACCAATGCATTTCAGGAAACTCCTGGACTGCCTAAAGCTCACTGAGCTACTTTTCCAGCAGATGTTGGGGTGGTTGAAGTCCCCCATCAGGACAAGAACCCACCAATATGATGCCTCCTGTAGCTGGAGTAAGAAGATTTGGTCAATAGCGTCACCTTGATCAAGTGGCCCATACTAGTCACAAGACACAATGTTCCTTTTGCTGCCTCGGTCTCCTAGTTCTCATCCATAAGCTTTCAGCCTGCACATGGCCATTCTTCAGAGACAGCTCTTCACACTCTATCAATTTCTTGATCTAAAGGACAACTCCTCTGCCCTTCCTTCCTTATCTGTCCCTTCTGAACAGCCTGTAGCCATTGATAGCTGCACTCCAGTCATAGGATGTGTCCCACCAAGTTTTAGTAATGGCAATGAGGTCATAGTTTTCTAATAACACAGGCTTCCAGCTCCTCCTGTTTGTTGCCCATGCTGCATGCATTGGTGTAGATACATTTCAGCTGGGCAGTCAGCTGTGTCGCCTTCTTAGAGGAACGTTCCTTAATTCCTTTAAAGTATTTCACTGGTATTTCCCGGTTGGCGTCTTTTATCTCAGAAGCTCATCTCTATGACACTTCAAACTTGCTGCAGCGTATCCAGCACGTCTCTGAGCAGTAAGCTGTGGGCCCTCACTAGCACCCTGTTCCTCTGATATTGGCATGTCTTCCCAGAGCTTATCACAGGCTAGCCTGATATGCCCCTTCTCCATCAAGTCTAGTTTAAAGTTCTGACAATGATCTCACTGGCCTGAGAGCAAAGACCCTCTTCCCCTTTGAGAAACCTGAATCCTATCTGATGCCAGCAAGCCTGGTGCCATGTAGACCACGTCATTATCAAAAAAACCTGAAACGTTGCAGTGACACCAGTGACAGAGTCATGTATTAATAGACAGTCCCTCCGTTCCACCAAATGCCACTGACTGCAACTGGAAGGAGAAAGAAAAAAATAATCTGTGCTTCTGATTCTCTCACCGACTGTAACAAAGCCCTGAAATCTCCTCTGAGCACACTTGAACTAAGAGTTGCACTTTCATCACCACCCACACAGAAGAGCAGTAACAGATAGTAGTCCAAGGGCCATACCGTGCTATGAGGTTTCCTAGTAACTCGGGCCAAAGTGAGGCAGCAGACTTCCCTAAGAAGATGATCTGCCTGGAATATTGAATCCTCTGTTCCCTTCAGAAGGGAATTGCATAGAGAGTAGGTCTTTCTGATCCTGGCAACATCTCTGCTGTAGATGGACCTTTACCCACATAATCTATTTACTGGCCTTTCACTTCCAGAGCCTCATATCCATTGCATAGAGGTGTCTGGGAAAGTGAGGAGGGCAAGGAAGGGGTTTGCCTGTGTTAGAGTTTCCAAACCTTTCCGGGAATTTTGTCTCCCTTGCTAACACAAGAGGTTTTGGGAGATGGGTGGCAGGGGGGTGGTTTAATTGCTCCGAGTTGGAGTTTGATGGCTGGGCTGAGGTGAGAGGGGAGGGAGGTGAGAGATTTCTTCTGGTTGGCACCACTTTTTGACTTGGCGGCTGCTGTGAGTGGGAGCCACTGTCTTGCTGGGCTGGTGGAGGCATCTTGGAGGGAGTTCCCTTGACTCAGATCCCAACTTCATGCGCCCTGTGCTGTCCTTTGGGGAGAGAGCAGTATTTGCTACCTGGAATTGCTGCAGACTCCATGGGAGCTGACATCATGATGTCATCTCCAGAGCAGTTGCTACCCCCTATCACCCCCCCCGCCTGCCCCCCAATGCTTTTGGACAAAGGGACAAGGAGTTGTCTCGCCAGAGCTTGGGGGTGACTTCCAACTTCCGCAACCACTGCCTCCCAAGGTGTGACATCACATCCTGCAGTCTGTAAATATGACTGCACTGAAAGGAGCAGAGATAGAATTTAATTTGTTTAAAGGTCTTGGTTATGGTGTTGCTGATTGTTCTGTTTTGGTTATATATATTTATAGTTAAAGACTCTTATACTTTTCTGTACCTTTTCTGATTAAAGTCTATTAATTTTAAAGGTTGTGGTGGGTTTTGGGAAGAGGCCCCTTGTCTAGTCCATATAGACATTTTAGTTTCCTTAAACAGAGACTGCCAGCCACCCTGAGCATGGACTTGCCTCCATTCACTCCTTTCATTTGAGCTACCCTTTCAGCCTGGCAGGGGGAGGACACAAGATCCCCTTGATGTTGGTGTATTTTTGGTGGTTTTTCTTTTTTCTGTCTCAGGGAGGACATCATCGCCTTTGTTATGAATTTAAATGCACACAATTAAAATATATAAGAATTATGATTACTCTTACATCTGTAAGCCTTACAGAAATGTGTTTTAATTTCAGAGCAGTATGAAAATTTCCACCCATTTCAAGTATATCAGAATTTGCTCACTATAAACAAATACAAACATATTTTTTACCAGCACAGTCCCATTTACATGGCACAGAACAAAAGCATCTCTTGTTCTCCTTTGATATGCTTTCAAAAAGCAAATTCCTTGCCAAAATAACAATGATTTCTAGGAATTCATTCCACTCTAAGATCTATTTTATTGAGTTATATACAGTTATTATATGCAAAGGTTAATCTGCCACACTCAGAGAACCTGAACTTTGAGATCTATCACCTAGTCATATAAAAACCACTCATACAAACGTGTTAAACCTATCAACATTAATTACATTAATGGATACCTTGGCAAGGAAACAAACTATATACATGAACATTGGTGAAAAATTCATAAAGCGTACTATTTTGTAAAGTAGGTCAGATAGTTAATGAGTTAAATCTAGCCCCAAATACATATAAGTAAGCACAGCTTTAAGGAAAACTTACATTGAAGTCAGTAAGACTACTCAGCATGCAGTCAGATATTTAAATAGAAGGCCCTTGTTGGTTTGGGATTAAAGCTGCAACTCAGAGAGGTAAAAATACTATGAACTGCCTTTTATTCTAAGGATTAAAAAAAAAAAAGTTAATTTGAACCCTATGGTATTTTGATCAAGAGTAAAACAGCACAGATCAAACATGTTTTGTTTATATGCTTGTAGTATGCTGCCTGAAGATGAATATGGTTACAACAGCTTGCAGTGAACACATGCCATGACAAGAGACTGTGATTTCAGTCCTGATTTTAAAACGAAATATAAGTGAGTCTGTGGCAAAAGCCTAAGTCATTCAAACAATATTTCTAAGTTTACAATTTTGCTTGAACAGCTGTTTGCATAATAGGGGATGTGATAGACCCACTCAATACCATGATCTTTGGCCCAAGTATCTCTGAAGTTGTCTCAGAAATTAGTCCTGGTTTCTGATCCAGTTCTTTCTGGGATGCCATGTCACTTATAAGACTTTCTTTTCAAGGCCCAGGATAGTGTTCCAGATGGTGGCATGGATCATGGGATATGTTTCCATCCATCCAGTGGTTGCCTCCACTATTGCAAGCACATGGTGTTTGCCTTGGTGTGTTTGTGGGAGTGCAATCAATATAAACAATTTGCCAGACCTCCCCATGTTTATATTTCAGCTATTGCCCTTCATACCACAGAGTTTTTGACTGCTTGGCTTGCTTGATTGCAGTGCATGTTTCACATTTGTGAATAACCTGTGCATTAGTGTTCATGATTAAGTCATGATCATGAGCCCCCTTGATCATGAACCCATCTATATGTTGCATTTCTTCCTTGATGGCCTAGGTGTCATGGGACCATGGAGCTATAAATAATTCACCCTTTTGTTGCCAGTCCAAATGCATCCAAGTCACTTCAGTCTTAGCAGCCTGATCCGCCTGCTGGTTATTCTGATGTTTTTCAGTGGCCTAACTTGTGGGTACATAAGAATCTACATGATGTATTTTTCCAATCAGTTTCTCTAAGTGGCTGCAATATCTTGTCACAATGAGGCAGCCTGGATGTCTGCACTGCTAGTTGTTCTGCAGTCATTGTTGTGTTTCTGCCCTTGGGGCAGTCAATTCCAGGTGTACTGGACACTTCTCTAAGTGAAAAAAACTATGGCCCGCACTCTTTTGCCAAAAGGATTGAGAAAGATGCATTAACAATAACAATTGTGGCTTACTATTTGGCTGCCTTTGACTGCAGGATGTATTGAAATTCTAGCATGTCCAGTACGGCAGCACTCAGTGGTGGCTTCATTGGTGACTTCATTCAGGCCACAATAGTCTACTGTTAGTCTCTAGTCTCCATTAGAATTTCACACTGGCCGTACAGAACTGTTGAAGGGAAAAAGAATCTTGCTGATCACTCCTTGGTTGCCCAAGAAATCGGCTTACTGATGGGAATAGGGGCTTCTCAGTTGGTGTGATATTTTTGCCGATGCACTATTGTGCATCAGCAACCATTCTTTGACCCTCAGCAGTTCTACAAAGGAAGGGTCCTCTGAGAGACTGGACAAGGTAGACAGCAGTGATGGAGCCAGAACTGGCTTCAGCATGCAACATTCCAACATCACACACCATCACTCCTGCCTAGAAGGACTGTTAAGAGAGATGAAGCCCTAAGTCATGGACTAAATGAATTCAACATAAATTTTAAAGGCATGGTAAATAGTCTAGGAGACATCTATGAAAATATATTCAAAGTCAGGAAAGGTGGTGGTGATTAATTAGGATGTATTGGAAAGTGTGGGACTGGAGCATGATGGAGATGGTAGAGAATAAGAGGTGAATACTCTCTTGGTTTCATCTGGGGTAGAAAATTAACCTTATCCCTAGTAGCTGGTGTAGTGCTTTGTTTTGGATTTAGGATGAGAATGATGTTGATAAGAAACTGATATTTGAGCTGTTCCTAAGCAAAGCTTACACTAAATCAAGGACTTTTTAACTTCTCATACTGCCCTTCCAGCGAGGAGGCTGGGTGTGCACAAGAAACGGGGAGAGGACAAATCTAGGACTGCTGACCCAAACTGTCCAAAGCGATATTCCATATCATATGATGTCATGTTAAACAACATAACTAGGACAACTGTCTGCAGGGGATGGTGACCATTGCTCAGGGACTGACCAGGCATCGGTCAGTGGCTGGTGAGCATTGTGCATTGCTTATTTTGTGTATTCTTTTCTCATTATTATTTTCCTTTCCTTTTCTGTCCTATTAAACTGTCTTTGTCTCAGCCCATGAATTTTACTTTTTTATCAATTCTCTCCCCCATCCCACATGGGAGAGAGTGAGTGAACAGCTGTGTGGTGTTTGGCTGCCTACTGAGTTTAGCAATAATAGTTCCTTGTAACAGCTGTAACAGCATATTATCAACATTATTCTCATCCTAAATCCAAAACAACAATATACCTGCTATTAAGAAGAAAATCAATTCTATCCCAGATGAAACCAATAGAGCCACCTACATAGGGCACCCGGTAATCTAACTTACCCTAACTATTTTAGTAAAGTTCTTAAGGACAATGTATTTGAACAACAGAGAAGTTGTTATAATGGTGCTTCAGTTTGTTGGCAGATTTTAAACTATTATCAAAGATAGTAATATTTTTAAGAAGCAATATTTCACTTCTAAGACTTCCAGGTAAGTGAGCAATAACAATTATTGCTGCCACGCTGTACTGTAAATAAAGCAGTGTATGAAATAAAAATGGAAGTCCACAATTTAGGAAAAAGGGGACAGTTGGTACTCTGAACAAACCAAGGGTTAAGAGGAGTGAAGGAAAGATCATAAAAATTAACATGGACATTAACATTCATGCAAAGAGGAAAAATGACTCAACTCAGAAAGTCTCTGAAATATGTACATTTATCTATTTTTTCTGCTTTGAACTATGGAGTGCTTGCTCATTGCTGGGAATCCACCTTGCATCTGAAAGAACTGAAGTATGATTCCAAATTCCTGTTACAAATTAAAAAAAGATACCTTCTGGAATCAAGTGTTAATCCTATATTTGATCAACTTACTTTTTCTCTTACACATAGGCAAAGGATAAAAATAGAAAAATCAAATCTAGAACATTTCTCTGTTCTCCTGCTGACATTCCGAGAATTTAGCATATTTCTATTTTGGATAAAAAAATAAAATTGCAAAGTAGAATATGAAACACTGTAAACACCGCAGGACATATTAATCACAATATATATGATGCAACACATTTATTACCTTGGGATGTTTCTTCCAACCAACTAGTCATTTAAACACTTTTTATAAGACTATGGACCCTTTGATAAAATAAACCATTGAACGCAATGCAAAAAGCTTTCAAAGAGGAATTTCAAAGGTCTTAATTTTGAAATTTTTTTCCTAGCATCTTTAGTAAATATATCCGTTTTGTCTTCTTTTATGATAGAAGTCAATGACCAACATCATAATCAGTATGTCTTAGTTCCATAAGAAACTGGAGCCTTTTATTATAATAGGAAAGCTCAAAATGTCTTGGTAATGCAAAGGTACCTGTGAAGATGCTGCTTCCCAAACAAGGTCAGTGTTGCAGAGAAGGAAGATAATGGGATTGTACACATTTTTCTTCAGATTATGTAAAAGAATAACAAACAATTCATGTTGTATGCTGCATGATTCATTAAGTGAGTCTTGAAAATTCTTGAGGAAAAATGTTGTTTTGATCACTGGGGGATCTTAACATTTAAAAAGCACCTTGGAGTACATTTAGTTATGTACTTAGCAATTTGAAAACCTCAGCTGAAGTCCAGCTTTGGACATAGGTAAGTGAACTCTGACAACATCGTGAACTGAGTGACCCAGTCTCTTCTTGTATATAGCCCATAATAATACATATGGTTGACTAAAGGAGTAAAATTAAAAAAAAAAAAACAAAAAACAAAAAAACAAAAAACCCAAACCCAAAAACTCCCTCTGAATTTGAGAAAATTTCACCTGTGGAAAACCACGTGACAATATGATCATAAAGCAGACTGGCAGAGCAGTTCTGACTCACTTTTTTTGTAGTCTGAACATCGAAACAAAGCATCCAGTTATCCTGCATGACGCTTTGCTTCATATATTAACCCTAGCAGCATACAGAAGTGATGCGTTTTGCAAATGAATTTGAATGAGAAGAGAGTCTGATTTCCACGTAGATTGCAAGTGTAACAGTTACTTTGGAAGTTGGAATAGTCTATTCTGCTATGATTGTACTAAAGTTTTGTCACAGATTTTGCCGCTTCTATTCCTATCTTTCTAAATCCCGTGTTCCTGGCTCCCAAATTCACAGACAATGCTTCAGAGGACACTAAACCAAACCATTTTTAAAGTTTCATAAGAAGAAATTAATTTCTATGTAGTCCCTACCATTCTGTATTGAAGGGCATCATTATGTGGTAGTTTTATATGCAGTGAGCTTCAAAAAATTAATCATGATGATATGCAAGAGCAGTCTGGCATCTCTTGAAGACATTGCTAAATCGTATTAGTAGAGGAGGAACCATAAGCAGCTGAAGAGCTTGTTTCAGCACACACATTGAGATGCAGTTTGTGAAGGATGAAGGTCAGTTGTTGAAGAGGAGCTACTGGAGCAAGTAAAATGATGACGTGGCAACAGAACCGAAGCAGTTGCAGATGGGGTAATCCAAGAGGACAAAACATATGCTGAGGCAGGAGCAATTGTCAATAGGGACAGCTTGTCTGGCTACTTGGATGCCAATCCCATAACATGTGTTCACTTGTGTGCTGCATGAAAGGAGACAGTCACTTGACAGTGAGGCAGCTTGTTTGAGAAGTTCAGTGTTACCTGTCTTAATAATTTGTTAGGAGAAAGACACAAGATGCTGCAAGCAATTTGAACTGAAATAAAAAGGAAAAAAAAACCCAAACCAAACAAGAAATATTGTCAAACTAATCATGTTTTCAGACTTTTTTTAAAAATTTGTGTTACCAAATACTGGTCTTGTTAAAGTAAATCGAAGTCTCCTTCTCTCCTCACCAAATTATGTTCATAAACATCTGCATTTTTCATATTCCCATTGAAGAAAGAAAATTGCCAAATAACATCAGCAGAATAGCTGATAAACGACAGACCTTCTTCAGAAACTGATAGAAAACCCAAATGTGAAGATTAAAAGAAGAACAAAGGGAAACTTATTGATGTTTAACAGTGAAAAGATTATTTTTCTCAGTGAAAAGACTACTATTCTCAGTGAAAAGACAGGCTAGAAACATAAATAGAAAATATCCCAGTTTAGCACTGAAATAATTTTTACCTCTGCCTCTGTACCTTGTATATCTCGTTATCTCCCCCTGCCTCCGATTTATTTTCAAGGTAGCTCATTTCTGAGTCTTCATTTTCCCTTTCCTTCACTTGTCTTCTTTCTTTGGATCCTTGAATTCTTATATCTGCCTAATCTGAGTTACTTCACATAAGCTCAGTGTTCACTGTGAATCTTTTCTGTGCCCTTTGGAAGTAATTTTCTTGCCATATGCTTGTGAAGTGCAAAACCTTTTCTTAATTTTGCACCCTTGTGAGTGGGTTTCATGACCCCAGTTTTCTTGTAGAGCAGGAGCCAAATATTTGCTTTCCAGGATCATCTTAAGAGCAAGCACCTACAGGTTATGAGTGTATGTATTACTTGTCATATATGTGTTGCAATTCTGGTACTCTGCAGGAGCAATGTAGCAGGAACCTCACCTAAAAAATCTTATCTTTGTGGATGTGAAAGATAGAATTGCTGACACAAAAAAAAGTTATTGCTTAAAACTAAACCTCTACAATTAAACATATGTAACAGGAAGGTGATGGAGATGATACTATTCCTCATTTCACAGCTGAAAATGGGTAAGAATTCCAATCAAGGCAAAATGTGAGGAGCAATCAACACACCAGAATCACAGAAAGGTAGTGTTGGAAAGGACCTCTTGAGTTAATATAGTCCAGTCCCCCAGTTAAAGCAGGTTCAACCAGAACAAATTGCACAGGAACTCATCCAGGTGGGTTTTGAGTAACTCCAAAGAAGAAGATTCTTAAAGAAAGCAATAACAAGAAAAAAATCTGAGAAAAAAGTAATTTGCTATAATCTTCCTCCTGACCACTTAGAAAGACTAACTATGCTTCAAATCTGGCAGTTTCTTTCTTGGAACGACTGAGGGCACTGATTAAGATGAAGGATAATTTTTTATAATGTTGATTTGTGGAGTTAGATCAAGGAAAATATAATCCTGCATTTCCTCAAAAAACACGTAAGAGGATTTTTTCATTTAGCTTTTCCCAAAAAGATGAGGCATGCATTTTTAATTGAGATAGAGTATGAAATATATACAGTAATAGATCAAAACAAGCTGTTTCATAGAGCTTCTTCACAGATGCCAATTAAGAGTCATAATAGAAGTGGAATTACAACCTTTAATATAGCATTCAGCAACAAGAACACAATTCAGCGAACTGTGGTACCTTTAGCTTGGCAATATTGCGGTAATTCAGAGTAACATATTTGGTTTTTCTAGTACAAGCTGTTTCTCTGTAACTAGTCAAAGAGCAAACAAATATCTTCACACTGTATGTCACTCATTAATTTGTTATGGTTGTAGAATACCTCATCAGGAAAGTGAATACATAAGTAATAACAACATTAGCTGTCATTGAGGAATGTGAAATACAGAACTGGTAAAAATATTCCATCTGACTGTTCAGATGCAAACACTAACAAGTAAGGTAAAGTCACTGCAGAGACTGTGAAATAAAGTAAACCAGCTTGAGGATGAGAAGCAAAAAAAAGGAAAGATTACAAAGACTTATAAAGAGATAACGAAAAAACCCCACATTTACTATTCCGTCTAGGTTTTTAGAGTTATATTGAGGCATTCTTCTATGATAGCGTGAAGAACGGGGATTGCCAGTACCATATACTGGCAGTAAGCATCAGTATCCTATGAATAAAATAAATCTGTCATTCTGTAGGCGCAACATTAGGTGTTACTGTATGTGCTCTGTTTTACATAACCTCTAAAAACCATACGGGGGGAAACCATGATAGCTGAGAAGCTAAAAATAAAATCCCAGATTTCCAGTTGGCATACTAGACAAAATGCATAACAGCTCTTTCAGGATAAGGACCATTTAGTATTGTCATCAAATAAGTCACTCCCCTGGATAATTAAAGCGGTGTTCATAATCACTTTGCGCAACTACTAGCAAGAATTAAAGCAACAAAAAAATAAAATTTCAGATTTAAAATTATAATTTCACTCCAGCTGTGAAGAATTTAGGCAGAAAAACAACAGACAACCTGTAAAACACTTGAAATGTCCAAATTTCCTCATGTCAAAAATGTATAGACAGTTCAAAGGAGGGTCAGGCTATTACAGGAGAATATTTTTCCCCACAGGATAATAGATACGAACAGTTCTTCACATACTACAATGAAGATGAAATCCTCAACATACAATATTCAAATGTCAGATCCTGCAGTCCTCTTTCATAAGAATAATCCCACTGGATTCAATAATTAAATGTCCATTCAGACAAAACGCTTGGGTTGTTGTTGGTGGCTGTTTCACTTGGCTTTGGAAAAAGGTTTTCCCCCAGCGCAACCTTGGAACTTCATGTAGCATCAAGAATTACACCATTTGTATGGTGTAATTCTATGGGGCAGGATAGAACCCACCCAAGGGTATGAAGGGAGCTGGCAGAGGTCCTTGCCAAGCCCCTTTCCCTCATCTACCAGCAGTCCTGGCTGACTGGGGAAGTGCCACTTGACTGGAGACTGGCAAATGTTACACCCTTTTACAAGAAGGGTCAAAGGGAGGATCTGGAGAACTATAAGTCTGTCAGTCTGACCTCAATACCAGAGAAGGTCATGAAGCAGATCATCTTGAGTGCTATTACACAACACAAGCAGGACAATCAGGTGATCAGACCCAGTCAACACAGGTTTATGAAAGGCAGGTCCTGCCAAACCAATCTGATCTCCTTCTATGAAAAGGTTACCCGTTTAATGGATGAGGGAAAAGCTGAGGATGTGGTCTACTTGAACTTTAGTAAAGCCTTTGACACCTTTTCTCATAGCATTCTGCTTGAGAAACTGGCTGCCATTGGCCTGGACAGGCACACCCTCTGCTGGGTAAAGAACTGACTGGATGATCTGGACCAAAGAGTGATGTAAATGGAGTTAAATCCAGTTGGAGGCCGGGCACGAATGGTGTTTCCAGGGCTCAGTGCTGGGTCCAGTCCTGTTCAATATCTTTATCAACAATCTGGACAAGGGGATTGAGTGTATTCTGAGTAAGTCTGCAGAAGATACTAAGCTGCGTGGAAGTGTGGATCTGCTTGAAGAAGGGAGGCTCTGCAGAGGGATCTGGACAGGCTGAGACCAGAGGGATGAGGTTCAACAAGACCAAGTGTTGATGCCTGCACTTTGGATTCAACAAAACCATGCAGCGTTAAAGGTCTGGAGACGAAGGGCTGGAGAGCTGCCTGCCAGAAAAGGACCTGGAGGCGTTGGTTGACAGCAGCTGAACATGAGCCAGCAGTGTGCCCAGGTGGCCAGGAGGGCCAATGGCATCTTGGCCTGTATCAGACACAGCGTGGCCAGCAGGAGCAGGGAGGTGATTGTGCCCCTGTGCTCAGCACTGGTGAGGCCGCACCTCGAGTGCTGGGTTCAGTTTTGGGCCCCTCACTACAAGAAGGACATTGAGGGGCTGGAGCGTGTGCAGAGAAGAGCAACGAGGCTGGTGAGGGGGCTGGAGAACAAGTCCTGTGAGGAGCAACTGAGGGAACTAGGGTTGTTTAGCCTAGAGAAAAGGAAGCTGAGGGAAGACTTCATCACTGTTTACAACTACATGAAAGGCGGTTGTAGTGAGGCGAGTGTTGGTCTCTTCTCTCAAGTGACAGCGATAGGACGAGAGGAAATGGCTGCAAGTTGCGCCAGGGGAGGTTCAGACTAGATATTAGGAAGAATTTCTTCCCTGAAAGGGTGGTCAGGCGCTGGCACAGCTGCCCAGGGAAGTGGCTGAGTCGCTATCCCTGTAGGTGTTTAAAAGATGGGTAGATGAGTTTATCAGGGACATGGTTTAGTAAGTATACAGGTACAGTTGGACTCTATGATCTCAGAGGTCTTTTCCAATCAGATGATTCTATGAGTCTAAATGATCCTTTAGCAGTTTGAAGAGGTCTGAGGAGAAATAGAACACAAAAGCTTGTTATCTGTACCATTTAGAGATATCTCTTCACAAGGCTAAATACTTAAGTTTTAAGTCAACAGATACTTGACTTGCGTTAAGTAGAGCAAAACATACGACATCAAAGTGGCACATTCAACAAAAATAATTATGTTCTGTTCACAGCAACAGTAACCGCAGCCTTTGATATTACTGTTCTGTTAATATCTTAGCTTCAGGAAAATAACTAGTTAATCAAGAAGGAAAAAGTTGTCCACTTCTAAATTTGCAGGTGAAACTTATTTAATGATAAAATATTTCAAGGTCTGATTCATCTGTCACATTAACAAACAGATTTGTTTTTCCTTTTCTTTGAACCTGCTGTTTTAAATAGTAAACTAGAATCTACCGCTTGGTCCTTACTCCATTTTTTTCAGATTAGGTAAAATACTCAGTTGCCTTTCTTACTCCAGCTAGGACATATCTACAATTATTCTAACTTTGGGGAATTATGGCAAAGGGCCTTTTGGGGAGAAGTTAAATACGCACAACCATTTCTTGTACTATCTCCATTTCTCAAGTAGAGTCCCAAGCACGAGGCAACAGCCTTGTCTTCATTCTTATTCCTGCACCCATTTGTATTCTTGTTCTTTCTAAGTCACAGGTTCACTGAAAGGTTAAGTAGTCCATGAAAGTGAAACAGCTACAGAAGGAAGAAACAAGAGCCTCCCTGACCCAGGTCAGTTTATAGCTACTTTGGGAGAAGTAAATTCAACTCTTTTCAGACAGGGAAAAGAATTGAGCCTTGTTTCTCAAACCCTGTGTTGGTGTTTCAAAGCACAGCTTTGTAAACCTAGCAGTACAGGTTAAGTCTCGATTTTGGGAAGTGGGAAAGGAGAAGACAGGATGCTTTGCTGCCTTCCCAACAGATTCCATCTGTGCAGTATGGCAAGCCAATACAACCCTTCCACTTGGATCACGGCTACCAAGCCTCTTCTCTGAAGTAGAAGACATGACCTCTTACTTCATTTTTGAATGAGCTACCTTAGACATTGGTTTTCAGTGCAAAGTTTAGGCAGAAAAGTATTTCCTTTCTCACCACTGCTTAAGAGCCTTGTGATAATCTTGAAAAGTGTAATCTGGGTTCTTAAGAAAAAAAATCATATTTCAGGGACATTTTTTTAAGTATTCGGGGGGGTGGTGTGTTAACCCTAGAGCTGTGAATTTTACTAGAGGGTTAACATCTTTAAAGTCAAAGTATGTTTTACATTCCAATTCAAGTTTAGATCACCCGTCACCTACAACTGGTAGACTACATGGAGGTGAGCAGGCTTTGGCTGGGGTTGGAACCACAGCAAGAGATGAAGTCGAGGTCTTGTCGGCTCCCAGTGTACACGTCAAAGAGCATGTCTTCTTGTAGTGTGGACACTTTGAGCACATACACTGTCAGCCCAAGTCTGCTGCTGTATATCCGTCCTTGCTTTATAGAGCTGTGTGGCTGATCCTAGCAGACAAGTTGTTACAGGCTTTTTCTTCAAGTGATCTGAAGTGCCCGTAGCTCAATAGGAAAAGCAGGAGACTTGAATTCAGGCTGTTCTGAAAATCCTCTGGGTTTACTGCATTCAAGCACTGGCTGCTAAGACTATGCAGCAGCATCGCATGATCACAGAGCACGTATGCTTTAACAAATGCTCAGGTGGTTAGATGCCAGAGTATCTAAATTCTCTTGTGGTCTTGTGCCTAACAGAGAAACTCTCAGTGAACAAGCAAGGTAAGTAAAAGCCTGGTTTGTGAAAGTAGTCGAGTCTGCATGAGACATAAGTTAACTGTTTCTTAGTCATCGAAAATTCTTATTATTAGCCTAATCTGATGAGCAGATGGGAAGTGTTGCTGTATCAACTTTGCCACTAAGGATCAGATTGCAGAAGTTGCAGGATTTGAACAGCAATTTCTATTTTTTTTTTCATTACGATGTAAATTTTCTTCCTTAATGGTATAAATTAGGCATGTAGAGAGAGAAATCACATAATTTCAAGGGGAAAGAGAAGCATTTCTGAAGAGCCTCCTCGTGGCTTAGCACACAGAACTGAACAAGGTATGACATTTGTATTTCAAGTGTTCCAAAATACCCTAGCTGGCTGTTTCCTATCTTAAAGCACAGCTATGATGACCCAAAAGCTGCTGTGCTGACCTAGTCAGAACTAGATGATACAGCCTTACCAGACTGCCTAGAAACACTTCGTGGTAACAGTGATATTGTAACAGAGATTAACTACCCTATTTAACAAAGAACACACAAAACTCTGGCATTATATCACAATGATAAAATATTTTTTCCTCCTGTCTTTTGTTACTGCCTTTTAAATAATTTATTTCTTTGGTTCGGTGGCTATCTTCCTTTTGAATCATTACAGTATTTTCTTTATGTATCGCAGACATTTGTGGCTGCCCCTGTAGAAAAGAACAGTAAGTCCTTGACTAGAATTTAAGATCATACTACTATTTAGATGGAGTTCTACTTGAGATTTCCATTTAATCTCTTTCTTGCTCCTAAATTTAATCTATATTACAATGATCTTTCATAGTGACAAACTGGGAGAATCCATCCTTCTTTATACGTAGGAGCTTTTATTATCAGTTGGAGCTAAGCAGTAAAAAGTTTTTCTTAGATGAAAGTTAACACACTTTTGGAGAATAAAACCTGAACTGAAAATAATACTAATAGATATGACTTTTGATGATAAAGTACAGTCCTAAATGGCAAAAAAAAGCGACAACACATTTCCAGTCTCTGAAAAGGAAAGATAGAAAGATAGTGAACTAACTCTAAGTACCTAACTTCTGTTTAATTTGAAAAACTCTTTTTAAATGAAGAATATTTTTGCCTAATTCAAAACATACATAAATATACAGTTATTCACCTAACGGTAGAATCTTTTCTTGTTAGAAACATATCTTGTTTATGTCATTATATAAGAAACAGTTTGCAAAAATTGATAATGATGCATCATCACAGCTGCTCAGTTCAAAATAGAAATTTAACACATTTCCACCTGAGACGTTTTCTTCCCTCATCTTTCTTCTGTCATAATTCACGGAGAATGCTACTTGTACATAGCAAAGACAAAAAATTACATAGAAAGTATATAATTTATTCTTTCCCATATACCCTGATTTAGCACTCCTTTTATTTTTTTCACCCCATTTCAAAAGACATCTTTGGAATTCCACTTTATATTTCTACTGTGTTTGGTTTTCCCTTTGCAATCGACCAATTTGAAGTTCAATTTCAATTGCACAGATTATGATGAACATCTTGTTTTTATGTGACTAACATTAAAAGGCAAAAGTCTTTAACAGCCAATATAACATTATGCATGCTTTCCTGTTTTTCTTCTTAAAATCATAGTATTTCTTAGGTTATTAATTTTTAAAGAAAGAGCTTTGATGCTATTATTGCTTGTAGGGAGCAATGAATTTGAACCAACCACATTCAATCTGATAGTGCTATGCTAAAGAGGACTCAGAACCCACAGAGTCCACAAAAAATTTTAGCTAAGATAGAGGACATTTCAGAGTCCAATTTTAATCAGCTAGAAGGAAGCCTCATTGTGTACGGACCTTGTTCTCATGTGCTGAACTCATTGAGAGTGCTTAGGGGAGAAATTTGCTTGCTTGCAAAAGCAACTGTCATTTCAAGTTTTATGAACACAGTATCCCTTGCCTTCCTGCCTCTCAGACTAATCTCTAGTAAACTCTGACCTTATGAAGCTGCACTCTTTATTTTCATTCACTATCCTTAAGAAGAATACCTAACGACAGTGCTGGGGGTATCACAGATGCCAGGTGACAGAGTAGGAGTGTGTAGTAGTTTAGATATAAAAAGGTCAGTAGAATTAATTGATGTATATATAACTGGATCTACACATTTGAGATTCAACTTTGCAGTACATATGCTCCCTGATTAATCATCATCTTGAATGATTTCTGCTGTAGAAAATCTTAAAAAACAATTTTTGAAAACATTTGTTGTTTGCTTCATTTCGCAGTATTCAGTCCAGAAACCCTGTTTGCTGGGATGCTTGAAAAGAAAAATGATGTTTGACATGCAAAAATAATCAAAATTACTTCAGTTAAAACTTTAGTGAATGATTGTTGAACATTTTATTAGCATTTGTTCAACTAGAAAGGGAAATCTAATTTCCATACAAAAGTGTTCTTATGAAATAACAAATCATGAAAGTCGATGCTAAGAAAGAAGACACATGCTTCTTTAATTAAAAGAGCATTGTGCAATCAAAGTGGAATTCCTTCTTTTGGTCAAAGAAAGGTTTCAATTCTTTAATATCAGCATAATCCTACATTTGTGTGATTATTATTTCAAATCACTATCTTCTTAGAAAAATATCTGAATATTTTCATTAAGAGGTTTATATATAAATATTGTTTTAGTAAAATTAAATTTACAACACATTTTCACTTAGAAATATCTATTAAAACTAATTAAGATTTCCCATTCTAAAGGATTCGTGTACTATACAAAATGTTTGTCATAGAACTAGAGTACCTAAAAGTACAGTTTCCTTAACCACAGAAATTAAATACAGTTTCATGAACTCATAATTTCTCTTCTTCTTTTTGAACAAAGTAAAAACCTTTCTTTGTACCTTACATTGACTAAGAATAATTTACACAGCAAAGATAAATATTTGGTGGGTTTTTTTAAATGACCAACAGGTTGTACTTTACCTGTCACTTTCTCCTTGATGATGCATGCTAATTACCCAGCGGTGAGTACTCGCAACTAAATAATGAACAATATGAACAATATGAAAGCTTTCATGACATTTTAGTTGTTCTGTTTTATAAAGGTACATCGCATATGTGTATCTACGATTTTTACTTACAGCATATCATGTTTAACAATATAAGATTTATAAAACTCCCATCATTTAGCCCTTAAAGATATTTATTTTATTAAAGATATTCAAGAAAAATCCACCATTCTAAAAATACACTTTGTTTTCCCATCTCTGTGTGTTTGTGAATGTAATGCCTGCTTATTCCCTTTCTGTTACACATGTATGAAAAAGCTGGATTATGTTTTTGAGGGTGAAGGGGCTGAAAAGAAAAATAGCGTATCATGAAAGCTTTCCTGCAGGTGATTCATTAAAAACAACTGGCAAATACATCTTTGTATTTGGCTTAGGAGTCACAGGATATGTTGATTCTGATTGTTGTGGGGAAGAGATCCACACAAAAAGCTAATGCAACAGGTTGAAAGACAGGGTTAATGACACTAGAAACAAGAGCGTTATTCATAATCCAGTTAGAAATGCAGCTGCACAGCTAATGTCATAGGTTGTAGGACCCTTACACATTAAGTTTTCATGCTTTAGCTTGCTAAGCTGGGTCGCTGTTTAGAGGCTGTTGATTCAATTATGAATCTATGTTAAACTTCTATGGATTTTGACCAAAATGTTTCCTAATGCCCCTTTAGCCTTTCCTACAGGATGGAGGGGATTTACTGACATGATTTAATCACAGAATTTCACTGGCTACAATCCCAGATTCCATTTTTTTTATTTTTATCCAGCACTTCAGCACCTTGCCTTACATCTTGTACCCTTTACTGTTTAGAAATAGAACCAAGACCGGAAAAGCAAATATGGTATCAAAAGCCCAGTTTTGAGAAAGGTGCTGCTTTGTAAAGATGAACCTCTCTCCCCAGTGATGTGAATACTAATGCATCATGAGTAAGTTTTAAGCTAGTGGATCAGGGTTAACTTAAAGCTGGCCTCAGTTTGACCCTAATTTCAATATAAATCTCCTCTATGAATACAACGTAGGAAAAGAAGGGAAGCCACTCAGGAAATAGTGTTTGAATTGTCCGATTCCATCCATCTCACCAATACCGGCATCAAATTCTTGACCCATAAAGCTAGTCAAATAACTTCCAAATATACATCACTAACTGAAAAACCTATTAATAATATAAATATAAAGAATTATTCATGGTTTTCCCTGAACAGTCCTTGACAAGTCACATTTCTTTATCACCTGCCAAAAAGCTTCCAGCAGCTCAGTGTCTTAAAGACTACTGTTTTCCCAAGTTATTTCTCATGTACTTGTAAGTTATAAGAGGAAGATTTTGACCCTTGCCATCCCATTAAACATAATTAGTTAATTCCAAGCAGCAGCAGCAGCAGCTATAGGTTATCTGCTTTTCAACCCCTTGCATTCCTAGCATTGTATGAGATTCACCTGCAACATTCAAACTGTCATTTTCTGTGTCATTATATTTTACTCATGCTAATGCTGCCTTAGAAATGTCACAGAATAAAAGTCTGTGAAAATGTGATTCAACAAGAAATTCTTGGGAAAAAAATTAAAAAAACCCCACCCTAAACCGCAAAGCTTCCTCTTCCTCAGAGAGTTTTAAACCTATGCTCAAATTTACATTCATTTACAAAAGATACTTATTTTATCCTATTGCAGTTTCAAGTGAAATGGACAGTCCTTAGAACTAGAACCCTAAGAGCTCCCTCCTATCTCAGTTGATTGTGAAACTGGAATGTTGTCCCCCACAAAGAATTTCATGGGCAAATTAAAGCTGAAGTGCATGGCAGGAAGTGGGATGACATGAAGGCTAGTATTGGAGGTCATCTTCCTTTCAGGGTAGGCATTAAGTTGATTTGGAAACTCTCCCTACATGAGAAAGATCAAGTTTGAATTCCATCAAGAAGAGGAAAACCTTGTCCTCAGACATCCAGCTTTAATTTCTAGGCATGCTTATAAACAGAGTAAAGGAAAACATAGAATCTGCTAATTCTCATGTTAAGGGCATATACTGATTTTTCAGAAGCTATTTGACAACACCTTTTGAGCTTTAAGGAAATTTGTGAATTTTGAGCAATACGCAAGTCTTTCATTGAGCTGTTTTAACTGTATCAGTTAGCTTAGGAAAGCAATTCAAGAACTGTGGGAGAATGGTGTGACAGCTAAGAAAGAAGTTGCAGGATGACATATGAATATACACATACAGAACACATACATATAAGAAAAAATTCCAGGGCTTTATTTAGTATGAGCTTCAGTTCTCCTACGTCCGGTTCAAGGACTGTGAAAAGGATACGAGAGCTTTTTTATTCAAGCAGCAAGTACACACACACTAAGCTATGGTATACTAGCTGCAGCTGTTCTTCCAGGAGCTGATTGGCAGCAACATTGATAACATTCAAATTTTAGGTTCCGCTAACAAAGACTGAAAAAAAAATTATAGGTACACGATGAGTAAAAATTCCTTATTTAAACAGCGAATCCAAATGTCTTACACAACAGCACGGCATTGAATGGAGAAAAAGAAGGGGAAAAAAGAAGAACGAGGAAGAAAAGATTTTTTTTTGAGCTGTGCGTGATGAAGACCTAGTTGGCAACTGCTCAATCAGTCAGGCACTTTCCACTTCCTCAAGCCCTAGTGATGAAGGATGCTTCATCCCCACTTCTATATCCATATCCACTGAGTGAGATGCCCATCACCTACCTTTCATAGCTCTTCTGCTTAGCTATTCCCAATGCATCCGCTATTTAGCTAACTGCAGCAATTTAGTAACAGATTCTCTTCTTCATTTATTTCTTATTTCAAGAATCACACGACATTAAAAAAAAGGGTTTACCTCTCAAAAAAAATTTATTTGAACAGACTCTTGTTTCAACCTGTCACAACTGTAATCCCAAGGTGCAATCCATTGGTGACTAGCAATGCAGAAATTCTTAACAAGCCTAGCAAACACAGAAAGTACTGACAAACCTAGAAAACCCAGAGAAGTTAGTTGTCATCAAGAAACGTAATTATGATACGCCTCCCGTATATTGTGGCAGAGAAATTTTTGCAAGTGTGAAAAGAAGCATCCCAAAAGCTGATAAAATATGTAAGCATATATATTTTGGAATGATTTGCTGGTGTCCTCTGCCCATCATCCCTTCTTTTCCATCAAATATCAGCAAAATTCACCTCCTTTTTAGAGATTCTACCACTCCCTTGGAGATGCTACTTAATTCCAAGGTGTCAGTCACTGCACTTGTATCTGATAAATAAAGACCCCATGGATTTCACGGAGCTCTCTGAAAAGAAACAAGTCTTTCCAGGTAGAAAAGCTATAGGATTAGTATTTTGTGAACTATTTTAAAGATGTGTTTAGCAGCTGATTAATTCTTCCTAGTTTCATATTAAAAATTTTACCAAGATTAAACTTGAAACAAATGTTTATGTTAGTAGAAAACCATGCTTGATCAAATTATAAAGAAATAGATATTTCAATGGCATGATTACTTGTTTTTAGCTTTCACTATTCTTTTCTTCTTTTTGTATTAGCAGATAATAAGTTATTCATTTTTCAGCCTGATTGGAAAAATCCAGAATGAAATATTTTCCACAACTGAATGAAAAAAGCAAATGAGATTCCAGATGTTTTAAATGTTTTTCTGAAATCAATGAAAAGCACACCAACTGCTTCATCTTTCAGGATCACTTAGTTTGTGCCATTAACAATCCTTAAAAGAACGGATTTTGTGTAACGTATTGGTTGTGATCCAGAAAATTGAAAAATAGGGAGATAAAATATCTCTCTATTTAAGAATGCATTAAATTGATTCAGCTTAATTCTTTGATCTTTTTAGGCATAGGACCACAGTATAAAAAAAAATTAAATTAGTTAATTATTACATTGGTATTTTAAATCAGACCTTTCCATAAACTAGCTAAGACTTCATGGAAGACCAATATGCTTTCTCTTTACTCATGATTTTGAAGCTAAATTTATTTGTGGAACCAAGAGAGTAAAATCTATATCTAAGCACCGAGATCAACTCTTTGAGAAAGACTGAGAATTGAGCCATGAGGGCCAAGCCTGCTGCACAAAGAAGTGGAAATGAGCCTATCAGTTGCACTGAAATGTTTTATTTCAATTGGTAACAAAGGAACATCATTATTTTAGCTCTTAGGCAGTGGAAATCAAGTATTCTGCTGAGGTGAAACTATGAGAACATGCATCACTTCTTGGTAGCTGATTCAAGTTCCATTCTCACCAAGAACAATTGCTGGTAGAGATGGTATTGTTAGGGCACACAAGGTGGTGTAAACAAATGCCACAACTTCCCCTTTAGGGATAATGAGGGGACCTGGACAAAAGGGTGGCATTTTAAGGTCAATCACAACAGCAGTGTCTTTCCATGTCACTAGGAAACACCAAATTCCCTGTTGACTACTGAGGATCACTAGGAGTGCTTTTCCTTCCCCACTTACATTTTCTCTGCTGTACCAAATGACAAGATGGAAGAAGTGGGCTCTCAGCTTTTTCCGAACTTTTTGCACAGCCCTCCCTCATGCGTTGCACGTGACATCAAAAGAAACACTGCTTGCTCTGTGTGAGATGTGGCATATCTAGTCTTTACAATGCATGCAACAAGAAACCCATAGTCCAATGAAAATAACAGATGCAATATCTTTGTCTTCTTACTTTAGTCTAAAGAAGGCATTGTTCTCATTTGCTAGGACAACTCCAAATTAAAGCTATTTACTTAAAGTTTCTCACTATTTGATTGGAATTATTTTTCTGATTCACAGAGAACATCGAATGAGAATGGATCTCCTGCATGAGTATTATAGAGCTTCTAAAAACCTAAGAGTCAGAATATAGATTATCTTAAGCAGAGATAGAAGCAGGACCTAAAGGAAGAATTCAAATCATAGAATATTAAGTAACTGAAATGCATTAGAAGGATATCTGGTACAGTATTCAGTCATGTAATGCTTTCATATTTAGGCAGAGGTGCTCCTAGAAGCTACCTCTGTTGTAATAGATAAGAATAAATGTTACATGAGGAAAATTAAGAAATACAGACACTATTCATCCTTAGGATGCAGAAGGACATTGGAAGGGTGAACACCACACCAGACAGAAGGATGACTACTAGTTTTACTGTAAAGCAATTCTAAATTATTATTAGTTGTAGTAGTATTGAGGTCTTTCTGTATTGGTTTGGGTTATCATACATTGTGTCATGGTAATTAGATTCATAATTTGCACTATTAAACTGTAAGAATATTAATTGGGCTAAAGGTAAATTCTTGGCTTCACATGTATGGTGTGTTCCTTTTTGCACTAACAGAATCTAAATGCAACAGTAACTGTTGACTTACAGCAATATCTGACTTAGTGCAAGGTAACTCCCTCTTATAATTTTCTGCTTTCTTGGATGAGGTAACATTTGTAAAAGCTTCTTCTGCTGATTCAACGCTTACCAACACTCAATGTGTATAATACTACCTTAACTACTGCTACTGCTGCAACTGCATGACACTGGTCAGGATGGCAAAAGGGATACATTTCCTGCTGACTCTATGACCTTATATATCAAGTTTCATTTTGGGGAGGAGGATTTTTTCTGTGGTTTTGTTTGTAGAATTTTTAAAAACAAGAGGTACAAAGAGGCAAAATAGCTACCTGAATTCCACAGAAACTAACTTGGATTTCTCAAAGTCAGTATTTCGTTCGTGTTCTATATAAAACCAATGCATTCATTCAGCTTGCTGCTCATCAGTACCATTATACAGGGTGTACAACACCGCAGTGTAAGATTTGATTTTTCACTTCTAGCTCTGGACTGACTGCTTACCAAAACTACACATAAATAAAATTTTTGACAACAGACTTACTTAAAATTTTAATAAGACATAGTGAATAGACTGAATAAATTATTGAACACATATAGTCACCTAGATTGCAGTGTATATTATCAAGAAGGCAAGAGAGAGAGGCAGAGAAAACAGAAAAATCTTTACTATTAACAAAAGCATGGCGGCAATGCAAGGTGTGATAGGCAGAGCCATGACCATATTTTCACCTCTGATCTAAGAAGCAGAATGGTATAACAAAGAGAAATTATCGAGTTCACCCTAGAAACTCTTCAGTCTGAAAAAAAAGACAACTTTCCCAGTCGAAAAACTGAAGGAGAATTTATTTGACTTTCTATTGTCTGTATGTACACACACAAAAATTGTTTCACCGTATGGGAAATATTTGATCTCATTCTCCAAAGTGCCAAGTTATATGGGAATTTTAGAATTAATACAAAATTACCTTTTTGCCTATGTGGTACAAGTCAAATGATGTGAAGAACAACACCAAAGTATTAGTCATTGACCTTGAACTGTCTTTTTTTGGATAGGGTAGTTAGCAATATTGCTTCTAGCAAACAATTCATCAAGCTTTACTTGCAAATGGAAGAAGAAATGATGACAAGCTTTTATTTAAATGCCTATAAAAGTACTCATTAGAAACAGTTTACTTAAATTCATCACAACAGTGGCTGTGCAGCACAGCAGGAGGTATTACAGCAAAAAAACACTGTCAATACCCTGAATTGCTAAGTATGGATGTAAAGTGGCAACAGTAGGAATACTTCTTTTATGTCATTTTCCTTAATCAAATTGTCTCCCTCAAAATTTCTCTCTGTCAAGTACTTCACAGCTTTAAAGATAGGTTTGCTTAAAGGAAAATGTTACAAGTAAGTTTGTTCTTTGAGGGACTGTTCCAAAATAGTGCATACAAAAATATACCTATATATGCAAGGTTCCTTCAAGACCTGTTTTCTATGATATTTAACTGAAAAGAACTGGGAGGACAGAACTTCATATTTGGTGATTACTTATCGAACTAGGAAGAAAAATATTAAGATTTCAAGAAAGTTTGTCTTCCTAAGGGGAATGGATATTTCAGGTCTTTGCACTGTTTACAATGACCTCTGTGGCTAAAGTCTATTCTCTTAAGACTCATCACCCTTCTTTAATGCGAACAAAATACCTACCTATCCCAATGTATCAAGGTTGCTACAGTTATATGTAATATAGTAACGGCACTTCAGTTGGGGAGCTGGGAGTACCTGGACTACATCAAGTGGTTCCCTAGAAATGTTTAAATTCAAGATTTCTAATGCTATAAGACCACCAGTCTTAGATTCAGTGAAATATTAATTTACAGTATACTGGCACCCCCGAAGCAAGTTAGGCAGTGTAACCACTTCAAAGTGATTGTAGAATGAGGAGTGAATTTTGAACTCACAACATTCAAGGGTCTTACTTGAGTCTCACCATTCTGTTTTGAAGAGATTTAGCACCAGTGGATATTTTGTTTGCAATCAAAAATAACATTCAGTTATTAAAATATACATATATACTACACTTAGTGAACTACCTGTAGTAAACAACCTGGAAGTCAAGAACTTACCAGGAAAATTTGGTCTAAAATGATTTTGTAAAATGTTTAAAATCAAGAAAATTTTCTGCTGCTCTTAGATAACTCATTAAGAGTAAAAGAACATAAATTGGTTAAATGAATTATTCATCCCAAATGTTCATAGAGTTCTAGTCTATAAATGAAGCTATTTTAGTACTTCTGAGTTTATGAGCAGCTTGAAAAATAATCTATGTTCTCACCATACAGTAATTTTTAAACTACTCGATTTCTTATTGGCAAAATACCTATGACCATTGAAATATGTGTGTACATGGACATAGCATTCACAGAACATGTCACTTAACCATGTCAACATTTCAGATATTTATTAAAAAAAAGGTTTTAAGTCCAGAGTTTTATTGAAACCAACTGTTCCTCACAGACCATTTCAGACCAGATTAATTGAAGCTGTCATTGTTCTACCACAATTCATCAGCAAATTCATTGGCTTTACAAAGTGAGGAGTCCATCCCAGGCCTGAGGTCTTCAAATTCTGTGGAGAAACAACTGGGCAGAATTGGATACGGTGTTTCTCTTTCAGGCTTAAATTTAAATCATTAACTGAATCTTAAATTCTTCAGAAGTTTTTCAAAGCTAAGTCCAGAAGAACAAGAGTTACCCACCAGCAGGTAAAAACAGACGAAAGGCAGGGATTCACAATAAAACTACTCATCACACAATTTAAAACTTCTTAAGTACTATAGCTGCAAAACAGGTTTTGCATTGTTATGGCTGTCTTTTAATACCTAGACTCTCATACACTCCGTGACAAACAAGGCTCAAGTCCACAGAATTTTAGAGAGGTAGTTAAAGTTCACATAAACATTTACTCAGATATTTGCTTGCGAATTGAATGCAAGAAATGGTGGAGCTACTATTGATCTATTTGTAAGTTATAGCTAAAGAAATGTAAAATTTTAAGTGTTTCTGTAGAATAGAGGCATGGTAAGAAAAGTATCGTGCTACAAAAACCTTGTTGAGAGCATCATCAAGTGGGAGCAAGTATACCAGAGTCCTATTATGAATACGCTAGCAGCCAATAACGCAAGCATACAGTTTTGATGGCTGCAAGGAATCAAGCTGAGAAACAAGAAAGAGTTTGGATGGGAGTCAGATGAGACACAAGCATTACATAGCAGAAAGACACTTCACAACAGGAAATGGCAAAGGAAAAGTGCTTGTAGCGATGGGAAGGGCAAGATCCAGTAGATTACTATGTCTTGAAAGGCCAGATCTGATTTTTAGGTGGGGCCAAGCTGACAAAGCAACTACAGCATGAGTGCTGCACATACTCTTACCTTGCCACAACTAAGCATAGCCTGAACTGTGTCCGATGACTGCTCTGCCAACTGACAATACGAGGACTGCTTTTGTTTGCATGTCTTCCAATTGATTTACACTGTGTTAGTCTGATATAGGAAAGCTTGATAGTGGATGCTGAAGAGCAAAATCACTCAATCTCAGGACTGCTAGGAAAATCTTCAGGAAATCGTTATTTCGAGTGATTTTTCTGTCTGCTCAGGGGAGAAGACTTGAGCAGTATTTTCTGTGGGTGAGAGCATCTTTAAGTATGAGTAAAGTTGCTTCTACTTACAAAAATACACTCAGCAGCTCAACTATGAGAACTTAAACTATTACCAAATATTTATGCAAAAAACCTTGTTTATGCAACAACAGTTTCAGAACATTTATGCCACGGTAAAGGTGAGGAAGTGAAAAAAAAACCCTCAAAAGATTCAGCATCAGCCCTAACTCTTCTAAGCTGCTTATCAGATATTTTCTGCTATATATTCTACAGTTCTGATTACACTGAACAACAAGCTTTGTAGAAAAACAGAAAACAATATATGATTTTGGAAAAATGATTGCTGGAACTTCTGCCTTACTACTGTAGGTTCATGATTTTCCCTGTGTACTAGCAGTGTTATGTTAACAGTTTTTCTTATGTCACTTCTTTTTTCCTTAAAAAAGAGGGGAAAAATTGCCTATTAAAAGTATTTACATTTAAGTAGTGCAAATTAGACTTCAAGTTCTTGCACATACAGAGGTGTAATTAGGTAAGGCCTCTTTCTCCTTTAGCAGCTACTGTTTGGAGAAAATCTTTAAGGCAGGTTGAATAGGGTAGAATCACTCCTTGCACGGAAATAGTTGTATCTCTAAACTAGGGCAGGAAGGACTAAAACCCTCATGTCTCAATTCTTCTTTCACTAGATTGGATGTATCTGGCTCCAAAGAATTCACATTGATGTAAAAATAGCATAAATGAGAGAAAAAAAAGCAGGACTTCTGTCCAGAAAATTGTGGAGTATTATATTACACATGAAAGTCCAGAGACCTTATGATAATAGGATCCATCACAAATCACCTAATTATTTCTTTTGTTCCTGGAATTAAGGTGATTAGAGAGATATCTGTTCTTATTTTAGGTAAACTCAATAAGGCTGTGACTCCCTGTACAGATGCTGAAGTAGTCATGAAAGGACACTGATTTCATTCTTCTAATGGCCAAGCCACTCTAGGCAAGCCAGATATCAAAATAAATTACTGGGTTCAAGAAAGCATTGACGTGCTTTAATTCCTCTTTTCCCATTAAAACAGGGTGAGGGAAAAGGACTGAGGTGTAATTGAAATTTGAGGTGTAATTTGTTTGCTCATACAGACAACTCAACTTTCATCTGACCCCTTTGGATCTGAGCCACTGCCATAGCAAAATGCAAACATTTCCTGACTTGTTCTTTGAATAAAGCAAAGCACAACCAAGAATGAGTTAAATGATTGTCACCTATTCAGAATATGATTAAAGTGCAACAGGTATGTTATATAGAAAAATAACGACTTTTAGAAAGGTGAATTTTGTTCCCTATATACTGACTTACTCTGTGAATAGTCCTCTAGAGTTTTGGGTTTTATCTCACTAATACTGCCTTGGAATATCTTAAGTAATTCTGAACGAATCAAGTCTACAGTTAGAGTTATGCATGACATAAAACATATTCCTGTATACAATTCTGTTTTGTATTTCTTGCTTCTAATTTCATTATTCTTCACATTCACAGGCAAGGAGCTGCTATACGGAATAGAGAAAACTTCAACAAAATGATTTTTTAAAATTAAACAACATGAATTCACGTTTGTACTGACACTGCACACTGGTACCATATTTGTCACTATCTGATTCACCTCAGCATGTCCTCCTAGACCTTCGGTTTTACCTTCATTTATGAGGTATAATTATAAGGATACCATAGTAGGGTTCAGAGATTGTTTTTGTAAAAAAAATTTGAGATCATGAAAAGAATCATGCTGTACTTCTGAAAAACACGTTTTGCTTCTGTGTGTTGTATAGAAGCAACATGAGTGTTGTAAGCTCTGCCAGTTTATGAAACACCACAGAAAAAATGTCTCTTGACAAAGGGCAAGGAAGGAAAATAATGGCTAAAGGCTGGTACTCATGTACGGCACATGAGCTTGCATGTGAAATGAAGCATTTCGTTTTGTCTACCTCGGTCCTTGTTGCTTGGATGACATAGCTGGATGTTGCAGGCATTTGCTTGATACTATTACAGTCCTAAGCCACTATTCTCATCAACTCCAATAAACGGTTCGGAAACCAAAGAAAGAAACGTTTACAGCATTGCACATTATTGTTTCATGTTTAATTTATACATTTTATGCTTCCCTGTATGACCTTAAAACTCATATAATACCTTCCAGGCAAAAAGCTAGGGACAAGAGACTAATGGCAAAGTGAATACTAGGTTCAAGCGCTCCCAGCAGATTTAAGAACTTTTATGGTCTACCATTCTCACTTCTTTTGCAGCTCAGCAAAAATGGTGTAAAATTAAGCAGTTTGAGAGGCTTCCCTCAATACATGGCAGGCCCTGTTTTATCCTGCAAAGTCTATCAGATCTTGAGGAAGAAAGCATCTAGTTTGTCTTCTGAAAAATATCACATAGAATATGTAGCAGAGGAGGCTCAACAAGCCTTGTTAATTAACGGGAGGCTGAAACACCACAAAATACTTGTTTAAACAAACAAGATTTTCTCTGGATGGTGAACTCTTGGTCACTTTTCGAGACAAAATGCTGGACAGTTTTCATTATAAATTGGTAATTGCACCACTGGAATGTAATTAACCACAATTCTACAGTGAACACGAAGAGATTTCTGCACAATAGGCTATCATAACTCAATCCTAAGTTTTCTGAGGAAAAGGGGGAATCAAAACCTTCATTAGAAACTAGTTTACTTTTGAAAAGTGATTTTTTTTTAAGTTTTGTAAGGATCATTGGACTTCCACTTAAATATGTTGTTTAAAATAGAACTAATGTTCTCAGCAAAGAAATTTACTTTCCCCGCGTCATAGATTCTGCAAAATAGAATTCAGAAATTCAGACTTTTCATCCTACAATAGATCTTTACCTTCATAAGTTCATCAAAAGATTTTAATATTTTTCTCCCTAACACGAGATTTAAGGTTTCTATACAATGTATTGTAGTCTTCAGACATTTTTAAAGAACTTGATAGGTTTTGGCCAAAGCTCCATTTTTCAGAGGGAGCAAGCTCTATTACTTGCTGGATAGAAGACATTTAATTAGTGTCTTAAAAGAATTATGAGCAACTCAACCCAAGCTGAATAGAACACTTTCATTTCTTTATATAATAGGTCCTAAACTGATGACGAATATGGATTAATGCCTCTCATCCTATGAAGAATTGTATTTTTTTCTTTGTGTTTTCATACAGTCTTAATAACTTGAACATCATGCATATGCACACAAAATACTTAAATAGATGTCTAAAGGCAAATTCCTTTCCTAAGCAAAGTATTAGTTATGATGAATATACAGATTTGAGCTTTTCCCCTTCTCTAATTTGCTTTTCTGAAAAGCTTGAATCACATTCAAACTGCAGTGCTGAAAAATCTTTATTATTTATTTCAAAGACACAATTTACTTTAGAGCTGGCCACTTTTACAAAGACTATGTAAAATGAAGTTTTCCTGACCCTATGAAAGTCATAAGATTCTCAGAAAGATTTCTAAAACAGAACCAAATTATTTCAAGGATTCAGAAATGAGACAACTCAGGGTGCATGAAGGCCTACTCAAAAGACACGAGGAGATGTTTTGCAAAATCCATCCATCCACAGCCACAGACACCCTCCATTCACTATTTACAAGAAACAAACATCCCACACATTTGTTCTGTTCACAGATCAATGAATCATTTAGGCTGGAAAAGACCTTTAATATCATCAAATCCAACCATAAACCTAACAATGACAAGTTCACCATTAAACCATGTCCCTGAGTATCACATCTATATGTCTTTTACGTACTTCCAGAGGTGATGACTCAACCACTTCCCTGTTGCAGTGCTTGACAACCCTTTCAGTGAAGTAATATTTCCTAATATCTTCTTTAAACTTCTCCTGGTGCAGCTTGAGGCTATTTCCTGTCATTCTGTCACTTGTTACCTGAGAGAAGAGACCAACATCTGCCTCACTCCAACCTCCTTTCACAGGCAGCTGTAGAGAGCGATACTCACCCTCTTCTTCTCCAGACTGAACAACTCCAGTTCCTTCAGTTACTCCTCATAAGACCTATTCTCTACACTCTTCTCCAGTTTTGTTGCCCTTTTTTGCATACACTCCAGCAGCTCGATGCCTTTCTTGCAGTGAGGGGCTCAAAACTGAACACATGATTTGAGGTGCGGGCTGACCAGCACGGAGTACAGGGGGATGATCACTTCCCTAGTCCTGCTGGCCATGCTATTTCTGATACAAGCCAGGATGCTGTTGGACTTCTTGATAACCTGGACACGCCGCCGGCTTATATTCAGCCACCTATTGACAAACATCCCCAGGTTCTATTCTGCTGGGCAGCCTTCCATCTCTTCATCCCCAAGGCTGTTGCTGTTCATGTAGCTGTTGTGGCCCAAGTGCACAACCCTACACTTGGTCTTGTTGAATCCCATACAGTTGGCCTCAGCTCATTTATCCAGTCTGTTCATGTCCCTTTGTAATGTCTTCCTGCCCTCAAGCAGATCAACACTCCTGCCCAATTTAGTGTCATTTGCAAACTTACTCAGTCCCCTCATCCAGATCATTAATAAAGGTATTAAACAGAACTGGTCCCAGCACTGAGCCTTGTGAAACACCACCTGTGACTGGATTTAACACCATTCACCACAACTCTCTAGGCCTGGCCGTTCAGCCATTTTTTTATTCAGTGAAGAATATGCCCATCCAAGCCATGAGAAGCCACTTTTTCTAGGAAAGTGCTGTGGGAAACGGTTTCAAAAACTTTGCTGCTGTCTAGGTAGACAACATCCATAGGCTTTCCCTTATTCCCTAAGAGGGTGTCTTTCAGCCTTCAAGTCTTGCAGCAAACCCTTGCCACTTCTGTTTCCAGTCTGCATTCCCAAAGTTAAAAATTAATATAAAATTTGAGCCTTTTCAGTCTTTTTTCTTGGGCCAGTATTTTGTTTCTTGTTATGTACTTGATCATAGCAACCATCTTGATTACTATAACCTTTTGTCAAAGACTAATAATGCAAACCTTCTGTCTGCAGTTGTGGTTTGCAATCACTCTACCAGTCACCTCCTAGGTTTTAAAAGGTCAGTGACATCTTCAGCTTCTGGTATCTTCTCACAGAAGCCATCGCTATTTGTTACCACATACACAAAACCACATCACCTTAGAACAGACATCCAACATTATGAGATGTTAGATGGTATGAATCATATTAAATGTATCAAAGTCACGATTTGGAAAAGTTTGAAAATACTCAAGGTCCAACAATAGGCTTATTAAGGACTAGAGAACACTGCTGCTGACAGAATAACAAATAAAACTTTAGAAATGAGAAAAGGCCAATCAAACTTTGTGTATCTGCCATAGCTGGATAAATCATAAGTCTGCATTCTTAGTTATTCAACTGCTCCACTTAAATACTCATCATTGTTTTAATGTTTTGGTCCTTGGCAGTTGTTTCTATGTATTGCTTCCTGTCAGACATTTTAGCTAAATTCTTTTTTTAGACGATATACATTTTAAAGCATAACCTGTCATGAAAATCTTGGACAAGGCTGTATTTATTTAAATATTTACATGGCAGCCTTGATAAATCCGTGATAATTAAAATATTCTGAATGAGTTAAAGCCAAAAGAGGAACACCTACTTAATAAAAATGGAAAATGCAACCTGGTATTTAACAACACCTGAATGACTATAGAGTCATACTGTTTTTTCTCACTGTCTTTGAGAAATGTAATGAGCATTGACGTTAGACTTGCATAAACCATACATCAAGAATGCAAGACAGTAAATGGAGAAAACGCTTTACCTATAATTCTTCTGTAAACAGGGACCTTTCAAAACACCAGAAAGTGGCATATGATATGAAGTTCATTCTGTTAAGAAAGCTCAGATGATACAGAATTCACTTGCATTAATGCTCCAAACATAGTCAAATTTTAATTTCAGTTCTTCATAATTTGTTCACTTAGAATCAGCTATACTGATTTAAGAAAATGAACAAAAAGGTAATGGTGCTCCAGGCTGTTTGGTTCTATATTGCTAATTTATTAAGTCTTTAAAAAGAAAGCAAAAAATGAGAAAAAAAAACATTATTCCAGTGTATGTAACACTTTTCTTTCTTATTCTGTCACACTGTCATAGGTATAAACTATAAAGATAGATCAGACACACTGCTCTTTTTAAAATGAAAGACGAGCTTTGCAGCTGACGTGAAATAAAATGTCAGGAAAAGTTCTGCTTTCTTTGGTCTATGAACTTTCATTTGATTTGGGATATTTTTCTTCTGCTTCAACTAGCATAATCCAAACGTGTTGATTTTTAAAAGCAGACTATAAAAGTCTGTCTGTTATGGTCAAAGGGCAACATCTATAACACCACTTATGATTTTGCACACTCTAGAAATTTTCATCAACATTTCCCCTTGTTGTGTTTGTGCTATTTTGTTTCACCAATATTGACAAGGACTTTAGAGTGGGGAACATCTAAAAAATAATTATGTGCAAAATTCAGTATATCCATGCCATATGTACTTGTTCTAACTACATACCAGTATTTTCCTCTTTAAATAAGAATGAAAACCCATCCATATATTTACTTCCAATAATATTGTCTTAAAAGTTCTATGGTTCTGTTGTTGTTCCTCAAGAACTCTAAGCAATGAGTTTGAGTTGAATCTTCTTCTTAAGAGTAAGAATTTAATGATTTAATTTTCTAGAGGTCATGTAGGTTGTTTTACAGGTTGTGAAACTGTAGTTTTTCAGTTACTAAACTGAATAGTGAGGCTCAAGTCGGTACATGGTAACAGGCAATAAAACTTTGATGACATAAGTGGTAACGAGTACCATAATTTTGACTTTGGTATTATATAATTTTGCAGTACTCCGTTATTCCACTCAGATATATCAAAGCGCATATCAAAATAAAAAATTGGGTTCATAATCGTCTTGTTCTGAATTAAGGAAGCATTATTACCAACAATATTTTTCAGGCAAAGAAACTGACATACTGAAAGTATGGTTGGATACCAATTCACATTCCTCTGACAAGTGTGTACAGAAAAGCTAACAAGAAATGTTCAATCCAGAGTTTTACTAAGGCTTTTTCAAGGTGAGTAGGGAAGCAATTGCATTCTGATTTCATGGCATTTAATGTCACAATTTCATTTCCTTTCATGGAATTTTGGACCTGGCCAGTAATGGCATAGCAATGACCAAGAAAGGACCTGCACTTCCTTAGCTATGACAGCCTGAGTTAGAACCTTGATTTTTCCATAGCAATAAAATGTTATGTTAATTATCACCAATTCAAAGATGTTTAGCTGTGATAGAAGGTATTTCCCTGAAGCTATGAAACAATATAGATTTCTATTGTTAAAATTTTAGAAATTCTAGAAAATTTTCCTTTATTATTCAGTTTAAGTAATGATATTTGACTCAGAAGATTAGTGAGTTTTATACATGCATTCATATTCACACAGACATCAAGTATCCATTAGCTGGAAAAAATACAATGAACCTAGCACGTTTGAATTAAAAATCATTACTGAGTTTGTAACCATGTCTTTTTCTAACATTTTAAAAACTTTCAATTGCTAAGAAGATTGAATCAGACATCGGGTAAAGAATAAAAAAAAAATATATCAGTTCAGTCTCATGATGAGTTAATGAACGATCTAGTCTTCCTCTTCTATAGCACTATGAAAGTTAATATGCCCATGCAGCAGTCAAAGGAATGAATTCTGCCTGCTGCGCTCTACTACTCTATATCATCAAGGTGCTTGTACAACACAAGATTGACAGTTTCACGAATAATACATTTTCACAATACGTATTACAACATTCTCTTTGCTGAAATAGTATGTACTGCACTACTCCTGTTAAGACCTGATCTACGGCCTAGGAGGTTCCTTCTCCTGCCAGAACCCAGCAACTTACAAACTTCCTGTAAAATTATATATATGTGTGTCTGTATCTGTCACTGTTACAGAAAGTGATATATTGTTCCTAAAAATTGGTCATAAATTGAACATTGAACTTCAGCCTGCATAGCTTAGATTCAATCTTTTTCCCTAAAAATAAAGCCCATTGTTTCTAATTTATAAATGCCAAACTATACCCCAACATTTTCCGTAGAATAATATTGGCTGCACAAAATCAAAGAGTATGTTCAGCCTAAGCTACATGGATATTTTTCAAACAGCAATCCACATGTAAGAAGTTAAGCAAATGAATTAAAAAAAAAAAAAAAAAAAGAAAGCACAATTGTCTAAATGTTCCATTCGGTAACATTCTTCATTTTTCCCTTTCTTATTTTCATCATCTTTCACTTTCACTTTTTAGTGTAACCTTATTTAAAACTTATATTTAAAACATGAAATCACGTTTTTTTAAAAAAAAGTGAAGCTTGTAAGTCTTTCTACATGTAACATAATCTACATGAAATATTTGTTAATGGTTGGGATTGAGTATTACTTGCTTTAAATATTTTTTGAATTTGTATTAATCAAATTACTAAATCAAAGAATCAATTTCCTTAACTACTATTTGTTTTTCCAATAGTCATCCAGGATCTACCTATGCAACACCCCTACTAAGTCAAAGAAAATAGTATCCATTTTATAAGTTTAGAACATTATCAGTAATTCAATGCTCAGGTGGAAGTATTATGGATGCAAAAATATCTCCTATCTTTATAACTAGGAGATGGCATAAAGTGGAAAGTAAATTGGGCTCCCTACCAACCTAATGCAATGATAGGCTGCTATGGAGACTTTTCAGCTGCCCAAGTAATGTGTTCCCTATTCTGAACATTGTGTGAGAGAATAACAGACTTTTGTTTCAGACTTGTTAATGCTCCCGCTGCCAAGGAAGCCTACTTTCAACTTAGAGTAGCAGACAGGCCCCAAGACACAGCCTGGCATGGACATTCTCACCTGCAAACACTGCAGTTCTCAGAAGTTCTTCAAATCACTGCCTGCTTTGTTAGGACCGACATCTGCTAATGGACCTATCTGACCTTCTAAATCATTACTCTCTGTCTTGCACGTAAGTAACTATGGTTTGTTGTAAGGAAAGAACCACAAAAAAGGCATGGAATGAAGGGATAGGGTGTTCACGTACTGTTCGGTTTGTCATTTAGACATGCCACAACCTCTGGCACAGAAATTGTGGCTAAGTTTATTGGTGGTGGAGGGCAGCATTGCTTCTTCGTTGTAGTCCTGATCCTTGAACTGGCCATGCCTTGCTCCCCACATACCTCTCCCAGACATCTAGGTTTTCCTCCAAGGGAAGCCAGGGCACACAGGCAAAGAGGAAAGAGTGCTACCCTCCGACAGGTCCCCTGACATGGACGGTGAGGGAATTGTTGCTGCAGACTGGATGACAGAGGCTTCCCATCTGCATCCAAGATGCAGCTGGTGCATGTGTTTGAGGTGGTGGAGAGGCTGCACCCAGAAGTGTAGGCTCTGCCTCCGCCTACATCGGTTTGCACCAGCTGAGGACTCCTGATAAGCCAGTTAGCAAGCTAACTTACAGACTACTTACAGAGCTGCATAAAACATTAAAAGCTTATAATTTTTCCTGTTTCAAACTGATTTCTAAAAAGCTTGTTTTCAGGACAATGCTTTTTCCAATTTAGTTGAGGTTTCCAGTTATCTCAATACAAAAAGCAGCCTTAAGTTTTAGTGAAAAGCTGAAGGAATGGATCAAAACAAATTTAGTTTGAAGTAAACATTCAATTGATGACTATGCTTTCAAACGTTTACCTATGCCTTCAATAGCTAGTGATTGTATCCATTTGTGGAATATTGCTATTTGATTCTATCCTTTCTGACTTTGTCAGACCTCTTCAAGTTAGAAATTTTATATAAAACCTGAATTTGCCCCATAGAAAAAATAGTAAGGTAGGGGAAATATGGATGTTGAATGAAAAACTAATCTGAAAATATTTTTCATCTGAGGTTTCTAGAGGTAATTCTTCTGACTTTATGAACAAACTGGGCTCTGTTATAATCTGACAGGAAGAACTGCTGTCTGAAGATCAGCACATACTTCACCAGTAACAGAAGCATCTCATAGACCTCCAGATGCCTTCAGTGGAGCGAAGCTGGAAAACAGCTGTCCAAATGATCTCTTTTTTTTTTTTTTAAAAAAAAAAAAGGAAAAAAAAAAATTGAAAAAAGAAAATCTCCACAACTGTATTTAAGTTTAGCAGTATATATAATTTAGTTTTGGTGGAACCATAGATGTTTTCAAATGGTGCCACTGCCCTTTCCTTATCCTCTTTTACTAGTTCAAGCTAGCAAACGCCACATTATATAAAGAAATAGTCAAAGGGTTTAATTTTGCATGCACAGATATTTCTAATCTCTTTAACAGTACTTACCAATATGCATACCTGGCATCTTGTGTTCTGAGGCATATTGAGACTGCCACTTTTCTTGTTTGCTTTCTGTGTATTTGGAAATACCTTTCGAGCATGACTGCATTCTCTTCTGTTCATTAAAGATGTATCTGTATTAACATTACCTCCCTCAACTGCAATTATTTAGCCATTTCCTGCTTCCTCATTTTTGACATGAGGGCTCTGCTGTCCCAGTGAAACTTTAATGAAGACTTGAGGTCATGCTTGTGCATTGTTCGAGTCCCTATGATTAGTCCTGTGACATGCAAAGAACAAGAGCTCAGTTAGAGGGAAAATTTTGTGTTATTGCTTTTTAAAAGAAATAAATGTTGGCATACGGTGCATATTCTGTCTGCTCTACTTTGTCCAGTATTTTTGTCACTGTCCCACATGCATTTCTGTGCGGTTTCTTCTTGCTGTGTAATCTGCCTAAAATGACCAGAATCCCACATGCCAAGATTACACTATACTAGTTAAAATCTGTTGTCCAGTCTATTTATTTCTGCTAACCATGTTATGACCACACTTTGATTTAGTAAATTTTAATGCATATTACACAAACATTACCTTCTATCATGCACAATTTGCTCTTCTTCTTCCCCTTTCCACTGCGCTGTTTTTTCTTCATTTATCAATGCAACCCTAACTTCAACATTAGAAATCTAATTGACCCCTGATAACTTTAAATAACAAATTACAGAATCAATAAAATCCTCGACTTTTGCCTGTGAAGTCCTGTACACCCTGTACATACACTAACAGTAGAAACTGTATGCAGTACCATCATGGACCTCTTCTTTCTCTAGTACCAACTTTTCATTCCATTCTAGCAAATACTCTTTTTTTCAGTATGATCCTTCAAATTCAGCAAACGAGACACTAAACACACAGACCACAACCACCATGTCACACTGACCAGGTTAATCTAGCGGTTCTCCTGAAAACCCCCATCACCTACAATGGTGTCACTGAATCTTACACTCAAAACGGTTTGCTTACAAGTCCTAAATTGGAGCTGTATAGCAGGTTTAATTCTAGCTTTTCTGAATTTTTAAGAACTTGATTAAGATTAAATCAAAATATCTCCACAGCTTTAAAAACTTGTACCATGTCAAAAACTGATACTGTTACTGTCGTAACAAAATATAGCTGAGCCTTTTCAGCTAAAGTATTTCCATAAACCTGGAATAGAGCAGAAATACGACGTGCATCACTGCAAAAGGGTTGAAGGTTATCAAAGACGGTATTTTAAGAAGGAAAATCTGAAAGGTCTTAATAAGTGACACCAACTTCACTTCTAATTACCTTTGGTTCAGAAATCCAATGTGATGGTGACAATATATAATTTTAGATATTTTTTTTTAAGCTATCTTCGCTAAGGAATATATTTTACAAAATTAGAGAACTACCAAGTACTATTGTTAAAGGATTGATTTCCTTACAAAAGTGTGTGACTAAAACTAGGCAAGCCACAGACTACCAGTAGTAGTGAGCTACTTGTAGTTTTTTGGAGGACAAAGTCTTTTTGAAGCTGTCTTCTCTATCATTACACTATTTCAGCTTGTTGATATCCACCACGACAGCAGCTTTAGCAATTTTGGCTGATACCTTGACTACAGATAACTTGCAAGATTAACCTACATTTGATCGGAAAACAGTATATTTTCTGAATTAAAAGCATTATGTAACAATCACATACTTTGTAGCATGCAATGAAATGAGAAAAATCAAGGCTAAACCTAAAGAAAATACCCTGTGATGACTGCTTTTATAAAGATTAATTTAAGAGACACTTGCATGACAAAAATTTTTAAGATGATATTTTAAGGAAACAACATGTTTCTGAATACAACATTCTACCAAATATGTTTCCACTAACATAAAACTCAGATCACATTATCTTAAGTTTATTAATAGTATTATTAGTTATCATTTCTACTTTTTTCAATATTTAATAAAAAACTCTCACAGAGCTTATTGATTGATAAAACTCTTGATATAACTATTAGCTGAAATTTTGCTAGCAACTTGAGCAGTTTATACATAACAGATTTCTGTAATGTGTTACATTGTCATGAAAGAGAAAAAGATCGCCAAACTTATAAAGCTTTCCTAGAGTGGACAAATGAATTCTGTACATTTCAAAAAGGCAAAAGGAAATAGGCTGTAGTGACAGAGTATCAGAATTAATAAAAGACACTGAAAAATGTACTCATGCTTTACCACAACTAAGCAACCTGCAACAATTACAAATCTTGTAATTATATTCATTGCTTCCAAGAAGAGTTTTCTTGACATATGGCTTTGTACAGTAGTTACATTTCTGCCGAAGGATTTTTATTCTCTTTAATGTAAACTATGTTTCATTGAATAGTCACAATTTTGAGTGCATGCATGTAGAAATAGATACTTCTAATTTTGACTACCTTAATTTTAACTACATATGCAAGAAAGTAACATGAAAGAATACTGAGTTGTTGCCAGTCCATCTTTAAAACTTCATCACCAGCATTCATAAGAAGTATAATTTTACCTTACCCATAAAGCAGTTCTTCACAGTTTGGGGACACTTTATGATCCTAGAAAAGTCTACTTTTTTATTTCCGTGTATTCATAACTATTAAATGAGATATCCTCTGCAACTCATTCTCTTTTTTAAAAAGTTACAAGAGTAACAAAAAACTATTACAAAGTTTTCCACGTCTCATTTTAACTGTGCATTTCTCACTTTGTTCAATTTGTGATATAGGAGCTGGACAGGTAGTCACAAGGAAATGCTTATTTTCATTCAACATTCACTTACAGACAGACTGGTGATTTCTGATGTGAAGATCAACATTTTCTGTTCTACCTAATGACACATCATCAAAATTCAAACTTCTAAATCAACAAAAAATTAAATATCTGAATCAATCCATAAAGAGTAACTATATTTGAGCTGGACGAAGTCATACTTTTATCATATAGGACAAGCATCAACAAAAATAACTCAGATTCAGTCACTCTTATTTATGGGAGACAGTAACTGCAGTGTTTCTCTCTGTTATGCCTAACTCTTTGCTTCAATTTGGCCAAGCTGTTCAGTCTTAGAACCTAAATATCTTTTTACATTTCAATTCCCCTCAAAACCTGTCTTTACCCTAACCAAAAAAGAACAAATTTCTTCTGCTGCATCTACAAATGCACCTCTTTGTACAGAAAACAACTGCAAGTCTGGCAAGACCTTTGCCAGGGAAATTCCTACCAAAAGGAACTCTCTTTGCTTCTCCTGAAACTCTACTTGAACTTTCTTGAACCACCTTGATTGGGCATGCCTTCCCTTCAGGACCTCATCCACATTCAACTATCTTGAGCAGAACTCTGAAGAGGCCAAAGTCTGCTCTCCTAAAGCTGACTTGCAAGTTTGCTTTCCATCCTCCTCTCTGCCCTCATGTGTAATCTCTTGAGTCAACCTTTTTGCCACCTCACACAATAAGAGAAGTGCATAAACTAAGAATTGGACAACCTGAAAGAGCAGGGAGTGGTGGTCAACTACACTCAAGAAACTTATCATACAGCAAAACCAAAACCTAAATGAATGTGTTATAATGTAGCTGTAAGCGTGACTTTCATACATCTAAGTCTAATTCAGATAGATTAAGCTTTAAAGGAGTTTAAGAGATTTTTAAGTCCCCTATGCACTCTAGGCTTTATTCTTGATCCTCTACTTTTGAGAACTATGCTTTAATCCTCTCCCTTGACATCAGGAAGCAATCCTGCCAATAAATTTTTGTTTTGTGGCTGTGAGAAAGTACAACTGTCTCTCTAGAAGTCAACCAGGGCTGCTGATACAAGTAAAGAACGCGTTTCTCCCCTGACCTCTGCACCCCTGAGCTAAAAGCACCACTCAGCCTGGAGTGAATTTCTGGTAAGCTTCATGGGAGGGATGTCTCTCCTTAGTCTTACCTCTTACACCTTACCTCCTCTATGACACCATTTGGATACCAGAAAGAAGTGACAAAATTACAGAACAGTGACACATGCTTTCAGTATTCTACAGGAACAAATAAGCTTACTTGAGTTATTTAGAGTTCTGCTACCTAAAGTCTGTCTACACTTGCTGCATTCTCAACTCTGACCATAGTTTAGACGTACTCCATTGACTGATTTTAATTCAGTTCAAATTATATGACCCTGAGACAGATAAACACCAACAAAAAGAGCTAGTAAAATGCCACGGAGTAAATAAAAAGTTGTAGAAAATCAAACAGCCAGCAAGTCACTCACTAAAAATTTATCATCACCACCACTAAATAAATAGCTACATCAACAAAAGGACACATCTTCAAGATGTATACTCTGTTCACACTTTTATATGGACAAGTAAGTAGTGCAGTGCTTAAGTTACTAGAAAAATGACCTTAAGACACTACTCAAGTACATTATCTGAATAATATCAAACAAAATATGAAATGAAAGAATTAGGTGATGGATCCCAAAGATCCCAAAAGCATATTATTTACACAAAAGATACCCTGTAAGCATGAAATTAATTTGCAATCCCTGTTAAATCTGAAGCTGACACAGACAACAATACAAACCACATTGTGTATGTCTAATAATTGTTAATGTTATAGTCATGGTGGTGTAAGATTAAGAAAGAAGAAAAATGTTCACTAGTAGAAAGTCAGGGGTTTTTAAGACAATCCAGTATAGAAGGAGTGGAGATAGGCGGTGGTGCACCAAAAAGGCATGCTCTTAGACATAAACTCTTAACAGGAGCAAAATGAGCCGAACATTGGCCCTTCCTTGCAGATTTTTTTCTTATAAGAGTAAGACATTCTTTTATACTTTAACAACAGTGATAATAAAGAAAAACTCTTTTCCTATATCTTTTTTTTCTAATTAAACTCAACCTATATCATTTCTTGGCCATCTCAAATATTTAAGATTCATATTTTCTGGCTTATTTAGTTTTACAGAAATCAAGCAGAAGAATCCTATTTATTTCAGGAAAAGATGGGCAAAATATTATTATTTATATTTATAAAAATAAATATTAATTTGAATAAGGTGTTTTCAAGAAGTTTTAAGGGACTAGATTGTGATCCTTCCAAATAGCAAACATCAAGTTATCGTCTAAACAAAGAGATGTCCGCTAAAATCAATAAAATCCTGTCACCTAATTACGTTTATGTTTAAAACATCTTTGGTGCTACCAAGTAGATATCCAAACCTTACATATTTGTGAGGATTTTCTTTATAGTATCTCTGGTCTGATCCTCTGGATGCAAGATGTGTTAGCAGTCAGGGGGCATGATGTACACTAAAGAGCTGGGTCTTCAACTCAGTTTTACCAAAAATTGTAAGCTCCAAGGCTGTTCCATGATGTAAATCATAGCACAACTAATGGAAAATATTGGGAGATGCTTTTCAGAAATAGTCATGTTCTGAATTAAAATGGTAATTTCGAGATAGCTGTTGAAGGCCAAGAAATCAATTTGTTGCCAGAGGTGGCAGAGAAACAAACTTCAGATACTGATGTGAAGTCCAAGTTGATGTTCCTTAGCCATTCTCAATTGTATTTTCTCCAAGTAAAAATTCCCTATACAGTCACCTAATTCGACCATGGATTAATAAGTTGTTAATATAATTCAAGGACCATTGGGGTTGTTGGAATCACTGAAGGATCTATACGCTCATGAACATATGGTCCCGCTTTTCTGCTGGATACCATTTCTTTTGTAAAAAGATGAAGTATAGGCAGTCGAGCTAATGAATGCTTTTTAAACAAACATTATACATTTCAATTGTATGGTGATAAAATAGACATTGAGAACTGGAAAGAGCTGTTTAGTCTAGTTTATTTTCCTCTTGCATCCTGTCCAGGATGTTCTTGTCCTGTCTTTAATCTAATCTTTCTTCTCCTCTTTCACTTTACTTTCACAACGTTAAAATCATCATTTCTTAGTTTTGTTATCTTTGGTTTCAGAAATACATTTCCGAATGTTATTTCTCCCATATGGTTCTTTTGGGAGCTGCACCAAAGACATTGCATCTAATCCAAAACTGCTTAAAATAAGTAGAAGATATTGCATTTAGAACCCGAAGCAGAACTCTGGGAAACACACACTTGGCGTATAAAATTTACAGTATCTTGCACAACACCTTGTCCAAGAGTATCTAGAACAGAGAAATCTTTAAAGGAATTAATTTAGAGTTTATAAGGGGCTAAGAAAAAAATAACCCTTTAATAAGAAAGATTTAATCAAGTTTAAATCCCATTTATATAGTTCAATGGATCAAGCAGCATCTTGTTGAAAAGAACATAATATTCTCCACAAAACAGTTCATTTCCATAGCACACTCACAACATCTATTAATCCATAAATACTTTCCACATATACTTGATAAAATGAAGATTGGTATCAGTAGTGTCAAAGGTATTTGATTTGTTTAGTTTTCCTGATAACAATAGCCTATTTAAATCCAAACTTAAAGATTTAATGATTTTTTTTGTGAAACAATAAATTGAACTAATTCCAGCAAGCCAGATTTTTCATTGGAGAGCTCTGGCCCTGAAATTTTAACCTTTATATCTATGGAAGCTGGCAATTAAGTTGCAAGAATTTCTCAAAACATATTGACTAGGTTATCCTAAATGTTGTATTTTACCTTCAAACAGCTAAAAGTAAAATATTTTAAATTGCATTAATTGTCAAAACATTCTTGTTTGCAAGTCTTTTCAACAATAACAACACATCTTTATTAATTTATTTTAAAGTATAACAACATTATCTGTATTAATTTTAATATTACACTCTTTTTTCATAGTAGAGGTTTTCATTGTTCAAAGTATATTTTCTTCAGAAATCCAGCCCACAGAAATCACTCTCATAGGGATTTTATTTCTTCATCTTGAGGAATATAAATTTAGATTCTATTACTAATTGCTTCCTTGTAATCAAGAAGTTGACATCTGGGGAATTTATAATCCTCAGGCTACATTAAGCAGAAGGATAGTTCTAAGGCAGTTTGTTGAAAGAGCAAGTTAACATAAACCAATGTACAACTCTGCCTTGAGAGAAAATTCTAAACTCTTATCAGACTTTTCTCAGTCACCTTAATATTAAATAATTCAGAACTTAATATTTTTTGCACAACAGGACAGTTGGAAATTTTACAATGGAGAATTTGGAATTATAATACTTTCAGTGTTCCGCAATTGGAGTAAATTTTTACTGCATTTTAGGAATATACAATAAAAATTTTAGGCATATACACAAAGGTGGGGGGGTTGGGGGTTTTTTTTTTAGAAAATTTCAGCTCTCAAAGGCAATCATGTTGGTCAGAAACAAGAAAGAAGATCAGAGGCAGAAAAAATAAGTATGTGTGGAAGTTACACTAACTCTGGTTAAGATGATCAGTAAAAACAAATAACATGACCAGAATGAGAAAGAGCAGAATAATTTTTCTAGTTGTTCCTACAATCCAAGTCTGCCATGTGTGGATGCAGTTGAATTTGAAACCTTTTTAAAGGGTTCATATGCAAACTTGAAGTCTTCTAAGCATTACAGTATTCTTTTGTTGGTTTCTATTAACTGTAGTAAATACTCCAATTAACTCAATGTAAACCAGAGTCAGAGTTTGAAAGTAAGCTGTGCTAACTCACCAGGACACAAACTGGTATACTACCTAAAACAGTATGGTAATTCTTAACAAATGCTTTTGCTCCAATTTCATTGAGGTTTTCATAAGCTGTCTTCGAAATGTGCAAAATGAAGGTGATATACCTGACAAATCATTTAGCTGAAGAGAAGTATAATAAAATCCACTATTGGCTCCTTCAGTTGACAAAACAAATTATGTTCATCTCCAGATCCTTTAGAGTGTTTGCTTCTGTTGCATTAAAGCATAACCATTTGGAAAAGAATACAAACAAGATTTCTGTGAATATCCAATATGAATAAGAATTAAGCAGTCTCCTACTCCCTCCTCCATCTACTAATGCAGTGTTACTGTAGCAAGAATGCTAGGCCAGAGACAACTGCAGTCTCCCCATTTAAAATTGTAGTTGTACTCAGTTACATTATGCTGTTGTGGAACGGCATCCACGAGTACAAGGCATATAGGGCTTGACCAGGCTTTGGATTGTTACAGGATTTGGAATCAATAAAAATTCTGATAATAAACCGAAATATTTCCATGACAAAAGGTGCATAGTTTTCATTCCCAACTGTTTGAAACCACAAAATATAGCAATTATTCAATAAGCAGTTAGACAAGTCTCATTAGACGAAAATGACAAATTAGATGAAAATGACAAATGATCTCCTTCTACACATATTATGAAGAAGAACAGAGAGGGTTAATGAATGTATATTAAAAAATACCAAGCACTAATATTAAAAACTTTCAAGTATTGACAAGAAGATTTTATAAAGGCCAAAACCTCTTAGGATGCCACATAGAAGAAATAAAACATAAAAAGTGAAGCAATGCAAGAAAATATTTGGTTTTATTTTTTTATGTTTCCTTATCACTTATGTAGAATTTCTAAGAAAGACAGTTTGTTTTCTGATTTTTCTGGAGAAAACTTATCTAAAGAACAATCTCAAAGGCTACCAAGTTAACCTATAGAATTACAGAACCTATAGAATTAAGTCTCAAAAAAAGAAAAAAAAGTTTCTTAAAAAATGCATTCCTGAAAACTGGGAATAAGTGAATCAGTATTTGACTAGAAAGAAAATCCTCAGTCTGAGTTTTATCGTTGCATGAAAATATCGTATGGCACATTCATACATTCATTATACTCATAAAATAAAACAAACTCAGTTAAGATTTCTTGTTTATATGTTCTTTATGAAAAACGATGGTTTATACAATTGCTGGTTTGGTTGTTTGAAATCCAATTCCTAGTCTAACTTCCTCTCTAGTTGTACATATGACACTCTAGCTCAAGGACTTCTTTCCTGCCTCTACTTGTACCTCTTATATAGCTGTGGGCTCTATCCCTTTTATTTTGTCAGGACAGGCTTGTTAGAATCTCAAATATCTACTTCAGACCATGAACATCCTGGCAGTAATTTTTTTCTAAAACTGTTCAATATTGTGAGTTTTCCTACATTATAGGTGACCAGACTTGCCTTGTACCTTAACATTTATAATATAATGAAATACAGAAAATGCTAATCTAGTGCTTAAATTAAGTTGAAAGTTATCACTGCCCTGGAATTATTCCTGTTGTTCGAATTATAGATATCAAAGGATCACTTTTTCCCTTCCATACTTACAACTTTTGCTACAAATAGCAGTTCTGCTGTCTCTCTTTTTTTTTTTTTTAAACAAAAAAATGAAATAAAAAGTGTGCGAATGTAAGCCACAGAAAAATAAACGTCTGAAATATAAACAAAGCAAGTAAAGAGGGAAGATCAGCATCCTGGTTTTATAAGAATATAACAATATATATATATATATATAACAATAACAATATATATAATAATAGTAAAAGTAATGGTGTGAAGTTTAATGAACTCCTAGGTTATCATTGAGTATGCATAGCAATGTTGGCAAAAAATATGAGAATATATCTTCACTGTTCAATAGAGAAGAAATCACGTATCGTATGACACATACTACAATTCCAGAGAAATTTCATATGTTTTAAGCAAGAGATGCTCCATAAATTTAAGCATTTAAGACACTTTCACTCCAAGACCTTTCCATGAAGGTCACCTAAAGATGCTAAACTTGTTTTACAAGAGCTGTTTGCCCCTACTCATATTTTTTGAATGCTGAAGTAATTACTCCAAGACCTAGAAACTCAGACAACCTCCAGAGGTTATCCATGGCCTGTAGTACAGTACGATACAGTGGAGTGACTAGCATGTGTCTCTGTTTAGTGCCCTGAGGATCCCAGCAATGCACACACTCGCGGTCTCAGTCCCGTGTCGCACATCTGTCTCCCGCCCTGCTCTTGGTACAGATGCACACCTCAGTGCTGTAATCCAGGGTTCAGCAAGAAGTTCGTTCCTGCACAGGCTGCTCCTGCAGAAAATCCTCCAGCATCAGCTCTAGAACAACTTGTTCTACTGCACAAGATTAAATTAAAGGCAAGCTGGATATAGGCACCGTTATGCCGAGACTTGCTTCACATCTCTAGACGTGAAGATTTAAACTGGAGTTTTATTGTCGTATTAGGCAAAAAGAGGTTAGAAAATCCTCCAATTCTATAAAGGAGGTCATCATTTCCACATGGAAGAGAGAAGTCCAAGTAATTCTTATTTCACTTTTATGAATTGAAAATCAAAGAAGATCTGTTTACATACCAGAGCAGAAAGTGAACCTTAATCAGGAAGAATGAATTAATAAAGAAGAGTTTAAAAAAGTTTAGGCTATTATGTTTAACTTGTACGAATAAAAAAAAAAATAGTTGAAACAAACAAATCTGTAACTTTTAAGAGTGCAGAAATACCAGCCTCCCTTTTCTGTAGTCACATAAAACAAAAATGACTTAAACTCCAATACACATTATGACTGATTTCCTTTAAGGATTAATTTAGTCAGCAGTTATACAGGTGATGGCTAGTTTCTGTTCAGAGCATTCTGTCATATTAAAGTCACATGGGTAATGAGGAAAGCATTTGCTGTATAACACATTCTCTGAAAACAGGAGTAGTTGACTTCAGTGAGATGAAATTAAAATATTGGGATAGGGCCAGGTACTTGACCTTCAGCCTGTTTTATTAGCCAACTGTTTGTGCTATTCAAGGGTCGATAACTTAGACATTTCTAGAGAGAAAATTGTTCCAAATTGTTTTCTCTCTTTTGAAACTGATAAATTGTACAAAGTAGCTTCTCATCTAAGAGAAGAATAAATCACATTTGTTAGGTGGACAATGTTTCAGAGTTTTCATACAATAAGGTCTTCCTAAAATTAAAATCCATTTTAAATAGATGGCAGGATGTACACAAGAGTGATGGATGTGTATAAGTATCTAATATATAGAAGATAGCATTAATCAACAGGCACATTAAATTGAACACTCTGTTTAAGTGGTCAACATGAATTGCGATCCAAACAATGCTGAGAGTATAATGAGGGAAAAACTTTCAGCTCATTTGCCAGATTATGGATATTTTTATTTCTTTCTGGCAGGGGAGGGGAAAGACAGTGATATTAAATTGCATTGATAGTTTCAAATAAACTGGAAAATAACAACTCCAGTTTAACCTTTGCACTGTATCTACTGTTAAGATAATTTATTTATCTTCATAAATCAATTTGTGTTTCCATGTAGGTAGAATCATCAGGGCAGGGTTATCTTCCTAGTATTTGGTTTCATTGACCACAGGTTCACAGTCATACATTGCTGATTCACAGGGAGAACTATTTGTCCATAAGCAGAGGCTGACATGAGAAGGCTGACTTTTATTAGAGCTGAGTGAATAATCTGATCCCAATTACTGCAGTTTTGTCCCAGTTGTTGAATCCAGTACAGCTGGGAGGGGGATAGAGGGAATGGGACGCAATACGGGATGGACAGGCAACATCTTTTCAAGGTCTTCAGCATTGTAAAGACTTAGAAATTCTGCTGTTTTCAATATTTGAAAACTACCTGGAAGTTTCTTCATTGAGAAATACTTAGACAATCTTTACACGCAAATTCACCTGAAAGTGATAGATGTTTAAAGATATTTGAATCTCTATTATGGCTGCTGTTTCTCATGTTATTGCTGGTAACTCAGTGGTAAACAGAAATCTTACTTTAAACAAATCTTTAAAATGGAAGGTTGATTTCCCTCCTTCCCACAAAGAAGGACCTAAAACCACAATAGATACCATAATAACTGCAGCAGATATAACAGATATTCCACCCCTCTCATTATCCACAGCTACCATGCTGCTTTGGGATCCACCAGAACCTGGATGTAGAACAAATATCAAGTTTCTGACTGCTCTCAAACCAACAGAAAGTGCACTCTCTTCTCGCTGGTACCCATCTGATAACTAGCAAAAGTGGGCCCTTTGTGAATATCTCTGTGATCTTTGTCTCTGAGGCTTTGTTTCTTTACGTCAGTCTTTCATGAATAAAAGCACCTAATTGATAGGAGCTGAAGTCAGATCAGCCACTTTGCTAACTCCTTAGTCCATAATGTAGCAAGATAAAACTCAAAATTATTTAAAACACCTCTAGGTGTTTTAAACACCTCTAGGAAGGGCTGAAATCACTAATTAAATGGAAGTTGCTGAATTGCACTGCTTCTTGCTGTTAATGATGCTTGCATAAATAAAAAATAATCACTAGTGTTACAGGTGGGCTTTTGCTAAAACAAACGCAGTCTGATTGTCTTAATATCAAGAAATTTTAAAAAAAATGTTTAAGACAATTTCACTCATTAAAAGACAGAGCAATAATTCATCTTTCATTACTTTTATACAAGGGGAATTTTCTTTCATTGACCAGCTTTATACAGCTCCTTGCCAATTAATGAACTCCTAAGCTTAGCCCTCAAAATTAAAGCAAACTTGTCAATAGAGACTTCAATTGGCCCTAAAACTAGAAGTTGTGTTTCTACAAGCGCTATCACATTCTTTGTGCAGCAAATATCACTTGGATTCCAGCACAGTCCATTAGAGATATTCCATTTGTGCATCATCACTTAGATAACTGTAAGGGTGAGAGAGACCATGCACGATGTAACAAATCCTATGACACGGAAAGTGAGCCTAGCATCTTAACAAATCTCTCCTCTTTGATTAAGCCATTAATTAAGGAGAACTATACTGCTAATCCGTATGCCTGTTCTTCGGGTCAAAGATCGTGGGTTAACATGCATATCACCCAGTTGTAGTAAACTTACATGTTTTCCTCAGATGCTCTTGATCAGCTCAAATGGCTGGTTTAAGCTTTCAAGGTGTCCTTACATAAGGGTTATTTATCACTGTGAAACCATCCATATGTGTTATTTTGAAAGCAGACATTCCACCTAGTCAAAAACATTCCAAATTTTGCCATTTACTGAGGCCAATGTAGTTTATTAGAAGTTCTGAGAATTAGAAAAAAAAAAAAAAGCTTGCCCAAGCCTGCAGGTTAAGGGACTGGTCTGGCCTGCAAGAGACTTGAGAACCAGTCTACGTATAATTCAGAAAAATCTATATCAAACATTATTTTTGCTCAGCCAAGACTTAAATCTTTCCTTGCTACATCCCAGGCAGCGCCTACTTATCTGTTAGCACATAAACCCCTAGATTTTGATCCAAAGCATCATATCAGCTCCATGCTTACAAACTGTTATTGTTTTTTATTGAAAACAAGAACATTCACTCAAAATGAGATGGTCATTAAATGGAGTTGACCTCTGTTATATTCCAATAGTTATTTATTTTCTGCAGTTAAAGAACATCTACAGTAGAAAATGATTATAACTGTAATGTAAGAAATAACAAATAAATCTTACTTTGCATTCCTTTTTCATCTGGCTGATTGATGCAAGCCGAATTTCACACTAATTAGCCCAACCAGATAGCATGCTATTTAGAAATTTAAAACGTCTGCTGACTGAAGCAAAAAGAGGAAAAAGGAAAAAAGGCAATTTCTGTAGTAATTACTCAAGATACAAATATTACACTAAAACATGCACTTCATAAAAATTTTGGTGGTGATGATGAAAGACGTCACTGTTTGTGACACCAAGAACTATTTGTCAACTCTATTTAGGAGAATCCTGTTATCAAGTTAACACTTCTATGAACTCTGAATTAATAGCATTAGTATTTGCACTGTAACAAACACTCTAGGCTAGGGTAAAGGTTATGTTTACGGTCAGAGTTGGAGGGGATGGGAATGGAGCTCCACAAAAGTCCACAGCGGCTCCCAAGTTCGATTTATAATTAGACAATATTAACTAACTGCCTATAATCCTCCAATGTCTTCTGCTCCTATCACCTGGCATTTGAGATGTTATCTAAATCAGTCAGTATCACTCCATTTCCTCCAAACTGATGAAGTCTGATTTATTGGTGCTATTGAGGCTGTTCTAAAGTTCAAGCAGGAAGGCGAACAGCTGTAACACTAGCGAGTGTGTTACAGGCAAATAGAGTAATATTTGTGTATTGTTTACGTTATAACCTTTCCCTTTATTCGAGAAAACAACTACTGAAAAAAGAATCCTGCCAACATGCATTTCACAGGCACAGATCAGCAAAACAATTACCAATCCATCAATTGATCAGAGCTAGTCTTGGGAGTAGTTTACTCTTGGAAAAGAAGGCCTATGCAGATGGCATGTATGTTCGTGACTCACAGAGCATCTGCACAGAATAGATAATAAGTAGAAGACAAGAACACAGTAACTACATGGAAGAAAACTAGAACAGGTAAATGCATACAGAAATCAAATTATCTGTTTTACTGCTATATGAACTTAAAGAGCCAACAATATATGGCCCACTTTTGTTTTATCTACATTTTAAGGAGACTGGGGGAGGTAGAAATAGTTGCCTGCTTCTATTAATTAATTCAACTCAGCACTCAAAATAATTTGGAATTAGAAGAGTAAATGAAGTGCTGTATATTGATCCTATTGATCTCAAATTTACTAAAGAATTATGATTCTACTGTATGAGTCTTTTTCACAGGGAAAAGATCTTACGAAATTCAAAACTTGGGCAATACTACAAGAAAATTCAAGTTAAGATATAAAGATAACTGACATGCTGATCCACCTTTCCTCTAAAGGAGTTGCATGTTAGAAACAATGCCTAGTGGTTTGAATGTTTAGTGGCCTGCAATGAATTAATTCATATTTAAAAGACTGATTTTTCATATTGCTACACTGTGTCTCTCCTACATATAAAAATTGGAATTTTTCTAAAAAGTTACTTTTTGTCTCACTTTAGTTGTAATGATTGTCTGTGGCATAACTGTAACATCCTCGGTATTTAAATTCTAAAAATAACCCAATTTAAGCAGTTTTTCTCTGACCATTTAATTAGCTGAGTAAAAGTTAAAAACATCTATGAACACCAAATGGGGCTATCCCAGAAGGTGGTATTTCCAAACAGATGGTTTCATTCTCAAGCAGGGGCAAGACGCTGCCCTCCCAGACTGGAAAGGAATTAACCCCATCCTTTGGTTCAGCAGCTTCATGCAATGCTGCTCACACATGTAGAGAACTGACATTTCTGTCAGGGAAACCTCCTCCTGCCCTGTGGTGCAAGGAAGGCTCGTTCTACAGCAGGGAGAGCCCAGCAGCAGAAACACACCATAACACACCACTAGAACTTCCCATACAGGTGGCACAAAGCTCATCAGGGTGGTCGCCAACCCATCACACAAATAGCTCTCACCACCAGCTGCATGTGCAAAGTGACAATTTTCAAAGGCTCTCTCTGTGGTCTGTCAGCAATGCAGAAGTCTTGCTGGCAGATGACTCCTCACCTTGCTAAGTCACCATAGTCCACATCTGCCGATGGGTACCAATGGCTACCGGGAACAGCACTATTTTAATCTGCCCCTTAATTTGCAATAGGCTTAAAAGATGATGAGACGTGATTTAGGTTTGGGGTTCGATGTGGGTTTTGGAGCAGAGAGAACACAAGACAGGAAAACCCTGAGGAAGAGACTTGAAAAATCCTATCCACTTGCTTCAATAACCAGCAGGACCATGAGAGAAATGTTTTTTTCTATTCCTGGTGGCAAGAAAGCTTGTATCCAAACATGCTTCAGGAAAGGGTAGGCTGTGTAGTCTACAGCTACAGGTCCCAGGCACACTGTTACATACTGTCTGCCTATAGACTCACTGCTGCTATTACAGCTGGTGCGTATTAATTGTGTGCATAAACACAAACATGGCAGAGTAGTAGCAATCACCCAAGTTACCCCTGAAGTCAAAAGGTACCGCTTTAGAAATACCAGAGGTATCGCTTGGATCCTTCCTATAGCCTATATAAATCTTCCACAATTCAGTACAATTGCAAATAAATCATCTTGATTATCAATCAATTCTTTCCATTATAGTGTATTCATAAGATTTTAATTTCAACCACATCGGAAGTGCAAAATGTCTATTAATCCATTTGGGAAATGATACAGGACAAAGGAGAAACTAACACACATGTTAGATTTCTTTAAAAAATTAGAATTCTAAATTCATTTCTATACGGACTAATTAACAGTTTTACTTACAAATTGCCATAAAATTAATCATGCATTCAGTATAAATTTATGACATTTTTCTACACAAGCGTTCTATGCAAAAATGCCTTCGTTTTATGAGCAATGGGTCCCTCCTCAATGTAAAACTCTAAAAATACACTAAGAAAAGCCTATTTGCTAGCTAATTTTCTACTATATTCTTATTTTCTTTTGTAATATGACACTGAAAGTGTTTTCTGATATATACACTACATTAAAAGCAAGCTAATTAAGTCTGTAGCCATTCCCTAATCATGACTGTAATTTATTTTCTGCTAAATTTACCCCTTCTGGTATAGCAATTTGAAAAGATGTTTAACTCTCCTGGACATGACTGCCATTTTTATGACTTCCTTACACCAAGTTTCTAACAAAGATTACCCATGCTTGCTTACTTTTGAGCACTTCATTAAACAACTAAAGGGCCATTGGAACTCTCATATTGCTAAAATTAAGCACATTCATAGGTCTTTTCAGGATCAGGACCTGAATATTTAGGTAACACCATGGTTTTGGGGGTTTGTTTTGGGGGTTTGGGGGGGTTTTTTTGTTTGTTTGTTTTTTAAGAGTCTGTTTATTCCAGACACAATTTCAGTGATTCAGTTTTAACACAAAATGTGCTGAACTGTAGGAGTTGTGATACCAATTTGACAGACTAGATGATAGAGCATTTTGGTTTTAGTTAAGGCCTGAAATTCTATTGAATTTTGAACTCCAAACTACTTGTACTGTGAATCACTAGATTATCAGATAAAAATTGTGCAAAAATTTATACATATCTCAAGATTTCAATAATGTAAATAGTCCTTTGCTGTTCTCTTTATGTTCAATTGCTTATTTTGAAAGCATGTTAACATAGCCTCTTTAAAATAGTAAATATTTGAAAATTAATCCTGAGTGCTACTTTTCAGAATAAAGCTGACTATTGACAGCATTCCTCTATCTTTAATTATTTACTCACATCTTCCATCTGAGATGTAATTATAAATGAAAATCCTTCCTGTACCTTAATTGATTATACAAAACACTCCATTTCTATGTAAAATGTACTCTTAATATAATTTCAAAATTTACCTTCTACTCACGGCTTGAAAAAGAAAAACCATTTTGCCTTATTAAAAACATGACAATCATCCATATTTACTTAATTAAAATATTACTGGGTGATTGGGGGCACTGTAACACATACCAAACGTGACCATCAAACTGTGTTCACATATCAAAAAAACCCTAGAATAAATAACTCTTTACTCTTGGGGAAAGGACCAAATGAGAAGCCATACCATTCACCAGACAATTTCAAAAGCCCAAGGTCAAGATGATAAAATAATGGATCTAGATGTCAGGAGAAAGTCTTCTCATGATAGTTTTAGTTGCAAAGTGCTCCAAAGTTCAAAAATACTTTGTGCTTTATCAGTTCGAACCACTAATAAACTAAGATCAGGTCATCCACTCTTGAACTAACATTAACTTCTGGGAAAACAAAACACTTCATAAACACATTTATTTTTAGATGAAGTTTAGAATATTACGCTGAGTTAGAAAAAGAGGAAAAAGACTGGGTCGTAGTGTAATTTATGAATTATGTATTTCTGTGTACATAGCCATCAGTGGATTAAAATATACTTGCTCAAAAAATTTGGATGTTGATGATTACAAAGTCCAAGACTTTATCTATCAAAACCATATTGATCTGTTATTTCATTTAATTTTTATGCTCCTTTAAAAATATTGTTTTCATGCAATTTGTATTCTAGTACATCTAAGCAAATATGTCTGGAACCATTAATTTTCATAAAAAGCAGAAAGCTTACTCATCCAGAACTTATTTGAAAAGAAATTCAAGAGACAGAAAATTCAGACTAGTTTTCATAGTAGGAAGCCACCTTTATTTATACCTTATCAGCCATTACATTAAATTCAACACTTGATGTTAAACGATAAAAGTATTGTAGATTCCAAGGCTACATTAGGATTATATTTATTTAAGCAGCCAAACAGGATTGTTTTCTTATATATGGATTTCAGGCATACTGCAGACTATTAGCTCCTATTTGTTTTTCCTACACCATGATCTTGCCTTTCGCAGTGGATTGAAGTCTGGGGAACAGAAGGCTAGAAACTGTCTAACAAAGAATTATGGAAGTGAACAAATAGAGAAAGTCTACAAAAAGCAAAAGTATCTGCAAAGTAAATTTGGGATATATTTATTACTTCAAAAGCATTGTATGGTTCACAATGAGTTTTGGTTACTAAGATTTATCAGTTTTAATAACTATTTAAATTGTTGCAGATTTTTTTAAGTATTATCAGCAGACAAAACATTTCTATAAACTGCACACTGAAGACAATGCATCCCCTTTCTATCATTTTCTATTAGTTTTCTTGTTCCTTCTCATTTCACATCTCTCCCACAATTCAGTGTGAAAGAAGCAGGTTTGTAGACACTAGAGAGCCACAATTCCACCTGTGATACTACTGCAGAGACTGCCAAAACTTGGCATATATTGTCGAAGCATACAACTCCCGTTTAATGAAAGAAGATGAGCGCACTTAATGAACAGCATTATTGCTTCAAATACTTTAACTTCACCCTCTTTGTTGGCTTCTATTAATTTCCTAATTGTGCAGGGGATATTATTAATGAAAGTATTCCAAAACCTGGGCACTTAAACCTCTTATGCTCACCCCTTGCCCTCTAGAGACTCTGCATTAACAGATACACTCAAGTCATATTTTGATTTCTCTTTAAAATAACTTAGGTCCTCCCTCCTCTTCCAGTATAGGATGTGAAATTTTTTAGTCTTATAAATAATAAATGTGTTTTCCTTTAATCCCATTAAGGCTTCTCAAAGATCAGTAGTCTGCGTATATCAGATGAATATATGAATCATTTCCCAGTAAAATTATCAAATATATTGCTTTTGCAGCACTAACAAAGTAGGCAACTTACAACTTTTCCAGGAAATGGGCTGTACATATTGCTAACACATATTTCTTAATTAATTTCTTAGTTAAGCATTCAAAAGCGGACATACAAATTACAGAGCTACTTCTTTGACATCAGAGCTGATTAGAGCTAAATGATTGGTACCATAAAAGTAAAAACCGTCACTTTTCCCTTCAATATCTTAATACTTTCTTCAGGTGAACTACATTTCCATCATATTCAGGGTTGCATGACTGAAATTGACTGACTTTTCCTCGGGTTTATAGGACAATTTAAGCATTGCAAAAGCAGTTAGTTTGACCAGGAGATTGCATGCATCAGTATCACCTGTGTGCTTGTCTAATCAGGGATCAGAAAAAACATGATATATTAGAATGTATCCAACCCATTTTCAGTGAATAATTCTTCAGACAAATTGTTCCCTAACAATTAGGGAACAATTAAAAATCTTACAAATTTTATGAAAAAGGAAAAAAATCATACTACAACTGAACAACCTTGAAAATGACAAAGATTACACGGGTCGCTAAGCATATATTGTATAAAAATAGAGGCCAACCTGTTAAATTACCAGTTCTTGGATTAAAATAATTAGTCCAATTGAAATGATTAAACTACCTGGACTAAAAATGAGACATTTAAGTCGTCTCCCTCCTCCTGCCAAACCTCAGCACTACCTAGGACTAAAGTGAAGTATTTTAAATTACTGAAGTTTCTCCCTCAGCAAGCCTATAAGATATTGTGCTTAAGACTTGCTGATGGAAGCAACAATGGCAGTGATTTCAGATAAGAACAGAGAACCATCCCATAGTATAGTATTTTTTCATTACAATTTTATGCATACAAGTTAACTACTTCAATTAGGTAAGTATATGGAAATAATGGTGCCAATTAAATAAAAAGGCTAATTACAGCTCTATAACGAATGTGATTCTGAATAAATATGGTATTTGGCACAAATATTTAGAAAGCATAAGAAAAAACAAGTTCAGTCATCTTGCATATGGATTGAGCTTACATTCATATATTGCATTTTCAGAAGAATCTGACTATTAATCTCAATTATTTTAAATAGTTTTGCATTTATAGCACTGTGCGGTGTATACATATAGAGGTTTTGCTGTTGAAATTAGCATTTCACAGATAGTAAGCTTGATCTAATCAAGAATCTACCAAACCAGAAAACTATTAGCTCTTCCCCTTTTCTGTGTCATAGAATATTTTACTCCCACATGCAATAATTAGCACCATACCATTTCATTTAAAAGCAGGATGCAATCATAATTCTATCATACTGAAATAAATTCTAGCTCATCCTTTTGTTGCCAACTACTATCTTGACCATTTATAAATTGGGTGTGCAAACTATTCGGTCCTAGAAAATAATTCATAATTATGACCATTATAAGAACAGATTTAAAAAGGAATGGTGATTACAGACCATCTGGAAATGTACTCAAGCTGTCAAAGGAATCTGTGGATAACTCCAGTATACAGTATTCAAATTGCAGCAGGAAATCAGGCTTGGTCGAGGGGGAAGAATTCATTAAGATTCATGCATTTTTTAAAATGTGTTTTGCATATTAAATAAAGTTCAAGAATAAAGTGAAACAATTTCACTTTAAGGAATTTTAATAGGACGTATGTTAATTTGGAACACCGTGTACATTAACACACACAAAAAATTAAGCAGTCCAAAAGTAGTTTTCATATGATTCCAGAACACTGGAACGTGTACCATAGATATGAAAGATTAAAGGAGAAAGGAGGGAAAATGCACTTAAGAGAAAACAGAAAGAAAAATCCACCCTTCCTACCTTATAGATAATAAAAAAGAAACACAGAATCACCAACTTCTCTTAGCAATTGAAGATCCAGAGAGTTCCCCTCCAGACCTTGCCGGGGCCCACTGAGGTAGCCCAGGCTCAATGTATCCAAGCAACAGGTTCTTCAGTGTCTCCTGGTGGGGACAAAACTGGTATTAAGCACTCTTCCATGTCTAACAACCTGGCACAGCTTCCATTAGCCCAGATAAAACCACAATTAAGCACATTCTCTTGTCCACTAATGTAGAGAAAGGAAGGAGAAAATAAAATTCATCCTTGCTGCTGGTATTTAGTGTATGCAAGCTGTAAATAACGGGCAACCACGCAACCTGGAGGGGGGAAGGAAGAGAAATAAAAAAGGAAAAAATTTCTACTCAAGTGTATAAAAAGAGCACATTGTGCACAGAAACGTTTTAGTAACAAAAAGTGCAAGTATATTGGAAGATATGAAACCTGGTTTTAAGAGAGAGGACAGGGATCTGGGCAGAAAGCACTGTGGACTACTGGGCAGAGAAAGCACAATGAGATGAGTGAAACCTGCTTATGCTGCTGAAACTTGACCATCAGAAGGATTGCATAGCCATGAAACAGAGCAACAAACAAAATATGTTGGTCCTTCTTTCTAAATGCAAGCTAGTCTAGAGAAGCAGATGCCAAAATCATCGCTCATAATATCTTATTAAAATAAAATTACAGTTCTAAAACCAATTAAGAGTAGATACAAGTTGTCAAGTCCAGCTCCTGATGCAGGGTTTTCCCACTCCTCAACCTGCACATTCAGAGAGGGAGGATGTCTTCATGTCTGCTCAGCAAATTGGAGACTGACAAATCACCGATGGGTAAATTCAAAACAGTGTTTATTTTGGGCACAGCCAAAATAATAAATCAGATACTCAGGTGCGTTCCCAGGTGCAACTTCCCAAAGTTGCAAAAGCCAGATCCCGATCTGTTCAGGTCACAGTCTGATACCCTCAAGGCATCTCTGTTCCATGGCACTACAGTGTAAGAAGAGAGAGGGAGAGGAATGAGTGGGATGGGGGGTGGGGAGGAAGATAGTCACCATTCCATGGGCCTCTGGAAAATGTGATCTTCAGGAGCACATAGTTCTGTGGTTCTTCTGAGGTGGGTTCCATGGGGTAGTGGGAGTCTGTCTGCCTTCTTGCCAAGCTTCTATTTGTAGGGCAAGTCCATGCCTCATTAGCATATGAGGGGTGTACGTGCTGCAAAAGTTCTCAAATCAGCGCATGCGCAGAAGCTCCTTTAGGAAGGTTCTGGAATTGGGGCTAGGGGTTTCAGGGTCACTGGCAGTTCAACAGAGCCTTGCCAGAATAACCTGTGGGTCCACAAGCGTAGTTGTGGGTCAGGGAGCAGCACCTGCTGCTGCACCTCCTCCCCTTTTCTGCAGCAGCACAGTCAGCTCATCCTTTAATAAGAAGCCACAGCACTCAAATTGATGTTCAAGATAACAAGAGTCAGATGATGTTTAAGACAATGCAAGTAGAAACATTCAATGTTTAAGACAACAATCACAAGTAGAGTTGGTCTTTACAGAAGGTCATAAAATACTATCAGTTTCCTGAATCACTGAAAATGGTTTAACTGTTACACGTTGCTACACTTATGCATTTATCCAGGCTTATTAAGCCATGCTAAAGAAATCTAGACATGGATCTTTCCTTCCCCTTTCTCTGCTTCTCACAGCTTTCTCACAGTCATTTTTCCTTTTTTTTTTTTTTTTTAAATTGAAAAAAAATAGCTTTCATTGTCACACTTCTCAAGATTTCCAGATTTCTCCTGACTACCTATCCTCAGGAGATTCACTATATTTTTCTTCCCTGGCAGAACATTTTGTTCTTGAACAAGATTTCCCAACGCTTATCCAATTAAACATACATCCAGAAAACCCACAGACTCATGAAGTTTTAAACTTAAACCCCTCTACAAGTAACAAAAACCTGAGCTTCAGAGAATTTAAGGCACAGCTCAGAAAGCACACACAAACCCGGTACTGTCTCAGGAGGCCCCAACAGGAAATTGGAACAGATGGTTAAATACATATATTTATTCTGCTTAAAATCTGTAAGGCAACTTTAAGAGGAGCGTGCCGTTGTAAATCCAGAGTAAAGCTGTAGCACAAAAATGACTGTTAGTCAGCAGAGGGTTTAGTGGCTAAGCAACCACAAGGTTCCCATTGTGCGATCTGTCCAGCCTTGGCTTGGCCCATACAACAGTGTAGACAAAGCACTCCATCAAAAAGCATTGTGCATCGGCTGAGAGGTGGCAGCAAAAGATGATTGTGCCTCCCATGACATCCATCTGGAACCGTGAACCCTCTTCCAATTCAACTAACCCATCTGGAAGTATTTTACCCTCCAAAAAAAATCCCCAAGTAGGCTGAGAGGGCATGCAGCGTGTACCAGAAAAAATCACTTAGCACCTCATGGATGGTTGGGGTCAAAGCTTGCCCATGTCACCCCAACACAGGCATGCCAGTGGCTGTTGAAATACAACCAAGATTTTGTGTTTGTTTTCTATAAAGTACAAGGCTTATTTTAATTGAAGAAAATAGATACTTACACACTAAAGTCAACGCTGCTACAAATAAAGATGGGTGCTGAATGAGACGTTTACTTGCAGAAATAATAACTTATAACATACCTCTAAGCTTTTCCATGGACTATCATCACTACAGCAAGTTTCTTCCCACCTACCTCCAGCAAATACTTTATGTAGTCTGTACTCATGCTAGTATTAAATACCTGCAGCTAAAAACAAAAAAAAAGAAACTATAGAAGTTTCCAGAAAGAAAGCATGTACCATCAACAAACTAACATTGGTACAGATTCATCCAAGTATTTGAACTAGGATATGAAACTGTCAGTTCAGGTCTGGTGACACCAGAAATCAACTATGCCTCATTATATTGTCTCCTTCAGCACATCATCTCCTACTCCAGTAAATCCTCAGTTACCATCTAGGGTTGTATCCAGGGATGACAATATCTGAACACACCAGACTAAGGGAGGGACAAAACATGCCTCCTGAGAGAAGAGTGACAACCCATGAGACAATGTGAATTTATCTGACAAACTCCATTGCTGATAAAAAAAACCCTCAAGACCAAACCAACGAACCAAAAAAAAAAAAAAAAAAGGCCACTAACACCACTCTCAAAACAGAGGCTTCATTGTTTTGTCTGACACTAGGTTCTGACAATAATGTGTGTAAATAATCTCAAAAATAAAATAAAGTAATATATATTAGTAATAATAGTAATAACAACGAACCACTACCACAAGAATAAATGAATTCATTCAGATTCCCAGTCTCCAAGTTTCTGGCCAGAGAGGAATGTGTATAGTCACCCAAATACAGTGACTTAGACATAAAAGTTTAAAGGTATTATTGTATGTGATTTTCACTGTCCATAACTATAGTATTCATATTTCTCTAAGTTAGAAAATTATGTATTTAACATGAATGTTATTTATAAAATTTCACTATAATACACATCTTTTTTCTACGGCATGCCCACCACAATTCTTACCACGGCTCAAGTTGAAAAGCAAGCAACATCACTCCGGAAGAAAAAGCCATTAACCTTACTCAAGGGCAGTTATCACATCCTTTCTGGTAGACAATATTTACTTTCTTTTCTCCTGATGACTGTCAGCTCCACCCTTGCTAAACCAGGAACAACAATCTTGTGTCAAACTTGGAGGTTGTTTGTTTCTTCTTTTCAGTTCTTCATCAATGTAAGTATTAAACCCAAAATGTCAGAACAGTGCTCTCAGACCTCAGTAGCCACAGTGCCAGGTTTAACAATGACTGTTTAAATACATATAATAAAAAACCCAATTCTTTATAACATTTAGCCAACTTAATTTCAGAAAAATATAGTAAATAGAAAGTTTACTACTGTTTGCTCTGAATAAATACATGCAAATAAATAAAATAGTGCAAAACTATTAGCAGTATAAGCATTGATTCTTGTTATACAAGTGAAACAAGCAAGCTCTTTTCACAGTAAAAGTTTCCTAAACCAATTTCTTTATAACTGAATTTGCACTGAAATTTTAAAACTAAGTGTTACAGGAAAGGGACAAACATACTTCTTAAATTCATGAAAAAATCTGCCAAGAGCTGTCACAACCATAACCTCATCTTTAAATCCATGTCTAAGCATCTCTACAGCATTACTGGAATCAAGGAGGGAATACTAGGAACCTATCACTGTCTTCCTTGGTCTTATATTCACAGACAGTTAAAATCAATTCAGATTTGAAAGTCAAAAGACCATACACAACACTTAACACCTGGGCAGTTATTCTACAGTAACCTTTGTCTTTAGCAGTCATGTATCTAGACACAAGCAAGAATTAGTTCACAGATGTCTAAGAGAAATATCTTCTCGTATAGGGGCACAGGTGGGAAGTCTGCCTTATAAATTCTCCTTGTTATTGTTGTAGAACTGGAAGATATGAGTTCCTGAAGTATAAAGTGATAAATGCAGAAAAAAAAAGAAACGAGATAAAGCTATGGTGGCAAGAAGGCACCCTAGAGGCTAAGGTGGCACACGAAATAATAGCGAAGAGAAAAGCTGTAGAGTGAAGAGCTAGAAGTCTTTGGAGACAACTGTCCTCTGATGCACAGTAAATGCCACTGAGGCCGCTTAGCGAAATGGGTTCTTGGCAGCTGATTCCCACAGTCATAAAACCTTGCATCCTTTGTTATGTCAGGAAGTATATCTTGTACTGTGGATCTAGAAAAACTAATCTTACTGATTACTTGAATAAGGAAGTGGTTAATATATTTAAACCAAGGAAGTGTTACTTTTGGTCAGTTACAGAAAGTAAGGTTCAACACAAATGTTGTGTTCAAATCTTTATAAGTATGTGTCCTTTAATTACCTATACAGAGCCCTTAATTACTTAATTACATCTTAATTTTTACACAGGCTCCCTTTCTTTCAAAGCTCAAGATGGATGGTACTCAGAACACTACATAACATGATACAGTTCCTTTTCTCCTCTGTGCCTATCTTATTCATTAAAGAAATAAGGGAAAGTTTGAAATGACACATTAAAAGAAAATAATGGGCACCTCAAATTATAAAATAAAATAATAGCTATCTTATTTGGGTCATAATATCTCTGCGTCTGAGCTTACTTTTACAAGATAAAGGCAAAGTAGTTACTTTAACAGACAGTGGTTAAATAATTTCATAAAACATTGTGAATCCTTCAGATTGTGGTGATAAACGTCAAAGAAACCCCGTGAGGAAAATTAATAATTCTGCATAACAAGCAACATTTTTATTGTGTATAAAAAGTACAGCATACAACTGCTACTTAATGATGAACATAATGAGGAATCACATACAAGTTCCACATTTACCAAATGCGTAAGGTTTCATAAAAAGGCTTACAGTAAATGATTATCTAATTCATGACCAGAGCAATGCACACACAAGCAAGACACAAGAAAACCCAGCGTGGCTACTTTGTGACCTTTTTCTGACTTCAACGTTTGACTTCAAATCCTGAAGGTTCTTGTAGGAATTTACACATGAATGCTATATCAATCACTTGAAGTATCTGGCCTAGCACTAAGAACAAGTTCAGACAGCATATGGATATTTTGGATTAACATACACATTTGCAGCACCCTTTTACTGTATTCTGTTTTACACAGGAGAGTGAAAATTGGTTAGAATTCAACTGATCCTGAGAGTAAAAATTATACATTAAGGATTGTACTTACCATCATACACTCTTCACTCTGTAAACGACCTTCAAGTGAGTTTTTTTTCTTTGAGACACAAGTTTTAACTAGTATATTCATGTTTTGCCTAAAAGTATGCAATATCTGTATTTTATTCTTGTATGTATCCCCATGGGGCCCAGAAGTAAGGTTTGTATAAAGATCACAAAACAGCCCTTCTACTTGGTTTATGGACTCTAAAAGGATTTTAGTTTGATGGGAAAACCCACTAGTGAAGACTGAAGAAGCGAATAGGGTTGAACCATATAAGAGTGCTTATGGATTGTGATAAATCCCCTGTATTTGAGGCAAATGCCATCAAAGTGAGTACCTGGTACTTCTGTGTGCCATAGAACATATGTTTTAGAATCAGTTTTTTTCGTTTGGTTGGTTTTGCTTTCTCTCCTACAATAAAACTTTGTGTTGATCAAGAAGTAGATGGTCCATAAATAATATTGACAGTTGCCAACCTTTACAGTGTTCCCATAAGTTTTATTTTGGGGCCCTGTGGGCGCATATGCATAACAAGTGCAGGGCGCATATGCATAACAAGTGCAGTTATAAAAAGGTTATCGCTGAAGTCATGTTAGGTTATATTAGTCTGTCTTGTATACAAAAATGATTCAGCAAAAGACATCATTTTCTGACTGTCTACGATGATGAGTTATATACATTAATATAAAATTCATTGCTTTACAGTAATTCCTAATTTGCTCATTATACTTTGGTATAACAGGAAAGTTAGAAGTTAAAAATTAAAGAGCATTTCATATTTTTTCCCTAATTTATAGAATTACCTCATGATATTTATGTTATTTTCCTTTTTCTGGTTTTATTTGTGCATTGCAATTCCTTTTAAAATCCCAAATTTCCAGTTCATTTCACAGAGTGTAATAAACAGACTAACAATTTTTCAAACATTTTAAGAAATCAAAAGCTGCTTTATTTCTATCTCACTATTTTTTTGTGTAAGAAAATTGTCCACACACATATCCTGAAAAAAACAGTCTACTTTGGAATTCAGTTTTCTTAATCCACCTTTTCTATCTCTTATTTATTATAGAGCAGCTCAGATTGGAAGGGATTTGGGAAGATTATCTGGTCCAACCTTTTGTAAGAAAGAAAACCTAGCAGAGATTATCTAGCACTCTATTCAACTGCATCTTATACTCCATCAATGGGGACTCTACCACATCGCTGGGAAGGTTGTTCCAGTGAATTACTGTTCTTACTTTAAAAAAAAATCTCTTACATCAAGGTTAAACCTCTCCCATTACAAGTTTTACCAATTGCCCCTTGTTTTCTCCATTTAACTCTTAGAATATAGCCTCCATCATCTTGTTACCTGCCTTTTAAGTATTGAAAAACAGCGATGAGGTCCTCGCAAGCCTTCTCCTCTCAAAAGAAAAAGAACCTAAGTCCTTCAGTCATTACTCATAGAGCAGGTTGATTCATTTCTATGTTTTTATATTTCAAAATTATGATCTGTAAACATAAACTCCATGTTTTTATGAAAGAGTATCTGCCACAGACTATTTGCTCCCATGTTATATAGGGACATAGTTTCCTTTCCCATTGCAGACTATATATCCCTGCTGGCTGAGCTGCTGTTAGCATCATGCAGGACTGCAACTTCATTTGAGATTTTTGAGGAAATAAGACATGAAACACCAATAAATTTTAAAATGCAAGTTTTGAGTCTCCATCAATATGACACTGAAAAATCTGACGAAAGGAAAATCTTTTCGTCCAATAACATTATCAAATGCAAATTCTTCTGGTATTTGTCATTAATGAATTGTCTAAGAATAACATCTTTCTTTGACCACATTAGGAGATCTAATGTCTTCAAACAGATAATTCATCCTATTTCACTTACTTTTCCTATGAAATAATAAAATTGCTCTGAGATGGATAATTTTTGCAAAAGATAGCATTAGGAATAAGTTTGTAGGAGATCACAACACTTATCAGTTTTGTGTTTCATAGACCTAGAACTAATACAAAAGGGGAATATATATGGTAAACCGGAATGAGCTGTATAAATTCCACCATAACAGATGCACATCAAAATTTGTATTCTTATACATTGACAGTTACAGATGTTTACATAAACTTACTTGAGGTTAGCAACAAATCCTGTCGGAGATCGGTGATAGACCACTCACATAATGAGTGAAGACTTAAGAAAAATGAGGTCCAATATCAGTAGCCACAGTGGAGAGAAATAAACAAAGCAAGACATCCTTTTCTCCAGATAAGTCTGTTAATAGAACAACTATACAGGAGACAACTGAAAGGAGGTGGTTGACCAGGAGCTCTGCAGGAAATTGTAACTCATTATGAAATGTACAGTATACCTTAAAGCAGCATACAGAATGAGAGAAAATAGTTTTTACACACAGACTAACTTTATTCCTAAAATCTTGATATGATATTTCAAGATATTGTTTTTGAGATTATCCAGAGGTTTGGAGAAGTGAACAGTACTTTCATACAGCTATGAGTACCAGCATTTGAGAAGTTTGTCCTCTGGGTTTCTCAATTGAAAGTATGGGATTCTTTCTCTCTTATCTTCTTTTCTGAATCCTCCAAGAATAAAGAACATTATCAGGGCTGTTTCATGTAATTAGCGATTAGCTTATGGAATTCTTCCACTATACCAGCCAGTCAAGCACTTAAATACTATAATATACTTCCACGTTCCAATGTTCCTCAGATTTTCTATTTTGTTGTCCTCACTTACCCAAGAAAAAGGTTAGTGATGCAAAACAGTTTTGTCTATCTTGCCTCAACCAAGTATTTTACCCTCCATGAAACAATATCTAACTTTTCCCCATGAATATGGTATTGACCCGAGACGGTTGATTAATGCTTAATAACTTAAGCTTCTTTGGTTTGGATGAGTTTTCTGGGTCTAAATTTAACATTGAGATCTCTTGCCAATTTTCAGCATCCCTGCAGAGTGCTCAATATTGCATACTGTTATGTACCTGTACTGAAATTCAGGGGCACTGACCTGTGTTGTGCACACAAATGCTGTTCTCAAAAACCTTTTATGTTAAGAGGCTTCAATTTTTTTACTTTTTTTTTTTTCCTGGTAGTTTTATTTTGAATCTGCACTAAAACCGTTTTAATATTAGAAAGGTGAATTACATGGAAACACAGAATTTGACAAGACAATATGGAGGCAATGCTGTCAACGTGCAGCTACTTCAGAATACTAAGAGAGACCAGAATTTTTACTGAAGTTATACAGAGTTAAAAGAAAGGGCAATCTTACAGGCAATCTTGCACTATATCAGTCCCTGGGCCTAAAAAAGTGTAACGATACATTTATTGCAAATCTGCAAATAAAATCACCAGTAGTTCTGGTACAACAGGCTGACCAACATGGGCATCAATAAGCACAACCCTTCCAGGGCTTTGGGTGAGCAAAGGGCTTGACCAAACCACTTGCAGAGGAAGACTGCATGTGTACACTATTCACCTATAATTATAGTTTAAGATTAAAGATGGCTTGCATTCTCATGTTCCCTTCCTAACAAATATGCAATTTATACTAGAGCTAACATGCCTTATAGCAAAGAAATGCAACAGTTGTAAAAGCAGACAGAACATTATACCATGACAGTGTATTTCAGTACTAGCTTTATTTAAAAAAAAAAAAATGTATAATTTGTTACTAAAACCAAAATATTGAAACACAATATCAAAGAACCATAGAGAAAAACAAGAAAACTCCACAACTAGACCCTTTCTTATAAGATAAGAACAAGGTGTTTTCGCTGCAGGTGTACCAGCCTGGAACAAACCAAGACTACTTGTTTAATCATGAAGTCCACTGTCCCAAGCTGTGCAATGTTAGGAACGATGAAATCAGATGCAATAATGATCTATCGACCCTCCTCCTTTGAAGACCTTATGTCAAGTTAGACTCCAAGATTAGCGGTATGTGAATGGTGCTCCAAGTAGTTCCACTTTTAAATATGTTTCTACAGAATCAAATACATTCAAGTGGCTACTTTTACATGAGCTCATGTAATTATTAAACGCTTCTAAAACTGTAATTAACATGGATCTACCTGTTTGTAGGATTAAAGTATGGACATATAGTTGGCAGACATTTCTGAACCAACGTTCTTGCTTTACTTTATGGAATAAGATTTACAAGTAGATCTCAGTTAAAGCACTACATGTTTGCAGAAGAAATTAGTTTCATTTGCAGTAGGAAAAAAACACCCTAAAAATTCTAAAATCCTTAAGGAATGTAATGTAATGTAATTTTGCTGACTTTAATGTCAGTGTTTCTCTATACTTGGAAGCCATCCTAAAATCCAGGGACTTGAAGTTATCATTACATCTCTTATTGTAACAACAGCTACAAGCAGCTAATAGAACAAGTGTATACTTACACACAATGCTAGGCACATCTGGATTATAAAGCTGCCCTATACACCAACAATGGCATGACTTGCAACTTCAGTGCTGCTGACCAAATTCTTCACTGATGCAAAATGAGTTAGGTGTAGCGAAATCTGCAGAAAATGCTTGTCACCCATTAGAATGTGGTTTGTTGGGGTTTTAGGTGTTTTTCATTTTATTTCTGTGTTTCATTTTGGGTTTTTTTTTGTTGTTGTTTGCTTTTCAGTTCTTTTTAATTGTCAGTATAGCAGAAGCTTGCTGTAGGTTGCAACTTCCAAATGACTTCTGCATCTCCCTGGTATTTCATTACATTGAGAACAAACTCCTTAGCATCCTTATTCCATAAAGGGAGCGTTGCAATTAGAAGCACCAAGTCTTCGGAAAGGGTACTTTAAATGACTTTTCAGGGGTAGAAAATGATCACTTCTACAAATTTCTCTCCCTCCCCTTTGAGATAGCAGCACTGGAAAAGAGGGTAGGTTGCTGGCTCTGGACTTGTACCACACTGGGAAAGCATTGAACACCACTGGTCAGGGTGCAAAGAAGCAAAGATGTATATTATGCTCAGTTCATGGGCACTTTCATCAGCTGTTAAGAATATCGTTTTCTCAAAATAGCCCTCTTATTTTCCAAAATATGTCTCAAATTCACCATGTACTCTGGTATTTTAAATCTATGTTTACTTGTTAAGAGTAAGCAGTATACAAGGCGAAAAAATGGAAAACTGTCTGTACTCTTAAAAAATAATAATGATTAAGTCCTTTCCAACCACAAACAAAAATCGTGATTGACTGACATTTTGAAGACTCAGCCTGTCTGATGCTTTTTTGGAGACATGACAGTTTGTAATAAATGAAGGTCTGCACCTTACCCTTTTAGATTTTTATTTTAAAAGCTTAGATTACGGCTTTGAAAGCTTAAAATATAATCTTTTAAAATAAAAATATTAAGGTCAGAAGCAGCTATTTTTCACAATATTAAACTAAAAGATCAGTACCTTTTCACCAAAAATTTTGGATAAACAGAATGGCAAGCCATATTTTAGCATTCTTTTAAGAAGTAATTATTTTGTTTTCATTGACAGTCAAATATAGCATCTCTTGTGACTTAGGAGGCAGAACATATCTAACAGTATAATTATAACTAATATATGATAATATTGTAACATTAACTGGTGTTAGTGCTTATTTCAAGTACTTTAAGGAACAAATCCATTATTAAACTAGTTTTATCGTAATCATTATACATCATAAATTAGTCCTGCTTAAAATTCAAGGTAACATTTCAATTCCCTATTTGGGAGGCCTCAGAAATCTATTTTAAATGTCATTGAGACAATCACACCTGTTTGGAGGTTTTTAGTGTTTCCTTCCTTTTAGCTGTTCTAATTTTCTATTCCTTCTGTAGGAGGCTACATACTGATTTTTTTTCTTTTACCTTATTGTGGAGCTGTCCCTCTTCCCTTTTGGGATCTCTCCAAATAGAGAAACGGGCATGTTTTAGAACATTCTGCTGAAGTTTTTTTCCATTCTCTTTTCTACTTAACATAACAAAGGATAAATTTTCCAGAAAACAAGTAACCTGGCCCCAAAATTAAGAGTTAATACTGCAACAGTTCATGAATAAATCACATATTGCTACATATATTTTAGTGCATAAGAGGACTTTTCCTCCAAATTAAAAATCATAATAGTCTGAGTCAAATTGGAAAAGTAATTTTCACAAAGAACCCTTGAGTAAAATCAGTAAAAACATAAGACAACTTTATGAAAGAGTTCTAGTACCTCATTCTTGTGAACTAGAGAAGGCTAGACTGGGGGGGGGGGGGGAAGACAGACATAAAAGCTTTTTAGAAAAATAGATGACAGCAGGAGGAAATCTGAAATTAGGTATACCACAGAGGAATATTACATAAATCAGGAGAGCTTAATTATATCAATAAGAACAAAAAAGCCACAGTGCATTACAGAAAGGACATGGTTGACCGATTTGAAAAAAATTTGGATTTGAATTACTATTCAATACTATGTTAAGTGGGTTAAAAAAAAGAAATTATGAAACAGTTACCATGACTAACTAATGAAAAGTTAAGTTCAAAATATTTCAAATCCCTGTACCCAAATATCTTGGCACTCAGTCAGAGTTTCAAACAAAAAAGGAAGCTACTGTTCTGTTAATGCTTTCATAGTAATCAGGGGGATCCAGATAACAGGAAAACTTGGCAACCTGACATAAACCGCAAACAAATCCAATACAAATACAAGAAATTAAGAAGTCATTAGAGTGATGTTATATTTTTTTGCCAATAACCATGAACAAGCAGAATATAGTTCTTCAGAAAGGGAAACGTGATAACTTTTGTTTGAGATTACGAGGGGCAGGAGGTTTGGTTTATGGAAAACTGGTGTGATGCTGTTAGACTACAAGACATTTAACTTGTCACTTCATATCCTAAACGTACAACGGGATATTGGAACTCTATTTCATAAGTTGGGTAAATTAAAAGCAGGGAAACATACAGGCTTTGTAGGTAAGAAGACTTTTATTAGTGTAGTCGAGTTTCTGAGAGGTTGTTGTATGGATTTTACTAGTCCCCTTCTTGAAATATTTTGGCAAATACCTGGAGTGGGGGGATGTTCTAAGCCAAAACATTTCTCAAGTGATGTAAAGACTGAGACAGAGGAGCTAAATCTCCTTATGAAGTCCTTCAAGCTCCGAGACCCAATTATCCACCCTGAAAAAGTTGATTTAATGGGGCACGCACAAGGTGTGAGCTCCTAATAACCAATACCTAAGTTTCCCACAATGAGATTGCTCCTCTGTCTTTAGGTTAACTGAAAAGATAGGGGAGCTTCTTGCAGTTCAAGAAATTTGTGTCAAGTATGGGGCACCCCTGGCCTCTCCTCACAGATGCCACCCAGCAGTCTCCCAGCTGCACAGACAACCAACACAAAAAGCACACATAGCCAAAATTTGTAACAGCATGAACAGTGTAAACCAGGAACACAAGAAAAAAGTTACATTGTTTCACACTAGTAAGAACAACCTTCAGGCAATATACCTTTCAGTAGCTGAAACAAACTTACGAACCACTAAGATGAAGTTTTGGTCCTATAAATTCATAACCAAAAATTTAGGAAACTACAGCCACCAGTGTTTCTTTTGAAATGCTTCCTCTCAGTAGGAATTAATTCCAGCTATATTTTAAATTTTAAGACATTGAAAAATTTCACCCTCTTTGCTTTTTCTATTTCAGTTAAATTTTAAAAGAACACTACTATATTTCAATTCTCCAAGCTAAAGGCTCCTTGTGTATTTGATAATACCTCTAGTGCAAGTAATCTCTTCCATATCTTTGATCATCCTTCCTGCCTGGTTTAAATGTTTTTGGTTTTTTTTCCCCCTTATTGTAATCGTGGGGGGTTTTTTGAAGTTTCTACACAGGAATAGAAGTTAGTTTTCATAGAGATGCCTGAGAAATTTAGAAAAACAATTTGCTACAAGTCAAAATAAACAACAAAAGTGACTTCAGTTCATTCTCATTATATTGACATAAACTATAAAAACATAATAGTTGCTTATTATGGAGCTTTTTAAAAAGTGGAGTGTAGATTAATTCAAAAGTTCTCAGAGGATGTGAATTAGACATATGCACAGGAAGACCCCTGGTCTTTTTTATGTGGGTGGCCACAGGGATATCTGAAAGATTAAGTTCTTGAAAAGTAATTTTGAGGAGGTGGAGGGTGGCAAGGGGGAAGGCATCATTTATTATGAAGGAAGTCGAAAGAGAACTATTCAAGGCTCAGGTTTATGATAGTCTGGAGACTGCCAGGATGGGGAGCAGTTACACAGGAAAGGACATTGGGGTCTTCGTAGCTAACTAACTGAGCTTACACTCTGCCCTGACAGCATAAACAGCATCCAGGGCTGTATGAACAGGAGCACAACTGGTAGACTGATCATCTCCCCTATTCTTTCAGTCATTAGACAACATCCAGTTTTGCAACCCCCAATATATGACAGACATCAAACAAGCAAGATCAGGGGAAGGTCACAAGGACAGCTGGGGCTGGAGGACTTGCTCCATGAGAAGATGCAGAGGGACCAGTGCTTTTTCAGTGAGGGAAGATGTGGTCAGGTCCCTTGTAGCAATAGCCTCCCAGTGTCTATAGGGTGATTACTGCGGAGAATAAGCTATACTCTTACTGTGGTGCATGATGGGAACATGAGACACAAGGAACAGATGCTGAAACAAGAGATTCAGACTAAATAAGGAGAAATGTTTCCCCCATAAGGACAGGTAGGTAGTGGCACAGGTTGCCTGGAGATGCTGTGTGGTCTCAGTCCTTGGAATTTTAAGATACAGCCAGAAAGTTTCCCAGACAACCTTGTCTGTTGCTGTTTTGACCAAGTGTTTGGTCTAAAGACCTCCCAGGCTCCCTTCGAACCTGAGTCATTCTATGATTCAACAGCTATATGGCAAGCAACTTAGAAGCCTCTGAAGCTCTATGAGATTTCTGTAAAAGGTTACAGTACCATCAGAAAGAACGTGCACTTGGCAAAAATTATCAAGTTATGAAGCCGAATATTTTACTTCCATAACCTAGTAGGTTTAAAATTGCTGTAGCTGAACAACAATCAAAAAATGGATTTTCAGTTCTGTAGGAACAAATATTTAGAACAGTCTGTTTCAAAAGCAGCACAACAAAACAACTGTTCCCTTGATATTCCCCATAAAGTATTTTTTTTTAAAAGGGATCACCACACAATCAAAAAATTGTTCTTCATAAATTTTTGTTTTGGCATACAAGCATAATTAATATAATACAGAAACCCGACAGTGATACTTGACGTTTAATATGTCACTGAAGGTGACATGAGACTTATATTGTCTTCTTTTTTCACCAAGAAATTCTTGATACATAAAAAAGATTAATTCAGAGCAAATGTAGACTCTGGTCAAAAGCTTTGCAAGCTCTGCAGCAGCTGCAGTGGGAGGTAGACACACCTTGTAATCAAATGGAGCAGCAAAGAGCACACGCTCAGTAACTCAACAGCAGAAATGGTAAAGTAACAGTAACAAAAGAACACAATTCCCTTTTCTCTCAAGTTTCAGTGGAGCATAAGATGAACATTAGTGTGAATAGTGGGCTAGCAGACCATGTGATTTCAACCCCCTTGATGTTACTGACACAAACTATAATGCACGCAATATTCATACTGTGCTGCCATTGCAATGTAACAGTGATGAGTCAAAGGGTTACACAGTCATCAGTACACAAGGGATATGTCACTGCTATTTATAGTTAGATGTCCACATACAACTTACATGTATCACTAGGATGACAATAGTTTAACATATTGATTTTACACACTCCTCTAGAATTGAGAGGTTTGAACATCATTGTTTTCCTAGGCTTTTGGGTTTTTTAGTAGCATTTTATTTCCTATTTCTACGGTCCATCCCAGTAGTCCTGAGAATTTTGACATTTTATCCTTGATCCTTCTTCCATTCAAAACAAATTAATTTCCAATATATTCCTAAATTGTTCCAGTAAGCTATCTTTAAAGGACAATTTTGATGGAATCCTTCTCTATCTTGGTACTTTATTACTGCCTTCCCACCATACCTACATACACACCAAAGGAGATTCTCTTAAGTTTACTAAAATCAGTATAAAGGCTAATTATTTGTTTTTAAAGTGATGAAAAGGAAAAGGTAAGGCAGTATTTATCACCTAGAAAAATGTCCAATTTACTATTAGTCCAAATAACCCATATTCTAAGAACTTAAAAGTGGAACAAATGGAGTAACCAGAGAAGTAATCCTGGTGCTGATAGCTTGCAGAAATTAAAAGCAAAACTTAAAATAATGATTTTCTAGATAATAATTTATACAGCAATGTGTAAGACCTTCTAAGCAGTTATGTCTCAAGTGGCTCAAAGACCTAAGATATCCTGTTACGAATCTCATTGTAACACAACTCCATCTGATGTTTTTCTAGTCTTTGTATGCCTAAAAAAATACTGAAAAGAAGAAATATCTTTAAAAAAGGTTCCATGATTTTCAGATCAATAGATACTTCTGAACATGTATAATTCTCAAAGTTCCTACTTTCAGCCAGAATGATCTCAATGAAATCAAAATGAAAGGAACAACAACTAAACAGGACTAGAATCTGCTATAACATTTTTTAAACCATAGCACCATCGACATTGGAAAAGACCTCTAATATTATCCAGTCCAACCATTAGCACAACACCACCATGCCTACTAAACCATGTCACAAGGTGCCACGTCTACACATTGTTTGAACACCTCCAGGGAAGGAGACTCCACCAGTTCCTTGGGCAGCCTGTTTCAATGTTTCATCACTCTTTCAGTAAATATTTTTTTTTTCTAACATCCAATCTAAACCTCCCGTGGTGCAACTTGAGGACATTTCATCTTGTCCTGTCACCCATTACTTGGGAGAAGAGACTAGCACCCACCTCACTATAACCTCCTTTTAAGTAGTTGTACAGAGCAACAAGGTCTTCCCTCAGTCGCCTCTTCTCCAGACTAAACAGCCCCACTTCCCTCAGCCACTACTCATACGAGTTTTTCTCTAAATCCTTTACTAGTTTCGTTGCCATACTCTGTACACGCTCCAACAGCTCAATGTCTTTCTTGTACTGAAGGACTAAAATTTGAACGCAGTATGCTAGATGCAGCCACACCAGCACCAAGTACAGGGGCACAATCACTTCCCTACTCCTGCTGGACACACCATTTTTTATTCAAGTCAGGATGCTGTTGGTCTTTCTGACCACCTGGTCACACTGCTGGCTCATATTCAGCCAGCTGTTAACCAACACCCCCAGGTCCTTTTCTGCTGGGCAGCTTTTCAATCACTCTTCCCCAAGCCTGTAGCATCGCATGGCATTGTTGTGACCCCAGTGCAAGACCTGGCACTTGGCCTTGTTCAATTTCATAAAATTCACCTCAGCCCATTGAATGTTGTCAGTATAATGTTGTCTTATAACACTCTCAACATGGAATAGAATCCTTTTTCTAAATACCTTCCCTTTGAAATAAGAAACAGAAAACTTAAGTTAGCAATGGTCCATTTTCTCCTTGAAGTTCATAGTTTCTTTATTACTTAAAAATCAGATTGCTTTTATCACCTTAATTTTTATCATTAACGTGATTGGAAGTAGAATTTCAAACACCAATTCTGAAAGTCTTTCTTACTCGAAGAAAACTTGAAACACAACTTAATGCTATTTTTTTCAGTGTAAGGAGATTTCAATAGTAACGAAGTAATGTCTCACTAATGTTTTCACTAAAGGTGGTCAAAAGCTGTCAAATGTTTGGACACCTATACAGCTTATTTTTTTCCTGGCGAGTTTCGGGGGTTTTTTTCCAGGTGGCTGAATTGGATTTTTGTTGAGTTTTATGGGGTTTGTTTGTTTGTTTTTGTTTTTTGTTAAGTCTAAAAGTAGAAGCTAGTCATCAAGAAACCTTATGAGGGAGAATGTTTCAGCCACAAGTGAAATTAATCATGCAGTACTACTGCTAGAGCAAGGATACATCTAAAGTAATTATCACCCCAATTCAAAATCAAAACCAATTAATATCTGGACTTTACTTGCATCAAAGTTCGCAAAGCTCTCCAGATCCTATTATAAATTTTATTTTAAGGCAACATTTCAGCCTATTTGTACAATAGTTATATGTTAAAAATAGCCAAACACCCACTCCTAGCCATCTAAATGCAAAGGGACACTTGTTCCTTCTTTTGCTCTCATCATTTGTGATTACTCACCTCCTACAGTGCCTACTATGAAATGCACTGGGAGATGTACCAAGACCTATGAGGTTCTTGGATTACCCTGTCCTCTGAGAAATTCACCAACTCTATTTAGTCTATCAAGGTGATTATTACTATCCTTCTGTGCTCCACTGAAGCAATTACTGCAACACAAGTGTTCTCATAACCCTGCAGATACAGAAGTATTAAAGACTACTTGTTTCTGATAAGCTAACCCTTCTTCCAGTTAATCTTCTCCAAACTTTTTCCTATTCTGAAATTTTGCTATCTGTAACCCCCTGTGTCATCATTAGAGTAGTCAATGGTTTTAGTATCTTGAAAATGTCACTTTCATGTACAGATCTCCAGCCAAAGTTAATACTTATTCACCTTGAAAAACTGCCAGGTATTGCTTAAACTCACCTTATTACTTGAATTTTCTCTACCTACAGTAAAAGTTCTCCATTGCAAAAAGCAGGGAACTCAGGTAAGGGAAGTGTTTTTAGTTAGATTAGTTCTTTATAAAGACCACACAATCTGCTTTCAAATTATATCATTCCACTATTTATGATAGAATTAATAATGGACTAAAAATGTTAATAGCTGTCACAATGTTACTGGAGATAATTGTTAGCAGATTTCTGTTGTGTGCTTGAGTTATTTTCAGTTCTGCTCAAAGATGTGAAGGGATATCTGTTAATATGTATTCAGTAACTTTGATTTTAGTAATTAATTTTTATTTATTGTTTGTTCTTTCTATATGTTATTTTCCAGAAAAAAAGTTTTAGACTTTGTCTCCAAAAACTGCTTTTAATCTGGCTCAGTCCTCAGTCTAAATCAAAGTGTTTTGGTAACGCTACAGTCAAAATGAGTAATTCTGGTTTAGTACCGTTAATCTCCATATATCTAACAGGATGCTAATGTAGCTAAGTATAGCTACAGTAAAAATTTGAACTAGCCCTTTCCACCCTAGTTTTATGCTGTTCATAATATTCCAAATAAACGATGGAAAAATAAAAGTGCATTAACATTTCCTTCACTGGAGATATTCAGTAAAAATAAAAGCTCACCTATTCAGGAGGGAGTACTAATAGCAAAACAATATTTTATGCATTTTGGAGGTGAGATATGCAAATCTGTGGAATCCCATATCCTTCAGAGTTTTATGTTTGGCACAGTAACCTATTTGAAGTAAGAACTTTACTTTCTTAACCGCAACAAAAATGTTAATTGAAAATTACATGTGAAAGGGGTTTCTTCAGGCTTCTACATGGATTAAGTTCAAGACCTATAAATCGTAAGCATAACATACAGTAGTAATCTTTGGAGGATGCCAAAGTTTATTATTCTTTCATTCCTTTCATATTATATCCATCTAGATGTACAGTGCCATGAAAATCTTTTTTAAGTGAAATGAAGCTGAAAAGTAGTGTTTTATAATATTTTTTAAAAAAATGGCTTAGTCAGAAGTGACAGTGCTCCAGTGCAACTTAATTACTGTTGCCATTAAATGAAGTTGCTTTTACAATTATTTTTACAACTCATGATTTCTTTATATTGGGTAACCTATGTATTTCAACATACATTGCACTTTAACATCCTCAAATGAAGTAGCTCCACTGACAGTCTCCAAGCGAAAGAAATCTAATGGCTGACCTAGTAGATGAAATTAAACTACTCCAGGCACTACAAAGATCTCAAAAGTGAAAGGAAAAAAGCAAATATAACATGCTGCAGTGAAAAGATATGTTAGAACCTCAATGTCTTACAGCAAATACTTCAAAGAAGAACGTCCCACAGTAATATAGAACACGTTTTCTCATACTGTAGGAATATAAGAAGAATTTATTCTGCAAATATGATGTCCTTTTTTTTTTTTTAGCCTGAGAAACCAGCGATAGAAGACTGACATTTTTATTTTTTTTTTTTTTAAGATCTCCTTCGTACTTAAAATAGAATTCACAAATTGATACAGCAGTTTGACATTGTCTTAAGAAAGGTGTCCTCTTCCTTGTTTTAAATTTGCTGCCTGTATCCTCTACAGAATCTTCATTTAATGCAATGTTTTTTTGCTCTTCAGGAAAAAAATGTATTGGTAAATATGATGTAAAAATTACACAAACTGGGTGGCAGCTGGCCATACAAATATTCAACATTTACAATCATATAACACTCCTTTAAAACCAGGATGAGTAGAGACAGATTCATTACAAACATTGAAAATAGACTTCACCACTCTGACTTACCAAATTCAGTGCTGCAGGTCAGTGTAATAGTCAAGTTTTAAAGTAAAAAGCTATTTAAAATTTCACCGAGTCTACAAATTATTCCTTGTATTGCAATTAGCATGGAAATAGCAAGCATTTTTTTCTTGTTACTTCCTGGTTAAGACACCAGGAAAAATCCTTTACAGTAACTAGGAAAATCAAATTCTGTGTGATGATGTAAAAAACCACTCCCACCATGACAAAAAGAGTAAAGTACTAATTGATTTTGCTTCAACAAGCTTGGCTTAGAAATGAGACCTAAATCACACAATTATTCATGGTTTTAAAGTCAGCTTCCTTGTTAATCCAGGCAAAATGGAAATTCTGTATACCTATTCACTTGACCAGTCTCAAAATATTCACTAATGTTATTTATCCCGTTAGATTTTTGACCCCGTGCGGGTTAAGAAGCCGAATGTCGCTAGGAGGGGATACAGAACAGTTACCTAGAGGCATTCATAATAAAAAGGACTTCACTTGTTTACCACAAGGAAAACATTACCAAGATTAAAGAAGGAGCAAGGATCAGTCATAGTGGACACTGGAAGGGGGACATATCACAGAGACTGAAAATATGACAGTTAAATAATTTCTTTATATTAGAGAGTTACCACTAATGGTATAAGAAACATAAAAGTAGTATCGATCCAGTTAAAAGAAATAACACATATGGCAAATCCCTACTTATGTATCCATAAAATAATATAAGGATATAATTAAACTGCTTTTCTTAAACATAATCATAGTGATGATTTCACCCATACAAGGGGCTCATTCTCTATAGTCCTCTAAATTTCTCCGTATCACCTCTTTTTGGCCATTCATTATGTATCTTTTCCGGGAGATATTTTTGTTTCAGTCATTCCATATTTAACAACCTACAACTGTCAGTGTAATTATAATGTCACTAGTTATTCCTGCTTTGAAGCATTTCTTCTAAACTGCTTTTTTCAGCACGTAATTTGGAGGACAAAATAGTAGTAGAGATTAAATTACACCCCATATGGTCTGTGACACTCTTCATGGGTCATACTGGTTTTTAGAAAAAGGTTATATTTCCTTGAATTTTAATATCAGTGTACAGAAAGACTTGGTGCACATTCCATTTAGGTGTTTGCACAGATCCCTTGTGACACAAATGTTCTTATAACTGAAGGAGAAAAAACTAATTTCTGCATAATTATAGGTGCAAAAGGATGTCCTGTTTAAGAATAGATATTAAGTAAAACTGTATATTACTAATTAAAGAGTCAAGAAGGATTATTCATGTGTTTTTAGGATCAAAAATCAAAATTCAAATCAAGTCTTCCTTTTCAACTCTTGATTTTACCTTCAGGTGATTGCAGCAAGTGTGATCTGATTAATTCAAGATTATTTTATATTTGAAAAATCTATATATTCTCTGTTCCTTGATAAATACATAGCAGCAAGAACTTTTTAATCCCTTTTAGATAAAGCTTAATTGTACTTGTAGCTGTACAAAGAAACACGAAAGATTAAAGGTGGGATTTTTAAAATACATGGAATTTAGCAATAGAAATCTACTGGAAATCTTTAAAATTTTCATTTGGAATGAATAGTCCTCCAAAACTTCACAGGTCTCATGAAATGAACATAATCCTAATTACTTGTGCCCAAAGCTAGAAATACAGAGAATTCAGCCTATGCTCTTGCATTGAGTGACTTCATTACACATATAATGACACACAGGCCTTTGACTTGCACTCCTCTTTGTATTTATCTAGGTCTCCAGTAACATATGGAACACTGGGATTCCTGGTCACTGTCAAATAGCTATGGTTTACTCTCCATTTTCTAACTTTTCAAATATTAGCTACAAGTCTGTAAACAGTAAACTGTTATTGAAACCATGAAAGCAGTGTATAAATGCCCTCAGCATCTTTTCCTTCCATTGAACAGAAAACCTTGCTGTGAAAGTGTAAGGAAAGAAGGTATGTAAGATTTTGTTAATGGACATCATTGTATCTATATGTACATGTGTATATATACATATACTGCCTTATAGAAAAAACAGTAGAACTGTTCTTAATTTTTATAAAGTGTTGCAAATTAGTCAAGGCAAAAACCTCATCCAAGCAGACACACCCCTAAACTCAAACCCCAGAAAAAAAGTAACCATTACTGAACTCATCACAAAGGAAACTGTTGCACATATAGTTCATATGACAAATGAAACTGTAGGAAAGAAGCTTTAATGACTGGAACCACAGAGACTAAATCCAGAAATTGTGAATAAGCACTGGCAATTATGCGCTTGAGATTTCTTCCAGTTTCTCTCAAAATAAAAGGTAAAAAGGTAACCAAAGCACTAGTCCTTCAGGCAGCAAGGTGCTTATTAAGATTACAAGATGACCACATACACTTTAGCTCTCAATGCTTATTTCAGAGAAGCACAGTTTTCTGTTGTATTTTGATCTTCTGAAATCACTACTTCTAGCTTTTCAGCCACCCCCTCCACCCTACAGGATACCCCCAACAAATCTACATCAAGGTCTCTTGTTTCAGTCATTTTATAGTCTCATTCAGCATGGTGGCTTCCTTCCATTTCTTTTCACAAAATTTTATAGCCTCTTTCTTGCCATCATATTAAACTAATTCTTTCCATCCGTTACATGCTGACTGCTTGACTTCTGCTTCTATTGTTCAAATTTGGTATCTTTGGTCTTTTTACTACCATTCATCCTATGTTTTATTACCTTATTTTACCTTGCCTACGTATGCCTTTATTTCAATTGCTTCCCTTGTAACATCTCCCTCCTGCTAATAAATCTCAGTTTGCTCAATTTCAGACTGACTTTTATCCATTTTGCTAAGTTCCGTTTTCTGCCTTCAAAGCAGACATGCAAAAATATGAAGAAATGGGGGCAAACCAGATCAATTGGTATAGATAGAACCAGTGGCCAGGGTTACTCCCCATTTTCACCTGTAACATCAAACAACATATTGTTAAGATATTTAAGGACTTTTGGGGGTTTTTTTTGTTTGTTTATTTTTTTACTTCACATTCCACTGCAATTTTATGCTGAACCGAACCCTGTGGCAAGTATACGAGAGACCCAAGGAAGGGAGCAGTCCCAAAGAAATGGATGGAGAGGAACAGTGTTGATAGAGAAAGGCTGAGGTGAACACTTTTTATTTGCAGGCAGCAGTGCTCTTCAACATATGAAATAATCTGCTGGGTTTTCCTCAAATATTTTCTTTGTCTTGTACATTTTTGTTGACCAGGAAACCCTGTAACAGTTCAGATTTATGTTCTCCTATACCTTTGAGTTCTTGCTTAAAAACAGAAATACTGATAGGTAAACATCAGGTTTCATTCATGGCCATGCCTACTGCGAAGTCAATAGAATTTCCTCCACTTATATTGGTTTGCTGTATAAATATTTTATGGTAACTCTGGGATTCCCGATCCGTATCCCATACTCGGCATCTATGGGTCAGCCCTCGCCATTAGTGCACCCACAGCTATACAGAATGATAGAAACATCTGGCTGGAAAAGACCTTTGAGAACAAGTCCACTGTATAAACCTTATCCCTGAGAAATTTTTCTACCTGTCTTTTAAACACCTCCAGGGATGGTGACTCAACCACCTCCCTGGGCAGCTGTGCCAGTGCCTGACCACCCTTTCAGTGAAGAATTTTTTCCTAACATCTAGTCTGAACCTCCCCTGGTCCTCATGCACTGTTCCTTTCAGAGTCATCCTAGCATTTAAACAAAGCTTAAACCACTTTTAAAATGCTAAAAGGTGTGGCAGAGGTAATAGAAATTTCTTTCATGGCTTCTAGACGAACTTAGATTTTCCTTAAGAGAATGTTTTTTTAAAGGTTGATGCTGGAAAGGTCTGAATACCTACCAGTTTCCCAGGAACCCATCTAAACAGATTAACACAGTCACTGTAAGAAAGAATGCTTATATAATTTGTTTGCTAGCCTCGAACGCACCAGAGTTTGGTGAAGCCACACAATGCCCTCCTGCAAATATGAGGAAACAGCTAACTTCAAGAATTTTTTTCAGTTGTTTTTTTTCCAGAGAGCATAGTTAAAGATTGTATAAAAAGCATATATCACAGCACTATAAGCCACATCCCTATTAAACATTGGGAGGTTTGCATACTCTCACCTGCACATGCGCACTCCATTTCCTATGTTTGCAAGCTTGAAGTCAGATTCAGTTTTTCCTAGACAGTAAAGTTATTTTATGTTTCCAGGTTCTAGTTAGCTGACCCCATCATAATCCCCAACACAATCACTCAAATCTAGTTAGAGGTCATGATTTTGCTCTCAGCCTTCCAAAATGTACTAAATTGCAAAAAAAATAGTTATTGAAGAAATTGTTCAGAAACCCAATTATATAATACAGTAGAACTTCATTTAGACAAAGTTTCCTTTAATTTAAATAACTACATTATAAATAAAAAACAAACACCAATTCTAAAATTATTTAGAATTTCATTCATTAGTATACTAGTTTAAATGAATGATCTCTTCTTTATCGAAAAGGAAAGCATGGACTTAAATTTAAGGGAGAAATTATTTTTCTTAGCAGCTCCCCATAAATCACTTAAAGCATCATTCAAATGCATTACCACACAATAATTTTTTTCCTAATCATTTCAAGAAAGATGACACAGTTTAAAAAGAAGAAAGTAAATATCAAGTTAATGTATAAAAAAAGATGGACAAGTCTGCCATTTACTAGTTACACTTACCTTTCAGAATTCTTACACTGTTCTAATTCCTGAATTAATTTATAACAATTCCTTAAAGAAGGTCTGGAAGCTGAACAAAAATAAATTTTCTTTAGTTCTTCAGTTCCCTTAGTTTACTTCCCTTTACCTTCTTTTCTTTCAACTAATCCTTCAGTAGGTAGAAATAGTTTTTTTTTCTGGATGTTCAGAGAATTTATTTTTTTTTTTGTGGAGCTTTGAAAGGAAGGACTGTGTATTGAGGATGAAGGAAACAGAGGAACCTGTTAACTGGGAAGCTGACCGACCTTTGTATGATCCTTTTGCAATGAAGAAAACATGCAGGAAAGAAAACAAAAAACCCCGTTACTTTAAGCAGACTTTCAACATAGTTTAGCTTCTAGAAGGAGGACAAGGGAATGCCATGCAACTAAGTCTTTGTAATACACCAATTGTTTCCACACAAAACAGTTACTCACATCAGTCAATTTTTCAAGATTATTATATCAGATTAGGTACATTGATGCAAATGGCATTAGAAGTCAGCTTATACTCTTCTACCAAACCTGCTAAAGCCCTGAAGTATTTCAAAATCATTTCAAAAGAACAACCCAGAACAAAAAAGAGCTGCCTATATTATTTTGTGATGTTTATCATAATGTCCTTATAACCTATAAAATTTCTTCAAAAAAGAAATAAGGACAAAAAATGTTTTTCTAGCATTAGTGGTGAAACTCTAGATATTATATAAAATTCTAACCTAGAAGTACTTGATACTATGAAAACAAACTTTGAAGTAACAGATGGTTAAAGCTACTCAGAGGCAAAAACCTCAGTTGTTAAACACCTTAACTCAGCTTTCCTTCTACTAGAGGAAGAAAAATACAAGCTCATCAAAGAGCTTCACTATTTTTATTTACTTCCTTTCAAAAATGAGTGGAGTTTTATCAGAATTTACTCTACAGCTTTTAAAAAAATAATTGGCTATAGTCATTTTTCCAGGTTTTAACCATTGATATTCAAACTGTGCTCTGTCTGGCCCAAGGAAGTCATCTTTACTTTGCAAAGCCTACATCATCAGTAAAATTATAGAAATTTTAAGTGGTTTAAAATACAGTAGTCAAACCATTCCCCGAGAGTTATATTTGTTATCGAGATTGTACGGTAGTTTTTGTAGTTTCATCATTCAAATATGATAATCAATAATTTTACATAAAAGCTGAGCAGCTCTTTTAATAGCATCCAAAGCGTGCCTTTGATGGCAGACTTGGGTTCACAGTGCTGCCAGTATCGGAAGGTGAGATGTAAAGACAGTTTTACTTTGATTCTCTTTTACTAAGGTTATCTGTCAAAAAAGAAAAAAAAAAAGTTTTTTTTTTTAAAAAAAAAAGTAGGTAAAACCCTTGAACTTACTCACTTCCCTCCTTTGTGCCCTCTCCCTCTGCCTCCCCCCAGCTACCCCCTGCCTTTTTCAATACTTCTATTAATCTTCTGCCTTCAAGTATTAAAATCTTATGGGAGATATATCCCCTTTCTCATTCACCAGTACTGGAGAAGCACTGACACAGAAGCGTAATCAGATATGTTGAGGTTGCTCATGCTCCAGCGTGCACAAACTGTTTGTCCAAAATCAGTTTCACAAAAAACTTCCATCAACATTCTCGTCCCTGAGAAAACCTTTTAGTTTGAAGCATATCCAACTAGTTGTAATATGATTATTCCACTCTGTGTTTATCTCCAGGTCTCCAGCTGGAAGACCAGACCTGTGGTTTCCACAGTCAGCATTAGGCTGCAGACAGAAGATTGAGAAACCTCTTTTCTTGCTGGCAGATGAGCATTCCGTCCTTTGTTTGAGGAAAAGGAAATTACGCTTTTATATTTGAGTGCGTTAAACAATAAATCTTATTTAGGCTGATGTAAATACTCAGAATAGAATTGCCCTGGTACAATAAGTAAAAAGCATTCTAATTTTCAATTAAGTGTAAATTTTTTCTATATTAACAGCTTATCACGTTTCCTAATCTATAGAAGCGGACAAAACTTTTCTAGTAAGTTCTCAGTGGACAAGTTGTCCTTATCTGAGGGATTGTCTTTGTAACAAGAAGGACTGGATGTAACAGATTAAAGAACACATTTCAACTGTGTGAAATTTGTCAGCAACTTGGTTTCCAAATAATATTTAATAAAGAAAAATAAAAAATGTAGCATTTAAGAATTGGGTTACTTCTAAGGTGTTTTCATTTCTTGTCGATGCCTGCAAGCTGTTTCGTCTGGAACATTGTTAAAGGGAATAAAGGAACAACACATTGTTGTGCAGATAGGGCGACACCACTCGATTACTCAGTAGCAATATACACCTGCCTTCTCATCTTGCCAGGACCAATTGTCCAGCTATATTTGCATAGCCTGAGTTCCCACATACTGCTGACCAGGCTATGTATTAGCACTTGTAGATGTGCAACTCTGAAATGAACTATGATAGTCAAGTAGGTGGAATACTTCATTGCATCACAGGAATCGAGATTTCCCCAGGGAACCACCTTAAGACAGAGAAAAGTTAGCTTCCATATAGCAGTGTCATAAGAATACTAAACTTTAGTTTCAAATTGTCTCTTAAAGAGGATGTTTCTTTTGCATTTCCTCAGAGGTAAGACTTAACTGGCAAGCCAACTGGCAGAAATCATATCTCATAGGCACTTTTTGTTGAGCACAAACACCATTATTTACTTTCAGATGATATGATGAGAACCAAACCTGGCTGCAAACTTCTTTTAGGCTACCTCACCTTTTGAGTTCTGCAATAATTATTAAAAAAACATTTGTTGGTGCTTACAATTTGCACTCTAGAAGAAGTTTTACAAGTTAAGCAAATAGATCTAAGTAGAGAGTGTACTTTTGTCATCTTAACTAGGTGCAGTAAAGTGTTACATCCCTGAATTCCTCAATAGTTAGAACTGACATTACTTCTGTAGTATTAGAGAACTCAATTCTGCCAGGTTTGTTGTTGGGATTTTTTTTGTCAAGACAGACGTTTAACATTACGTCATCTTAGTTTATTACAATCTATACAAGTTTAGTCTGTGGCACAACTGTGGAAAAAAACACAAAACATGGTTGATCATAATGTTTTGAAATAAAGGAATCTGCAGAATAATCTATTACAGGACAAAAGAAAGAGGAAGCTATAGAAAAAATACTAGAATTCTCTTTATTATTGTATAGCTCACTTTCCTTCAAATTATTGCTTGATTTAAATTGCTAGGCAATAGATTTGTAGAATTTTTTTTCCCCTCATGCAAAGTCATAGAAATATGTGGGGTGGTACCAGCTACACACTGCAGCCTCCTTCTTACAAATTTCTACCCCAGAAAATTCAGCTCCTTGAGAAAGTCAATGCAATCAGAAATTGACATCTGTGCTTTTCACCTATGGTCCTAGCAAGAATAGAAAAATTTAATTGAAAATTATTTATTAGAGTAATGAATATTAGAAGTTGTTCTCCATCTAGTTAACTCTATTTTCAAGATTAGCATAGAAGAACTGGGACTAAGCCACTCAATTGTTTGTAGTTTGTATACATCACAAAGAACGTACAAGCAAAGTTCTTTTGCCCTCCCTGTGATTGGAAGCAAAGATGAAAGAATGTCCTGTGAGAGATCAATTTCAACTCCTTGTAGAACAGAAGTATCAGTGCTCTTGTGCATGTTTTAGAACAGGGGTGTCAAACTCACAGCCTGTCTGCCAAATCTGGCTCTCTACCTTGTTTCATCTGACCTGACACCTTGTTTCTACCCTGTGGCAGCACTGAGCTCCTTGCCCCTATGCTTCTGACAGCACACTAGTGTGCAGCATGTGATGCATGCTACACTGCAGGAGAAGGAGCATGGCAGGAGCCGTGAGTTTGACACCCCTGTTCTAGAAGTATATACAGAAAGAGTTGCAAGCCCTCTATGTTTCTGTTTTATTTCTATTTGTTTCCAAACACAAAGCTTTATTTGTCCTTCAATTCTGGAATTTAACCTCAGAGCTCCTTAGAAGAAAAAGCATCTCCCTTTTAGGTTGTGTGTTTTTATCCCAACTAGGAGGCCCAACAGATGTAGAATTTTACTTTTTAATGCATTCTCTAATGACTCATTTTTAAAGTGACTGAAACACTATCTCTAATTATAGCTGCAATATGTTCCTCAGTGAATTTAACATCCTGTCTAAGCATCACATTATGTTCTCCCAATAATTACAGCCTTTCTTCCATTCTCTTTGCTTTTATTTCAAGCCAGTCAAAACTTAAATTCAGTCTTTAACTTCATTACATCGAGTTTCTCCCCCATAGTAAATGTTCTTTAGATGTTCAAATACTGGTTGCAGTTTAAGACCATCTTATAAACATTTTGATGCAGTGATTCTTTCCCTAGTGGAAACACAATGTACTTCAATCCGAACTTCCAAAACCAAAGCTTAAACTTGATTCTGAAGGCTGTCCTCAAAAGGAATTTAATTTATATGCATATATCTACGAAAAGCTATATTTTAAAAACAAGTAGGTATAAACAAATCTATTGTATTCCTCTGCCATAAATACCCTCTTCTGTCATAAGACACAGACCACTGTCAATAATTAAAAGCGTTCTAATAAATAATCTGATATCATTAATAGATAACTGTTCATGCAGTGCATTAATTTGCTTGGTCCCTCCTACACACATACTCTCAGTTACCCTGTTGGAGCAATGTTTGAGAGGCCAGTCTCAGCTATTTATTCACAAATGGCACATCATATGGATTCATCATTGACTTCTGGGTCAGAAAGTCTGTCAAGGGAATTTTTTACTTCAACGGACATAACTAATCCTGGCGAGTTTGCAGCCATTGTCAACTTGGATGTGGTCTGAATTATACAGCCTGTCATTAATGTTAATACATGCCAGTGGCCTTGCACATAGTCAGCTGACTGTGTCCTGAGTTTATTAGTTTTTGTGGATCCAACAGGACTACTACTCTGTAGAGCTTGGAAGCCTCTCAAGTGTTCTCTCTCTCAGCACATGAACTTTCTTCTATGTGGCTTTCTGTTTCATGGCAGATGCTTCTCTTTTCAAATGAATAGGTACCAATGAAAGTTATTGACACAAACAGACACAGAGAACTTTCAGCACGTTTTCTTCTTAAGAGGGTCTCAAACATATTAGGCTTGTGACACCTTGTTTTCATGTACTGTATCACTATGATAGGAGTGTCTATAAAAACTCATTTAAAGTGAACTTCTACTGAAACAGTACAAATATTTAAGTAGGCATATTTAGTTTGCAGATACTTGGATTCTCTCCAAATCATTATGTTTTTTTCACCATACCTCAAAGAACCAGAATTCTATTTTTATTTCTTCCCAATTTCTCATTTCCACTCTTATTTTAAATAGGGGATTTAAGCGGATACAGAAAGCCCTAGTTATTAAAATGCTGGATTTTTTGTCACTTCCTGACCTCAAGGAACAGTCACGTGTCTCCTTTGATTACATACTTAAGCATTCACTAAATCAGAAAAATAGATTGCAGGAGAATAAAACTATTTTCTATCTTCTTCAGAGAAGGGCAGCAATGTATCTCGGCTGCAGCAGAGCCAGAATTGTTTTAAGTTGTTCTATAATAACCTCAGGTTTCACAAACTGCACTTGGTCACTAGCATAGAAGTTGCCCATTTGCTACACGCTCTCTTCGTGCCAGTGCTGCAGAATGATATCTATGGCTCTGCAAAGCTAGTCAGCAATTGAACAAGCTTGGACCAACAAAACATAACAGAGCAAAAGATGACACACATCACAGTCAATCCATCCTGGACTCTTACCACCGCACAGATCACTCAGCACACACGATCCTCCCTCCTGATTTTTAGAGACAAGCAGCCCTGAGTCACTAGGTATACCAACCGCTCGCTGCACTGTAGGGATTTCAACCCATATGTACTCAGAGAGAGTATTCTGGATATCGTGTTTAAGATTATTAAATATTGTTGCAATTCGGCAGTCTGCATCTTGAAATACCAATTAAACTATCAAACTCTCAAGTTTCTTCCGACCATAAATTTTCATGTTTTTCATTTTAGTTCAGATGTTTTCAGGGAACATGCATATGTGTTTCTGCACTTCTGAACTCAGTTATACACATTTTAATGGCACTGCTTCAGGGCAAGAGCAACACAGTCATGGCTAGATTTCAGCCTGGACTCAACTAATTTGTCCAGAAAGTGCATCCTTCCCGTAAGTACATAAAACAGATTAGCTAGTCTTAGATATATGTACTTGCCCGTCTCAGGTGACTGAGCTGCTGATCTTCCAGTTGCTTGCTAGGTATTTATCCAGGATGTTTGTCCTTATGATAGCATGTCAGATGCAAGTTTCTGGGAAGATGTCATGCCGATTTAGTGCAACCATAATGCATCCTCTTACTAGGCACTCTTTAATAAGAGCTAGTTAAAAGCTGTCCAATAAAAGTAAAAATTTATCCTTGAGTTGTAAAGTCATAATAAAAAAAAGAGTAGAATCAATTAAGTGAGCTAACAGTTTAAATGGACTTATCCAGTTCTTCAGCAGAAACTTTAAAGCATTCATAAATATGGCATGAAAACATTTGTTTGGCTGCCAATATTAGCACAAAAATATTTTTATTGACAAGAGAAGCATGCAGCAAGTAGGTTGTGTGACAGCTGCCATTCCCCATTAGCAGCAATAAGGGAGGCTGCAGGGGGAGAGTTTTGTAAAAAGAAGCTAATATGGTAAAATAAAGGTTCAGTTGCAGAACTGAGGGCATTTTGAAAAATCTTTAAGTTGCAGCCATCAGAAAGGTCCTGCAGAGATCCTGCTCTGGCACAGTCATACTTATAAGACAACCACAGCTGCAATCTCTGTGCTTTAATGCTCTATACTAAGGGAATGTACTGAGAATTACCTCAGGAATCTCTTTGTATGAATCTGATTTTTTTTTTAAGTCAGGATAAAGGCTGACTGACAGGGATTTGGGCCTCATATCTCAGCTCTAAACTAACAGTAAATTTTGGCTCAGAATTTGGATTAGCAAAGTAATCAGTTATGAAGGAAATGTTTTCAATATTAAGAACTGACAAGATATTCCACAAAAGGCCAGAAATTATCTCGTATTTTTTTATTAAATGTAAAATTTAGAGAAAGTGTATTGTTTCCAGTTATAGATGGAATTTAAAAGTTAGCACTCTACAGCTGTGTATAGCCAGTACAGCTTTTACATTTTTTCTCTAAGAACTAATATAGTTTGTCACACCTTTTGCCACAAGGAGGCTGAATGGCTTGGATAATGGCAATAGATAGGAACTGTGGGTTGCAATATCAGATGGTAGTAAGAAAAAAGTCAATGGGAATTGAGATACACTAGCATCTGTGAGAAATAGTTTTGACTTAAATACAGATAAAGACGACTGGGGTTGGTTATATTCCAGACTGATAGAATGGACAAGATTTTAACAGCCAGGAGACTTGCCACAATTTCAAGCGTTAGCAATCCATAATGCTGGAAGGGCAAATTGAAAACCTGCAATAGCCATAGGTCTATCATTTCTCTGTTTTTTCTTCAGAGTAGACAAAAGTATCTGTTCTGCCACTTCCTGAAGATCCTGTAATTAGCACCATGGACTAAGTCATCACTATGTATGTATTATACGTGTCTATACTTCGATATATAAACTGTATTTAAAAAGAAAAAATACCATTCTCTATAGATTTTCTAAGCATGTACATAAGATACAGTGCTGACATAATAAAACAGGGCTTTAAAAAAACCCCTTTTGCCATTTCATACAACCAATTAGATTTCTTCATTGGTTTGTTTGAGGTTTTTTATTGTTGTTGGTGAGGTTTTCTTAATAGAGTTGATCATTCAGATTCAAAATAGGGCACAAAACCATGTTATTCTATAGAACAGATTTTCATCAGAAAAATACTTTGAGTAAGCTTGAAAACAGAAATAATAAACTACTCATTCAAAGATTATTTATCTCCGTGAGATGAAAAGAAAACCAGTGACATGGAGGAAACAGGAGTTCCAATACGCAAATCAGGAGGAAAAGAAGTGACATCACAGAAAGGAAGATACATAATTTCAATCTCTCACAGGAATAAAGAACATGAGTTAAAAAATACCTAAACAATACTTTAGTACACTAATAAAAGTTTTGGAACTGGAATAATCATCCTGTTTAATCCATTCCATTTGGATTAGATATTCTTAAGCTAGTGTTCCAAAGCTTTGGTTACAACTTCAGCCCACCATTTCTTGAAGAACTACAAAGCGAAGCAATCCAACTAGGCAGAAAAAGAAATACAACTAGAATTAAACCATCACAAATAGCCAATATAAATCTTCCCTCTTTCAGCTTAAAAACCTCTTACCCCTTGTTCTGTCACTATACTCCCTCATAAAGAACCCCTTCCCAGATTTCCTGTAGGCCCCCTTTAAGTGCTGGAAGGCCATTATAAAGTCTCCTTGGAGACTTCCCTAGGCTAAACCAGCCCAGCTCCCTCAGCCTGTCCTTATATGGGAGGTGCTCCAGCCCTTTGTTGATCATCATAGATACTCCTAACTACTCCCAATCATTGAATAGCATCCTATTGTGAGAATTTTTTATGTTTAATTTTGCCCTTTTTTAAAAACAAACAAACAAACCACAACTCAACCATAACATCCAAATTTCTACCAGATTCATTCAACAGTCTGATACTCCCTTTGTTTTGGTCCCTTTTTTATGTCGAAGCATTTAAGGACTAGTCACATACAGCAGTCAGCACTACTATTCTGCATGGATTTTTGGTAAAACTAAAGTGTCTGGTATGTACCCAGCAATTTCTAGCATATCGTGGCCATAAAAATTCCATCAAGAAAGAAAAAGGTACCTTGGATGCTACTTGACACTTCAAATATGTCGGTAATTAAAGCTATGAAATGAGCCCTAGGTTGGCAGTAATACTACGGGATACCAGGGAGAAGAATAAGTAAGAAGCAAATAAGGCAGAAAATGTGAACAAGTTTGTTACTAATCTTCAGGATTCTCTCTGAAAACTCAAATGATAATCTATAACTGTATTTGATACTCATTTCCCTTGCGTGGGATCTTGTTGCCCTGTAAGAGTGGGATTTTTTTGCATGTGTGCACACATAAGTGTCTGTGTGTGAACTATCAGAGGATACATATGAGGGCACAATAGATATTGTAGAGATAAAAGCAATGTAACTCATGAAATAATAATTAGATTCTTTGTGAGCTCCTGAGTTACTTCCTTTTGGAAATGTCTAAAAGAAACAAAATGTGATACGCATCATGAAAGGGCATAAGTACTTTCAAGTTGATTACAATAGAATAATAGCTGATAGAAATGTAGTTTAACCTACTAAGTACCCACTGTAGATCATGATCACAAGTTAAAAATGCATTATTTCGTGTACACACTCTAACAGCCATTGTAGATGTTCAGTACATAGGATATTTCAGGAGATTTTTCGCAGAAAGCTAAGTTTTTCAATGGTTAATTGATTTGAATATAAAGAAAATCTTATTGTATGGAACCAAATTGAAGAAAAAGGATGGAAGAAAACAACCCCCACACACGTGCCAAAATGATGCTCTAGCAGGATCTCAGAAGGGAAATTGCAGTACTTAGGTCTCTTCATACCAGCCAATTTGACAGAATTGCAGAAGACATACAGATGTTACTGAGCAATGATTATGCCTTTAAACAAAGGCTGGCAATATTGAGAATGAGTCAGAAGGAGCTCAGATTGAGATGGCAATGTTGAAAGAGGAAAACAAGACACTGAAAACAAGAACGGAAGATAAATAAGGCAGAAAATGCAATAACATATCAAAATGATTATTCAATAAAGGCAATTACACTTTCGGTGAGATGAGACCATGCCACTAAATTAGGATCAGAACAGTAGCTAATAAATTCCAAACTCTGTGCTGCCCGGGTGGTTATTTGATACATTTCTCTGTAATGGTAATTAAAGTTATCGTAGCTTTCAGCATAACTTTAAAACCCCCTTCACTTCCCAAGTTTATACACAACCAGGTCACAAACCTCAGATTTCAGGATGTAGAACTCACACATCTTAGATGCCATAAGGCCAGATCTTCATCTGGTTTGAGAGAAATATAGTGCCAGGTAAGTTAATGAAAATATGTTGGTTCACAGCTAGTTGACTACTGTCCGAAGGATTACAAAGTTTGAACCTCAAAGGAGTAATGGCTGTGCATCCCCCTCTTACTGACATGTCAAACTGGTACTAAACGGAAGAGTACTGCTCCTTCTAGCCTATCTGTAAATGTCACCTGTTGATTTGAGACAGAATTCTTAAAACATAAGTATTTCAACCTATAAGATATCAGACTAGACTGCTTTAACTCATTGGGCATTTTCCCCTTTAAGGTTTTTGTGCCAGAGGAACAACTTCTGTAATTTTATTTACCGAGAGCTATAGAATGCGTTTGTTGATTTAGTTTGCTTACGTTCTTGCCAACTCAAAGTTCTTCAGGTAATATTTGACCATATATATTTTGTAAATTAAAAAAGGAAAAAAGAAGGGGTAAAAATACCATTAATACGTCTAGAAGCATGAGGTCTAAAACACACGGAATTGAATGAAAACTGCACAATCACAGCAAAATTCAGTGTGGCAGAATTCATATCTGGAAAGCCAAATAAAACAGTTCATTTAACAAGAGAATTTTGTTGTAACAGAATTATTTGTTAGAACAGATTTAGTCAGAAATTTGGACAGGTTTCCTTTGGAAAAATATTAATGTTCGGAATAAAATAATAAAAAGAAATTCTCGTATGAACATGTTGATCTTTGTGCATCATTTCTGGATGAATCTCTCAGCACCAGAGGATTTTTCCCTGAAACATACTCATCATAGAAGTCAGCAATCTGCTGACTTTAATAACTGCTTTCATAACATGAAACGCCACCTATTCATAATGACACTGCACACACCTTCCAACTACCCAGGTAAATTCTCTCAATGATTTAGTGGTTATTTCTCACTCTTCTATAACAGATCATTATTATTTAGTTAATTTTAGTCTTGTCCCATCTTCCTGCCTCACCCCACTTCTTAAAGTGAAAAAAAAAAAATAATAATAAAAAAAAAATCACTGAATTACAATTTGTACTAATTAGAAATTAGAAAGTACTGACATTTTATTACAGTTCTCAACTCATGTCTCATAACAAGCAATAAATTGGAGGGATATCGAGCAGCAAGACCTACACATAGTTTCATCTGAATCACGAGAATACCTGCCTGGCTTTGGTTGCAAGTACAGTAACAGGTCAGTTTGTCCTGCTCAATGACTGAGTTACCTGAATGGACTAGTACTATTTCTAGCTATTTTTATTGGTAGATGAGTTATGGGAACAGGACATAATTACGTTGCAGCTAACGATCCATGCTAACAAAAATTTGTTATTGCAAAGTAATATTAGTGAATCTTTGAACATATTAACTTTGCATTGCATGTAAATAAAAATCCATGCAAATAAAGGAAAGCCCACATACTTTTATGTATATTCTTAAGAACAGTTCACAAGACTCTGCAACAATTATTAGAACCTGCTATTGAAAATACCTCTGTAAACATGGAGAATTACAAGTTTAATGAAGCGTATGCTGATGTCCTATTTATAGTTGGTACCCTCATGTCTTTACTTTTAGACCTAAAACACAAAAAAATCCAATTAATTTGGTGTTTAAATATACTAATGTACATAAATTCAACTTTCTAAATAGTATTTATCTCTTTCTTCAATGTTACATGTTTTGAAAACAAAACAAAATCTTAAATTAGCACCCAGCTGTTAAAAGTCAAAGAACAATTCTTTAACAATATTGTTGGAAAATTAATCTGTATCTTCAATGCCTTTTGAAGTCGGCTGTCTTGGCTTCACAAACCCAAAAAGTTACAATACTGTTATTTACAGAAACTGTGATCTTATAACACCTCCTGTATTTTTTTTTCCCTTTAGTTTGTTCAAGTGCCACTTCAGTAATTTATTTCATAAAGGTTTTTATCTTAAACTAGTCAGTTAAAACCAGAAGGAAAAAAAGATTTGAACTGACTTAGACTTTCATTCTTCTCACATATTTCTCCCTTAATTATTTTGAATTATCTGTGTACCAAAAATAACTAATGACACTTATTGGCATTCACTGTCAACTTTCTTTCAGGAAACAAAGACATTTTTGCAGAAAATTAAAGTGCAAACACATCCTCTTTTGTAACTCCCTTTGCAGGACTATTTTCAGAGAGGTCAGTACCCGAACAGATACTTCTAATCAGTGTAAATATAATACTGGAAATTGATTCTCAAGACTAACTCTGTTCCCAGCCCTAGGCAAGTTGAAAATGGTTGTGGGCAAGGGGTATCACTTTGTTTAGCACTTTAAAACACTTAAGCTGTCTCTTAAAAGGAGTGTTGTGCACAAGATGCATTCAGAAGTTGTAGAATAACCACGAAATCCAAACACATGCATGTGAACCTTGATTACTTGAGGTTTTAACATTGATAGGTTAATGTCCCTTGGTATCTGCTTCAGTTCCCAATTCCATTTAATACGTCTCTGCTTTCTGAAGAGGTACTTAAGTACCTGGAAAAGCATTGGAGGTCTTATAACCCGTTGCTAACTGTGACCAACATTTTTCTCTTCCATAAATCTTAGTTATCTGACAGACACTATGGCTTGCTATACAAACCACTGCAGATCGTACCTTTAGTTCTGGCAGTCTGCAGCCTTGATACATTGCATTACTGTTTAAAAAAAAAAAAAAAGAAAAAAAAAAAAGAAAGACTCCAAACATCTGGGTTAGGCTGGGTGATGCTAACCAGCATTATTAAGAAATTGTTTTTGTGTTTTTAGTCTGAATTTTTGGTGATTTTTCTCCATCATTTCTCTGTGTCCAAATAGGAAACCTCAGCCCTCTATAGCTGAATTCTATAGTTGAATGCTATAACTAGATCCCCCTGCCTATTTGAAGTTGAGGGCTTTTAGGTTAGATTTATGACAAATCGCATGGAATCATCTCATGTTAGCAACTGATAAGAAAATAAAGTGGTATACATCCTATGTCACTCTTCAGCCCAGAGAGAATAATTTCATATCCAACTCTTGCTGTATTATTTTTTTTCTGTAAATTTATTATTTAAAATCTAAGGAAAAATGAGAAAGAGAAATAATTTTCCCATATAGCAAATAGAGAATGTAAAGTGCGATCTTTGCTCCTGCTATTGAACACACAACTATACATCTGTCCCATGGAAATAAGTAAATGTTTTTTACAAGTGAAAGTTAGCCTGGCTGAGAAAGGTCCATATGGCATTTTAACATTTTCAAATCTTAAAACAGTAGCATTGTAGGTGAAATAAAATATAGACTTTTATTTTTTTATACCATTCTACTTAAAATAGTGTGTCTTCTTATTGTCACTGAAGAAGGAATGTCAGTGTAGTCCTCTTCTCTGTAGATGGATAACTTTCAGCAGATTATCTCCTAGCAGAACTTTTTCTCCCTGCTGCTTGAACAGGCTAAAGTAGTGCGAGTTCAATAATATCTTCATCAAGATAAAAAAATACCCAGAACAAATTCCCTCCACACACACTCAGTAACTTCCAAACTATGTTTTATGTGTCTGCTGTGGGATAGGGGCTGCAAAACTGAATTTGATTAAATACCAGTACTTTCTCTCTTACAGCATCACATTTGGGATCTACATTTGCAAAAAGTAATCAATCTGAAATTTCATTTTTAGTGGAAGTAGCTAACCTCCAATAACCTACATCATTTCATGATTTTCAGTCAAAACTATAGAGCAGCAGTCATGATCTCACCCTCCTCCTCTTGTTAACTCTGTCCTTTCTCCTATCCTTATAATATTTTTTCTAAGTTGCTGCTAATGTGACAGTTCTGCTAGAGCATTAGTTACTTTCCTCATAGGAAATCCCTAGGGCAATGTCACATTGTGCTACCATTAACTTGAAAACAGATTATCAGTTTCAAAACTCTTTACAATTCCTCACTATTAAGCAGATTGGTTTCTTTCCTTTTCATATCACGCGGCACAAGTAACTTCTGTTTTTTGGGAATTGTATTACTTATGAAGCTGGCAAAACAAAACAAAAAAATATGAAGCTAAAGCTGACTCCAAACACTGCTGACCCCTTCACCTCTGAACAAGCGAAAAGGTAAGAGCATTACAGTAAGTATACTAGTTCTTGAAATAAACATATTCAAATTCTGGCTCTAAAGTTCTATTCTCTTTTTTTTTTTAGCTTCAATCTAGACATCATACACTCATTTAATTAAAACTTGCACAGATGAGAACACTTCTGCTATATTAATAATCTTGTCCCAGATAAAAATTCTATCACATTTACAGGGATGAAATTGTAACCACCAACAGTGTATGCAAAATGATATTTCCTATAGTTCCTCTGCTTGAACAAGGGGTTTAATGGAAAACTTCTGATGGTGGTAGACATTTTAATTAACAAAAAATCTATAAAGAAATGGAATTCGGTCTTATTTAAAGAAAGAAAATTAAAGTTTACTTCATGAAATTAAGAACTTGTACACCTTCGAACTCCTTCAGGTGATCAAATAATTAGAGAAGCTATAAGACTGAAACCACTAAACGATGTGTAAAGGACACACATTGTTACTCCTTGCATAGCTCTGCCTTCTTCAATACTTTTTTGAAAGGTCAGTTTCCTCAACTTGGATCCTCAGTTGACCTCAACAGGACTTAAGTGTCAGAAAATCAGTAAGTATCCTTATTTTCATCTCTGCATTTTCACTTTTTCTCTCACGCTTCCCCTTTAAAATAACCGCTCACCCATCCTCCCACATGAAAAAATACTGTAACAAATTTAGGTATTTGAAGAGATCTCTCAGATTTGTAAAAGTTTCCACCATTTCAATTGTTCTTAGCTTCAATCAGCCCTGGTCTTTCCCCATTTCATACACTAACTTTATGATCTCCTTCTGTATAACAAATTTTACAAACTAATGAGTGAGATATTCCTGGAAGATACATCCCATAGCCCCAAGTTTCTTCAATTCATGAATAAACAGAGCTTCACCATTTGAATAATTGTTTCTACGAAACACACTTGTTTATCTGCAATTATAAATTCAGAAATAATGGTTCATGCAATTAGACACGTTCTTTTTTTCTTTTTAAACAATCTGTGATGTCCCAAATATTGTTTTCATTTAGAGAATGCAAATTTCAGAATAGTTTTCTAATAAATTAATCTTCTGATCAAGAATTTGAGATGCTGTCTCAACTAATGGTAACTTCAATGTGGACGTAAGTATTTTGCATACATTGCATACTATGCTGGAGACAAAGTAAGAAACTGCATAATTTTGACAGCACATCAACTAAAATGTGGGAGTTCATCAGAACTTTCCATAAAATAGTACCACTTCCAGTTTTGCAGATAAACTGCCACACAGACAACGAGACCAGGGTCCCAAGATGCAGAAGCATCATATTGAAACAAAAAGCATATTCTGAGCTCACCACAAGGAAAAGTACATGCATAGATCTCCATACACTGCAGTGCTTATTAAATGGGAAAAGGACAAAAATCAATAGTAGGAAAAATTGCACTTTCAGCTTTTGGAGTACTGCAAGCAATGCAGAAGGAAAAAAAACTGTTGCAAGTAAAGCAACCAGCAGTGTTTTTTCCCAAATAGAACTTACTTTTGTTAGAGTTTGCATTGGCAATCTGCATTGATGTGGTTATAGCTCAAACTTACGAACTAATCTTGAATACCAACTACCAACCAATCTTGAAAGCTACCAACTAATAAGAAGAGCTAGATGTATTATCATAGCTCCCTGTCTGCAAGAAACCTAATAGATAATGATGAATATTTGAGTGGGATAAGTATTTTAGCAGGTAGTAATGACCTCATAATTCAGTCCTGGAGAAAACACCAATTCTTTTAATTAGTGTTTTTGCTCACAGCCAGTTTCTATTAGATTCAGGGAACAATGGGGAAGCCCTTATGAATCTACTAACAAAGTTTTGATATATTACACTTGCAACTATGACTTCGTCACTTGTAATGAATGAAAATATTTGACATTATATTATATTTCAGATTTCTGGTTTTCTCCTACAGGTTGCTCAGAACTTTTAATATCTATCACACAAGCTGTTACATACTTTTGATGAAAGGCTATTTAGAAATTATTTAATACAAGTATTTAAAAGCCATCAAAAAATTTCAGAAATAAATGAAAATTGACCACCCTAAGACAGACATACTATTCATTTCAAGTGGCTTGAAGATTTGCTTTGGTTTTTCTACTAGCTTATTTGATTTTCTATTACCTTTATATGCTATAACATGTAGTTCCTTCAAGAAAAGGAGGCACTAAAATGTGTTGGGTTTTTTTTTGCTAAAATGTTATAAATGCTAGTGAATGTTGGTTGAAAAATGTTAGGATAGTCCAGTGCAAGCATTCTTTGGATTATCATATTGTTGGCTTTCAAAATGTTCCTTTTATTTGTTTGTCATTTAAGTGTGAGGTATGTTTGGGAAAGGGGATAATGTTTTTTGGCTCTGGCAGGAGTACACAGTTAAACATCCACAAGCTTCCTCTTCATCTGTCCATGTTTAATGGAAATATTTCTTCACAAAACTTGTTTTCTGTTCTGGTGTTAATATTTGCACTCTAACTGCAAGACAAACAAAATCGATGGCATCTTCTGACTGTACCAATGTGTTTGACATTGGTTTAACCCACCACCCCTAAGCACAGCTTTAAGCATTTAATATTTTTCATCTATTCTCTTGATCCTCTGAATATCAAGAAAAAACCAAATTGTTCTAGAAAGATTGGGCAGCATATTGCTACAGTATTATTTAAAATTCAGAATCAATAGTCCTTTACTAAAAATCACATGCCACCATCAGATTTTCTGAGGAGCCCTTGCTCAAAGTTCTTTTTGACTAAGGTACAATTATTGTTGGTAAAATGATGGTCTTGTAATAATACGAAATAATTGAAATTATCATCATGAAGTTGGTCAGCTACTTCAACAGACCATCTCTGTTAACAAGCTGAAGAAGTTGAACCTCAAATGCGATTCACTAGTAGAGGACTATTTACCAAGCTTTTAGCAAAACTGTTTAAATAATCTTGCCACTTTTTCCTCACAGGAATGTCTCTATGATGCAGCACTTGCAAGCTGAATTTTTTGCTTTTAAACAAATACGTATATTGCCAGGTCACATTTTACATTTGGAAGATGTTTTAGACCAATAAGACAACACACACTTAAAACCATATTGACAGTGTCCTTGCATGGCTGTACAAGTAGACAGGACAAGGGCACTGACAGCTAATGTAATGTTGTCATAATAACACCAATCCACAATATAACAGTTTCAAGTACTTGATGTATTTCATAGAGTTGCTATTCTATAGCATTTTCTTCAGATTTGTTTTAGCTTATCTTATATGTAGAAATATTTCAAAAACTAAAAAAAAAATCCACAAAACAAATCCAACAGAAAATGTGTTCAAAGCCAAATTAAACAACTTACTGCAGAGCTTTATACAGAGGGTGAGGTGATTTAATATAAAAAAAAAAACCCAAACAAAACACAACAGCCAAATCAGCTGTGCAACATAACAAAACCAGTCTTTACTGCTTTGAGGCTTAATGCTGACTCTATTACAAACTCTGTTCAAGTATTTATATATTACAGATCCGGTGATATTACTTCTCTCAGATTTTTCAAGTCAATAAGTAACAGGAGCAGTCTTCTGGGAGTTTTATTCCACTGGCTTTTAAATTTTTCCCCAAATAACATTTCAGGTCAGAATGAGAAGACTCAATTCCACATTTTCCTCAGTATGTTTATGAGTATAATTTTGCACACTGTGAGTGAAAGCATCTCAAATGTTTGTTTGCAATCATACTTGCATATTACATAAAATTAGTCTAGTACATAATGCATATAAAATATGTAGAAAGTCCTTTATTCCATCTCTGAAAGGAATTTAAAATATGACTTGTTGCTTTTATGATTTACAAGTGAAACACAACAAAGTCCCTAGTGGTGGACATTATTTGTCATTCAAAGTGACAAATAGGTTTGGTCTGTCATCACTCAGTGTAGTGACAAATAGGTTTCTAAAAATCTTTGAGACAACTGAACTTCTAGAGAGCAACACTGAATTTTTTGCAGTCAAGAAAAATCCATAGGCTTGTCCCTGTTAAAAGTGGGTCATATTTGCAATTTAAAAAGTAATCTATTGTTGAGTCCTTCCCTCAGAAGTATAACTTGACATTAAGATACTCCTAACTTTATCTCTACTTTGTTTTCCCAGAATAGGTTTTTGACTTCTTGTTTTATTGTAGATTGATACAAATACATCCATCCATCCCAAATTTTGCTGCAGCTCCCTCCCTTTGGGATGCATCAGAGACCAAAAGCTTTCAGAACAAGAAGAAATTGAAATTTCAGCTAAAACCATGAAATATCTGAAGAGCATCACAATGATAGTTGACAAAATTTTTCCACAAGAGAGGTGGATCTTCTTGGCATATAGGAAAAAGCATTAATGTATACACTAGTTGGAAAAGACTTCTCTTCAATGTGAAGAAACCTTACTACTCCAGGAAATACTATTTCTTCAGAGACAAGAAGATTTGCCTATCACTGCATCAAAGACAAATGGAGCTTTTTGTTTGTTTGTTTAGTTATTAATTCACATTAGACTTCCTGGCTTTTCACCCCAATTTAGAACCTTATTACTTCTAGGATACCATTTTTCCTCTTTCTGAAGAATTGAAGCATTTCCATGCTAGGCAGGACATGGAATTGAGAACAAGCTCTGCCATGGAAACATCCTGAAGTAATTAAACATCTTCATCACAACCCCCAATACCAAGGGCAGTATTTTAATTCCCAGCACAGACTGCACAAGAAAAAGCTAACAGTACCACAAGTAGGTAGAGCTGAAGCAAGAGAAGCTGATTACTCTCCAGATCCCTGTAAGTAACAGTAAGCAGCAGAGGCTGCTAAATAGAAGCAAGACCGAACAGAGTTCCAGTCAAGAGCAATCACTAGGCTCAATATATAAGTGATTATTTGCCTCAACTTAGTCCCATTCTTAATTACTTGGCTTTCATTACATATCGAACTTTCAGTAGACAAATCTGCTACAAAAAAGTATGAGTGTACCAAGGCATAAGAGGTTTTCACTAACAAAGTACAGTGTCTTCAGGACTTTTTTGTGTATTTATATTTGTGTGTTTAATCAATCCATTTTCTGTCCCAGTGGGTTCCTCCCATACTTTTCTTTCTAATGTTCAAGAATAGCACTGGGTAATACAGCTACTCACTTTTAACCTCTAGGTTTTGAAACTTAGAGCACACACATTGAAAAGGTAGGAAATACCATACTTGCCTTTTTTTTATCAAATGTGGCTTCTTCTGCAGAGGTGATGTTACTGTACTGAATTTGGATGCATATATAGTTATTCTTGTTAGCTGTTTACAGTTTGTGTGGTACTAACATTTGGACTTTAAAAGTGTTTCCCACTACCTGCATTGTGAATATAGTGCTTCCAAAGTTATATACTCTGATTTTTTTTAAGTGCAATAGATAACGTTCCTTTTCCTTTGTCTGCTTTCCCTGATTAGTCCCTAAACAAAGTACATTGCCACTATACATTTATTAAAAGATAACAAACACACAACCTTTACTCATTTTTAAATTAACTTAGAGAAAATACAGCAGAGAAGTGATTACCGCAATGTAATTTGGAAACAGTTCCCTCCTAAAAAACTTTATCTAGTTTCCTCCAAAATAATAAAGGGATTTTGTCACAATACTTTATATTAACTAAACAGTGACCCTAAGAAAGGTTGATTTTCATACTGGCTACGTGCATAGTCTTGGTAAAGTTGCAATACTCATTTCACCTACCTCAGAAAACCCTTGCAATGACCACAAACATGGAAATAGAAAATATACATTTAAATATGATCCTAAAGATGACTATATCACAGTTGTCAGTTTTATGTTTTAAATTCTTCCTAGCTCCGAATTTAATCCTTTATTTATTCTGATCCGATTGTGACAGTTGTACCCCTCTAAAGGCAAATACTCCCATGCCTTTTATTGTTGATGACTATGACAAGTACCTTCTTGTGCATTATTTTACTTGGATATTTATATTTGCTTCCTTAATAAAGCCAAGGATGTATTTACATTTCTCACATTACAGATAGGCTTCTGCTGGAATTACAGATCACTTTACTCTTTAAAACCTTCATGGGCTGATGGCCCTGGGATATTTTTTACAGGAACACCGTAAAACGGACAGTTCATCTTGGCATCATGTTTAGTGGGGTTTGTTTAAGCCAGTTAAAAAGCCTTTAGGGATCATTGCAGAGCTCAAAAGCATCAAATTCCTGCCTTAACCTCTGTCTCCTATGTCCACAAGTTTCTAATACATCTCAGCACTGTCAAACTCTACACGATGCATGAAAAAGCACTGCAATTTTGGTCACAATCACAACCTTATCAGCCAGTCCCCTTCCCCTTCTGTTAGCAGGAACCCAGAGCAGGCTCCCTTCCTATGTGGGCACCTAGAATACCTATTGGAAAAGACAAGTTGGGGACTACAAATAAAAAGATATATGGCAGAAAGGTTTAGCAACAGGAAGGAATGCTGGAAGTGAGACAGAAAGCAAAAAGCAGAGTCCATATCTGAACCCACAAGTACATCTTGCACATAATTTAAAGCTGCATTTTCAACCCCTATGCACCTACAAAGACACAGTTAGAAAAGTCTGTGTTTTGAAACCAAATGACTCATCTCTGATTTTCACCTTGTGACAGATTAGGATAGAATTAGAACTCTGGACTAACATCCTCTATTCCTTGAATAAAATAATCTATTACCAAAATACAAAAGAAACACTGCTTTCTAATTTAGAGTAAGTGTGCATGGAATAAAGGATTTCCTTAATGCATCATACATAAACATGGCAAAGTTACTCCTGTAAAATATGCTGCAGAAAAAAGTTAGTTACATAATATCCTATACTTTAATATGAACAGACTCAAGATTAAACCAGACAATGAATTGCCATTTAAGGAAGAACTATAAGATTGTTTTAATTTACTGATGTTTTATTTATTAGATGTGGTAAATCCTTAAGACTACACAGTGTAAAAACTAAACTCATTTGAGGAAATATGCCTTGGAAGTACAATGAAATTTTGTTTGTGTTGTTTTCAATCAAAAATGCATGCTATAATATAAACAGAAGTTATAGTAGTGTGTTTTCTTTTTGAGCAGCTTATAACAACATAATTAGTTAAAAGATCACTACAGGTTTTGAATAACACACAAAAATTGTAAAACAGTGGTATTTGGGTAACCAGTTGGGTTTATTTACTTTCAGAAAACATGAATGGCCATTTCTTCCCTAGGAATCAAAAAGTTATCTTGTGTGCTACACCAATAGCAGACCTCATTCTGCTGACCTACCACGCAATGAATTATTTTGGACTCTAAGTTACACTTCGGCTAACGAAACAACAGAAATTCTCAGTTACACTACATGTATAATAAGCTCCAAATCTGTTAAAGTAAGTCTTCTGTTGGCCAAACTAGGACTAGAACTCCCTCTCAACATTAACAGAGATAAGCAGTGCCATGTACCATTAAAACTGACACCCACAACATTGCCAGTGTGTTGGGTCACTGCCATTTACAAAATAAGATTGCAGGCACTACCCCTTTCTTGGCCTCAAACGCTAATATGATACAATACTCTCTCACAGCAAGATTGTTATTCTATAAGCTGAGTCTAGGCCTTCTGAAGACAGCGATGTGTATATGGATGCAGTACTAAGCTAAAAGGAGTACAAAATTAGCTACGAATGTTACCCCTCATGTCTTATAGGGAATAAGAAAAATGAAATTCCATAGCAATGTTTTCAGTGATAATCGATTTAAAGCCTCCAACACCTACCCACAATTTATTGAGGCAACTGACAGTCACCCAGCTTTTCACATGGTACAAATTATGCTGGTCCAAATCATGAAGCAAAGAATATTGCAGCATGTCTAGGTTGACTGTTCAGTAGTATAAAAATTCAGTTCCTTTTTACATACACTTTCATGCCATTCAGTTGATCCACAAGGACAGAGAAAATAAAATTTAGGCTTATTCAGGCCTCTGGCTTACATGAAAAGGGGGACTTAGAACAGAGTGATATTTCAGCGTCACACTCTTTACCTGACATATAAATAAATCCTCAGAGTTCATGATCATTTTAATTAGCTTTCCAAGTTGTGCATGTTCCATGCAGTCGATTAGCAGAAGTCATTGTGGTTTAATGTAGTAGCACTCCCAAATAATGGTATTTACCATCAGGGCCACGTGAAGAAGTTATTTTGGGCAATAATACAGTGGGCTAATATTTGCTATGCAATTTACCTAAAGCTGCTGAGCCAAAATAAACAGTTCATTGTCTTTACTTAACATAATTTTGAATTTATGATTACGCAAGAACACCTTCATGTTGTTATAGTGGGCTTTATATTTCAGTTTTGTTTTATGCAGTCTAAGTTAACACCACTATAGTCACATTGTTTTCATGCAAACATCTTAGATAGATCCAAGACAAATTACTAGGAACCTAATATAATTGCATACTTGGCAACTATATACTGGGATGGCACATACAAGTGCTAAACCAAGTATTATTTTAGATGCATGCATTTACAACTGTAACTTACAACGCTTTCAAACTCTCTACCTAATGCCTGTTCAATTCCTTCTATTTTTAATACTTTCCAGAGAATAGAAACAAAAGGTGGAATGTTGTCTGATGGACAGTAAAATTAAACCCCAGGCTTCTGTTGATTTGAAAAAGAGGTAAATACTGAATCCCTTACAGTCCAAATGACTTTAACTCACATTCATCAGCCTGGGAAAAATTCAAATTAAACAAGGTTGGTTCCATTATCTTTGCTTTAATTTGCCCTCATTCATTAAGCTCAAGGTGTCTACATGAATGATATTACATAAATGCTAATGACTGACTGAGAAGATGCCACGTAGTTAGGTCAGAGATGTACACAGTTGTAATATTACATACCACACAAGTCCATATCTGACAAATAATAATGATTCTAGTAATTTAAAAGGAGCTCTGAATGTTGTCACCAGTTATAGATCCATTCCAAAAAAACCCAGAAATAATTTAGAGGATCGGACAGAAAGGAACTTAAAATTTTCATGGCAGTAATAAACATAAATTAGCCACATGTCTAAGGGTTAGAGATTAAGCTGAGACAGCCATGATAAGCAAGTCCTGGAGTTATTCCCAAATGACCTCCTACATAGCAGTCTTTTGCCCCCACCATAAAGGAATATAATTTTTAAACAGGTGTTACGTGCTCACAGACTGCAAATAGTTACAACACAAATTGACAAGCTAAAATTCATTGAGGGGTTGTTGATGGCTGCAGTGAAACACTACCTTTTCTTAACCACTTTATTTTCACCATATCAATATTGTATTAAATCTAAAACATGGTGAAGTCATATGAGCTTACATTGATTCATAACCCTGGTATCTGCCGTTAAGCACTAGATTAGAGTATATCCCATCCTTCTGTTGCTAGAACAGCAAAACCCATACAGTTTGGGCAAGCTCTAGGGGAAGGAGGGGAATTTCATACCAAAATAAATCGGCAGATTACCTGTTTTGTTAGTCGGTGTTCCATATGGCTGCATAAGCTTCAAATATTCCTTGTTTAGAAACAGCACAATGCCTCACATGCTCATTTTATTCAAATATGAACTCTATTTTAATGAGAAAGCAAAACAAAAATATCACCTTTTTCAGGAGAAATCCTATTTAGGGTACAGCATCACGGCATTCTGCATGTTTCCTGTGGTTTACATAACATATGGCCTTTTTCCGTTTTTAAACGTGAGTTCTTATTGAATAAAATGATTAAAAAAAACTTAATGGAAAAAGTCATATCATTGACTTAAACCTACTCTAAAGAAAAAAATCTGCCTTTACATAATAGAACTCTCTGAAAAAGGTCATGATTTGAATAACCTTTTCATATAGTTTATGTGGGTTTTCATTAATTATGTGGGTTTTCATTAATTAAAAGTTGGTAATTTATTTTTTAAAGATTGAACAGAGAATGGAGAAAATTTAAAGAAATAATTTAGGAGTCATCCTAGTAATGGTGTATCTCTTAACTAGGAAGTGGAAATAATGTGCATAATTTCAAGGGACAGACCAGTGGGATGTGTTCTATCAACTATCAGGTTTGTTTCACTACCAGATGGTCACATTCCTGATTTTTTTTAGAGTCATTAAAGTTCCTGCCAACTTAAAAGACAGGAAATAAAATATGGGTTATGTCAGGTAGCATGGAGAAACTTCATATTTGGTGTTATTCAGGGGAAATTTAATGGAGCCCAAGAACTTCATGAGAGGACATGCGTAGCACAAACAGCACCATTGTAGGAGCATAAAGACAGCGGCTGTGTGCTGTAGGGACAAACTATTTTCATTGCATAGATTTGGCTTAGTTGCAATTACCCAGTTACTCTGAACGGAAGATAAAAAATAATAATTCTAACTCCTGTGTCATCTTTGCCACTCATCTCTCAAGCTTCACAACTTTTAAGTGTTCTCCTCACATCTAAGCTGTCAGTGATATATTTTAAAATAAGTAGCTTGAAGTGTTCAGCTACCTGGGGCCATAAACCCAGCAGGTCAGCAACAGACACTGTTGGGGGACTTTCCTTGGCTTTTGCTGGAATTAAAACAAAACAATCACAAGGAAAGTGTCATGGGTATGGCAATAACTTATTAGTTCTAACACACACATCCCTGCAGATCACAGCAACCTCAATCTGCTTAAAAAATGGCTTCCTTGGGCTAGCCAATCTTTCTATTAAATAGGTCGACCTTCCCTGGAGCCTAGATCTGCCTCCTTCTGCATGGATTGTTATAACAGCACAAGCAGTATTTTGTGCTCTGACAATTCCCAAATAAAAGTCAGTCCTACAAGTGCTGAGGTTGTCTTTTTTTTCTCTTAGGGCATTCAGTTGTACAGAGCAGAAGAAGAGTTGGATACTAAAAAAGCAAAGCTCTTGTGAACCTAAGGCATTATTTTCAGTTTAATTAAAAATAGAGGTAGACGAATAAATGAAAATAAATCATGTGGCACTTAAACATGCAGATAAGGATATACTATGTGACTTATGAGGAAAGATCACTGTAATATAGACACAGAAGTAGGAAGAAAATGATCCCGCATAGTTCCAAAATTGGAGGAAACGATGATCTATTATAATTTATGACATAGGTATCCAAATTATTAACTGTGTAGCTTTATTTAAAAGACACATTTTAAGACATTTCAAGCTTGTAAGTTACTAGCAAAACCAAAGATACTCTGTTCATATCCCATAAAACTCCCCATCTCACAGAAACATTAAAATGAGTGAATGTTTAAAACAAAAATGCATACACATCCGCTATATTTTAAAATGAATAGCTTGAAGCGTTTGGCTACCTGGGGCCACAAACCTAGCCAATCAGCAAATGACACTGTTGGGGGACTTTCCATAGCTTTTCCACTTACCTTTTTGTCTTGGAGCTTCTGGGCAGAAGGAAGAACTCACAGAACCCACACATTCCAGATAGCTCGGAATCAACCTGAAGAAAAGTTTTCTTCCCATCCTATCACGGACATAATCTAGCAGGTTTATACCATATCACCTAAAGGCCACAATTAGAACTTCTAGCAGCCGTTGCAAACATTAAACAGAAACACCTAATTTCTTTCCCAAAATTAAATTAACTCATAGCTACACTTAAACAATCATTACCCCAAAACCCATGTTTTGGCAACAAGAGCCACCAGTTCCTTTTTATAACCTCACTGGGGTCAACATCATCACCTGCTTCTATGACAGTAATAATTACTTTGAATCTGCATGCAGATTTCAAGCACCTGATATCAGAATGATTTAAGAGAGGAGTCCTATGTCCCTGAATAGGGTCTTCAAGTCTGCCTTGTTACAAAAAGCTAATGGATATTATCGTATTTCCTATTCGATCCTAATCTTTAGGCTAGATTAGATAAATACCAGAATGTTATACTTATGAATTATTCAGAATATGTTGCAGTAAAGCTATTATTGGCACCACTATGACCTGAAAGTAGTTTAATTATTGAAACAGTATATCTGGAAGAATATTTCTGTAATTATCATAAATCTCACCATTCATATTTCATGAAAATGTTAAATACTACAGACAGTAAACACACCTGTTTTGTACTGGAGGTGTACATAAAACTGTACATAATTTTCCAAACAACCTAATTTTTAGAATTGAAAAACCAAAATCCTCCAAAAAGACATGTAGAACCAGAAGTAATATTTAATCTCAGGCAGATTCTAATTCTGGTGCTCTGTCTTTGCTCCTTAAAAAAAAAGTGATCTTTGGGGATTTTTTTTCTGGGAAATTATTAATGTATTTATCTCTATTTTATAGCTATGTTTGTCATTAAGAAAAATTTTATGTAACTCTTCAATATGTATACAGGAAAAAATTGAATGCTTTTGAATACTTCACTTTTGAAAAGCCCTAGCACTGTTTATAATTGCTGTGACTGATCACAGGTAGTCACTTGGGATTATTTCTTCTTCCCATTATAATTAATTTCAGACATTCAAAGAATAGTCTCAATTTATTGGATATTAGTATTATCAAAATTCTTTAGCACCATAATCAACGCAGACTCACAAACTCAGAGAAACTTTATGATTTTGACTTAAAACCCCAAGCTTTGGATTGTATTAGCAGCTGTGCTTAAAAGAATTGTTTGGGGTGGTAACAAGGAAAGGGATCAAAGGGAAAACAGCACAGAAAGAACAGTGGCTGCATCTTTTATAAGCCCTCTCCACAGGACCCCCAAGACAATCCAAAACAGCAGAAACTAAATATCTTTTCAATATTATTACAGAAAAGTTCAGGTATGGAAAAAAGGAGGAGCGGTGAAGAAGTTTTAGGCACAGAAGAATAAAAAGTGACCATTACATATAGTTAAAGGCTCTTTTCCCAGCAAAACAATAGTAAAACCAGCTTGCAACTCTGTAAAAAATTGCTTAGGAAGATACTCTTTAAACTACACCTCTTAGCAAAGGAAAAACAGCTAGAACATTTCCAGGCAGCTGTATATAATGGTAAAGAAAAAAAACTATAAAATAAACCGGCAGTTGTCAAGTACTAACCAATAGTCTACCACAAACAAAAAAAACAGACAAAAAAGTGTAGGTTTTTAATAGACTTCCTTTCCATTATTAGTTGCAATTAACTGACTGAATTGCTAAAACAGTCTATTAGGCTAAGCAACAAAATAAAGATTAATAGATCAGCCTGTCCTTCATCTCTTCTGCCTTAGCCTTCTCTCCTAACAATCCAGAAGTGTTTGTTTCTGGTTGGTTAAATCAATTATAGTTCTTCCTAGAAATGGAGGAATTCTCATCCATACCATAGAACTTCCCATGGTGCTTTCACATTCTTTAATAAAAAATAAAAATAAAACAAGCAAAGTAGCAAATAAAACTCCCACAGAGCACAGGCAACCCTACTAAAACAATTTGAAGCCACAGCTGTAACAGCAAAACCTGCTGCACATGCTGCATATTCTGTTTAGATCAGTTTGCCATTCCAGACACACTACTACTACTACTATTACTGCTGGAACTCTTTCTGGATCAAGAAATCAATTTTATTGCAAAACTTTGTTATTTCAAGCAGAGATATGATGAAGAAGCTCTATATTTTTAGTAAAGGATTAGTTCTGAAACTCTGGTTCCAGCACATCTCCTTTCATACATGTGTAGTTGGATTTCTGCATATTTCATCAAGTTGTTTTACACTTACCAAAAAACCCCAAACCATAAAGGAAGGAACTTCACTAATAGTAAATAAAGAACAATAGCTTGAAAATTTTGAAGAGAAACACTGAAAACTTCAATTTGGTTGGAACTTGCTATTATCTGGGAAGGGAACAAGAGGAGAGAGAGATACAGCATGACTACAATGAGTCATCTTTTTTTCTGTGGTTCAAAGACGATGCCATGCATCTGGTGAGCAAGGAAGAAAGGAATTATATGAAGGTGGCAAAAAAATACAAAGCAATATGAAGACAATAGACAGATTGTTTAATAAACCCATATTGTTAAATAATTGAAAACTACTTTGAACATTGGAGTTCCCTTCAGTTTACTGCTAATGTGCCACAGTTTCACTGTGGAGGAGAAGCTGGAAGACAGCTGCATGCTCTACAGTAATGCCTTCATGAATATGAAAGAGTACAGGACTGACCTACCAGACCTTTTTTCTGTGACAAATGAAACAGGATGATATTGCTTCAAGGAGACTGATTGATTTTACACCTGTTACAACCCAGGTTTAATATTGGTTAGTTATTACTGTGACAGTGAACAGCACTTGCTTAGAGCAGCTTTTAATACGTGGCAGAAAAAATACACATTAAACCAAGCACTCCAGCTTGGTAAAAGAACAAAACAAATCATGAAGAACAGTGAGACACCTACGGTCTTTTCACACAAATGCACAAGAAAAAGGAATTTATGAACAAGAGAGGCATATTTAGCAGTGGAAGACTGAATAAACCTACTCAGTATGAGCTTGCTGAAAAATTTGTATTTAGGTTCAGCTAAAACATCTCAAAAGGTTAGATGAGTTTTTGTAAATGAAGATTATTCTCCTAATGCATAGTTGTAGGTGGCTGAATGAACAATATGAACCTTAGCTCTCCTAGGACACATCTCATGGTAAAATCTACTTGACTACAAGAGGAACTTATCTCTCTCTCTGTCTATACCCCCTCTTGTTTACCTAACTTGATTGTCTGCCAACCCATGCACTGTCAAACATTAGTGTGATTGGCATGACATTCTTGAGCTGCTTTCCATCAGTTTCTTATTTGTTCTGAATGTAAGTATCTTCAGTTGTGAAAGGACAGAAAAGGAGACTGGAAAATGTCTAAGACAAGATTTAAAAAACATTTGACAAAATTAATATGTACTGTAAAAGGCTGAGGTCACTCTGGTTGGCTAAAATCATGAAATGTGGTAGGAACAGCAACCGCAGTTGACAGCAGAAAAGTAGAGATACTGTTGAGCAGTAAGTATTTGAGACAAGTCTATACATGTAGAGACTGATGACAGCAGATTGTCTTCTTTTGAAGACTGACATAGAAAGCATGTGCATCCTATTATTATGCAAACATAATAAAAAAGGCAGACACAACTATTTTCAAAGCAAAATTATTTTTGCCACACAATTGCCATGCAAAACATCTAGCTCATTATCCTACTTACTCCCCAAAAGGGAACTGCACAACCGATACTTTCAAATGTACTGAGGAATTTAAATGAAATAAAAGATATCTAGGGCCTTACCACTGAGCCTTTAAAGGCAGATTGTATTCCTTATGACCTCATGACAGAGCGCTTTCCCATGGCCTCCCAAAATAGAGGAAGAGCATCTTCCTCCTGGTGTGGGTGCTGATGGATGTAGCCAGGAGGCTGAGCCTTTCCTTCCAGCTGCACTGCCTCAGGTTGCTGGCCAGGCCCACCACTGCAGTCCTACGGCTCGGGGCCATCAAGAGATTTCCTGTTAGTGCTCAGCTTCTGAAGTTAGATCCAAGGTGGAGAGAAGCTGCAGTGTTTTCTGAAACTGTAGGCAATGCCTGAATAGCAGCTGGGGTGCAGAACATGCATGTTGTTAGAGGTAGGAAAAGCTCTTTCAACCTCTGTCTACCATCTACAGAGCTGTATAGAATAAAGATACAATACAAACTTTAGGTGGACAGCTTTTCATTGTTACAGGCATTAAAAGGCATCTACAATCACCTCAGGGCTTCCACAGTGTTTGGTTTCGTCAAGAATTGGCAAAAAAATCCGGTGAACTGTCCCATCAAAATATCTCAACTAAAAGTGCTGAATATTAATCTCCTGGCTAAGTACTTCATTAGTTTCAGTTTTAATGTAACTGTAAGTATTGTAAGGGATTAAAAAACACATGCACGAAAAAAAAAAATATATATGGTGATCTGTAGAGAGTTTGGTTTTATGAAAATGTAAACTTTAGATACACAGATAAGATGCATAAAAATGGAAAAGACAGCTTGAGCATAAATATATAAGGTATCTACACAGCAGTGACTGACAATATTGGATCTATTTTACAGAACATTTAAATCAGCAAAAAGCCAAGATACAACATTTAAATGAGTCTTTATCATAAAATGTATCTTGAAAGTTTTGGGGAAGAATAATATCAACTAGGGTATACTTTAAAGATTGTAATTGGACTTTATCCCAGAAAAGGCTAAATAAATTGAAATATGTTTTATATCATTATGCATATTCTTTTGTAATAAAAATAGCTTTCTATTTTGCAGCAGTTGAAAAAACTGTGCAATAAGGGAATAATAATAAAGGAAAAGAAGCAATCTAAATAAGAAAGGGGGGAGATTTCTTGTATTCCTCTGTAAAAGAAGTAATAAATGACTTCTGTGAATAATTTCAAAGAGTTGAATACGCTGCATGCATGTCCCAGATGACTCTTGGAAAAAAATAAAGAAATGTCTCAAAAATTTGTAGAAAGCATAAAAGACAATTTTTTTTTAACCTCAAACATAAAAAAGTGAGAACTACAATATTTGCTTAATATGGTTTTATCAGATAGCACTCTAAGCGAATCCTACAATAGCATAATATCAAAACTTGTACAGTCCATGATTCTTTTTCAGTAAACTGAAGATCGTCTCCAACGTACATTCCTTCATCCAGTGCTCAAAAAGAAAAGTGCCTTTACCAGTTTTCAAGGATTTTGAACAGGACAAGATTCAATACCTGTAAAACAGTTGTAATCCACCTACATCTATTCCAAAGGCACTTACAAAATGGACCGATCTCACTACTGTATGACAGTGATACTTCGTCTTCCTAGACAGAAACACTTTTTCCATATATTGAACATACACAAGCAAATGAAGAACAAGAATTTAATCTCAGAAGGGTTTCGAATAAGTTAGCTATGAGTTTTTTAACTTGAGAATTTATAGCTCAAAAGGAAGATAAAAACCAGAGATATGTGTACATATATATTATACACATATATTTAGATGCTTTATAAACATTGAAAAGTGTTTCATAACGCACTCGGAATTATGCTTTATATGCAGATACGCAGACACATACTAAGCAAGGTCCACTTATTTTTTGCATGTTATTTCTGATGGAGAGAAGTAAAAGCTTTTCAATTTTCTGATATTATTTTTTGTTCGTAAGTTAATTCAGCACAGGAAATAGTCTTCCCAAAGGCCAACGGAGCAGGTTTTTTATCTTCAATCTGGACTGGAAGTCACTGCTGAAACTGTTCCTGAGCAGAAGATCATTTCAAGCAGAAGGCAGGCTGCTATAAATTGTACTAGGATGAGATTAGAGCTGACATTTAAGGAATTGAAATGTTTATTAGGTATGGAGATGGATTTTTTTAGCGTGGTCCAAAGGATCTGGGTCACCTGCAGACAGAAGAGGGCAGGAAGACATGCAGGTCTGTGCACCAGTCATGGGGAAAGACATGGAGAGTGGTATCAGGGAGGCTGGCAGAACTACCAGTTCTTCTTGTTATACCAGCAGTTTACAAAACTGGCCTTTTATCTTTGCTCATATATGGTCTTAAGAACGTAAAATCAAGAGTATGCACATTTCAGTGTTTCTGAAACTAAATGTATAGTATCATAACTCTAAATTCCATATGCCTTTGTTTTCTTCTTTCCCCTTTCCTTTCTTTTCCTCAAAACATAAACACAACATACCATTCATATAAATAGCACATACGAATGCACTTGAGTATTCATTCATTATTCACACTGCTTCATATCTTCTCACCTCAACAAGCAATATGATAGTTAACAGGGCAGCAGCTTGTACTTTCTCCTCTTTTTCTCCCCCTCTGATACATGTGCAACCGTACATGAAAGGATAGCATAGCTGCTGAACATTTGCCTTTCCACAGTCATATCACTATAAATGAAAAATTGTGCTAAATAAATTGCTGAGTGCTATTCCCATGAGGGCACATTTTTTACAGTTATGTTGATCTTGAACCTTTCCATGCCAGCATGATAGTGAAACAGGCTGTTTCTCATGGGAAAGCCACAACTTTGCCTTTTTTAAAGTGTCTACTTTTACAGAATACACTATACACCATTAGATTACTCGGGGGGTTAATAAACCTCAGAATTACTTGTCTTGTCTACATTGAAGTGCCATAATGACTTCACTGTTGAGTTTTTTTTCCTGTAAAGGGGGACATTAGAAAACACACAGGAGAGAAATGAATGCATGCCCTAAGCTCCTAACCAGTACTTTAAATGCCTTCATAGTGCACCTGAGAGCATATTAGGAAAATAAAGAAGAATCTTCAATTTACTGACTTAAAATGATTTTTTACCTTTTCTCTATTGACTTTAAGACTGAATCTTGAGCACTGTAAATTATATTTTACATGCAAGGTTTAAAAACTAATCTACCATATTCCCATCAGCCTACAGATAGTCTGTAGCACTTTGGTAGATAAAAATTTCCAAGGGCAATACCTATGCTCAAAGCTTTCCAAAGGTATAACGTGGAGGATACAATAGAGAAGGTGATATACATCAGGCTAGTTGTCCCCAGACTCTTTCCTTTCAGCTTCAGACCAGCCATGTATCTGATGAATCTGAAATCCTGTCATCCCCTTGCAAGTGTCATACACACTAACATATATGGATTGCCACAGCCTCCTTTCTGAGGCAATGCCACAGTTATCTCAGTTCAAGGACTTCGAAGGAATCACAGAGGAGACAGATAACTATATTTAAGCCTTAGGAATTGCCACCATTGTAAGGGGTAGCCTCACTTTCCCATCAGAGATAAAAGGGACATGGCAACCTGTTCTGAGACAAGCAAAACTGCAAGGACCAGATGGCAAAAGCCAGAATAGCATGAAAAATCTGCAGAGGTGTCTTATAAAAGCACAAAAGGTACTGATAAGACATTGATAAATCCCTAAAGCTGGCAACTCTAGTTCAATGGAGCCATGGAAGCCTACTCCAACCGAGCACTGGGCTTGCATTCTTTTCAAACAGCAATAAGCATTTTATTAATCAAGCCTTCTCCTTGCTTTACTTTTTCATCTGAAAACTTTTCTGAGTAGACAGTAGTCTGCTAATGCTGTTTTAGAGACACAGCACCTAGGTAGGTTTTGCCTGAGAGGTGAATCTTCTCTCACCAGTCTCTTGTCACTCTAAGCACCTGCTGCCACTGTAGCAAACACCGAATGTGTTGTATTTCTCTGCTTCCTGATATATCATTTTTGTTACCTCCATCATTATCATATGCGTAACTGTCTTTACAACAGTAAACAATTAAAGGCCTTGGGCTTTTTTAATAATATTAAAATCAATGCTATTAAAATTAAATTAATTCTCATTTCCACATTTTGAATAGCAGCATGCCAATAAATGACTGAACTTACGCATTTCAGCTTTCAGGGTGACCAACCTCTTTCTGAAATTTATTTTGTAGCTCATATACAGTCTGTCATCCTTTGATCCATCAGGAAAAGCATGACAGCATGACGAGGTGTCCCTCTACACCTCTACTGTAATTGGTTAGAATTTTGTTTAATCAGGAAATCTTTGCTACCTTTTAGGCCAAAGTTAGGGCAGAGTGCTTTACCAGGTGACAAGGGTCATCTGTTTCTCTCTGATTGCTTGATGTTAACAGGAGACCATCTCATATTACTAGATGTGCTTCACCGGCAGAGAGACAATACAGCTTGCTATAGACTCTGGAATTCCCATTGGGTTTCAAGTAACAGGCTTGCCAAAAGTGGCTCACCTTGTTTTTAAATATTTTATAGCTGCACAAAAAGTGCCAGATGCTGTTTAGAAACTGGACATACAGCTAACCACTCAATCAGCAAAAGAAAAAAAAGGTAATTGAAAAGGCTTTTATTTAGCAACTGCCAATATAAAGGAAAACCCCCAAATAAAACAGCTACGCGCATGATATAATTCAGTTGTAGAGCCACTGTTAAAGTGACATACTCAGAACATTTTCCATTCAATTTGACATGACATATATTGTATTTTAAATACAACAGACTTTTTTATCTAGTCAAGACAGCTTTTTCCTTGTGTCAGTGGAAGAGATGCTTGACCACCTGTTCTCAAAATTGAAATGTTTCATTAAAGGAAAATGCTCATTACCTATCGTGCAGAAGATCCTCTGTATTAGAAAAAAACTTGTAAGAGGAAGAAAGTGTAAAGAGAGATAGTAAAATAATTAGCAACAAAGTGGCTAATAATGTAAATAATGTAATATTTTTGGACTTTGTTACACATTTGATATCGTGCTACACAGAAAACTATTTGAAAAAATATTTCCAAATATTTCCCAAAACATTGTCAGTAGAATAGAGACCTGGCTAAACTGTCCTAAAACATATAATGATAAATGATAATCTATTGATTGTTCTGGAGGACAGTTATTCTGGGGGTACTACAGTCTTTGATTTTTGCTTTTATACATTGATAGATATTAGATATACTAAATAATTGAGTGTTCTATTCAGAAAGATTTTACATTACAACGTTAGCGTTGGTAGAAAAATATGACAAGAGAGTGATTTTAAACATATGGTTGAAAGAAACCTAAAATTTAATTCAGAAACATGCATGAGAGGATTAAATGAAAGCTAATTAATTAATGATAATTAATGATAAATGCAGCTTTTTAGATGATAGCATGGAGAGAATAATTTCACATAAACTAGACCTGACAGAGTAGTTATGGTACACCTATAAAATATGCATAGTGGCAGTCAGATGTGGCAAAAAAATGCTTATGTTACTTTGATTCACGTTTTTTGCACCTTGGTTCCAAACTAAAAAAAAAGCTGAGTCACTAATTTACAAACAAGGTTCAATTTACCAATTATAGAATCATATAAATCATAGAATCATAAAGTTGGAAGAGACCTCTGAGACCACCGGGTCCACCTGTGCCTGTCTTCCTAATAAACCACATCCCTAAGGAACTCATCTACCCATCTTTTAAACTCCTCCAGGGATGGCGACTCCATCACCTCCCTGGGCAGCCTGTTCCAATCCATGACCACTCTTTCAGTGAAGAAATTTTTCCTAATGTCCAGTCTAAACCTCCCCTGGTGCAACTTGCGGCCATTACCTCTCATCCTATCACTGTCACTTGAGAGAAGAGTCCAGAACCCACCTTGTCACAACCTCCTTTCAGGCAGTTGTGGGCAGTGATGAGGTCTCCCCTCAGCCTCATCTTCTCCAGGATAAACAAACCTAATTCCCTCAGCCTCTCCTCATAGGGCTTGTTCTTCAGCCCCCTCACCAGCCTCGTTGCCCTTCTCTGCACACACTCCAGCCCCTCAATGTCCTTCCTGTAGTGAGGGGCCCAAAACTGAACCCAGCACTCGAGGTGCGGCCTCACCAGTGCTGAGCACAGGGGCACAATCACCTCCCTGCTCCTGCTGGCCACGCTGTGTCTGATACAGGCCAAGATGCCATTGGCCCTCTTGGCCACCTGGGCACACTGCTGGCTCATGTTCAGCCGACTGTCAGCCAACACCCCCAGGTCCTTCTCTGCCAGGCAGCTCTCCAGCCACTTCTCCCCAAGCCTGTAACGCTGCACGGGGTTGTTGTGACCCAAATGGAGGACTCTGCACTTGGCCTTGTTGAACCTCATCCCGTTGGTCTCAGCCCACGGATCCAGCCTGTCCAGATCCCTCTGCAAAGTCTCCCTTCCTTCAAGCAGATCCACACTTGCAACCAGCTTGGTGTCATCTGCAAACTTGCTAAGAGTGCACTCGATTTCTTCATTGAAATCATTGATAAAGATGTTGAACAAGACTGGACCCAGCACTGAACCCTGGGGAACACCACTCATGACTGGTTTCCAACTGGATTTAACTTCATTTACCACAACCCTTTGGGCCCGGCCATCCAGCCAGTTCTTTACCCAGCAGAGGCTGTGCCTGTCCAGGCCAATGGCAGCCAGTTTCTCAAGCAGAATGTGTCAAAGGTGTCAAAGGTGTCAAAGGTGTCAAAGGCTTTATGAAGTCCAGGTACACCACATCCACAGCCTTTCCCCCCTCCATCAAACAGGTAACCTTGTCATAGGAGGAGATCAGATTGGTCTGGCAGGACCTGTCTTTCATAAACCCATGTTGGCTGGGCCTGGTCACCTGATTGTCCCACACGTGCTATATGATAGCACTCAAGACAATCTACCCCATGACCTTCCTCAGTACCAAGGTCAGACTGACAGGCCTGTAGTTCCCCCGATCCTCCTTTTGACCCTTCTTGTAAATGGGAGTAACAAAGCCCAAATCATATAGCACAAGAGTAAAGTGGTCAACTCTCTGCAGGAGGTTAGGTACCATAAACCTCCTAGAAAAGAACTATCATGTTTACTTGAAACTATTCTAAAAAATAAAACCAGGGAAACATATAGGAAAAGCAGAAGTTACTTCATTTGCCATGACCATGTAAAAAAAAATAATAAAAAAATCAAAGCTTTTCACTAAGAACTTCATATTCAGGGTGAATAGATATGTACAGTGAAACCACAGAAGGCAGTGGAGTTATAGTTTTACTAAGACTCAATCCAACAGGTGAAGAATATTGCAATATTGTTTTGGTAGTTACAGTTCAACTAGGGAGAAGCAAGTAGAAACTCAGTGCATTTAAGAATCCACAGAAAATATAAAGAACAAACTGCAATAACTTCTGAGGTTTATTTTAAACTCCCAAAAGCATATAAACGTTGAAGACCGATCTAAAATACTTTTAAAATATCAGCTATCTGAAATGGAGAAGTATCCAAAAATATCAAAGACTATCTGGTTAAACAGAAATTCGTTTTAACTGACCCACAATGTCTAGATCAAGCACTGACCTATTCTCACATATTTTGAGGATAGGTTCTTGGGTTTACTAAATGCTTCAGTGAAGCAAGGAGCATCTGAAATAAATGCAATTATAACCCTAACTATACTTAGTTAAAGCTATAGCAACGACTTGTGTGAGTGGCCTAACTCTATTGATGTTCAAATTTATTAAATACAATATATATGTATATATATATACACACAAAGGATATATAGTACATTATATCCTGTGTCAAGGTCAGAATAGCTATAGAAATACTAAACTTATGTTTAAAAAATCCACAAGTACTTCTGGTTTCTTATAGTAAGCATATATATTTTAGGTTGTGATTATTGTCCAAATATCAATACAAATAAAAAATACCTCCATTAAAGGTAAGGTAAGGTGAGGCAAAAATCAAGACTGTATTCCCTGAATGTCCAACTATAAAATTGTTCGCTAATTTCTTAACATTGATGGAAATGGCTGGAAATTATTCCCACTTTCTAATCTTTACACTCAGCCAAGAAGAATGGGCTTATTTCATTCAAAGCCTGTGATGATCCACCTTCCAAAAAGGATTCTTAAAGATGACGTGTATCTGCAGATCAAGGATATATATGCAGCTACAGACCAGATCTTGTTCCCTAGCCTTGCAAGACACAATCTAGTTTAATGGATAGTTAATATCCTACAAAGATCATGGACCTTACGAGTTCACAAGGATTGCTGAACGCTGTATGGTAGTCCTCAGACACTATACCCTCAGAGTGGGCATGAGCAAGACATAAAAAACTTTTGGAAGTTTTCTTTCCAAGAAATTATTTTCATGGAATTGCCATCTTTTATTATCACTTGGGTGACTCTCTAGGGACATTAGGAGCCTAAAACTGAGCTAAGCAATTCATGTTCTTTGGCTATCCTATTGTACTGTTAGCCGTGCCACTGTCAACGCTGGAGCAAAGACAAAACACGAGTCTCAAAAGGATTTTAAAGAATGACTAAAGAAAGGAAATAGTGATTTTTTCCCTACCTTTCCTGTTCATTCGCACTAGGCAGCCGGACCCACTTATTCCTTCACAGGTACACGCCCACACACACTGTCTGTAGTGGGATGTTCACACGAATATCTGAGGCCTTAATTTTGAACATATTTCATTTATTTCACCTCAGTAAATGAACAAAGGAGTTTTCTGTAATCTTTCCTCTCAAGAAGATAAGCCAGTAGAGATCTAATGCCAGTATGCTAGGGCAATTTTGCAGTGATATTATTTAAGAAAAGAGATCAAAAGCTGATAACCTCTCTAGCTTGGCAAAAGCTTCCAAATGGTTGCCTTAAAGACAATTTATCCTGAGAACTGCTGACACATTGTCCTGGTGGAGAAGAAACCAGCAGTTGGTCTCTGCAGCAAAGAAAGCCTTTTAAGCTCCTACTAGCAATCTTGTATGGAAGAAATGATTAAGGAAAAGCCACCTCCAGGCATGAAAAAAAATCCTCACAATAAACCAGATGGGATAAAATTAGAATCTGTTATCACGTTTGAAAATCTCAATGCTAATGCTGTAATTGTAGCAGAGAGGACTGCTACAGAAAGAATTAATACAACTGCTTTGAATTAAAAATGGTCAAGGAACATACCATTTGGAAATGGAAGGGTGTGAGAAAATTAGTTCCTCTATAAGAGGAAATAAACTCTAGCCTCTCACTTGATCTAATATGCAACTCATCTAATATGTATCAATATTAAACTAAAACAATGCAGTGAGTCTAGAGATTAAAGCAGTGGCTCCACCACTGCTCTAACTTCTACCTTGCAGTGGTTTCAGGACTAAATGCTACCTTTCAAACTACACGTATTAAAGGTAAATCTAGTGCTGTGGCAGGATCACTGCCAGAGCTTAGAGTGTTAAATAATAGATTACACACACATTACATAGACAGAGTGGGATGCAGTAGTCAAGTTTGCATGGACATTTGCAAGAGTGATTGCGAACATGATGATTAGCGCTGCTTCTGGCATGTGCCTGTACAGGAGTCATACACGGGACCTTTCTGATACAGAGGCTGGTGCACTGACTTTTGAATTTCCAATACTGAGTGGTTTTGCTCTGCAGGGCTCAATGTAACCATTCTCACAACACAGAATTTCAATCTCTGCACAGTGAATTTCCTCCATGCAAAAAGCAACTCAACTGAAAAGAGAGATCTCTTCTCGATGTCTCACTAAAGCCAGGCATTTTCACGTATTACAGTGCTTCATTAACGAAGTGTCTTAAATTGACCTAAAACTGTTCTGAGATCTTGTGAGTCTGAGCTACCTTTCTGTGAATTTAATCCAAATTCAAATTGTAATGCAATCTGCAACTAAGTCAATTTCCAGATAACCACACTGCACATAAAGGATTTTTTGTTGTTGGTTTGGGTTTTTTTCCAGGATGCTTTGTAGGGTTTTGTAGGGGTTTTTTTACTCTATAGTTTATTCAGACTTGAAAACAGTAATTTGAAAAAAGATATTTCAGCTGACATTATTCCATATTGTACTCTGTTTCCATTGATGGAATTTAAAAGGGCATGATCTGGCCCTGTGGTTCTAGCCCATCAAATCAAAGATTACTTATGTTATTTGAAAAGAAAAGATCAGTTGCTTTGTGGTATACTTTGAGGCTGAGAAATAATATTCTTGTAAAGATCAATAAACTATGAAACATCTCTATAGAGAAAGGTATTTTTCTCTTCAACTTGATACAAGTATAGTCATTATCCATCTATATTCCACTGAAACTATTTATTTTTTCGAGCATCTCTCTAGCCTGAGAGTTTTCAAAGTTAGTAGAAGAGGTAAAATTCAATGGTCTGAGACATGACTCTTGACTGAAGGTACAGCTCTAAGCTCCTCCGCCGATCCCCAAATAAAATCACACATGCTTCTTACAGGATGGAGGTGACCCGAGTCTCGTGTCTAAAGATATCTGCTTAATCTTTTGGAACATCCCACAGAAAAGATCAATTTTCAATTGACAGGAACATTCACTGTTGCAAACCTCTTTGTCGGGATACAAAACTGAGGTCATTTATTAAAACGCATACAATGCATGGCAGGATCAAGCCCTTTAGTTTTATGGATATATACCAAAAAAATCAATCTAACCAAAGACTGCAAATTAACAGTATGTTAAAGCAGGCTGGCTTTCTGTCTCTGGTTACTGAGAAGTAATCAAATGCTCGAGATCAATAGACTTTTTGCATATTTTAATTATTCTTCTGGGTTTAGAAGTTAATTACGCTTATGAACTTCAGGTAGTTTTGGCAGTCATAGTTTACCTTGAAGCTGTGAGTTTTGCTGTCGTATTATCAGCTAAAACAAGGTGCCAGCATGCTGATGTAATTATGCCTTCATTTCCAATGACTTATCTGAGTGCTGGAAGCTGATACCACACAGGTTCCACTGTGTCTCCCACACCACAAAATTATCTTTAAGTTGCTGACAAATAGAGGAAATCAGAGAACAGAGAACATTAAACAGAGAACATTATTTTATAATCCTACATTCATTTTTGGGAACAATAGTCCCAAACTTGTGCACACTGACAGAGTTTATAAAGAAAAGTTAGAGAGAACATTAAATGTCAAACAGATTAAACAAGAGAGGAAAAAAACCCAACTTGCATCAACTGTACTTGAATTCAAGGAAGGATTAGATTGTGCAGACGACAACAGAAAGAAAGGAATCTGCTTTCCAGTTAAAGCAAGTGTTTAATTAATGGGTGTCTTATCAACCTGTCAAATTACAGGCTTCTCCTTGTGACCTGCTGCCTGAATACGAATCATTCATCAGAGTGCCGCTGGTGAGTTTGTCCTCCCAAGCAACCCGGCCCAGTTACTGAGGCTGCCTGTTTCCTTTGCATCTTAATGAAGCTGGGAAATACAAGCAGATCTCTGTGTGAAACCTCACCATGAGTTGTAAACCAGCAGTCTTGAGGCAGCCCTGGAACCTCATTCTGATCCATCTTCCCTGGCCCTGGGTTCCCTGTCTTGCTTTAGAAGCTCTGATTCCGCTGTCTTCTGCTCTTGCTCTGGTACCAAAATCGCTAGTTTCACCCTACTCCGGTTCTGCCTCCTCCAAATATTTTGTTGTCAAAGGAGTGAAATATTAAGTACCTCATTAATCAGTTAAAATAAATTTGTCTGATGCTGGACTAAGTCATATGGGAACATACATTTGATATTGGTTACATGCAGCTTGTAAGAAGCAGAAAATTTACTCCTTACAAAACTGTACACATGAAAATAAATCCAAATTGCACAGACTGATTTGTTAAACAGTCATAACCACTAATACACAACATCAATCATAAAAATTCTTTTCATAATTGTATTGCACAATAAATTACTGGAAATCAGGATTTAGAACTGGGAGAAGAGATGTTAGAGGAAATAAATCAGGTCAAAGATATTAAGAAAGAAAAGTGTGCATAAAAGTCATAGCAACTCAGAATTAAAATGTATTTCTATGTATCTTTGCACTTCCTATCAACACATAAAATATTTAAAATTTATAAGAAATAATTCAATCTAGAATGTGGGCAGGACTTATGTGACAAGTGCTTTTTTTTTCCCTTTTCTCCTTCATTTTTCTAAGAATTTAGCTATTTTAAGTCCAAATTATGCATTTTTGCATACTGTGAGCATTCCTTTTACATCCCATGTGATTAGTTAGGCCCAATTCCTCCTGTGGCCAGAAGGTTCCTATGATTGAAACATGACACTAGGTTTTGTGGATTAGTATTTCATAGCACTTTTTGTCAGTTTTTGCTGTTTATAAATGATACAGCCTTTTTTATGCCCTAATTTTTCTAGATAATGTTTAGAAGCATTTTCTTCACTCTATTATTTGCTGTCATCATCGTGTTAATAATGAGCTGCAAATCAGATGCATATTATCTTTTTTTTCATAGTATCAATGCTAAAATATTTCAAACAAAAAAAAATTTCCTTTTACATCCCCCGGGCATAAAGCCAGTAATCAACCTTATTTGCAGTTGGCAAAAGCATGACTTCCACCTCAACTCCTTAAAGTTCAAGGTCCAAAAGAAACAAGCCTCCTGACTGCGGGATCTGTTGACCATCCTGCAACCCAGCTTGCTAGAAACACCTGGCCAATCACCTTCATACCATACGCACATCCTTAAGCCCTGGCACCAGCCCCAAAGCGTGCTGCAATGACACCAGAACAACAAAACACAGCATGGACAGTAGGATAGGATGTGACATTTTGCGTGCAAGACTGGTTCAGTTCTCTAAATACGTGTTTCACCACAGCCTGTCCTACCGATCATGTAGGGCACACAGAGCCACATGCACTTCGCTAGGTGTTGCTTGCAGCTGCCCACAGCACAGCCAGCTGCTCACAGCCAGCACTGTGTCAGGAGCTGTATCCAGAGCATACAACACTCAGAGGCTGAGCAACCCAGCCCGTGGCTACAGGTTGCCAAAACTTTTAGCTATTCTGCTCCACAACATTGCCTGAAGGAAAAGAACTTTGAGAGCTCTTATTTAAGAGGCAGGACCATTCAGGTTGCTATTTGGGAGAGGAGATGTCAGCAGTCTGACTGAATAAGACACAGAGAGTCCTCTTTTTCCCTCTCAGCTTTCTTCCACACGGCTATAAAAATTTCCTCTCTTGTTAAAACAGAGATTAATTTCAAGTTTCAAGTCCATTTCAAAGGTCTCCTCACATTATCACATGTTCAGAGGCCTCATGACAGTGAACCCCATGGGGCTGGGGACAGAGTTGGATGAGCTCCCAAACAGCTATGGAGAACTTGCTAAGAACCTTAAAGTTGGTGCCTCAGGATCTGTGGGCCAGATTTGTGAACGCACTGAGATATCTGAAGATGCAGCTAAGCATGCTTTGGGAATTTACACTAATGCCCAATCAGTGGCTAGCTGCCACTGTCTTTAAAAAATTTAATTAAGTATCTTGCCTGCTCATGTGCTTTTGTTAATCCTGCTATGTGCTTTTCTGCCTTTTTGGATCTGTTTTTATTCTGGTCCCAGGTTTTTATTATACAAAACTGTACTTTGGTATATATCACAAAGTAATTTATATTAAGTATACAGAGCTTTAGAGAGCAGGGCCATTTCTATGTTTCTTTTTTTAGGTGATTGCTAACTAATAGCCTTAGCATTCCTATAGCTGCACCATCTGATGACTGTAAAAAAACCTCAAAATATTAATTAACTGAGCCACACAATGCACCTGTGAACTAGATTTTTATCATTCATTGACAGATGGGGAAACAAAGACACAGAAAGCTTGAATGCCTTATCGAAGAGCCCAGAGGAGGCCTGTTGCAGAGCTGGAAACCAAACAATTAGAACCCAGATATACCAACATTTGGTGCTGCACATTATTACACTGCATTACATTTCAGGCCTTCCTTTCAAGTCTCAGACCATGATCTCTTAGTAGTTCGAAACTTTTCTACTACTATTACTTCCTCAAAGTCCTTTTCTTGTCTCCTTCCTGTGGACAACAACCTGCCGTGGATGATACTTTTGACTTTCTAGATTCTCATGTTCTGCTGAAGACTTGCAGATAGTTCTTTACTGGACGTCTAAGACACAGCTTTTCTATCTTGCCTTAGCAGATAAATTGTTTGTCTAAAGTTTCATCATATATCAACGGCTGCAACCCTTTCCTTTTGGCCTTGACAAATGCAATCTTACACAATCAATATTCCTCCAGAAAACATTACTGAAGAGATCATTTCTGTAAGGCTGTTTCTCGTTCTTTGTTATCTCTTCACTGGTTCCCTTTCATATTTATTTACAAATATAAGCTGGTGTCTTCATTATTTAAGTCCTTCATAGCCTGCTCCTGCATTATCTGTATCACTGATGAGCCCATATAAAGATGGTAGGATAGAAAAAGAGATTGAGAGAAAAAAGATCAGGTTCTTCCTTTGAAGAGAGCACTCTTTCAGTCTGGGATTAGAAAGGTAGAGTGTTAACAAATAACTGACAGGACAACTGGCATCAGCAAGGAATGAACTAACAGATTAGTAGGAAGATTTCTAACTAAAATATAACAAGCTAACTTTTAGCTAGTAACATTGTCCTCCAAATATAAACAACACTTGATTTTAAAGATTCTATAGGTGAAGCAGATTTCAAGGCCACAAAACATGCTTGTATGCTTGCTGTGTATGTAAGTATTTACTGCAGGGAAGAGTAACAATTTATCATTGAGGAAAGGGAGAACAGCTGTCAAGGAGCGTCTTGCAAACTGTAAATGAACTGTTCTTTTTTTTTTTTGTCTTAAACACTCTTTTTGAGCTATGTTTGTGAGACAAAGTGGTTGAAACCAGCTAAAAAGAGCCAAAACAAGATGACTTATTTTCACACCTGCATTCTTTGCACAAGTGCAGTGAAGAGAGGTCACACATTTGTTACAACAGTTTTGGGAAGGGTGCAGGGTGCCCAGAGCTCCTGAGCCAAATTGTGCATTCCACCTGGGAGCAGCACGTGACAGCTTATGAAACAAAAGACTGCTCCTGGGAGATGCCCAGAGGGAATAAGTGCACGTGATCAGCTGGCACCAAACTGCATAAAAGGGAGACCTACTATTTCAAAAGAACATTCCCAGTACCAGGGATATTGGCATCACCTTTCACCATGGGATCCATCAGGGAGGTGAAATATTTTTCCACTAATTCTGTATTTCCTCCTTTTTTAATATGCCTCTTTTCCCTTTTTCCTGATCCTTCTCTCTTTGCATTTCCATTTCCAGAGAGAAACATCTACACTGTTTATTATTTTATGTGTTTTATATATATGTAAATCTTTGCCTTCACTACAAATCTATAGTTATTTTACTTTAATAGGTGATTGAATATTTGCAAGCTGCCTTAAAATTAATAAATTAGTTCAAATTAACCATTTACTGTTAGTTCACTTTAATTGATCTCCCAGTACTCCACTTGATCAAACCATGTTCCCCCATCACCACCTTGGGTCAGGATGTGAAAATAGGAAGCAATAACTTCTCTGGATCTTTACAACAAATCATGCATGGATAGAGAGAGAAATATTTCTGATGAAAAAAAAAACGCTGCTCTATTGATTCCAGTAGAATTTTGGTAACGAACCTTATTTGAGGCTCTGGATGTTCATTCACAAACATCTATAATTTTTTTTTTTTTTTTCAAAAGGTCATAGAGTCATAAATCATAGAATGGTTTGGGTTGGAAGGCAACTTAAAGATCACCTAGTTCCACCCCCTCCCGTCATAGGAAGGGGCACCTTTCATTAGACCAACTTTGTCAAAGCCCCAACTAACCTGGTCTTGAATACTTCCAGGGATGGAGCATCCACAACTTTTCTGGACAACCTGTTCCAGTGCCTCACCACCATCATAGTGAAGATTTTCTTCCTTATATTTAATCTAAATCTACCTTCTTTCAGTTTAAAGCCATTACACCTTGTCCTACCTTGTAAATAGTGTCTCTCCGAGTTACTCGTAGGACCCTGTTAAATAACGGAAAGATGCTCTAAGGTCTCCCTAAAGCCTTCTCTTCTCCAGACTAAACAAGCTCAACTCTTTCAGCCTGTCTTGATAGAAGAGTCATTCCTTCCCTTTTTATCATCTTTTTGATCTTCCTCTGGACTCACTCCAAGAAGTCCATGTCCTTCCTATACTGATGACTCCAGACCTGGACACAGTACTCCAGATGGGGTCTCACAAGAGCAGAGCAGAGTGGCAGGATAATTTCCCTCAACCTCCTAGACACACATTTTTTGCTGCAGCCCAGAATACTGTTCGTCTTTTGGGATGAAGGTGCAGACTCTTGGCTCATGTCCAGCTTGTCATCCACCACTACCTCCAAGTCCCTCTCAGCAGAGCTGTTCTCAATCCATTCATCCCCTAGCCTGTATTGATACCAGAGATAGCCCCTACCAATGTGCAGGACCTTTCACTTGGCCTTTCAGAACTTCATGAGGTTTGTATAGTTCCACCTGTCAAGATTGTCAAGGTCCCTCTGGGTGGCATCCCTTTCCTCCAGTGTGTTGACCACACCACATAGCTTGGTGTTGGTAAACTTGCTGAACGTGCACGCAATCCTGCTATGTCACTGATGTTAAACAGTGTCAGACCCAATACCAGTCCCTGAGGAACGCCACTCATCATTAGTCTCCACTTGGACATGGAGTTCTTTTTACGACCGTGTGACTCACCTGGTGGATGAGAGGAAGGCTGTGGATGTGGTGTTCCTGGACTTCAGCAAGGCCTTTGACACTGTCTCCCATAGTAGACTCCTGGACAAGCTGGCAGCCCGTGGCTTGGATGGGAATGTTCTGTGCTGGGTTAGGAATTGGTTGGATGGCCGAGCCCAAAGAGTGGTAGTGAATGGTGTCCCATCCAGCTGGCGGCCGGTCACTAGTGGCGACCCCCAGGGTTCGGTGCTGGGCCCGGTCCTGTTTAATATCTTTATTGATGATCTGGATGAGGGGATCGAGTCCTTCATCAGCAAGTTCACAGGTGGTACCAAGCTGGGAGGAAGTGTCGATCTGCGAGAAGGTAGGAGGGCCCTACAGAGGGACCTTGACAGGTTGGAGAGATGGGCTGACTCCAATAGCATGAGGTTTAACAAGTCCAAATGCCGGCTCCTACACTTTGAACACAACAACCCCATGCAGAGCTACAGACTGGGTGCAGAGTGGCTGGAGAGCAGAAAGGCGGAAAGGGACTTGGGAGTGCTGGTGGACAGGAAACTCAATATGAGCCAGCAGTGTGCCCAAGTGGCCAAGAAGGCCAATGGTATCTTGGCCTGCATCAGGAACAGTGTGGCCAGCAGGACTAGAGAGGTCATCATCCCCTTCTACTCGGCACTGGTCAGGCCGCACCTTGAGTACTGTGTCCAGTTCTGGGCCCCTCAGTTTAAGAAGGATGTTGAGATGTTGGAGTGTGTCCAGAGGAGGGCGACAAGGATGGTGAAGGGGCTGGAGCACAAGCCCTATGAGGAGCGACTGAGGGAGCTGGGGTTGTTTAGCCTGGAGAAGAGGAGGCTCAGGGGAGACCTTATTGCTCTCTACAACTGCCTAAAGGGAGGTTGTAGTGAAGCAGGAGTTGGACTCTTCTTTCAGGCGACCAGTGACAGAACGAGAGGACATGGTCTCAAGCTTCGCCAGGGGAGGTTTAGGCTTGACATTAGGAAGAAATTCTTCACTGAGAGGGTAATTGTTCATTGGAATGCGCTGCCTAGGGAGGTAGTTGAGTCACCATCCCTGGAGGTGTTCAAAGAGAATTTGGATGAGGCACTTAGTGCCATGGTGTAGTTGACAAGTAGGAGTAGGTGTAGGTGTTGGGTCATAGGTTGGACTCGATGATCTCAAAGGCCTTTTCCAACCTGTGAGTCATTGATCACAACTCTTTGAGCGTGACCATCCAGCCAATTCCTTATTCACCAAGTCGTGTATCCATTAAACCCATGTCCCTCCAATTTTGAGACAAGAGGGGTTTATGGGGCATTGTCATACGTGCAAGTCCAGGTAACTGACATCAGTTATTCTTCCCTTATCCATTGGGGCTTTAACATTGTTGGAATCCACAAAGTTTGTCAGGCATGATTTTCCCTTTGTGAAGTCCTGTTGGCTGTCACCAATCACCTCCTTATTTTCCATGTGTATTAGCAGAATTTCCAGGAGGATCTGCTCCATGATCTTCCGACACACAGACATGAGACTGACTGGCCTGTAGCTCCCCAGATCCCTGTTATTCCATGTTTCCTCTTTTCCAGCCAGTGGCACCTTCACCAGACTACCACATCTTCTCAAATATGATGGATAGTGGATTAGTAACATCATTCACCAGTTCTCTCAGAGGCACCTCATCAGATCTCATGGACTTGTGCAACTTCAGGTTCCTTAGATGGTCTCAAACCTCATCTTCTTCAACAGCAGGCAGTTCTTCATTCTCTCAGTCCCTGCTTTTGACTTCTGCACCTTGGGCAGCGTGGCTAGAGCACATTCCTGTGTAGAATGAGGCAAAATATTCACTGAGTATCTTAGCCTTCTCCATATCTCCTGGATGGCTAGGTCTCCCATTCCCTTCCAGAAAGGACCCACAATTTCCCTAGTCTTCTTTTTATCCCTGACATACCTACAGAAGCTTTTCTTGTTGCCCTGACATCCTTGGTCAGATTTAATTCTATTAGGGCTTTAGCTTTCCTAACTTGATCCCTGGCTGCTCGAGCAATTTCTCTGTATTCATCCTAGGCTACCTGTCCTTTTTTTCACCCTCTCTAGGTTTCTTTTTAGTGTTTGAGTTGATCCCAGAGCTCCTTGTTCATCCAGGAATAAGTTTCTTGAATATCAACCAGCTTTCTCAAACCCCTCTTTCCTCCAGGGCTTTAGCACATGGTACTCTATCAAGAAGATCCCTGAAGAGGCTAACTTCTGTTTTCCTGAAATTCATGACAGTGAGCTTACTATACAGCTTCCTTGCTGCTTTAAGGATCTTGAAGTCCACCTTTTCATGGTTACTGCAGTCAAGGCTTCCCTTGAGCTTTACATTTCCCATCAGACCCTCCTTGGTGAGATTAAGTTCCAGAACAGCTCCTCTCCTCGTTGGGTCCCCTGTGACTTGGTGAAGGAAGTTATCATTGACACATACCAGGAACCTCCTGAATTGTTTATGCCCTGCTGTGTTGTTGCTCCAACAGATATCAGGGTGGCTGAAGTCCCCTATGAGGACTAGTGCTTGTGAACGTGAGGTTGCTCCTATCTGTCAATAGACAGCCTCTTCTGTTCGCTCTACCTGGTCTGGGGGCCTGTAGCAGACCTCCACTATAATATCACCTGACCCTGCTCTCCTTTTAGTATTTACTCCTAAACTCTCAGTTACCTTCTTAGTCATCTCCAGGTGAAGCTTCGTGCACTCCAGATGGTCATTGACATAGAGGGTGACACCTCTTTCTCGTCTCCCTTGCCAGTCCTTCCAATATTCCAATCATAGGAGTCATCTCACCTTGTCTCTGTGATGATGACAAAATCATAGCCCTGTAGGCGTGTGCACACCTCTGACTCCTGTTGTTTATTCCCCGCACTACATGTATTTGCATAGAGGCTTTTAAATTAGGCCTCTGATAAAGCTGACTTGAGTGGCCAGAATTCCCTTGTGCTGCTTTTCAAGGTGCTCTCCTGCTGCCTGGTGTTCCTCCAGGCTCTGCACATCTACTCCTAGCACTGGTGTCAAACTAGTAGGACCAGGATGGACTGATGTTCACCTCCCCTATTAATTTTACTTTAAAGCCCTCTTCACCAGCTTGGTAAGCCTATAACTGAAGGAGCTTTTTGTCTTCGTTGACAGAAGGACCACACCAGTCCCACGTAGATTAGATTTCTCAAAGTGACTAAGTGGTCTAAGTAGTCAAACCCCTGGACACACCACCAATCCTGTAGCCATTTGTTGATTCACCAGAAATTACTGGCCCTTCCAAACCCCTTCCCTTTGATTAGGAGAAAAACTACCTTCATTCCAGAGTTCTTTACCACTTCTCCGAGAGCTCTGTGATCCTTCTTGGTAGTCCTCAGACTGTTACTGGCTATATCAGTGGTGCCCAGATCAAACGGCAGCAGCAGATAATAATCAGTGGACTGTATGTGGTTTGGTAGTCTTCCTTCCCTTCTTCGTGCTAGCAAGATTAACCACTTTCAATATACTTGCCAATTTTGGATGTTGTGATCCTGGTGGTGGTGTGACAAAACCTGACATTTCAGTTTCATTAAGAACGGGGAATGGGTGCAGTGATGAAAATGGATCCACATCAAAGATGACAACCAGCAGCAGAGGCATTTTTACATCCTAGATTCTAGTAAAGAAAAAAAAAAAGACACAAAATTATAGCAGAATGTCGCAGAATGTTAATGAGCCATCACTGTACTCAAGGTGAGAAGGAATATTAAGCAAAAAGATGTACTTTTAAAATTTAGGAAATATTTTTTTAAAAGCTGCATTCAGTCAACAATTTTCCATAGACGATAATACACAGGTAAGATGCTTCTTCCTAAACATAATGGAAAATGGCATAAAAAAAGATACAATCTTCCATCACGATCAACCTGACGATGAATGATTTGCAATCAAGAATCAGTTGTGCAATATCTCTATCATCAGCTTGTTCCAGTAGTACCTCTAGTGAACAGCAGCCTGCTTGTACTCCTAAAATGTAGTTGAGGGAGAATATCATGGAGCAGTGATGCTGAAGGCTGTTGAGTTAGCAGGTTTCCCCATAGGGCAACGTTCACAGGTAGTTGTTGTTGTGAAGTTATTGCAGTATTTTTTTCTCTGTATTCTTAAAACAGTATTTATACCAGGAACTCTGGATTAATTAGGTATTCCCATCAGACTTATAATGCTAGATAACGGATGGTATATTACACAGAGCTCTTATTTTTCATCCTGTCCTCTTGAATTGGTCTTTTAAAGTGTAGTTGTTCGATAGTTGTGTTTACATTATGTGAAATACAAAAGTCATTTGAAAAGTCATTGTAATGGCAAGGAATCTCTTCTTTCCTTACCTCTCACTTTCTCTACAAAGGCCAAACATGATAGGGATGGTAATCCGTAACCCACTTAGGAACTGTGTCTTTCTCAGGTGGGAGGATTTGGTCAGGGGAATGAGTCTTTTTATTTTTAATCCTCTTGTAGAACAGAAGCCTTGTAGGTGTGAAAGTAGAACTGGCCAGCAAAGGAAGCAAACCATTAGTATTGGAGTACATTTGCAGCAGAGGCATCTGTGAGGAGTAGAGATAAAACAGGGAGAATTGAGCCACGAATAGAAAAAACAGACAAGAAGTTTGGGGTTGTAGGAAAGGAAGAAAGGTGTGCAAGGTTATCAGTCTGGAAGAAGTTAAGGCTGGAGCACAGAATGAGGATTGTAGAGTTAGAATATTTGAATTGATGGGACGCCAGTGACACCAGAGCAGTTAGGAGGGGTCTGAACAGGTTAGAAAGAGGTTATGAATGAGGAAGTGGTCACCTCTGAGGAGAAGGAGGAGACAATGCTAAAGGTGGAAGCCCAGGGACAACAGAGCAGATTCAGAAGAATGGAGGGCACTTGGCTAACAGGAGCTGGTATGAAGGAGATATAAGGTGTTTCAAATCTGGAAGAACTGGGATATTAGATTTGCCCTTCAAAATAGTGTGCTTAGAAAAACACAGAAGCATACATAAAATTCTTTCAAGAATAGCATGATATAAGCAGTCTTGATATAAAAGGGTAAATATAATACCAATGCCAGCAAACAGTTGGTAACAGGTACAATGCTTAATGGAAGGCAATGTAATACGAGGGAAGAGTAATGGATCTATGGATTAATATCTTAATACTGGTATTTTACCATCTCCTCAGACAGCAGAATCTAATTGAACTTAAATAAGAAGGAGTTGCAATAATCAAAGTCCTAAAAGCATGTGACATCAGGCAGTATTAAAACTTGAATATCCTACCACTGTTTCTTATTTGGCAATTTAAGGGGTGAACAGTGTTGACAGAGGCTTTTTATCACAAAACTAGGTCTATTAAGATCCTCAGCATTCTTGGTTATATTAGATCAGATTGCTGCCAAAAAGACAGCTTTAAAGCTGGCACAGGTTTTAATAAATTCAAGCCAATTTTAAACATTTTTGTATTAAGAGGCATTAATTATTAATTATTAATTATTGTATGACATCTACATTTGCACTTTCGCTGAACCATTGAGCTAAACACTATGAACATTTAACAGAAATAATTCACATTTTTAAAGCCTTAGTATTTGATGCCAAAAATCATGAAAATATCAGAGATTATAACTCTGGAACCTAGTACTTTATGCAGATTAATACTTATTTTGAGCACGAAGAACTTACTTTGTTTTTAAAGACCCTGCCACTAGTAGAATAAAAAAATCCCAAGTAAGAAAAAAAGAAAAACATGTGTCAGTTATCTATCTAAGACATGGTGAAAAGACATTGTGATGTGAAGTCTCAAAAGCTAATGACGTGTAATAGAAAACAACGCTAGTAGCAATCTATTACAGAATCTTTGGTGGATATCTGTTATGTGAAAGGTGACTAATGGGACTGAAGTCAAAGAGACATTTCCTGTCCTCCTGTGCTCATTGTAAGATGACTGCCACGGACTTACCTCTGGAGCTGTTTCAACTTGACCTTCGTGTAAAAATAGCGTATTTTAATGATGTCAGACCAAGCTTTCCAGATCCTTTTAAGAACAGCATTTCTCTTTTCATGAAGTGACTCTTTCTGAAGAACATCATCAAGTGGACTCAGTTGTGAGAAATTGTGTTCATTAATAGGTTCCACCTTGACTTCTATAGAATATGAATCACTGACCTGTTCACAGGCAGGAAATTTTCTTTAAGTCAGGCGGACAATTATTTTGCTTCATCAAACAAAAAGGCTCTACCTGGCACTGAAGAAACTAGAATAATGAAACCTGCCTTCCCAGTAGTTTGTGAGGAGATCTGAAATTGCTAAAATTAAATACACGAAGACAGACCTATATAATTTGTTGGCAGAAGCTAAAGAAAATTGAAGTATAATTTATGTTGCCTCAAGATTGGAAATGGAAAGACTTTTTTAGGTAAAATAAAGTCAGAGTTCTTTTCTACAGAAGTTGAGATAATAAAAGATAAATGTCTTAAAGAATGTGATTAGGCATAAACCATTATCTGGTTGGCCTAGGAAATATTTTTAAAAGTCTTAATGAAAGAGATATGAGGAAATATTTTGTTGTTGTAACACCACGTGAAATGTACGAAGTCCTATACAAAAATCTGAGTCTGTATCTATAGCTGTTTCTACTTAACAATTAAGAAAATCAACTATGATCACCTTCAAAAAAGTTCCCTTCTGAGTTGACACACAGCTGTATACAAAGCTGCCAATGTTCAAAGCAATTTTGCAGATCATTTTCTAAAAGGCTGTTGAGAATCTCCATCATTTTTGATTTCACAATTTCTACCGACAAAAAAACAGGTTCCTTTGAGCACTGACTTGATCTTTGGGACATCTTCATCGTAAGCCCCAGTCAATAACCAAAAATTTTCCATTGCAAATTTCTTCAGTTTCACAAAAATCTTAATATTAACTCACTGTCCTCTCTTACACATTGATTTTTTCCCACCAAAGGTAAGAAAACATCTGTATTTGAATCTATGTCTGCTGAATGAAGTAATGTAGTTGAGCCTTGTCTCACTATGACACGTTAGAAGATGTTCTATAATCATCTTTTTGTCTTTTCCTTCCCACTTCTGGTTCCTGAGCTATAGGGTCAGTCTTGGTTTTTTTGTGTCAGACCTCCTATATGGGACAGTAACGTAAGTCTCACATTTCCCTATCAGCTACCACATTATCTCTGGAGAACAATGTGGGTAAAAAAGTGATAGGAGAAACTGACACCTTCAAAACCAAGGAAGTATTTGTTACATATTTTTGAATGTTTTAATTAGAGTTAATTGAAAGACAAAAAGCCTTTCAAGACTTTAAAATCTATTTTAATTTTATATCGGAACAAATATATATTTAAACAGAATTAGGATAAAGATCTATCTTTGAACACGGAGTGACAGGTGTTTTTCACTTTCTTGGTAGCCAGGTGATTACCCACTACAAAAGAAATCTCAGTCAGTCACCAGACCTTTAATACATTCTCATCTATTTCTTGGAACAGTAATTAAAAATCATGAACCCCTGCTAGTTGCTGCAAATATTCTCTGCTTTAGGTATACATATTAATTGATATGATCCATGTTAATTTATGCAATTAACAGCTATAAATTATTTTTGCAGTTCATAGTTCTTCCTCCACTTTTTTTTTAGCCTAAAATGGAATATGTCATTTTATTAGTTTGTATTTCAGGAGTTAAGAGATTTGGCTAACAGGAAGTAACTGAAAATAAAGATTTCTAAAGGAAAGAGATTAAACATGGATTTTTCCTTATTTATTTTTGACTACGCTCCTTACTAGTCACCCTATACTAGTGTAAAGTTACACAGTGCACAGTCTCTTAGACAATAAAATTACTAAGACTAAAATTATACTAAGACTGAATGAAGTTTGGGATCAGAGACAGTCTGCATTAGTTGATTCTGCACCAAAGCAGAAATGAACAATGACCTACATGTGACATACATAAAATATATTTGTCTCTTTCCTGAGAAAATGTATTTAAGTATAGTTAATTGAGACTTGATGTGTAATTAATTTCAAGTGACACTATGCAGGATGCAGTCATCTCCTGGCTCCTGCCTGTACATCAAGATTCGTTGTATTTAAAGGAGTGAAAGAAAGAAAACTACAAAAAGGAAAATATTATTTAACATACAAGAGATAATCAGAATGAAAAAGGTTAATCAATAAAGCAGTTTTTCAGGACTGATCTAAATTGTTGAAGATCCTGGGATATCCTTTGCTTTAACGGCAGTTGAGTGGAAGCTATATCTCATAAGAGATGCTCATAGCTTATGGGAAGGGATCGAAGTATGTAAAAAGAATTTGTCAGAATTTTTCAAAGAATAAAACATCTGATTTTTTGACGTGGTACTATTTATATGTGAAAAATAGGAAATTTAAGCTATTTTTTCAAGTTTCTTCAGAACTTTCAGTAGGTTTAACTTCTATAAAAAATGTACCCCCTCTCAATAAAATCATTGTCAAGTTGCTGCCTCTATTGATTCCCTGTTTGGGCTTGCAATACTGAAAAACTTCTAGATACTCAGGAAATGTCTAATTAAAGTTCATCAAATCCATGGAGATCTACCGTTTGATTTCATTATGTAGAGACTTTTCACTGCACATGCAAACAGTATTAAAATTCAGACTTTCGTTTCTGTTTATTAGAAATACTATTAAATATGTAGTAAAACATCTCAGAGTTCTGTATTCACAATTGAGAGGAGAAACTTCCCGTTTTCACTGTCCTTTTATCCACATTTGCACAAATATAATGGCTTTACAGTACAACAGTCTGAACTTAACTCTTAGATATTAAAAAATAAAGTTAAGCTGTAATAGTAAGTCCTCCTTCTGCAATGTCTCTTCTCTCATAGTATGTTGTTCCTGTGGGAAAAAACACAGTGTGCATTGTAAATAAATTTCCCTGAAATCTGAGGATGGACAGAGTTGGATGAAAGGAACTGTCTTTCTGAACAAAGATTACGCAGTGCATGGGAAATGAAAAACAGTTCTTCAGTGAGTCCCTGGAATCCCCACAGATTTAAGTTTAGATCCTTTTCTCTCTTTCACCCAGGAGACCTGAAGATTTACTAATTAAAACTGAATTTTCAGATTACTGTTTGACTTCAAAATATATTTTTTGTAAATTAAGTGGATCAAAGAATACAATTTACTTATTTCTGTTGAAACTTCATGGATGGAAGAAAGGGTCTTTCTCTACTCTCATCAGATAAGTAGCCTCCCAACACTTAAAGAAACTATACTATATGGAACTGTAGAAACATTCTCATTTTCTTAGATTTTCTCTGGTGAGGATCTCCCTCGTTCTTTCTTTTTGGCATTCCTCCAGATGCTTCCATTATCCTTTTGAACCTCCAGGTATGGAGAACAGACTGTCAAGGATCTATGTGAACATAAACCAGCAGAAACTGTTTTAACAACTTCCTCCCTTTTCTCCTACCCTCACAAAAATTTAGGTTAAAATAAAGCAACTTAACAATATTTCTCTACTACGGAGTTTGGGATCTGATTCCTTCCTAGTTTTATATCAGACTTACAAGTCTCGCAGTGAAGAAGGTAAATAGAGCAGGTGAGGCAACCAGATGCAGTGGCTACACCAATCTATTCGGGCAAAGACATAAGCCAAACCCGTGTGGCAGCAAAGACAGTCAGCATTTTCCAACTTGCTACCCTAGTGATTAAGTAAACAACATACTGGAAGTTGGTCCTGTGACTGGCAGTTGAGAAAACAAGCTTCCCAGCTGCATGACACACTGCTAAGGAACTCTGATATACCATGGTGCAGAGAGACTTCAGCCCTCTGGATGTCTTTGAATGCCGTTTCAGATGAAAAAGAGACTTTGGGGTTTTTTTGGTTTTGATTTTCAGTTTTGGTTTTGTTTGATTTATTCTTTTTTAAATAAATGAGTGGTTCTATTAAGCAAATTTGGCACAACTTGAAATGGAGAGTATTAAAAAGATAGCTTCCCTAAAGGAAAATACTGTTTGCATGCAGAAACGGCAGGTATCTCTAATAATCTGTTCTCTGTATATATGGATAACACATAAGGCTATCTTTATATCATTGCAAGGGAACTAGAGAAAGCTGATTCATGTCATGTGCGTCTAAAAGCATTTTAAAACCAATAAAACAGTAGCAAAGAGAACTTCAGTTTGAAAACAACTAGGGAGAAAGCTTATGCAGGTATAAAGTTGATATGTTTGAGATTGATTCTATTTCCTCATATGTGTACCTGAGTTGTGCTTTTGTTTACCCTGTTAACTGCCCTTGAAGAGTTCACAATGAGTGCTGAGACTTTTAACTTTCCTGGTTACCTACAGCTTCTCTCTTCTCTGACAGGACAAACATAATTGCTGCACTTGATACTGGAACCTACTGGGTACCCCACCCCTCACTGACAAGATTCAAGATATAGAGGATAAGAGAAAATTAAGAATTTCTTGGGTTTCTCCTCTGAAAGAAGACATTTACAGAGAAATAAATGAAGGGAAACATGCAGACATGATGCTAGGCAGAAATGGGGGGGATAGTTAAGTCTACGTTGAACAACTCTGCTGCCTGTGGCTTACATCTCTGTGGCTTGCATCGCTTCATTTCAAGAAAGTTGTTTGTTTGTGTGCTTGTTCTTTTTACTGAATTAAGCTGTATCCCACATTATGAGGGCGAAAAAATGTGAAAGGGGAAGAACAGAAAAGGGAAACTGAACTTCCAGTCAGCTGAAGTAAATGACAAGTTTCTCTTTGGGTGGCTACTCACAGTAATATTTGGTCACAAGAAAAGGAATAAGTGCTTGGAAGAATAAATTTTTGCCTTTATAATAAGTTACGTCAATAACAAAGCTGAGAGGCATGTCTTCGCATTGAACCAATGATCTGAAATCTCTATAACTTGATAAATAATGGGGAAACAGTTCTACTATTAATGATTTTTCAGAATCCTCGTCATTCTAGTTAGTTTGGTTCTATGCCCATGACAATAAAAAAATCAATGCAGTCACTTCACAGAAAGTTGGACTTTAGTTCCTGTGACATAAAAGTGCTGAGCCAGTACAGTCAGAGAAGCCCGTGCCTTGACAATACTCAGGTAACACAGATTTCCCAGCCAATAAACTTACCAAGCTCTTATCTATGCTATCATTTCAGTACATTGATCACAGCCAATTACTGATCTTAATACAGCTTTTGCACTAATAGAAGCCAATCTGCTGAACCACAGATTGTGGAAAATTCATGATATCCCCTCATCCAGGAAATCAGAGAAATTAACTGGTTGTACCTCTTGATAGATTTTTATTTAATACCAACCAGTAATATCCAATGGAAATTAAAATAAGTTGTAGTCCAGACAGTATTTATTTTCTAAGAAGCAGAATAAGTTTCTCACCTTTTCTTTTTCTTGTCTTATTGTTAAGCCTTTCTCTGTCTCCATCTATTCTCATCCTTCTGTTGTTGGAGAATTAAGAACATAGCTAACAGTGGGAACAGCCTTGGAAGAAGTAAAAGGAGAAACATACGCACTTGATGAGGATGAGCTGCTAAAATTACAAACTTGGCCCAATTTGCCTGTTTCTGCCATCTGCTAGAAAACAGAACAACTCTGTCTATACTCCTCTCTTGCTTCTCTCCAGAGCAGAATGGGCGTATACATTCTGTACAGGGCTCACTGGGCAAAAAGAAGATATCTACAAATATTTAGCAGCTTAGACTGAGATGACATAGGTGCAGATCATAACTTTTGAATGAAAGAGGACAGAATTCAAATACCAATAATGATGGGAGTATTAACTTCAACAGTTACAGGCTTGTCACTGACCATACAAAACCAGCACAGAGCTTGATCTCAGCCTGATCAATGACAGGTATGGATAAACTCTTCAAATAATTGTTTCTGAACATAAAACATATCTAGCATGGTCAACATTTTCAAATACTAGAAGTTAAAACAAAAACAGGTAACTAATCCATTCACTCTATCACCTTGAGGCTCAGGAGAGCATTTTTTTTTTCCTTGAAATGAGGTATCACTAATTTTAAACTGTTCAAGAGACAAAGCGAAATGAAGTTGTTTAGCTCCTTTCAAGAAAGGGACACCCTGTTATCACCCAAAAGTGATACAAAGACTTTATTGTGTAAGATGCACAGCAAGGTTTCATTAAATACTGCTTCATTTCATATATTATGAGAAGTTACAGAGAGTTAAGGACAAATATTGTCTTATTTCTGCATAGTTCCGTTATGCCTTGCAGTGCCTATCATTTCATATTTAGATAGTTTTTCTGAACATCAGAAAGTCTGAAAGAAATTTGAAAATCCAAAAATCTGTCCTCTTGTTCTTTAGAACATTAGAAATAAAATCTCAGTTGTGCATTCATTTTTTAATTTTTTTTATCTGTTTTGTTAAGTCCATGCTCAATGCAAAAGGTTTATTTTTAGATGTATAGGTTATATATCGTGATGTGCTGTCAGTTTAATTTTTTTCTACCAACTTGCTACATAGATTGGTGTCCTAAAGAAAGATCACATTGCCCTAGTGGCCAGGAGTCTGCTTTGGTCCTTTCTACCTATATTTTCTTCCAAGAGGACCTTTAACTTAGATTAAAATTTCATAGAAAAGATCTTAGAAGTTAAGGATCAAACCTTAGGAACTAAATCAAAGTTTTAGGAAACCAGGAGAAGTCATGTCTAAGCTGAGGGGATACTTGAAGGTATATAAAAAACCAAGGATCGGGTTTACAAATATCTTTCCCATATTCATCCAGTGCTTTTGAAATGGTTTTTGGAGTGAATATGCTAAATCATGGGTAGAAATGCACAAACTTTGAAAAATTAGGAGCAAAAAATAAGCAGCAAAATATGGGAAAATAGATCTGGATATCTAAATCTAATCTGGAAATATCTAAAATTAATCTGAAGCTTCAGGATTTGTTACTTTAATACTTGTAAATCAATGGATTGCTTAGCAGTTGCCTAGTTACCCTACCATATTACAATCTAGGGACTATTATGTCATATTTCAGCTTTAAAGGTTTCAATATATCTAATAGGATAGCCCAGTAATACATCAGTGTGAATAAGTTATGAACTATGAAATTCTGCCAGTACATGGCGGTACATTTTTGTGCAAAAAAGGTTTCATATTCTTTACTATGCATGCAATTGTTTTAAAGTGATTAAATCCTTTCAAATATATTATGTATGTCCTTTCGGAAATTATTCCACTAGTATCTCCTAGCTTTTGGAGCCATTTAAGAATGTGTGTTTTAATTCTGTTTGCGGTGAACGCACCCTCTAACTCTTATTGCTATTAATGCTCATAGTTCTGTTATTCCATTTAAAAAGCCTGAAAAGACTTCGAAAAAGCTGACAATTATTGAATTAAAAGTTGAAAACACTGGGGGTGAGAGTGACGGCAATCAGAGCAAAGATTTCACATTTACCATGAATTTACCACAGAATTTACAGTTTAAAAATGTTCTACCATATACTGGGAGAAATTATTTTGTGCTTGTGGTTTTCCCTGCAGTTTATTGAAGGTGAAAGCAGTAGTTAGTGAAATACATGAATATGTTGTAGCAGTGATTGAGAAAATAAATTTCATCATAGAGTCTATACACTAGGAAAAATATAAAAAAGTACTTAAAAATGGTTCATTGATTTATTTCCTTTTTAGACATGGATGTAAAAGAAATATAGGATATCACTATTATAATGCTCCGCAAAACTTTATCAGTCAAATACTTTCCCATTTAATTTACAAACGCCAAGGAAAGCAAGAAATGGTTCTATCTAATTTTAATTTCCTGTCAAATTAAATAGAAGGTATATTAAATGTTTCAACTTCAAACTTCATATTTTTATTCGGTTTTGATGAAGATGTAGCACCGTCAAACTTTAAATTCCCTTATGTACACACAAAAAGAGAAATACCCATATAACATAAAAAGGTGAATCAATCTATAATTTCAGTTCAATAAGATCAAGTTTATGATAACGACACACTTTCTTGAAAATAAAATCTGATAAGCAAGTTCCATTATAGAGCTCCAGGAGCTTATGCTTTTGTCTTCATGGACTACTGCAGACAGATGTGCATTTATTTTGCTGCACTCCAAGCAAGCTAGATGTAAGCTGCATGCTATAGATTTATACTGCAAGATTCAAAGACTCTTCTCCAGTGACTCTCAATGTAATATGACTTATTCTTTACCTTGGCACATCTAGAAATACACATTTACTTGTATGAAATAAGCCTATAATTGTCATATCCATCGCAAAATTTGTTTAATGTATTAGGAGAAAAGATGCATAATATTTTAGACATCCAGTTGAACCTCACACTGATGCCTACAAATCAGAAATACAAACACACTGAGTTTAGTGCCTGGAAGAATGGCACAAAAGAAAAACCTTATAAGCTGACAGGCTGAACAGAGAGACGTAATCCACAGGCAGGTGGGGAGAGCAGGGCAATCTAAAGGTGGAGGGAAGACAGGGAAAACATTTTTCCAGCACTTTTAACTCTATGTCTAATCTGAATATAGTTTAGAATTACTACTTTCTGTGATTTTTAAATAACTATTATACATTACACTAAATGCATGCTAAAATGTTTATCTGCTTGAGACTCTGGAATGATTCACAATGCAGGAAAAGGAAGACTCCAGAGAGCCAGATCCAGTCCATAGCTTACACTGATAGCAATCATCACTTGAGCAGGAAAAAGAAGTATCAGTAAGAACACAAAGAAAAGCTTCGCTTGAGAACCCACTTCAGTTTTCAGGAGTTAACTGTCTTTTGATCAAAAAGTCATCTGCAATGCAATCCACTGTTTACACAGAAAAAAAAAAGTATTAAAAAGGTATCAGAGAATGAAAGGTGTCTAAGTACACAGAAACATCTGTGCTAAGAAGCCACTTGAAAAATAACCATGCAATAATGTTAGAAAGAAACATCTGCCTGGTTTCCAGCAGAGTCTTAGTAATATGAAAGGAAGTAGTGCTAGAAAATAGATATAAGGATATCATATTTTGCCATGACTTCTACTAACTTATATTTTGCTAGACTTCTACTAACTTTTCCTATTTAAAAAAAAAAAAGCAAAAATACAAAATAAGCAATTTACAACTAAATATTTTGAGAGAACCTGAGACCAGTAATTAACTTCTCTACTAACATAGCTGTAACCATTAGAATAGTACTATACTGTAACAAGAGGAAATAAGCATATTGTACAAAATACATTTTAAATATTTTTAGATAATGTAATATTTTATTAAAAGGTAGTCCTTCACTAGTTATGAAATAATGAAAATGAGTTGTGTTTTCTTCCTTTTAATAGTGAAAATCATTTAATCAATAGTAAACGCTCAGTATGTTCAATAATTATTTTAAAACTACATTCACTTCTCAGAGTATTTTTAAATGTCAGGCCTATTATAAACAAAAATACTCATTAATATAGAAATAAATAATACAGATACAGCAACACTTGCTTATTTTGTGATTCACATTTAATTAATATCTTGCTAACAGATTAGTATGTTTAGAAAATAGTACCATGAATGGCTACTGCAAAAACAGGATTAATTATAATTGATTTGGAGTAGCTTAGAATATTAAAATACACTAAAAAGGCACCAGACGAGTTGTGATGCGGGAATCTGGACTTCATAGGCATGGTGCGTACAGAAATAGTTCAGTGGCGAACTTCGCAGTCTTAGGTTTACAGTTGGACTTGATGATCTTAGGGATCTTTTCCAACCTAAGAAATTCTATGGTTCTATGGTTCTATATGAACTTAACTTCAGAAAATACTATTCCACCGTCAAACACATAGCATCTCTGCCTATGCTAAGTCTCTTTTGGACACCCTTGTTTCAGTCTATTTTGAAGAGATGTAAAACTACTCTCACAGAGCAAATGTGGTGAAGCTATTCAAAATGCAACACATCTAATTGAAAGTTATACCATACTTGAGAAAGTCTAGTCTAGTCTCACCTAGTTTTCAAGCCAGGTCTGTGGAAAACCAAGCTCGGGAGAGTTAGGCTTCCCATTAATACTGGTGAGAAGGTAAGAGTCACTCTCACCACATCACATTTCTGTAAAGTCCTCAGCACAGCACTTGGGAAGGTAAGAGAAATAGCTATTGCTATTGAGAGAAGCTGCAGATGTGCAGAAGAACATATTAATCCTATTCAACCCTTCCTCAGATTCCTCCTGAAGTCTAACAGTTACGGGAAACTGCCCTTCTAGCACAAGAAAACCCCATCTGTGGGGTATAAATAAATTCCTAGGTCCTGTTTAGTTTGTATATAAACTGAGAAGATACTGTATAGCACCAGAAAGTGCAGGTGGTTTCTGAAGAAACCACTTCAGTAAAATGGCTTAATGGACAAAGAACAACTTCTTGAAGGTGAGCTGCTATAAAATGGAGACTATGTTGTTGGAGATCACCCTTAATGTGAGATGAGACTGACAGGAACAGGGCCTGTACCATCTTAAAGACTATAAACAGGATCTGTCTACTGTGGGAACTCATCTCCTGGGAGATATTGTTTATTACAGAGCACTGATGAAACAGCCAAAACAAATATGTGTGCATGCATGGATGGTTGAGAACTGTTTTGTAAAGGCATTACCAGGAAAAGCACTGAAACGTCTGGGAGGAAAATACATTCATACTTCCCATAAGAAAACATTCTATGCACCACCAACATCTTCATTTCTGTTTATTGTCATATAAACTTCAAATAATTTTGGACCTTAAAAGCAGTTGCCTGAAAAATGAACCTCTTCTTATCTTGAATCTTTAAAGCCATACTATTTTACCACTAAAAAACTTTTGTGATTTTCTAAATGACTTAGATATCTTACTTTGTGCATGAGCAACATTTTATGCTAATAAAAGTATTAAAATTATTTATCTTTTCTTTCACTCTCCTGCAGGAATTCCAAGTTCTCCAACACTCAGTTTTAAACCCTGAATTTCATGTAGCAACAAATTCACAGCTCAATACAAGGTCACTGAGTCTAATCATCCCTAACGAATAATGAACATTTGTTCTTCTCTTTTGGTTTTGATAGGTCAGGGCTAATTAATCACTGTAACTCAAGCTCATAACTATTTCACAAGTATGTTAGGGGCAACAACAAAAGGATGAAGTATTCATTATTTTGGGATCTTTGGGGATTTTCTTTACTCTTGCTAAAAATCAATTGAGCAGCTTGATCGGTTTTTCAAGTCTGCCAATATCATTACTACTCTTAATGCAAATAAAACCCCCTCTTGCTTCTTTGTTATCTAGCAAAATGCATAAAGGATAAATGCATTTGTCTTGGGTTTCTATCAGTACCACACTCAGTAAACTTTGTTTACATTTGTGCTGCTCTGTGGGTTATTTTGGGTCACCCCACTTGACAGCTCTGGTAGATGTAGCTGTGCCAGCACAGCCTGAGACTGGCTCAAACTATAAGTGTGCATGCCTGGCTCCAGCTAAATAATAAACCCTGGCTGGTTGGCATTGGGAAGGGAATAAGAAGAGTGTATTGGAGGGCAGAGTGGAATCACAGATAATTTCCAGGGCAGATGAAAAACCTGAGCAAATTATTCATATGGCACACTTGGGAAGGGTGATAAAGAAAAACCCAAACCACTGACCAGAGTGCACATAAACAAGAAGACTGACTGTTGCCACAGTTAAGGATGCCCATTAAATTAAATAAGAAAGTTTTTAATTAAAAGCTCTATCTAAGACAGCCACAGTAAAGTGGGTAAAGAAGAAAGAAGGTGTTCTGTGAGACAGGGGTAATTCCCTGCAGGTGACCATAGCCATGCAACTTCAAAGAACTGTGGTAACAATGGGCACTGCTGTTTACAGTATTTTGAGGTAATGCTTACAGCCTTCCCCTTCCCCTGTCAAACATTGCACGGACTGCATCTTTTAAGCAAAGTTAAGCAAATATTATAGAAAGCAGTCAGACTTACTGCTGTGGTGTAATACAAACACCTCAAGAAATTGCCTTCACTCCTCCGGGGTACCAGCTCCTTGAATGAATGAATGAATGAATGAATGAGCGAATACAGGAATACGCATCATTTGGAGTGGAGCAATACAGTAAAACACCTTAAATCACTTTCCAGGGAAGCTTAAAATCACCAGTTCTCTCACCAAGTGAAGCAGACCAAGTGTTGTTAGTAAAAGCAAAACCACCCAGAGTAACCAAATGCAAGAAGTGTTAGAGTCTTACGTATCTCAAATGTGGCCACAAGAATCTTTGTGATTACGTCTGCAATGTTACGTTGCAAATGTCTTGAGTTTTCAAAACTTCATTCTGTTTAGAGTCCTGTACTCCAACTGGCATCCAACATGTTAATAGCAGAGTTTTGCTTTTACTTAAATCTTCATGCTTTTAACAAATTAATCCTCTTAACATCCCTGTTGTGTAGATAGGCAAAATCCTTTCTTGTCTGTAAAACTGAGATAAGAAGTTCTTTGCTTAAGGATACACAGTTAGGACTGGGCAAAACAGGGTTAAAATTCAGCAACAGTGGCTCTCATTTCTTCTCTAACAACTAGACTACACCATTTATATTGTGCCAACTATTAATATGACTTATAAACACAAGACAGAAAAAAAGTAAGACAGATAAACCTTTTTTTCATTAACGTTCTCACTAATACCATATATGAAACACCTAACAAAGCATGTATCTTCCTGTCTATTCTTTGCATTATAGGCAGAATTATTTAGAGGCAAACCCCGAATTTTCTGAACAAAATCAAGCACATTTTTTAATGATGCAAAGACACACAGTAGAAATGTAAAAAAAGTATGGCAAAACAGGTCATGAAACTAGTTATGAATGGTTTTATTCACAAATTGTCTTTATATGACTTGCAATCATTGTAAATATGTTCATTATAACCATCTTTAAAATATACTATCAAAATACTGTTTTTTCTAACAAGTAAATATTGCTTACCTATGCTTACCTAATGTACATACAATCTCTCAGTTATGGCTTGAGATAGGAAGACATTATCTTTTATCTTTTGGTATATGATTATTTTTTTAAAAACAATTTCATTTTTTAGCATTCGGAAATATCTTAAAATGTCATATGAGTCAAGTGTTAGTCTCTTGATCATTGTGGTAAAATTAGATATGTGAGTTAGGTTTACAAGGTTTCTAAGTCTTGAAGTAGTGATGACAGGACAGAATTTATTATTCCTGTCTCAGCCTGTCAAATCTATAATAAAGGAAATGCGAGAAGACATACTCAAGCCTTTGAGAATAAAAAAGCATCTTATCAAACTCTTATTGACACAATCTCAATTCTCATATTATCCCTAAAGATATTTAAAAACAGAAAAAACCCTTAGAAATTACCCAATGTAGCTTTTTCATACCATACTGTACTATGTTACAAGATTCTCCACTTGTGCAGTCTTGCAGTTGAAGTGAATATCTTTGACAGAACGCACTATTAGAAGGCTGCTTTCCAAAAAACGGTCTGGTTTTCAGTATAGCAGAAACAAATGACACTTTATATCCTTTGTCTTTCTACATAAAGAATATCTGTAACTAGCCAGACATTGAAACTTTTCCAGATATAATTTCAGGACTGATTTTCGGAAATGGAGCAAGAAATTGCTCTCTATCCAGATTATCTGAACCAAATAAATATATCTCATTTATTGAAAGATATAAGACCTGAGATTTGGACTACTAAGGAACTTTTCTAGTTTATGGCTTGACAGGTAGAGCAGATGTTGAGACCTAGCAGGATGCTAATGTTTCTACCAAGTATTTGCTGGATAGTAAAGGCAAAATCATAGGCTATAACTATGCATGAACAGACCAAGGGTCTGGGCAAGCACAGCAAGCAAGATGCTTCTAGGACTTGCCAGAAGTACCACACACATGCTGCACAAAACGTTTGTAGATGCAGACACACATGAATCCTGGTTTCAGACTCGTTGCTTTTTTTTTTTTTCTGATCATGAGATGCCCAGCAGCAATTTCAGAGACACATTTCCAACCAGGTTGCCAAGCATCTGAGAATTACAGCAGGTGGTCAAGGTAGGCTTTTTCTGCCTAAATAACAACTTTCTGAGAAGTAAAAAGCAGAACATGCATGGGGAAACAGAAGCATATGGTAACCCTAATAACTATCTATGGTTGTAAATGGTTATGGTGCTTATCACATGGCTATCACTTCCATAAAAATGTGTGTCCAACTATGTATAGTGCTAGATTGCTGTATGGTACAGAACAATGGACATAAATAACTTAAATAGGTATTGAAGTTACAGCACTTGTTAAACAGGCAGTCTACAGCATGTTCAGTGTTTTCTCTAAGTGGCTGAGCAGCAATTTCCAGAGATTAAATCACTTTTGTTTATAATTGCTATACATTGAACCTTTCTTCAAATAACTTCTAAATAAGACTTCCTTTTTCTACCTAGTTTCCTAACTGCCAGTTAATTCCTTACTAATATCTTTGTAATACTGGTTTCATACCTTTATTAATCTTATTATTGTATTCTCAATTTTCCACTTTATTTTTTAGGATTACCTTGGCACATATTATTGTTATAAAATGCAATAACATCTAATATAAAACCTTGGAAACAACCTTTTTTTCAATGCATCTCAGAGAAGCCACATTTGGCCTTCCAGCAGAAATGTGCAAAAAATTAAATATTGTCTTGAAACGGAGTCATTTAACATTGTTCTATTACCTAAATGCACCGTCACACTACGTCTTAGGAAGAGCTGCATAAGGAAGAGAGAATCCAGAAAAGCAATGGAAACACGTGGTAATTTTCAAACGTCCTTTATGGGTCAATGTTCAATTACAGAATTGATATGGCTCCAACGTAACCTGCTATGTCCACCTCCCATTTTTTTGACCATTGATCTATGTTTGCAGAAAATGACCCAGAAAAACACCATAACTAGTAGGCTACAGAGTCAAAAACAGCCTTTCCCCTTTTCTGGTCTGGATTTCTTGAATTCTTTTCTGAAAAATTATAGATGTATTGAGAATATTTTTCTCCAAATAATTGTGATTAGACATAATTAGGCTACTCTGTTCAGATAAAGGTGGGAAAGGAAAGATGTCAAATCAAATACACAAACCTGTTTTGAGAATTATATGTTGGAGAAACAGACTAACAGGAACCTCAAGAAGTTCAACAGGTAGAAGTGTAAAGACTTGCACCTGAGGAGGAACCATCTCATGCAGTAGTATATGCTGGGGGCTAACCAGCTGGAAAGCAGCTTGGCAGGGATGTCCTGGTGGACACAAAGCTGGATGTGAGCCAGCAGTGCGCAAAGTCTAGTGGTATCATGGGCTGCATTAGCAGGAGTGTTGCCAGCAGGTCAAGACAGGTGATCCTTCTCCTTTGCTCATCACTGGTGAGGCCACACTTGGAGTGCTGGGTCCAACTCTGAGCTCCAGAGTACGAAAGAGAGACAGACACACTGGGCAGCACCACTAAGGAAACTGGAGCATTTCTCCCATGAGAAAAGGCTGAGACAGCTGGGGTTGTTCAGCCTGGAGAAGAGCAGTTGCAAGGGGGATCTCATCTATGTATATAAATGACCGAAGGGAGGGTGCAAAGAAGCAGTATCTAGGCTTTGTCCAGTGGTGCCCAGTGATGAGACATGAGACAATGAGTGCATTCAATACGCATCTGACCAGAAGGAAAAACTTCATTTCACTCCACTCCCTTAACATTTTGCTGGAGATGGGAATTCAGTGTGGGCTGAATCTTTGACTAGAGTCCCAGCTATGAAAAATAACATATAAAATGATAGACTATTTCAGTGTACATTGCTCAGTGGAAGGGGCTCTGCTTAACTTAATCACAGTCTGGCAGATGCATGGTCAACTTACTCTGAATACTGCTGCCGTATTACATTCTCAGAGAAGATGTGCAGTTGAATACATGCTGTAAGGACCTAGCTGGGACTAATAATGAAAGAGGTGGTATGCTCTTGGGCCCCGCAATTATAATTTTTCTGACAACATTGTAAAATACTTCTGTGAACAAGCAGTACTAAAGTAAATTTCCTAGGAATCCTACTAAGATACTCATCATTCTTTGAAGGAAACAGACCACTGTAGATGCCTAAAAATCTTCTGATTCTCAGTCTTAATCCACTTTGTGTTGGTTTTGGCTGGCATAGAGTTAATTTCCGTCACAGCAGCTAGTATGGGGTTATGTTTTGGCTTTATACTGAAAACAATGTTGATAATACAGGGATATTTTAGTTATTGCTGAGCACTGGTCACACAGAGTAAAGGTCTTTTCTGCTGCTCAAACCGTCACACCAGCAAGTGGTCTAGGGGTACACAAGAAAGCTGACCCCAACTGACCAAAGGGGTATCCCACACCATACGGTGTCATGCTCAGCATATAATCCTGGGGGAAGAAGAAATGGGAGGGAGTATTCAGAGTGATGGCATTTGTCTTCCTAAATAATCACTATGTGTGATGGAGCCCTGCTTTCCTGGAGAGAGTTGAACACCTGCCTGGGTGTTCATTCACTGGGAAGCAATGAATTAATTCCTTGATAAGATTTGCTTAAGTGCATAGCTTTTGTTTTACCTATTAAACTGTCCTTATGTCAATGCATGAGTTTTCCTCACTGTTACCCTTTTTATTCTCTTCCCCATCCCACCAGAGGGAATTAGCAAGCGGCTGGGAGGTGCTTAAATGCCATCTGGTGTCAAACCACAACGCACTTTTAGAAACATGCATATATTACAGAATGCGGGACCTATTTTCACTGGTTTTGTGTTTCTTCAGTTAAGATGGACAAATGCCCTATGAAAGAGCAGAAATAAGAAAGTCTTTTATGGATTGTTGTTTGGGGTTTTTTAGGATTTCATTTGGGTTTTTAGGGTTTTTTTATTTATCTTGGTTAACTCCTGAGTTTAGAGGCAGAAGATTCTCTGAAAAGGTTTGTAAGAAATACTTGCTACTTCAAGCACTTAGCTGTGAAATCTCTTAATATCTGAGAAATATGGTCTTGTAATATAATGCTGAAAATGAAAAAGCAACTGCAGATGTAAAGTAGATTAGAAGAGCAGATTAATTTTAATATTTTGTAGTCAGTTTCCAGCAGACAAGTTAAAAAACTCTTTTTCTAAATTATTGGTATCAACTGATAAAGAAAACATATGAAAATAGAGAATGAATTACATTGCCATATATAATATCTTGTAAAAACAAAGGTGTCAACTTCATAAATCTGCAATATGGTACAGATTACAACTGTATGCAATGTTAGCAAAGAAATAAAATGTCAGCTTGTCCAATTATAATTATTTTAGAAAGAGTCATATAAAAATAAGAAAGAGAAGAAAAATAGCACTTCAGAAAAAATTTAGGAATGTAATCTGGGGTCTCTTTTTACTCCCTTTCCCCCACTATTTTTCTTAAGTATAGACTATTGTCTATTTTAAAACAAAAAAAAAAAATAAGAAGAAAAAACCAAACACACAAAAGAACCTAACAAAAAAACAAACAAGAGGAATAAGATTTTTAGCAGTCTTTCTGTTCATTAAAAAAAATACTGAGTAAAATCTGGAAATTCATGTGGAAAATATAGCATGGAGCTTGCAGAAATAAAGAAAAAGAAATGTCTTTCCTTCTAATTGTCTTTCATAGAATGTGACTCCACAAAAGTGTAAAAACGCAATTAACCTCAGGTACCTATAAATGGCATTTGAGTCAAAGAAAGAACCTAGGTTTTGTCAGTATTCTATATATAAATATGTATTTTTCAACAATATTTTACTAATTACTTGCCTAGTGCTGAGGTTAGAATTTTCCTTGAAGTAATATATAAGTCCTAACACTTTATGAGAGAAAATTTTCTTCTGATTAAAGTTATTCTTTAACGTGGACCTGACTTCTCCCAAGCTAGGAAGCCTTAGAAGGTCACAGATTCTGTCTCCATAGGAGGCCAAGCTGTTTAGCGGAAAGTATGACCTACTGTGGAAACCAATGACCTAGTAAAAAAATAAACACTACTGTGCTGTAAAGTGGTGGAGCCAGCTGAGAAATAGAGAGCTCAGTAATGAACTGTCTTCCTCCTACAGAGATCAAATCATGTTAAGTGATGCTATTAAAAAAACCACATTTTAAAAGTCTTTACCTGAGACACTAACTACTTAAATTAGGAAAAAATATCTTCGTGTGTGTATGTGTATGTGAACATAATTATTTATACTTTGTGGTAGACTGAAGTTCAAACACTCATTTAGGGAAATGTCTAAAATATGTATATAAGCCAGAAGACCTTAAGAATCAGTTTTAATGTTTTCCAAGTAAATAAAAAACTCAAAAAATTATCTGCTGATTTCAATGTATTCTGAATCATGACCTCAACTTGATTATTTCATTTTTTATTATTCTTTCGACTAGTACTCAGTTTAAAAAGCTGAAAATAAAATGCCAATGGAAAATATATGTGTCATTCTTTTGGATATTAAGTTATAGAAACTATTTTAAAATGTCCTATTTTGCAAATTATTTCACAAAATTCTGTATATAGGTTTATCAAATAATTTGGAGACATAAAATGAGAGTATTTACTTATCTAAATTTGGGGTCTGTCTATCATAATGGTCTTTGGAGGCTATTCTTTTTTAATATAACACAAATGTGTGAGGTTAATCCTGAGAGTAAATCCTTACAGCATCCTCACTATCAGTGGGACTATGATTGCTTTCATTATTTATAACTTCTTAAAAATAGGTAAACCATACATTAACTTGTTTAAATTTCTGAGGGATGGACAACGCTTTACAGCATTATTTTAAAGATAAACTTGGTCATCACTCTCCAAAGGAAATCTGAAAGCTATAGGAAATAAAAGTCATTAAGTCACATTGACTACATTTCAGCTGTGCCATGTTCTTTAATCAAAACAAGTTTATCTGTCTGTGGGTATAAAAAGAGTAACAAAAATAAAGCACCAGCAAGGAACAGTACTTACCACTTACCGAGAAATCAGGATACTTACGCAACTGTTGAACTCACATGTAATTACTGACCAAGGTAGAAATACCAGTCAACATAGCAGGTGCCACATCATGGGGTGCTGCAGGGAGCAGTGATGAGCTGCTGTGAAAGAGACAGATATGATGGATTAAAAGAAAGGCCTTGGGATGGCATTCAGCCCATAGAGCCAAATATAATTTAATCAAATTATTTTCAGAAGACTGAATCTTCTGGTTTAGACTGAATTCAGCGTTCCTTCTAAAAATACACTTCCAGAGGTAAAGTTGAGGTGTTTCCCAGAAAAAATTACAAATAGATTGTTTATTCAGTAACTGATCTTTCCTGTGTTGATAGACTGGTGATAAAATTCAATAGAACTGCATCTGGAAGACTATCATACTGTTGCAAAATAGAAGAAAAAAACATCTTTGGAAAGCTTATTATAAGGCTGCAAATAAAGTACAAAGTCAGTGTTTTCTGCTACAAACTCTGCATTTGGGTTTCATATAGAATTTTGGCTTCTAGGAGAATGCATATATGAGTTATAAGAGCAGATGTCCCAAAGGTCAGCAAGAGGAGGATGTTTTTGTCACACAACTTTGTAACACAATCTAATAAACCTTTTCATGTAACGTATTTCACAATCATTTCTAACCACATATACCTACAAAAAAAGGTAGGCAGGCAGTGTTCTCCTACAAGGCTAACCATCTGAGAGGAAAAGCATTCTGATTATTTTATTATGCTTTATTTCAAAACAATGCTACAAATCTGGAGTTCAAACTGTTTGTGACATCATGCATCTTCCAACCAGAAAAACTACTGTATTTTGTTACTCTTACCGATGTTACATGAGAAATTTTTATAAAGATTTGTGTCTGAAATAGGTACTTTCTGCTTAGCAATCTGATTTGTAGCTATACAAGCTAATCCTCCTCTGACTTGAGGTAACATAAATTTCCTAGCCAAAATCAGGAGTTACTGAGTAATACATACTAATGAATTAAACTGCACAGCAACCCAGTAGGACAGCTAATTATTATTATCACCAAACTTGTCAGATCTAATGCTTCCTTCAGAAAGAGCAACTTAATCAGATTTGTTCACTGATTCTTTAAAAAATTTTCTGTGCGGTACCTCTGCATGGGTGTTCTTAGCATGGAGCAAGTCATCCACTGATCAGCTACATATGACATATGGGAACCTGAAGGAAGAACTGACGTGTCTTCATGATGAAGAGAGACCTATTAGAAGTCACAGACCCCAACTACAAATTTACATGGCAGGCTACAAATATCCTTGATCATGGAAGTCAGCTGTCTGCCAAACAAATGAGCTGTAGGCACAAAGCAACACGATCCAGGCTGAGTTCAACATATCCCTTTAATGGCTGTGGTGCATAATACATATAGATGACTTTCCAGAGGATGTAAAGAATGAAATACTCAATCACTGACTCTCAGTCTTTGGCCTAAGTGTAGGACTATCTCTCTTAATTAACACAAAATCTATAATAAGAGGGAAAATACAAATACTCAAATGTCCCTTGGCTCATTGCTACTTGTGGATTAGATTATTTAATGACAAATTCACTGTGGTTTCCTGTTACAGGAGAACTACTTCTTAGGCCACGTATCACAAACTTAGAAAGGCAACTATGAAAAATCAAGAAATCAATTTCTAGTCCTTGTGGTGATATATTCTTCGTGTGAACTGTGTTATGCCTGGGGAGCACAGATTTTATCCTTAAATAGAAAAATTCTGGCTTGTCTTAGCTTTTTGAAATGTCTTTTTAGGTCAGATTTCTTCTGAGAATATGCCTTACTGTGAGAATACGCCTTACTGTGAGAATACCATGCTCCCATTTATATTACCAAATATGAAATCCATCTCTCACACAGAAAATTGTTATTAGTAGTTCTTTAAAGAAGCAGATAGAAGTCCAAGAAGTCTGAAGGGTTGGAAAAAACTACCTTACTTTTTCCTTCAAAAACTCATTCAAAGTTTAAAAAGTAGCAATGTCAGTAAACTATAAATTTTTTGCTATAACTAAAGAAAAATCCAAGTACACTATTTAAGTGTTCAATAACTTGAGATACTACTGTTCTACCTTAGACTTTTGGGAATCAATGGAGGGATTAATAAGGATTAGATGAGCGACATCTCCTACCAGTTTTTCTTCAAATATTATGCAATATAAAGAAAGAGGAAATGGGAAGGTGAACTTGTGCTGTTGTATCCCAGTATTCAAGTGTCGTAAATAGTTTTACTTCCCTGAGGACTAGCAGGAAGACAAGTCAAGTCAACACAAGTATGAAGAAGCAAAGCCTATTTAAATATATATATATTTATATATATAGCTCAGGCACAGCTTTCATAGGTATAGACCAATATTCCACCGAAATATTAAGTAGCTGTGATGACAAGTTTTAAGATGACAGATGACATTCACAGTTGCCATAAAAGAGAAGGACTTTTGCCAGAGCTGTCAGAGAAGCTCAGAGCTCACAGTCAGCTCCAAGCAAGTCGGTTTGCCCTCGCCACCCTAGTGTAAGAAATACTGGAGGAAATGTTTGACAAGCCACACAGAAAGCACAAATAACTATCACAAGTTAAACAATACACAGCATCTATAATTTATCCACAGATTAAGCAATATTGAGTAAAAGGAACTATAGTCAATCCAAAACATTCTTAAAAATTAGGTTGATCTTAGATCTTAAAAAACCACAACCAAACCAACAACAAAAACAGAAGCAACTCCCCTCAATATTTAATCTGATTTGAGTAGTCAGATCCCTTTTATACTTATCTCTAAAAAAAAAAATTAAAATAACACAGCTGATAAAGAGCAGAATATTTTAAGATCTGAGATTTTTGTACTGCAAAATTTCATTGTTGCAAGAAGAAAAAGGAAGCCATAGGTTGATGATAAGCTCATAGGAACTTTGGTCTTCCTGCTTCCAGTTCTGAAGCTGAGAAACTGGTGGAACATCTGAGGAAAATGCCTTCAAGTGTTTCCAATTAGCAAAAACTCTTCAAGCAGTTTGAGGTACAAAGAAAATTAATAGATTCAGTTTCAACAAGTCGTGACTTCACCTTCAAAAAACAAACCAAACAAAAAATAAAAGAAAAAAGTTAAAAACATTTTAAAATCTTTCAGAGATGTTTTCTTTTCAGATTTGAACTTATGGTATGATACTGTCACCATTCACTCATTTAACTTCAAGAAGTAGCAGGAAAAAATCTTTTTTGTTTATCATTTTAGAAAAAAAAGCCCCTATCGTAACATCTTTAATAAATAAAATCATATATAAGGTATATTTAGGACATGAGATTAGCTATCGTATTCATCTTGTCTAAAACAGCCTTACGTCTCTGAGGTCTTGAACCTCTCTCCAATCTGCTACCAAAAATATAAATCTCTGTGTGACCTGTAACATTGATATGACTAATTAGCTGCAATCCTTCTGCAGATCAGATAGAAAAAATGATAATGAGAAAGTCAAGGAGAGTGGCTGAAGAACTGATACAAATTATGTCAACTCCACATAGGCTTGGCCGTTAGAGACTTGGAGGCAGATATGCTGCTCTAACACAGTAAATATGTTAGAGTCATTGAGAGGGAACAAGATTTCTGTCACTTTGATTCTTTTCCATTCCCAGAGTATTAGACTTCTGACTGGCAGAAAAGCTGTAAAGCTTATCATCTCCTACTAGAGCTGTGAAATTGAAGCCAAAAGCATGCAGCAGATATTTATATAGAGGTCATCCACATTTATGTAAGTTCCCTGGGTTTAGATTTATAAGACAGGTATCTAGGTTTAGTGAAGTAAAGTTCTGGGACACCCATTAATGAAGAAATTACAAGGAAAACAGTCATGGTGTATGGCTGATCCAAATCACAGTAATCATTTAGAAGACCCACTATACATTCCACTTACACTCTCTTTCTGCCTTGCAGCTCCGTTTGAAACGTGGAGATTTTACAGTTACCTAAATCCCAAAGGACTTCCTGGCTTAGTTTACTGTATGTCTGGGGATTATGAAAAAGAAGGTATTGTGACTCAGAAGTGTTATGATAAAAAGGAAACAAAAGAAATACAAAATACTCTGTACAAAGGTAATTATTAATGAAGTTAATGAAGGTAATTACTGTGAAAGAGTGCCAAGACATAAATATTGTGACTTTTTGTTGAAAGTAAGAAGTTAAAATTATTGAAAGAACTGGGTTTTTTTAAATTTTTTTCCTCTAAATAAATGCTAGGATGGGTGGGTTTTATTTTCTGGTTTTAATTTGGGTTGGGTTTTTTTAAGCTTTTTATTTTTTTATATTATTGTTATTCATTACACCAAAATTGAGACCTTGCAAGATTTGTTAGGGTTTTTTGACGTGAAAGCATTCACAAAATGGAAAGTAACCACTAACCTCATATTAATAAAACATTTCTTCAAAATTAAAAAAAAACAACTCTCAAATCCATCCTTAACATTACTGAATAAGATGAAAGACGTATATGTAAATCAGCCTTCAGATAAATCATATCATATATACTAAAAAGCATATAATTTCCTTTATGATAATTTGGTAGTCACCTATTACTTTTTATAGAGCACTAAATTTAATGTCCTCCAGTTTAAATATTTACAAATTTCTACAAAGCTAATTATCTTTTGATCATTAACCTGGCTTCTCCATATGCTCGTTTGTTTGCAGAAACAGTTATCCACATTAGAACAAACACCTGAGCATAGTGATTATTAGATTTTTATAGTGTTATGACTATTTGCTGCTGATATATATGACATATCTGTAGCACTTCATGCTACCATACCCTAAGGATATTCAGCTAGAACTTTTACATGCGACACTGTTTTGAACATTTTAAAGATGTTCACAATTACTTTAACTCCTAAAAAGATTTTAATTGCTCTTCAGTTTTAACTACTCTGTTTAAATTTAAATTCATTTAACATTCATATTTTTAAATCACTTTGCTGAACTGGAACATATGCAAGGCCTTTGAGTGTGTGCATGAGAGAGTGAGAATGGAGGCAAGATAATTCTTATGATTTGTAGGATTTAACATTATTTTCCTCTTTAACATCTTTAAAACCTCATATTTATAGAATAAGAAAACATGACAAAACCAGGAAAAGCGACTTCACTGATTTCTGCAATGTAGAAGATATTTTAGGTTGTCACTGGACAGATAACTCAATGTAGCTCCCATTAAGTAGTGACCTCTAAGTATGTACTACAGAAACTTTTTTCATATCTAGTAGGTAAGAAGTTGAAGAATTCTTTTCCAGGGAGATTTCAGATAAAAATGTATTTAAATACACATCACATTTGAACCCAGCGTTTTCTTTGCAATCTCGATGGAGGACAAGATTCTATGCAACTGAGTAAAACAAAGCATCGTTAAGTCATTTAAAAAGAGTATTTTAAAATATATCTTCCTTAATTTTAAGCTCTCACAGATGTTGCATATGAAGTAACTCTGAAAATAAACAAAATATTGAATAGTTTTAATAGCCAGACCACAGATGAATATTAGTGGAATGCTCTTCAATGTGAGAGTGGCTGATAACCCACACCTGCAGCCAAAAAGCCTTGGTTTCCACCCTGTCTGGAAAACCATCACAGGAACCTTAAGCACCATCTGACCAGTGATCAGTGAATACAAAGCCACGTGAAATGAACTGGATAGCAAAACCTCCCTCACAGATTATCTCCTGCCACATCTTTTCATACACTACTGGTATTTGCCTTGGCTATATATCCTAAGTGAAATATTTCAAACTCAGACCTCTATTAACATCGACTCAAAGTTAAAGAGCAATCACTGGCACTAAACAGTAACGAAATGGACATAACACATAAAATCCACTCATGTATGAGTGGGACACCACTTTCCGTATACTTAATTTATATGATGATAACTAGGGCCTGCAGGCCATAAGCAAGATAAAAGGTCAGTGCCATCTCCTTTTATACAGTCCTCTTTGTGCACTAACAATTTTACACATGGAAGGGGTTTCTGAGTGTACCTACAGTATGTTCTCCAAGCTACAAAAGGAGGACTTATCTGAATGACCCTTTTTAAATAACACGAATATCTCATACTAACTGTGGTATTTTTTAGAGGAGTTTCTGAAACCACACTGTGAAATTTGTATTAAACCATTCCATATGTTCATCTCCCAGGTGTGGTTAATTTTAAAATTCTAGTTTCCTTAGCACCTTCTCCTCTATTATGATCCTTTTAGAACACGAGTGGAGGTTCAGGAATCTACACTTTTTAAAGATCCAGATTTCACCAAGTGCACGGAAGTCTCACAGAGTGATTCAGCTTTTGTCCTCACTAGCAGCAATGGCAATATGAGACCATAAGGATCAATAAAATAATTCTGTCACCACCTTACAGCCTTCTGCATGTAGCCAATTAAAAAGACTTCTGAAAAAGCACTTAACTTGAAAATATTGGTTTTAATAAAGAATATTTTGAAGAGGTTTTATTGAACACTACTTTTTTTATAAAAGTATGGGATTTGCATTTGTATTTATTTTCATAAATATTTTAAAGTATTAATCTCAGATAACTTTTGTGGTTTTATTTTATGTTGTCTCTTGAATGTTTACATGCATTCATGAATATACTTATATTATTCCTATTATCTGCATCAAACCATGGTTAAAGGCTAGTTAATATTCTTTTGCTACTGATATATCACAATAACTGAGAGAAAGTCAATTAATGATCAGACTTTATTTTTAAAAATCCTTAGGAATTTTATTTTCCTCTACTCCTGGATTGCTTTTAGTTCAAAATATCTTTTTTTTAGTGGTGGTAAAAGTTTGAAATTCTGATGGTTTGAACAAAAAATAAGCAGAAGAGATAATATGTTACAAGACCAATTTCCCCAAAAAGATATTTTTAACATATTTCTATATTTTTAAAACCATAATACAGCATATTTTGGAAAATAATACTTTCCTATTCAGAACAAAGTAAAACTTTGAAATATTCCTGCAACATAGGCACTGCATGTTTCAGCAGGATGTGTGACTTCTCTGGTGGTATTATGGAATACACTGCGGGAGCTAAATGCAGCATTTAGCGGTGATTGTTGTAATGGGAAGTGCTGATAGAAATTTGCAATGATTCATCGTACTTCATCCCTCTCCAAACCTTGTTAAAAAGTGTGACAAATAAGAAGCTCAGACTTTACACTGAAGAAGTAATGTTGGCTACATGCAGATGAAAATTTATTATCCTATGCTCAGTTTCCCCTTAAACAGATGCCTTTAATATATTTTTCTTCCTGAGCATCCTACTGTTACCTAATCTGTAGTTCTAACAATGTAAATAAGCAACTACTTTATTAATATTAACTAGACATTTCAGTATTTGTGTTACGCAGCAAGGTAACTAAGGGTAAGTGAAATGATGAGTAGCTCAGCATCTAGGTGCTAAATCTAAGTAATGCATTATAAATAAGGACAGAGAGGTGTTAAAGCTCAAAGAAATCCAGAAGTGAGAGGTAGAATTGTCTTTTGTCTTTTGTCTATGCCACAGAGCCCTGCTTTTTGGACATGCCCAGGGCTACTCTAGCATTCAATGAAACTGTATTTGAATTATGCTTTTCCCTCATACACTCACGTAATTTTAATTCGATATGTATACTGTGGCATGTGCGTGTTTGTAACATTTTTCAGCTATTATATTAATAAATGTCACTAGTCTGGAATGACACTTTTCCATTCAGGCATGCTTATGTTTAATTGAGAACTGAGAGTCAAAAAAAAATCAAACCCCAGTGCTAACTTTCTTTACATAAACACAAATAAGCAATCTGCAGCGTTGTCACCTAATAGTCCCAAAGTGCCTTCCATTAAGAAAAGAAGCTGTTTTTTCAAGTTCTATTAAAAAAGTTCAGCTTTCCAAGATCACCCCAACAGCACTGAACAAGTCTTACAGGCCATGATAATTATTTCCACCTGAAAGTAGATGACTAACGATAAAATATGTATTTTGGTTGTTCATGTTGCATTTGTACTCATTTATATTTTTACTAATTTCCCATCTAAGTAAAGAAAGTACTAAGGTAGATATATATTTGAAATAAATGCAATTGTCTTTAATTTGTATAACTAGTATGAAATGGACAGATTTGGTTTTACATTTTCTTGTGATCTCTAAGTTAAAACAGCACATTCAACTGTCTCAGCAATATTTAAGAAAGCCAAGTTTGTGTTGTCTTGACTGCTCTGAAATACACAAGAAGTTGTCATTCACAGTTGTTATAGGTGCAGATAGGTAGAAATAGAGAATGAATGTTTCTTGAACTCAAGGCTTGTAGCTCATGGAAGAATGTTTCTCAGTTTTACAGTTTCATAGTGCCTCTGCCATTTCATTTCACTGAATGGCATTTGCCATGCAGAGACCAAATTTGCACCTCTGTTTTTGTTTCTCAAGGAAGATACAGTATTCATCTCAAAAAATAATGACATGGAGTCACACCAGGAGATTTGTACCACTGTTTCATCTACTGGGCATAAGATAAAGCTTGTAATTGTAACAACTACCTATGCATATGAACTTATCATGTACATGAAATTCAGTTTTCTTCACCCACAAGTCTCTGTTCATTCTGACTGAAGCCCAGAGTCCATGTGTTGCATCCTGTGAGTCAGTTGCTCTGATATGGCTCATAGCCCAGAAACCTGGTACCAGCTCTCCCACCTCCAAAGGCTGGTCTTCAGCTACCAGAACTCACGCTGCCTCCTCCTTCTCTTTTCACCTTCCCAGAAGATGTGGTAGCAACCCGTTTGAGAAGTTATGACAAACGAAACAGCTATTCATAGTGCTGCATCATTTTTACACTAAGAAGAATGTAAACAGCTGGATGTGGCATAAGTCAAGAAGCTCTCCTTCCCAGCTGCTTGAAAATAAGTTCCTTGGTGTATATATTCATTAGTTATGTTGAATTTTGTTCTTAAAATTACAAAGAAGATGCTTGTTTCTTCCCTCAACATTCTACATTGCTTTGAATTCCCTGTCTTTGAGTTCATTCCATGAGTTTTCATCTCTGTGTTTTGTCTGTAGAAATGCTACTTACTTAAAACACAAAGAAACTCGGTATCTATTTATTTGTTTATTTCTGTATTTGTTTACTTTTACGCAATAGGCAATTTCTCAATAAAGAAAAATACAAAACAAAGCTTTTCATAGATTCCTGTTTGGGGGGTTTTGTTTCCTTTTTTAAAAATTTTGAGTAGGATGAAAATATACCCCTTTTACTAATAAATAAGTGATTCTTTTGCTATAAAGAAATGGATAGCTTTCTCTCAGGTTTTATTTGTACAGTTCCTTTGTTCAACACCTAGCACAACTCTGGAACTGGACCTTTTTCTGGTTTGTGGAAGATTTTAATATTGTCAAAAAAGAAAAATAATTGTGTTTGGTTTAGTGTGATTTTCAGTCTTTAGCAAAAAATCAGTTGTTAAATGAACAAAATGAGAAGTATATTGAATGTTCAACAAATAGAAGTTGAATTACATCTTCAGGGAGTGTCTGAAGGTACACAGCCAAATCACTATGCTCAAGCCAATTATTTTACTAGCATATTTTGTATTCTTTTCATGTAGTTTGGCAAAATGCTCCAAGTTGAGACATTCATATAACACTTAAGCAATTTTAATTGGAGTATATTTCACATGGATCAGGGAGGACAAGTGGATACTGACAAAAGCTCCTCTGCTCAAACCTGTTCTGCTTCAGAGGATACATAACTGTATCAGAATGGTGCTGAACTTGAGCTAGCAAGATCTTCACAGGCCTCCAAATTCCTAGATGAATAAAAAAGTGTACTCTGTGACTGCTTTCAAGATGCTACTGAGTTAATTTATTGAAAAGAATATGTACACTGTTTGGTTGACCAGCTGACAAATGAGAACTCAAATTCTTGCTCATTTGATGGGGATACAAATTTGAACTCTTTTTTCTATTCAGCAGCTCAGTTTCTCAGCATTAATGTTTCTAATGCATTGAGACTTATATCAAACATGATTGGAATTAGATGGTTTATTGAAATGTTTTTAAGAAGGAAGGCAGACAGTATATCTGTGTGAGCTTTGTTTCTTCAGATATCCAAGTGATATTTGAAAGAAGAATATTTATTCTGGGATTAATTTTAGACTTGTCACTGTTCCCTAGGAAGTCAAAGAAGATAAGGCAATATAGTAAGCCTTACTTGAGAGATGTATCTATCTACATAACACTAGGTCTGATTCCTGAGTACACTTGCAAGCAGTGTAGTAATCCAAAAATCACACCTTCACAACTAATTTATCCTCATCCTTTCAATCTTTTTTTCCCTTATATCCTTTATAGCATCTTGTTTCCTAAAGTCTGTCTATCCATCAAGAATTTAATTTTCTCCTTTACCATTCCAGCTCCCCATATTTTTACTACAGTGATGGAGATAGCACTATACTTACCTGTCAATCAAAAATTGCATAGTACCACAACTTCCTTAGTCTTCTCCATATATTCTTTTTATTATTTTTTTTATTAGCATCCACAGTAACTTAGCACTAATCCCACCTACTTTTACTGCCTCTTCAATGATATCGTTTGCATTCCTTGCATACATTCTCTCACTCCGAATTCTTTAGCAATTCATATTCAGGTTGGATTTCTTATTTTTAAGGTCCTTGACAACTATGATACTCCCTGCCTGTCTGGCTTGTCCACTGCCTATTTTCTCCTCCATGCTTTCCTCTCTGCCAGTGAAACACCATTTGTTATCTGTCTGTCCATCCCTATCACAGCTTTCTTGATGCTATTTCCAAAACAGACATTAAACTTCAAAATATCTTTTTCTATGTCTGCTGTCCAGGTATGTTTCTATCATGAGGACTGCAAGAAGTTTAGACTTAACAGTAACTAGAGACAGTGGGGAGCATACTATTATTATTTAGAAGGAAATAAGAAATAATTTACATATTAATATATACACACATACATGTATATATGTACATACTCCCACTAATATTTTTTGGAGAGTATCATTTATTATTGTATACTGGCCAGACAATTTCCATCTTCTAACCTCAATTAATGCTCGTCATCATTCATCATGTTTTAGCACTGTGTTCTCCATCTGTATATTTAATCTTAACTGTGTGAAAGAAGTAAGAGAAAAACTTTATAAACCATATATGTCCCATATATTTTGTCACTTTGCAAGACTTGTTTATTTTTCTTTCATCAAAGTGTGAAAGGCCTAGAGGATCTGTGCTTTCCTCAGATGCTTGGAGCATGGTCATTCCGCAGCTACTCCATGCTGCTTGTAAAAACGTGATATTTTTCCTGGTGTCAACTTGTTTGCTCTTCTACATCTGGACATACCAGGAACAATGTAAAAGGATCCTTTTTATCTACTTTGGATTTATGACAGAAATATTGGCAGTGTCTGCCTGTTTTGCTTCATGGGAGTAGAATCTCCCAGTATTGACCTAGTTTTAACTTGTTAAGGATTGAGGTAGTTCTCTTTACAACTACCTGTGCAGGAGCAATGATGGCTATCATGAATGATTTTGTTAGTCCAAGCTTTGAAAATTTGAATGCTTAGGAATTTCTTTTAAGGCATTGCTGGAGCTTTTGAGACTGGTTTATTATCCCGAGTAGAGATGGCTAACAGAAATCGCAAAGGTCAATGGGAAAGGAAATACTTAATTTACTATTTATCTTTTAGAAAAATAAAATGGAAATACTCAGAAAACAGAAAATTATCCATTTTAAACTTTTAGATATATGCTTTGACTTTAAAATGGAAACTCAACCACTTTTTTTTTTTTTTTTTCCTACTTTGGTTGGAACGAAGAAGATACTTTGAGTCATTTGGAGGATTTCTTAAATTTTCTTGTTCTTACAATTTAAGTCAGATAATAATAATTTTCAAGTATGTACCTATATATTCAGGCATATGACCCTCTTTGGATTCATCATTAAATGAAGTTTCCAAATTCTGTGAAATGTAAACATTCATGGCTTTGAGATGGGGGTTGCAGGTTTAGTTTTGTTTTAGATTTAGAGGTACCTCTCTTCAGTAAGTCAGCAAAAAAACCCCAATTTATAATGGTTAAACAAGTGTGTAACACAAGAGAAAGACTAAGGACATTCTAAGATAAAGTTTTATTCTTTGTGTCATTCAAGAAGCTGAAGAATTCATATTTCTTGTTTTTTATTTTTAAGATGGAATAACTATGTTTAGCTTCTAGTAATATAAAAGAAGAATGGACCTAATTCTTTGTTTTGAACATGCACCCTTTAAAAATGTATGTAATTTCTTTATGATGATCCAGGGGAATGAGAATGTTCAAAATTTCCCATTTTCTGTTTAACCTAGTCAGTAGTTCATTCACACACACTTGTAATATTTTTGTGGCCTAGATCATATATTAATGTTTTTGGTCTCCGTAGCTGAAAGGCATAATTCCAGTAATGAGAGAAAATAAGCAGAATGCTTGATGAAGTAGCTAAGCTACAAAACAACAAACAGAATGTTTCATCAACTATGTTTTAACAACTAGTATATGAAGCTGTGACAGTTTTGTCATTTCCTTGCCAAGAAGTATATCTCTTTATATTACAATGTGGTATGGTAACAAAAAGGTCAAATCAACCAAAATGTTGTGAAACTACAATATACAGCAAGAAAAGAAAGCAAGCTAAGAGGAGATCATGGAGAAAGTGATGTTTTAAGAATTATTTCATACAGTGATCCTAGTTATTTTTCCTAAGGAGAGCAACGAGGATGGTGAAGGGGCTGGAGCACAAGCCCTATGAGGAGTGACTGAGGGAGCTGGGGTTGTTTAGCCTGGAGAAGAGGAGGCTCAGGGGAGACCTTATTGTTCTCTACAACTACCTAAAGGGAGGTTGTAGTCAGGCAGGGGTTGGTCTCTTCTCTCAGGCGACCGGTGACAGAACGAGAGGACACGGTCTCAAGCTTCGCCAGGGGAGGTTTAGGCTTGACATTAGGAAGAAGTTCTTTACTGAGAGGGTGATTTGTCATTGGGATGCTCTGCCGGGGGAGGTGGTCGAGTCACCATCCCTGGAGGTGTTCAAAGAAAATTTGAATGAGGCACTTAGTGCCATGGTGTAGTTGACAAGTAGGAGTAGGTGTAGGTGTTGGGTCATAGGTTGGACTCGATGATCTCAAATGTCTTTTCCAACCTTGTGATACTGTGATACTGTGATCTCCTAGCTGAATTAGTTATTTTGTTCCTTACCCTTCCAATATTCTGTATTGAAAAGGAAATTTAAAGTTGAAGTTTCTAACAAAGTACTAGAGCTTAAAATATCTCTTTTTTAGTCTCTTTCTTCTGGGAGATTTACAGTGTAGAAATTGTTTCACTGAGAGGAAGAGGAGAAATCAGATTCCTAAATTCTGAACCAACAGTGGGTTCCTCAAATGTTTTCAAACTTGAGCTATGGTGGAGTGTTTACTCTAACAAACCAGGATAACTGTGTTTCATTTAGGACTCTGGAAGGACTTCCTAAACTGAAAAAAATGCCATACCACCTATGAGCCAGATGAAGGACATGCAGATCTGCCTGCTTCATCCTGTGCCTGTCTAGCTGTTAGGTAAAATGGTGTTCATCTGTTCAAAGATAAAACAGTGACATAATGTCAGGTGCAATAAAGCCAGCCCTGGAGTGACTAGAGCATAGATGAAAACATCTACAAATTTTTTGAAGTGCGCCATTGACATGTGAGAGGCTTTGTAAGGGGAAAGAGGGGGTCTGCTTGGAAAGTATCCTGATCCTATTAATTGCTTGTTCATTATTCCATGATCAAGGTTACACATTATTTCTTGGTTTCAGATAAGGCACAGCTGGAAATCTGTCTCATGCTATCAGCTCTTTTGAAGTGATTGGGCAATACCTGCATGATTAGAAAGAAAAATCTACAGAAAGATATTTTTATCAAATACATGGTGCTCTTGCTGCAAGCTGACATGAAGTGTTGTAGTCATTACTTAAGTGTTTAGTCAACAGTACCACACTTAGTGCTGTCATTTTTCTGAACACATTAACAATAAAAATAAAAAACCCCTCATGTTGACTACAGACACAAGACTACATTTAGCAGTTAATTGTCTCAGTTCTACATGAGGAACACGAGAGAGACCAAATCAATTCACACCATTTCTGACAAAGTCTTATATCTGGCAAAGGCCAGGAGTGGATGTCCAGAACATGGCAAAAATATTTCCTGGGCTGCATTCCCAACACCCCATGGCTTTTAGTCAGGGACTTTCCTAGACAGAAGTAATGCTTTGCATTTTATCACCTAGGACTTATCAACTAGGACTTTTCCTTTAAATGTATAACAATTTTTATGCATTGTAGCTCTTTATGGAGAGAGAGCAAGCTCATTACTAATTCTCCATGTTACGCCCATGACTGTATACATTTGTGCCATGTCTCTCTCACGTTGCCATGTGTTTTCCAGGCTGAAGGATTCTGGTCTTTTTTGTCACTTCATGTGTAGAAAACGTTTCTTGCCTTGATAATCAGTCACACTCCTCTGAAACTTCACAATTTTCACTCTACCCTTTTGATGTGGGAACACTGTAACTTAGTATTTAACAAAAAGTCACTGCATAGTTTTCTATGGTGTTCCTGGCTGGCCAGATCACATCAGTATGTATAGAGAGGTCGAACACTTTTTTCCATACATGATTTACTTTACATTTACCTATGATGAATTTCATTGGCCTATCGCTGAGTCTCCTGGAGTTCCTTTGTTCTTTGAAGGCAGTCATCCTTTTTGTTACCATGAATAAGTTTATTATCAACACATCACAACCTATTATTGCTCATACACTTTTCCATATCAATTATGAATAAGTGGAGACACCACAGTTGCTTTTGATTGCCCATTTGACATCTCTGGCTTTGTGAATACTGGTCACTTTTCTTCGTGTTTCCATTTTCCATCCCTGTGAGGTCTTTTACTCTCATCCTGTGCCTATGTTTGTTAAAAGTGTTCATTTTGTGATCTCATGAGACACCTTTTGGCATTCCAAGTGGATGATATGCAAATCTGATTTATTGTTATAATTATTTATTCCTGAAAAAGACCACTATAATTTGGGAGGTAATAATTCTGTTTACAAGAGCTCTATTGTACCTTCCAAACGTATTTTATTTGAATATTCACTACGTCTGTTCTTTATTTTGAACAACAAATCAGCTGTTTCATCCTTGATTTCGCTTTGAACTCTATGGAAAGTATAACATGTTACTGAATATTCATTGTTTTGTCAATTTATTCTGTAACTTCTTCTATAAGGATTTCAACTTGAGATATACTACTGATATTTTCCTTGCAAAGAAAGATTTTTCAGAGTAGACAGTTAAGTAGATATTCATGTTAAATCCATACATTAACAAAGAAAAATCTCTGGTGTTATCTACTCTGCATACTCCTGCTACACTTTAGTGTTGTCTTTTTTCAGACTTCTTAATTTTTATGTATTTGAAAATATTTGAATATTTATGGTCTGGCTTTAGGTATTTTGAAATTTGTTCTTCGTACTTGTATTTGGTTTGCTAAAACCTGATAGAGAATATAATACCTTCTATCTTTCTCACTTGCACGTATCTTCACTATTTGAAAGATAACTTCTCAGTTTTAATACCTTCTCCTACCTTTATATTTATCCAACTTTTTCTCAAATTTATAATTTTATAGAAGTGCTATACACATGACCTTTGTATCTAATTCTGTTTTTAAATGGCATTGAGCCTACTGAAAGAATGTACTCTTTTGATTACCCTCCACAATTTCTAGCAAAGTCTTTATTCTTTATAATTCTGCATTTCACAATTTGTAATACAAAACAGTAGTAGACTTTGTGAATCTGTTTGTTTCCTGTATGGGTGAAAAACTTGGACACCTTTTAGTCTACTTGATTTACTTTTATGCAGAGCAGCATCATAATCTCTGAGTCACTCCTTACTGCTAGTCGGGACTTCGTTAGAAGTTTCTCCTTTTATTTCCTAACCAGGGCCTCTGTAAAACAGTCATTTAGCTTACCTAAAAATTTGAACCTAATATGTTCTAATGTGGTATTTCTTGAATTCAAGGTGCAGCTGATCTTCCATATCTGTTGAAGTTATCACTTTCATGGCTTCCCTAAGCATGTCAAGTGGCCTTCCCAAGTATTTATTATTCTCTTTCTCTATGTTGATCGGGCAACAACACACCTTATAATCAAAGTTATCTTCTAGGAAATGTAGACCTGAGTAAATGACAGGCCCAGCTCAATAGAAAAGACACGCTAGGAATTTTCAGATTGTCTTTGAATTTGTATGGCAAAATGGCATATGGTCATTGTCTACAGTTGACTGTGTAACAAATAGATTTTAAGGACATGTTGTTTACTGGGTATAATACTTCATTTAAAATTTGAAAAGACTCCTTGCATACAAATAAATAAATTCATTGGAAAAGAAATTAGATTATTTCTGCAAATACCAAGTGTTAGATATGTGAATCTAGTTTTCAGGTTCAGGCTTGACTTTTGATCAGTTTCTAAATTAAACTTCACAATGATTCAATTTTGAATGATTCCTTAATAAAGATTGTTATCTTGACAATGAGTTAGCTAAAAACTAAAATACCCCAAACATCACTTCTTTTAAAAACAGGATTGGTCTAAGCAATCATTAAAACTTGACATACTGGTTTCCTCTGCTTTCTGCACACACTCAGCTCTAAAACTACATTGCATCAATCTAGGTCAAAGCTTTCCATAAGAAACAAGTTACACAGTGAAGTAGTTACTTTTAAATGGTTATTTTTGTTTATTATTTTATTTTTACTGGAATTTAATTTTTGGTCCTGACTACTGGCTTTCTTAAAAAGCCAATATGTAGATATTTGGTTTCTTAAAAAGCCAATATCTACATAATCTTCATGACATGTTCTGAAGGCATGGAGGATATTGATTACAGGTACTCAATATAGTACATTGAATTTGACCACTTTGAATGAGACCAGTAAAATCCTTGTTTATCCTGTTAACTGCCTAATACTGTCTAGTTTTACCCTCCTCACGCTGCTTCTAGGTCATTGGCATACAACACAACACCCTCTATAACATTTTAATATCATAGAAACCCAATAAGATCCTACTGGAAATGTGGTACAATTTCTTCAATTTCAACATGGCATTTGTTTCTCTTTTAGCTCAGCTGTCCCTGCTGGCTCAAGCTCAGTTTCTTGGGTGAGACTGAGATAATTATCTTCTGTGTCGAAGACAAGACAGTTCATTCAAAATTATGCCTGGAATTACAATCAGCATTTTCAGGAAAACAGCAAAACAGGCTTTTTAACATGGCACTAATCCTTCCCTAAATAACTACCAAGAGCTGACCTTTAACTTTTCTCTTTTACAAGTTTAGGTTCTCAGTACATGGCTGAAGTTTTCTAAAATGACATTTGAATATCCCTCTCTTTGCAAAAAATAATTGTGTTACAGAAAATATTGTAGAATGGCTGATTCAGTTTGGTTTATTGGAAGTAATAAATGTCTCATTTCACCATACAAATAAGAGTTGTTAAAGGCAATTCTATTTGATCTTCTGTTCATGAAAGAAGCTGAAATAATAATTTTGAAAACCGAAGACCTCTGTTCATCTGCGATAAAGCTACAATAAAGCGAGCTGTGGTGCAGAAATTCATGCTTCATCATACCAGCACTGCTCATGTCCATCTTGTGAACAAGTAGTAAAAGAAAAAAAGAGGTCAAGGATACACTTTTATTATCATAATTCATCAAGGAATTATTCAGAATTTTAATTATCAAATGCTTGTTCCTTTCTTATTTTAATCTTCAGCAAAGATCAATAAATTGTTCTCTTCTTCAAAACCAGTGGCACTAGAGGCAAACTTTGGTCATTTATGTTTAAACTACCAGGAAAAAAGTCTTAGCTTGGATACTTCCAGAATATTTTACCCTAAGCCTAATCCAACGCATTGCCCTGCTGTGGCAATGTTTCTCAGTCATTACTCATTACCTCATTGACATAAGCAATTACTAATTTACCGTCGGCAACTTGCTCTTCTTGTCATGTTTAGTCTGACATTTTAATGTGAGGTGACACCGGGACAGTAGGCTTTCTGTGAGCCTTGGACTCAAAAATGGTAGGCTATTGTTATCTGGAGAAACGCCTCCCACATTGGGCACTGTGCATGTACTTTCCCACCTCCTCCTAGCAGCTTCTAAACTGCTGTAGGGAAAGCAGATAAAAGAAATTGCCCACAGTAATCTCACAAGCAAGTCTCTTTCAGCCTTCAATAAAAGAGTTCCTTAGGGATATGGTTTAGTAGGGACACAGGCTCGGCTGGACTCAGTGAGGTCTCTTCCAACCTTCTGATTCCATGATTCTATGAAAATAACCTATCTACTGGCTGCAACAGACTGAAGCAATTAGTGAAGGATAGAAGCTGGTCATGAGTACTTGTACATGGGACAAATATGAGTGAAGAGAAGTAACTGGATGTGGACAGACGGCTTTGAGTAGATGGAAGTCATTTTACTGACTGATCACTCCCACTAGTTTACAAGGTTTGCCAAAACCTCTTCCATCTTTGACTTCCATAGAGACGTTTGGCCTCGCCAGCTACAGTGGATGTGGGACACTGCACCATTACCTACAGAGGTCAGCTGTTAACAGAGCCCTGAGCACTGCTGTGGCCAGTGCCAGCACCCAGCGTGTGGTGGTGACAGCTCCCAACCACCACTGAGATAAGGCAGCTGGCTTTGACAAAGAAGGCTGCCGACAACGAAGGCCTTTTGAGCACAAGAAGTGTACTTTAAGACACACTTGCCCTAAGGACCACAGAATGGACCTGGTCTATTTTATTAAAGGAGAAATCCGTGAAATAGTAATGGTGATTATAATTTCTGTGATTTATATCTATGTCCATCAAGCTCAGACAGCTAACTTTTCCTAGAGCCCACTATAATAGTCCTCATATGGTTGTTATCCTCAATTATTACTGTATTTTGCTAAATTTAAAACAGTTAATTAGATGTATATTGCCATTTCTGAGCTCTTCTGTAGGCATTGCAAATTTTTCTCAGTTGCCGTACTGTCCAATTTCTCTTCAGGTTCATTTTTTTTATACATTTAACATCATTATGTGATAGTAATTACGGGATGCATCCCTACAATTAGCTTAGTACAGTCACCAAGGTATTACAGGTGGCTATACTTCTTACATGACAATAGCAGAAACTAGTACATAATTAGCCCTTTCTATATCACAGTAGAGTAGAAGGAGACGATAACAAGAAACAGGAATGTACAAGTGGGTTTGCTGATGAATGTCTAGGGAAAAACTGCTGAAGGATGAAAAAAAATAAAAAAAATCAGTGAGACCAGAGGCATGCCTACACAGCAGAGTAAGGTCCTTTACCTTGTGTCTGACTGCAAAGGTGTGAGGAAGCTTTGGTTCAGCATCTCTGTACTGTGGAAAAGCACAGAGACTGAAGTGTGGAATTGTATGTAATTGGTATTGGGAGAAAAAGCAATGGGAAAAATAAAAGCTTATTAGGCATAAACCCTTAGAAACACAGCATCATGGATTCCAGTATTCACAAAATAACTTCTCCTAATAGAAGATTAACCCTTTGAGAAAAATATCTGAACATTCTTTAAGAGTAATTTTTCATTTTCCAGTGATGACTACTTAGCTCAACTACAGACACATCAAAAAGAGATCAGATTAGCTCACTCTATATCAAACACATATGTACTGTGCACTTCTACTGCTTAAAGTTTCCCTTTGCCTGAATATTTTCACGTGCTACATAATACAAGATTCCAATCTAGATATTTCATGTAGGTAGAGCCTAAAAATTCTCGTCTCCCCAAGCTCACTCTGGGAACCTGTGAAGAATGCAGGTCTAGTCCCACTGTCTGCATTCCACTCCTACAACCTTGTTACTCTTTTGTCACCTATTAAAATAACCTATTACCAATTAGGCATAAATGAAGACAAATCTTGGAAGCTAAGAAAGGTGTTACTCAATGAGCTGGAGTAGCACTTTCAAAATACTGAGATATGTTGTCTCAGCTCTTCTGTAAAAGACTTCTCTAAAATTCAGTAATCAGTCTGACTAGTTAAAGAAAATTTTGACAAACATTACTTTAACTTGCACAGAAGCCAAAGTAGCTTCAATTTCCTGTTCTATTAAAAGGAACAACAAAATCCATTTATCTCCACTTTTTTTTTTTTTTTTTTAAGATCTATGGTTTGTTGTTTTTTTTAAAAAAAGATAAAATATAGTCTTTACAAACAATTGAATTATACTTCACTTGCAACATTCAGTGATGTTACCTCGTGACAATGTAAATACAAAATATCTACAGTATTGTATATTTATACACATAATCCTGAACACACATAATTCAGGGACCGAGAGAAAAACTTACTATAGGGTAATGAATTAATAATCCAAAGACAAGGAGTCAATGCAGTTAAAATGACTGAACATGTATATAATGACATTCTTATGGTCCAGATCCATGGTCCAAGTTTAAAATATTTACAGATCAATAAATGGCGAGCACACTTCCACTACAGCTAAATAGACACTTGTGTCCAGTTTAAAAGAGATTAGTGTTGTGGAACAAACTTTCTTCCAGTCCAACATCTGCATACACACACTAAAACAAGCACTCTTAATATTCACTGATTTTCTTGGAATTGGGCAAATTAAGGCTTGATTTATATTTAGATTCTAATGAAGTTAATCAGATATTGACATGTGCACATTGCCATGGCAAGAAAGCACAAAAACTTGTTCCCCAAATCCCCTCCCACACCAGCAATCAACCTTCTATTTTAGAGGTCTTTCTTGTTAGTGAGGAAAATATTTGCAGGTGAAAGAAGGAAAACAAAAATAAGGCTGGAACACTTTTAGCCCTTGTGTGTTACACATGTTTGAAGGTGCTATGGAGGGGATAGAATTAACATTCACATCACTTCTCAGTTCAGGAACCAGATGACATTTTTAAAGGTTTTGTGACCCCTTTTGGAGCTCCCAGCTGTCATGCAAAATTTCTATGCAGGTATGTTCTGCATGAAACTGGAAAAAAAAAAAAAAAAAAAAGTAAATTTAGTATTCTGGATTAACAATTTTTTTCCCCATTTTCCAGCAATCTACTTGTTCAATATTTATATTACCCTTCTATCAACTGGGCTCTTCCGTGCTGTAGAACAAGCCTCTTTCCTCTAAGGAGTCACTTTTCAATAATACTTCACAATTTATAATTTTGATGTTCATTTCTTAAAATAAATCCCAGTGGCTGAAACCTTCAGTTTCCATCCTAAGCTAACTTAAATCCTTAAATTCTTAAATCCACCCAGTTCTGAAATATATGCCCTGTCATAAAGCTACAGCTGAGAAAAAGTAATCCTGTGTAGTCAGATCACTCTATACACAGGGCTGAGGTTTGAGGGTTTGGAAAGATTTTAGTAGTTTCTAAACCACAGAAACCACAAACCAGCTTCCAAATATGGCACCTTTTTGTGTCTGACTTTATGAGATGAAAATGTGATGACGTCTAGTCACACAGTTCTGTGGTTTCTAGCTGGCACTGAGATTTGCAAGGATAGGAGCTAAGTAAGATTTAATTAGTGTCAGATATAGCTGATAATAGTGGTAATGTAGTCATTGGCACTTTGGGGCAAGATACGCTGCCTTTCCACATAAACTGGTGCCTTAGTATACATTTAAACTTATTTAGGACTGCCACCAAACCTACACTTAGTGCACCTTTCCTTTCTCTGCCACGCTGTTCTCTTCTGCCATGTGACACGAAAGTCGCCTCCTTGCGGTGCTTTCTTGTGCTAACAGAACTTTGAGTAAGTGATGCCTGATACTCAAATTCGAAGTCTCAGGGTTTGATGCAATCAAATCCTTGCTCTAGAAGAACTTCATTTTGCCCAGAGAGCGCATAGGGTAACAAAAGAACTTTCCTTGTTTGTGAAACAGTTTAATTTTTCTTCAATATTTGTGATTAAGTTGTTGTTAAATATTTCATTGTTGTAGCAAAACTGGGAAGATTATATGGATGTTTTAATACATTCCTCATTTAGTGTATTCTGGCCAGCAATTCACTTTTATTTAAACCTGTGTAGCATCGCATACAAATGACCATTAATATTTTTACCCAAAGTGTAGAATTTTGCTGGTAACAAAACTATTTTCTCTATTTCTTTAGACTGTATTATAATAATATATTCTAGTGTTAGGAAGACTGAAGGAGTGCTTGAGTACTATAAATAGGCTAATGTATACAGTGCTATACAAATACTTAATTAATTCAATTAGTCCGTGGTTATGCAGCATTTCAATTTGAAGATTCCACTTGTGGTACATAACACATTGCAGTCTGTATCCTACTCACCTTATTGGTACTTTGGATTTGTATCTTCTTCCTCCTAGGCTGCATAAATTTAATGCAAAATCTCTCTGTTACAATCAACAGTCTAACAAAAAGTATTTTGTGGTAACGAATCTAGATTACATTTTTCACTTTGAGAAGAGAATTAAACCGTGAGGATCCATTGATGTTGCAGAACAAGACCAAAAGAATAATTTTTCCTTTTACCTAAGAACTTTTAAAAGCTGGGACATTTTATGATTTTAGCAGAAGTATTAACCAAGATCTTACCCGTTTTATTTCTGTAAGGAACCTGGGGTTTGAGTCTTAAGTGTCTGAAACTATAAAAGCTCCATGGAAATTACTGTGTAAAAATATGGAGAAAAGAGCCTTCTTTTTCCCCCCTTCCCTCCTAATACTGTCTACTGATTAAAATGGCTTTCTAAACTTTTAACAGATTAATCTTGTCTTGTAAGGCAAAAATTAATAATAGACTCAATGAGTCAGTTTACACATTTGGCTATATCAGTTCACCCCAATTTTAAGTCAGTGATTGTTCACAACTCATCTGAACATCAAAAGAAGTTACACTCATTCAAGGAGGTTCAAAGAATTGGTAGAATACACAAAAGATGGAGAACATGATTTAGAAGACAGTAAAAAAATTACTGTATTACAGAGAGAAAGCAATTAAATTTACTGATTGCTGATATCCTTCTAATAGGTCTTGATTACAATGCAGGCTTGGAAGTTTATTTTCAGTTTGCTTGTCTTCTATATGTACGATTTTGTAGATATATTAAACCATAAAAAAACCTCCTTCACACATAAAACTACGTCTTGCAGTAAAAGATAGGTTTCACATATGTATAGTGGTACTCACAGCGCAGAAAAAGAAAACTCAGAGGTAAATAAAGTTCCTTCTGAAAGAAAAACTTACAGAGACAAAGAATTACTAATTAGGTGAGGTTGGATACGTTTCTAAGAAGAGCAAATTCCGGTAGTCAAACAGTCACTGTTTTCTAAAATAAAGCAATAATAAACTAAATAGTCTTATCCATTAAGTGGACAAAACTCTCTACTGGGAGATATAAATGTGAAAGTCGATGTCACACATCATCATCCTCTATTTTTGTTCTCTTTTGCAAAACCAGGAAATACTCAGAAGCCTCTATCCAATCCTTTTTAAAGAATTGCATCATAATAATGACATAATAAAACTACACACTTAAAACTATCAGGACATAAATAAATACTTTCTACACTGCATGACTAGTTGGGAAGGGAAGGGAAGGGAAGGGAAGGGAAGGGAAGGGAAGGGAAGGGAAGGGAAGGGAAGGGAAGGGAAGGGAAGGGAAGGGAAGGGAAGGGAAGGGAAGGGAAGGGAAGGGAAGGGAAGGGAAGGGAAGGGAAGGGAAGGGAAGGGAAGGGAAGGGAAAGGACGAGGGTTTAGACCTCAAATAGAAGCCTTGCTTTAACCTTAATGGTTGAAAATTTTATTGCTGCCTGTTGATTTTTGTAAAAAATTTCTCTCTATCACATTTAAAAAAGTGTAAAAATCTGAATGCATTGTTCTCAGTAAAATGGCAGTGGGCAATTGAAAAGTTCCCATGGAATAACACCTGCAGATTTTTAAAGATTCAAGTTAAATACTTTTTACTGAAAACCTCATCCACATTCCAAAGAGTAACTTTAAGCGCACACAAATACGTTATAACACCTATTGCAGTGTCCATTAACAGTCTAGGGAGATGATTGTGCAAAGAAAAAGTACTACTAGCCAGGACTAATGTCTACATCAGTAGGTATAAAAGACATAAAGGGTAAAATTAATTTTTTTAAGAATCACTGTAAAGGTGCCCTTTTTTTTTACCTAGTCCTCCCAATGAAAACTAATCACCGTGCTGGCTTCTTCTAAATAAAATCCACCTTGTTAAACTAGGCCCTCACAAGGAACTGATTTGATTCTAATAACTGACTGCATATTCTCTTGAAAAACACAAGTGTTTAGATATTGGTTGCCAAATAATTTTGTAAATTCTTTCAGCATTTAATTCCTTTAAAAAATACCAGTGATAAGTAACCCATCTTACGTGCCTTGTTTTAAAAGTAACCATAACCACAGAAGCAAACACTTGTTTCTTTTTTTCCCTCATCATTTCCTTTTTGTGTTCACTAAGGTAATGACAGGGCTGATTTGTAATTAAATCAAATTCAGCAGCAAAAGGTGTGTAAAATGTATTTACTCCAAAACAATAAACAAGTACATGATTAATTACATGCAATATGCCTACATTTGATGTGTGAAAATAAAGATGATGCAGCAGCTGAGTACCTTTGAACCCGTTCAGCATCCACTTGGTATGAAAGCATATTGTTTGCTGCGGACTTAGAGAGATTCCATGAAAAATATTGCAAGATCTCTGGTGGAAATTTACCAGAACAGAAAATTCTTCCTCCTCTACCGCTATGACTTAGACCAATTCTCAGAGAAAAAAGAAAAAAATCCCCTCAAATGTCTATAAATCAAACTATGCGGGAGAGGAAAAAACAGAAAACATAACTACGTATTCTTAGACTCTGATAAAAGACAAATGAAATCAACATTTGCATATTGTTTATCTTTTGTCATAATTTGTCATCAGTTCTTATGTATCCAAATATTATACTCATGCCTACTACAAAGAAATAAAACATAGAAGGAATCCTTTAATGTTGGCATATAATGTGTCACAGTCGTAGTTTTAATCCCTGATCACTGCACTGTAGTACAGTAACACTTACTAATGACTCCAATATAGTGAATATACAATTGTATAGACAGTGAAAATAAAGAGGAAGAGACGTGGTAATAATGAAGACCATTCCCTCAGTGTGCAGAATTCTATTACACTGCCTGTAATCTCAAACATGTAAGAGACCCTACTGTTTTTCAGTATCTATCATATATCTGGAGGAATCTTGGCTTGCTGCTGGTTTCCTTTGTTCTACTGGAGAAGCAGTTCCATTTCAGTGGGAAGTAATGATGATAAAGATTGTCTGAAGGCTTGTTTAAGGTTAATTCTTTACATTACTTATCTAAAATACATTGCTATCAAAGCAATAATTAACACTGGATTTCAGCTGGGACGCAAGTAAAAATCTATACTGGATGGGTTTGAGAAAACACTTATTTTCTCAAAAAATCTTACAGATATATCAGGAATGCCAGAAAGTTAAGATCTTGAGATACGAGCAAATGGTATGAAGAAATATAACAAATCAGTTCACCGTAAATTGAATAAACAAGGTTTTGTAGCAGTACTAAAATATTTACACTCCACACACATCTGCACTCTCTCGCAACCTCTCACACTCAGAGATATTATACACTTTTGTTAAGTGTGTGTAGAGAATTAAGAAGAAAGGGGAAGCTGAGTCACCAGTCTTTTTTTCTAGTAGCTGTGGTCTATTAACAGTTTAACAGCAAAAGATAAATCTGAGAATGTTCATATAATAGGTTGACTAATGTCACACAATCCAGGAACTACTCGTATTTGTAGGGTTTTATTACGATTTCACAAATTCAGGAAAAAAACACATTTATATAAATAGACCTAATATTTCAAAGAAAACCGTTTTACTAGATATGGAAATACTTGAGAGATAAGGACTAACAAAAGTAACAACCCTTTTATTCCTAAGCAGAATATGAGAAACTCAGTCAAATGCAGGGAGATAAATAACACTATGACTACAAGCAACTGGTGTTACTAATATCTGCTTAGCTCCTTGGAGAGTGGTTGCATTCATTTCCTATCAGATGACCACTCAAGTTCCACAGCCTGCTCTACAGCTCTTTTTACAATAGAGAACGTTCTGCGGAAGCCCTGGTAAGTTGTCATTGATTGTTTCAAATGTTCTGTACTCAGCTATTCGCAGAATGATTCCCTGCCTTTTCAAACTGTAAGCTAGCCTAGTGTGTCAAATATGCTTCTGAAGATAAAGGCATTTGTAAAGGTAAAGGCATCTGTAAACGCGAAAGGTGCTTAACTATGTATGCAGCCTTTACAAAGCGTAGGCAGCAAGCGTGAGACTGTTCCCAGTGAGAAAGAAAATAATGCAGAATCATTTTTCCTCTTCTTGAATACAGATTTCAAAATAAAGATTTAGTAGGCTCATACATAATGAAGTCAGGTATTTTAACAATACATCAGCTCTGGCCTATCACAGCTTCTTTATTTTCTGCACCACAGAAATGTCAGCATTGTGTCTCCCAAGGAGCTATGATCCCTTTACAGTGTGCAAAGTGTGTAAATACAGGGGCTGGGAGGCCTCAGTGGGCAAACCTACCAGCATCAAAACAATAAACACACTGACATATATTTACAGATGCAAAACCCTGGCATGTATTTGCATACATTTACTCAGAAAAAAAGAAAAGAACCAAAGTTCCAAGTGGAGGAAAAAGGCAGTCCCTAACATGTCAAAACTTAATGACTCCCTAAACTTTCCCTAAAACCATGACTCTGTTTTCTTCTCACTTCTTCCTCATATTTCCAGATCTCCTTCCCACAACTCTGTTCCTTTTAGAAATGAAGAAGCAAAATGGAAGATTTTCAACTCTTTTGCGGTTTGGACGTTTATGGTTGAGATCAGCAGCTAAACATTTTCATCTTTTCCTAATCCTGATGAGCAAAAATATATCAGCAACAGCTTGGATGTACATGAACTCTGCTTTACACAAGCAGAGACAATACGATCTGGCTACTTGTCATTCGTTTGGTTTGGGTTTTGGGGGTAGGGTGGGGGTTTTGGGGTTGCAATGAATGGGGTGAGAATTAAAAAACCCAACTACTTGACATTTTAAGGGAGCAAACTGCCCTAATGTTCACCAGCTCATGTGTTTTACCCTGCTTATGAAGGTGGGAAGATGTAGAAAACCAGATGATAGAACAAGGTGAGGGCTGCCCAAACCACAACCAAGGTCTGAATTTTGAACTTAGCTGAGAAACAGGCTTAGATAATTCACTTCCTCTCTGTGTGCCTTGGATTTCCTGATTGTAAAATGAGCATCACTGAGTCACTGAGTTCTTCACTGGAGACAAATGGTGTCTATGAGAACTGCTGTGATAATTTCCCTGAATAAAAACTCACGTAGCAGACTGCTAACCAGACTCAGACCATGCTGGGTCCTAAAGATCCATAGGAAGCTTGTTCCACTAGGAGTGAGGTGCCAGAGGACCTCTTCCCAGCCCTCGGGTTTGTTAGGATTCCATTCATGGGACAGTATGCTGCACATGGCTTGCTTCAATAGGACTTCTAACTCTCGATCTTGATTCTGTAGGAAACCTAATGCATTTTATGCGTTCATCTTCTTATGAACTGTTCCTTGAGGACTAGAGGAAGGTTGTATTTCATGTTATTCTATATTCAACTTCTGAACAGGCTCTATGCTCAGACTAGCCAATCCTACTGGTATGGGGGACAGATTATTCCTTCTCTTGGTAATTTTGCAATTTTGCCACTCTGAGTAAGCCATGTACCAGATACCTGGATTCCCAGGCTGCTGGGAATCAAGATATGCACCTTGTCTTGAATTGCATGCGTTGGACTCGTTCACATTCATAACTAGGAAGTTCAGGATATGACTCACTGGACAAATCACTTCTAGATCCGCATATACCTTGCAGAGAAACTTCTACATGACTGCAAGAAGAAAGGAAACTAAGGACATGAAGAAATGAGGATGTACCTATTCCTACATGGATTTGAAAAATGGAAGGAATCTGTTTTTTCAGAATTGTCTCTTTAAACTTTTTTTTGTCTAAAAAGAGTTAAAACTTTTTCTTAATTTGCTTAAAGGAAATTAATCTTTTTTTTTTAATTGAGCATGAAACAGTAGGCATCCAAAGTTTTAATTAAAATTAAATTAAATACTTTTTATTATATGTCTCAATTTTATTTTTTATGATGTTGTGTATAAGAGATGATGATCTTATTAAGTGAGATTTGTTTGATTGTGATACTCCATTCACCAAGATGCCTTCCAAGTATCTGCCATGTAAAACTGAGTATGTATGCTTCTGCAAAAAGGTGGGAGAAATGGCAGCCATAGTAACTTTGGTAGTATATCTCTTACATCTGTTCCTTTCTCTCCCCCTACTAAATCTGGCAGTGCTGTAGGAATCTGCATCAAATCCCATTTGAAAACTCTCCTAAAACTTATTAAAGTCTGTGCCTCAGACAACATCTATGCAGAGTAAATGGGTTTGAATATATAAAAGAGAAAATACGTGCAAACATCAAGCAACCAAGTTGGGGAAGTATTCCTTTCTTACATTGTTAAATACATTCAACAACTGCCCTGCTCCCATTATTTTTGTTTTCTGAAAGCTCCAACTCAGTCCATTTGGTTGTAAGTACAGATCAAAAGTAACTGAGGGATACTACGTTAATTGAGAAAACAAAACTGAATCAAACCAAGAAACCCTACTAAAAACCACCCCAAACTAGGCAGCTGTCAGACTCCAAATTCCAGTCACTCCAAGACATATTTTAGAAATACCTACAGAATGACCAATCTTGGAAGATCAATACCTTTTCACTTACAGGGAGCCAGGGAGATCTCTACCCAGAAATTGTTGCAGACCTGGGGTCCAGCCTTACCATCTCGCGGGACAAATGAGTTGCTAGTGTGTCACGTTCCAGATTCTTCTGCCACCTACTGCAACATAAATCAGAACAGCAGGTGCTGCTTCCTCCCTGCTACCTGAAGGTTATAGAGATGGCCCTAACCCAAGAGCTGGCACCCAGTCAAAGGTAGTGTGCTGGATCAAGTTTTTCTTTCCCAAATCAGAGTTTCAGCATACTGTCAGAGATATAAAACATTCACCCTCTCAAAGGGGCAAAGTGTTACCTATTAGCTGATTTTTAACTCAGTGTGAGTTCAGAGACCTTCTTTTGCTGAAGGGGCATGATTAAACCATATTAATGACCATATCTTGCTCTTGTGTCAAGCAATTGCTCCTGATTTCCAAAAGCTTAGGAAAATTGTCTGCATTCAAAGTGATTTAGCAACACTTTTGCTCTCCCTGTGCCATTTGCCTATTTAGTTTTTGAGGAGCGACTTATGACACCAGTTCCCCACTCTTCACCATCCTGTGATGCACAGCAGTCTATGTGGAAAAATAATACTTCTGGTAGTTTCCTTGGAGACATAACAGTCCAAGAAGTCCCCAGTTCAGACAGGTGTGGGACTCTCATGTAACTGAGGGTCAATTTGCATTTAGTCAAGATCATTCATGAGGTAGGAGGCACTGCAGTGTTCTGTTGTCTCTCTCAAAAAACCATAACTTTCAGCTGCCTGGGCAAACCTTACCACGTATCTTTCAAAATCTGTTCACACCTTCAGCACCCTTGCTCTCAGCTCTTTGCCTCCATTCCTTCTTACTTCAGCAGTCTAAAAGTTTGGCATTTAACGTAGGTAGTCGTTTACACTCCTACAGTGGAAACAGTGAGGCAGCTTTGGTGAGAAACTTTTTCTATTTCTTTTAGTCACCTACTACATGAGAATGCAAACCAGATTTCATTATAAAGGAAGCCTGGAATAAATGCCTAAAATAGAAAAGCTAAATTCAAGATACGATATTTAGCCAAAAATGAGATGATTTTTTTTTTCTCAAGTAGTTTAACTCAAGAAATTGTTTGCTCTTCCATTAAGATTAAGGAAGGTAAAGTGAATGTGCACTGTGGGAGGCCTCCTAGTGAAAAATGATCATAAATACGTCCAAAGCAGCTCTAAGTTTAAACAAAACATGCTGTTAGCATGTTAGTTGTTTATTCTGAGTGACTTGTGAAGTTGTGTGGTATACTGTAATTCAGAAAACTCCACAGTGATTTTTCACAGTTTCATGAGTCTCCCTGAATCTTATAAGTGATGTGTGAAATAGCAGATCATGTGGAGATGAGAAAAATGAGTGCTACAGGGAAGGTACCAAAAGGTAGAGAACGCATATTTTAAGCTTACTTGTACCTCTTGTGGAAAAAAAAAATAAAATTTGTGGTGCTAGGAGAATGTATCAAATGCATAGAAGTACATACACTTATAATGTATGTAAGGGCACTCAAAATAGAACTCTCACAAAGTAGAACAAGTTGTAACATTTTTGCATACTCCAAGAAAAGACAGAAACCCTGATACATAGGAAATCATTAAACTTAAAGATCAAGAAATAGCACAAAACACTCCATAGAGAGAATTCGAGGTAATAGTCAATGTGTACAAATGATGTGGCACAATGGATTTTGCCTACAGTGAGGAACTTTGTTATGCCTGCACCTTTTTTCTAACTTCACTAGAAAAATCACTGCATTCCAACAGTATGCGATTGGATTATATAGAGATCGCAATTACTTGCTGAGCCAAATGGGTAATACCGATGAAAATCCAGTTTATTTTGACACACCACCCAATTACACCACTGAAGAAATAGGCACAAAATTTGTCATCATAAAAAACTTTGGAGAATGAAGAAAAGCGCATTACAGTCATGTTGGCAGTGTTAGCAGATGGTATGAAATTGCCACCATATGTGACTGAAACGTAAAACAAAGCCGAAGGAACAGCTGCCTACTGGAATAATTGTTAGGTGTCAAAACCAGAATGGATGTTTAAAAACTTAATGAAGGTTTGGCTGAACATTGTTTAGAATAGGCAACCACATGTGCTATTTACAAAAAGGAGGAATGCTTGTCCTAGACATATTCAAAGGGTAGCTACACTAGCAGAGAAGTTAATACTGTTCTCTAGTCATAATGGATGGAGAGTGTTCACCACTCCAGGTGGCTTGATATGTTGGGGAACATGCCTGAAGAAGACCATTTGAAGTCTGTATATTCAAAATAGCTTTAGAAAGGTAATCATGTCGTAATTCCTACAGAAGAAAATAATGCACCCAAGCACAACAGTGGATTTAGACAGCATGATACTAGATAAAGCTAGTCACAGTTCAAAGTTTTAGAAAACTCTGTATTTTGTATTCCATGGGTGGAACCAAAGATGATTTGTTTGAAATCAAAGAAGTTAAAAGCAATGAAGACACTGAAATTTACAAAGAAATTGTACAGGAGTAGGAAAGGGTCGATGATGGAACTTCAGTTCCGATGATGGAACTGAAGATGGATGAGATCTGCAATAAACCTTTTTTGTCCATAACCTTCTATTTTGAGTCGAGGGGAGATGTCTTCTCATACTCAGAGTCACTGTCTTTCCTGGTTAGTATAGTAGACGACTACAAGGTTCAGTCTCCACGTCACTACTTCAACTTCACCAACAGCTCTGAAGCTACCTTGCTGAATCATTGTGTATCATGAGCTAAGACCAATAACATGTCTGGGGGATGTAACTGAATGGGCAACAGCATATCTTCTCTACTATTTAGGTATTTCTATGAGCTGGTGAAATTTAGTGGATAAGAACTGCATTACCAGAGCACCTCTCTCTTAGATATTGAAGACAATAGCACAGATCACTCAATATAATTGAAGGGTAGTTAGCCTACAGCTCATATATTTCAAATTTTCACAATGTGTTCTTACCCTTTCTCTTGTTCATAAAAGAAAATAATAAAAAAAATAAAAACAAACAAACAAACAAATTCCAATCATATAAAGTGTCTCTGCACCTAGGGAAAGATACAAATTCCATGAAAAAATATTTTTATGTATTTATCATATGTCCCCTGTTACTTTGACATATCACTTGTCCATTTTTTGCATCCTGGAATACAGGATTTCATTAGTGACTACGTGACTTTGGAATGTCTTTGGTTTTAAAGTAATAACTGTGTGCAGCATATGGATATAATTTAGTGCTACTTCTGTGTAAATATGTGTAGATAGATGGTGATAGACACACAAAAGCCCTTACAAAACTTCAAAGCCTACTCATACTATTGAGTTGCGTTTCCTTTTGCAAGATTCAGAGGCGTATCAGTTCGAACATTCTGTTACGATACTAGGCATTTCTGAATTAAAAAGCTTCAGCATGAAGAACTGCCTAACAAGAATATAATCAAGTCCACATAAAGAGATCAGCTGCTCCTTGTCATGCTTAACATAGTCTACTTCTTTTAATGATAATTTCTCCCAGAAGCATCCAAAACTTCTGAACTTAAACACAATTGTATTGGCAATTTTAAGACCTGAAGAGATTGACGTGGTAGTTCTTGCCCATTTCTATTGAAGTTGCACTGGGAGCTGGTTCCTCATTGCTGCTTATAGAGCACATTTTTAAGAGTGTGTTTTAAAAGACCCCGGTGATGGAATTTTTAAATAGATTAAATGGATATTTGAGTCTTTCTTTTTTCCTAGTGGCTATACTAATTTAGGACTAAGTCTTTCTTGAATCATTGTACTCCATTTTCAGTTGCATACTCCATCCTCCTTCAGAGTCACTGAGAATTCTCTCGGTAATGACATGAGCAGAGTCAGTGCCCAGACAGCCGTCCAAGAAGATACATACTGTTACCTTAACATCACCTTTATTCACACATGCTTTCAGTGTGGTTTTTGTTCCTCAATATCACATCCCAAATTTGGTCCGTATTATTTTAAAAGATGTTTCATATATAAATTTTTAAATCAAATTAAGCAGAACAATCTTTTAGTCTGTGTTGATTAACTTTAACTTTTACACAATTCTGATAACATGAAGTTGCTATTTTGAAAGTAATTAAAATCTATCCTCAATATGGCTGACATTTATCACTTTTTATGACATATCTTTGTGAAGGAATGGTACCTTGGCTTCTTAAATATTACAAAGTCAAGATGTTTAAATTTACAGTTCCCACAGAAGCTTTAACTCTATTCCCCTGTGTTTATAATTTTAACAAGACCTCTCACTACACAATCGCATGCACTAATTATGGGAAAATAGACTGCTAGCTATTCTATGTTGTTAGATTTATTGGGAGTGGGCCAGGAACAAGCGTTGCTTAGAAGGTGGTACATACCAGCTGTTTAAACAGGTAAAGAAATACTCCATTTCTTGCTTCCTGAGAAATGATCTCACATTGAAGATCAATTTTCTATTAAAATAAAAAATTCTGCTGAAATCAAACTTCGGGCAAGATAAATTGGTACTTGGCTTGCCTTCCGTGTCTGTGGAATATATGGTGGATATAGAATTATCTCTTGAAAACAAGAGGTGCTTTAGCACACTAGCAAGTTAAAAAACAGTGCAGCCCAGCATGTGAAGGTTACTACCAAATATATTATTATCCTTAGCCCTGACTCCGTAGGTTTCTTGGCCAAAAAGAGTTAATTGATCTGTTTGTTATAAGATGAGATTAATTCATCTCTAGCAGCATTGCTAGGAAAAATACCTAAGAGTAAGCCTTCTTCAGAGCAATGTGAGATCACCATGAGAAAGAGTGATGTGAGTGTCTGACAAAAGAATGAAGGTAGTAACTATGGATAGTGGGATATAAAAAGTATTTCTATTTTATTTCTTCACAATTTTATACACAGCTACTTCTTCTGGGGCCAAAATTTCACTCTTCTTGTATTAAATTACTTCTAAGTGAGAAAAACATTCAACCCTCCAACTATGTATTCACCGTTAGACCTTTACCTCCCTTATAGTGGTTTATGCAAAATGAAATGTGGTTCTCAGTCTGGTTTCCGTTCTACATAAAATCCATTACAAATGAGTGTCACTGTCCCAGTTAAATAGCCAAGAAGGGAATTAATATAGATAAAAAGGATAGTTCTGAGTATTAAGTTACTAACAAATTTCTTGCAGAATAGATAAGTATATGGTAGATCAGAATAGCAGTCTTCAATGCGGTATCACAGTAGACTCGTGCAACTTCAGGTGATTCCTAACAGACCTAGCAATGATAAAATAAAATAAAATACTCAAAATTTCAGTTTTCCTTCAGACAGAAATAATTAATGCAAATTAAAAACATGAATCAGAAGACACATACCTTTGTTGTTTCAAAACGAAACATCAAAATATTTCATCTGAGAATCATGAAACAAAATGCTTCACTTTCTAGGGAGAAAAATAAATTACTTTTTTAAGCTTGAGCTGTTGAACACAGTCGGGATAAACTGTTTTCCTTAACCTTTCTTTAAAAGTTAAATCCTGCTTAATTTTAGCCATAAGCATTAGAATCATAGAATCATAAGGTTGGAAGAGACCTCTGAGATCATTGAGTCCAATCATGTCTTCCTCCCTACTGAACCATGTCCCTAGAATCATAGAATCATAAATTTGGAAGAGACTTCTGAGATCCTCGAGAGACCTGTAAGATCATTGTTAGTCACTCCACTTAGGTTGATGAGGAGTATAAAAAGAGGAGTTATAGCTACGGGAGTTTGTTCAGACAGTTTATTCCAATCCACATGCCAGCCACAAAGCCCCTTTTGTTGGCGGCTCCTTTTTTCCATGTGCCAGTTCGGTCCCTGAGCTCCTACTCTGGTGCAGGAACAAGCCCGGTGTACTGTGAAATACACTGTTGCTCCATAGAGGTGAAGTCTATGTTGTAAGGCACAGGGTTGCATGCCATATTTCCAGGAGTCTGGAAAGAAAGCAGTGAAAATAAATGCTTTGCAATTCCAACTTGTGATTATGCAGTAGAAGAGGAGAAAACTTGAAGGTAAGTTGCAGAAGACTGTATTTGTGGAGATACTGTAGCACCTTTGGGAAGGTATCAGGTCTCAACTGAGGTGAGTGGCTATAGACTGCGAGGATGAGGTGTGCAGATACCCTAGCTTTCAAAAGAGAGTGACTGTGCTTGGGAAAGGGAGACGAAGAGACTGATGCATACCACCTCCGCTGTGTGCGGGCCTGGTGTAGACCTGGAGGCTATCAACAACAGCAGTCATACCAACTAAGTTTGGAAATCCTTCTTGAAATGAGACAGTAGCTTGAGTTTTATGCAGGGTGCTAAGCTCTGGAAGTCAGTTCTGTACTTATTTGCTGCAACAGAGTTTGGACTTTGAGACCTTGAGAGTAAGATATAAGGTTCCCAAAAATATCAGAAGTAGAGAAATATATTGGTCCTCAGTATCGCAGATGTTGTTTCTCTGTCAATTGTCACTGAGTTATTGCCTCAGAAAAGAACACTAAAGTGTCAGTGCTGTCTGCAAGCCTCAGTGAAAACATCAGTCACTCTAATTAAAGAGAAACCAGAAACTGTTTTCCCTTATATACTGTTCACCATCAAAGAATACATTGGTAAAAGACCACAGCCTTTTGTTGGGATGACGCTGTTAAAAAACTGAAACCTGGCAGATATTGCTTTTGGCAGAAGTTACTGTTCCAAATTCATCCAAATATTAAATATTTATTCATGAAGCTAAAGAGGAGACAAGAATTTCAGGAAAGTGTCAGCAAGAAAACATGGAAGTAAGAGCTCAGTTAAAGGGAAGCTACTTTTAAAGACAAGATGCTGCTGAGAATTTCTGAGAGCACATGTTACCAAGACATGCATGGTAGAAAAAGTCAATATTCCAGATACAGCTAAATACTTACCACTCTATGCCTTGCTTTCCATCACCAGATTTTTGGTGACATCAGTACTTGAGTTTTGTCTCTTCCCCACTTACACTACAGGAGCAAAAGTGGGCTTAATCCTTCCTGCCATCTGCTGTGCATGTGTTATCTCACAAAAGCATGGTGAAAACCGGGGAATGACAGCATCGAAGTTACTTTCATAAAAAAAATCTCCAGCTCTAGCAACAATATAATATAACAATTAGCTTAAATGACTAACAGTCCGGGAGAAGGATTTTGGAGAAAACATATGTAAAATATTATCCCATTCAACTAAAATCTGCTAGTGTCAAAGTATAAGCAGTGCTGTTGCTCTTGTAAAAAATCTAAATCCAACTCAACAAGCTAAATGGCCCTTAAACACCCAAATCAGCAGAACTTTTCCCATACTAGGTACATTATATGATGCAGAGCACACGCATACACAAAAAAACACATGAGAAGGCAAAAGGCCTTGTTGTCCAGAGGTACCCAAGCAATTATTAGCGATAGATTAAACAGTGGCAGCATAAGTCATTGCTTACATCCATTATTGCACATTTTGTTGCTTCATTCAGGATGAAGAGAGAGGATGATGAACAGAGAGATAAACAGGTGAAAAGACAAAGTAATATTTTAGGATTTCTTAACCTCTTAGTTTACATTTCAGACTTAGTTAGCAGTTGTACTTTTGAATCATAAGATGAAATATTTTAGATATTAATTTTCAATAATTTTGCCTGCTTACCTAGGATTTCAAGGAATAATATATAGGAAGCTCACTTTCACAGCTAATCATTTTGTACATTCATTCTGTTTAAAAATGCAGGCTCAGGAATGAATTATATTCCACTATAAGAGAACAAAGCAACAATGGCTGTAACAGCTAAAGATACCAAATATTTTCATCATTATCCTTTGTTCCTAAGTCATAGAGAATCTTGGGCTAAATTCACCCAGTAGGACTCCATCCAAAAAATTCTGGTTATATTTTCTTTTCCTTTTGTTTGCTAGGAATTTTCAGGTAGGTTACCTTTTGAACTAAAACCAGAGGGCAAATATGACTTCTTCAGTATCTGTTCTTTGAAATACTTGAAGCTCCATACGTTTTTGCTCCTCAAACCTTGATTTTTTACATTAAAAACCTCCCTCGGGGTTCTTATTACCATCTGAAGTGCCAGCCTACAGAGAGGAGAAATCCAGTAGGGCTACTTTTGCAACTTATCAACGCCACTACCCAGTAAAGAGGGGGACTGACTTTAAATGTTATTACTACTCTTTATGGGATGGCCATGCCTTCTAATTACATCCTCTGCTTCTACTAATATTTGAGCTAACTCTACTGGATCGTATTGTGTTGTTTACTTTGATTACAATGGACTTTGGATCTAGCTGACTGAGAAAAAGAAATAATAGGCTTGGGTCTTCATGCTGAATTAGTATGCTTCAGAATATTCTATGAAGAAAAAAAAATACCCGAAGAAAGCATCATCACTTTTGCAACCTCATAGAATAGGGAAGCAGAGAATGAAAGCAAGAACGAGATTGAAACAGTAACAGTATGAGAGAGAAGATAAACAAGTGAACAGAAGAATTTAAACTGTGGTGTTTGAAAGGGACACAACAGGAAGGTGAATTTGTCTCATTATCTTTTCAAACAGTTGCCAGCTGATGCTTTGGTGGGGAGGGGGGGGGCATTTATTATTAAACATAACGAGGAAAGATATAATGCAGAAGTAAGCTATAATTACACCACTTCCTGAATTTATATTGTTAGTGAAGATGATGTTGCAAAGAACTAAATAATTAAAACCCAAACAAGTGTTATTAATATAAACACAGATGTATATATATTGGCAAGGGTGAGATCAATTTTAACCAAAAGAGACTGTGTCCATGAAATATCTTTTTTTAAAACATTAAGCTTCTTCAGCAAGGGCAATATTTAGAAAGCATTAATGTTATGAAGAAATGCTAAATGAAGATTAAAATTAATCTGACCTTCCTACTTAGAATAATACAATATTTTGGAGCGGTATTTCACAGGTTTGCACATTTATGTGAATACATATAACAGTGAACCTCATGTTCTCCTTCTTCTCCTGTGCTTAATATGCATCAGAAATATTACAGCAAGGTTAAGAAATTCTAACAAGTATCTAGTGAGAATACCATATACATACAAAACAGTGGATACAACTATTGTATCTCAAAATGCCTGGGGAACTTGGAATGGTCACAGCTTTCTCTTTCCATAAATGTAATGTAGCTGAGTCTGCTCCCATCTTACTGGCAACAGTCAAATGAGGATTTTGCCACAGGGATGAGGAAAGACAGAGGATTTTAAGGAAAAAATATGTACTACTTCTACGGCTATAAAGTTCTCTGTCTCTGCAGAGGACACTGGGGCATCAATAATGAGGTACAAAAAATTATAGGATCTCCTATTATTGAGATAAGTTGGCCCTGAACTGGATCCACTTAAGAATTTACAGTGCTTGGCAAAAGGGATGAAAGAAAATGAATTTTCCATCACAGAGCATGCTGGTGACCTGCCTTGTAACCCTGATCACCCCTTTGCTGATTTGTATGCCTAATGGCTGTCTCTCTCCCACATCACTTTCGAAAGAACATAGCATGCTTCCGATTAATTAGACAGAGCACAAAAGCTAGGTTCACTTGTTGCAGAAGCAGTTCCTTTTGAAGGTTATAACTTGATTTCTAAGGTTTGACCTATGACCAGTATTTGCCTTTACGGCTCACAAAGGATGCTTATATTATGCAGTTACAAAAGAATTCCTCTAAAGCATGGCTATCCAGTCCTGCATGCCATACAGGAGCACAGAGTCTAGAAATCACCCTGCAGCACCCCAACTTGACAGCTATCTTGAAAATTACGTCAGATCTCTCTACCCAAACTACTATTAGGTCACAGGTGGATATATTTTTAATTTTTCTTCCTCATCATATAAAATTATCCTTGTGACGATGTAAGGAAACTGTGACATTCTTTTTCAAAACTGATTTCATATGACACATACCATGAGGTAGCCTATTCCCAGGTGTAAACCAGTCTGCCTACTGTACAACACCTGTACAAACTTTCTGAGCTCAGTGCATAGATTGATTGGGCTAGTCTAGACTAGTAGACAGGTAGGATTTGAAACACTCTCCCTAATTCATCACTGCTTCTTGACAGATGTGAGCATCCGTGGCTGTTGCGACCCTCAGCCAACGCCATCGAACTTTCCTTATTCACTGTATATGCATATGACTGCCTAGTATGACTTGGTAAATTTATAGGTCCGGGTCCTTGCAGTGCTGTGCTTAGTCTAACAGTGCCCAATTTTCTTGTTAATCTGGTGTAAATAATTTCTTTCCCAAGACATAAATTAGAATACTTTTAGAAGCCATCCACCTTGCATAATGATTTAGGTAAGTAGAAAAGAAAATATCACTCTGTAATCGAGTTGGTGAGGTGAATGAAGTTCCCAACACATGAACAGACAATAATGAAACTGAATCCAAGATGCAGCAGATGGAAGACTTCTGTTCATACACAGCAGTGTCGATGCATCAGAAACAGAATACTGGATATCCTCGTAATCATTTGTAAAAGGATTCCCTACAGTACTAAGTAGATTTCCCAAAATGATACCTGCTCTTGTGGCATTACAAGCACATAAGTCTGAAATGCTGGACTTTGAACCAAAGCCAGTACACTTAGGCCCCCACCTTACCCCAGGTGTCTAATGATGGATGCCTTGGGAAGAATGTGAAAGACTATAAGGGAAAAACACAGGAATGTGTGGACACACGGACAAGTGTGCAACTTTAATCAGAATACTTCTTCAGCCTCCAATGACTGATGAGTCCGACACTTAAAGACTGGTTATTCAGGTTGCCGTGCCAACCAAATTAGCAAAAGCTACAGTTAAGCATAATTCTACCAAGCAAGGAGAGAGAGATATCAGTAGAGTCTCTTACTTCTTACTAATATTTTGTAGAGGTACCTAGGAGTCACTGTAGACAATTCTTTGACAACGCTATCTCGACATTCAATTGTCATCAGACAGGATGTTAGGAGGAGAGCAACGAGGATGGTGAAGGGGCTGGAGCACAAGCCCTATGAGGAGTGACTGAGGGAGCTGGGGTTGTTTAGCCTGGAGAAGAGGAAGCTCAGGGGAGACCTTATTGCTCTCTACAACTGCCTAAAGGGAGGTTGTAGTGAGGCAGGAGTTGGACTCTTCTCTCAGGCGACCGGTGACAGAACGAGAGGACACGGTCTCAAGCTTCACCAGGGGAGGTTTAGGATTGACATTAGGAAGAAGTTCTTCACTGAGAGGGTAATTGTTCATTGGAATGTGCTGCCTGGGGAGGTGGTCGAGTCACCATCCCTGGAGGTGTTCAAAGAGAATTTGGATGAGGCACTTAGTGACATGGTGTAGTTGACAAGTAGGAGTAGGTGTAGGTGTAGGTGTTGGGACATAGGTTGGACTTGATGACCTCAAAGGTCTTTTCCAACCTTACAATACTGTGATACTGTGAAATACTAGGAACAGGTAAAAAGAGTAGATGTAATTATAAAGGCTTATAAACACAGTTTGCACTTACCATTTTGAGTATCGTATACTAGTCCAGTCAACACAGCTCCAAACGTATAAGGTAAAGTAAAATAATTAAATAATTTAATAGGTATAAATATGAAAATATAAGAGGAGCTTAATAGCTTCCTAATAATGACTGAAAACAAAAGTAAATTCTTACAGCTCTTACAGGGACAACACATGGAAACGAGACAGAGTCAAAACAGTCAGACAATGTGCATACCAAAGTATGATTGCGCTATTGTTCTATTGTTTCTTATATTCATATATAACTTATCTTCACTCCTAAGCATCCAGGATTGATCACTGTCAGAAAGAAGATAAAATGTTAAGTGAGTTTGAAGTATAAAAGACATAGCTTTATGTAAAAAAATAGGAGAAGAAAAAAAAAAGTTGGAGCTCTGTTTTTCCTCTAAGTAACTTACAAGGCTGTTAGAAACTTCACAGCATATTGTGCACATTTCTGTTCTAAACTAAATGTGGCAATACTGATATGGGTGTGGATTTTTTCCTAATATGTTTGTTCCTTTCATGTGGCAACTTTGTGAAAGAAAAAGTAAGCTGAGATTTCCTGTTGAACTCTTCTTCCCTATCCAACCTTGAAAGAATTTGTAACACTTTCCGGTCACTCTGAAGCCCAGGACTGTGGAGACCTTCAATGAGTAAATTAGAGAACTCCTAGAGAAATGTGCTTTTTGGCTCATTTTAATATAAAAGGTGAAATACAGACAAAAAAAATTACTCTATATTATTTTGTGTTTCACAGTTCTTGTAGAAATTTGTTCATCTGTGTTATCTCTGTTGCTGAAGAATCCAGTTCAAAGGAAGTTTAATGGTTGGGTATACTGGAAACTTAGTTGTGGTGCAAAGGTAGTTGGGTAGATGGTATTTGGCATAATGTTATGAGGCATGTGATGGTTCAGAATATTTGCCTTGCTTAAAATCAGAAAAGTATTAAATTGGAACATCTCTCCTATGAAGAAAGACTGAGAGAATTGTGGTTGTACAACTTGGAGATGTGTCCAGGGAAACTTTACTGCAGCCTTTCAGTATACAAAGGGGATTCATAAGAAAGGCAGAGGGAGATTTTTTTTACCAAGATCTGTAGTGACTGGTAGGTGTGATTGGACATAAGGATTGAGCCACTTGATCTAGTGAAAGATCTGCCTGTCTATAGCAGGAGGTTGGACTAGGTAATTTTTAGATGTCTAATCCAGACTGTTAAATGGTTCTATGATTCTAAACCAATATCAACATGCCCAAATATTCAATAATTCACAGTTGCCTGGGCAGCTGTACAAAATTGTCACTAAAAGGAAAAAAAAAAAATCTGCAAGACAATCATTGCTTTCACTAGCAGTTATGTACTAAGAGAGCTTGTTTCTTAAACTGTGTATGTGGGGGATGTCTAATGACTCTTTGTTTTAAAATAACTACTCAGCAAAATACCAGCTTTGTAGAGCTTTGCAAATCAGAATGGGAGTGCTGAAGCTCCTAATTTAAACATTGTTTCTGTTTTGATTACAGAGAAACAATGATGAAATGAAAAAGAAATGTGCTCTTTTTCCCGTCTGATGACAAACAAGGGTAGAAAAATAACATCATTGTTTTCAACATTATCTAGTGTGAGGAAGTAAAATGGAAATTGAACAGATGCCTTCATTCTACTGTAATTTCTTTTTCAAACAGCAATTTCTATAATTCTGTAAGAAGACCATGACAATCCAGCTTTACGAATCAGAAAAAAAGTGGATTTCCTGAGCTAATGGTCACTGTATGCTTCTTAATTGTGACACCTGCTTTAAGACGCTGCATTATGAACAATACACTAGTAGTACACAGCAGTTATTTTGGACCTCTAGGGATTTTCAATAAAATCTGGTAAAATCCCACAGTAAATCCATTTTATCCAAAGTAAAAAAATGGGATTATCAAAAGATAGTATAATGATATTTCAGAAAAAGAGCGGTATACGATTCTTCAGAGTAACAATTTTAGTCACCAGATACTTAAGGCAGAGCACCAAAACAGTCTGAGGGAAGGGCAAGAGATGGACTTAAGAGGCTTCAGACTGTTGTTCAGACTTCATGTTTGAAAATAAGAAACTAAGCTTTCAGTAGCTTCTTTTTAACCAATGGCCAATACTTAGGAAAGAAAATGAGATTTGAGCACCCAGGCCTACTTGGTTTCAAGCTCTAGCACACACATTTGATTTCCTCACTCCCTGTACAGTGAATGGAGAAAACTCCAGAAGATAAATCAGTACTTGAGTGGTTGAATGTGTCTTTTTCTCTCTCCATTCAATATATAATAGAAGTAACAACATATAAGTACCAAGGATTAGAATAACTCATTGAGCTCAACCTCTCATGACTGTAGATAGCAATGGGATATCTACAAAGCACTGCACCACCATACCCAATCCAGTATGAATTATTTAACAGCTTATAATACGTTGACACATGCTTTAAGATTTTAATGAAGGTCACAAGTCCACAGCTATAATTTGACACAGAAGGGCAGCAAAAGTCAACCTTACTGCCAGAGATTATTCTCCTTTTACTAATTGGGGATTTTTACATAACATTTCCGGAAGACCCTAAGCGCACAGGCTACTGAAAAGGACTACTTTGCCTTGCCTCAATTGCCACCAACCTGAACCAAGAGGAGAACCCACGCTCCTGAATTAGGCAGTTCTGCTCATTTGACGTGAATTTGACCCGTGTTCTAGACATGTCACAGCATTTGCAGACAGATCAGCCTTTAAAAAAAAAATACAGTACAGTAAAATACTTTTTGGAATAAAGCAGCATCCAGAATACAGTCTCATACAATTTTCTAGTAGTTATCTAAAGATACCAGAAATTAACTTTGCATAATCTGCTCCCTCTGTGCTACTCAGACAGCATGTAGACCTGGATACCTAGCAGAAATATTTCTGGCATGGAAAGCCAATTTCCAGCCGACAAAAAGGCCATACACATACATAACACTTAACAATATACAAGCTTTGCCAAGCGACAAACAAGGCCTAATCGGAGCTTACAGCTCTCCAATAATTCTTGGCTACAGCATGTGCCCCAAGTTCCACCACAGTTAAGCACAATTTAGAGAAGTGATTGAGCTGTTCTAACTTATCCAGGAATATTTGTCCAAGTATTACCACAGTCATAAAACTGGTTCCAAAGTCACCCTTCCCATATGTGCCTCTTCCTGGAAAACAGTTAATGCAGGGGGAAATGTAAAAATCAGTGGTTTGAAACACAGCCAGGTCCATGAACTGGTAAGTAAAAGGAATTGTTTTTAAGAAATTTCTGGACTTTCCAAGGACACACAACAAGAATAGATAGGTTTTGCTGGAAAGGTTAAAACAAAGCATGTGCAGAAACTATGAGATCCACCTCAAAAATGTATTTATTACAAAAGAATATTTTCACTCACACATCTCAGTACATGGAGGTTTACATGTTTAACTCTTTTTAGTATTCTGAAGTTACACATGCAAATTCCCACATCTCATAGAGGTAATGCTCCCTGTAAATTCAAATAGATGATTATCCTCTTCTGGTGCATCAGGGCAAGCATTTCAAACCATATCAGACAAGTGTAAAATTTCACAGAGATTAATTATTTAAGCTTCGAAACTAACAGTGCACCTTTGAATAAAATGCAGTTTTCTCTACTAAGATGGGTTAATTTATTAGGTATATATATGGACTGCTACCTTTCCTGAAATATTGTGATTTCTTATTGGCAGAACCTTTCCCCATTCTTACTGAATCAAGATTGAGAAGAAAACAGCTCCTCAGTGAAGATGTGATACCTAATCATAAAATCATAGAATCACCTGGTTGGAAAAGATCTTTGAGATGATCGTGCCCAACTGTACCTGTCCATTTCTGAACCATCTCCCTGAGAAACTCATCTACCTATCTTTTAAACACCTCCAGGGAGAGTGACTCAACCACCTCCCTGGACAGCCTGTTCCAGTCCCTGACCACCCTTTCAGTGAAGAAATTTTTCCCAGTGTCTAGTCTGAACCTCTCCTGGTGCAACTTGCAGCATTTTCCTCTCATCCTATCGCTTGCCACTTGGGAGAAGAGACCAGCACCCACCCCGTCACAACCTCCTTTCAGGCAGTTGTAGACAGCGATGAGGTCTCCCCTCAGCCTCCTCTTCCCTGGGCTAAACAACCCCAGTTCCCTCAGACACCTCTCATAAGACTTGTTCTCCAGCCCCTTCACCAACATTGTTGCCCTTCTCTGGATGCACTACAGCACCACAATAACTTTCTTGCAGTGAGGGGTCCAAAACTGAACACAGTATTAGAGGTGTTGCCTCACCAATGCTGAGTATACGGGCACAATCACTTCCCTGGTCCTAATGGTAGATGATGGCAAGGGGTTTGCTGAGGACATCTGCCAGCTCCCTCAATACCCTTGAGTGGATCCCATCCAGCCCCATAGACTTGTGGATGTTTAATTGGCCGAGCAGGTCTCTAAGCAATTCTTCTTGGATAATTGGATATTTGTTCTGCTCTCCCTCCCTGTCTTCTGGCTCAGGAGGCTGAGTACCCAGATAACATCTTACCCTACTGTTAAAGACTGAGGCAAAGAAGGATTAAGTTTCTTAGCCTTATCCTCATCCTGTGTCACTAGTGTTCCCCTTGCATCCAGTAAAGGATGGAAATTCTCCTTGACCCTCCTATAGATAAATAATTCAAGTTTTTTTCTAATTCTATAGAAGCAGGTGATTACTTTAGAGTAACATAATATTCTGTTTCTCTAAGGCTTGTAATCAGAACTTGGTAATAAGTATACAGAAGCCAGCAGTAGGCATTTACATGCTCAAAGTTTATTGCAACTTTTTGGGTTTGACACAATGCTTTGTCCTACTGGGCTTTTTATCCCCTGCATATGTTTTAATTAAACAATAAATAACCATCAACAGAACATAGATAATTACTGTTGATGTGTTAGAAATTAAAATCCATGCTAGAACTGTCTCCAAGTCAATGAACATTAGTTATAAAAGTGTACTTTATTAGAAATTTCCATTGCCTACACTTACACTTTTAATCAGTGGCAATGCAACAGTTACTAATAGAAAGAATTTCTGGATGTAAGGAACTTAAGTTACAAAGACAGTTTAAATTGTTTTGAGTACATGAAATTTTATCCTCCTATTTTAATATAAAGACTTCTGGGCTTCTTAATTTGTTACAGTCCTTTTACAAGTAATGTTGATGCTTCAAATCCACTTGCTACTGCTGAAGGAAACGTAAAACCGTCCATTCTTCTTCTCACCATACAGAACAAACATAGAAGCAACGTACCGCTCACTCTCAGCCTCTCCAGACTGAGACAAGTATATTTGTGGATCACTACAACTTTTTTGTGTATGTGGTTTGTTTGATACTGCCAGTCCAGCTCTCCCTGGAGTCTAGCAGAAAATGTTCTGGGACAGGTCTTTAGTACATTGCTCATCTTTTGGAGGGGGACACGTGGATATGCTGTCTGAGAATGCATCTTTTGATGCCATGAAAACACGGGTCAGAGTTCTTCACTGCCTAGGAAATGTTTCTAATTCATTCAATACAGACTGAAAAAATCCATATGAGAGATATGAGTGACAAGAAAATCCTACGTACTCTTGTAAGCTACTCTACTGGAGCAGATCTGGTCTTTGAAGAAATAATCTAGGTGAACATCGTGATTGATGTCAAAGGCTCTTAAATTCATCTTTCTGTGAAGATCCCAACTAATATTCCCTGAGTAACAATAGACAGGATCCTGCCCTGTGAGTGTTCTTCAAGCATTTCCACTATGGGTGTGTTACACAAATATATCCAACATTGTCTTAAAGCCTTCCTGTGTTTGGAAAGCCTTTATTTTGCGAAACTGATCCTCAGGGTGGATGTAGAATATAATTCACCTTCCATTTGACACCAGTAGAATTTAATTCTGAAGAAAAGACAACTATAGAAGACTTCCAGGAAGCACACGACTCTTTAGAAAATGAAATAATTACACAGTGAAAAATCCAAATTTCCTCTGAAAAATGGACTCAGTGGAAAATTTTCAACCAAATTAAGATGTAAAATGACCAGTTTTCTAGAAAATATTTTTTCTTCTCTGCACAATCTGTTTCCCTTTAATGTGGTATCTTCACCACAGATGCACCATAAGCACATCTTGGGTCACCTTCAGCTATAAATTCAGTTCTTAAAATCTCTAACATGTATACATCCTATTGAAATTACTAATCAACTCTTAAGCTAAGACATCTAAAAACTCATTCTCTAAGTATTTCATTTGACTCTTTTCCTTTTAACATCAACTACACAGAGAATAGAAGTAGTGACATTATATTTCATGTAGTGGAAATTAGACAATGCATTGAGAGCATTTCTCTGAAGAGTTGATAGTGGATTCCCATCATAGCTCTGAAAATTAGTCATCAAGTCACAATCTGAGATCAAATAGAGTGCTTTCCAAGGAAAACGAACATGAACTGACTATTAATACAATTAGACTAGAAATGTGAGTATTTCCAGTTATAGGAACAATGAGAATCTGAAGCAATCTCCTGAGTAATAATAATGAAGGCAACAACCTACCTATTCCTGAGGTGAAACCTGAGCACTTTTCTAATTGAATTGGTGATAATAGGAAGAATTTACTTCCTAGAATCAGTGATCCAGCGATCCAGTGAATTGCTCTCAATGCTTATCTCCTAAAAATTGATTTATTTATTATGATTCTACGTATCTTCCCAAAATATCCTTGGAAGGGTGATAAGATGGGAAGGGAGGGAGATGAATCCCACTTTACAACATTCGGAAAAGAAATTAGAAACATTTTTAGGTTATTTTTCAACTACTGCAGTGAGCTTTACCTAAAAAGAGAATCTATACTTTCCAAAATCAAAATATAATATTCAGGGTGGGGTTTTTTGTAAGAAATAGTAGATCTCTAAGTTCTTATACAGAATTAATTATCTCCTCTTAAAATTTAACAAATATAATTTCCAAGCCCAACATAACTCTAAAGATGAACACCAAATGGTATTTTTGTGTAGTACAACTGCGCTGCCAGCAACCAATTGCATTTCTTTTTATTAGTTGTAATAATTAATTTTAATCAAAAATAAGAATTCACATATTATATATTACAATCTCAAATATTAATCTTGTCAAGAAAGTTAAAGAAACATAAAAGGTTATGATTTGAAACGTAGTCTCCAAATTTGAGTTTGTAAGCTCATGTGTGTGAGATCAGGGATCCACAATTTATTTGCTGTTTGCCTGTGCAGAAGTTGCTTGGAGAAGCAAGTCTCAACAGGGAGACTGGAGACATCTAAGCACTCAGAAATACATCCTTAGGTTTCAAGCTCTGCAATTGCAGACACATACAACAATCAAAGTTTAGAAAAAAGCCACTGTGAAAACTTGGTTTAAGCAAATATTTTATACTGTTGCACTCTCTGGAAGGCCTGGAACTGTTGTGCACAACAGAAAAAAAAGTTCAAATAAGATTTCAATTAATAAGAATTTGATGACTATACTTAAAAACAAAAAAAAAAAAAAAAGAGGAAAAAAAGGCCAAAAAGTCCCAAATCCACTTCATCCTGGAAACTTTAGGCTTGACATTAGGAAAAAGTTCTTCACTGAAACGGTGATTGGCCATTGGGATGCGCTGCCCCGGGAGGTGGTGGAGTCACTGTCCCTGGAGGTGTTTAAACAGAGATTGGATGAGGCACTTAGTGCCATGGTGTAGTTGACAAGTAGGAGTAGGTGTAGGTGTTGGGTCATAGGTTGGACTTGATGATCTCAAAGGTCTTTTCCAACCTTATGATACTGTGATACTGTGTGATACTGTGACTGAAACACTTTCATGTAACTCAGATTCCAAAATTCAGTAACACAAGACAGGAGAAATAAAGCAGTTCAGTTAGAATTAACACAGGTAGGCTGAGAAGTTTTAGCCATAATATATGAAACTTGTGCATATTAAAAGGCTTTCATATTTAATGGCTTATAATAAAATATAGGAAGTGACAGAATGTTTTTCTTTTAGTGAAGATATCAGATTTGAGGCTTAAAATATACTGTGACTGTACTCAAGAATACAGTATACCTAAATCTATTTAAAAATAGTGCAAAATATATTTTACCCATAGATTTTCTTCTGTTTTCTGTTACAATGAGCAGTACTCCGGGTGTTTAAATGGTATACAAGAAGTGTAAGGGTAAACATAGACAAACTTAGGAAAATAAATGTATTAGATTGATCACCTTGTCTAAACTGATGAACTTGTATTGACTCAGCGAGATGACTATCAACACTACTTTACAGCAGCTGCTTATGGCAATCTTTCCCAGACTCAGAGATGAAGATGCAGTATTTTAGAAACTTAAATATCCAGATTCCCTTTGACCCCAAGTAGAAATGCATGTTATTGACATACTAGTTTTGCCTCCAGTTATGAAGAAAGTCCTTTTTATGCCAGCCTTGCACAAGCTGAAAAGTGAAAACTTGTTTTACAAAAGGAGAGGAAATGAGCATGAAATATTTACCTAAATAAAATGAATAGCCAGAAGGCACACAAATATTTAGGAGGAAAGAGAGCTATTTCATCCAAAAAACACTGGACTTCGCAAAACTGTATGTGAACTGACCGAGAATAAATTCAGGCTGGATATTGAAAGAAGGCTTCAAAACATCAGGGAAGCAAGACTCTAAGACTACCTTATATTAGAAACAGTAGAGACAAAAAAAAATATAAAAAAAATTCAAGATTTTGCAAATGTATGATTAAAATATGACAGATGTAGGACTGACAGCCCAAGAAGTCCTTGTCTTTATTACACCCTGTAGTCCTATGTGAAAAAAAAAACAAAACTAAACACTCCTACCTTCCAGCTGGAATCAGTTCTACCTTGGGCAGGAAAATACAAATATCCCCTTTAAGTCCGAGCAATGCTTGATTCATGTTATTCTATCTGTTTATCTCATAGGAAAACCTTATTTGAAAGTCAATATGTATTTCTGGTGTTTATTTTCATTTCAGTGTTAAAAAAAAATGTTTGTTTGCCCAAACCAGAGATTTTGATCATTGCAAACTGCATCCAGAGCAGTTATGTACGCAGGTGTATGTGTGTGTATGCATACACCGGTCAGCTAAGGGATAAACAGACTAATGCAGTGTAAAACTCGATGGTGAAACTGTCAAACTGTTCACTGTTGGATCCGTAGTGCTGGTGTCAGAACAGAGTATGGGAATGCTCCTCATTTCTGCTCAGCTTACTTGGCTCAAGGTTCTTTAAAGCTGCCTTTGCGAAGAGTGGATAGATCACTATAGCACATACTTCACTAGTCTTCTGACTCTGATAAGGAAGTTAAGAGCCCTCTAGGAGATGGGTGACAACAACAAAAGCCTAGGGAGGGGGAAAAGGCCCTCATCTATGCGGTTTACACCTAAATAGAAAGTGCATTGAAAATACCTGCCTGGGTTCTTAAATAAATAATCACGCGGGCAGAGCGACTTGCTTCTGAAAGTAAGTCCTAGCTTTGACTAGTGCTAAAGAATGTTTTATAGTGGTATATTTGGAAATACTGATACGCTACAAAGGACATGATTTTGAAGACATATCAGAACTAATAGGAGTCTTGCTTGTCAATGGTCAGAAGCTCGGCAAATCAAGCTTTATCTGCTAATTCTGCTGTCTTTCCATCTCCTTCCCTCTGACTACGCTCAGCTTTATCTGTGTAACCCTCAATCTTCAATCTGTAAAACAAGGATGATAAAATTTCCCCAAGTCACAACTTTAAGAGTATTAGGAATTGTAATATCTAGACAGAATGAGTGTGAAAGTAATTTGTCATTTGACGTTTATAAAGACTGTTACCACAGCAGCTGTTTTTGTATGCTAGGAGGACATACTATTGTTAATACGAAAAAATGAGTCAAATGTATAGCAAATATTAATTAATTGAATAGCAAACAATGAGCATTCTTTTTTGGCAGATGAATACTATTGTTTGTCCAAGAAAATGAATATTTGTATGAGCGTCAGTATTCCTTGAAATTCAGAAAGATTGTTCATATGCTCATAGAAATATACATAATTATGCAGAATTCTAATGAGTAATTAAATTTTGAAATTGTGTTCAGAAGTATTTGCCAATTATTCGAACAAGCAGCAAACTGAATACAATGCTTCATTATAAAAAGCATTAAGATAGCAAATTCAAGGACTAAAATATAATAAAATCACCACACTTAGGTTGCTTACACAACCCCATTTCTAACCCCTTGTCCATAGTAAAGGTTGGAAATGTGGTAGTATAATATCTACAGAAACTTTTCACGAGTAACACGGAAAATGAGTAATTTTGTTCAGTTTATTTTCTTCTATTTATTTAATTACTTCTTTTTTTTTTTTTTTAATTTCTCTCTTAGACATAGTCTGGCCTAATTCTTTATGTACTCCATTTTGTTGAAGCGCGGTTGCAACAGTATTTTATATCTCTATATAGAATATTTTAGCACCTTAAAGGGCTTCTCTTACTATTTTCTAAAAATCTTCAGCATGTCTTTGAAGTGAGAGATCTCTCTGTGAATATTTCACAGATGGGAAACTGAGTCATATATAAATGTAACATTTAGGAAATCTAATTTTGGGTGCTAACTTCATGCCAAGTTATATATTTTTCATATCAGAGAAGCTCCCATGTTTGAACAAAATTCTAACTTGTCAGCATTTCTAAGAATTAGGATTCAGGACGGTTACATTTCACTTAAATACATCTGAACTAGAGATGAATACGTGGAGAGAAAATAGGCACTTAGGGGGCAAATATCTCATCCAAAGGTAGGGAATCAAGGTAGGCATAAGTCACACCTGAAAAGTACCTAGTTCTCTTGATCAACAACAAAGGGAGTAAAAATACCAAACTCACATGTAAACTTCCAGAATTAGGGGAGATTAACCCAGACCAGAATTCTTCAAGTTTTTGACCCTTGAAATTAATTCAGAAATTTCTTTTAAGCGGTGAGGCACATCTGACAGAAGAAGTTGTTCTTATAAACACTTGTTCTCTGTCTTAGCTTAGACAACCTCAGAGGCACCAGCCCTTAGAAAGGACTAGTAAAACTGAAAATTATACTAATGTCCACTGTCATTCAGAAACTCAAACTTCTCTTGTTCAATGGGAACTGGAAGAAAATTTAAACAATTGCCCAGTGAAATGACAAGTCCTCTTATCTTCATTGTGCAACTGAAGGGACAGCCAGTTCAATAAGAGAAAATTTGCTCTTACATATCCTAAGAGCCCTGCAACATCTTATTCTACTTTTTTTGCCTTACTGAAGAAAAATCCTGCAAACATTGGCTGCCAAATCTGCTAGAAGACAAAAAGAAATCCTTCTAGACTACAATTTATTTCAATTGAAAACCTTGTGGAGATCGTGTGTGTTGAGGGAAAATAAAAGAAAATAAAATCCTTTTATGGTTATAAAATAGAAAAGCAATATTCCACAAAAATCTCCAGCAGCATCCACCTGCCACCAGGAATTTTACTAGCCAAGCAGGCGATTGTTGGATTGGCTGCAAAAGAAGTCCAAATGTCTTTTATGGCAGTGTTAATTCAGCCACCAAATAAGCAATGGTACAGACAGAGGTCCTCTACCTCCCAGAAGCAATACCAGCCCCAAATATTCTTCTTCTTGCAGGATTGGCTATCCTATGTTTTCTATTTTGAGTTTGTGTTCCAAATGTGCTCAAACACCAAAAAAATGTTTGGACTTCTACGACACAGAGATTCATATACATAGGTAACAGTATTTTTCCTCCGGAGCTTACAAACCTAAACAAACACGTCAAACATACAACACTGGAAGATCCAGTATGAAAAGTAGGTATTTTCTGCATTTTGCTGTTATTGCTGGTTTGCAATTTGTTTATACTAAGCAACTCTTTGATTTTTTTATTTTAGATGACTATAAATCCAATGACTGCTAAGTATGACTCTCTCAGTATTGTGGTAATGAAAACTAAAGCTCTTTCTTCTTCCAGATAGCAGAAAGTCCTCATCCCATACAATATAGCACCAGTCAAGGCCAGATAAGAAGTGTGAGGTGAGAAGGGCTTGGTAGCTGCCAGAGAGTCTAAAGGATTTTTGGGAGGCTCTGAATGTTTCAGCAACATTCTCAGTCAGAACAGACCTTATTCCTCTGAGATGTTTTTACATTTCATAGCTTTTCCTATCATACAGTTTAGGAGCAGTGTATTCTGCTTTCCGCAGTGTTTAATGTGTCACTCTTCCCTGCATCCACATCCTAATTTAATTTCTGTGAATAACCTCTCTTCTCCTCACCACCTCCGCCTTTCTCACGTCTTCACCAATCATTGCTTTTAAGGAGGCTTAGCTATTTTTCAAAGGAAAATTAAAAAGGAGCAGGAGTTCTTTGTATGACAGAGCTGTTCTTCCTCTTTCTTTCCAACTCTGTTTCCTCAGGGGTATAGTAACATTATGAGCCTTTTCTGCATGGAGGAAGCTGGGGTCTCTTGTTCTCGCACTGGAGTGGAGAGAGCTCAATCTCCTGTTATTGGCATAAATGTTTAATACTTATGCAAGCAGAATTGTCTCATGATGGCTTGCTAATTATCCACTGTAACAGGCTCTCCATCTGATGCCCTTAGATTACTCTCCTTATTGGATATGCTTTAAAAATAATTACTCAACATCTTTTCAGAAAAATCAAACAGTATGTTTCCACACCAAAGGTTCTACTAGGAGTGAGGAGGACACTAAAAATAAAATAAAAGAGGCCACTGGTTTCTTTGGTTCATCAGCACTGTTTCTATCTCAGTAGCCTGCAGTGTGTGACCAGAGTTTGTAAGAAGGGTAGAATTCCACTGGAGATGAGATATTCCTCTTATTCAAAGCTGTGTTCATTACTATTGTTGAACAAGTAATTAGGTGCCATTTGTATAAAATTAGCAGATATTTTTAATGAGAAAAGTAATTTGTATCTAGGATTAACATTTTATTTACTGCAGATTTGGTAGTACAGAAATCCAAAATATAACTAACATGACAATTACACCATTCATTGAGCACCGATGTGTGTCCCTAAACCACAGAAACTGAAATAAAAATGACTGTATAATTCAATATCAGACAAATTGAACCAAATAATTATCCAAAACATTAGCATTGGTACTTTTTAAAATCTCCAGATTTTGCTTTACCAAAACTTACTAAACATCTGGAATTTCAGATGTTTTACTTTATTGCAGTCAAAGTGCACAGATACGGTTTGATTTCTTTAGCCCAAAGGTGGGAGTTGCTTGTGGTATTTTTTTCTGGCTCTTTAATCACTAATCCTGTAGTCTTCCCAATGACAGGGAACAGCTACCCTACTAGTCTGAGTTGTCATTTGCACTTGCCCATAAGATAAATCCTCCCATTGGCATAAACAGTTTGAGAAAAACTACAACTATGGTAGCCATGCTTGAAAATAATCAATGCCCCAAAACAGCCAGGGAAAATTGTTCAGCAACTCTGATTTTTGTTCTTGTAAAATTATTTTTTATCCTAGCAAAAAATGCCATCACCTCTCTGAACTTCTCCCTCACTTCAGATTTTCCTTTTATTTTCCTCATGCACGAATAATTTCTGTGCTGTCAAGTCAAGTACCTTATGACAAGACATTTATAAACTTTTTTAACACTTTCAAACTCATTCTCTATTTTTTTTTTTTCTACAGCTTGAACAATCTCTACAGAATATGAAATTAGTATAGGGTATAACTCCTGTATATGTGACCTGAATTTCAATAGTTAATTACTAGTCTGGGTTATCTATGGGAGACAAATACACTTACACATCCATAGGCAGTTTAGACAAGGTAATTTCACCTGTTTCTTGAAAAGATCTGTATTTGGAGCACATTTTGATTTTGTAGACCAGTTTATATAGTAGTAAATGCAAGCTTTTCATAAGCTAGGGTACTATTATAATCAAACCGCCTGCATTTTAAATTACTACTATTTCTTATGCAATGTATAATGAAGGATAATGCACGTAGCTCTAGAGCTCATTTTGAGTTTCAAAACAAGTTACAATGCAATCACCTGTTAACCTTTTCATCTCAAGGGTTTTTCTACAAAAAAGCTAATATCCCTGACAGCTCCTTGTTTATTTTCAGATGCATGCACTATTTGCCACTAGTGACCTTGCAAGCAGATTCACACCTTGCAGAGTCCCTGATCTTGTAGTCATTAAAATCCAATCACACACTGGGCAGGCTTCCATATTCATTAGGACAGCAAGAAGATAGATTTGAACATGCCTCTGAAGTGACCAATGCATTCATCAGCCAATTTCTGTCTTCTTCAACCATTTCAGTTTGCTTAGGAATATTACTAGATTAATTGATACAGAAAATCTTTCCCAACAAAACAGTAGCAATGTTAAACAGATGCAATATGGTTCTAATTAAAAAAGACTGTGATCAAACATAAGTCATGAATTATAGGTTATCTTATGAATACCCATATAAAGTTCCTAGAACAGCTCTTTTGCCTTATGCTTTTGATGTAGGGTTCAGAATGTTTTTTCAAAACACGTTTGTTAAGAGTCGGTCCGAAGAACAGTATTTTTCTCAACATCACCATCAGAGACATGGAGAGATATCAAGAAGAAAACACCCTAAGAGAAGAACTGTGTGTTACTGTGCTGTTCCCCGCCTCTGAGGCAAACTCCTCCCAAAACCACATCTACTGGGCCTGCACAGCTATGTTTTGGCAAGCAAAATGAGAACTTTTTTTCCTCGCTCGAGAAAGGTGGAGGTTGGAAACAATCCATGGGACAGAGGAGGAGCAAAGTGCATTGCTTAGCATAAAAGATGGCTCCTCCGCAACTGAGCTTGGAAGATCCTCCCCACCTAGGATCATGACGATTGGAAGGTCTGACGGGACACTGCCAGGACCTGGGACCATAGGGCTGCCTTGGACCCGTGGTGGTAGCTGTTTCCTCCCTTTACCTTTTGTTTCCCCTCCCATCTCTGTCACACGGTGCTTTACAGGCAAAAAATTAAAGTTGCACTGTTTGATTTAAGCATAAGCCCTCGGCATGGTCGCCTTGGTTTTTGCACTTCGAGGTCACGGTGAATGAACCATCACACATCCATCGAGTTGACCGCGACACACGTTACAGTGAAACTAACATCTAGAAATAAGAAAAGTCACAACTACAAACAAAGGAAACCTCACATAGGGTGTTTTGGGGAAATTAAACCTATCGCTGGAACATGCCAAATAACCCCATTGAGTTCCTATGTATCTATTTACTAAAACATATTTGGAAGGTAGAATTTTAGCTCATAAGTAAAGATAAGATTAACGACAGCCACAAAAAGAACAACAGATCCTGAAAAAAAAACAAACTAAGTCTTAGATGTAACATTTTCTCCATCCTATTTTGACATACACTTGTCTTCACCTACACAGATTTTTCTCAAGGAAAGGTGAAATTTATATGATATACTTCGAGGGAAAATAAAATCATTGCATTGGGAATATTTGGACATGAATTCTTTTGAATTACAAGTGAGAAGGGTTTGAAAGAGCATGGGATAAATGAAGAAGTTGCAAATACATAAATAGAAGTCCTCAAATGAATCACTATCTGCCAAACAGGTTGATCAAAAATCTGTGTTTGCTCTCATCACAAAACACATTTAGAGCAACACTATTCAAAAAACATTTACATTTACCTGGTGAAGGCCCTAGGTATATCAACATATGTTCAAGGGGACTAAGCTTCAATACTTTGGTAAAAGATCTCTTTGCACAGAAGGCAGCTGAGGGCAGGTTGTAAGCTCCTCTCAAATTTTAAGGTTTATTGTTACATTGTGCATAGGGAATCAATCCACCTGAGTTTTCATCAAAGCACAGACAAGAAGACTTAAACACTCACATTTCTCATTTCTTATCTTAAACTTGTAAATAACATTGCCAAATTTTACTGTGGTAGCCATTTCAGTTTGTTTTTTACTAAGATGTCTGAAGCATATCAATGTCAACAAATCAAACCAAGGACCAAATTAACAGCTTTTGAATTATATTTGAAACAAATAACCTCTTTATACAGATTTATCCAACAGTCTAATAGCAGAATCTGAAAATGGAATGTGACCTGCATGGGTCTGACCTAAAAAATTATTGTCTTTCTGTGTTCATAGTCCAGCATATCATTTACATATAACTTAATTTAATGCAATTTTGTTTAAAAAGATTAAAAAAGGAGAGAGAGAGAGACAAAACACGTTTATGTGTTAAATATAAACAGTTTTAAAGACCAAAGAGAATTCTAAACCAGGGTTCTTAAGGAGAGAGGAGAGGAGAGAGAGGAGAGGAGAGGAGAGGAGAGGAGAGGAGAGGAGAGGAGAGGAGAGGAGAGGAGAGGAGAGGAGAGGAGAGGAGAGGAGAGGAGAGGAGAGGAGAGGAGAGGAGAGGAGAGGAGAGGAGAGGAGAGGAGAGGAGAGGAGAGGAGAGGAGAGGAGAGGAGAGGAGAGGAGAGGAGAAGAGAGGAGAAGAGAGGAGAGGAGAGGACAATGATAGAAAAATCAATATTGCTTTGAAAACGCATTCCCCTAGATAAGAGAATCTAGTACATAATAAGCAACTGATTATTTCCCCATGTTTGTTCAAGACCATGTGATGAATGTCCTGAAACAGTATCTGTAACCATAAAACTGCTATAGTAGACTTTCCTTACTACTTCACAGGAAACAACTGGATACAGAAAAAGACTGACTGTATCCTTTGTGCAATGGTCAAGTATTTTTCATTTATACGGTTCTTTCATAACCTGTGTTGTGCTCACATTGAGTCAAAGCTCAAAGGCTTTGGCACCCTGTTACATCTTAAATTGAAATAATGAGAATGATTTGATATAGTTCTACAAGAGGTGTGTAGGGAATTGTGTGTGCAATGTGATCAATTTTGCAACCAAGATTTTTTCTGTGGAGAAAACTAAGTCTCTAAGTTTTCATCTTCCTGTGGAGAAAGCAAGGATGTTTATGGTAGTAAGTACATTGGTTTGAAAACAACTAATTTTAACAGGCCCATTAGTCTTTATTGAGTTAATATAAAGATTTTTTTTCATGAATATTAGGTTCATAAGCATAAATTCAATTATCTGGCATTATCTTTGTACACAAGAGAGACATTTCAAGTCATTACTTCATAAGTCCTACATAGTCAACAAATTAAACACACCCCTGATATTTCAGGAATATACTAGCTGAGAAGGTGCCAAAGTAGTATATAAAAACTTATTCACAAATTAAAATAAACAATATTACTGTTTGAACACAATCCATATATACTGTAGTTTTTTGAATACCTATTTTCAATAATAAAATTATGGAAATTTTGATGACATCTTTCCCATTGTTTACAGAGGAAACTTCTCTTTTTCTGTTTAGAACTTTATTTTGTAAACTATTATGAAAGCATTGAATGTAGTTATCAATAGTTATTACTTTAATGAAAAAAAAAACCAAATAGAGATTAAAGAAATATTTTTTTTTTTAAAAAAAAAACAAACCCAGTGTATTCTGATTTAAAGAGGAAAAAACACTATAGAAATCCATTCTTAGAACTGGCACTTTGTGTTTGTATAGCCTGCATTTATTTCTGTCAGCATTAGCACACTAACTGCATTTTTAAACACAGTTAAATTCACAAAATATTTGAGGATCATTAAGATTTTGATTTGCTGAGGGGTTGAGAGTCAACACAACCTCTGCATCTTTGAAAAATTTTAAAAAAAGATTCTAAAAATTGCTGTCATGCATAGCCAGCCATGCAAGCTGTATATATGAATATGAAAGTATCAGGTGAATGTGAGGCCATCAAAAAAGTGAAAAAAAATTCCAAAAAGTAATAAGCAAGCATAGAAATAGTCAAAATGAGCACAAAAGAATATCAGTCGACATCATTTTGCTGCAGAAAAGTGGCAGGTACAAGTGTTTCGCTGCAGCAGGTCAGCACATAGTACTGTTCCGTTTGAGTGGTGATAACACTGATCAGTCTCTGGGTTGTATTATCCATATTTGAACTGTGTTTGATATCTTTTAATGTGACTGTTATACCTCTATTTTTTTAATGAATCTTCCTTTATTCACTTCAATGATATAAACATTTGACTGATTTACAACAGTTTTCTCTGTCACAGATAGTCTCAACCTCACTTTTGTCTTGTTCTAGAATTTTGCTACTCAGTTTCTAGACTTCTTCAATGGTTTCAGTTGGTTTTATCCCAAAGCCCTATTTGTTTAAGGTATCACCAATTTTGTGTTTTCAGTGTGTTTAAAGCTGGCATAACCATTACCTGAACATATTTCACCAAATAACATACTTCCATTCTAAAATATTATGTTAATATCCAATTCTCCAAACTCATTTTCTTTAGACAAAGATGAGAATGTAACTGGGCATGGATTTCCTGTTCATGGCTCCAGTTGTAATTCCAGATTTAATATAATTATTCTAATTATTATTTCTCTGTTTACTAAGCCTCCTAAGTGCTTAGTATAGAGCCAGTAAATTCTTAGAAAACTCAATAATAAAGCACAAGTTGGGAAAGTAATAATGGTTCTGCTTAGAAGGAAGAATGTAACAAAGGTTCATTGTTTTCCAAATCATAGATGTAGAAGGATGCCTAAAGTAACTGTGACTGTAGGAAGAAAACAAATCAAAACACTTACCAGGTGCAAAAATATCCTGTAAAGTAGTAAACAATGCATCCCAGGAAACAGATGATCAGCTCAAGGGAAAAATAAATCACATCAACATTAATTCTGGATACTTAATAATTTACTTGATTATATCCCTGCATTCTCAAGAGTGACAGAAGATGAAGGCGTTCCAAATTCCTGGTATCTGTGTGTGGCCTCCAACAAACAAGAGTCAAACATCCCACATAATATATAACCAATGGGGAAAAAAACAAAATGTGCGAGAGAGGGATTTTTTGCTTCTGTTTTGCTTTGTTAGAGTTTAATTGTTGTGGTTTTGGTGTTTGCTTTGTTTGCTTTACGAGTGAGTGTTAAACACTCTTTTCTCAAACACTACATGGAACAGAAAAGAGTGTTGGCTCTAGGGGTTGCACACTGCTCTGCTTTTTTTTTCCTTTAGTATTCACAGGAAGAGATACTGAATTCTTCATGGACTATATTTTTTTTCTTCAGACTGAACTTTGGAATTAAAAGTTTGTCCTAGGGAAAAGGGTATTTTCCATTGCTGCTTCAATATTATTCAGGCATAGAATTTACCACCCATTGCCCAGCAGTCACAAAGTTTGCCTTTCTCCTAGACTGTGATCAAAATTGTTTATAGGCTCAGAATCATTTTGGTTGGAAAAGACCTCTAAGATCATCAAGTCCAACCACAAACTTATCACTGCCAAGTCCACCACTAAACCATGTCCCTAAGTGCCAGGTATACATATCTTTTGTATATCTCCAGAGATGGTGACTCAACCACTTCCCTGGGCAGGCTTTTCCAATGCTGGACAAGATTTTCAGTGAAGAGAGGTTGTCTAATATCCAGTCCAAACATCCCCTGGTACAACTTGAGGCTATTTCCTCTCCTCTTATCACTTGTTACTGGGGAAAAGAGACCAACACCCATCTACAGCTACAGTTTCCTTTCGGGAAGAGAAACAGTTACAAGCAAATAAGTAAATACAGTAAAAAAGTTACAAAGATGTTAACAATTTCAAAGTTAAATTTAACACAAAATAAATCCATAGCAGTAGTAGCTAAAATGTAGGTGGTGATTTTTTGTTATGGCAATGAGTGATGATTTTTAGGGCATTTCATATTTAATTAGCTCAAAATATACAAATGAATTGCTTATGAAGAAGCCAAGGCAATTTTAAGCTCCTATTCAGAATAAAAATAACAGTAATAATAACAGAATACAACAAAATCACACTTGCATTTTTACAGTTTTCTCCCTCTTCAAAATGTATGTGTTTTGTGGGTTGTTTTGTTTTGTTTTTTTCCCTGGATCTCTCAGATTTGCTGAAATGAGGAAACAAATCAGGGACTTTCACCTAGTTTGAATATGAAGAATAATTATCAAAACAACAGAGAAGTATTGGTAAAGAATGAACATCTTAATCTACTGGAAAGTTTCTCTCATCTAGTGGAACCTGATTTATTGGAAAGCATTCCTACTCATGGCAGGAAGGTTGAAACTAGATGATCTTTGAAGTCCCTTTCAACCCAAACAATTCTATGATTTTATTCTATGGTTCTATAATTCTAAGAAAAATCAGAAAAATAATTACACTAGCTGTAAATCAAGTAGCTGCTTTTCCAAGTACAAGACACTCCTTTTTTTAAATAATTTCAGAAGTTTGAGGATAAAATTTACTTTGAACCAAACCAAAATGCAGTAATTCCAAGATTACATACATAGGAGAACTGTGAAGCATTTTCACTTCAAAAAGACCACACATTCAGTGAAATATAATTTAATCAAAAGGTATCTAACCATCTCAATTAATTACAAAAAGGTATGTGATCTTCTATCCCTTTAATAATTCTACATTTTTTTGTCTAGAGCGAAGCTGGCGTGATATTGAGTGGGGAACAAACCCCAGAAAGAGAGCAAGCAGAAAGTCACTTTTGCTTCAGTTATAAATAATGTGAAGAATTTGAAGCAGCTGTTCCACAGGGACTTTGTAACGCCGACTGAGAATTTTGATATTGCTTTCCCTTACCTCATACTGCAACAAATATTTGTCCAAATATGTCAAGTTAGTATTGACATTTACTGATATACAACGTATCATGGAAGTTTGAGATGAACCTTGAGAGACATTGTACATGTAAAACATTTACAAAATGTAAAATATTAAGGGGGGGGGTGGGGAGGAGGCAAGGGGAGAACAGGGAGAGAGAGGTTACAGTGAACAAGATGACAAAAATAAGGCAGAGTAGAGTACTGTTTGGAACTCAAAATATGTTGCTATAGATAGCACCTAATAAGTTTTCTACAAGATAGTAACCAGATCTTAGGATTTAAGGGCACAATGTTCTAGCAAAATAAGAAATGAAGACTGTTCCTCCTGTATCTCAAGCATACCAGCCAGGAATGGAAATGTGATCCACACAACAAGTATTTCAGACTAGAATCATTAATATCTCATCTAGGAAATCCAGTGGTTACTGAAACACAGTTTAGATAGCAGGGGAAAGAGAATACTGAAATGCTGGTTTTGCAGACAGGTATCCAAGTATCTATGAGCTGATCCTGCAAAGGATCCGTATCACTGGACTTGCAACTGTGCTTAAGTGTTCTGCTGAACTACAGAGTCAATGCCAGCTGAGTCAGACACCTTATACCTGAGGAAACTGAAATTATATTTCTTACTATTCGAAATATTCACTGGACATCTAATTTTGTTATGTAATCATCAATCAAAATCTACAGATGACAAAACATGAAGTTGTAATTATGTAATTTTGGTTACTTCACAGGATAAATTGACTGAGATTTAGCACAAACAGATCTCAGGACTAATATATTCAAGGTAAAGCCAAGGCAAATTCTCTCTCTCTCTTTCTTCTCCCCTAGGTTTACTTCTACTTTTCCTCTCTTTTATGAAATGACATCACTTTCATCTCTTCCCTGTGTTTTCTCTGAAGCAACCACTGCAGCCTTCCCCCACTGCGAGAGGGCTTAAACTGTCACCTAGTCTGACTGCATCATTTTGTCTGCTGCTGGTCTCTCCTGCCCATTTGTTCCTGAGGTCTCCCTTGCCCTCCCTCTGCTCCTTGGAGGCTTTACTTCCACATCATGTCCAAACAGAAAAAGAGGAATCAGTCAGTGAAGCTGCTACGTAACCACAAGACAGAGCCAAACCAAGTATGACCTAAAGAAAAAAAACAAGTATGACCTAAAGAAAAAAAACCAGCCAGCATTCAACAAAGACACTTTTACCATGTTCGAATGGCTAGGAACACTTGAAAACAAAAAAAGAAAAAACTACCATAAAGTAGTCCTACTGCAAACACACGCAGTGAGAGCTAAGATAAAAAGAATGAACAGCGATACATTTGTAAAAGCTGGCTCACAAAAGTTACATAAAGAGAAACACATTTTTTAGGGTAGATCTGAGCAACATGGAATATAAGGATAAAACTAAATAAATGTGAGTTCATGATAAGATTACATCACACGAGAAACTTTTTTTAGTGGCATATTTACAGTACTCTATTTAGACTGTAGTAGTGAATTTCTGGAATACGGTAAAGGCAGAAAAAGGCAAAGAAAGTTGAAAGAGCAAAGTAGTAGTGGCTCTTGAACATATGGCTCACAAAATAAAAAATATTTGTATTCTCCCTGAGGAAATCAAATCTAAAAGTTAGTACAGCTCTATATTAAATCATAGAATCAATGAGTAGGCAAATTAAGTGTTTAATTGAATACTATCAACAAAGTGCAATTAATACAAGCTACCCAGTACGATACAGTTAATTTGGCTCAAACTTTTTCAGACATATGCAATTTAAGCTTTAATCTGAAATATATGTGACAAAAGCCTCTTTGCAGTCATGGATAATAGTGTAATAATGGCAGACAGGTATATATGTATGCATATGACACGCATATGTCTATATATATAAGCACACGTACACTCACAAGTATCCCAGTTTACAGATAAATTATTTCATACAAGTAATTTAGACCACAATGTAAGTATGGTGAAATACTAGGGAAAGAAAAACTCATATTCATTCAGATTTCCAACAACCATTCATGAGAACTTACAAGAAGTAGCGTGCCAAAAAATGTAATAAGTGCACTGTCCGCATTGATCTTGAAATATCTTACCTGAAATATAAGAGAATAGTTAAAAATAATTATTGAATTATTCAAAAATTGAGAATTCCACATAAAACTATTAAAAATAAATTATACAATACTACAAGGTCTTGTAAAGATGCATTAGTAGTGACAAAAGATTGTAAGCAACTGGGTCAACTTTATCAAATCGAAGAAGGTTGCACCCAGCTGCAGGAAAAAAATCACTTGAAAAACAGTGGAAGCTTTAGCTCCCTGGAGATCTACTTTGTGTATGCTTTAGGGGCTCTTTCAACAAGAAAGGATACTTTTATAACTCCTAATTAACTTGGAAACAAAAGACTGGAAAATTCAGTCCTAATTCCTACATCTATGTCAAACAAGTTTTAAATTTCCAAGAATTAGTTTAAATTGAGTTTCATACACTTTACCAAGGAACTTCATATGACTGGTCCTTATTCCTTGCTGGTCTTTCTAATGGTGCCTGCAGACCTATTAGTCTCCTGAAATTTTTGTCCTTACTCCGATGACAATTCTGACCTCAGATATTCACTGTGCCAGTACACAGGCCACAGCACAACAAGAAGCGGTGTTCAATGCGAATTCTGGCTAGAAGGGCCCACCTCCTGCTCCTCATCCCTGCTGGCTGCTTCTTGCCTCTACTCTGCACCATGCTGTGCTAACAGGACTGTCAGCAGAGCTGTCGACCTACGCCAGGGAAGGAAACAGAATAAAAAAATAAAGGTGAGGACGAGCAGGCTTTATTTTTAACCCAAATCAGTTTCATGATGTGACTTGATGCGCATCACACCCCCATAAGCAATTTTCAGGGACTTAGAAATAGAAGATATGGTCAGGGAAAGAAACTACTTAAACTGTTGTTGTGGTACGAGGGAACTATATTCTTGTTTTGTCATTTAACCAGCTGACAGCTCAGCAACAGAGTGAGCATGGCAGGAGGTACAGATCCTGCATCCTTCCTCTCTTCCCTATGTGCCAGATGGCTTAATTTCTTTAAGAAGCATCACTGCAGGGAATATCAAGGCCTCTGACTCCAAGAGCTATCACACAAACCCTGGAGGCTCCACTGGCAGTTCAGCTAAGTTAGATTGTACTCCTCACTGGAGCTCCAGCTGCGGCGCAGTGCAGTGTGGCTTCTCCAGCGCACCTGAAGGCAGACCCGTGCTGGCAGTAGGATGCAAAGTGCTGCAAGCAGCCATACAGTGTGTAGGGGCTCCAAATGCACTGTGTGGCAGGAATTATGTCTTTGGTGGCCAAACCTATAAGTTAATGCATTATAATTGCCATTGGGAATCTGCATTTAATTCATTGTCCAGTAACTGTTTACTCCATCCTAGTATATTGCCAATTTGGTTAAATTTTCTTAAAAATGTCCATTTTATTTTCTCAACTCTTCCCATCATAAGCCATCCTAAGCTCTCTAAGTTATCGGAGCATCAGATGCGTTTAAAATGAGATTACAATATTCATAACATTCTTAACCACTCATTTAGATAAAACAGCTAGCAAATATCCAGTACACACTTTATTGAGTAAAATGAAGGCTAGATTAAAATAAAATTAATCTTAGATACAATCTATTAATTCATCTTAAATACATAAAACAAAAATATTTGCCAACATCTGATAAGTTTACTGCTGCTCTAAAAAACTCAAAGAATATTTCTCTCTCAGTACTATGCTGCATTGAAAAAATAAGATTTTTCACATCCATAGTCTGAAAAGTCCGTTCTCCTGGGCTAAACACATTTGACTGCCTTTCTATAATAGCTGGCACTTGTGTTTTGGTAGCGCTCAAAGCAAGGTGGGTTGTAACTCCGTGGTTTAGCTTTAACTTTCAAAGTTGCAGCATTGTGGCCTGGCATGGAGCAATGAAATGACTTGGTCACATAGGCTGAACACCTGCAAGGAGGAGGTTCTTCAGAAAGGCATTAGAATTTTCAGAGTAAGTGGAAAAGGAAGGTTTCGAGCACAACTGACTACCTGAGTTCTTCCTGTGACTTAAAACGATCGCCATCAATAACCCTGTGCTTCAGAAACAGCAAGGTTTTTCAGTCATCCCTAAAACTGGAATTTTAGGTCATCTCTAGTCTTCTGAATGTATATTGGTAATAATAACCTCTCTATAAGTAATAGCCCTATACATTCCAATCTATTTTTACCCATAGATACAATGGAGTAGAATATACTCACACTATACTTTCAGCTAACCTACATCACCCTCGAGTATAACACATTTCATTCATTGTAAAGCCCCATAAAATATTTTTTATCCACAAAATCTTTGCTCAATGGCATCTATGTGAGTGCTAAGTTATCAAAAATGTACTTCAATATCTCTTTATTTTTGGTTTGTGTGTTAATGGAATATAAATGGAAACTGAAGAAATCTTTCTTTTTTTTTTTTTTTTTATTTTGCAATACTAAATGTGGTTCATAAGGTCTCTATTTTAGCTTTGCCATAAGTACTTTTCCGCTCCCCCACTCACATATTGTTTCCTGGTAATATTATGATTAATAATATAATTAATCTTAACAGTAAGTCTGCCACACAATCTGACCTATATAGCTATCACAGTTCAGATAATCGAGAAACTTAGGGAGCCAGAGGTTTCTGGCTGATTATGTGTCAGTGCTTAAGTTTTGGTCAGTCAAAACTTAGCCGTCAGTGTTTTTAAAAACAGCATCCAACCAACCATCATTAAAATTAGAAATTTTAACTTTGGCTTTCCAAACAAACAAAATCATTCTCCATTTTGAAAGTCACATAATATTTCCCCAGGACCTTAAAAAATACGTTCTAGAAGTGAGAAAAAAGAAATGCCATATAAATTTTATACTATTCATCCACCTGTTTTTTGTCTTCTGTCACAAAATTTAGAGAAAAGAAATTCCTTTACTGAAGTTTGACACAGGAGACATTTGGTCTTTAGCATGATTTGGTTATTCTATTTGAGTAATGGTCCTTGAAAACAGAATATTGTGTACTACTGAGGACCAGATCTTCAGACGGCGTAACTTGGCAAAACTCCATTGGTTCAGTAATATGGATCATAAAACCTCTGAGCAAAAGATGTATCATTTTATGCTTGGAATGTGCCACTCACATTTTGAATGCTATTGTAATTCAGCTGGATAAAAACCGCTAATTGCTGAAAACTGAATCTTTCCAAGAAAACCTGAAACTAACTTTTAAGTAAAGAAGGGTCCAAATAGTAAATCATCTGAAAAATTAAATATCTTATAGACTATTAGAACAACAATTTCCGGCAAGTTCGACACTGAGATTTTCCTTCAATATTTTTTCACTCTATAATAGTGTTCATTGGTGATAGAATATCATTAACCCCTTTTCATTAACATGCAGAGTCTAATATTAAGTCATGTTTTCTGAGGTTAGCTATCTGTTAATGTAGGTATTTCCATGTGATAGAAGATATTTATGAGGAATCGTGCATTGGGCCAACAAAAAGAGGAGAAGGCAGAGCAGGAATACAGCAATGGGAACTTTATTAACAGTACATGCAATGAAACAAGGATAGATTTTGACCTTCACAAAGTAAAAAAAGTCAGCACTGCAAGAAGACAATCCAGAAGCCCAAATATGTTAGGAAAACTAAATAAATGTTAAGTTAATTAAAAACTGAGCAAGCTGCAAATTGATCCTGCAATAGGAAACTGATCAAGTCATTTAATAAATGGGATGTGGAAATATTTCACAATTGAAACTGGATGCTTTCTCATTCTCCCTTTTCCAAAAAAAACCCCAAATAAAACCGAGGAGAATTTGAAACTGAACCCACAGGAATAAAAACTATCATTTGTTCTCTAACCATATTCAGTTCTGACTGTCTGTTCTTATTAATGAGCTTGTCACCAGGAAATGTTCCTTTTTTAAATTTAGCTGTCTTTTAGACTTTTAGTCATCTACTGTTTACTCACTAGGGAAGGAGGAGCAGACGCTGATCTCTTCTTGCTAGTGACCAATATTAGGACTCAAGGGAATGGCAGGAAGATGTGCCAGGGGAGGGTTTGGTTGGATATTAGGAAGAGGTTCTTCATGCAGAGGGTGGTGGAGCACTGGAACAGCTCCCCAAGGGAACAGTCATGGCACCGAGTCTGACAACATTCAAGAAGCATTTGGACAATGAGCTCAGACACATGGTGTGAATGTTGGGGTTGTCCTGTGCAGGGATATGAGCTGGACTCTATGGTCGTGCTAGACCCCTTCCAACTCAGGTCATTCTATGATTCTATGAAATTGTCCAAGTAATTAATTATTATTATGATAACATTGTTCTGTTTCTCTTTATATAAAATTAATGTATCCAGATTGGAATTGTATTTGCTACACTTTGCACTGCATTTGTAAATATTATCAGTTATTTTCATTACGAAACTGTTATATTGGTGTTTGTGTTGCTAATTGAATTTTCTTACCACCAGCTTTGCTCTTTTTACACTTTTTATACACTCTGTGAAGAAAATAATTTGTGCTACTAGGCTCTAATCATATTAGAGTTCACACAGGAAAGTTGAATGAAGGGACAATAGGAGAGCATTTGATAGTAACGGAGTTTACTACTACAATTTTAGAACATACAGGTGGACGTGGTTTATCTTGCTAGAGCTAGCAGTGCTTATTGTACAGTGTTTTGAGATTAGTCATATTAATGATCTGTAACACATTTTCAACTCCCTACAAGGAAGACTTTTAAAGCATGAAAAGAGAATGGAGACGAGGGACAGTCTCACCCAAAGCCAGAATAAGGAACTAAAGAAAGAAATTGAATCAAATTTCCCATGAAGCAATATGGTATCAAAACTGAGACAAAAGTATCAATGTATTGGTTACGTCTTGACACTTTACTCAAATACTAATTCTGATTAATCTGAAAGAGTATTTCAATGTCTATTTAAAAATTACTTTCTCGGTCATTGTATAAGTCTTCTGTTTACGTCAGAAACTCAGTTACCATCTACAGTGGTTACTGACCTACATACCTCCACAATACTTCCAACCTAGGTAAAACATTTAAGAATTTAGAAAGGGAACACTGAGAGAATAACAATTTCAAGATGCATTACATCCTCTAGAAGACAATGTGATTCCTAAGGGAGAGGAGGAGGAGGGAAACATAAAGAACATTTTGTTGCAATTTCAGTAATCAGCATTGTTCTTGAAAAACAGCCACTTTGGCTTGCTTAGAAATAATCCCACTTTCTGTGATATGTCCAGAAGCACCTGTTCTCTTTCCCAATGACTTCTTTAAATACTGTTCCTGCTTGATAAATTTATAACATACAAAAAACCTTAAGGTACTCAGACAATATCTATACAATAAAAACTCTGGTATGATAATGTATCTGTATGAATTTTTTCTCTTGGCTTGTTTTAAAATATTTTAACTCTTTTCCATTTTCCATTACCCCCATTTTAAAACTACAGAGTAAGATAAAATTATAGAATCATAGAATGGTTTGTGTTGGAAGGGACTTTAAAGATCATCCAGTTCCAACCCCCCTGCCATGGGCAGGGACACCTCCCACCAGACCAGGTTGATCAAGGCCCCATCCAACCTGGCCTTGAACACTTCCAGGGAGGGGGCATCCACAGCTTCCCTGGGCAGCCTGGGCCAGGGCCTCACCACCGTCATCATGAAGAATTTCTTCCTAATGCCTAACATAAATCTTCCAGTTTAAAGACATTCCCTCTCATCCTATCACTGCTTGCCCTTGTAAAAAGTCCCTCCCCAGCTTTCTTGTAGATCTCCTTCAGGTACTGGAAGGCTGCTTTGGGGTCTTCTCAGAGCCTTCTCTTCTCCAGACTGAACAACCCCAGCTCTCTCAGCCTGTCCTTATAGCAGAGGTGTTCCAGTCCTCTGATCATCTTTGTGACCCTCCTCTGGACCTGTTCTGACAGTTCCATATTCTTCTTATGCTGGGGATTCCAGAACTGGACACAATACTCCAGGCGGGGTCTCACAAGAGTGGAGTAGAGGGAGAATCACCTCTATCAACTTGCTGGCAATGCTGCTTTTGATGCTGCCTAGGATACAGTTGGTCTTCTAGGCTGTAAGTGCATACTGCCGGCTCACATCAAGTTTCTCATCAACCAGCACCTCCAATCCGGGGGGCTGCTCTCAATCACGCCATCCCCCAGCTTCTATTAAAACTGCAGATTGCCTCCACCCAAGTGTAGGACGTCACACTTTGCCTTGTTGAACCTCATGAGTTTCCCACAGGCCGACTTCTCCAGACAACCCTTAAAAAAGGGGTGTGGGTTGGTTGCAATATTCCTGAAATTATTTAGATCTTTGACTTAACTGCGTAACTGTAAACTAAGCTAGAGAATTGCCTTTTAAAAAGACATGGTAATAGTCAATGAAAAATTCCCCAAAGCATATTACCAATTATTTCTTATTATTTGAAGATGTATAATATCAGGAAAATACACTAAAAAGAGGTGACACATACAGATACTGGACTTTGTTACTCTGCCTTGGGAAAGGACAAGTTACAAGCAGTTCGTTACTTCACAGAAATCTCAAACCGGAGAATTCTTTATCTGATCCTCATAAAAAGCAGGAATAAAAACCAAGATCTTCAGAAAATGTCATTATATTAGTAGCAAATATCAATGTGGAAAAATCAAAACATTCTTTACATTAAAAATGTATACTATTTAAAAAGTTTGATTTTACAGAATATTCAAAAAACTTTTCAGATTGCACAAAAGTAATATTTTTTAACTATTAAATGTCTCCAAGAATACCTCATTTAAGTGCTTTTAATTCCTGACTAGTTAGTAATCTTATTAATTATCAGTACTCACAATAATACCTTAAATCTCATTTCTTCACTGAAAGAGTGGTCAGGGATTGGAACAGCTGCCCAGGGAGATGGTGGAGTTGCCATCCCTGGAGGTGTTTAAAAGACAGGTGGATGAGTTCCTTAGGGACAGGGTTTAATAGGGAGACAGGTGTGGTTGGACTCGATGATCTCACAGGTCTCTTCCAACCTCATGATTCTATGATCTTATTTTTTCAGAAGATTATAGTACATTTTTCTGATTCCTCTAAAAAAATAAGAGGTAGAATCTCAAAATTCTGGCCTCTGTGTTAATTTCATATTCTGTAATATCTGACTTCCACTTTGTACAATGTTATACAGAACCAAGGCCAGACAAAAGTTACCATTACCATTCAACTCAAAATGCTTTGCTAAAATAGGGAAGCAAAACGTCATTATTCACATTCCACATAGAAGGGAAGCCTCTGTCAGAGAGAGATTTTAAAATCAGTAACTTGAGGTCACAAGTCAAGTCACTTGCACAATCTTTTTTGAAATTATGACTGAATTCTCCATTGTTGTTGTTTGAATGAGCAAACACACTTAGTATACTTTAGGGTCAAAATATGTCTTAAAATGCAAACACATCTGAAAAATAACTGTACGTCTTGAAAGTACTGAGTAAGTTGTATTTCCAGGAATGCCACACTAAGATACAACCTGAATTGATGTTTTTCTTGTGGATTTAAATAAGAAACACACATTTGTATCAATGCTTTAAGGATTGCATGCTGCAGAACACCGATTCACTATTTCACAGTCTGTCTCCTGTAACAATTCTGCTTAAATTTTCAAGAGCTCCCAGCACAAAAGTTGTCTGTCGTAGACTTAAGGAGGTGCAGAAGACTCACAGCTCTCATGAAAACAGAGCAACATTTCCTTCTGTTGCCTTTGTCTCTAAGAGCTTTCTGCACTGTGTATTTCTTAAGTATGACCTTTACAAGTTCTAAAGAGCATCTGTTGATTCTGAAGTGGACTTTTTTAAAAAAAATGGACTTGTAAATGAAGATGACAACTTTGAACCACTATATCTGTCTCTGTGAGAAAAAACAACATATATCCCACTATTCTCTGTGACGGTTTAGTCTGCATGAAGGTAGCAGCCAAGAAATCAGTCATTTTTCATGCATTGCAACAGATCTTCTTAACACTGTTATTTACATACTATTGATTTGTTGCGTTTGACCATCTGTTTGTGGGTGAAATACTGTAGGCATATTTCATTTTCTTTTGACTTTGCTTAAAAAGCTTACCAAAATCTTTTTTTTTCCTTTATGAATACTCTATGTTCTTTTAATCCTGATGGAAAAATGCTACATAATGTTAATTGAAGACACTAACATTACACTCAGTAAAGTATCATCAGTGGATTTCTTCAGAATATGAAGCACTGAATGGATAATTTTAAGTATTTATTTCACTCTAGAGATGTTATTTTTCTTCTTTTACAATGGCACGTAAACGTGGTTTTACACAGTTTAACTCAAGTGTTCCTGTATTTAAAATCCCCTAAAAAAAAGCCAATAATTTTGAACCAGTTAATATTTTTAAATAGCCAATCAGATTCCTCAAAATCAACTACACATTAGACAAGGACAATACAAAATCTGCATCCCACCTCAAATTCCTCTAGAAGAAAACCTGCTATACTAATACCCTGGAAGCAATTTCACGTCTAAACCCTTTAAAAGCAGCTGCTTTGAACATAATAGCTGATATGAAATTCTGTGTCATTTAAATCCAAGTCACACAGAAAATAATCCTCAAACAACTGAAAGCCTATTTAACTTCTCAAAATATCCAAATATGTATGTAAGAAATGCAAGCGCTTCTAAAACTCCACTTTTAAATACACATTTGTCTTTAATTTCTTTTCCCGACTCCTTCTTGAAGTATGCCACCTGTACATCCATCTAAATTGTATGTTCATGTACATACATATATTTACATGTAGAATGCACGCAGCTTGCTAAGATCAGATTTGAATAAGAATTTTCCTCCGTTCTAAGATCACCACTACAATTATCAATGCCCGATCACAGTTTGGACAGGAATATGCTGTATCTATATTCTATGCTTTTTTGAGCTGCCAAGCAGGAAATATTTATTTGATATTCTTTTTTTTTTTTTTTTCCCCAATACATTAAAACTGCTAAAAACCAAGGCAAACCAAAACAAGTAAATCCTATTCCCCAACAGGCCCAAACCCAAAGCATTTTAAAATTCGTATTGATGGAAAACTGGATAGCTATACAAGAACAAATAATTTGTGATAAGACTTATACCAGTGTTATACCAACATTCAAGCCTACAGTTATGGTACTCATTTGCAAACAAGTGCTGGGTTAGTGCAGAAAATCCGTGTCTGAAAGATAGTAGTCCTTATTCAGATTAATTCCCTCTGGACTGACATGAGAAGAAATTTAATCTCTATATTAATCCATCACCACTCAGAATCTAAGAGGGTTTGACTCTACTATATGCATTCCTTGAGCCAGAAATCTGGAATGCAGCTCAGGAAGCTTACTGGTTTTCTGTCTGGCTTTTCATTTTGTCATCAACACAAGGCCATGACTGGGTGAAATGCCCACACTTTCTAGCCTGCTTAACATCATGTCAGGAGGAGGACCCAGGGAGATGTTGCAGCAAGTTTCACTATCCATCAGAGATTGCAGTGCCCCTGGAAGCTAACATCTATGCTCAGTATCTACATATTTTTTACAGAATGCTTACAATTTAAAATAAATTTGGAAAAAATATAAAAACTGCAGTACTTGGTCTAACAATAACAAGCTAAACTTATTTTAGCTTTCCGTGTCCTCAGCTGCTTTTTGGTCTTCTCAGTGGTACGTTGTCTTCCTCTTAAGTAGGAACAAAAGCAGTAATTAATCTACTGTTTGATTTCCAAAGACTGCAACGCTTAAGTTTCTGAAAAAAGTTGATATGGGCAACTTTGCATTTTGGTGACACAGTGCTGTTGTATTATTTTCATTTGTATCATACGTTTCGTATCATTTGTCTATTCAAGCCCTAAGAAAATCTGTGGTGCATCTTGTTCTATGGAACAACATGTTAAATAAAATCAATAAATAATGTGACCTGAAGGCACAGAGAGCTGTTCACACTGTCTATGAATGGCTAGTACAAGTCTCCCCTAGGCTTAAAAACTTCCTGTCACCTGTCTGGTAAGCTTCAACATAAATTTGAATGATTCGTCTGGACACACTGAGACAAGTAAACCTAAAAGAAACAGGCAAAAAATCTGTCCTCCGTCATGATAGGAATTCTGATTTTTTTAAGTATAGGAGACATAAACCCAGCCAAAACGGATGTGACATTCAGAACTAGAACATAGTGTATTCCTACATGTGATTTTAAAATGTTTCAAAAGAGATCCTTCTTCCTTCTGACAGCTGCTATTTTTAATTTTTAATTCAATCAGTCCATTTCCAAGAGATAGAAACTTTGTTCCCTTTTCTTCTGTATGCAGGTTATTCAGCTATCCCATACCATACAGGGGAATGCAGATTGACATAAACTCACTCAATGGGGTGAAATTTGCAGGAAAACAGAAAGGAAGACTTGGAATTCAACTTATAGAAGTAGGAAAATACTGCTGTAGTCCAATGACTGCCCTGACATCCTTGTGTATTTTTTTTGCCACTTAAAATTATACACAGAATACAACTGTTCTCTAAAATAACTATGCTAGCACAACTGCCAACGTGATTTTAGTTCAGCTTTGCCAAGGTAGCCTGTAAGAATACGCCTTATATATCTTCGAGTACGGGATATAGCAGTGTAAATTTGCAAAATGACTGTGTGAGTACATCCTAACTGGGCAGGATACAGATGTGCAGACACGCAGACCTCTTAAACTCTACCAGTTACTGAGAAAGTGCTAATGTCTGTGGGTAGAGAAAGCCTTAGGCTAGAACCACAAAAAACAGATTTAGACACTATAGCTGTCAGTTACGGTGATGTTTCTGTACTGATAATGGCTCCAAAGAAACTGATTCTATAATAGTGACAACTATATTAACGAGACAAACTTTCTGAATTAACAGAAGTAATATTGAAGTAAGACTTCTTTTTTTTTCTTTTTGATATTAGCCTTATCTGCTAAATAGTGACTTCTTTTCCTAATACAGCCTAGATACTAGAAACCCATAAAACCTAATTATTTTAATTAAATATGTAGAAAATTTTAAAAAAAATCCTTTTCTTTAAAAAAATTACAGAAAATCAGGGTAGCATGACTTTTGCTTCTTCTTGTTCTCTGTTTTCTCACGTTTCATTTGCTATGAAGCAAATCACATTTCAAATTGATGAAGTGCAGGAGGGAGAGAAAGCCAAAACAGCTCCTCACTGAAATGGTTGCTAAATGAGGATGCACTGCCTCTTGCTAGTCTTTAATGTAATGCTTACACCTGAACAAGAACACCACTAAATACCAGACACTTTTAGTAGTGTATATCAAAAAACTATGAGAAAATAGTAAAAAGAGACAGGGGGAAAGAAAGATTATTAACTAAGTTTAGGGCCTTCTAGTTAATATAGTGATGTCTCAGCACCATCACTGAGCTGATCAATAACAAAATCAATATATTCATTTGCAACTTTATTGGTACTTAAGTGGAACAAGGCATCACATCTTTTTCTTAAAAAAATAACATCTATGTATAAATCATGCTTAGCACTGAAGGCAAATAATAAATGCTTATCTGACCAAATTTTCTAATGATTATTTAAAGGAAACTAGTTCCATTAGTTTGAGTAATTTAACAAAACCTGTCTTCCACTCCTGCTGGGTAGGGAAAAAATAAAGAAGACTGTAACTTCAAGAGCTGTATTTTTCTACCCAGAATTACTGTTTCTTCCAATTTTTGTTTAAAAGCCCCCTCAAATTCTTAACTCATACATTCAAAGAACAACTAATTTCAGGTTTTTCTTTAGATAACTGTTTAGCAAACTCCACAGACTGACAAATAAAACACTGAAGCAGTATCTGAACATTAATACCCACATGTCAATCAGCCAACAAATTCCAAAGCAGCAGAAGCAGATGCCAAAGCATTTCTAGAAAAACAAGCAAAAAAAACCCTGACATACTTTATCAAAATGGTTTTGTTCTTTTTGCAACATAGAGAAACTGATTTTGATGGCAATCTGCTATATAAACAAAAGAAAATTGGTGAATTGCATGTTTTAATATGTTATCGTGACATATACTTGAAAAACAAACAGTTAGAACTTGGCTTTCTGCATGTGGCAATCCAGCTTCCTTTCACTTGAAGCAAAACACAGTCTTCAGCTGTTTTAGTACAAGGCATGCATTGCACAACTCTGATTCAATTGTGGGGACAGTGGCATTGTTGTATGCTGGTCAATTTACTACAATGATCCATTATTCTCCTCCTTGACCCATGGATGTCTAAAGTCATAAATAAAGAAACTACATTTGAAAGGAGAAAGTTGTTCCTTGAAAGGTCAAGAGTGTGTTACAAGGAGCACAAATCATAAAGCAACAGAGCATCTTCCTTGTTCTTTTGATTGTACCTGAAATAATTAATTTTCTTGTTATAAAGAACATATTGCAGGCATATCTGTACAATTTTTATAGAATACTGTGTTTGTCATATGAATATGATGCAGTAAGAGGATATGCAGTTATCTCCCTTTTATATCTGTATAGAAATTTGATTTATTTTATCGTGAAATACTGACAAAATTCAAAACTTGTGTTAAACTTCTGACAAGTTCCTAGCTGTTTTAAAAGAGTATTCATACAGCAATAAACATATATAAGTAAGGCACTTCAGAATAGACTAAAGAAAACATATAATAGACTGAAAAAAACTATAAATTTGCTGACAAATGAGTTAGTAATCATACAAAATCCAAATATTTTCAGCTGGAAAAAAACCCCAACATTTGGAAGGGTTAGAATAGTTGATTTAATTTCATTTCAACAAAAACATCAAATTTTATAGGAAATACTGAACCAATATTCAGGTGACAGCCTTCTTGTATTCTTTTCTGTCCCTCACTTTATGTGAGTCCTGTGGCTAGGATACTCATATGAGCTTTTATCTAGCTCTTCTTTTGCCTTCGACATATCCATGGTACACAAGACAATCTTTTATTTGTCCAAAGACTGTCCTAAACATTCCAGATTGCAGGACTTACCTTAAAGAAATTTCAATTTGTAAAAATTATTTTGAAATAAACTAAAGCAATAGTTGCAATGCATTATAACAGATATGCAGCCATGTAATTAGATGGAGTGACAACGATCAGCTGTATGTAGGGGGACAGGGAGCTTTGCGCACCTAGAGGCAGGACAGAATAAGCAGAGACAATGCAATGCAAGCTCAGAATATAGGACTTTATTTACCTCGCAGTCTATCCAGAGCTCTTCAGTGATGACTGAGCAGAGGTTCACAGCACCTGGGAGATGTTCATGGCGTCACTGAGCTTTGACTCACAGCGAGGAACACAGGGTCTAGCATATCTTAGCTTTTAGGAGTTAGGTGGGTGCGTGATCAATACGTGTGAGTGGTGGATTGTTTTATTCATCTGATTGGTGAACATTGAAGCCAGGTGTGTGATACTGCTCGCATTCTGTCTAAAGAAAAAATAAAGTTATTTTTGTAGCATGTTTTTGTACAAAAGCGTGGGAAATCTGAACAATGTACATCATCTAGTCTCCTTGTAATTCTTCCACAATGGCTATACACTGTAGGACTTGGTGGACTTTGTGAGAGTCATGCTCCTCCTCTCATTAATCTAATTTTACACTTGCATTAGAATTCCCAAAAGAAATTTGTAGGTTTCTTAAAAAAACCTGAAAATATTGGCTTCAGTCTGAATCAAATTTACGTCTCTTCACGTGGGATCCTGAACTGAGAAAAGATCAGTTACCGTATCACTAGCGCAAAAGCGTGTGTTAGTTCCTAAGATAGAAGTGAAAAGTTGCCCAAATCAATGGTGAAAAGCTTCAGGAGTACTGACAAGGAGGTGCAAAGAAAACTTGAAGTACAAGGAGGTCAAAGATGGGTGAAAGGAATATGAAAAGGCATGAAAACATAACTGAGAGGCACTTATCCCTTTCAAGAATAGAGAAAGACATGAATGCATAATCAAAACAAATGATAATACTGACTAGAACAAAGTGAGAAATCTGTAAGTTTCTGTTCTCCATCATTTACAATTCAGGAATGCTTACTGATAAAAAGTACATCAGTTTAAAACCTGTGATCTGGGCTTTATTTTTCTTTCTTTTTTTTTTTTAAAGAACGTATTTCTGGAGGATATCATTTAAAAAATGGAGAATTTTGAATGTTCAGAAACGCAGTACATTGAACAGCAAAAATTAATGAAAACAAATCATTCTAGAAGTCTTACAAATTCAAATTGAGAGCAGAAAATATTAGATCCCAAATTCTGCTACTTGTTCACGGATTTATATTTCTAGTTCCAAGTAGAAATACAGAAGAAGAAAGGACAATAATAACCAAGGTTGGAAGCCACAGCCTGAAATAAGCATTATTAATTTTACTTATATTTGAAGTTAAATACAGATGAAGGCGGGAAGCGAAGCACTGTATATTACAGACTTTCTGATTCTTCTCCGAGCCTCCTAAAGATGGTTATATCCAGAGACAGATTATCAAACCAGACAGATCAAGATATGAACCAGGATAACTTCACAATAAATTCAGAGATTCAACCACCTGTATATTTCATTCCATGTTTTGCATTGGCTCTGTAATTGCACAACTAGACAAACAATCTATACACACAGGTAGCTGTAGCTTTCGATCATGGACAGACAAGAGCAGATTTTAAATGCTCTTTTAATAGCCTGTAAACAACAGGTGTTATAAAGGATAGTTTTCATAAGAAATATTACTGAATATTATGAATGAAGCACAGAATGAAAAATTATTGACGATACACTTCCAGCACTGCTTTGAATGCCAGATGGTAACTCTAATCAGTAGCACTTAAATATATTGATGTTCTAAGTAGTATTATTGGTATGTTCTTACAGTCTTGCCTTAGTATACTGAAATTTTACCTTTTTTGTTCATGTGTTTCCATGAGTTGATCAGAACAGAATGCCAAGCTTCATCCTACTGAGATTCTTAGTGCTTTGATACTCCCTAAGTACTCTCTTTTCTAATTGCCATATCTTCTGTCATCTCTTGTGTAATAGCAAAGGAGCTACTCCCTGCAGATATACTTCCTTTGTATTGTAGTCACATGTCTTTATGTTTCAAGCTGTAGCTGAATTAGAACCAAACAGTTATGTACATTTTTAGGTATAATCATTTGGTAGCTAGATGAATGCAGCACGGAAATGAATGGGTTATTAAAACATGCAAAGGTTGTGGGTTTAAGTCTTCACTGCTGCAGCCTAGAAAAGTACATCACACACCATCCAGTTCCTGCTTTCAAGATATTCTTTGCATTCTTATCAGTCAGAAAGTTACTTTCCCATTAAAAGAACACTGAGATTCTGGTGTACTATTTGTCTAAGTTAAAGAAACATTTTTTCCTCTGAGTACGTATTCCCTCCTGTTCATGCCCTAATGTCATTTTCAAGACCTTTTTCTTCTATTGTTTTGTCAATGTTGCTTTTAATATTGCTTACATAACACTACTCTTCTGAATTTGTTTGCAAAGCCAGTCAGATTCCCGTACTCATCTCAGTTCCATCATCCGAGTCTCAAGAGAGACTATAACCACATGCTTTTAAACTGAAGTATACAGATAGTCTGTACCTCATGTGCTCAGACTTTGCTGAATCAGTGCTCAGGACACACAGAGGGATAAAGTAGTTAGAAGGGAAATCACTGCGCTATTAGCTGCATAGTCAGCATACTCTGTGGTCTTGCCTGTGCTGGAAAGTCGCCTCACTTTAACTAGGTTGGCGCAGTCAATTTAACATATTTTGCATTCTTTGCTGATTCCCTGTACCTAGGAGTTTGATAGAAATCTGCTTTACTCAGTATTGCTGTTGTGCCTGATGCCCACTGCGCCAAACATGATCTTCTACATAGCAAGCGACTCTGCCAGTTTCAAATAGAATCATCTTATATAGATAAAGGTGTTCCTATAAAAGATGAGAAATACATTATTCTGGTGTCTTAAAACAGATTCCCCATGTTCCCACAAGTGGGTCATACCAGTATAATGAATATTGATTCATAAAGGACAATATCTTCCATTCTGACACCCTTTGACAAGTCTGACAAAGACTGTGAAGGAACAATCAAAGTCGCACTGTCTATTAGTTATGAAAATGCACACTTGCTTCTGCGTTTTAATTCAATTGCCTCATTGAGCCTATCCATTCATTATCAAATCTAAATCACACTTGTTTTTGTCTCGAAAAACAGATCTGGGATTTAATTTATACTTTACTTGTTACCACCTGCCAGTTGCTCCCAAAATAGGTTTTGCTCCAACTTTATTGAAAATCTTTAAAGCCACTTATTTCGTTATGTATTACACTATTTATAAAACATCTGTCCTACATTTGACTGAAAGACCTAGCAAATTACTTGAAGTTTTGTTCATTTAAAACTAATCTTCTAACTCAAAGCCTGTCAGTACAGTATGTCCCCTGATAGTTTCGTTTGTATGTTATTTGGCAAAATGATCATAATACGTTTTGACGCAAAACAAAGGAAACATTTTGAATGTCATGTCTTCAAGTCTCTACTAAAACAAAAGTCATCCTTTCAGTCTCTGTAGAATTACTAAATATTCATCTGTGCTATAAATAAATGCCATCTATGTTGGACTGGACATATTTTTGATAGCTTAAAATCAGCCTAGAGAACTAATGCTATTTATTTTTTGTCTTCCTGACAGAACATCTTATTTGATTTTCCTGCACAGCGTACAATATCCAAATCTTGCCTTTGCCATAAAAACAAACCCTACTTATTCACCTTTTCTGTGTATTATTACATAGACATTCAAGAATAGAAACTTACATATTTTCATCTTCACTTAACATGAGAATGTGTTCCCTTATGAATTAGAATATTTATTGTGTTTTCACCCGAAGTACATAGGACAGTATTTTATTCACTATTCCAGTATGCTGTTTTACATGACAGTAGTCATTCTTATGTACATCACTTTCACCAGGCATTTTAGCTACACTGAACAGAAGCAGAATATTTATCTGCATTTCAGATGCTTTGTTAATTTCATAAAATGTAGTAAAATCAACTAACTTTTAATTAGATTGAGTATTTAAGGAAACTAATCCATACACTGCTTATTCCATTCCACGGGGTGGATATCAGCACCTTTACAGACTTCTGCAGCGGTGAGAGCAGGTGGTAACTGCTGCAGAGAAAAGGAGCAGAAAAAATTGGAGGCTGGTACCAAGATCTGCTTGTTTTTTAGTGCTGAGTGCTTCTGCTGCCTGATTGCTATAGAGACTAGTCATCAGCCTAAGAAGGAGCTGTTATTAGCATCTGTGGGCAGGCAGAAGCAGAAGGCAGAAAAGCATCTTAGCTAAAATGAAGATTTCAGTTCCAAAGGGAGGAAGGATAAAAGGACCAGTGGCATTAGTAACCAAACAAAAAAAAAAAAAAGAGGATGAATAACTGAGGGAGAAGAGTGAATTCGACAAAAGTGGTACACATGGAGAGCCAGATGGCAAATCCTGACACTCCTTCAGGATTAATGGGATGAGGGAATGTTCATAGTCTGTCTATTAGCATTTTCTAATGCAGTACATGTTCTCTGTCACACAAAGAGGCCCCACAGGCAGGCAAGCTCTGATCAACACCATGTCCTTGTTTTCCCATGTTCTCGAAAGAACTGCTTTCTGTGTAAGCCACTGATCAGTTAATACTTATGGGCTACTTTGATAAAAAACAGCAAAGGTTCAAAATTTTTGGAGGACGCCTGGGCCACAGTGATCACAAGATAATACAATTCTCGCTTCTTGGGGCAGTGAGGAGAGGGGTCAGCGGAACTGCCACCCTGGACTTCTGAAGGGCAGACTTCGAACTCTTCAGGCTGGTGATGAGGCTGGAGAATAAGCCATACAAGGACAGACTGAGGGAACTGGGGTTGTGTAGCTTGGAGAAGAGGAGGCTGAGGGGAGACCTCATCACTGTCTACAACTGCCTGAAAGGAGGTTGTGACGGGGTGGGTGCTGGGCGCTTCTCACGATAGGACAAGAGGAAATGGCCACAATTTTCATCAGGGGAAGTCTAGACAGGACATTAGGAAGAATTTCTTCACTGAAAGTGTGGTCAGGCATTGGGACAGGCTGCCCAGGGAGGTGGTGGAGTCGTCATCCCTGGAGGTGTTTAAAAGACAGGTGAATGAGTTCCTTACGGACATGGGTTAGTGGGGAGACAGGCATGGTTGGACTCCATGATCTCAGAGGTCTCTTCCAACTTTATGATTCTATGATTCTATGAAATTCAGAATTAGTAAAACTAAATTTGCGATAATGAAGGACTACATATTCTAAAAATCTGCACAAATGCTGTTACTGTAAGCTGTCTTGAACTATTCTTAATCATTGTTATTTTATACGGCCTGTACATTCTGAATAGTATAGGGTCAATGGAATATAGTGATAACCTGATTCTTGGCTAAATCTCCTAGCTCAGGGGTGTCAAACTCATGGCTCCTACCATTCTGCTGCTCCTGCAGCTCAACACGTGTCACACGCTGCACTCATGACCAGCGTGCCCACGGTAGGGTGGGGGCAAGGAGCTCAGTGCTGCCACCAGCTAGAGCCAAGGTGTCAGGCTGAATAAAATGAGGTGGAGGGTCAGATTTGGCCCACGAGCTGAGAGTTTGACAATCCTGTCCTAGATGATATCATATGTCACCTAAAACACTGAATATTATTTCATTATTTCTTTTACTGAATTAAAAAACTAACAACAACAACACAACCAAAAAAGCCCAGCCCCAACTGCTTACTAAATCTTCTGACTTTCTGACACATCACTCATAGAAACTTTTTCTGTTCTGTATGTTCCTATGTTGCATATACAGTGGTAGTCGCTTCATTGGTACACATGAAACACAAATATCCGGGGAATAATAAATAAATATATTTTCCAGCAAACTCTCAAAGATAGCAGTACATAAAAGTGTGGTTGCTATAAGTCAAAGCCCAAATGTTCATAGATTTTCATACAGTAATACAAAGAAGGCGGGGAGAGGCGAGGGGGGAGAATGGGGGAAGTGGTATATTTTTCTGTAGCTTTCATCCACAATGAAATTCATGAAGATTTCAGAGTGACCTTTTTTGCATGTGTTTGTGTTTTTCCAGACACCCTGGGAGAATTTTCATGCTACAGAAAATAATAGGATTTTTGTGGCCACCAAAAGCTATGCCATTGCCTATAAAATAAGGCATATGGGTAAAAAAAAACAGAATACAAATTTAGTTATGCTTCATTGCTTTGTGGTACAATCTAGAGTAAGTTCTTTTGCAAATCATTTCATATTCTGAGATTTGTGTTGATTTAAATTTTGAGCGTCAATAGAGCTTTTATGTTTTGAAGTTTTGTAACTTGTTTGTAGCATTTTCCAAGGTGCCCACCCTAAATATTTTTTTTTATGTTTTTCAATTCAGCAGCAGTCAGAAGCACCCATCAGACCAGGAATTCACATACACACAGTTCTGTAGAGATAAAGATTTTTTAACTACCTCTCAAAGCCTATCAAAAGGTCAGTAAAAAATGAAATCAGAAACAACTATACGCAGGAATATACCACAGAAAGCAATACAGATGCATGTTTGCAGCCTGTTTCTGACTAAGAGTAGCTCTGAATGAGTGAATATGTTTACTCATATTTCCCTTAAATGGTATAACCAAACCCTAATAAGAAAGATGTCTAATTCATTACAGGAAATATTATCTAGGAATAATGTTTCTCTATTACCTGAACTAGAACGATTATAACATCTATTTTTTATGGTGTTTCAGGAACATTTTCATTTTTATTTTGTATTTCATGCAATATAGATTTCAGAGCATTTTCAAAGGATACCTTATCTTATGACAAAGTAACCACTAAGTCTTCAATTGTTAATGGGAATTTAATTCTACACAGAGACTTTGTGTAAAAAGCCTCTTTTATAGTCATAACAGTGAATGTCACGTTTGTCTCCATGATTTCTTTTCCCTTATAAGGTTGTAAAAAGGGTAACATTGTTAGGTAAAATATTTTTTTTCCCTGAAATATTTGGTCTAGCTCTAGAAGTCTCATGGCAAGAATATGTTCAGTGCTATTCCAATCAAGTTTGGAAACCACTAGAAAATTCAATTCGTTGTAAACTACCCTGTAAGAAGAAACAATTCAATCTGCTCAGTTTTGTATTTTTTCCTTTCTTAATGTTGACGAATTTCAAATGACTTGGGTTTTGTCGTTCTTAGTCAACAGACTGCTTTATAAACTTACCCTCACTGATATTAGAGAATTTCAAGGTTTCCAGGGATGTCAAGAAGTTTGAATGACACCTAGACTCAGGTAATGAGTTCTATATTCGTAGCAACTGAGGTCATTATAGCATACATTGCGCTAAGTTATAAACTAAAAGTGAGATTGGATACAATGTATGACATCCTGGAGTTTTATTTATTTATACAGACATATATATATATGCACACACATTCATATTTTTTATTTTACTTATAATAACCATCAGAAGTAAGATTACAAGAGCTGTCAGATGTAGCTCAAATTTTGAACTTAAAACAATTTGAAATATTAATACCTGAGGCTTCGTCAACAAAAGAGATTCAGCCCCATCTTTTATGTCTAATAGTATATGATTCGTTCAATGCACCATGTTTTCTATTTGACAGTAGCTGAAGCGGCAGAATATGCTGAAGTTAATGATACTCTAGAGCTTATTACTTACATTTTCAATTTTTTATTATGCAGCAGTCTTAGACTTTTCCAATACGTATGCTATACATGTGGCATATCTATCCTTAGGCACCATATATTTCAACATCTGGTTTTTTTATGATAGAGGGATCTATCATCTCACACACATACTACAGGCCAGAGAATCTTATTTAGAAAATATTATGAAAACACAGACCTCCTTCATGAGTTCACACAAATATTTAAGAAAGTTGTTCATGGTGGAAATGTTAAAAGTACTTAATGTTTGTACTTCTATGGATGAATGACTTATTCACAGCATAAAAGTTATTTATCAATAGACCTTTAAAAATGCATGAAGAAAGCATTTCAGAAAAGAAGCCACATAAACCAGCAGATGAAAACCTCCTGAACTAGACAGTCAAAAGTATGGAGAACAGGTCAAAAGAATGTGGATGCTTTTTCTTTCTAAACAGCTGGGAAGTATCAGCTAGGATTCATGGCTCAGTCTCTAGGTTGTGGAAAGAACGAGTCCTTTCCAAAGTCTGAGCAGGGCTGAAGGCTGGTCAGGCCAAAGGAGATCTCTGAGTTCTGGTTTGAGGGATCTTAGGGCTGGAGTTCAGGCTTCTCAAGCTCCGGGAAAAGTGCTCTTACTTTAAGGTGACACTCAGTTTGTTGCTTTTCCTCTAGCACAATAATATTTATTATTTTATACTGAGAGAGAGTCTGAGTTTCCATTTTTAACAGTTAGATTCTCAGAAACCACATTTGCAATTTTATTCCTTTCCTTTTCTCCATTCCCTTTATCTATTTTCTTTGAAAGTACAAAGCAATGACAGATCTGATGTGTTATTAGGTGAAGTTTTCTAATAATTTATTTCCTAAAGTGTTAAAAATCTGACCTTTCTCTGTAGCTTGAGTTTACTTTTCTTCCATATGCTGGCTTTATTCTGGGGACGGATATACAAACTACAATTTCTTCTTGTAGGAAATGGCAATGTAAACTTTGGTTTAGAAGGGTAAGAATTTTGAACTTCTATAACACAAAGAAACAAAATGTTTTAGTCAGTTTAAATCTGCTTCTGCTAAAAACAGTGCTCCCACATGAGCCTACAGAAGATACAGCACAGTGTCAGAATGAAGCATTGAAATTTGGTTGCACAAATTTTGTTACAACACAGAAATTTTCATTGTATGGCAACAGAGAAAAATGAAAATATTTTGCGTTTAAGCAGAAAAAAGTTGACATTATTATTCTTACAACTGTTCTCTTTACTTACATTATTTTATTCTAGATTATGTACTTTATTTTAATAAACACATATCTCAATTCAGAAATAACTACTAAATGACATAACAGATAAGTAAAATATAATTATACTATATCTAGCACAAAGTTACACAGATTTTCCCAGCTGATTACCATAATTATAGATTATGTCCTAAAAACTCAGAACTGATTCTTCTGAAATTAATGGACTCAGACATTCCTTCTGTTCAAATGTGACTTTAAAAGAAGAAAAATTTGGAAATATTAGAAAGAAACAATAAAAAGAGGCAGATCCTCGCAGGTTTCCAACATCAATTGCACTCCAGCAAGAAAGGCCAGCTCAGATAGCGGGAAGGTACAATGGAATGGACACTGCCAGGTGACAACAGGCTTTCTGTCACCTTAAGCAATGTGTTATCTAACCAAAAAATTGTCCTTTACTGTGCCATCCATCCAAGGAAAAGCCTTTCCCTTCTTCTCTCCTGCATTAAATGCATGAGTTAATAAGATGCAGTTCCCACAGAACACAAAGTACCAAAAGCTTGATTTACTTACATCTTAAGCATTTCATTAACACCTGCATAAAAAGCTGCCACTTTCATTCAGAGCATTTCCCACTGCTTTGCAGAGATTTAGACACAAGATAAAAAGTAGTCAAAGAGCAGTCTTGTAATACCCAACACTGCAAGGTTAATTATATTATTGGGAATGTATTATTTCATATTTCCTAAGTTTGAGAAATAACTAAACTACATGAATATTACTACACAGGATTTTATTGCTAAGTTTTATTTAAGCCACTTTTTTGAGTCAGTTTTTCTATCCCAATTATAAATAGGAATAACAACTAGACAGAGTAGCTCAGCTGAATTCCAGTGGCACTGCTCTTCTTTGTTTTCTACTAATTTACTGTGCGAATTTGATAAATTTTAGCAGTCAGGGAAGTGAAAAAGTACCCACATTGGCTAAAGCCAAGAACAGTTCAGACGTGCTAAATCAGGTTCTCCAAACATCTGTGCTAATGTTCCTCTATCCAAAACTGCTAGTTGAGTCTTGGGTCTTTACTGAGAAGGCTGCCAGCTTCATGAAGTAATGCCAGATTGTATGGAATATAGACAAATATCTACTTGGATTTATATTTAGAACAGCAAACATGATACATTTGTGTCTCAGGGTCCGATTTAAGCCTAGACCTCCAAAAATGTATCCTACTGTGTTGACCAACTGTGCCATCTAGCTCTCTTTTAAGGTAATCCTATTATGTAATGAATTATGATGAGAGATTTTAGCACTGCTGAATTTGAGTTAAATAATCCCTCTAAGCAGTTGGATACTAAATGAAAATATTTCTGCTGTAACTGGGCCAAGTCTGAAAACATGACAGTATTTTTCTACTTTTTTAACACAGATTAATTCAACATCATTACTTTACCTAATTTACCAGGCAAATATTCATGCAAGAGTCTACAACTTACACATTTTTCAATAAAATACTTTAAATGAATTCATTCAGGACTCAAAAAAATTAATAAACCTGAAAAATACACTTGTGTTAATTCTTGATGTTAAGGAGAAACAGGTTTATCTCAAATTTTACAAACAGGAAAGTCTTTCCTTTAAATTCTTATCACTTAATGGCCATTTAAATGTCAGGCTTCCACTAACAACCCATCGAGTGCAACACCAGAACAAACATTTGTCACCAAAACGGTTTCAGCTATCACTTGATATTAGCATCAGGAGAAAAAAAAACCCACAACAAACCAAACCAAAACAAAAAATCCTCCAAGTTTATTTAACAGGAAACACTTCAAAGGGCCTTGAAACCAATTCAGAAAACATCCAAAAAAGAAAGGAGAAAATCACAGCTTTAGTATGAAAATACTGCAACTACAACACACACACAATTATGGTAATGTAAGGAATAAAAGAGCTTGAGGTTCCTTCTGAGACAGGGACTCAGAACTGAATCGTTTACATGGCCAGGAGGTTTGCACTTGATAAGCAATCCCTACTGGAGGCTCTAGATTTGGTGTTTTCTCAAGGACTGCTTATTGGTTGAAAAAGAAAAATGAAAAACATACCAATGGCAAAACACAGTTTATTAAAGAATGACTCAGCATGGAATGACCATGCTCAGAGAGATAGATTCTGTGTAAGGTTACTGTCTTAGCCAAAGAAATACGACTATGTTAGACACTGCACTCTTCACAAGGAAGTCAAATGCACCCCTGAGTGATAGATGCTAGGTGGTAGAAACACCTGGTTGGCCAGAAGGTTGCTCCTTGATGTGCAGAAAGGCAACACACCTTCTCCTTGCCCAACCCTAGGCAAGGGCTACAGTGATGAAGACATACATATACACGTGTGCTCAAAGGTGCAAGGATCAATTATCAGGTACTTCCATTAGAGCTGACAATAATGTCTTAATGGATTTCTGTGCCCAAGCTGGTGGATTTTCTTGCATGACGTGACAAATATGGGCAAGTACACACATAAAATACAGAACATCGAATTTTACACTCATAATTGCACATAAACTGCATTATTTCTGTCTGATTTCTTCTGTCTTATTTCTGTCTTTAAGGCTTTCAGAAGGCTAAAAAATAAATTAAGGGTTGCTCCTACTGTTTGAGAAGTGTTTTTTCCCAGACAGCAAATCCTTGTGTCTGCTCAGGCTAATATGCCCAGCAACAGGCTGCAACTGCCGGTGATATGGAAAGAAATTATGGCTCAGGGCTGTAGGACCTTAAACTCTAAACAGGTCTCTCACTAATAAGCTCAAGTGAAAATGGGTGAAATTAAAAGTTAATGCATAGTTCTGGGAGGTTAAGGTTTTGACCACTCAACAACCCTGTTTAGCTGACACACTGCAGTCTCAGTGCAAGCGTTCTAAATAGGAGCCACCAGCAAGCCATGATGGTCCTATCATACACTTTTTCACCTATTTTAAATAAAATGATGAAAGCTTCACTGGTTCTCATGTCACTTGGGTTTCCTTCACATCAGCAGTTATCTCAGCTGGAGAGCTAGGATAAATATTTCAGTCATCCTCGAAATAGCACAAACCATGAGCATGCCCCAGTATTCAGGATATTCAGAAGAACACCAACCCAGTCTCTAAAATAAAATATTGTAAGAGGAGGAGCCAGAACATTAAGGAGTGGCTAAAGTCTCAGGGAACTATTGGAAATCCAAGTTAGAAATGCAAGTCGAATGCTGATCATTTTCTGCAATGACTGAATTGTTCCCTTATATGACCTTAAATGAGAAAGTGGAAACCTCTAATGTAACCAGAAGATATCCACATCAAAGGCTTGACTAAATTTTGAGCTTAAAGAGGAATCATAGGTATCACCTTTGTAGTTTGGTTACAGGTATTCCAAATGAAATGTAAACTGTGATAAAAATATTAAGCGAGATAAATTCAGACTACATGGCCGAATAACAGAAATACAAGGAGACAAAACAAATGTAACTGTATGTTTTAAGTAATATATCTTTTTTTTTAGTGGGCTTCAGGCAAATTGTCCTTCTACTACTGTGTTATTTTGATATAAATTCCATTTTGCAAGGGAAGAGCAAGGGAGGGTGATATTTGTCTATGAACATTCTGTACCAGCCCAGGCTGTTCACAATTCAGCATCAGAGATGCTGGGTTCAGCAGAGGAAAAGGGCTATTATTTTCCTTACAGTTATGTGTGAAATGAGAATAAATCATGTTTACAGGCAGCTAAAGAGAAGGATTTTCATGCCACTCTTCCCTGCCATGATGCAACCTATTGAGTATTTGGTAAGAGTATTAAATATGTGAACAAGAAATAATTATCTCATGTCGAAATACCTACCACAAGCTTAGCAGAACTGTGTCTGAGACAAACAATACAAAGGTTTTGAGAAAGAAATTATATAATAAACAGACAGTAGCAACCAAATCTTTTTAATAATTTCACATTTTATCTTATCTACAACTTTGTAAGGAAGATTAAATTGACTACTGAGGTTAAGAGAAAGTTATGAATGTTTTGGCTTATGGGAAGCAGAAATTTTGTATTTCAGATCATTACAATATTGAAACTCAGAACTTGCTTAGCATGTATTTTTTCTTAGTTTAAAACCAGCTCAAATTTGTTTCATTTCAGGTACTGGTTTTGTGCCGTATATTCCTTTATCCCATACGAAATGGGAATAAGTATGTTGTTCCAGCACCAGTCAAAAAGTGGTGATAAAAATATCTGTGATCATAAAATATCGTGTTTTTTCAAGGAAAAAAAAATCACAGCAAATCAATTCTAAAATATATTTTAGAAGCACAATCATAAAAATATATGCACAAAATATGACAAAGGGAGTCTGCATCACAGAACCATTTTTTTAAGGGGAATAAGTGTAATGTATAGCACTGAAAACAGTGATCTATTTACCAAAACATGACAAAAATATTCAAGGCATATTTGGAAAAATTTAGTTGTAGATAGTTTGTTATGGGCTTGACCCAATGAAAAGAAGAAAACAGCCTTTATTACATTGCACTAAGTTCAGTAAGTCATTAATGTCTTATGCAAAAAAGACAGAAAATATGTCATAGATTGTTGTTATCAAAACAGAAACCGAATATAAAAGGATAATATTCAGAGCAAACAGTAACTTTGAAATTTAGTCTGGTCTGAAGCATAGAAATGACAATATTGCAACCCAGCACCTCTGACAAGTCTGAGACTGGTATCTTTTGACCCATCAGAATAGAAAAGGAGCATAGAAAAGGAAAATCAAGAGCTAATAAAAATAGGCCCAATTTGATCTGTTCAAAATGGTAACTTTTAATGATGCTGTAGTATTCAGTATTAAACTAGGATTTTACATTTTTAAAGGGTTTTTGGGGTACCATTAATAAAATTCTTTTTTCCATGACTTGAGCGTCACAATTGAGAACATGCCTACAAACAACAGAGATTAAAAGAAGAAAAACCTAGAATACCCTAAAAAATTCTTATGGTGCAGGTCTGCACTTTTTAAACTTAATGGCATAAGCTCAACTCACTGCGCCAAATCAAACCATACAGTGCTTCTACACTAACTGGGGACTGATTCATTGATTGATTTGCCTTTCATAAATGTGACACAGTAAGATATGGGCAAGTGGTTTTTTAGCTCTTGCTTATAAAGACACAAACAACTCACTTTTATCTGAGCACTCTGAGGATTTAGCTTTTTGCTTAGTGTCTAAGTTGACAAACGCAAAGCTAAATCCTGAGTGGAACACAGTATAGAAAATCATATGTTAGAAGCGTGCACACAAAGGAGGGCTTAGAAACGCTGAATGATAGATAATCCATGGAGTGGAACAGGGTTCACATCTAGCTTCATACTTTGTCTCTTTGACCAAGAACCACGCAGTACAATGAAGATAAATGATATCTTGGTCCTGCTTTTACATGAGAAGCTGAAGTTGACATTCAGGATAAAGAACAGTGGTTTTGATTGAAATTCAAATAAAACATTTTAAGAGTGCTGCTTTGCACTACTTGCACAATACAAAAGTCTCAGAACAAAGTAAAAAAAATCATGTCTGAATTACCACAATCTTCAATTTCAGAAAATTCCAGGATCTAATATATTAATCATTGAATAAGTGGAGTTCATCCTACTGGTTTATTTTCGGGTACTTTTAAAAGGACTTTTGAAAGGACTCCTGCAACAACTTCAATGAAAAGACGAGCTGTTTTTCGTAAGTCACTCCAATGTAAATGCAAAAAAATCGCTAAGGAATGTTATTTACACAAAAAAGAGAACAACAGATTTTTTTCTGAATCTATGAATAATTATCAAATGCTTAATAAAGTCAAAGAACTATCCATAAGCATTTCATATATTTTTATAATTAAACAGCAGTCAGTGAAACCCCATAGTATTAAGTGAAAAAACTAGTCATGATTAAGATATTTTACAACTTTTCAACATGCAAACATAAGTTACCTTCCAGTTGTAAAAGACTTGAAAGTAAAGTTCTGAGATTTATTTTTTTCAAAATCAAACAGATCAACTCTTTACACCCAGACCATACACTGCAATTTCTCTCTTCGTAAAAGTGATTTAGAACCATAAAAATAATACAGAAAATGTTTGTTCACTCTCAAGCACATACCTGATGCATAGTAACCAATCCATTAACATATAGGCTTTAGTAAATAATAAGCAACATGAACGTGACAGACAAGTACACCATTTAAGAATTTAAATGAATTTTCACATACTAGTTTACTTTTCCAGGTGAAGTTACAGATCAAAATATGAACTGAGATGTAAATGTTTATATGGATAATATTATTGGTAAGGGTTTTTTTGAAAGGAGGGGGAGTTTGATTACTAAAAGATAGCTAAAGAATGTTAGCTGTTGTCTTGTGGTCATGTTTCTACTCCTAATTTTTTCTTTTCCTTTTTTTCTGGCTCTTTGAAAAGTAGCTACAGTGCTCCCCCTCTTTATGTTTCACTTTAATCCCTGGCAAACTGGTTGCAATACTGTCTATACAAGATAGAATTTTTTGTAACGCTTAATTCATTATTTATAAAGAACTTTGAGGTGTTCAGAAGAAGAGCATATAGCAAATGAAAAGGAAATGGAAAGTATCCAAGAATACTAGTCCTTTGAAGGACTACAGCCTTTTAAAGGGTAGCAAAAAGTTCTTAATGGATGGTAACATTTCATTTCCAAGGCTTCTGAAGATACAGTTCACATTTTGATCTAGAAATGTTTGTGATCTAGATGTAGTAATGTTTCCTGATTCCTTGCCATCTCTTAACTTCAGTTTTATTAAACATTTAAGACCAGGTGTTGCAGAACAGAATCTTAAAAAGAAAGCATTCATAATAAAATATTTGTATTCTAGATGTCAATTTTTACCATTGAAGTAGAAAATCACGTCACCATTTTTTTTCCACCTGTTTGTCTCTGTCAAATCAACTATTTAAAATTGCTACCATTTTTCCCAATTTCTTTAACAGCATTGTTTACTTACTGTGAATTGGTGACATTTCTGAAGTTGTAGCCCATTTTTACATGGCTATGTAAAGCAGACAGAACTGAGATACTAAGTAACAGATAAAAACAAAAGGATTTCACTTTCACCAAACCATTCAAAAAGTTGCCAACTGCAACAAGAAACTGAAAGAAGAAACTGGAAAGAGAACAGAGCTGAATTAGAAATGATCTTTAAGATGGAAAAAATTTAACTACTTTTCTCAGTATACATAATTAAAACGTATAAAGTTTCATGAATATTACTTGGAAGTTGTTTATAAAAATGGAACTACACAAACTTGACAATTCTGTTATAAATATTTTTAATTTCTCCCTCCTTCTCTGGTGTTGCCTTCAAGTTATACTTGCTACACATAGCTAAAAAACCAAAAAACATAGGCAAGGTATTTCACACTATTAAAGTTCCAGTCTTACTTCTAACCTAATCTAGGCTGCTGCTGACTTGCTAGGAAATGCAGACTGGATCATAGCTTCTTGATCTGTGCAGTTGATTTCCAGTTTCAAGATCACAATTACTAAGATGCTACAATGCTATATTTTTAAAAGGAAATTGTTCTAATTCATTTGAATTATCTGAAAATCCACAAACAAGACACAAAGTCTTGTGTTTGGGGTTTCTTTAGATGGCAACAGTTTGCAGAGATCAGTTGTCAATGCCTTGATTGTGTCCCATTCTTTCGCAAGTAAAGACGTTTTTAATGAAATTTGAGAAAGGAAAGAACAAGTGATTTTATACCAATCAGTTGTCAAGAACTCGGGTTTTCTTTTTTTTTCCTTATATACATATAAACTAAAAAACTGGTATTGTTTAAGATATAAAGCAAAACTTGTTTCTTACGACAATCACCTGTCAGCGTTTTCATCATTCTTAGCACTACAAGGCTTTCCTATTTTCCTTATTTTGCAGCTCTACATTTAAAGGAAAACCCTTCAGCTCTGAGCTGGCGAGCGCCTGAATATTACATGGCTTCTCACAGGAAGAAACAGTCTTTTGCCTTTGTTCATCAGCAGCGAGGTCAGGCACAATCGTCACACTCCTGAGCTGAGGTGTTGCTTGCTTTTCGTTCCCGCAACAAGCAAGACCTAGGTTTTGCTTGCTCCTAGCATGCTATGCTAGGTTGTAAAAATGCTTGGTTGTAAAAATTAGGAGCTGAAAGCAAGTAGGTAAGTTGTTGCAAGAAGGTGAATTTCCTTGGAGCAAGAATTTTCTCCACTGAAGTGGAAGCAACTGATCATTCACACCGGAAAATCTTGTGGAGGGCCCAAGAAAGCTTGCAAAGCCTGGATTTACTGGCAGAGATGGACAGTAGGGGTCTACAGAGAGGAGCTGGGAATAGACCCAGAGCTAGATCTCAGAGCTGAGAGATGGAAAAACCTTGTCTTAAGGGCCTGGAGGGGATTCCATAGCTCCGAGCAATTAAAAATTACTGTCAGTCTGAGAGTAAAAAGCCTCAGTCCTACAGGGACACAGTGGGCAGGCATAAATAAAAATTAAATGGCTTCCTAATAGGTCTGTATCACTCTGAAATTCCTCTGTGTAAAACATTACCATATCATAAATTATTTTTTACTAAAAGCATTACAGATTCGAATCCCTCACAGTGTTCTGGAGATTCTCACTGTAAGGAGAAAGAGTAGGCAGATCCACCTGAAATCACTGGTTATTGAATTATCCTTCAGAAAGGAAGTGCAAGAGTCAAGGAATGTTATCCACAGCTCTGATAGCTCCAGCGATGCTGCCTCCCATTTGTTAGGTTTTTCAGTTTGACAACCTGAAGAGAACACCAATACTCTGAAGTATCTTGAAAGAGAAAAGACTTTGGAAGATGTAAAGGCTGAAACAAGAGCATTTTTACAATAATATAATCTATATTTCCATGTGTTTGATGCTTCCATGTCTGTTGAAGTAGAAAAAGGGCAAAGGCTCTTGGAAAATCTGAAAATATATTAATGTAGTTTCTGTGAGGAGTTTTGGGGTTTTTTTGGTTTTAAACAAGGTTGCTGCCTTAAGTTCAGCTCACATATTATGCTTCCCTTATTTGGCTTTCTTACTGCATAGGAAAAAAGCTGTATACAGATGCTATAGAAGTAACGTGTTAAAGAAGTCATATCTAGCTTAATGGTTTTGTAAACCATCAAACCATCGTTAAAAAAATCAAAACAAAACAACCCCCAAACCCCACAGAACCAAAAATAAAAACATGTCACTAGTTTTCTATATATGAGCATATTAATAACATGAATCTCAGCCCTAACTCCTAATTGAAAAAGTTTCCAGTCTTCAGTAGGAGTAGGTGCCTTAGAAATATGAGAAAGATCCATTTCTGTAAATGTCCATGTCACTGTTTGATTTTGCATGCTCCAGAACAGTCAGGTTTTAGGGAGTCACTTATTTACTCCTCCATTTTTTAAGCTTTACTTTATCTTCAGAGAAACATGACTGTAACAGAGAGTGTCCAAAAATGTGTAAACTTACACCCTCTGACAAATAAAAGAAACCAATAGGGCAGAAATTACTGTGTACAAAAATGTTTCATATGACATCAATTTGCAGATGACTGAATTTTCTACCTTCAAAATCAATCCCATGACAGAATTTTGGCCAATATTTTCATTTTTTCTAAATATAACACATCTACTATTGTGATCAGAATTTTGAATAAGACCTGTCAAGGGCTTTTTTTTAATTGTTGGAAATAACCAACCCTTCCAAAATGTTTCAACTGTTGTCTGCTTTTCTCAGTACATTACTAACTAGTTCTTTACTGTGTACCACATAGACCTACTTTTAGACACCAGTTTGAAACATTTGCACTGATCATCTTTAAAAATAATACAAAAGTCATATAAATCATATAGTCTTGGTCTCTATGGTAATCTTCACTCTCAGAAATCCCTGCATTTCTATCAAGTAGTTTAGTAGTTGTTCACACTGCCCCAAAATTATTGAAATGCCAGTTCATTACATCACAGTTTCTCTTTTTCTTGTGTAGTATTCTAGGAGCAGCAGTTGGTGCATCCACTTGAAATTCCAGGTGGTAATTAATATGAACAATTTTAATAACTGTGAGGCAGAAGAGAGACATGGGATTATGGACCACATTAGTCTAAGGTCAGGCATAGTGGACCATGTATCTTTCCACCGAATTGCTTCACCGTGATGAATACAAAATCAATATGGGAAATAGAAAAAGAAAAAATACCTCATTGAATATATGCAGGATGCATCAATCTAGTATTCTAACATTGGATACTATTTGCAAATGACTAAAATTTCCCTTGCCATTTTCTACTGCATCACTCTCTAATTGACAAGTAAGGAGTAGGTGTAGGTGTAGGTGTTGGGTCATAGGTTGGACTCCATGATCTCAAAGGTCTTTTCCAACCTTACGATACTGTGATACTGTGATACTCTCACCTGTGGGAGAATGTACTTTCTCTGAAGGGCTCTGAGAGGGAAATGTTATTTAGCACATTACTTGTGTCAGATCATAACCTTAAAAGAAAATGATGGCCCCCAATGATAAGCAACACAGGTTACAGCCATCTGTTCACTCTAATGGCCAGTACACAACACTACGGTCATGAAGCTGTTTCTTAAAAAAAAAAAGTTGCATGATTTTCTGAAGGCATGTCTCTGGATTAACTATATGTTTAGTTATATGGTTTAGTCATTCCTCCCCTCATTCCAGTTCCAGATATCTACCACCCGCCTCTCACCTGTGGCGGGAGCCGGAAATCACATCATTTTCTTCAATAGTTAATTGTCCTCACTTCATAAAACTGAAGCACTGTGGGACATTATTTACTTCACTTTGAGCAAATGGCGTTTTAAAAATCTCTACAGAGAAAACCAGCCACTTACACCACTGAATGAACAATTTTTTTAGCTTGATTTCCTAGGAAAACAAGATGTGTTTAATGAAGAAGTTCTTATTTGTAATTCTGTCTCTCACTTCTGGGGTATACAATGGTCTGCTTGTCCTTTGATCCCTCACTCTTAAATTTGAGCTTGTTGACTAATTTTAACCAAATTTGAGACAGTAGGACAGATCTCCCATATTGGCTGTTTTCACTAAAATAGTGGAAAACAAAGACTTAATTACTGCCTCCTTATAAGCAAAAGACTTCAGAATGTACACGTTTCTGACTTGATAATAAAGAACCAAGATCCAAGTGAAACATTAAGAATGCCTTTGCCTATACAAAAAAAGACAACTATGAGTGAAAATACATCGGAAATCAGACACCCTTAATGATATTTAGTTTATATATTGACTGAGGGCGATGTAGTGAGATCACAAGCAGTGTTTCTGTAAAAAAGATTATAGGTAAACTGATAAATTACAGAAATGAAAAAAATATTTTTACCACTCTTTTGATACAGGTTACCTCCACATGAGCATAAAATAAATTCTACTCTGAAATTTGAAAACAATATTTGTATGTATATACATATTTGATTAAATTATTTTTTTGCTACTATGGCAATGATACGGAAGAAAGTCTAGTTGACAGTTTAGAGAGGAAGCACAATCTGCCACATTCATACCCAAAGGGACAAAAGAATATGACAAGATGAAAGAACAGCATGATGTACTGGTTCCAAAGTGTTAACTTGGAGTAACATAAGACAAAGCTCCAGTGACAGACCATAGGAGATCTGTGACAGGGATATAGGGTGCTATAGCAATCTATTTAAAAAGTGCACAAGACTGATTGTATAGCCATTCCATAACATTCCATAACATTCTTCTTTCTCTTTTACTTTACTTAAAGTAAATAATCACAGTAACTTCAGTCACAATGTTTTATCTTAATCTGCTGACAATTTCTGTAGAGAAGATGCCAAACACACAACAACTATACAAAAATAAAGGCTTTGTCCAACTGATGTCCATTCCACCCTGGTATGTATCTTGATTTTAAAACCAGAAACTTTATTGCACTGATCTACAAAAACCCAAAAGACTTAATAGGATTACATTCCACATTTTTGGTTCTTTCCATTCACAGCCATGGAAGTTGTCAGCACTATCATTTTGTTATGCATTTTGCTCTTCATTTCTGTATCATTATTAGTCAGTTTCTGAGGTTTTTTAAATTGCACTCAGTTCTTAAATATAACTGGCTTCACATCCTTCTCATCTGCTCTTCCTCTTTGCATTCCTTAGTGTACAATTCTTAGCCATTCAACAGTTTCAATCATCCCTATTTGCAAATCACTATGTGATTATTTGCCATGGTGTAAAGGTTTCTTATAATGATAATGACAAATGCTGACAACTTTACAATATCTTTTTTGTTTTCATCTTTATCTTCAAAATATTTGGGGACATACGCAATTCTGGCTATTTAAGCATTAATAAATTTGTATAAAATGATCCATTTGTGCACAAAGGACACCACTGAAATGTAGTTTCAGCACATCTCATATTTGAAAAATAATTCCTAAAATGCTTTTAGATTCTATTCCTCACATATACACAAGTGTTTATAATTCATTCATTCTCTCCCTGTCTTAGTTTTGGCTGGGATAGAATTAATTTTCTTCTTACCAGCTGGTACAGTGTTGTGTTTTGGAATTAGGATGAGAATAATATTACTAACACACTGATGTTTTAGCAGTCGCTAAGCAGTGCTTATACTAACTCAAGGATTTTTCAATTTTCATGCCTTGCCAGTGAGGACATCGGAAGTGCACGAGAAGCTGGGTGGGGACACAGTCAGGACAACTGACCCAAACTAGCCAAAACGATATTCTATACCATATGACATCATGCTCGGCATATAAACTGGAGGAGTTAGCCAGGGTGAGACGGATTTTTGCTCAAGGACTGGATAGGCGTAAGCCAATGGGTAGAGAGCAATTGTATTGTGCATCACTAGTTTTCTATATTATTATTATTGTTATTATTCCTTTGCTGTCCCATTAAACTGTCTTTATCTCAACCCATGAGGTCGAGTAGCATATCACTACCTTTTTGAATTATGAAAGAAAATTATGAACAAGTCCTGAAGTTGATGTTAAAACTACAATTATAAAAACTGAACAAAAATTTTGAACTTTCAAAAAATGAAAATATATTTTCAAAGCTGAATTAATATCTGTATGCCTTTAGGACTAATAACAGCTTCAGGACTACAATAATTTTTTCCAGTGCATGTGTCACAGTACTGTAAAGTCCCAATCCTACATGCTGATTCTTATCTCGCTCAGATAATAGTTTACTATTGTAAAGAACAGGCAATCAAACAGAAACATCTCTCTATTCTGTGTCTAATGAAGAAAACTATTAAAATAAATTTCATAAGTAATATGTCTTTTTGTGAAACTAAGTAGTATTATTCGATGAAATCAACACTTTTCTTTTTAGGAATGTTTTAGACCACATAGATAAAAGCTAGGTAAACAAATTATATCATTGTGTACTGGTTCATAATTGCTGTATACTTTTCAGTGATGACTAAATTGTTTTCTGTTTACTTCAACAGAAACCAGTGTTGAAGTATAGACAATTTGAATTAATTCATATCGTATATAGAGACACTTCTTCCTGACAGTTCATTGAGTAAGAACTATGCATTTTCATTTAATTATAGCCAGTCTTCCTTTCTGGTCTGCAGTAAGGCTTTAGAAAAGATAAATCTTTATAACTGAAATAATAGTAAGGAAATGTTATAAGTTGATATATTTTGAATATTGTTTTGATCATCCATCACAGCTTTGGAGCTTATAAAAATAGTCAGGTCGTATTTTGTTTAGTTTTTTAAATATTCAGTCCTGAGTAAATTTGTATGTTGCAGGTAATTTGGTCCTTGTATTCACTACTCCAATGTAGGAAAAAAATTATAGATCTAACCTGCTTCTACATGTGCTGTAAATCAACACTTACTTTAATACTATTAAAATGATAGCAAACGGACATATTAAGTCGTACAATCTCTCACTTCTTTGCTTTTTAGTAGCTTGCTGATGCATGTCATAAACACTATATGAGAATCATGTGCCTTCCCTTTATAGGAAAAATATGCAGAATGGTCTAAAATCTTCAACAATGCATTACAAAATTGTGCAGCCTAAGTAAATTTGTATTATAATATCTGGCCATAAGAAAAAAAAATTTAGGTATAATAAGTCATTGAAATTACTACAAACATCTACTGAAATGAACAATGTTAATTCTGACTGCTTTGTAAGGGAAACTCTGAACATTAACATATATCAAACTTAACCGTGAAGCAGCAGTATTTTCATTTCTGATTTTAATAAAATTGACAGTTTAAGCAGCTTCATCTGGAAAAAATAATTACATTCTTACTGGAAAACAAAAGCAGTTTTACAACACTGACAAATGACATGGTGAAAACAAGTACACAAAATTGTTTGGCTGCTGATAAATGTTTCTGATAGTTATGGAGCAGCAATTGCACCCATTTCTGGTTATCGATTGCTGTGTGAAGGGTAAGTAAGGGCTAGGGGCCCCTAGATTGCTCTGCAATGACAGTCGCGATGCTGCCAGATACCCATCTTCCCACTGTATAGTCAACCCCCACAAAACCAACACTACACACTTTTTCAGGCTGAACACTTCCATTACCATTCTTAATGCTCAGCACATAAAACTCTTCACTCACGTGAAGAACACACCCTCTATGTTCAATCTCTTCCCATGGTTTGTTTCCAATTTATCCTAAAACAGAAGGGAAGGTATGTTCCAAGGTTTTACCAGAACTTACCCGGTGGTAGGGAGAACTGTCACCACCACCCCAACTCAGGAGAGGCACATAATTTTGTACCTGTTTACGGGTCAGTAATGGATATGACAGTTTGGGAGCTTGTAGTCTTGGTGAAGTCTAGACTGTCACCGATGGTTGATGGTCTTGGGCAGGAAGTTAAATGCCTACAGGACAGCACAGATTAATTATAAAAAACTAATTTGGAAATGAAAGAGTAATACTGCATGAATTTTGAACCCAAAGGAAAACAAAAAGAAACTTCTGGAACAAGAAAAAAAATCCAGTCAGAAAATAAACACTGGCCAGAAAAGGTTTCTTATTATCCAAATAAGATTTAGTGTTACATAAAAGTAGCAAATGAAAGCAGGATAGTGAAGCCATAAAGATCTAAATTTCCATGCAATTAAAAATGAGGAAGCATACAGCATCATGATCTGAGTTTAGAGTCCAGTCCTAAGCCAAGGATGTATTCCTCAGCATACTTAAACCAGGATGTCACATTTTCCTCCCTTCAGTGTCCTCTTTTCTTTTCTCTCTCTGGGATGCTAGATTTATTTTACAGGCTATTAATAGTGTTTGGACTTACTTGGTCTCCATTTCTCTTTAAGGTGACTTGCAATTTCAGGTGAATCCAATGGTGAATGAGGTCATAGCCAAATTCTGTTCCCTCACCCACCTTGTTTCCCTAGGCACTGGTGCCATCCCCACATCACGGTTAGGCACAGTCTAACTGAAATGCTTTGTATTCTCAGACTGCATCAGCAATACCAGCCAGATGTTAACTGATATTTTTGCACCCCATTAAAGAGGAATCAAATATCCCCCAAACTAAAGACAATACTTAATATCAGAAACAACCTACTTACTGATACATCAGATAGTTACATGTTTTTCTCCCTCATCTCCATGAAAACTGAAAGAAATATTGGTCATGTTCAAGTAATTAATGTCATTGCATGCAAAAATAGCATTTAAATGTAAAGGAGAAATGTGAACACTGGAGCCAAGACAGCCACACAGCTGCATGGCCCTGACAACACCTCCAGATGCACTTCTGTTGCCTGCCAGTAGCAAAAACGAAAAAGGAGCCAGCAGAGGTGACACCAAGGAGTTAGACGCAGACCCACATGCTGCTGCTAGAACAAGCATTGCAGAGTTTGGCATCTGGTCCCTACTTTTGCCAAGTATGCCCTTTTTGTTTCCACAGCTGTTAAATGTGTTTGCTCAAAAAGGAAAAAGCAGAAAGAATAAAGAGCAGCTAGAGATATGCTAGTGACTACAGGAAGAAGTATGACGACAACATGCGATTTACTCCAGATAACAATTTACTTTAGAAAATGTATTGCTAGTTATTAGGACAAGTCTGAAATATTCTTAGATGAAATTCATGCATAAAATCATATAACATATTTGTGCTTGTATCTTAAAAAACACTATAGGCAATTATCATAGGGTTAACAAATACATTTGCTGCAAACAGTTTTTCCCCACTTTATAGATATGTTTTAAATTACCTTGTAATAATCTGTTCCATCCAACACAGAAAATTATTTTAGGCAAACTGAAATCTGCACTAGTTGTTCCAATTTACTTGAAGGTAAAAGAATACAAAATTAAAAACCAATGCTAAGTTAGGTAATTTGTTATAAACCCTTGTGATCCATTGAGCATAAATGTATTTCATAAAACAAAACAGCAATTGAAAATATTAAAATAATAATAAACACTTTTGAATAAATTAAAAAGAATCTTATTTTGAAATAGCATGTCCCCTTTTTCCAAGTTTAGCTCAAAAAACTTAAATTGAAGAAAATAAAAATTGCATTTAAATGAACTAAGGAAGTCTAAATATTTAGATTTCATGGAGAACAGGTGAAGTAAACACATCATTTCAGGATGCAACAAACAACCTATATTCAATTTCCAGCTCAAACTTATGCATTTCTTTGCTTTTAGCAATGTTCTGGTCTTCACAGGGGAGTAATTGCTGGTCTGATTAGTATAATTGACCTTGTTTTACACCTCTGAAAACAAGCCTTGCTAATATGGCTAAACTGAATGCATATTCAGGTAAAATATGGCCTTTAGATATATGTAAACCATCTCTTTCATAGACATGATATACAGATACTTTGAAAATACAGATACAAATTAAAACTGCAGTCTGCTATGACAGAAATTTACAGCTTAAACATAACCAACTATATAGATTTATATATATATGTATATAAAACAGTACTTCCCCTCATAATTTTATCCTTTCTGTATTTTTCTTATTTTCTATTTTTTTTTACTTTCTTGCAACAATAATGAAATTTCTGTACAGATTTCACTAGTTGCAAGCTTTGCCAAAACAGCTGGCAAGGTATGCATAGACACCCTTATCCTTTGCCTATCTGGGTCTTAGTACAAACACAGACGCAGTAAGCAGGTTGTATGAAGCAACTCAAATTCTCTGTTAACCTCAAGACACAAGGAATGGTTCCCCATTATCCCACTTAAATTTATTCTAGAATGTGTATTCCCATCAAGCATAGGCCTACTATGATGCCAGCGTAAAGTAAATAGTCAGTGACATTGTAACTTATAATTCATTTATTGTAAAGGCCATTTCTGACCAGCGACAACCTAGCCCTGTCTTCACAAGTGTAAGTGAAACTGCTCTCCCTGACAGACCTGAATTAGGGGAGACAAATTTGAGAGCTCCTAGAAAGTGGTGGCTGAAAACCAACCCTTTCCACCAGGAGTATTGTCAGAAATAATTTCCCAAAACTTCTTATTATAAACTCTAATGGAAGAATGCAGGTCATGAGAATTGTAAGGATGAATAGCATGTTGTCAGCAATGAACAAGAGGCTAACCTTAATGCTTTCCTCTCTTTCAACTCCAATGGTGCAGCCAGTAATTGTTTCCATCTAAGAGATCTAGTTTTCTACAATTCAATCTATATAGATCAGAGCTGACACTGTTAGATGGTAATAATACATTAGGCAATGGAACTTGACTGTTCCTGTGAGACACGAACTATGACCCAGATTCAAATTCATTGTTGGGAATGAAGTGAGACCAAATTTCCATGATCAGAAATAGATAGTGGCATGCAAAACTTGAACAAACTGTTAAGGCAACTATTTTATGCCTAGTATATTGCAAGGATGCTTTACAACATTGGAGAGGAATCTAGGTTAAATGGATCATTTAGGTACTGAAGATAGTACAAATCTTCCTGGTTCATGGATGTCTATCCTGAGGGACAAAAGAGTCTCAGTATGGCCTATTTATGTCTGAAATCACTTCTATGGTGGAAGTGCACCTTTTACGTAACTCTGCCCAAGAATAGAATAGAATAGAATAGAATAGAATAGAATAGAATAGTACAGAACAGAACAGAACAGAACAGAACAGATTATTTCATTTGAAAGGGACCTAAGAGGATCGTGTAGTCCAACAGACTGACCACTTCAAGGCTGACTAAAAGTTAAAGTATTTTATGAAGGGCATTGTCCAAATGGCTCTTAAACTCCAACAGGTTTGGGGCTTCCATCACATCTCTAGGAAGCGTCTTCCAGCATTTAACCACCCTCTGAGTACAAAAATGCTTCCTAATGTTCAGACTGAACCTCTCCTGGCACAACTTTGAACCAAACCCACAACCCCTATCACTGGATCCCAGGGAGAAGAGATCAGCACCTGTCTCTCCACTTCCCCTCCTCAGAAAGCTGTAGAGCGCAACGAGGCTGCTCCTCAGTCTCCTTTACAGCAAAGCAGACAAACCCAAAATCCTTAGCTGTTCCTCAGAGGACATTCATTCTTTCCAGCCCTTTCACCAGCTTTGTTGCCCTCCTCTGGATGCATTTGAGGACCTTAAAATCCTCCTTAAATTGTGGGGTCCAGACCTGCACACAGTACTTGAGGTGAGGTCACCCCAACACTGAATACAAAGGGATAATTACCTCTCTTGACTGCCTGGTTGTACTGTGTTTGATGCACTCAGGATGCGATTTCCCTCTTGGATGCCGGGGCACACTGCTGACTCACATTGAGCCAGCTCTCAAAAAGCACCCTCAGATCACTTTCTGCAGGGCTGTTCTCCAGCCACACCTCTTCCAATTCATACTTGTGCCCAGCATTACTCCTTCCTAGGTGCAGAGTCGGTCTTTTCGACTTGTTAAATTTCACCCCATTAATCATTGTCGTCAGAGGAGACACATTACCATATGTAGTAGGAATCGATCTATAAATGTTACATCAAGGTTGGTGTGTATGGAAGCAAGCCCCTGCTCAGATTCAAAGGGGAAGCACCTTACGCATTTCCATAAAGATTTGTACCAACCTGTACACAGTAAGAATCAAGTGCTTAACTGATGGTGGTTAATTATTTTTTCATAAACCACGTGCAAACCATAAACTGTTAAAGCATGACTCGTATTTGTGAAGTTTTGATGATGTAGGTTGTCACATAATCTGAAAACCTGGCTACTGGAAGAAGAGTGCTAGCAGGGTGTGTTAAAGGTCTGCCATCTAAGATGATATGTATCCTGTTGCTATTTTCCTTGTGAAGATTTTGGTGTAAACTTTCAAGAAACTTCTCAGAAGAGTGAGGAAATCTGTTGTGGTGATTTTCCTGTTTGGTTGGTTTCAGGTTTTTTTGTCAAAGGATGAGAGATTTGGGCTGTCTGAGGCCGGATAAGGCTTCTACAGTTAAAGGATGGGTATGAATGGAACTAGAGCAGGACATTTGGATGGGGAAGAGAAGGAGGGAGGGAGAGCATTTGATTTCTCCGTCTCCAGGCAAACAGGAGATATGGCATGGAGACAATGCTGCTGCTTCAGCAATAGTTTCTGGTACACACAACTAAACACAGACAAAACAGGAATAGGATTGTGACAGACTTGCTCAATCACTTTCTTGGGCATCCTGACCAGTCCTGGGCAAAAATCTTAAAGACTCAGGAAGGTTAGGCACCTCTCCTTTAAGGGCAGTAACCCTGGTCTGGCGCTGTTAAATGTTAGGCAGTGCAGGCAATCTGATTTATTTTTTAAAACATCCAGAACTGAAGAAAGACCAATGGGTTTTGAAAAAAAATTACAAAAGAAGAGTTGGTGAACTTCTACTGATACGTCCCTAGTCATTGTCTCTCACTTTTCTCCCCTTTGCAAGAATTTTAAAGTACATTTTTCTTATGTTTTCCCTTCATGTGATGTTAAAAAAGACATCAGGTGTCATCAGATGCTCTGTTAGACAGGTTTTTTGTCAACCAGGGACAGAGCATCAGCAATATCAGCAAAACACTCTCAAAGAAATAAGACTGATTTTGATGTGAATAATCTAAGGGAGACCCCTGCCCCAATTTGATATGCAGTCGTGATTTCTTACATTATAACTGGGCATCTAATTTTAAGAATAGGGTAGAAGTGTCTTTTTTTGAAGCACATGAAGTCCTGCCTGCCACAGATAATGTCAATTCAAATTATTATTTCCATTCCAACATTGATTATAGGACAAGAGGAATCTGGAAATCAAAAAATAAATTCAGCACATATATCAGAAAGCACCTTTTCATGCAGAGAATAATAAATACTTAGAACAGCCTGCAGGCAAAGTTGTCAAGGCAAAAAGCACCAGTGTCACTCAAGAAACGATTAGATATCCTCCTTAGGGAAACAGACTACTAAAAAGAGTATGTCTTCATGGACCAAATGACCTTTATTCATTCTCTAAAATTCTCTCGTGTTCTTATAATTCTATTGAAGAGTATTTCAGCATTTTGGCCTCAAGCAATGTCAATTCTTCCTTGAATTATGCCGTTCATCAGTTCACCGCTGAGGTTAATCCTTTCTTATATTATAACAAATAATGAACAATGGCCATACTTGTAACATGACAATATTATGAGTATATAATCAAAAGTCCTTTTCAGTCTCATGACTGTACCCAGTCTTGTACCCAGACTGGCTATAAAAAGTTTGTCATTCATTTGGAAAATAAATAAACAACAACAACAAAAACTCTTTCTGAGTTTTAAAATTAACCACAAGAAATATGACCATTCGCCATTCCTGGCACACAGCATGGACCTTTTTGGTGAAACACATATAGGAAAACAAAGAAGGTAATTTTCCCTCAGAAAAGCTAAGCAGAATCATGAAGGCCCTTGTGGCTTTCCAATGGTTGCTAAAATAAGTCTTTTCATCTCTTCAGTTATTCCTCGGGTTTTTCAGATATATACTTTTTTAATTCAAGACAAATAAAAAGTAATATGAAATTAAGCCTCCACTATTATTGTCTTTGTATATTCAGAAGGTATAGCCCACTTTAACCATTTTAAGGGAATGTTGGGAAAATGTAATCACTGCTATAAGCAAGAACAAGTGTAATTTATCTCTACTGACATAGCACCGTGCAATGCGCTGTGAAATCTACTGAAATTAAGAAACGCATAACGTTTCATAGGACTAGCTCTATGTACTTTGAGCAATAGTATAGGAAAAGGTGCATCTGGAAATCTATCCTTGAATAGTATCTATATAGTTCTCTCTACACGTCACGAACTGAAGCTCAAGGAGAAGTGCAGGGTGGGAATGCAATCTTAAATAGCTGCAAAACCCTGAGAAAATGAGTGTTCAGTAAACTGAAGATATCCAAGCTAGAGTAAATTACACAAATATTTACGATTATCAAAAGAGAAAGGTACTGACATTTTAAAGTTTTGCTAAATGGTACAGATTTTCAAGCAAAAGCTTTCATTTAGTCTAGGTTAAGAAGTTCATCAATATTGTTGTGTTTATAAAAATTAACTGCTGAATCCACAAAATAGTAGAAATAAAAATTATATGAGTAACTTAAAATGCAAGAAAATTACTTACTCCAATTTCTCTGCATTTCATTGAATTAGATTAGAAGATCTAATACACTAATGCTGTTCAGCAATAAAGTGGTTTTAAAGTGTTGAAGCCTTTAAATTTCTGCAAAAATGCAGTATTTTGTAATTCTGAAGAATTAAATTATAGCTTAAAAACGTGGAAACATCAAACCATTACTTTCATTGTGACATTGCTGCATACTATTAATACATGGAAAAAATCAGATTCAGTTACAGAGACTATTTTAGAAAAGTAATATGTAAGTATTCTCAGAAAAAGCAGAAACACTACATAAATATTTAGAGAATTCTTTCTTATAATTTTTTTCTGCATGTAGGAATATAAAATAAATATCAGCTACCAGAGTTCAGGAAATATCACATGATATATTATAGTTTACACTTGCTGAATGTCCATGTGTCCACTGTATCTTGATTTCTCTTGGTAGTAGAATTTGTAACACAGACAATACTGCAATAAAAATGTTCTTTTCTTTTTGAGTTTCACATTGGAACCTATCACAAGTTAGTTGTGCTGCACTTATTGTTCATTACATTTTACTGGTGTTGCTATCACTTTCATGAACTCTCCACAGATCTACCCTTATCCATGCTGTTAAATTACTGGAGTAATCCTATTATTAGACAGAATCACTAACCTGGATACCTGCTGGCAGGATATAGACCTTGAGCCCCTTCACACCTGAAAATTTACTTGCTGATGAAGCTTTTTCTCACTAGTTACATACAGGGTCAGTCCCAAGCCTCAAGATTTGAAGTCAGATTCCTGAGAAGATACAGTTGTCTTCATCAGTTTCAGCACTAGAACCATTATTTTGTATGCAAAATGTATTTGCATAATATTAATCGAGATACTTACTAGGGGAAGTCATTATGCAATCAACTACTTTGTTCAGCATTTTTTTTTCCATTTCAGAGCCTTCACCCAAATCTTTTATATAAATATTTTAAAAGCTCCAATTTAAACACTGAATTTTATAGTAGTCTAGTAGTGAAACCTGTCCAGAGCAAAAAAGTGTCATTTATAGACTTCAGTCATAGTTCCTCCCATTTTACACAGGGTCAGACAAATTTCTACCCATTAAAAATCTATTTTTTATCAAAAATAGATTTTCCAGATTAGTGAAACACAAATAATCTCCTCATTAAGTAAAAAAAAAATAAAAATATGTGTGGAACTGAGTATATTTCTCTGCTTATTTTCTAGAAGATTATCCCTTTTGTCCTTTGGTATTTCTATCTTGAATTTGTGTATCCTTGCTTTTTTAAAAGGCTATCTAAAAGAAAAAATAGACAAAAAAATTCTGAAAAGGTAACTTTTCCAATTTGGTTGCCTACACTTGAAAAATACTATCCATTTACATGCTTAAAAAATTTTCTAAAACACTACAGCTAATCAAAAATGTTGAAAAGACATTTCAAAGGACAGGAGATTTCAACCTTTCAACCTTAATCCCAGCAACACCTTTATATCTATTAAAATTGGCTTTAAAATCTACAGAATGTGACAGAGGGTCTTCCAGTCTTACAATCGCCAGGGCACTGTCCAATTCAATGCATGTGCTCAACAGGAAAATGATAGTCAACAGGTTTTAAAGATTAACCCTTTTACTGCCTCTATGCATTTTCTCAAGTTAGCTAGATGAAATAGTCCATTAGCCATTTCTGTGGTGTGAATTCTAGGTATACAATAGATATTCCTAGTAGTGATCTGGATGTCAAAAAACCACTTGGCTCTATGGATTTCCACCAAAATACCGATTGGAATACACTGAAAAAAAGTAATCTCTATTGAGAAACACATGGGATGAAAACAACACTACTATTTCATTGGCAATTGTCTTTTCTCACAAAGGTTTCTATATCATTTAGGATTTCACTTTGCCGTTTTTTGTAAGTTACCCATTTTGTGAAAACATATTATTTTCCCTATTTAAGAGTTAATGCCTTCAGAGGTGCAGGCATTCTCAAGTGAAATTATACTCAGCAAATATAGTCCCTAAAATCTCTGGAGAGTGTTGCAGGAGGTGGAAAGACGAGCATGTGAAAGAAGAGGAAGAAGAAGAACACCACCATATTAGTTTTTTCTTCCCAAATTCTGTGAGTTTTCACAATTTCCTCCACGTCGTTACTCATAACAGCAGTTTAATTCTACAAAAGTTAACAGTTGGACCAGGAAACATTGCTCAACAGAATGCATTTTCACTCTGCATGCCTAGAAGTGTTCTTACTGTCTTAGAAAAAACAGAGCAACCCTTGTATTTTCCAGCAATGCAGGAAAACACTAAAGATTTCCATTTTAAATCCCTGCCCCTCATATTCTGTAATTCAATACTCAAGTTTAAATAGTATGAAAATAAAAAAAATATATTCTGCTGACATCGCAAAATTGGACAAGTCTTCCATTTCAACTGTATTGAATAGCTCATGAAAAAGTCTTTTTCAGAGATGTAGCCTCACGAACACAGAAGAAAGGAAGCTACCTGAATCTGTCTCACAATATGGGGCAAGATCTTCTCGGTGCAAAGGATATAACAGCTGTCAGTAAAGAGGAGATAAGACGTTCCAAGCTGTTAGAGCTTGAAAACCAAAAGCAGCAGAATCTCATTTTCAAACTGAATTAAAGATCTTCGAGTTAGTCTAAGAACAAAGATGTCTAAATCAGCAGTTATAATTCATACCTCAGATGCTTCCCATGTGTCTCACAAGCAAGGATTTTTATGTCTAATTTCACCTTATCCCCTCCTTTTCTGTCAAAGGCACTATCCAGCTAAGAACATCTGTGAGGATTCTCCTTTGAAAGACTGACAAAAGAGACAAAGGCAAAGCCTTGGAGTACAGTCATCCTCTGGCTGTGTACCCAGAGTAGAGGTCCCCACAGACATTGTGGTCCTCTGCTGAACTATCTTATTGTTTTCTCAAAGAACTCTTTTATTTTATATTCCCATTGTTGATTGCATCTTCTTGTTGCACACAGGCATCATACTCAAAAGGAGCTTATCTTATTGGCTACAAAAAGCATTTGTCCTGACGTTTCTATACTACATCATGTTATCCTAGAACTTAGCCCCTGAAATATCAATAGATTGTTCATTTCACACATTTATAAAAATTAAGAAAAGCAATATTGCTGATGTCTTCTATAGGACCCTTGACCTATGTAATGTTAGTCAATATTATGAGCATTAGGTCGTGCACCTCAGCTTGTAAAGAGGATTAGGTACCATCATTCCAATGGATTAGAAACATTAACATCATGACCCATATAAAAATATAGCTGAAAAAAACTAGCTTTATTCCTTTACAGTTCTGAGAAACTATGAATTATAGGCTTCACTACATAATGGCTGGTATATACAATTTACATCTTCAATATTAAGCATTTTTCCTAAAGAAATGCTTCTGTAATTTCTTTAATTATAAAAGTTTCAAGAACACTAAGAACTCACAATCTTAATATTTTCATTTGAAAAAGCTGATTAACATAGTTAAATTATCTTCTCAACCTTCATATTTGAATCACAATATAATAGAATAGTATGGGTTGGAAAGGACCTTTGAAAGATCTCTATTCCAACCCACTTGGAGTGAGCAGGACCATCTTCAACTAGATCAGTTATTCAGAGCCCTGTCCAAGCTGACCTTCAGTGTTTCCAGGGAAGGGGTATCTACCACCTTTCTGGGCAACCTGTTCCAGACTTTCACCATCGTTATTGTAAAAAAATTCTTCTTTTCGTCTGCTTTTTTTTAGCTTAAAGCCATTACCCCTTGGGCTATTGCAACAGGCCCTACTAGAAAGTCTGTCCCCATCATTCTTGTAAGCTACCTTTAAGCACAGCAATAAGGACTCCCCAGTGCCCTCTCTTCTCTGGACTGAACAATCACAACTCTCTCAGTTTGCCCTCATAGCCTTTGAAAAAGGCTTAAGAAATACATCAGGCCTTTGAATAGGGGTTTTATAGGTAAATTTCAAAACCAACTAAACTTATGGAAAGGCTGTAATTTTCCACTGTTAAAACCACCTTATGTCTTACCAACTAACAGTACTAACTTTTCATTACACTGCATAATATGGTCAAAACCATTTAGCTTATTGTTCTGTTCTTTAATTTCACCATTTTTTGTCTCTGCAAAGTAAAGTTGTCGCTTACAGGTAGATACATATGAACCCCACAGTATAAGGTCCAGCCAAAGGGTTCTGGGAACAAAAAGCAGCAACTTCCCCATTTTTTCTTCTGGAAATTTATACTTTTTGATGTAAATTTCTAACACATGTTTAGAATTACGCAACATAAATATGACTTTGTATTGAATGTAAAACATGATGAAAAATTCTATTTCAGAACTAGTAGTCTACTAAATTCAGTGTTGTGAAGTGCTTTTTATCATAACTTCTACTGGTTTTATCAAATTTAAATATGCAATTCTTCAGATTTGTAAAATTATAATTACTTGGTTACTCTAGGGATCCTAGCACTGTCTGTGGAGCTGAGTTTTTAATTTTATTACTCTATCTAGAAAATTCTTAAGTCCCTTGACAATTTCAGGTTTACTGAGTTACTCAGATCAATAATCTACCCAAGAAACTGTGGTTACATTTTGTCAAAATTTCAGAAGTAATATCTCATTTCTCATAAATTGTCTTTATAATCCCAACCATTAATGCACATATTGGTTTTGCAGTCCAAAGTTTGCTAGTTCAATTATTCTCTCAAAGTATAAGAAGGATCTTTTGGTATTTACATTGACTGCCCTGTATCCAAGGTTTAAAATGCAATAAAAATTTACCCTACTCAATTCATAGAAAAATAAAGACATGAATAAAGAAAACCGTAAGTGTAATTTGTCTAACATTATTATACTAAACCCCCATATTTTTTCATGCAAAGATATGTCAAATAGATAAAAATCCCAATTTTTTTACAAGGATGGTGAAACCAGTATCGATGATTGGATTATCATCATAAAATAGGCAATGCAAAGAAAAAAATGCATTTATTATTCACAAAACATCTATGTGCATTTTTTTGAATAAATATTAGCAAAACAAATGACCTCTAAACAGTAAAATTCATATATACTATGATTTTTCCCAACAAATCATAGAATCATAGAATCACAGAATGGTTTGGGTTGGAAGGGACTTTAAAGCCCAACCAGTTCTACCCCCCTGCCATGGGCAGGAACACCTCCCACCAGACCAGGGTGCTCCCCATTCAACCCAGCCTTGAACACTTCCGGGGAGGGGGCATCCACAGCTTCCCTGGGCAACCTGTGCCAGTGCCTCACCACCCTCAGCATGAAGAATTTCTTCCTAATGTCTAATCTAAATCATCTCCCTTCCAATTTAAAGCCATTCCTCCTTGTCCTATCACTCCTTGCCCTTGTAAAAAGTCCCTCCCCTGCTCTCCTGTAGTTCCTTCAGGTACTGGAAGGGCACTATAAGGTTTCCTTGGAGCCTTCTCTTCCCCAGGCTGAACTAGCCTGACTCTCTCAGCCTCTTCTCAGAGCAGAGGTGTTCCAGCCCTCTGATCATCTTCGTGGCCCTCCTCCAGACCCGTTCCAAGAGTTCCATATCCTTATGTTGGGGATTCCAGAACTGAACATGATACTCTCAGAGGGGTCTCATGAATGAAGTAGACGGGAAGAATCACCTTCCTCGACCTGCTGGCCATGCTTCTTTTGAAGCAGCCCAGGACTCTGAGCTGTGAGTGCACCCGAAGTCCTTCTCTGCAGGGCTACTCTCAACCACATCGCCTTCCATCCTGTACTGAAACTGCAGATTGCCCTAACTCAGGTGTAGGAACTTGCTCTTGGCCCTGTTGAACCTCATGAGGTGCACACAGGCCCACTTCAGCTTGTCCAGATTCCTCTGGATGACAACCTATCCTTCTGGTGTGACAACTGCCCTGCTGAGCTTGGTATAATAAATAAAGAGATAAAAATCAAATTAAGATTTTACAGCACATAAATGAGCATTCACTCTCAAAACTTTAATAATTCAGAAGGCGTTCAGAAGCTGAGTAACTTATATTTCAATGAAATAAAATTATAAGATGACAAAGAGCGATATAAGATTCAGGTAAGCAAATGAGAATTGTTTTGTAAAATGTATTTAATGATGGATGACTTCAGAGTGTTCGCAGAAACCTGTATTATTGGCTCACAGTTAAAAATTCATTAGGTCTTGCAAGGCCTGAATAACATTTTGTAAATAGAAGCACCATGCGAAAAATTTGAATGAATGCAAGGGTTTAATAGAATAATCATGGCTTGAACTAGTGCTCCACTAAACAACAATACATAAATATGTATGTGCAAAGGGCTAAATCATGCTCACTCTACTTACACTAGCAGCCCCATTAACTTTGGTTGTTCCAGAATCGACCAAACTGCTTAGAGTAGCAAAACAAGAAACATCCTAATAATTGTGGTGGCCATTTTGCCATCCCCATTGCTACCGGCAATAACTTGTTAGGTAAGCGTAACTCACAAATTGCATGAGACCACATCAATAATTTCCCACTGAAAGAATCTTTTATTCTCAATAATAGTTTGTTTCTGTTCCTACTCACAATAGATCCGATTCAATTCAGTAAGGGAACATTTAAGTCAATGTTAGTTTAGTGTTTAGTTAAGATAATGAAATATTTTTATGAAATTGTTTCCATTGGAGATTATTAGACTTCCATCATTGATTTCAATAGATCCGGGATTTTATTCTATGGGTTACAGAAAAATCTATCATTTACACTTACTTCTTAGTCAACTCCTGCTAATTTATTAATCAATGATACTCCTATTCCAAAAGCTCTGAATGAAGTGGAAAATAAAGCTTTTCCCTATACAAAGCACAGAATAGACTTTTAAAAAAAGTCAGCATATAAAAACCTCTTTTGCCTGAGGTCAGAAGTCAGTAATATTTTATCATCACTGGCACAATGCAACTCAGGTTCCAAGTAAGAGTAGCGAATGAATCTTCCTTTTAAAATAGTGGAACGTGCTATTAGCACAGCATCTAGAGTTTTCAAACGTTGATTCAAAATAACGTGAAACAGTCTCATATTACTTGAATGATTGTGGAAGGCCCAGTTTGACTTTGAATCCAAAAGGAAACATTCATATACCTGATACTAATATCTACTAGGTTTAAGGAAACTGTGACATTTGCTATTTTAATCCATCCATGTTCTAGGTTTTGCTTTTCCCATTCAGCAGCAGCTACAATGGACATCCAGAACCTAGGAACAGCTACCTTAGCCTAGATGTTGGTGGTGAGTAGCGTGAACTATAAGGAAGCTCTGGAATGAATCTGAGTTGAACGTCAGGTGTAGATATACTGTCCACCAGATATTGCTGTTGTAGTTGGCCTGTTTGACTGACACGACTCCTCAGCCTTGTCAGCACCTCCTCCGTTTTCACCAAGTTAAGGAAATAGTTTTGACTTTTCCCCCGGTATTTAAATATTATCTAAATATTTAAAGTAAATGGTCAGGAATATTTTGTTTTAACATTCCTCCTATTTCTTTAGGATCAAAGATTTGTTTTTCCCCTTCCCCTGGTAATTTGTCACCTCTACATGAATGCACATAGACAGCATAACATGGTGTTATGTTAATGTATGTTTGAAAGTTTTCCTTACAGGACAGTTGAAAAAGAAGCAGTTGTTTGTTGTTCAAATCCTTTACTACTTCCATTAAATTTACAGGTCTATTTTTAAAATTTGAAGAGCTCAAACAGGATTAATCTTTAAGAGAGTGAAATGCTTTCAAGAATTACAAAAACGTCTCTCAAATCTGCATGCGATTCAAACAAGAGAATCCCTCTCTACATGACCTTCTCATTTGAATTATGCAAATTTTCGATCCTGATCTCAACCCACCTGTCACAAATATTAAAGGGGAAATAAAACATCCAGAAAACATGGAGAGAAATGAGAGAGCTGCATTGTCAAAGGAAGTTATTATTATCATTTAATATCACAGCAAAGGCTTTGTTACAGGAAACAATCGAGGAAAAAATGTAATATTTCATGCTAGAAAAGGACATACAACTCGATAAAAATAAATACAAATGGAACTCATAAATTGTGTTGTTGCAATTGATAGAGATGTTACTGTACCCTAAAGTTTTCTCTGAAGCAATTCAAATACTTATTTTCATCCATCTTTGTGTCTTTTTCAACTCTACACACTTTTAATTTATTACCTTTTGCATAAATGCCCTTTTTTACTCCTCTATATGCTATTTTGAACTCTACATTTTTATTAAGCCAAGCTTCCTTTCATACATTTTTTCTATATCCAAGCTGCTGTTAGACATCTCACAGTGCCTGCAAATGTAATTGACTCTAACCATTAAGTGACAATAATCACTTTAATGAGTCCTCGCCTAGCCAAGCGAGTGAAATAGTTTCAGCTCTTTAGTTAGCAAACAAGAAACTCTGAATCAGGACCATCGGTTATACAGGTTTTTGATCACCATTCATTTTCAAAGCAGTGATCAGTTAGATCTCTAGTGCACTGACACTCTGGGCAGAAGACATTGCCAGCCACTGCTCTGAGTCCATCTGGCACTGATTTCTGTGGAAAGCAAGAATTCCAATCTTACAAACTCAATAAAATCATAGAACAATTTTGATTGGAAGGGATCATGAAGGTCATCTAGTCCAATCCCCCACCAGTGAGCAGGGACATCTTCAACTAGATCAGGTTGCTCTCTAAGTGATATGATCATGTAAATATTAACAATAAAGGAATGCTGCAGCTGAGAATCAGCAAATGTCCTTGATAAACCAGTTGGAAGATTTAATTAAATCTATTAATTTATGTTAGAATTTTAAACACTTTTCAACCTGTTGATACAAACTCGTGATGACACATATTAAATATTTCTTAACATTTAACTTAAAACATGGCTATTTGGGGATATTTCATTTACAATTTGAAGTTTATAATACCGAGTCAAACCAGGAAACGAAATATTTTAGTGGTTCATACAGTCTTTTCCAAAGATGGATTTTTTCATTTATCTGTTGACTTATTCTCAGTATTTGAAGTGTGAGACAAAGAAACCAAAACACCACCTGTGGTTCTATTTTATTCTTACCACATTTTTCACTTATCATTTTAAATAATGCATCGAAGGGAGTCTCTTAAAATGATCATGTTTATTGTCATTCTGGAAAAATAATATAGTATTATCTTTTAAGGATGTGCGTAGAATCTATAATAAAGGGAAACCCTTCTACTTTCTTCTTCCCTCCCAAATCCTTAATAAAACCTGGAAGATACCTGGAGAAAGAAAGTCATAGCTGATCTTTATATCCACAATTTTATCCAAGGTATGTTGTTTTAATTAAAAGTAGTATATACCTTATTAAGTCTATGTACCTCATTGTTCATACTCGAAGGAATACTAGGAAGAATTAAAGTGATTAATGTTCCACATAAGAAAGGGAAAAAATCATCAGCACAGTCTGTAGGTTTGGAACACACATTAATGTTATGCAATGTTACAGTCATTAATCGGATGATTACTCTGTCCTCTAGTAGTATTAAGAAAATGCTTGACAGTAAACTTAAAACATACACCTCCATGCCCTCCATGCTACAAAAAACTACACTTACACACTAGGTAAACACTAAGCACCTACTGTAGCTTCATAACTTTTAGTTCTTTAAAGTGTAGACTGTTACATTTTACAAAATGACAGAAACCTAGGTCAACTATAAAATACTAGTTTTGATAAATGAATGCATTAGTCACAGCAGGTAACTACTGAGATTTTTATCTACCCTTACCTTTCAAAACTTTCCCCAACAGGCTTGATTAACAGCACAGCCTAGAACCAAGTCACTGTATTATCTCATTAGCAATCAACTCATTCCCTAGGACAGGCTAAGGAACCCAGTGTCTCGATGGCCACATCTCAGCCTTACTAGAGGATGACAAGGGTAATTATTTTTTTGTAGGGTAACTAGGATATCTTTACTTCTGCTTCAACTGGTAAGAGGATATTTTTCTTTTTTGCATCTTTCTATAGTGCTGCGCGTAAACTTCTTCTGCCTCTTAGTTCTAATTCCTTAGCTTTCTATCAGAACTATTACTTCAAACTCTCATCTCTGTCATGGACTATATCCAGTATCTCTTAATAGGACTTTCTTAGGACTTGCAAGTATATCCCCTTACTTTGATATTTCTTTAGTTAAAGAAAATTCTCTCACAAATAGCAAGAATTAAAAGGTTCTATTACAGAAACCAAATTCACTTCACTTAAAAAAGGCTCTCCCCATTTCATGTCTTATGATTTATCATTCATAATCTATCAGTGTTTTTGTGAAGCACTGCATAGATAAAAGTAGCCAATTCTTTTCTAATAATAGTCTTATATTATCATTAAATTTATATGAAATAAAATTAGTCTTAGTCCTACAATGGGGTAGAAAACATTTTTCAGTATCAACTTCCATCATTTAACCCATAATCCTTTACCTTTGGTTTCTTCCCTCCCTGCTTGACAACTCAGTACTGATATCAGCATTATAAAACTTCCATATAATCTTGGAAAATGGAAATTAGGATGTAGTAAACTGCAGTTCAAATAGCAATTAATATTTTTCCAGGCACAACAGCCACGGCATGGATATGTACACACTGCTTATCAATACAGCTGGTGTATTGAGTATTTTAGTATATCTTCTGGAAGAAAGCAACAACAAATTCTGAAATGTACTGTGGGTATAAGCACTCAGATCAGGCTTTGTGTGGTGTATGTAAAGACAACACAAATTGTTAATATTTTTTTTTGTTTTTATCCATACTTTACATCTATTTTTCTAATCTCAGTAGATTCTACAAAGAACCACTAATAAGTTTGGATACTTAAGTTGTACATTAAGTCGTTTTGTTTTTCATGTCAAGAACATCTGCCCTCACAATTAAAGGGTTATTTAGCATGATATCTAATTTAACTTTTACTGTTGAAAAGACTCTTACTCTAAAAGAATCATACAGGCTTCTGTGCTAATCAATGAAGAGAGAGAGGTAGCTCCAAAAAGTCATTTTACCTCATTTATCTTATATCATTTCCTAACGATAAAATTAACTTCCTCTGTGCAGGCTTTCAACTTTCCAAAGAAAAGATGCTTTTAAGGATCACTTAAGTATAAGGATCTCCGTTATACTTTTTCAGTTTCCTGACATATGAGGGTATGATAATACAAGATGCTGAACACAGCTGTTTCAACTGGAAACTATTTGAAAAGTATGAGAAAGGAAATTTTGTGAATCAATGTTATAAACACTGACAGTGTATACAGAACATATGAAGGAGTCCAATGTACCCTCTTGTAATTAACCTTTCATTCCTTTCATCAAGAAAATACTAAATGTCCTGATGAAGGAAAATACCAATCTAAGGTCTCCTAAGCACAAATAATAAAGCTGTTTGTGTTTATGTTGCCGCTAGGATTATTTGGAAAAGCAACATCTGGTTCAGCTGTGAGGGAAGTAAGTCTCTTTCTGACATGGCCATTACATTTGCACCTGAGTCTGATTTAGAACTGACAGTCTTCCCGCAATCATTCAGTTCCACTTTTCAGGCTCTGTATCGCTTCTTGTGACTGAACCCAGAAAGTAAGTAAAGGAAAAAAATGAAAAAAACCACTTGACCCAGGTGTTTGCTTTCCATGCTGCCTTTGTGTGACATAAATCAACACTTTTGTATGTAGGTGGCATTTGGCTGCTGTAGCTAAGCAATTACCTTCAGACATTGGTGTCTCCATCTCAGCTGTACTCTGGGGAAAAGGCGTGAATTTGGTCTGAAACATCCCATGTAACCCATTCAGGTCCACTGTACAATAGTAAGGGGGGAACTCATGCAGTTGCAATTCAATAACACGGGACACATCCTAGGAGTCACAGCTCCACTTTTACAAAAGTCAGATCAAGATCTTCTACCGTTTTATGGCCTTCTCAGAATCCTTTGTACATGTTCTTCTTGTCTCTGACTTTGAGGCAGAAGTTACAATTTATAATTAAGTCAGATACATTAATAAAATTCAATAAGAAGCCTCAGTAGTGAATTGTTAACATCTTGAACCTTCATTCTTGAATGTTATAATAGACTGTACTTATTTCCTTGAGGCTCAATAAGATAGTTTAAGAATCCTATAATTAAGGATAAACTCACTAATTTAAGAAATTGTATTCTACGAGTTTCAAATTGTTTATTGTGTTATAATCTACTATCTTTCAATTTTATGCTAAAGGAGTACAATCATAGCCTTATAATGCAGAATGTAAAAAAAGACTGAAACTTGGAAAAAAATGTAAATCATATTAGAAGAGTCTTTGATACTATTTAGAGCAGTTCTGAGTTGCATGGTTTACATTTGAACTACTTTTTTTTCAAATAAATTGCGTTTAGCTACAATAGAAAGATGGAAACCAGGATAAATCTAGGCTTAAGTGTTGTATTTGTGGTAACCATATACATACAGAAAATTGGAGGAGAAAAAAAAGGCTTTTGTCTGGTTGGCAAGTTAGGGATATCATTTATTCACTTGGTCATTTTATTTTTGTTTGAGCTTTAGGAGAAAGAAATTATCTTCAGTAATCTTAACATATGCTTTTTGTACCTTGAGACAGAGAGTATCTGGTAAAACGCTCTAAAGACCATACCATTTGCAAAGACCTGGCTGTACTTAGCAACTTTTTCCTACAGTACCGATAATGTTATATTCAAAAAGAGGATCTATGCACAATGCAGTGATTTTCCTGCTCTTATGGAGCCTTAGCTTCCTCTTTTTGCTGTTCCACATTCTCTGTTGAACAGCAATGATGCTGACAATGAACACTGCAGAACGATAACTCCTGGAAGTATAGAGTTCCTAAGAAGAGTGGTCGTGCTTCAAGACAAGATTTCTTTTGACCTGACAAAGAAATTAGTTTTCAAATATGTCTCCATTAGATATCCAGTAAACAAAATGACAGGCTGCCCTGATTTCTAAGGTCTTACACAGAAAATCCCTGAGGAAAAAGTTATTTCTCCCTCTCTGCTGGTGAAAGAAAAGAGATTGTGCTGCTATACTGCCAATGTGTTTGGGACACAGGCATCTTGAGTAAGGAGGAGGCCCCTTACATCTCATTTACAAATTGATACTCAAAAGTACCATTTCTTGCACATTCTCTTCTATATTGAGCAAATTAAAAGTTGTTACTTAGTATAGAAAGAGTTAGGTTATAGAACTTTAGTTATTTATTTATCCTTTAAAGTATCCACATGTGATAAAAGGAACATTCAAAATTCACCAGGGGGTCAGAGGACTGTAACTCAAAGAGAGCATGGTTTACAAAATCTTTGGTGTATTGAAGTTAATGGAAAGGCAGAAAGGGCAAGAATTTTTTGTTTCTTTCTAAAGAAAGTGGATAGATAAAACCCAATCTCTCTCCCTATTTATCTAGACGTATACAGAGCCCTTACAAACAGTTTGAGAGCTAGAAAATCATGAATGTTTTTTATCCTTTCACTCTTCAACCAGCACAGGAAGCATTCACCTTCTACTGAATCATAAATACAATTTGTCAAATCAGGAATTAACCTGTATTTGAGAGCTCTTATCTAATAAGTTACTTTTCCCATCTTTGCCTGGTTCACTGAATATTAATCTGTACTGGTGTAGTATCCATCATCCATATATGGTAACTTTTATAAAAGAACTGTGTTCCTTTTAAGAAAGTATCATAATTTGAAGATAAATTAAGTTTATTAAATGCTTTCTGACTGGCAGAATAAACTGTGCAGAGTACAGAGAGAGGATTAAACATGGAAGTAATAGTCTTATAAGTTTTGGCTTATCCTCAAAGGGCAAGTGTATAGGACTATGAGGGACTATTCACTGGGAAGCACAGAAACGTAAATGCCACTTTCAGACAAAAAAGAAGAAAACATAATTTGTAGATATGTTACTTTCTCCAAGAAGCAAAGATTTGATCGTCTGAATGTGAAGGACAACACGTTTTTGTGTTTGAAATAGCAACAATTGTAATGCCTGTGAGCAGCTTCTGTTGCTTGCTGATGGTTATCATGAGCTACTCTTATTAATGTCCAGTCTTGTAATCTGAGATCGCTTCTCTTACAATTTTCATATTGATTTTTATTTTCAAAATAAAATGAAACTTTTTTAGAGCTTCTAACTCTTTGCACTAGCTAGCAAAAATCATGACACATTAATTACATCTTTATGTTAATGGGCTTAGAAGCAGTTCCCACCTTAATAAATCAGGACCTTCCAAATCTGCGGTTTATTCAACTTGCAATCAATGTTAATTTCCTTTTGGTTCAGCAACTTCATTTACTTCCGTATTGAAAGTCCAATTATTTCTGATTACAATTTTAATGTATTAGAATTAATGTGATATACTATCCATATTTTAATTCATTGTAATTTAAGTTTTATTGCACTATGATGTTTGAACTTATTTTGAAGTTAATCTCACAGAATAAATACTAGGGTCATTATCCTAAATATTGTTTTCTGGTTTTCAGAAAATTCGGCTGCAATCTAGCTATGGTCTCTCTCTTGGTTGTTAACACCAGGAATTTTATTTTTGTTCATATAACATGTGACAAAAGAATATTAGAAATGCAAAGTTGTGGTTGTTTCTGCGATAATAAAAGTCTGTCAGAGTTTATTGGCTTTTGTAAAACTAACGTAATCACATATTCTCCATTTATGGAGTTGTTTCTCTGATTTTTCAGATCGATTACAAAACTCTGTGAGGCTTTTAAGACAGTTCACTTGCCTCTCTCTTTACATTCTTGTTATATTAGCAGTTCTTCTGGTAGTTTTACATGATGCCTTATCCTTCAGTATAACATCACTCCGAAGTAATGAATGACTTCCTCGTATTTCCTCTCAAAGCAAATTATATAATGAAGAAAAATTTTTGATGAAGGTTGTTTAATACAGAAACCTATTAAAACCACTGTGGAAAGGAGTTTCTATGAAGTTATTTGAAACCTATTAGGATTTTCCTCTGAATTTGCACACATTTGCCATGATTCTGCATTCATTTTAATATTTTATAGTCAATTATGACTAATTGTAAATTCCCAGACTTGCAACTGACTTCATTATTTATGTCTTATTCCTTCTTTGGAATTATCTTTTGTTACCTTTGTGATTTCTTTTATGGACGGAATCCATTTTTGGCCTTGCCTGTCAAAGCACTGAAATCTTCTTCCTCTAATTAGCAAATTCGACATTAGTATATGCTTCAGCATAAGTAGCTGAAAAAATTATGAGAGATTTGAAGCACTCCTATGTTTAAACGATTAAGAGTTTTATGCAATAGTGTGAATCATTGGAGGCTTCTTTGACTAAATCTGAAAATTTCTTTAAATCATGTGAGGGACTATTTGCCACATATTGACACTTCATTAGGCAAACAATCTGGAGTTCCTGGATGTACTCTATAGCACTTCATCAGGTCAATCATTTTAGCTAATTCACTTACATTATATTAATATGGCCATGAAAGTGTAAGGTGGAGGTAGTATTTGCTACCTTCTAATTTCAAAAACAGTTAAAAAAAATGTTCAGATTATTCTGGCACTTACTCTGATAAAGTGTTGAAGGAAGATCACTTTGATTTTCATGTCTCTACACATTTATGAATCAAACATAATCCTCTACGAAATCCCGGTTACAGTGAGGTGAATATTTCCCCACTGATACCAGTAGCTCCAAAATTTCTGAAGTTTGCATTTCTGAGTATAATACAGCAAACACTTAAAAAACAGTACTGGGTAACTTCAAGGACAAGTTGATTTTAGCACAATATGTCAGTTCATCATCCAGAAAAGAATGATGGAGATATCAAATAAGGCTACTGCAAAACATTTGTAAGAGCTAGGCTCCAGCATAGGCTGGATAAACATTAGACTCATAGAATCATAGAATCACCTGAGCTGGCAGGAACCAAAAAGGGTCATTGAGTCCAATTCCTGTCCCTACGCAGGACACTCCCCACATTCACACCATGTGACTGAGGGCATTGTCCAAATGCTTCTTGAATGCTGGCGGACTGGGTGCCATTAACTGGTCAACACACCTCTAATGAGAGGCTGAGTTGAAAGAGGAAAAACTAAGACTCTAAATATCTAGTTGAAATCAGAATAAATCCAAAGGTGAGTAAGTAATTCTGGGTTAAGGCTTTTGCCTTTTCCCTGTGTAGTGTGTTCCAGAGCTGCAAAACCATTTTGGGTTTATGGGGTTTTTGTTTGATTTTTGGTTTTAGTTCTTTTTTTTCAATGGATATTGTGGATACTATAGTTTCTATGGGTTCAAGGGCTGAAGGAACCCTTGGAAGAAAAAGCCATTGAGATTTGTTAAATACATACAAGCATATTTGGCTTAGAAACGCTTTAATGACATTAAGAATAAATAAATTTGGAAAAACACACAGGCAGAAGTCCCATATCTGACTGTTTAGTTCTTACGCTTGCCTTGGTGTTTGCTTAGAAACATTCTTGAGGGCAAGATGGTGGGCTAGGTGGTCTTTTAGACTGATCCAGCATAAAGTTTCTTGGGTAGTCAGTTTATATAGTAAAAAGTGATATTTTTCTGGAAATAACCTGTCTGAATATCTCCGGCAGGTAGTTTTGACAGGGAGTGTTTTTTTCAGCTAACAAAGCTTTTTCTTAGTTGCAGTATGATAGCCTAAAAACCCAAACCAAACCACGGCAATATTACAGATATATGAATGTGTACTTGGTGTTGTTAGAATAGGTCACAAGATTAACCAAGTTATTCAGACAATTTTTGTACAGGTTGTGCTTTTCAGCGAGGCACTTGAGAGTTTAGCTTTAGAATAATGGCTCTCTAAATGATAGTTTTCTCTTTACAGTCATTTTCAGTCATTCCTCTTTCCTTCTCTCTTGCTCCAAGTACAACATATAAAGGTATTTGTCTTCAAGAGAAATGCAGAACAAAGCTGGTACACAATGTAACTTATACTTGAGTTCTTGTGGACATTAAAACTTGCATCTCTTAGCACTCATGGAAGAAAAAACCTTGGGCAGGTAGCTATCCTTTTGGGTTTTATATCCTCTGTTACTTTGTAAATAAAGCAAACTTGTATACAACTTGGTAATGATTCAGAGATTTTGATTATTTTTTTATTTAAAAATAACAATCCAATCTATAAAATATATTTTTTTCTGGGGTATTTTTGGCTTTTATTTTCCTCTCAGACTTTGGTCTTACAATGGAAATGCGAGTATTAAGAACAAGTTATAAACAATTATTCTTCCTGGAACTTAAAGAGTAATGTAAAATGTAATATTAAAAAAAAATCAACCTGTAAATTGTGAGACTATGATATCAATCTAGACAGAAGCTGCTCTGCACTGCCCCAGGATACTCAGTAGTCTGTGTTTCAGCAGTAGATTTTTAGTTGCTAAAAGGAAAAAAAAAGGTAAACAACACTATTCAAGCAAACTTGCTGGTTATTTGAGTAAAGGCTTAGTGAAGTCTGACATTGTTAAAATTATGCACCTTAGGAAAACACTTTGAAGATCAGCCTTGGTGAAATCAGCTGCTTCTGACAAAACCTCTATTACAGTCATTGCACTTAATGGCCATATAAAAATGTGATTTATAAGAAGTAAAACCCACATAGTTATCTACAGAAGTTAGGTTAATGATTGTTACTTAACACAACAACTGATATTTTCAAAGTAGAGAAATAAAATGCTTCTTTATTCTAAATACACTTATGTAATGAAGTTTCAATAGCTAGTTTTAACTCTAGTCTGCAAGTAAAATACTTAGTGCCAGACTATATTACAAAATAGATACAAATTAAGGGTTTTAGAGAACACACCCAGCCGCTTTCTTGCACATAGCAGAGATGACAATCCCATCAATGTTTTCAAGTCAGCTTTTTGGCTAAACGCTAACTTGCAAAACCAGTTATGTTTTAAACACAAATACAACTGGAAACCAGATGATTTCTTTGTGTCTAAATGCAGAGGATGGTGTTATTTAACCTGAGTAAATTTTACCTGTGTAAGCACCAGGTGCAGAATTCAGGACAGCTTTTTAAAAGCAACAGATATATACATTTTTTGCTATGGTGCATACTTAAAATTTGAGACTGTGCTTTCAGAACCTCCCTACTACATGCAGACAGGCAAAGTCTTTCCAGTGCAGCCTCCCCTTCTCTAAGCACTTAACAGACAGATTGAAAAGATATGGACATGCAAGGCTCTCTCTTCGTCCTCTGAGATCATTTACAGAGCAACCATGCGGAGAAATCTCTGCATGTGAACTACAAAGGACTGCAACTTTGCCTTTTCTCTGTAAGATCAGGTAAAGTTTTGTGTAATGGAGGAGACGAAGAAACAAGGCTGAGATATTTTGATTCATCCAGAATCTGGTCTGACCACAGGTCCAGGGCCCCCGAATGACATTAGGAGCAATCACACTAACACTTGATTTAGCAGTCTCCATGAGCTGCAAACCATTTGATAGAATAGTTAAATGCTATCCTATCACTGTTACTGCAAGTCACAACTGCAACAATTTTATTTTTTTTTATATAGCATTTCCAACACCTTGCAGGCAGCATTAAATCCGTTAAAGATTAACCATACTGCAGATTAAGCTTGGCAAGATAAAAAGCATATAAATAATAAATGCTGATGTGGCATGCCATGTCAAAACCTATTTCATCAAATATGGTGATGAAAACTTCTTACGATTTTTGTCTCAATATTACTGATTTTGTAAGGCAACAATAAGCTGCACCTTCCACACTTTTAAAGGTCAGGGACAAATCACTATAGATAAAACACATTTATCAGCCATCAATAACCTCCTTTCCAAGAACCAACACCCACATCCATGTTGGCTTGTAAGAGTCATTAAGGCTTTCATCATCCAACAGAAATCACGGATCAGGAGTCATGTGAGTCTGGCTGTGAGCACTGCCAACATGATATGACGGCCCCCGGCAGGGGCTGACAGAGTACCTGGTAGCAGAGAGGAGAGAGCAGGATGGGATGAGAAAGCTGAGAGAAAGAACACCCAGCACACCAAGCCAGAAGGCAACATCATGGCCTAACAGCAAGGAAGAGGCAGATATTAGTGAGTTTTATTGTGAACAGTTTTAAAGGTACTTTTAATTAGGGTTGTTTTTTGTATTTATTTACATTATATTTTACCTTTCTTTTTCTCATAAGAGCTAAAATATATATTACTTAAGATATTTTTTGTCCATTTTTTGGTCATCACAAGATTCTTTTCTCCATTTCCACAGAGATTAAACATGGGAAGTGGTAAATGAGAATTTCTTTAATTTGTCAGTAGGTCATTCTTGGGGAGAGAAAATCTTTGGAAGTTACTAATTTCTCTTACTTTTAACAGTTATCATAGTTCCTAAAATTTCATTAATTACATTACCTACACCGCTACTGCTTACTTTTGAGCAGTATTTGTCATAGATGGATATATTGTATACAAAAATTCGATTGACTGTTGGTTTATTGCATTCTGCCAACAGAGGTACTTTCAAGTTGAGTATTTCTGCTTCCCTCAAATCTTTTCATTTCACTTGTCTAGTTAGATGATCAAGCTCAACAGAGAATTAGTAATGTAGCATTTTTTTTTTTTAAACAGTTGATCTCATCTCCTCTGATCCCACTTTCCCTCTAAAAATTCTTTTTCTTTCAATACTGATAAACTCAGTAAAATGAGGATTTAACGAGTTATGATTCAGGAGACTGGGAATTGCAAGATCTGACTTAAACTCTGGCTTTACATTTTAAATGTTGTTTTTCTGTTGGGTGACCTTATCTCTGTCTACCTCTGTTTTCTCTCACACTCTCTTTCTGTCCTCTCTATTTATACTATTAAATATTTTCTGCTTTTGGTATTTATAGAATACATATCCCAAAGCAAAAGCCCTTGAGTCAGTAATAAATACAACCATTACTAACAATAACTAATTGGATTCTGCAAGAAGACAGCCTAACCTAGAAACTCAGATCAAATTTCTGCTCCTGCCTTTCCTTCATCTCTCATGAATCTCTTCTGCAAAAGCATCTTAAAATACTTTTCTCTTAGGTGTCCAAGAAAGGAGTTTAAATGGAAAACTATGCCTTTTGCCTGTATATGAATTATTACAGAGCTACAGGACTTTAAACTGGAGTGAATTAAGAGAGTGTATCAGACAAGGGGATCGACAAAACTGCACTGATTACACACCCCAGAAAAGCTTCCTGAAGATTAGTAACTCAATCCATACATATTTTGTTTTCTCTTTCAATCTGTAAAAGTCTAGTTTAGGTCTCTGCAGGTCATTATAAGTCTAATCTGGCCTTGTGCAAGCTAACAAAGATGCAGCTCGGCTTTGCTTGGGTCAGTAAATATCTAGTAATGGCCTGCCCATGTTAGTAATAATGTAAAGCTGGCACTTAATAGAAGTAGAGATATTCCACAGTGCTGCTGTTTACATTTATGAGCAGTTTGTGGGCAGTGATATTTTAATTGCTTTTCCTCAAACAGTTCCCCTGCCAGATGACAGAAACAAATTGTAAGCTGTATGGTCACTGCTACATTATTAGCAAATATTTGCTAAGATGAAGACTCTGGAGTCCAGCTGAAGGCCCATATTGAAATCATTGCACTTTGGTCCAAGATAGTTGGAAGTAAACCAGAGAAATGGGAATTCTAAAAAAATTAATATTAAACTAGTAAGAATAATAACTAATAAGGAAAATTCAAGTTTAATAAAAATATTGCTTCTTTCATAGAAATTCAATTAATAATAATATTTTTCCATGACTGACAAAATAAACAAACACAGAAATATAATGTAGGACCTGAGGGAATGGCCAGAAGATGTGCCAGGCGACATTTACATTGAATATTAGGAAGAGGTTCTTCACTCAGAGGGTGGTGGAGCACTGGAACAGCTCCCCAGGGAACCAGTAATGATGCCAGTCCTGACAATATTGCAGAAGCATTTGGATAATGCCCTCAGACACACAGTGTGAGTGTTGGGGTTGTCCTGTGCAGGAACAGGAGCTGGACTTGATGATCCTTGTGGGTCCCTTCCAGCTCAGGACATTCTGAGATTCTACGGTTCTATGTTAAGGAACATTCAAGAACATATTCAATATGATAGCTACAGGGTTGTATTATGGTTACTAGGACTTTATTTTTCCTGAATATTCATGTATGCCATGAAAGTACCTTTCTTGAATGTATGCAAGTGTTTAATTGTACGTGCATTTGCTGTTCCTTACAGATTCTGCATCCAGAATTCAGCCTGTACAGGTTCAGTACACTGAAAGATTATAAGGCTAAAAGAAATCTAAATATTATGTTCAAATAAAAATTTATCATCATAAATCCTGTGATAAATATTCTACAGGATGTAGTTAAGAAATGCCACATGCAGTTGAGAAAGAGAGATAAAAACGTGAGGTGAAATAATTTGTAATAGAGCCCACACGTTATAAGCGGTCAACCAGTTCTCAAGCCCAGTGTACTGTTTATAGGCAAAAGAAGTAACATCTTTCTTCAAACTATCTGACTCATTTTCTTTGGCATTTAATGATTATACTATAAAATCTCAGTGAGAAATACTATTAAAAAGTTGTTTTAAAGGGATAGTTATGTTACACCTAACAATGTAGTATTTGTAAGAAACATAATTAGTGACATCAGCCATAAGAAATAGTTCATCATCTTATCATCATCATTAAAGTATCCACAGCAGAGACAAATGGTCACAGAACCTCAGAAATGTTTTGGGATAAAAGTACCAGAGAAAGTGCGTATGTATGGAGCAATCAAAGTGAAAAATACAGGGAGGAAAACAACTGGTTCATAAAAAAAAAAAAAATACAACACAAAAATGTTAGAAGGGCAGGAGTCACTGGGAAAGGGCTTATAAAAATTCATTTAGCTTTGAGGTTTGCTGTTTAACTTAGCTTTGTTAATTTTGATCATCTACCAAAATCTACTATGCCATTCTGCTACCAACAATAACTTTCAGTTTAATTCTGCTGGAGATTCATTTATATGTAGATGTTCAACATCAGCTGCATAAACCCAATGAAAGACTGTCACTAAACATCTGCCACAGAAACCTAACAGAAAGTCAGGTTTGTTCAAGCCATAGCATCATCCAACTGTCTGTTCATTCCACCAGGTATGGTTCAATTCACCTTTTTTTTCCAATAAAAGTAAAACAGAAAAGGAGAAATACACCTCCTTCTCATTTTTACGATGATTATATAACAGTTTGTAGAGATAACAATAAAATATAAAAGATTCCCCAGTTGAAAAGAGAGCTGAGGGCAATACATTGTAAATAAACTCCCACGTTATTGATTTGGAACTAGAAACACAACACTGAATCTTATACCAAGGGAGTGATTCATGTACTTAAACGCAAGCTTCAGGTGCCATTTTAAATGCACAAGTGTATACAAGACAGTTGCAATGCACAGCCTGGATTTCTGCTCTTCTGCAACAGCAGGCAGAGACGTGAGATATCCTTGGGCATCTAACCAGCCACCAGATTTGTAATTTTAGGAACCATTATAATTTCTGAAATGACTTTTCTATAAAAAGTTGCTGCCTTTTATTAGTGGTAGCAGGATCATTCTCAGTAACTTATTGTCTACATTCGGAGCTACACTGAAGAGATAACTTTGGTCAAGATTTCTTTCTTATTTTACCTTGCATCACTTCAAGGAAGTATAATTTTATCTGCATTTTCACATCCTGCACCCACCAATATAGTATGGCTGTAGAAATACCATTTTAAAATGAAGGAGTTAGATCACTCTTACAAATAAATATAATAGTTTCAACTAGCTCCACTGACAGTGCTGAAAATTCCAAGTTTTCTATGAATAAACTGAATAATTAGGTGCCAGAAAATACACCTCTAATAGTCTGAAAAATATTACTTTGATCATTTGTTTGAATTACTTGGCAGTAGCCTTCCTGTCCTCCACCCCACACCCAGCTCTACAGTATACGTTGCGGCAGAGATGGATACAGTTGAGAGTGACAGTGTCCAGTTGTTGAGTCACTCCCTCCTATGGGATCATTCTCACCAGCAAGCCGTATGACAGGCAACACATCTAAAACCGGCCAGATAACACCAGTGGCAATGGGCAAGGCTCTGACAAGAAAGAGATACACATTCTTTGGCACCTGCTATGCCTTGTGCGTGGAGCCAAGGAGCAAGAGGAGAAGCTGTTGCACATTAAGTAGAAGTCGTCATCTCTCCTCCCAGGCTACTTCTGCCAAATGTTAGTATTCACAGCACTTCTATTGCTTCCCAACAACTACACAAATAGTATCTCTTCTACTACCTGTGTGCAACCAGATCGTTTGCATATGCTACAAAGTTTAATATTTCAGGAAGATTCCCCTGGAGTGCTAATCTGAGTAGTTCTGTATGGATTACATAGGTGAGCAAGGACGTATGTCTTCCCAGAGAAGAAGTCTTGCTCCTTCACTTTTATCCCCTTATTTTTCTGAGGTGGAAAAAATGTCACTTTGTAATTGCGGTGCTTTCCACCTCCTTTCTAATATATATGTACAGGTTCTTATTATTGCAAAATCCACACAACTCAAGACCAAAATTATAGGATGCTGAGAACTAAGATAAAGCTAACAAAGCATAGAAAAAGCGAAACTGATCATCACAAGAAGAATTAAAATCGACTAACCAGGTAGAGCTCAATAAGGAAAGATGCAAGTCAGTTGCGAAACAAGAGACACTCAAAGATTTTGCTAAGAAAGTAAGAACACACCTTGAACAATGAAGAAGAAAGCTACCACTATCCAGGGACATTAGATGCCAAAACAGACCACCTTATTCAGTTTCCGTGTGCTTCACTCTTTTTTTTTTCTTTTTTGACATTTGGTTATAAAGCTCAGTAGTAAGAAAGCCAACCCAAAGTAACTTATTTTTTTATGCTAGTTTTGAAAGAAGTTCTTTGGACAGCAGGCTTTGACAATCAAACTTGAGTTTACAATCAAACTAAGGTTGCAACATTAGTCAATTTTTCCTCACAGTTAATTTTATTCTCAAAGTATGATCCACATAACTGTTGTTGAAATTTAGCTTACTTTAAAAAAAAAAAATGAACAAAGCTAAATAAAACACTTACCTATATCTTTTGACAAATGACTTATATACTATTTGCTTCCTTTTTATTTATAAATACATTCTTTCCTTTTTTCCCATCAAATGAAAGAAAAAATCCTCTTATTTTAAGGGAACTGCTTATGAGAACACAGAAAAACAAAATAGTCTCTGTGAAATACAAAGCATGATAAAATACAGTGGCAGAGTTTCTGTCATGCACTTACAATCTCAGAGTCTCAAGTATCTTGAAATTCAGAGTTCAAAGCATTTGAAATGATAGTCAGCTTTTTTAGAGACTCATGACTGTGCCCCATTTACAGCTCGACTTTGAACAGCAAAGCAGAGAACAGATAAATGTGGGTTATCTGTGCAACAGGGATTTTTACTTATTATTGTTGTTGACCTCAGAAACACTTATACAGCTGCATCCATAAAATACATCCTCATTCTTGTGATCACTCCTGTGAAGCATCTACCTCTGTCTATCTCCTTATTCTAAGTACCTGGCCATACCTCTCTTCCCTACAGCCTCTCGAGTATCTCAGGTACTACTGATGCATGCACAATATGATCGGATGAGACAGAGAAGGTTTAGTCATACTTCCACCCTTTAAAGAACTATTATTCTTTTCAAAATTTAATCATATTTAATCTTTGGACTTGGGTAGAGTGATAGAATGAGATCAGGATTCAGGAATAGAGACAATGGTATTTGATGGAGAGTTCAGACACAGAGTCTTCGAGGAAGCTGCCACTCAGGGGGAAAAAAGAAAAAGGGATGCATAATCGATACGTGATTATTAAGAAATCCCTGCATACTGATAAAAACACTTACTAATCAATACACTGAGATTTCTGCAGTGTGACTTATGAGAAGTGGGCTCATTCATATGATGTTGATGTTATTCATGATCAGTCTTGATGCTATTCATAATGTCTTTCATTATTCCTCTTTCAGATAATCAGAATTCAGGTAGTTATAACACAGATAAACATATATAAATAATTTTACATATATATTATGTACTTTATAGATAAGCAGATCCACAGCAGCCCTGCCTCTTCATAGACTAAAGAGATAGGGGAATACTGGAAAAAGGTTTCCTCAAAGGAGTATAACTATCATTCTTGTTCCCCTAGATTTGCTTTATTTTTCCACAGAAAATACGTTATTTCCTCCAACCACTGAACTTCAGTACCTTGTGCAGATTACTACAGCAGACACGACATAACGTGTGTTTTTAGGCAGGTTAAACAGATCCTTTACTGAAAGACATGAAGCTGCAGTACTCATTCAAAACCATTCAGCGATGAAGTGGTTTGGACTGTTATGCTTTTTATTTTCTTGAAGTCAGGAGTAGTTTTTTATTTTCATGCGTATTTACTCTGAATATAGTTCATAATTGCAAAGTAGACTATTCATTCCCTGACTCTTGTGGGAGTAATAATGGTTTCTACTCTTAACTCTACAAAGTCCTGGTAATCATTTTAAAGCAATTCATGCTTTGCTGCTACTCCATAAAATAAAACATTTTTAAGAATTATAATAGTCTTACTGAAATCCTTTTCTTGAGGCCACAAAGTTTGTGTCACTATCTGAACCTTTTCTAGACCTTTATTTTTGTTTTGGCCCACAAACAAAACTCACTTCAAAACCTTTTATTTTTCTATACAAGGTGCAGCTGCCCAGGCTCTGTCAGTGGTGGCTGCCAAGTGGCGCTTGTGAGGAGCAGCCAGGGCTGCCCTGTGTTGCACACAGCTGGTTCCAGCTGGCTCCAGTGGCCCCACTGCAGGGCACGGCTGAGTCACACAGCCACGATGGCGGATGGTGGTGCCTTGGGGAGAGTCTGTGTAAGGAAGGGCAAAACACTGAACAGTCAGAGAGCAGACTGGGGAAATGGGGTGAGGGGGAAGCATGAGAAACAGCCCTGTGAGCCCTGAGGCAAGAGGAGGAAGAGGGGGTGGAGGTGCTCCAAGCATTCCCAGCCCCTTGAGAGACTGCGGTGGGATGTGCCTTGAAGAAAGCTGCAGCCCATAGAGAGGTCATAGTGGATCGGGTTTATCCTGAAGGACTGCAGCTCACTGGAAGGACCCACACTGGAGCAAGAGAAAAGCATGGGGAGGAAGGAGCAGCAGAGAGAGGCTGTTATGGACTGACTATGACCCCCATTCCTCATCCCCTGTGCTAAATGGGGAAGAGGAATATAAAGGGTCTGAGAATGAAGGAGTGAAGTTGAGCCTGGGAAGAAGGAGTGGGGTTGTGGAAAAGTGCTTTGTTTTTTGTATTTTTTTTCCCACTGTCCAACTATACTTTAACTGGCAATATATTAACTTGATTTTCTCTGAGTCAAGTTCGTTTTGTCCCTGATGCCAATGGGTAAGTGATTTCCCCTCTCTGTCTTGACCCTTGAGTTTTTCATCTTATTTTTTCTCGCCTTCCCACTGAGGAGAGGGAGTGATAGCAGCCGGGTGGATGTCTGGCAGTCAGTCACTGCCAACGCACAATTGTTTTTTAAAATGGACAGAAAACAGAAAAAACTGTTCCGAGCTAAATACAGGTTGACAGTTATCTCCTAGAGCGAAAAAAGAGGAGCCCAAATTGAACATGTGTCCCACCGAATGACGGCCAGATATTTAGCAAAAAGATGGCAAGAAGAAAAAGAGAAAGGAGGATTCTATTCATTCTGGTGAGTACATGGGGTGAGAGAAAGATTTCTTGTTGTACAGAGAAATCAGAGAGGAAGAAATATTTGGAAAACGCTATTACATTTACTGTGAGATTCTGCTCTCTGTGAAGTGTGCTCCCTATTAATACCAGAGTTGTAACAGGACTGGATTTGTGGGGGTTTTTTCATTGTTGTTGGGTTTTGTTTCTTTTTGCAGGATACTAACGCTCTTTAAACATGAAGAAGGGGAATGGATGTAGTCCTGAGAGAACACTTTTGAATATCTTTCAACCATAAAGATACCTCTAAACAAATTGTAATTAAATTATTCCTAAGTTTGGAGGTGTGTTTATATATTTATTTATTTAAGCTTCTTACCAGATATGTGTTTGGAAAAATTTAATACCATATTTCTATAGACTACCACTTCTCAGAGGTAAGCAGTATCAGTGAAGTGCTACAAGCAGACACCATATTAATTACAACATTTGTTGTAATGATATTTACAGTTATTGGGATCTGAAGTTTTCTATACCAGCTTTAAAGGGAACTATCAAACTCCCGACAAAAATAATGGTTTCCATACGGCAATGCTCATTGTATCTGCTTTCTTCTTTCCCTTTATGCACTCCATTCTTCAACATCACACCCCTCAGCTCTTGTCCTCATTTTTTCTCCCTTGTTTATTGATCTACTTTCCACATTTGTTTCTCAAGATGTTAATCTAATTCATTCATCAATCATATACATATACACATACCACCTCCTTTCTTTTTTTGTTCATTCTGCAAAGTCCCTTAATAGGTCACTCCAGGAGACCAAAAATTCTACACCTTAAGCTTAGGTCTAACGCATGGTGGATAGATTAGTTTTCAGATTAAATATTATGGAATATAACTCAATATTCATGAGTTACGGGTGCATATTTTTAATTTGACTCCACTGATGACAGAACAAAAGACAGAGATGAAACCTTGCAGATATTTTGGAGAAACTGTGTAAAAGACAGGAACAGCATCAAGAACTCTTCACTAAAAATGGTTTAAGTCCTGGAAAATATTTTTGCTGAAAATTGATTCCCAACTGTAAAAATCTTTACACACTTTATTTTTTACTACATATAGTTTCATGTGTTATTGACCAAAATTAATGTTTATAACACAAAGTAAGTGTATTCTCAATTTAGATGACTGTAATTTGAACATCTTCAGTGAAATTAGAAGCGTCCACATAAGAGTTTAAAAATGCCTGACTAGTAGTAAGTCAACATGGTAAGTCCTTTCATGTTTTTATTTCTTACCCACATAGATTTACAAATGGAAAAAAAAAAAAAAAGGTAAGTGTTGTTTGTTTCTTTTTTCTCCTGTAATTTCCAGTTCTCTCAAATCTTTCTGCTGATGGTAGATTTTGACATACAATATCAAGTTCCCTGAGTCACGTCACACTGTCATTATGTGGTAATTTTCTCATTTCAAAATTATCACTTATTAAGGGTCACTGGTAGCAACAAAATCCTATTGAGGTTATTTTCTAAGGAAAAGCTGACTTCCTAATGATGTTACTTCTTGCATACTATAGAAGTGCATTCCATAGAAGTGAGAAAGTATGTAGCTTCACATACAAATCGTATTTGTCGATATATGTAAAAAGAGGCCCGTATAAAGCTCACATTTACCAAAGAACAGTGTGAGGTACAGACTAAAATAAGAAATTAGTTTTTCACATAGCCTATGTGAAGAGGGAATAAAATGACATATACATAGCCTCATTAAGGGCTTTGTTAGGTTTAGAGTATCAACACCAAGTACAACTGAGACTACCCAAAACCAAGAAATGTAGAGTTTATATTTCTACTGAAAAACTGAAGTGCAAAAAGAAATGAGAGCAAGGCAACGGGCAGTTTTGTGTGCGTTTTCCAAGCAGTGTGTCCAGTCTACAGTCATTAAGTCTACAGTCATTCTTCATAATTCTTATTTCATCACAAAGTATTTTAATAAAAATGAGACAGCAGTGTAAAGCAAATAAATCTGGACCGGATGTTAGAAATAATACAGGATAAAAGAAAAGTAGTGTGAGTAGAAAAGAATAAAAGAAAAGTGAGTACAGTAGAAAGTTGAGTCAAGAAGCAGGACATATACTGTACCTTCCTAAATACACTGATACACAGCTAGGAGAATAGGGCTAACACAGCATAAGATATAAAGGGAGTGAGGAAGTTAGAGGGAGAGATAAAACTTACCTTTGTGCTCTTCTGTATGTAGAACTTACCTCTCTGGGAATAATTCCTAGTTCCAAAGGTCCCAAGACATAAATTAGTTCAAAAGAGTGATACTGTGTCAGTGCTACAAAATTCATGTAGATAAAAAGCCACCAGCTGCAGGGCTATATGAGAATTTTTCAGTCTATAGCTCTTGTAAATCTTGCATGTATCTCGTGAGCTTTTCAAGACTGCTTCCTTTCCTAGGCTAGGTTATAAAATTGTCCTTGGGTAGATGTTCAACAATAATAAAATTTGCTAGGTTTAGGAGGAATAAAAAAGACGTGCTTGAGGCAGATTTCACTGGCAGTCCTGGGATGCTTCTGCATGTTCTGCTCCACATCATGTGGTGGTCAAGAACAGTCACAGAACAATCAATTTTTGGAGGCATATTTGGAGACTGCCTAAATCAAAACCTTCCTCAGAGGAGGGTTAGACAGAGGAATTTGCTTAGGATTGCCCAGTCAGGTTTTGAATGTCTTCAAGAATGGAGAAACCACAAGGTCATGGGCAACCTGTTCCAGTGTTTTATCATCTTCCCACTAAAGAATGTTTTTCTTATGTTCAAATAGAATTTCCTGTATTTTGATTTGTGCCCACTGCCTCTTGTTTATTCACTGGGTACCACTTGACTCTCCAGGCTGTCTTCTTTACTCCTTCCTCTCAGGTACTTACATACACGGATAAAACTCCCTTGAGCCTTCTCTGCTCTGGGCTAGACAGCCCCAAGCTCTCTTAGCCTCTCCTCATATGAAAGGGTGCATTTTGTTTATATCCTCGAGGTCATTAATGAAGAAATAAACAATAATGAACGGGCCAGTCTGTTCTTTTTATGTTGAAGGCTGTCATACCGTTTTTCGATCTGTTCCGTGCCCTACAGATTCTGAACTCCACCATCTCATGTTCGCTGCAGTAAAGACTACCTACAACCTCCACATCCCTAACCAATTCTTTTTGTTTGTAAGCATAAGGTCCAGCAAGACTATGAGGTCCAGAAGACGCACTTCACATTACTCCAGGTTAGAGCAAGTGGTATAGGTATATGCTCTTTAACTCTTGGCAAGGTGGATTCTCAGTTTATAGCTCTCTGAATCAAGGCCTACGCTACACAACATAATCTGTCTTAGAACTGTTACATCCTGGATACCCCTTCATGGGAAGTAATCTTTCTATAGACAATTGTACCAGTTTTATTACAGAAAAATAGAAATAGAGACAACATTATCTCCTAGGATTTAGTCCATGGGACTTACACTTTGAAGTTCAACTCACATGAAGTAAACTACCTTTGCAGAGATACCCCTCCCAGCCTCTATTAAGTTAGAGTTTGATTGTTAAAAAAGAGTCTGATTACTAGTCTTCAGTTTCTGCTTTGACTTTGTCATCATGCCCTCATTATCATATTCAATTAATTAGCGTGTAAAGGCAATATTCCAGCATGCACACCTCCCTAAGCAACATTATTGACTTCAACTAAATAAGGTAGATTTGCTACAACAGAGTAGGATTTAAAAAGAAGATTTAGGGGCTCGCATGCATACAAAATACCATATGTCTTAGAAAAAAGTATATTAAATTATACTAGTTTCCTATCAGGACATCCAAAAGAAAAGAATAAAATAAGAAAAAAAATTCAATAGATAAAACTAGGGAAAATTGCATACATACTGGAAAGTGCACTCATTTTTGCATCACCTTGACCTCATTATCTTTGTGAAGATCAAGATGAGGGGAACAGAAAATGAGCATATATTAAAACCATATATTCTATTTCCCTGTCTCAAAGAAAGAAACAAGAGTTTTGTCACAATTTGAGGGGAGAGTAGGGAGTTAAAGTCTATATTAATTTTCTTTTCATCAGAGCTCTCATACCTATTCATAAGGAGGGAAAAATAGTAGAGTAAAACCAAAAATATCGTGTATGTTCTAAGAAGAGGCCAAATTATATAGAGTGTACCTACAGTTATTGTAGCTTGGTTCAAGGGTACTTCTGAAGAAAATGGCCTGATCATCTCTGTTTTATCTACTTCTGTGGAATGGTTTCAAAGCACGTGATTTGGAAACCTTACAGATGAAAATGAGCTAGAAGATGCACTATGGAAGCATCTCTAGTGTACTTCATTCAGTCCATGAAACCTTATTAGGACTCATCTAAAACTAAAAGCGACAAAAAAAACCCAATCAAATAAATAAAAACTTAAGTGGTTGGTGTGAATGTCAGCATAATGACCAACTGTTTCTAAAGATCCTATTTTATTAATGTATACTACTTAGGAATATATCATATTTAGAACAGAACAGAAAGACTAGAAAAAAATCAGTTGGAAGAGACACACAGCAATGATCTACTCCAGCTGCTTAATCAGTTAGGGGCCAACCAAAAGTTAAAGCACGTTATGAAGGGCCTCTTATGAACACCAACAGACCTGGGGCATCAATCACCTCTCTAGGAAGCCTGTTCCAGTGCTTGGCTGCCCTCTTAGTACAGAAATGCTTTGTAACATCCAATCTGAACCTCTTCTGGTGCATCTTTGACCCATCCCCATGCGTCCTGTCACTGGAGCCCAGGGAGATCAGCAGCCCCCTCTCCACTTCTATTCCTCAGAAAGCAGTAGAATACAATAAGGTCAGCCCTCAGCCTCCTTTTCCTCAAACTAGAAAACCCCAAGCATGTCTCTAAGGTAGGCATAGCAAAACTGAACACAACTGAAGAAACAAAATGCTATTTGTGCTGCAACCAAACCAACCAAAGTATGCTCACACTTGAAGAGAAGTACACTTCCATACATCTTCTCTCAGGTGCTCCTAGAAGCACAGTAGCTTTTGCAGGCTGATTTTCAGTACTTCTTCTTGTGAAACTCTGGGTTTCAAGAAGTCTCAAGATTTCTGTGGTTTAGGTTTCCTAGTGTTCATGATAGTTTACAACAGCGTTTTGCATGATAGTTGAACTTATTATTGCTTTTGTCTATGAGTTGGTGTCCTTCTAGAGGTAAAGGGGATGGTTTTGGTTTTAATCAGTAAACAGTCTCGCCTTTTTTTCTTACTTATTTTTCAGATTTAGTGTAATATATATATATATCGCATTTTTACATTAAGCACTTACAAATCTCATTAACTGCAGCTTAATGTTGGTATTACTTGATTTCAGGAAGGAAAAAATTTATATGTTTCTAATGCACGCAAATTGCATTTAGATACAACATATGACCCTGCATACTCAGAATACAGAATAATTACTATAAAGCTCTTTACTCTGCTTTTCCCTGCAATCTTTTACCAGAATAGCAATGTTGTACTGGAAGTAATATAAATACACATTGATCTCATTTGGGTCACTGCTGTAAAGAGGTTATACATATATTCCCTAAGGCCTCTTCTCCTAAAATCCTTTTTCTCACTCTTCCCCTGTCAGAAGATCTTGTTTTAACATTGCTACCAGAATTATCACTACATTTAGCTTTGGCTACCATTAAAAGTGCATTTCCAGTTCCTCAACTGGAAGTGTTCAAAACTTCAGTGGCTCATACAGCAAAGAGTTCAAGCGTTCAGAAGCAGAACAATATTAGGTATGCTAATACAAGCCATTAGGAAAATTAAGATATTTCTCTTAACAGTATGGTCCTTGAATTAAAGCACTAAGTTCAATTTATACTTTAAGTAATTTATTATGCACTTCTCTCAGTTGCTGGTGAATTTATTACATTAATATTAATGGCAATATTGATTTTACTGTGAAGTCCCTCTCTTGGGCAGGTCCATCACTAAGGAAATTTCTTGTTGCTTATATCCAGTAACGCTGACAAGCTGTGATCTTACCTGAGCTATTGTATGCAAATTAATACACATCCCAAGTGCATCAGTCACTATTCACATTTGCAATAAATGCAAGATATGTTTGAGACAGATTAGTAGAGTTCTATATCAGATCAGCTGGGTATTTACAGCTTGGATGTACATGGGCATCCATACCTACTACACCCGTGCATGATAGTTTGCTTGAGCCACAGCTTCAGGAACATATGTGACAAAACTACAAAGCCCAATGAGAACAGAATTCATGAGTAATCAGAAAAAAATGACCAGATGGTAACAATGCATTTAGAAAACAACAAATGTCAATAGAAAATAACTGACAGGCGTACTTTTGATAGTTAAAGGCTGTCTGCTTATCTGATCTGCTGCTGAACTTTGCAGTTCCTTGTATCATAAATATTCACCTATTTGATTTTCACAAAAAGTTCCAGGTGGAATCAAAGTTTCTGCATTCAACATACATACATACATACATACATATTTAAAAATATGTTATAGATTTGACACAGATCACCTTCACTGAGAAGAATAAATAAATACACTAGTCACAACTCCGCATTTTACACTTACTTCCTTTTCTAGCTAGGTGACCTGTGGATGTTGTAGCTGGCTGGTACAAGACATATAGATCATCAGCTGAGTGAAACGATCACTCTGTCAGCCACTTTCATTATTATTTTCCTTGAATGCTGAACACCTAGTCAGTTAGAGATCCAAAGATATGTTTTTTTATAAAATGTCTACCACAATTATAACTACCTTGTTGAGCACTTACTCTATAGGTTGCCAAGGACCTCGTCTAATTTGGAAACACAGGTCATATATTTGTGACTAATATGAAGGGATTTTAGAGGTGATTCTTCCTTTGCAACCTCTCTTTTCTTATCCTGTTCTTTATAAGTATAGTACTACCTCCACCCTCTATTCACTGCCTATGTCTTTTATTTTCATGTGAAGACAAAAGTTTTATTAGGATTAATTTTCCTATTAATACTTTTATATAAGTAAGGATTATTTGACAGAATCGTTTGTTGGAGATAAATCCGTTACATATTTTTTTATCTATCACTTCTTGTTTGAGTAGGCAATGTCGTATTTCCAATCTTTCTCCACAATATTAAGGCTCTTTTTTTTCTAGAAAGAAAAATAAAATTATGTAATTTCTTAATAGATTTTAATTCATGTTCTTGAGGAGAATTCAATGATCATTCTTAAAGGCTCAGAAAGAATAGTTCTACTTCATACACCTAAATTGGTTTATTAATGTTAATACAAGCTGTACATTCCTAAATGCCTACTGCCAGTTGGTAGTAAATCAAGTTTTCATTTCAAAACTGACATAAATGTTTAGTTTTTCTGAAATAAAAAGTTAAAGCTATACTTATAAAAGCATGTGAGGTTTTCACATTATTTTCACCCTGTGAAATGTGAAGTTATTCTAGACAATTTCGTACATCACGGTAGCACAAGTTGGAGGCCAAAGTGAATTGTTCCATAGGCACTAATTGCCTTTCTAAGACAAACCAATCTTCACCCTAGAGTGCAGTGTAGTCTTGCAACACAATTTTCCACACTGTGTTCAAGGTTTCTCTTAACTACAGAGTCTGTAGGACAAAAAAAAAATAAAATCTCATGTTATTGTTAAATTTAAAAAAGTGAAAGAACTGATAATCTTTAATGTGTTCTGATGGTAAGAACCAACACAGTATAATTGAACTTTCTGTAACACAAAGTATACTTCAGTAAATGACAGGATCTAGAAGAAACTTTATTAAAGCTATTAAATAGACAAAAGTCCCCTCCCTAGTATTCCAATCTGCCATCAAGTTTCCATACATCAAAAGCAAGTAAATAAAAATCTCTTCCAGACAACTTCAGACACACCACTAGTTAAAGAAAACTAAGAAAGGCAAACACATACATTGAAATAAGTGAGAGGCACCAAAATAATTTCAAAGTACAGTCTAGACTGATTTTCGTGTCTTAAAATACTTTAATACTATTTCTACCAAAAATGCAATTTTCTGTTGAAAATCTCAAAATATTTAAAGGAAATATAAAGAGGCGTTATTAAATCAAAATGGAAATATATATTTTAGCATTTTTTTCCCCAGGGATGAAAATGAAAAGATTAAATTAATATGGCCTTTAGTAGTCCAATAAAAAGACTGTTCAAGAAAACTTAATTAATAACACAGATGATATTGTTCTATTACCTGTTAAGAGACAAGTGTTAATAATTGTGGAACTAAAATGTAAAGTAACTGAAAGACACAATTATGACCTATCAGATTATTTTATATTTTAGTGTTTCAGTTCAAAGTAACACTGAACAGACATTAGACATAAAAATAAATATTCCTCTAAAGCACCCTACAGAGAACTCATCAAATATCAGTATTAGATGTACTGAATAAATAAATAGGTATATAAGAAGATTTCCAATATCTGGTTGTAGGAAGCTATTAAAAATTAATTCAGCTGAAACGCAACCTATCAAATGCTAGTGCCTGAAAATAGCAAATCAAATAATACATTTTTATTACAAAAATAAAAGCACGAATTCTGACTTATGCTCCTTTCCTTTACTAGGAATCTTCAGCTTTGGAGAGGAATACTGCTCCAGTAAAACTAAAAAAGCAAAGCGGTGATTTCAGTGTATCCGAAGTTCTCATTCTGAACTCACATTAGTTTCACCTGTATAAGAGCTGAATTTATTTCCCTATGTCAAATGCATTGGGAATCGACCACTGTCTTTACCAGCAAAGTGTTTGCATATGCTGAAATTGGATTCAAAAGGGCAATACCATGCATGTAGAAGAAAGTTTACCTTTAACTAATTTCTCACTTAAGGTTTTTTTTTTCTGTACAGGGCATCTCGTACCTCTCGATAAGCAAAAGATGATGAACATGTAATCAGATGTAAAAGGCCACTGAGTACTTTGTCTCTGATTTTGAAATAAATACCAACATCATCTGCTGAAATGACCATGCAAGATCTAGCTTCATGTCTGTATCTGTTAGCTATCAGCAGCTTGGTTATTTAGGAAGCTAGCCTCAATAACCTCTGAACAAAATTCTGCTGGGAAAACAACTTTTAAAAAAATAACTTTTCCAATATTTAATTTAGATACAGAAGTAAAAATACTAGTTAAAATAGTAGCAAATGACAAGATTATAAGGGAGAACTTGGTGTAAATACCTACTGAGAAAGTGCTGTTTGGTCAAAAATCAATGCTGCTTTTTTTCTATTATTTTTTTATTATTCTCTAAATAAAATATTGAGTTGTACCTGAAAGCTGTCTCAGTTCTGAATGCAGCTTTCAAGGTAAAAGAATTCTTACCTTAAGAAAAATGAGAATAACATTTAGACTTAAAATTATTTTCACATATTAAAGTAAAAAAATACAGCAAGCTTGCATTAATACATTTGCCTAAGCTTGAGGCTTAGATGGATTGTAGCGCTTTCACCTCACAAGTAAATGCATTTTCTACTTATTAGTGTCCTTACTATCAATTAAAATTTTGTCTGAGGCAAAAAATAGACCAAATTCAGTCTCCAGGCTGTGTGACTAGCTAGAAAACATAACTGTATGCACATTGCTTCCAACTTTCATGATTTTATCAAAAGCTGCAATGTATTTGGTGTTTTCCCCAGAGGCTAGGGTCAGGGACTCACATGAGCTCTCACATTTGCCTAATGTGCAAAAGACAAAACCATCAGAGCAAAATTCTTGCAAAACATAAGAGTTTGAAAAGTCACATGATTTTCCAGTGCTTGGAGTTAGTAATACTGATGTGAAGCTTTATGAAAAGGACAACACGAAAAAGAGAAATTATTCATTTTAGGAAAACACAGCCTCAGGTAGAAGGTAAAAAATATCCCTATACAGATGAGCCATTTACCATTTTGTTACTCATCATTATAAAGCTAAATGGTTTAATACATGGGGGGTTTTATGAAACTGTCTAAAAATATCTCTTTGTCTTCCTAGGTGTCAAGCATTGTCACAGTCATTTTTCTGGCTTCTCTTTGAAAATGCATTATTTACCTTGCACCTATAATGTAAAATTAATTCAAGTAATTGGAACCAAGTTAATTTGATTCATTGTCTGTCTAACAAGGAGCTCTTTTCTCACTCTCTGTGTATCTGATTTTATGGCTCAGTTATGTCCCTTGATTATATATGCCATTTAATGGCACTTCCTTAGCCAAGAATCCTGGTGTGGACACACAAACAATGGTTGCTGCACTGACTTATCAGGCAGATGATATAAAGATGATTCAGACCAATTTTGCACTTGAGAAATGCTGCTTTTTGTTAATAGTAATGGAAGAGATTTCAAATACCCAAGAGAAAGTTAGAGAGAAAAATCAATGGAATCTGCATTCTCAGCACACCTCAATTTCTTGGAAAAATCTCCCCTAGTGCTATCTCTACTCAAATAATGATTTATATCTGTATTTACGAAGTAATCCAGAGAACAAGAATTGACTACTCCTTATTTTTTTTCTCAAAGATACTGCATACAATCCTGCAGTTCGAGTCCATATTAGTTGTTTCTCATTAATATATCCTTAGAGGTTTCATAATCACCTATGCTAGGGTGTATTTTAGAAATCTGTGCTCGTTTTAGGCAGAGGGAGAGAGAGGTGTATATTGCTATTTCAAATTAATGATTTTCAGTTTGATTCTCCTGCAGTGAACTGAGTGTACTGAACAAGGGTTTGAGTGTTTTGGAGGTTTGCTAAAGCTATTTCTCAATTGTAGTGTAAACTGAGATACAGAAAACTTTTGGCATTTTTTGGTCCAGTCCTCACAAGATATTTATTCAAAGCAGTTGGCTATTTATTGCTTTACACTGACACTGACATGTGCATAGTACAAAATACATAAATACACGTCCATAAGGCTTTGACTGTTCTTCCTTAGGATGCTTCTGCTTGTCTCATGGCTAATGTCTTCAGTGGTATGCTTAAATTTGATTTCATTCCTCTTACATGTTTATTGCCTTTATCAAGATTCTTTATATTTTAGCCTCATAATCCTCTTTCAGTCATGAGTAAGGTGTTTACTGTTTGTTAAACTTGATGGATTTTTTACTGACTTCAGATAAGTTTGGAGGTATCAGCTGTATTACTACTGTCAGAGCTGCCAGATACCTCAAGCACAACAAAAAAATTGCAGTTGAAAACTGTTGATGTAAATGGTTCTAAGGTGATAATTTTCATTAGTTTTCAAAAACGACCACATACTTATATCTAATACCTTTATAAGGAAGTGCAAGAAGTATAAAATCATTATGGGGTGGGTCCTCTGGAATAAAATCTTTTTCACCTGTCAGAGACATCGGTAGAACATACTCAAATTATCATTCATAATTTTGTAGTGTAAATCAGTCATCTTAAAAATCAGTATTAGACTGTCTTATTTCCATTCAATTGCTTATTTGCTTTTAGTGGAAGTCAACAGCATTGAAAGTATCGGTACTATCTTACTTTATCTCAACCCCCCCCAAAAATTTCTTTGTCTGTAATTGCATGGCATTCATCACTTTTAAGAGATTTGTGAAAGGGCCAATTTAAAATTTCTTGAAAATGCTCCTAAAATAAGACTAACCTCAACACAAAAAGAAATAATACTGGTACCATAGACCCTGCCTAAAAAGGCTAACACTCAAGTGACAGAACTGGGTTAGAAATCTACGGTTTGCTGCAGAAAATATAATCACACTTCAGTGATCTCTGAGCTGACTGAGTATTCATATTTTATACAAGAATTACTATTTCCTAAATGACACACTTCTTAAAAACAAAGAACAAACTATGCATGAAAATAATGAAAAACAAAGTATCATAATATTCTATACCACCACATTTTTTCCTCTCCTTTGCACATGACATTGAAATTATGTATTTATTAGAGAACCTTAGGAAGAACCATAGATTCTAACTTGATTTTCAAGTCCTTTAAAGGCTTTTGATATGCCTAGTTCAAAATCACATGGATATTATTCTGTTAGCTGATATGAATGCAAGTGGAAAATGTAATATTTTTTGGTGGCTGGTTTCATCATGTTCTGCTGTATAGAAACTGTGGGAGTGTGTCATTTCCAGACATGTTTACAATGCCTCCAAAACATGAAGGTAATCTTTAACAGCATCAATAGATATGTTTACTGAGCACATCAGCCATTTTTTAACTCTTCAGTAGCAACAGTGGTAAGTTATTAATAATATCACTTATATTAAAAGTCTCTGATTTGTTCTTCTTGAATTTAAAGTATGACTGCATTCAAACTATTTCTTTGAAATATCCATTTTCCACTGATCCCAGAAAAAAAGCATTTTTCTAGTCACTGCTTCTTCTCCAGATGCCTTCCAATTTCTCTTTCCTCTGAGCAGCTTTTTCATTTGCACGAGTACCTATGCACATATTAATTCCTTAACTCACAATTTTACTTCTCTGTTCTTACCCTCTCATTTTATCTAGTCCATTTGACAGAGCGGAAAATTTCCTTCTCCAACTTTTTATCTTCCTTGAACTCCTTCCTGGGTGGTTTTTTAGGTTATTAGGGTTTTTTTTTCCTTCTACCATCTAAATGTTTTTGTCTTTTCTTTTTAACATATGATCTTACTCACCTTGGAAGCTGTATCGTCAGAAAAGCCCTACCCACAAATACTGTTTCATCGCTCATCTTCCTTCTAATACTTTTTTTCCTTTTTGCCCTTACTTTCTAATTGTACTAATAACAATAAGCCTGACCCAATAAATCAAAATGCTCTTTCTTTCCAAGAACAAAACATTGATTATAGAATCATAGAATCATAGAATTACCTGAGTTGGAAGGGACCCTCAAGGATCATCGAGTCCAACTCCTATGCCTTCACAGGATAATCCCAACATTCACACCGCATGACTGAGGGCCTCCTGAATGCTGCCGTGACTGTTTCCCTGGGGAGCCCGTTCCAGTGCTCCACCACTTGCTGGTCTAAACCTCCCCTGGCACATCTTCCTGCCATTGTCTCTAGTCCTATCCTAGGTCACAAGAGAGGAGAGATCAGCACCTGTTTAACCTCCTTTCCTTGTGAGAAGGCAGTAAACAGCTACGAGATCCCCTCTCAGTCTCCTTTGAACAGACTAAGTCACTTCAGCCACTCATCATCATTCTTAATAAATTCTTGTAAATCAAGATAAGTTACCTTCTTTCATCCTTTTAAGCTGTCTAAAAAAAATTTCAAATATATTATGTATATTTTAGTGAAAACATCATATATTTGGGCCAAAGACACAGTATTAACTTTAGTTTCTAAATCTCTGTATCCTTGTTTTCTTCTATGCTTTCACAGTGTCAAAACAATGCAAGTAATCAATAAGTACATTGCTGTTTCTTGTATCAGGCTTTGCTCATAGCTAACAGGTTTATATTATGTTTCTTTTGCTCTTTGTCTAAATGTCTGTGGGTGGAAATGGAAGAAGACACAGAAAGCTATGTGCCTATTAAATTTACAACATAATGTACTGTATAGCACAAGATAACCCTTATTTATGCCTAACAAGAGCCTAATCAACATACATTACTGAAATTAGTTTTTATTCTCTGCATGCTAAATATGTAATGTATTTAAGGGAAAACCAAAGTAGTGTAACAAGTGTATACTAAATTACACTGATTCGCCATACAGTAGACACTTTAAATTGAGTATATGGCAACTTCCACTGATTCAATATTCTGTCAGGCTGTTGGGAAAGGCAGAAGAATACATTAAGCAGGGAACTGCCTGATTTATTGTACTCTTTTCTGTTGTCTGCCTCTGTTGTTGTATCCTTTTTGTAGACTTACTGAAAGCTAAATGAATGTAAGCTGCATTTCTAAATGCACTCATTTTTATGATCAGCTTAAGCCATCATCTACATAATGGCTGAGTTTGACTTGGAGGCTTTCAAGGGAATTGAAACTTATTCCATGGGGTAACTGGGCAAAATTACCACTGCTTTGAACTGAAGAATTCAATACTGTCTTTATTACTAAGTCAAACTAGTTCCAACTACTTCTTCTACAAATCCCTAATTTGCATATACAGCCTACTTGAAGGCCTATAACTTTTTTAAAAATGTATGCTAGCATTACCGAATTAGGGTTAAATATTTATCCTGATATGCTTACTGTACTGTCCAAGAAGACATTCTACAATGGAGATATTTATCACCACAGTGAAGACAGTTTCATTAAGTCTTTAATACTCTAGGCTATGTGTAACCTTTTTGGTAGAACTTCTATATAATTAGCCACAAAAAGATTACTGTTTCCGCTGCTGTCCCATCGTATTTTAGAGGCACATCAGGCACATTTTTCATTTAAAATTAGCACTTTGTGAAGATCATTCATTGATGAAACTCCTAAGTCAGATACATATCCTACTTTGTTGTCCTTTTTTTATATTAGGTTAGGGCGGGTTCTTTTTATATATTTGAATCCACATTTTTGACAATACTAAAACCACTAAAGTATCTTCCACTGTTAAAACAAGGCACTGAAATTGATTTTTATTCAGTGTTTATGATCTTTGTAATTTTTTTATACTGAATAGGAACAAGTACCTTTACCAAGGCATCCTGAATAAGAATTCAAGAAGAAAGAATGAACACAATCGGTTACAAACAAATGTATCAGCAGAGAAAAAAAAGGATTAGCTGTTTCAGAATATCTCTCTCTGCACTGTACCTGAGACATCATCTTTTCAAATCCTGTCCAAAAATTGTACAACTATGAGCAACCCACAAAATGACAGAAAATGATATTTTGAGATACGAGTTGCACAACACACTAAAAAAAAAGAATCGATCTACTCGTCAGACCTATTACTATAGCACAGACATAGCCAGGAAAATTTATTTTTAAAAAAACAATAAAGTAAGACTAATTACACCTCAAAAATAGGAATTCTCTATCTGGGAATATCAGGTATTTCAAAATGTATTTTCAGCAGAATCCAACATGAAATAAAGGAAATGAAAAGATCACCACTGGAATATTTCAAAATATTTTTAGTAATATATTCAAGTAAAAACATAAATTGTCACTATGCACTGAATTAGGAGTAGGTGTAGGTGCTGGGTCATAGGTTGGACTCGATGATCTCAAAGGTCTTTTCCAACCTTATGATACTGTGATTCTGTGAAACTGTGATACTGTGAATTCTCTGACTCTTGTTGATAATTTTAGGCACTCATTGTAAGAGATTGCACAGCCATTTGAAAGAATTAGTTAAGCAGACAAGCACAGCCAAACCAAAATAAGTAATATAGTTATCATGTCAGATGTTTACTTAATGGAAGTCCAGACATTTGTGTTAATCTGGTTTATCGAGAGTATTATAATGTAGATCAAGATGACACATTCCTCAAATTGTGAATGGGAGAGAAATGGATTTCTCTTCTAAGTTATTGAACAACTACAAATCAAAGTTTCATGAGAAATCAACGCAATTTAAGGCCTTCTGTGAACTTCTACAGGAAGGCTGAGAAACTTACTTTTCAAAACTATGTCTGTTATGTACAATCTATATAGATTACTGCAAAATAGGCCTGTAGTTTGGATCACTGTAGTGGATAAAGCTTTTGTATAAGATACCTATGGAGAACATCACTGTTAAAAGAAATAAGAATTTTACAGGTAATATAATATTTGAAAACCTACTTGAAATTATTTTTTCCCTATATTCTGACTATGAGACATATGCATTCAGTTGTTACATTTATTTGTAAGTTTATCTTGAAGACATATCGCCCTACATTCCACAAGAGAATCACTCTAATTTTACTTTTTTTTTGAAAGCTTATGCTGTTTTATGAGGAGAGGAAGTTGTGTTTGTTTTTTTTAAAAAGCAGAGGAAAAAAGGGGTTTTAGAGTATTGGAACAGGTACTGTATAAGAGGAATAGATGTACAACGCCTGCTGGGCCTTCTCATCTCACAACATAACTATATGACATCATTCCTTCTCTACCACCTTATTTTAAGACAAAAACATTGGATCTTACGTCATCAGCATTGAATGTCACATCATCTCAATGATGAAGAGACACAAAGGGTTAGTATCATCAAAAATACTATTTTTAATGTCTTTTTTTCCTCAATATTATGAATTCCCCCCCAACAAGATGAATAAACTCTGATAGATGATAAGGTATTACTTGATCCATGCTGTTTATTTTGTCAGGATGTAAGGATCTGACAAGCCTTGTGTAGCCACCTTCTGTAGGCTATTTTAGAAAAAGTATACGGTTGCAGCTCAGAAGACAGAAATTGTGAACCTAAGTTTCCCATACAGTGAGTAAGAAGAAAGATTTTGACTACCTACATAAAAAGTTACAGCACTTAATGCAAAACCCCCTTAGACATCTTAGTATCTTTATCTAATACTAAGAAAAGGTAATTTAATGCTCCGCATGACACAACTCTGCATATTTCTCTGTCCTTCCTTCTCAGGTAAGTACTGCCTTCCTTTTGATGCACACACTTTGGATTTTGTCACTAAAAATATGTTCCTGGTACTGCTCACAAAAATAAAATACTGTATTTGTGTGGGCATACAGTCCTTCTGAGCAAACTACCTGCCAATTGAACCTACCGTATGAGACATTTAAAAAAATTTAGTCTTTGAAAATATCATTCATGACAGCAGTCCTACTGTGGGAAGAAACTTTGCTAGAATTTGCAGTTTGTAATCTGTGAAGACATTCAGTCCCTTTACATTCTGCCTGTATCTGATATTCTCCGAAAGACCTTTTTTGTTAAAAGTACTTTTCAATATAGCATCCTAGGAAACTTAAAAAAAAAAAAAAACAAAATTAGATAATAATTTCAAATTCTAATTTTTTAAGAATTTGATTCAACCAAACCTTAAGAATTTGGTAAAACACGATGGGGGAAACAACTTCCACTTTAGCTTTATGGGCAAGTGAAGACTTCAATTCCTCCAGTACTTCTGTTTTCTGCTATATGGACGACTTCTGTAATCCAAAAGGAGCAGCAGAGAGCTAGCAGCTTACTTAAAAAACAACCTTTTAATTTTAGTTTTATTTTGTTTTGATAGCTAAAACAAAAAATTTATTCTTGTTCAGCTCTGCATATTACATAACAGTTTATATAAGGCATATTAACTTTTAGTATTTAGAAAGTCGTACATAATAGCTTCAAATGACAAATTAGATATCGGTCTTTTTACTGTTCTGATGGCAGCATTTGTGATTTTTCATGTATGTCTGAACAGAACTAAGAGACAGAACCTAGTATACACAATATGTTCTATTTTATGAAGATTAATGACCTTCAAAAACTTTCTGCTTTTTAAAAATTCTGCAAGAATATTTGCAACAACGTTTCTATCTTATTTTGTTTTGTTGGGCTTTTTCCTTTAAACATATTTTATCCAATAAAATTTGAAAAACTTTAAATATATTTGTATATCCATTTAGATTTTCTGATATATTTATATACTGATTTATTAACAAAGAAAAATATTTTAAAATAGATGGACTTTCTTCCAGTTTCTGGAATCTATACTCTTTGCTAACCATCTAAGTTATTCTAGAGTATCTGTGTGACAGAATAGTTTAATATCATTAGAATTGTGTCCTCTTGTTTGAATGCAGACCTGTGCATAGAATAATACAGAAGTAATACAGACAAATTGTTTTAGTGATAGAAAAATCATACTCTGTTGTCACAAAATGTAAATGAGCAAGTCATTGTTTGATCAGTTTGTCCTAAGTTCTTTCCTGTACAACATAGTTTTTATTATATTCGACCTTCAGACTGCTGAAATGGGGCAAAGTTATGTTTGAAGTACCCAAAATTGTTGTCAACTGTAGCTAAATATTTCTTCCCTTTTGTTTAATATATGTTGTGTCCTAAGGCTTTACCAGATTGTGTATGATCACTCATTAAACACTCAAAGCTCTTATAGGCTGCCAAGAGGTCCACAGGATCATTTAGAGACCTGATTCTGAAATACCTACGCTCCAATCTTCGTTCACTAGCCTTGCTTAACACAGGGAAGATTTTACCAGGAAGATTTCTCAGGTATCATGAGGCCTCCTAGCTGGCATAACTAGAAGAAGCTTTATTTTGATAGTGCTAAGCAAATTAATGCTGAATAGGGTTCCTGGACATGGTTTTATTTCTTCTTGATGAGTGTCTGAGCTGCACTGCAGGGCCTGACTGGACAGGGGGCAGGTGGTGCAGTGCACTCACTGCAAAGCACATCTGGAGAAGGTGGCAACAGTGATGCCCATATCTTTCCCCCAAAGACCCAGTGGTGAAATCATTCTTCCCTTGTGGCTTGCATACTCAACTCCCTCCCTTCTTTTGACTGTGTCCTAACACTAAACTTACATGGGTTTTTCATTTGTTCTCGGTTTTATGGGGATGGGGGAGGAAAGGCACTCCTAGTCAAGTTTAGCTCTTCCTCTTTATATGGAGAAAATGGAAGCTCATTAGGTGAAAGAGAAGAAAGAGCAACAGTTGTTCATGCAACCTACTGGTAAAGATACTTGCTTGGGAAGAGAGGAAGCTGCAATTTCTTCTATGATCTCTATTAAATACAATACATCAAAATAGCAACAGTAGAGAAGAATGAGATCTCAATCCCATTCCTTCTGGATGAATATGCCAAAACCATGTGTCCGTCACTCTTTTGGATCTGCCACAATCTTAGTTTCAAGTCATGCAGACCCTTTTATTAGTCTCCATTAACTACAAGCAATACTGTCTGCATTCATTTTGTTTCCTACATAAAAATCACAGAGCTAATATAAGAAGTTGGTCTGTGCCACTGAAATTAGTATCAGTTCATACTCCCAGGGTGTTCAGGTACTCTCTGAACAACAAGAAGTCTAGAAAGCATATGCCTTATTACTATGCCATAAAGAAATACCGATTAATTCCTCCCTTGCCTTAATGCCTGTGTGTCTCAAAGCCTTTACTGTTGATCCCGGGTCTGTAGTCAATAGACTTTAACCGTAATTCATGTATCTGATTTTCACCCTATATGCCAATACTGTAAAAAGGCACTCACCTGATGGAGTAAACTGATCTGATCCCATCAGTCTACAGATGGCTTCAGATGTTATCATGATGTTTCAGTAGGGTATCCCATAATCCTCACCTTCTGGCATCAACACCTGTAAGTAGATATCATTTCAGAAGTCATGAGGTAATGTCTGATGCTTTCAGAGATGAGTTGTTTCCCTCTGTTGGAAGCTTGTTCTTATACTGGTTCCAGGAACAGGCAGTTTCACTTTCTGGGACTTTGTTCAAATCTATAGTATTTTTAAGAAGTTTAATATGATAAGCATGGAATCATTCCAAGAGAAAGTCTTTTCACTAATTCTTTATTAACTGGACTTCTTCTGAAGTTATATGTATGCCTGTTCCTTTGTAAAGAAATAGAGTTGTTTCTGTCACAGCAGGCAGTTCTCAGCAAGCTTTAGATCCCATTCCCCATCCTCGCTATATGCTAGACAATTTAACATGTTTTTCTCACAGCCACTGTACATGAGGATAATAAATGAGTAGCCATTCCAAATCCTGTGGTGCCTCTGGCATTTTCCTCTTGATGATCTCAAGAGCACTATTAACACCAAATATACACCTGTGGCTAAGAGATAAAATAACAAAGTACCTTCTTCCCTTGGAAAAATGCCTTGCAGCACAAGACTCATTAATCTCCTAACTATTTTGTTTGGGTGCTCCCAACCACGCACTGAAGAACTACTCTACATTTCATCTGATACACAAAGTGACACTCAATGAAAACTGTGATTTCCTCTACAACACCAACACCCCACCCACTCCCCTTTTTAAATCTTCTGGAACTGTATCATAAAATTTTCATTTAATTAAACATCAACCAAGGAATGATAAAAACAGTATTTCCATGAGATCACCAAGACCAACTTTTTCCAAGTCCCATTTAAGAGTACTGCCATGTTATAAATTTATTAGTGCAGTCAGGCAGCCCCAAATAATGCCTGATGCCTGGTACTGAAAAAGTACTAGGTATCAACTTTGCTGTTTTCCTGTTAACAGGGAATGCTTTTGCAATTCGAGGATGCTGGGTAACATCTGCTGAAGCTGCTACTGCCTCTCTCTTTTTATGTGCCATAACAATCTGGGTTTTGTGGAATATAAAGTGCCAAGCAGAGAGAAAAGACATCCAGATCAAAAGGCGGGAAATGGGCAAAATTTGTGCAGTAGGTTGAAGTTTAACACAAGTGAAGACGAAAGAACAGGCAAGCAGATGAACGCCTCTGTTATCGGTCTCACCAATGCTGCTTATGCCTCTGCCAACTTGCTCAACTAATCTTCCCACCATTCAGTAGGCTGACACCAAACACAAATAACAACAGCTGCAAAGCATGCATAAAAATGCTGGAATTCAAATCTCTAGATGATAATGCAATACAGTGGCACAGTCTTGATTCTTCCTCTTGTCTATTTATTATGGCAAGGCTAGCAATGAACCATTCCAAGCAGACAGTGCCAGCTCGGAGGGCAGAGTTAAGTAAAATTTAATAAACTCAGCTAGCTAAGAAAACAGGAGGACTAAAGGTGAAAGACAGCAATTTCTGACTAAGATTAAAATCCATCAGAAAAATTGTTACCATTGGAAAAACAGCTGAGAAAACCAAGGTAATTCTGCCAGGCGAGGACTTTTCTGCTGTGCCCTGCCTCTGGGCTGGCTTAGGGATGCAAATTCCTTCAGAGAGCTTGCCAGTGCTCACCAGAGTCTGCTTTTATAGTTCCAGTTTAGAAGACTGTGCTAGGAGTAATCCCATTCACCCAGTTTACTTCTCAGTGACCCTGGAGAAAGGTGAAAGCTAGGAAAGGGAGATAAATAAGAATATAGTAAAATAAATAGTGGTTTATGCAACTGCATTTCCCACATGAAATATTGCATAGATCCTGTAGCCATCCTCAACACAGAAAATATAATATCTTCCCATTCATTACCCTTCAAATAACATTTACACTCTTTTTTGTCTATGTCAAGAAGATTAAAACCCTCTCTTACTGTATGGTTATCTTTCAGCTGACTGTTGTCAGTTTGTTTCATTTCGTTTTGGATCAGCTCACAATGCCAGCCCAGCCTGCAAACATGACAATTTCACCAACCTCAGTTCAGCTGCCAGTATTGTAGAGGGCATCTCCCATCACTCTGCTCTACCCCTGGTCGTATACAGTTTCCTCTCCTTGACCACCAGGTTCCAGCATTACTCTTCATTTTCAAAAGAGGCTTATTTTAGGTCTTATTTCCTGTCCAAGGAGCTATCCTTACTCTTTCGTCCCAACATTTCTCCTTATTAAGGCAGCTTCACATAGGGATTTCACCCTTGCCAGTTCAGTTTCGTCATATTCTGATTAACATTTAGCCCCTTTACCCAATTGGTAGGCTAATCCTTTAGACACCTCTCTCTATAATGAGGCTGTGCTATAGAATAAGGATGACTGCATTTAAGTCCTCTAACCTGAAAAGGAACAAGCCATCCTGTTAGGGTACAAAGATGGTAGATGCATGAAAATGGAAACTTGAAGATTTGGACCAAGAGTGCAGTCACATGCATTTAGAGAACTTCTTTCCTTAAAAGAAACACTCCCAACCCAAACCCTAGTCTCACTTCCTGTATCTACTAAAAATTAGGCCTCATTATGCTCGTTAGCATGTAAAAACTGATTCAGCTCAGCTGCCTAGTTGAAATAATATGGACAGTAACAATTAACAGAAGTCCTTTGAACTACACTGTTATTTTTATTAATTTTATTCACTTCCATATGGCTATTGACTGCAAAATACGCTACTGTAAGTCATATATTGCATTTGGCTCTCCCCATGTACATTTTCCTCCCCACACTTGATGACCTTGCTGTTGATTATGCTGCATTCCTCTAACAAAGACACAAATTTAAAAACACTGTATTTATTTGTGATTATGAATTCCTTGTCTTCTATAGTCCTACAAAGTCAATTTAATTACTTATTTTCCTTAATTAACTTGAAAACTATTAATAGCTTGCTGTATTAGCTACTTATATTATTATGTTAGTAAGCTTTTGCACTTAAGTAACCAATGACTCAGTTGTCCTTGATGTGCTCCTGTTTATCATTCTCAGATTTGCAATAATTCCTGCCAAATCAGCCTTCCTTTGTTCCTCAAGCTTTTAGCTCTTCTAGTAGAAAAGTGTTCTCATAAATTGTGCTTAGTTTGGGGATAAAATATTCATCAAACTTCTCCATTACTATTTCATAATACTTTCCATTATCTTCACACTTAAATGCTAAGGTTTAAAATATTTGTTCTACCTTCATCCCCTTGACATATATAAAGGAAGCATAGTTGATGCTTCTTTGCCCTATACTTTTGGCTCTGTGGCTATCCTGCAGGCTCAGACATTACTTCCAGTCAGGCAGGGCAAGCTCCTGAACAGCCCAACACAAAATCTTCAGGCTGATTTTTTTCTTCCTTTATCCCAAATGCATGCTTATATCTTTGTTTTACTGAGCAACTCCTTTGGGGCATATATCTGACTCAGTTACTAACACTAGAAAATAATTTGGAAAAGCTCTGGGTTCCACATATACGCTTACTTACTGAACGCATTTTCCTCTACCATTGAAGTGGAAAATACTGTTTACCAATGCATTGTGGTTTTGAACACAAAAACCTGCTGCTGTGTGTCTCTTATCAAGAGAGTCAAATAACTAGTTAATTTTTTTTTAAAAAAAACAATCAATACATACAACAAAACCCCATCAAAACACTTCTGTTGAGTGTTGCTTGTCTCTCTGCAAGTGTCTAGCTAGTTATTTGACTTTCTTACACATAATAAAAACATAATCAAGAACTAAAACCACTCTGAAGCGCAGAGTTATATCAGCTCTATCAGTAATGCCACTCCACATTAATACTTCAGAACCACCACTTTAATAGCCACCAAAAATCATTTCATGACCTGTTCTTCACAAATTCTAGTCACATATTTCTTGATTTATCTAAAGAGAACTTAGCCCACACAAGAGTGTCCTCCCTTAAGGTTCTGGTAAACTATGTCTAGGGTCTTTGTAAATAATTTTTCCAGATTCATCTGCCCTTTCAAAGAAACCAAACAGATCTTCACGCATTTACAAACTGAAATTCAACATGTGGTTTTTTTGGCAGATGGGCATAGGCAAATCAGATTAAAAAAAAATAATACGCATTCTGCATTTCTCCAGGAACAAACTCTGCCAGATCTTTTACTAATTTCCACACAATAGTTCTACTGAGATAGTATTGTCCACATCCATTGACAGTAATCATAATAATCCTCATCATACAATCATAGAATCAGCCGGTTGGAAAAGACCTCTCAGATCATTGAGTCCAACCATACCTGTCCAGTTACTAAACCATGTCCCTAAGAAACTCATTCACCCATCTTTTAAACACCTCCAGGGATGGTGACTCTACCACCTCCCTGGGCAGCTGTGTCAGTGCCCGACCACCCCTTCAGTGAAGAAATTCTTCCTAATGTCCAGTCTAAACCTCCCCTGGTGCAACTTGTGGCCATTACCTCTCATCCTATCACTGTCACTTGTGAGAACAGCCCAGCACCCACCTCGTCACAACCTCCTTTCAGGCAGTTGTAGAGAGTGATGAGGTCTCCCCTCAGCCTCCTCTTCTCTAAGCTAAACAACCCAGTTCCATCAGCCACTCCTGGTAGGGCTTGTTCTCCAGCCCCCTCACCAGCCTCATTGCCCTTCTCTGGACGTGCTCCAGCCCCTCAGTGTCCTTCCTGTAGTGAGGGGCCCAAAACTGAGCCCAGCACTCGAGGTGCGGCCTCACCAGTGCTGAATACAGGGGCACAATCACTTCCCTGCTCCTGCTGGCCACGCTGTGTCTGATACAGGCCAAGATGCCATTGGCCCTCTTGGCCACCTGAGCACACTGCTGGCTCATGTTCAGCCGCTGTCAACCAACACCCCCAGGTCCTTCTCTGTCAGGCAGCTCTCCAGCCACTCCTCCCCAAGCCTGTAACGCTGCATGGGGTTGTTGTGACCCAAATGGAGGACCCGGCACTTGGCCTTGTTGAACCTCATCCCGTTGGTCTCAGCCCATCGATCCAGCCTGTCCAGATCCCTCTGCAGAGCCTCCCTTTCTTCAAGCAGATCCACACTTGCACCTATCCAGAAACTTAAGGCTGCACTCAATCCCTTTGTTGAGATCGTTGATAAAGATATTGAACAGGACTGGACCCAGCACCCAACCCTGGGGAACACCGCTCGTGACCGGTTTCCAACTGAATTTAACTCCATTTACCACAACCCTTTGGGCCCGGCCATCCAGCCAGTTGTTTACCCAGCAGAGGCTGTGCCTGTCCACGCCGATGGCAGCCAGTTTCTCAACGGTGTCAATGGCTTTACTGAAGTCCAGGTACACCACATCCATAGTCTTTCCCTCATCCATTAAATGGGTAAACGTGTCACAGAAGGAGGTTTTTTTGGTCTGGAAGGATCTGCCCTTCATAAACCCATGTTGACGGGGCCTGATCACCCGATTGTCCTGCATGTGCTGCTCCATGACCTTCCCCTGCACTGAGGTCAGACTGACAGGCCTGTAGTTCCCCAAATCCTCCCTCCAACCCTTCTTGTAAATGGGTGTAATATTTGCCAGTCTCCAGTCCGTGGCACTTCCCCAGTCAGCCAAGACTGCTGGTAGATGAGGGAAAGGGGTTTCGTGAGGACCTCTGTCAGCTCCCTCAGTACCCTCGGGTAGATCCCATCTGGCCCCATAGACTCGTGTGTGTCTAATTGGCCAAGCAGGTCTCTAACCAAATCCTCCTGGATCATTGGAGCTTCATTCTCAGTGTCTTCTGACTGAGGGAACTGAGTATCCTGAGAACATCTCTTGTGCCACCAGGATTTTCTTCTTGAGCAGCATCCAGCCCTCTTGTGCTCCTTTGTCCTTTACATCTGCCTCTCAATTACCTTTATCGAGCAGCCTTCTAAACAGTTCAAAGTCTACGCTCCGTAAGTCCAAGGTGGCAGTTCTGCTGACCCCCCACCTTACTCCTCCAAGAACTGAGAATTCTGTCATCTCTGTGATTATCACTGTGTCCCAGGCGTCCTCCAACAGTCACTCCTCCCACAAGGCCTTCTCTGTTCACAAACAGCAGATCCAGCAGGGCATCTTCTCCAGTCGGTTCACTCACCAGTTGTGTTAGGAAGTTGTCTTCCACACACTCAATGAACCTCCTGGACTGTTTCCTTTCTGCTGTGTTACACTTCCAGCAGATATCTGAAGGTTTAAGTCCCCCACAAGAACGAGAGCTAGGGATCAGAAAGCTTCTCCCAGTTGCTGGTAGAAGAGCTCATCAGTTTCTTCGTCCTGGCTGGGTGGCTGATAACAGACTCCCACCACTACATCTGGCTTACTGCGCATTCCACTGATTTTAACCCCTAAGCACTCAACCCTGTCATTACTCTTGCTGAGTTCTACGCAATCCAAACATTTTCTAACACTGACAGCAACCCCACCACCTCTCCTTCCAAACCTATCCTGCCAGAAGAGTTTGTGGCCACCCACGGCAGCTCTCCAGTTGTGTGAATCATCCCACCACGTTTCTGTGATGGCAATGATGTCGTAGCTCTCTTGCCTCCCTGCAGCTTTCAGCTCCCCTGTTTGTTGCCCCTGATGGGTGCATTAGCGTAAATGCACTCCAGCTGGGCTGTTGTTTCCACCTCTTCCCTGAGGGGAACAGCCCTAAGTCCTAGGTGTCTTCTAGCTGTGGTTTGTAACCCACAAATAACCTCTGAATTGTGGCAGCCACCACGAGTGCTGCCCCCCAGTTCCACTGAGGTGGCAGACCAGAGTCCCTCACTAGTACACCGTCCCTCTGGATGTGAAGTGCCATTCCCATGCTTTACTCTATCAGGGCCAGTGTTGCTCCCCTCCCCCCTCCAATCCAGTTTAAAGCTTTCTTGATTAGCCCTACCAACTTCTTGGAAAGTGTCCTTCTGCCCTTTGGGGACAAGTGTACCCCATCATATGCCAGCAGGCTTGGCATGTAGGCCAACCCATTGTCAAAGAACCCAAAGTTTGGTTCTTCGCACCAGGTTCGGGGCCATGCATTTAATTCCTGGCTCTTCCCACTCCCTCCCTCGCCATTCCCTATAAGAGGAGAAAACTACCTGCGTACCTGAATCCTTTACCATTCATCCTAGAGCCCTTAAGCCCTTTTTAATCATCCTAATATTTCTAATCGATCTTTCATTATTTCCAACTTGAAAAATGAGTAGAGGATAGTAATCTGTGGGCAATATTTGAGAGTTTCCTTGCCACATCACCAACTGAGGCTGCAGGCAGGCAGCAGACTTCCCTGTCTGATGGGTCTGGTCTGCATACGAATCATTCAGTACCTTTTAGAAGGGAGTCCCCAATGACTACAAACATCCTCTTCTTCTTTACAGAAGCTGTTTTAATTGATGGCTTCAGGTTTCTTAACCTGAGGAAAATTTCCAGGCTGGATTGTCAGCTTTGGGGTTCGGCTCCTCTTGCAGACCTATATATTTATTCCACAAAGGAACCTGCAGGGCCAAGTTAGAAATGGGGAAGACACGCCAGCTGCTATGAGCAGTAACCTGCTGCCATTCTCCTCTGTTTCCTAAATTGCTCTCCTCAGTTGATTCAATAGAGGATGGTGAGTCCTGTGATGCACAAAGCATTTTTGTATACTGGGGCTGAGACAGGGAGCATAGAGTGCTACTCCAGAAATTGATCTCTCTCTCACACTCCCTGATAGTCTTTAACCTTGTCACCTCCTCCCTGAGTTCAGTTACCATGAGGAGGTAACTGAACCATCCGAGCACAGCCCCCACAGATGAATCCACCGCTGGCTTCTGATACCAGTGCAGGAGAGGGGCACATCCTGCAACTTGGTACCTGGGTGGCAGCATGCACCCACTGGCGCTCAGTTTGAACGGCTGTTTCAGTTGTGGCTGGTGCAGAGCTGGGGGATGTCTTGTTTCTCTGGCGGGAGGCTAACATGAATTTCTGATATTTCTGGCTGGGGTCCAGCATCCTGCTTGCTCACCCTTCCTGGTTGCTCTGTCTTTGCAAACTGCCTTGGCAAACTGCCAAGCCACGCACTTCGGCCGAGCCACACACCTGGGTTTCAGGAGAGTCACTCACCCAGGGGTTCCCTCCTGGGCTTTCCCTCTCTCGGGGTATTGCCTGCCCACCTCAATCAAGCACACAGCCACAGAAGTTACCGTTTCTGCTGCCAATCTTCGCATAATAGGCTTAATGTTTGAGCCACAACCCAGAACCTGACTCCTCCAACTGACTCCTCCAAATGGCAGCTAATTGTATTGAGCATCCGAATAATTCAGGATGTAGCTTGTTGGGACTGTACTTCTGATGAGCACAGGTCATTATAAATCCGTGTGGGTGCACATGCACACATACTCACAAACAGTGCCAGAGAGGGAATTCTTTCCCTTTTCAGTTCACAACATCTTTCTCATTCCTCTCTCTCCTTTGCATTTAAAAACCTCATCTTGGCTAAGGGGTGCAAGCTGAGAGAGGCAGCATGTAAATTAAATGGGCACAAATCCACACATTCTTATCTTACCCCCTTTATATATGTTATTTTCCAACTGGCAATCATATGAATTCGTAGCACACTAACATGAGGATACTGCCTGTGAATAACACCTGCTCTTAGAAATTTGAAGATGGGCATCTTGCTCAGAAACACAGCTCACACAACGATAAAGATGTCATTTTATGTTTCTTGAAAGAGACATGTGTGTGCATGGCCAAAACAACACACAAACGTAGACTAGATTTCCAGGCCCTTTTTTGTTAGCTTCTTGTGCAGAGGGGGAAAGAAATCCATATAGAAATCCATATAAAAATCCATGTTTCACATTTCTTTAAAATACTGGAAGACTTTCCACCATGTTCCATTGCCATTCTTGCAATACTGATGCTTAAAATCTACACATTTTTTGCTACTAGGAGCTGTCAAATTATCATAAGATCATACTACAGTACGTAGGGGTCCTCAGAGAACAAAATTAGTACCAGAGACCTAAAACGTATAACTCCAGGAAAACTGTTATGAAGTTTTCTTTTCTTATGTTCAAGCTATAACTTTAAAGAAACTACAGAATCTCTGAAGTGAAACTCAAAGGGAAAAACTAAGACTACTTGATACTTTCATTACTTACTTTTCACCTTTCTCACAAAAGAGTTAAAGTTTTATGGTACTTACAAAGTGAGTTTAAAATGACCACACCGCTTATATCCAAACCCACAAACTTTTCCTATCCCCCAAAATTTTCTCCTCGAAGTTCTTTTAGTTGTTTATTTGTGTTGTCTTGGTTGCTTTTTTTAAAACCAGTGTTTGACTTTGCTTCCACTGCACTGCTTGTGCTGCAGTAAGTGAAATAAAATCAAGTCTTATTCTATTATGAAAAGCTACTTATTTTAGAAGATCTAGGGCAAACCTAGTTAATGTGTAAACCTCTTGAAGCTTACAGTCATGCTAGTCATAAATTTTAGTAAAAATACTTGATTTTCTTTTAGTGAGGTAATTTATATTAATTTATTTACAATTTTAGACTTGCAACTTGTACAATATTTAAAAGTAAGCATCAGATAATATAATGCAAGAGAGAAAAAAAAAATTCTTGGAGGAAAAAAAAGGAGAATATATGAAGGATGAGAAAAACATTGGCTTTGATCGGAAGAACTTATATGTATAATCACCTATATCTTATCTACTAGTCAGTCCCCAGAGGTATGTCTTTCTCAGCATCATGCCATGAGGCATTAGATAATACAAAGCAGAACTGTAGTTAAAATTCTTATTATGTACTATGTTTTCCTACTGATGCCTCTAAGGCAAAAAGAGACCATTGAGCTGTATTATATTGAAGCCTTCAAAAGTAATTTTAGCCTAACGTTTTGCATTAATATGTGGCACCTCTGAGTGCTCTGCTCTACTTCAGAACGAAAGAATGACTCGTACTGCGAGAGGTATATCTGTGATTCGATAAAGCAATGGTATTTACACAGCGCAGCCACATAGCAAAATAGCTTGAGAACTGATGAGAAGAAGGCTCCACCACAAAAAAAGGTAGAGCCAGTTTGTGTAGAAGGATTGTCAGTGCTCCAAGCAGAAAACAAACAAGCCTGGCCTCTGTGCTTCTGCAGAAATTACTAAGTTGTCTTTAATAAATACAATTGGTCAGAGATAATAGCCTCTGCTAAGAGCATATAGCTTACTCATTCAGCAATGTCCCATTTTAAAACTTTGGACGGATGAGGTCTCCTAGTCAGATATCTACTTGTTTTAGACCTGAACATTTTCCAGGAACTGTTCATACGACTGTTTGTAATTATGTAGATATAAATTAGTCTGCGGGAATAGAAACTATTTAATTTTCTTTTCCCTCTTCATATGTTTAAATTTTTAATTTCGTCTCAGTGGTTTGACAAAAAAAATATTATCACTCCATGTATTGCTGAGGAAAATATGTAGCTCTTTCTCAAATATAATGCATTAAATCATCTTCTTTTTCAAAATAATAATGACATTATAATAAATGATTATATATAATAATATATATTCAACTACAAATATTTATTCAACTATAATATATATTCAACTACAAATCATTTCCTTATTTTTTGTCATACATATTACATTCTGAAACAGGTTGCAGCAACATACAGTTCTGGTTTCTTCTCTGCACAGCTGTTCTCCCGGCACCCATTTTCATATATCTGTTTCTCTACCACATACACTTTAGTGGATTTCTTCAGCTTTTTATTATACATACTTTACAGAATCTAAAAATAATGAAAACTGATAAAAATGCATTCTTATAATGTGTCGTAATGCATGCGAATCTTAGAAATTCTGCAACAACTTTTAGCACCATGCAAGCAAGAGGAACCATTTAGAAAGCAAAAGATTTGAGTGGTGAGTAGTATACGCAGGCACGTATTGAAAAATTTAGAACCAAACAATTCTGGCCCTACAGCACACAAAAGCCACTTTGTCAGTAAGTTTTATAGAATTACACACAGTAGCTTTACCTGGAGTCCTTGTGTCCATGGTCCAAATAACATCCAAATCTGGACTGACTTGGGTTCTTATTGGATTTGATGGCTCTCCTTAAGCTACTCCACTGCATTAGTGCAAATATAGAAATACTTGTGGTTTCCAAAAATGCCATATGTTAAGAGAAACAACGCACAGTAGGAATTAATTAATTTTAATACAGTTTCTCAGTAAAAAGATGACAGCAATAGAACTGACTCAAAGAAAATTGCAACTCTTCATTGTAAAAGGCCAGCTAATGCAGCTTAAAAATTATCAAATGGGAACTATGAGACACTCAAAACTTAATATTTTTTGTCAACTTAAAAAAAATACATTGCATTAATATGTGGCACCTCTGAGTGCTCTGCTCTACTTCAGAACGAAAGAATGACTCGTACTGCGAGAGGTATATCTAACCCCGGACTGACAATAATGCCTGCATAAAACACTATGACTATTACCAGCACATTGTTTTCTTTATTGTTATTAGCTTAGCTTTCACGAACCATACTCTGGAAATCTGGAAGGGCTTTGATACAGAACTTACTGTACAGAAATATTTCTAAGTTATACAGCCTCAATTTTACAAAGAACTACAGTCCAGAATTTGAATTTTAGTATCACAGAATCATAATGGAATTAAAGACCATCTGATTATTAAGAAAAATGTTTCAATGATTACTTGCATAAGACTTTTTATATGCCTATGAGTGTGCATCATTTTGGGCTAAACTTCTAAAAGAGACAACCTTACTGTTACGAGTAAAAACATTTGAAAGTATTTACTTCTGTAATTCATCGCTATGATCTCTATGTCCCCTGTCCCCTACTTAGATCTCTTCTATACAAATGATGCTATTTCTTCTGTAATCCTCCCCATCCCATACCAGCCTTCATGTGGGAGTGCACATAGAGATGCTGAAGCAGAATTTGTTTGTTTGTTTGTTTGTTATTAAGAAATGGAAGAAAAGTAAAACTTGTTTTAATCAGACAAGGTTTCTGGTAGAGGTCACAAAGGTTTTATACCACTCTTGGTGCGTTTCAGCTCTCTGGCTAGTGGGCAATCAACGCAATACACCACCCTCCCTGTACTATAGAGCACAGGATTTTCACTTTTCACCTCATTGTTTAGCCTGGTCAGCTAAGAGCATTCCTAATTTTCCCTTTTTTTTCCCTAAGAAAAACCAACATAGAATAATGAACCACTAATTATCTCAGTTTAAAAACTGTTGCAATTGAAGTGACCCTTCTGCTTCTGGGCACCCCTGCTTGCTCCTGAGCAAATCTTACCTGAGAAAAAGAGAAGAAAAGATGGGAGAGGTCCACTATTTTAGTTTAGTTTTTAAAATTTTGACAATTTTTGTCATAGAGCTCACGAATTATGGTCTGTGGGATCAGGGCCACACTGAACAGACACAGAGCAGCTGAGTAGGTTGGTGTGTTTGGGTGGAGGAGGCACATTTGTGGAGAACAGGACACTTAACCATTCCTATCTCTGGTCTTGAAAATACACTTGAAGAAAGTCAAAAAAATAAGATAAATAAATATGTTTTTAATTCGAATTCATTCTGTTCTCAACTCACATATGAAAGGGTCATAGCAGCAGCAGGAAAGAAAAATATGCATAATTTATTAGGAAATTACTATGATAATAACAATATAGGAAAGATAGCTGGGGAGGTTGGAAGCAGCCTTGTTAGGCTCCTGTAAGATGTATAGGTTAGATCTGTTCCTTGTAAATGAGCAGGGAACTCAGAAATAACCCTTTTCCGTTTGTTTTAGTAAGATGTGCCTTCTGAGCTCAGTCTTTACCTAGCAAGATTATTTTATAATTTCCAAGTAGATCTTCCTACAAGTCCGCAAAAATCTGAGCTCAGACCCTGGACCAACAGAGTATCTTGCTTTGTTAAAACAGGATACATTTGATTTTTTAGTTGAATGTCATGAAGTATGTTTTCATTTGAAAATATACGCTCATTCATTCAATCTCTGGTAGATTAACAGAGTTAGGAAATGTACTCTGCATAAAAACTACAATAACAAATGATTAAACCTGCTTGATGCTACAGTACAGGTACATACTTTAATTTACTACCCTGTTCTATTTCTTCCTGGCCTATGTAAACATGGATCAAAATGAATGCAAATCTGGCAATAATTTATAGATTGCTTTTTAATGAAAACTATTGAGTCTCTGTATCATAAGAAATAATCAACATTTGCTGAATTTTAATTAATTTTAATTTCTAGCTTCAGGACAAGCACATCAACTCATAGGTAGAGATAAAGATGTTTAAATATCTTCTCAAAAATACCAATATTTCAGTCATGTTTTAAAGACCCAAGAAATTCTGTAAAATAAAGCATTAAATTTTCTGTTTTAAAGACTGTTTTCTGCTGCTTTTAGCACAGTAATCTTTCCAAATTTTGTAGACGTGAGTTGCCACTGAGATGAAGTGTTATACCTATTAATGTCAATGTGCACAGCATGTTATCCTCTATAATCATTTCAAGGATTCATGTCAAGTATGACATACAAAAAGATGCAACTCACTATGAATTGCAGTTAAGAACATCATATTTTCCAACACACTGCTAAGAATGTGAGCAATTCCCTATACCAGGATATTGCTTTATTATTATCATTATTTTTATTCCAGCAAATTCACTGTCTTAACTGATTTCAGCTTACAGCACAAGATTGCCTCAAGCATTTTGTAGCCAGTCTGGGTAAAACTGGACAAAACTCACTGTATTCATTATTCATAATGTCTTTTACAATAGGACTATTAGAATTTCACTCATGGGAAGAGGTTTTTTCTACAGACAAATGAGACTGGCCGCACAATTCAACCCTCTTCCTGCAAGGTGTTCTTTAACAACAATGTGAAAAGATGTGTTTCAGATGATTCATTTTACAGCTCCAACCTTAAGACACAGCCCACCTTTAGAGGAGAGGCAAAATGGTACAAACTCAAAGGAGAGATAAGAGAGAGTCTGCGTGATTTCACCTACTAAGTATTTTCTTGAAATGAGTCACAGGGCTAGAAGGTACCTAGAGAGATCATTCATCCCCTTCTCCTATCACAAGGCAGTTTCAGCTACATCTTTGTCCTTCCTGACCTGCTTTTTTGTAAACCTCTCCTAAAAGCGTTTCATGGCAAAGACATTATAATTTGCCAGGAAACACGTTGCAGACTTCCAATCTCCTTTCCATGGCATTCAAACATGTATCAACATGAAATTAAATATAATTACCAATCTCAAAATTTAAGAGCTGAGTATTCCAGCAAATAAAAATACTTACTGCCTTTCATGAGGAAATGTCAGTTTGTAGAAAAGAAAATGGCAAATTTATCTAATTTGGGGTGAAATACAAAAGGAGCATACAGAAAACTTGCTGCTCCTTGCTGCTTCCTAACTTTGCATAGCTATTGGTCTAGATGCTCCTTGAAAATGAGGATTACCCAGTGAAACACCCTGACTATCTGAAGGTCAGAAAGGTTAGGGTTTCTCTTCTCCTTGTCAGAAAGCCAGCTTGCAGACAACCATGAAAGACTCCCGTTAACACTAGGGGCTATGACAAAAATTAAAAACTAGTTTAGAGCTCCATAGCTCAATGTAATTTTGAAATGGCAATGATGGGTTGAGCTTATGAACTCCAGATATACAGGATTTAGACATCCTTAAGGCTTTCAATAGTAAAAATGATACTCTTAATTGCATCCTGGAGCACTTGTCCTGTTGCAGAAGGATGCCTGCTATTTCATCTTTCTAAGCATGGAAAAATACTTAGAATTCTTGCCCTTTTTAAGCTGTTAGCCTCAGAGTAATTTGCCATGAGCCACTTTGCATTCAAATCACAAATACAACAAAACTGCCTTGATCTTAGGTAGAGAAAAGAAAGCTGTTTGCAACTTACCCTACTCTTTTCCACCTAAGCATGGGCCAAGCCTCATGCTGGCAGTCTGTCAGACACTGACACACAGATAAACACCATCTCACTGCTTCTGTTCAGCAAGAGCAAGAATAAAAACAGAAAGTTTGGAGGGCTTATTCTGTGTGTCCTAACAAGTCTTAGCATTTGCTTAGGACAGGTTTGCTTTTACTGCTTAGCCCTTTGCGCATAAGTGATCCTACTGCAGCCGCGGGGGCTGCTCGATGAACAAGGAGGTGCTTCATGTGAATTTGTTGTTATAGATCGTTTTGCATTCCATGTTATACCGAGGAGTCAGGAGCAAGCTTAGTAAACATGGGGTCTAACAACTTGGATTAGCAGCAGGAAGTTACAGAACATTAGATTAATGAGCTAAAGCTATCAGGCCCAGAGCAGGAACAATTGGTAAGACTCCAAGATTCACAGCCAAGGTCCAGAGTCCTACAAAATCAGTTGCCAGAAATAAATACCTACTGTACCAACACAAAGAGAACAGGAAAAAGAAGTTCTCTTTTAAAGCACATGACTTGGGGACTGGGAAATAAAAAAAAATAAAATAAAGTAGGGATGATAACCTCCTGCTCAGAAGTAACAGTAAATACAAAACAAATGTATAAGCAGGAAGAATCTTACAGCAGTTTTTAAAAAATAAAAGGGAAGTTCACTGAGCCCATAGAAGTTCCTAATACTTTTCTTTTATTCTGACAAAATCCTTTCTTCTGCTTATAGCTGCTGCTGAAGATTCCTTGTGAAAGTAATGCTCTGGCATTGCCTCAAACATAGCATGGGTAAGATCTGGATACAAAGAGGCAAACTGCCATTTTGGTGTGTTTGTTTCCTGTAGCTTACACAAATCTGAACATGTTCTGTCTTGGCTGTGTCGCTGTTAAATCCTAACTCTGATTCCAAGAAAGATTAGCGCTTGAGGGGGAGGGGAGTAGATTTTTGTTTATTTCTTTGGTTTTACAGGGAGGTAATTTTAAAACTAAATTTAAATTTGGGTGGGGGAAAGAACCACAAGAAAACCACAGAACAACAAACACAACAAAGGAAAACCAAACAAATAAAACCATTACAGAATACCAGTGAACACGGATCATTTTGATATCCAGCATCCTTAGTACTAAATAAAAGGCCACACAATCTTGCATAAGGTTAAACTCACTCCAAAACAGGAATCCCAATTTCAATTTCTTCTCAATTCATCAAATTAAAAAAAACCCCACAACAGAAAAAGACATAAAAATGGAACTTCAATCTTTCTTCATAAAACATGAATACAAACGATATGGAATAAAAGGTGATTAAAGTATCGTTCTTTTCAAAGAGTTCTCAGATTTCCCGCTCTATTTCTTCATTTTTTTCTTTTATGCATTAAGTACAATTTTATTTTTTTTATGCATACTTATGAGACAGTGAGCATTTTTGTTTATTCCTAGTAAGTCCTTCTGTATTATTTTATGCACAACTGTAAGAAATGCCTAGAGCACGAGATGTTTGTCTATATCTATATTTTGTAACTGAAAATAAAACAGAACAGACAGAACATTAAAAGTAAATCCCTAGAAGCTAAATCTATAAAGATGGTTCATTATCTAAGAATTCTTCAGAAATATAAGGAAATGGAAACGAATGGACTTAGCCTGTCCTGTAAACATCTTATAACACAGCATTCCTACAAGAAATCTACTCATAGATTAAATTAGGGGAGGAGAGGAGCATCTCTTTGTGCTGCCATCAACACATATGCTCTGATTAGTTTTCTTTTTACATGGGATACTGGAGGGAATACTTTGTTTCTCAGTAAATTATCAGTGTGTGGGTATTGATTAAAACTGTAAATTATATGAGTGGCAGAGGGCATTTACGAGGTGGCATCATGCACACCGCATACACAAGTCATGGGAAAGGACAGAGAAGAAGGGAGTAAGATTAAAAAGAAAAACAAGGAAAGGAAGAAATTGTCCCTTTATTGTGCAGTAGATTCTCTTTAAAATGGCTCACCTTCCAGATGCTCCCCAACTAAAGCAATTGACAGATGGCAACTACTGCAGATGGATCGGCACAGCTGAGACACATATACAGCTGTGAATAGCTGGCTCGGCAACGTTTGCTTTGCTTTTTGCCAGCCACAGTCATAGCATTTTTTGAGAGTGAGTGTCAAAGCAGGGAGAGGATTTCCCAAATTCACGGCAGCTGAAGAAGCTTTCTGTTAATATCATTTTCTTCCTTGCTATCCTGAGTGTGTGATAGTGTAAGACATTCTGCTCATTTATTAAAGAAATATCCTTCAACATTTATTAATCAATGTGTGTGACTAAATCAGAGAACATTTACTAGATTCAAATCTGGTGTTAATTTAACCTCATTCTTGCAGATTGCCACTCAGTTCTTATGAAGACACACAATGCTATAAGTTTTTATAGTTCTGGACTAGAAATTCCTACGTTTAAAAGTAAATAAGAAACAGTAAAGAGTAAGGTGTGAAACAGAAAACCCAGTAAAGTTTCTAATGTGATCACAAGAGCAAAGTTCAGTTGCATCACTGAGAACAATAACACAAGGACTGTAATTTGAAATTATCTGAGTGATTGTGCAAATCTCTTCCTCCAAACCATAAAACATGCTGAAGCGTTTTTATGCTCCTAATTTATTCTTGTTTGTTTCAGTTTCTGTCTTTATAATGAACTTTACTGAATTCAGTGGGTCATCAAGATATATTCATCTAGGTAAGGCCCACCTGTTCTCCAGTAGCAGAGATGCTAATAGCTTTATTTAACCAGAGTAGTCATATATTGAGTACAATTTAAAAGGAAAATTGTGATTAAGATCTATGCATTTGAATACCATAAGAAAACAGCCCAGTACTTTATCCCACATTTTGAAGGAAAACTCTGAGCAGAGACAGTACCAGACTGTAGAGGTTGTGACATTTTGAAAGCAAGGATTCATATTTGCAAGCTTAGTTTACATACATGAGCTTCGAGCCAGGAAGTGTATCTACTAATAGACATGTGCCTCCTCCACCTGCCTTGCTAGTTGTGGTAGCTACGTACATGAATAACAAGAATTTTAATACATTGGAGATGTGCATTCATGTACTTATAGTACCTACAGTCATGCAGTCTACAAGAAAGCCCAACTGACAGAGTTTGCTGAGGTCCAGCCATTGTTCAGACAGACCACTTCTGGACCACAGAGTTTTCCTCACATTTTCCATCATAATGACACCTAACTGCTGGAGTTTCAGTCTGTCACAGCTAAGAATACTTCTCCCTCTCTTTTGATTAATAAATTCTCATACAGACAGAAGTTCTCTTTTGATGGACAGGACTGCTAATGCCACACTTAAAAACGCAGGATGCATCTTTTCAAAAAAGGAGGAACAAGATATTCTATGGTGGCCTGGCTGCAGAAAGGCAATTTTCACTAAGTTGGTCTGTAATATTAAGATGGGAAAAGGCTATGTGTTAGAGAAGACCATAAGTCTCCATATGCAAACAGCAATTCTAACCTATTTGTTCCATATAATCAGAAAGCAGAGAGAAATTTCAGAGGAAGAATGAAACACTGACTATTTAACCTTTACAGAATAAGCTCTTCTATTTGTAAATAAAGATAAGTTTCTGAGACTTGCACAGTCCTTGAGTTGTTCCTTAAGAATTATACTTAAAACAAATTGCTCAGGGGAGATGCTATAGCAGTCCACTGCCATTTATAGTATACCACCTAAAAAAGCAAGGGAATGAGAGGAATGTCTAAGCTGATAATGTCCTTAGTTGTCATTTAGCAGCACACATACATGTTTAGTCATGTTTTAAACATGCACAGAAAACATTTCTAATAGGTTAGACTGAACAAGTCTATAAACTGTTAAATTGACTTGGTTAATAAATCAAAATCCTAAACAAGCTTGCCAGGCAGATTTGTAAGTGATTTATGCACCTCTGAGAGTACATAAAAGACTTATCCCTGGGGATGTTCTTATATAAAAGGCTTTTATTGGTATCCCGTAAATCCATCTGTGCTATTTCCTGCACTTTGACTGTGGAATCAGATTTGTGACAAGATTTTATTAATGCAGGTCACAGGAGATTCTGTTTATATTTAGTTTCAGATTGCTAATTTCAGTACTTTTAGTTCAAGTGGAGGGAAATAAATCAGAATACAAAAAAAAAATTTCTAAAAAATAATTAATTGGGCAACTTAACTAAATCAGTTAAAATACAGATATATCATGCCCTATCCTTCTCTCATCCATGGTCTTATCAAGCCAGATGAAATAATCTGTGATTTTACTAGGAGTGTGTTTCATAAAACTGTCTAAAATGACATTTGAGGACTTACATCAATATGTTTAAAAATTCAAGTTCTGCATAGATTAGAATTGTAAGCCTTAGCTATTAAACACTCCAGTATGAATTTATGACTTTCTTCCCCACCCCCATTTTGTCAGTAGAAACTTTCCTTCCTTCCTTCCTTCCTTCCTTCCTTCCTTCCTGCCTTCCTTCCTGCCTTCCTTCCTGCCTTCCTTCCTTATTCAAGACGTTCCTTTAAAAACCCTCTCCATGTTTTTGTGGCATTTTAAACTCTGTTCTGCACAAAACTCCCTAGTCAGTATTAATTGTATTGAGATTTTGAAAATTGCCTGTGCATGTTGGCTCTACCAAAGCACTTGCTCAGACAGGGCCAAACTCAAACCAAGCTATAGGCCAAATTAAAACTAGGAGAAGCAAGATCACTTCTATCTATTGGAAACCTATCCTTTGAGGTTATTGCCTACAGAGAGGTAATCAGTATACTACTGTCAGTCTTATCTTCAGGCTATTTTCCTTCCTATGCACAACTTCCTGCATCTCAAAGCAGAAGAGGAATCCATTTTTGCAAGAGAACATTTAACTTCTTTTTTTTTAACCTTTTGTCAAGGGACAGAGCTTTACAAATTTCTCTTTATATGCAACTCTTCACACACAGCTCCAGAATTTTTATGTACAGAACAGCCAGACTACTGAGCAAATACACACTTAGGAAATTATTTAAAAGACTTATCTGGGAGAAGGAAAGGTATTAATCTCATGCAATACATAACCTTTAAAAGGTGCTGGGTCTTTTAATATGTCAAATACATTGACAAAAGCACAGTATGTGAGCGGACACAATGTCTATTCTGCAAGATAAATGCATAAATACGATTTCTTAAAAGGAAAATATGAACAAAAAAAACCCCTAAAACTGATGTAGTTGCTTTAGAAGCAAGTAGAATATTTTTAAAATATGGTATTCATGCTTTTGTCCAAAATTCAAGTATTTGTTAAAATATAGGTAAGTAGGCGGAATTATGCAGGTTGTATCTCCTATTTTCACACCTCTCTTTTCAGACTAAACAATCAAAGTGTGCTGGACTCCAAGTTAATCTTTTCCTGGTTTTGAAGCTCTGTCAAAGCAACAGTCATGTTCTTAGAACTCAATTCAGCAGCGCTTTCATAAGTGAGAAACTGAGCTCATTTGAGAAATATTTTTGATTCACTGAGCTCACACACACAGAGTGACTATGTGGATGTTTACAGAGTCTGGTTCCCTAACCAATGCATTTATTTTTTTCCTTCAAAAGCAAATTTCTTTACCTTTTCATATTTACATTCCCAGCACATATTTACCCTGAAAGCTTAGACACGAACTGTCAAACTTCATTACTGAACATATTGACGTGACTCTGGGCAGAGTCCTTAGAGTTTTCTCTGAATGAGGAATGCCTAATTTACGTCTCTATTCATGATCTCTTAAGGCCTTGTACCATAATCTCCAGTAAAAGCATGAAGACAGTATTTTAAACAAGTTCCTGGGCAATCCAGGGGACTGAAGTGACCACATTGGTCCTTTTCACCAACAGGAAACGCCTGTATCTGCCCAGCACTCTAGCTTTAGCAGCTACATAGCGGCTCTGGGGAAGAAGAGCTGATAATCAGATTTTAGTTCTTGGTATGCAGATGTCCATATTACATATGTTGAAGACTTAATTCCCTTCAAGGTTAGCTGACAATAAAATAAAATAAAAAAACTCTGGGGAGAAAAAAACAAACAAAATCCCCACAAAAAACAATGAAGAGTGGATGTTAAGTAAGAATTAACTATTTCCTCCCCCATCAAATACTGTAGATTGTCTCTACCAGAGCAAATAGATAGACGCTGAGAACTGCTAAAATTCTAGTAAGCAGGATACAGATCTCACAGCACACGGTTTTCTTCTTAATTTCTCCTGTTGTACTCACAGGACTTGAATTGTCTAGCCAATTTCATGGTAGGGTTATTTTGTTCTACTCACTTTTTTTTTTGCCTTCATTTATAACAACTTTATTTTGCCAACAGATCTGTACTTACCCAACAAATCTGACTCAGAGTTTTTATTTGCCTTAGGACAACTACAGTCCTCCCACAATTATAAGAAAAAACATAACATATGTAAACTTTATTGAATAAGGTATATAAACCCATTTAAATCACTTTCATCTTACAGTTTATGATACAGTTGTGAATTATTTTCTTTTTCCATTTGTGAAGATGGTAGAACATATGGTGAAGGCTAAGTTTAAAATGATATACCCATTAAAATAATCTACATTGTCCAGAGATTGTTCACAAAAAGACAGGATTTGTTTGCTTTCAGAAGATTCTTACTTTAATGAAATACTCTGCTCTGGAAGGAGGCTGGACTTCAGAAAGCATTTGTTATACCTTGTGATTCACAATAACAAAATTTAACAGTAATTTTAAAGATAACTTGCAGGGCAGGGTTGTGTTCATGTGCATGTGCGAGTGTTTGTATACGTACATTCTTGAAAAGATTTATGCTTGGAGATTTAGAGGCTTGAAGCGGTGAAACACTGGTTTACTTTCTGCACCTGCTGTTTGGAGAAATGTCCTTTATTTTTCCTTTTTTTTTTTTTTTGCCTCAGTTATAGTACTATATTGCCTAGCAGGTTTGCCAAAAAAATTTCTCTCCAACCCTCTCCCTTTACTCTGCCTAAGTTAATGATACCCCACACCCGCAAAACACACTCTATTTCAGATCTTAACAGATAGTTATTAAAGCAAGGAAGATGCTACAATGCACTAATACACAGGAATCAGAAAAATTAAGCCAACAGCTACTGAAAAGAGATTTTATTTTTTTGCCTCTCCTTTTTGGCAGGATTGTCTTAAATCTTGCAAGAAAAAGAATATGTTGCATGGCAATTAACTCTAGCATTAGCAACTGTTTTATTCTCTAATTGTTGAATGTCTTACTCAGTTAAGATGAAGCCAAATCAACATAATGACTCTTAGGGCTCCCATAATTTTTTGTACTCCTGAGCTGGAAGTATACTGATGCAGAAGTCATGTATTTGAAGGATAAGTACAAAGTCTAAGGCCTATTAAATATATGATAAACCTTTAGGGCAAAGTAGTTGTATCCAATCTTTGGTAGCAATAGTACGGAAAATCCTTACAGAAGGCACAAAAGAAGCAGCACCTAATATTTCAGCTTCACAGCTGAAAGTAGAGGCTGTTTCAGCTTTGACGTGGAAATACTCATCATTCCCTTAAGCTAGAAAATATTCACCTGGAGTTCCTAAGAAATTTTTGCACTTTAGGTGTATTTTCTATTACCTCAAACTAACAAAAAAATGGATTAAGAAATCATTAGCACCTAGTGGTTTAACAAAAAGTAATTCTTAAAATGTCATGAGTTCTATAAAAATTACTATATGTGTAAACAGAGTTTTGAACCAATGTGGAATTTCACTGTTGTTAGAAGCTGTTGAGAGAAACCTAATTTTTCAGGGTTACAACCTGAATGAAGGATGTCCTTTTTTATTTTTCTTTTTTTTTTTTAATGCTGATCTTTCTGTTACAATTAAGAAGCTGCTCAGATTGTGAGCGCAAATCCAGGAGATCAAATATGGCATATACATATAGAAGGTAGTCCTTCAAGAAAAATCTTGCCCAAATCCTTTTTGATAAGAGCAAATATACATATTTGAAAAGTATTTCTGGTTATACTGAGTTTAAGAGAAAGTATACTGTACACCTCAGGAAAGAAAGCATATAACATCAACCTTATTCTTGCCTTCCAACATAGTTTTAAATATAAAAAAACTTCACATTTGTATAAATTAACATTCATAAAATTCAAAGAGGAATTCCATACTCTGAAGAACTAATATAATATAAAGATAACAGAAAAGCTTGTTATCAAACTCTGGATGCAGTTAGAGGGGAAAGCTTTTAATTAAATGTCCAATATTAAAAAAACCTTAAAGAATAGGTTTTCATAAGCACAGTGCCAGTAATTTTACAACCATCTTGTTAAAGATTAACCTTACCATCTACACATGGCATCTTTAAGAGAATGAATCATCTCTAATGCTCAATGATTTCCAAATAAAGAAATTAAACTGAGGAAATGTGTAAGTTAAAACAGGTCAAGCAACCTCCAGTTTCACTGCAAAGTAGTGTGCGTTACTTGAGAAAATGACAGGATGTTTTCTTGTTAGTTGTCATATGTAACTACATGTATTTCCATCTTTTCTCCTACCTGCCCCTTGAGAGTGAGTTTGATTTTCTTTAAACAGAAGTAATAGCAAAAAACAGCTCTCTGCACAGGACAATGTCTTATGCAATATCTCTGAAAACCTACCATGTAATTTATCAAGAAGTTATGTTTACCGCACATCTACTGTGAGGAGAAACCACATTATGCATAGAAGTGGTGGATTGTCCCTTCCTGTGTGGGTTTCCTTCAAACCATTGCCACACATAATATCTACAGAGTTCATTATATTGACCTATTCAAGTTAGTCAGCCTCTTTCCCAGAAAACTATTGCAAACTCTGACATGAATTATGGACAGTTGAGGAGATGTGTGCCCAAAGCGTAGCTACAAATAAGCATTTTAATTTTTCATTTACAACATTTATTCTTTTTAAACAGATGCCAATACAACAAGTTGTTTCACAAAAGGAAAGTTGTTTCCCACTGGCACTAAAAATACTCCTTTCATCAGGGGCTTGGATCATAGTCATTACTCACCTCTCATCTCACCAATAAATCGTGTCCCCCTTCAGAATCTGCTCCAGTTACAGTGACAGGGATATAAGCTTCATCGAGGCAAAGATATAGGGTAACAGTACAAGAAATTTGCTCATCTGCTTAATATATTCCTACAAGATAAAATTAACACGCAACATTAGTGTTACTTTCCTCATAGGTGAATAACGGCAGGAGTTAGCCTTTAGTTGGTTATGCACAGTAAAAAAAGCAGGCAAATAGTAGGAATGCCCTGTAGGGATAACATTCAAGTAGCATTTTGTCATTTTTATAGTCTGTAACATAAGCAATCCCGGTAATTAACTAACAAAAAGCTAGAAAATGCACACATTTTATAACATCTATAGGCTAAACTCACTGCTCCACTTCCTCAAGAAATCCCTTTTTTCCCCTGTTTTGCCTACCTAAATTTTCCTAGCTCTCTGACAAGAAGGTGATTTTTACCCCAGAGTCATTCACAGAAACCAGTGCTCCTCCCATCCTAACAAAAATATCATTGATCAGCCTTCCTGAGCAAGAAGCATGTCTTCTTTTTCAAACACCATGCGATCATCTTTTTCCAAATAAAACGATTTTGCAGTTTCCTCTTATGGGATATGAAAAACCCAATTAAAGAAAAAAATATCACTAATTGCTGATTCTGGCATTCAATTATCCGTAAGTGAAACATTCTTTGGCTTGCTGGAATGCAGGAAGAACCTTAAAATTGTGAGAAATAAGCATCTTATCTCCATTTTCCTGATAAGGAGAAGTTACTTGATATAGGTCACAAATGGAGACATTTCAACAGCTAGAGCAGAACCCCAAAATACTTGATTTCCAGATTCATACTCTGACCATTTCACTATGCTTCCGTTGGTTTAAGAAAACAATAGCACATCAGAAGCCATTGCCCAGCCAATTTTGTTTAAATCACTGCTTCTCAGTTGGTGATCTAATCAGGACGGCAGTCAGGCCTGCTCTGCTCATGACTCATGCAGCGCTCATCTCAACAGGAATTGCAGCATAATGCATGTTTATAATGGATGGTTGAATCAAAAATAAAGTAAGCAATTTTTTGAAACATTCATATTATTTATTTTACGTTCATACACTAGCATAGGAGGCCTCTTAAGTAGTTATTTGAGTTCTGAGAGAGGTGTACGATAGGCAAAGCCAACAAATAGTCTTACTAGTTATCGTGAGTGTGTGCCTTAGCACTTCGTTACAATGAGAAATTCAGGAAGCAAAACTGAAAAAGTTCTGTTTACCCAAGCATCCTCAAAGAGAAACACTGATGCTTAAAACACAGCATTCCTGATGCTATATGAAGGCAATTTGATAGCATAATAGTAACAAAAAATCCTCAGTTTTTCAAGTGTGTAGATTTCAAAGTCTGTTTGATTGTTGTACAGCAGTTAACTGTTTTCAAATCTATGCACACAAAAATTAATGTTGCACAAAACCATGTCCCACATCCAATGATTAAAAGCTAAATCCTAAGAATTATAGGTATTTCCCAAAACACACGCCCACCTTTTGTAGCAATGGAGATAAGTGTAATTGGACAGCCCCAAAGCACTCTTCTCAATGACAATTTCTAGTGACAGGTGCCCATACCACATTTTCTTAGAGAACATGAGCCTCTAGCTAACTGACTTGACTGCAGTCCTAGCTTTGATGACCACATATATTGCAAAAATAAATAGAAACTACTTAAAAATAGTCTCTTTTAACAAGGACAATATCCCACAGTTGTCTCAGTTTAAAGGAAAACTAAGATGTGTATCTGAACTAGACAAGGAGCCTCTTCCAAAAAAACCACCACAACTTTGAAATTAAGAGACTTTAAACAGGAAAAAAAAGTGTATAGAGAAGGATAACAGTTCTTAACTACAAATTTATATATATATATAACCAAAACCAGAACAGGACACACAGCAAAACTGTAACCAAAGCCTTTAAACAAATTAAGTTGTATCCCTGCTCCTTTCAGTGCAGTTATATTTACGGACAGCAGGATGCAATGCCGCACTCCGAGAGGCAGTGAGGACCTCTTCTTTTCCTTTTGTCCAAAAGCACTGGGGGGAAGTGAGGGAGGTAGGAGATAGCAACTCCTCTGCAGGTGACTTCGGCCCCCAGGGAGTCTGCAGCAAATCCAGGCAGTGGAGGCCCCTCTCTCTCTGAAGGGCAGCACAGGTGTCTCCAAGATGCCTCCACCAGCCCAGGAAACGGTGGCTCCCGCTCACAGCAGCTGTCAAGCAGAAAGAAGAAATCTCTCACTGCCCCTCCTCCTCACCTCCTCCCAACCATCAAACTGGAACTCACAGCAATCAACCAACCCCTGCCACCCATCCTCGCTCTTCAGCTCCCAAACCCCCTGTGTTGGCAAGGGAGAGAAAAATTCCCTGAACTATTTTGAAACTATAATCGTTTGTGTACGCATAGACACACGTACATATACACATAGAGCCCTCAAAAGATTCGTCTCCAAAGGTGTGGGCAACTGCATGGTTATTTGCATATCACCAGAAGCTCATAATGATCTTTGATTAGATACAGCAAAAGCACTTTTAGTCCTTGAGTAAATAATCTCACCAAATATTCCTGGAGCTAGATACAGACAGGAAAGTTGTGGTCTACAAATCTACATTTCTTGACTAATGTGCATAATACAGCTCCAGCGAGTTCCATTTGATGACTTATATCCACTAATATATCCACTAAGAGTTGGGGGGTTTTTTTTGAACTCTTGGAGACTACAATTTCCTACTTTCTGGTGACCTCTCTCCTATGGTAAATGATTTTGAGGGCCTGTCTGCCTGGGGAGGTACTAAAGGACAGTGGATGCTTTGAATTAACAGCATAGCAGTAGGCAGCAGAAAGATGTAGTCAATCAAAACCATACTAAGAAACAAGAGGGCCATGTGGACGGTTACTATAGAATCAAGCAATGTGTTGTGAAATCACAGAGACACTTTATACTAACACCCTTGCCCCCTTATAGCCAAGCTCTTCACCCTTTTTTGGTGAGCACAGTCAGAATTTTCCAGGGAAAGTAAGAGGTACACAAGCAATGAAGAGGCTTTAGGGGTGGAAGTCTAGAGCAAAGTGTGTATACGAAATGGAGGAAGGGTTTTGAGTCAGACTGATTGGAGTTGGTTTATGTTTTAATGAGAGATGGGTAGGAGCTGGCTGTTTCTTTTTCATGGTTAATTTTTCTAAAAATATTTAATATAATAGCAAATCAATACTCTCAGAAACAAAATTACCGTTGATTTTATTGATTTAATATGGAAAAATATTTCATTTAATTTCTCATTTTTATGGAATTTTAATATACCAAACCTTGAAATGAAAATTAGAAAATTCTTTTCTCCAATCTTTTAATTTCAATGAATTCAACATTTTCTGTCAGAAATAATATTTTATCAGAAAATACTTGATTAGCTATGACTTCAAGCCCAGAAAATCTCTTGAAAGGCAGCTTCGCTTGCCCTCATGGATCACAAGTCATGAAAACACTACCCACTCTAACCCAACTTGAAACTTACAACACATTGGATTAAAGCTACAAACACCTCAAACAGCAACATAACAGCAAAAAATTGGCTACATGAACATCATCACAAGACAGACTGCTGCAAGGCTGCATCATGTAAGCTTTGAATCTCCCACTAAATCAGGCTAGCAGCAGGAAAGAGAAAACCAAGATCACTGGACAAGATGTTGCGACATCACAGCAATACTTAAAGACACTTGTCTGCGTTAAGAAAGAGCACAATGTCCGCTGTCGATTTGCTGTTCCGTGAATATTGAGTCTCAATTACACCATAATTTTGTCTGCAAATTATGTAAACATACTTGAATTTATGGTACTTGCATGGTTATTCTGAACACTTCAAGTGTTTTCTATAATAAATTATTATTGATGGGTTTGTTGTTATTCTCTAGTGGAAAGGGTACAGAGTATTTCTGTAAGGATAAAAGACACCTACTAAAGTGATCAAAAAGTTTACTTTTATTAAAATAAAAGAAATAAAAAAGGAAAAAAAAAGGAGAAGCAAAAAGTAAAATTTTAGAAAAGGCAGCACAGCTCCAGAAGAGTCTCAGGTCACAGCTTTATCTTTGAAAAAGAACTTATATTGCTAGCATTAACAAGTGGCAGAAGAGTTATATCTGAAGGAATGATTGTTCTTTCTGAAAAGAAAAGGAAATCAACAGCTCAGCGGAATTGTTAGTATTTTGAATTTGATGCAATACAGCAATTCTTTCTGGGGTTACTCAAACATTAATAAATGTAGCTTGTATTATAGGCTATTTATAAATCATGCATTTAGTACACAGCATGTCCAGGAGAAAATGAGAAGTTATTACTCACGCAGAGTATCCTTCTTGTGAAATATGCTTTACTAACTGGATCAGGATTTACTTCAAGCTATCAAGATAAAAAGGCAGTCAAATCAATAATAACATCAGCCTGTATAAGGTAGATTTAAATCTAGGCCAGTAAAAATCTAACCTTTCACCATATAGGATAACTGACGAATAGAAAATGCAAATGATTTCTTAACTTCTTTGTCTTCCTATTTTTTTAATAGAAAAAATTATAATTCTAATAATTTACTGAAAGATAACTAGTGTAAGTACATAATTAGGGGGGAAAAATAGTTGTGCTTGTGCCAAATAAGATTTATAGATAATCGAATATAAGATTTTGTACACAAACTTATCTTAAGAAGCATTGTGCTAACTGCAGTCAACTCTATCTATAGTGAAGGGCTGTTACAATTGCACAATACAATGTGACAATGCCAAAGAAAAATAGACAGTTAAGAAATACTGTCAACTCATAAATCAAATGTGCCATCTTGAACCCAAGACTTATCAAATACACACAAATATATAGGAAATAAAAACATAAAACAAACTTCATAAATATACCACAAATTCACCTTTCTTTAGGGAATAATGACCTTCCATTCAGCTTGATGGCTGTCTTGCTGCTATTACCAAACTTAGATTTGTTCACATTTGATTAATTCCTACTAAATATTCCTTTTCTATTGAATTTAGCAATTTTCTCTTAAAATGAACCATGTGAGTTAAATGTAGACGCTCTGTAAGAACTTCCATACAAATCTTCCCTGCGGATTTCAACATTGCCAGAATTTTTCTCTGTAATCTGAAACTTCAGGAAATTGAAATCTACTGGTCTCTTTTTAATCAAACTTTCTGTTCTTTAGATTTTCTACACCCATCTTTCCTACACATTTTTACAGTGGTATCCAAACCAAGATCATTAGTATATTCTGTCCTGCACTCATACCCTAACAACCGTACCGCACATGCTGTTACAGTTTCTGTAGTGCTACTGATGCTATTCTGGTTTGCTTCTGTTGGCAGTGTTTGTTTAGTAAGCCTCTTGTTTGCCAGAATTACCATGTACTGGGAGCACAGACAACCTAATAATTCACTTCCATTCAACTAGGTTTCTGATACCTCGTTAAATTTTTCTCAGCATGAACTATGATAAACTAAACTGCATTTCTGTATGAAGAGATTTGTCTGAGGCGCTTAAGTTCCCTGATCACCCACTCAAATAAAAAACTTCAGCTCCCAAAATATTATGGTTTAATCCAGGATTTTTTTCCAAGGCGCACACTATTGTAGTTGAGTTATAATTTATCAACTGTAAGATAAAACAACTACATTTTAGAGTTCTCCATCTCCCTTTCTTTTTCCCATGGGACTTCAATGACAGCCATGTATGTCTGTGCATGTAATCACAGAGTCTAATCACATAAGGTTATTTTCAGATGGACTTTCAGCTATGATGCATGACTGATCAGGTACGTGTTCTGGGGCAGGGAAGCAGGTGGAAGCCGTGACACCTCAACCAGACTGAGCAAATGAACTCTGTAATTTAACTGAAATGAAACTGAAGAAATGACTCAGCAGCAGCAGTCTTATGCTGAGAAAAAGCACATGTGGTGTTCTGCTAGTGAGCAGAAGTGAAAAGCAGCTTTCCCCGTCTGTTAGAAAGAGTGACAGAAATGCAATCAACATCTAGAAAATAAACATTAGAGGTGAAAGTTCCTGCTTCTGCCAGCACCAACTGACATTTCTGTCATATGATGAGAGATGACTGGAAAGCTGATTGAAGCCAGACAGCAATGAGCGCAGTGGAGGTTAATCCCACTGCTGCTTAGGCAGCTTCCCAGGCAGGCTTGGGCAGGCACACCACACTCTGCACTGCCGCAGTTATACTGTTATCAGTATCCAGGCAAGTTAGATGGGTAAATGCAAGGTGATCTAAGTTGTCCTTACAAACATAACTGTAGTGAAGATGTAACTTTGTTATGGCTCAGAATTTAGAAGTCAATCAAACTTTCCACTATTTTATTCAGAATGTTCAGAATTAGTTTTTGCTCAGCTATCAAAGGAAGAAAAGGATTAACACTAAAAATATAACTCCCAACTAATCTATTGCTGATTTATTAAAACTAATGCCAAAACCAGCCCAACCTAACAAAACCAAGTAATGTCCTTTGCAATCTACTTAAATGGTAGATGTAGTATTAATGATGTTTGGAAAAAAGAAAATAAAATAATCAATCACTTTCCATATATAGTAATTGTGTTACTAATACACTACCCTAAATTTAAGGCATTTTTTTCTTTTTCTGGAAAAATAAAAGCAAAACCAAAAGACTACTATACCCAGCTTTTGATGCCTGGATGACTTTTAATCTAGACATATTGTGCAGCTGAAATTTGTTTCTTAAAGTTCCAATTAATTTATTCAGACTTAAGTTAGGCAGTGAACAATGTGCTCAGTCTATGAGAACTTTAATAAAAAGTTTCCACTCTAAATCAGCATATCTAATAAGTGAGTCAAAACGTGCTGAAGGACTGTGAATTGAAATAGTTTCATTTTAGTTGGAGTTCTTCTTTAAAAGATAAAAATAAAAAAGCTTTGATCTTACAAGAGAAAGAACATGCTTACTATTAAAGTATTTGTTTTATAAGACACACACAAAAAAAGCGAGTAGTTGACTTATAGAAGAACATTTCTGGAAAGAATACACTATTTTATTTATACTATGATACTGTTCAGCAGCTCCAGAAGGTATCGTCAATTCCTGTGCTAGGCAATATCGTGACTGAAATCATTCTCAGGCAAAATACTTATTCAACTTTTCTTATATATGACGAAAAGAAGTATTTTCCCTGTTTTACAAGCAGGCTGCAGAGAAAAATCCGTGATATTTCAGTCATTCAAGAAATTTGCAGGACATTAGGGATAAATCAGGAACAAGAACTCTGCAGAAACAACTCTCTGTTGTTTAGTTAGGAAGACTAATCTTCAAAAGAGAGACACTTAAGACATACCAAAGTTGTAGCTAACATGGGACTTCCTTTCCCATTACAATTTCATAAATTAGTATTTGTATTACAAGAAACCTTCTAATCCTGATTGCAACCTCTAAGTAAGCCTCTATTTAATATAAACAGTAATTCAGTCGGGAACTTTACTTTAGCAGGTATAAAGATGGAATGATTTGTAGAAGAGAACACATGGCTTTCCATGATAATGTGCTTGCTAGCTCAGGACACTTTCTGTGATGTGCTCACATGTCAAAACTACTATGGCTTTAGTTCTTCACAATGAGCTGCTATTGGGTATAGTTCTTGCTCTACTGACTACATTGTCTAAATTGTGTTTAAACTTGAAAAGGGAGGGGGTCAACAGGGGGCGAAGTGAAGTTACATACCCCCTCTTTGGCTTCAAAATATCATTTTATAAAATCAATTTGTTAAAACTTTTGTGGAACATTTGTCACTAATCACATACCTTGTCAATTGCTGCACAACAACTCACACCTCTCACTGTTCAATTGGAAGTCATTTGTGCTTACAGCTAGAACAGAAGAAGAGAGAAATTATTGCTAAATTATGAAAAATGATTTTTTTCAGAAGCTGATGAATATTTTATTTCCAGTCTTTTACCAAAAGAAGTTAAGAATGAACTCTTTTCACTTAAGATTAAAATGACTGGATTAATAGGCTGAGAAGATGTTACACTCAATCCTAGCAAGCAGCAACTTGTTGCCCATTTAGCCTGCTCATTTTCGCATATCCATAGGGTATATTCCATGATTTGTGGAGAGCAGTTACAAATACTAGATTAATATGGTTTATGTATACTTCTTTGTCCATGCATACACTAATTTATTATCTCTTGCAAGACTCATCTTGCTAGGTACCTTTATCTATTAGCTTTGTTCTGACAGCTCTCTGAACATGCTATGCTTTGACTCTTCATCTTCCTGACTTTAGAATAGAGCTGCTTTTTTGGAGTTTCTTCACATTATACCCACTAACAGTTGCTTTAAATGATGATAAAGAAAAAAAATACTGAATTATTTCACTGAGCAGGATCAAATCTTGAAATATGGTGATAATTTGTTCTTTGTGGTTTATGACTATGCTTAAAATAAATATGTTATTTCTTAATAATGTAAGAGTACCACTGTTGAAGACACAAAACAAATAAGTTTGTACCTATGTAAAAGAACTGACAAATCTTTCTTCACAATTTTATTGTGCAAAGATGAGACAAGTAAAAGGATTAGATCAACTTTAGGACTTCACATTAAAAATTAGAACTGAATTCTTAGTACAATGCCTGCCTAGCCGTTATAATATGCAGGTGAATTAGACACACGAGTCATTGCACTAACTCAAACAGCATATTTAGTTCTTACCCTGTGTTCATTTTATGCTGTTTTATTTGTTGCCCTTGGTAGAGCTAAGAAATAAACTGTGTTTGAGGTCTTTATTTTATGTAGACAACATTTCAGTCTAGTCTTGCTATATATTTGCAAAATGTGAGTTTTCGCTAACTGAATTAGGGTAATAGATAAATTTAATGAAAATGTATGGAAAGCACATTATGAAAATATCAATGGAAAACTTTTAACTAAAAGTAATTTATTGGTTAAATAGCTCTAGAGTGTTATTCTGGAAACCAATATGATACTCAAATCAAGTTTGCACTTAATTTCAGTATCTATGGCCTAGCATATTGATTTCAGTTCCATCAAATAGCAAAAGAATATTAAAATGTTTGAGCAATGATTTTGTTCTAAAAAACTTATTCACAATAAAATAGTTCTTCTGAGGTACAAGAGACATCACTATCCAGTATTCCAAGGGCAAGTCTTTCTATTGCTATCAAACAAATATTGTAAGGGGGAGAGAGGTGAATGAAATATCTGCTGCAATTGTTGTAGAAAGTAGTGTATTCTAAATGCTGAAAGCAACAACTGTCTAGTTCAGTCTAGTACATGAATGTCCTTGTAGAAGTCTGCAAAAAAGTTGCAATACAATGACTAAATCACTATGTATAAGAGTATGTGTCACTCCTGAACACTATTGCAAGCTAATCAACAAAACAAGAGAAACATCAGAACAGAAATCAATAAAACAGCTTGGGTGCATTAAGAATCATCTCTGACTAGTTAACAAAATAATCTGAAATTGATCCACTACTGAATACAATTGTATGCGACATCTAGGTTACCATAAATAAGTGGCACACTAGCAGGAAATCATCTAGTAACTGATAGCTTTGCATTTAACTGCTAAATTCTCTTCATTAATGGTTGAATACATTCTATTCCTCAGGAATACAACATAAAAGTACAAGATTACTGCCCCTGTCTCCTATACGCCCCTTAGAGAACAATATATTTAACTCAGTATCATTGGCATCCCTGTCTGAAGTGAGCAATTTGATAAGTTGAAATTAAAAAGGACTATTTATTTTATTTTTTTTTTTATTTAAATAGGTCCTGCTTTCAAAAGGAGAAAGAAAAAATTCATCTTTATTTACTTGGCTTTTCTGTATGGTTTCTTCTTGCTACTTCCCAACCCCACAGCACACAAGTGGAAGGGGGATGTAGTTCATTAAAACAGAGTTTAAAAAGTGAATTAAAGTGATAACAACACTATATGGCTAATTTTGAACTAATTTATTAATTCTAAGGCAGTTTGCAAATATTCTGCTGTCTATTAGTGTAAAACGACTATTGATTCATGGCAAAGACAAAGATACATACGTGCATAAAGTATATAAAACAATAGTGTGCCTCTCCAGAAATGGAAATGCAAAGAGAGAGAGAGGGAAGAATCAGGGAGAAAGGAAGAGAGACAGATTAAAGAGTAAACAGAGAATTAGTGGAAACATATAATTTCACCTTTCCAGGGATCTCATGATGAAAAATAACACTGATAATGCTTAAGAAAAGTGGGAACGTTCATTCCAAATACGGAGGGTTCCCTTTTATGCAGTTGATGTCAGCTATCACTCTCATTTACATCCACTGGGCTCTGTACTGCATAAGTTGTCACAAGATCATTTCAGGGGGGCTTGTGCTGTTGGTCTCGGAAGCTTTAAGCCCCTCAATCCCCTCCTGAATTGCAGTGATGGTTGTTTGACCTCTTCTCACATGCTTGCGCATAGAACGTTTTATCAGGTATGAAAGCCTGTGACCTTGCTTTTGTCCTTGTGAACTTCTTTCAATCACTTAACCTCAAAACATGGCTTGAAAATGACGTTTAAGACAAAATAAAAGGAACAGTCCTTGACACTTCTTTTTGGTAGATTTTTCAATACAGATATCATGGAAATGATTATACACAGAAGGTGAGCCAGACCAAGAATCCTCTTATAGTGACTCGTAGGTGATAGGGTACACATTTTGACAAGCATCAGCGCAAATTGGGTCCCTCCAATCCCAAGTTTACGTTTAATGTAGCCCAGATAAATAACCTCTGTTTACTCCTATACAAATTTTGCAATACTTAATTTAAAATATCTCAGTGGGTGACTAGAATGCTGGCTTCCTCTACCATAATGTACTGTAGAACTGCCACTACACATAATTGTGTACCTAGGTGGTAATTCAGGTATTTACAGTCACTTAAAAGCCATGAAAACTCCCTCTGTAACCGAGAAGTTGCTGAGGCACTTTACAGTCTCAGATGACACAGTTTACAGTATAGGGAGGCTACTTGTATGATCTGTAATTCTATAGATGGAGGAATCAGTTTATAATCCCTCTGTTAAATGAAGGTTCTGGTCTACTCAAATCCTTTAGCCTCCATCAGTGATTATCTCATACGGTCAAAGGTCCAACACTAGCTCACCAGCTTCTTTCAGGTATTCCATGTGTGAAAGGTGTCATGTTTAGTATCCCTAGTTGCAAGGAGGGCATACGTGAGTAAAGCAAGTTCAAACCTGCTGTTCTGTACTATGTTGTTTTACTAGTTGTCCAGGTTTCATACTCCATGTTGTACTGAGCCATGTGTTTTCACTCTCCATGCTGACTCAGCGAGACATTTACAGAACCAGATATCCATTCAGCTCTTGATAGATGCTTATTTTAAACAAAGACCACCATCTGATTCCCTTTCTGTTGAGATAGTCAGTGGCTTTACCTTATGCCCTGAGCTTCAAGGACACACCACCCCTGTCCCTCTCCAATGAGCTTTCTTCCATTATAGTGGTTTATTCAGTGAGGCACATTTCACCCCTAGGGGTTTAGTCAGTCACAAGTACAGGGCAGGCCTTAAAATATCAGAAGTCACCATACCTTTTATGTCTTGTTTCTTCTCCTAGAGAAGGCAGGAGTTTTCATACAAAAACTACAAGGAAAATTCTATAGGGCTTCCATGGGTGGCAGCAGCTGTTACAGTGCAGGGAAACATTAATATGAAGGCTTGCTGGAATCTCACTATTAATCTATCAGTCTGAGAATAGTGTACACAAGTCCTTAAGAGCTTTACTGATGGAACTGAAAGATATGCACTGCTACCAGTTGAGATTAAAGAATAAAGTGGGGGGAAAAAGCCTTTCTGTTAATATTGCCACACAGTCATTCATAACTGAAGAAAAAAATAACCCAACAAAACACCCTTCATAGCTTCTAATCAAGTCTACAGATTGATAAACTTGGAGCTTTTAGTAACAGATGGAAGCCAGCCTCAGTTGCATGTGACAAAAGAGACACCTGGACCTGATGTCCATTCATGGCCTTTGAGTTCGATGTCACCCCATTGAGGCAGCATCACTCAATGATACAAACAGCATTGTGGAAACTCCTCCAGATGTTGTGAAGGAAGGGCTCTGCTGGGTATGAAGCACCGTAATCTCCTATCAAGCAATTCACTCTTAGCAGAAGCAGAATCATGGAGAGTCATTCTCATTCCTTTCTTTCTCCTGGTGCTACAAAAATGTGATCTAGCTGTCAGGTTGCCAGAAGCATAAGATAGATACTTGCAACTTGCTCTGCTTGACTCCTTATCATATGCACCCAGACGAGGCTTGTGATTGTACAAAGTGAGACCACTGCTGAAGATGTACAATTCACCATCCAATGAGTCACACTGTGAGGTGTTCATAAGCTCTAGTTCTTCAGGATTTCTTGTTGGAATTCATACACCAGGGTCAACTTCTGCTCCCAGATTATCTTAGTTTCTGAACGAGTATTTTTTAATGCTTAGATATCCATAAAGTTTCAGTAGGGGCCCCTTTGGGCCCTTTCACTAATTTAAAAGCACTTTGTAGTTTTCCCTACAGTGTTGATGTTTTGTTTTCCTTAAAGAGAACCAATAGTCAAAAATCATTATCCCAAATAACTGAGTAAAGAAACGCAGGTCTTGAACTCAAAGTGAGGGAAAAGAGGAAATTTGCACCTTGGCAATCCAGACTTTGGCCATTTTCAGCTGATGGAGGTGCAGCCTTTATAGATACAGTAAGGAACATTGTTTCCATTGGGTATTCCTCTGAAGCAGAAATTAGCCACAATTATAATGTAATAAATCTCCCTCTTATACAGGTAACCAGTCCTACCACATAGATCTTTCTTAATCGTTCTCTTACATATTCTGTACAACAAAAGTCTGCATAAATATATCTTTAACAGAACCTCTAGGAGCATGAGACCAGAGAGGTTGCTCAAAAGTGCTGCCTCTAATAGCAAAATATAGTTAGAGATCTGCCAGCTCTCAGAGGGGATTGATCAGGGTTTTTTTTTTTTTCTTGATTGTATACTTTTACCAATAAGTTTGCAATAGAAATTATGGCTGTAGTGTTGGATACTTTTTTTTCCTTATATTTTAGATTTGTTTATTTAGCCTTTATCTAAGGAGAATACTTGGGACTGCCTTCCAGAAATCATAGCAACATCAAAATTCTGGATTTTGAATCAGTTTTATAGTTGCAATAACCCTATGAAAACATTACCATGATTTTCTGAAATATTAGCACTGGATAATCTTTATAGTGAAGTGCACAGTTGTTTGCCACAGTTGATGAAATGAAGACTTGGAAAAAAAAATCAGTTCTCATATGGTAAGGAGATTTCTTTTTCTGAGCTTAGCAGAAAAAAATAGTCACTGTAAATCCCATCAGATTTATATCTGCACCATCCCAGATCTGTAGGATCTCAGTAGGAATGTCCTTAAAATTAAAGGAAACTGATGCTATCAGTTTCTGTAACATGAACACTGGAACTTGAATCAAGAAAGCGATCTCTATCACTCTTCACATGTGCTTTTTCCCTCATTATACCGTGGTGAGAAAGGAAGAAATGTGACTATGATTTTAGAAATAGTTAGTGTTTCTATGGAAGAAAGAGGCAGAGCCTAGGTCAATAGACCACATTTCCAGAACAAGTTAGAATGAAAACCAATTTATTGAGTTTTATCTTCTTCTATTGAAAATACTTTGTCCATAGCTTTAACAGCTTCATCTTTCATCCTCGTTATAGTGGCTAGTCCACACAAAGGACTGACTGCTACTGTCATCAATCACTTGGAACATACTCTAGGTGACAGAAGTAAATATGATAGGTTCCCACAGTAACAAAATTGCTGTTGACTTGTATCGATAGCAATATGGTTCCACGTAATAGAATTTCTAGAAGGGATTAGTTTGCTTTCCTAAGCAATGAAATAACATATATTTAAGTGTCCAAAGAAAGTCTTGTACAAGTGTACACGTAGGGAAAAAAATAGCATAGAGCTTTACGTTATTCTTTTCCCTATATGTACTCTTGTCTGTCATGATGGATTTTTTTTCTTAAGTTACCATTAGGAAATAGGGAAGAACTAGAGAGCGTTTACGGAAAGTGGCAATGCTATGGAAGATTGGACCTATCCTTTCCTATAATCCTAGCTGTAAGAAATTCAGCTACCCAAGTTCACAAAAGTTTTTATCAGCCAACTCCGAGTATTCAATATACACATGCTATATGCCAGACTTGTTTCTCTTTAAAAACTACTTTGCCTTCCAAGAAAACTAAACATTTCATTTGGACTTCAAATCAACATACATACTGCACTTCTGTAGTATATTTTTTCCCACTTTCAATAATCCAGTTCTACCCTTTTCTCTTTCTCTTTCCTTTGCATTCAAACAAGTTTTTGTTGTATTACTGTTTTTCTCTTTAGAGGAAGCGAACAAGTAAAGCCAGCCAGAGAGCCTGCCCTTTGAAATGGGCAGTGCTGTATATCTAATTTGGATTAGTCATGCATTCATTCCAAACTAAAAGCAATGTTTATGCTTTTTTTTTTCATTATGCTTTGGCTCTTTGGCAAGATCCATATTCATTAGCACAAGTTGGCAGACAGGAATTTAGGCTAGCGTGGGATTTATTCAGGAAACAGACGCAGTATGGGCATGAGGGAACATTTTTTTCTTCTAAGTGCTGTGCACACCTTCTCATGTGGATTTGTGAGACATTTTATTTGCATAAACAGCTGCCTTCTTACCACATTTCTGCAGCAAGAAATAGTACCATGCAAGAAAGTTGCCTTAAGAGATCCTGCTCTTATTCTTCAAACAGTCACTCCCCACTTCTCTTTGCAGCTGGTTCTTCAAACTCAAAAAACCCAAATGTTACATTATTTCCCAATTCTATTATAATCCATATTGCAAGAATGAGATACCAAGACTTAATTCTGGAAGATAATTTGAGGGCAAATGTCAGTATCTTTTTAACATTTAACATGTAAAAAATATGGTACGTAGCCATTTTTATGTCATTGTCCTGATAGCAGAACCCCTGCACCCAGAACAATATATGAAAACAAGCAACTCTACAGACTGAAGTAAAACATAAAAAAAACCAAAACTGAGCAAACTGTTTACACTACATTTTTATTTTTTTAAAAAGCAAATACCATTCTGAAAAGATGTCTTAATTCAGTTGGATGAACAGCAGCAAACATATTCAGTTGAAAATACGAATCTTGCTAATAATCAAGCACATTAGAAGAAAAGTTGCAACGGCAAAAAAGGCAGTGTAAGGTGAATGACAAATTATGAACTTCATAATGCCACTAAACAATTGCAACTTTTACCTGCAGCTTATGTTATGTTACCAGAGAAAGTGAACAAGTACCAAGACTGCTTTTACTCTGTGATCCCTAGTTGCTCCAGGTGAGGTTCAGATTAGATATCAGGCAAAATTTCTTCACCAAAATGGTTATCGGGCACTGGAAAAGGCTGCCCAGGAAGGTGGTTGAGTCACCATTCCACTGGTAGATGAAGTGCTTAGGGACACAGTTTAGTAGTGGACAAGTACAGTTGGACTTGATGATCTCAAAGGTCTTTTCCAACCAACCAATTTTATGATTCTACTACTACATATTTTCTTTGCCTAATAGTTGACTAACTATAAAACTTATCATACACACACTCATAAGGGTCTGAAACAATATTTTCAGTGACTGACAATTTTACATCTCTAAACAATATAATGCAGACTGTATTTTCATAGAGAAAAAGAAGGTCTGATTACTCTTCCAGACTTTTTCTTATTTCTGTATTGTTTTCATATTGAAACATCCTTGAATAAAAACATGAACTAAGGTTCTAAGAAAGTACCACTGCAGTCTTAGTTCTTTCCTTACCATATGAGGAAACATAGCAGATGAGCCCTATTCCTCTGATAAAACAATATCCTTCTCTCTTTTGACCCACCCAGTCAGACATTTCACTGAAAATTACCCATGAACCTACTACATCAAGGGTAACAGACACACAGATTTTTGCAGTGCTTTTTCTGAGCCACGTCTCTCTGAGGATTATGTATGCCTCCGAAAACAAAGTCTTAAGTGAAAACCAGCAGTGCTTCAGAAGTATACTGAGAGTTTTGCTATTACAACACCAGAAATTCCCAGTCTTGAAACTCCTCTCTCAGTGCTCAGAAGACTTACACTGACCTGCAAAAATTGAAACAAGTCAATGTAGCAATGTATTTGCCCTTTGAAAATGGGAGGCTTAAAAAAGTTTGGTTCTTAAATACTTCCATTGCCTGCCAAATAGCTTTGATGATATCAACAATTACTTTCCTTCCACCTCTCCTTCCCACATTCTCTGTGGTTCACAGAAACATAGAATCAGAATCATCTGGTTGGAAAATACCTCTCAGATAATCGAGTCCAACTGTACCTGTCTCCTTACTAAACCATGTCCCGTCTACCTAAACACCTCCAGGGATGGTGACTCCAGCACCTCCCTGGGCAGCCTGTTCCAGTGCCTGACCACCCTTTCAGTGAAGAAATTTTTCCTAATGTCCAGCCTAAACCTCCCCTGACACAACTTACGGCCATTTCCTCTCGTCCTGTCGCTGTCACTTGGGAGAAGAGCCCAGCACCCACCCCGTCACAACCTCCTTTCAGGCAGTTGTAGACAGTGATGAGGTCTCCCCTCAGCCTCCTCTTCTCCAGGCTAAACAATCCCAGTTCCCTCAGTCTCTTCTCATAGGGCTTGTTCTCCAGCCCAGTCACCAGCCATACTTTCAGTATCATACCACTGACTCATATGAAGATAATTTCAGTCCCATTGGTACAGTGTCTGCTCTGTTGGAAGCCAACACATGTAACCTACTCTTCTGCAGCACTCTTGAAGACTTTTCCGGCACATCTTATTAATAGATCAACTCTGAGCTGAAGTTGGACAGAACAAGGTAAACAAAATTCAACGTACCTCATGAAGATTTTTAATTTTCTGCTTAAAAAAGAGATGTGCTTGTTTAAAGAAGAAATCGTACCAGACAAATATAAAATATTTGAATCCTAGTGTGACGATCATCTAAAATATTTGAAACCTCAGCTTCACTAAGGCTGTGTTTATATTGTAAAATCAAAAACCTTTTTCCAAGTTCTTCACAGTGAAATTATCACCACTGCACTTTGAATAAGGAGATCGTCCATTTAAAACTATGATTTTCTAGCTTCCATTAAACTTCTTGACATGGATACAACAGATCTATAGACCCATCTTCTGTATTTCTAGCAGCTTACATAAAAGCATACAGAAAGCTATGTCAAAAAATATTGCCAAATTACTTATTAAATGTCACACCAAAAAAGACATAGATACGCTCGGAGTTTTCTGGCTTGTTATTAAGTTCTGTTCTCTTATTGATTGTATATTCACTCTTAAGTTCTTTCTATTATTGATTGTATATTCACTATTCAGTTCTGGTTTTACTGGTTGTGACCATTTTAGTTATGTTCTGTACCCAGGACATGCACATAGGGCTGTTACAGATGACAGAGGTATAACGCCCCTTTTGAAGCAATGATCTTTGGGCCAAACCAGTTACCCTAGAGTATCCAAACTGGTACTACATATCCAAGTTTAGCTATTTGAATAGCTTCTGGGGTCAAAAAGTTTTCAATTACTAACTTTGATAAGATTTAACCCACATTGTCTGTTAATGTTGATTTTTTTAATTAATTTTTTTTTTTCCAAAACAGAAGGCACGCCTCAGGACTTGTACAAGCTCAGCTGAATATCATTTGGTAAATATGCATCCTAGAAAGCTTATCTGCTTTGCTACCAATTCACATTTCCTCTCTAGCAGCCAGTCCTACTTGCTGTAAACATCTCCATGTAACATGTAGTTACTCCACTCATTTTACCTGTGTTGTAAACTATCACATCATATGCATATGTAAGAAAGCCAAGCAAGATTGTCGCAACCTGAAAGTGTCCTTTGGAAGTGTTTGGCACTAAAAATAGACTGAATGGAAATCAGTTGAATGTGTCATCCAAATAAGATAATCAATATAGAGAACGCACATTCTATAGGAAAAGGGAGTTGCCAAAAAACCTACTGTAAAATCAGATTTGCAGATCAGTCTCTCCTAACTGACAAACTTCGTCTCCTACAAATGAGACTCACACAGATAGCACAAAAAGATCCACAAAAGTGAATATTTTTTCATAGCAAATATCAATAGTATAATATTCACATAGCATGTTTTGAAATAACCCAGTATCATTTATTCAACTGGATTTTTTTCCTTGCACTCTTCCACAGATAAATGAAGAAGCAAGAAGAAACAAGACTCACAGATGGCAACCTTCATGCCTCACCAGGAATATCTTTCTCATGCTTTATTTCACTGACATTCAGATTTCTCTGGTGCATGCCTTACACTCTAATGACATTTTCAGTAGAGATGACTTAACGATCTTTTATACTCTGAACAAAATGGCCATAAGCACTGTAAGTTATTCCTTGTAGAACTTACTCTGATCTTCATAGAATTAGACATTGGAATTGCATTGCTTGCTGTTCCAATATCTCTTGCTAGTACCATCAGGTTTTTTCTTGACTTAGAGTGCTAATTAAGAACGGGTATCTATTTATGATTAGCTTCCAGAAGTGAAAACCTAATGTCATCTAACAATAACACTCTTTCCATCATGTCCTGCACTGTGGATCTTAAAACTGACTCTAAATTATAGTATTTGGTTTCATCTTCTACAAATTCACCATTTCTCCTTCTTATTAATTCTTTCCTCCCTCATTTAAGATTTGTACACTTCACTTAAGAGGCAGATCTGATCCGATTGCTATTTTCACAATAGTATTTTTACACATTACTGTATCTGAATTGTTTGATAAATACGTCAGTGGCACAGAGGTAACTGTAAATCAAGTCACTTCTTTGATCCTCACATTTGCTATAGCTTTTGTTAGTGCGATATCTAGTTCTAATTGAAACTGCTGATAAATGTGAGCCTCTTATGCCAACAGCTATCCTCTTATTAGCTTTTCTTTCAACATTCTGTATTTGCAATGCTCAGGAAAACTGAACTGCAGCAATAAAGCCTCAGCTGTTTCTCCTCATTCCTAAGATCTTAAATGAAATCCACATCTTGTATATTCACCTGTATAAATAACCACATACATACAGATATGCATATAAAATATTTTGTATGCCTATGACTATGTAACAAGACTTGCTCTTTCTTAATTTTTTTCTTTGTTTCTTTTTTTACTCCATAATGAAGGACAGGGGTCACACTTTCATCTTTTGTTTCCTGAAATTTCTTTATATAACCTTCCACCCAAATGGACAATGAAGAACCTTCTCAGGTTACACAGTATTCAAACAACTAAAAGAACCTAAAATGACAGTTTGGTGTAGTTCCTCTGAGTGAAGTGGTGAGCAAGAGTCTATAATTAGGTACAGTTTGAAGATTAATTACTTTCACATTGAGACAATAAGGAAAGAACATTCTCACTTCCATATTAGAAAGACAGGATAGCCCAAACGTATTTTCCCACCTCTACCAGTTTGGGGATCTTTATATATGTGAACATACACATACAGAGGAATGATATATAGGAGGGCAACTCTACTTTATAAATCTAGTGGTTTATTTCTTTAATGTTCTCCAAGTAGTTCAATCTGACAATGCATGAGAGAATTAGTTTATTCAAGGAGTTTCTGTCTCCTTGGGATTTTTTTGTTCTTTAAGGACTGTAGAATAGATAGCTGCACCATACAATAGAGTGGAGCATTGTTGTAGTACAAAGGAGCATTCACAGCCAAATGTGTGGGTTTTTTAACATTTTAGACTTTAGCAAACATACACTGACCTTGCAATGTAACAAGACTAAAACAGACAAATATTTTTAAATATTTTGTTTTACAAGGTTCAGCACAGAAATAACCATCCTTCATAAAGTCAACATCTGAATGAAAGAGTCAGTGTTTCCAGAGTGCTTTCAAATATGCTGGAATGTTGCATTTCATACTGCTTCATTTTTAATGCTTCATTCTGCTCACAAGTCCAGTGATGGAAGTCACTTGGAACCATGTAATGATTTTATCACAGTTGCCTCTGTTCTTCCATTTCTCATCATTCCTCGTATTTGTTTGTTATAGTCAATTGTTATGCATTGCTTCAAATTAAATTGTAAGCAATTTGGGGGAAGTACTACTGTGGATATTCACAAAGTGCATTAGCATAAGTAAACTAAAACCACTATGCTTTGCCTGTGAAAAGACAGGGATGGCTTTAATTGCCTTCCCGCTCCAGAGCTAACACCAAGCTTCACTAGAGCTGAATCCTTTCCTTCCACTAGCAGTAGGAGAGCCCATGGAGACTATCTCGGACTGAGATTTATTAAGATGTCAGAAGAGGCGGGCTAGGAACCATCATTTTTATCTATGTAAATAAGAAAATAAACATACACAAGGCATCAGATCGAAAACTCATCTAGCCCAGTATGCTACCTCTCATAGCAAGCTGTAGAAAATAGTTGAAGTAAACAAAACAATTATGAGGAAATAATTTCCTCGAGTATTGCCTGAGCTTGCAACAGAGAGACTTCCTCAACTGAAGGTGGCATCTCTGTATTTAAAGCCTTCGAGGGCTTTTTTTCAACAGAGAATTGTCCCGTTTGTTTCTCATATTGTGCATATTTAGAAACTTTAGCACTCATAGTGTCCTATAACACAGCATTGTTGCTCCCAACCCTTTATGTGAAAAGCTGCCTCCTCTCATTCAGCTAACCATGTCACGTACTATTTTCATTTAACACTTCATTCCCATTTCAGAAAATCACAGAATTGTTTAAGTGAGAGGAGACATCTAAGACCACCAAGTCCAAACATAAACCTAGCACTACCAAGTCCACCACTAAGCCATGTACCTAAAAGCCATATCTACACATCTTTTAAATACCTCCAGGGATGTGACACAACCACTTTCCTGGGCAACCTGTTCCAGTGCTTGATAACCCTTTCAGTGAAGAAAAGTGGGGGTCAGATCTGTTCTACTCATATTTTTGCATTCCCATGTATATAATTTGGCCTAAAGTTGAATTTACAGGTATTGTATGTTTACTTCCAAAACCATGATTCAATCTCTCTTTTACAAAAAGAGTATTCTTCAAAGGCAGAAACAGTACTATGAGAAACTAGACACTGAAATCTAAGAAAAAGTAGACAGCGCTAAGTGCTTAGCAAACTGGATTATCCTTGACCAAGCAAAAAACTAATAGATGGTAAAGACTTCTTCCTGTCATGTATTATGAAAAACCTGATAAGCAAAATCAAAAGACTGAAAAAGAAAAAAGAAAAAAAAGAAAAATATAAGAAAGAAAAAAGGAAAACCGATATTTTAAATTTAATATTAGAGCAGTGTTATGATATCCATCTCCTTCCAAGATGTTACTTGTGACAGTCAAAATCACCATGATCTGATGATAATGAATTCAGTATTTTATAGCACTTGATAGGAAATTCAGCAAGCAGATGTCTTAGGAATAAAAGCAAACAATCATCTCTTAAGTAAAGAACATAAACAATTTTCAGCTCCTCAGTATTTCCTGAATCTGTCAGTTTGATATTTGAAGCTTAATTTTTTTTTCAAAATACTGGTTCACCAACTCTTTGGGATAGCAATGTTTGCTGACTTCATTTCCAGACACAGAAGCCTAACCTGTATGACAGTCGTAAATAAGACTTAAACAAATATAAACTATTAATTTCAAAATTACTACAATATTTTATCATGTTTAGAGTTGAAGAGGAATAGCACTGAGGCGCTGAAATATTGCTGAAAAAGCACCATTCTGAAACTAGAAAACAAAAAAGTTGAAAGTGTTGTCAATATTTTCTGGTGCTACTTTAAGACAAAGGGAATAGAACAACTGCTCTAAAAAGCAGTAGAAAACAGAGATCTGGAAGAATGAAGAAAAACACGTTTCCTGAAACAAGTATTCTTCATCACATTTTACCTTGTTTAGTCATTCATAGCAGTAACTGTCAAATCAAGTAGGTCATTTTATACTGAAACACATTTTACATTTTTTTACTGAAACAAATGAACACATGGAATAGTGGACAAGGTAACTTTATTTCAGGTTGCTAATGTAGCGGCAGAGAAATCTTTTCAAACCAGAAGTATATGTATCTAAAACAAAAAGAATATGTAAAACTATACTAAAAATAGCATAACTTAACTAAACCAAATAATTTTGTAGGAGAGAGACTTAAATTTATGAAATTTACTGTATATCTATTTTTTATTTATTCCATTACAACAATTAGAAAAAGCCTGACAAGCTCTTTGAGGAAAATTTGTAAGGTCCTGATCCTGCAAACACTGCACATATGCACTTCAGCATGTCAGTGATACTATCCAAACCTATGAGACTACTACCACACTCTAAATTACAGAGGGGAGAAAAAACATCTGCAATAGCAGAATCTCAGCTTCTAAAAAGTTTCTTCCATTACAAAAACTCAATTTCCCAGTTGCTGGAAGAGAAGACAACTGTTAGGAACAGTGAAAAAAGTTCCTTTTTTTTTTTTTTTCAAACAGTAGTATCACAAAAGTGTTAAGGCTGTACCAAGGGAGCTGATGTGGAACCAAGCAAAAAATAAAATGAAAGAAAGAACTTAAAGAGAGGAGAAAAAAGAGAAAGTCAGCTTAGGGGGAATTCACAGACCAAGAGAAATACCTCATGACAAAATGCCCGAGGAGGCAGTAGAGATACTTAAAGGGATGCTGATGTTTTCAGAGGCAGAAGTAGAAAGAAGAAAAGATTGAAAGTTGTGGATCTGAATCCCTGAAGGGAACATTAAGCTAAAAAAGACTATTGAAGCACATTAAGGCAGAACCTATTTGTACATTCTGCAGCTGAAGCAAATATTCAAAACTAAGGAAGATTACTGCTATTTAAAAAGTTGTAAAGACAATCTCATACAGACTTGTCAAGTTAGACAAGAAAAGACAAGACAAAGAAAATGAGGGTTTCACTCTTCAAGATTTTAAGCTAATGTGCTAATCAAACCAACTCCCTCTCCAATTCCTTCCTCTTCAATAGAGTGACTGTATAAGTGATAGAGTGTGGCAAATTTCCCAAATGGTCACATTTTTACCTAAAGGAACATTCCCAATAATAAAATCCTGGCAATGCAAAAGCAAGACATCCCCGTGTCCGAAAAAATGAGCTGGTGGGAAGAAAATCAGCTTGGCTGAGAAGAGAGCTTTGAGTGGTTCTCAGAGAAAAAAGGAAAGCCTATGAGCTTTGGAAGAAGGGAGGCATCTCAAGAGTACTATGAGGATGAAGTAAGGTCATGCAGAGGGAAAACCAGAAGGGCTAAAGCCGAACTAGAATTCAAATTAGTCAATTCTGTGAAAGATAATATAAGATGTTTCTACAAATATATTAACTACAAAAGGAGAGTCAAAAAGAATCTCCATCTCTTACCGGATGCGGGGGGAGCAATAGTGGCAAATGATGAGGATGAGGGTAAGGCTGAGATACTTAATGCCTTATTTGCCTCAGTCTTTAATAGTAAGGGCAAATGTTCTCTGAGTACCAGCTCCCTGAGCCAGAAGACAGGGAAGGGGAGCAGAACAAAGCTCCCATGATCCAAGATGAAATGGTTAGAGACCTACTCCACAAATTAGACATTCACAAGTCCATGAAACTGAATCGGATTCACCTAAGGGTATTGAGTGAGCTAGCGAAGGTGCTCGCCAAACCCCTTTCCATCATCTAACAGCAGTCCTGGCTGACCAGGGAAGTTCCACTTCACTGGAGGCTGACAAATGTTACAGTCATTCACAAGAAGGACTGAAGCGAGAATCCAGAGAACTATGGGCTTGTCAGTCTGACCTTAGTGCTAGGGAAGTTCATGGAGCAGATCCTCGCGTGTGCTGTAACACAGCATACACAGGATAATCACATGAACAGGCCCAGTCAACGTGGATTTATGAAAGGCAGGTCCTGCCAATCTAATCTGATCTCCTTTTATGGCAAGGTTACCAGCTTATTGAATGAGGGAAAGGCTGTGAATGTAGTGTAGCTAGACTTTAGCAGAATGTTTGACATCGTTTCTCACAGTATTCTGCTTGAGAAATTGGCTGCCATTGGCCTGGACAGGCATACCCTCTGCTGGGTAAAAAAAATGGCTGGATGGCCATGGAGTGGTGGTAAATGGAATTAAATACAGTTGGAGGTCAGTCATTACTAGTGTTCCCTGGGGCTCACTGCTGAGTCCAGTTCTGTTCCATATCTTTATCAATGATCTGGATGAAGAGATTGAGTGTACCCTCAGTAAGTGTGCTGAGCTGAAGTGTTGATCTGCTTGAAGGAAGAGAGGCTCTGCAGAGAGATCTGGAAAGGCTGGATCCATGGGCTGAGACCAACGGGATGAGGTTGAACAAGGCCAAGTGCCAGGTCTTGCACTTGGGACACAACAACCCCATGCAGTGCTGCAGGCCTAGGGAAGAGTGGTTGGAGAGCTGTCTGGCAGAGAAGGACCTGGGGGTGTTGGTTGACAGCGGCTGAACATGAGCCAGCAGTGTGCCCAGGTGGCCAAGAGAGCCAGTGGCATCTTGGCCTGTGTCAGACACAGCGTGGCCAGCAGGAGCAGGGAGGTGATTGTGCCCCTGTACTCAGTACTGGTGAGGCCGCACCTTGAGTGCTGGGTTCAGTTTTGGCTCGTCACTACAAGAACAACGTTGGGATGCTGGAGTGTGTCCGGAGAAGAACAATGAAGCTGGTGAAGGGGCTGGAGCATAAGCCTTATGAATGGTGGCTGAGGGAACTGGGGTTGTTTAGCCTAGAGAAGAGGAAGATGAGGGGAGACATTATCACTCTCTACAACTGCCTGAAAGGAGGTTGTAGCAAGGTGAGTGTTGATCTCTTCTCCCAAGTAGAGGAGGACAAGAGGAAATGGCCTTAGGTTTTGCCAGGGGAGGTTCAGATTAGATATCAGGTTCTTCATCGAAAGGGTTATTGGGCACTGGAACAGGCTGTCCAGTGAGGTGGCTGAGTCAGCATCCCTGGAGGTATTTAAAAGATGCGTAGATGAAGTGCTCAGCAATAGGGTTCAGCATTGGACAAGTATGGGTTGGGCTCAATGATCTCAAAGGTCTTTTCCAACCAAAGGACTCTATGGGTTTCTTTTTCTGTATGTTTTATGTTAGGTACAAGTAGTTTTATGTCACAAGGATCCTCTAAAGTTTCTCTAAGAAGACTCCAAGATCACCTGCAACTTTTCCCCCTCACCTCCAAGTAAACACTTTTCTTTTAGACACTTATGTAGATGAACTGTAATACAGTGCACAAAAGAGAATCAGTCTTGACCCAGGGAAAAAAAATGAAAGAAAAAGAAGCAGAACCATGTTTATGAGTGTCTATATCAATAATGTTCTACAGAAAGATACTATCAAGTTATAAATTCATTCCTATCTTCATTCCTCATTCCAGAATCAAATCAAACAGACAAGGTGTGTCCATCTACACTGGAGTCAAAAGCAGGACACACTGATGGCAAGGGTGAAAGATGGGAGCCCACACAATGCACTTTTCAACCCTATTGGTGAGGAGGGCAGCTTGAGCAAAAAAGCAGTCACCCAATGGATTAATACCTGGCTGCTGGTTTTGCAGACAAGGATTTGGCTTCTGTGACCACAGGACCTCTGGAGCAAGGGCTACTAAGTAAAAATGGGATTATATTATCAAATTATACATGAATTTTTTTTCCAAAACTCTAGTGAGAAGGGTTTTAAAATAGATATGCCAGAACAGATTTACCATAACCTGAAAAGATATGAATGAGGAAGCAAGTGGTAGAGCAGATATGTGGAGAACAGCAGGACAGAGAGTCTCTCATCCTGCAAAAACGACACAACCTCAGATCCATACCAAATACTGGTATGCCAGTGCATATAGCATGGGCAACCAGCAGGAAGAATCAAATCTGCAACTATGCAAACAGTTCTATCGTTTCAATAGAATTACAATGACACAGCAGAACTGGAGAGCAATGGAGGGATACAGTCTCTTCAGCAAAGAGTAGGCAGGTTTAGAGCATGAGCTGAGCTACAGCTGAATGAGAGAATTGAATACATGGAGCTTTGTTGTAGGGTAGGTAATGAAGAGTTTCAGAGTTTATGGGTAAGAACTGGAGGACAGGCCTACACAGATGTTATTGTGGTATATGTTTGCCACAGGGCTGCTAATCAAGAAGAGGCAGATAAAGCTTTCTCTAGGTCTTTGGAGAAAGCCTCACAATCATAGGAGCTGTCTCTAATGGGTAACGGTAACTACCCTGGTATCTGCTGAACAGTCAATGCAACTGGACAGAAGCAATCCAGGTTCATGGAATAGATTAAAGGCAATTTCTTGATTCATGTGATCAATAAAATTAATAGGGGACATTCTCTGTCATACTTGTCACTCAAGGAGAAACGGCTGAACGATTGTAAGGGCAGCCTTGACTGGAGTGACCATGAGACTAGGGGGTTAGAGATACTGAGAGGAATGAGCAGGATAAACAACAGCATTACAACCCCATCATTCAAAGAGCAGATTTAAGCCTCTGTAGGAATCTGTTTGGCAGGATCCCATGGGACATTGCCTGGGAGGGCAGAGGGGCCCAGGAGAGCTGGCTAATGTTCAAGGTCAGCTTTATTAGAGCACAAGAACAGATCATCACACTTGGTAGAAAGTCAAACAAGCATAGCAGAAGGCCAGCACGGATAAACAAGGAGAGCTCCTGACTGAGTTCAGGCCAAAAAGGGAAGGACACTGGCACTGAAAGCAGAGACAGCTCCTTGGGAGGAATTTGAAGACACTGCCTGGGTATGTAGGAATAGAGTCAGCAGTGCGTAGCTGGAGTTCAAACTAGGAAAGGCGATGAAGGACAGGAAGAAGAGTTTCTGTACATTGCTAGCAAAAGGGGGACTAAGCAGAGTAATGGGCCGCTACTCAGTGAGACAGTAGAGTACTAACAAGGAACAGGCTGCAATATTCAGTGCCTTTTTTGCATCAGTTTTCAGTAGTAAGTATCAATTACAAGACAAGGAAATTGCTTATATACAGATCAATCCTTTCTGGAGTCCTTCACAATGGAAATATTTCATCCATTACCTGTCATATTCTACATGCCAACACATAGCACACAGCCTTGTCACTGACACCTAAAAAACAGCCCTTCCTTACTAATGTTTTGTACAAATCTGTTTTTTTGTAAAAGTGAGGTCACTGGCTAAATGCATACCTTCTGTTCACAGAAAAGCATGCTAAAGATAGGCTTCCATATTAACAAAATTTCATATTTGTTAAAAGCATTTCACAATTCTAATGAGTTGGTGTATGTCTACGTCTGCCAACCTACTGCTCAAGAGATACATGCAAATTTGAATAGTTTCCCATGCCGGCCTCCCATCACTTAACCAACAGCAGAGCCGTGCTTACACTGGCAATTAATTCACCAGTGCAGTGGTCTGAGCAAGCTAGCCAGAAAGGTCAGGCGAGATTAATAATGGAGTCACCCAGGAAATCAGTTGATTGAGTGATGGTGACCCCTGGAGAGCCACTGTCATCATCTCCTTTGCTCAGCTCTAACGTGTCCGGTAACTCCCAAGGCTGTCAGCCATGTAAAGAGCTGGGTAGGTAGTCCATCATATCCAATCCCACTGGTAAAGTGCATTGACTGGGCAATCATCTTTAACAATCTACTAGTGTCCTTATTACCAGATTAAAAGCAGATAATTATTATTCAGGATATTGTTGGAGAATCGCCAATACTTGTTTAAAACTTTCCATCAAACACAGGAAAAAGGGGAAAAGTTATGACTCTGTCAGAAATGAGTGTTGTCACAAAACTTGCAGGTTTTTCTGGAAATGGAAAGTCTCACAAAGGCTCAGGTTTTAACTTCTTGTCAATTCAGAAAGATCATTGGTCAAATATAATTCCTTTCCACTCATCTTCAGGCTTTGTGGTTTTGGTTGAGCATTTTTATTGACAGATTATGGTACTAATTGAACATTAAAATAAAAATGTTTTTAAAAAGTAGTAATATGAAACTCTCACATTTCCTTCCCTTCTTTCCAAAGAATAAAACATTTTATCATAGAGAGTATTTAAAATGACACAAGTTGAACTTGAAATGGAAGAAAAATTACACATTGGCCTTCTGAATATGGATGAATTTCAACTCTCCAATTTCCTTTAAGCAATTTGGCTCACACATCTGACTGATCCTTTAAGTATCCATTCTGTTACATGACTGGATGGCTCTGGTCCTTGGGAAGATCATGAAGTTGTACTTTTGGAAAATTGCTGATAACATTTCCCTTGTGACTATAAACTTACTTAGGTGAGAATGGTGTAGAGTTTGTTATCTATTGTTAAAAAAAACCCAAAACATACCCCAAGGAATGAGGGAAGAAATATCCACCATTAAAATAACAGTAAACTCGGGGAAAGATTTAAGTTGCCAGGAGCTTGCTGTAGCCCTACCCTTTTCTCCTCATCTGAAGATCCACTTCAGGTTTGTGCATTTTCTAGTATAATTGACATCTTGCTCCTTTTTTGAGCTGCATCTGAATTTCCTATCCATTGGTGCGTTTCACAGATGTTCATAACATGTTTTTTATTCTCTTTATTACCCATGAAATTAGTTTTAATTCAGATGCCCAAAGTAGCATTCTTTTAATTATCAATAGTAAGTATTAGAGAACTGCTTGTAGCCCAGGTACCCTTACTATCCTTTACTCAGATACATTGCATTTTTATTTTAGCATTACAGATGGATCATTCTACACTGTATTGAGAGTATTTTGGTAGTGCTTGTTGGTAGTATTTCCTAGGAATATAATTTACATTCCACAAGAGATGTTACCCCATGCAATTGTACATAGCTAAACCAAAGTTAAAAGTAAAATGATAACAGTCACCTAGTCATTAGATAAGTACTGCCACAACTAAACAAACTAAAAACAACTTGCACACAGGCCAAGACAAGACCTGAGACCCATGTTGTTAACTTACCATAAAGCCTCTGGCCTGATAGTATCGACACCACCACCCTATTCACCAGATTTATTTGGTTCACTGTGTAATTTTATTCTATCTTAAAAGAAAAGCTTTAAATTCTTTATTACTATGTTCATCATTACGTTAGTAGAGATTGGTATAGTTAACTACACAATATTATTACTACTGGATGTTAATCACAAAGAAATAGAAAGTCTGACTGAAAAATTACCTACTTGGAATATTTTATGTTTCTTAGTGTTCTTAAAAAACAGCAACCCAAAGCAAATTATTGGTGTAGTAGAGAATCAGCAAAAGACATTTGTAGACATAAGAACTAAAAAGAACCTTTCCTGCTGCTTGTAAAGAGATCTCTGTTTTAGACTGAGATCTCCATGAAGACCAGCAGGTAAATAAAACAAATGTTTACGGTTCTTCTTTGAGAACTGTTTACCATTACTAAGAATGAAGACAGTGTTATGTCCATTTAAAGGATCTTTTATCAACACTAACTAAGACTTAGCTAGGTCAAGAATTCCCAGGTCTAAGAAAGTTTAACACCGGAATTTTTCCCAAATTCAATTAATACTTGCAGAGTGCTATTAAAGCTACATTTTCAAACAACAGTTTTGCAATTAACATATAAAACTGAAGAATTTAAACATTAATTTCAACTACACTATTTTGTCTTGAAATTTTACTTACAACATTTATTTTTTTCAAAATCATGTATTTTGCATAGTTGGCAATTAACATGTGCTTTCTCCATTATAGATTCACTGTAATATCTCAAAGCATCCAGAAACTCAATTGCCTGAACCTTAAAATACACTCTAATACAGATCTAGTGATTTCTTTCCCAGAAACAGCTAACTATTCACCATCTGATCAATAGCTTTGTAAGTATTAAGACCTGTGAACATGAGGCTGTTTCCAGCTGTCTTGAGGGCTCCATTCACTCTTCCTGGTCAGGCAGCCTATAGCAGATACACACTATAACGTCACCCTTACCTGTCTTCTCTTTGATTTTTACCCATAAGCTCTCAGTTGGCTCCTCATCCATTCTCAGGAAGAACTCCATGCATTCCTGCTATTGTCTCACATAAAGGAAAACCCTTCTTCATCTTCCCAGTCTGCCTTTCTTAAAGGCCCTATACGCCGTGTGAGATTTCCTGCAATGTCTCCACGATCACAGGATTGCAGCCCTGATTTCTAACGCAGATTTTTAACTCATGATGTTTGCTCCCCATGCTGTATGCAATAGTTTGCACACGCTTCAGAGATGCACTTCCAACACACTGAATTCCAAGAAAGTGTTTGGGCGATTACTCCATAATGATGCTTGGTAGACACTTCCTTTCTCCCATGCAAATGTCAGAGATGATCCTGCTTTAAGCCTCATTTTCTTGAATTTGCAATCGCTTTCTGTCACATCACTCCAGGCACTTGCTTGACAACCTTGCCCATCACTCTCTCACTGAATTGCTGATAACTCTCTTCCTTCTTCATCATCCATAATTTAAAGTGTTATTTAGGAACTTGTAAAAAAAAAAAAAAAAAAAATTGAGGCTACATCAGAGTCCAAATGGGGGTCAGAAGTTTTTTTGAACAAATCTCACATTGATGTCATACTACTGATATTATGGAGACAATAGAGTTTCATGCGCAAAACAAGCCCAGTGTTACATGGAGTCTGACACATCTACTTAGAAATCGTGAGTTTCTAGATTTTAGTCAGATTTACCTAGGGCTTTTCCATTACCCTGAGTACTCAATTACAGAGTTCTGTTACACTGCCCCATTTTTCATCTCAGCAACCCACAGGATCCTCTCTGCTTCATTGTTCTTGTTGCAGTTTCTGAACCTCCTCTGAGGAAAGGAATGTTTTTTTAATTCCCACAGCTGACAACACCACAAAGCCTTGCTTCTTGTTTTTACAGAAAATATTTTCCTAAGCAAACGATGTAATAAACAGGAGAGCAGCAATTTCTAGGTATCAGATTCTGACACCTGCTTCCTACTCATAGACAGTCCTCTGCTTAGCATGTTCATTTCATTTATGGATAATCTTGGTGAAGAATATCTGGATTTAGTTGTTGTGTTTGTCATCAAGTAGCTGAAATTTAACATCTAAGCATTTAAGGCAAGAAGTGGAATCCAGATAAGCACTGCAGAACCCATAATTTTTAATTGATGAACACTAATATTTTCCTAGTCAAAGAAAAGATTTTTTAAAAAAAAAATCGATGCTATTTTGTGTTTTACAAGTTTGAAAACTGTAGGGGATAAAATAGGAGCAATAATACCCATTTAGCTATACAAATAAAATATACTATGAAGCATTAAGTGTCATTATTTTAATTGACTAGCAGAGTTATTAATCTTCCTCTAACTATCATTTCCTGTGAGACAGATATTCTCTCCTTAACAAATATGATGCTATCAATGTGGACATATGAAACACTAGATCTGGCAAGAAACAATAACAGAGTGCTTTATAATTAATTAATATATACCATTATATTTGATGTATAGGAGCCAGAACTACTCAGTTGTTCTTCAAGAATCTCTCACAGGACAGTGGTTTTGTACCATCCAAGTACATCTTACAGTAAGCATTAATTTATATTGGCAGGAAGCTTTGGAAGAGAGCCATTTGTCAGCTTTTCAAATACAAGCATACGTCTATGATACTACGGCAGCAGGTATGTAAAAAGAGCAATTTGGGTGTAGGAATGAAGTGAGCTTCCTGGAGTCTTTGTTTTCCTGTTTCTAGCAGGCATTCAATGGCAGCAATCAAGACTGCTTTTGGATCTCGTTAGCATTTAAACTAAATTCCCTTGTAGTTTAAGATATAACAATTTAGCTTTAAGTTACATAACTTCTGATCCTGGAATATAACTCCATTTTAATTTCTTTCTTATGAAATAAGGAAGAAACCCAAATAGAAAATCCTCATGAACTGTTAATAAATCCAGCATACACCAGAAGTACGAATTAGCTTGTTTAGCAGATTTCCAAATTTTTACTCTTCGGATTGCCTTGAAAGCAACAATAAATGTTTAATGTCTTGTTGGTGAAAGTATATCGTTTTGTCAATGTATGCATACTGAGAACTTAGGAGAAAAAGAATTTTAAAAAACCCTGACATTCCGCTGTTAGACACAGTAGTCAAATTCCTATTTAATCACCTTCATCTTGTGAAGTCTTCTATCGACTTATTCATTTATCTCTTCTAGTGGTTTGCCTAGCTTAGAAAACACTGCATTTTTACTCAACAGCCAAGAACCCCAGACAGTTGCACATTAAACCCCTAACAGTACCAACAAAAAAGGAAAGATTTACTTTTGCTTCTGCAACTAACAATTAATCATTCCTTCTTTGGGATCCATGGATACAGGATTTATGAGAAGGAAACAAAATTAAAACCATCAAACAGATCAATTGAGATGGAAGCACCACCAGGGTAGATTTAAGGCAGCAATATGTAAGAGACTATATTGATGAGGGACCTTATTCAAGAGGTCCCTAAATACCAATCAGCTTCAATTCAGTTTGCCAGTAATTTCCCTAATTTAATTAGGGACCAATAAGAATTTAAGTTCATGAAGATTTAATTGAGTAAGGCTTTTGAATAATGCTGAGCTTTTCAATTTATGAATAACAAATGTGAAATAATTAACCTATTTCAGCTGTTCATAACTTTCCCTATTTCTAACCATTTTTTTACAAGATAAGAAATCTTGCTATGTGTTAATATAAAAATATGTACTTTAAGTAATTTGCTCATGACATTCTCCTTTTGACAATTGTGCTGCCAGCTTCTAACTGGGATAAACATGTGTTTTGCAACTTGGGACTTATTATCCAGTCAGGTAATGGCACAGTTTCAGATTCCCAGGCAACAGCAATGTTGCAGATTGAGAGTTATTAGCTTGTGGTATATTGTTACATTTTAGCCCTTGGCCAGCAGCTGAACAATAGGCAGCCATTCTATCACATTATTCCCCACCTCCACCTGGGGAAAGGAGAATTAGGAAAGGAAAGGCGAACTCATGAGATAAAATAAAAATATTTTAAATGAAATAATAAAATAAAATAACTCTAATACCAATAATACTAGTGCTATTAATATTAATAAAGAATATGAATCTACACTCAGCCGTTCTGATCACAGAATTCATGTTCCCAGCAGTGAAAGCCAGGTGGCAAAAACCAAGAGCAAAGCTGTTCCAGTGGCTGTGAATGTCACAGCCAACACAGAGCGATCACTAAAACATGGAAGTGAAACTCAGAACACACAGAAACTGGATACAAAGATGCTCCAAGAGCAAGCGACCACCAAGAGCAGAGAGACTAAGGAAAAGAGATCTGTCCCTGGAAAACTTCCCACATTATAGTGAGCACAACGTTTATGGTATAGAATAGCTTCTTCGGTCAGTTTGGGTCAGCTGTCCTTGCTCTGCTCCTCCTAGCTTAATACACCAACTTACTTATAAAACATGGTAAAATGAGAAAGGTTCTTGTTTTCCCCACAACGAGTATTTTTCAGCATTCTTCTCATATCAGAATCTAGGGAAAGAGTAGCTGCTGAAAAGAAAATCAATTCTATCCCAGCTAAGCACAAGCATTACCTAACCACAATTAAAACCATGTCCTATCAACGTTCTGACCACACCAAACCTAAAATGCTGCATCTACTGAGATGTGCAGCTTCTGAGAAGAAAATTGACTTTATCCCAACTGAAATCAGAATATATATATATAGTATGGCACCTTCACCATCACAGAGAAGGAAGCTAAATTGTTGTAGAAGGTATACAAAAAGAAAATAAATGGTTGTCTCTGCTGTATCAAGAACGCAAAAACAATCAATAACGCTAAAAATAGAAGATTAAGATTAGCATTTTAAACTGACTTGCAATTCCTGTTTTTATTATACAGTTCCTTCTCTTCCTCCTCTTCCTTCTCAGCACACACAGAAGTAAAAGAAATGCCAGGCTTTAGGAATTTAAGCTAATATTAAATTCAGTTCCAGTCTCAAGATTCAAAGCTTTAGCATTAGAATTAATAGCTATCAATCCCACAGAGGAACAGTTCCTTTTAAAAAGACTACCAGCTTCATTCAGAGAATACATATATTGTGTTCTAGCTAATAATTTAACATTTCAAAAACAGGAATTTGGAATGAAATATGATTTTAGAGCACACTAAGGATGATTTAAAAGTTCTCTGAAAGAACAAAAATTATACTTATGACTGTGTAACACAGTGTGAGATCAGGAAATTAGAAATGGAAGATTCAAGTGTGAATTATAAAGCATCTATTAAAAATACATACTTCTAGATCCTCACTCAATATAGGGAATGTGTTTCAACTTGAGCTCAAAATTAGTTTATATTATTACAGTAGAGTGCCCAGACAGACAGCTGATGAAATGATGTATGAAATATTAGGAAGAAAGTGTTTAAGAGTCTGATTTCCAAATTTCATTGCATACAATTACAATACCACAGATGATCTTCAGATGGTACCCAGAGCAGTGAAAAATAAAACATTATCTTTACTAGACTTATCGTTATTCTGCCTTTAATAATTATGTAATGCAAGCAAGGATTTCATTAGCTTTCAGAGAGCTGCGAGCGAGGCCAGGGGGAAATAGTCAGTAGCCTAAAGCCAGGAATGTGCACCCAAAACTACAGAAAACATTAATTAATGAACTCAAAGGAGAATAATGGTGGTTTGCAACATACATTATCAGTGAAAAACAAGTAAAATTTTGTAGTAGTGTAAGGGCAGTCCAGCTTGGGGTGAGACAGAAAAACTCTCCATGTGCTCTGCTCTTTCCACATGCCAGCATGGTACTGCAAAAAGGATGCCCAAGGAGCCTGGTATCTCCAATAGAGATATCTCATTTAAGTAATAAAAGTCATTACATTCAAACTAGTAACAGATGTTGGACAAAATACTAAAGCAATTATGGAGGATTGCAAGTGGAACCTCAGAAATGTACCATTATTTTATCCCAATGTTACATTATTCTAACACATCAAAAGCAAACATATGAGACTCACAGTTTGCCTAGTGACAAAATTGACAGGATTTGTCCATCTCTGCAGGTACACGCATCTTTAGAACTCTATTTGGGAAAGTTCCCCTCCTCATTTTGTAGTCATTGTAGCTTATCCAACGTTACTAGACTGAACTATTAGACACTAGCAGAGATATAGACCCAGATCTTGTTCTGGTCTGAATAATGAGATTAAAAGGATCAACATTACATAACCAGAGATTTAAAATCAATCAACCAAAAAAAATGCCATGCCAAATCACCAAAAAAATACGGAAATCCAACTGCTTTGCCACAATGTGCACTAATATTCAATTTATCTAAAGAAATGTAATAGCTGAACATGTTTACAGGCCAAGGATTACAGCTTCTTTAGGGAAAGTATGCACACCCTGTCCATGTTATGATAGGAATCAGACCTTATTAACTAGCTAGGTTGAAAGTTTTAGTAGTTGGCAAGTGACACAGGCAAAACTTCAGCATGCCAATTCAACTCTTATTAAGTTTTGCTAACAGTTGACCAGTAGCTATTCAATGACGTGTCAAAGGAAACTTGGTAAGCAATGCGTAATTTTTTTTTTCATTTTACAGATGAATACACTTGTTATTTGTTCCAGCTGAGTTATTCAGATAGAAGTTTAGCTTCTAGGGAGGGCATAATGCCTGTGATGTGTTTCTGAAGAGCCCTTTGAATTTTTTCGGCATCTCCTTTTACTGAATAAGGTATGCTGAACACTCTCTTTTAAATCCACTTCTCTTATTGTCTCCTTCAGCAAACAGCTGGTAATAAGAGATGCCACGCTTCCCTTTCATACTACATCTGAAAGTGTTACTACTAGTACTGAACAAAGAGAAAGGAATAAATATTGATGGAAGGCTTTTTTTCTCAGTTTAACCAGACTTGCAACCTTTTGTCTCCCATTTCATGGAAACAAATTCAGTTTACCAACCACAGAGCAAAATAAGAGAATCCTCTTGTTGGGAAAAGTGGAGAGCAATACTTTTTCCAGTGTGGTGATAATAGATAGCACAAAACTTAAATATTTCCTTCATCTTTAACTCTTCAATTACATGATTAATCATGCTAAAATCTACAGTTTTAAGCAAAATGCTGTCTTTATATTCAGAATATCTCTGATCAAATTCCAACTCTATTTTACACTGTTCTGCAATATAAAACTGAGTTTCTAAAGCTTTCACAATTCTGGAACTTTCCTACAGGGACAAGAATAGGCTTAGCTTTGCTAAAAAATTTTCCCATACCCAGATGCTATCGTCTACAAAGTGCAGAGACACTACAGATTTTGTACATAGTCTTCTGAAAAACAGTGGGGCTGAATAAGTTCAATAGTACGTGATGCACTGAAAGCTATCAAGGGAGCCCATTCACTGTGAGCAAAGCAGAGCATAAGACAGCTGTTGTATTTTTGTATGGGAGATTCGGAGAAAGTAGTGCAAAGCATACAGCAAACCCAGCCAAAATACAGTCCTAGTTCAGGACTAGACACTTGTTACATTACAAGGTCATTTTCTCTCTGTTCTTTCCTTTTAAAATGGGGGTGGGGTGAAAAAAAGAGAAAATGAGAAAGAAGATAGACATTTTCATGACTTCAGATGCTCTAGAAATGCAAACATAGCAACTTTGAAAAGACATTTCTGCATTTAAACTGTGACAAAATGATGAGGTTAGTCCTACAGGGGATAGAGTCACATGAACATCTAAAGAACTTTTTTTGAAAAGATTCTGATTGAAAGATATAGCTTTTTACAGAATAGACTTTATATAAGAAACTTGGATAAAACAGGAGAATTCAAATGAATATCAGGAAAGCAAGCCCGAAAACACCAATTTTTATTCTGAATATGCTTACTTAATATCAAGAAGGATGCTAAACAGTTGAATTTTTGAAAAAAACACTATTCAATGGATCAAGGAGTCAAATTAGAAATTTCATAGCTAGCGAAAAAAGCAGATAAAATATTTTAGTGACATGATACAATTTCATAACAAAGATGAATGCTATCAAACTCTAGATCAAACCATTACATCAAAAAATAAGGAACAAAGTTCAAAGAAGAAACAGTAAGTTGAGACGATTCAGGCATCCTAATGGCAAGAGAGCAAGAAGAAAGGAAAGGAAAAGAAGATTCTAAGACTGGCAATATGTGAGACAGAGATGAGCATGAACAAAACAGAATGGTTGCACAGAACAAACATCAAGGAAAAATAATCAACAGAACATTAGAAAAGGGGATTATGATGATAAAAAAATACAGCAGATAGTATGTTGTTATGGTCAATAACATGACAACCTTTTGTTCATCATTAGTTTTAAAGTAAACATTAGCTACAATACTCTCTCTACATCCTTTTTTCCAACTTTTTTAGTGCTGTTACACCTAAGCAATTTTTATTTTTGACATGGTAAAATTTTTTTCACTTTTATACTGGTCTCAGGATTTAAGTATGAAATATATTACCCATATTCTGTTCTGTTTAGTCATCTCTTGAGAAACAGTCTGCAAAGGCACCATGCAGTAGACCTACGTTTAGGATATTGCCATAGCATTAGAGTCAGAAGCTTTGCTCAATGCCTTATTCTCTTGCTCTCTACTCCAAAATATTTCACTGCCCACAGACATTTCCTTTCAACAGATGTACCAGAGGGGAATGCAACCGCAAAGGGAAAAAATAGTTTAAAATGTACTATGCCTCTCTGATTATAATTAGATCTGCACATGTAGAGATCTAAATAAGATGCATATGTCTCTGCATCTCTACTCCCACGTGTGTGCCCATGATAGTAGTCAACCTTCACAGAATGTGTGTGTGATGAGAATGTGTAGCATCTGTCAGATGCTCCAGAGTTTAGCTAACTGAAACTTCCTAAGGGCAGACCCAAGAAGAAAGAAGTTCTAAAATGTCTTAAGGATGCTTGCGTGATGTACCTAAATCTTCCCATCTAACATAGTCTGGGTTTCAGTTGTCTGTTGACTGAACAGAAAAGCAGAACAGAAGTACAAAAACTGTTCAGGGAGGATTAGCCATTCTTCAGCTAAGAGCTTAAAGTCCTAGCAGTGAAAGATCAGACACAAAAATTACAAATTCATTACATCAATCCCTTCTATTTCTCTCCTGCATAAGGCGAGAAAAAGGTCATTGTCAGGCCCTTCCAACTTCCACAATCCATCTGCTTTCCTGTTTTGTTTTTTTCCCCCCCTCCCGTTTCAACTTATTAATTAAGTAACAAGCGTACATTTTGAAACAAGATCCATCAAAAATACCATGACAAAGATGGATTGAAAAATTCTTTCAGCTAAGTACTGCTGTACTGTGTCATGAATTTATCTCCAAAACAGTTTATTTTAAAGTCAACAATAATTTTACCATATGAACACCCTCCAATAAAGGCACCTGAATGATGTTCTTATACCCAGAATAAGATCTACATACGTAGATGTGTTTCCTATCTATTTATTCCTAAACTGAAGCCAAGATCAACTATTTATGGAAGTTATTTCCTTCTCCCTCATCAATATTTTCTTCCTAAGGCTCAGCCACACAGCTATAATTAGGAACTCATATTGAAGAGTTTGGTTTGGTATGCTGATGTGCAATTGGTCAGCAGTATAACTGAGTCCCCGCATGAAAACTAGACTGTGTAAGTCCAACTGATTCTGAAAAGGCACCACATTGGCATCCCACTACTCTTATCACAAGAATTCCATTGTGCACCTGAAAGCAGTCTATAACTATTGCTTGAAATTGATCCAAATAATAGTGTGGTATTCAGCAGGTTCCAAGTAGATTCCTAATGCTTCAGAGGTTCAAACGGTAACATGTTACACAAATGGTAGTGTTTAAGCAGTCAATAAAAAAAAAAGAAAGAATATCTGCGGAAGTTAACTGCTTTGGTGTTAAGCTTTCCTCTAGCTGTGTTTTGTGGGATTTTTGGTGGGTTTTGTGGTTTTGGTTTTGGTTTTTAATGCATATTTCATAACTTAACTGCAAATTCACACAACCTAAACATTTAGCTTTTGTGGTTATTGTTGTAGTCAAAGACAGATACACTCTGCAAATACTGTTAAATACTGACATTCATACTGTACTTCCATGAGACTGAGTACTACACCAACTAGACTGTGGCTTGCATAATAAAATCCTATCACACTTACTTGAGCAGCAGTAGACGTGAAAAACATATTTTTCTGAAGGTTACATATTAGGATAAAGGTCTGGGAATTCTGATAACATTTTTCACTTGAATAGGATAATACAGGTCCTAAGGGAATGCAAAATTCAATTACATGCAGATTGGAATACAATTCTGATGGGAAGAACTGTAGAACCAAATAAATGTAGCCTCTCCATCCCCCACTTGCTTCTTTATCAGTCACCATAGTCAAAACGCAAAATGCGTCCTTTTACTCCCTTGTTGAACTGCATTCATTGACTGGTCCAATATGAAAAATCAGACCAGGAAACTTCCTTCCTCTTCCTCATGTCTGCATCAGCAAAAATCTAACAGTGAAGTTCACTAACCACGTAATAAAAATGGCAACAAAAATTATGTCTGAAAATGACTAACATATATGGCTCTCTGCGAGGCTGAAATGTCACGATGATTTACATCCATCTAAAATACTCTACGGAATTCTTACTGATTGTGTATACAATCTAGTGTAGAAAGTAAGTGACTTTCAGCTCTTTCTGTCCAGCAGCTTTCTCAGTTTAAAACCAAGTATATTTCCCAATGAAAAAATACTTTAAAACTGCAAGGGCATCAAAAAAATAAGAATAGACTAGCATGGGCTAAACTTCAGTAGATGATAGGATAAGATAGATTTGTTTTTTCCTTTACTGCTTATTGGCAGCAATTCAAATACTATTCAATTCAGAAATCGTATTGCTACATTGCAGGGAAGTTTTGTATAGATACAATACACAGACTGTAATTTGTTGCTATCCATTTTATTTTTGGCTATTGCAAATAGCCTTATTTTTGTTCTTTGGTCTTACTTCAGAGAACTGAATATTGCATTGAAAATGCAAGCTTTTTTTTTCTGATTAATAGACATTAGCTACTATCCTGAATAGGGAAGACGGAGAGAGAAGGATGAGTCACAAGATAATAAGAATGTTGTAAACTAGACGAACACAGGATAAGTGAGAATATTCATCTAGCAGGAGTGGAAAAAAAGTAGTTTTCACTAGCATCAGGAATGCTCTAAGATGCTAAATGGAGGATGACTGAAATCCATACAGAATACGGGGACAAACACAAGTCTCTATTTTGTGGTTTAAGAACTCATGTGAACATTTAATTGTATTTCTTGTTTAAAGAAGAAAGGGCGGGAAAGAAGGCACACAGACCAGTTCATTTAATCAGGGCAGAACACAGACCTTTCAAAAGGCCTCTTGTCTCATGCATATAGAAATATTTCAGTCACAGATGTTAGCCTTCCTTTTATAGGGACTTGATTTAATTCAAACACTTTAAATATTGAGGAACTACCTTTTTTGTTCCTTGCTATCTCAGTTATTAAAGTAGATGACTGGTGTCTCAAACAGCTAATGGGAAGCCGAGAAAAAGCTGAAATGATATACAGAATCCATTCTAACAAGCCAGTCTTGTCCAAGACAAGATTATTTTCAAATCACCCATATTATTTATATTGCAGTAACAACTGAAATTTTTATTTATGGACTATGAAATCACTATGCAATGCACTGGACAATACACAACAATTGAGTTATTGCTTTCCACCTTTTTATAAAAGATGCAAAAGGAAATCACTAAAACATAGACCTTTCATTTCTCCTTTAAGGCATTAAAAAGTATTCATAAAAGCTAACCAGATTATCCCCCTCTAAGATCATAAAATCCTTTGCCTGCTCTGCTAACTCCACCTCCCCACAAAGACGTGTTATTCTACTATAACAGACCCATTAATATAAAACACAACACCAAAACTCTATTATAACAGTCAGCAAAAAAAAAATAGCCCATCATCTCCATCCATTGCCTTGGAAGTAGAGCTCTGCTTCACCTGTTAGTGTTAAAAATTATGAAAATGCAAAAAAAAATATACCATGGATATTATTTATCAGTAGAAAGAACTCATAAATAGAAAGGAAGATAATAGGTCTACATTTTGCCATATCAGAATTTCAGAACTAAACAAATACCAACAAATCAATTAATGTTGGGGTGGAGGCTAAAAGGATTTAATCCAATGGCTTGGGAGCAATATATTTCTTTTCTGTTTCAAACAAAATATTCTCTCAATCAAAAGAACTGTAGAAGACTTGCACAAAAATAATCAGTTTCGTTCACAAGAGGAGAAATCTCAAACCCACCTTGTGCAAGTGCCTCCTTAAACTCTAAAATACGCTGCAATTACTGGCAAAGTGGGTAGTGGCATGTGTGCACTATAGCTTGCTCAGAATTTCAACAAAGAAACATGCACTTGATCTTAGACCATGTCAGTTGTACTACCAGTAGCCCTCAGTTCCATTAATAAGAAAAAGCATTAAAATCATATGCCAGACTAAAGTCGTTCTCTCCTATAACTGGATTAATGTTAAGAAAATTTAAATATTCCTATTTCATTATTATGAATACAAAATGATTTAGACTTCTTCAGGGTGTCAGCTGAGTGGCCTCAGTAACACCACTGAGCTGCTAGGTGAAGTCAGAGCAGCAAAAGCAGTTTTTTGTTTTCTTATTTTCTAGGGATAGGAAACTGGGAACAACCATGTGAAAACTATTGATGCCTGTGATGGACCTGTTTGTCAGTCTACTATTATTTGCAGCTTAGCTCATTCTTGCATTATGAAGTCATGGACATTCATCTCAGCAGTTAAAACTAATACTAAAACACTTTCAGAAAAAGTACAGTATTTATAAAGCAGGAAAGCAGCAAAAATGCTGGTATTCTTTACTGCTTTATGAAATAAGCAACAGAATAACAACAGTAAGTGTCTGCGTTGCTGAGTTCAGAGGTTAGATTTCTACAGTCTGTGTTCAATACTTGTCATGGCTTAACCCTTGATGGTAACTAGGCACCATGCAACTGTTGAGTTACTCCTCCTTCTCCTGGTAGGATGGAGAGGAGAATCAGCAAAAAAAAAAAAGGAAACTTATGGGTTGAGATAAAGACAGTTTAAACCTCTAAAGTGCTACAGATTCTAAGGAAAACAAAAAATGTCACACTCTAACATAAGATCAAACCACAGTGCAGCTTCATAAGCCTTACCCTTACTGCAATTTTCACCAGCTATCACAGGTCACTTCCTTCATAGGGCTACTACATGTCTTAGTTGCTTAGGCCTTAAATTTCTTGGTTTGGCCTTAAATCAAAGAAACACACAAATTACTGCCCTCTACTTTTTATTCCTCTTGGCTGCTTATTCTTTACTCATTCCCTACTACCTCCTGTACTGTCACAGGTTTTAAACTCAGATAACAACAGTCATATAAAACTTCTCCCACTTGAAAAATATCTACAAATTCCTGGAAAGTGGTAGCAAAAAACTTTCCTTCTATTCTTACTCCATTAAGTCTTATTAATTCCCTTAGTGAGTGTCACAAGAATGAAAGATCCTGATATTTTCAGCAGCTCCTTTCCCAAGAGAACCATTTAACTTAACTGCTAAACTATGTGGAGTATACTTGTTCCTGAGATAAAAATGAGACCAGGATCTCATTGATCCTAAAGATTTTCTTAAAGTGACAGTGTGCATCTTGTTATAAAAAGACAACCATTACATACTTAAGTGTCATTGTTGGTGGGGTTAGAGCTCCAATTGTGGTCAGTGAAAGAAAGATACAGCTAGTCTAGCCTACATACTCAAAAATACAGTACATCAACCCACTTCCCAAAATGATCATCATCTCACCTTCTTTTAAAATCTTTGTTGATACCTAATTATGAACAAAATCAATGTGGCAGTATTTGAGAGCATAACTTGTGTCAGATCATAATTATGTGATTTTACTTTTGGGGATCTGTATTTGTTGGCAATTTTTACTAATAATATAGATGACCAGAAAGTCTAATAAGATTTCCCATAAGATCTTGTGATAATACAAAGTGATTTCATGTCAAGGCTAGTCTTCCATACTGTAATTTAGAATCATAAAATCATAGAACCTTTTGGCTGGAAAAGACCTTTGAGATCATTAAGTCTGACCATACCTGTCCACTAATAAACCATACCTCTAAGCACTGTCTTTTAAATACCTCCAGGGATGCTGATTCAACCACTTCCCTGGGCAGCCTGTTCCAGTGCCCGACAACCCTTTTGGTGAAGAAATATTTTCTGATATCTAATCTGAACCTCCCCTGGCTCAATTTGAGCACATTTCCTCTCATCCTATCTCTACTTACTTAGGAGAAGAGATCATCACCCACCCCACTACAAATGCCTTTCAGCCACCTCTTCTCTAGGCTAAAAAACCCCAGTTCCCTCAGATGACTCTCATAAAATTTGTGCTCCAGCCAGTACTCCAGCTGGTGCTCCAGCACCAGTTTTGTTGCCCTTCTCTGGACATGCTCCAGCACCTCAACGTTGTTCTTGTAGTAAGGGGCCCAAAACTGAACACAAGTTACAGCCTCTCTAATGCTGAGTACAGGGGTACAATCCTTTCCCTGGGTCCTGCTGACCACACTGTTTAACAATATAAGCCAGGATGCCATTGGCCTTCTTGGTCACTTAGGGACAATACTGGCTCATCCTGCCAGACCAATCTGATCTCCTTCTATGACAAGGCTACGCTTTTAGTGGATGAGGGAAAGGCTGTGGATGTGGTGTACCTGGACTTCAGTAAAGTCTTTGTCACTGTTTCTCACAGTATCACAGTATCACAAGGTTGGAAAAGACCTTTGAGATCATCGAGTCCAACCTATGACACAACACCTACACCTACTCCTACTTGTCAACTACACCATGGCACTAAGTACCTCATCCAAATTCTCTTTGAACACCTCCAGGGATGGTGACTCGGCCACCTCCCTAGGCAGCACATTCCAATGAACAATTACCCTCTCAGTGAAGAACTTCTTCCTAATGTCAAGCCTAAACCTCCCCTGGCGAAGCTTGAGACCGTGTCCTCTCGTTCTGTCACTGGTCGCCTGAGAGAAGTGTCCAACTCCTGCCTGACTACAACCTCCCTTTAGACAGTTGTAGAGAGCAATAAGGTCTCCCCTGAGCCTCCTCTTCTCCAGGCTAAACAAGCCCAGCTCCCTCAGTCGCTCCTCATAGGGCTTGTGCTCCAGCCCTTTCACCATCCTTGTTGCTCTCCTCTGGATGCACTCCAGCATCTCAACATCCTTCTTAAACTGAGGGGCCCAGAACTGGACACAGTACTCAAGGTGCGGCCTGACCAGTGCCGAGTAGAAGGGGATGATGACCTCTCTAGTCCTGCTGGCCACACTGTTCCTGATGCAGGCCAAGATACCATTGGCCTTCTTGGCCACTTGGGCACACTGCTGGCTCATGTTGAGTTTCCTGTCCACCAGCACTCCCAAGTCCCTTTCTGCCTGACTGCTCTCCAGCCACTCTGCACCCAGTCTATAGCTCTGCATGGGGTTGTTGTGTCCAAAGTGTAGGACCCGGCATTTGGACTTGTTAAACCTCATGCTATTGGAATCAGCCCATCTCTCCAGCCTGTCAAGGTCCCTCTGTAGGGCCCTCCTACCTTCTAGCAGATCGACACTTCCTCCCAGCTTGGTGTCATCTGCGAACTTGCTGATGAAGGACTCGATCCCCTCATCCAGATCATCAATAAAGATATTAAACAGGACCGGGCCCAGCACCGAATCCTGGGGGTCGCCACTAGTGACCGGCCGCCAGCTGGATGGGACACCATTCACTACCACCGTTTGGGCTCGGTCATCCAACCAATTCCTAACCCAGCACAGAACATTCCCGTCCATGCCACGGGCTGCCAGCTTGTCCAGTAGTCTACTATGGGAGAGAGTGTCAAAGGCCTCGCTGAAGTGCAGGTACACCACATCCACAGCCTTCCTCTCATCCACCAGGTGAGTCACACGGTCGTAAAAAGAAGTCAGGTTGGTCAGGCAGGACCTGCCCCTCCTAAATCCATGCTGGCTGGGCCTGATCTCTCCCTCATTCCTCAGGTGCCGCATGATAGCACCCAGGATTATCCGTTCCATAATTTTGCCTGGGACCGAGGTCAGGCTGACGGGTCTGTAGTTACCTGGCTCGTCCCTACGGCCCTTCTTGTGGATGGGCATCACATTGGCCAACTTCCAGTCTTCTGGGGCCTCTCCAGTGAGCCAGGACTGCTGATAAATGATGGAAAGTGGTTTAGCAAGCTCGTCCGCCAGCTCTCTCATCACCCTAGGATGGATCCCTTCTGGCCCCATAGACTTATGAGGATCCAAGTGGCTCAGCAGGTCTCTGACTTCTTCCTCCTGGATGACAGGGGGGGTTGTATTGTACCCCGCCCCTATCCACCGCTTCAGTAGACCAGTTGTCCAGAGAACAATCTGCCTTACTGTTGAAAACCGAAGTGAAGAAGGCATTAAGCACCTCAGCTTTTTCCTTCAGTATCCTGCTGGAGAAATTGGTTGCCATCGGTGTGGACAGGCACAGCCTCTGCTGGGTTAAAAAGTGGCTGGATGGCCGGGCCCAAAGGGTGGTGGTAAATGGAGTTAAATTCAGTTGGAAACCAGTCAGGAGCGGTGTTCCCTGGAGTTCAGTGCTGGGTCCAGTCCTGTTCAACATCTTTATCAACGATCTGGATGAAGGGATTGAGTGCGCCCTTAACAAGTTTCTGGATGGGTGGTTGTGTCTATCTCCTTGAAGGAAGGGAGGCTCTACAGAGGGATCTGGACAGGCTGGATCGATGGGCTGAGACCAACGGGATGAGGTTCAACAAGGCCAAGTGCAGAGTCCTCCATTTAGCTCACAAAACCCTGTGCAGTGTTACAGACTTGGGGAGGAGTGGTTGGAGAGCTGCCTGGCAGAGAAGGACCTGGGGGTGTTGGTTGACAGCCGGCTGAACATGAGCCAGCAGTGTGCCCAGGTGGCCAAGAGGGCCAATGGCATCTTGGCCTGTATCAGACACAGTGTGGCCAGCAGGAGCAGGGAGGTGATTGTGCCCCTGTGCTCAGCACTGGTGAGGCTGCACCTCGAGTGCTGGGTTCAGTTTTGGGCCCCTCACTACAGGAAGGACATTGAGGGGCTGGAGCGTGTGCAGAGAAGGGCAACGAGGCTGGTGAGGGGGCTGGAGAATAAGTCCTGAGAGCAGAGACTGAGTGAACTGGCGTTGTTTAGTTTAGAGAAAAGTAGGCTGAAGAGAGACCTCATCACTGTCTACAACTGCCTGAAAGGAGGTTGTGACGTGGTGGGTGCTGGTCTCTTCTCCGAAGTGACAGCGATAGGATGAGAGGAAATGTCCACAAGTTGCATCAGGGGAGGTTTAGACCGGACATTAGGAAAAATTTCTTCACTGAAAGAGTGGTCAGGGATTGGCACAGCTGCCCAGGAAGGCGGTGGAGTCACCATCCCTGGAGGTGTTTAAAAGACAGGTGGATGAGTTTCTTAGGGACATGGTTGAGTAAGGAGACAGGTACAGTTGGACTCAGTGATCTGAAAGGTCTCTTCCAACCTTATGATTCTATGATTCAATAAGCAGATAACCTTGTCATAGAAGCAGATAAAGTTAGTTTTGCAGGCCTTGCCTTTCATAAATCCATGTTGACCCTTATCTTCGATATCTAATTCATCTATAAAACACTTGACATCAAAACCCACAACAGATATAGATAAGCGAAGACAGCACATCATATTGCCTGCATTATGCATATTAAGTTTGTTGATGTTGTGGGTTGTACTCAGACTATGATAAAGATTGTCTTATATCTTTCTTCACCCAAGTGAACATTCAAGTTTTCTCTAATGGTTTAGCTGGCCTCTGAGCATTTATAAATATTTAGTTAGAATGCAGCATACAAAACATATTTTGGCAATACTCTTTAAAATACAACATTTGTAAGAGAACAGTCAGGTGAGGACGAGAAGAAAAAACACTTGCAGTAATCTCAGATGTTCTACAATTTTTCTCAGAAATGTGATAGATTATCTAAAGGACATTATGTTCCTCTTTTCCACCTAATTTTTAGGATCATCCGGTATACTAAGGAATTACTTCTCAGAAACTATCACAAATGTTTTAAAGTTATGATAACCTTTAAGCTTATTACCAGGCAAAGCATTTTGAATTGTTGTCTTACTTTTAGAAAGCTAGATACCTTATTTCCTAAGACTTGTTTTAAAAATGAATTTTGTTTTCTGGCAAAATCTTTAGAAGAAAATGTTTGGATTGGCCTATGAGTATTGAAGATGACAACAAAAAACTATCTTAGGTCAATAAATGTTGAGTAGAGAGCTTTATACCTAATCATAATAGTTTCTCAGGTCTACTTATTTGCTCTTTGGAATTGTCTCTATATATGTTCCATAAGTCAAGCAATGTAGACATTGGCATATTCACTACTGCCGTATTGCAGAAGACATCCTCAGTTATCCCAGCTTGTAACTTGTTTAACTGATTTGTCCTCAAATTCCAAAACAAACTAAAGAATTACAAAGTCAACCCAAAATAGCTATAAGTTTTCATAAGGAAAACATCTTTCTCATACTTGTGCTGTTGTGAAACATGTGTACTCGCCTAAAGGCAGAAGAAAGATGAGAAAATAAAAGATTTTTCACTTGACATCAATGTTTCAGAAAGTAAAGGTTTTTAACACTGACTGTAAATGTATCACGCAAACATTTCCCACTTTTAGTATCATCCTCATTCACTCATTTAAAAAGACAAAACCAGTAGGGCAGGCAGCACAGGAATAGAAAAGTCATTTTGTAGTTTGTTTCATAATTGAACTAAATTTCACCAAAGTAGCAAGGTCAAACTTTCGGAGATCCCCATTCCCTGATAAAAGTGTAGGTTTAGGTAAGAGCAGTACCTTGTACATTTGGATCAATTCAGTACACAGGTAAACTAAGTCCCTGTTAAATTAATTGGGATGGAAATTGTACCAGATTTGGCTCTTAGGTAATGCAACCCAAAGTACTGCCTCATTTACTCCACTTTTTTCTTAGCAATAAGCATGAGGAAACATTATTTCTGTGGTCTAATAACTAGTCCATGACCGCTAAGCAGTAAATATTACTTCAGGAAAAATTTACATTTCTGAGTAAAAAGCATTGATACACAGCAAACATCTGAAAACCTTGAAATCACAGCAGAAAGACAAGGCAAAAGTTGAAGTCACATTATGATTTCCAATCTAGCCATCTATTTCATACAAATAACTTCCTTACAGTAACTTTTGAGACCATAGTCTAGGATTTCAGGCTGGATCCTCCAGTCCATCACAAGTCAGGTTCTCCTCACATCAATAATGCTGTAAAACGAAAGCAGCTTCACATCGCCCAGTGACAACATAACACACTCCTGTCATTCTTTATTTTCAAGTTTAAGAATATCTGTTGGATATTTGGGAGTGGGGTGGGTGTATGGGATGTAGTAAGAACATCCAAAGATAGGTAAGAAAGCAAACACTGATGATGACTAAACTATACCTAATCGTCTCCTGAGAAAGGTCAGGCTAAGTCATAAACTTAAAGGTACCAGAAGGCTGCATTTAAGCTCAAAATACTAATCTAAGCACAGTCCAATATTTATAGCATTGTAATCCCTCCCTTTATTTCTTCCTTTATTAAAAGCTTATGAATAAGCAGTTTTTATACTTTGAAGATGTCCGCAACAAACTTTACAATGATATTTTTTAAGAAGCACACCCATTTTAAACACTTTGAAAAGGAAACATTTTCATTAAACTGAACTTTCTTTTCTCTGTAACTTAACACAAAATCATAAAAGCAGAGAAAAATCTAACAGAACAGCATGGAGAAAATTTTACCTGCTCATGGAAAATTAAGTTCCTTCATCAGAACTCTCATAAAGTTTTTCAGTTACAATAAATAATAGCTAAAAGTAACCCATTGTATTACCATACTTTAAGAACCCCAGATTGCAATCAGCATAAGAGCCGAAAGTCTTGAATACTCTGTGAAATCAAGTTTTACTTAACTTATTAAATCAAGAAGGGTGACAAATTATTACAAGTAATTAACACCAAGGAAACAATACCTGCTTTAAATTCAATACATCTAATTGTTACCACGACAGAATGAGCACTGCAGTTAAAAGAGACCCATCACGAACTGTTTGTCATCATCATCCAGATGCGAAGAGCCTTAACAACTGGGAAAGAAAGATATCTTCAACTATTTGTCATCATCCAGATCCCCAGTCACTGGGGAGCCCCTTCTGCAGTAAAGATCTGAAGAGCCTCTCCCTGGACAACTGGGGGTTCCACGCAGCCTGTCCGCCCGTGGATAGGGTCTCCAGAGATTGTTGCAAGAGGGTCCAAATTTTATATCATTAAATAAAACAACTTCCATCATTCTAAAAGCAGGAACTCTGATATCAGTTGCTTCATTGTCCCCCTCCTGGAATCTTGCCAAAACTACAGAAGAGGTAGAAAGGAAGGCAGCTGGATTTCTCCTATCTCTAAACCAAGGAGGCTGTTTAACATTTTCTCCTATTTCATATGGTATTTATGCTTCTGAAGCTGCAATTAAGGTGGTACTACTCAATTCCACTAGTTAAGAATAACATAATACAATTTTACTGACAATATGACTGTGAGAAGTTACAGGTTAAATGGTACACACAGCAATGCAATACGATTCATCCATGAGTCACTTATTTGAGGCCTATTGATCAGGCCCTGTCACTTCACACATCCATTTTCAAAATAAAACAAAAATCTACCAATTACAGTGGATTAATTTAACCTCTCCTCTTCTGACAGCTGCCGTAACTATAAGGCTTTTTTTTTCATAAGTAATATGAGCTGAGATAGTGTCAAACTGCAAGACAAAAAATTTCATCCACTAAGTTTCTAACTGTGTTAAGTATGTCGTGTAAATAGGTAAGACTCTGATAGGTGGCTGAGTGACGGTATGTTAGCCTCCAATCAGTTAGTATTATTGTGAGAATGTTCTTGGAGACTGTCACCCATGGGTTTAATACTTGCTGTCACTGAGCCCAAATGGGCCATCACCAGAGCAGTCAGTTCCACAATGCCTGTCAGATAAATAACTTTGTAATGCTGAAACAGTAGGTAATTTATTTTAAGCAACAGATAAAAACAAGTTTAGGATTGCCACTGATAAATTCACTTGCTCCTTAGCACCAGAAAATTACAACTGGTTAACAATGATGCTATATACATTTATATATGTAAAAAAAGAAGTAATAGCTGAAACTCAAGTTAGTAGTTATTTTCCAGGGGGGAACACCTGACATAGCTGAAGATGCGCGACTTCCTACTGAAAAGATAACCCTTCTTCAAGGGGAAGGAATAGGCCTGTCGACCTATCCATCAGGAGCGGTGTTTATTCCTCCCCAGAAGAAGAGTTTTCAGTTGCCAATTTTATACTTTTTTGAAAACTTTTTGGTGCCTCTTGGCAAGACGAGACTGAGTCAATTATTATGTGTTGATTGGCTCTTGGCAAGACTGGTTGTGTTGTCGGAAGCCAGAAGCAGGGACTCTGCAGTTTGCCACGCCTTTGAGGCAGGGAGCTCCATATGTGCTTTCAGGGGTGTTTCTGTTCTTAACTTAAGCAGCACCAGGCTGTGAGGCCTCCACCTCAACCCAGGTGCCACTCAGCTGATTTGAGAGAGCATGACCTGATCTGTCTTACCAGATAAAGTTGCTCAAGTTGAACAGCTTACTTTTGAAAAATCACAGTAACTTCAGCGTTCTCCCCTGTCTTGCAAGATTCACTTTGGCAAGTCAGACAAGTCCACTGTACAACAACACATGCATAACAGAATAAAAGACAAAATACAAAAAAATTAAAAATGTTTCACCATTAAAATGTATTGGAAGCAAAACTGTCTCAACTTGGGGAAATCATATATTATTTAACTTGCTCCTATTTAACACGTCATTAATCATGGACTCTGATATTGAAGGAAGAATGGAAAATAAGCAATAAAACACTGAAGCAAACACTTTTTCTCCCTTTGTCCAGGCCAACAAACCCATCTGCCCACTCCATTACCCTGCAACCCCTCCACTCACTTCCAAGTAAGGGTTCCCAACACAACAGTCACGCACAAGCACAGTAAACCCCAAATAATCATAGAATTATAGAATCACCTGGTTGGAAAAGACCTCTCAGATCATCGAGTCCAACCATAACTGCCCCCTTACTAAACCATGTCCCTAAGAAACTCATCTACCCATCTTTCATTGAGCCTGGCCATCCAGCCAGTTTTTAACCCAGCAGAGGCTGTGTCTGTCCAGGCCGATGGCAGCCAGTTTCTCCAGCAGGATACTGCGAGAAATGGTTTCAAAGGCTTTACTGAAGTCCAGGTACACCACACCCACAGCCTTTCCCTTGTCCATTAAATGGGTAACTTTGACATAAAAGGAGATTGGGTTGGTCTGGAAGGACCTGCCCTTCATAAACTCATGTTGACTGAGTCTGATCATCTGATTGTCCTACACGTGCTGTGTTATAGCACACAAGATGATCCGCTCCACGACCTTCCCCGGTACTGCGACCTGTAGTTCCCCTGATCCTCCCTCCAACCCCTCTTGTAAATGAGTGTAACATTTGCCAGTCTCCAGTCAAGCGACACTTCCCTGGTCAGCCAGGACTGCTGGTAGATGAGGGAAAGGAGTTTGGCACCCTTCCAGCTCCCTCAATACCCTTGGGTAGATCCCATCTGGCCCCATAGACTTACATATGTCTAATTGGCCAAGCAGGTCTCTAACCAAATCCTCCTGAATCCTTAGAGCCTCATTCTCACTGTCTTCTGGCTCAGGGAGCTGAGTATCCAGAGAACATCTCACCTTATTATTAAATACCAAGGCAAAGAAGGCATTAAGTACCTCTTCCTTGTCCTCATCCCTTCTTACTGCTGTCACTCCTGCATCCAGTAGAGGACGGAGATTCTCCTTAGTCCTCCTGTTGTTGTTAATGTATTTGAAGAAACATTTTTCATTGTCTTTCACCAAACTGGTTAGTTGGAGTTCTAGTCGGGCTTTAGCCCTTCTAATTTTCTCTCTACGTGATTTCACCTCACCCTTATAATCCTCCTGGGAAGACTGCCCCCTCTTCCAAAGCTCATAAACTTTCCTCTTCTTCCAGAGATTGGTAAAAAGCTCTCTGCTCAGCCAAGCTGGTTTTCTTCCCTGCCAACTCCTTTACAGCCCACAGGGATGGCCTGCTCTTGTGCCACCAGGATTTCCTTCTTGAGGAGCACCCAGCTCTCTTGTGCTCCTTTGTCCTTTACATCTGCCTCCCAATGACCTTTATCAAGCAGCCTTCTAAACCGTTCAAGGTCTGCGCTCTGTAAGTCCAAGGTGGCAGTTCTGCTGACCCCCCTCCTTACTCCTCCAAGAACTGAGAATTCTGTCATCTCTGTGATTATCACTGTGTCCCAGGCGTCCTCCGACAGTCACCTCTCCCACAAGTCCTTCTCTGTTCACAAACAGCAGATCCAGCGGGGTATCTTCTCCAGTCGGTTCACTCACCAGTTGTGTTAGGAAGTTGTCTTCCACACACTCAATGAACCTCCTGGACTGTTTCCTTTCTGCTGTGTTACACTTCCAGCAGATATCTGAAGGTTTAAGTCCCCCACAAGAATGAGAGCTAGGGATCAGAAAGCTTCTCCCAGTTGCTGGTAGAAGAGCTCATCAGTTTCTTCGTCCTGGCTGGGCAGCTGATAACAGACTCCCACCACTATATCTGGCTTACTGCGCATTCCACTGATTTTAACCCCTAAGCACTCAACCCTGTCATTACTCTTGCTGAGTTCTACGCAATACAAACATTTTCTAACACTGACAGCAACCCCACCACCTCTCCTTCCAAGCCTATCCTGCCAGAAGAGTTTGTAGCCACCCATGGCTGCTCTCCAGTTGTGTGAATCATCCCACCACATTTCCGTGATGGCAATGAAGTCGTAGCTCTCTTGCCTCCCTGCAGCTTTCAGCTCCCCTGTTTGTTGCCCCTGATGGGTGCATTAGTGTAAATGCACTCCAGCTGGGCTGTTGTTTCCACCTCTTCCCTGAGGGGAACAGCCCTAAGTCCTAGGTGTCTTCTAGCTGTGGTTTGTAACCCACAAATAACCTCTGAATTGTGGCAGCCACCACGAGTGCTGCCCCCCAGTTCCACTGAGGTGGCAGACCAGAGTCCCTCACTAGTACACCGTCCCTCTGGATGTGAAGTGCCATTCCCATGCTTTACTCTATCAGGGCCAGTGTTGCTCCCCTCCCCCCTCCAATCCAGTTTAAAGCTTTCTTGATTAGCCCTACCAACTTCTTGGAGAGTTTCCTTCTGCCCTTTGGGGACAAGTGTACCCCATCATATGCCAGCAGGCCTGGCATGTAGGCCAACCCATTGTTGAAGAACTCAAAGTAAGAAGAACACAAATAAGCTTGGTTATTTCCCTTCCTTCTTTTCAGGTATGGGAAAACCTGCCGACCATCTCTGCACATATTGGGACAATTATTAGAAGCCATTATCCATAGCTATTTCACCACTGATATACTAGTAAGGTCATCTATTTTTATGGTGGAGTTGAAACAGTTCTAGTGATTTCAATATCCAAAGAAAAACCTACATTTTATTGAGATATTAGAATGAAGAAAAATATGCAAATATCCCTATGGATTTGTAGCAGTTTGGTGAAAATTTAGATATGCAAGTAGATAAAATAAAAAGCTAAAAGTAAATATCAATGTTGCACATTTTTTAGAGCAATAACATATAATGTAATAGTTTAATAATAATTTAGAAATTATCAAGCTTTTAAATACATCATTTTCAAGAAATCTGTCGGGACAACTCCTAAGCACTCAATAAGGAGCTCATTTTGTTTTCCAGCATGCTGCTGACAACAAGGGAGAAACAAGACACAAGTCAGCAACAGTATCCCACTTTAACACTATTGCTGGTGACAAATATAAATTTTGGGCACAGCTTAATCACATAGGAAAAGAGCGTCTTTTTCTCTTATGAAATATGCATGCTTACGTGGTGGTCAAACCAAAAACGGAAGGCTTTAACAAAAGTTAGACCATCCTTAAAGTTTTTAGATTTGGTAGATCATGAAAAGAAAGCAGGAAATCTTAAATTCAGAGGGGTTTTAAAAGATCTAAGAAATCCTGCCTGCTAAACTTCAATAGCACTATTAATAAAGATGCTTTTGTAGGTAGGACAGAGGAAAAAAAAAGATTAAAAGGTGCAATGGATGAAGGAATGATTTTATACTGCATCGAATGTAAAAGGTGAAAGTTATACTCTGAATGCTAACATATTAAAGAACATTTTGTTAATATTAGCAGTGATGACACTAAATCTGATTTTCCAACAAAGTGACTGCTGGTTTATATTTAATTTTGTTCTTAAAGGATGGTTTAACTTTACTGTCAGATACACATTTAATAAAATAGAAAAACACTTTCCCCAGTTTCACAATTTCATTACCAGGCCTGGATAAATTTGGTTTGCTAATGTTTTAAGCATACACAAGATAAATCCTGAGGTGTCATTTTCAAATTAATCTAAATGTCAAGACTCCCTGCTTGTTAGTCAATGAGTGGAGTATTTTTAGTGTTTTAGGTCCAATCTAAATTCTTCTGATGAGAACCTACAATTTTTTAATATTAAAAGGGTGAGTGATCAGAGCCCTATTTTAGTTCTGTAGGTTCTGCCTATGTCTTTGTCATATCTCTTTGCTCTAAAGGAATCAGAATTGTCCAATGATGTTCTTTGATCACATAATTCTTTCTTCTCTTCTCATTTTCTTGATCTCCTACCAAGGGGCTTTTCTTTCTTTCTCTTTTTTTTTTTTTTTTTTAAACATGAAGGCTAATCACCTTCAGCTTACAAGAATACGCTCCACTTGTGAGTTTTATTGTGCACCACTGTAAAGAAACCAGACAGAACAGGCACAAATATGTTACATTTCTGAAGACCCTTTTTTTTCACAGTTCCATTTGTTTACGACTTGCAAGAAGTGTTCTGCCACAAAGGGCTTAAGGGACATTAATAGGACAGTGATGAGCAAAAGGTAGAAAATATGCCTCAGTGGTAAGTTTCCACAAGCCAATAAATGCAGAAAAAAAGTAGCTGTAGAGTCAAACACCGAGGCCAAAAGTTATGCACATTTAACCACAAGCCTCAATTTACTGCAGACATCCTACATTTTCCTGCAAGCACACACAGAGGCATACAATTCACCTAAAATTGACCTTTCACTGCAGAAAATGATGGCTTGATTAACTCTGGCTGAGTCGGTAAGTGCTTCACTTACCAGCCTATGGCTCATGGTAGCACCCAGCTCACTCTCCCCGGTTTCCAGTGGCTTCATTTTGTGAAAGTGAATTTGAAGAGACATGAGACTAGGTACACCAGCCCCTCGCTAGAGCACTCTACCTGCTGTATGGCAGAAGTGTGCCATCATCTTAGCAACAGAAAATACAACTCCTGAGCAGAGGAAAGGAATCCTTCTCCCCCCAGCACTTCAAGTCTGATGCAGTTGGGGAGCCTGATTCGGAGCAGGAACATGAAGCCCATGCTTTGGTTGTTATCACACATGTGCTTGTTTTGTTTGGGGTAGAGTTAATTTTCTTCATAGTAGCTAGTATGGGGATATAATTTGGAATTGTGCTGGAAACAGTGTTGAAAATACAGGGTTGTTTTAATTATTACTGAGCAGTGCTTACGCAGAACCAAGGACTTTTCTGCCTCTCACACTTACCCCACCATCGAGCAGGCTGGAGGATATAAGAAACTGGGAGGGGACACAGCCAGGACAGCTGATTCTAACCAACCAAAGGGATGTCCCACACCATATGGCATCATGTTCTCTATATAAAGCTGGTGGAAGAAGAACAAAGAGGTGGGGATGATGGTCAGAAAGATGGTATTTGTTTTCCCAAGTAACCATTACATTGATGCAGTTGTGCTTTCCTGAAGATAACCGAACACCTACTTGCCAGTGGGTTGAATTCCTTGTTTTGCTTTGCTTTGCTTTATCTACTTAAGTCTTTTCAATCAAGTCTGTCTCACTTTTACCCTTCTGATCCTCTCCTCCATCTCACCACGGGGAATTGAGCTTGGTTGGGTTAAACCATGGCAACAAGTCAAGGGAGCACTGTTACCACTGGCAATACCAACAGTTGGGAAGCAGATCACTTGCAGAACAGCAACAAAGAGGTCAATACTGGTCCTGTGCTAAAACCTTTATTCAGGGATGTCCAGCACATACTAGTGCCTGGGATTTACCTTTCCCACATGCAGGACTTTGCATCTCCCTTTGTTGAACTTAATGAGGGTCATTTCTCCAGCTTGGCCAGTCACAGCTGAACAGCAGCACAGCCTCTCCAGTATATCAGATACTCCTCCCAGTTTCCAATCATCTGCAAACTTGCAGAGGGTGCACTCTAACCATCATCCAGGTCATTAATGAAGAGGAGAAAGAGTAGTGACTCCTGGAGCAGGTTGTTCAGAGCAGCTGTGGATGTGGCCCATCACTAGAAGCGTTCAGAGTCAGCTTGGACAAGACTTGGAACAACTGGGTTGAGTGAAAGATGTCCCTGCCCATGGCAGAGAGGCTAGACTAGAAGATTTTTAAGGTCTTCACCAATACAAACCACTCTATGATTCTATGATTTCTCATTCTATTGCAGTGATTTAAAGAAAAAGAGCATGTAAAATTGATACTCTTGCGTTTTTGAGTTTGTATATTCAACCTCTTTTCAAACAGGGATTAGAAAACCACCTGCCAGGGCAAGGTGTGGCCAGAGCTGTTCCAGAGAGCTGCAGGATGGTGCAGAGAACAGTGGCCTCAGCTTTGTTCTGTAGCCACAGAGTGGTCACTCAGGCCAGGGACAGTGACTGGGCTCAGCCATGGGCAAGCTACCCCCATGTCCCACTGCAGGCCCCAGCCCAGCCATGAAGGGAGCCCCTGGGCTGGAATGGCCTCAAACCCAGCTCAGCAGGACCCAGGGCAATCAGAGACTGAAGGGCAGGCCAGGCAGAGAGAGAGTGGCCTCAGCTTCCAGCCTTCCTCAGACAGTTCTTATAAGGGAAGGAGCTGACCTTGGGCTCTGCCTAGCAGGGGCAGTATGTTTAAGGCCCCAGCACCAGCAAAATAAGTCATAAAACAGTTTCTGTTTCTATCAGAAGGAGAATTATCAATAGCACTGCCATGCATGTTTGTCTGCCTTTTTTCAGAAAAGATAGAAGACACGTCACCCTTAGTGAAACACTTCTACTCTAAATATGAATAGCTAAGCTTTATTTTTTCCATTAAATAAAACAAATATTTTTATATAACTGGACATCACAAAGGAGAAAAAAGAGGCATGAGAAAAATTTATCATCGACAGACCAAATAGACTTCATCTGCATGCAATTGATTATAAAAGGTCCACCAAACTGAGTGGCTGTTTAGTAGCTGGAGCATTTCACATGGAGAATAATGTATGAGGACCTCATAGATGGTTACACAAGCTAGCTGAAAGGTGATATTGATGGGGGTGAAGGGCAGAAGCAGCATCTAGTGACCTGAAGTGAAGAGGTTGCTGAACTTGAACACAGATTTGGCATTTCTTCTGGATGGCATACAAGGTTCCACTGGTTCTCAGTAAGTGCCTTATAGTTTTTGCAGTTCATTTGCGTGGATTCACTATTTAAATAGACGGCAATAAAAAAAATCCAACTTGAGTACAAAAAAATACAACTTGTTCTAAATAGCAAATTTGCTTGCAGAATTACTCAAAGGATATCATTGTGAAAACTGGCAAGGCACTGCAACATTAGTTATACATATTTGCCCTAATTTCAGAAGCTGTTTTCATCATCCAACATACATAGAAATTCAGAACTTTGTTATATGTTACTGAGTTTGTATCTGTCTGATCTTTTGGTGAATGACTTGAACGTCTTTTAATTTCCCCTTTACTATCTACAATAAGCCTGAATAAGACAACAGAGAATGCAGAACATTGTCATCTTGTAGAAAAGTATCTGCTTTATGGCAATAAAGCTAAAAAAAACCCCAGCCCTAAATTGCTCCAATCTTTCTCTTGGAAAGGAAGTAAAGTACCAAGATTCATCAAAGCAAATTACATTAGGGAAGAATAAATAAAAATTATTTTTAATCAGATGAGTTATTATTACTTATTTTAGAATACTAAAATTAATCTCTACAAGGGAAATATGAGGGTATTGCAAGAAATTATTCTATCATTCAGTTCCAGAGAACTTCAGGTTAATAACATTTTCATGTGATTTGTTCTTCTTGAACTCTTTCTACTGACTAAGCTCTCACATAAATAAAATTTGATAGGATTAGGTTTCAGACGTAGAAGTTTTATTCTAGTAAAACTCCTACATACCAGAGCATCCTTTGCCACAAAGTAAAGGATCGTTTTTATAAATTTAAATACTGGTAACTAGGAATTACAAGTATGTAAGCCTAGGGAGAACTATGAGGTCTTTATCTAAATGATCTTTGAAAAATTCCTTTACATCTATCGTGTATCTTCATAGTGTCATATCTCGTATTAGTAGAAAGCGAATATCAAACTACATGTGAGTTGTATAAAATGCATGTACAGGAGATGCTCTTACAAGACTTCATAAGTCAGTAGTATAGCAGTTCTGTCAATGGAGGGCCATTTGAAATAGAAGGATAATCTTCATGGGTTAATAAGCAGGAAGGATGATATCCCCATACTCTATTTATGGCCTGTATGCAAGGGAAAAAATGGGAGTAAGCTGCAAATGCACTTAAACATATTAGTTTCCCAAATAAAAAAAAAAATCAGACTAAATATAGCAAAGCCAGAAACCAGATTCCATTTTAAGGGACACAAAACTGAAAATGCAGATTAGACTAAGATTTCTTTTCTCTAATAACATGTGGAGAGTAAAGAGCAACAAGATCCCTTCCTCCTCTGGCACTTCCCATGATACTTCTGCCATTTCCCTTCCAAACTTCATGATATAAATCACAAATCTGGGGCAAGTCTGCGGTTTTTCAGAAAAAACCTTGTATCCAACGCAAATAAAACTGAAGTTTGCACAACGGCAATTATAGCCAACAACTTTGAAGAAGAAGCTGGTAGTCAAAGGGGAGGAGGGAGCAGTAGGGAAGGAAAATTTAGCCAGGGTCTTTTGATCATTGAGGCATTAGTTACAGATTCTCACAGGTCTACTCTCAAAAACCTCATCATACTAATAGTTCAAATTTTATTACTTATTAAATGCAGAAAAGTAACACATCCAGATTTGTAGAAATATAGAATTATTTGGGTTGGAAGGGACCTTAAAGATCATCCAGTTCCAAACCCCCTGTCAGGGGCAGGGACACCTCCCACCAGCCCAGGCTGCTCAAGGCCCCATCCAACCTGGCCTTGAACACCTCCACAGACAGGGGGCATCCATAGCCTCCCTGAGCAATCCATTCCATTGTCTCACAACCTTTATTATGAAGAATTTCTTCCTAATACTGAATCTAAATCATCTCCCTTCCAATTTAAAGCCATTCCGCCTTGTCCTGTCACTACTTGCCCTTGTAAAAAGTCCCTCACCAGCTTTCTTGTAGCCCCCTTAATTTACTGGATGACCACTTTAAGGTCTCCCTGGAGCTTTCTGTACTTCAGGTTGAACAAGCCCAACTCCGTCTGTCCTCATAGCTGAGGTGTTCCTGCTCTCCAATCATCTTTGTGGCCTCCTCTGGACCATTGCTGCAGTTCCATATCCTTCTCATGTTGGGGATTCCAGAACTGGACACAGTACTCCAGGTGGGATCTCAAACTGCTGGCCACGCTTCTTTTGATGCTGCCCAGGACATGGTTGCGTTCTGGGCTGCAAGCACGCATTGCTGGCTCATGTGGATCTTCTCATCAACCAGCACCTCCAAGTCCTTCTCTGCAAGACTGCTTTCATTCATGTCATGCCCCATCCTATATTGATACCGGGGGTTGCCCCGACTGAGATGCAGGACCTTGAACTTGGCCCTGTTGAACCTCATGAGGTTCACACAGGCCCACTTCTCCAGCTTGCCCAGGTCCCTCTGGATGACATCCCTTCCTTCTGGTGTTATAAGAGCACCACTCAGCTTGGTGCCCTCTGCAAACTTGCTGATTCACTTCTTTATGTTCAGTTCCGGAAGTTCTTATGTAACTGTCAGCAAAGAGATCCAACACTGGCATCTGCTAGAACCCTGTGCTTCAGCCTCATCAATATGGTCGTCATTTCAGACCCAAAAGTAGCTATCCTCCACCAGTTGCTACTGCCACCCTAAACACAATGGAAGGAAAATGTGGAATTCATTAACTCCCACAGTATCCTTAACAGTTCTGATTTACTTTAGGAGAGTTGGTTAGATTTATTTACTTTTTTCAACTAAATAAATATCAGGCAGTATTTGTAAGTGCCACTTGGATTTCTTTTCTAGTGCGTAGTACCTATTACATAGTACAGCTGTGCAAATTCAAATTAAACAGGAATAGTGTATTAATTCTCTCTGTGTTTCAAGATATATGTAAAAACCACTTCCAATTAGGCATTCCCAAACTCAGTAATCTGAAACAGTTTATACATTTGTCCTCTGCTTTACGTTTTATGTACACTCCTCTGTTATTCTACAAAATTATCTTGAAAGAACTAAGAGAGATTCTTTAATTAATCAATCTAAGTTTTTGAAAAATAGTCTTCAAAATGTACTAACCGTTAATTCTACAACACGCTTAACTGATTGGTTTTGAGTTTTTCATGAGCAACCCTCCTTAGTTTAAAGTTATTAAAGCTTCCTTTGGTGTTTACACCTGCCCACTGCTTCGAGCCAGCTAATAATCTAGATGCTTGTTTTTTCCTAAACCACAACTCTGTCATTAAATGTTAAATAAGCATTTGATGTGTTTGGTTTCATGTTTCCCCCCACTCACCTGCCCAATAACTAATGATATTTGTAATTTTCTTAGGCAACTAAGGCCACATAGTGAAAGCAATTGTGAATAAGCTGGAAATTAAGAAAATACAGAGAAAGAACAAAGTATAAAATCTCTGATACAGAAAATACAAGCACACTTGAAAAGAAATAAAAATATTTTCTTTCCAAGATCTGTGAATGCTCTAGATTATACAAAATCATTAATAAATATTTTGAGGGGCTTGTCTGTAAAAATAATTGCCAAGTATATCTCCCTTTTTAATAAACCTAATGTTTTGAAAGATATCCTGCAAAAATAGGTAGGTTACATGAAGTTCGTAATCATCATTTTGTCAGCTAGATTCTTCAGCAAATTCCTACTCTCTTCCATGCTGAAAATGGAGGTATTAAAGGACATGTCTGGGTAGGTGTGTGAGAAATCTTAAAGACCAGAAGTAATAGCGAAAAGTGAATGTTTGCAATACAAACAGAAGATGCAACATCCACAAAAAAACATATTTCAACTATGCTGAACTGCAAAAATGTGAATCATCATCTGATTAGTCTTGAATAGAAAATGTAGTTTAAGACTAAGACTAACTGCAAATTTCAAAATACCACAGATGAAAACATTTTGGTAGACCAGTAAACACATTTTTGGACCTTATGCTGTAGTTAATTTTAGCAATTTCGCCTCAGACAGAAGAAGTGCTTTGTTTACAAATATTTAGTAGGTCAAGTATGAAGTGTACTTTGGAAGATTCTGTGTAGAACATTTTAATAATAAGCTAAACATTTGTCTTAATCTTATTCTAAATAAATGCATAAAGACGGCATAATCCTTCAGAATTAACTTTTGATTAAATACAAGTACTCACAATATAAAAGGAGTAGCTCTTCCTCAGCTCATTTTCCTTGCCCAAGGAGTTAGCAGTTTTTCATTTAGTTTAGTTTTTTAAACTCCAAGATGCATTCAAATTCAAGCTCTTCAGTATAAAATCATAACAAGAAGGAGTCCCCATGCTTCAGTGTAAAAAGAGTAAAGCTAGCATAGATTTATATCCTCAAAGTCTTAGGTGTCAAAAGTGGCTCCTAATGTACTTCTTCTTGGGCTACCACAGGTGTCTCCACACCTGGCTGTAAGCATCACAGTGAATATTTCTTAATAGAATTCACTCCATTTAAAGGACAACTGCACTATCTAACAATCACACAGAGGCCAGTGAAACTCAGGGAGGGGAGGAGGGAGGGGAAGTTATTAAGTTGCGAAGATTAGGCCCTCTTTGAAGAGCAGGCCAGAAATCAAGGTCCCTCATCTAAGCGCAGAAAAAGAGCCAGTCCCTAAATAGCGTTACTACGAAGTTCTAGGATGATTATAAATACCATCTTTTTTTCCAAAGATCAATAGTAGAAATTCAGATAAACCTGTACAGTTATCTTTTTCTAGTTCTCCTCATTTTATTTTGTAATACACTTACATTAATAAAGCTATGGACATGCACCTTTCCAAGAAATGAATGACAGGTGCTTATCAATAATCTCATCTAATTTCCTTCCATTGCTGCTGAAGCTAGGGTATGTACACAACTTACCTTAATACACGAGTAGATGTGAAGGCTTATTCTAGTTCTTAGAAGTCAGATGTGAAAGCTAATCAGTGAATCCTTTCCACTAGGTGAATCCTGTAGTATGGTTAACGATCGACTGAAATCAACAGCAGAGAGATGGACTTCCAGAAGCTTATTCTGCTGCTGCTGAGAACCTGTGGCTTATGAGGGAGAAGTGTACTAAAAATACTGAAGAAATTAAAGAGATGAAACATTAACTATGAACTGTGTGGCTTTTCTCAGTAAGTGTCAAAACCTCATAGCTATTGAAACACTGATTTTTGCATTTAATATTTACAATGCCGTGATAGTAGCAATGAGATAATTATGGTACTTCTGCTACCAAGGTCATGACTCACAAAAAACAAACATCAGTTCAGTATTTCTGTCATCCCACTGTAAGAGGCTAGGAGGGGAAAGGAGGGGAAAAGGGAAAAGAAGAGAAATGTAAGTTTTTTACTTTGAGATGTTCTCCACAGAAGCAGAATATCTGTTTCCAACACAAAGCGATTTTTATCTTAGCAAATGAATTAGTATGGAGAGTTTTTACTCCACCAGCATCAATTTTTCCTTCCTTCATTGTTTGAATGACTGGCTCAAAAGACCAATACAACACACTAGAAGAGCACATGGGAAAGGCACAGTCAATATGTCAATTTTTGAAGTTCAACCAGTTCTTGAGCCTGCGATACTGCAGGCTTTATGAAACATAATTATCTACTCGTTCATGATAGAGCACAGTATAACTGTCCATTTGGTGAAGCTAACCATGCCACTTTGAATTATTATAAGTTTAATCGGGCATCCATGCTACCTATGTTGTTATATGGGAACATATTTTCCCAACATCATCCATATCTTTTAGACATATGGTACTTTAGCCTAACCCAAGAACCTCATAAATAAAAACAGTTCTAGAACTGTGCTGTAGAATCTCTTAAAACATTGCAATTTTGCTCAAGATGGATCAAACAAGGTATTGGGAGCATCATAAATGAAATAAGTATTTGTTGATCATCATAATTTTCCAAAAATAATTTAGTCTATGTGCAAATTTAACAACAATCTGAAATAATTTATTTTTCAAAAATTTTTGTGACAAGATAGTAGGAAATAAAATCTTCCCTTTTACATTGTCTGAATTATGTTCCAGAAAAAAAAAATATTAAAATTTACTACTTGCAAATTCAAGGTCATAAAGTCTCTCTCCTTTTTTCAATTGTTATACAAGAAATTATGGATTACAGTAGTAGGCTTTAAGATCCATGCGGAAACTCCTCAGTGGCATTAGGTACTGGCAAAGCTTCAAAGTGTACACTACATCTTTGGGCAATGTGATTCAAGAAAAATGTGGACCAGTTTGCATTGCAGGGGGAGGGAATTTTAAGAGGAGTAACCGACATGATCAAGGTTGAAAGGAAATTGCGTTGTTTGGTCTATCGAATACTGAAGGAAAATATAACAGCTTTTCTATTTTTGTACATTGAAGTATTAAGCAGGAGAAAATAAATGCTTCTTCATAAACAGTGAGGGGAAGCAGCAGTAGGTTTAACAGCAACAAGGAACTTTCAGGTGTAGCACTACAAATGACTAAGTATTGGAAGCGATCGCCTCGGGAGGCAAAAGAATGTCCATTATTATATTTAGAACAAGCTAGATAAATATGCATCAGGAATAATGTAGGAAGACCTGATTCTGCCTTGGTGCTGGAAGTGACATGTGACCGCTTTAAGATTTCTTCCGAGTTTGTTTTACAGGATTTCTGTAAGGATTTTTTACTATCTGGCCTTCTCAGACATAAGAAAGCTTCCTGCCTGGATGCACAAGAGTTTTTCACTGTTATTCAGATGAGAAACTAACAATTGACTCAAGCCACACCATGCTGAGATGCAAGGTGTTTGCTGGGAAGTCAGCACTACTACTGGAAAATCCTTTGAGAATTCTGTGGTACCGTACAATTTCAAAGCTTGAATTTATGGACAGTATTGACCAATTGTGAATGTGAACTTGCTGTGTGGATATCATTGCTATCATAAAATTGTTTTTCCTCAGACTGCTTAAGGTCCTTTTCAGACCACTAATCCTCATGCATAAGATAATTTAATTCAAATGGACTTTATACTAGTGATGTAGGTTCCGTGTGCTCAGCTGGATGGGATTGTGTAAGTATTGTAGAGTTTGTTTATAAACAACCATATAAATACAAGTAATTTTGTCCCAGGCAAAGATAACCTTTACCACACTGGATCATGAACAGAATGCAACTAAGACACACAAAAAGTCTCTTTAAAGCCATATTTATTCCTTGTATTATATTTTCATAAGTATTCTACATAGAATATTTAGAATTATTTCACAATCTGTCTTATCTTCACAGCCTTCATTGCTTGGAACCAGGATAACTGGACTAGTAGACAATTTTCTCAGGACCATATATGAAAAAGCAAGATGAATTTTCCTTAGAAAAAAACAGGAAATCACAAATCCCACTATTTTTCAAGTGGGAGCTTCACCTTGTCACTTGGTAATTAAAAAGACATAAATAGCGATAAATACATTAAAAAAATAACCTAAAATATTTCTGAAGAAACACTTCACATACTTTCTAACTGTGCAGAGAATGGCAGAATTACACAAATGCTAGATGTTTACTTGCACTATTTAATGCATGGCTGGGAAAAGTTTAGATAATGTCTAATCAGGTTGGAGAACTTAAGTAATATTTTAAAATCCTGGCCATAGTTTTGAATTCTGTTTTGGTGCAAAAGACTTAGAACTCATTAGCCAGTCTCCACATACTCCAAATTCCTGAAAAACACTCTAAGGAAATTTTACTAATATTTTCATAAGAAGAGCTAAGTCTCAAAAGGAACCTCACAACAAGATATATTCCCATGTCAAGGGAGCTGAAAACATGAAAGGCTTAGGTTCTTTGGTTGAAAGAATGTCCGTCTAGAGCTTTAATCTCAAGCAGGGAGATGGGGTAAGAAGCAGCTTCCAGTTTTGTTGGATGTTGTTAATTATAAGTTAAGAGTTCAAGACAAAAGAAATCAAACTGGTACAAGTTACAAGCAGGTCTACTTGAAAGATGTACAGAGTATCTATAGATATAGATCACCAAGGAAGGATGTCTTAAGATCATACGTGAACTGTAATGACTTTATAAAGACAATTTCATCAGCTAAAATAAATCACTTATCTGTGGGGCAATTTAGGTTGGATAGAACATCACACTGTTGTGGCAACAGTGCTTCTAGTACCCCAAACTACCTTATAACAATCTAGCTTCAGCATTTCCACATGCTATTCTTTTATGCCATATAAACCTAACTTAAATGAGCACGAGTCACATAGCCTAGCAACAGGAAACACAAGAGGGGATGTTGCTCTTTAAAGCAGACGTTGTAGGAGGATTAATGGAAAAAAAAATCAACAGCCAACACAATCAACACACAGAAGACAAAAGAACAGGATAGACAAAATTAAAATACTCTAGGAGCACATTACTTTTGAAAAAGTTCCAGAAGTTTAACAAGTATTTAGAAGATAGGTCTTAAACATTAGAAGTAGAACAGCTTTTCGGTAAGAATGGAGGGGAGCAGACAAAAATGTTTAGTAATTTCAGATGATGACTCCAAATGAATTGGTTTAACAGTCTGAAGAGAAATGGAAGTTTTAGTACACTGACTGCACATCAGCTGAAGCTTTGCTTATAGAGGCCAAGCAGTGATGGACTGTCCATGTGATAAGAACAGATAAAGTATAAATGCAAAAGCAGTTCCTATTGAATGAGATAAAATGTGAAGACAGGAAGGAACTGAAACACATTACTCATAAATTGCTTCAAAGATGACCCCAAATCACACTTTGCTGAATAAATTTAGCAACTAATGTGAGAGGAGGTATATATCTTTTGAAGAAACTAAACTTTTTTTTTTTCAATAGGACTTTATTTTACCAGCAAACAATACCTTCTCCCACCCACCTCATACTCAACTTTGGAGCATAACATTGTAAATCCAATGATGGTTTGGTTAGGTTTTTAAAATATTGCTGAGATAGATAATGTTAGGGATACATAAAGAACTTAAAATGCATTTGAACTAGAAATTCATTAAGTCCTACCGTGAAGTGGTTCTGGATATTCAGGATTACATCAATATCTACCATATTGATAAAAGTCACATGTTAGTGTATCTTATTTTAGGTTACATCATGGGACTGATATCTTTGCTGAACCGAGTCATCAAACTAAGTCAATTTCTCTTCGTCAAGAAAAAAAACAGGAAAAAAAAAAGAGAAGCCTCATGAAATATTGTCTTCATTTATATAAATTGGTTTTAATATTTAATCATAAGAAGAGCTAAATATTCTACCTGCTTTTATCACCCATGGACTGGACAGATTAAAATCTTTTGCTAAGCCTTTTGTTAAAAAAAAGTAAGTGAGGATGCATGTTGATAGCTCGGTCAGGGTGCTATAAAAAATAATCAGAGCTTAAAAATATGAAGTATCAACTTAAGTTCTATTGTCTGTTACGCATTTTCCTTTCTCAGCCTCACTGTCACTTCCAACACTGTCATTTTGTGATGTCTCACCTTTCCCCAGATACTGTATCATAAGTTTGGAACGTTGCTTTACTTATTTTGACATCAACAGCAAGACTCTCCTAAGTTTCTGAAGGAGATGAAAGCTGTCAAAATGACCATGCCCAAAGGGTAATAATCTGTGGAACAAAGTCCTTGGAGATCAGTAAATTGTACCCCAGGGTTCAATATTGCAACCAGTCCTGTTCAACATCTTTGTTAAGGATCGGAATAATGGCACAGACTGTCCATATGCAACAAATTTGATGATAAAACAACAAAGAAGATTGGCTGATACACCAGAGGGTTGTGCTGCCCTTCAAAGGGACCTCGACAGGCTGCAAAAGTGGGCTGACAGGAAGCTCATGAAGGTCAGCGAGGAAAAGTGCAAAGTCCTACAGCTGTGGAGAAACAACCCTGTGCACAAGTATATGCTGAGGGCCACCCAACTGGAAAGCAGGTTGGCAGAAAAGGATCCTGGGGATCCTGATGAACACTAAGTTGAACATCAGCCAACAATGCATCATTTCCACAGAGGCAGACAGAGATATCCTGGCCTGCATTAGGAGGAGTATTGCCAGCAGTTCAAGGGAGGTGATCCTTCCCTTATATTCAGCACTGGTAAGGCCACTCTAGAATATTGTGTCCACTTCTGGCCTTTTCAGCACAAGAGAGATATGGACATAGAGAAGCGTCAGGGGGGTAAGTCTTATCAATATAAAACCTGAAGGAAGAGTGTCAAGAAGATGGATCCAGTCTCTTTATGGGCGCAAACTAAAATACAAGAGGCAATAGGCACAAAGCAAATTCAGGAGATGCTGTCTGAACATCAGGAAAAGCTTTCGTTGTGAGGATGACTGTGCACTGACATGGAACAGGCAGTCAGATATACTACTAGTGGCAACTACTAGAAGGAAATTCTTCGGCCTATGCTCACAGCTGAACTTGAGCAGTCACTCACAGATCATTTAAACTGCTTATCTTCCCTAACCACTCTTTGAAGTCTTAGAGGGATTTTTGAGGCCACTCCACTCTCTTTAAATGCCACATAGATTGTATGTCCTGCAAGACAACTGAAATTTCAGAAGTAATTGTAATCGACCACTGCATAAATGACCAGACTAGATAGTTTTTCCATCACTTTTGAAAAAGAATGGTTTAAGTCCTCAACCACAGAAAAGGGACTGGTTTGATAAAGGTGAGAAGAAAAAGCTCTGACAAATACCATTCCAGATGGAGAAAACACATGCCATGTTAACCTAAGAGGAAAAATAGGAATCTGAGTTCAATAGGTATTCTCAACTTGAGAAACTCAGGGAAGAGTGAGAAGGGATTCTAACTAAAAGACACGATGTTACCAACTGTTGGTATCTATGCTGTATTCCCTAACCTGCTGAAGGATTTTTCATTGAGTTCATGAGGACAACTACAAATCAGACACCTCTGAAAAAAATGCTTCCTTTGTCACTAGCATAGTATATGTCAATTTATTAATTTTTTGGTGTAAAGCTCATAACTTGCATTTTCCATATTCACACAATACTTACAGTTTCCATAAACAAAGTAAAATTTCACAATTTTTTGTAACTACTACAAAAAACCCAAATCAACAAAAATTCCCCCAAAACAGTGTAAATTATTTAATACATCATTACACATTGAACTTTTTACTTGCAAAAATCTCAATTTGCCACGGTGGCGAGTGTGTTTTCAGGGAATTCACTGATTTTAATGGGAGTTCAGAGTACTACTACGTGGCAGAATAGAGACAAACTAAATGTCACCATCTTCATTTTCACTGTGTTAACTGACAAATGTTTATGACAGTTTTCATTTGAACAAAGTTCATCAATAATTTAAGAAGAAATAAAGAGTTAGTGGTAAAATAGAGGTATTTCTCCTTCCTCAGAGAAGTTTCCCTCCATCTCCTTCATACCAAAACTGGCACATCACAATGCGACAGATGAAGTCTATGAGGATTGATTCATTCTAGTCTCTGAAGAGTAATTAAGTTCTATAAAGGCCTGTCAATATCATTTGGTGTCAGTTGTCACTTTATATCATATGCAGGTGCACACAGAGATGGACATAAAACACGAGGACAGAAGACGTTATTCAGCTAGGATAGGGAGCTGGTAAGTATCAAATATTTAACAGGACTGAAGTCACCACCTTATTTTAGAAATGGTTGTGAACACCTGAATGACCCTTAAAATCCAGTCTTCAATCAGTGGCCAAAAGCACAAGTACTCCCCAAATGGGATTGTATTACTGATTACTCTCTTCTTGCCAAATGACATACATCCCACATTCGCCGGCTTGTAGATCCAAACTTTAAAGAAGATAAGAAGACACATAAAAGGAGTAATTGCCCTCTTTTCCCTCAAGTGAGCATATGACCTCGTGCTTAATGCAGGTACCTACATGATGGGAGCCATAGGCCTGATTTCACACTCCAAACTTTAGGCCAGTTAGCCCTTCTCCTAGATGAAGTGTTTGAAATAAGAAGGCTGCAGATAAAAAGAACCCACAGCAACAACCCTTTCAAAACAGTGTGTTTTGAAAGCAACAAAGGCATTACCTTTGGATTATATTCTGTTAGAAAGCTTATAAACTCTTACATGAAGAAAATTAATGCTGCAAGCCTCTAGCTTGCTTTAGCCCCAGCAACAATACTAAGAGAGAGATGAAACTCAACCTACAGCCTGTCTTTTGTAGCGCTTTCCCATTAACCAATTCCAGAGAGCTAAAGTCAAGGACTTCTCTGAGGAAGCCTGCCTGTGAAAGCACTTCACCCTTCCCCTGAGTTGTAACTCACACCTTGTCTGATTAATACAGCTGTACCAGAAGTTGACGAGTTGCTTCTCCGTTAAGACTGCACAGCCTAGTGGGGTGCATGTGCCCTTTAAAGAGCTGAGAAACATGCAGTTAAATGAGCAGAAGAAACTGCAGCAGCCGGTAGTAAGGATCACGAAGGGATGTTATGAGAAGAGAGGATTTACTAAGACAGAAAAAAGTCATTGCATGTGGAAACTTAATAGGACCTCTAGGATAAATAGACCAGACTATTTAATAAAATATAGGTGCCCATGAATGGTGCTGGGATTTTTTAGATGCACTTGAGCTTTCATCAGGGAGGGTGGATGCTGATAAAGAATAGCTGATAACTAAGAGACTTTGGTATGCGGGAAGATGATCCAAGAGAAAAGGTGAGATCAGGTTTTAGCTTTTGGAGACAGGAGGGGGGCAGAAGTTGGGGAGCTGAGTTTTTCTCATAGGCTGCTAGATGGCTCACTCTTACTAATTGTCATGATGGACAGAAGCTAAATACTCTTAAAATCCTGCTATTAAGTGCCTAAGTCTCTTGTGTACTTTTTTTCTTTCCCACTTCTGAACAGATCTTCTGACCAAATTATGATTGGGCCCAGATGCACAATCTGAATTAGAATTACTTTATTATGTATGATATTCATCTCATAATGAACCATTACTCACCATTTTATATTCTCATATTCCTACCAATGATCTAGAAAAGAAAGGTTTATATACATCATGTCCATTTCATTTAAGAAGTAGTTCTCAAGCTTTCATTTGCAGATCACTGGAGGCACAGAGAGGATTTCTTTGTTTTCTTAAGGAAATCATTGGTCTGCATATAGTGAGGGTTTTTTAGGAGTAATACCTCTGTAATGACTTTTAGAAGTTTTTAGGTGATTTCATGACCAATTAAACTGAAATCCCCACACAATTTCTCTTTTCCTTTTGCTGTGAATACCAGCTCCACATCTGTTGCTAGTAACTTTAGAGTGATTATTCAGCTGTGACCATAATTTACCGACAGTAGCAAGTAAAAGAACACAGGCTAAAGTTAAATGAAAAAGAGAGTTTGGGGCTGTGAGATTTTCAGCCAATGGGAGAGATTTATTATTAGTAATTGCAAAGACTTGTGGTCAGGAAGTTGAAAGCACATATACAGAAAGAGGCAAGGAAAAAACCAGCACCTTAATTAAGGTAAATTAAAAATTGGCAAGGGCATATTTCCTTTTTTTTTTTAGATTTTATGTCAGAAAAGTTTTGAAATCCAATACAGTTTTTCAAAAATAAGTAAAGAGTCTTCTACCTGTTATAAAATCAACAGGGGGAGAAACCTACAATAAATCTTGAAGCCTTCATTATGATATTATCTATTCTAAGAACATTCTCAATTATCATTATAATCATCATTAGCATGTTTTATAGCATGTTCATTTGTTTTTCCTCCTTCTTGAATGTTAATCAAAGATTCAATTTGCTGTAAATCAATCAAAAAATTTACTTCATTTTAGGTTTAATCACACAGTGTTTCACTATGTAATAAATGCAATAGAAAAATACTGAGTCATTGTTGGTAATTATTTCAATAATAATGTGAAAATCCTTTATTGAACTATTACTTTCAACATAACCTATATCTACTTTAAAAATTTCAAGTAGTGTGCTCCAGCATGGGGCCCGTTTCACAGGATGCAGTCCTTCACAAACTGAACCAACACGGGTCCTTCCCACAGGCTGTAGTTCTTCAAGAACTGCTCCAGCATGTGTTCTTTCCACAGGATACAGTCCATCAGTAACAGACTTTTTCAGCATGGTTCCTCCACAGGCCACAGTTCCAGCCAGAAAAATTGCTCTTGTGAGGGCTCCTCTCCTGTCAGGAGCCTGATTCTCCATGGGGTCCTCCACAGGCTGCAGCTTCCTCCAGGGCTTGTCCATCTTTTCCAGCATGGGGTCCACCATGGGCTGGATATCTGCTCTACCATGGTTTTCTCCAGTGACTGCAGGAAATAGCTGCTCAGGCATCGAGCCCTCTAGGACAATACTTTTGCAACTGTATTTTTATCACATTGGATTTTGTCCAAGTCCAATTTTATATAAAAGTACTTCCACTGTGCTACAGTCTGACTGCATATTACAATGCAGTTTCAGCTAAGTAATTGGAAATCAATTCCTAAAACACTATATTGATGACAAAGAGATGATAGGCAAGTCACAACAAACAACCTTAAAAATTTTGGACAGAAAATCTGCATAAGTGTTCATGGACATACCAATGGATAAAAGTTATATTCTAGACTTCCTCAATAATTTGTAAATTCTTATTTCAGACATCAGAATAATTAGTGTAGAGAATATTTATGATATTCCTATTATGTAGATCAAATTGTATAAATCCATGTGATAACCATCTCTTGTCTATTGTAAAAAGGCATCACAAAACACAGGCCTGAGAAAATCATGCATGAATATTTGTTGTCTCCTATAATTTGGATCCGATAATATGTTGAAATACAGCCCTACAGACTGTGTTGGAAGACAATAAGCAAACAAAATTGTTGATCACTGAACATGCTGCAGTATGATGAAGTGATCAGATATTAATACTAAAGAGTTTTTTACATAGGATACGTGCAAAGTTCCAATAATATAGAGTTGGAAAAAAAATAATTTTTTTTTTGTGTCTACTTTATAATTTTCTATTCTATGAATTTTTTCATAGTGTCAGAAAGATAACAAATACTAAATAAATGCCAATGTGAATGCTACCACCAGGTTTTGCTCATTCTCAGATATCCAAGCTACAGATGGTAAATTAATGTACAAAATATTATAAATGGCTGGACCTTGAGAACTGGCAGCTTTTATGTAGAGACAGAACTGTAGCTATCCTCAAAACTCATATCTAAGGGTCAAAGAAACAAAAGGACTGAGTGTTTGGTAAATTTTAAATCTGCATTCAGAATTACGTAAAAAAAAAAAAAAGAGGAAAAAGTGATTGCTTTTAAGCCATTTTTCTTATTGTAGAAAGAGGTTTGGAAATAACAGAATGAGACAAGAGGAAAAGTCAGTGTTTCTTTTTGTAAAAATCTAATGGAGACAAAAATCTTAGCCATTGTGTATAAATGCTATGTTTGACCAGATCAGTACAAAACCTTTCATTTCTCAGTAATGAAACAAGGCACAGAAGGAAAGGCCTCCGCAGCCAACTAGCTAATTTGAGTGATTTGAAGACTTCAGTTTGCATTTCTTCATACTTCAGTGTTTCATCATTTGTCAGTGAATACACTGAGAAAAAAGCAAAAGACAGCCAGAGAAGTAGACATGACAATGTGCTCTGGAAAAGGAACGAAGGGGTACAATTAAATAGGATTCAGAGGCTGTTAGAAGAGGCAGTAAGGCAAATTAGTAGTGTGAAAAAATGTTCTATTAGTCCTCAGTGAACAGTGCTGCAATTATTTTTTTTTTCCTCTTTATGGCAAGTTTCCCCCCCTACCCCTCTCCTTATAAATTGTACCATAGTATTAACTGAGCGAAAGCTCTGTCAAGGTTACACCTAATAGGGCTGATGCAGTTCTGTCTTAACATTTTGCAGAGAGAAATACACTTGCATTCCCTCTGCATTTTATGTGTGGTGATTTTGAGATGTACAGAACCAACAGAACTCATTAGCAGAGCAATAGTAGTTCTGCCCCACCTGGACACTGCAGTTATATTGATTATATAGTTCACACATAAAGACGTGCTGGAGAACAGGAAGACTGCATATATTTCTCTTTTCTTATTCAGACAAAATTTTGCAGGTAGAAAAATGTGAGAAACCTTCTTGCTTCATTAGCCTTACATTAAAAAAATAAGGTAGAAATGTAAGGAATACATGCGGTAAATGATTGGTTTATTGTTCTATAAAGTTCAGTATCTTGTGACTTTCCCTGTGATAATGCAAATCACTAGGGAACATATATTACTAGCTTCATGATTCAAATTAAACAGGGGAAAAAAAGCCAGGAAGCAAAATTTTAAATATCTTTGTGTGAAAAATGCAAGTTACTGCAAGATGGCAAAACCAACCTGTTACACCTAACTTGAGACATCTGAACGATTCTACTGCCTGGTGACCTTTAGTGAGTCTAGGCTGATAATTCTTAGTTTGAGAAAGCCACCTGGTAAGCACCACAGAAGCAAAACTGAAAGCCTTGAAGCATTTGCAGCATATAGACAATAGGAAGTAAAAGGCAAAACTATAGTTTAGGAAATAGATAGCATTTCAAACTGAATGATTTAGACCGAGCGATTGATTCCTAAACTTGCTAGAGCCTTAAAGAAACACTAGCTCAGACTCTCCTCAAGAAATTCTGTTTAAAAAAAAAAATAGCAAGTCTAGATCCTGCATCATGTTAGAAATACTGTACTCGGTGAATAACTCATGGAATAAGACACTCAGTGGGAATCAGAACAGCGAACTTGACCCAAAGACAATCTTGAAATGGAATACAGCTCTTAAATTTTTCAGAAGGTTATTAGATATGTAGAAGTATCAGGTATGTTTACCAACCATTTTTAAACAAAGTGTCTCAGTTTGTGAGAAGCCCTATAATCTTCAATGGGTTACTCGTTATGAGTCAGATAATATAATATCATTTTTATTCATTATTTTTACTCATATACTAAAGAGATGGTGTAAGAACCCACATCAAATTGCACATACATACCTGTTTTATCTGTTTTCAGTATCTTTGTATTTCTTAAGAGATTATCACATGTAATGTTTCACAGTTTCAAGGACTCAAAACAAATCCTCTGCAAATTGAAAAACAAGAACAATTTCTTATTGTTGGATTTTTGGGGGGTTTTGTGATGAGAGCTTTCCAAGGAACTGAGTTAATGGTTACAAAATAATGGCAGCACCCAGGGTAAAGCTGACAAAGAAAATTTCTGAAAGGGTTTAGAAATGGAAAATAAATATTCCATGTAAGTTTTTGGGTTTCTCAATATGTAACTTTACCTGACTAATTCTATTATAAAATGCTTTAAATATTCTTTCATCAGTGATAGAGAATCACAAATTTTCTAGTACTTGCTCAGTTTAGCTTCTCTCTTTTTCCTTTGCAGTTCACAGTTCAGCCGCACTACTTCATTGGAATCTGTTTTGAGTGTCACAGTAACGTAATGACCCTTTCACAAAACTGGGGCAAAAGGCGGACTTCCCTCTTGCTCCAGCCCACCTTGATTAAAATTTACTTTACAGCTAGCTATTATTTGCAAATTCATCTTTGGTTTTTATCTACTCCTGATCAGGGCAGAATGCATTGAACGAAATTATCATTGATGCATTTGTTTTGAGTATCCATTTGCACTTCACCCCACATTAAAGTTCAGTTTATTCATTGTCTTTCATCTGGTTATTCCTCCATGCAAGAGCAATTACATTTAAGTGAAAGTGGATTCTTTTTCTGAGTTTTTCAAAGGCATGATCATACTTTACTGCATTTCATTCTTCCACTAATTTTTTAAGTCTATCAGAAAAGCAATCAAGTTTGAGTGACATGACGTGGTTTTTTTTTCCTTTTTGTTTATGTTCACGCTGATTTTAAAAAATTAGTGGTTTTCATTACAGCACTAAGATAATTCAATATAATGAAACAAGTACTCTATAATAATGAAATGCAGAATAAATATGAAATGTAAGTATTGGATCTTCATCTAAAAGTTGTGAGTAGAATTCAAATATTTCATTATATTATACACACATTTGTTTAGGAAAGTAAACCAAATAATGCCATGTTTAAAGCAATTACCTAATAACAAAGATGTACTGAGTTAATGGATGCATTTTATTCTCATGGTATTGTTAATCTGTTCTCTCATTCTAAGCCTGTGAGTTATAATACATTTACACAAACATTATTCTGACATTGTCAGATGACAAAAGAAAGGGTTATCCAGGCAAAATGGATGTGATCTATGCATTTCCTAAAATCTTTTCATAATTATTTTGTTACTTTTAGGTGTCTAGTGCCACAAAGTTTTTAAACCCAGGAGGGACAATTCCATATAAAGCATGTCATAAGTTTTATTCAGTGGCACAATAACCAATTAATTACTACCTTGGTAATCTTCTTCAGTGGAATATAAACTTTAGTTTGGACAACTGAATATTATCCTCAATTTGATAGTTTTCAAACTTCAGTTTTAAGCTATGGGTCTGTTTTTTAACTCTGTATGGCAGATATTTAACCTCCGGTGGTCAACACCTTATTTCATGATGGATATTTGTAATTTATGATCAGCTCTTCCCTTCACCTTCTCTGAAATAAGCAAGAACTACAGAAGTCTTTCAGTATGAGGTAATTATTCCAAACCTTACTTAAAATTCTTGTCAGCATTTTCCTATTATTGACAGTGCTTTTTAACTCAATTAATTCACTGTTTGTCATATATATTCCTGGCCACGCACTGAAGCCTGTTGTTTAAACAACTATTGAAACAGTTAACATTACAAATTGCTTCAGAGGGCTATAGCCTACACATATGGTGTAGTATCCAAAATATGAATATGAATGTGAATGTTTTTGGAGCATTTCTTCTCCTTGTGAGGCTTCATACAAGATCCTGAGATGCAAAAAGATCTTTGGGTTTATCATTTGCTTGACTGAAGAAGAATAGACTAGTTAGAAGACAGAATTGTGTAGGAGCTAAAACAGAAAGAAGATTAGTAATTTGCAGTTGTCATCCATAGCAACACAACGAGCTGACAGTTCCAGGGCTGCAACTGATCTCTCCTTTTACTGGTGAGGACTAACAGTGCTGCTCAAATGTCAGGCATAGTGATCACTCAACAATGCATTAACACTGCCTTAGTATCTACAGCCTAGATTTTGCAGTTTCAGGTAGGCATCTCCATAGTGGTTACACTTCCTAAGTACCTACAGAGAGGAAATGAGTGAAACAGCTCTTGCACACTATGAGTTTCTGTAGTCATTTAGTGAGAGGAAATTTTTGTAGTGGAGTTTGAGTGTGCTTTTCTGCTTTGGATTAAATTTTGGGGTCTGTTCTGATAATGGCTCTTAGCAGATCAGGCTGTGAGGGAAGTGTTGACACAACCATTGTTTCTCCCAGTTTACAAAGGACATCCTATGAAAGATTGAATACTCCGGTTTAAATTTTATTTATTTATTTTCTTCACAAGGAAAGACACGTATCTGAATTCTTGAATAGTACATGAAATATTTATTAAAACTGTACCAGGAGTAGGAAATCAGGTTGGTAAGAACAGAAAAGCTTAGCTGCAAAATCGAATGTAAGTAGATTAACCACCTCAGCAGTCTTGAGTAAATCCCTTTTATTTGAAAATATCTGAATCAGGCTTTCACATATATGTCTTGGTTTAGGGTGGTTTTTTTTTAACAGATTGTAGAATAGGACAGGTTTCAAACTGAGATAAAGCACTCCTTTTTTTTTTTGATTTTGGGTAGAAAGTCTGTTCCACCATGGATGGAAGATAACTGTTGAATTGCTGCAACTAACAAAAATAAACTCAAGCCTTAATCAGAGAGGAGTTCTGAGAAAAAAACAAGAAGCTGGACTTACGTAACGCACGAGGTTAGTCTACACTATCCTGAGATCTCTTACAACCTAAATTTTTGTATGAGTCTATAAAAAAAGACATACTGCAGCATTTAGCCCTAGCTAGACTAGGGAAGTGTAGTGATAGATATAGACAATGAATATTATACAGTTACTTGCTTTACATTTTGACAGACTGGCAATTCAAATTAGTACACAGAGGGGGATTTTTATTTTAAAATAAATTTTGCATTTAGAACCCTGAATTTGCATATATATAAAATTGGATGTACTCAAATATTATATATAAGGGGGTTCATTGTATTTTTCCATATAATAACAAACACGGAAAACTATAAGGTCATATTACATCACTGTGGCAAATGAAAGCAACTTTAAAGCAACAATAACATCGTTTAAATTTATTTGGCCCATACACTCCTCACATGAGATTCAGGACCTTATTTCTTCCTTTAAACCAAACCACAATAGAATGGGATTGGAAGTCTCAAAATCTCATTGGTTTTTAAGACCTTAGTAAAGGAGATGACAAGGAACCACCTCATAATTTTTACATGTCACTTAATCGAACACCAGTGTTCCATTTTTTAAGTGTGTTCATTAGCCAAATGCCTTGGAGGAGCAAAGTGTACGTTTAACAGCCCTGCAGGGAACGGCAGCGTGGCCCATCTGTTAGGAAGCATGTCAATGCTTATCCAACAGTATGAGTCACAAAAGAACAAAACCCTGCAAACTTTCCTTAAAGGCTGGGCAGATGACTGCAAAAGTTTGGGGTAGCAGATCTTCCTTTGTACGGCAAAGCAGTAATAAAGATAGATATAACGTAGTTCACTTGACAGCAAAGGCCGCTATAATAATCGCAAATATAACCCCTAATGTTAACTAGGTTGCCAAGGAATAGCAGAGCCACATGCGGCTGTGGGTCGCTGGCAGCACTCACCAACCCTGCTGGACCCCAGGCCCCCAGCCTTTTTTTTCCTTTCCGTAGCCACCCACTTTTGCAGTGCCTGGCAGACCAAACCCAGCAAGGGCTAAAGCTCCTTTTGCAGTTGACATGGACTTGGCTGGCTTGCAGCACGTCTCAGGAGTTCCTGGAAACCTATAACCCCACGGAGCGCTACTGTGCTATGTAAAGGAAAACTGGATTGCAAGCTGTGTGGACATCCTCCTTGGGAGGTAGCCGAACGTACCTTCAGACTTTGGCTGCAAGTCTGCAGGAGGCTGCCTGCTCAGCTTTAACATTGCCGCACGTCACAGCAGCAGATAGATTGCATAGGGGTGACAGCAGGCGTGTTTTAGGCAGAATCTGTGCTTCAGCTACTAAATTTCTTGTCTGCTTTTCTGCTGAGCTCACCTACCCTCTCTATCTAATTCCAGGCTTCCATTCAATTCGAATTGGGGAAGAGTTTCCCGTCAAACACAGACTCAGGATTACAGTGAAGACCTATCAACGGAGTTCGGTGTCTGCACTGAAGGGAAGCAACTTTCTTCCAACGGCAGCATGAAATCTCTGCTCTTCAGAAGAGAGAAAGAGGAAAAAAAACCCAAACCAAAACACACACACACTGCTTTTTGCAAGCTTGTCTGTCTCTTATAAGACATTTTTGTGGTAAGGTATCATCTTGATCTCTGTCTATTTAACCTAATGCTGTCAAGAATTGCTCATCATCAAGAAACCTGAGCTGTACTCTATTTTATGTTTGAGAAAAAAAAATAGTTCAAATATTTTTGAAGAACATGAAATAACATTATTGGACATAAATACTAAGAAGAAAACTTAACAAGGAATGCTGAAATACTATGTCATTTTATTAGCTTTTTGTATTCCTCCTTTTAACTGATATCTAGAATTGTATTGAATTCTGGCTTGAATTCATACTGTAGTTTAGTCCTTAAGACTAGACAATGAATAGTCCTTACAATCTATAGAGTATTTCCTGAATACACAACAGTGATAGAAGCCAAAGACAGAATTTAAATTTGTGTGGTACTTAGTTCCCTACATAAACAGAGAGGTGAAAATAAAATAAAACAAAATAACACTACATATTCTAGACTACAAAGCAATATGAAAAGCATAAATCTCAGGTAGTGTCTTATTGACCTGAAGAAGTATAAATATGTTAAAAATTTAACTCTCAGCTGGATCTTAATTAACAATTCTTGGTTTTCCTTTGTAGGGAAACCAGTATTTCCATACACTCCATCTCCAAACAAATGAACATTCAGTATTGTATATTTCTCATTTAAATATCAAATAAATGGTTTTGTTTTTAAAGAGCTGAGATACTGAATTTTAAGACCTTTGAAAATCCTTCCTATACTGAAGGCTGCTTAGCACAGAGCTCTTGAAAATCCAGTTATTAATTTGGGTGCTAAATCTTTGAAAAAAAAATTTTGGTGCAATTCTGGAAATATAGGACTAGACAGACAATAAAAAAAACCCCAAACACCTTATATGTTAAATATACATTCATTAGTGATTTAAAATGTGAAAAGCAACAGCTTCCCCTTTCACATCTTAAAAACTGAAAATCTTATATTGGAAGTAAAATGAACAGGTGGTAAAATGTAATGGACTAAAATAAATACTGAAGCTATTCTAGTCACTAATTAACCTTGTTTCACTCGATAACAAGCTCAAAAACATTTCCTTCTTTCCGGTACAAATGCACATCACAATTATACAGGATGGAGATTGAATGAGTTTGGGCTAATTTTGCAAGTTCATTATATTCCAGATTGAAAGGGTTTCTAATGAAAACTAGAAAGAGATATTGTCAAATTAGGGTTTATATTCCCTTCATACTGCATTTTTTTAACATAGTGCATTTTTTAGAATTACTGGTTAGTGTTTCTTAAGGATATATCCCAAAGTAACAGAAGTGTCATGTGCCTTGACTAGTTTAAGATGTGCCTCACAAAGTACATGCATGCCACTGGCTTGAACTTTTCATTGCAGCATGTGTTTCTGGTTAGCTATATGGAAAGCAATATGAAAAGTAAAAAAACCCTTTTCCAAGGCTGGTATTAGACTGAAATTTTACTTTTCTGAAAATATGTCAGAAAGATGTGATAGTGTATGTCTTAGTACTTATGATCATCTCCTCCTAACTTTGAATATATGTGCAAGTACAGAATAAAAATGTGCTGAACTGAAAATTATCTTGCTACAACCAGAATTTACGTGCCATATGTACTCTGAAGAAACCAAAGGGTTTGAGGCTTTGAACAAAGCCGTGTAAAACCATCTCAAATTTTATTCTTAAACTTTTCAGGATCAAGTTAAAGTTTGCCAAAATTATTTTTAATGAAAGAAATTCACAGATCAATTCGTGTAATTATTACTATCTCTGTAAATGGTTTAGAAGTTTTAATTATGGACATTCAATATTCAAAATTCAAGTTGAATTGTGATTAAATAGCGTCCTATTTCTGCTCCTCTGCCAGTTGAAAATAACACTTGGAATGAAGGATTTCAGAGTACAAAGAGTATACATATATAAGAGTTAAAAACTCTTAAATTGCCATAAATTTGACCAGGTATTAACTCAGTCAGCTTTAACCTGGATTTACTGCTGTTAACAAGAGCTTTGTGGCTATAAGTGCTTTCATAATTTCATAATTTTCATTAAATTTCACAGGGATTTGTTCAAGGTTAGTGGCACACAGCAATGGGCCGAGGTGGTGAAACTTTATACAGAACACATAAAGAAAAGGGCTAGATGCTATTTTTTCTAGGACTGCAGTGGCATTGATACAGTATTAAAATCAACCTGTAATGGCATTTGTGAAGTGAGAAACTACCCTCTTGGTAAAACCTACTGAGGAGCAGCCAGAAAAGTCTATGATTTACATTCACGCACTCCTACCAAACAACTTTAGAAAATTTATCTATAGAGTAATTGCACAGTTCTCATTAAAAAAAAAAAAATAAAAAAAAAAGACCCAGTGAAGCTTGTAATATTCTATAGGGAAATGAAATCCATTTGCTTCCCACTGCGTGTACGAAACAAGGCAGTGCAGTTCGCTAGGAAATGTCCAATTACATGGGCACCTTTGCCCTTTTTTGAGTCTATATTCTGCAAAAAGACAGGGATACAGGCAGAAAAAGAAAGACTTAATACCGTCTCATTCATGATAGTTTTTTGTATTTCATTTCCCAACTAATTAACCTTTTACTGCAGAAAAAGTTCTGCATTAAGAAATACAGCATAACAATCAAACAACTCATCATTGTGGAAAGACTGTTTCTAACTTAAAGTATTTCCATTCTTTAGAAAAATCACTTCTAAATTTCATAAAAAATACTTCTTCATACACTGCTTTCTCATCACCTATAAAATCCGTATGTGTATGCAGAATTTAAAATTAGAATTACTTTTTTAATTTCAATTTCTAGTTTCTAATTTGAAAAATGTTTGCCTCTTAACAGTATGTTATATAGAAAGATACATATTTTTTCATATTAAAAACTATGGACAGTAGATGAAGGAAATTTATTATGTTCAGAGTTGTTATATAAATTTAGGCATAATCTGATAAATTTCGTTTTACAGAAACAGTACTTAAAATGTACAGAAAGCATATGTACATATATAGGGTCTGTCCCTCTATATGCATGCACCCACACCCACTTGCACAATTTGCTTATATATAAATGCACATGTGTATCTATGTATAACAAGCATACATAACTTTTGTGTAGGATTATATGTGAGAAAAAATATATATGTGTAAAGACGTGTAGATATGCTTTGTTTTTTGTTCACTGAAAAAAAGTGAATGAGACAAAGCACCATAACTATCTCAGTCAAAGACTGCCTAGAAGTCTTCGTACATGGTCATCTTCTCAGCATTACCAGAGCACTTGAACAGTTAACTCGTAATATAATAAAACTTAAAGAACATATAAGAAAAGTCATGCTCAGAACTAGCCCCTTCTCAACATATTTCTGAAGTGGCCACTCAGTGAAAGAGAAATATCTCCTTGATGAGATGCTTTACTGCTGCTTTCATTTACTTGACAATCTATTTTGAAGACTTCCATAGTGACAGATATTCAAAAACTCCTTAATATGAATATACTTAATTTAAAATCAGTCAACTAAAAACCTATAAAATACATCATTTTAATAGTTTGAGAAATCGTAGTCACTATTATACAGGAAGCTGGTATAACCAGATATGATTGTTAAACAGATAACGTGTTATGGTTGAAAGATTTCAATAGACTCATTATGCTGAAAACATTTCTGGAAATATATATCTTTTCTCTCTCTCCCCCATACATTTCTGCATTTTTAGAAATAATACTTCTTTACCACATTTCAAATGTTACATCTAATAGACAAGTATATTTATGAGCAAAGTTCAGAATAATTGAAATTGGCACTTCACAGCCAAAGAATTCTATTTATGGAAATAGCAAACTGTTCCCTATACTTTTTTTTTTGCTGTGTTGCCAAAGCCAAGCTCCTGGGTGCATCATACTGCCCATTTCGCTACTGTAAAGGATGCAACTTATATACAACAGGTTTATATACAAAGAAAGACAACTTAGGTTAGCTGACACTGGTTTTATGCAATACATATATCATCATCTGTAGATACTTTTCTCAACTCCTGCTAGAGTCACAAGAAGGTCTTTGCTGACTTTGGGAGCTGAATCAACACTACAGTGCCCTTCAGGAAGTAAGGACTTGCGCTGCCCACCTATATGGAGGGACAGCTTTAAACTGCTGCTTTTTATACAGGGACAGTTGTCTAGAAAACCTCTTTCCTTCTGCAAGGGCTTAGGCCTATCATGAAAAATTATGATACAGAAGCTTGGAGGTCAGAAGAGGCACACAAAAGATCCAGTAGCACTAAGGCTATCAGGTACAGTGCGAAACTGGATTTACTGCTCTCTTCGTGACAGCTATACTGCGAGATAAATAGAAATTCTCTAGCCCTCGTACTATGACAATATAGTAGGGAAACATTGTAAAAGCACCAACTGGTAGAAGAAGATACTGTCATTATGTTACTTGTCCTTCTTCATGATCTGCAAGATCACAGCACCAGTAGAAAGTCCATGTTAATTCATTTTGTTCCTTGTTGATGCCTAGGAATCTCCTGCCGATTTCCTTTGCGATCCAGTAGCTTTTTTACTTTATGGATTAGTTTCAGAATACTGGAAGATCTGAAACCCACAGTTTGAATATGGGGTATATATATTCCATCTTGCAAGCAGTGGAGCTCTTTTAGTATCTAATGAAATCAGCAGGGACTTAAGCATCTCACAGGATCTAGCCCTGTCATTTCTTACTGAGCAAAATGAGATACAAGGCTACCATAAGAAAATAATTGATACTATTCCTCCAGAAATCTCTGTAAGGCTACAGAGGGAGTACACTGACCAAGGAATCTGAGCCTACTATACTGAAATTTCATAAATGCAAGATTTTATACCGGTACAGTCAATTGCCAGATATTATTAGCAAGCTAGGGTTTTTAATAACTGATGCTTAATGAATGTTAATGAGGAGAACGTGATTCTTCTTTTATTAGAGGCCTCTGAGGTTTAGTTTGGAAAGACATCAAAGGGTAAGTCTTATTTTAAAAATTATAAAAACTGCGAGATTAGCTTCTAAATTATTGTGTTCTAACTTGCTTTAGTTGATTGTCTTATTCAGACAGGTTTGAAGTTTGACATCAGAACCCCAGTGGAAACACAACCAAGGATTTAAGTACCAGTTTAGCCTATGTGCTACTGCACAAAATCTTCACTTGTCTTGAAACACATATATAAGGTCTAAAATTCTAACAAGGAAGTAAAAGAAGTACCTAGTTGGTGCTGTGAAAATACTGAATTTATTAATGAACAATTTTCGAATTATAATGTGAAGTGTATGAGTGTATGCAGACTAATGCTTCTCAAGAGGAAAGATTTGCCTGGATAACTGCAGACCATCGAGTAGGCATTTTGCTGCCCTTAGGAGGCAATATGCTCAGCAATTTCAAAGGATTACAAATTAACTTTCGAAGTACAGTAGCCTTCCAAATATTACATTCAGTAGTAATTATAAACTTAAAATGTTTTTTGTTATGATTTTTTTTTTTCATTTTTGGAAGCAGTTTGTAACACGTCCAAAATGGTGAAACACCTGAGTACAGATGACTTCTGGAAGCTTAGGCTTCAACATTTCTAGTTTCCCATATCTAGTCCCCCAGTAATGGGGGACTGTCCTGGTTTTGGGAAACCCCAAAACCCTGGGTGTCCCAAAGTGATTTGGAGAACTTAGATATCCTGTTTCATGTGAGTACATAAGATAGGAAAATAGAAATTTTCTTAAGTTCTTCAGAATTTTCTTTCTGACAGAAATATAATGAATTGCTTTTATATTTTTTTTTAATGGAGAATCTGAACCAAGATTTTTAAGGTCTTAGTACATCCCAGAAGAAGATGAGATGGTTTAAAATGGAGTTAGTTATGATTATGAAAGTCTATGGTAACAAATGGACATCCCAGCATCTAGTTTAAAATCTCTGCCTCCACACTAGAGTAAAGTAAGAAGACACAGATTCTGAAAGATGGAATTGTACCACTGAAACAGAAACATCCTGGAAGGAAAAATATTTCATCTTAAACAGGAATACTGCAATAAAATAGGCGTCACAACTAATATAAGTTTAGAAGGATAGTCATGTGATATCTAGATGTTGATTTAGAAATCTCTGAATAAAACTTTTTAGGAAATCCACATACCAGGATCTCTTGAATTGAAAGACAAACAAACAAACAAAATAGGGGAAAAAAAGCAAAACTCAATCAACCAACAATAGCTACACAAGCAGTTAATTTAAAGCAAGCTATAAAAAACATTAATAGTGTAGAAACAGTAAAATGAATACTTATCTTATAGACCAGATGTAAGTGTAACCTGAAATTTACATTTCTAGGTAATATATTTATTCTCTAGCTTCCCTAAAGGATGGGACACATCTGTCCTAACAGGGGAAATTTATTATTATATTATAAATGGCAGTATGGTCTTCTGCTGCAATCGCTTGAAAGGAAGACAAGGTCTGATTCAGCTTTCTGCTGCATTTAGGGAAGCACTGAAAGGAAGGCAAATTGTAATGAAAACCCATTTCCTTCCTGTGTCTTTTTTTCTCTGAAGCTTACTATGTCATTTAGCTTACTGATCCATTTTGTTGCAAGTCCAGTGACTTATCTGGACTCAAGTTTCACACAGTAAAGACTGATACCAATGAGATACATAACCAGCTGTTTCCAAGAACTAGATTGAACATGTGGTCATTGACTAACAAAACCAGTTGTATTCATGAAAGATGCTCGGAAGAACAAATCATCATAAACACTGTTATTGTAAGTAGAACCAGATAGTAAAATATCTTTATAATTAAATCAGAAATGGGGAACACCAAAAAAACCCATAAGACAGATGAGGAAGAGGAGGAAGCGAGAAGGTCAGGAGTTAGTGCTTGTGTGTCAGGTTTCTGTGCTAGATAATGTTAACGCAGAAGAGAAGAGGTAAGTAAACGGAGAGGAAAAAGCAAAAATAAAATAACAGTCCTTAAACAACTTTCAGAAAATACACACTTTGCTTCCCTACAGTTTCTGGAATTGTTTGCCACCTCTAAATTCTATGGTTCCTTAAATATGAGCTATAAGCGTTAATGTTTAGGAAGATTATAGCTCTCTCTCAAAGGCTTGGTTATATAATTATATAAATTGCAAATATGCAGTGTTTCTATGCAATGTTCCTTGTACTGTGTATTTGTGGAATTAAATTTTCAATCTGTGTTCTGTTCAGGCTTTCAGTCCAAAGCTCTGGAGACAAAATTCAGCCTGTGCTGCATCTATATTTTAAGATAGATAGTGCAAACAGAGTCGGATTTGACAGTATCTAATAAGTGCCTGTATCCATTTCCTCTGCCACCAGCTTTTTGCATTTGCTTGGGAATTCCATACTTGGAAGACAGCAGGGCAGGCAGTCTGGGAACACAGAGGAAAGGATGCAAAAAATACACACTGGAAAATCTTGCAGGTCCATAACTCAGCTCTCAAAATTACCTCCTCTATCACATCCTCGGGGTTTTGATAGATGATTAATAATACAGGAAAATTTTAACTAAAGCTGACTACATAAGACTCCAGCTGTGCACTTGGAAGCTAGTCACAATTTGTGGAAGGTTAGACCCTTCTAATTGTGTCTCATTTTCAAAGGTTTCTTAAATTTTCTGTCAAAATGCTTGCAATTTGTTGTCCTTGTTTATCTGTTCATCTGTCTAGAGTGGATGATAATCTAGCAAGCATTTTTCAGGTTGTGTATTTGAACAGCATCCTCCCAAGAAATTGCATTGAAACAAGGAAAGGTCATCCATGGGAGTAGGGAAACACAAATCGGTGAGAAAAATTACCGGATTTTTTTTAATTTATACTGATATTGACTTCTAACACATATTTTAAGGTGTAAAGAATTTTGTGCATAGGTATGAATTAAAAAAGTTCTGACAATTATTTTTAAACTGTAACATACATCTTACTGATCATCACTCCAAATTAATTAATTTTAGATATAGTAATAGCTACAGTTCTAGTTCACAGGTATATGTGCAAATCCAATCAATATTTTATTACCTCAGTTTTTAATGTCAATGTAGGTCTTCTTTCATTGGAAAGAGGAGTAAAACTGTATTAAATAATTAGAAATATTTTTAACTGTCAAGTCTAGATAGAATCAAATTTGCAACAGCTTTATCAAATAATTTAGAACCTGTTCAATAATAAAGAGACTTGGTACAATTATAGCGTATTCAGATGTGGCCAATTGTGTATTATCCTGTAGCTGCTTCCCTTTCCAAACTGAAGGAGTGTCTTTATATTTCGTTTTAATAGTAGGTAACTCAACTTATAAGATCCTGTGCTCAGCAGTTCTGATTTATGTCTGTTTTAAGAACAGTTTAGCAAACCTCCACTCCAATAGAGTCATGGAGAGATTTAATTGTATATGTATATACTAAATTAGACTTGTTCATCCATTAGGAATAGAATACGTGTGTCAGATGACTGCAAATTTTCTAGTAAAGCCAGCAAATCCTATAGGACAAAGTCATGTCAGCTTTTTAATGAGAGAAGCAGCCCTGTCAAGACTCTTTCACCTCTGGGGAAACAGAATGCTAACATAGTATCTGTTCTTCTTACGAAGAGTTATCAAGTTTAAATTTCTTTTACCTCAATGAAATCACATTGAGTTCATTATAATCTCATTTTCTGATCCAGAACCATTTAACTTACTCTTATATTAATGCTGATACCATGCATGTGCTTAATCATGTCTACACTTTTCTTTATAGCAAAACCAAATGGTAGTCTGCATATCAGCTGTAAATCCTGTACATGTCATTGGGGTTTGTTGGGGTTTTTTAAAACCATATTCTTTGAAATTGTGAAATTTTATTTTGTTGCTGAAACCTGGTGACTCATGATTTTCCCCATACCTTTTCCTCACATATATTTTACTGCATATATCTGAAAACAGCTTTTCACAGCTATGTAGGCTGCACAAATATCTCCAAACTTAAATCCTTGAGGAGCGTATCACTAAACAGATTGAAAAGGAAATGATAAGGTCATGTGGATTGCAAAGTCATATGGAATTCCTCTATAGAGGATTTATTCTACATAGCAAACCCTACTAAAAATATTTAACTATATTAAGTTTTTAGGAATTATTTTTTCAAGTATAGGCACTATAAAAACAGATCACTGGTGTGTAGCTTTCCCAGATACACTTTTTAGTAAGTAACAAACCTTTCCCCTTCAGTCACTGCTGTGATTTTTGGTTTGGTTTGTTTTTTGGTTTTTTTTTTGCATCTATTTTTCTGTGGAACATATGTCTGGAAAAAAAGGGCTGGATTCTGATCTGGTTTAAGCTAGATGCATCTAGTGCAACCCCACTAAAATCAATGGAGTTTTCATTGTCTCTGAAAGTCAATCTGTTTCAGAACCCTCCCTTAGATGCTGATGGAAACATCCTTATTTATGGTATTTTTTCATTTTTTAAAAATATATATCAGTTGTTTAGGTCTGGGTTAATGAGAAATATCTGCACTGATTTTGATATAATTATTTGAAATACTACTGTTGTTCACATAATAGAAATATGTACCCCTGCCTTAAAAATCATCATAAAGTACTTCATGTTAAACTTCATGTTGCTCTGGCCTAATCTGTTACCTCTACTCAGTGTACACTGTGTAACGGTAGCCCAGGCACTGCATTGCAGCTCTTGCAGTGTGGGTTCAACCTGTGACAAGTTTCCTGGGTTTGATCTTGTCATATAAGAAACTGCAGGAGCTGCTAAATTTTTTTTAAGATTTCCAGAAGTCTGTGTAGGATCATTCTTATACATACCATCACGTGGGTGTTTACTTAGCATGACATAGCTTCAAACCATCATTGCCTTTTATCCCCTACGCAGTCTGAAGGCGTTTGACAATGCCTTCCTGATTCAACTGTGAGAAAAGAGAGACTTATCTAACTGTATTCTCCAGGTCGTTAGCTACAGATTAATCAATCACTCCAGTACAGCAGTAACTACAATATCTTATTACTTTATTTTTCCCTACAACAAAGGCAAAAAATTTTCAACTGTTCATATTAATCCGAGGAGTAATTTCTACAAAGGCAGGTGGTTACAAGACCTGAATCTGATCTCATAATCATTTTATCCTGTAATAATGTAAATGCTTGTTCCAAAATTAAATCCATTACCAGCTAATTGATTTCTCTTTGTTTTTCCTGTGTGTGGAATGAATCCTTGCAAATAAAAAGTGTATAGGGTTAAACAACATTAAAGCTCTGTCTTATAATTTTCTATCAGTGGCCGGTTGTGAACCACATAATGAAGTACCCACTCTGGACCTGTACTACCACGATGCTTGGGGATCTGTCCATTGGATGAGAACCTTCCTTGTCACATGTTACATGCTGTTGCTCTTATCTCAAGAACTGAAATTCAGACATATACTTCCTAAAGTCCTTTCCGCTACCTTACAATTTATATAAATTAGATAATTTACATTCAATTTATATTATTTATTTATACAGATTTTATCTTTGAATACATGTACACATATGCATACCAAATGTATGCCTGTAAAATGTTGTATGAAGTGTAACCCTCAGAACATCTTTCTTACAGTTATATAATAAGTTATATAATGCTTTAAAGCTTGTTTGGGAATGCTTATCTTCACTGTATGATAAAAATGCACAGTTTGTCAAGAGGCATAGCTTTCTGGCTGCATATTAATTTTACTGTAGAATGCACTGAGATGATAAGCTTCCAGAAACTCAGTCCAACTCAATTATTCACATCCTTCTAGGTGAACACATCATGACTTCTTCTCATTTTCATCATTTCATTATCCTACAAATCAAACTTCTGCATGGAGCTACAGCAATCTAAAATTTAAAATGTTTGTAAAACTTCCTATCTCTCTGGCTACCGATATGGCAGCTGCTTTACTGGTTCAAGAGCAATTTGCCTTCTTGAAGACTACTTTTGGGAAAATGAACCAGTCCTTGTAGACCAAAACTTGCCAGAATGGCTTAAGGTTTGATTCATACATATTTGTCCCAAGTAATGCAACCCTATATGCTTTTCACATTTACTTAAAGACTACACTTCTGAAGAGGGAACTTCTTCCTCTGTAAAGCATCTTTGGGCTTTAGCAATATTTCTCTTGATGTTGCCTCCAGGAGGTAAAATAATCCAAGGAGTAAGTAGGCTTTACAACTCTAAATCAAATAACTGGAGAATGGGAAGACATCTTCTGTGAAAACAACTTTCTTCAGGTCTTTTCCTTTGATATTGATTCTACAAGAGCTATAGAGCTCTGTGCCTTAGGATACGCTGACAGAAACCGACATATGAAAGAGTGGAATCTATACGAAAATAAACTCTAATGAGTCAAATTTCAGCTTGCATTCCTAACTTATTCATAAAAATTCTTCAGGATCTTAACTTTTTAACTACATCAAAAACACCAAGTGAAATCTAACTTACCATGTACATAAAGACACATACACAGGATTTTACATAGAGATCTTTTAGAAAAATAAAAATTATAGCAGAGCAGTACAGGCATCACCTTTATTAATTTAAAAGATCTCATGATATCTTAAGAGAGAGATTGTAAACTTTATAAGTGTGGTGACTCAAATGATCCACCTCACATTTTACATAGTTTCTGTGTCAACTATACCTTTAGGCAGCTTCTGATGTGACAGATGTAAAAGGTGCGTTTTCTTTTTTGTGTCTGCTTTAGAAGAAGTTTTAAGACATGGTTATTTTTAGAAGTTTATTTCAGTGAAAGATCAGATAGTATTTTCCTTCATCTTTCCTCCATTCTTTTTTTCTTTGTATATACCATTCCCTAATGAAATTTAATTCCAGATGCACACAGTATTTCTGTGTCAACCACAAGCATTTTCACCGTACTTCACTGGATGCATGGCTTATCTGTGTCTTTGAAAGGTATAGTCTATAACTGCCATACTGAGAGAAAAAGACTAATTGCATAAGGACAATTAAAACAACCTGAAATATACAACTAATTTTGTATTCAAGACCTCCAATTGTCTCTGCTTTAAAAGATATAAAACATCAAGTTTTATTTATGAACACACTCTCCAGTTTATCAACTAGATAATATTTTAGTTACTGACAAGTGTAATCGGAGAATGAAAGTTGAGATTCAGCATCCACAATCAGTCATCCCATAAATCTGAGCTGACATGAAAAAATTTTCATCTAATTTTTAATTATTTTTGTTCATATTTTCTAGACTTTATTGCTCTTGTATGTACCACAGAACTCTGTAACAGGAGAAATGCATTAATACTATTACTATACATTGGATATCTGAAGTCACTAGACAAAAAAGTAGGTTTCATCTATGATAAATACATTTTCATTCAAATATGATTGTAATTTATGGAGTAATATCTTAGCTAGGTGATTAATTGATTGAAGATATCTTCCTAGAAGGGCAAAACAATCAATATGTTTCAACTATAATCACTACAATACATCACAAATTAATTCTTTTGAGTTCCATTTTTCCAAAACATTAGTAGGAAATAAACATTAGGCCAAACTTACAGTGTTCCTATAATAAACCTTATTTAGGAGGATAAATTTGAACCTTTTGGCTGCTTATCCTGTCAAAATTCATGACCTTAACTAGCAGTTGTTATATCCTAATGCTTATTTTATTACACTTAATCCTTGTAAAGATACTGAGATTTCAGTGGTAACAACAGCCCAGTAAGCTTGTAACTGCAGCTGTTCTTGTCACACAGTCACAGTGTTTACACATTGGTACCTTTAGGCAAGTATCTAAGTGCACTTATCAGCATTTCCTAATGTACTTACGCTTGTAAGGCAAAGTAGGAACTTCAAGAAATTGTGGGAAAGGGAGAAGTGGTGATGTAAGCACATTTGATAGAAAGCAGAGTAACTGATCAGCGATGAGTGTTACAGAACTAGTGTGAACACGACGGAACGCTAGTACGGAAAAAATGCTTGTAAGTGGAAGGGATGAGTTAGCAATGTGGTTGATGTTGCAGATATTTTTCAGGAGGTTAGAACTAAAGCAATAATGACTCAAGAGAGAAGGGAAAGAATGATATTTGTAATAATCAAGAAGGAAAATAACAAAGATCCTGGGAAGATTCTCCATGGAGTAGTCAGATACAGACAGGAAGATATAAAGACTGTTTCACATTTTTACATCCAGAGTAAGAACAAATGATGCTGATAATGGTTTACGAAGAAGTCAGAAATTAACAAGGAATGCAAAAACCGAGATATTTTTCATTTAAATTTTGGCAAAATTAAGTGAAAAAATTGAATAGTCTATGCAATAGGATTAATGTTAATAATGAGGAATATGAAGTCTTGTGAGTCATGCAGTTGGGCAAGTAAACAGTTTGTAAGAGATAGTATCTACCCTGAGATAATATAAAATCTGCATAGAAAATGGGTGATGCAGGAGAAATAGTCTTCTCAATTTTGCAAACAGAAAAACTAAATGCATAACAGCCATCTAATGGCAAGTAATTTCAAATATTGAAATTTTTTATTTTCTATTAAATTTAAGTATGCATTTGTAAGCTCTGCTGAATCGTATGGAAAGAACAGAAATGTTGGTGTCCATCCTTGTCTATTAGAAGCACAGATAGAGAGAGAAGGATTATCCTTCTTCTTTCTCTTTACAATGCAACTCTTCCAAATAAAGACATGGAAAAAATCAAATTGCAATACCTTTTCTGCAACAATAATCCTGTAAGAATCCTTATTTTTGAAAGTAGCTGCTAGTAGCTAAACCTAATAAAATTACAAAATTGATAGCTATAGTAGGAAAAATATTACTCCTCCCTTGAAACAGGAATGTCCAAATGGAAGATATGTTATTGAATAGCTATTCTATATTGACTGCTTCCATAATCCTAGAGAATTCAACAATTATAGTCTGTGTATGTGGTACCTAAGAGAGGTGATTGTCTTTCAGTACTTGCAGTCAAGGAGTGAAACCAGAAAAAAGCTAACGAAAGATTAATTGTAAGATTATATAAGGAAGTTATCAAAGTTCAAAACCGTATAGCTAAAAATAAATGTATTTTTTTCATATACCAGCCAATTTTAGAGCTCAGCTAATCATTCCTTATAATAGAATTTCCCTTAAATTGGGAGTATAGCCCTACTTCATGATTTCCTGGTGTCAATATTGTAATTGACACCCTAGCTAATTTTGGATGGAAATGTATGGGATTGTGAGATACAAATTTTTATCTGTAAGCAGAAAATTTCAATATTAATGATCCTTTCTGTGCTATTCCATTAAATGTGCACTGAAGGAATGTATTGCACACTTTGGTCAAGTCTGTACTCTAGTGTAATGAAACTTGCCACTTTAGGCTACTGTCCATTAATGTTTAAAAATAAAATCACCAATTTAGAGATATTATCTGCGCACACGTATTTTTAAATATCTTTTCTATTCTCTGGGAAATCTAATGTTTTTGAGATGATAGTGTGACTTGAGCAGTGAAACATTTAAGAAAACAAATCTTTTTCTGCTCAGAGCAGTAATTGCTGTCATTTACAGAAGCTGCAAGTATTTGAAATCAAAAACCTTTATTAATAAACGTGGGATGGAATTTTGTGATTGTTCACTATTTGTGAACTTGACAATCGTGTTTGGAGTATGAAAAACACAAAAGCATCTGGTTTCTTTAGAATGTCTTATAATCAGCAAATAGCTCCCCAAAACTGACTAAAGAATTAATACGGGTAAGACACCAGCTTGGTGTTCAGCAGACTTAAATTTATTTTCATTTTTAGAGTTTTTATTTACATCTATGGGAAAGTCATGTAGCAAAAGTCTCAATTTCATTGAAATCAATAGTAAACCCTCACTGATATATTGAAGACCATGTTCAATTTGCAGGTTTTGTTTACTATTTTTTGTCAGTAAAATAGAAACAGAATACCTCGTCTTTTATCTTTTTAATTTAAGTTGAAGAACTTCAGTGTACAGACTTTCAGACATAAAACATACTCAAGTATTTTAAACGTAATTTTTTAATTCCCCCCTATTTTTTATCTTCTTGATTTGCACTCTTTTCAGAACCAAGATGAAGTCTATGGATCTAAATATACAGATTTATAGATCAATGTTTTGTTGCTTTTCCACCTTTAAGCAAAGAGGAGGTGTATAATGACTGTGAATCTGACTTCTTCTACAGGACAGTAGAGAACATTTTATTTCCTTATGTTTACAGATTTAAGGAAACACAGCATAATGACCACAGAAACACTTCAAGGTCTTAATGTATGACATCTTTCTTATGCCCCGAAGAAAAAGATACCATATTCTATAAGTTCAAATATGCTTCTCCAATAAGGTTAGTGCTTTGTTGTTCTGAATTTTGGAAAATCACAAGAGGTAAGCTCACAAAACCCACTAACAAATAAGGTTTGTGCTCACATTTCCTGCACACTGTTTTGAAAATTGATCCCTGAGGGCCTAATTAGCTATTATGCACTTTTCCTACTGAAAAAGGAAAGGAAACTTTCATGCTTAAAATAACTTAACAACTAAAATCTTCCAGAAGATTTAATCTCTCTTATTCAGTGTCTCACCTCAGAATTAAGCAATCCCAAAGGGCTCAATCCCAAAATCTGGTGAAAGGACCACACAGATTCATCCAACCAGTTACCAGTATTTGTCATTGGCATAAAAAGCTGCAAATTTAGCATGTCTTAATCCTGCCAGATGCTAAGTGCTCTTAATTTTAATTGGAATTATAGATGAAAAGAAGAACATCAGCCTTTCAAAAGAATGAACTGAAATTTTCGATGCTTATGTAATACATTGGAATACAAGAAGATAACAATGAGTATGAGGAGTAAGCAGAAAGGTGTGGTATGATTATAATGACTTTGAAGTCTGACTTTAAGAACTCTATGATGGTAGGAATGGGCATCGTAATTATTTTCATCTCTGAAGCGTGCTACTAATTTGTCCACAGCAATTAGCAAGTAAGTGCTCAGCTCCACGTAAAACATAGGACAAGGGATGTCCCTCACTGAAATGTTTCCGAGTGTGGGACTTAGAAAGATATTACAGAAAATGCTTGAGACAGTATTTTTCTTGATCTTCAGTATGTGCTTACTCCCACTAGCTTGCACTTTCATATTGCCCTATTGAATCATGCAGTAATATGCTCAAGTTCTTTGCACAAAGTTCAAAATTCTTGCCCTTCATAATTACCATCTAGTCCCTTGCAGGTGGAATTCATAAAGTCAAGTATCTTCATAAAAGTGGATTTTACCAAGGAATCCAATTATCTGTTTGACAAATGTTGGGGTTTGGGTTGTTTAGTCCCTCCTCAGAACAAAAACAAAATGAAAAGCATGCTATTAAAAAACAAGAATGAGATTAATATAGTGCTTAATTATGACATTATACTTTTGAGAAAACAAATAAACAGTAGATTTTCATTGTGATTCAGACTGCTTAAAGGTTACTAGAGCATTTTAAAAACTACTGTATAATAAAAGTAATTAACAACAAGTTGCTCTTGAAGGAAATAAAAATAAATCAAGATGTTCCACTCTGGAAAAGGTTAAATGAAATATTTTGGCCTTAATGATGTTACAAAAATTATGAAAACAAAATCTGCCAAAATTGATATCTTTTCAAGCAATGTTTTATTTTTAACTAATCACCCTTTTATGTAAAAAATATCTTTTAAGAAAACTTAAATGAACAAAATTATTTGAAACATATCTAGTGTGATACTAAGAAATACTCTCTCAGCTTTATCTGAAAGTGAAAGGGTCCCTTTTCAGAGGATGGATTCAAAAAATGCTATGTCACAGTTTGAAAAACTATATAAGCAATACAGAGTTGTGTATTTTGAAGTTTAAAACTCTGTGTTGACCAATAAGTTGATGATCAAAATTTTAGAGAAAGAGAAATGTTAAAGTAACTATTTAGAGTGGTTTAACTAGAAAGTCAATGGTAGAAAAAGTGGTAGATGAATTGTAGGTTTTTTTAACATGGCATTCTAGTTAAAAGACTTATCAAATACACATTCTTCATGATATCTAAGACACAAAATTATTAATTGCTGTTAATAGTAATGGTAGCATTCAAAGAATAAATGGCATCATTTTGTTTTGGTTTGCTTCTGTAATCACTCACAAAATAAATCCTAAGATTAGCACTCAAGTAGCATAACTGTGCTACTACAGAATGCAAAAGAGTTACATGTTATCACCTAAAAATGTGTGCAGCACTCTAAACATTTCACCACAGTTTACTTTTTTGATTAAATCACATCAAAAAGAAGATCAGCCATTCTGAGTCCAAGTATTTTCAAGTTAGGTTAAAAAGACTATGGCAAAACAGCTTTGAAGCATAACTCATTGCCAGTTCATTTCCATTGTTGACTCATCCATAATAGATATAAATCTGTTATTCTGGAATAGTGATTCCAAAAGGGATTCTGCATTAATTTGTAAAACACTTAGGAAAAAATCAGTGATAAAGAAAATGTTTCCTCTTGGCTTCGTGATAATTAACGTTTCTTCTACATATGACCCTAGCTAAATTTATCCCTTGATATTTCCTCTGATTTCAACATAATTCACACAAGATGAACTTCAGTTTGAATTTTTTTTCAATGAAGAATTTATTTTTAATGCCAATGCTGTATGATTTTATTACAGTGGAAAGTAGCAAGCAAAGTAGACTGAGAGATAACACAACCATACTCCAGAATCATTATGTACCATAAGCCCTAAAGGTTAAAGGCTATTTTTTTCTAATGGAAATCTGTATCAAATAAAATATACAGAACAGCATTTTACTATATCTTACATATTTTTCAATTTAATTTCAGATTCTAACTTCACATTTTATATTTCCTAGCTGGCAAAGATTTTAAATAACTTGCACTTATTGTGTATTTTGCAATTCTAATAAGGTTGAATAATTATACAGAGAGATTTTTTTGCCATTTATTTCTAATTTGATACTTTCTCAAAAGCATAAAATCCAAATAAAATCTCTGCAATTTTAGAAGAAGGGGAAAGGGTGCAAAAAGCTATTTATAAGTAGGTAAAAATGATTAGTCTCTCATCAACCTGCTGTCAGTTTAAGAAAGTGAGGGGAGAGGGTGTGGAAGTTTATACTGGCATGCAACAGTGAAAAAATCAGTGAGTGTCAGCAGTACTTAATAAAAACATTAAAATTATGTGAAATATTAGTTAAGAATGGATATCACATGATATCTTAGAACTATTGCTATTTTGGGGGGCGAGAAGCAAAGATTTTAATTATCAGTTGTTTCCAGGGTGCTCCAGTCTCTGGAGTAACAGGAGATAGCTTGGGATTAAGCATCCTTTAGAGGCACAGAAAGTCAGCCTACCACTTTCCACTCACCTCATTCAATATGAGTATGCCTTTACCCATCCAGCCTTCACCAAGTGCTCTCAATTTTTTCCCACATCATGGATTTACCCACTACAGGAGCTACCACTCCATGCAAAGCTCAGACCTCCTTCTACATTTGTGCAAAGAGTAGTTGCCAAATTTAACTACACTTTTGCCTCTGTCCACCTGAGATGAGGACTGCTATTGCCATTTATCTTCATATCTGTGGCGGGACAGACTGGCAGTTAAAAAGGACAGGCACAGTTATTCAGACTTTGGCATGGAATTCTCAGACGTTATGGGCAAAAAGAATAAAAAGATCAATCTCATCTCATACAATGTTGGTAAAAAACACCACTGTAAAGAGCTTTACTTTGAATAAAATACACGTGCATTGGGTACCAGTGTCAAGATTTTGTTGGCAGGAGGACTGCAGGAGTGGAGTCTGTGAGAAGAGAGCAGGGGCTGCTCCATGCTGAACACAGCAATTTCCACAAGAGACGCACTGCTGGACAGAGCTGAGCATCTCAGTCAAGCTGGTGGCACCTCTGGCAAAAGACGCTTAAGAAAGGGCAAAATGCTACCTGGTGTGTGAGGAGTGAGGGAAATAAAGTAATGAGAAACAAACCTTAGAGCAGCATGGTGAGATAAGGAGGGGAAGGAGGTGCTCCAGGTGCTGGTGCAGATATCCACACCGCAGCCAGTGGAGGACCTCACAACAGGAACAGGTGGATGTTCCCTGACGGAACTGTTGCCCATGGAGAGCCCACACAGGAGTAGGTTTATCCCAAAGAACTGCAGCCCATGGGAAGAACCCACATGGAATTATGGGAAGAGTGCAAGCAGGAGGAAGCAGCAGAGAGGAGATGTTATGAACTGATCACAGTCCCCATTCCCCATTCATCCTGCTGGGGGGAGGAGACAGAGGAGCTGCGAAGGCAGCACTGAAGTTGAACCCAGGAAAAAGGTGTGGAGAGAAAGCGTTTTATGTTTTATGTCTTTAATTCTCCCTATATATGTTAACTGACAAAAAATTACATTCATTTTCCCCAAGTCGAGTCTGGTTTACCCATAAGGATAATTGGTAAGTGATCTCCACATCTTTAACTGAAGCCACAAGCTTTTCTCCACCTGTCCTGTGGAGGACGGGCAGTGAGTGAACAGCTTGGTGGGCATTTGGCAGCCAGCCAAGGACAGTCTACCTCAATATAGTTAAATTATGAAGATTTTTTTAAAAAGGAAGAGAGCAACATGAAGTTACTGATTAGAAATACTTTATTTAGAATGTAAAAATTGCTAATCAGTAAATGTCTTTGGATAGTCATAATGTCTAATTTTAAGTAAAAGTTAAGTAAAATCTAGTTGTATAAATGTGTAAGGTTTTACAGAAGTTTAAGCACGAATACGAAAGTCAAATAAATTATATTTTTTTAATGAAGGAAGCCTCAGCTCTTACATCAAAATACTTGGAAGCTACAACATATTATTAGAAAAAACACTATAAAAATAAATCACATAGAAGAGTTGGTTTGGATTGGGTTTTTTTTAATTTAACCATTTGTGGAAATTGTAGATTGAAATATCATTTGGACAGTATCTGGAAGAGCATACATAAATTGAGATAAAAGTGAAGGAGTTATCATTAATATCTTAACAATTTTGTCAACTGTGACTAAAGAGTATTTCCTTAGATGTACAGTATTTCAAAATTTCTTACTACCTAAAGCTCTGGCCAGTTGCCCTAACTTATTCCTGTAGCAATCAGAATAAATAATTCTGAACCTGCCCCTTAATGACTAAACAAAATGCTTTTATGAATGAGGATAAAGTACTAAGGTAGCTTTCAAAAAAATCCCATCCATTTGCAGTAAATAGCAGTACTGCCAAGCTCCTAGCTGTGAAATACTCAACAGAGTGTAACTTAGGTAAGAAAACTGCAATCCATTCTCTTTTATTTCCCACCATTTAAATTACCTTTGGAAGCAATCTTACGGATAAAGCATTGCCTTAGTTTGGATGAAAAACACACCAACAAAATATGCTTAAGTGATTTTAATCGGAGATTGTGCAGAATAGATAACAGTTCTTTGCCACGAGTGTATGCATGCACAGAACAAAGTCAACAACAAGAGCGACTGAGATGTTAATACGGATCGAGTCCGGTACCTGAGCTCTTGTGGTGCCGTCACTTTAAACCGCAGCTCCGCTCCGGGCAGCCTCCTCCTCAGCGCCGATCCAGATGGTTATCAGTCACACTCGCACTCACACACACACAGAGGGAAAGGAAAATAAAGATGGAGAGGAGAGACTATAGTAATGCAAGCAGAGACAGCAAAGAGCGATTATTCTCTACGCAGCAAGATGGCGAAAAAGGCAGAGACCAGAAAATGGCCAGCGAAAGAATCATAGAATGACCTGAATTGAAAGGGACTCACGAGGATCATTGAGTCCAATTCCTATCCTTGCATAGGACAATCCCAGCATTCACACCATGTGTCTGCGGGCATTGTCCAAATGCTTCTTGAATATTGTCAGGCTTGGTGCTGTGACTACTTCCCTGGGAAGATGTTCAGAGCTCCACCACTCTCTGGGTGAAGAACCTTTTCCTAATATCCAATCTAAACCTCCCTTGGCGCATCTTCCTGCCATTCCCTTGAGTCCTATCATTGGTCACCAGAGAGCAGCCCTGAAAAGAAGGACTTGGAGGTGAGGGTGGATGAGAAGCTCAACGTGAGCCAGCCATGTGTGTTTGCAGCCCAGAAAGTCAACCGTATCCTGGGCTGCATCAGAAGCAGTGCAACTAGCAGGTAAAGGGAGGTAATTCTGCCTCTCTACTCTGTTCTCGTGAGACCTCACCTGGAGTGCTGTGTTCAGTTCTGGAATCCTCAGTGCAGGAAAGACATAGATCTGTTGGAACAAGTACAAAGGAGGGCCACAAAGATGATCAAAGGGCTAGACACCTCCCATACAAAGGACAGGCTGAGAGAGCTAGACATGTTCGTCCTAGAGAAAAGAAGGCTCCAGGCAGACCTTGTACCAGGCTTCAAGTACTTAAAAGGGACCTACAAAAAAGGCAGGGAGTTGTTCTTTATCAGGGAGTGTAGTGGCAGGAGATGATGGGTAAGTGTTTTAAGCTAAAAGAGAGTAGATTTAGATTAGATAATAGGAAGAATTATTTTGCTGTGAGGGTAGTGAGGCACAGGAACAGGTTGCCCAGAGAAGTCGTGGATGCCCCACGTCTGGAGGTGTTCAAGACCAAGCTGAATAAAGACTTTGAGCAACCTGACCTAGTGGAAGGCGTCCCTCTCCACAGCAGGGAAGCTGGAGCTAGATGATCTCCAAGGTCCCTTCCAAACTGAATGATTCTATGATTCTAGAGTACTGTGAAGAAGGGTAAATTTAGTAGCATACTTTATGAATGTATGTTTGCTTACTCCATGTATCATAGTTATGAGAACTCATTATTACAAATTATATGGCATCCAGAACATAAATTAGTTTTAATTCTAGAAAAAAATAATCTATATTCAGAGTATACACTTATATAGGCATCCGTCATCTCCAAGGACTCAGAAACTGATTCAGGTACTTGTTAAACAATAAGCATAATTGATAGCTTTCGCTGTTTCCCTTAGCATTTGGAAATAAAGTACTTGACCAAAAAAAAAAAAAAATGGTAAGGTTGTTAGTGTTTTGACCTGTTCAGCAGTTGTTTGTCCTCCCTAAAGTCAGGATGCAATATGAGCTATTAGAATATCACACCGTTCTCCTATTACCTTTTTAGTAATGCAAGAAAAGTGCCAAACGCTGCATTCCAGAGTTGTCATCCAAAGTGAGACAAGGTCTTTAATACACAACATCTGGCTTTCTGCCTCTTTTCCTGTGCTCCCTGAATAGCAGATGAATCCCAATGACAGAACTATGTCTAAGGCACTAGATGATGCAACACCCCCTTAAAAATTATGCATTGGTTAGCCCATGCCCTCTAAAACTGAAGCTGAAAAAGCCTCCTGTGGAGCAGAGGGGAATGTTATTTGTAGTTCTAGACCTGAGCATTAATCACAACAAGGTCAGACACACAAGGAAACCTTATACATTTAAATGATTCAAAGCTATCAAACTGAGCTTGTAATGCTGTTTTTACTGTGGCTGTCCGTGCTTTCCCTCATAGTTTGTCACACCTGCAGGCTTGTTTTATCTTTGAATACAACTTCTTGCTAACAGTAACGGTGTTTCCCCATGCAATTGTACAGAATATCCCATCAGGAATTTCTAATGCTGACTGGGCAGGTGGGTCACCACCTGTAAACTTAGTTTGCATAGCACAACAGGATGTAGGAAATGAGAATAAAGGCAGCAAACAACCTCAGTAAAGATCACTCGAAAGACCATTAAAAAAATTCAAACACAATTTTTGTTTTAAAAATTCACATTTTGATAGAACAATTTTTTTCTCATTCAGTATTCCCTCAATTCATGTGAAAACAGAAGAATATTTTCCCCAAATGTCCATTGAAATAGTAATCTCTAACTGAAAACAAACACAAGTGCAATTGTTTGAGTAGCTGCAGCCAACCCTCCTTGCATCTTAACACGCACAAAGTGTGTACCTCATGCACTTGAGAATGAGATGGAAAGAGAGCATCAAACAATTCATCTGGTTTAGTAACTTGTAAATACAGAATCTCACAAACATGACCATCTATCAATACTGAACAGTTTGCTTGAATATTGTGAATAATAAATGTACTAATGTGTCACCAGAATTAGTCCTCTGTCCATGGGAAAACAGTCATTTTGGATGTTAAATGATCAGTAACCATAAAAATCAACCAAAACCAGTCCATTTGACTCTTCTAAATATCAGATAGAGTGAATAAATGGTCTTAGAATAGTTCTCAAGGCACAAGAGCCAACATCATAAAAATGTTAGCATTAATTGTTACTCTTACTGAAAGTCTCAGCAAAGAGGCCGTGCAATGGGAATAGTACCAGATATGAAGTACATCACAGAGGCTTGAAGCTTATATAGTTCCTGCCTTTGCCGTGCCCTGTCTGAGCTACAGATTTTTTTCTCAAAGGCTGTTAATTTGGAGCTTTCCGTAAACACTAAAACTTAAAAATATTTGCTAGCGGCTTCTACCTATAAACGTAAAACTAGAAATTTGGAAGAAAAAAAAAACACATTAAAATTTACTGTTGGCTTCTACCGTTAAAGGAAAATATAACCAACAGAGAGTGGGAGGAGGATGAGTAATCCTGGCATTTCTTCTATATTTCAACTCCCTGTGTCCTTTCTTGTTTACCTAGCTGTTGCATAAATTTAGGAGTTTGCTATTTTCAAAGGTATATATCAAAAGTATATGTACAGTACAGTATATACCAACTATTGAATTGTGTGAACAACATAAACAAAAGGCCAGGCTCTTCACTGGTGCTCCTGAATGTAACCTGACATGCTCTTATAAATCTGATTCCCACTTAACATCAGGTTAAAAGTCACAGAAGCATTGGTCATTTATGACATTAATTTATGACAAGATTGTTTTGTTATTCTAAGCGTTTCCCCCCAAAAAAGGATGTCCTGGGAGTGGTGTTTGCAGAAGCTGGATATAGATTTCAAAATGCCTCCCTTCATACAACAACCCACTCTGCCCCTTCATCTTCTATCACCAGTGCTGCCATCCTGGTGAAGGGAAACCCATCAGACCTTGGGGAGAGGACAGGCACGGTTTGATCTGGCTGGTGTGCTGGGTATAGGGAGAGAAAAGAAATGGCAATATAAACGATGCTCTTCTGTTTGGTATGGAAGATAAAAGGCTTCTAAGAAGTAGGTCTATACATTCACAGAAAGTCACGTCCTTTGCAGGAGGATGTTATTGCATTTGGCCCTTCTTACTGCCGAAAAAGACGTGGCCTGCCGCAAAGGCTGCTCTGCCCTTCTCCTTAGGCAAGGACAATGCCTGAAGCCGGTACCTCCGGAAATGTTTGAGACAGAGAGCAGACATGAGGAGCATTCAATAAAAAGCTTCTGAGAGCAGAACACAAACTAGATAGCAATTTTGATACTCCATTATTTAGGTTCTTCTGTATAAGCCAGGTATCAACTCAAATGTGATAAACAATATTGTGACATAGATATTGAAATATACTTTCTTGCAAAAGAGTAGCAGGTGGTAACTCATGCCACATGAGGTTTTTTATTAGCTCTGATGGTCACAGAAATTGTTTATAAATGACCTTCGAATGCCATCATTAAAAAGTTCAGAGGACAATGTTTGAAAAAGTGAGTAATCTTAAAAAGATAATTAATGTGTTCTATATGTTATCAAGTGATTACTATTTTCCAAAATTCAGAGGCATTAAAATGTTAATTAATCTTAGAATGGTTTTAAATGTAAATGAGCATTTTTCAGTCCATTTATTCTGATCTCTTAAAAAAAGGAAGTAGAAGTTGATGAATTGAAACCAACACTTCCACAAACAAGCACTTCCTTCTCTCTCCCTCCATCACCAATTTATTGATAACTTTCATTTTACTTTTTTTACTTTGTTTTATGTTATCTTAGTTCCAGTGCACGATGTATCAAATGTTTATCCTATTGCACAGGAATGGAGAAGGGACATGTATTGCTGTGTATGGCAGTTAACACATGGACAGCACATGGCACTCCATCTTTACAATCAAATACTAGCTTGATTAAAAATATCAATATCCATATCGCCAGTGATTTTAATTGACATCATCTCCTCCCCGTCTTAAAATGTCACACTACAAAACAGTGATTTAGGATGGAGTCAGAATGTAATCTTTCCGGTCCTGGAAGATGCAATAAGCAACAGAATGACAGAAGTATTTCTTTAGTTTAAATATCCCCAGTTTACTTAATCCATATAATTAAGATTTCTTCCTGTAGCCTTCAACATTCAGAATCATGAAGTAACTTACACAGTTTTCGTAGTCAGCACTAACAGTGTCAAGTTTTATCCACTGAAAAATAAGTTTTTTACTTGCATGGGTTTGTTGTGGGTTTTTTCTTTGCTTTTTTTCAATTGGGAAGGACATATAATAGTTCAATAATAAAAAGTCTACAGTTCAATAGACATCAGCATCAGTTTTCACAAGGAATATGCATACACCTGCATGTGAAATCACGCCTTACAGATTGATTACAGCTTCAGATTGTTTTGGTTTAGGATAATCATCATAATGGCTATAAATACAAGGAGAAGTATTGTTCTATTAAAATAAATGCACTCTACTATAAATGTCAGTGTCACACAAGCAAGGTCTGCATAAAATGCAAAACTGCTGACAAGAAGGGTTAAGCAACCATACTATTTCAGTGCTAAGTCTCAACATAACTGTTTAAATGTCAGCTGAACCTTAGAGGACTACCTTTCCAAATCTTAAAATTAAATACAATTAATAGGAAACAAAGTTAAATATCAATCTCTAGACACAATATAATGTTTTAAAAGGCTGGGTTTAGATATAATTAACTTAGAATCCATTTGAGAAAGGTTGTAAGACTCAAGCAGCACAGTCAACATCTTGAATTTTATTAATCTTTAGATTTTAAGCAATTTAAACATTTACATCTCATTTACATACCCTCTCATATGTGATTTGCCATATTAACAAGGTCATTTGACAATAATTGTACTCAATTGATGTAAATTACATGTCAATGACAGATGAAACTATGATTCCAACTATGTGATTAAAGCCAAAAATTAACCTTCCCCAAACAACCTAAAAGCCAAAGCCTGATATTATCAAGGTATCCCTGAACCATGTAAGAGAGTTGCAGACTCCTAAATATGTATTTTCTAATTGCTAAGTATGATTTGTAACTGAGTCTTTCAACGTACATGCACAGATATGAACACACATGTACATACCCACAGAATAATGTTAAAAGTGTTATCAGCTTACAAGATTAATTAATTGAAAACCACATTTGTGCCTCATTCAGTGCTCAGCTTGGATGGAAACAATTTATGCAAAGCTTTTCAATTTTTTTATTTCTCTTTATTTTCTATGTGTAGTTCCAGGTATTACTAGTGGCATGGTTTTCAAACACTGTTCTAAAAATAGATATGTAATTCACATATTTCTGTAATATTATGTCTTACAAAGTATAATTTGGTATTATATACATTTTAAAGAGGATTTACTGGATCATAGGCAGTTTAAGGTCAAATGTGTCTACTGATTTTTTGTGTCAAGTTTGAGAGGTGGCTAAAACCTAATTTTTCAACATTCCTAGCATTAGATAGCATTTTTCTTGTTTAAAGTATGGCTTCATTGACTACAATTTTAGCTCTTATTCCTAAACACTTCTGTAGCTAAGACACCATAGAAATGATGAGCCTTGTAAGCAAGCTGGATATGTTCCTTGACTTTTGTCTGAATCATCATACCTAGGCACAAGAAGTAAGTCAAGAATCTGGCCCTCCAATGCAATTCAGCTGGCTTGCAGCCCTGCCCTTGCCATCTCAGACACACATAGACCTGTTAGTGTTCTCATAGACCCTGCAGTCACTCCCCTTTTCCAGTGTTACCAGTAGATGTACCCTACACCTGGGAAGAGTAACAAGTATAGGGCAATCCAGACCACTGGGAAAGTTGTGTAAAATAGAGTGGCTTTAAAGTGATTACACACTGTATATGTTATGGCTAGCACTAAGAACAACCATTCAGAATAAAAAAATAGTGTGTGGAAGAGAAATAAATGTAGGGAAACTTTGCCAGCATTTTGGGGACTATCAAAAGAAACGGTTCCAGTTATCACACAGTTATATTAGGACTTAGGAAAATCCTTAGGAAATGACTTAGGAAAGGACTTCAGAAATCAAAAAATGGCCAGAATCATCAAAAACCTGAAAATAAATCCAAAAAAATGAGGGGAGGGAAGATATAGACTAGCGGACTGTATTGGACGTTTCACTCTGAAAACTGTGATGTTCCTAGTACAATTAAACCAAGGTGCTGAAAAATTACATCAAAAACATACCATACAATTGCTCTTCTCAAAAAGTCAGTAAGACAGTCCTTATCGATACGTCATTATAAATACACAGGAAAAGTGAGGTCTGAATTAAAACTCTCAACATGGTGAATGCTACAGAGTAAATGGTGATTAATGATGGTTAAATAAGAACAAAGTAAAACTTCAAATGTAAGCTAGTAAGCACATTCTTTATAGGAAAAAAAATCCTTCTATGATCTTCTTTTTTCGCAAATCACAGGAAAACAAGAGCAGAGTAGCTGAACCATGAAACTTTCCCTTGATTAATCAACAAGAGAAACAGCTTTCTTGCTTAAATATACTCTGTATACCTACAAACTGCTTAGTCAGAACTTCTAATCGGACAATAAGCTTAAATCAAACAAACTGTAGAGTCCTCAATTTTATGTTTTGGGTTTTTTATAATTGGATTGCAGGGAGCTTGTGGAAGAAATGCTCTCAGCCAGAATCAGAAGGTTCATGCCTTTAGATTCAGTTACTTTTCAGAGATGTAGGTCACACCTCTCCAATTCTTTTTGTTTCTTTAGTTGCCTGCCATGCAAGCGTAAAATATCAAGGTAAGACAGAAAGATTAGTATGCACCCAAACGTGAAGCTCAACTGGTTTTCAAGTAAATCATCAAAATTAGATGTCTAATCCCTGTTCTGGTCACCTGCAAAAGGGTGAACCCAAGGCATTTCATAACACTAAATGCATTAAAATGCACCAATTCATCTGATATAATGCCATAGACAAAATGCAGGCTTCTGTCTTAATGCTCTCTGTATATACTGCAGGAGGCAAGAAAACTAAAATTTGAAAGTAGAAAAAGTATCCAAGAGGAACGTAGACAAGGAAGAAAGAAGGATGATGCATTCAAATGCCAGTGTTTTTTTTAAAAATCATCTTAGAAGCTAGATCTAAGCAAAATATGAGCCTTTGTGGAATATGATCAAGTATTGCTCACTTTACTTGAGTCTATGAAGTTAAAAATGTTGCTTTATTTATTAGCAATGGTGGAACTTTTTCTGCCAAAGTGTGGTCTTGGAACAAGAGGTGGAAAAAAATCACTTAAGAAATCTTCACCTTTTATCACTACAGTCGAGTAAATAATTCACTTAGGTGATATTAGAAACAACATTCTGGATTTTGTCTACAAAACTGCAACAATTTCACTGATTTTGACTTTAGGCAGCCTCAAATACACAGTGTGATACATCTTCAAGAAATATCCATGATGAACCAAAGTATTTACGCTTTCAAGTAACTGAGTTCTCTTGTTCTTTTTGTGTATTAAAGATGTTTCCAAAAGTCACTTTGTGCTTATTTATGCTTAAATAAAAGAACTCCCAACCACTTGGTCCCCGTCCAAAAAGAATATGTAGACTAGAAAACCATATCCAGTATCACTGAACCAGAGATTTTTCAAGATATTCAGTTAGTCTTCACCCCTTTACTCAGCAAAGGAACTATAATGGAAAAATGGCACCTACCTGTAACCACTTAGGGATTTCCATGTATTTTCAAAACCTTACCTCCCAGAAAAATGCCTAAAATACCAGAGGGTTTGTTGTTATATATTACTTTTTCCTTCTCCTCAAAATCTGAGTAACTCTTTTAAGGATTCAGTCTTAGTTTTGTTCAACATGTAGGAGAATGAATTAAGAGGGAGCAAAATATCTGTGACTACGAGGTAAAGCTAGAAAAGAGAGTGAGAATTTCTCACTCACATCATTCCACTTCGGGTTTGCTATCTCTGGGCACTTTGCCAATATACAGGACTACACTTATTTGTGACTTAGCCTTGTGTTTCAAACAGATCAGTAGCCAGCATCAAAGCATCTGGTGTTGGCTATGCAGAACCACTCTTCATAATTACTTTAATATTTTATACCAGCACATATTTCATGTGCTGGTATAAAATTTCACCACTATACTATGTGATATTACTGATCTGTGTTCCCCATTCATCCATTCACTGTGACAGAAGGACATTGGTTTTACTGGTTAGTGTCCACAGTCTTTGCCTGATGGAGATGAAGGAATGTAGACTACCCATGTAATATAATAAATCCATAGGGATTAGTGATGATGTATATCATTTTCACGCTTGTGAGAGCACTGACACTGTGGTATTACTCATTGATAATGATCCATCTTTCCAGCATCTGCACCTCATTTCTGTGGAATGTTTATCTACATCAGCTTTTCCCATTAACTAGAACAACTGATTTTCTTTTTTTCCAATTTTCTTCTTTTCTTTTAAAGTCACAGAGATTTTGGAGACTGCTGAACAGATCTATCTTTGGCCAGCAGCTTCAGCATATTGACCAATATTCCTTTGGCTTCATGTCTGCCTGTATCACAACTTCCATTTTACACTTGATGTGCTATGAGTCTCCCTCTGCATATGTGACCATGTGGGGTTTGATGATAGCACTTTACCAATTACTGCTCACAGCTGCAGATCTTTCCCAATGGCATTTTCTTGATGCATAGCATTTTATGCTCTTTTCCAGGGCATGCCTTACACTGACTGTTTTGCAAATGTTATTGGAAGAACTAACTGGTATGGCATCTCAATTTTGGCTAATATTTCTGCAGACCTTTGCCAGTTATGCAACTTTTCATATTTATAGCCATAAGGATATGTGTCGTAAAGGTCAAGAAGAAACATGAAAAAGATAGAAATGATCTGTAAGCAATATCTGTCTGATGAACTGAAATTGCCAGTATTGCCTTTACAGAGCAGCATCATTGAAAGGGACAGAAAAGCCTCAGGTTTTCAGAGCTTACCAGACTTCTATTTTTCAAGTCACCTGCAATGATTCTCCAAAGCCACTAGATGAAGCGTATGGGGGAATGTCAGAAGCAGGCCTTGACTGATTTCTGCCAAGAATTCAAAGTATTTAAAGACTTTGAGGATAGATCTTCAGACCTTGTAAAGAGGTAGCACTATTCAGCCTGTTCCCAGCTTGACTTGTCTGTCAGTTCTCCTTTGCTTCTCTTTTGCAAAGATGGTACTTTGCCTCATGTCTGGATTGCACAGAGATCTTGACTTCCTGCTTCTGAGCAGATTTATGCTACCTGTTTGCTAGCCAGTTCTTTCGAGTATAGCTGGAGGTTTAACACGAGGGACCTAACACATGTTGCCCTTGACTTTCCAGCCTACCTGTGAACAAGGAAGGCAAAGTTATAACTTAGTACCTTTTTTTCCTCCTTCCAATACTCAGACATCCTTATATATTTATATCTGCAAAGCCCATGTTTTCTCCCACCATAGGAACAGTAATTCTGTCTCTGTCTCAAAGCAGTCAGTAGAGGCATGTTTAGAAGAGCTCTCTGAATACGCCTGGTGAAAAAGTACAGATGAAATGCATGTGAATGATCTGAATTTTGATAATGAAGCAGTAAGACTGCAGGTTGTAATGTAATGAATAAATTCCGGAAGAAAAAATCATTGTTAGAGAAAATATGTTAACGTAGAAATAAAATTGACAAGAATTTTTATTCTGTCAATTACTGAAGACTATTGACAGATTATATTATGGAAGAAAAGACTTCACTAATGCAGTTAATGTGGCATTATCCCTGATGGTGAGGAAGGTGACTCTCCCCTTCTATTCTGCTCTTGTGAGACCCCATCCAGAGTATTGTGTCCAGTTCAGGAATCCTCAACATAAGAAGGATATGAAACTGTTGAAACGGATCCAGAGGAGGCTACATAGGTGATCAGAAGGCTGAAGGACCTCTGCTATGAGGACAGGCTGAGAGAGTTGGGGTTGTTCAGCCTGGAGAAGAGAAAACTCCAGGGAGACCTTAGAGTGCTCTTCCAGTACCTGAAGGGGCTACAGGAAAGCACAGGAGGGACTTTTACAAGGGTATGGAGTGACAGGACAAGAAGGAATGGCTTTAAATTGGAAGGGGGAAGATTTAGATTAGACATTAGGAAGGAATTCTTCCCTCTGAGGATGGTGAGGCACTGGCACAGGTTGCCCAGGGAAGCTGTGGACGCCCCCTCCCTGGAAATGTTCAAGGCCAGATTGGATGGGGCCTTGAGCAGCCTGGACTGGTGGGAGGTGTCTCTGCCCCTGGCAGGGTGATCGGAACTGGATGGGCTTTAAGGTCCCTTCCAACCCAAACCATTCTATGATTCTATGTATCTAAATTGCTTTCATTATTCCACAACACACAGCATGAATGCTCCTATTTTACTATTTTCTTTATGTCTGTTTGTGTTGTTTTTAATGGCAGTCTGAGACACTTAGAAATACAAATTATATTCTCAGACATATGTAAATGTTATAAAAGCAGGTGTCTCAGCCTTCTTTTGGTAACAAACGAGAATATTTTTATATCAGCTGGATTTGAAGAACCATTTAGACAGTTATTTGCAGTCCATTCAAGGTAGCTGGTTGTTCTCATTTTTCAGTATCTGAGTATTTCTAAGTCTAAGATGTGTATTTTATAAGATCAAGGGCAGTAAAGAGCTTTTATGAATCCCTCTTTAAGTGCATTGCAGAAGTTCAAATACTTATAATCTATAGTGGAATAAAAATTTTCTGTTCCATTTTTTTTCAATTCTGATGCCTCATTTTTCATCTTTTCATTTTTTCATTTCTTTTTCATTTTTGTGGGTATTTTGTTTTAGCTGATACTATTGTGTTCAAATCTACTGCAGGAGGTGGTACAAAACCTCTAAGCGACATAGGGTAAAAAGAATAAGTTATAGCTCAGAAAACAAGTAGCAGCATCAGCGCTTCAACATCTCTATACTGAATGACTAAGGAGTCTGTTCAAATGGCATATTGCAAATCCTATCTGCTTGCAAGCTCTTTTAACCTCTAATAATAAATCTACTCTGGGTCTGGAGCAATGGAAGGACACACTAAAAATCCAATAATTTCAGATAGAATGTAAAATTGGATCATGACCAATATTTTGCAAAAGTATGTGACTCTAAATCACTCACTCTTACTTTTTCATTACTTTTTCATATTCTTCTCCAGAGATGTACAAAATACTTTTGTAAGTGAGCCACCTGCTGAGAGGGAGGTTAGTGGTGTTAGAAGTGCTTCTTCTTTCCATGTCTGCCCAGCTGCTTTGCACGCAGCTCTGGGAGCAGGGAAGCAAGACTGAAAATAGCTCAAAGTCTGCACTGGTGAAACAAAGACACTTTGTTAGTACCTCTTCATAGAGACCATCTGGGAAAAAGGGCAGCAAGAGACATAGTAGTAGACTGCTGCTAGGCTGCTTTTTCTTCTAGTTTTTAAATTCCTCTTAGCATCTAAACCCAACAAAACATGTTACCTTTGAGGTTGTCTATTGCTACAGCATGCCTGACAGTGTGTAACACCAGTTCAGCCATTATTTATCAGTGTCAAAATCTGGACCGTTTCCCACCTGTTGAGTTTCTTCACCTCTGCTACAGCGCAAATTTTGGTTTAAATGAAAAAGGAAATAAGGGAATCACTACTGTAAACTTATTTAGAGACAGAAAAGAATGTTGATAAATTCCGGTACATGAGCTTATTCTAATTATTTCCAGTCTTGGTGTGAACAGCAAATTTCAAGTGAGCTGTAAATAGGTAATAAGGAATTTTAAGAAAAAAAAGTAAAATGCTGTGACAGATAAGTAAGAAATGGATCCAGTAGTACTGTTGATAGGCAAAGAGAAAAGAGTGAAAGATGCAAGAATGTGTAAAAGGCAATTTATGAAGGACCACAATAATAACCAAGGTCAGAATAGGTGTTTTAGTTGTAGCACTTTGCCATGGTGTTGTAGTTTCAGGTTGTTTTTCTTTTTCAGGGAGTTTTTTCTTCCTTTGCTGGCAGGGGTGGGAGGGGGTAAGGGGCCACTTCCGGGGAGACCGGGGCAGAGGTTGTGTCCCGTTTGCCCTGACATTCCTTTCGCTGGCTATTTTCCGGTCTCCGCCCTTTTTGCCGTCTTGCTCCATAGAAAATAGTCGCGCTTTGCTGTCTCTGCTTGCATTGCTATATTCTCTCCCTCCCCATCTTTATTATCATTTCTGTGTGTGTGTGTGTGAGTGTGATCAATAACCATCTGGATCGGCGCTGAGAAGGAGGCTGCCCGGAGCAGAGCTGTGGCTTAGGAGAAGTTGTGCTCCTCGCGCCAGGGCTGCCCGGAGTGGAGCTGTGGCTTAAAGGGACGGCACTACCAGAGCTCGGGTACAGGACTCGATCCGTATTAACATCTCAGTCGCTCTTGTTGTTGACTTTGTTCTGTGCACACACATACACTTAGAGCAAAGAACTGTTATCTATTCCGCACAATCTCTGATTAAAATCACTTGAGCATATTGTGGTTGGGGTTTTTTTTCATTCAAATTAAAACACTGTATTTGGTTGCCCCTTACGGGGAAAAGAAAGATAACAGTTCTTAGCATCATCATCTGTGTTGTGAGTTTGGGGTCAATACAGACCATTCTGTATTATATTTTCACTTTTTGTTGGTATAGAACCATGTCAAAAGGTCTTGCAGGTCTAATTCATCTAAGTGCATCAGCCAGTAAGACTCAGACGGCTGTAATTGTTATTGAATTCTTGTTTTGGGTCTATAGTGTCATGGATTCAGTGCCTGTTGGTATCATCTGGAATACATTTTCAAGGTTGTACTCCTGTACCAGCCTAAGTTGTTATCTCTGGGGGGTTAATGATAATGATACTTATCCTCAGGGAGGGACACAGGAGAGTGTCTCATCTCTAATTGTTATTCGGTCATCTCTCAGGTTTGCTACAACAGTCTTTGAGAAACTTCACCTCTTGCTAGACATCAAGGATATCCTGCTCTATATCCTACTTTTAGTTATTTGTCTGCAAGTTGGTTTCATTAGTCTCCATCTTGTGTATGAAGCTAGGGACAAGGTTGGGAGGGAATGCACCCAGAAGCATCCCCTAGAAATTAAAGGAGAGAGTATAACATCTGATATCATCATAGCTCAAGATGTAGTTAAACCCAAAGAATAATCCGAGCTGAAAGTTGCCCCTATCCAGAAAAGAAAATATAAGGCCAAGTCGGCTTGTCCTGTGGATGAGGATGGGGAAGCAGGTCCTTCACAGACTGCAGACCCAGAACCAGAGATTGTCACTGAGTCCCTCTCATATGACAACCTTCGCAACTTGCGGAAGGACATTACTCGAAAGCCGGATGAGCCTATCCTGACTTGGATGATCTGAGTTTGGGACCTTCTAGGAGAGAGCTTACAAGTCAATGGTCATGAAGCCAGTTATTTAAAGGCTCTGGCTCGAGATGCAGGCATCGAACAGGCATTTGTGAGGGAACCAAGACCCCTTTCACTCCGGACACGACTTTTAGCCAGTGTAAGAGAAAGGTTTGCCTACAAGGATATCCTTGCAGGCACATCATCTGAAGACATCTTGGAGGACTATGGAAGAAGGAATTCTGCGCTTGAAGGAGATGGCACTACTAGAAATACTTTATGGAAGGGAAGGGCAACCCCTCAATGATCCAGATAAGGTTAAGTGTACACCAGAGATGTGGTGGAACCTCTCATACCGGGCACCAAGTGTATACTCCCATCACTTGGTGTCCCTACACTCAGCAGATGACCAAGATACAGTGGGCGTTGCAGTGAATAAACTCAGAACATAGGAGAAAATAACCCATGGTCCAGTGCAGGCCTGTATCGCTGCAGTGGAGACACTGGTTCAGAACATCAACAAAGAGCAGAAGAATCTCAGGGATGAGCAGAAGGAGGAGATTAGGAAACTAAAGGAAGAGATCAAGGACAGTATTCAAAGTCTTCAAGTGGCACCAGTACGAATTAGAACCTCTGGAGCCACAGTCAGATATCTCCCAGCTAGAACAAGAGAACAGGCTTTGAGAACCGATTTGTGGTATTTTCTGGTCAACCATGGAAAGGATATGGGACAATGGGACAGGAAACCTACCTGTGCCCTGGCATCCCGGGTACAGGAATTGAAGGACAAAGAGAGAAGAAAATCAGCAAAAGTAAGCGCAGTGCCAGTTTCCCAAGGATCTGACCCACTAGAGGAAACCTTTAGAATGCATCCATCAGGGAAAAGGCTGTGATTGTTATAACAAAAACCAGTGTTAGAGGGGCCCTGTCTCTGGCCAGGTAGAGGCACGGGATAATCGTGTCTATTGGGCTGTGTGGATCCGGTGGCCTGGCACATCAGACCCACAGAAATACAAGTCTCTGGTGGATACGGGTGCTCAGTGCACGTTAATACCATCAGGACATGTGGGCTCGGAAACCATTGTTATTTCTGGTGTAACAGGAGGGTCTCAAGAACTGACTGTGTTAGAAGCTGAAGTAAGCCTGACTGGTAGAGATCGGCAAAAACATCCTATTGTAACTGGTCCAACTGCCCCATCTACCCTGGGAATTGACTATCTCAGGAATGGATATTTCAAGGATCCAAAGGGGCATAGATGGGCTTTTGGAATAGCCGCTGTAGAGACAGAAGAGACTGAACAGTTAAAGTTATTGCCAGGTCTCTCAGAAAGTCCCTCTGCTGTTGGATTGTTGAAAGTTGAGGAACAATGAGTGCCAGTTGCCACCACAACAGTGCATCGGTGACAATACCAAACAAACCATGACTCTGTGATTCCCATCCATAAGATGATCTGAGAATTGGAAAGTCAAGGAGTGATTAGTAAGACTCACTCACCCTTCAACAGCCCCATTTGGCCTGTGATTAAGTCTGATGGAGAATGGAGACTGACTGTGGATTATCATGGTTTGAATGAGGTTACTCCACCTCTGAGCGCCGCCATGCCAGACATGTTGGAACTCCAGTATGAACTGGAATCCAAGGCAACAAAGTGCTATGCCATGATTGACATTGCTAATGCGTTCTTCTCCATTCCCTTAGGTGCAGAGTGCAGGCCACAGTTCGCCTTCACCTAGAGGGGCGTGCAATACACCTGGAACTGATTGCCCCAGAGGTGGAAAAACAGTCCCACCATCTGTCATGGACTAATTCAAGAAGCACTAGAGAAGGGTGAGGCTCCAGAACATCTGCAGTACATCAATGACATCACCGTGTGGGGGGACACAGCAGGAGAGGTTTTTGAGAAAGGGAAGAAAATAATTCAGATTCTTCTGGGAACTGGTTTTGCTATCAAACGGAGTAAAGTTAAGGGGCCTGCCCAGGAAATCCAGTTCCTGGGGGTTAAGTGGCAAGATGGATGCTGCCAAATTCCAACAGAAGTTATTGATAAGATCACAGCAATGTCTCTGCCAACCAGCAGGAAGGAAACTCAAGCCTTCCTGGGTTCTATAGGTTTCTGGAGGATACAAATCCCAGAATGCAGCCAGATCGTAAGCCCTCTCTACTTGATAACCCGTAAGAAGAATGATTTCCACTGGGGCCCTGAACAGCAGCAAGCTTTTGAGCAGATTAAGAGGGAGATTGCTCATGCTGTAGCCCTTGAACCGGTCAGGACAGGATGAGACGTAAAGGACGTGCCCTACTCTTCAGCTGGGAATAACGGTCTTTCATGGAACTCAGTTTAAGAACACTTTAGTCGCCACCTGGGCAAAAGAGCATGGCATTGAGTGGGTGTACCACGCACCAGCTGCCGGGAAGGTTGAACGGTGCAATGGACTGTTAAAAACTACTTTGAGGGCATTAGGTGGAGGGACTTTTAAACACTGGGATCAGCATCTAGCAAAGGCTATATGGCTGGTCAACACCAGAGGCTCTGTCAATCGAGCTGGCCCTGCCCAATCAGAATCTCTTCAAACTGTAGATGGAGATAAAGCCCCCTGTGATCCACCTGAGAGGTATGTTAGGGAAAACCGTCTGGGTTAAACCTGTCTCGAGCAAAGGCAAACTCATTCATGGGGTTGTCTTTGCTCAAGGATCTGTTTGCACCCGGTGGTTAATGCAACAGGATGAACAAACATGAGGTATACCTTATCTTTTGATGAGTTATAAACATGGTTATAAGTTTAATTTTGTTATGAGGTATGGGCATGGAAGAAAAAATTCAGGGTAGATAATGTTATAGTTTCAGGTTGTTTTTCTTTTTCAGGGAGTTTTTTCTTCCTTTGCTGGCAGCATTGGGGGGAAAAAGACTGTTTCCAGGGAGACCGGGGCAGAGATTGTGTCCCGTTTTCCTGGACATTCCTTTCACTGGCTATTTTCTGGTCTCTGCCTTTTTCGCCATCTTGCTCCATAAAGAATAGTCGCGCTTTGCTGTCTCTGTTTGCATTGCTATATTCTCTCCCTCCCCATCTTTATTTTCCTTTCTCTCTGTGTGACTGCGAGTGTGACCGATAACCATCTGGATCGGCGCTGAGGAGGAGGCTGCCCAGAACGGAGCTGCGGCCTGGGAGAAGTTGTGCGCCCCCGCGCCAGGGCTGCCCGGAGCGGAGCTGCAGTTTAAAGTGACGGCACCACCAGAGCTCGGGTACAGGACTCAATCCGTATTAACATCTTAACCGCACTTGTTGACTTTGTTCTGTGCACACGTACACTTGTAGCAAAGAACTGTTATCTATTCTGCACAATCTCTGATTAAAATCACTTAAGCATTTTTTGGTTGGTGTGTTTTTCATCCAAACTAAGACACATGGTTAGTAGATGAAATTTGATCTACCACAAGCAAGAACATAAATCCTTTTCTGGATATTTTTAATGTAAGGTTTCAAGTATCTTGTTCTTTTCATTCAAGACTTTAGCCCTAGTTCAGTTATTTATCTTACTCATCTTTGTGCTCTTATTGAAGTGGAACATGGGCAAATTATGGCAGCCCATAATGACAGTGAAAAGTGAGGAAGGGTAATACATCCTTTTACCCTCATGTCTTAAACATTTATATATGCATTTAGGCATGATATAGGGGTTAGTCAACTTCCCAGATAATTAATAATCCATATATTTCCTTATCATCCTCGTTAAAGCTTTTCCTCATTTTGTAATTTTCTTTACCTGCAGAATCATTGGATCTCTTGTTCTCCTTCAGATGATATTATTTACCATTAAACCCCCATAATTTTCTTTATCTCTTTAATCTTTATCTCACAGGACATCAGCTATAATTTCTGACAAAGCAAGTATTCCTCCAAGGTTTTTCTCAGTTCTCTGCCCTTTGAACAAACTCAAATTCCCTAATGTTGCCGAAAGGTCTTCTCCCAGCTTGGGGAAAAAAAAAAAAATCAAAACAAACTCCTGATGCCAGAGCATGAGAGTCATAACATCAGTAAAAAAACAATAATAAAGAGCTCGTAACAGTCCTACAACAGAACTGCAGGAAAAGAACCACTGAAGGAAAACCACAATGAACACTACTTAAATTAGATGAAGGGCAGCAAGAAGTCTCCCTTTCTAACTCTTTATCTACATATCTCAATATCTTATGTCATATTTCTGACAGGATTACATTCCCTGCCTGATAAAAAAGAGAGATGAAAAAGAGATTAATATTGTTAGTGGGGGTGTCTCCCACTCTAATTCAAGAAATTGAGGTGGAACAATTTAAAATATTAAATCTTATGTTAAAATTTGAAGTAGCTGTGAGGTATTTAGCAAGTGACAGCAGCAATGCTGGATGGAGAGGTCTTTTAAAGCATCAGAAATTGAAGAAATAAATTGTTAGCAATTAAACTGTCTCCTTAAATTTCAATTATGGTGTCATTAGTGTTTTGTGGCCCCAAAACCATTTTGCAGTTTAAGATTTTTTTTTTTAAACTCAGTTATTTAGAAATGGCTATTGGCCCATAAATTTAGCATTTAAGGCCTATAAAGAAAGATTTTTTTTGTCGTTTTTCTTTTCTCTTTTAGAAAATATTCTGATCTGTGAAATTAATTTCTGTTATAAGTCTCTGTGCAACCAATCTCTGTAGTAACAGGGATTTGTACAATGAAGCACAACTTTAGCTGAAGGGGTTTATTCTTTCCAAATCATGAGGAGGTCACAGTAAAGCCCTGATTTTTTACATACCTGTATAATAATTTAAACTTGTAAGTAGTGTTACTTGCATGGTGAAGCTTATAAGAAGAATTCAGAAAAAAAAGTGGGGTTTGCTTTTGGATTCTTATGCCCATTTAACCAGAAAATTCTCAGACCCATATTACTGCAGAAGTAAATACTTCTGAAAATCATTCACCGACTTGGAGGATAAAAAAGCTAGTAAGCGAACAAAGTTATTCAAACTTACCTACCAAAATGAAATTATTATAATGTCAAATCCTGTACTACGGTAGGCATATGCTTAGTAAGAGATTTGCATTAATTTTTTTGGTCTGAATTTGACCCACCGTCTAATTCAATCATCCTCCACTTTTTGTTACAGGAAATTTATTAGCATAGGGTATAGGGGCATTAAATATTGACTTTTTTTCCTCTGGAGGTCTGAGATCTATTTCAAAAGACCCCGACTACTGACATTATCAGCAGATTAATTGTTTCTGCTTAGTCTCTTCTTGGACAATTACGTAGGATTGCCTCTCTGAAGTCTGTAATGAAAGTAGTGCAGAAACCTCAAAACTGCAAAAAATATTTTAACAATTTTGCCCCAAATGCTAGAGTATTTTTAACCTAAAAAGGAGGATTTTAACCCTAACATTTAAATTTCAAAAATTTTATGTGACTGAAAATAGGCAACCAATCAATTCAAAGCTTACCATCAGTGTTACCCAATTTATTTCAGGTGCTACATATGCATGCACACATGTATATATCATAGATTATATGAGATACTTTGTACATTTATGAATATTCCATATGTTTATTGGATGCAATGAGGTATTTTTCGGACAGTTACAAAAAAAATGGAATCCTCATGAAGTGGACCATTTTATAATTACCTATTAAAACTCATAGAAAATATTTCTAGTAGGAGGATACTTACACTGAATGTAACCCACCAATATATGCTCTTTTTAAATTGATAGTTCATTCCATTAACATTCCAGAACTAAATGAATCATAGATCTATAATTACGCTGTTGAAGAGAACCGGAAATGGAAGAAATTGTTAGATCATATATAATTCAAAGCCTTTGTCTTTTAAAACAAAAAAAAAAACTCAAAAAAAAAAAAGAAAATTTAAAAATAGTAAGATCAGAGTATGTTAGGTACAAAACAATCTTATTGTGCACATATTCACACCTGAAAGTGATTGAGCAAACACAAGTATTCACCATCGTTCCATCCTGGACTCCAGAATCAACATAATGCTAGATATTGTGCTAATAAAATAAAATAAAGACATTTTAGACATCCAAAGAAATCTTTTAGAAATGTTTTTAATTTAGAAAGGGAGTATAAGCAAGCACCAAGGAAAGTAAGGGCAACAAAATTTGATATTGGATAGAAAATTGGGTGGAAGTTGTATGGAAGATTGTATAAAATAGAACAAAGGCAGCTTCTAAACCAGAAATTATAAAACTGTAACCTTGATTCATAAATATCTAGTACACGCAATAATGTAGCTTAGCAATTTAGTTTAATTTAAATTTGGTACTCACTTATGAAAACACCTGAAGCAGGGCCTCTTTAAGGATTATATATATATGAATAGAAAGAAACCGTGATTAGACAAATATGTATTCCTAAAAGGAAATAAAACAAGTATTGAAATAACACAGTAAGATGATTGTAGAAGAAATAATGGAGAATTTTAAAAATATGCTAAGTACAAATTCAGCAAAAAATCTTTATGCTATGCTTGGAATATTCACCAACAAAATGTTTGGCTAAATTGCTCCCCTGAAACTGAAAAATGACTTTGCATTTAAGAGAATAAAAAGTTTAAAATGAGAGAAAAATCAATAGCAGATAGTACAGGAATAATAATAAATTGAAAATAGGACTGTCTCTTATGTTAAGAGACCTCTACAAAGTTGTGGAGGAACAAAGAAGCTTTAATTCTAAGAAGGATAAATCTTTTTAAGAAAAACTGATTGCTGAGAAAATGTAGGAAAGCTGTTTCCCTCCCCCACTTCCCCTAAAACCCTAGCAAACAGAATAAATCCTGATGAAGTGTAATATTTAATAAGGGGTGTTTACACAACCATAAAAGAGAGCATAGCTCATATCTCCCATATGACAGATTTTCAAGCACACATTTGTGGTTTTCCTGTTCATTCTCTCAATGTGGCAGCTTGGTTGGAATCAATAGCACCTGGACATTTTGCTTTCTCTAGCAAAACTTGGCAAAACTTGACTGGCTTCAAAGAGGGCAGATGAAAAGTAAATTCCTCAAGTAAGAGAATAATAGGCACCAGGATTATCCAGATAGTTTTAGCATGACTTTGTGGTTGTCATGGTTTAACCTCAGTAAACAGCTTCGCCCGACCCAGCTGCTCGCTCACTTTCCCCTGGTGAGATGTGGGAGAGAACCAGAAAGGAAAAAGTGAGAAGACTCACGAGTTGAGTTCAATAGCTAAAGCAAAAGCCGTGCGTGCAAGCAAGGAATTCACTGACTGCTTCCCATTGGTGGGCAGATGTTCAGCCACCTCCTGGAAAGCAGGGCTCTATCACATGTAACAACAACTTGGGAGGACAAACACCATCACTCCAAACATCCCTCCTCCTCCTTCTTTTTCCTCCAGGTTTACATGCTGAGCATGTCTTATGGTGTGGAGTTACCCTTTGATCAGTTGGGGTCAGCTGTCCCAGCTGTGTCCCCCAGTCTCGTGTGCACCCCCAGCATACTTGCTGGCAGGGCAGAGTGAGAAGAGGAAAAGGCCTTAACTCTATACAAGCACTGCTCAACAATAGCTAAAACATCCCTGGTTTATCAACACTTTTTTCAGTACACATATACCCCATACCAGCTACTATGGAGAAATTTGACTGTATCCAAGCCAAACCAAGTACAAGAGTACATTGTAAATTGAAGTGTCACTTCAAATTCTGTTTCTTTAGATTCTCCGTTCTGTCATAAGACATATCAACAAAAAATTAAATTCTGAGATATTGAGTAAATGACAGGGTATAAATGACAAATCTTTGGTCAGTCAGGAGAATATAAAAGCTATTTCAGGAATTATAGAAGTATGTTGTTTAGAATAATATATTTGGGCCATTCCTGTTAAAAACACTCCCCCCTGACTAAAAATCAGAGCCAGGGATGCATAAATTTGCATACCTAAACTGAGCAGGTGAGCTAAATATGCAATTGATGAGTGACCACATGAAATTGTACTAGTAGAAATAATAAATACATGATGACTGTGCACAGCCACACATATGGATGATGATTAATAATCATATAGCATAAAATATAGAGATATATAAAAGAACAAGCTGACTAGTCATTTTTTTTCACCACATCAATAAAACTAATGCATATTTTGCAGGCTGTTCTTAGCTGGATTTTGGATGAGAAGAGATAACATAAATTGCTACAGCAAAATAAATTAATAAGATGTCTTTGCCAAATAACTGTCCCCATAAGACTGTTCTTCTCATTCCCCTCCTCAGAAAGACTTCTTCTGATAAAAGTCTACAGATTCTAACAAGGAGCAAAATAGAAACTCTTAAAACCAGTAGAATTTCAATATGAAAGAGAGATTTTCTGAAGCTTTCTTTCTTAATCATTCTATTATATGTTACTGAGGACACATTTCTTCCCTGTTAAACTTTGTGCAACACTGATAGATTAAAAAATTACAGCAGAGGGTTTTGTGCAACCAACAGAGCACTTGCTTCCCTGCATCTAGCTGTTAAGGCTGCCCTTTTGCTTGGCTGAAGAACCACTCCTGAAAACTGATCATATCACCACCTCCACTAGTTTTCAGCACAAGACACCTGAGCAGCTGCTGAACATCTAGACTGCTAAGACTGGTAAAACTCCACAATTTTTAGACCCTCTGGGTCTGATGCTGACTAATGCCAAGTACTCAGCTCAGCAGTTGCCAGACGATAGATCCCCAGCACCTTCCTTTCTAGCAGGTCAGATGTGACAGACAGAGTAAAAACCTGGGCTTAGTAACACCTTCCTTTAGATTAGTCTTGCAACGACCAGGGGTAAGGACAGTGGGATCAAGTGCATAGCAGGTATTTTTGTACAGTGTCTTGAAAAATGGTTGTAGAGAGTGACTCCACTTTTGTTTTTGTCTTAAACATGGACTGATTCTACTTTCATTGTCTTACTCCTACTTGTATTGCTGTCCTTGACATCTTCTTGAGCGCTGTGGCTCCTGGTGGGCTGGCTGTGCTGCTGCAGAGAAGGGGGAGGAGGTGCAGCAGTAGGTGCTGCCTCCCCACACCTGACTGTGCATACGGACCCAGAGGGTTCAGGAAGAGGTTATTCTGGAAAGAGTCTGTTGAACTGCCAGTGACCCTGGAACCCCCAGACCCAATTCCAGAACCTTCACAAAGAAGCCTCTGCACGTGCGCCAGTTCAAGAACTCTCACAGCAAGACCATCCCTCATGCTAGGGGAGGGGAGACGGACTTGTCCTATAAATAGGCCACCAAGAAGGCAGGCACCACACACCCATGACCCCGTGGAACCCGCCTGAGAAGGTGCTGCAGAAGAACCACAGGATCACATGCTCCTGAAGACCATGTTTTACAGAGGCCCATGGAGTTTTCCTTCTCCCCCTCCTCCACTCTTATTCCTCTCTCTCTCTTCATTCCTTTCCTTCTGTTTTCCATGGCACTACTGTGTATCACATCAGATACGAGTTGTGTTGGTTTTGTCCAGGTACCTCGAGGGTATCGGATAGTGATCTGAACAGACTGGGAACTGTTTTTTTTGTAACTTTTGTAAGTTTTGGGGAGTGCACCCAAGTATAAGTTTCAATACTCTGGCTGTGCCCAGAATATTGATTTGCTGGTTTGGCCGTGTCCAAAATGAATACTGATTCGATATTTTGGCTGTGCCCAAAATATTGATTTGCTGTTTTGGTTGTGCCCAAAATAGATACTGATTTGTTGTTTTGACTGTGTTCAAAATAAACACTGTTTGGATTTACCCTGGGAGGTCTGTCATCTCCAGTTCACCGTGCAGACATCAAAGGATCTGTCCCCCGCTGCCTGAGTAGGTCTGTCAGGAGAGGAAACCCGGGGGTTGGGAGTGGGCCCTGACAATGATGTACGGGGAACCCATCTGGTCTACATAGCAAAATCATTTCTCCATCCTTTTCCAAATATTTCAACTTGGTCCCTGGGGTAATAAAATCAGTTTAGCCTAATCCACTGAGAAGTCTGAAGACAGTCTTCAACAAACAAGACCTGCATGAAAGCCCCTTGAATAACATGAATGCATGGCCTCCACTCTTATAGATTAAAAAAATCCAACCTCTTTTCAAATCATGGTGGTATATTTATCCAGGTAGAGCTGTGTATCTACATTTTGGAATTTGAACTTAAGCCATTTCAAATGACAAAAAAATCTGTAGTAGACTAAGGCAACTAAGAATTAGACAATATAAGATCAAATATTATTTTCAAAATAAGTTAAATAAGTATTATTAATTATTAACATAATATTATAGAATCATAGAATCCTCAAGTTGGAAAAGATCTCTGAGATCATCAAGTCCAACCATACCTGTTCCCTTACTAATCCATGTCCCTAAGCAACTCATCTACGTCTTTTAAACACCTCCAGGGATGGTGACTCAACCACCTTCCTGGCCAGCTGTGTCAATGCCTGACCACTCTTTCAGTGAAGAAATTTTTCCTAATGTCTAATCTGAACCTACCTTGAGCCAACTTGCAGCCATTTCCTCTCATCCTGATATATCCTGATCATGTGTTTGTTGTAAGAAAGAAATGTACAGCCAGATATCAAACAACTTCAATGAGAAACAAAATACTAAGCAGTTTACACTGCAAGCAGTCTCGTCTGCGTGATTAGAAGGTCAATATGGCTGTAGTAGCAAAAAAGTATATATTGTGAGAAATTATAGAAGGTGTGTTGTCGTATCAGCCTCCGTCATGCAGTGAAAGGTCACTGATCTCACTGTGGAAGAAAGCTGACAATTTCTGTGTAAGACTGATTGACAGCACATGTTGGACATCATGTCTAGTGTCAAAAGACCAGTGGAAAACCAAACAGCTTTAGCACTATGATTTTAAAGCCAAGAGTAAAGTTATTTCCGAGTAAGATGAGAAATTGCATCTGAAACATTTCATTATGTATTAATAACTTTTGTTATTAATAACCTTTGTTATTAATTGTGTTAAGAACCCATTCTGAGGCAATGGACAGAGTTGGTTTCTGATACACAGTTTAATTCTGCAGCTTTCAGTATAACTTATTAAGAGGAAAGAAGAAAATGTGGGGCTGTTAGTGTACTTTACATAGCATAACTGGAAGAGAAACCAATAAATATGAGCAACGTGGTGTCATGAAGAACCATACCATGTTCTTCTTTATCTCACCTTTCTGTGGGATTTGGCTGGGGGAATGTGATTTCACCTGTAAGTCTCAGAAGAATTTGCTCTCTCAAGCAGAAAGGTCCTGATTGTGTTTTGATGTGCAATAAGGTACATGAGAAGCAAATTTACTTATGTAAAATAGGTATAAGGAGAATCAGATCCTTACCCTCCAGCTGTCCATGGCATTTGGATAATATATGGTTCATAAGTCTCTCTGTATCTGTGGGGCAATCTCACAAACACAGTACCTTGTTACTGTCCTTCAGAGATGTTGCAGAGCTCCATCAGGCTTATTCAAACAATGCGTTAAGAGTCCTTAAGCAAAACTCAATTACTGTTCAAGTGGAAGAATATGTAATTGAAAAACACTCGTCAGTTTTGGAAGAAATGATATTAGATGCTAGATCTGAAAAGCAAACCTTTTGGTTATAAAACAGAAGGGAGATTAATTTAATGAAAGGCAATGGCTATGTTCGCTAGGATAGAAATAATGAAATCAAAATTTTTCACTGAAATTCAAACAGAAGCCGAAGAAGAGGCATGTCTACATTTCACATTTCAAGTTATGTAGAGTGCTTCTGAACTAGAAAAAAGCTAGCACAGCTAGGAGTTTCTCAGATTATTATTGTATCCAAAATATTTAGTCCCTACGTATCAAGATGTGATTCAGAAAGAGCGCAGATAAAAAAATGAAAAAAAAAAGTGCATTAATACAAACAAACATTAATGGAGTTGGGCATGGATATTTTAATAAATATGCTCTTGGTGGCAATTTTTCATTAGTATCTTTAAAATGTTTCAAAGCTATTTGGACATTTGATGGTCAAAAGAAGCATTAATAAATAAGGATTACTAAACTGTTTGTAAAAGAAAATTACAAAAATTCTAAGAGAAATCTAGCCCCTATTTCCACAATTGAATCCATGGTTACTAAAAGGAATATATTTATCAGGTTACTAGAAGGAATATATTGCATGATCATTGTTTCTTGTCAATATATTACAACTTAAATATTCATCAAAGACACTCAAATCTAGACTATAGCAACCTGAAGTTCATATCTTGTAATATCACAATAAAATATTCCAGAGGAATAACTCAGCCGAGGTTACTGCAAAATAGTGGTGATCTGCAGAAAGTCACAGCTAATTTTTGTGTATGTAAGATTCTGAAAAAAAATAAGAATGTTGATTCAATCAATCCACAATTACATTGGCCCCATAATCAGGTATGTTTATACCTGTATTGTTTTTTAAATTTAAATAATAATGACACTAATTAGTGAAATAAAATATGAAAGCTACACGTAATTTTAACACATATATTCTGGAATATTCAAATTAAAAACATATATGTAAAGCAAAAATTTTTTGGGGAAAAAATAAATTGTGGATTTAGAGGATTTCAGTTTCAAAGTAGTGCAGACACCTTTTTCCATTTTGCAGAAGTTATTACAATTTGCGTGGTACGGCAAAATATTCAGTGCCTATACTCAGGATTTGATATGACCTTGGAATTTAATGCTTTGAATGTTTACCTAGGATGAGGGAAACTGGGGTTCCAGCTCCTGCGCTAATGAATGTTCTTATTCTATATTCAACAATAATTGTACAAAACATAAATATTCATTAGAATTGAGACTTTCTCCCCTCGCAGATGAGCATTCTCATCCTTAGGTGAAAACCATGCTTGATTTTCTTGTCAGCGTGTGATTTGACCTTACAGTTTCTATAGTGGCAAAGTTTAAGAGGTGACTGCTTTGACTATTCTTCACTTTACTACTCATTTAAACTGGGTTTTGTCAAAAGAGAAAATGCACATGGATTTACATGTACCCTTTTCTTTAAAACATCTTAACTACTCATTCCAGAAGCATATTGTACTTCTTCTATCTTGCTGATCCTACAATACTCTGTGCATTTTAACATATGGATCAAATTAGAACACTGAGAGAAAGAAGGTTCATCAGAGGAAACACATTTCTGTGAGTGAAACGAATATCAAATTAGTGTTCACGATCACCAAGTACATCTTCTATTTAATCTATTTTTGCACAGGAGGAAGTTTTGTGAATTGTGAGAAAATTAATCTCCTGGATTAACAACTGAAGGTAAAACTGAAGTTAAAATTCATAACTTCTTGTTTTGTTTATGAACTAATTTTCCCCAAACGTGTACAGAGAAAGTAAATTTCAACTTTGCTTTGAGCCTTCTCAGAATTGAGCTTTCTGAATAGTATGTTAACTTCAGAAGCAATGTCAAAAACATTACCGTAATAATCAATAACGACATGAGACTTTTTTTTTATTCTATTATTGTTGTTGTCATAATACTACAGGATCATCACTCCCTGTCCATTACATTTTTCACCAAATTGATTTGCTGACTGATGAAAATAAAAAAAGAGTCTTTATGCACAATTTATCTATACAATTCCTAATAGATGCTTCAATGCCTTTGAAAAACAGGATATTCCCCCTTCACGTTCAATTCATTTTAACCTTCTGTCCTATGTCAGAGTTCCTCTGTTGACTGATATCAACTACATCTGCTTCTATCATTTTGTTTAATGTATTCTTAATCTCTGCTACCAACTCTAAACTGTTCCATGGTTATTAGAGAGAAGCAAGTTTGAAAGAAGGATAAAGAAGTTTAATTACAGCAGTATATTTAGCCTTGTTCCCATCGATGTAAAAGATGGTTTTGTCATGTTATGTAATAGAGATAGGATTATGCTAATTATAATTTCATAATCTCGTCATTAAAGCAGCACAACAATTCCATTAAAACACATTGCTAGACATTAGATCCCATGCTGATAAAATCCATAAAATAGAACTTCAGATGTTCAAAACATGACATATATAACATGATGTTATAGCATTCAGTATCTGTGCTTTTTCAAAACTATTATAATTGTTTTCATTAGGTAAAATTTACTTTTTTCATGTTTCAATTTCATAAAATCATACCATATATCGGCCTTTTTCTAAAATGTACTGAGTGGATACTTAAATTGATTTTTTTTACTTCCTAAACCAGAAATTTCAGCTTAATAAGGGAAGAAAGAGCTTAGCGTTTATTCAGCACAAGAAAATTGCAACTGTGGAGATAAATAGACCACTGGATAGTGTAGTTTTCTAACCTATTATCATTTATTCTAAGTTTTTAAATTAAACAAAACAAAACGAAACACCACCATTTTACCCCACAATCGCACAGAAACTAATAAACAACATAAAATATTAGATAGATAAATTGATAGATAGATAGATAGATAGATAGATAGATAGATAGATACATACATACATACATACATACATACATACATAAAGGCATTTATTATCATGGCATTTAAAAAACTACTGTCTTTCCAGGTTTAATCTTTGTACTATCTATCCACATAAGGGTCCTTAATTCCCTTCCAAAGTACTGCAGATGTCTGCTTCCTAGATGATATGTTTCAGAAGCTACATTTTCACTGAATTAATTTCACTGAAGTGAACAAAGCTAACTCAAAATTTGATGAAAAATTTTAAACACACATGTGTCCACATAGGGAAGTAAGTCAATATTACAACTCACATGAAAAGAAAATCCAAAAAAACCCAAATTCCCTACTCTGCAAACGTAATTTAATTATTTCAGCTAACTGATGCCATATGCAGAACAGTCCTTTCAGCATTTTTTGAAACCAAAAAGGCACTGTAGAGACATTAGTTGATGGACCAATCTATTTGCGGTAATTTCACTGTCATGTAAATTTTCTAAGATCTGTAGATTTCATAGAATCATAGAGTACTGTGCATTGGTAGGCACCTGAATGCCCATCCAGTTCCACCTCCCCTGCCACGGGCAGGGACACCTCCCACCAGACCAGGCTGCTCCCATCCAACCTGGCCTTGAAGATTTCCAGGGAGAGGGCAGCCACAGCTTCCCTGGGCAACCTGTGCCAGTGTCTCGCCACCCTCACTGTGAAGAATTTCTTCCTAATGTCTAATCTAGATCTCCCATCTTCCAGTTTAAAGCTGTTTGGAATTCACAAATACAGATGTTTCTACAAGTTGCTTTAAAGTACATAGAGCTTATGTATGTCTTCAGCAGATGGTGATGCACCGATGTTGAGGTGACTGGGCACCTTATTTGAACGATGTCTCATACAGAAAACAGCTAAGCAAAACTGAGTGTAGTAAATAATGAGATGGAAATTTCAATGTCATATCATATAAATATTCATATTAATTTATCACCTTGAAGGGTCCTTAAAACTGAAAAATAATTCTCAGTCTCCTAAAATAATCTTCATTACTACACTACAGTTTTCTTTAGTATTATCACAATCTGTTGAACGGATACTTTCTTGGGCTATTGAAGTGACTCAGCTTTGGCAAGTGAAGACAAACTGATGAAATGATTCTTCTATATTTGCTCATATGCGTGTGTATTATATAAATAAAATCATATAGTAGGCCCCACTGGAGATATATATATTGAGGATACATTAGCCTAAACTAGCCATTAGTACATATTTTAGAGAATAACCATAGGTACTCAGACTGAAAATACTTGAACCAAATTTTCAGATAAATCAGCCTCTTCCTGTATTTGTTTTAAACAAGATGATTAATGTCCAGCTGTGTACCTTCCTAGTCACACTGGACATGAAGCAGGTTTCTGCAGGGCTCCTCTTCAGCTGGGGACACACTGCACAGCCAGGGAAGGAAATGGGAGACTACCTGAGTAGCCTCTAAAATCTCATATTCATTCCTTAGCAAAAAGCAATGGGATAAATTTTGCAATCCATTACCGCGCAAGCAACCAAATCTCAGTGTTGAATCAGAGACTTTTTTTTTTCCTGTGTGTTTACTTTACAAAATGAGTACAGTTGAAGGATACTGGGTTGCAATGAAACTTGATAAAAGGGGCACTTGGAAAGCTATTGGCCATAATTTCTCCCTGTAAAAGTATGAATCCTACAATAAATACTACTGGAAAGCTGCAGCTCTTTAGGAAGCCTATAACACTTGAGGAAAGTAAGACCAAGTGACGTCTTCATCTTCGTTGCCCAAATGTGCCATTCTCAGTACTTAAAACTAACAAATCTTGTTATTGTTAATGGCTGAAAGGGAACTAAAGAGCCTGCAAGAACATGAGCAGGAATAATGTCATCAGCACTGCTTTGGGGTCAGTCCCCACAAGAAGCCAATTGCTGTGTGATAGAGCCTACCTTCCTTTTAGAATTAAAAGGTCAGTTAGGTTTTAGTGAAAGCTGAACATTTAGATAACAGGGAAAGGTGGCAAGGATAGTTTTGTGGGATAATAGTTACTGGAACTCATTCATCTATCCTTTTAAACACCTCCCTAAAGAAGTTACTTAGCAATAATCTCATAAATTCTCACCAAAAAAAATGACTCCCTGAGACTAGATATGACAAAAAAATTTCTATGCTCAGAGTCAGGCATATATAGAAGTCTTCTTTAATTAAATGTTCTCAAAATAGCAAAGAGGGGTAAGAGAAGAGTTTGAAAACCAAGTAACATTATAGTTTGGTCATATATTTGAGACCACAAGACAAAGGTTAGTTTCTTCTTCTGAGTTAGGCAAAAAAAAGCCTTGGACTTAGGTCCTTGACATGTAATATTCATGGCAATCTTAGCTGTTCCAGAACAAGTCCTTCTCCTTTGCTGATGTATCACAATTTTATTTTTTTTTTGGTACTTCACCGATTTTCCTTAGCTTGGAAAAGTGAAGTCATAATTAAATGGTTTTTCAAAAGAGACAGCTAGATTTTCACTCAACTGTATCAGTTAGTTTGATAGAATTCCAGGGGAGGTGGGCTAAACTTAGACAAGGAGAGCTGTGAAAAACACAGAATCCTAATAATCTGTCATGAAAACATTATCCGTTGAACCTGTCAACATGTCACTTTTGCGAGTATTGCTTTCAGAATACTCTCTGCCTGTACAATTCTAATTGTCTTATGTATTGTTATTTAAGATGCATTTTGAACATCTAATAGTATTTACATGTTTAATTCCTCAATATTTTAATTGTTTTTAAAAAAATACAAAGACTACTGTAACTAGAAAAGTTCCTTTTAAATACACTTTTCCCTGAGATTTTCAGTATGTTTTTATAGTGGCCTCTAAATCTAAAATGTATAAGTCTTGACAGGAAAATTTATGGGCATTCATAAAACTAAGCAGTACATAATTAGATTTAAAAAAGATACAACCAATAAAGGATGTCTAGTTTCTCTGTTGTTGGTGATATTTATAATAGGCACATGGAATTTAATATGGATAGTTTTCTTCTCAGGATTTTACACATTAGCTACAGTTATGACTTTACACCAGTACTTCTTGATTGTTCAAGGCAAAATATTTTTGAGTTGTACATATTAGAAAAATTCTGTTCATCACATTTGTCTTATCTTAATAGAAGAAGAGAAAGTTTTACATCACCATAGTTATGTGTTAATTTCTGTGTTGTGCTTATCTGCCTTTCAGTATGATTCTAATACTAACCATGACACACCATTTTTATGGAGCCAACCACTCTTAGTCTGTAAACATTTCATTTGCAGAGGTGATCAGCTCTGCTGTAGGCCTGTGCCATAGTGGAGTAGGGGATCGTGGCATTCAGGAGCGTTTCCTGAAGCAGGGAAATCCCAAAGAGAGTGCAGAGACCTGCAAAGATCCACAAGGAAGAGGGCTGGACCACCTCCCGTACAAGGGCAGGCTAAAAGAGTTGGGCTTGTTCAGCCTAGAGCAGAGAAAACTCTGGGGAGACCTTAGAGCAGCCTTCTCATACTTAAAGGGGGCCTACAGGAAAGCTGAGGAGGGGCTCTTTAACAGGGAGTGCAGTGATAGGACAAAGGGTAACAGTTTTAAGCTGAAAGAGAGGAGATTTAGGTTAGGTAACAGGAAGAAATTTTTTACTATGAGGGTGGTGAAACACTGACACAGGTTGCCCAAAAAAGTCGTGGATACCTCATCCCTGGAGGTGTGTAAGACCAGGTTGGATGAGGTTGTGAGCAGCCTGGTCTTGGAAAGTGTCAGGCACAATTTATACTTATTGAAGCCATGTTGACTGTCAGCAACCACCTCTTTATTTTCCATGTGCCTCAATAGAGTACCCAGGAGGATCTGCTCCATGATCCTGCTGAACACAGAGGTGAGACTGACCAGCCTCTAGTTCCCCAGATCTTCCTTGTTTCCTCTTTTGAAAACTTGAGGTATGTTTCCCCTGTCTGTGAGAACTTCACTAGAGTGCCACAACTTCTCAGATATGATAGCTTACTAATTTCATCTGTCATTTCTCTCAGGACCTGCAGATGCATCTCATCAGGTCTCATGGACCTGTGAACCATCAGGTTTCTTTGAGGGTCTTGAGCCTAATCCTCTCCTACAGTAGGTGGTTCATCAATCTCCCAGTCCCTTCCTTTGCCATCCGCAACTTGAGTGGTTTGGCTTGAGCCCTTGCCAGTGAAGATTGAGGAAAAAATGTCATTGAGTACCCCAGCCTTCTCCATGACCTGGGCAATGAGGTCTCCTCTTTGCTTCTGGACAGAACTCGTATTCTCCCTAGTCTTCCTTTTCTCACTGACATATATATAGAAACTTTTCTTGTTGTCCTTGATATCCTTGGGTAGATTTAATTCTATCTGGGTTTTAGCTTTCCTATCATGATGCCTCGCTGCTCGGACAGTTTCTTTGTATTCCTCCCAAGCTACCTGCCCTTGCTTCCACCCTCTGTAGGGTTCCTTTTTGACTGTAAGTTTTTCCAGGTACTAATTGTTCATCCATTCAGGCGTCCTGACATTTTTGCCTGACTTCCTCTTTGCTGGCATGCTTCGCTCCTGGGCTTAGAGGGAGTGATCCTTGAATATTAACCATCTTTCTTGAGTCTGCCTGCACTCTAGGGCTTCATCTCATGGTATCCTACCAAGGAGATCCCTGAAGAGGCCAAAGTCTGCTCTCCTGAAGTCCCGGGAAGCGAGCTTACTGCATAAGCTCCTCACTCCCCTGAGGATCCTGAACTCCACAATTTCATGGTCACTGCAACCAAGGCTTCTCTTGAGCTTCACATTTCGCACCAGCCCTTCATTTTTGGAGAGAACAAGGTAAAGCATAACAGCTCTCCTCGTTGCCTCCTACTATCACTTGGAGAAAGAAGTTATCATCAGTGCATTCCAGGAACCTCCTGATGTGTTGTCCCTCCAACAGATATCAGGGCAGCTGAAGTCATCCATAAGGACTGGTAGTCGTGAACAGAACGCTATGCCTATCTGTCTATAAAGGGCCTCATCCACTCGTTCTACCTGTTCCAGTGTCCTGTAACAGATCCTCACTGTATTGTCACCTCTCCCTGACCTCCCTTTAATACTGATCCTTAGGATTGTGTTACAGTATTTCCTTCCACTCTTTATTTAAAAGAAAAGTTTGAAGATGAATGAAAAAAAAAATTGTTCCTCAGAAATTCACAATCTCAAATGAAAATTCCTTGAAATATTTACAAAATAAACTATATATCAATATAGGAGAAGTTCATTACTCTTGTGTCTGTCAAAATATTTCTTTTCTTTTTTTATGCAATTTCAGGCTAGAATTTTCCCCTGACTGCAAGAAGTAAACTTTATTTTAATTAAAAAAAAATCAGACTCCAAGAAACAAAACTTACACAAAGGAGACGTTATTTGTAAGCACTTGAATTTTAAATAATATTTTAGCCAAGTTAATAGGCTATATTTTTCAGATGTTATCTTCAATAAACGCTATCATCTTCACTGTAATCCTTCAGAGACTTTTATTCAACTCTCAATTTTGTAAATATGAAATGTATTTCCAAAATCATCGGAAACAGTAACACTGATTACAAAAATATCCGAGTATATCTTTTCAAGACAAAAGTATTAACAGACATGTAACAGGGCTTCTAAACTTATAAAAATACAACCCCTCCAAAATATGAATAATATAGCATCCTAAAATTTATACACATCTTTCCATATGTTTGTTTATTACAAGGCTACATTTTCTAACCCACTGTTAGAGATGCAAATAAATGCCTTATACAACTTCACTGAGTAATCAAAGATTCTTCTTTAAGAATCACTCAAAAGGGATATTCTATCCTTGCTAGAAAACCACACAATTTTATACGTATTGTGCAATGTGGTGACAAGTTTTAGTATTTCCTAGTTAAAACTTGATATTTTTTACAATATGAAAAGCTGTGGGAGAACAGGGTGTAGAAAACTTTCTACATGATATAGTCCTCAAAATAGCATATAAAAGATTAAAAAAAAAAAGTAATAATAAATGCCCTGAACTCCTTTGGGCTTAATGATATATGTGCTACACTTCAGGGTTTTCTTTCACAGGTTTTCTTTTCAATATGTGGCATTGAATAATACTAGGCAGTGTGAAACCTGTTCAAAGCTAACACACAAAGCAAGCTAAACTAGTAAGGCTGTAATAATTTAAACTATCATTAGAGAAGAAAAAATTCTTATCTTAGAAACATGCTTTATAAATACTGTACATTCTTTCCAGACAGCATCATTCTTTTTTAACTTAAGAAATTCTACAGAACTTACTTGCATCCTATGCTGTCAGACCTGCCCATAAGAAAAATATTTAACTTGCACTATGTACACTGCTCTTGGTATTGATAGAAATATCAAAATTGATTTTGATATTGTAAACTAAATATGATTTGGTATGGACAGTACTGGCTGAGTGATCTGTCCATCCTCCTGAGCCAGCAAGGGTCGTAAATGTACTAGAGTACAGGTGGAAAACACAAGACCTGTGGGCCAAATCTGGCCCTCCACTTTGTTTTATCCTGCCTGGCACCTTGTTTCTACCCGGTGGCAGTGCCAAGCTCCTTGCCCCTACGATGCTGACAACGCGCTAGTCATTTATGCACCGAGTGTGACGCCCATTGTGTTGCAGGAGTGGGCTGATGCTGCCCCCAGTGAAGATATGTTCGACATACCTGCACTAGAGCTCCTCTAGTGTTCCCAGTTCCCATAGGATCACTGTTCATATGGGCCAGGGTCTTCACATAACATTGTGAGAACCCTTCAAAATAATCACCCTGGTTGATACAGTATGTACCTTGCTCTTCCTCAGAACCACCACTCTTACCCATGCTACAGACTGGAAACCAAAAAAAGTCCTCATCTTGCTCTCTTGGCTTGAAGGCTTGAAAGCCTGGAACTATTCTGAGGACTTTAAGCTTACATCTTATATTTTTCCTACTCAGGATATGATTGCATGTATCTTTACTAACTTATTGTTGGTCCTTACAGCATGCATCCCTAAAAGCTGGCCTGTATGCCCCCATAGTCATCTGTCTTTTTCAATTCTGTTTCATTTCATTGGTGGTTGGGTTATCTTATATAAAAAGGTTAAATAATTGAATTGAAATCTCCTATAAAATGTTATATAAACATCAATGATGACTCGATTTTATTGCCATGAATAGTGTTCCTTAAAACAAAATAAAAAAGTGTGAAGGCTGTTAATATTAGATGTTAACAACTCTACCAAGCTGTGCATCTATAGTAGTAACAGAAATTAAAAAGCAGATACCCTCCCACAATGAAATTCCCCCCAACTTACTTCAGAATTACATAGTTGATGAAAGTACAGCAAGTTCTAATTTCTAGAGGGAATAATGACTTGTGGTTGCAATAATTTAAGGAATAATGTACCCCAACTGTACTTAATAAGGCTATAATTCCATCAAAGGCTTCCAGGGACATCATAAACCATGAGAGTGAAACTCGAGTGGTTTCCTCATGTCACCAGAAGGCTGAGATGGAATTACAGTCTTAATTTATATTCATTTTGAAGGAGCCTTATTTAATATTGCACATTGATCGTGATTAATGCCTTTGGAACTGCCAAAAACTATTAGATATGTTCATGGCCTTTTGAAGCCACCAGAAGTCAATTATGCCACTGACTAGTGATTCTCAAAAATTCCCTTTTTAAGAGCTATGGCTCAGCCAGCAGGAACTTATATAACTATGCTAAAGTTAACATCAATTTGGTCATATATTTTTATCATTTTTCCTCCTCTGTACTGAGTGAAAGTGGGAAATCTTTCTTTTGTCTAATGCATTGCTCTTTATTTATAGAAGCTCATTGCAAATTAAGGGGAAAATTAATTGGAAGCATTTGGTCAGCTTAATCACCGAACGTCACTGAATGAATATGGTTTCATTAAAGGGATTTTTTAGTTAAATGTCAATAATTTCTTCACATTATATGTGAGTATGAGGAGAAGCTTTATTAACAGAAGGGAATTTTTTTTTTGGTGAAAGACTGCAAGTAATCTGTTTAAGAAAAAGAATATGATATGGAATAGGTCAGAGAGCCCACAAACACGTGAGTTTTGGCATGGGGAAAAAAAGGGGGGGGAAACAAGTTCTTAAATAAGTTGTGGATCAAAGTTACTAAAGGTAAAATAATGTTAAATGTTATTCAGAGTACTTTCTTCCTCTCCTATACTATAGAGTAGAATTCAGTTATGAATACAAGAATATAAGAAATTCCTTATCTGGTCAGACCAACCCTAACCCAATAGTCACTCACTAACAAAGGAGAAAACAAATGAGCATTAGGGAGTGTTAGAGAGCCTGACCAACTTCTATGGATGTTAGAGGGTACATTCCTCCATGTTTCCTACAGTATCAATTTATGGGCATATTATCTGTGGGAAGAAGATTGTTTAGAAATGGAAGACAGACGGTGGAACAAGTTCTCAAGATTTAGTCGAAGTACTGAGACATTCATCACCAGCCAATCGTGGGAAAGTTGATGAAGATTTAAGCCAAGCACTACGTGAGGGCAAAAGGGAAGTGTGTTTGTAGTTAAACAGTGTGGGATCGTGAGTCTGATGGAAAATTACTGTAACCGTCGTAAGTGTATAAAGGGAGCTAGTGTGGATGTATAAAGTGTCTCAGAATCAATGCAGATCTGAGTCTGTGCCTTAGTCATCACAAATGGCACTCGAAACAAACGGGACAGAAGAGGCAATCTAGTGGATTGCACCAGTGGCGATGTTCGGCTGAACTAAGGGAACTGAAAAGGAAGTTCTAACACGCATCCATTAGACCTTTCTGCAGGGCAAGAAAGATAAGCAGCTGGGAACGATGGGGAGCACATTATCCCCTGAACAGAAGGACGTGCTTGAATTAATGCAACATATTTTGAAAAAGCACAGGAAACATATAGACTGTAATGATTTAAAAAGACTGCTAACTTGGGCTCAAAATCATCACCTTAATTTAAAAAATGATAATGTGTTTGAGATCAAGACTTGGGAAGATCTAGGGGCTACCTTATGGGATCAACCCACTTGGGGAGAGAAAGCAGCAGCTGATCTTTTAGCAGACTGTGTCTGAGGAGGAAACTCAGACCTCCCATCCTGCTCCAGGTGGAGATCCAACTGCTCGGAAAGCCACAGCACCTCCCTGCTCATCTTCGCCCCTTGCCTCTGGGGGCTTCTCCCTTCACAGCTGGCACTTGAGGCCTCTCAAAACCACCCCCTCAGAATGGACTGGACTTGCAGGGGGAAGTCTGAGTGGGCAACAAATGAATCCAGAGGGCGCAGTGGGGCGGTGCTGAGGGCCCACCACCCCCACCCTTGCTCCTCTTGGTGAGGAGGCGAGCCCAGCTCCAGTCACCATAGGGACGCTAGTGCTGGCCGCCCACCTCCCTGAGCCATCACGGCGTGCCCTGGACACCCTCCTGTTTAACACTCACACCAGCAAGCAGCAAGTGAATTATGCCGGAGCAAGGTAGGAGTAGACTGGCCACCGCAGTTACAGTAGACTTATTAACCCCTACAGTTCGCCTTATTCTTACAGGGGTTTGAAGCCCCCTAGGGTCATGTTGTAGTGTTCTTTTGTTGGGAAGATCATCAACCACTCATCAAGGGTTATCTGTGTTGCCAGGATTGATAGACTCTGGTATGTGAGTGAAATCAAGATAATGTTGTGGACCCCTACTCCACGCTTTAAAGTACAGGCAGGAACTAAGATTGCACAACTTGTATTTTTTTATGCTCATGCCCCTGCACATAAGGACAGAAGGAGGGAGGATTTGGTTCAACTGGAGTACCACAAATCATGTGGGCTCAACCTCTCACACACAATCGTCCTCCTTTGAAATGTGAGTTGATTGCCAACAGTTTGCATACCAAGGTTGCTTTAACAGGATTAATGGATGGTGGTGCTGATGTTGCTGTGATAGCAGCATCTGTGTGGCCACCGAATTGGCCATTGAAAACACCAACAAATACTTTCGGAGGTGTGGGTGGATTGACGGCTCCAAAACAAAGTGCAAATCTTGTTACTATTTATGGTCCAGAAGGTCGTACAGCAACCATCAAACCGTATGTATTACCACTTCCAGTCACACTTTGGGGAAGGGACTGTCTTTCATCTTGTGGTACCATGATGGGAACAAATTTGTCATAGGGACTGCTGAGATGCAGCGGGTCCCAGCCTTAACATGGACAACAGATTGTCCTTTATGGGTGGATCAGTGACCCCTGTCTCTGGAAAAGGTGCAACAATTACATTTGCTAGTTCAAGAACAGTTGCAAGCAGGACATATACTAAGAACCACTAGCCCTTAAAACTCACCAGTGTTCATCATAAAAAATAAAAATGGCAAATGGAGATTACTGCAGGACTTACAAAAAATCAATAATGCAATTGAGCCTATGAGTGCTTCGTAGCCTGGACTTCCATCCCCGGCGATGTTACTACAGTATTGGACGTTAATAGTCACTGATTTGAAGGACTGTTTTTTTACAATACCGCTTTGTAAAAAGATGCGCCACGATTTGCATTTCCTGTACCCTCTATTAATGCCTCGGAACCACACCAAAAATATAATTGGAAGGTTCTACCTCAAGGTATGAAAACCTGGAGTCATTGGTACTTCCCTTTCTCAGGACCGAGTTAATTGAGTGCTTCAACATTCAGTCTCTTTTCAAACGGTAATAGAAGGTTATCCAGGTAAACTTAGTATCCATCTCCTGGTACACTCTTTGTTCGAAAGTCTCACCCAATTTTGTTTTATACAGAAAACATGGCTTTCTTTGACACCTTTAAAGGACACCATGACAGTCTTCATGGATGGTTCCGGTAGAACCAGTCGTGCTGTAGTGATATGGCAAACCTCTGAAGGATGGGATAGTGATATAACCAGTAAAAGGATCCCCACAAATCATTGAACTAGCTGCTATGGTTAGAGCCTTTGAAAGCTTTCCAGATCAAGTAAACATTATTACAGATTCTGTCTATGTCACAGACATAGTAGCAAGATTAGAAAATGCATTTTTAAAAGAAGCATCAAATGCATAATTATTTGCTCAACTATTACAATTACAGTACTTACTAAATCATTGCATGCCCCTTACTATGTTAGGCATGTGTAATCCCACACTAACCTTTCAGGACCTATAGTAGAAGGAAACTGGCAAGCAGATTTTCTTGCTGGAGCATTTGTTCTTCCGCAAACCTTTCAACAAGCTCGATTATCACATGAATTTTTCCGCCAAGGGGCAGTGGCCCTATGGCAGAAGTTTCACATTACGCCCAAAACAGGCAACACAGATTATTCAGGCTTGCCCAGAGTGCCAACAGGTAGTCCCTCAACCACAAGTTGGAGACAACCCCCAAGACCTCAAGGCAGTTGAAAATTGGCAGATGGATGTCATACACATTCCAGAATTTGGAAGACTAAAGTTTGTGCACATATCTATTGATAAGATTTCTGGTTGTATCTATGCTTCAGCACATACTGGGGAACAAGCTCGAGATATCAGCTGCCATTTATTAACTGCATTCGCAACATTGAGGGATCCTGCAGCTGTAAAACCAGACAATGGTCCAGGCTGTGTGTCAAAAGCATTGGAAGAATTTTTAAATTTCTGGGGTATTAAACACATTACTGGTATTCCTAATTCACCAACAGGTCAAGCTATAGTTGAACACGCACATAGTACCTTAAAGGCCAAGCTTTTAAAACAAAAAAGGGGTCGTGTGGGATACACCCTGCATGAACAGTTACAGAAAGACTTGTATGTTCTCTGTGTTTTAAATTGCACAGTGGACGACATGTCCCCAATGCAGAATCACTTTTAAAAGGATGATGAAATATCGGTGACAAAAGCCCATGTTGTGATGAAAAGTTTAGCATCAGGAAAATGGGAGGGACCATTTCCTTTAGTAACCTGAGGGAGAGGATATTCTTGTGTCTCCACAGGAACAGGACCACGACGGGTTCCAGCAAGATGTATAAATCCGGACTTGTTTTAATTGTCTTCATAATCACAAATGGATGTGGAATCTGTATCCCTCCACAGCCAAAGCAGAATATTTGGGTAACCTTGGCAAACCAAATGGGCCAAGACACAATGTGCCTGTCCACAGCAATACCAAATAACCCCTTTTCTACATGTTTGGTAGAAGTGCCGGCAGACCAATGGCCCGTGCTGACGTCACTACAGAAGGTGTTTTCCAATGTCAGTAATATCATTGTTAGGATCAACAAAAATGGATGACTGTGTAATGTTTAATTATAGTGGGACAAATCAATCTTTTGTACAAAATCTAAATTCATCTTTGGGAATTTATAGAAATAATAGTAAGTGGTGTAACTGCACAATGACAAACATATCAAAGTCAAGCAATGCACCGTTGGCTTTGATCATCAAGAATATTTTTCATTTGTGGGGACAGAATATGGGGAGGTATTCCATGCCATATAGAGGGAGGACCCTGTAGTTTAAGACAACTAACCTCACTAACACCAATACTAACACCAAATCTAACTATGACAATAAACTTCACCTGTCATCATCATCATAGAAGCAAGCGAACAACACATACGTTATAATGAAGGGAATATTCTTGGAAGATGGTTGAATGGTTTAGGAGCTTGGGTGAAAAGTTTTTTAATGTTGGATTTATTAAGTTTAGTAGTTTTTTGCTCCATGTGTGCCATGTGTAATACAATGTATACAGAGAATGATTGATAGCACCATAAGTAGAATTATGTTAAAGAAGATCGAAAACAAAAAAAGGGGAATTGTGGGAAGAAGATTGTTTAGAAGTGGAAGACAGGCCGTGGAACAACTTCTCAGGATTTAGTCAAAGTACTGAGACATTCATCACCAGCCAATCGTGGGAAAGGCGATAAAGAGTTAAGCCCAGCACTACGTGAAGGCAAAAGGGAAGTGTGTTCATAGTTAAGCAAGGTGGGATTGTAGGGCTGATGGAAAATTACTGTAACCTTCATAAGTGTATAAAAGGTGTTAGTGTGGATGAATAAAGTGTCTCAGAATCAATGCAAATCTGTGTCCCTACTTTAGTCGTCACAATTATCCTTTAATTTTCTGATAACTTTTTGGACTTGGTTACGCTGTCTGCCTCCACAGCCACCTAGGACAGGAAGTCCCAGTGTAATTGCTTAAAGGACTGCTACTGAAAAATGGGGTTTAATGTATTTTCCTGGTGTTTTCTGAATATCCCTACTTACTTAAACGTAAGCATTCACCATCTTTGGAATGCGTTATGGTATACCATCTAGTCTCAGGCTTTCTTTCCTGAGAGGTTCCCAAGGGAATAGTGTTCATATTTGCCAGTCTCTTATGGATTTCCTAGACACCATAGGAGATCTAATACAGTAGGAGACGCTTGTATTTAGATAATGGCATTGATCCAAATTTACAAGTTTACATGTGTCAGAGAACCTGCCATAAAGTTTATTTCCTTGGAGATGACATTGTGTCAATTTCTGAAATTCCTGGTGCTGAGTAGCTGATTTGATTTATACTATTGAATGAAAAATACTGTGTCAATGTAATCTCAGCTGTTCTTTACAACAATGTATTCCAAGCAGAGGATTTATATTTATAATTTTTTAAGATCAGATACAGATAGAAATAAATCATATGCAACTCCTATTGAAAGTCTTTTGGACAATTTTTAAGATGATGGTAGTGCAAATTACTCGTTAAAGCCAAAAAGATGACAACCGAATACTCAGTTATGTGACACTTTTGAGCAAGATTAATATCTATTCTACAGCCATAACTGAAAAAGCAACATCAAAATGTAAGGAAAAAGAAATGCATTGTTGTCTGCTTCAAGTTTAACAATCACATTTGGCTTTTTGAAGGAGACATTTTTAAGTCCAGGACCTGATTCAAAAGGGTACTTTTGAATAACCACTCTATAACAACCATAATATCCTTGCATGGACCACCAAAACTCAAACTAGTTGTCAAATTTTCACATGATATGTGAAGACATTATCCCTTGACATGCAATGTTTTGAATTCTGAGGTCTTAAAAGCCTTCAAAGGGTGCTGGAACAAATGGAGGGAAGAAAAATCCAATCCGGATACTCAAAACAAAACAACTCTGGCTGAGACAGTCCCAGAGTTAACAATTTTGGACGCTGAGAAAAGATTCTCAGTTATAATATAATAAAATACAAGTATCTTGTTCTCAGAGCATTGAAAAAAGTCATGTGCACAGCTTGTCTGAACCAATTCAGTGGAGCTGCTGTTAGCCTCTCCCTCCCTCCAACAAACACTAAATCCCAGCTTTGCTTCCCGAGACAGATTTCAAGTTTTTCAGTTTCCACAGGTAACATTTGCAATTAGTGCCAAATTGCTCATATGTTTCATTCTTCCATGAAGTCTAGTACAACTCTTAACATTCCTGGTACTCTTTTACTACTATTTCTTCAGTAATCTTCTCTGTCTACTTTTTCTGAAAAATTTATCAAATTCATCCAAACTATCCCACATCAAAAATAAAGGTGCCTTCTGAATGTTTTTCTTCTTACTTATTGCCTGTGCTTTCAGAGAAATACTGTTTGAACTTGCCCAGTTTGCCTTCTTTGTTTAGAGAGTTTTAACATCAAAAGAGTTTTCAGTTACTCTAATCCACTAGTCAGGATACTTAAAAGCACAACAATCTCTTTACATTCTTCATACTATGTGATCTGAAGCTGTACTCCAATGAAAGCTATCCACAAAAATTATCTAGTTAATTCTGTATTTTCATTCCTATTGCTATTGAATAACACAAATGCATCTTTATAACCTTTTCTAGACATTCTTTCTCCAAAATGAAAACATATAAGCATAGAATTCTGGATACAGAAGTACAACTAGGCTTGACATTAGGAAGAAGTTCTTTACCGAGAGGGTGATTGGCCATTGGAATGCGCTGCCCGGAGAGGCGGTGGAGTCACCGTCCCTGAAGGTATTTAAGGAGAGATTGGATGAGGCACTTAGTGCCATGGTGTAGTTGACAAGTAGGTGTAGGTGTAGGTGTTGGGACATAGGTTGGACTCGATGATCTCAAAGGTCTTTTCCAACCTTATGATACTGTGATACTGTGATACTGTGAACTACAAAAAACCAAAATTATCTACCCAAAAGAATTGTTCTGGTATACAGGTCGTTTTCATGGGCAATGCTTTTGTGATCAACGGCTGAAAAATAATAATGGATTCTGGAACTTTGAAATGTATATAAAATATCCAACTGGATACAAAGGGAAACTTCCTTTTCTCCCCCATGAAGACAATAAAGCAGTGGAGTAAAATGCCCTGAGACATTTTGCAGGCACCTTCTCTGGAGGATTCAAAGATCTGACTGGATCAATCACTGAGCAACCTAGACTGGCCTTAAAGCTGATCTGACATAAGTACTAGGTCCGCCAAGATATTTTCTAATTTGGGGTCTTGCAATTTTTGTCTGCAAATCTTGATGTATTTTGGAATAATTCTTCCCAAAATAGGACCCACCAAAAAATATAATCAGTTCTGAAAATTCTTAGTTCTAATAACTTTCAAATACTTCATGCATTCTATAAGAACATTGACAATGTTAAATACATGTTTCCAGTTCATCTATGATATCTTGATATTTTTAGGTATCATTTATTGTGAATTAGTAGCCAGTACCTTCATGACAGTATAGGTAAATTATTTCCCCCTCTTTAATGTAAATCTTCAATGTTTTCACATTACTCTGCAGGCCTGAGAATCAATAAGAATAAAACAATATTTTCAATTGAGAGCAGTTTGTATTATAATTTTCTGTAGGATAGAGGCTTTTATTTCCTTTTTTTTTTCAATCTTAAAAAAAACCCAAACCAACTAATGTCCAATTAAAGAGGGGGTATTCTGTTATTTTTTAAAAAAGATGGGTTTTAATGCCAATATAAAAGAAATTGTAGGAGAAATATGAAATTGGCTCACAAGTTCCTTTGGTACAAAAGGACTCTCCTTATAATAAGAAGACTTTTTCCAGGTAAAACAGGAGCTTTTCCTGCATGTAGAATTTGCTGAGATTTATAGGTGAAAATAAAGATCTTCTAATTCAGTGGTGAATGTTATTTCAAGCACAGAAATTCGGGTATGAAGTGTGTGCTGTGGGAGGTACACTTGAGCTGGGAAAAGAGGTCTTTTTTGTATGTGTATATATATAATTATATAAATGGAATACACATAAATATATAAATATATATGCATTGCTATACCGAATGAGGAGGGGGAGGATTCCTGAGTCTTCTCTAAGTCCATTTTGTCACTCGGAGCTTTGCAAATAACTGTAGTTACAAAAAAGTAGGATGCAGTGATACTCTGTGTAATGAGAAAGATAATTAAATTCAATACAGGTTTTATGGAGACACATGTTAAATTTTTGGTGCAGAGGGTTCACAAGAAAAGCAGAATGGTGTGGCAGGGCATCTGTATTATAAGCTTTTTTAATAAAAGATTTCAAGATTTTTAGCTAATTGATCTCTGGAGAATACACAGTAAATTATGCTATACTTCCATCTACTTCAACTTAATCTAATTGAGCATAAACTGAGAGAAAATATTTTTCCTCTCTCACAGTCTATTATCTGTCTCAAAGGGTCACCACAACAGATAAAGGATCTTTAAATCTCTCCAGCAGTACACCGTTCTCAGGACACCATCAGAACCTGTTTGTATAAACACAAATTTGTCTCAATTAATTAATGAAGCTAATGTGTTAAGGATATCGTTGGCATCTCCTGTACTTTGTGTAGCTCACTGACTCAACAGAACTCTGTAGATTTCTTACTAAAGCATACACATCTCATACGAATGTTTAATCCATCTTTAAAAAAAATATTATTAGGACAACAATAATCCCAGTTGAGTAAACAAAACTATCATTAACATTCACAAAGGTGGAGTTGCCTAAAAGGCTTGAGAAGATATACTGTTTCATTCAGAAATATATGGAACTACAAATGAGTAAACTCCTCCTACAACATATTAGTAGATACTTATGATTTTAGTATCAGTCAGGGATTTGAGATTTAAATGGACTCTGAAGCCCTCGGACACATATTCCCCAACAAAATCTACAAATTATTGAGAAACTGATATCTTAAGAAATTTTTTTTTTTAGTGAAGCCTTTACACTTGGAATAGCTCTGTATTTTTCTTACAGATGCTTTCCAGAATACCTAGGAACTTCTTGTCTCTGGAATTTGAATATAATGAAAACTATGGTATTGAAGGAAATGTTGGTACAGAATATGTACAGTAATATTAATGTTTCGGATTGAGCTCTCTCTACTGTAAAGTTCCTTTTTCTTTATTTGTGGTTTTACACAAAGATCCCTTCCAATGCAAACCATTCTATGATTCTACGACTCATGGAGGTTTTGCTTTACTCATATGCAGGGGCTCTCATTCTGAATAATATTTACACTTGAGTTTCTCCTAGTGATAAATTATTGCTTCTTACAATGTAATGTCTTTAAGATGTAAAGACTGTTTTTTTATAGATGCAGATTTCCAGATATTATTAATTTCATCTCTTTACATTGCTGACCTTTATAAGTCTACAAACTTAACAATATTTTAAAATGTGGGACTTCATGATGAATGAACTACAACTTATTTTAGTTCCATTTTCATGAAACTGTTTTCTGATATTTTAAAAATTGTATTTTTATCTTTCCAGGAATTAATTTTCTGATAATGTTTTTAGTGTTTGAAAGAATGCAGATATCATAGGTTCAGGAAAAACTATTTCTAACCTCTAAAACTGTCTAGTATAAGCTATTGTTTTATGGCATAATAGGTGTATATACGAACTCATTCTACTGCCTCTTTTTTTTGTGATTTTCCCCTTACTGTTCCTTTCTCATTATTCTCTAGTACTTCCAACTCAAAATACAACACTTGTACAAATTTACTCTAGATATGAATTCAGTGTCTGGATTTGAATTCAATGTCTGGAAAGATTTATCAATAAAGAAAAATAATTTTCACAACTTTCATATTAAGGTTTTTATAAGGGCTTCTTATTGACTTCCTCATTAGAAACCAGGAAATAGACTCTCTGTAAGGTTTCCTTCAGTGAAACTGCTTGAACAAAATCTTACCAAAAGTTTATTTCTTTAATTGTTCCTTAGAAGCAACATTTCTGATAACTGGAGACTGACTGAAGACATTGGACCCATTTCAGTGTTGTACTATACAGCCTTCGTTTTTAGGATGCCATATGTGTGTGACGTATATGAAAGGGAAACAACAGAATATGCCTTTCCTCCTCTCTGTACAGCCCCCCATTATATATCGATCTAGTTTATTTTTAGTTGATGGCTTTGCAATTAAGTAAATTCTACCTTCTCGCTTTCCCCTACTGTATTTATAAATGTGGATCAATGCGAGCCAGGAAAGAAAGGGAAAGGAAAAGTCAGGGCCTTGGGATGACTGGTAAAAGAATCTGGGTCCCAGGTGATTTTTTTCTCCCTCCTCCCAATTGTGGACAGGGACACTGGAAGGAACAGACGGGCCCATACACGGCTCTGTGGCCGGTGTCACTGCAACAACTTTGGGTTTTTTGATAATGGAATGGCCTGAACAGCACCGAGCTTCCAGGTATAAAATAGGAACCACTTTTCTCAGAGAGGTAGGAGGGTCTTCACTCAGGAGCTAGCAGGGCTTATTGACAGGGCTTTAAACTAGATGTGAAGGGGGAGGAGGATAATATCAGGCTTGCCCATAACAAGCTGCAGGTGGACACGTTACAGTTAGAATCACAGGGTGCTACTATGGCCCCTCACCCATTTTCCCAGGGTGTCCTGGGGATGCTGCAGCACAGTTGGAGTCTCATGGAGATGAGCTGAGAGTTGCTGAGATAGTAGGAACCAACTAGGGAAACCTTCATGGAACACTTTAAGGGAAATAAGGGATGTTCCACTGAGAAGGTGACACGCCCAAATGCCCAGCTCAAGTGCCTCTACACAAATGCATGCAGCTTGGGCAACAAACAGGAGGAGACAGAAGCTACCATATTGTTGGAAAAGTATGATCTGGTTGCAGTTACTGAAACTTGGTGGGACGAATCCCATGACTGGCGTGTGTCTATTGATGGCTACAGGCTGATCTTCAGGGACAGGCTGGGAGGGAGAGGCAGTGGTGTTGCGCTCTATATAAGGAAACTGATTGAGTATGAAGAGCTGTCCCTGAAGAACAGCCACAAACAAGTCAAAAGCTTATGGGTGAGAATAAAAGACCAAGGCAACAATAGGAACCTTGTGCTTGGTGTCTACTACAGGCTACTTGATCAGGGGGAGGCTACTGATGAAGCCTTCTTCCTTCAGCTACATGTCCTACACCTGGGTCAGGGCAACCCCTGGTATCAATACAGGATGTGACTGAGAGCAGCCCTGCAGAGAAGAACTTGGGGATGCTGGTTGATGAGAAGCTTAACATGAACGGCTCGCAGCCCAGAAGGCCAACCTCATCCTGGGCTGCATCAAAAGAAGTGTGGCCAGCAGATCAAGGGAGGTGATTCTCCCCCTCTACTCCATTCTCATGAAACCCCACCTGGAGTATTGTGTCCAGTTCTGGAATCCCCAACATTAGAAGGCTATGGAACTGTTGGAGTGGGTCCAGAGGAGGGCTACAAAGATGATCAGAGTACCTTTGCTATGAGGCCAGGCTCAGAGAGTCAGACTTGTTCAGCCTGGAGAAGAGAAGGCTCCAGGGAGACCTTATGTGGGCCTTCCACTACCTGAAGGGACCTGCAAGAAAGCTGGGGAGGGAAATTTATACAAGGACAAGTAGTGACAGGATGAGTGGAAATGGCTTTAAACTGGAAGAGGGAAGATTTAGATTAGACTCTAGGAAGAAATTCTTCACATTGAGGGTGGTGAGTCACTGGCACAGGTTCCCCAGGGGAGTTGTGGATGTTCCCTCCTTGGAAGTGTTCAAAGCCAGGTTGGATGGGGCCTTGAGCAGCCTGGGCGGGTGGGAGGTGTCCCTGCCCATGGCAGGGGGGTGGAACTGGATGATCTTCAATGTCCCTTCCAACCCAAACCATTCTATGATTCTGTGATTCTATGACAGATGTTCCCTCTAGCAATGTCCAGACTGAGACGGAATGCAGCATTTCCCATTCTCAGAAAAATAAAAAAGTGTTGATGATTTTCTACAAACCTTCTCAATTCCTACAGTTTTCAGTAAAAGTGATGTCAGATTCATTAAGAACACTGAATATTTGCTTAGCTGTAGAAATATGGAGTAAAAGATTGTAGGTTAAATGAAATGGTATTTTCTAGTTGAAATGTGTTTTGCTGGAAGTTCCCCAAGCTCTGCTAAACACTATGGTTGTACATCCTATGCAAATTAGAGATTTGCATCATTTTTGCATGACAGATTTTTGAATATGTAAGACTTGGGAGAACAAAGTTTGCAAGGTGAACATTACAAAATGCCCAGTGCTTTTAGCTTTCTCCCGCAGACTTCCCTGCAAGCACAGATAATAGGGATATTAGTTATTAAACTGGCATTGAGTCTCTCTCTATTTCTCTATCATTTTCAAACAGGTTAATTAAAAATCATATTTATGCAAGTTGAATAGAAGGTAACTTGAGTCAGAAGAAAGTGCATCACCCATTTTTCAATAAATACTCCTAAGCTTATACATGTTCTTCAATCACTTTCAATAACTGTTTTTTGGAAGTTGCACATACCTGCATGTTCAGTTTTTTTGCAAAATCAAAGTAAAAAACAGAAATACATAGATTTTTTTTAGATTGGACTTAATTTTCCAAAATTCTATATTATGATTATAAATAAGCTCAAAAGAAGTTATTTTATAGTTATGATTCATGCAGAATGAAAAATTAAAAGAAAATATCCTGAGAGTGAGAATAGAATCATGTTTACCATGTAGTTTATGAGCCAACAACATGCAAAGGCAACAGTATTGGGCACCTCAATCTACTTTCAACTATTTTTTTTTTTAGTGAAATGTAGGTAAACAAAGAATGAATTTCGTTCTCAGACTCTGACTTTCCTTTGGGACAGATATTCACAAAACTGCAAGTGAATCTTCTAATATACCATTCTATCAGTGACAGAAAATCCTAGGTACTGCCAGGTTTTGCTGGTGTGCGAATACCTTATTAGCCACAAGTATACAATGCTTTATAATGTCTGTTTGCACTGCTCAAGACTCAAAACCAAGAAGTGTTAGGGCTCATCCATATAGACAAGTTATATTACTCTCTCCTTTCTGTATGCTCTTAATGAATATCAAAGCAAGACAATATAGCATGGTTCAATTTTCTTTCGTGATTTTGTGCTTGTAGGTAATGTTTTAATGTGAAGATGCACGTAACTATTTTGAAGCACCAGAAACAAGGGATACACTCTTACTTTCAGGAGTATATTTAATTCTACAGATCTGGTTTTATGTATTTTCTTCCATTTCTCTTTTCCCTTTTGTCTCGTAAGGTCCATGAAATTCTGTCACTGATAAAACATAAATACAGTGTTTCTGTGACGCTAATATCCAGAATTGATTTATTCTATCATATCCCAAAAGATAGTCCTAGAATATTCTAATATAAACCAGCTTGGATCGTATGTTAATATGGATTTTTCGTCATAGTCCTTCATTGATTTTAGTGGGGAGTTCTCATTAAGCATCCCTGGCATGAAATGACCACTTGTATTTGTTTTCTTAAGAGAAAAAAGTTAGTTAGTAAAAATGGTCAAAATAAGCATCAAGCACTTTGCTCCATATTGTGAGCAATCACGAAAACAAAGCTTTCTCCTGCACCACAGAATTATTGCAGTGTGAAAAACTAACTTTTTTTTTTTTAATAAACATCACTCCTCAGGAGCTAAAAGTAGACAGATTAAAGTATATGAACTGGAATTACTTAGTGCAGAACTAAAAAATAAATTCTTCAGAGGCAGGTGTTTCTCACTGTAGGAGCCATCTTGTGGAGGGAAATAATTTTCCCTATGGTAGCTTAAAAAACAGATTTGCTTTCCTTGAATTAGAAAAATATTCACAGGATCTAAAATGCACATGGCTCTAACTATAACTCCTTTTCACAGTTGTAAGAGAAAAAAATGTAGACGGATGAGTCAGGACAATGGTTTAGGCTTTTTAATACCCATTATTGGATATTCATTCCCTAAAGATTTCTGTGCATGATCCAGATCTCTTGGAAGGAGAATTTTAAATTCTGAGGTCAAGAAATAAGTTCTCTCTCTATTTTTAGGAAAAATGCAATGTGTACTCTTTAGAATACAGATATGAATGCCCCTTTATAACGTAGTACCAAAAAAATCATGCAGTACGGTTTATTAGATTTATCATCATTCTATTTTCTGAGTAGTCCATAATACTTACAGTACATATTTACTCACATGCAGCAAGTTATTATCTGTCCCAGTTTCCTAGATAACAAGGAGAATTAAAGTAGGTTACACAAGAAATTCGTGAAAGAAGATGGAGTCAAGAAGTTTTCCTGTTTCTCATACCATGACTTTGAACACTGATCTGTGCTTTTTTCCTTTTAGCAATTACTATGTTTATATAATTCCTAATTCTGTTATTCCATACTCTAGCTCAACAATTTAGTTAGTAGTACACCTAATCTGGCTGGTGGTTCTGGCTATGGGACTTTACAAGCTCCTTTTCTCTCTTGGTAGGACTCGGAAATGCTTCTTTTCTTAGTCAATCAAGCATCATTGATAGGGAAATCATGTGTAGTTGTGGTTGCCTTTGCTCCAGCGTACATTTGATCTGAACATTTTTTCTCTCCATCCTTCACTTTTGCTGTTAAGTGCCTTGCTTTTGCAGTGAGCTTGTTCTAGCCCTGATTTCCGTTAATCATGTTGAGATCTGAGGTTCTTATCCAATCTTCGTACACTGGAATCTACTCCTGTTAAAGACCTGGCCTCATTGTCTTGCCCCTGTGCCTCGGAGTTCATTTCTTTAATGACCATGGTTCATTTTCACTTTTTCCTTTGCAGGCTGAACTGGGGCCTCACTGCTGGCTGTCTGAGGAGAGAAAGACAGGTCGGCTGCTGTTCAATGGAATTGGGTGAGGCTGGTGACTCAGGAAAACAGGTTTCTCTCCCTGAAAGATTATTCTTTAGTCCTCGCTTTTATCCTGAGCACATTTATTCCAGCTTTCCTGCCTTGCAGAGACATGCATTTCATGGGAACTGTTGTAAAGGAATCACGAGGCATTGCTCTTTAGCTAATCGGCTGTCTTTGATGCCATCTTTCTAGAACACACAAAAACTTTATTTTGAAGTCCATTTATCCACTGATTTTCTTCAATAGTTTTTATAGACTTACAAATTTAAAATGTAAGAAAGCACATCAACGGTCTTAAAATCCACCTGACTTCTTATGGGACAAGAGTATGCAGCACAGGGGAATATGCCAGACTACCTCACTCTTGAGGATCAGCAGCAAAACCAAAATCACTGGAAGGTTTTACAGAGCTATTAAGAAATACGAAAGATGTCTTAGCTAATGCTCCAAGGAGCCAAGTTTTGGATTTTTCAAAGCTTTTGGTAAGTGTTTTGTGCTTGTTTCAACTTCTATTTTCTTTTTTATATTATACCATCAAAGCAAATCTGTTCCACAGTGTCTTCTTTATTCCTTTGGTCTCTCTCTGAATTTGATACTCTCATTCTGGGGTCAAGTCTAAGAACTTTCCCCAAAGACAAAGTTTTATCATTTTTTCTAGGTTTGCTGACCCAGAAAAATTCTAGAAGAACAAGTAATATGAGTAATATGAACAAAACAGGCATTTAGAGCACAGAAAAATGTACAGATCCCAAGACAGAAGTGGATTAAGGACAGAGGCATTACTGAAGGGTAAGGAGAAAGGATCTGTTGGAAAAAATTATGTCCAGAATACTTAAGGCCTCCAAACAAATCAGGGATGTCTTTGGAAATATTTCTTCCCTACACATTCTACTCCATGCTTTTCTTTAGTGCAGCAAAATGGATTCTATTAATAAAATACACATGAATCTTTCATAAAAATATCTATGACCAAGTAGCAAAGTCTTTCAATAAGGTTTATGTTCTTGAGGTATAGATATTGTATTAAAAATCTCTTCCTAAACTCTATAATTTCTGCTTTAGTTATGAAAATGACACCGATCTTTTCACTTTTGCTGTTAACATATTCAGGTAGTTTCAGATGGCTTTCTGCCCATTTGACTTCTTTTAAGTTTAAGCAGGTGTCAGGGCCCGCTTTCTCCCCCGTGTTGCCACCTGTCACAGACCTGCTCAGTCACGAGGTGTCTGCGTGGCGAATTGGAGATGACAAAATCCAAACAATGTTTATTTTAGGCAGAGCCAAACCAACAAATCAGTATTTATCTCAAACACATCCAAAACAGCAAACCAATATTCTGGGCACGGCCAGAACAGCAAACTCAGTATTCATTTTGGACATGGCCAAAACAACCAACCAATATTTTGGACACGGCCAAAATATGGAATCGGTCAATTTTCTGGGCATGGTCAGAACATCAACTCAGTATTCATTTTGGAAACAGCAAAATAAACAAACCAATATTTTGGACACAGCTAAAATATGGAATCAGTAATCATTTTGGACATGGCCAAAACAGCAAAAGTTGCTAAAAACCAGATCACAATCTGTTCAGATCACAATTTGATACCCTCAAGGTAGTTGGACAAAACAACATGACTCGGATCCGATCTGATGCACAGTAGTACCATGCAAAACAGAAGGAAAGGAAGAAAGAGAAAGAGAGAGAAAGAGGGATAAGAGTGGGGGAGGAGGGGAAGGAAAATAGTCACCACTCCATGGGCCTCTGGAAAACGTGGTCTTCAGCAGTATGTGTTCTTCAGGAGCAGGTGGTCCTGAGGTTCTTCTGCAGCATGTTTTCTCAGGCTGTTTCTATGGGTGGCAGACCCATGGCTGCTGTCTTCTTGGTGGCCTTTTATTTATAGGACAAGTCCATGCCCCGTCCCCTAGCATGAGGGTTGGTTTTGCTGTGAGAGTTCTTGAATTAGCACACGTGCAGAGGCTTCTTTGTGAAGGTTCTGGAATTGGATCTGGGGGTTCCAGGGTCACTGGCAGTTCAACAGACTCTTTCCAGAATAACCTCTTCCTGAACCCTCTGGGTCCGTATGCACAGTCAGGTGTGGGGAGGCAGCACCTACTGCTGCATCTCCTCCCCCTCCTCTGTGGCAGCACAGCCAGCCCACCAGGAGCCACAGCACTCAAGAAGGTGTCAAGGACAACAATACAATTACAGACAGACAATGTTTAAGACAATACAAGCAGAACCAGTCAATGTTTAAGACAACAACAGAAGTAGAGTCTGGCTCTACAACAGGCAACAAAACTCAGGCATTTCTTACAGACTTAGTTGCAGAATATATAATACTTCATCATCTTAAGCAGACTACTCCATCTAGTAGAAGAATGGTTTTGAGTTTTCAGTGCTTGTGCAGCTACAATATAGCTGACCTAAAATTCATTCAAATGGAAGAATCTATTGAATCCATGGGCTTTGGGGCATAAACCAGTCAGCCGTTCACTAACTCAATGAAATGCTATAGTCACATATGTGATCCATGTTTCCTTCCAATGCCTTGGACTTGAATGTGGTTATTCCTTAGGGACATGGTTTAGTAGGGAAACAGGTATGGTTGGATTTGATGATCTCAGAGGTTTCTTCCAACCTTATGATTCTATGATTCAAGGACTTAGTAATCTCAGGGTCAGTATTTCATAAGCTATGAATGTTGTAAGAATGCAGATATATCAGTTCAATAGTGTTCTTTCTGAACAGAATGATTTTTTTTAATAGCGCAATTCAGCTTCAAAACAGAAATGAAAGAAGAAATAGTCAAGAAGACAACATAAAAGCTATATTAAAATTGTGGTTCAAAACTATAACCTGCAAGTACAAACATTCACAATCTTCAATACTAGGAAAGCAAGACAAGTAGATACGATATTAGTTTGCAACCACAGATAACAAAAAAAGTTAAAGAGATGTCAGGGTTTAACTCCACAGGTGCAACCATTTTGCCCTTCTCACTTACAGCATTCCACCAACTTGGGGGTGGCCTTGGTTTCCATTGGAATAAGTATAAGCAATTGCCTTTCTGCATACCAGTTGCCGGTGTTATAATTTATATAGAGAGACACTGTCTGAAAATATGCATTTAACTTTCAGAAGATGACGTTACTTAAATGAGGCTTCGCTGAAAAGTTAAAAAACTGATTCTACTTTAGCTTAAACCAGAACAAGGAATTTAAATACAGAAGAAATCTATGGATCAGGGGGTTTATTACATTGATATCATTGCTGTTACAATTAGGCTTCACTAGAGTCACTAGCTAGATTTGTATAAGGTGGCAGGATATTTGATAAATGTTGGTGTAGTATTTTTGAATAATGTATAAAAATAAAAGTGTGTATGGAAGAAAACCCCGCAAAACAGCAGGATGAAAATCTCAGCTGTATAAAAAACTCTTATTAATTTAAAGAGCAACTGGATAATTTATATAGTTATCACCGTATGACAACAGAACCAGCCAAGAAACAGACATCTACTTCCTGATGATAGATTTGTACCTTTATCTTTCTCCAGTTTACTAGCAAGTAGAGGAGAACAAGAAATTAATGCATTTTTTCTGATTATTTTTCATTTATATTCTCTTATATATTCATTAATGTCTACCAAAGCCACTCTATGACTCCCATCCTCAGCAGGACAGAGGAGAGAAAACTATAACAAAAGGCTTATCTGTTGAGACAAAGACAGGGAGAGATCACTCACCAATCACCATCATGGGCAAAACAGACTCCACATGGGGAAAATTAATTTAATTTATTGCCGATTGAATCAGAGTAAGGTAATGGAAAAATAATAATTAAAAATCTTTAAAAAACTTTCTTCCATCTCTCTCTTCTTCTCAGGGTTAACTTTATTCCAAATTTCTATATGTCCTTTCTCCAAGAGGTGCGGGGGGATGGGGAGTGACGATTGCAGTCATTTCATCCTATGTTGTCTCTGTTGCTCCTAACTCCTCAGGGAAGGACTCACACACAGTATCACACAGTATCGTAAGGTTAGAAAAGACCTTTGAGATCATCGAGTCCAACCTATGACCCAACACCTACACCTACTCCTACTTGTCAACTACACCATGGCACTAAGTGCCTCATCCAATCTCTTCTTAAACACCTCCAGGGATGGTGACTCCACCACCTCCCTAGGCAGCGCATTCCAATGGCCAATCACCCTCTCAGTAAAGAACTTCTTCCTTATGTCAAGCCTAAACCTCCCCTGGCGAAGCTTGAGACCGTGTCCTCTTGTTCTGTCGCCAGTCGCCTGAGAGAAGAGACCGACTCCTGCCTCACTACAACCTCCCTTTAGGTAGTTGTAGAGAGCAATAAGGTCTCCCCTGAGCCTCCTCTTCTCCAGGCTAAACAACCCCAGCTCCCTCAGTCGCTCTTCACAGGGCTTGTGCTTCAGCCCCTTCACCATCCTCGTTGCTCTCCTCTGGATGCACTCCAGCATCTCAACATCCTTCTTAAACTGAGGGGCCCAGAACTGGACACAGTACTCAAGGTGCGGCCTGACCAGTGCCGAGTAGAAGGGGATGATGACCTCTCTAGTCCTGCTGCCCACACTGTTCCTGATGCAGGCCAAGATACCATTGGCCTTCTTGGCCACTTGAGCGCACTGCTGGCTCATGTTGAGTTTCCTGTCCACCAGCACTCCCAAGTCCCTTTCCACCTGACTGCTCTCCAGCCACTCTGCACCCAGCCTATAGCTCTGCATGGGGTTGTTGTGTCCAAAGTGTAGGACCCGGCACTTGGACTTGTTAAACCTCATGTTATTGGAGTTAGCCCATCTCTCCAGCTTGTCAAGGTCCCTCTGTAGGGCCCTCCTACCCTCCAGCAGATCGACACTTCCTCCCAGCTTGGTGTCATCTGCGAACTTGCTGATGAAAGACTCAATCCCCTCATCCAGATCATCAATAAAGATATTAAACAGGACCGGGCCCAGCACCGAACCCTGGGGGTCGCCACTAGTGACCGGCCGCCAGCTGGATGGGACACCATTCACTATCACTCTATGTGCTTGGCCACCCAACCAATTCCTAACCCAGCACAGAACATTCCCATCCAAGCCACGGGCTGCCAGCTTGTCCTGTAGTCTACTATGGGAGACAGTGTCAAAGACCTTGCTGAAGTGCAGGTACACCACATCCACAGCCTTCCTCTCATCCACCAGGCGAGTCACATGGTCGTAAAAAGAAGTCAGGTTGGTCAGGCAGGACCTGCCTCTCCTAAAACCATGCTGGCTGGACCTGATCTCTCGCTCATTCTGCAGGTGCCGCATGATCACACCCAGGATTATCCGTTCCATATTTTTGCCTGGAACCGAGGTCAGGCTGACAGGTCTGTAGTTACCTGAATCGTCCCTACGGCCCTTCTTGTGGATGGGCGTCACGTTGGCCAACTTCCAGTCACCCGGGACCTCTCCAGTGAGCCAGGACTGCTGATAAATGATGAAAAGTGGTTTAGCAAGCTCGTCCGCCAGCTCTCTCATCACCCTAGGATGGATCCCATCAGGCCCCATAGACTTATGAGGATCCAAGTGGCTCAGCAGGTCTCTAACTTCTTCCTCCTGTATGACAGGGGGATTGCATTGCACCATGCCCCTCTCCACCGCTTCAGTAGACCAGTTGTCCAGAGAACAATCTGCCTTACTGTTGAAAACTGAGGTGAAGAAGGCATTAAGCACCTCAGCCTTTTCCTCATCTTTAGTTACTATATTTCCCTCATTGATCGATAAGGATTGCACTCTTCCCTTGCTCCAGCATAGGGTCCATCTTATAGCAGACAGTCCTCCATGAACTTCTCCGTTGTGAGTCCTTCCCATGGGCTTCAGTTCTTCAGAAACTTTTCCAGTGTGAATCCCCCACAGGTTCACAAGTCCTGCCAGAAAACATGCTTTAGCATGGGCCTCTCTACCTCCACAGGTCCTGCGAGGAGTCAGCTCCCGCATGGAGCCATAGTCTCCCTTGGGCACATTCACATGTTCCAGCATGGGATCCTGCGTGGGCTGCAGATGGATATCTGTTCCCACTGTTAACTTCCATGGGCTGCCTCACCATGGTCTTCACCATGGGCTGCAAGGGAATTTCTGATCTGGCACTTCAAGCACTTCCTCGCCCTCCTTTACACTGACCTTGGAGCACGCAGAGTTGTAGAGTTGTTTCGCTCACGTATTCTCACTCTTCTCTCCGGCTGTATTTGCCGTTGCACTCAGTAGGGATTTCCCTTCTTCTTAAATATATTATCTCAGAGGTGTGATCACTGCCACTGACTGGATCAGCCTCGGCCAGTGGCAGGACCGTCTTGGAGAAGGCTGACATTGGCTCTGTCGGACTCAGGGGAAGCTCATAGCAGCTTTTCACAGAAGCTACCTCTGTGGCCCCCTTGCTTCGAAAACCTGTTCATGCAAACATTATACAAGTAAACAATGCAAACTCTGATACAAAAAGAAATATTTCCTATATTTAATTAAGGGCAATATATCTTAGAATATGGATCCATTTTTTTCAGCCTGAATAGGTGCTTGTAAAGCATCATTGATGGTCACTGTTATCACAAAGTAATTATTTAAATAGATGTTGTTCAAGAGCGTTCTGTTGTTAAAATAGCTCTTAAAGGCGAAAGGTGAAAATATTAGTGAAGTCACATAACATATGTGATAACGATTGCCCTGAGAATTATTACATGACCCACAAAGGTCTTTCCTTTTCTTCCTGGCTTTGTAGAATTTCAGTGGTGTCCCCTTAACTTTGTAGTGAGAGAGGAAAGTTCAGTTATAACAACAGATAAGGAGGCCTTCAAGTTTCTAGACCAGATTTCATTCGTTCCTTGCTAGACAGCTAATGTGAAAAAATGATTACCATCTATAAAGCTTCTAATCTGCCCCACCAAGATAAATAAAATGGGGAGCAATCAAATTTTTCAGGATACCCTTCACACTGTATCATCCATGGTCAAATTACCTGGTTTTACCAGATTAAACTACACTTTCATATATTTCTGAAAGGATGTGATAGAAACACACTGTATAGGCAGGATGCTAGGGACTGGATTTTTAGGCTTCTATAAAGTAAATCTTTAACCTGACATTTTCTGTCAATCAGAGGAAGGAAATGATGAACCAAGAAATCTGGGTTTGCAATATATCAGAAGATGATCCCAAGGGAGAGGAGTATTAGTAGAAAAAAGACTATTTGACTTAGCTTTTTGGCTACATACAATTAGCATTGCTAGAGGACAATTTCACTGCCCTGTGCAGAAAACTGAGAAAAATTCATGTCACAACTACCAGATGTGATTCCATGAATTGTTTTGTAACCATGGATAAAGTGTAACTGCTTGAGCTGCATCAAAGGAAACTACACTTGGATGCCCCATCCTTCCTTTGGAAAAAAAGGGATGGATTCACTCTACTTTTCTTGGAAATGTTGCCAATAATTTCTAAAACTCACCTTGATTTTTCTGGGTTTTGTGACAGCATCATTTTCAGATATGCCTTCTTTCAAGGCTACTGAGGGATGGATTGGCCTCTTGTGTCACTGACATGCAGTTGATAATCATTCTTGTTTCTTGATTGTAAGCAAATAACATCATTGAAGACCAAAGCTACCCTTAGTGATAGATGTGTGTCACTGCATGCCCCCCATTCCTAATTATCCAGTTTGGTACCACTGGAACTACGCCCTCAAGTCTTGTACAGACTTTGCACCCAAACTTCCCTTTTGGGAAGGAACAGGGAGCAGGAGAAAGGAAAGAACTGATGCATTCCCAGATCTTGCTTCAAGAAAGAGTGTAGTTAGGGTATGGAGCTGGACTTGAAGATTCAGAAATCCAGAGGTGGCCAGTTTAGATATAGACCCACAGTCTGGGGGGTGGTGATCTGACAATTGTAAATTCTTCAATTCTTAAAATGGGATGTTTTCATTGTCTACTATATTAATGGACTATAAGCACCATTTCCATCAGTTCTGCATGTTCTGGGAACTACAAAATGGAGAGAATTTGTGAAATCTATTATCAGTGCTGATATAGTAGAATCTAAAGGTTCCAAGTGCCTTATTTTGCTGCAAATTTTGCCACAAAAGTGTAGTAGCTTCAATAAAAGAAGCTGAAAAACCGTATACATATGCCTACATATATATATATACGTCATACATAGCAAACATTATTTCTTTTTTTTATGAGGAATTGAAGAACAGAGAGAGATGGTAACTAGCCAAAGTGGAATTACAAGAATCAAAATATTAGCCTTCCCAGTTCTAAGAGTCCAACGACATCCTGTTGATTCTGTCTAAAATATGGAAGAGCATAGCACTATCCCAGATGAATTATGATTTGGTTTACTCCACAGGAGCTCACTACCACTACCGATCATCATGCAGGAATCACAGTACTTAGAGACGACAGGTATGTGAACTGAGTTTTGGTAGTTCTCTTATGAGGTCCATGTTGCCTACCTGAAACTTCAGTCAACACAGAGCGCTTTTGCTAACAGATTCTACCTGCCTACATGCATTTGTAGGAAATATCCAAAGGGAGAACGTCCTCAGTCGTAGTTCCCAATCCCTGAATTTGCTCTACCAACAACCTGCCATAGCCCTAAAGGCCAGCAGACTGCATCTCTGTCATGCTTGAATAGCAAGAGTCTGAAGTCATTGATCATCACAGGGAGACGTATGCCTTTGTGCTGAAGGGAACAGAAAAGCTTTGTTTCAAGGAGAGAGAGTGAATTTTTTATTAATAGGTGGATAGCTTTCTTAAGTCATTGAGTGTTATTTTGTTGCTTTGAAATAAGACAGAGAGTTTCTGGGCAGTAAAAGTAATCTTAGACTAAAATGACTAGAATGGTTTTATACAAATAGGTATCTGGTAGCTTTGCTTTGTGGAAGGTTATGCAAAGAGTATGAAGGTTAGAGAAGAGGACAGAAAGAATATTAATGGGGAAGTTAATAATTTCATGAGTTTTACAGAAAGGCTTGGGCTGTAATGATAGTACGCACTGTGATATGCAGTGCCTACTGAAAGTCATAGTTAATGGTTAAGAGTAGATAATATTCAACATTTATATAGTGCTCCACAGCTTCAAAGGACTATGCAAACATAAATTAATTAATCCTCAGAATTTTAAGATCTTTATTTAGATAGGTCGATTCATCTCAGAAAGTTCTATGTAACACAAATGATTACATCTACTTACAAAATAGGAAAAACAACAGCAATAATATCACTGGCTTTGTGAATTAGCTAAGAACCATTATCCCTCTTCTGTTGATGGAAAAGCTGAGGTTTAACTATCAGGAAATTTCTATGAAGCATGTCAGTGACAGAGTTGAAATTAGATTTTCTAGAATGGCCTATATTTTGACTCTTATTTTCAGTCTGGTAAGTAAATCTAAGGAACAATGTAGCTTAGTGATAGACAAATGAGACAGACAAATATATTGAAATTAAAAGTTCGTAGTTATGATATTTCTGTTCTCATAACATCTCCATCACAATAGTGTAGTTCGGTGATTTTTTTGAAGGCTACATCATAACTAATTTGGGGGTATGGGAAAAATATGGGAAAAGCATTCATCATAATACAGTCAACCTCTGAACAACTGTCAAGGAGCGCACCAATTTCACAGCACTTATTAAATTATCTGTTAGGTGCTTTTAAAAAGCTCTTTCCCTATTATTCATCTTCTCAACTTTTCAAATACAGCTAACATATATGGCTGCAATAAAGTCTGATGCTTTGCAGAAATGTCTGCCAGATTCCACGGAAATCATGTAATAGCATTGTTTCTACTTAGGAGTTAACTCAGAGGCCTAATGATAATCAAAAATGTCAACATCATTAAATATTTCATTTCTCAAACACGAATGAAGAGGTTGAATCACATATTTGCGTAATTTACATAACAGCCATCTAATTTTGGTGATTGAATTAATGACACCTGGGATGTCTAAGCTTTTGAGGTTTTTCTCTCTAGTCCACAAAAAGTCAGACCCACAAAACTTTTCAGATCCTACCAGTGTATTGAAGCTCCTCTACAGGTATTCAAAACCAAAACTCTGAGAACACACACAGTCTTATTGCGGTTATTCACACCATCCGTTTTAAGTGTAATGGCAGCTGATATGGATGGAGCACAGAGAGCTTTTCTCATTTTATTGTTCTCACCTGACTCCTGCTATGAAGATAAATGGCAATGTTGTCACTCAAAAATATTTCAGTATTAAGTTTTCTCTCTGAAGTGGGACTAAATGGTATTACAGCATTGCATCCATTATCTTATTACAACCTAGCTTTTAAGAACGGTCAATTGAGTTTTCCAAAATAAACACCTTAGTTCAACAGAAAAAAACTATCGTTCACAATGCCACCTGGTAACTTCCTGTTTTACTTTATTGCTTCGTGTTTTGCAGAAAAATGTCCCATTCGTAAAACAAAAATAGCCAAGGAGTAGATCAAAGAAGACTCTTCATGGTGTAGGAAACTAAGTTAACTCAATTTTGAATCTTTTGCCACATACTTTAAAATGCTAAATCTTACAAGGTCTGTGTTACAAACATGTTTCTGGTGCTGGAAGCTGTGGTTTTGTGTTCTGGATGGAGTTTTTTGCATTATATTTTTACATTAGTATTATAATACATAGACTTAGAAGTCTGTTATTAGGTAATGCAGTGCTTTACTACAGTAGCTGTAAAAAATGAAATACCAAAGCGAGCTAGGAAAAAAGTCTTGACTTATGGGAAATTCAGCTGTCATGGGACAAGTGGGGAGGTCTTCTCATGAATTAATAAACAGCTTAAATAGTAGGATTAAGTGATCAGCTTAAACAAAAGTAGAGGTTTAACAGCAGAGTCCCTCAGGGAGCTCTGCTGGGATATCTACTTCTCAACATAAATGATCTAGAAAAGGAATTGAATAATGAGGTGAATAAGTGTTCTGATGATACAAAATTCTTCAAAATACTAATAATGAAAACTGACTGCTAGGAGTTGCAAAGGATTTCAGGGTACTGATCAACTATGGGACAAGGAGTAAATGAACGTTACTGTTGATAAATGTAAGCTAAAGTACAGAGGGGAAAACACTCATCATTAGAAACACACACTGATAGTCACTAAACAAGATATTATTATTCAGAAGAAATATTTAATTGTCATTGTCCATAATTCTGGGAAAGCATTACTAGCCCAATACTCAGGGACAGTCAAAGGTTAAGTGAATTTATAAGGAAAAACAGTTAAGAAAAAGAACAAACATTGAAAGAGGCCAACATCATGACATCCCGTACAGTCATAACATAGTCACATTCCCAATTATCAATTCATTCCAGTCTCATCAATGAAAAAACAAGACTACCAAAAAGGCAGGTGAGGGATGAGGCAGTAAATAAAAGCATAGGAATGGATTGCTTTCAATACTAAACAGACCCTGACACACTGTCTTGGCAGAATGAACTCTTTGGTGTTTGAAGTCATGAACAGAGAACAAAGAATGATTATTTATGGCTTTTATGACAGAATTAACAAACATGAAAATAGATAGAAACGTTAAAAAAAAGTACATATTTTTTCAGCATAATTAATATCTTGTGGAGCTCATTGCCACACGAAGCTCTGGAGCTGAAATTTGTTTGAAATAAGGACAGCCTGCATCATGGAAAAGAGGCCCTGACAGGTTTCTCTTACAGTGCTAAATTGCAACCTGTAGGTCAGACATAGGGTAAGGAAATGCAGGAGAAAACCCCAGAAAGATGCGACTCTGTTTTTACTCATGTGTCAAGACCAGAAATATTCTCTAGATGAAAGTTTCAGTCAAAGTGGTTTTATGATTTTTGGTGGTTTGCTTCTTGTTATTGCACTTCTGCTTCTCATCTGTAAAATGGCACTGAAAACACATACCACCCTAACTTTGGAAAGGTGAGATTGTCTGTAATGTCTGTAATGACTGTAATGTCCTTAAAAACGCTTAAGGTACCCAGGTTGAAGGCTCTAGTTTTGATTACAAAAATATTCTGACATTTGCTTATGATTAAATAATTTAAAATATCTTCGAAATAATGTGGAGGCAGTTTCATCTGGTTATGCTGAATTCTAAGGAGGAACAAGATTGGGTGGAAACTGTATTGGTGTGTTCATTCTACACTTCATCATTTGTATTTATTGAGGGGAGGGCTGTATATGTCCTCTTTGGGCCAGTTTCTGGCTACATAAGCAGAAAACTATAAAATCACAATTCATTTTAATATAAATAATGGCTAGCATTCTTATATTTCCAAGAGAGTTTACCTCAAGTGTTTATCAGACTCTTTTTTTCCCTGTCCTTAGCAGAGATGTTATGGATCCTGATCACAAAGTCTCAAAAACTGCTGGAACAATTGTATCAGTTTTTGCTGTCTCTTTTTGCAGCACTTGCTTAAATACTGTCTGTCTTGACTGCTCTTTTCTTGCTTGCCTGCTAATGAAGGAGGTGGAAAAAGATGCCATAGTGTCTATTACTTTGCATGAAAGAACCACTTCCAAGTGAGTGGGGCCTTGACCTGCGAAAAGGTGTCCATATTCCATGTAAAAGTGATTGTTGCAATCTTGCTCACATGTATGGACCTCTCGTAAACATTCTGCTTGCTCTAGAATTTACTCTGTAGGCAGCTTGAAGGCCATTAAACAAAGAATATTCCTAATATATCATAATTACACAGACGCATCAAGAAACGTCACATCGAGGTACTCAAAATTTTTTCAGAGGTTCATCAAGGCTCAATGCTTCTCAGCTGTGATTTGATGGTCTGGTGTCTGAGCATAGGGTACAATGAGGTACAGATGGGAATTCTAGACCAAAGACTTTTAAAGAAAAGTGCACAGATACATTTGCAGGATATTATTGATTTTGATATATTTGTGCAACATACTTTGCAGCATAAAATTGCTTCTCTTCAATGTAAGGCCATAACAAGAACTGCGCAAAGGGTCATTTGCAGGTGTTTGTTTCAGAACAGATTATATAAAAAAGCTAACGGATTATTTATTTTACTTGATATACAAAAGTTGCCTTGCACAGTACAGTGTACAAAATGTCTTTTCAGAGATTTTATATCCTTTTCCAGATTGCTCAGCAGGCCTTGGAACCCACAAAACCTTGGCTGGAGTCGTAAAATCTTTAGTCTTCAGTTCTCATAGCTATTCTTTACTAAATGTAATGTTCCTAGTTGCATACTCTTTTGTGAAGAAATCTTTGAAAATATAAATAGCAAACACTTGATTTAAAACTTCATCAGAGTGATTTTTCAGACTGTCTGGAATGATTCAGTTTGTCTTCAGACTATAGAGTTGATTTTTAGATGGGAAGTAAGTCTTTACTCACCTCTGAACTTCTTTCTAAAACTTGGTATAATTTTCAACAGTTTAACAAGTTAATATATACTCGGTATTTCTCTCATCAATATTACCTGTTGTCATCAGTACAGACAATTCAAATACTTTTAAAGGTGTCAATACAGGATATCTGTCCTTACCCTAATTTACAGCATCTTTTTTTTTTTTTAGACTGGTTCAAATTGCTTGAAAATCTAAGTCTATTAATGAGTTTATACATTGGGATTATTTAACAAACTAGCTCTTTCAATTTAGTATCTATGTCATTTTTTTCAGAACAATTTAATACTGGAAGTCAGAACCTTCAAAATTCTTACATTAAAGCAACTGAAATCTAGTATATAGGTACTGACCTGAACTCGAGATGGAACTAGAGAGATTCTACATCCTTATAAATATTATAAACCACAACTAAAGTTATATTTCTACATGCAATTATGTTAAACTTTGTGTGAGAATATGTATAATTATGACAGAAATCATACAAATTTTCAAAGAAGTCAGACCATCCTGCCCTGAATACTCTTTCCAGAAGTGACCACAAGTAGATTCCTCCTGAATAAAAGGTCAAAAACTGAGTGGTACTCTTACAACATCCGACACTACAGAGGTTTCACAAAGTTGAAGTGATCACCTTGTACTAAGCAGCTTTCATTCTATTTTTCTCCCCTAGATTTCTCCAGTTCCTTTTGGAATCCCTGTAAACATTTAATGTTTACTTTCAGAAAAATATGTTTAATTACAAAACTAGAGGTTTAGCTTAATTTTCTCTGCCTTAGTTTTTAATCTGCTTAATAAACAATCTACCTACTATTGAAGCATTTGGATAGAGAATATTGTGACAAAAACCCGAGCTGTTAAAACATGAGCCTGGCAAGGGATTAGTTCCTTAAAATATTGCCTAAGGGTTGCAGAGGATTTTAACAGTTGGGAATTAAAGTATGATGGAGTAGTTGCAGCTTGGCCATGATCTACTTTGCCCCAGGATGTGACTTGCACAGAGCAAAGAGCAGTCAAGAAAGAGTGATGCTAAGCTAAAGAAAAGAAGTTTCCTTTTTTACAGTTTCATAGTGTTTCCTTCTAGAAATTTATATCTCAAAGAAGGTCAACCTGTCAATTGAAGTCAGCAAAATTTAAGCAAAATATTTCCTTCACGTACTCCCAGTACTTAGTAAAGACAGGTTTTGTTTATACACGTGGAGGAAGTGGAGAATGTACTTCTGTCCTCTTTGTCCTACGGGTTTTCACAATTCCTTTTAGTTTTAGTACCCTCCTATGTATTCCGTTTTACTGTTCTCTGTGTACTTTACTCTTTATTGAAGTATTCAGTGACTGATTTAGATGACTATATACGCACAACTCCTCCATATATTTCTCAAAAATATGTTCTGTACACTCAAAAAGTTATCTTTAGAGCTGCTTAAAAGATATCTTTTCACATTTTTTGAGTAAAAACATTAATAAAATGTTACTAAGATATTGTATTTATCCTCAGCCACCACATATTTTCCACTTATTCAGTTTTGTTTGCACACATACAGCACTTCGCGTTTCTTCCTCTATGTATGTGTACACATACATATTCAGACATAAAGTGTGAGGCAAATAACATCAATCACAGTGATAACCGATAAGAAAACTAAGCAATACTCGATATTGGGGTTTAGTTTACGTATTTTGCACTTGGAAGTATGTGACTTAAAGGAGTTGTTTTCAAATGCAGATTTGCAAGGCACAAAATTACTGTGTCCTAGAAATTTTATGGTATTGACCTGCAAATTATAATCTTTAAAAATTCATATAGCAGTTACCAAATTTATCTAATTTTTTTTAAAAAAATGTGGGTTTATTACCTGTTTTAATCTTGTACTAGCTACTTAGCAGTGTTTGTTTATTATATCTGAGGTGAAATAAGATTTTGTAGATGATCTTTGTGTAGCTGCCTCTTAGTTGAACATTCTCAGAGCACCTTGTGTGAATTTTAAACCACTCTTGCACAGTACTCTACATTCATAAGCACACACATGCATTCACATGTGTACTTGGAACCGCTGGTTCATTTGAAGTATAATCAGGCTTTGTAACTATTCTTTTATTAACTTTTCAATAACAGTTCCTTTATTTCTTAATAGTTCATGTTCTTTCTTCTTCAAAAGCAACTTCAAAAACCAATTCATTTGCTTAGACACAATAAAATCCTAAATTATTTCATTTTAAATTTATTTACAGATACAGCTACTGATTTTATAAGGGTTGGGTTTATATAACACCCCAGAGCCAGCTTTCTATACATACTTATACATATGGTTTTAATATAAATATACACATACATATATAATCACCATGATTTTTTTTGTTGTTACTCTTATCCTCTTCCTGAAAGACTTAACTGGTTCTAGAAATACTTGTAAAGCTTACTTCTGGACATGTCTTTTTCTAGTACCCTCAAATCTCTGAATAGACCCTCACAAATACATGTTGACCATCTATCCTAGTCATAGTATATAGCCTGACTTGGCTATTTTATAGCAGCATATATTTTAAAATGTTTGAGTAAAATCATAAGATGTTTACATTGGAAAAAAATAAAAAGGAATTTTACACTGTCACATCCCTACTAATTATATAACTTAAGATCTTTTATACTTCTTGGATATTAATATCCTAAAGACAGTTTCTAAGAACCACTTACATTTTGTTAAATTTCCTTCACACTGAAAATACATTTTTCTTCTGGTAGAATTTAAATTTAGACACTCCATTTGAAGTTTCACATTACTTTGTAGTCAGATACCTACACTTGGGAACTGCCACTTGCATTAGTATAGCTTTTTTCTTTAAATTCCAAACTTCTTTGAACATATTTCTCCTTGTAAATTTGTTCTTCCTCTCGGGTTGCTACTATGTGACTCTCGAATCGGATGTGTGATAAAGTTTGAAAAGTCTGCACATGTCGTAAAAGACAATGGAAAGTAATTAATCCAGAACCATCTGTAGCATCCATTAATGGAAATACACTTCAATTGTATAGCTCTCAAAGTGAGATATTTTCAATGTCATTAAGTCATTTTCTTTGTTTGCTTGACCTATACTGTGAATTGATCTTACGTCCGTACCAGCAATATATGCTCACATAGTATACTTAAGAGGACACATTTCCTTACAATAGTAAAACTGTTTTGGGTTTGGGGACTTCAGAAGAGTATTGTTTGTTGGTTGGTTGGTTTTTAAACAAGGAAATAATTAATAAGCTGAAATGAAAAAGATCTGATAAATTTTGAAAGTTTAGTCCATCAGCTAGAATGGAAGGCAGTTATCAAGACAGATTTCACCTTTGGGCCCCTCACTACAAGAAGGACATTGAGGGGCTGGAGCGTGTCCAGAGAAGGGCAGTGAGGCTGGTGAGGGGGCTGGAGAACAAGTCCCATGAGGAGAGACTGAGGGAACTGGGGTTGTTTATCCTGGAGAAGAGGAGGCTGAGAGAAGCCCTCATCATTGCTTACATCTATCTAAAAGGAGGTTGTGACGGGGTGGATGCGGGTCTCTTCTCCCAAGTGACAAGCAATAGGATGAGAGGAAATGGCCACAAGTTGCGCCAGGGGATGTTTAGGCTGGACATTAGGAAGAATTTCTTCACTGAAAGAGTGGTCAAGGATTGGAACAGGCTGCCGAGGGATGTGGTGGAGTTGCCATCTCTGGAGGTGTTGAAAAGACAGGTGGATGAGTTCCTTAGGGACATGGTTTAGTAGGAAGACAGGTACAGTTGGCCTCGATGATCTCGGAGGTCTCTTCCAACCTTATGATTCTATGATTCTATGATTCTATGACATGTAACCTGTAACTAGATTAGAAAAGATGCAAATTCTTCTTGTGGCACATGAGGATTTTCTGGGTAAGAATCTTTCACTTTGTCCCTGATAGCTCTCTTGTTTCTAGGGACAGTCACTTTGTGTTGTTTATCTGTGGGGAAAAATGTATAATAACTTACTGAGAATAATGCCAGTCTTAACTAATGTTTATGACACTCTGAAATTTTCAAATGAAAGAGCTATACAAAAATGAACATTATTATAGATATAAAAGTGCTGGTGAACATTGCTTTTTTTATTTTAAATAGTAGGTCTTTCTAACCTGACTGAAGGAATGTGATGAAGCCACTAGCAGCAGATGGGAAGAGATAGACAATATTATGTAGAGGTGGTACAGCTTGTGCTGCATGTTTGCTACATGGCTTGTATCACAGCACGGGGGCAAATAGGTCTCTTCTGCATCTAAAATCTCTTCAGCCCTTTCATGGCAATGTGTCAGGTCTCCAAGAAAAAGAGATTGCCTAGAAACAAATATGCTGGTGTGTGCAGGAAGTAGACACAGAAGAGTAGGACATCTGGATAACTTAACCCTTCTGTAGTAATAATATCCCAAATATACCATCTAGTTCCTCTGTTAATTTGTGTTTACAAATTGTTTCAAAACAGAACATTTCTGGCCTCCTTGAAGACCACACATAGGTAAAAATCAATACAAATTCAAGTATAGGGATAGGAAATTAGAAAACTTGGTGAAAAAAAATATGGCAAATTTTGTGGCTATAAAATTATCTTTGAACCATCATTTTCTTCTGAATCCAAACCATCCATCCTTCTGCTCCTTTTCTTTCCATGTCAACATTTTCACTTACTTAACTTACAGAGTAGACAGAGGGGATGAGACAATGCTAAGGTAAAAAAGAAGGATGAAACCAAAATTAAATAAACAATAGTTCTTTACTTCTAAGTCTATTAAGTCACCTTAAGTGGGCAAGTTTTATTTCAAAGCAAAGTTTTAGATCATTTGCAGAGTTACAATCATTCAGTAGTATGAAGTTAACACAGAAAGAATCTATACGCAGTTAAACCTGTGAAGAGGTCCACTATTCACCCTGTCAAACCAACCTGTGTTTATAGACAACACTGCTAAAATTTTCTTGCAAAAGACCATAAGGATTCACAGGATGAAAACGCAGGCCCTCAGGTACGTCAAAGATCCACTAAGGAACGCTGCAGTCTCAGATTGCTATTTTCAAACTAAGTTTGTTTGTTTAGCCCTTACAATTTAAACCTGCTAGGGCTATGTAATACCATGGAAGTAAAATACATGAGAATTTTTCACAGTTACGCTATTTGATTCATACAGTAGTAGTACATACTTCCACTCAATATACTGACTCGCTGCATTTCAGCTTCTTTAATATTTTTGCTGATTCAGGAATCTACTATTACACAATTTAACAGTCACGATTAAGATTTTCAAAGATTTTGAGGAAGTTTATTCACAGGAAGTGGAGTCACCATCCCTGGAGGTGTTTAAGGAGAGATTGCCATGGTGTAGTTGACAAGTAGGAGTAAGTGTTGGGTCATAGGTTGGACTCGATGATCTCAGAGGTCTTTTCCAACCTTTATGATACTGTGATACTGTGATTTAGCTCCCTTCCATTGAGAAGATGAATGTCTGAAATCCTTTAAAAAATATTTTAAGGTCTACCAACTCTTCGTTTATACATGCAATGATGCAAACAAAAAAAAATATACATAGAGGCAGACTAGGACATTCTCATATGCAATTTTATATGTAAGTATAGGTACATTTATAGACACAAATTCCTTTTCTATACAACTGTATTTATTTTACGATATAAAGGATTACTTACCATCTAGTTTAATATAGTTATATATTCCTAAATAGTTGGGTTATTTTTCAGTTAAACCTTTCAATGGTATGCAGACAGAGCAACCATAAATGGTTATTGTCTCATTGAAGTAAGTCCAAATGCCGGGTCCTACACTTTGGACACAACAACCTCATGCAGAGCTATAGACTGGGTGCAGAGTGGCTGGAGAGCAGTCAGGCGGAAAGGGACTTGGGAGTGCTGGTGGACAGGAAACTCAACATGAGCCAACACTGTGCCCAAGTGGCCAAGAAGGCCAATGGTGTCTTGGCCTGCATCAGGAACAGTGTGGCCAGCAGGACTAGAGAGGTCATCATCCCCTTATACTCGGCACTGGTCAGGCCGCACCTTGAGTGCTGTGTCCAGTTCTGGGTCCCTCAGTTTAAGAAGGATGTTGAGATGCTGGAGTGTGTCCAGAGGAGAGCGACAAGGATGGTGAAGGGGCTGGAGCACAAGCCCTATGAGGAGCGACTGAGGGAGCTGGGGTTGTTTAGCCTGGAGAAGAGGAGGCTCAGGGGAGACCTTATTGCTCTCTACAGCTACCTAAAGGGAGGTTGTGGTGAGGCAGGAGTTGGACACTTCTCTCAGGCGACCAGTGACAGAACGAGAGGACATGGTCTCAAGCTTTGCCAGGGGAGGTTTAGGCTCGACATTAGGAAGAAATTCTTCACTGAGAAGGTAATTGTTCATTGGAATGCGCTGCCTAGGGAGGGGGCCGAGTCACCATCCCTGGAGGTGTTCAAAGAGAAATTGGATGAGGCACTTAGTGCCATGGTGTAGTTGACAAGTAGGAGTAGGAGTAGGTGTAGGTGTTGTGTCATAGGTTGGACTCGATGATCTCAAAGGTCTTTTCCAACTTTACAATACTGTGATACTGTGATAATCATATCATTTCTTCCCTCTCTGGTTGGATTTATAATTTTTTTACAAATTTATATTTTGAGTTAGAAACAAGAAAACACTTAGAAGAAAACTAAATAGCAATAGACATACCTTCCACAACATCAAATCCACACAAAATCAAGTTGTTGAAAATTTGTAAAACTATGCAAGTGTCAAAAAAACCATTCACTTTTTACTGTTAGAATCATTAGGATACATTCTGCTTTCCGCAAGGTTTTGGGTTATGCTTTTTTGGTTATCTTTTAATTTTAAGCATAATTTTTCTCCTTTCTTTGAAGATCTAAGCTCATTTTCAGAAAAACACGACTGGTGTAGAAAACAGGATCTAACTCTCTGAATTCAGGAGCTCTTGAAGTGAAGAGACAGGCACTAGGTATAGAAATACCTTTGTTTTTCCTGTACTTTAGTCTAAAATTTCTGTAGTAACATGATCACATGTTTTTTCATGAATGAACCAGTTTTCAACGAGATGAATGCTATATATTCTCACAATACTCCAGTGAAAGGAGAACTGGCAGTCCAAGATGCACCTGGAATTCAGAATGCTCACCTTTTTGGAAATAAGGAATTCAATCTATTAAATAAAGATCAAGGAAGCCTGACATTATGACTAATAACATGATTCAACTTTAATACATTTGATATAGAGATATACATGTTGCTAAAACTAAGCTTTCCATTCATTATCCAATATATTATGGATTTATGGTTATGGGGAAGCTGTGGTTATGGAAGTTGCTGTTGCTGCCTCTGGGTGTACACACAGGACGATATTGCTCCCTGTGGAAAGCAAAATGACAGAATACAAAACCTTTTATTTCTGAGAGAACAGTAGTAAATTTGTCCAGATTAATTTCTAGCAAACTGCTTACTATATGTTTCCTTTCATGCAACAGCTTAATTGCCATATGAAAGTAGAAGCAGAAGTCTTCAGAAAGAATATGTAAATGAGTGGCTAAAGCAGGAAGCAAATGTTTAAGGTAAGTGCGATTTATAAAGCAATGAAAACTTTGCAGGAGTAAATCATATAATCGTAGGATTGCTGGGTTGGAAAAGACCCTTGAGATCATTGAATTAAGCAGGACCTGTCCACTCTTAAACCATATCCCTGAGCACTTCATCTACCCATTTTTTAAATGCCTCCAGGGATGGTGAATCAACCACCTCCCTGGGCACTCTGTTCCAGTGCCCGATAACCCTTCTGGAAATCTTTTTTGATGTCTAATCTGAACTTGCCCGGGTTCAACTTGAGGACATCTCCTCTCATCCTATCACTTGTCATTTGTGAGAAGAGACTAACATTGACCTTGCTACAACCTCCTTTCAGGCAGCTGTAGACAGTCATGAGGTCTCCCCTCAGCCTCCTTTTCTCTAAGCTAAACAACCCCAGTTCACTCAGCTACTCCACATAAGATTTGTTCCCCAATCCCTACATCAGCTTTGCTGCCCTTCTCTGGATGCACTCCAGCACCACAATGTCCTTCTTGTAGTGAGGGGCCCAAAACTGAACACAGTGCTCAAGGTGCAGCCTCGTGAATGCTGAGTTCGGGGGCACAATCATCTCCCTGCTCCTGCTGGCCACGCTGTGTCTGATACATACCAAGGTGCCATTGGCCTCTTGGTCACCTAGACACACTGCTGGCTCATGTTCAGCCACTGTCAACCAACACCCCCAGGTCCCTCTCTATCAGGCAGCTCTCCAGCCACTCCTCCCCAAGCCTGTAATGCTGCCCGGGGTTGTTGTGGCCCAAATGGAGGACTCTGCACTTGGCCTTGTTGAACCTCATCCCGTTGGTCTCAGCCCATCGATCGAGCCTGTCCAGATCCCTTTGCAGATCCTCCCTACACTCAAGCAGATCAATGCTGCCTCCTAGCTTAGTGTCATCCGCAAACTTACTCAGAGTACACTCAGTCTTCTCATCCAAATCATTGATAAAGATATTGAACAGGACCGGACGCAGCACTGAACCCTGAGGAACACCACTTGGGACCGGCCTCCAACTGGATTTAACTCCTTTTACCACCACTCTTTTGTCCCAGCTATCAAGCCAGTTTTTTACCTAGCAGAGGGTGTGCCTGTCCAGGCCAACGGCAGCCAGGTTCTCAAGCAGAATGCTGTGAGAAATGGTGTCAAAACTTTACTAAAGTCCAGCTATACTACTATAACCACAGCCTTTCCCTTGTCCATTAAATGGTTAACCTTGTCATGGACGGAGATTAGGTTAGTGTTGCAGGACCTGCCTTTCATAAATCCGTGTTGACTGGTCACGATCACCTGGTTGTCCCGCATGTGCTGTGTGATAGCACTCAAGACAATCTTCTCCATGACCTGGCACCAAGGTCAAACTGACAGGCCTGTAGTTCCCTTGATATCCTCCTTCCGACCCTTCTTGTAAACGGGCATAACTTTTGACAGCCTCCAATCAAGTGGAACTTCCCCAGTCAAGCAGGACTGTTGGTAGATGAGGGGAAGGTGAACACCTCAGCCAGCTCCCTTAATGCCCTTGATGATGTGGTTCAGATGATTTATGACTCATTTTAGCATTTGTATCAAAGTTGGAGGAGGTTTCTTCAATTATTTGGAACAGAATGTTGGATTGCATCAGCCAACTAGTAAAAATAATATTGTTGACACTCCATGTAATCACTTGATATATTCAGAATTCCTCATAGATAGATGAAAATATAATTTTCATTAGAGAACCAAAAAAATTTAAAAAAACTATGAGGCTTAAAAGAGTATTTCTCACCAAAATTATCAGACAAATTTTAGCTTCAGGAATAGCTACCAAATTAAGAGAACACTCATGATATTTAAAGATTATTAAAAGCTGTTATTCTATCAGTATTAAACTTTGGAATATTTTCTAATACTTGGTATGGAGAAGAAAATGTTGTCAGTGCTCCGGAAATACATGGCTGTAGAAAGTGTAACAATATTCTGGACTATATAATCTATATAATCATATATATAAATATATAAATTATTATAAATTCTAGTAAAGTGAGAACTGAGGGGCTGTCTACAAACGAGGGAAAATCAGACAGAATTAAATTAATACAGTGAAAAAGCACTTTATATAAATAACATTTATTTTTTAGGACTTTTGGGCTTAGATGCTCTGCTCTTAAAACATGCTTATGAAATTTCAAGCTCTACAGGGATCATGATCCGTTCACAGCAAGCAACTACAAGCCTTTTCTTATATACTCATTTATCTGCTGTAAAGAACTGACTACCTCAGAACAGACTAGGTATGAACTCTCCAATAATTCCATACCTCAAAGCTGGAAGAAGTTTCATGCTATCCTTCTTGCTCTTCTTTCTGTTTAATGGAAAGGCAAAATACAGTAGCCACACTGCTAGATTTTTTTTTTTTTTTGTAGGATTTTCTACACAAAATCTCCTAAAATATTAGAGTACTGAAGTCCTTTGCTATTTTTTGCCCTGCACTCCAAATGAGCAGTTTCCTTCATAAAAGGTGTTATCATAGCCATACTCTGACCTTGGAACAAAATATTCATTATATGAATGAAATGATCATTGAAAAACAAACTTCCTGTATGTGCTATTGACTTTTACAATTGTCTTGCTGTAGCACTGGACCTGACTTCAGAATTCCAGTCCTATGAATGCTCAAACTCTTAAAAATAATTATGAAATCTTAATATTATGAATGAAAGAATATTTGAAATGTAGACCTAATGTTCATATTGTATTTCTATTAGGAACAATCTTCAAAATAAATCCCTTTTTAGAAAAAAAGCATACAAAAAGCACAAAAAATAAGACCACTTAAGTCAAACTGCTATCAAACTGCTGAAAGATAGCTCCTATAATGAATTTCCATCTAAATCCATGCTGACATTTTTTAAATTGAATGCCACAATTTCACCTAAAAGAATTAATGTATTATTCATTAACCTCAATATCAACAAGCAATAACTTTAGAAAAAATTAGCAGCTTCAGTAGAACTTCCATCAGTATTTCAGCTATCAGTAATCCTTGTGATAGTGGTGGAGGGGGAGGGTTCTAGCTAACCATGAAGCAATTTGACCTAATATAGAAGTGCTTGGGTACAATAGAAGAACAACTCCATCCATCCTGTTAATAGAAACAAACTAGATTTTCATCTATATCTGTGGTAAGGGCATGAAATAAATGAAAAAGTCTTAGGGAAGGTCATAGTCATGAACAGAGAATGAAGCAAAACCATTGTCACTAGAGGCTTGAGGATTTCTGTAATAATGAAAAACTGACAGCCGGACTTGTGATATGAGAGACGAAAGACTTTGTGTGGGTAGGAAATAAAAGTGGGGAATAAAGGCCTGAAGACAAAAGTTTGCTGTAGACTGATTTAACAGAAATTGATCACTTCCATTGTTACTTCAAGGCTGTCATCTACCTGCAAAACATATTGTATTTACCTAAGTGAGAATGCTTACCACAGAAACCATTAATTCAGAAATTCTCTTAGAAAAACAAGGATCCTGTGCTCCGCTGTTCAAATGTGTCTATAAAGTATTTATACCATTCCCACGTGGAAAAAGAGGAACTTCTAATGCTGTCTAGATAATTTCAATGTTTTCAGAAAATTGACTGCAATTTTGTGGTGTTTGAGTCCTCTTGAGAACATGTGAGGTAACACTCTGGTCAGTTAGAAAAAATTGTAACCGAACAGAGTTTAACACAAATCCAGAATGAGCTTTGGATATAGGGATCGATGTATGCTACATTGAGAGGAAAAAAGGGACAGGAATAAGAACAAAGTGGAAAACCACAGAACTGGGCGATGGAAAATACAAAAGTGAATATAATTTACTTACTTTGTTGAAAAGGAGCTAAAGACAATAAGTAGACAAAATGCAGGAAGAGGAAATAAAGACAATACGGAAGTCCTGGAAGAGGAATGAAAATAAATGTTGTGAAAAGAAAGAAACAGCATGATCTTTTCTTCTCTCATTTCTTGAGGACAGTTTTATACCATCAGTTTACATCTTCTGTTGCATAGCTTTTCTCTGAAATACAAAGTCCTGATTTAAAGAAGAACAATAGTTCAACACTAAAATTATTCATAACTGAGGTGAAGAGAAGGTAAATACAATAGGCTTGAATTATATTTTGGTTGGGAGGTAATAAAAAGAACCTAAACCCAAAAAGCCCTGGTTCAGCAAAGCTCATAGGCCGTTATTTATTAATTTTTTTCTGAATCCAAGAAAAGTCTTCCATATTTATTTACAGTTACTGTATAATTTGGCCATAATATCATCATAGGTAAGCTTAGGAAACGTGAGTTAGACGAATGGACAGTGAAGTGGATTGACAACTGACTGAGTGGAAATGCTCAGAGGATTGTGATCAGCAGCACAAAATCTAGTTAGAGGCCTGTAGCAGTGTTGCCCAGGGGTCAGTACTGGTTCCAGTCTCGTACAATGTATTCATTAATGACCTGGGTGAAGGGACAGAGTGTACCCTCATGAAGTTTACTGCTGATACAAAACTAGGAGGAGTGGCTGATACACCAGAAGGCTGTGCTGCCATCCAACATGGCCTGGACAGGCTGGACAGTTGGACACAGAGAAACGTAATGAAGTTCAACAAAAACAAGTGTAGGGTTCTGCAACTAGGAAGGAATAACCCGATATATTAGTACAGGTTAGGGGTTGACCTGCTGGAAAACAGCTCTGCAGAGAAGGACCTGGTGGAAAACAAGTTAACAGACAATGAGACAACAATGTGCCCTAGTGACCAAGAAGGCCAATGATACCCTGGGGTGCATGAAGAAAACGTGGCCAGCAGGTCAAGGAAGGTTATTCTCCCTCTCTGCTCTGCCTAGTGAGGCGCCACGTGGAGTATTATGTCCAGTTCTGGGGTCCCCAGCTCAGTAAAGACAAGGAAGTCCTGGAGAGAGTCCAACAGAGGGCCACAAAGATGATTAGGGGACTGGGGCATCTCTTTCATGCGGTAAGGCTGAGAGACCTGGGTCTGTTTAGCCTGAAGAAGAGGTGACTGACATGGGATCTTATCAATGCTTATAAATATCTAAAGGGTGGGTGCCAGAAGAATTGAGCCAGACTCTTTTCAATGGTGTGTTGTGACAGAACAGGGGGCAGCAGGCACAAACTGGGACACAGGAAGTCTGTCTTAGTTTAGATGAAAACTAGGATATGTATCAGATATTAAAGATCTTTAATCAGGAAAAAAAAAAAATTGTATAGGAAATATAACCGTTCTTAGCTACAAATATCACAGTATCACAGTATCATAAGGTTGGAAAAGACCTTTGAGATCATCGAGTCCAACCTATGACACAACACCTACACCTACTCCTACTTGTCAAATACACTATGGCACTAACAGCCTCATCCAATCTCTCCTTAAATACCTTCAGGGACGGTGACTCCACCACCTCTCCGGGCAGCACATTCCAATGGCCAATCACCCTTCCAGTGAAGAACTTCTTCCTAATGTCCAGCCTAAACCGCCCCTGGCGAAGCTTGAGACCGTGTCCTCTTGTTCTGTCACCGGTCGCCTGAGAGAAGAGACCAACCCCTGCCTGACTACAACCTCCTTTTAGGTAGTTGTAGAGAGCAATAAGGTCTCCCCTGGGCCTCCTCTTCTCCAGGCTAAACAAGCCCAGCTCCCTCAGTCGCTCCTCATAGGGCTTGTGCTCCAGCCCCTTCACCATCTTCGTTGCTCTCCTGTGGACACACTCCAGCACCTCAACATCTTTCTCAAACTGAGGGACCCAGAACTGGACACAGCACTCGAGGCGCGGCCCAACCCATGCCAAGTATAAGGGGATGATAACTTCCCTAATCCTGCTGGCCACACTATTCCTGATGCAGGCCAGGATGCCGTTGGCCTTCTTGGCCACTTGGGCACACTGCTGGCTCATGTTGAGTTTCCAGCACTCCCAAGTCCCTTTCTGCCTGACTGTTCTCCAGCCACTCTGTCCCCAGCCTGTAGCTCTGCGTGGGGTTGTTGTGTCCAAAGTGCAGAACCCGGCACTTGGACTTGTTAAACCTCATGCTATTGGAGTCAGCCCATCTCTCCAGCCTGTCAAGGTCCCTCTGTAGGGCCCTCCTACCCTCCAGCAGATTGACACTTCCTCCCATCTTGGTGTCATCTGCAAACTTGCTGATGAAGCACTCAATCCCCTCATCCAGATCATCAATAAAGATATTAAACAGGACCGGGCCCAGCACCGAACCCTGGGGAACACCACTAGTGACCGGCCGCCAGCTGGATGGGACACCATTCACTATCACTCTATGTGCTTGGCCACCCAACCAATTCCTAACCCAGCACAGAACATTCCCATCCAAGCCACGGGCTGCCACCTTCTCCAAGAGTCTGCTGTGGGAGACAGTGCCAAAGGCCGTGCTGAAGTGCAGGTACACCACATCCACAGCCTTCCTCTCATCCACCAGGTGAGTCACACGGTCGTAACTATGCTGGCTGGACCTGATCTCTTGCTCATTCTGCAGGTGCCGCATGATTGCACCCAGGATTATGCACTCCATATGTTTATACAGAACAGAATCAACACTAATCATAACTAAAACCTTAAAATCTTAAAATGGATTGAGTCCTGTACCCAAAATCTTGTAATGCAGATCTCTTTAAGGATGTCAATTGATTGCTGCCCTGTGGGAGTGGGGAGGCGGCCTCTGCTGCTGCTTCTGTCCATGGTGCAGCTCCACGACTGGGGTGGGGGGAAAGGGAGTCGGGAACTTAGTGTGAGTTCTGCAGGAGTTGTGGAAGATTCAGACGACCAGTGATCTTTCCTTCAGAGACTGCAAAACGCACATACACAGTAACTGCCTCTGCCGTTGCCGCTGTCCGAGAGGAAGACGGATGTCCAGGCAAAACTGGGAACGACTTCTGTCCCGGTTTCCCCAGAAACGTCTTCCCCTAGCCCTCTCGCGTCCCGCTGAAATTCCCTTTGTTGGCAAGAGGAAGAAAAATTCCTTGGAAAAATCCAAAACCACAACAAAGTCCATGAGGAAAAAAAAATCTCTGCTTTGTTCATGACAGAGCACTGGAACAGGCTGTCCAGAGAGGCTGTGTAATCTCATCCTCTGGAGATACTCAAAGCCCTCCGGGACACTTCTCTGTACAACCTGCTCTTGGTAAGCCTGCTTTAGCAAGGGGAGTGGACTAGGTGATCTTCAAAGGTGCTTTCCAACCCCATTAGCATACCCTCCAGGAAGTTCAGAAGGGAGCTTGAGTTCCTAAATGATGTAGACATTTAAAACCCTCTCTGATATGTTTAATATTTCTAGGTTAATAATGTTGCCTATAAATATCAGAGAAATGAGAGAAACCTTAGAAGCACAACTATGAGAAAATGAAAGGAATTTCTCTCGGCCTGTACAAAATGAACGGAAGTGCCAACTTTGCATCTATTTATAACTATGCATAACTAACCGATATTTAAATAATGGCATTATTATATCATGTTTCCAATCCATGCTCGCCTTTGAGCCTTTGGAACCTTGAACACCTGCTGAAGCAATGTTACACAATTTGACCTTTATCTGATATCTGAAAAAATTGTATGTGCAGCATAACAGAATAAGGGAAGGCAAAGAAAAGATACAAGGAATAAGTCACTTTAGAAGAAAATCCACACATACACATTGGATTCCCAAAGTCTGAATTTGCAGCCAGGTCTAGAGTATTATAGAGCAAGAGCTCTTAAAAATGACAACAGTATCCAAAAAATGCCATAGGAGACTGATGGCAACTTTGTCTGTTCTAAATAATGCATAGAATATGCTGTCTTGCACAAGCTGTCTGATAACAGTTAAGAAACGATAACTTGATTACTTTATGATAGTGCTAGTATTGATTCTTACCATTTTGTTTGACTTTGAATGAGTCTGAAATGCAGCAATAAAATATATTTCTCATAGCAATCAAGCTGGTGGCTATGCTTTTTTAAATTGCCAGGTGGAACAGGGACAGGTTATAAACCAGTATAGTCTATCTATCAGGGAGACTGGCAACTCAAACGCATGTCAAAAGTAGTGATCAGAAGAACAAGTATCAGCTACTGTCAGGAAACCACCAATCCTCGAACAGTCTCTATTAAACATGCTAGGTCAAAATTTAGACTTAGTAAAAGAGTACTAATCAGAAAAAAAAGGTGTTCACTATTAACTTAGTTTTCGATAAGTAAAGGACTTACAGAGCTCAAAAACATATGAAGACTGATGAAAATTAGGGTTAGGACTTGACAGACAGATCGAATTCTGCATACAGAACATATGTCATGTTCTTACCAATACATACCATCTCCAAATCCGGAAGCTAGAGGCATAAGTATTATGCTTAAATAGTAGTGATTTCCCCCTCTGCCCTTCCAATTTATAAATATATAAATACTTCTGCCTCAAAAGAAACTGAATATAAAGGATTGGGTGGACTAATAGGCTATATAAAAAATTTCAAAAAATATGGAGACTTCTGTGATAAACATCAATTCTACAACATGCAGCTAAAATATCAACTCTGAAACAAACTTAAGCTCAACATTTCTTGACAAGTTACCCTTCCAAAACAGCCTTGAATGAGTATAATACAGAATTGGGAAAAGCCTTCATAATTGTTTTAGGAACATATTTACATCTAGCAGCTCAGAATGTTGTCCCAAATTGGTTCAAACAAAACTCTACGACATTTTAATGAGTATTAATTTGCTATACCAGGACATCTGTAATTAGGGGCTTTCTCTTTATTCACGAAAGTTGGGATAAATTCATTAAATATGCTAAACTAAAATGCATAACTTCAGTATGTCAAATCCCTTGGTGGAAGCTTTAACTAGAAAATAATTCAGTTCATGATGCATGTATTTGTTAATTCGTAGCAACTTTTCCATATGTTTTAGACTCTACTTCTTATGGAAAAGAGAAAACAAGAAGTAATCTCTATTATGATAAATAGATTTTTAAGAAAGAGTAGTCTAAATCTTTCCCTCAATGAAGAAAAAGAATAATCATCATAGAATCATAGAATGATTTGGGTTGGAAAAGACCTTAAAGATCATTTAGTTCCAACCCCTCTGCCATGGGCAGAGACACCTCCCACCAGCCCAGGCTGCTCAAAGACCCATCCTATCTGGCCTTGAACACTTCCAGGGAGGGGGCATCCACAGCTTCCCTGGGCAACCTGTGCCAGGGTCTCACCACCCTCAGTGTGAAGAATTTCTTCCTAATGTCTAATCTAAATCTTCCCCCTTCCAATTTAAAGCCATTCCCCCTTATCCTATCATTACTTTTCCTTGTAAAAAAGTCCCTCCCCAGCTTTCTTGTAGCCCCTTCAGGTACTGGAAGGCCTCTATGAAGTCTCCCTGGAGTCTTCTCTTCTCCAGGTTGAACAAGCCCACCTCTCTCAGCCTGACCTCATAGCAGAGGTGCTTTGTAGCCCTCCTCTGGACCCACTCCAACAGTTCCATAGCCTTCTTATATTGGAGATTCCAGAACTGGAAATAATACTCCAGGTGGGGTCTCACAAGAACAGATTAGACGGGGGGGATCAACTCCCTCAGCTTGCTGGCCATGCTTCTTTTGATGCAGGCCAGGACACGGCTGACCTTTTGGCCACATACTGCTGGCCCACGTTAAGCTTCTCATCAACCAGCACCCCCAAGTCCTTCTCCACAGGGCTGCTCTCAATCGCATTGTCCTCCATCCTGTATTGATACTGGGGATTGCCCCGAACCAGGTGTAGGACCTTGCACTTGACCTTGTTGAACCTTCTGAGCTTCCCACACACCCACTTCTCCAGCTTGACCAGATCCCTCTGGATGAAAATCTATCCTTCTGGTGTGACAACAGCCCCACTCAGTTTGGTGTCATCTGCAAACTTGCTGAGGGTGCGCTCAGTCCTGCTGTCTATATCATCAGTGAAAATATTAAACAGCACTGGTCCCAGTACAGACCACTGAGGGACACTGCTTGTCATGAGTCTCCAGCTGACCACTACTCTCTGAATGAGATCATTCAACCAATTCCTTATCCACTAAAGACTCCAGCCATCAAATCCAGGTCCATCCAATTTGGAAAGAAGGATGTTGTGAGAACTGTGTCAAAGGCTTTCCAGAGGTCCAGATGGATTACATCCATTGCTTTTCCCATGTCCACTGATGCGGTTACTCCATCACAGAAAGCCACTAGGGTGGTCAGGCAGGAGCTGCCCTTGGAGAAGCCATGTGTCTGTCTCAAAACACCTCCCTGTCCTCCATGTGCTTTAGCAAAGCTTCTAGGAGAATCTGTTCCATGATCTTCCCAGGCACAGAGGTGAGGTTGACAGTTCGGTAGTTCTCAGGGTCCTCCTTTGTACCTTTTTTAAAAAAATTGACACAATGTTGCCCTTATTCCAGTCACCAGGGACTTCCCCTGACTGCCATGACTTTTCAAGTATTATGGAGAGTGGCTTGGCAAACACATCAGCCAGTTCCCTCAGGACACTTGGAATGCATCTCATCAGGTCCCATAGACTTGTATATGTTCAGGTTCCTTAGGGGGTCATAAACCTGATCTTCCCTACAGTCGGAGAGACTCTACTCTCCTAGCCCCTATCTAATTGTTCATTGACCCAGAAGGGATGAGGAGAGCAGTTGCCAGTGAAGAATAAGCCAAAAACGTTGAATTCTTCAGCCTTCTCCTCATCTGTTGATATGAGGTCACCATTTTTGCTCATAAGTGGCAGTATGTTTTCTTTGACCTTCCTTTTCTGGTTGACTCACCTATAGAAGCCCTTCTTGCTATTCTTTACTTCCCTTGCCAAGTTCAGCTTCAGCTGCTCCTTGGCCTTCCTGACCCCACACCTACACAACCAGACAGCATCCCTTTACTCTTCTCAGGTTACCTGTCCCTGCTTGCACTGACTGTGCAGTTCCCTCTTGCTTTTCAGTTTGACCAGCCAGTCTTGACTCAGCCACACTGGTCTCTTCCCTTTCCTGCCTGAAATCCTACATCTGGGGACTGAGTGCTCCTGAGCTCTGTGGAAAGCATCCTTAAATATTTCCCAGCTCTGTTCTGCTCCTTTATCCCTGAGAACCGTTTCACAGGGGGTCCTACTGACTAACCCCTTGAAGAGCTGAAAGTTGGCTTTCCTAAAATTTAGGATTCTTACTACACTCCTCACTTGTCTCTTATCCCTCAGGACCTTGAACTCCATCATTGTGCAATCACTGCAGCCCACGTTGCCTCTGATCTTGACATCACTGATGAGCTCACTTGCATTGACGACTATCAGGTCCAGTATTGCATTCCCTCAGTAGGAATATCTATTGTCTGGGTTAAGAAGTTACTTTCTGTGCACTCTAGAAGTGTCCTGGATTGCCTACAGCTTGCTGTGCTGCTTTTACAGCAGATGTCAGGATGGTTTAGACTGGATATTAGGAAGAGATTCTTCATGCAGAGGGTGGTGGAACACTGGAAAAACTCCCCAAGGAAGCACTCATGGCACTGAGTCTGCCAGCATTCAAGAAGCATTTGGACAATGCCTTCAGTCACATGGTGTGAATGTTGGGAGTGTCCTATGTAGGTATAAGAGTTGTATTTGATGATCCTTTCCAACTCAGGTAGTTCTATGATTCTATGATCCTATATATAAATTATAAGGATTAATATTTGTACTTTGAATTTATGAAATACATAGAATGATTTACCTCATATACTGTTATAACAGTTCATTATGTTAAATGACACCAGGTACTAGCAAGTATTGCAGTTCTGAACCAGAGATTTCCTTACCTTAAGTTCATATTTAATTTCTTATTTAAATTCTATAAATTAGGCAAAAGGCAAAAAGGACAAATGAACCAAATACATTTTAGATAAGATCTTTCAAAATTTTAACAAATTCAACACGTAATCTGCTTATAAACAACAACAAAAAATAGTTTCTCAACTGCTAAATACCAATGGGAAAACCTTCCCATCTCAGAGAATTAGTTCACAGCTTGGTAGTGCATTAAGTATGAACACAAATTAAAGTATGTTTGGCTTGATTCACAATTACTTAAACAAAGCAATCAAAATAAACATAGTAACCACTGGGCTGTGAGTTATTCCTATAACTATCTTTATGTCACTTTCTTTATTACTGTACTGTGTGACAGCCGTGTCTAAAGCCTTGCATTTTTAAGCAGAGAAAATGTTGTTCTATCACCCAATCCATTACTCCTCCAGGGGATCCGAGGAACTACAGGCCTGTCGATCTGACCTCTTTACCAAGAAAGATTATGAAATGATTTATCATGAGTGCTGTTTGACCAGCCTGATCTCCTTCTATGAGCAGGTGACCTGCCTAATGGTTGAAGGAAAGGCTGTGGATGCTCTCTACCTGGACTTCAATAAAGCTTTTGACACTGTCTCCCCCAGAGAAGCTGATAGTTGAGGGCTTAGACAGGTGGACTCTTTATTGGGTTAAAAATACTGGCCGGATGGCCAAGCCCAGAGAGTTGTCGTGAATGGCGTTAAATGGAGTTGGCAGCTGGTCACAACTGGTGTTCCCCAGAGTTCAGTGTTGGGGACAGTCGTTTTTAATGTCTTTCTTAGTGATCTGGATGAAGGGACTGAGTGCTCCCTGATTGAGCTTACAGATGACACCAAACTGTGTGGGAGTATCAATGTACTTGGGAGCAGAAGGGCTCTGCAGAGGGATCTGGACAAGCTGGATCAATGGGCCGAGGCCAGCTGTATGGGGTTCAACAAGACCAAGGGCTGGGTCACAACAACCTCATGCAGCGTTACAGGCTTGGGGAAGAGTTGTTGGAAAGCTGCCTAGCAGAGAAGGCCCTGGGGATGTCGTTCAATAGCTGGCTGAACATGAGCCAGCACTGTTCACAGGTGACCAAGAAGGCCAGCAACATCCTGGCTTATATCAGGAACAGTGTGGCCAGCAGAATCAAGGAAGTCATCCTTCCCCTGTACTCAGCACTGGTGAGGCCGCACCTCGAGTGCTGGGTTCAGTTTTGGGCCCCTCACTACAGGAAGGACACTGAGGGGCTGGAGCGTGTGCAGAGAAGGGCAACAAGGCTGGTGAGGGGGCTGGAGAACAAGTCCTACGAGGAGAGACTAATGGAACTGGGGTTGTTTAGACTAGTGAAAAAGAGGGTGAGGAGAGACCTTACTGTCTACAACTGCCTAAAAGGAGGCTGAAACAAGGTAGGTGCTGATCTTCCAAGTAACAAGTGACAGGAAATGGTCTCAAGTTGCCCCAGGGGAGGTTTAGATTGGCTATTACAAAAAATTTCTTTACTGAAAGAGTGGTCAAGCATTGGAACAGACTGCCCAGAGAAGTGATGGAGTCAAAAAGCATGACGCACAGGGCACTTTGTGACATGGTTTAGTAGGCACAGTGGTGTTGGGCTGATGGTTGCATTCAATGATCTTGGAGGTCTTTTCCAGCCTCAATGATTCTATGATTCCATGCAAGCTTTGCTATGTACATGACTACTATCCTCTCAAACAAGTTCTTAAAAGTCAAAGTCAGTGTAGTATAGAAAATGAATGCGTTAATGAAAATGTTACGTTAGATTTATTAAACTTCTCTAGGGTATATAACTTTTCATAATCTACATTTAACATTTAATCTGTGATATCTCTTCCAGAATTTCAATAAATGTAGGAACTGTGAAATTGAAGTCACCACATTTATAAATTCACTTGATACTTCTACCAGAATAATGATCTTGAAATTATCTTAAACTGATTTTTTAAAATCTGATTTCTAAATATTTTTTCCCTGTAACTCAACAAAGCATGATTTGGGGGAATAAAACAAGATAAATACTTCCCCTTCACATCCTTTTAAAGGAAAATTAATGAAAACTTAAGTCTTCACACGGTTTCGCTGTCTGGAAATATCAATTATTTCTGACTAAATCTTCAGATGTGTTTAAAAATGAAGAATCACAGCTAAGTGTAAAGTGCATTAGATAGAAAAGACTATATTGCTAAAAACTATGTTAAATGTGTTATTCTCTAAAGTTAAATTCTTTGACACTTTTACATAAATTCACCTGTTTTCCAAACACTTTGTTAGATAAGGTCAGAAGAAAAACAAATAGAAAATCAAAAGCCTCATTTGCACATAAAAAAAAAAAAAAACAGGAAGGAAATAATTCTTCTTTGTTCTTCACACTATGTATTTAAATGATGCTGATACTTTAATACTTGACAAAATAAAAGGAAAAGAAGAAGAAAAGAGAGAAAAAGAAAGACAGAAAATAAAATTCAATGAAGCCGTAATGTTTAAGGGCCATAAATCAGTCCCAGAAGTCCATTGATTCTACACAGAACACATCACATGCCTCTCCATATCCACTGGACTGATTTAAGAGTTAGCTAACAGCTCAATATTTCTTCCTACCAGCACAGATTTTTAGGTCATAAAAATTCTTAGCTTGCTTGAAGTCATTAGATCTGTCATATTTAAAACCCACTGTAAACCCATCTATTAGTCCTCCATGTAACAGTTGCAATAGGTGACATAAAGAAGTCGCTTCACTCCAAGTGTAAGGGAAAATGGGTCATAGGTCACTAATTTCTTTGAGTTCGCCCAGAGTATGATTACATCGAATAAATGCATCCTAACTAATCAAACAAAACTCTTTTTTATGAGCGTAGGTCACATCATCTATTTTGAACACTAGCACTTCCACAGTTTGAGCCTTAAGCCAACAAAGATAAGAACAGCAAGTCTTGCAACATGTAGTTTTATTTTTAAACCATTTGTAAAAGGTATAATAACTTCTAGAATTCACTTGTTACTCAAAATGCCTCACCTCCACTTTAGGTACATGGGAGTGATTACGAGGCCAGCATTAGTGGACCACAAGGAGAACATCCAACTTCTCTGTTCAGTTTTATTAAAAGACAAACAAGAATTTGAGGTGTCTGTGCTGATCCCTAGCTTTTCAAGTTCTGTACAGAGTGTAAAATAGAGACTAACAATTACCAGTCAATTACTGCTACAGTACCTTAAGCAGGACAGTCAGACTACCAAAGCACGCCTAGAGCTACTGAGGCATGAATCACAGAATCACAGAATACCAGGCTGGAAGGTCCATCAAGGATAATCTAGTCCAAAATTACTTGGCAAAACCACAGCCTAGATGGCTCAGTACCCTGTACAGCTGAATCTTAAAAGTATCCAATGGTGGGGAATCCACCACATCCCTGAAGAGATTATTCCGATGTCTGATAGTTTGTATTGTAAAAAATGTTCATCTTGTGTTCAATCACAGTCTCCCCAGGAGTAATTTGTATCCTCCTCCTTATTCCATGTGGCTCCTTGTAAAAAGGGAGCCTCCATCTTCCTTGTAGCCACACTTTAAATACTGGAACACGGTGATAAGGTCTTCCCTGAGCCTTTTTTTCTCAAGGCTGAAAAAAACCCAGTTCTCTCAGCCTTTCCTCATATGGCAGTCTTCCTAGTCCATTAATCACCTTTGTGTCCATCCTCTGGACCCTCTACAGACTGTCCAGCACTTTTTGATATAGCAGGGACTAAAATTGAACACACTGTTCCAGGTATGACCTGGCAAGCACTGCGTAGCGTGAGATAATATCTTCTTAATTTCTGCTGTTGATGCCTATGTCGATGCAACCCAGCATTCTGCTGGCTCTTTTTGCCACAACAGCACATTGTTGGCTCATATTCAGCTTGGTGCCCACCAGGACCTCCAAGTCCCTTTCGACAGGACTGCTCCCCAGTCAGGTAGATCCTTACCTATGCTGTACTCCTATGTGCACTTCATGAGTATCATGGTGTTGAATTTCTGATTAGATTGAAGGAATCAAACTCTTTACATGACTAACATGTATGTGTATATATATATATGTTTGAAACTTGAAAGTGTGCATATGTAGCAAATTGTCCTCACTGTTCTGTAATGGTGTAGACATATCCAGGACATGCGGTAGCATTAAAACAGATATATGTTTATCTTCTTGAAAAGGGGAACAATGAAAATAGATTCTAAAAACTATACTTCTAAGACCATTTTCATCAATAGTAAATATTGTCTGAGAGATACAGTAAACTAGATTTTCAAAGTACTTTGCACAAGGAAAAAGATTTTGATAAATTGAGTGCAAAATGTAAATTAATCATGTCCAGGATGTACAGTCTGTTTCCTTGTTTAGTTTCCAAGTTATGCAGAAGAAGCCATAACCTTGAACACAAAACCTGAGTGCCAAAGATAACTTCCATGTTTCTGTTATCCATTCCTGACAAAATAAATAAAAACATAATATATTTGCATTTCTTTTTGTCTTGGTATGCTTGTGAAAAGTAAATGTACATTTAGGCAAAGATTAAATGCATTGAAAAAAAAAGATTGGAAACTGCTGAAAGGAATCGGGCTGAAGAGACTATGATGCTTTGCTTGAAGTCTTTTTCGCCTTTGCATTTTAAAGCCGGATTCAGAGCGGTCTAACTTTAGTCTTTCTAGATGGATATTGGAAAGGTTTGCTGAAAACAACACCTTGAAGAAAAAAATCTATACTACAATATCAATAATGTATAAGACCTCCTCAAAGTATTTTGAATAATGCTAAAATCATAGACATGGGCAATCTGGTTTAGGTTCCTTACTTCAAGGTCCATTTTGTTCATAAGAGGAAACAGTTTGCAGCCAATTGTGGTTTAGTAAGAGAAAGAAAGAATTCTTTTTCTGATACAAGAGCTCTCCTGCTTTCTTCCCTGAAAGTTTATATGTAAAGTACCTCAACTGCTGCTGCACATGTGCTGATTTAGAGCACGCATTCGAGAGAACTTAGGCAAACAGTGTTATGGCTGACATAGAGCTGAACTGTTTGCTTCCTTTGAAGGAATGGGCATAGGTCAGGATTTATAGCAAGATATCTCCAGGCATTACTCAAATATACATGTAAATGTAACACTTCTGCTCACTTTCATGTTTTACTGTTGAACCATGATGAAGTACTGAAGTCCCCACATGGAAGATACTCCAGAAATGCAAATGAGTAAATAGTATCTGCATTTATATAGTAATATAAATAATAGATACATATATTAATTTCAAAGACAATACACTTCGCTGTTTATTAGAACATTTTCGCTTCTCATCACTGTATTTTCTACAAGGTCTTTAGTGCTTTTATTTTTCTACCGTTAGCCCTTTTGCCATCAAAACAACAATTCCCCATAGCATCCAAGCACAGAGGCAGATTAATTGTACTAATTAATGTTTCAAAATGGACACAGGCTTAATTAGCAAATACCTTTACTTTTAAGTTCTTGTTCCCATGCATTTACCACCTCCGGGTATTTCAGTAGAAGCGCTAAATGCCTCCCATTCTTGATAGTCAGCCAGTCCATTTTCTATTGTACTACAGTATAAAGAAATTCATACTGCCAGGAGGCACATCATTGTAAGTCACTACATTTTTAATTTTTTTAGAACCTTTTTCCTAAATGTTTTATGCATGCAGTATTTGTGAAGGGTGTTGGTCTGCCGGATGAGATCCATTTTATTTACAGAACCATAATGTCTCAGTTCTGGCAACACTGTCCCCCCTAACCTGTTATTGTACTGCAGTCCAGGTAGCCTGAAGAATTAATTTTATTTCCAAAATCTATTCAGTTTTGTTGAAAAAAAAAATGTACACTGGCATTGTCCAGAAGTAGGGCTACTTTGTTTTGAAGTATGAACAATAAAGGTTATTTTTTCTGATATGTCTCGTTGCTTATTATTTTGCTCTTAGTCCTACCTGAAGCAACCTCAGAATGGACCACATTTTATGGACTCTGCACGTGTACACGGCTGAAAAACCACCCATCACCGAAACTGGCATTTTCCACAAAGTAGACAAATGACACAAGGACATACATGCCATGAATATGACCTTGAAATCAAGTACACTGGAGATATCACTGTGCTAGCAGAAGACAAACTCATGCCAGTAAAGTCATGGCATGGCATTTAACTTGTTATGGGTATTGACATCTCCAGCTGCGACTAAAGTAGAAGGTCTTACCCAAGGTCTGTACACATGCATCAGGTCACAAAATGAAATTACAGAGCAAATGCTGGGAGACCTGATACATAAACTCAAGACTCTAAGTTTAGTAGATTAACACAGTATTTTGTTAAGCTTCTCTTTAGGAACAGCAGTTTTAACATCACCTTCCCCTCGTACTTTAGCTAGCAGAAATACCTACAAGTTTCTGTAAGACAACTCAGCATTACGGTTTTACAACCATTCATCTGTCACTAATTTCACCAAACTCAACAGGATGGACCAAACTTTCTCATGTTGGTGTCAGTGTCAGACTGTGGATTTTTAAAAAATGTAATTAAAACCAATTTGGCAGTTGCTTAGAAAAGAGACCAAGTCCTTTCACTTATGTTAAATCTGTCACTGTCTGCTAATTTTCCTCATAAATTCAGTGGGAAGTTAAAGCATTTCCACACTGGAGACTTAGACCTTAAAACCTGGAGTAATAGAAAGGAAGTCCATAGTTTACACTGAGCCTATCCACCTAAACATTTTAACAGAACAAGCTATCTCTGAAGCATATCTCTCCATCGCCCACGTACTCTGCCTTGTGCCACTGTGTGGAGAGGTCTAGGAATGAAGAAAGTGGATTCTTTTCAGACAAAACTACATCTGAAAGTGTGCTCCAGAAATACATCAAATATGCTCCAAATGCTAATGGGTACTCAGTCCCACAATCTTGACTAGAGCTGGTTTGAAGTAAAATTCCTGAAATGTAAATAGTACAGTCATTAGGTTAAACTCACAAACAAATCTGCCGTCATTGCTCTGTGCTACTGGTTTCTGTGCTACTTGCCATTGAGTGTTTGCTTTTAGTATTCACGGACTTTTTTCTGGATTATCTATATAACCTGGCTGAGAACAGAATCTGAAGACAGCTTGAGACAGTAGAGAAGAAAAAGGACAAGTAGCAACAAAGAACATAATGGATTTTTTTTTCTCCTTAGAGATTTAGCAAGATAAATACATAACTTCACAAAGAGAGGTGGGAGGTACTGTCTTTCCCATTCTCTGTGTTGTGCCAATAATGCTCTGAAGGTAGGAAAGAAAAATCTTAACTTTAATCAGGTCCACCAGAGCAAAAAAGGAGAAACCATTCTTTGCTTTGAAACGCTGCAGAAAGTTTTAAGTTTCTCCAAGTAAACTGCTTCCAGAATATGACAAAAATACGACTAAACATACAGCAAAAATACAGCTATTATTGTCCAAATTGTAAAGCTTTGTTGCTTTGCTTCATTTTATTTAAACACAGACCATTTTAACCAAAATGATATTTGCATAATATCTGCTTCATAAGCACCACAGGCTAAACTTATGAGAACAAAGAAAAGGTAGGATTTAATCAAAGCTATCCAGCTAGGTCACTAACAGAGTTGAGGATTCTGCAGGGCAAAGGGAATCCCAGAAGGAGGAGTTTAACACAGAAAAATTGTATCCTGAGTTAATGTGAATCAGAAAAGCAAATTTTGACCATATAGGAAAATTTAATTCTGGCTGAATTCCAAGTAGACACTTTTTTGAAATATATAGTGTCCATGGAAAACCTCTTGCTGGCTTCTCAAAGGTGTCTCTGGACAATTACTTTTTTCCTTAGCTTGAAGAACTGTAAAAAAAATCTCTTTTAGATTTTAGACCCTCTGTTAAACCTTGCTTTAAAGTGAGTTTAAAAATTTGCCAGATATTTTACAGTAATGCTTTTTAACTTGCACAGTTGTAAAGATCTTTGCCATATTCAACGTTTCTCAGTACAGAGCTTTTACTGAAACCAGCTGAACCCGTTACCCTAATTACCCTTATCAAGTCTTTTTTTGTATCTTTGCATCCTGTCAAGAATCAATGAGTTTATAAATGCTTAGCTTACATTGCCAATGTCAACAATTAGTCTATTTGCATTTTATCTTTTAACATGCAACTGAAAGATAATGCATACTTGCACATTTCTTTATTTGTAGTAGGTTTTCTTCTCCTCCTCTCTCTCATATCAGCTTGTTCCCTAAAGAAGGGAAAATAAATAAGTAAATTAAAACCCCTCAGTGGGGGGAAATACATCCATGCCAACAATCAATCAGATTTTCACATCTGTCAGAAAAGCTGACAAGACTTTTAACACATTTGTTCATTATTAATAGAACACCACTTCTACTACTGGAAAATAAGAAAAGGAGGGGAAAAAACCCTACAAGCTGTTTTCTGACAGTCAGGCTTTGAAAACTATGAAGTGATAAAAACTTTGAGAAGTAAGAAAATCAGTTAGCAACAAAAATAAACAGATCAGTTTGAGGAAATTTTACAAAAAACATGATGTTTCAAAAAAATATTAATGTGACCTTTTTTACATGAACAAGAAAAAGGGGAAAAAAGTCGAATCTAATTTCTAATTCTATCCAAAAACCTTGAAACAATCATAGAAATACTGACAAATAAATATTTAAGTACTACAGATAAAACAGCTTTGCCTTCAATTAAAAGGAATAGATCACCTTCTTTTTCTTCATGTTCATGTCCTAGTAGGATATAGTCCTCTAAATAGATAACAGTTCTGAACACATACCAGTTTAAAATCAAGAAACATTCAAGTTCTTTACATTTCAAAGGCCTCTACATTTAGTAAAAGAACAGCTGCAAGTTATCATCTCTTTGTTCCAAATTGAAACATTTATACATTTATATATTTTGTATGTGTTAAGTATAAAGTATCCAATATATGATACATATTTATATATTTTTATATTATACACAAAAATATAGATATTATACATACATCAAGTATATGATATATAAAATCTGTTGGTTTCTGGAAAAAACTGGTGGTGTAGTCTTAAGGCAATTAAGAGGTCTTCTCATGTAGAGTTTCTGTAACTCTTTTGGTCTAATATTACGCAAAAGTCAAGCTTTATAGGGTCATTTTATTTTTCTTAAAAGACAAACAAATCTACTAAAAAATTAAACAGGCTTACGGTTGTAATTTTTTTTTACTCTTTTTCCAGGTACAATACATAAGGAAAGCACTTCAAATTTGAACAAATTTGAAGCAGTTACTCCAAATTTATCTTTATTTTGTTACTCGAACAATATTTTTATCCCCTGTAGTAAAAAACAGAAAATTGTCATCTTTAGGATCCCTAAACTGTTAGTCAGAGCTGGGATTGATAAAATGTGTTCTGACTTTAACAAGGAGATTGAGATTTTTAATATTGGATAGAGTTATATGTCTTAGCACAGAAGAGATTTTTGGTGTGTTACTTACCGAAAGTTAAAGGAGGAAGAACTTGAGTGGTTTCACATGAAGACAGCTTTGGATATTCTAACTTCATTCTTAAAGAGGAAATAAACTGTACCAACCAAAGCCATATGATAATAAAAAAAAGCTGTAGGTTTAAAAGAGACTAGAAGTTCTACTTTGATCATTTAAAACATTATGAAGGCAATAAAACTCCATTTCTCAGAACCCAAAATTCACTACCCATATAGGGAAAGAAGAATTTCTGGCAGAATTTAGATATCCCAGTTAAAAATCCAAGACAATCAAATGTCTGTATAGTTGTTATGTCTGCTTTGGGATAAACAGATTCAGCTAGGCACTCCAACTTGCCTTTTTAGTTTCTCAGAGACCTAAAGTTTTGTAGAGTCCTGACCAAACTAAACAATTAGGTCAACTTATAGCCTCTTATAGGCCTCTAATTAAACTTTCTTCTGTTTGGGACGTATTTTAGACATACTGGATCAACTATCAAGTCCCCATAAAGCCACTGGAGCAGATCTCTTCTACTCAAATGGCTGTCTTTATCATAGAGTCATTTAGTTTGGAAAGACCTTTAAGTTCATTGAGTCCAACTGTAAACCTAACACTGCCAAGTCCACCACTAAACCACATCCTTAATATCACATCTACACATCTTTTAAATTCCAGGGATGGTAACTCCATCACTTCCCTGGGAAGCCTGTTCCAACGCTTGATCACTCTTTTAGTAAAGGCATTTTTCCTGATACCCAATCTGAACGTCCCCTGCTGCAACATGAGGCCATTTTTGTCTCATCCTATTGCTTGTTGCTCAGGAGAAGAGACCAATATCCACCTCACTACAGCCTCCTTTCAGGTAGTTGTAGAGGGCGATAAGGTCTTTCCTCAGCCTCCTTAATTGAACAAAGTATTCTAGGTGCCGCCTCAAGCCAAGAACAAGGAGATGATCGCTTCCCTAGTCCTGCTGGCCACACTTTTTCTGATATGAGCCAGGATGCTACTAGCCTTCCTGGCCACCTGTCAACCAACACCCTCAGGTTCTTTTCTGCCAGGCAGCTTTCCAGCCATTCCTCCTCAAGCCTGTATCTTTGCATGGGATTGTTTTGTGGCCCAAGTGTAGGGCGATGAAGGGCCTTTCATCATTTGTTTTCTCTATTCAAGAGTTCCTGAGTCCTGTGGTGTTTGTTTTTAAGTAAAAGATGTAGAAGATACGAAGGAAAAAAAAGTTCTCTATTAAGCTCTCACATAATTTATTTTTTGCTAGTGTTTTCTCTTCAGTAGAGAATGAACCATCTTATCCTTCTCTTGAAGGAAGAAATCCAGCTCTATTTGTACATGAAAGGACTTAGGTTTTGCCTTCCAGAAGGGGATTTGGGACATAAGTCTATAGAGAAATGAGCCTTGAAGAGGGAGAAATTTAAGTGACTCCTCTTTTTATTTTTCAGTGTTTGCCATTGACTAGATAATTGACTGGCGTTATATACTGTAAACATAATCTATGAGTCACGCATTGGTGTATAACTCTTCATGCAGTCTCCATAGCAGCTGAGCTACTCAAAGTCTCTTTGTATTTCATTGCGAGACCAGGTTAAAAAAATAAAATTAAATCATGTAAATAGTTGCTTGGGGTTTTTTTCCAGGTCTAACCTGGCTCTCCAGCTATGTATTCTCCAAGAAACTTAAACTCAATAATGTTAATGTAAAAATTTACTGCTTTTCTTCTTCTAGTTTATTATTCCCTTTTAATAAATATCCATATGTACCTGTTCTATGGAGTTCGTTTTCCTTTTTCTTTTGATTTCTTTGTCTACCCGTACTGTACTTGTAGAACTAGAATTATAACCTCAACCAGTCCTATGATTAAATGACTTTCACATCACTTAAGCTGACCTTTTTTAATCAGATAGGAAAAAAATACTAATATTATTCACTCTTTGAGATGATTTGTCAGCCACCAACGAAATCACAACCACGGAAGACTGTAAGTGAAATAATTTCTTCATTGGATGATGGTAAGTACCTGGAAGGTGTTACTGCCGTTGCTAATGCTAATGGGGTGCAGAGGAAGGGAAATGAGAAATTGCCATTGCTGTAGACATTACAGCTCTAGGCACTACTGCTTTTCCTTCTATATGTAATTTGCAGTTTACCTTTCAACCCACCATTCTCAGAACTTTTGCTGGGTTTGTCCAGTTTTTAACCTATTTAACTACATATTGTCTAAGATTGCTGTCAATTTTATTATGTTCCCATTGCATCTAACTCCAGTTGGTCTACTTCTCTTTACATTTAGTAGTTAGGGAGGATTATTCTGTTCTTTGTAGTCTTTTCTTCAAGAAACTTAATGAATCCTGGCTCTTTCAAACCTTTTCAAATGTCTTTGACATTTCTCTTTCAACATTTGACCTTGAAGTAGTGAATACTTTTTACTTCTACTGACAAAACCAGACTTTAGCACATTGCAAGGATGGGTATAAGGGGCTGATGTTTGATTGTTTGGTTTAATCCTTTTTTCTAATAAGCAACTAAAATGAGAAGACTGTCTTCTAACAAACAGTCAAAAAAAAGAAACAATGTGTCAAAGCTATAGTGAAAAAAGACCAAAGAAAGCAGATGATATCTAATCAAAGCAGAAGCCAAACAAAACACAGGTCTCCAATAAAGCCTTTCATCACTAAAATGAAGTTGAGTGAATCACACATTTAAATGGCTACTCTCAATGTATGGGCAAACATGCATTGAGCTTTTTGTAGACAGCACTGCAAAGGAGACTTTTGTGGAGTTTGCTGATGTTTATGAAGATAGTCTGCTGCACTTAATGGCATTGTGAGAAACACTAGGAAAGGATTTGTTTGGAGTTGCAATGGCAACTAGTATCACTAGATGGGAGCCAAAAGTGATTTCTCAGAACTGGAAAACAAGTTTATATGAAGAGAAGAAAGAGTCTTGAAAGTAAAACCAAAACACAGCAGATGACATGTTAAAAAGGGGGAGCTACTGAAGAGATGGAACGTTCTTGCAATTAATGCAACCAAAATGACAAGGCAGGAAAGCAATCCTTGCTGCAGAAGTCAGGATGAAGGTGGGAAAGCGAAGACTATGCTTTCCATGATTGAAAAGAATTCAATTACTGAATTCTAATGTCATTTGCATTGGTTTAGTGTATACTTCTGTTACTGCATAAGCAGTAGCTGTTAGCTGATTTGAAAATTTCCTTTTATAAGGGTGCATATAAACTGAGAGTTTGAAGTCAATAGGAAAAAAAAATCCCTAGTTTCTGAGCTAGGCTTCATTCTGCTTGCATAACAGACACAGCTTTCTTTGCCTGTCACTGCGCACGCCTCCAATCACTCATGCTTTAATACAAGTGCATTAAACTCCCAGAGCTGATGTACTGTAAAGTTATCTTCTGTTACTCATATCTACCTGCTCCTCAGCTTTCTGCCTTACTCGGTGGCATGGACAAATAAGTCATTCTTTCAGGAATTAGAGTCATTCAATGTTCAGTTTTCATTGGCTGCTATTATTCACTTATGGTCTAAAAATGTATTAGCCTTTTTTTCCATGAGGGTAGTTTGGATTATGTTTATGCATGAGTTTGTACATACCCACATATGCTGAGCTAAAAAAATTAACTCACTAGTTGTCATTGAACTATAGCACATATCACTAGAATCGTAACATCAGAAAACAGAATATCTCTTAAATAAATATGTGTACATAAAGAGAGAAAAAAATAGAGGCAGAGCGGCAGGCAGGCAGTACCTCTCCCATTCAACTAGCTTAGTCAATATTTGTGATTTTTTTTCTGTAATACAAGTATTTGAAACATCTAACACTTTTTCTTAAATTTTGAGGGGGAATTGAAAGGTCTACTGCTCACTCCACAATTGCTAAGAAGTACAAAGTGTTTATTGGTGAGGTGAAAGACCTTTCTTCAGTCCGTTTTCTGACTCACTGGGAGCAAATTCAATGCTTAAATGTTTCAACGGTACTAAAAAAATTAAAACAAAACAAAACAAATGAAAACCAACCCCCAAAAATGGAAAAATAACCCTGCCTTAGAGATTCCATCCCAAAATAGTGAATTAGGAAAGGGAAAAACAGTGCTCTCAGCAGCCTTATGCTATATAATCCAGTTGAGATTTATGAAATTGACGGTCAGTTCCAGAAGAATTTATTGGGGGTTTTGCCAAATCTTATGACAGTGCCTGCTAGTTAGGCTTTGGAATTAGTCCAGATCAATCAGTATTTACTTACAGAGTTGTACATAGAGGAATACTTCATGTAGGTCTGGTATGGAAAACTTCTTTGGCTAGGCAGCATAACGTCCACCTGAACTATCAAGACTAAATCAACATCCATACACTCGCTCAGTTCTGCAGTATATCTGTCTCTTCTTCTTTCCCATTTCAAACAGAAATTCCATCTCAAATGTGAGAAAACCTAACAACTCCCATTTCATCACTATCAATATAATATTTTTCCACAAAAGAAGTTTTGTGTTCATTAAATGGCATTTTCCTATAAAAAGAAAAAAAAATTGTGAAAGAAATCCACAAGTCTTTATGTAGAGTACTTCTAAAGAGACTGAGAAAGTAGGAACTGTGGTTGTAAGGCAGGTCTCACTTTTGAAACAATAGCTATTTATATGATTTTTACTTACGTAAAATTCACAATAATTCTTCCGTACTTTTGATGTATAGTAGCAAATGATATGTTTCATACGTATTAGGGGAATCAATAGAAATGTAAAGTAATGTGTACACTGTGAAACAAAATATAATGTCATACCACAATGTCTTTTATTGTCACCTTTCTATAACATATTAAAAAAACAACTTTATAGCAAAATTGTTTGTAAGGGTATTTTAGGTAACCAAGTCTTGCATGTTTATCTGCATGGAAAACAGGGCTTAGATTTAGGGATTAGTTTTGCAATAAGACTTAGGAGTATTAATTTATATAAATGTCATTTTCAGGTGCTATCTCCATATCAGTCATCAAGATCACCGACTAACTCCTGTCTGTACTCAAAGATACATTATGTCCAATGTTCCTTATGGTTCCAATTTTATAATTGCCCAAGCACTGAAAAAAATCTGCTTTTGGTTTGATCGGGCTTGTAGAGCAGATCTCTAGCAAGATGGTGTTTTCTTGCTTTCTTCACCCATAACGTTTAAGCCAGCAGTTGTTCTCAGAGACTGACCAAAAAAATCAGTTCCTGCTCCAGGAAAAACACTTCTTTCCCCACCCTCAGGCCAGAGCTCCTTACCCATTCTTTCCTTCACTTTTGCTGTCATTTTTTCTCTGGATTATTTTCTGGAAAGTGAAGTAGTTTCAAGGAAAGACTGTGAAAGCCCATTCCCACATGCAAGGCTTGTCAGTAACCTGGTGATTAGCACAGCCTATGGTAAGTGATTTAAGTGGACAAACATTCAGCAAAAGTGTGGAAAAGCACCCAGGCTTCTCACTGGTGTTAAGGATTAAGAGAAAGGGTAGAAAAAAAATATCGCATACTCTTCTAGCCACGTTTTTAAACAAACATGACAGCTGCCATGCTGTTTTGTGAGAGCTGTGCCCTTATCGTGGTATGTTTTACATGCTCTGACTACACCTACAGGATTCGATCCCTCGGGGGAATCTCATGCAGGAAATGCAATCTTGTTGATTCTCATGGTGTGTGAGACAGCGGTCTGTTTCAGCTGTGCATTTGATTCTCTAGGCTCAGATATTTCTGAGACGCTATCTTTACATCTCACGCAAAAAGAAAACAGGAGGCTGCTCTGCAGGTTAAAGCATAAAATGCGACTTCTAGTTCTGAGTATATCAATCCAGACACACAAAAGTGCCTTGATAAGTTGAATGCAAAGCTAAGTATAGAGATTTAATACCAGTAATGACTGTATGACAGAAGGTAAATGAGAGTTTGCTTGGAAGACAAAAGGAACTATGGAGCAGTGTGGGGGACATTTGTTTGAAGTGCTGCTCTGTGCTGACTCCTCCAGGTTAACATGGGAAAGGTTGAGGATAGCAGAAGCGTGTTAGGTAAACATAATGTTGTCTAGGAGTATACAGGAAGGTATGGTTGCAGCCTCTGGAAGGTGGAGAAGGAATGGGAAAAGGTATAAAGGAGGCTGACATTTTTCTTGTCTCTATTTTCTCCCCTTTCTTTCCGGTATCATCATAACATAGCTGTGCAGTGCCACCTTTCTTTGCCTCATGGCTGACATCGTGCAGCAATGTTTCCTGAAAGAGAAATGTGTATTCAAGCCCCTTATGAAGATACAGGGATTTCAGTAGTCTGTGTTTTAATGATACAACACACGGAAAAATATTTGCAGTCTCTTCTTCACCCAATATACACCTGCCTTGTAAATAGAAATCACAGACTGCTTGTATGTTTTGGAAAATTGTAACATAATTTCTTCCTCTGCTCTCATCAATTTTTTTCATCTTCTCTTTAGAATATAAATCTTCCAGCAAATATTGACTTTTATATCAAATACTCAGCCTTTTTTCAGAGCTTAACAACCCATAGAAAAAGGTAGAAATTGAGATTAAAAAAATAAAAAGGTGCTGGGAGAGACCAGTTTATAAACAAAACTTTGTTTTTATCGTGAGGTGTTGGCCACACCAAGAATTCATCATTAGGACACGCTATGAAACTATAGAAATCTCATTCTAGAGTCAAGCATTAAGCCAAGAAAAGTAAAATGCTATCCCTTTGACAATGGACAGATCATTACAGCGCTTTCTAAACTGTAAAATCAAGACATCTCCTGGCTTGGTCATTGTCCTACATATCCACATATCTCATTGAAGAATAGAAATAATTCCCTAGCTGTATTATATTCTACTTCCTCCATTGTCAACTGGAGAAGCAGATGAGTGATTTAGCAGCTCTCAGATCATCAACATGAATCTTTCCCCTATTTTGCTCATATAAAGTATGAGCACAGCATAACTGTACTTTTAAGTGTTTCAATGACTGTACACTTTTGGTTTATCATTTGAGTTGGAATATTAAAAAAGTAGGAAATAAAATCTATCCGCAAACAATATTTCACACAAGAATAGGAATGCTTACTGCTAAAGCTGACCTGAATCATAATAATTGAGATGCTTAATTGTTTTCTTAAACTTAAGTCACATGGGTCAAATAAGTAAGAAATAACAAGTCACTATTTTTCTGTAAATCATGCATTTCTAACATATTGTTTCAACAACGTTCTTCATTAGGCATGAAATGAAATACCTCTTTGTACATGTTTATATCACCGTATTCTATTTTATTGTTGGCAGATTTGTACTGTACCACAATAAAATCAATAAATGCAACAATAAAATCATGCATCACAATCTGTGTCTTCAAAACAATTTTACAGTACATTTACTGCCTAGATCCTGCTTTGAGGAATGTCTCTGTGATATCGGACCATTATATACGTATATTAAATAATAATATATTATTAATAGTATAGATGTATATATTATACATTCATCACATACTATATACTGTTATACATTAATTATATATTATACATGATATATAATCATTTCTGTATTTTATAAAAGACAGAATATTTTTCCTTTTTGACTTCTACCTGTATTTTCAAGATTCAAGAAATTACTCTGTTGATTATCTAAGTTTATCCATTAAGAAAATACATACCACTTAAGTGGACCATTATAAAAATTCCAGTTAGCAAAGTATTTTAATAAGGCAATTAAAACTGCTTCAAAGGAAGAGATGTAGGAAGAGATGGCTACAAAAATGCACATGTTAGCAGGAAAAAAATATTTACTTTCCACGTCTTTGCACATGAAATTTTGCACTGTATGTCTTTTAGAAAAATCTAGAGTGAAATGTGTTTTCATAGAGTCGTCTTCTGATTGGAAAAGACCTTTCTGAACATTGAGTCCAACTGTACCTGTCCACTACTGAACCGTATCTCTGAGCATCCCATCTACCCGTCTTTTAAATACTTCCAGGAATGGTGACTCAACCAGTTCCCTGAGGAGCACGTTCCAGTGCCTGACAACCCTTTCAGTGAATAAATTTTTCCTAATATCTAACCTGGAACTCCCCTGGCATGAATTGAGACCATTTTCTCTCACCCTATCACTTGTTACTTGGGAGAACATCGACCCCATCACAACGTCCTTTCAGGCAGTTGGAGACAGTGATGAGGTTTCCCCTCAGTCTCCTCTTCTCCAAGCTAAACAACACCAGTTCACTCAAGCATTCGTCGTAACAGTAGTGCTCTAGACCTTTCACCAGCTTCATTGCCCTTCTCTGGACACTCTCCAGTGCCTCAACGTCCTTCTTGTAGTGAGGGTATGATAGCACTCAAGATGATCTGCTCCATGACCTTCCGCAGGAACAACTGACAGCCATGCAGTTCCCCAGATCCTACCTCTAGCCATTCTTGTAAATGGACTTATCATTTGCCAGCCTTGAATTCCACGGAATGTTATTTCCTGCGTCATAGAAAATATAACCATATAGAATAACATGTTCAGAAAATGAAATTTGCTTTAGATCAGAACATTGTGAATTCACCCACTTTTCTTTTCCAGATCCTGGAAGTGATCTTGCCATTAGTACACACTGTTTCAATTCAGAGGCATTAATCCTTACTCTTTTTATAATTCAAAATTGTGATTTTGTTCATTATTTTAAAAATTGGTTTATTAAATCAGTACTGTATTTTGGTTTTATTTTAAATGTCCTGGGACGTATGAAGTTGATTTTTAGTAAAAAAAAAAATAGCCGTATGTTATCCACTCATTATGTTTGGATAAAATGGAAATGCACACCTCAGTCAAGGCAGTGTTCATACTGTAAGGTACTTTCTCTTACATGGTGTTTAATCTAGTGTCTGGTGAATTATCACATCTCCTAACAGAGAAAGAGGATTCATGTACTGTCATATCCCTTTTTAACTTGGCTTCGAAGATTTTTTCCTGGTATGCTACACAAGAAGTTATCATTTGAATGTAAGCAGTGCTGATATAATAACTAAAATGCTACATTACAGTCTTAATTGGAAAAACTATATAGTACATGCTTAACTTATACCTAATTAAACAGAAATTCAATTCCTGGGGTGAGAAAATTAAGTAAATTTACTGGATAGGACAAATAATAAAAGGATTATATTTATCTTCAGTAGCATGATCTAGTATAGCAAATGCATGACCAGTTCACATTATATGCACAAGACGGAGCAAGTAAAACATTTAAAATTAAGCATAATCTTAATTTGTTTACATTTATGATCAATATAACTATTATAATTGCCTACAATAGTATTTTCTCTTACTATACACTTCAAAGTGTATAGTAAGAGAAAATTATTTAAGAATTAATCAGCATTTTAACATCAAGTTATTATAAATTCGTTTGCATTTTTACTGAGTGTTAAGAATTGATTGTGAATCCATTTTGTATCTAAAATGGCTACTGAGGAAAAAACCACTCTCAGCTTTTGGAGTTGTTATTTAATTAATAGGAGTATTAGTGCTAATTACAGTAACTTTTGGGACATACTTTCTTTCAAGCTAGGAGGTTTCCATCACCTTAACGGGAAATATATTCACTTTGAGAATTAGACTGCATTTACTTTGATGTAAATGTGTTTACAAAGGAAATAAAGGATGCTTTCTAGCCTTTATTGTGCTATAACATCATATAACATTTTGCATGCTATGTTGTGAAAATATTTGAAATATACCTCACCTAAAAAGTTTGGACTAGATGATATTTGAAGTCCCTTCTGAACTAGCATTCTATAATTCTATGATTTCATATATATATATATACACACACATATTTATAGTTTACAATCTTCAAAACTAATCTGAAACAATTTCTTAGTGGGTCTCAGGAAGTATGTATTAAACAAGTATTTATTTATTTTTCTTTATTTTGTTTTTCTGCTTTGTTGAATTAGGTGAGAAGAGAGAAGCATTTGGGGTTTTCTGGACTAAGGCAGTGCCATTTTATGCAAAAACAGTATCATTCCCAGCTAATACCTTAAAATTGTATGCACCAAGAGAATCTCAAGGGCTTAATGGTAGTAACCTCCAAAGGTGATCCAAAACTTTCTAAAAATTTTATGAAAAATCACACCAAATGTATACAACAGCAGCAAATGACAGATACTGCAGAAAATTTCATAACTTGCATAATTCACTACATGAGGTCCAAATTTTCAGAAATAAAATGCCTCTGATGTTCAGCATTAGTATCTTACAGATTCAGCATTAGCTTATTGTCTCATTTTAAAGGAAAACTAAGATGTGTATCTAAAACCACCACAACCTTTGAAATTAAGAGATTTTAATCAGGAATAAACATATAGAGAAGGATAACAGTTCTTATCTACAAATATATATATATAAACGTATAAAACCAAAACCAGAACAGGACACAACAAATCCAGGAAGTGATGATCCATCTCTCTCCAAAGGACAGCACAGGATGCTTGGAGTTGGGGCTGAGTCAAGGGAGCTCCCTCCAAGATGCCTCCACCAGCCCAGCAAAACGGTGGCTCCTGCTCACAGTAGCCACTGAGCAGAAGTGGCACCAACCAGAAGAAACCTCTCACCCCCTCACCTCTGCCCAGCCATCAGACTGGAACTCAGAGCAATCAACCAACCCCTGCCACCTGTCCTGGCTCCCCAAAGCCCCTGCATTGGCAAGGGAGAGAAAAATTCCCTGAAAGATTTTGAATCTATAACACTTACTTAAAACCAAAAAATTGATGTGTATTTCATTTTCCAACAGCAAAAACACACCTTGCCAACAGCATTCATTGGTGAAAAAAAATTATTGAACCATAGCAAAAGACATGAGATTTCTTTTTATTCCTCATAATAAATTTATTGGAAGATTAAAATTCTGTTATGATTAGAAATTTAAGAAGATAATTGTATACAATGTTAAACAGTAAATCTTTAAGTTACATTATCCTGGCAAGGAGTCATAAATTAATCTTGGTAAACAGAGAGAAATAGTTGACCTTAATTATATTTTAGGGCTATTATTTCTTCAATAATTGCTTGTTACAAATATACACTTTTAATTACTTCTTTTAATTAACTGGTCTAAATACGTTATTTGGTTACAGCAGACTTGATAATATTGATAATATTGCTCACTAGCCAACCTATACATTGTCTAGGTTATTTGTTATAGACCAAAGCGAATTCTCCAACCATTAAAAAACATTGCTTTTGCCCATGAATAATTTGCTCTAAACTGTCTAAGGCACAATAAGATACATTGATTTCAAAGGAAAATATTCTTTAAATTTAATTTACTTACAAAGGAGATACTTGACTGAATATATTATTGCCTTTAAAGATGATATATCCACGTTGATAAAGAAATATGAATTTAGGTGAAGAACCCGGCATTTATTACTTGTGTTCCCTATTGCTCTCATTTTTTATTCCTTTATTGGAAATGATTACACCTATTTTGCTTGTCCACAATTAGATTGATCCTTAAGACATGAGACATTAATCCATTGTGAGTAAAATATTTAGAGTCATCCTTTTTGTGACTAAAGGACACTATTGTTAAGATTTGCCCTGTCTTTCCTGATTCTTTAGGACCACGTATGCTCAAATTGACAGAGTAGATCCTTTAAAAAACGTCTGTAATGAATCTAACAATACAGCCATTACCTCTTTGCAGCTTACTAGTCAGTCATTTTTTTTGCAGCAGCAGCACAAAACATAAATACACCAGCATTTTGTTCAGATTTCAAAGAGGAATCCCTCAAACACGTTCAGTGAATTTCATGTAAGTTTCAGAAGGTAGTACCACTACTAGAAAAAAAACAATACAATAGCAGCTGCTGTAGACAGCATCTACAGAAGACATTTAGGAGTTCTTTCTAGATAACAGAAGAGTCAAATCCATTTCCTGAGAAACTGGATTACGTTGTGCTCTAGGAGACAGTTTTTCACTGAGATGTTGATTTTTTGTCGCTATACCTTTGTTAACCTTTTGCTGATGAGGATATGTAAAATCTCTTGTGGTGAATAAATTGTGTGTCATGGTGGTGAATTGAATTAGTATTTCTGAGTATCATTTACTTTCAATTCTACAGTAAAGAGTAAAGCTGGAATATTATTTTTAGTTATTTTATTAATTATGGCACAATATAGCTAATGTCAAGCAAGGGTCTAGGGCTTGGTCCCCTGAAAATAATGAAGCCCTCAGCTCCCTCTTTACTGTAAAACAGCAAGGTTTGCTAATTCAAATACGGTAAAATAAACTTTGTAAAAGGCGCACTGGATCTGTGTCAACCTATCACGTGAATCTTGTTCAAAATACTTGTGTTAACCTTTTTCTTCTATCTGTTCCAGTTTCAAGGTTTCTTCATGTCAAATTTCTACTGGAGTCAGACTGTACTTGTTACACTGTAAAGTATATATTACAAAAAAAAACCCAGAGATATAAAATATCAAAATTTTCCCAGCAAAATGTACTGATATTTCTTGTGCAACATAAACACATAAAATCCTCCTGCAAAATATAGGATCACAGAATCATAAGGTTGGAAGAAACCTCTGAGATCATGGAGTCCAACTGTGCCTGTCTCCCTACTAAACCATGTCCCTAAGAAACTCATCCACCCGTCTTTTAAACACCTCCAGGGATGGTGACTCCACCACCTCCCTGGGCAGCCTGTTCTAATCCATGACCACTCTCTCAATGAAGAAATTCTTCCTAATGCCCAACCTTAACCTCCCCGGTACAACTTGCGGCCATTTCCTCTCGTCCTATCGCTGTCAGTTGTGAGAAGAGCCCAGCACCCACCTCGTCACAACCTCCTTTCAGGCAGTTGTAGACAGTGATGAGGTCTCCCCTCAGCCTCCTCTTCTCCAAGCTAAGCAACCCTAATTCCATCAGTCTTTCCTCATAGGGCTTATTCTCCAGCCCCCTCACCAGCCTCGTTGCCCTTCTCTGGAAGCGCTCCAGCCCCTGAATGTCCTTCCTGTAGTGAGGGGCCCAAAACTGAACCCAGCACTCGAGGTGCGGCCTCACCAGTGCTGAGCACAGGAGCACAATCACCTCCCTGCTCCTGCTGGCCATGCTGTGTCTGATACAGGCCAAGATACCATTGGCCCTCTTGGCCACCTGGGCACACTGCTGGCTCATGTTCAGCCGCTGTCAACCAACACCCCCAGGTCCTTCTCTGCCAGGCAGCTCTCCAGCCACTCTTCCCCAAGCCTGTAACGCTGCACGGGGTTGTTGTGACCCAAATGGAGGACTCAGCACTTGGCCTTGTTGAACCTCATCCCGTTGGTCTCAGCCCATGGATCCAGCCTGTCCAGATCCCTCTGCAGAGCCTCCCTTCCTTCAAGCAGATCCACACTTGCACCCAGCTTGGTGTCATCTGCAAACTTGCTAAGGGTTCACTCAATGCCTTCGTCCAGATTGTTGATAAAGATGTTAAACAGGACCGGACCCAGCACTGAACCCTATGGAACACCGCTTGTAACTGGTTTCCAACTGGATTTAGTTCCATTTGCCACAACCCTTTGGGCCCGGCCATCCAGCCAGTTTTTAAACCAACAGAGGATTATAAGTGAGTGGTGTCAGAATATCAGCATCCAACTTACATTTAAATTCTCCATTTTAGAATCCCATCTTAAAAGATTTTACGTATACCTCATTTTGGAAGGAAAAGCAATAAATATGACATGAACCTCAAAAATGAGAGGACAATAGCTCGAAGTCAAGAACTTACATATTTACCCTGACCAAGCAAATGGAACCTATAGAAACAAACTGTAAAAAACATCTGGCCAAAAAACAGGTAAAAATAAGAAATTTTGTTGTTGTATAGTTTGTTTTATGCTATATCATCACTATTAATCAAGGAGAGCTTCATACTGAACTCAGTGCAGTGATTCCTTTGTCTGTCTGTTTGGTAGGGTTTTTTCCCTCAGTAGCCCTGAGCTGGTTTTGTAATACAAAAAATTGTACAAGTAGATGAAATTATTCCTGCTGTTGGGTATTTTCATGCACATATCAAGCACAAGCTGACTATTTTTCCAGTTAACATTTCAGTTACATTTGACAGTGATTCCTTTAACACTGCGCGAAATTTCTTCTAGTTTCACTTATCCAAAACCTTATCACATTTTCTATTCATTACATTCTAGATCTTGAAAGACATCAAATTTAGAATATTGGGTCTTGTTATATTGTTCTTCTGCCATATTAAAAAAAAAAAAAAAAATAAGAGATACAGTCTTGATCTCACATTTATATACTTTAATCTGTATTGATGTCAGTGACATATACACAATATAAAGCATTTAAAATTTTGAAAGATAAGAACCTCTTTCCATAATAGGTTTCTTTGAAGGTATTGCCAGAGTTTTTCATCCATATGAATTCATATTAATTCCTTTGAATATAACAATTAATTTTGCTGTTGGTATAATCACAGTATGGTAGAATGTTGCGGGTACTTTTTTGCTTTTAGATGGGAATATAGATTCATTACTATAGGTTTTCTAGATTGATTTCGAACAATACAGTAAATACAGTAAATACAGTAAATAATTTGTGCCTTATTTGGTGATAAATAGCCTGAAGTTACACAAGGACAAAACATGGTAATTAATCAGAATTATTCATTATATAGCTATTTTCTTTAGATCTGTGAGAAGCCTTATTACAATATAAAGTTTTGTAAATTCTGTTTGGAAGGATGTCCCTTTTGCATTGACAAGACTTAGCTGTGTGAGTCTTAAAGCATGTAGTGTCGGAAAAATACATATTTGAGTGCAAAGAAGGAGTTTTCATAGTATTGAATAAGAAATTTACAGTCAGCATTCATATTCATATAAGAGCAAGCATTTTGTTTGTTTTTATGGTTTTGTTTAGGTGTTCCACCTGTTCCAAAAACACCTTATTCACTTTGATACGGTCAGGTAGACAATTACTGATCCAGATCAAGGACAGTTTGCTAGCCAATTTAGCAACCAGATGCCACTGAAAGAAAATATATCATCCAAAAATCTACAGAAAGAAAGGTATTTTGGAAAAATAGAATAAAAAAAATATTAACCATTTTCTCCTCTCCTTTCTCAATCTTGACAGCAGGCTCTGAAAACTGATGCTGTTGGAGAACAAGAAGGTGGTACAACTGTGTGGCCAGAGGTGAGGAGTAGCATCACTCCAACCAGATGTTAGCCACTAGTTTAGCTGTGACAACAACATCATAAATTAATTCCTATAGTGAGTCATTTTACCTTTCAGATTGATTTTCTATCATTTCCATCTGGAAAACCTTTTATTTTATGCAAAACAGGTGTTAAATCCTACCAAATTTAACCATACTTCAACTATTACACTTGCAATGAAATGGAATAAGCACCTATATAGGATGCAAGGAAGTGCAGATTTTAATTCAGACATAAATAAACGTATATGAAAAGACTGTATCTTGCATTCCTGCTTGCAGCTCATCTCTACAAAACATCAAACTCTCTCAAATGTACTGAAGTTAATTTTTTTTTAACTCATATAAAAATGAAAAACTCATATAAAATGAAACTCTTTTTAGAAAAAAAACAAGCATTTCTTAGGTATTTACTGCAGAATACTGCCATATTCAGGAGTCTCAACTTTTTCAGTTGCTATCTGACCCTTGATATTGACTATTGCTTCAGTAAGGCCTCACTGCAATTATTATGGATGACAGCTGTGTAAGGATTGTTCAGACTCAAGGCACTGGACTAGACACATCCATTGTTTTGATATGTTACCTTGGAAAAAAGAGAGATATATATTGCTTTCTTACCAAAATTATGAACTATTGTACTAAATATTCCATTACCATTGTGATCTCATTTGTGTATTTGATTTCAGACTCTCTTGCTTTACATTTCCTCCAATATTTATATTCCATATCAGAGAAATTAAATAAAAATTAGCATAAAAATAAAAGAGTTGAGGAATTAAGTGGTAGCAAGGAGTAGCTAAATGTGTTATAACTACTAAAACATTAAAAAAAATATGTTAAGTTCTTTTTCTGAGGACATTTTCTGATTAAAGGATTATTTGATTTCCTCTGAAACTGAATTATTCTTCATTCACTGAACTGACTATTGAGTTCTGCAGCTCTCATTTGTGCAGCTTATGTAACTGGTCAAGTCCCTAATTTACATCCAAAAAACTTTAGGTTCATCTTTCTTTGATGGTATCACAATTAGTTTGAACACATTGTTGAGTTGATTACTGTCTAATACAGTTTTCCAAAGAATTTATTTGAATATACTTTGCTAAGTTACTGTTTATTTTCTTTATTAATTTGAATATCTTGGTTAAAAAAAGATAACACAAATATGACCTACAATTAGAAAATTATAAGGAAATCATTAGGGAAAAAAAAAGGAAATTAAAGAATACTTTTCCTTCTGATTTATATCAAAAGTCTGCATGTAAATGTTGTATTTCATTCCAAACAAAATATTGTACAGACAATATAGCTGAATGACACCGCTAAAAATAAAAAAATATTTTAAAAGAATGAAAAAAAAAGTGCAACATTGAATTGCAAATATATTTGAAAAAAACCCAAATGATTTTGTTTACCTGTAATTTGTAAAGTAAATAAAATGTGAAAGTTGTCAAATAGACATAGAGAAAGACCGAAAACTTCTACATGAAACCACAAAGTTCAAGCTATAGAGATGTTTGATACTCACATATAACAACTATTAGCAAATTGTGTGATAGACTTCTGCCACCGCTTTAGAAAAGAGGAACCGCTCTTGCTGTGATATAGCCATTTGCACAGGCATAACCTTCAATTCTGCGCAGTCATTCAGATCTGCAAGGCAGAGCTCCAGTGTCTAACAAATTTAAGGACACATTTATCCCTTGTTTTCAGCAAATCCCCAAGCAACATGTTATTTTCAGTGTATTTTCAAACACTGGTGAAAAGTTTGTTGATTTTCTTGTTTCATGTAGCAGAGAGTAAAGGCTGTTTCTCAGAAGAGACTTGCCTCTCTAGTAGTTGAGTTGTTATCTGTCATAACAAGGGTGAAGTACAAGTCTGGAAGGGCTGGATATGACACACTTACCTCCTCTAGCACTGCACAAGAAACATTCCATCTGTGGTTGATTTCAGACCAGATGCCCTGTTTCTTCTTGGTTATATTGCTATAGTTCTTCCCACATGCAATCGCTGTGAGGTTCATTATATGAAGTGAATGAAAGCAGTAGTAGTGACTAGATAAAATTTTAGTATAACAAATAAAATGCTTCCCTAATATTGTCTAAAGGCACAAACACGTGGGAATAGAACTGAACTCCAAAAAAAGAATTGGAGGAGAGATGGAGTTAATCCTGAGTTATCTTTTTAAAACAATTGTTAGGGAAAACTATTATAAGAACTTCCATATGAAAAATGTGTGAAACAACATTACAAATCTCTAAAATCTTGCAGATTATAGCATTCTATGGCAAACACATTGTACCTAGCAACAATTATTTAGTGAATTATTTTGTACGATGAACCCAGTCAAGAAACTGTATTATTTTTCTAGATCTCCAAAAAAAAAAAGCAGGCCATATTTACAGTGCGGGTTGCTATATTCTAAAAATCAGGTACTTTGAAAATAGGTTATATTTTAAAAGAGATAGTTGGTTCAACACAATTTTATTACTTAAAAAAATCACAACAAAAAAAATTGGCCAAAACCCCCCCTAATACAATCTTTTAATGCATAAACAATTGAATAGTGAGTAGAATTAATCCAGCAATTTTATCTTCGTAAGTAATGGTGGTGAAAGTGACAATGAAAGATTATGACCAGTTGTGCCTGCCCAGATTTCAAAATGGACACTGAAAACATATAATGCATGTCACATAAATGACAAGTGAAAAAAATGTGTTACATATATTAGAAAGTTCAATTTCATATATTTATGTGAAAGAAAACAGCGATAACAACATTGAAAGAATGGTTATTGGTCAATAAATAACTCTTGAGGGAACATAATAGATAACAATGAGCTTTTTAATTTAGTGAAGAATCATGCCAAGAAGCTGTGGTGAGATACTAGACTTCAGCACCTTTAAATAAGGCTTTAAGGACATATAATTGCTGAAATAGTTATGTATAAGAATGAGATACTACACAAAATTGTGGATTTCTCCCGCCATGATGACTTTCAATCAAGCCTAAAATCCCTTCTGGAAAATACAGGTTTGCTATGTACAAGTTATTGACCCTAATATTCAGGTAATTACATAAAACCAGATGGTTTTATCATGCAGAATTTCACATTAAGTCATCTAATAAATATATATAGCCTTAATTTTTATGAATTCAAAACAGAAAGAAAAAAAGGACCAAAAAATATTGTATCAGGGAATACTGTCATTGACACTGAGAAAGCAGTCCTACTCAGTTACTGTATTATTAAAATTCTTTCTTTGGCTAATTGATTTCCTATCCCAGTAAGATAAAAGAAAGTCCAGCTGCAAAGAAACAGCAGCCTTGAAGACAAAGAACATGGAGGTGATACTTGAATTTCTGGGGTTTTTTTTGGTTGGGGCGGGGGGAGTAGGAATGGGGTGGGGTTCTGTGCGTTTGTTTGGGTTGTTTTGAGGGCATTTTTTTGTAGTCAGATTTCCTAAAAGAATGGAAATTTCTAAAATTGAAATGAATACACTAAGTGAATGAAGTGAGACAACCTTAGAGGGTAACGTTAGCTCTGGGCTGAAGCTAGAAAGTAGCTATGGGTAAGTCTTGTATACTCAATAGGTACAAAAGATGGTGAGAACAGTAGTTCAAGATACTCTGAGCTTCCTGGTTTTTCACAGATGAAAGGGAAGGAATTAGATACGTGCATGTTTGCATGATTACATTACATTTTATGTTCTACCTTATAAACAGTCATTGTCCTTACTTTAGGGGTTTTTAAGTATTCTTAACTATTTCACAAAGTAACGCTGGATAGGTACTGCACGTTTCTCCTTTGATAATCCTGGTTCAATTGTGAAGGCTTCAAACCAGTACCCTCATGTATGATAACCATAATTATCGACAGTGGCAATTAATAAAACCACCAAGACACACTGGAACAAGGAAAAAGATTTGAGGAAATGCAGAAGACGTGACTGAGATACAGAGGGTTTTTATATTAAGCAAAGACAGAAAAAAGTATGATTTCATAAATATATATATATCTCAGAACAAAGAAGAGAAACAGAATAAAGTCAATAAACATTTAAAATATTATGTAAGGTAGTATACTGTATACATTGTATATGTTATTTTTAATAGGAAATTAAGAAATAACATTTCTTTAAAAAGGATTTTGTTCCTCTTGAAATTAGCTCAGAAAGAAAGCAAGATAAAAAAGATCGTGGATAGATGCTTTAATTAGTGTATAAAGGCATTTAATTAATTGCTTCAATATCAGTAGTAAAATAAAATATACCACTTTATGATTTCTGGTAGAATTTTGTCACATTTTGGATTTATTTTTTTTTTACGACATAATTGCCTTGCATTGCTCAGCTTAAAACAAAAGGTGAAACTGTTAAGTCACGTTTCCTAGTTTAAATTTATCTTCATTTGATTTGGGCAAGGTAGCAGTACAAACTAATGCAAGAAAAAGATTAAAGCTAAAACTACTATCTCCCTAGCTCAGCATTGCATTTGAAATCGTATTCTGTAGTAACTTACTCCAGTTGCTCTAATCCGGCTCTATGTGGTTGCTTCATACAGGCTATATATTTTTCACAGACTAATATAACCGATATTCTTGTGAAAACTTGTGCCTTCTAAATCAGTATTTCTCTTTCTCCATTCTAACCCTTTTTAAAGAATCAGAGATTGCTCATATTACTTCTTTTAATAAAGGGGCTATAACAGCTAACTAAAAAAGTGTTCTTCAATTCCCTGCTGGAAGTGTGACTGTTACGATCTCCTCTGAAAGCGTGTATCATAACTCTGCTAAAACCCTGTATGATTTACATTGCGTTCCTAGCATTAAACTTGTCGTTGGCTTCATTTCTAATCTTATATCTTTTGCCAGTCACTACAGTTTAAATTGATTGGTTACATCTTCTTTTATATGGGAGCAGGACAGGAAGGTTAATGACACATGGAGTTTTATTCTTTCAGGTATTAGACTAGGTACCAAGCCTGAATTCTGAAAGCTTGTAAGTGTATGCTTCAATCCACTCCTATGCAGAACATTAAGCAAATGCTTTAAGAGTTGTTCAGAAGTGGGATGCTTTCACATATCAATGTCTAGGCCATTTATTGTACAGGGAAGGGTTTTATGCACAAGGGAAAATCTTAAGCTTGTCGTTCTGACTCCAATATGGTATGTCTGCAAAGAAACCTCCCATTGCTCTGCACTCAACAACCAAACATGAAGCACTTCTAAAGAGCAAAGCAACCCAAATCAAGTATTTTCTACTATTGCTATCAGAAAGGTGCTATGCTGCTAATATGTGTATCAACAGATAAACAGAAGGGTTTAGTTGTATTAGATATCTTGAGTTATAACTGAACTCCTGTAGTTCAAGGACTAGCAAAATCCATCATTGTGGCCCTTCTCTCTTAACCTTTCTGTTCTGCCAAGAGTCAAAGTGAATGTCAGCAAGACTAATTAAGTCTAAAGTAAGAAACTCTCTCAAGCTACAGCTCTGCTCATACTATTTTTACAAATTAAAACAAATTTTTACAAATTGAAATACTAGTGCTCTGTGCTCATAGTTCCTGGGACTGGACCATCAGAATACCCCAGTAGGACGAATGAAGGAAATTAGTTAGTTTTCAGAAGCTATTTACTATGGACATTTTACAAAGTAACAGTATTACAGTTATGAGAGTGCAGATACAGTAGGTTTTTTTGCAATCAGAAGAAAAACACTTGTCAATTTTTCTTCCAATAAATATCAGAAAACTACTAAAACAGGCTGAATTTCTACTTTATTATGTCATTCTATACTTTAACAGTATAGTGCATAAAGCAAGAAGATATATACAGTTTCAGAAGTTTTTCTTATTTTAAAGTTAATAGTGCTTTAAGTAAGCTAAATAATATACAATGTGTTTATAATGCAGTAAACATACTTGAAAACCTTATTTTTAAATAATTATCAAGATCTAGATTCATTCTCATTGTGAGCATTTTTAGACTTTAGGGAAAAGATCCACAACCTGTAGATTTTAAAAATTTGTCTTAATTAATACAGATAATTTTGCTAATACTAGACACAAATACCTGGTTTTCACTTCTAAATTAATTGATATTCCCTTACATCTCTGTGTTAGTTATGATACTATACTTTTTCTCCATTTTAGATGCCAGCTATCTGGCTGCTCTTATATAATCTCTGGAAACACGATGGTTCATAATTGCCTAGATGTTCTACCACTACCTTTGTTCTTTACCTCAGCTGCATAGGAGGATTTGTGCTTTGCTTTTCCTGCAATTTTTTAATACTTATGAAGAAAAAAAATATCTCATATGACGTATAAACACTCAATTCAGAATAGCTCTGAAGCATATTCTAAGGCTCACCATGTTCAAGACAGCATTCATTTACATACTATCTGATTTCAGTGCTTTCTAACCTGATAGATGCATAAGTACTTTTCTGGTCAAAGTTATTTGGCTGATCTGGCATAAAATGAGCCCAATATGCTGTTTATATTCTAAGTTCGTGGTCTATTATCTGTCATCATTAATTTCCTGAGGGCCAGCGTTAGAACCAGGCCTTTTATGTGATGCTATTCTTAAAAATCATGATGTGCTACTTAAGAAAATGAAGAATAATATTAATTTTGATTGTGTATAAGAACTGAAAGACTGACTCTAGTATTCAGTATCTAAACTCATTGAATGCATGGGTGTAAATTTATATAGCAGCATATTAGAAATGTCTGTGGAGGAATCTTATTATTACTTAACACCCACATATCTTGTAAACTAATAATGGGATTTGTGTTGAGTCTTCTGTACACTGTTCTGAAAATTTACCCTACATCCTCCACTTTACCCTTTAAAAATTTAATCAAACATCTGTCATTTCATATCCTTCTCAAAACCCTTTAGTTTACCACAAAGAGTTCAGATTATGCCATGATTATTAGTTTGCATCCCAGATTAATTTTCCTGATTATAAATAATCTCTCAGTTTACATATGAAAATAAAATACATTCAATGCGTGTGCACATATGTGTTCAAGGATGTAGGCGAAAAAAGGAGAGAAGGGGAAGAGATAAAAAAAAGAAGTCTTTATCTGTGACTCCTTAGGTTTTTTCCCATGTTATATGTGCATGACTAAGCATTATCCAAATGAGTAATCTAGGAGGTTAACTTCTTGGATAGTCTAGGGGTCTTTCATGCCTCCTTTCCAAAATACTATGCCTCTTTCTATGTGCTAAGCATGTCTGAGTTCACATGGCTGCACAGCCTCCCATTTCTATCATGCCAGATGTAGCCGTGATGGACCTATCCATGAATCGTCTCCACGTAAATTTTTGGTTTTCTCGAAAAAGAAGTCATGTAAGAAAGGGCTTCCACTTTTCTACACTCTATGCAGAGAATGTAAGAAAATTATCTGATGAAAACCATGGTGATAATTTAGAAGTCAATGAGACTTAAGTAGAAGCAGCTGTATTACTATGGTGGGTGACATGATCCAGAGAGATGAACAAACACCTGCTACCCACCTCGCAGCATATTGTTAGACCTAATTAATCAGTGTGGAAAAGCACTTTAAAATCCACTGAAAAAATGGGCAAGTATTATTAATCTTTATTTAAATTATCATAATTATCTCTATTATTGTTGTGTGATATGCTCTCTGTGAGAAGGCACAGGATTGCAACAATGAGTGGTGTTGCTAGAAGAAACAAAATTTTGATTTATTTTTAAAATTCTCTAAATTATAATCATGTTGATACCATCAATCTAGCTAACATCCTTAGTCTTTGGTCACACTTCTCTGATATCCCACACTGCATGTATGCTAGTTGGCTCCTGGGCTATCATTTGAATAAAGCCCTTAATGCCTTCTGGAAAGAAACCCTATCAAGACTGAGGTCACCTCATGTTTCGCAGCATGCAGATAATGTGTATAGGACTGTTACAGCACACGAATCCTACAATTTGGTACAGTCCTTCAAAAGCAGCACTGAAATTCAGTGTGATCACAGACATCCACACTACTCTCTGGGCAACATATCTTGCATTCTTTGTATTGTGCTACAATGCCATGATCTTACTGCAACCAGCAGTCATTATTTCACATCATCTGATTTACTGAAAAAAAGAGCAAAAAATGTTTTACCAACACACAGGAGATTCTTAAAGCCAGAAAGCAGAGGTCTCAGGAGCCTTACCTTGATTAGGATAAAAACTCTGCTTCATAGAAAGTGGCTGGAGTGACTGGTGCTGCAGGGTGGAAACATGTTGCTAGCCATTTCAAATCAAACATCAAATCTCCCTGAAAACTAGCTTGTTAATGGCGATTGCTAGATAAAGGTCTAGCACAGCTTGGCATACGTGACCAGAACAAGATCTTTGGGACTATCACAAAAAAGAAGTTGTGGCAAATGCTCACCTTTCCTTACAAGTGACTGAGGACAGAGAGCCAAGGGAGAGGCTGGGGATACTCATTGCTTTGGGGGACAAGGTGTCACGGTCCACTCGGTGGACTCGTGATGATTCGTTTACCTTGATCTTGAAGCGCAAGATGCCAAGGGGTTATAATTCAATCAAAGAGAAACTTTACTATTTTGCCCGTAAAGCAGCACGCGATAGACAAAGTGGAGAAAAAGGGAGGAAAAAGGAGGAAAGAGTATTATAGCTACCACCACGGGTCCAAAGGTCCCAGGTTCCGAACAGCGTCCTGATAGTCCTCAGCTGTGACTCGTCATCATGACGGTTGTGATCCATGATCCAAAGGTGGGGAGATCTCACCGGGGTTTGGTTAGGAACCTCTTTTATGCTCAGCAACAGCACCTCTCACCTCCTCTCTCCCATGGATTGTGGCCAATCTCCACCTTCGCTTCACAATCCAGGCTGAACTGCGCAGGCCCCAAAAGTTCTCGCTTTGCTTGCCAGAACTTGTCTGCACCTGCGCCACCTCGCGTTTGGGGGTCTTCTGCTTCCTCACCTCGTCTTCCTCTTGTGACCGTTAGGTGACCTGAAGACCCTCTGCGAGTCTCTGCGCATGCTCTTCTTTTGTTGGCTTCAGGTCAGGGAGGAGGTGGGGCAAGTTTGGCTGAGGCAGCAGGTGAAATCCATCTTCTGGACAGCAGCTATTCGGCCTTTTCTTAGATGTTACTGGCAGTCCCTTGTCACAGTGACTGCTTGTACCAGGCAGTTCTTTTGCTTCTTGGTCTCTCTCAGAGTCCCTGATGGTGATGTTGAGGCAAATACTGTTCTTTGGACTGACTTTTACATAAAGTACAACAGGGAGCAGGCTAAAACAAGCAGGGCGTAGGCTACACAGGGGAACCACAGCTTCTGTACTTGGCAGCCTCCCAACTCCTGATAACACATCCACTATAAGAGTAACAAGGCATTCAGACCTCAAGCGTGATCAGACCTGTCAGCTAGTATTTGGGAAAGATATACTCAATCTTGCTCAAGATGTTGATCCTGGCAGAGCATCTTAATGTAATTCTCTGCATTTAAAAGGTGCGTGCATAACCACATTCCCCCTACGGCTATCATTATTAAAATGTATGTTTCAGGGTCTTGCAAGGAAGATTTCCTCTTATTTCGTAAGGTCTCCAGACCAGAGTGGAAAGCAGGACAGCCAGTGATGTGGTCTAGGATGATGCCCTTGAGCAACAATAGGAAAAAGAGTAGAGAAGTAGGAGAGCGGAGCATGCAAACACAACACTCCAAATGAAATATTTTGGGGTCTTCTGTTACAGATCTTGATAAAACAGAGTGAAAGGAAGAACAAAATATCCAACATGGTGTGTGTGTTATCCTACACAGGAGTGCCCCCAGTTACTTATAAAGGATTGAGGAGTAGGTGCTGAACCAGGATTAAGCAGTGGAGATGAGGCCAACCTGTCATGGAATTTCTCTTGAGCAGTGTGAATATAGGCTGTTTCCTATCTGTCACACCAGCAAGGGAAACCTCTCTTGTAGAAATGCTTATGGCCTGAACCTCCTCAAATAGCACTGTTTTTCTCCTTCTCAAATGTCATTCTTCTGTAACATTTTAATAGTATTTTATAAAGTCATGAAATAACCAAACTTTTCCAATTGTTTGGCAGATTATAGTTTCATGACTTATGCATATTGTTTCCTATAAATCACAAATGACAATATTTCAAAAAAAATTTCATTCATTTTCTAAAAAATGCCACTAAAATGCCTCTTCTCTGCACAAGTCTGTGTTTTTTACTGGGCTGGTTAATGAGCAGCAATATATATATACATATATATATATGCACTATATAGATATATGTGAGATACATATCACAGGAAATGTTATGTCACTGTACCTAAACAGAGAAATTGTTAAAGCCTACCTGTAATTTTCTCCCACAATGAATAAATAAGAATAGTAGATGCATCTAAGAAGTTCTCTGAATTACTATTTTTAAAATGTGTTTTACAAGCTTTCATTATACTCAAAGTATTCCCATATCTCAGATCATATGAGCCATTGCAGCTCAATTGTTATTTAAAATTAAGGTAAAATAAATATTTCAATATTTTAAATATTTCAATATTTTATTAGTTATTCTTTTAAACAAGTAACTAGTCAAGCTCACTAGCCTGACTAGCAGGTTTGTTAACAGCCTAGGCCTTACCAGCTAAGGTTAATCCTTTCTAGCAGGCTTCACACACAGCTTCATTTCACCTAGGCACTATCATCATCAAAACGTCAATGTTTCAGTCTCACAGCATGATTTCCTCCTATTAGATAAGATCTTGACTTTTGCTCCTGTCTGAAGACTGATATAAAATTATGAAAATTTACTTAGAAGTCAAACAACGGCGTAATATTTAGTAGTGAAATACACAGATTCAAAATTCACTGTTGGACTAAATGGGAAAAGTACACAGAAGTACATTTCAATTACATACTGGGTATGTGTTTGAAATACAAGCTTCCAGTTGCATACACACAGGAGACTAAAAGGAGTACAAATTCCTTTCTTTTACTGCTCAGAGCCAATGTAATCGATATTACATAACTGAAAATAGAAAATGTCATTTAGTGTCTGCAGAGCTGAAACAAGGAGACACACCTTCTTTAATATAACATCCAGGAAGTGCAAGGTATCTTGTCCAACTGTGGTGATATTAAGCAAATCTTTTCCAACTCGAGACAGAGTTACCAAGAAAAGACATCCGTGACTCAACTCGGTCAAATTAAAGGTCATTTAGTCTAGGGCACTGTCTCTGGAAATGAAAAATTATGATGATTTGTCTAATAAAGATGGTTTGAATAGAGACCAAAATCAGAATAGAGTGATATTTCCTGTATTGACAGCCTCTCACCCCAACTTCCTAAGACATGGGGATTTTTCTGAGCTAAAAGAGCATTTCACCATGCGTTCAAATTTTTTAGAAGTATTTTATTCCATTTAATTTCATCATTTTTAAAGTGCATCTGACATACATAACATTCCGAGACAAAGAGGTCTGGAATTTAATCTTACATTATGCAAGAATGTTCTGTTTTAATAAAATAAGGCAAACTGAAAGGAATTGCTCTTCTCCCAACTGACAAGCGATAGGATGAGAGGAAAGGGCCACAAGCTGAGCCAGGGGAGATTTAGACTGGACATTAGGAAAAATTTCTTCACTGAAAGAGTGGTCAGGGTTTGGAACAGACTGCACAGGGAGGTGGTGGAGTCGCCATCCCTGGAGGTGTTTAAAAGACAGGTAGATGAGTTTCTTAGGGGCATGGGTTAGTAAGGAGACAGGTACAGTTGGACTCGATGATCTGAGAGGTCTTTTCCAACCAGATGATTCTATGATTCTCTGATTCTATAATTCTATGAATTGTATTTTCTCAAGACTTGGATTCATGTAAGAATGTCTGTTCCCAGAGTGAAGTATATGATGGAATAGTTCAAAATTATGCACCAGAACTTGTCCAGACCACTCAGTTACAAGCGTATAGCAATATACTACTTCTAGCTTTTCTTTGGGTTGTGATTCTGGTATCACCTTTCCATCAAAATTAGCCATGTCTATACTTCTTCATATTCATTACTGTGATAGACATTTTTGAAATGTGAAGTCATATTTGGCCTTATAACAGTTAATTTTACTTGAGATTTCCTTTTCTTTTTATGTACCTATGTGAGAAATCTATCTAATTTTGTAAAGAATTATTTTAGCTCTGAAACTGCAATAGTTACATATTAATTTAGCAAATGTAATACATGTAAACATTAGTGGGATGGGTTGTAGCACAGCGACAAATTATAAACAGACTAAAGTTTGATAATACATTAAACAATTAAGAGGCTGATGATTAGGAGGTTTTGAGAAAAGAGTTTCCAAAACCCCCACATCTACAACTGTCATCGTTATTTGAAGTACTTTCTGACAAGACAAAGTCACTATAGATGTCACTTCATGTAAAATATTGACACACTTTTAAAAAGATTGTAAGATTGGCATAAATTGGTTGTAGTAATATTTCATATGCTCCCAGAAAAGCTCTACAAATTGAAACTACAAGGCTCTTCCTCTTGAAATGAGGTTTTTATGGGACAGCATTTTACAGGTGTTGGCAAAACAAAATGGGGAAAAGTCAGTGTGCATCCTGACACCCTTAACATACTTCATCCTACAGCCCCCTATATGAGCTACTTTCTAGTCAAGGCAAGCAGCAACCCCCCTTCCAAAATCTTTCCTCATTTCGTTCTGCAGCTGCTTTTCCTCCCGGATGGAAAGTTGTGAAAACCAAAAAAACCTCTTACTGTTCCTGCTGCAGATGCTCCTGCTTTGTCAGCTCTTCTTTCACCCAAAAGAAAAGAGAAGATTGAAAGCACATCTCTGAGGAACGGTACCACACCACATCTGCAGAGGACCATAAAGAAAAGCAAGTAATGTTCATCATCACTTTAACCATTGATATCAATGTTTGACATTTATCTTCGAGCTTGATAATACACATGTAGTATTTCACGTATTTCTTGATACCTTTCCTCATTATACAGTTTAACCAATCCTAATGTATCACTACTTTATTAGAGTTTGATTTTTAGCCACCTACCTTTACATACCCTCACAGATGCAACAAGACTATTAATAATAAAATTCTTGACATGAAAGTAGGAAAACTTTGTGTTATTAAGCAGATCTGTCTACTTAAAAATATTTCATTAACTCTGTGTTTTATGTTTGCATGACTATGCAGTCTGATATCTTTTCGGATTCTGACTTGTCTAGAAATGTTTATTTCCCCTTTTTTAAGTATTGATCTCATGAACAGGAACTCTAAAAAATAACCCATAAGTACGGATGAATTAAAAGTACATTATGCATTTATTCCTCTGCAATCTTGAGATAGAAGGGATTTTTTTTATATGAAGTTAAACTGCCAATGCCTCAAATTAATTATTTCAGCTGCCTAGACTAATCTAGAAAAGTCAGTCTGTAATCCAGCAAAACAATAAAACCAATCCATATTCTAAACACTAAGCCAAATAATTCACTAAAAATAAAAAACAATCAAAGCTGGTTGCTCTTCAGAGTTCATGCTCATGATGAAGTAATAGCTGTTCTTGCTGTTATAAGGTTCACAGATACTAATGTCATCATATCTATGAACAACTTTCAGTTACAAAGCTTTGGTGATTTAATCTCATCATCCTTTTAATAAATTAAGGTATTTCAAAATTTGCCACTTTTATAGCTATGTGACCTGGTCATATTTGAAAGTTAAAAAAACTGCTATTCATAAAGTATTTAGAAAACTCCATTATAAGGATCGTTGGAACTCTTGGATTTTTCCCTGTTTATCTGTTGCAGTGCACTTTCACTGCCAGCTAAGGCTGTATCTACATATACAACTTGCTACCTTGGGATGCTGCTAAAAATTGTAAGTGTAATGTAACAGCTGATGTCTTCGGAGATTGCTTTTGATTTGGGATTCTTTTAGTAGGCTAATTTGGGCTACCTGGAAAGAAATTTGCTAGTACTTCCATCAGGTTTTTTAACATATTTGGCATGTGCTGTTGTTAGCAATCCCAGAAATTAAAAGCAGTCTCCACCACAATACAAGAAATGAGTCTACGTGCCTACATGACTCAGCTTTCTCATCTGCTTCACAGTGAAAGCACGCTACAAAGCTTCTCGTCAGGCTTTTCTGATTGAATAAGGTTGTTATAATGTATTTCCTGTTTATTCATTACTAACATGCTTTGCCATATAGTAGCCACGTTTTGAGAGGTTTTTTATCTTTCCCCAAGTCCTACCACTATTGGAAATGCGTTTGTGCCTTAAACTTATGATAAAATCGTGCTTTGGTGCATGCTCCTTCGATGTGCTGATACATCATTTTGCCGTGCTTCTCTGAACCTTATATAAGGATAATTTTTCCTTTAAGAAACTTCTGCTGAGATGCCACAAAGGAAGGAGAGGCAAGAGAAAAGTCTGAAATAAACAGATTTCTAGAAAACTTCTCAAAAAATCACATTTTGGCAACTTATAATAAGAGACCATAGAGATGCTGAGTGCTGGGTTAGAAGAGAAACGTTTTCACCACCAGTTATTGACAGTTAAAGAACGAACATCAGTGTGTACATAGATGTAGTTTGTTTCCATTATTACCATTTTCATTTTACTTTAAATGAATTCCAAAATAAACTTCTCTTTAAATGATGCAGTCTTTTGGAAAACAATCTTAAAGTTTAGATTTGAGGGGGGGCGCAGGGGCCTGTTACTGGAGTTTGCAGTGGGCAGTTTTTTTGGTGGAGGAAGAAGAATTCTCATGGTTAGTTTTTTGTTTTTTTTTTTTTTTTTTAAAAAAGGAAAGCTATCCATTTCCATTTGGTGGCTTATCCATTTCTCTCTCCATAAATAGATTCTAACATCCTTTCTAATATATGGGTCTCATAGTTGGAAGAAGAAAAACCAAGTAAATAATTTAAAGAAATCAATTTCCCTCTTTATTAAGCTGATATTTAGTTAAATAACTTCAAATGTAATGTAAACAAATATCCATGACAAATCATCTGGTACAATGTGTTATTCTGGCGAATGTACTGTAAGTGCAAGTTATACGGTAAAAGCTGGGAAGTAGCTATTTTTCCCTGCAGAATTTACAAGTGCAGAGACTAAAATAAATTTCTTAGAGGAATTTCTTCCTAATGCCTTTTACTCATCGATAAATGTCAAAACAGAATAAACAGATTAATGCCTGTTATTGCTACTTAAATGGAACAAGAGTAAGTCCTTGTATACAAGAAGAATGTAAATTTATATTCTGTCCTCCATGAAACTGCATCATAAAAAAAGATCTATATTTTGTGAAGCTGTTTTAGTTAAAAATAAAATTGTGGAAAAGATTCTAAACTATAAGCCAGGAAAACCTATTTGAAAGAATAAAGTTTAAATAAATAAAAATAAATAAATAAAATAAGATAGTATAATATGAAAATATAAAATTAACCTAGTAGCTGTACACCTCTTAAGCATTACTATTAGACTTCATGACCCTTCAAACCTTATATAATTTGCATATCATTCATTGTCCATCTGTGGTATTTCCAATTTCTTCTTTGCCATCTGGTTTTCTGAATCTGTCACACATTTTTTTCCTCATGTAAGGCCTATAAATTCTCACTGATTGATTAAAATGTATTATAAAATAAATAGGCTTAGGCTTTTTTGAAGACCTAGCTGACTGTTTAACACTAATTATGCACCCTGAACCACCCAGTGTATCTGATAAGGTGAATAATGACTGTAGAATCGACCCCCATGAAGAATTAAAAAAAAAGAAGGAGCTAAATCAAAAGACATAAACAAAAAAATCAAAGGAAAGGTCTCAGAAAGGTGATGAAAACAAAAGTCCCAAAAGACTTCAGGAGAGCGGAGACACTGACAAGAATACACAACTGAGTGGCAATTTGATGGTCGCAGAATATGTTATGCCATGTGATAGGGGAAGCAGTAGCAGCTGGTGTATGTTAAACAGCACTTTACTCTGCAATTGGTCCTAATAATTTTAACAGGAGAGATTTCTATTCACTAGTGTCTCATAATCTGTCCTTTGTAATGTATCCAGTAATTTTGCCTCTTCATACACCCCAGGACTCTCAGACTGTTCAAGTTGTTCGACTCAGCTGTTCTGATTTTTGTCTCTCTAACTGTTGCATGCTTTTCCCAACAGGCACTCCAACTCGTTCAATTCAACAGCTGCCACAAACACTTCTATTTTTGGCACATTATTTCAACAGTTTCAACAGGTCACTTGAATTTTAGGTGGGTCAGAATCCACATTTCTGTAAAATATGATACACATCTGATCTGATGTGACCTTTATGGGTGGGGTGCGAGATATTATCCTGTATTCCTTGGGTTCTGAAAAGATATTTTGATTTTGCCCATTGCATTTTCAAGTCCATCAAATAGATGATTTCTATTAATCAACTCATCCAAAGAGGGGTCAGTCATTGCAAGAAGTGGCATTAAATACATTATTTGCCTGGTTGGACATGTAAATAGTTGATGGGATAGCAAACAAAATAACAGCCTGCTTTCTAGGGCTTTCAACTGTAAATAAAGCTCTGACTTCAGAGTAACAAAACACCAGAGCAATAGATATCTATCTATTGTAAAACTACTTGGGAGAGAAGGAAAGAAGCTTTATAAAGGTTAAAATGTCCAGAGTTTTCACAGAAAAATTTTAAAGGGAAATATTCAAAAAGAACATTTAATGTAGACATCGGCAAATTTTTTTCAGAATTAAGCCAATTACACAATCCAAAAGATTTTAAAGTGACTTACAATCTAAAATCAGGGAAAGTAAAAAATGTGTTAAGGAAAAAAATTACTTTGAAGTAAGGGAAATATAATACTGGGGACATGGGGGCTATAATTTTTTTAATTCAGTTTAACAAACAAATTTGTAAGAGTTTATTCCAATCTCATCTGCCTGGTTCTATTCATGCCCAGATGATTTTGAATACTGTGTGATGATTTACGAAGTTAAACAATCAGGCTTAACTATGCCAAATGTGCAGTGTAGTATGGGTGACTTTAAATCTACACTGCTTTCCAAGGAGTATGGGAGATGTTTTACTTTGGCAAAGCGTAATGCTTTAATAGATTCTTGATATACACTAATATAGCAGGCACACTGCTTAACCTGCTTAGAGTAAAATGGCATCACTGGCCAGTCAATACGTCTACAAGAGCAATGGTTTTATCTGCCTTCTCTCTTTCCTCTTCACCAGTCTCTGTCTGAAGGAATAGGAGTGATATATCTTCCTTAATTACAAGAAGAAAATTTTATGCAGAGTATCTGTGGTTTACAAGGTGACGTAGATATGCAAAGCCCATAGAGATTCTGACCCAAAATCTTCATTAAATACATTAATCAAGTCAAATTCTCCCCTTAGAGGACTCCGAGTCCAGCACAACTCAAGTGGACACAGATCTGGAACAATGTCAGATTCCAGATTTAAGCAAGATTTCATTAAGTTCTTACTAAAAGCAATGCCTAATTCTTAAATTATATCACAACATAAGGCAAAAAGCTTCAAAATGCTCTAGGAGACCGTATTCGGATCTGATTTCTACCTCTACTACTTGAAAAGTACTAAAAAAATTAAACCTGTCCTGTTCCTCATTTCAATAGCTCACTAACAAATTCCACTTAATTGTCTCAAAAAAGAAGTTAAAACTGCTCATTTCAAACAATCTGCACTCCTTATTTTTTCTAGGAGGGAAGGGCAGAAAAAAGCTATGTTTCAATACTCTAAGTTCTTCACCACTAGAGTAGGTTTCTGCAACATGCTCCTAGTTTTGAGGGGGGCTAAAAGCTCACAGCTGTTTTTCTTCTCATCATATTCATGGCTTTTTTTTGCATAAGATTTTCAATGTCTGTCTCTTCATCATCCCATTCACATAAAAAGCTGCTGAAAACATTTCTTCTATCTAAAATCTGGGTGAACTTTTGGATGGCCAAATTACTTGGAGGTGACTCAAAATTTTACTTCATCAATCATCCAAACTCAAGAAACATATGGTTTTCTGACTCTCTTGAACTGTCCATAATTTCAGTTATTGATTAGTAAGAATCCTCATGGCAAAGGATACAAATGCCATAAGGATACAAACAGAGCAGAACTCTAGCTTCGTTGTCTAGACTAGAAAATACCTGATGTTTTTCTGGGTTTGTGTAATTTGATCTCACAGGCAGAGGTTGCCTTAAACTGGCTTTTATATCAAAAAAACGAAAGTAGGGAAAATGATACTATGAATACAGAGGAGAAAAGTCAAAACGTGGTTGGACTCAATATAAACAGACCGCACAGTTCAGACCTATTCCCTAGCTAGAGTTGTTGAGGGACAGATATCTGAATTTAGCTGATCAGAACGAAGGAAATTGGCATAAAGAGCAAAAGATCTAAAAGTAATAAACCAGATTGAAAACCAGAATTCTTTCTAATAAATTCATCCATCTGAGAGTGGATTGTGTAAAGGGTATAAAGACACTCTCTTTCTGCCACCCTGATTCACCTTATATGCTCAGTTGATACAAAGCTAATAGTGCTATTAAAAATTAATTTATTTTCACTAATTTATTCTGAACATATTCCTTCTTTCATCTTTGTTTATAATTTTCCTGTTGAAAGCTTTAACATATTTTTTCATTTGACATTAAGCTTCTATTTCTTCCCTAGAGTTATGGAAGTTCCCTATGTGATGCACAGATATGTTCAGGTTGGTACACATTTTTAAACTGCAAATGACAGAATGCAATGCTCTTAGCACATGCTTTCCTTGACACTTTGTTCTTGCATGTTAATCAGAAGGTTCCCAGGGGCCATTTTTGCCATTGAATACTGAAAAGGTTACTGCTACAAGGACAAAAAAAATGCAAATTATTAAATTGCAGACAACATACTACACAGTATCACACATCATGGAATAATGATCAAAACTGCTGAGGGGAAACTGTCAAAACAAAGAATTTAATGAATATTTCAACACAGTTTAAACTAAACATCAAAATACATGCAGTTTATTTATTAAATAAATACATTTAAATGGCAAATATTCAGTAGAAATAAAGAAAAAGTATAGTTTTCATTGAACACTGTCTTCTCACGAGTGGATTTCTCTTACAATTTTTTTTTATATCCTTTGAAATAACAATTGAAAAAAACTTTGAATATCTCCGAAATCCAGTACGTAAAAGGTTTAATATACCTGTGCTTTCCCACACAAAAGATGTTCAAATTCATTTGCTACCATAATTAAGTTACATCATGCTTCATAAAATGCTGCAATTGCTTCAATAATTATTTTCATTTTATTTTAGAAACATTGAAACAGAATCTCTATTGTAAAAAAACTGGGTTTCACTTTCATGCAGAGTATCCAATAGGAAGATAGAAAATTAGCCATTTTCTAGAATGATTGCACAAAACATAAGAAGATAAAAATCCATTTAACAATTCATTATTGATCTGATGAAAAATCATTATATATTAAAATTCCTTTTATATCAAAATTTGACAAGAAAAAACATTATTCTTGTTGCTGGAAATATGTAGGATAGAGGTCTAGACTTGTAAATTGTATAGGAATAATTTGAGACATAACATTATTGGAGAAAAAATACATATGCTTACAATACTGATTGCTAAAGATGTACTCTTGTGGAAAATTCTAGCCATCTGGAATGGTGCTAAATGAACTCTTTGCTAGGTTAGTGTTTTGTTTTGTTTGTTTTGTTGATAGCCAGAGCACTTGAATTCTATCTTCAGCATTTATTGTTCTTCGCAAATTGCTTTCCTCAGCCACTATAGCACTATTATAGCAAAACATTCTAACCCTACTTAAAATATATTCTCACTTCTAACTGCAGAACTTTGACAACAAAACTGAATAAATTAATCGTTACAAATTTCTCAAAGTCATTAGGATTGTATTTACTTTCATTTATCGGGCTTCAGATGTCAGCTAGAAATATAAGAAAATTTAACATAAAGAAAACAAGTTTAAACTTTGGTCTTTAGCTTAATAATTCTCTTCAGACTGGATGACACACAGTTAAAATGGTAAGTTAATTGTATTTACTTGATTACAAAAAAACCTGCAAGATAAATAAGAACACATATTTAACCTGCATTTACACTATTGAGTGTTCTCTGTGAGCAAGAAGAAACTATTAGTGGAAAATATTATTCTTAAGGAAAAATTGATAAGTTCTATCAAAACTGAATGATGATAGACAATATGCACACTAGTTTATTTTACATGGACGCTCAATTTTATTTTGCCAGACACTTACTAGCAAATTACAAACTCTTGAACACTACTGGAAAACATACAAACGGTGCCAACAGAGTCAAGGGAATGGCTTCTGCTAATATGTGCTATATGGTATGTATGACCAGGAGGTTCGAGTCCGGTCTTCACAGAGGCTGGCATTGACATTTGTTCCACATGCTTGACCAGAGAATACATACATATTGCGATTACTATCCACGTTGTCTCTGAACGTGAATTTTGATCTAACAAATCTTGATGAAACACCATACAAAGTTTGGGATCTGAAGCAAAAGAACAAATGGTTGTATATTCAACTCTACTTTCTCTATACAGTCCACAAACTGTACTGTTTTGTTTTTTCCTTCATGCACGTGCATGAATGTTTATTTTTCTTCTGTTTTGCTCTTTGCTGAGTGATACCACTTTAATAGCAGCACCTTGCCCAAGCACTTAATTTTAAGCACACCTTTAATCCAATTGGAACCAGAAGAATATCATCACATTTCAGCTTAAACCTTTTATTAAAACCTTTGTGACTAGGCAAACAGTTTCTCCAATGCAATGACCTACCAGGTTAGAAAAAATGGAAATTACCATGAGGTTACCTTCAGATTTGGTGCAAGACAATTCACAAGAGTTCAGGGGGTTTACATCCTCTTGCTTTTTTCACTCAGTTATTGCAATGAATTCTGACATCTCAATTTTTACTGCAAGAAAATTCAATAAATCAGACTTGTAGTTTGATTACAATAAATAAGTAGCTTTTAACACAATAAATTGCTTTATGATTAACAGAATTCATGAAACTTCTTATGGACTTCATTTCGATGTATGTATCTATGACAAGGGCACCCTCATCCTAGAGATTCACACAGGGATCACACTCACAGTACAACCAGCTGACATACAATTCATTGTTTTAACAGGTCAGATTAAAAACATGTATGCCATTTAGATTTAATTTTTTTCTAAATTCAGGATTTAGAGTAGATGATGTTCACCTGCAGCACTTTGGCCATATTTTTAAGAAGTTGGATATAGAGTAATTCCAGTAAAAGTTGTAATTTTCCTATCTTTCCTAATTTACAGAGTAATCATAACACAACTGAGATTAGAAAATAGGTGACGGTTCATCTGAGACAGAAGAAGTTTGAGTTAACACATCTTTTCAGGGTATTTTTCTGCAATATGAACCATAAGAGCCATTTTAGTCCCTCTTTACAGTACTGTACTTCTATTACTATCGATAGAGAATGCAGCTGACATTGATTATCTGTTACTGTCAAGAGCAGCAGTTAGGGAAGATGCAAACTCTGTCACTACAAGGGGAATCATTTGATTTAACACCGGGATCTGAATTTGATTTAGACTTCGTAAGTTTCCTTTATGGTCATCGGAACCAAATATTTTTTAAAAATATAATTATGACAGACTATAAGACAAAACTTGTTTCATGATATAAAACATTACTTTCAGACTACAAAAATTTTTACAATTTTGCAATAAAAAGGAGACTTTTTGTAACATTTCTTTATGTGTTTTTTAAATTATATTCCAAAATTATGTAGTGCTTACTATAAGAAATACTACCAGGTGCAATGCAGCTATTGTAATTTTATTTCTGTCACTAGATGTAAAACAAACTATTCATATCTGTCTGGCAAACAATTTTCTTAGGAATATAACCAGTCTTCTCTGTACCTATGCATGCTATGAAATACACATGAAAATAGAGTAAAACAAAAAAAACCCCTTTGAATTTTTAAGTTTTTTTTTACTTTTCTATTTGCATAATTTTTACTTTGATTTGATCAAAAACTTTTGTTCAAAATACTTATGACAAAGTTGAAGTCAATAAAATGAGCATCTACCCCCCTGAAACAAATTTTAAAGCATTGTTTGGGGAAGTTAACAGGTCTTAAAAAAAAGAAAAAATTCTCACTGATTTAAAATGCTTGCTAGCTTGATTTCAAGAAACTAAAAACTGGCTCTATAAGCCAGTCTGTCATTCTTCAGTATAACATGTATTTGAGGCTACAGTGCTTTCCCCTAGAAAATTAATTTGTCCAAACCTTATTCCTATTAGCAATATAGAGATAAATAAATGTTAATTCTGTTGACTATGGAAATAGTCGTCTAACTCAAGACAATAAGTGTTTATTATCCGACACACCTTATTTTTCCGCCTTTAAAACATGCAAAATTATTTCCACAGTTTTCCATGTTTGCAGGTTGAATATTGAACATGTGCAGCCACAGAAGGGAAACTCTGGCCATTTGAAAATGGAGCATATTCTAGTCCATGAGGAAATAAATGTATAGCTGTATTTATACGAAAGAAAAAATAGCTGTAGCAGAAAGGACTGAGGAAGATAGCAACATGTGCATATCTGTAAGAATAGAGGGCATGGTTTTAAGTCAGTGGCATGAATTATCTGTCTAGAAATTGAAATCAGATTGATGCATCCCAAGGAAAAATACTTTGCCATTAAACTCTTAGATATCAGAGTTTTCAATCGTCTTTGTCTATTTTGAACTACAAATTCCAACCTGAAGTGAAATAATGAAATTTTTATTTCCTTACAGAATTTCCTTATGGTCTGGATGTCTTCAATTTGCGTTTTTTCCATGCAAAAATGCAAGAATGAAAGTTTGCAGTCAGAGCTGCAGGGTAAATCCATGTCAGGACAGTTTCACCGACTCTTAGAAAGTGGAACCATGAAGTTTAATGACATTAATTCAGTATGAAAAACAGCTATAAACTCAATGATTAAAGAGTCAAATTCTAGCTAGATTCCCAGTAAATTAGCACCGATGCAATGGTTTCAATTTTTACATGCTAATTCAAAATAGTTGAACGTCTGTCCCAAGATTTTGTGAGTTAATGGAAGTTATCATTGCACTAGGAATATACTAGAGATTTACATAATTGGGTTGTAGGGAAGTCTCTCTTATTCAAAGCAGAGATTGCCAGCTTTTCATCACCTGCTAAAGATGAAGCTTTGGTCCTTAAAAATCAATAGCAGAAGTTTTATTTAAATTAGGCAATTGTGGAATTGGGATTTGAGTATGAAGGCGACGTGTGCTTCTGAGCTTCTCTGGACAAAAATTCCTCTTGACATCTTGAAAGAGTGTCTGCTGTACAGCATTTGAAAATATTTGAGTCATACTTACATAGTTTTACTTCAGCTCCAAACGTGCTTATAACCAAATGTGGGATGAAGGACAGGGTTTCTATAGCAGAAAAAAAGTACTTTAATCAAGCTAAAGTGACTAATAAAAAATTATGAGAAAGATTTTCCCTGCCTTTGTTAATCCAACTCCCTATTGCCTGTAAAGACACCTGAAAATCCCCGTACCAGGTCAGGTGTCTGGATCAGGCTGTCCCAGCTGCCCCATGGCTGGGGTTTGGCAACCAGGGCAGGGACACTGACTGCAACCTTGGCTCAGTGTCTGGTACACGGAGGAGGGAAACTTTGTGGCAAGGGGTAGTGGCAAGGTGGAAAGATAGCAGGGTGAAAGGGCTATGAGAAGCCAGGACTCATCCCCTTGCCTTGGGAACTGCCTTTCAGCCCCAGCCATTGCCCCCTGCCTAGCCCGGGTCCCTGATGAGCCCTGGCCAATCCCAGTCACTGCCGCCAGCACAGCCCGGCTCACTGGAGGCTGTGGGATGAGGATGATCGGGGGAGAGGTGGGCGCCTCCTGCCTTACTGGGTTGCCCCTGGCCCTGCTGCACTCTAGCACGTCCTTCTCTAATCCTATATTGTTTAAACTTAAATGCCAGTAAGATTTATTTCCCCAGTGGTTACAATTACTTCATAATGCCACAAGTATGAAAAACTCCAATCACTCCTTCCAGTCAGCATTTCCTTACATCTGTTAGGAACGAATCACATTACCTGTCTTACTGCCTGTTCATCTAACCTTATTATTTACTTCAGAATGTTTTCAGGCTTCATTATACTTGACTAGCCTCAATAATTTAATGTCAACTATAAATTGTGTTTCTCTGAAGTCCTTTCTTCCCTTTTTACATGCTGTATAATTATCTGTAGAAAATTTGACATGGAAAATATCATAACAACTGTTAGCCTTTGGACAAATGAAAGATTTAATTTACACTCACAGTGTCTGGCTTCTGCTTTTCACTCCTAATTTTTAATCATTACCTTTAATTTACTTCTCACTCTTTGACAATCTTGCCCAAATAATATCATGCGAAGAATTAACTCTGAAACAGTTAGAAAAATCAGAGAAGTTATTTTTTGAAGACAAACACTTTATACCAATAGAATTTTAAAGAGTATACCTATATCCAAAACACAAATACAAGCCACATCTGTTATGCTTTAAAGAAAGGTACTTTTATCTCTTCCTCAGAAGCCCCTCCCTATACATGTGGCCACATACACATATATCCATCCACACAAAAATTCAGCTCCACATACTTCAGATCTCAAGGTTGAATAGTATTTTTGTGCTTGTTTGATGTGCTTTCTCACCCCAGGCTGCTTCCAGTCATAGTTGAAAGCTGTCCTGTGCCCTTCGTTTCCTCACAGGCAGATGTTTGTCATGCAGGAACTGCCTGAGGTTGTCAGGCCCTTACCTATGGTGGCACTCACACCCACAAAGCCTACAGCCTGGTACTACTGACAGCAAAAGCCATAAAAGTCATAAATGACTATTCTGAAGTCGTGACGTCGTGATTGGTTTGCAGATGTAAAATAACAGCATGGACATAAACTAGTTAATCTGAAGCAATTTCTGTACCTGCTACATATGATCTCTTCCACTTGTTATCATAAATACACATCAAGAAATGGCAAGTGTTACCTTCACCCAAGGGGAAAGATACTACGCAGGCTGAATAATGAAATTCTTTGGCAAATGGGATCTATCCTGCAAAAGATACTTTTAGACAAGTCATAAAATTTCAAGCCAACCTACAATGTTCCATCAGAGTCAGGTGTGACATCAAAATATTCACTTGCAGACCCCTCAGAAGTTCAGTCACCACCACGGCATTCAATCACCTCCATAGGCAAAGAATGCATCTAACTCTTCCGTTAAGGTGTATTATGACTAGTGTAAAGATCTATCTGAAGGCTCGTGCTGTTACGACTAACCAAATTAAATGGTCTTCTATCACAAGCTCCTGAGTCATTTCAAAATCAAAATATTTCTTGTTTGAAAAATTGAATGACAAAGTTTACTTAAACATTTTTCAGGATGAGGTAGACGTGTTAGGAAGGCAGAGAGTTCACTTTTTTCCCTCTAGGTATTCCATGGCCAATACTGGAAAAGCAGTCCAAGTCCCTCTGGCCACAGGAGTTTGTTAGACACATGCATGGTCAAAACAGCAGGATCCCTGCCCTATTGTGCGGTAGTGAGTGAGCAGCTTGACAGGCACACCTTAACTCAATCTAGAACATGATTTTCTGCCCTTATGTTCCCTTTTCCCCTTCCAAATCCTTCCTGTGTAGCATATTCACACCTGGCCTTCTTTTCTCTTTGCCTAATTTTACTCATATATTTACTGCTTGCAAGACGGTTGCCCCAATAATTCATACCTTTTATAGCAATTCTGTCAAGCTACTGCCCCCTTTTGTTAAATATGTAACTTCCCATTTGTCATGCTGTTATCTCACCTTATTCAATTGAGTACCCTAATTTCAACATATAAGCTAGGCCTCCTGTATTACTTTTCCCCTTCTTAACAGTTTAATTTAGTTTCTTCTACTCGGCCTCAATTTTTTTGAATTTTTCTTCATCTAGCATGCCATAGTATGGAAAAGTTTATTTCATGTGTCTGAGTATTTCTGACTCAAATTTTCTTGTAGTGCAACTACAGTTTTGGCCCAACACTTTGCTAGATGTGATTTATACAATACTCCTAAATTAAGTTATCTTTTGAAACTTCCCATATATTTTTATTCTTTCTCCAGTTTTTTATCAAATCAGGATACCCTCTCTGAGAGTTTAAGCTTAACCTTCCCAAATCTAAGGATTTCTAATTTTATACTTTTCATTTTGAAGCCTATTTATTGAGGGTCTGCTGGAGGTTAGATATAACCTGTTAAGGTTAGATGTATTTACTAATTTTTCTTCTTGAGCATCCAGTGTCATATTGCTAGGTTGTTTTTATTCACAGAGAGTTTATCCCCTACGACGCTAAACATAATTATGTCGTGGCAGCCTCAACTGCTGCAGACTAGCGGTTTGGGAACTTTTATGAGTCTCTCTTTACGGTATTGTAGAATTCCAACAGTAGTTTTCTTCCTACAACACTTGATAAGAAACCAGTCAACAATTTTCCTTTAATGTGAGCTTTCTATGAAGAATAATGAGTTGACATTAGAAGCATTTTTTAATGTTTTTACAAGTTCCGTTTCGATATCCTATATTTTCAATATACAAAGCTAGTAGCTCAAGTGGTCTCCAGTGCACAGTTTCTGTACAGGTTTAAAGTTTGTTCTCTTACTTTTTCCACTTTAAATTGTACCATGGGATCAAAGGGCAACAGTTTTAAACTGAAGGAGAGTAGTTTCAGTTTGAATATAGGTAAGAATTTAAGGGTGTTGAGACACTGAACAGGCTGCCCAGAGAGGTTGTGGATGTTCTGTCATTGGATTTGTTCAAGATCTGTTTGGATAGCGCTTTGAGAAACCTGGTCCAGTAAAAGGTGTCCTGCCCATAGCAGGAGGGTTGGATTAGATTATCTTCAAAGGTCCCTTCCAACCTGAACCATTCAATGATTCTGTGATCCAGAAAGTGAGATTTTATATTGTCTGGGTCTCTGGAAATGATCGATAAAATTATTTTAGCAGGCAAATCAACCTCATGCTGTATGTGAAGAGGAAAACTCTTTGTACAGGTTTTTACCGACAATAGCTTGAACAAAATCCAGCGCTCAGCAAAAAAAAATCAGCATTCAGTACATGTAATATGGAGTAAGCAGCCACTCAAACAGGATACTCTATGCTCCAAATGTTTCAGAGCAATGGAAACTACATGGTACACAGAGGGAAATATCCTAGAGAAAATTTGACACACTGCACTCTAGATCCAAAAGTTAAGTCTTGCTTTTTCCATTTTAATCTGCAATGTGCAAAACTTGAAACACCTGACTTTGCTTATACACTTGTGCATTGGTAATGAAAGCCTACCTTTGTTTACAATCACCTTAGGCCCAGAAATAAGTAAAAATGGCTATTTTGCTCAATTACATAATATGGTCAAATGAGATCTGTTATTAGAATGCAAAAAAAGCAATTTAGTCCACCTTATACTTAGATCTTGACAAATATGACCAGTTTCACACATATAATACTAAATTCAGAGATCGGATTGATCTCTGAGATCATCCAACAAAATACATAATTATACGTACGCACACACTTATACTGTAGAATTTTTCACACGCATATCTTTAGGTGTCACAGAATTCTGGTTTCATTACAAAAATAAGTTCTTTGGACTCTTTGAATATGGCTGCATTACGGGAGTACTTCAGAGCCAATTTGAAAATAGCAGGGGTCACAGCACATTAACAAAGATCAGCTCCATGAGATTATTGTATTTTTCACTCTGCAGCCTAACAAGACATACATGAAGCTCAGATACTATTTCATAATGAAATAACAAGGTTGTGTTATTGCTGCTCAGAGGGAACACTCTAAATGTGATCAAACTGCTAATTCTACTATAACTGTCCAAAGTGCCTTAAGGGCCGTTTATTAAAAATAAAAAATAAATTGCTTCTGCCACTGTATAACTCCCTAAATATACAAGGCCTTGAGGGTAACATTTTGAAGGAGAAATACTTAGATGTTAGAACCAAAATTTTCTTAGTGGGAGACACTGGATTTTCATTTAGTTACCACAGAGCTACATGTGACTCTCTCAAATTATGATAATATGCAGTTGAAGTCAAAACTGAATATCATGAAAAATAATGCCTACACTACATCAAAGCACAGTACATAGACACAGTCCATTTTGAATCACTTACAGTTAGTGATAATCCCAGTTGCCAAAGGAGAAAAGAGGATAGTCTTTATGGAAAAATGTCATCCTCTTAGCTCCTTACTGCATCTATATCATAAGATAAGAATATTCCTTGGAAGTTTAAACAATAAATTAAAGTTGGGTTACTTCTTTTAAAAAACAAGTTGAAAACTGAATAGCTACAAGACTTGCTAATGGTCATTCTATGGCTGTCCGCTGATGTCATTTGTTTTATTGTTAACAAGCAACTTCGTGCAGCGTGGGCTACATTCTGCTTAGGTTTAGAGTAAATGCAATTTTAAAGTACTTCTATGTAATGAATTTAATAGGTACAATCTTTGTGCTAATTGGGCCTTTTAAATTAATTCTTGTCCTTCTCAGAGGATATATTAACATTTATAAAGTATGTAGTATTTAAATATTAAAAAGACAACTTAATGATAAACATCTTGCACGTGTCTACAAAGAAAGCAGTAAATAAAAGGAACAATCTAAACATTGAACGGTATTACTGTTCTCATGAACTATTCAGATCTGAGCACACAGAATTGTTCAGCCCTGCTTCTTATTAGCAGTGTCATAGTGACTATACAGTAGTATTATATTATAGTAGCGCCTACTGTCAGTTTCTGACGAAGGAGACCTACTGTACTATGTGTGGTAAATGCACATCTAGACAGACAGCATCCACCTGAAAATATTCTTGTATGTTATTAGACAAGATTTAAAAGTTATTATCCACTGATCCAGAGATTCCAAGTCTCAGTTCAGTCTTCCAGCAAAATATTACCATTTGCATTTTACGATAGTAGATTAAAGTCTTTTTTTGCTGTAGAAGTCCTAGGGTCTGTATGTTGCACACTGAAGGTTTCATAACTATAAAAAAAATAATTAAGAAATACATCTTTACCTTTTTATTTATCAAAGATTTCTATAACCAGCCATATTTGGCCCTCTCTGAGCTCCTTTCCTTTTACTGCTTCATCTTACAGCAAAGAAACATTATGCTGGATTTGTGACATAATTTTTATGACTGCACTGCCACACATAGGATTATGACTTAACCAAAAGATAAGGCAGAAAATACACTGGGAGATTAGGCTGCGAGCTTTGCTGCCGGATTAAAGCACAAGTCTTGAACAGTGGTGAACAGAACACAGACATTGCTAACCAAGGACGTTTATTTTACTATACAAGTTCTCACTCAAGCTTGCTCCACTATGACAGCTCATTTGATCAAGCACACAGTGGTAGAAATACCACAGACAGCTTGACTACACCAAGGGGTAACAGGGATTTTTTTATTCTTGCTACAGTTTTTTGGCTGTTTGGTGCAGTTTTGCCCATGTGACAAAGGGGAGCCATTCTTGCTCTGAGGGACAGGGAGACATGCTCACCTACTAGTTCCTATTTTACCTTGATAGCAATATGCAGGTGGAGCCTTCAAGCACCTACATCCTTGTACTTAACTTCACCACAGATTAAGACATGGGTTTTAACATTTATTAACTAATAAAGAAACCTTAACAAGTGACCTGGCTGTCTGTATGATTGATCAAACAGTATCAGTCCCAGACACTTAACTGTTCACCTCTAACTTTTTTTTTAGAGGGAATCTGAATTTTTTATTTGATATTAAAAGCAAGTAAGCTGTGTTCACAAAAAAGATATACTGTGTTATGTTATGAATGCCCGTGCAAGTGGACAGATAGACTTTAAACCCTTATAATGCTTGTTCACGGAATCAGGAATAGAGGAGCTATGGATCACAAACGCTCTTCCAGGCTTCTACAAGTAAGAGTAAATACTGCCATGAAAAACTGGTGCTTTATAAAGTACAGCACCGGGGTTTAGTAGAAATTCTCAGAACCTGATTTGTCAGTGCCTTGAGCAGAAAAGTATAGCACAGTTCCACTTCTTACTGGTATAATCTCCATATGCAAATGATTACTATCATATCATGCTAAAGTCTATGTACTCAGCATTTAAAAGGAGATGTTCAGTAACAAGTTGACTTCTTTTGCCAAGTAGGATGGTAGATGCATTGGGACAGATAGAGCTGACTGAACATGGTGACAGAAAAAAAAAAAAGGAGAAAAAAATAGACACAGAACAATTGAGGTAAAATGTTAGATTTCATAATACACATCCAGTAGGCTCCACCGGGATCCAATCCCAAAACATTTCTGCGGTGTCAAGTCAACAACTGGAAGGCATATTTTTTTTATTAAATGGAAGAGGGACGAATAAGGTTTAAGGTAGTTGCTTGGTAAGTATTTAGGACACAAAAAATCCAAGTAAGGTCATCAGAATACGGCAAAAAACTCTGTCTGCTTTTCATAGAATGATGTTAAACTAGTAAGGGAGAGTAATTTAGGCAAAAGTCACCATCACTAGTCACAGCTGAAGTACTGTAAATTAACAACCCATATCATCAATTTCACATTTGGATGAAATTCAGATTCTAAGGTGATAGTGTCAGTTGGAGCTCATCAAACACTCTGAAATGCTGCAGGGGGAAGAGTATTTTATATCCCTCAGCTAGCACCAAAGAAAGTAAAGCTTCCCCAGACAGATATCCCCAGATTAATGCTGTGAAATCAGTCTCATTTGCAAAAAGGAAGTCCAGTGTTGAAAAGCTCAGACTTTAAACTCACAGCCATTTCTGAAGGAACTACTACTAGAAATACCAAACTCATTTTAAGTATCATGCTGTATATGGATAAAAAAGAAAAAAAGCAGAAAAAATAAGTCATCACAACTTGAAAATTATAGTAAAATGCAGAAGCTGGTTCCTCCTGAACAAATGCATTATTTTTAACAGGGGAAAAATATTAAAACATTAGTCTTAAATCTATACTCTTAGAATGCAAAAATTTTAAGAATTAAAAAAAACCACAAATAGTTACAAGCAAGAATATTTTTGTGAATATGAATGCATACTTTGCAAAGTTTTTAATTCTGTTATCACAGATTTGTTTTACTTCCAGATGAAGAGTTCACAGCAGTCTTCATCTAGATAGAATCTCCAGGAGCATTCCAAGTTATTCTTACAAACCTTAAACCACAGGAGACTCTATAACTCTAGCTGCAGTTGCCCAAAACAGTAGGATAATTCACTCTAGCCATTTGCCCGTTATCTTTTCAACCTTATTCCATGTAGATAAAATATGTAGATACACAGCGCACACAGGTCTTTACTGCAGCTTCACCAGGTTCTGTCTATGTGAAACCAGGGCTAACTGCAAAAGAGCACAGCTATGCCCAACAAAGAGAAGCTGTTGGAGGTCTCAGTGAGGACCCCACACCTTCCCTGGGGGGCTGCTTTTAAGCTGAGACTCTCAAGGTTGGATCCAGCTGAGATATTGGACATACTCCAGCTGTGTTACAGTCTTGCCGTACCCCATCATTTCGCCACTGATCTGCAGTCTGCTCCTGACCATGGGCTGGTTTGCCCTCGGATCTGCCTTATCTCTGTGATATCGCCAACCGAGAAGTGGACTGTGACTGACACTTTACTCTCTACTGACCTGATTGTGTCCCCCAAGGCTGCTTTCCTGGCTGGGCTCAGGGACTGCAGCAACACCTGAGGATGACCAGGTTGGTTTTGACCCCATCATGATCCCTGGCCCAATCTAGCTCACCTCAGTCAGGACTGTGGGTCAAGGCCCTGACATCCCTGGGTCACCAGTCTTTGCCCAGTAGACTGCTATTACGTACCCTGACACAGAGGATCAAACTCTGATCATTGTTGGAGTCTCCAAAGGAATAGGTAGTTACTGCAGCATGTTTTCCTAACTTTCCATCAAGGCAAAAAGTCACATATTCCAACATGCTACACATTTTCCCTGCTGTCTTCCATCCATTCTATTCACACGATAGTACTGCCCCTCTTCAAGAACGATGTCCTCATTGAATCGATGTGTTGGTCTCCTAGGTATGTATAAATACTGTTATGTATTTGCAATTATATATCCTAAATACAATTTTCCCTTCTCCTTGTGCTTTTTCAAGCCTAACGCAATTATGGAATGGGGCATTACCCTCATTTTCTATCACACCATTAGTCTAAAACTGCACCTAAAAGACATTGTGCAAATTGAAAGTAAGAATCTTTCAAAGATTTCTGATTTATTCTTTAGAATGGGGTAAGATCTAATTTCCTAAAAGAATTCTCCCTGAAATCCCAGTAGATATCTGTCTGCTTCATTTAGCAGTTGGACTCCCAGGAAACCATTTTTCCACTTTCTTCAGCAGAAAGAGAACATCACTGTCATAAAACTGTGATAAATCAGGATACTGGCCCTTTTTATACTGAACCTGAATTGCAGGTCTAATAAAAGCCACACAGATGTACTTGACAGGATGATAGTGAGTTACTGCACCATTCTTCCACCTCCGGAAACTTCAGGGAATGGCACAGGCCTAAGTTGCAATTTAAATGAAGATAGTGGATTCATCCTTGTCTACTCTAACTCACAGGATGCATTTCTCCTCGTACAACCGTTTAAACTCACGTATCTCCACTGACTTCCATTCTTTTTCTTCCAGAATCACAGTGGAATAAGGCATATTTAGCCTGTAGGATTTAATAGAAATGTCAACAAATGTAGTTATAGCCAGCATATTATGAATGAGTTCCCAAGGATAGTCTTAAAAAATGGGCCAAAATGGTCAAAATTATTGTGGTTTAAACTAGAGCACATTCAGCTTGCATTACAGTAGATTTTGACTACCAGATTTAAGAACTTATTTAAAGGAGGAGGACATGCATTTGCTGAAAGAGATTGCTTATAACTCCCAAGAAACTAATAAGTTACCCTGGTCTTAGAACAATTTAGCTGAAAGAAGAATCTGATCTGTGACTTTAATAGATGATAAGCCTTATATAACAAGCAACACCAGTAGCCATTATAGTGCACTATGTGTTTCCATCAATTTAATGCAACAATTCATTATATTAGATCAAATAAAAAACCCAGAATCCGCAAGCTCATATTTTAAAGCTTAAACACTAAGCTTTAAATAGGTTTTCAATTTAATACATATGAAGAAACTGTAGGCAGATTTGAAGGGCTAGTTTAAGGTTACTCCGAACAGAAGGTCTTTCAGTCCTAATACACTATTTAAAAACATACTCAATAAGTAAGGTGATGTTTTGAAATAGAGCATAGGCATTTTGTTTTACTTCCATTTAACCTTTTATCTAGGTGTTTATTCGCAAAGTAGTTTGTGTCTGGAACAGAATAAAATAAAGAGGCAGAAACTTATATTTATATTGCTAGAAATCAATTAGGGTGAATTCTATATCAAATCTGTTGAGGAAACACCTAGTGTTTTTTGGGCTGTTCAGATTGATTCATGGCAATCATATCTTGTGTTTTATTGTAGAATGAGTTGTTGTTCCAGGTTGAATCTTCGTATGTATTGTGAGAGATGCTGACACAATCAATAGCCTGTTCTCTGGAAAAAAACAGTTCAAAGATTCTATGTGAATAAAATTATCCTGTTTCCTCAAAATCTTTCCCAGCATTAGGCAGTATGGCCACAAAAAGGGATTACAGCTCGTAATTCTTGTAGAGATCTTCTGTTCTAAAAGATCAAGCAACTGCTGTCATCACAGATAAAATGAGGAGGAATGCAGACTGTTTCTTTTTGCTGATTCCATTACAGGTGTCCCCCCATGTGCACACCCCCCCCGCCCCCGGCCACGCCCCACTGATAAAATAAATATTTATAGGATCATAAAAAAACCCCAAACCTACAAACCCAAAACACATTGCTTTTGACAATTTTTTTACAGAAGTTTACACTCACCTTTTCTGCCAACACTTTATATTTACTCTTTTATTTTGCTTTAGTTTTTTCTTAATTGTCATTGTTTTGTTATAGTTTTATTTGTTAGATAAGTGGTTTTTTTTTAATTGTTGTACATCAGCTTTTGGTTCTAAGAAAATAGGTGCTTGCTGTAGTACCCGTGTGTGTCTGAACTTAACCGCTTTTTGAAGGTACATGAACTCATAATATGAGTTTAACTAGGTCAATACTTAGTCTAAGTCTAGATTTGTGTATTCCTTTTAATGAAAGGATTGTCATATTCATTATTAAAACATGGCATATTTTTTCCAGTGAAATTTTAATTTGTTTCATCAAAAACGGTACAAAGCGTCATCCACATGAAGTTTCAAAGCTGTTTAAAATATAATACGGTTATTTTAGAGTAAAAGAAGGAAAGAAGGAAGAAAGGACATTTCTAACTATGGAAGATTTTTTTCCCCCTCTAATTTAAGTTAATTTTTTTTGGCCCCAAATAGATTTGTGGTTTTTTTACTTTCAGTAGGAGTGTATAAGTAGACATAGAAATTAGGTTTTCTACATACAGTTTTTAAGCGCACATAGTGATGAACATTAATAAGAAACATTTATGTCTATAGCTCAAATTATTTCAATGTGCATGTGGTGAATATTGGTTTAGAGAGTTTAATTTTGTTCACAGTTACTCCTCATCTGTTCCTATATATTTCTGAATTGATGGCAAGACAACATGAAGAGAGATAGTCAGGAGGAGAAGACTTCAGAGGCCAAACAATAGAGCAGGGTCACATCAGGATGCTTGTACCAACAAGCCTTGAATGAGACACAAAGAGCTTCTTAGGAATCAAAGGGAACCAGGAACGGTTTTCTGGAGCTTAATAATAATCATCAGTTTCCTGAAAGCAGGGATAGATTATGCAGGGGAAACCTGTACATAATCCATTATTACTCCAGTTTGTTCCCTAATGTATCAGTATTCCATGTTCAAAAAGGCTAAGTAGTCTATTTAATTTTCTAATAAAAATTAATAAATATTTAGGAATGTTTTCATCTTCAGCGATTCATTTTGTAGTGGGATAGAAACAGAACTAGGCATATTTTTCTCAAAGCTTTGGCAAACTTACGTTAAGTGATAACAGGAGTTGTAAAACCACACGTAGCCCTTTTCAACCAAATTGCAGAATCTTTGAATGGTTTCAAATAATTTCAAAATCTCTGAGTGGTTTCAAATGGCTTCAAAGTATGTTTTCTGTATGGATGAGAAGTTCTAGCACTAACATGCAGTCTAAAGAAAATGAAAGGAAAAACAATCAAACTAACCAACCAAAAAAACCCCACCAACCATAACACTACTTTTCATACTCAAGCAACAAAAGCTGTATCACTTCACTTTCAAAAACTAAATTACACAAGACAGCTTGAGCCAATCTAACACTTTGTCACTGCTCCCTACTGCATGCTGTCTTTGTTTACCTTGCTTTAGCTGTAACATGCATCAGATCTCTCCATGAGACAATTTGAGATGGTTTTCTGCTGGGTTACTGCAATCAATCTTTTCAGTGATGATCTTGAACACAGCCTAAAAAGGGGCAGAACTATGTGAAGCAGAAGAAGGAAAAAGAGCTGCTCCTGCAGCTGCATAAGAGGAAACCTCCCAGTTTGGCAGTGGTCAGCTCTGGGTCTGATTCAGGGTCTCAAATAATTTCACCTGGAGAGAGATGAGGTGATAATGAATTTGACAGCTTTAGTATTTAGGGTTTAATAAGCTTGAGAGAGATTTAACTAGATTGATGTTCATTCTGATGACTGAATATGGGTAGGATGTACCACTTCTCTAAATGATCAGTGTAGACAAAGACCACCTCGTGTCAGGTTTTGTTGTTGAATTTTCATGAACACCTGAAGACTGCTGTTGGTTAGAAGTAGTGTGGCACTGTTGATATGTTGATATGTTGATGTGTTGATATGAGCATAGCATGCTCATAGTCTCAGATGTATGAAAAGTTAATTATGAGCGTGGCAGAAAGCATGCTGCCTGTCCCACCTGCAGCTCTCCAATGGCAAGACCCTCCTCCTGTTTACAGATGTTAGCCTTTCTTAGGTGCACAAACAATAGGTTGAACCGCATTCTTGCAATACCACAACATACAACTCCTGTTGTCTAAGTTCTTCAGTTACATATAGAGACTCAGTGGAGATGGAATCTCAGGAGAAAGTAAGGAAAAAATGTGCTAGTAGAAGGGAAAAAAAACTGAAGAAATTGTTATCAGTGTGTTTAATTATGCTTAGATATGCTTTTAAGTTGTTAAATTGCCAACACTATTTTTAAGGTTACCTCAATTTTATTTTTTTTAAGAGAAAAGGAGAATAAAAAATGTTATTGAAACACTGTGTTTATTATCAGTGAAATCACATTGTTATTAAAACTCTATTGGTACAGGGAAGGTGAGCCCACTAACTTCACATGCCATTATTCAAAAAGCTCTTAAAGGATACATGATGTATTTCGCAGGAGCTTAGCTTCAGAATTTGAAAATGTTCTTACAGTATTGAAAAGCTGCAACAAATGAAGATAAAAGATTATTCCAAAATGGATTTAACTGAAGAGATTAAATCACAGCTTCCCATATTAATTTATTTATCTCATATCAGCACAGACAATGGTATACCTCTTTAGATTATGTCAGATCACTCATATCTCAAGAGCTACACCTATCTCACAGACCACAGGACTGATGCAAAGTAATCTTTTCAAAAATGCAAAATAAAGTAACGCGAATATGTGTGGGCCTAGAGCATGATAAGGAAGGCTAATAACTGATGATGAGAAAAGTAACTGTAACCATGCATTTTTTTGGCTTTCCTCATATCTATTTAGATATTTGCATGCTGAAAAGAAAGCAATAGGAATAAATGGCAACGCTTTGGAAGACAGTCAACATCTTTAATCTGTCCTGGCTTTCTGAATCTCATCTTTACTGATACACACACACACACACACACACACACACAAGACATTCTGAAAACAACAGCCCAAAAAATGACCAGGTCTATGTCAGTCATCACATGGATGCAGTAGCTGCCAAAGACAGAGTCAGTGCTCCTTCTTTCCATTGAACTCCATTACAGGCAGCAGAGTTTCCTGGCATAAGGCTGAAGAATATTCTGATATAGACATATTTGTATAAATGAAGCAAACCCCACTCTCCAGCTGGGAAAAAAATATTCAACATTTTCAGAATTTTAAGAAGGCTTATTTTCTCATGTAAAGCTGCAAATAGCTCAGTACACATGCATACTGGCAAGTGGAGGCTTTTGCATTTTTTTAACAACACCTGCAAAAAGAAAGAGAAGAATGACAAACTGAAGTATGTGTGGGATGATCACATGTTAGAGGAATGGTTTTACACCCACTGTACAATTTGTAAGAAATGAATTCATTTTGATTTAAAGTGATAAACATTTCTTTCAAAGAAAACTACACCAGAAAACATACCATTTTAGCTTTCCTGTTCTAAAGCTATTTTACACTGAACTACTTCTCTGCAAAGTTACTGCAAACAGCATTTTACAGTAACCTAAATTAAAATATTTATTATATACGAGTGATAGTGTGTGCCCTATTTCTATATAGGTCATCACTTTGTTCACCTGTCACCTTAAGATACATCAAGTCTTTCCTTTTATCTTTCACTTAGCATGCCTTAAACCAAGAAGCTCTTATATAAATCAGAATGATCAAGAAATGTGTTTGAAGTTCAACATTTTTAGCATCTCTGGTGTAATTTGTCCATATTAATATTAAAATGAAACAATCTCTGTGAACTACAGTACAATTTATGGAATAATTTAACTCCATAAATATTTTAGCAAATGCATTATTAGCTCATGTAAGTATGTAGCTTATCTATTTGTGTGATCAAATTAACTCTCTAATGCACTGGAAAAATCTGTATCCTTCTTAATTGAATGATCAGTCTTGCTTAATGACACAGTGTATATTATGGCACTAAAATCACCTTGCTTTCTTTGTCCCTTGAAAACAAGGTAAGAATTTATTGCTGATACACAGTTGCTTTGCTAAGTCTGTAATCTAAGTCTGAAACATAAATTGTTCCAGATGCTTAGCCCACAAGTTGCTCTAAATCTTGAGAACTGAATATTAAATATTCAGATGGTAAATTTCTCATGTAATAGACTGTGAGTCGAGAGATTCAAGTTCTGCCTGTTTCTATGTCACTTAAGATGCATTAATGTGTCTGCATGTTGTTTTTCTACTTCTTCTTCAATACCTATACTATAAGGTTCCTGCTTTCCTATCAGGAAGGAAGCATTATGTCATTTATTATTGTTGATTACAAGATGGAATCTGTGCTCAGGTGTTACATAAGTATTTCAGATATAAAAATAATCCAAAACATTCCAAATAAAGATATTATGAATCCAAACCAAAAAACAAAACAAATGTTTGTTCAGAAATCAGATTTATTTGGCATTGTCATGCCTACCTTTCTTTCATAACCCAACAGGAAATCAGTAATTTCAAAGATATATAAATCAGTATGTTCCTTTAAATGAAGGATTCATTACCCTTTTGTTTAAACTTAATTTTGTGTACCACCATTTAGAAGACCTGCTTCTTTCTTTCATGAGGTTTAGTCTATCGAAAGTGGTGTTTCATTCACTTACTGATCTCAAATATGAACAAATCATTGCTGTGATAATTATTAGGATGCTCCAAGGAAAGATCATGAATTTCAGAATGAAACAACAGGATAAGAACTCTGTCCCTTTTCACGTCATTAACAATTCAAAGGAAAAATAATAAATTTGGACTTGGATATGTGATTTGTTGGGTTTGGTGTAATGATTTTGGCTTTGCTTGTGTTCCTCTCCTCTTTCTCAAAAGTTATCCTCAACTATTTAACCCTTAGAAACGTTAATCCAGTTCTACCCTTGCTGCTGAATGCCATGACATAACCGCCATGACAGACTTCTGTTCAGAACTGGAAAACTTCAACAGTGATAACGTTCAGAAATGCAACATCTTCAGATGCAACGTCAAAGGCAGAAGTAAAAACTTTGCATTGCTACCATTTCTTCAATCATTGCGGAAGATTATTCTTACCCAATTTATAGAATTCCAAAGCTCACTTGACTTACTTACTTATTGCCTTTACGGGCTTCTTTTCTGAGGAGGTGCTTAAGAAAGGTCAGTTTCTGCATGTGGCAACCAGCTGTCAGTTCAGCAACTGAGAACAAATGAAATGGTCTTAGCTGGTTCTTGAATCCAGTATCCTGGAAGTAGGCTGGAAGGGAAGAATCATGTCTAAATTTGGCGTGGATAAACCATGTCCTCCCCACCCATCCTGAGTGGTGGAAAAGGAGGGAGGGAAACTTGCCTTGAATGAGTCCCTGCTGCCCTCTTCCCCTATCCCTCCAGGGTAGCATCAACAGTCCTCCCACTCTCTCTGCCCATCTGAGGAGCACCTCGGTTCTTCTAGCGCTGCACTGCAGGTGTTGTGGGCATTGGTAAAGCTGCTTCTCTTTCACATGCCTGCTATTTAACTTAAACCTGCAGCATCTCAAGTACTTCCGGATGGGTGTGTATTACATCCAATGGCAGTAGCCTTCCTCAGAACACATTTTATCAAGAAATGCTAGAGCCACTGCTGCTCCCTTAGCTTGGAAGCAGTCTGTGGTAGTCACAAGTTTTTCAATGTCTGCATGGCTGCTACTTTCACTGACTCCTCACCATGCAAAACAGCTGGGTAACGTGGGATAACAAACTACTTTTTTGCTTCTCGCAGACCTAATAGCTGTTTACTTTTTGTAGAGCAGCTGGTGACTCACGTGATCAGTTCCCTGTAGTCAATTGCAGTTCTGTAAATGGGATTTTGCCTTAAAAAGTCATCAGGAAAAATCTCGAAACATAAGCCAGTCTTCTTACTTGGCTTTAGAGTGCCTCTCATAGTGAAGGTTTTTCTCTGTGTGGTATCTGCAGCACTTCTTACACAAACAGTAAGTCACTGATTGATAAGACTTGACTTATTAATTGTGCAAAGGGACCAATTATAATGTATTATTAGGATGTACCTTTGTCCCTGTAGATTTTGAGACTAGAATCACAGGAAGCCAAATATTATGACAACTATTCTTTTGGGCTTGGATAAGGAGCTTGAAAGTTATTGAAATAAAATATGAATGGATAGACACACACATAATATAATTAAGTGCATTCAAATAATGCAGGAGTTCCTAAAATGTGACTCATACTTCTGTGTTACTATTGAACAAAAAGAAGAAGTGCTACTGCTAGAGGGAACAGTTGGCAAAAAGAGTTGGTATACAAAACTAAACCAAATAAACAGATAATCTTCTTAAACAAGAAAGCATAGACCGGCTTCTCATATCAGAATATGATTGTAAAGTAAAATAATAGGGATGTGAACTGTAGTACAGAATACTTCAGCTTCTATTTCTAAATCTCAGAAAGGATTTCAAATACTGCAATGGGCAACATACAAAGCATTTTTTACAAGACTATTATTTTCATGCAATGTGTGCATTTATGTGGGTTTTAGCTTATAAAGTAATTTTAGTACAGAGAATTGGTTAATGCTTGAGTTTCAATGGCTCAGTATGCATTTTTCTTCCTTTTTGTGTTACCTCTATCTAAATAACATTTTACAGGCACAGAATTCCAAAAAGCAGAGATTTGTATTGACGAGTCTCTGATAGACAAAAAAATAATTTCTCTAGAGGAAATAGAAAATGAAAGTTAGAAAGATGTGAAGATAGCCAGGATATGGCATAAGTTGATTGGACCTAGCCATGTAATTCCTCAATCATTTATTTGGTCATACATTCTAATGACATAAATCCCGAGCAGAATGTCCAGTATCAGCATGTGTTTTTAAGTGTTTCACTCGATATACGTATGTTTTTCTGAACAGAAATCTATGAATTGTTTCTTAATATATTTTTGCCACGTGCCAAGACTTCTGGGAAGAATGTTGTGTTCTGAAAATAACATTTATTTAGTAAGTTGTACACATTATTTATAAAATGCAAAGCAAGAATCTGCACTGATCAGTATTTAAAAGGATTTATGAATACTTTCTTAAATATTTTTCTTTCATATTTTATGCTCACTAACTTTGAACATGAATCATTCATCTGAAGGAAAGTCCTTAAGGTTGCGTAACCCCAGTGTTATTGTGCCTTATAATTAGATCATAATTGAATCTGCGGATTTCTGAAGAATTTGCAAAATAAATATGCACAATCTTTTATTAGAAAATTATTACATATCTAGCATAAGATTATCTCATTTATCTTTACATCCTTGAACATTTTTCTTTTCCCGTGTAACAATTACCTTTCATTGATGATGTTACTGTGAATAAGACAATAGAGGTCACTGCTGATGATGTAAGTTGAGAGTTGGCCAGAGGTTTCCTTCCTCAGAAGACACTATCTGTCCTTTTCAGAAAAAGGAAATACTGACATTTTGTAAACAAAATCAACCGGCTGAGCTGACAGCACATACGGTGTTCTGTATTCAAAGACCCTTAAAGCTGTTATCTGATGAACATTTGTGAAAAAATAAATATTACAATGTGTAGCATTATTTTACCATTTTAGTGAGGATATTTGCATATGGTAAAGACAGGGAGCTTTGTACACAATGCAAAGCTGACATGTTGGCATCACTAAAAAGATGTGGACTAGTCACTTTTGAAAGGTCATTCTCCAAAGGAAATTATTTTTCTCTGTTATCTCACACACAATTGTTTAGTTTTCAAACTTTCTGAAGGCATTCAGATTTCAGTATAATCACAATGGTGCATTCCATTAACTATAAAAAAAGATTATGAATGACCTTTCATCAGGCAAAAGACATAGCACAACAGGCAGCTTTATGTATTTATTTTCAATTAGATATGAGAATACAGCAACACTATAATTTTCAGCTACATTCTTTCACAAAGGCAGGCATTTCAAACTATACAGATACTAACAAAGTTTGAATATTAAATGAAAAATAAATCTATATGAAAAAATAAGGATTATTTAAAGAAAGAAATTAAAATTGATTGTGGCATCTATAAGATACAGCGTATTTAAAAGAACAAATAAAGCAAGAAAGCAAACATCAATTTATGGTCATTGATAAAATATTTGCCCTTTTTCATCAAGATTTTTGCTTCTTTATACCATTTTTAGCTACAATGAAGCAGGAAAAGCCAAACCTCACCTACAGATATCTTTTATTAGTGTTCCATCAAAACATAAGCTTGGTTAAAGTCCTAGGACCTTTCATACAGTCTAGCAAACTGCTCCTAAACTACAGATTTGGTGATGTGTGGTCTGAATGTCATTTAGCTGCCTTGGTCTGCATGATGTGCGCTTGCACCTCAGGGTTTCTTTCCAGTAGATACCTGGGTGTGAGAGGATAGGAAGAGAGCAGGGAAAGAGGGTAAAGGAAACAGTCTGCACCTATCTCTTGTCACATAGGTGTCCAGTCACTTCCTCCAATTTCAAGGTATATGTGCAGATCAATAACTGTTCCTTGTCTGCTCTAAAATTTTCCAGATAGCCTTAGGTACTAAGAGTGTTAGTTGTGGTGCCATAAAGCTCCATGTTGGCAAAACTCAAAACCTCATTAATTTTTATTCTATAAGCAGCTATCACTGCAGCAAAGATATGCTTTAAGAGTTTGTTAATGAAATCCTTCTGGGTTCCATCAGATTTCTCTCATCCAGTACAGTCTTATCTCCAATTCTCAGCTTTCTTCTCCTTATTAAAGAGTTCAGACATAGGCAGGGCAGAGAGATTTCTTGACTAAAATTATTTGGGTTAGGCTGCAGCTCCAAGCTCTTCTGGAAGAGACAGTATACTCATTCAAAGGAGAGAATATTATTATTATATAAATCTCAGTGAAGCATTCCCCAAATTGAATCTCAGAGTGCACAAGTCTCATGTCCTGTGACCTGCATGACAGGAATGAGCCTATACATACTGGACTCATTTGACTTAATACTCACTGAAGAACATAAGTGGACACCGTGTGGAGGTCTATTAATTGTCTTTGGCCTCGGGTAGGTGCAAAAAATGATGAGTACCTTTTTTGCTACGGAAGCCAATATCAGTTGGGTGGTACTTGTCACTGCTTCCTGGGTTAATCTTGTCACATACTTATAGGTTCTTTATGATAGACTGATTCTTTGCCAAATTCCAAGAAATCAAATGTGATATATTTGGAGTATTTTGCACTAATTGCACTCTCATAATACTAGTTTTGCAAAATTATAGGATAACAGCTGTATCAAAAAAGCACGGATTCATCTCAGCTTGAGGGATTTGTTTTAAAATTACTTCCTTTCTTTTCTGACAGATACTCAACAGAAAGGAACTCAAATACATTTTAAAGGATCTTTGTCAAAATAAACTCATAAAACCCAATACTGAATTAGCCCACCTCCTGGATGTCCTAACTTTACTTCTTCCTTTATCAACACTGTCTGTTTATAGAGCGCTGAAAAGCAGTTCTAACACTGCAGTAGAGTTAATATTGCCAGACATATGCAAAAATATGTGCTCTTTCTTTGTAAGAACATCCTACCTCCAAGGACAAGAATTCAAGCAGTTTATACAAGACAAAATTCTGAGAGTAATTTGGCCACTGGAGCAATATCTCCAATGTCAATATCTTCATTAAGTTATCATCCACTGGTTACACAAATTAATCATGATTGTATCAGAAGAAACCACAGATATCTAACTCCTATATCAGACTTGGAAAATTTGCTGTGGGTAATTTCAGAACTCAAATTCTAACAGTTCCTGCATATAGAAATTTAGTCAGCAGAAAAGAACGGCACAAAAAGAAAACCAACATCAATCTAAAATTCCTGTTATCACTACGCCAGCAGTAGCCAACCACCTTCCATGAAAAAGGAACAGCTAAATCACATACTGGATTTCACAGCCTGGCTTTCCCCAGATTGAACATAAAAGATCTACTTCAAGCAGGCTGCTTTTTTTTTTTGAGACTTTTTAAAATTTATTTAATTTATTTGATGAAGAAGGAGGAGAAAGACAGCTTGAAATTTGCAGGTTGAAGTGAGTGACTGTGCAGTAGTAAGGCCTTGTTTTTGTTTGCTCCCAAAAGGAGTCAGAGTGGATTCACGTAGAGTCCTGGCAGAGTGTGTTCCCTGGCAACTTCTCTTTGACTGCAAAATAAATAAAGAACAGAAAGTGAAGTGAAAGCTTTTCGACTTTCAAATTTCAAATTAATATGTAGTGGTATTGCTCTGCGTTTCACTTTTACACATCATAAGTAGGTGCGTTCCTTAAGGAGAACGTGTGTTCAATCATTTTTACAAGACCTACAGAAAAGTTGTTTTGTTAAAGTTACATGTAATAATAAATGGACTCTGAAGTGCCCTAGAGAGAAATTCCCTTTCTCATGCCAGACCTTTTGTGCTATTTCCTCTAGTGGCACAAAGCTGGCAGGACTGGCATGCAAAGGATGGCTTGCTGCCTTGGACTGTGCATTTTTGGGGCAGAGTAACCAGCACAACACTCTATTTTGTCAAGTCAGCACTGTTAGATTAGGAACTCTATCACTAAGGCTAAGAGTGCCTAGGACCCTCAGTGATAATAGCTATAGCCTGTGCAGAAATGTGATAGAAATGAAAGTTACAGAGCCAGCTCTCTGTGTACCTACCAGCTGTTCCCAGACAAGTTGTCTCGTAACACAGTTCCCTTTTCCGTAGAAGATACAAAGAGGAGTCATTTTACTCTTCAGTAAGACCTCCTCAGTTCTCCCCCTCCCACTCAGTTTCTCTCCTCACAGACATGCCTTGATTACTAGTGTCATATATTTTAGTGCTCATATCTTCAGGTATGATATATGTATTCCAAAAAAATACATTTCATATATTTTCAGGTTTAATTTTAAAAATATAGCATAAAATGCTTCACAGTGGTATCCTATTTTGTGTGTGTACATTAAGGTACATAGACTCCTGTCTAAAAAATCATAGTTTCTTTCTTTTTTCTATCTTCCTTTTTTTCAGTCTTCTTTTTCTCCTTTCTAAACTTGAACTGACATTTGATAATTCTTTAAGAATTCAAGTCCCCAGTCAGAATTTTGAACATATGGCATACTCCTATCACAGCATCAAAATTATGTCTGTATCTTTGAAAAATACACTTTCAGTATTACTAATAGTATGATTCTTAGTTTATTACATATTGTGCCACACCAAAATGATTCTGGTAAGGCTGTCATTTCTACTTATGTAATATTACAATTTTTATTTATGGAATACTATCATTTCTACATATACACCATTTCCAAACATTCTTAAAACTTTTAATCTTCTAATCACAGTTTCTTTTCCATTAAATTAGCAATGAAGTGCCAAATTTCCATCAGAATAACTATTCTATTGGTGTTGTTTTCAGAGATCAATTAATTATGTTCTATACTTACACACAAATACACACGGGATTTAATTACCCATCCCCTTGCAGCTAGTTTACTTATTTATGCATAATAGGTGATACATATGAATTAATAGAAATTACGTATATTGCTTTTCACACCAATAGTTGCACACAAATAAAAACAAGATCAAACCCACAACTCTTAAGAAAAATGCCAGAAAATATTAACAAACACATACACACCTTATGTAAACTGATACGAAAGGACTCTCAGAATTAGCAAACATTTATAACAGTAATCCTAGTCTAGACCTGGTCTTATAATTTAAAAGGAGGTTTTCAGAATCATCTGAGAGCTGCTAGTCCTCTAGGTCTCAAGATGGGATCCCAGATGCATTCATTTTGGGTAAGAGGAAAACAGTGAAACAATTTAAAGAGGTCAGTTACAGAACTGACAAAGTGGATAATACACTGTTCCCTTCATGTGAAAAATTCAAAACTGAAAACAAAAAATTGAAGAATTAAAAATACCATTAGAAAATCAGATTTTCAGAAAATCCTTCATATGTTTTGAAACTTGTGCCTTCATTGAGGACATTAATAAGAAATCAAAGTTCTTAAAGGATATTCAGCTTTCTAAAGTAGATTAAAGCAAAAAGTCATCTGTATAAGGTAAGTGAAGACTAAAGAAATTTTGAAATACGTATTTTATTTCCCCATAAATAAGTTGCCAATGCCTGACAGCTTTTCTATTGATTTTTATTTTAAATAGTTTAAAGATTGCTTAGTATCCCTCTAGCACTCACAGACAGAGAGATCTTATTCTCAGGATGTTTCCTAGATGCTTTTTGCTTCTACACTATTTTTTAAAAAGGCAAATATATCAAGGCAAGTGATTCTTATAAGCTGGTATCCATGGTTAAAAGAAAATTTACATTCTTGCTAAAGTAAATGACTCTGCCAGAAACCTCTGTTTCCAGCAAGACTAGCACAGATAAAATTACTTTACTTAAAAAGAGAATATGCACACAACAACATTAGATGGACATAAAAGATGATCTAATCTGTCCTCCACAAATACATCCCCAGGCGCATATGATTTAAATCTTACACATGATGAAAGAGTTATTGAAAGCTAAATTAACCATGAGGTTTTCTTCAGCACCTGAGCTAAAGTGCTTCAGTACAAAACACTGATGAGTTTCACAAAAATTGGTAATTTGAATACTATAATACTATATTTGAATACAATAATTACTACTCGGGAAAGATGGGTACAATATGTAGAAAGAATGAACTTAGGTAGAATGGCTAGCATCTCATCTTTTTGCTGTACTCATGAAAAATAAGCATAGTAGACTAGTTTTTCTGTCAGAAGATTCTTGCTGCCACCTTGCTTTATAAAAGTACATTTATTTAGTCAGGCAGCTGACCTCAGGAGAAAGAGAAAGGCTTGTATAAATCTTAGAAAGAAGTAAACAATCCTTTCTTACACTCCAAAAACATTTTTAATGAAGCATTAAGTGGGTGAATTTACTCTCAGATTATACTTTGGATAATATACTGATGTCACTATGGTGCCCTTCCCATCACATCAGTTTATCCTAGGCTGAATATTAAAACATTAGGTGCAGGTCATTTATCCCAATCCTCAAATGAGTATCAGTTGAAGAGAATTTCTCTAACAAAAGTGAGAGGATAACACATCCCACTTCCCTTTCTTTTTGGCTATTGCATGGTTGTACTGCACTGAAAGGATTAAGTATTGTATAATCATAGCATCATAGAACAGTTTGGGTTGGAAGGGTCCTTTAAAGGTCATCTAGCCCAACCCCCCTGCAGTAAGCAGTCATCTTCAACAGCTCAGATCTCCATACAATCTGATCTTAAATGTTTCCAGGGATGGCGAGTCTGCCACGCCTCTGGGAAACCTGTTCCAGTCTTTCACTACTCTCCTTGTAAAAAAATTCTTCCTGATATCTAGTCTAAATTTACCCTGTTTTAGTTTAAAACCACTACCCCTTTTCCTATTGCAGCAGGCCCTGCTGAAAAGGTTGCCCCCATCTTTCTTATAAGCCCCCTTGAAATAGTGAAAGGCTCTTCTCTAGGCTGAACAACCCCAGTCTTCGTAGGAGAGTTGTTCCACCTCTTTGACCGCATTCGTGGCTTTTCTCTGGATCTGCTCCAAAAGCTCCATGTGTTTCCTGTGCTGGGGACTCCAGAGCTGGACATAGTATTCCAGGCAGGGTCTAACAAGTGTCGAGTGGCAGAATCGCCTCTCTTGACCTGCTGGCCACAATTCTTTTGATGCAGCCCAAGTTCTAGCTGGCTTCCTGGGCTACGAAAATGGTTGCCATAATTTCCACAAAGATAAAGTACATTAAAGCTCTTTCAAGATACACTTTCTCATTTAATCTTTGTATGTAGAATGAGATGCTCAGGTCATAAAACACACAGACAAGACAGTGAAAGATTTTGATATGCTTAACAGAAAATGTAAATGTACCATTAACATTATTATATATTAATGCTGGACATGCGAGCAGCCTAAAATTGAGAGTAAGTAATATTTGGAAAAAAAAAAAAATATTAAAAAAGCAATTATTTTGCCTCTTTGGCTATCTTGTTTAATTTGAACACCTGATTGTACCTGGAATATTTAGAACATTTTTTTTGATCCATGATCAGTTAATAGATAAGCATTAGCAATATCAAAGTCTTAGATTTGCCCAAATTTTTACATCCTACGTTTCAGTTGTTATCCTTTCTTACACAAACAAGCCTTTGTATTTTAATTAAGTTCTTATTTGAACAAAACTACTCATGTGTATGAGATTTTTAAAAGGGTCAATATAGTGATTATATAATTGGCATATTATTACATTTCCTTTCCAACACCTTTATACCTAAAAATCAATTTTTTCTCACGTTGGCCCAACAGGTACCTGATGCATTATTGAAAATTTTGATTGAAGTATTTCTGTGATAGAGAAAAAAGCATTTTTTGCTGGCAATTATACTATGCAAATACCAAACCAACAGTTAGGAACTTATTGAATCAGCATTTTCATACTTGCATATAAGAGATTTCATACAGATTTCCACTAATTAAAATTATTGGGATCTTAGCCTACTTAGTGAAGTACAAGTTTGGAAACAAAGCATAAACCACAAATTTAAGAGCTACAATTGTAAAATGAACAGAACACGAATGAGCTAATATTAGCAAGATGATGACCTTAGAAAAAAAACCACAATTTCTGTAACTTTGGATTTCTTTTTTCATTACTCATATACAAAATCCTGAGTTGAAACTTTAAAAATCTACTGCAGAGAAGAAATAACACCTACGGGAATGCTGATCTTTTCTACATGATAAAACTTCATTTTATACACTACTTCACCTTGATTCTTTTTCTATGAAGAGGGACAATTCTTCAAGAGTTACCTTACTGAATCTAAAATTACCAGTTTGTTTTTACTCTGGGACTACAATCAAATTCCATACAGTCAAAAATTTTTGTTAACAAGGAATTTTGAACATCTGATGTTGCTAGGTCTTCACAAGATACATTTCTATAAAATATCTTCCTATAAAATATAATCTTTTCCTGTAAATTTGTAAGACAATAGTGCTCAATCATTTCACTTAAAAGATTTGTCAGTTGCTTCAAATGTAGCCATAAGCCTTTTGTTCCTCATACTTTTGTAATACCACAAGATTTCAGAGTCCTAGGTACATAGTCCTCAAATATACTTCGAGATATGTCAGTTTAGAAGAAAAATTGATAATAGCCTAAAGATGATCAAATCATGTTCACCAGGCAGCGGTATATGTATCCAGGACCAGCTTATTCCTGGTTTCCGCAACAACATTGGAAAGGGTATTGCAGGGTTAAATGCGCCATGGACAAAGTCATAAAAATAAAGAACATGTAGAATGATTTTTATCTTCATGGTTAACAAATCATTTAAAGAAAGACTGAAATTTAATAGCTCTCTGTCTGATCATTTCCTTAGAAAGACATCAGAATACCAATGTGTTATCTTGCCTATGACTGCTCTGCTTGTGGTAAATATCAAGTATGAATTAATTGTCTAGCTTCTTAGTTGCACTGACAGATCCAAACTAATAAATATCCCTTCAATACCTTAAATAGATATATTTTCCTTCTTGTACCACTCCTTTTCATTATTTGAGAGATATTCTAGTCTTTTCATTTATTAATTTTAGGATATATAAGCATATTTCACAGCATGAGTGAAAATCAGTGTGAAAAGGCAAACAATCTGAACTCTCCCTTTTACAAATACTTTAAAGCATTCTTCAGTCATTTGAGAGAAATGATCAGTCAGACACAATCCACCACACTTCTTTGGCATATCATCTTTATTATTATTAATAATAATAATAATAATAATAATGATAAATTAGACAACCATTATGATCTAGACTTCAGTCACTAATTTAGTTTCGGTATTCAAATATCCAAGACTTCCTTTAATAGACTGGGGAAACCTAAAGAGGACAACGAACTCTTCTCTAAGCTCTTTCATGGCACCCTAAGTATGGTGTGAATAACTTACGCATTCAGTCTTTAAAAGGAAGATTAATGAATGTATGACTCAAGTCTCACTGTTAGATCTTAGGAAACATGCTACATTCTTGTGTTTTTTAAAGTTTATGCATCTTCTGAGTTTGTTTTCAAAAAGAAGTAAAAAAGTAAATGAAGGTACAATGGACACTAACAAAAAAATACAGTGTTGGTTCAGAAAGTTCTCTAGGACAATATAAAAGTAAGCCAAGCTTCAGACAGATTCAGACTCCAAGTCAGCTATTTAAACTATCATCTATCAGAAAAAGTACATTTCCTAACCTGAAAATGGGGCTCACAGTAAAACTACAGAAAAAAAGGCTGGACAAAGCAAAAATTAATCAGGTCTACATATACCCTCACTGGACTTTTAAAAAGAAATATTAAGATAATTGCAAGGGAAATCATTGCTAAACATTGCATGTAATCATATCAAACATTTCAAACAAAAGTGCCCAATTGTTCTAAAAAGTAGATTTTGTTTAAACCTTTTTTCTCTCCCTCTCCCTTTTATCTTTGTGCATTGTTAATACAAGAATAGTAGGCAGGTGCAACAGACTTAGAACCACATGGATATTTACCATCTCGGTTTGTTCTGAAAATCAGTACTAGCATGTAACATAAGTACCGTATCTTTATTAACTAGTTGATCTAATAATCTGATTAATATAATTAACAGGAGAAAAGTTTAGTTGAGCACTGTTTTTTTTAAACAAATTGAAAGTCTTTCTGAAATTCATGCTTCATTGTACTTATACCACTAGGTATAAGTGAGGAGGGGCAGGAGTCACAGGCTGAAAATATTGGCTTGCTTTCTAAAAGTTTCTAACATTTATTGTAAATACTGCTTCTCAACTCTGAACATACGAAGGTACCATCTTGAAATTTCTCTCATAAAATGTAATCTTGACAGAAAGCACAGATATAACATTTTCTATTCTTGTTTTCTATTCTTTAAATATAATGTGCTATTAAATTAAGTAAATCATCATTTTGAAGACATGGAAACTTCATCATGACTTACAAAATAATGTAGTACTCTGCATTTGGTTTTTTTAAGATCTTACCAGCATTTAACCTGAACATTTTTACTCAACTTTATTTGAGCAAGAAAGTTTTTATGAGACTGAGGTTTTTTGAAACTAGGGTTTGGAGCCAATGAAACAGTGTTTAATGTCTAAAATTAAGCACACATCTCTTTCTAGGGTGAAATTCTTACATAAAAACAGTAATAAACTTTTCTGAGAATAAATACATTCAAGGTTTAGCAAATTTGAACTCTGGAAAAAGAATGATCTTATAAATTCTGTCCTGTACAGGGGCAGCTACTGTGGATACGGACAATATTTGTCTTCTCAGTTTGCTCTCATTTATCTGTTGTGTCTTTTGAAGAAATAAGTGACTAAGTAAACCCTTTAGAGGATTCTCTGAAAGCAATTGAGCATACCCTGAGAGAAATCTTAAGAGGTTACAGTGTGCAGGACTTGAGACAGTCAGAGGAGAAATCTGGCCCCTGATGGGGAGATTGTAGCAAGGAGTTCAATGCCAGCAGCCAGGCCCCAGGAGGGACTGACCGTCAAGAAGACTCAGGAAGGCTCTGCAAAGTTTGCTACAGTGAAGGAAACAGTCACCCTGCAGGACTAAAACTAGGGCTGGGACCCACAACAGACACAGCAGGCAGGAGCAGAGGTGCGTATGAGCCCATTTTACTCTGGTCAGGCCGGTTCAAGATATAAAGGACAGGCATCCTAATTCTTTATTCCAAGAAAACCTGGCTTACTGATTTTAAAAGCTTTTCAGTCTTCCTTGGGGATCTAGTTGTCTAGTTACATTCGCCTCAAAAAAGGGGGCAAATTTACCATCTTATCAGGTAGTATTTTTGACAATTTTGTTGTTTTCTTTATATAATGTTTCAGCCTTATTTTCCATCTTTGTCAAGGAGACTATAGCCTTCATAATATAAATCCAAGAAGCAAAATACTCTTATTATTCCAAGGTTTCAGAAAACTGTATAATGGTGCAAGTTGACACTGAGATACTCGTCTGTTAAATTATTAACTGTAAAAGCTTTGAGAGGGCTGGGTAGATGGAAGGTACTAATATTAAACTGTATCCATCTACGAAATGCAAACAGAAACACTGAATTTGGGCTAGACCTTTATTTAGTGCAATCAGCATAATTATTTTGACTTCTCTTGAATCCAGCCAGCAAGTACAAGTTGATTAGCTGGTTCGGTTCTCTTATTCATCATTACCTTTGCAAAGGACAGAAGCTAACCAGAGCCTCCATACATTCTGTGTTGGACTGTTCCCTATGATAGACTGGATTATCAGGCCATCTGAACCTCTGTGTTTATATATCCATCAATTTTGATGGGAATTCACATAGGCATAAGGGTCCATCTGCCTAAAATGTCTTTCTGGAGCTGCAAGATACTATTTGTTTATTCTTTTCAAAGTAGATGCTTATCAAACTCTACAGATTGAATCTATTTCGTTTTTCAGAGCAGCCCTTGTCATATTCATCAAAGTAACTGACTACTTCTTCACTCATTCATTCATCTTTTTTTTTCTGTTTTCCAAACTTTTCTTTCCATTGTAGCAGTTGCAGTGGATCAGAGCCATATGGCTCTGACTTTTAACTGCTGCAACAAGCTGCTCTACCACCTGGCGAAGGACTGATACAGACTCTGAAGCCCTGTTCCTTATTTCCAGAAATTCAGTATCTACTTTTGCAGTGCCTAGGCTTTTCACAAAGCAGTGAAAGGAAAGAAAGAATCTAAACCCACTTAATAGACAATATACAGATTGTTGTATTGATGTTGATAAAAAATATGTGTCTTGGAAGACTACAGTACATGAATTAATTTCTTTTTAACATCTTAGTGTAAAAGTCATGGAAATACCTAATGATGAGCAGAATGTGCTTTGTAAATTTTTCAATTAATCCACCATTTAAAAGTAGATGAGTAGGTATATTGGATCTTCAAATACCACATATTTCAAGAGTTCAATGGCAATCTCTTTTTAAAAAATCAAACCAAAAAGCCCGCTTCAATTTTTGTTACCTATCTAGGATGGTATAATAGAATCAATGTTTATCCCTTCACCTTAAGAAATTACTCATATAACAGGCAACAGTTTTTCTGTATGGTATATCTCAAAATATTCTTAAAGGTTTACACTCTTTCTCACTTTAAGTCTTGCAAGGGAAAATGAGATGTCATTAGCATTCATACTGTAACTGAGGAGTAGCATGAAGGCCTGTATGAAAAAAAGTAAAATATAAAACAGGAGTACTTTTCAAAAATAAAATAAAACATACACTAAACATCCTTACTTGAAGGTGCATTTTCCTGCGTATGCGGTAGTTGTAGGCTTCGCAAACAGGATAAAATGTGTAAAGTTTGTTTACGTGTGTTGTTTTCCAAAAGCTTTACATTCATCAATAATGTGGAATTGCATTTTCACTCTTTGAAAATCTGGCTGATTCATGATCTTACATTACGCATATTACTTGGGTTTTTTTTGTTTCAAACTCATTGGTCATAACCTAAATTAACTGTGTGGCAATCTTATTAACTGAAATGCAAACCACATGAAGAGGAACTACTTGTTCTTGAAGGTTCAACAAAACTGCCATTTCTTTCAAATAAGAGAAGACTGACGAGGCCAGATCAATGAGTGGGGTTTGAAGGCTAGAATAGAAGGGTTCAAAAAGATATTTTTAATTTTAGACCATAAAACACTGACTGCATATGCTTTATAACAAGACATTTAAAAATATAGATGAAACACAGGAAGACAGGAGCACTGTGCAACAGAAGGAGTGTGAGGATAAATAAGGAAGGCAGGAAGGAAAGATTATAGTTTCAAGAAATGGAGAAGATTGTTTCTCCAGTCGGAAAGGAAACTGTTTACATTCTGGTGTCCTGGAGAATGAACAAAATAAGGACTCTGGTACAATTTTCATGTAATCACACAAAACCCACATTACAGTGACTTCTGACATCTCTGAGGAACTGGAGATGACCAAAAAAAGACCTCATAAAACTGGGGGCGGTTGGAGATGGAGGGAAGCAGGGGAAGGAAAAACTTAGAAAATTAGGAACCCTGATGAGTGTGATTTAACAACCCACCTTTCATTATTGTCTTGTCGTGTTACTAAAGGCTCTTTTAAATTCCAGCTCACTGGGTTTCTTCCAAGTTATAAGATAGATTAAAGTGAACTTTGGCATTAGTGAAGCTCAACAAACTTAAAATAAGCTACAGGGGAGTTACATTATGTGCAACTCAACAGTGAACTTCATCAGCTCAGCTCCTTGTAATGTGTTGTCAAAGGACACATGAACAATTCAGAGTCCTTTATCCTCTGGGATCCAAGCTAAGATCTGATATTCTTGAGACACTAAACAGAAATAATTCAGTAGCCCTTAGGAAGTGGACTTGTATCTACTAGTCTGACACCTCCTGGTCGTAAACAGCCTTTGATCTTCAGTCCTTGTCAATTTGATGGGGTTAAATCCTGTGCATTCCTACTCTACCAGAGGACAAGTTCTTTAGAACTCTATTTTAGCCTTCCTCAATGCAAAATACCTATTTTAAGGACCTACCAGTGGAATGGAACAGGCATTATAAAAATTTTGCAGAATATCCAGCTATTAAATTATTAATAGAGTTCCCATGGAACAGTGTTATCAATTACCCTGTCCAGCAGTTGTCATCGATTTCAAATAAGCACCAAATTGTAGTATTGTATCATTTTTGACTCTGATGTTCTTCGTTGTTAGAGAAGATGATGCACAAGACAGAGATCTACCTCTTTTGCTCCTCTTCCAACTTCTTCAGTCCTACAGTCCCACTCTCTTCCTTCCAGAAGCCACATATTCATGCAGTGTGCAAACGCAAACCAGGAAAAGATGAAGAGATCTAGCAATAAAGACTGAATACCTGACTAATTAGATGTTTAATTGCTAATTTGAGGACTGCTTAGCTTATTTGTTTATTTGTGATTTCTATTGTGAACGAATTGGTTTCAAGGTTACCACAAACTTGATACACTATGTATGCATCAATTTTTGACAGGTTTCTACCACATGTTGCAAAGAATAGCAACACTAATGAACCAAAATCCTCCTAAACAGAAATGCTACTTGGCTGGATCATCTTCTAGAATCTGGTAGCTACCTCACATGGTGTATTCAGTAAATAAATTATACATGGCAGATGCTTTCTCAAAGATATGTAACAGGTTCCTCTGAATTTATAGCCAGCACAGACTTCTGAAAATATTTGGAAAATAATACAGTATGCCCTAAAACCAGAAGAGGCTATTTATAAATAAATAAATAATAATAATAAAGTACTTACAGTGGAAAAAGGAAGGTTCTGCTGTAACTGGTCAAAAGCAGGCAATGAAAAAATGTTTGTTGCAAACTCTTGCCACTGCCATAAAAAGGAATAAAGAGACACAGTAACACAAGATAAGGATACAAGGTCAACTGATTACTGAACTTAAACTATGACATGCACTTCTTTTCTCCTTTTTACCTTATTTTAGACAGACAGATAAATGCACTCTGCAAAGTAAGAAATCATACTTTTAGAGGATAAAAATTACAAAATGCACTTCTAAATTTTCTGATGAAACCAAAATATCAGGTGTCCATGCACCCCTCTGGTAATGTAAGAGTTTGGTTTTGATTTTTAGGACAGATAACTATGAGTACTTTAAAATAGATATACATGATTTACTCTATTCATCGACAGCTCTAAATTGTAGACTGTGAAAGCCAAATGGTTTTATAACATCTCACCATCACTATAGCACTGACTTATGGTAGCAGAGTGACAGATGAAAAATATACACACTTGTCTGAGTCAGTGAAATAAGGGTGTAATAAATATCGAGAACTATTCGTTAGCAACTTAACATAGTCATGTGGATATGGGTCCTTGATCACGAGGAAGGAAAAAAAGCACAAAAACTCCCATCTGATTATTAGCCTCGTGTTCCCATAATGATGCAAGCTTTGAATCATACAAAGAATGAAACCACAAGACGTCTTGTGTGACCGATAAGAGCATATGCAACACATTTTAAAGTTATAAGCATGTACTCTTGTGTTATGAGCATCATCAGGTACCTTAGGAGATTGGGAGGAGTTTTGGCCATTCAAAATGGAATAAACTGGTTACTTTAATTTCCTACCAGTCAGCCCTTTTTCTTCCGCAGTCAGTAGCTCATGTGTTTTAATTCCCATTTCTTATTGCTTTGCTTAGCCTACCAACTAATGCAAGAAGCAATCCCTCTCTGAGATGTGTTATATTTGCTTGTGAATCCCAGCCTCTTCCACACAGTCTTGTTTTGAGTCTATTGATTACTCAGGAATTGCAAGTTCCAAAACATCTTGGTTTTTTGAAAAAACAACAAGTGTTTTGTCATGCACAATATGAGACAAGACTTAATATTAAGATCTAGCTTATCTGACGTAGATCTGTTTGTGAAAAGACATGATCATCACATTGAGATTAAACTCTTCTTTATTTTCAGGGTCAGTGAGGAAAATTTAGTCTTCCTTATATCCTAGAATATAGTTTTCTGAATACTGTAGAGTTCTGCACTACAACCTCTACAAGGAAATGCCAGAAATCTTATCAAAATTTTATCAAAGCAAAGATTTTTAACCCAAGATGTTGTTTAACATTTTCTACAGAACTTTTTTATGTTGAATATATGTTTTCTATCCAAAAATCATTCTAAACTATATTCCAAACTTATGATGGGCCAATATTTTGGAGTGAAATCAAGGAAATATGTATCAGCATGCTTGATTAGGCAGAATGTTTTCATAAATTCATAGACGCTAATTCCTCAAATAGTGTCTCTAAAAGTATTGTTAATGCAGTTGTGGGACAGAAAAGAGGATCAGAATGATAGAAAAGTATCAGGACATGATGTTAAATTAATTAACAACACAATTGTAGTTCCTTCCAGCATTGGAAATTCTACTCTCACTTTCTCTGTTTTAAATTCATTTTTTTTGGTTTTATATAAGCATATTTGTTATCTCATCAGAACTGCATTTACTCTTACCACTAGTTTTTGGTATAACAGTTTGAATAATGTCAAGAATGTTTAAGAAAGGAGGGAATTTGCCAACTTTTAACATTGTAATCCTGTTTTGGTAAAGATCTGCACAAGCAGGCCTGAATTTACCAAATTTGCTAAAAATGAAGTCATCTAAGGAATATGATACGAAGACACATATGTTTTTTCTTCCCTTTTTGATGAACACTCTATGAAAAGACCAAGCTGCCACTTGTGCCAAGCTAGCTCCTACCTAAACAATCTGTCACCTAGGGCTAGGAAGGGGACATAATTACAGCAGAGAAGATGGTGAGATGGTAAGGAAGATCCTTCTTTGGAGTCATATAACTATGCTTTTCTCACAAGCAAAAGACCTGTTAAAAAGTGAAATACAGAGTACAACAGCTTTAATGAGCACTGTAATAGAGCACCAATCTATTATAGTATTACATGTAAATGTATTTAACATTATCTTTATCAGATTGTTCATCCTTCATTAAAGTAGCTCCTCAATAATTTTATATATATTACAACTTGAATATTATCCCTATCAGTCTTAGGTACTTACAGATGTTCCAGTGACATCTAAGTGCTGTGTTCTGTGCAAAGAAGAAGCTGAAATATTGTTTAAACAGGCACAGGTCTGTTTTTGAAGAAGTCCTATATTAACCTATTTCCACGTTTTCCATCTTCTCTTTATTACAAGAGCATCTACATCATAAATTATAGAATCATGTGATCAACTCATGGTTCTCATCATGGATACATATTAAATGTAATCAGCTAAAGTCTTATCCTGCCCTGTCTGTCAAGGCTTTTCTTTTCAGAATGTAAACACTCACTAGTGTTGCAACAGCTGCTTTTCTTTCATCATATTTAACTCAATGGGACCTTTTCCCAGCTATATTTATTTTCCCATGGAAAAGTTTTGTTTCTCCTCCCTCATCTTCCCAACCTAAATATGAGCAGTATGACAGATAGATGGGACAGGATTTCATCTACATCTAAGGACTCTTCTGAGGTACAGAATCTACAAATTATCATTGTGAAAAGTGGGTAAAATATGCTAAAAAGCAATAAGAAGACATCTTTTCTTCCAATCAAGACAAATACTTTAACAAGTTGATCTCTCTGGGAAACCTTATAGACCATGCTAAGTTTCCAAAAGAGGGACATAAGACACTGATTACACATGCACAAATCCTATTATAAATTTGCTTCTAAGCAATAATAATGTTAAAGAATACTTTCTGTAAACTATCTAGTTAGGCATCCAACTACTCCAGTCAATACTACCTGATAGAACAGTCCTTTTAAGATACATGGCAAAGTAATCGTTTGTCCCAAACAGATTCATGAGAATTAGAGGGCTTAGAAATCAGTAGTAATTAGTGTTCTTACCATTAATGTTTTGTTTCCTTCAAGTGTTTTACATTCAGAGGAAAAGGGGATTTATTTGTCAGCCTATAGCATCAGGGATCCTCAGTCTGCTGCATGACTAATGGAAGATTGATTTCAGTTAGATGTTCAGACTCATTACAGAGGGGTGTTTGAAGAGCATTATGATGAAAAAAAGCCAGGCAGAATGAGTAAAGAGTAAAACCAGGAAAAGAAGGAAGCTAACAGAATAACCCATGGAATGTAATTATATGGATACAAAAGTTGGAAGATGACAAATACAGAAACTACTTTCATTTAATGACACTCTTCTAAACACTGGTCAAATTAATCTCCAATTTCCAACTAACCATGGAGCTTATTGACACTAGCTGAGTCTGTACAAGTACAGGTGTTTCTGCTTTACCAAAGACAGGTATAAAGTTCGAATGCTGAAAGCTCTTACGTGCACAGAAGGGCCTGTTGAAGCATGATAAAGAAATTCTGGAGAAAACCTTGGTGAACAGTAGCAAAAATATTAGTAGAAAGAAAAGTACAAGTAAGAAAAAAACAACATCTTAAATAAATTAAGTACACTAAACTTCAGAGCATCATGACCAGAAAAGCTAGAGAAGGACATTACAAAAAGCTACTGAAAATCTGCACATCTTGCATGTTCTCCAGTGTCTTTACCATTGTTTAAAGACAGAAAAGTACCAAGGGCATCATACAGTTATTCCCTCTAATTAACACAGTTAATTACTTAGGACTGATACCCTTTATCTTGTTGATTAGCACTTTATTCTGGGAGTAACACCTTGAAATCATAGCAGCTCTCAGGCACAAGATCTCTCTCAGTAAAAGTATTGGTATCATAAAACAACCCTTAATTAATCAACATTGAATTATTAAAGATTTATTCTGTACTGAAGCCTACCATTCCTACAGCCAGGAGAATAGACAATGAAGGAAGGGAAGCATGGTGTCTCAGAACAAACTAGAACTTGTCATGACCAATTTTTCAAAATGGATAATAAATGCAAGCTTTGGCAAGACTGGCTGTCATTAAGCTTGCATAAAACTAAGGATTTATGAACTGGAAACCCTAGTGTAAACATTTTATAGCTATGCAGATAAGACATGGATCACCTCTAAACAAATCTTACAATTAAGAAGTACTTGTTTATCGGCGATGTTTGGGCTTTCTTGCAAATACAGGAATTTAATTGTGATTTTTTAAGTAAGGTGTCTGAAATAATTTGTATTTTATGGCTGCCTGTATTATCCAGAGATCTGCACTTGATAATGCAAAAGATTCCTTTCTCTTATAAATTCCCTGGTATAATATCATAGAATCTGTTCCTCGATTTTGCCTGTTATGACTATCTGTTTAATGCAATCACATTGATATAACTAACCATTTAGAGAACTGCAGGAGATCAAGTTTTGCTGTCCTTTATTTACATATTCTGAGAAGCTAATTACAGGCAAACTTCTTATTTAGACTATCTCACATTTCCCACTTAAAGGTAGAAGGGTTCAGAACTTTAAAGTTCCTGCCAAAATCTGTATGGTTAGTCACGTGTCCAGACATTTACATATTAGTAACCTTTCTCATCCTTCTCCTCCCTGACCCCTCCCAAAGTCTCTCAAATTCAGGAAGTCCTCAGATATCATGGACTGGAACAAAGATTTGACAATGTGAGTTAGACGGATGAATTTTGCCATTTCCTTGAAGATTAGACTAAATTTCATCAAATTCTGAAACTTAACATTTGCAGTTGCGTAAGTGTATGCACAAGAAAAAGTTATATGAAAACACATTTGACAATAACCTTAAAAAAGTGAATCTGACTGGAGTCCGAGGTCCTCCTCCAAAAAACCAAAATCCAATAGTGTTAGAAAAATTTAAAAATTAATAAAATGAGCCCTTATTGTGACTCATTATCCATCCCTTCCTCACCTCCTTGCAAATCCCAATTTTTTTCTTCTCAAACTCAACAATTATAATATAAGGTACTGCAAATCCTGCTTAAAACATTAGCACTTAGTCTTGGATAATGATGCGGTCCATACTTTATTTTGATCGGAATTAGTGAGACATCATTTGTTTTGTTTTGTTTTGTTGTAATGATATTAATTTCATTAGTGCTTTGATGACTCCGACCTAGTTAAACACATATATTAAAATTTCAAATTTTGACCAAGCTCCACACAAATCCTCGGTTCAGGTAAATAATTTTAAAGATCACCATTCCCCCACTCCTAATATTGGAGTAAGGCTCAACAGCTACAAAATGGGAAACGGTTTCTTCCAAAATTATTTGAATCAGATAATATCTCTTACAAAAATACACGTTTTGCTCTCTAGGTATCAAGCAATTATGAGTCACTGTCTTCTATAACACTATTCAAGGGCTCGGCTATGTACTATTAAGGCTCATTGGAAGCTCATATTGAGGTGATTAATGAGAACTTTGCATATATCAATGAATTACTGGAGTTCCCAAGACAGATTCTCTCATTCTCTTAGAATATCTTTCCCAGGTGCATTACCTTGCATTTGGCTAAATTAGAGATTTTCTTGGATTTAATCCTCTATCCAGGTGATTCAGATTTGCCTGACTTAGTACTACATTTTATCTCAGAACTTTATTATCTCTGAGCTTCACCAGCAGGGTTGTATAATGTCATCCTGATCACTGACACAAACATCACACAGCGAACATCGCTGAGCTATATGAACTCTACTAAGTATGGTTCTATATATCCTTCTTAATGGCTACACATAACGTGTCAAGCCTTTAATCCATCTACTGAATTCCTTGTATATATATGCGAACTTCTGAACCTTAATGTCATGTAGTATCAAGTTGACTGTCTGGAAAAAATCAAAATATACCAGACCAACACAGTTGTTCTTACCAGTCAGACTTTAATCTTGATGGAAAACACTTCAAACTAATCTGGCTAATAAAAATTATAATCTAGCCGCTATTTATTTTGTTCATGGACCTCATAAATTACCTTTCCATTATTTTATCTGTCAGACTAACTTTTCTTGGCTGTCTACATCATCTTTAAGTACTCTAACATTAGTTAAGAATTTGTCTAACTTTTCAAAAGTAGTTTAAGAAGCTATATATTCAGATTATTCCATAGGTGCTTCTTTAAGTGATATATATGTGAGGCCACTTATTTGGAAATTTAAATTTTTTGTTCAAATCTGAAGAGTTATTGAGAAATCTTTTTAATTGATTCCAGAGATATTTAAGAAAAAAAAAGTTTCCCTTAAAATAATTTTTGTTCTTCTTTCCTAAACTGAAATAGAAGCAGAAAGCGTCATTTCTGTGGACAGCTGAAAACACCCCCAAGGTTTTGGAGATGACGCAAAGTTAGCTTTGAGAACTCCATTACAGAGCAGGGAGTGGTGCCTCAATCAGGGGCTTGCAGGGTTTCTAGTGCTTCCAGACTTCTGGCACGTTAGATCTGAGCTAAGCATTCAGCTTTCAGGAGCTCTGCCAGCATGTCTGAGCAGTATTGCACTGCACTTGGTACACATACCCAAAGGTTAGACCCTGAGCAGTCCAATGTCAGACTACATTTACATGAGCTGGAAAGCGCTTTCTGTTCTTAATCAGACATCAAAACCTAGAGAATTCAGAATGAGATTAGCAATAACTTGAGTTATAGCAGAATATATCCTAGAATAAACAAAAGAGAAAATAAAAATGAGATTTTATGCTACCACCTCCTCTCCTCACCAATCCCACCTGAAATTCAAGTATCTAATTCCAGGCTGCAGAGGGAAGTTGGCCTCCTCTTTAGATTTTTAACTCAATTGATGCAATACAGGTTTGTAAGAAATTTCTATTAAAATCAAGGATTTTTCTACTTCTTACAGCATTACATGAGAGGAGGAAGTCATAACATTCTGTGCCCCTTTCATACTGACAAATATTTGAACTATATTGAAGATAGAAGACAGTGTAAAATAACAGAGTAAGTTTTAGTTCAGGTCTTCCCTCTTCACCACTTTAGCACCTTGAAAGGTCATTATAACTTTTATTTTATGTCTTCTTGCCTAGTAAATTTTTCATGGTTTTCTGCTAACCAAACCAGCTTAGCAGGTGAGAATAGAAAGCACCCTCTTCCTCTCTCCCATACACACACAGAACAATGTATAAACTGTTAATTAGATCACTGTCTGGAAGGGGAAAATGTGACTTTGGACACAATTTTGGCTACTACGTCTTCTAGCAAGACTGGTCTTCACACTCATGTGATGTTTATTCTGAGTCTATCCATTAGGCGAGACCTCTTGCAGGACACAGGGAGGCAAACAACTCTTTTCAGGAGTGGATTTAACTACTGTCTAACTCATCACCGAACAGTCCTAGGACTGAAATTAAGCTCTGCCTAAATCTCATTTTAGGTAAATAAAACAATTATATATGTGATCCTTTTAGCTGCCCATTTTTAATCTGTGCCACCAAATTCAGCCTTGGCTTTACTCGCTTTGAAGTCAGTCCTGAAACATATAGGCTGTCCTATTAACTTATTTAAGTGCAATAGGTCAATAGGATTTATATTAATTTCTATTAATTTATATTAATTTATATTAATTTATATTTATATTATTATATTAATATTATTTATATTAATTATTTTTTCCTGATCCTATGTTATCAAGACTTCCTATATCATTAAAGATGTTATTTTATTTAAATATAAAGTGTATTTAGATACGTATTTTTTCTTCTCTTCTGAAGTCCAAAGAAAGATATTATGAGCAACCTGGTCTAGGGGAAGGTGTCCCTGCCCATGGCAGGGGGGCTGAACTAGCTGATTTTTAAGGTCCCTTTCAACCCAAACTAATCTATGATTCTGTGATTCTAAGCCTCAAGAATGAGGATCAAATTCATCTCAGTTGTAAACTCATTCATAAATACATTTGGCTTGATGTGTTCTATCTCAATGGTTAAAACATTTTAAAGAACTACAACGCTGTCGTCCATGTTTCAAAAGAAAAATACTGTTTTGGGAGCAGGGAGTAGATTGTTTCTACATGGAAAAACTGGTGAAGCCTTTTAAAATTACTGATTCATAAATTGTAGTGATTGAAAGCTAATCTCAATTATAGTACTAAGGTGTACTCTTGTGCAGTGTGATAATAATATTTTCTGCCTCAAGTGGACTTTGATTCAAACAACAGGCTCAAATAAAAAAAGAGAGAAAAGAACCAGTCATTTATTATAGGCTTATTGTAAAACATGTAGACTTTCTTTTTAACATATATAGCAGGTACAGGGACACATGTAGAGAGCGCTGTATTTTTTTTCTTTTTTCAAGGTATTTACCTCTTTTCTTACCAGAAATTCTAAATACTTTCAAGAAGGACATGTAACTTTTGAGTGATATTTAGCATAGCCATATAAAAGCTATGAAAGAGTTTATTATTTGAGTAAACACCATAAGAAATCTTTTGAGATCTTGACTGTTGCTTGGGGGGAAGTAGCGGAAGTAAGACTGAAAACAAGTCCATGTCCTAGATATAATTTCTAACTCTAGCAGATAAGGTTTGAAAATGCAGAATTCTTAGAGCAGTTCAGGAGTATTTTCTTACAAAATAAATCTTAAAATAAACCAAAAAAGCTGTACTGTCAATTTACTAGAACAGAAAATGTAGGGAATATTACTGCATTCCAGATACAGTATCCAATCCACAAATCCCTGGAGTAAGTGTCCAAATAACCTGCAATGAAGAGTCAGAATTACCTACTCTTGGCATTCCTGAATGCTTTCTTTTGCAGTCAGAGTCAGAGAAAGAACACAGTTCTTTACATGTCTTTGGGTAAAAAAAAATACTTCATAGCCAGCAATATTTGAAATTTAATATGAATCAATCGTACCTTTGATTTTTGACATTCAGTCGTTCAGAGTACATTATAGTATTCATGGTATTCAGAATACATTATAGTATTCATCTTAAACTTTGCCAGATCTTCCCTTTGTCTTTCGAAGCATCCCCGTCTTTTCACCTTCTGACTGAGCTTTTCCTCCTCACAAAGATATATTTGGTACCTCCTTTTAAACTCAGTCCCAGGAAATGACAAGATAACTTGCTTAGACTCATAGTATCTATTTCCAATAACATTGTCATAATCAATGCTCTAATTAGCAGGCTTTGAATGAAGATCTGTGATGGATGTAGTGTTTCCTCTGTCCCACCTGTCCCAAACCAAATGAGCAACAGTTTGGTTCAGGCTCCAGAGGAGGTAAAGACCTGCCTGCAGCTGGGCAAAGAACTCTTCTACGAAACACATAAGCAGCAGAGCGACATGACGAACACCCATATCTCTATTATATGTAACTTGACTGCGAGTCAGCGAATTCTATCCCATAAATACAACAGGCTAAATGAACCTTCTTTAAGGTTTCCATGCTTGGCAGTGTGGCTCCATGGCAATGATCTTCCCTTGTACTGGGACATGTCTCAAGGGTGCTCCTTAGAGCAATGAGATGTTTTACCAACAACAGATTACTGGTATGAATCTTCCCTTGATTGCAACTGGACTGCGCGGTCAGGCAATTCTCCTCTTTAACAGGGATTAGTTGTTTAGTCTAAATAAGTAACATTCTAAATAGAATAAATAATTTGAGTTATAGTATTGTGTGATTTAGTATGTTATTTGTTTAACTTTCCTAGCATGAGTAATAAGATTTGCTCTGAAACAAAGGCCACAAGTTGAGAATTTCTAGTTAAAAACTTTCCCAGCACGTACAACCTCTTCAGTCTAAACATGGCCTTCAGAATAAACAAAAAAACCAAGAAAATAAAGAGACCACTCTCTCTGGAGCTGACCATGCTGTTGTATCCTTCCATAAAATTATTTATTTTATGAAATTTGATGTCTGAGAGTCTGCTTCATGAAACCTTGCATTTGGACTTCAAATGAAACTTTGAAATCTTAGCTAAGTGATATAGAGAATCGGGTGTGCACATATAATCCTTTTGCTATAAACACATATTATCCTTACCTTCTGTATCTCTTAGCTATAAATTGTTGACCAAGGTCTAGGATTGGATCCAGCCACATCTAGACTCTTTTCCAAGGAGTTTAGAAAGCAAAAGGATCCTTTCTGAACATTGTGACTTGACTGGAGGGTCTCCCTTTACCTTTCTGCATCCCCACTTTCTGTCCAAAACACATTGATCATAACCCAGTTCTCCTCTCCATGTATTTTCTCCGTGTAGTAAGTGAGTGATTTTATAATTGAATTCTGTTAAGTCATACTTTTATTTAAATACAACTTTTATCTAAATAACTCATTCACAACAAGATGACACTGTAAATGAATCAGTCAGAATTTCAAGACACATTTTGGCTTCAGATGAGCAACACACATAGAAAAAACATTTTCAGTTTCTCTATGAATGTGAGCTAAGCAAAAAATGGAAAAAGAACTTTTTCAACCAGATATATTTTGGTGAAAACTGAAGTAATTCCCAGCAGTCCTTCAAATGAGGCTTCTTTTGATCACATGATGACCCAGCCCCACAAATAAGAATTTGAAGATAACTTAAATATTACAACAAGGTGAATAAATTTGCACAGGACAGAAGGGAAAATCATAGTCTGGAGAGAGAGGTGAGCCAGGTGTTTGAATTCTTGCAAAGGCGGCCTAATATCTAGAACAATAAGCTTTTCTTAAATGCCAGTGTTCAAAAACGTTGAAAGCCTCTGACTGAAAAACTCTTCAGAAGAACTGAAATATATCTAGAGAACTATGTATCATTTTAAACAGAACTATTTAGTTGGAAAAAAATACTGTTTATAATAAAAGTGCTAGAAAGCCTAGTCCTAGCGTGGTTTTTGTCTGGTTTTGTTTGTTTTAATTCAATTTTTCTATTTTAAGGGAAAATAAAATGAAATATAGACCCAAATAGATCCAAATCTGTTACCCTTAACAAAGATGATTAGCAGTACTGAAATTCGCAATAACATTAGAAGATACATGTTACCTCACCACCTTCACAAAAACTGCAAATAAAAACAATCCTATTTTTAAAATTACTTAAATATCAAAACATGAGAGTCTAAGATGGTCTAACAAATATTGGAATTAAGCATAGCGATGCAGCCTTCATTTGCCCTACTTTGTAAATACATAACACTACAAGTAAGGGAGTCACATTCGGGAATTATAGTCAATGCAGATAAGGATAGATATTTAGCATTTTTATGCTGAAAGTCTGTGGAATTATTTGGAGGAGTTGTGCCATGCCAGAAGGCCAGGTTGGACGGGCCCTTGAGCAGCCTTGTCTCATGGAAAGTGTCCCTTGCCCCAGGGGCTTGGAACTAGGTGATCTTTAAGGTCCCTTCCAACCCAAACCGTTCTATGAATTTATGATTCTATGATTCTTTTCCTGGCTTTGATGAAGTTATCCACTACAAGTTTCATTTTAAATATTGGTAAAATAGGGCAGCAGCAGGCTATATCTACCTAATTCCTGAATTATAAGTCTAGCACAATCCATTTGCTTAACCAAGAGCCATTTGGATAACACCATTTCTGAGCATTTAGCTGTGCACAGACTATTCAGTGAAGATTAGCAATGTTTTCTTGGAATCTGGCATTTCCCGAAGCCTTTGGTACTGGAGCAGCTTCAGTGGTGATACAATGCTCAGAAAGATTTTAACAGACCCCTGGCTGTGGTCTACTGAGCATATGTAAATGACAGTTTTCAGTTTTTATGCCCCAGCCAAATCAAGAGGAATTTTCTTAGAGACAGCAAAAGTCTCTTCGATCCAATGACTATTCCTCTGCCAAATTTTGGGTTCCTAATGCAAAGCCCAAGAACCGTGCTTCAGAGAAATAGTTTTACAAAAAATCTGACACTGGAAAAACTGTTTGGATGGCTTAAGGTCCCTTTTTTTTTTAATACCTTGCTGATTTGTTCTGATCTGCAAATGAGGAAATAAACAAACGGCTTTAAGACAATCAAACCCCCATGTATTAAAGGTATCACAGAAATACACATGGCCGCCTGGTGCACAGTACCATTGTACACTGCGATGGCACAAGGAAGGCACATATTTTTACATCACCTAACGAATTCACCGTAAACTGAAAGTGTTAAGCAGCCAAATTATTTGCATTTTTTTGTTCAGATTTGTAAGAAAAGAAAAAGGAGAGTGAAAACTTACGTCAGCAATTTAGGAGTATTTCCTTTTCCCTTTTAAGTAGTTCCTTTAAGACTTCCATTTTCATTTTGAACATCTTGAAAATTGATTTGTATTTGACCTTAAACCTTAAAAATATGTTGATGAATATTAAAGAATACCAAAATATGACAAAGTATTTTGTTCTTAGTTAAATCAAAAATTAGTTCAAACAACATTTTCTTTTATCTAAGAGCAAAAAGCTATTCACTCTTTATTTTATTTTTCTTAATTATTCAGATTAGCAACCAAGTTCACAATCCAGTTTTCTGACACATGTACTAATGCCTAGGTTCAGAACCTTGGTATTTATCTTCATCAGACGCAGTAAAATACCATGTCTCAAAACTGCTGAAAATTTGAGATTCTTATCCTGTTTCTAGTCTTAACATTCTCATTGTTTACCTAATGCTGACTCAGGAGTTTGCCAGATTGCTTCACTAGTCCATTCACCTTACTAAAATGGTATAAAACAAACATAGGGGTAGGCAGAAAAGTGGTTTTCTACTCATTTGGTAAGTCCAATCAGCTCAAGGAAAGGGCTAAGCATGCTGAGGCCAGCAAGAGGAAAGAAAAAGGAGAATGTCAGCTTCTCCTTTGGGTAACAGTAAACCACTATTCTGCTACAATTGTAAGCATCTTGTATACTTAAAATAAAAATATTAAGACAAAACACTACTTTGGTAAAAACACACTGAGCCAGTCCAGCTCCTTATTGATAATTATTGATATACAGCTTGATACAGATAGCTGTAAAAAAAAATGCTAAAAAGATGGTTTCCTAAATATATTTAGGGAAACACGAAACAAGTACTTATTCCTATACTTTGCCAGAAATTCCTTTCATATCTACCTAAAACATATGGGTTATATATTATTCTAAATGATGGCTCCTAACAAAATGTTTGTATTTCTCGTGTTACTGAAATTTTGCAAACTGATGTATGGTGGGCCCTTTTACTTCAGTATTATGCAGTTTCAAAAGCTTTATTTCTAGTGGTGAATGTGAAGAATTTGAATTTGACAGGAATATCAGGCTTGAAACAGGATCCAACAATCATACGCTTACCAGTCTGAATCAATAATACCAAGCTTTGCATTATGAATTTACTAGCCTCTGCAGTCTCAAATGAAATATCTATCTTTTTGCTGAAGCTGAGATTACATGCTGTAAGAACCACTATGGATGATGGATACTTAAATGATCACTTGATGTTGGCCTTGGACTGTGAAGCTGCAAGAAACACTGCTATGAACAAAGCTAATCCAATTTCTGCTACTTTAAGATCATTCGGCTGCTCATTGATGTAAGCAAAGATTTGATGGACACAACAATCTCTGGCTACTTGCTCACAAGAGGCACGTAAATTTTACTTGCAGTTCCTTATTGTCCTAAATTTGTAATTGGAGAATAGTGGAATAGTGAGAGAATCCCTTGGAGAACTGTAATTGAAAACAAACAAACAAAAAAAGAAGTGGAGCAAGTTTATTAATTGTTCAGCTGATCTGGAATAGTTTTTGCTGTGACTGTTCTCTTACACCAAGAGTTTCCAATGAATAGAAAAGTGGCAAACATTCATAGGAGCTGGACAGCACTTCTTGCAAGAGTTTAGAATTAAGGAATTCATCATCAATTTCTTCCTCTTTGAAGTATAGCAGCATGATCTATGTATCTACTTACTGCTCATAATTCTGGCAGCTAGAGCTGGAGTCTCAAGGGAGTTTATTACTTTCAGCAGCAGAATCTAAGAAAGTCCAAATCCTAATTGCATTTAGGACTACAGCATCATTATCTTCTTTCCAAAGAAAGAATAGTTCTCCTGCTCGCACAGGTGTGCCGCTAACAGTAGTCCCACAGATAGTTATTCATCAGGCTGCAGAACACAATGCATGTTGCAACACACCTAAATACGCAGAAACCACTCTGCTACCCCCTCTGGAAGCCACTCACGAGGAGTCAAGGTTTTCACAGTCCTGACACCAGTGGAAGCTGGCTCTTCCCTTTTGCATTCTCCCAGTAGTCTTCATCTGTTGTAGGAATGGTAAGTGAAAGTGATTTGAATGCAGAAATTTAGTAACCTCCCTATGACTGAAAACTGTACATACATCATTAAAAACATTTAAAAAAATGTCAAAACATGTTCAGTTGCTGTTTCATAGGTGCGTCAGTGTGTTTCTGATGTCAGTGAAATGTGAGTGAGCAACTGATAATTGATTTTGTTTGAATGCTTTCCCCTATAGAAAGCCTGCCCGTCTCAGACTGTGCCAAGTTTTAATTATTGCATACGGATCAGTGGGGGTTTTTTACATGGTTTAATTATTGTTCATAAATTATAGGATGAGCCATGGACCAATACAGTCAGAAAATGAGGAAGCCTTTTGATGAAAGAGGAGATTTATTACTGCTCGGTAACTGTTTGTGTAGCTATATAAAAGTAGAGTTACTTTTAGGATTTCAGAAGGGGAAATTATTTATGTTGGTTTGGGGAACTCGGAACATTGAAGTGTCCTGCGTATTGTTTTATAATTTTTTTTTCCCTTTTCTTTCTTTCTTAATCTTATGGGTGACATTGAGGTTGGAAGGACATAAGACACACATGAAGATGCATGCAAAAATTGCAGAAGTGATGTAAAAACTGCAAAGTGACCTAAACAGATTGAAGAAAGAGCATCTGGAAGCAATGTAACATTTGGCCCTAGTAAGTGCAAAACATACTGAGAGAAAATAAACAGCAGAGATATTGAATGAGAGGACACCAACGAGCTGCAGGACCAAAAAGTGGGTTTTCTTTGACTTTATTTTCTTAGTTTTGTTTTAGTAATGCTTTTTCATTTTATCAAACACTGCAAGTTACAGGTAAGATTGGTTGGTGTTCATAAGACTTTTGCTCTTTATTTTATGTAGAAAGTTACCAATAATTTGGAAATAATTTAAGAGTTCACAGATTTTAGTACTGGTTGAGATCTGGAAATTAATTCTTAATGCAGAAATGCTGCTTGTAAGAAAACAAAAGTGCACAGTTAGGCCACTTTATAAATGTGATATTTATTTAAATATATACAGCATTTGTGTATATAGTGGACTTATACAAAATTCAGAATATACACGCAAAAAGGAGGATAAGCCTTTCCATGAGCATTCGTATACCAAGTTCATTAATACATCCATTTTAAAGCTTAAACAATTTCTCTGAGATTTCTTTAGTGCTACAGCAAAACAAATGCATTTTCAATAAGAAATATTTCTATCCCAAATTTACTTATTTCATGTAGACTGGTGAACAGTTCCATTGTTAGCATCATTTTTTTCAGTATTGGGCTTGTGAAAGAGGTTAACAGCTTCCAGATAATTCAGTGGCATTACTCCAAGAGAGCTTACAACCCAGGTATTTATAAGCAAGTTTAGTAAATCTGAACTAGCACTTTTATTGGCCTTTCTAATGTGTACCTTATGCCACAGATGCCTTTCTCAGATGTGCTCACTTACACTCCCTTGATCATTTAGACTCTCAATTGTAATCGCTGAGAGTCTGCAAGTAAAGACCCTAAGGAGCCTGATAGGTTTTCTCTTAATGTCACTCTACACTACTCTATTAGCAACACAGACATGAAAATAATGTAAATATAAATTACTTCCATTTTAATGCCTCTTTATATTACCAGAGTGATGTGAAGTGACCTTCTTATGAATAAGAATGAGGCATCAGGAGCCTGAATTGATGTCATTCACATGCTGATGGACGAAATTACAAGAACAAAGGAAGCAAAATAAAAATCTGAGTTCACTTCAGAGCTTACTTAATGCGTACCTTCTTGCCCTTTCCTTTGGTCCCTTGGCAAGTTACTCACAGTATCTTAGATGCCTTTATGCTTATGCACATGTCAATTCCCAAAGAGGATGAAGTGTTCAGTTATCTGGTCCTAGGGCCTTCACTCAGACTAAAATTTTCAGTGATTAAAGAACAGGCACCTCCTTCCCTGCCAGAGTCCATTACCTCAGGAGCAAAGCTGGAAAATCAGAAAGTGCTAGTGAAGTGGGAGTCCCAGACTGGGCAGAGGGAGCAAAGGTGCTGGCGTGGTGGTGCAAAGGCTTTATCTCTGCCATTTCATCATGGAGACAGAAATTAAACGCAAGGCAAATAAATGTCTCCGGGCGATATCTTCCTAAATCAAACACGATAACAGACACCAGAGCAGTAACTACCGCAGTATCAGGCATCACTCATTTGCTGTCACAATGTAAAGTTTGGCAAGAAATAAAAACTGCCTTTGAATTTAGTATTTGCCTTTGAATTTTGGTATTTGCTGACATGTAACCCAATGATGCCTGCAGTGGCCAGGCTGTGTCCAGCCCCAGTCACCATCCCCAGCCCGGATCATCTTGCCGAGGGTTGTGGGATGGGGGCTGATTTAAGGGGGGAGGGCAGGACCACTACCCGCCCTGTGCTTTCCTGGTGGCACCTGTCCTGCTGGTCTCCTAAGGAAAGCTCCAGGGCACCAGTCTTTAACTCATCTTGGCATTTTACCTTCACCTCAGCATTGGGGCACCTCCTCCCAGTACACACAGTGCTTCATCAGGCAGGAACGCAGCCTTACAAAATCTCCTCGCTCTCCCATAGCATAAGGAAGGAAGAGGAGTTTCCCATAGACAAATGATTCTGCATTATCACAGCTGTGATCTGTCCTCTGAGGGACAGTCACTGTCACACATTTTTTAACCTAGTTTATTTAATCCAGAGAAAACATTTTTTGCAGTATTAACGATAATACTCTGAACACGTATGGTATGATATGCATTCTGCCAATAGTTGCTCTTTGTGTTTGCTTCTTGCTTAAACATTTTAAATGGCTTGCATACAGTATCTTTAGTCAGAAGTGCACAATGACAATATAAAAGGGTGCCTCAATGACTACCAAGTTATAAGTGGAAAAAAACAATCTAAGTATTTTAAGTGAGTAGTTAAGCATATTTTTCATTTGAAGCTTTCTATTAGAAATACAGGTTGCTATTAAATATTTATTAAAGCCAAGCACAAACGCCTGGGAAAACAGTGAATTTTGACATTTCAAAAAGTAGTGAAACATTTTATTCCAAATCTCACAAATTTAAAAGATACAATATTTTTATCTGTTGGTGAAATATCAACATGCATTTTGATTTTAAAATCCACTTGTGTGGTGTAGCTATACATAATTTATTATATATTAATATTAGCCATCATAATAATTCCATAAGAGATAAAAGCCCAGATAAATCAATTCTGGCAAAGTAATGAAAATACATCATCACTTTTTCCATTCAAATAGAAAAAATAATGATATGTAGTCAGAGTAATTGTAGAGAAATGTTGCTGCTCCTGAAATAGCCTGTTACAACAATTCTTCAAGACTCTTATTTTTACCCTTTTAATCCAGTATGGTGTCAATTTGGTCTGTTTGATATGCAGAGAACAGCTCAGGAATAGTTACCATCAGTGCGCTTCTGTGCTTTTACCAAATTCCACATCTCTTATACAACAATTCCAATATTGAAATTTAAACATGGCCTGTTCAGGCATTGTAGCTGAAGAATTTGTTTTTAGACAATTAAATAATTGCTAACTTACTACTCTTGTCTTAAGTCATCACAAATCAAGGAACACGCACATTCCAGCACATTTAATTCTGTTTGGGAAACTAAAAGTTCTTATCTAAATGCTGTTGTTCTTGGTTCAATATCTTCAAACCATCACTTGTGTAAGTCAAAAGTTATATTATATAAAAAGTATATAATACTTTTAGTAGACAGTACTGAATGTTAACATATTTTTTTCTTATGGCATTTTCCTGATGCTTGCAATTCTGTCATTCTGTCATGCAAAGTATGCAGGAGTTAAATGGAGTCAGCATTCCCAGCAGTAGGTGCGTGTTTACTTAATCAGGACCTGAGATACAGTGGTTTTGGTTGTGATGCTGAGCAGTGTGGCTCATAGACAAGCTAGGAATGCAATGTTCATCTTATTTGTGTATTTAGGGAAAATGCAAGTATGACTACATCTACCAATAGTGTCCTACATTTGCAGCAGTATGTTAACAGTAACAGATCCACTTTAGGGGAATGACAACATTTGCTTCGCACAGAAAAAAAATTATAACAGACTTAGGTCAGTCTCATTTTGTTGGACTTAGAATTCAGAGTATGCATAACCCATATTGTATCCAATATTTGAACAACTCATAAAATATGCTTATTTTTGTATATTTTTCAAAAATCCAAAAAGAGATAGCTGTGATGCATCTTTGCTTCACTCTATGAGCTGCTCCTCCAAGGTTTTTGTTGTTTGGTGGTGGTGTTGTTTGGTGGTGGTGTTGTTCTTTTCCTTCAGTCCCAGGTCTGATAAAATATAAATCAAACTCTTTCTGAGATTCTAAATCATCTGTATCTCTAAAATGCCTTGGATATGAAAAGTCTCTCCTCCATTTTCAAGAAACTATGTAAAATATTTATGATATAAAATGAAGAATAATTCTGGCTACTAACTCTAGTACTTAAACTATTTCCTAGCTGACATCGGTTTTTAATTAATCCACTAGATACATTTACCTGTATAAGATAAGGTAAAACCAGAAGAGTGTCAAACAGGGACAGCTGATCTGAAGACATTTCAGGCCTGAGGCCCCAACAGTGCAAACTCATCTACTAGTAATTTAAATATCCTTGAAACTGTTTCAGGGTAGAACAGAGTAGACCCAGTTGCATTTTTAAAAGATCTCGCTCTCTGCAATAGTCTGGTTATATCCAAAGGGTCATTTGAGAACATTTCCTGGCCCATGCTGACTCCTGAGTTGTGCCTGGGAATTGCTCAGGAGGATGCTGGATGAATTGGATTCAAACCATCATATGGGTATGTTACAAATAGTATAGTCAGCTGAGGTTCCAGTGGACAAGAATGTTCTCTGGCAATTTTGAATTTGCTTATATAATCATGTATACTTAATGGCAACAGCTTTTTGTAAAGCCCAGAAAAGAGAAAAGGCACATTATATGTGACCATGTCTGAATAAATAAAGCAGATATCCTATTTCCAATGGGACGTATTTCCCCAGTGTCCTATGAATCCGAAATGCCCCAATTCATAAATTGATTAATGAAATTGCTATTAATCTTCTGCTTCATAAATCATATAAATTATGTTCCTTGGTTTTTTATAAATTTTTTTTTATTTCTTTATCATTTTCTTATCTCTTCTTTGAAATTTCTCCAGGCTACTGACTTTTCTCAACTAGAATCAATGAGAAATAAATGTAGTATTCCTGAAGCAATTACTTCAAAGCCAAAAAAAAAATAATCAAAATGGCTTTAGTGCAACTTGGTCTCTCGTTTACAATATATCTAAATAATGCCATTGGACTAGGAATTTGAGTTTAACTCATAATTTATCAAAATCTTTTTCAGAGTTATCATCCTTCAAGCATGGCCTCATTTTTTATTCTTGAAGATACGATTTATACTCAGTCATGCTAAAAAGTTTTGATTATTTGCAGATTCCTTACTAACTATAAACAACTTGTTATTTTACCACATGCTAGTTCTGTAATACTTGTGCCACCCACAGATGTTATTAATAATTATGTTTTCTTATAATTATTTGCTAAAACATTAAATAGTGTAAAGCAATGAACAAGTCCTTCTAGATCTTCAGTAAAAACATTTCTGACAAATAAAAAACCAGTAGAATACCTGGGGTGTAACTCTTCCCAATACCACATAGAGCTTGGGAACTGTTCATCTCCTTGTGAAAGAAAAACTGTTTACTGAAGATAGAAAAGTTTTAAAATTATATATAAAACCTCTCTATCTTCAAATTCTATGTGTTGAAGCAACAGCATTGATACCAGCTAGAAGGCACTTTGTGAAGAAATTATAGGCTATATTTTATGTAGTTAGGAAAGTGAAAGTTCAAATTTCTATTCAACCTAATTTCCACATGCAGAATAAAAGGAGGACATTTTCCAGATCACTTCCAAACAGGAAAAAACATAAAATGTGTACCCAAATCCAATCTTCATTTTAATAGCATGTTGCTAAGAAAATTACCTACTTGCTTTGTTTTTATGAGATACCATGGAGAATAAACTCTGGTTAGACATTTTGTGTAAACAGCAATGTCTAACTAAGAAAACCATGCTTTTTGAATGTGTACGGTCTATAATTTCATAGTACGTGTCACATTGGCTGCTCCACAGGAGAAGGTGAGCCAGAAGGATAGCATGACAGCAAGGCAGGCACAGGACAGGGATCTGATCAAAGGGGGTACAACCCGGTGACACCCAAGCAAGGGACGCAGAGCAGCTTTGGTGCCAGTACCCATGGCCCACCAACAGCTCAGTGCTCTCCAGGCAAGACCACAGCGATGAGGAAGGTCCCAGGTCAAGATGGCAAGTTGAGCCAGTGGGGCAGAGGTCAGGGCTGGCTCTGCTGGATACATGACCAGGTACAGGCAAGGCTGCAACGCAGCTCAGGCAGAGATCAAGATTGAGGATCTGGATTTCATTGTAGCCCCCAAGGGAAGGAGGAATGCAGCTCTTTCTCACGATACTCTGAACGAAGATTGTACAGCTGCATACTAGCACTGACCTTCAGCATACACAGCTAAGCCCTGGGTATCTATTCAGGGTCTTGATAGGCATTCCTGGTAAGACAATCCTATTTCAAGAGGGAAAAAAGCAAAAAGGATGCAAGCTCTGTCATGTCACTTGCCCTCAAGAGCAACAGCTGCTCCTGTTACCTACTGGTAAAGACAGTGTACACACGTAGCCTCCAGTAGTGGTTTGCTGAAAGACATCAACAGCAGATCGCATGCTTTGTCTGTATCACAAGCAATGCAAGCTATCAGTTAAAACAAGGTCTTTGTAGGTATTTGCTACGTTAGCTTTCATCAGTGTACAGAGAACCTACCTAACCCATTGAGCAGATCTAGTTTGAGCATGCAACCAGGAGAAAACCTGCAAAAAAAAAGATGGGGCAATTACTCCATGAAGTTCTTTCACTTTCTTGTTTGTTTGGGGTTTTTTTGCTTTGTTTTGTTTTGCTTTTTTAAAGAGATGCTATCTAAAATGGGTGCCTTGCCATCCAGATGGACGTTTCTGCGCTGTTCATTTCACATACACTTGGCAGCTTACTTAAGGTGAAAATAGATATCTCTAGATATCACACACCTCAGGTAATGGATGTGTTGACAATGAGAAAACGCTGAAAGTTACAATACCTTTTTATGCTTCCACAATCTGTGACTTGTGTGGTTTTGCCTCTGTTCTTGATCTTCATTGTCATGTACCATATTAAGCAGAAAGCTCAGCTAAGAACAAGTGTGCATGGCTTTCATCAGCACGTATCTGCAGTTTGACAGCTACCATTTCATCACTAATCTTTCCTCTGGGTTAATCTGATTAGATTGTATGTCAAAGTTACCTGTAAATCAGTTTGCTGGTAACAGAGTCCAGTCAAGGAAGACTTCATTCCTGCAAAGTGCTCTGCTTCTCTTTCAGCTGAAGTTGCATTGCATCATCGACATCAAATAATTTTTCTTGTCCCCTAGATAAAATTCAATTATTTGTGTAAATAATCACATAAAACTTACTCTTTTCCTCATTACTAATGACAGTTTCAGCTTTAGACAAAACATGGCATGGTTTTGAGCACACAATTCCTTGTAATTTTCCCAGCTCATATTTTTCTTACTGCCATATTCAAATTTGCAGCTATTATGCAATAGTATAATAGTGATGAGTTTTAAGTAAATCGAGTGACCTGTGTAGCAGTCGGCTGGAATTAACAGCAGTGTTTTAAAAGTCACTCAAGTAGGTGACAATAATGAAGTTAATATGGGCCTTCATGATTCACCTTTTTCTTATTTCGTTTTTGGAACATGGTGCTGGTGATTGACTGGTCACAGATCCTGTGTGAGATTGTGAAGCAGATATCACTACTATCTACACAATCTGTTCTCTATCTGTTCAGTATATAAAAAAGACAGGAGGCCCTATTCCCCATATGGCCACTGAAGTCTACCAGAATAAGAAACTTCAGATCTGAAGACTTCCAGCTCCTGTTATACAGACTTTATCTTTTCTTTTCCAGGCCTAATATAGTGCATAAATTAAGACTAAAATTTAGAAAGCAACTTGCAAAATAAAAGATAATGTGTATTCAATGATGATTTATCTCTTTTTATAGATTTATCTATTTTTATAGATTAGTATTACTTCTAGTAATTAATTGTATTCCTTATTGCTAAACTAGACAAAGGAAGACTATGTTCTTTAAAAGTGACTATTTCTGCAATAAATTCATGCCTCTTCACTAATTTTCAATCAGTACAGTAATTTTTATTACATATGAAGCTCACTGTTTACCAGGGACACACAGAAAGACAGCTGTCTTTGGGCTATTTGTTACTGCTCAGGTATTCCAAATGACAACAGTAACTTCCTCTGGTCACCTTTGCAAGATCTTACTTTTGGACAATGATGTTAAGTATGTGCTGCATTATCTCTTTACTCCAAATACAGTATAATATTATCTCTTTTTATTGAACAGGTTTGTAGTTCCTAATTTTTTTAACTCTTAATGTGATTCATTAAATCCTTAAAGTACATAAAGGAGAAATAGCGTATGATTATTTAATTAAAAAAATGATAATGTGATACATGTAGACAAACTCAGAAATCTCTTTAAAATATAAGATAGACTAGAATTCTAGAAAAATTTATCTCACCCATTGTTAGTGATTAACTGCTACATTTATACCAAACTATTGAGCAAAGAACTAATTGCTTTCCTGCATAAACTATTGTATAAATATATTTATCATTTTCCCAATGTGGGGCTGATCTCATTCTCAGGCGGATCAATAGCAATTTTTCAATTTAACTCAACAGGTGTTAGATAAGCTTTTCTGGGAAAAATGTCTTCCCCAAAGCCAATTAAAACCAGAGACTTTCTATACAAAAAGACCTCTACATTATTACCTCCTGTTAAAGTAACAATGCAATTGGTACTTATATGTTATGCCATAGGTCACGGTTCTATGGGCACGCATCCAAAGATGCACCATCCTTCTGAGATGTATTCTGACCTTTTTGAAAGGCTGCTTTCTTATATTCTCTTGGTCTGAAAATATACCGAACTTCTCCAAATATGGAAAATTTAGCAGCAGGAGTCACTGCTCTAGAAGTGTCGTGAACAGGTTGTAGGCCTTTTTATTACATAGCACCATTTGGTTTCTCACTAAAAAAGACACCTCAGTACATTTCACTATTAAATTTAAAATTGTTTTAAATCAAGACATCTTCTCTGAAGGACTCTTATTGAAGCTATAAACTGGAGACTAGTCACATCTGTTAAAAGGTGTCACATCTGTTAAAAGTTATCACATCACTTTCATGACCTGCATCTTTCATAAAGCACTTTTAGACTTTATGAGAGAAAGAAGTTATCTCTATGCATCAGTGTTCTCTCAAAATGGTATCTTGTATGCAAGGTCACACAGGCAGCATTTATCACAGCATCATAGACTGATAGAATGGTTTGTGTCGGAAGGGAGCTTTAAAGGCCATCTAGGTCCAATCCTTCTGCCATGGGCAGGAATATCTTCCACTAGACAAGTTTGCTCAAAGCCCCATCCAACCTGATCTTGAAAACTTTCAATGATGGGACATCCACAGCTTCTCTGGGCAACCTGTTCCAATGTCCCACCACCCTCATCATAAAAAATTTCTTCCTTGTGCCCAATCTAAAACTACCCTTTTTTCACTTTAAAACAGTTGTCTTGTCCTGTCACTGCAGGTCCTGATAAAAAATTTCCCACTATCTTTCCTGTAAGGCCCCCTTTTAGCTTTGAAAGGCTGCAGTGAGGTTTACCCATAGCCTCTTCTTCTGCAGGCTGAGCAACTCCAACTCTCTCAGCCTTTCTTCACAGGACAGGCATTTCAGCCCTCTGACTATTTAATTGCATCTTTATGCCATGGTGTGGAGGGACAGCAATGTAAATTTTAACTCACATTTTAACAAGATTAGGAATAAATACAAGCCTTTGGATTTGAATACAAAAGTCTAGTAAAATGAAGATGTAAGATAAATGTCAAGAGACTGATAGAACCTTTGTGACATTCATACAACAACACTTACAGTTGGACTGAACAAAAACGTGACCCCAGTCTCTGAAGCTTTAGCTTCTGGAAATTATTTTTATCCAATACCAGGTCAGTGATCCACTGCAGTTTCTTATGATTAAAAACTATAACACTTCAGTATCGGTGTTCCCTTTTTTTCTGATTGATTTCAATGTAAGCCTGTATTGTGCCATACTAATATAATTCTGCGCCATGTTTGCATTTCATTTGTTTTTTCATGTGTTGTCTTTCTGTTAAATCCTTTCAAAGAAGTAAACATCTTCAGATTTTCTTCTTTAAAATTTTTCCTTTAGAGTTGGAAGGATTTTTGGGGCAGTCTGTCCAAACTCACCTAGGTACCCAACATACCCTGAGCCCAATGTACTCTGAGTCACAAGCCGAAGCAAAGTTATTCCTGGCATGCTGTACCAATTTATATCTGAAATGCAGGAGAAGTATAGATTTCTTTGAGTGACTGAAACACCATTTTCAACCCAATTCAGTAACACTGAAGTTTCAGTTCAATTTTCTCGTTAGTACCCTGACTCATACAGGTAGGATCAGTTCAGCAAATTGTGAAACTCAGGGTTATAGTTTTGTTTATGGATCAAGTATTCCGGTATTTTGGGGGGCATGAAAAAGGCCTTTGTGAAGTTAATGACTCCTCCAGTGATTTCTGAATCACAGAATACCCTAGATAAGCACCTAAGCAACGATAGCTTCGAAGAATGAAAGAGTATTCATTGTGTAATATACAGCACAGTAGAGTGCAGGTTGGGGATTTATGTAGTGAGATTTCTGTTGATACTGCATCTTCAGTGCAGAAATTCAGCTTCATAATCTATGGTTCCTTGAAGAAGTATTTTTTATTTGGCATTCCAGTTTTGCATTCAATTAATAGGCCATTTCATCTGAAAGCCAGACAAAGCTAAGGCATTCTCTCCGAAAACTACAGGCTTGATGTGATATATTTGATGTGACCTCCATTCCCCATACAGCATTATCCCTCTAAGACAAAAGAATCGAAAAACACACGCATGACAGAGAGACATTTTGCTGTTATAATGAAGTGCACATCTTAAAGCTTGCTGAGATACTATTTTGGCATTGTGAAAAAACCCACCGCAACACAGTAGGCATCTCAAAGAGAAAAGGGACATCGAAGGGAAAACTGTCTACAAAATCAATGAGACAAAAAGATAAACACTCTACTGAAGAATTGAATGTTCAATGTGTCTTACACAATTCTTTTAATATAAAACCAGAAACTGGCATTTGATTTAACTGAGAAATTAGGTAATTCTGACTTCAAAAGAGGAGAATATTGGACAGACAGATGAAATCAGCTACAAAAGGGTGTGTTCAGCAGAAAAGGAACTGAAGATTGAGGTCCCTGCCAGAGACCACTGATGACCAGAACGACCCTGTTTATTAGGAACGTTCTGATTTTGTAAGTGCCCTAGTTAAACTCATTTAAAATGTTATTTTATTCTTGTTTTTCTTTTTCATGAATTAGGATTGACTCCCCCACAGATGTAAGTTCTTGTCTAGTTTCAGCACAACCTCCCCGTTCATTTCTTTGATTTTCCAGAAAGCACTCAGCACCTAGCACGTTTCCACCACAAAGCTGAATTACTGAACCTAGATTTCTTTACCTTTTTCTCTGAAAAATGAAGAGAGTCTTGAAACACACGAAGATAACTCAATGAGCTGTTACATTATCAGAATAATTACAAGAAAGTCAGCACAAAAATCACATTTCTTCTATGCATGACAGAAGTAAGGAAAACTTACAGTCCCTGAGCCATTTTAGTTTCTGCAGTTATAATGACTCCATGGCATAAAAAAAAATAAAAAAGAATTTTTATATTTGATAACTATTTAGAAAACAATAGCACACCTTCAAATTATTTTTCAATATAATTAGACTTTTAAGGCAGATAACAGAAGGAACTATGGGAAGAAAAGAATAAATGAGAACTGTTTTTTTGTGACTTGTGGGTTTATTGATTTTACTTTTATCTAGGCACGTGCACTATCTTTTGAGAACAGAAAATCTTAACTTCCACATAAGCCTAGAAACTGATGCAGTGATTCAAAAATTGCCATATTTTAACACAAGATAAAATAGTTATACCTTTATTCTTGGGAATGTTGGTTAGTTGGCTTTTATTTTCTAGCATCACAGCAAGAACAGAAGGTTTTTTTTCCTCTCAGGTTTCCCTGACATCTGCTTTGTATGCATCACATCTATGAATCTTTGTGATGTGTCATCTTTCTCCTCCTTGTCACAGGTGAATAAAGGACCTGGCCATAAACCTAACCTTACTATTAAATATTTTCTGCCAAGAATCTGTGCTCTGTTTTCTGAGCAATGGAGTTACTAGTCAAAATACAGTTCTCTTGAAAAGCAATGTTGATTCTTCCTGAGCTGCACAGTGTTTGTATTATTTGCCTGCCTGACATTAAGTAGTATTTAAGTTTTCCTCTACTTTTGTTAAAAATTAATGAGATCAGTAGGACATAAAACTTTATTGTTCTAAATTGCCTGTAAAGTATTTTCAGGGCAAGTCTAAGCACAGAAATACATGCCATTTGAAATTCCAGAGCTCCTATACTGAATCCATGTTCCATGGAGGTCAATGACATTTTACAGAAGGAAGAGAGAAAATAATTGAGGATATCTGTTCTAATGATATGACAGAAAATATACACAAGTCATTCCAGGAAAATGAATGAGACCAAGGAGACAACAGTCCAAACCAGGTACAGAATAACCCAAGTTATTCATTGCCTCAACAGCCTTCAGAAATTGGAATTTGAGATCTTGTATCATCTATGGCGTGCAGGAAGTTGCCTGTAGCTTTTTTCAACAGAAAACAGTTAGAGGGGATTTGATATATTTTCTTATAAAGAGGGAATTGCTACTTGGGGTGGAGTTTGACCAGTAGAGATGAGGAATGCAGTGCTTAAGTTGCCTGATCAGAAACAGGTTTATCACTGATGCTAAGAATTATTTTCAGCTGCTTTTACAAAAAAAAGTATCCAACTAAGAAGCTGGCTGTCAGATTTGAGATGCATATGTTTCATAATAAAACCAATGCATATAATAATTCAGTCTTCTTTAACCCTTAATCTCTCACTAAATAAATCAGAGCATTTCTGTCTTTGAGCAATTTTGCAAACAGTACCAATACACAGAGTTTTGAATATTTTTTTATGTTGACCTTCTACCAAGCCAAAACAACTACAGTGCATCATTGGGCCTAATGTGTCCAGTGAAATTAACATACAATACTTACTCACAACAGATCTGAATTTGATATATTAATTTTAATTAGAAAATAAAATGTGGAGACAGATTCTTCCTGATGTAAACTGACCGTAGTAATTAGGAAAACTGACATCTTACGCCCACGCACAAGCCACAGAGGACCACAAAGAGAAATCCTCCTAAAAATAGAACTATAGAAAATTGTGTAATAGAATATAAGAAAGAGGTAGGACACAAAGAAAGAGTACCGTGAGTGCTTTCCAACAAGGAAGGAGATGATTCCTGCAGATCTTCAATTATGTCTCAAGCTATAATTCTTCAAGAAGAAATACACTTAGAAAATTCCACAGAGGATGTTCCTGCCAGAAGTGATATCTAAGATCAAAGTTTTGTCATCGTAACTGAGCCTAAGGACACAGATAAGAATTTGCAGGCAGCACACACAATTAGAAACAAACCTGAAGGTACAGTGTGCCACAATATTTTGTTACGGATGTTGCTCTAACCATTCACATCTAGCAAAAGGAACCTGGATGCTCAGTAAATATGTGTAGATGAGAACCAAGTTTTACTACAGTTTCTGGTCACCCTGAAAGACTGAGTGTATTGAAAACATCTAAAACCTCTGGATCCGTGGAGTAGAAAACAGACTCCAGGAAAAGAAAAATTTAAAACTCTAGAGAGATGGCTCTTAGAATTAACAATAACTGAACTTTTACTTTGATGATAACGAAAGATCAGATTATGTATAAATGATGCTACACCTATAATTAGTTTCAACTTTATGCTGCTAGAATAGGCAACATTACTGTTACACAAACTCAAGGTTTGACTCCGACAACCCTGACTACTACAGTGATTTCCAGACGCTAGATAAGAGCATAGATTTTTGGCTTAAGATTAAAAATGCAATTTCTTTGCCTGATTGATGTGTCATGTTTTGTCTGTACTCAAATGTGAGCTTTTTCATTGTTTTCTTTTTCATTGTTTTCTTTTTCTTTGTTTTTCACTGTTTCATTGTGTGAGGGTTTTTTTTCTCTGTATGGCATATGCTTAGAATTCAGAGAAAGAAAAAAACGTTTTAAACAGAAGGCAACGATGAGTTTATCAATATATGGTAGTAGCTGTTTCGTGGTAAAAGGTTATGATATTACGGGAACTGTTGTCATTTTTTTCAAAACTAAATTCTCACAGAAAAATGTATTTTTATCAAAACTCCAACTTTCCATGGGAGAAAGCAAATTTGGACCTCTTTTCCAAATAATTCAACATTATTTCCTCCTTCATACATCACAATGAAATAAAATGTGTCATTTGGCTTTTAGAGTGTATAATTTTGTTCCTTGTGAAAAAATAAAATGATTTCTTTAGATTTTAAATTTGGATCCTGAGGGAACTACGTCAATGGCAGCTACACGGAAAGTATTCATTAAGTCAGAGTTTCCAGCGGAGTTTCAATGAGCTATGTAAGTAGCCCCAAATTAAGTTAGGATTTGGAAGCTTTGGGTCTGACACCTTCCAAAGATCCTGGGTCCAAGAGAGGATTAGGAAACATGAGGATCCTTTGTTAAATTCTGTTAATTCAAATGCAGGAGCATCTCTGGAAAAGAGATGCTTCAAACTCTTTTCGTAGAAGTGTATCAAGGAAGGCTACTTTCAGATAGATTAATTTAGGGACATAATGTCACCAGAAACAGCGTTGGTAAATCAGGGATAATGGCAATTAGGCTCTCTTGGCTGTTTTCTCAGTTCACTACTATTTGTACATCTGCAGTATGCCAGTCTCCGCACCAGAACAACCTTTGCCATTCTGCACATTTCTGATCAGAATTGTACTAAATATGGGATGCAAAGAGTGTCTAAGAGAGATAGTGGAGACTCTACAAAAGGTGTTGTCGTAGCTCTGTTACTAAACAAATGACATTAGCATACACAGCAAGAGCATTATAATATCTTTTGTTATTCAGGCTTAGGCTACTATGCTAATATTATGTGCCTACAGGATTTAAATCAAATGCAGCCTTGCAGAATCTTCATTAAAATTGCTTTATTTTCATGCTTTCACTGTGGGATGCAAAACATTGTTCATTCAGTTAAGTAAATATATCTTACGTACCCAACCAGATCCCACCATGGGTACAAACGGTCTTCCTGTCTGTTCTGTTTATAAGCTTCTCTGTTTCAGTTTCAGTACTAAGAACAGTCTAGTTTCAGTTACACATACCGTTCTTAACATCAGTGAAATAAATCTTTGCAATAGCGGGGACAATTACAGCAGTGTATTAAGAGAAGGGTAGTGTTTCAGAGCAAAATTCACTGCTTCTTAACAGTGTCTGGTTGACTGTGCTGGCTGCTGTATTGAGCCTTTATTGATACCTCATTGAATGTATCTCTCCATAGCGCTGGGTTTGTGAACAGGGTAATCTATGAAAATAACTGCAAAATATCCAAGAAAATAGTTTATCCACTATAGGCACAAATATTAACTGTCCAGAAGGGACTTTCTAGGTTGCTAATTTGTTCCAGACTAAGAGCTGGTATTCCCAGGATAGCTGAAGACATGGTATATGTTGTGCTGTTTCACAGACATGATGCATGTAAAGAGAACGATACGTGCTGGATGTGCCCTGATTGCATGACGAGTGTTGCAATTTTCTGTATCACACTCGACTGCCAATGTTCTCCCAAAATAAGGAACGAAATACATAAGTCTACACAATAGATTATGGTGTAGTGAAAAAGTACTCGAAGATATAGATATAAATGTATCATTCCATACCTTAAGGGGCCTAGTGACAGCGTTCAGTAGATCGCTATAAGTAAAGTTATCCTTTTTGTCACTAGACCTTTCCTCTGGAAGCCGGTAGCAAATTAAAGTGTCTCAGAGACATTTTCTTCAAACATCATCCCTTCACACAAAGATCCACATAACGTAAAAGAAAGAATAAAAACTTGTTTATATGTACATAAGTGTTAATATATATCTCTTTCTTTGTTTCATTTCATACTTTCTTACCAACTTCTGGAATACAGTTGTCTTCATTATTAGTTTGGGGCTATAGACTAATCATTACAGGTTTTGTGCTTCTGGCTGACAGAATCCTCTCTGCACAGTATAGGTCTGGATATGTTACTTGAAACACCTTCCAAGAATATTTTCTTACTTCATACCTATTTTCCAGAAACATTAATGTTATTTCAAAAACGTTTTGAGTGCAATAGTTGGACTACTGCTTTATTTGTACATATCTTTCTTACTGTCTAAAAGGCCTAATAGTATTTAAGGTTTTCCATATTAACAGAAAACACATTAGGCACGAGTAACAAGTAGCGCAGGACAAGGTAACAGTGATCACTGCCTAGCAAATAAAAATGCCACAAGCTGCCTTCAGCTGGAATAGTAAATGGTTGAACCGCCCAAGGCACCGTTAAACAAATAACTGGCAAAACCTGACAGCACAAATAGGTTAACTTCTATTTCCAAATAAATGAGCATTAGCAAAATAAAGATCAGTGGGTAGGTATGTAGTATTGTTTTCTTAATATCTCCAAAAAGAGTTGACAAAAATATGATGAAAGACAGGAATACTGTAGAAGAAGAAGAAACAAAGGATTAATATACACTCTTCAGAAACAGTAGCAAAAATGAAATTTTGGAAAAAAATGAAAGGGGGACTACAATGTGTGTTTGGCCCAAGTATCAGTCACATGCTATGAGAAAATCTAATAACAACTGTGCAAACTATAGTTTATTTTTAACTTCAAGTCTGTGAAGAGGGGAGAAGCTCCTGCTGTGCAATAAAACTCTCTGCTAGGAAAAAGTTAACAATCAATCTGCAATAATAGTTTTCATGGACTGCAACTGAGAAACTGCCATCTTACTTGCAGAATGTGTTGAAAAATCTCATTATGACCTTTAGACTGAAGTATAGAACTTAAAAACCAAGACTGAAATCTTTGAGCATATTAGGAAAAGGGCAGAAGAGGGAGTAGTATGGATGGAGGGATGGAGGGACGGGTGGATGGACAGACACACAGATATGTATCTTTCGTTTTGGTCTTTCATGTATATTGTTCTATGTTAAGTACATGCTTTCAAAAGAAATAGTATTTCAGTCTTTTTAACCAATATGGGACTCATCAACAACTGGCTTTCACTTTAAGAGAGAGTAAGCAAATGGGCAGCCTTAGAGGAAAATTTTGAATTTTGATTCATTGAGGACGAGCCGTTTTAAATTAAGTAATTTTGCATGAGCAGGTACGTTGAGTTGTTCTGTGCATCTTAATGTTCTGAAACTGTGAAACGTGAGAACGGATACTAGCATTACTTCTTTCATATTGAATAGCTTACCTAGATGATGACAAGCCAATTAATACAGATTTTGGTTCTTTATGTGTAAACCATAAAATTGCTTTTAAGAGAATCATTAAATACTTAATAGGCAACATGTAATATGTATTGTAGTATTAAGAATGGCAAAACAACAAAATAAACTGGAAATTAAATATAAAATAGTTTCAAAAAACTGGCATTATTCAATTGACAGCCTAGATGGATATTTCCAGACTATGTTTCTTCATGTGTTATTAAAGAAACATCTCATAGAATAACATAATGTCATACTTCTTTCAACACCACACAAGCTCTTATACTGACTTTTTTCCTGGCTATCTACATTTCACTGTATATGGTTTTCAGGGTTGCTACCTGAAGGTCAAAGTAGTGCAAATTCATACTCACTTTACTGCCAGTTTTGCTCTTCCAAGCAGTTTCAGAGTAAACTCCAATTCTATTTACAATTGGTCTCTAGTGGGAAGTATGTTGGTTGTCACTTTTTTTCAGTACTGTGATGTGGAATAGATATGTGCTGTCATGCTTCTGAGAGATTTGAGGAAAGAAAGCAACAGATTTCCAAACCATATTTGGGCATTTATTTCATACCAACATATCTTTACTGGGGGTAGGAGGTGTTTGCTTGGGGATTTTTAAAGAACTTTTTCTTAAAAATTTTGTGAATTTATTAGATATTTTAGACTTTAGAGCTACAATAAGCCATACACACAGGTTGGTCAGACTTTCTCTTTTGCTTATAACTACACTTCTTCTACCAGCACAGATTCTTTCAGGCATTTTGCTCTCAAATGACCTCGTTCTGTCTCATCCTAGGAGACAGTACAAATGGGATTTTTTAATAAATGCAAAACTCATAGAAATTATGTGAATGTGGCCCAACTATTCATTTAGTCAGATAGGAAAATCATCATTCTCCAGAATAATAAAACCTGTATTTTATCTTCTCTGTCAGATACCACAAGTACTCCACAAAAGTCAGAATCGGGAAGGAAGCTCATAGGATGTACAGGAAAATTGAGCTTAATGTTACTTTTCCACTGATTCGTTTTCACTGTGCAGTCTTATGCTCCTTTACCTCTTCTGGACAGAGTTTACTCCAAATCATGGCACCTACCAAGATAATACAGGATTTAAGAAAAGGACTTCAGGGTCTTGGTAGGCAGCAAGCTCAACATGAGCCAGCAGCATGCCCTGGCAGCAAAAAAGGCCTGCAGCACCCTAAGCTGCATTAACAGGAGCAGAGCCAGTAGAGAGCTATGGGAAAAAGAACGCAAACATTCATTATATCTCGGGAAAGAGGAAAGTTGTCAATAGCACGAAACAGTGAGTTTTACCAGGAATATGTTTTCTCAAATAGCTTACTGAAAGTAAATCTCTCCTGTCACATGAAGGACACATCTCATGTATTGTATCCTGCCTCGTACTCTATTTTGCTTCTTTTATATAGTGCAACTTCTATAGTAGTTGATGACATTTTAGTTCAACAGTCAAATAAGTCACATTTGCATGGCAAATCTCATACATGTCCTTTACCAACTGAACAATAACAAAAGCCATTATGGCAAAAATACAGTCATTTCTGCTGTTAGCAAATAATAGGTAACAAAAAAAATTTCCATGTATTAGACCTTAATGATTTTTTATTTAACTAGATCAGCTTGGACGTAACTAGAACAGAAATTTTTAATAGGTAGAAGGTATAATAATTAGAATTTTAATAATTATTTTTCAAAACACCTATCATTTACTTATTTTTTATCAATACAGTATTACATAAAAATAACATGAACTGATAACAGACAGAAAAGTTTTACCATAAGATAATAGATTCAAATAGCAATACCATCTTCCTTTGATTTTTAAGCGCTGTTTTTTTCAGATAGGAAGCATGACAGAGTCAAAGGGGACTCTGTATATAGACCAATGGTGAGCTCAAGAGCCATAGCCTAATCTCTTACTGATATCTTAAGATGCTAAAAATGAAGAGTTCCTACTTAAAAGCTATTTTAGGTCTTATGTTAAATGCAATCTAAGAACTCCAAGTAATAAATTAAGAGAAGCCCTCTCACTAGTTCCAAGCGGTAGCGATTTCTGGTCATCTGGCTAATCATGATGACAGCACAGCAAACCTCCTGCCTCTTCAAGCTAGTATAAAACTCTCAGTATTTATAGACACTTTTTTTTTTTTTTAAAGAAAAGGAAGTAGAAACAGCAGTGACTGCCATTAAAATTAAGAGCGGAATATAGCAGAAAATCTGGCCATTATGAAACATACTGACAGCAAAGATATCTAAAAGATTGTTATGAATGATGGTAGACCTTGAACTACATACTTGAAATATACACAGTGAAAAAACTATACTTCCCATTTTAGAAATGCCAGTATAAATAATTTTTCTTTTCCATGTAACCAGTTTACAAAGCTCATTTTCTCAACCCAATATTTTCTAGTCTTGCTTCAGAGTTAAGTCACAATCTAGGCACAGAAACAATCTCAGCACACAATTTTCTAAAATCCATTTTAACAAATGATGTTAAGCAAATGCTTAGCTTGAAAAAATATTAGAAATTGTCATTCTTTCTGAAGAAGCTGTGTATCAGGAAATGGTTTTAAGGATTACCTGTGCCTCTCAGAAAATGTATGTACACATGGAATGTTTTAATATACAAATACCAGATTTGTATGCACAAATGAAGTCATGTGCATGTCAGCAAATTTAGATCAGCCTTCTGTTTTTGAAAAAGTGGCATTATAAGTTGAGCACCTGGTGGAACCTTTCCTATTTCTGGTATGCAGTACTTCATTTCAGAAGTAGTTTGTATAGACCACTGTCTATTGAACATTTGTAGTGGTGCCATCACTGCCTCTTTGCTCAGTTACATTTATTTCTTAGCAATAGAGATTGTTTCATGGATGCAATGTCTATTTTTCCCACTTGAATAACTGGTACCATAAATTAATCCCTTATTCTGAGAGAGTATGGAATAGAATAATTGCTTCTAGGACCGGCTGTCAGAAGCTCACAGCCCTGACAACTCAAAAGAGGCTCTGAAAAGACTACCCACAAGTCATCATTTTATAGCAGTATAAGAGGATTGCTTCCACTTCACACTATTGCATAACCCAGTGCTTCCTGACCTCTTTCTTCCTTGTCAGCTGGGCTGTTCTAATCAGTATGTTTCAGGGGTTAAAGACAGTTGGCTTGTCCATCCTCTTACAGGTGGGAGAAAGAAGGATTACATGACTATACTCACTCCTGCACGCTGGGGCCTGGTGTTGAGGCAATCCATGCACAGTCAGGTAAAGTCTCTTATTCTTCTCTATCTCTTTGTAAAGAAGATCAAGACAACTGAAGAGACGTCAATTTTATTTCGTTCCCTAGAAAGGGGAATTTATTAGAAATTTTGGCTTGAAATATTTTCTATATGTTTTGTCTATTCTTTTCCATGGTTTTCTCTTTTGGCTTTATTCTTGCACTTTATTTTTCAGTCTCCTAATACTGAACACTATACTATAACACAAAATAGGCTATGAATGTCCATACTCACATCATCAGCTATTATCTTGCTAAGGTAAAAACAGATTATGTACTAAATAAAAATAGCAAGTGATGTTATAGTAGTTACAGGCAAGTAAAGACGTGAACATTAAGGAAACATGATGGACAAAGATTGAACCCTACAGCTGAATGAAGAGGATAAATAATACCAAGCACTAGTGAGAGCAAGACTAAACAATAGGCTTCACTAAGTAAAAGAAAAGTCTGAATGTTCTATGTCAGCTACGCACAAAGCCACAGAACAGATTATCCAGCAGTATAACAAAGATGAAATTAGCATTAGTATCTCCAGAGCTTATAAACAACATTATAAAAAAATCACAGATGAGGGATATCTGCCTGCATACAAACCGGAAATGTTAAAACATCCCTTTCTTAATTTGGATGTTAAGATTTATTTGTAATAGCTGTGTGGATTAAATATAGAATTCATATTCATGGAAGTGGAAAGATTAGTATGCATATTACATTTAAAATGAGAAAAAAATTTGGTTAATGAAATGGTAAGAACAAGCATCAAAACTTATGCCTGTAAGAAAGAAATGTGCACCAAAAACTATACAGTATAACACATGTATCCAAACCAGCTAAACTGTATGGAATAGTCATTAGTGGTCAACCTGTCCTCCTTTGTGGGAAGATATTTTTTTAATAATAGATCTGTTGATTTTTGCTAAAATGGCATTTCAAATAAACTAAATCAAAATTAAATGACAACTGCAACCAAGATAGTCTTCAAACGTCTGGTTTGTGGCCTGTGTTAAACCTTTGTTTCTAAATAAATGGCAAAACCTGTGATCAACTTGCCCCTTCCACTGATGAAGCCAAAGACTATAAAGCAGTTTACCTTTAGAGGCATTCAGTACTTTGACTTCACTAGTGAAGTACAAGCTGATTAAAACTTGATGGGTATACATAGATAAACCATAATCCTTGAGATATATATGATTAGCACAGAGCAGAGCTGAGACTTATTAGCAGAACAGTGCACAAAATACATCAGAAATGTCATTACTTGAATTCTGTGTTATAATCAAAGAATTATGCTTTACATAGCTTTTAGTTCAGTGCCTTTCAATAGAACAGTCAGCTCACGTTTTGTAGAGAGAAAGCTACCTTCACGAAACGTAGCAGATATTTTCAGGAAAAAAAAATTCAAATATATAGAGAAATGTAAGTGTCCATTTATATTATTATTACCACAGCTCTACAATGAAAATAAACCAAAATTATATGCAGAAGTCTGACTTTGGCTCTGATTTTTCAAAAAAATTAACAGGAATCAGATAAAATTTCCAGTTTTTCTGTCTTTTAAATTAAAATCTGATTTCTTAGGTATGAGATGGCATTTAAAGTTTTGCTTTTCACCTAGCTCACTAACATTAATAGGTAAATAAATTTCAAAATAAAATAATGATTGACACTGGAAATGCTTTTTGCTTAGTCAATCTTATTTGCTAGACTATCTCAGGGTGTTACGATCAAATCTTCTCTTCAGTCTTTTCAGCTGACATGAGATCATGTTTGTAAATGCTTTCCATTTCAACCTTGTAAATCCAAATCAGAGAAGATACAAGGATAAAGAACATGTGAAAGTATAATAAGACTCTCAAGGCACTAAATGACAGTAAGATAAGAGCTCTTGGAACAGTAACTATTCTTCTCCAATACAGAAGAAATTTTTGTTAAAGGAGCTTCTAAAAACACACATCTACAGAATTCTACTGATTGAATTTCCACTCTTTTTTCCCCATAAATGCCTTAACAAAAAGGAGCATTTTCTAAGACATAAGAGAATTGAAGACTATACACCAAGCAATCTGTTTATGCCTGCAGAAATCTTCCATTACATTTCCAGAAAAATTGCTTTGTAAGAGGTTTTAGCTTACCACATAACATGCCTAGGCTGAAAAGATACACCTCTGTGCTAAATTTGATCCTTATTTGAGAACAGTTCAGAAGTTTCTAGCAATACACCCTCTCTACCTCAAATCAAAGAGCCATAGTTATCATTACTTATAGGAACTTGCCAGTTACTTACCTAAAACAAAACTTGAAAATGATTACAGGAAGGTCATAGCTGAAGGTGTGTCCACAGCAGACAGAAAAAAAATAAAACAGAAAGTGAAACAGATTGAAGTTAAGTACAGTCAGTGAGTCGCAGTCACACTGAGCCTTACAGTTCCAGGCTGAAAAATAAGTATTAATATTAACATGGATATTGATACAGACTTGCAGGCAATTTCATTGTTCTTCACAGCAAAGTGGAGATTAGAACAATTCAAAGAAAGGAAAGTTATAGTCTCAAAATAAGGTTAACAGTTAGCACTGGTTTCTTCTCTTAGGTCAAAGAAATCGTTAGATGTGAAAATATTATGGTGAAAAGTGAGAGTTCAAGTATAATGGAAAAGAAAATGTAATCTCCCAAGAGCCCTGCAACGGAAGTTCTGAGAATTGTTAACACCGCTTAGATACTTCACTGCTAGCTTTCATTCCCAGTACTACAAAATTACATCTAGAAATGCCCTTCATATCTTTAAGGTACATAATGCTATTAATAACCTCAGTGTACTTTCTTTTAGATACATAAAAAAACACCCAAAGGAAATACTTTGTGAATGGAGAAAATAAAGTCATTAGTATTTTAAGAACTGGATTGTCAGAATGGATTTAACATAGCAGGTTAAGTTGGCATCCCAAAAAGAAGTGACGTGGTGGTGAGCATCCAAAAGATGACCTAGTGCAAGGTAATAGCTCTCTTTCATTCAGACTAGTTCCAGCAAAATAATGTCTGTTTCAATGTCATATATCATCAGGGCATGACAGCACAGACAGAACATTTTTCACAGAAGTTATGTATTAAAATAGATCAATATGTCTGGTTTTAAAAAACCATGAGTTTGAATCTGAATACAAAATTCATATAAACAAGCAAGCAATCATGCACAACTGTCATGACCTGAAGGGTTACCCAGTCTGTGTGCGTATAGAGATCACCACCATGAGTTCATAAGATTCCGTAATGCACAAGGACACAGAGCTTTATCCTCGACATTTCTCTACTTTATTACCGATTACTACTTATACCGCACAAATTACCAGTAGCAAGTATACCACAGAATCACCACTACCAAAGTAAATATAATACATACATGAGGTCCAACACAACAAAACCAAGCCTGTCTTTGTAACTCTTTTTGTTTAACACATTAAGAAAATCAGCTACAATCACCTTCAAAATACTTCCCGAGTTGACACACATCTGCATACGATGCTGCCAACATTCAAAGCAGTTCCACAGATCATTTTCTGAAAGGCTGTTGAGGATCTCTGTCATTTTTGCTTTCACATCTTCTACTAACAAGAAAATGGGTTCCTTTGAGCACTGACTTGGTCTTTCGGAGCTCTTCACTGTAAGCCTCAGTCAATAACTGAAAAGTTTCCATCATTAATTTCTTCATTTTCACAATTAACTTGTTGTTAACTAGCTGTTTGTTCTTGCACACTGATGTTTTCCAGCATAGGGTAAGAAAACATGGATATTTGAACACGCATCCGCTCATACTGAGAGATGCAGTTGAGTTGAGCCTTGTCTCACTGTGACAGGTTGGAATATGTTCTATAACCACCTCTTTGTCTCTCCCCCTCTATTCTTGGTTCCTGAGCTATGGGGTTAGTCTTGGGGTTTTTGTATTGGACCTCCTATATATCCAATTATTATCAGCAATAATATGATCACAGAATCACTCGGTGGTCAGGGTTGGAAGGGGACCTCTGGAGATCATCTAAATTCAATACCTCTTCTAAAGAAGGTTTACCTAGAGCAGGTTACGTAGGAACTTGTCCAGATGGATCTCAAATATCTCCAGAGAAGAGACTGCACAACCTCTGTGGGCAGCCTGGTTCAGTGCTCTGTCACCCTCACAATAAAGAAGTCTTTCCTCAAGTTCAGGTGGAAATTCCTGTGCTTCATTTTGTGCCCATTACCCCTTGTCCACTAAGATAATTGACAGAGCCTCCCTTCAGACATGATCCATATCACAGAGTCTGAGGTCAGACAGGCATCTCTGGGGAGAGTTCAAGCTCTCATGAAAAGCCCCTGTGAAGAATTCAGCCTGTTTAGGAAAAAGGGAAAGTACATTCGGCACAGAATGTTCTTAGAGAGAGGCTCCATTTGGGGTAAGATTTAAGCCCTGTTTAAAAAATAGGCTTAGGATATACTACTTCAAGCAGCCAATAGGTGCTGTTAATTTTGATTTCTTTACTGGTAACAGCAAACAGGTGATAAAGTTTTCTGTTCTTTCAGAGCAATTTTATTTTTCACACTGTTTTCCACCTTCTCAGAAGATAAGTTGCTGCTTCACTGCCTTAGTTTTGCACCCATCAGTGGTATCTCAGGGTGTCTCTCACTTCTAGGTCCCCCAGTTGTACTTCAAAATTGCCAGCTGCACTGTTTCTGGTGCACAGAGCTAGCTCCTAGGCCTCAAATTCCAGGCTTACAGGCCTTCCTCTAGCAGTATTTTTCAGCAGACAGTTTCTTTTTCCCCAGTAATTTTCCCCTTCTAACCAGGCCACTTTTACTGCTGCTCATATCAACAACATATTCTTAAGGGCTTAAGGGTTATCTTTGAAGCATTTTCTGCTTTCATCACTACTTATGCAGCCTTAGCAAGGTCTGATCACCTAAGACAATCCAGAAAGACTGAGAAAGGGAAGGGGACAGGAGGAAAACAGGAAAATATTTTAAATTCAAGGTGCACAGATTAAGTCAAAGAAAACCATTCACGCACCAATTAAGACTTTATTAGAGCTGTAATTTTTTATTTTCCCTTCAGAAAAGACCTCAAACCTCAGTACTTGATTTGATACTGAATTTTCATAAATTTGGAAATTCCACTGAACCAAGGAATAGAGCCTATCAGATAAAATCTGTGTCAGCAGGTTTGAAGAATGAAACTTTTTCTTTCTATAGTCATCTGAAAATGAGTAGATGCACATTTGATGATTCACAGACAGAATAAAAGACTGAGAAAATGGAGGAACAATTGGTCTAACCATGCAGTCATTTGCCCAAGCAAGCTATTTTCATTTAAATAAAAAAATGTCACTTACATAAGAAATTATTTCCCATCTACATAACAGACAAACATTGAAGTCTTCCCAGTACAGTACTACTTAAGAGTAAATAGACAGCAGACAAATATTTCAATAAGATAAGTAAAATTTTAACATTTTATATCTGACAGTATATTAAAGTATCACATAGAAAACCTGGGGAATGTAAGCTTGAACTATTCTCCAGGTAACAGAGCACTTTCTCCTTGATGTGTTTATTGTAATAGCTGGGGTTTGAGTTGCTGTTTGCTAGTTTTGCCAATTTAAGTACAGAACTAAGGTCAAACCAAACTTTTCTTCATTGTGCATTCTATCTAGCATAGAATTCCATTTAGTTTTCTTACCTTGAGAAATCTATTTAGGATAGATGGTTAGAATAAACATTTATACACTTTCATAACTTTAGCCATTTAAATGTTGCCCTGCTGGAGAGACTCTTAAACTACATGAAAGTCATTTGTGTTCAGACAGTTCACTGTTTAGGTAAGGAGGAATGTAATTGTGGATTTTGGCAAGGATGGTGTTTCTTATTTAATAGACTTCCCACAATATTCACTTAATAAATAGCTACCTTTAAACAAAAGGTAATGATTTTAAAATTGTAGAACCTTAAGAGTTTCAGGTAGTCACATTACAATACACTAGCATCAAGGGGGAGAAAGTATATTCTTATCCTTATTTTATTTTCAAGAGGCTCATGAAACCTGAGGGCTGCTTCTGGCAATTCACCTAGATGCCCTTTTTCCCTTTTATCAGTTTCACTAGGTTTTATGAAATGTACAATGGCCTGTGGTGGCAGAAGATCACCCACAGAGTCTAAATCAGAGTCCAGCAGTGCACAGAATACACACATGCAAGGCATAAATCTCAGGAGGGACAGAAAGTAACATCTCCAGAATTAAAAGCAGGACTTGATTGTGACATTGGCCTACACTGGAGGTGGTATGGAACAGTATTTGCTTGTGGGAAAACACATCGAGCCTTCCTGATTTCTGTAGGAGTTCCCAGGGCTCTTTAGATGGTGTGCTTATACTATCACGCCCTGGTATTTTAGCAAGCTCTTCCCTGTATGTCATACCAACTATAACATCAAAAGGGAACAAGAATAAAGAACAGCCTGAAGTGGTGCCCTGCACACAGATCCTTTTTCACCTTCTTCATTCCTCTGGGTATTCATCAGGGCCAGGAACAATCTGTTGTTTCACAGGTTCAGCTACACAGTTTTAGAAAAAACTACCTTCTTAGAAATAAACCACAGCCAACTAAGCCACCATGAACTTTTTACATCTGTTCAATACAAAATAATGAAGTGCAGGCTCATGGAATCCCTTTATTTTGCCAAGTCATTAATTAAATTGCCAAAGTTGATTTCAGGAAAAGGTAATGACGTTGGACTGAAAATTATGTTTGCTCTCTAGTTCTGTTACATCATTTTATTATTACAAAAGAAAGTTCTAATCTTCAGATTTCTGATGCCAGAAAGCATACACAGACAAGTGGGATGGAGGCATGCATGTTGTTCATTGAGAAAAGTAGGGTCTTGCTTTCATTGCAGAATGAAAGCATTGAGAAGGAAATAAGACAAATATGTAACAACATGGAACTTCATATTAATAAATTTAGGAGGCGTAAAAATAAGCTAGTAAAATGTAGGCACCCTAGACAAGCCTCATTAACTCATTAAAGGAATGGGCTTAACTAAAGGTGCTTCCAACCCAGCAAGTCAAAGTCATTAGTTCTTTTGTGGTAAAAGATTTTCACTCTGAATTAAAAGACACAAAACCTGATAAACAACAAACAAATAAGTAAGTGCATACAAAGCAAAGTGCAGAACTAGGAAACCATGCAGTTATAACTGGTCCAACCTTATTCAGAAAACTGGTAGGCAGGATCCTATGGAAGACAGCTTTGAAGGACAGAGGAGCTCATAAAAAGTACAAGAGTAGTCCATCCCAATACTTAAGAAAACAAGCAGAGATATAAGGACACCCATCTTAGCTAAGCGTGAAACTCAGGGTAGAGCACCAATGAAACAAAGCACCATATATGGGGTGGAAAGTGAGACAGACTATAAACAATAGTATTAGGAAATACAAAGCTCAATCAGATTTCAGAGTTGCCAGAGGACATTAAGGGCAACAAGATCTTTTACATTCATAGTAAAATGTGAATAAGGAAAATACTGGAATATTTGTGGGCCTTCATTGCACTAATAAGCCATAGTGGTCTCGATGAACTTCACCTGGGTTCTCTATCTGCCACAATCCTTTGCCCGCTTTCCCAGGAGCTGCATTTCAGATCAGGTCTAGACCTCTAGTCCTTGCCTGAGCTGCATCATATGTATCCTTGTCTCCACACTTGTCTCTTGTTCTGTTTTCTGGCCAAATACCTTTACTCTGGAGAGTTTGTTTCCTAGATAAACACTTCTGACTTGCATCTCTTGTCCCATCCCCTGTTGCTAGAAGGAACCTAGATCTGATTTGCTACCTCGCTTTGTGTGGAGGTAGACTCAGGCTGGCCTAGCAGCAGCCTGCTGGTACCTAGGAGTGGCTACCAAAAAGATGGAGCCAGGCCCTTCAATGGTGCATGGTGGAAGGAAAAAAGACAAGAGGCATAAGGTGAAATAAGAGACGTTCAGATTGGATGTAATGAAATTTTTTTACTCCATGAGGCACATCAGGCAGTGCAGCAGGTGTCCCAGAGAGGCTGTGCAGTCTCCATCCTTGGAGGTTTGATACATGTCTGGAGAATTCCCTGGGCAACTTGGTCTGACCTTGTAGCTAACTTCCCTCTTAGAAGGAACCTGAGACCTGCTGAGGCCCCTTCTAAGCTAAATTACTCTATGAACCCACAATCTTAGCCCAAAGAAAATTAGGATTCTCACTTGAAGCACACCTGTCCATGTTGTTAAAAGGCAACCCCTGTAGTAGGATTTCGAGTTTTAAATATTATGGTACTCTTAAAATTCTTTTCACAGTGTACATTAATAGAATCAAAAAGCTTACAATCCACATTAAGAAAAAATTTAATGAATGTATGTAAAACATGAAGGGAGTGCCAAAATTCCACAATGCTACTGAACACAATATTACACAAACCACAGAAACAGAGAGGAGGCCAGCTACAGCAAAACTGTTACATTGTTTAGGGCTATTATCTTTAGATAACAGCAATTAATATGGATTAATTTTTAGAATCTGATTTTTAACAAAAAGAATCTTGGATGCAACTGTTTGAAGTCTTCAAGGAATAGTTTCATATTAAAGAAATAATAGGAAAACCAGCATAGAAATATTATAAGATACATAGTTTACATTGTGGAGGATGTGGCTAAGAGATTAAAGACAGAAGAAATACTGTGACTCATAGACCTCTTCCTCTGGAACCCATAGTTTTGACTCATTCAGTTCCCTTTCGTTCACTGGGATGATAATGGTTCCATACTATGCAAGCACATGAAACTAATAATAGCACCCATTGTCCTAACCATGCTATTAAGGCAGATGGTGACAGCAGGAGTAGGAAGAGAATAGCACTGTACACAAATCGCACAAGCCTAGCAGGCAAAAAAGGAGAGGGATTCACTGCAAATTTCGTGCACTGACTTCTCCTAGAGTTTCAGTATGGAAAAGATCAAAGAGAGGATCTTGGAACCAGTTCTTATATCAGCAGAAAGGGCAAAAGAGAAAATTACCAGATGAGAAACAAGGCGCTGCGGAAGTTCCATTGATGGGGGAACAAGCTTCAAGAAGTAACAAGAGACAAAATAGCCACAGGAAGAAATTAAATTGTACTATCTATAGCATGATGGCTAGAGAGTTTGACAAAGTGTTGGAAGAACAAATGTTTTCCCTAAAGCAGAAATGTCAGTGTATCCTCACTAGACCTAGCTGCGTGCCAAGAGCTTCAACAGTTCCAAGAAGGTGTACAAGAGTACCCAGTCTATCATTTCAAATATAAGAAGTGATTTTGAATTGCTGAGGCCTAATATTATAACACAAAAATCAAAAGATTCAAAAGAAAAGAATGTGCACTGCTGCAGGTAAGGGAAGTCTGAAAAGAAAACAATAGAAGTGAAAAGAGAAAGAAATAGCACTACATTGACTGTTATTAAGTATGAATATGAACCAGTAAAGAAACGAATTAAAATTAATAAATTCTCAATTCAAAAGTAGTCTCTAAGGCAGAAAATAGAAGGAAGGTATATTTGTTGTGAAAGAAGTTCATAGGCTGAATAGTAGGCTGTGACACTGTATTGTGTCAAAAGCCAAACATCTACTTCTCAGCATGCCTTTCCTAGAAGTTGAAAAGGGGAAAGCGGGAGAGTCTCAGAAAACTGGACGATTAGGGTTCAGCTGTGGGTAGCAAGCCCAGACACAAGCTGTTAAGCAGCACAGGGAAGAAAAAAAAAAAGGAAAGGAAAACAGTTTCATTTTCAAAGTTTCAATGCTGCATATCAAAAAGAAATTGATGCAGATTGAATTAAAAAAATATACTGGTAAATTATTTCAAATTATGAATATGTTTCAGACAAAAGCAGTGTACACGTTATATGAGCTAACACTAAAGACCACAGAATTCATCTACTCTAGATATTAATAAAAGACTAAATATTCATGTATGCAAATTATTAATATTTAAGGCATGTTACAACCTGCTTAATTATCATTTATTAATCAATGATAATTAACAAGTGATTAATCAATGGATCTCTAAAGAATTGAAAGAAAAGTGCCTACCTGAAAGTAAGAAGGTACATAAGCAAACGTTCCAGAGACAACTGAATATAGACTCTATTTGGCAAGAAATATTATTCAATTCCAATATGCAGACAACTATGAAAACTGACATCCTTCCAGAGAGTTGTAGAGTTGAGATGACATGGCAGAGGTACTGTCAGAAAGCCAGGTAGGGCTGAGATTGCACTGAATTATACCAATGGGCAGCTAAGAGTAAGAGAGGGGTGACACATGAACCAAAGCTTAGGGCAGGTAAAATCTGAAACTCAAATTTCATCACGCAAATAGCTGTCAACAGTATATTTGATGATACAGTGCAATGATGTATGACTCATTTCTCGAAAAAGGAACAAAATGATTAATTTACAGAATTATTTCTATCAACATAACCCCAAACAAAACAGAAAGAAGAAAAAAAAAAAAAGGATTTGGCTTTTGCCATATTATTTACCAGACCAGAAAAACAGATATGAGATATTCAAAATAGGTGCAGGTGCACAACTCAACAGCTTTCCTTCGAGGCGATACAGATGGAGCTTGGCAAGAACTCTGATACTGTAGGACAGGGGTCAGGCGAGGCCGGCTGTGCATACATAGCAGCCACAGGATGCAGAGGAGAAATGCACAATGCAAATACCATCACTGCAGGGAAAACGGTGAATATCAAAAAGGAAGTTGACCAAAATTGTAAGTACCTTGGGGAAAGCACACAATTGGTGCTACACCAAACAGATTTGCAGATGTGATGAAGGCGTAGAGCACCTTATGGATCACTGTGGAATAACCTGCAGCCATCTTAGACTGCACCACCTGCTTCTGACCAAAATGACCAAGAAGTGTTTCTTATACAAGTGCAAACCAGGAGAAGGGCAGAAAGTCAGTGATAGCTATATCAAAGAAAACTACAGGAAAGCTACTAAATTTTTATGTATGCAAATGTCTTAATAATACACTGTTCTAGGAGCACTACAGCCACCTCTAAAGGCTGGGTGATCTGACATTCAGGTTACTATATTCACTGCATAAGGTGACCAAGTGTTGCACTGGCATATGAAGCCGGATTAGAGAAGCAGCCTGCCAGCCTGCAGCATGTCGTTTGGCAGTTGCTGATTCTTGTAAATGCCCTTTGCATCTCATCTGCAGAAGGAGATTGGTTTTTTTAACTTTTCCAGAAGAAAGCACATGAAGTGCTGGAAGGACTGCAGAGAGTGACTGTCATAACTGACAAAATTCCCAAGTATAAATTCACAAGTCAGCAATATAACAAAAAATTCATAGCACCACCTAAAAAATGTTGTGTTGACAATATATATCTGAATATGCGCTCAGAAAAAATCAAATTGGAATCACACACTTCAAAAACATTTTAGGAAAGAGGAAGCAGACATGAAGCAAAATCAAAGGAAAAATAATGAATATATTTTCCATTATATCTACAGTTTGTCAAATATTTTGGGAGAGAGTAAAATGCCTACTAACATGAATTTGTACTGTGAGGCTTGACATTTGCCACAGAATCAATATTCAGTTAATGAAAATTCCTAGAAATTAGGCAGTTGATGAATCTGTGGCTTGGTAATGCATGTCCTCCTTACTTTTTGTTACAGTTATCCTGCATGTTGTATAAAAACTAAGTACTGGATGCAAAATTAATACTTTCACCTATGCACTACAATATCATTGATTTCAAAATACCTTGGGGTAAAAAGGAAATCCTAGAATGAGTTAGCTTTATTAGGATCCTCCTGCAAAAAAGACTATTAAAATATCTATTAAAATTTCTAGAAGTTTAAAATATGGTAAAAGTCAGAAAATTTGCAGAATTGGGGTGCAGATACTATTAAACTACTTTTCAGATTTTTCATCGCTACCATATTTTAAATTTAGCCCCCATTCTTCCTAGGTTTAAGAAAACAGATGAATATGTTAGCCTTAAAGTGGATTTTCTGGCTTGTAAAATCCTGTTAAAATAAACAATAATTTGCAATGTGTATCACAGTACAAGTAACTACAGAAAGAAATATTAGTTGTTAGGCAATAGATTTAGAATCATTTCAGAGGCTGTAGAGATTAGCGTATGCCTTTACTACTTAGCAAATCTGTCATTGAGGATAGGCTTAAAAATATATAGTTGTGAATAAAGACTGAAAAAAATGGTTGTTCAGTCCAGAAAAAGAGAAGATTTCAAGGAAAACCTGCTTTCAAATACAAGAATGGCACTATGCCTGGGTTTATAATCAATCATTTTTCCAGGAGACTGGCGAATATCAACAATAAATAGCATTTACAGAACATATGTAATTTGAACATTGGGAGGAACATTGTCTAGCAATAAGCGTTGAAATACCAGAAGATGTTCATAACTTGGGATAAAAAAACAACAGGGAAAGGATAGATACACTTAATGTTTTGTTACTGAATACACTGGAGTCTTTTTAAGTAATTTTGAGTTCTATTACTGTGATACCTCCCAGAAACCATTCAAGGGTTGTTACATTTTCTTTCCTTTTAATAATTCACATTTCCATAAGGTATTTATTTTAATGCATGTAGGTATTTGTCTCTGCTACTGCTGAATTTCTCACTTTTTTAGCTATATACTAATATGGGGACTATAGTTGAATTCAAAATACATATTTGGTGGGGGTTATTATCAAATCACTAATGAGTGAGTAAAACTCCTTTTACGTTTGTGATATTTCTTCCTGAATAAGCCTTGTGTTTCTGAAGTTTGTACATTGATCCACTTCTTATGACCTTTTGTCTCCTAACACGCTATTTGTGACTTCTTAAATATATTTTTCATAAATCAGTAACACAATTCCAGTTTTTATTTCAGTTTTTGGTGATCTAAATCATCACTTGTCTGCTGGAACAGAGAATAAAGTTGATTTCATTGTTAGTCAAATCTTAATCTAGTGCTACACTTTTGTTAAATGGTGTTGAAGTCTGTGTACAGATTACACGTACTCACGTTTGAGTGAGTGCTTCAGAATTTCAGTATTCCAGTCAATTCCAGCAAATGCTCAAATTCTGAATTTATTTAAATGATACAAATCTATACCTGATCATAAAATCTTCATATTGCTGATCTTTGTTGTTGGCATGCCATAGTATTCAGCAGTGAATTGCCATGGAATTGAAATTTACTGAGGCAAATTTATCTTCTCCTTTATTTTCTTTTCATATGTAAAACTAGTAGAGATAGATCAATCTCACTTGCATGAAAACTCTAGGTAAGATGATATATCCAGAAAATGAAAACTTCTTGGACTATCATGAGCAAGACTCTGCCTCCAGAGGAAAACAGATAGCAAACAAATCCTTGTGCAGAGAAAGACGTCACCAAAACAACCAATTCAGCGAGAACAGCTGTTATCCAGAGTCAATAGCAGAATCAACAAACACAGTTGAAATGCAAAAGAAACAAAATATTAAAAGAAAGAGAAGTGTTTGCAGTGGCATGGCTATTTTTCAAGACTGTGAAAGAAAAGAAATTGATTAATCATAGGTTTACTATAAACATACTTAATGTTTTATTCTTGGCTATATAGCAGGTTCTCTGGGATATGATGATCATGCAGCTGAGTGAAGGATTACCCTATCTGTATATTATGTTGAAAGTCAAAGTTAATGTTCTATGAATGAATATGATTCTTACCAATAGACTGTAATAGTGTTTCTAGAAAAAGTACAACTGGTACATATGTAAGATAAAAAGAAGTATGTAATACTTAGAATTATTATAACTTCAAACAATATGTTACAGAATGGCAAATCCTTCAAGATTTAAGCTTAATGAAATCAGAGATACATAGGTTTAAAATTACTATTCAAGTTCCGTCAGCCGTATTATTAACTTAGTTGGATATTTTTTATGTTGAATAGATTACACTGATAAACCTAACCACAGGTACGTTTGTTCACCAGAATGTCTGTTAGTATTTTCAAATCTTTGAGCAAGGGTCCCCTGTTGTGACACTTCTGCTGTGATCAGGATGTCAGTGTGATTTGGGGTTTCAGCTACCATGGCAGCTAAAATCCTGGGCAGAAGTTAAGATTCATTTACCAGTTTTTAATAAGGAAGAAAGGAAGACAGACAGAAATGAAAAAAGAAACACTGAACAACTAGCTTTCTGAGTTCAGCAATAAGATATTCCTTAAATTAGTAGCCACTTCTCAGCAGTATATCCTGAACTCCTTTACTGCAAACATTTTTGATTTTGAATCAAAATTATCTGGGTATCCCACCATAAATAGGAATTGTGATTCAATTAATGAAAGGTGTAAAGAAGCATAATTCTATAAAACAGTTACCACAATGCTTGATTTGTCTGATTAATTCATGCTGTTTTCTAGTCAGTTTGGAATGATGAATTTTTTTTTTCATTTTTCTGTATTTGGAGTTATGCTTCTCATTTCCTTTCTCAAATTTGTGTTGGCAAAAGGTGAGAATTCACATCTGGGACAACTGAATTATCAAAAAACCCCCACATGATTTTCAACTATAGATGAATATATTATCCCTTTTTATTCATACCTTCTTTCCTCCTATGAACCCTTGTCAGCTCTTCTCACACAGTGACAGCACTTTCTTTGTATGATCAAAATACAATAAAATGTGTTATAGTCTTTTTTATTTAGTGGCATTTCTAGTTTCAGAAAAATTTAAAATTAATAAAAGTAGGAATATTAACTATTTTAGATTTCGTTTTTTCATCTATAGTGATTTTTTCATTTTAAGAACTTTAACATGTAAAAAGTTTGATGTTGAATCTTCAGGTCTTCCCTTATTGTTGATTTCACTGCACTTACCAATTCTTTTACAAATATGGTATTTTTGATTCAAGTGGCTTCATAATCTGAAAACTGAGTAGTCTTACAAACAACTTTACCACGTGGTAGGCTTCATACAAATGGGCTTACTGCAGAATCAGTTTCCAAATTCTTCCGTCAGCCTAACTAATTATTTTAGTCTTGATCCTTTGCTGAGTTTCATGCAATGAATTCTCTGCATATACTAGACCCCAACAGTATTAGTATTGGGTTTGAGACTGTACTTGTTTTTCAGCTCATTTGGATAAGGTGTCATTTATGGAAGTGGTCGCAGTTTTCTGTGCTTCGGAAACAAAGCAGGAAATTCTGAAAAGAAAATATGAAAGAGAAACCGATGAACAGAAGGACGTGTGATAAGACAGCACTGATGATCGCCTTCGTCAGTTTTTCTCTTTGTGTTTCTACAGTGTGTTTGAACTCCCACATGCTCCCTCTTTGTCTTTATTTTTTCTGCCAAATTTTCCGGCCCATGACATCTTTTATCTCTTCAGGTCAGTCTCTAGTTTTTGAAACAGAATACACTACTGGAAACAATGGAAAACTATTACTGTCTGCCCACAGCAAGCTCAGCTATACCTTTAAAATAAAGCAGAGTTGCAGTTTCTCTGCATAACATCAGTATGGCTTTGGTTCCACTGAACACTGTTTACAGAGGAGTGAATATTCTTTTTAGAATCATAGAATCATAGAATTATCTGGTTGGAAAAGACCTCTGACATCATCACATCCAACTGTACCTGTCCTCTTACTAAACCATGTCCTTAAGAAACTCATCTGCCCGTCTTTTAAACACCTCCAGGGATGGTGATTCAATCACCTCCCTGGGCAGCCTGTTCCAATCCCTGACCACCCTTTCATGGAAGAATGTTTTCCTAATGTCCAGTCTGAACCTCCTCTGGTGCAACTTGTGGCCATTTCTTCTCATCCTATCATTTGTCACTTGTGAGAAGAGCCCAGCACCCACCCCATCACAACCTCCTTTCAGACAGTTGTAGACAGTGATGAGGTCTCCCCTCAGCCTCCTTTTCTCCAAGCTAAACAACCCTAATTCCATCAGTCTTTCCTCATAGGGCTTATTCTCCAGCCCCCTCACCAGCCTCGTTGCCCTTCTCTGCACATGCTCCAGCCCCTCAGTGTCCTTCCTGTAGTGAGGGGACCAAAACTGAACCCAGCACTCGAGGTGCAGCCTCACCAGTGCTGAGCACAGGAGCACAATCACCTGCATGCTCCTGCTGGCCATGCTGTGTCTGATACAGGCCAAGATGCCACTGGTCTCTTGGCCACCTGGGCACACTGCTGGCTCATGTTCAGCCGCTGTCAACCAACACCCCCAGGTCCTTCTCTGCCAGGTAGCTCTCCAGCCACTCCTCCCCAAGCCTGTAACGCTGCATGGGGTTGTTGGGACCCAAATGGAGGACTCTGCACTTGGCCTTGTTGAACCTCATCCCATTGGTCTCAGCCTATCGATCCAGCTTGTCCAGATCCCTCTGCAGAGCCTCCCTTCCTTCAAGCAAATCCACACTTGCACCCAGCTTGGTGTCATCTGCAAACTTGCTAAGGGTGCGCTCAATGCCTTCACTGAGATCATTGATAAAGATATTGAACAGGACCGGACCCAGCACTGAACCCTGGGGAACACCACTTGTGACCAGTTTCCAACTGGTTTTAGCTCCATTTACTACAACCCTTTGGGCCCGGCTTTCCAGTCAGTTCTTTACCCAGCAGAGGGTGTGCCTGTCCAGGCCAATGGCAGCCAGTTTCTCAATGGTGTCAAAGTCTTTACTGAAGTCCAGGTACACCACATCCATAGTCTTTCCCTCATCCATTAAACAGGTAACCTTGTCATGGAAGGAGATCAGGTTGGTCTGGCAGGACCTGCCTTTCATAAACCCATGTTGACTGGGTCTGATCACCCCATTGTCCTGCACGTGCTGTAAGATAGCACTCAAGATGATCTGCTCCATGACCTTCCCCAGCACCAAGGCCTGTTGTTCCCCAGATCCTTCCTTCAACCTTTCTTATAAATGGGTGCTAGTCTCCAGTCAAGTGGCACTTCCCTGGTCAGCCAGGACTGCTGGTAAATGAGGGAAAGGGGTTTGGAGAGGACCTCTGCCAGCTCCCTCAATACCCTTGGGTGGATCCCATCTGGTCCCATAGACCACTAATTGTCTAATTGGCCAAGCAGGTCTCTAACTAAATCCTCCTGGACAGCTGGAGCTTCATTCTCACTGTCTTCTGACTCAGGGAGCTGAGTATCCTGAGAACATCTCACCTTACTATTAAAGATCGAGGTAAAGAAAGCATTAAGTACATCTGCCTTGTCCTCATCTCTCATCACTACTGTCTCTCCTGCATCCAGTGGAGGGAGATTCTCCTTGATCCTCCTGTTGTTTTTAACATATTTGAAGAAATATTTTTATTGTGTTTCAACAAACTGGCTAGTTGGAGTTCTAGTTGGGCTTTAGCCCTTCTAATTTTCTCTCTACGTCATCTCACCTCACCCTTGTAGTCTTCGTGGGATGCCCGTCCCCTCTTCCAAAGATCATATATTTTCCTCTTCTTCCTAAAATCAATACCAAGCTCTCTATTCAGCCAAGCTGGTTTTCACAGTATCACAGTATCACAGTATCGTAAGGTTGGAAAAGACCTTTGAGATCATTGAGTCCAACCTATGACACAACACCTACACCTACACCTACTCCTACTTGTCAACTACACCGTGGCACTAAGTGCCTCATCCAAATTCTCTTTGAACACCTCCAGGGACGGTGACTCAACTACCTCCCTAGGCAGCGCATTCCAATGAACAATTACCCTCTCAGTGAAGAACTTCTTCCTAATGTCAATCCTAAACCTCTCCTGGCGAAGCTTGAGACTGTGTCCTCTCATTCTGTCACTGGTCGCCTGAAAGAAGAGTCCAACTCCTGCCTCACTACAACCTCCCTTTAGGTAGTTGTAGAGAGCAATAAGGTCTCCCCTGAGCCTCCTCTTCTTCAGGCTAAACAACCCCAGCTCCCTCAGTCGCTCCTCATAGGGCTTGTGCTCCAGCCCCTTCACCATCCTCGTTGCTCTCTTCTGGACACACTCTAGCATCTCAACATCCTTCTTAAACTGAGGGGCCCAGAACTGGACACAGCACTCGAGGTGCGGCCTGACCAATGCCGAGTAGAAGGGGATGATGACCTCTCTAGTCCTGCTGGCCACACTGTTCCTGATGCAGGCCAAGATACCATTGGCCTTCTTGGCCACTTGAGCGCACTGCTGGCTCATGTTGAGTTTCCTGTCCACCAGCACTCCCAAGTCCCTTTCCGCCTGACTCTGTCCCCAGCCTGTAGCTCTGCATGGGGTTGTTGTGTCCAAAGTGTAGGACCCGGCATTTGGACTTGTTAAACCTCATGCTATTGGAGTTAGCCCATCTCTCCAGCCTGTCAAGGTCCCTCTGTAGGGCCCTCCTACCTTCTCGCAGATCGACACTTCCTCCCAGCTTGGTGTCGTCCGCAAACTTGCTGATGAAAGACTCAATCCCCTCATCCAGATCATCAATAAAGATATTAAACAGGACCGGCCCCAGCACCGAACCCTGGGGGACGCCACTAGTGACCGGCCGCCAGCTGGATGGGACACCATTCACTATCACCCTTTGGGCTCGGCTATCCAACCAATTCCTAACCCAGCACAGAACATTCCCATCCAAGCCACGGGCTGCCATCTTGTCCAGTAGTCTACTATGGGAGACAGTGTCAAAGGCCTTGCTGAAGTCCAGGTACACCACATCCACAGCCTTCTTCTCATCCACCAGGTGAGTCACATGGTCATAAAAAGAAATCAGGTTGGTCAGGCAGGACCTGCCTCTCCTAAAACCATGCTGGCTGGGCCTGATCTCTCCCTCATTCTGCAGGTGCCACATGATCGCACCCAGGATTATCCGTTCCATAATTTTGCCTGGGACCGAGGTCAGGCTGACAGGTCTGTAGTTACCTGGATCGTCCCTGCAGCCCTTCTTGTGGATGGGCATCACGTTGGTCAACTTTCAGTCTTCTGGGACCTCTCCAGTGAGCCAGGACTGCTGATAAATGATGGAAAGCGGCTTAGCAAGCTCGTCCACCAGCTCTCTCATCACCCTGCTGCCTCACTTTACAGCACACGGGGATTCTCTGCTCTTGTGCCGCCAGGATTTCTTTCTTGAGGAGCATCCAGCCCTCTTGTGCTCCTTTGTCCTTTAGAACTGCCTCCCAATGAATTCTGTGACAGTGCGTCTCAGCATGGCTGCCAGCTTTGTAGGAAGGGTTGCCAGGACTGTCTTGTTGTAAAGCTGGAGGAAAGAAGCACCTAGATGTCAAAAGTCTAAGGGACATTCCTACTACAATTTCTTGAAAGGGAATCCTTCAAGCTTATTCTTGACTCTTCTGATATAGCTTTAGAAATTTGAACTCCTGTCTTAAATCCAACAGAGACGGCTTGGAAATCCCCCATACATTTCCTAAGCTTCCCCATACAGAAATTCACTGATAACTCCATGCAGCTAATTACGTTGTCTGGGACAAAACCATAAACATATAAATTAGAAAAATGCATGCTTATTACTAACTAAAAAATATTTAGTGAGAATGGCTGTGTCTTTCATATTCACCACTTCACATCCATCAATCACATCTGTTTTTCTATTGTTTATTTCCACCACAATATTTCTTAATCTCATTTGCTCAGCCCTACATAGACACCATATTTCAGCATGAGATACTCTTCCTTTCTGCTTAGAGGACAGGTAGATAGCTACTGCCTTTTGGTCTCCTTTACCTACTGCCTCTAATTCTCTTTTTTGAAACCATAACAGAAGTTAAAGCTTCCACCTATGGGAATCTTTAAATATCTGTAACTGCTGTGATTGCACTAACACATATATAACTGTCCCCGCTATTCCCTAACCGTTGTACAGGAATATTACCTCTCCTCCACTGAGTGACCACAAAACACATGTTGCTGACAATAGGTCCCCATTAAAGTATTTCTGTATTAAACTACACATCTCACAGGAGGCATGAATACAAACATCGTAATAGCTGGTATTAAGATGGGTGTCTTCAAGAATTTTTTCCCTATTCTTTCTCTGAAACAAGTCTGTCTTGGGATATAATGGCCAGGGGTGTGAATGGTAGAGCATGGTTAAACCAAAAGCAGTTCTATGAATGGATCGCAGAAATCCCGCTAGTGTCTTAACAACATACACTAGCATTTAATACCAAGACAGTTATGATGCTATCACAAGAATTGTCAGTGCTGACTTCTCCTATGATGTGTCTTCCAGTCAGGTAATATGTTTAGTGTCACACAGTGAATATACCATGTATTTAATGCAATATTGGAATTTAACCGCACTGAACTTATATGCCAGCTTTTTAGTGATGCACAATAACACTATGAAAGCCATATGTTAAAACCATGGTAAGATTATAGGCAGTTAAACTGCTAAATGTTATTCGTCTGTCTTTTTTAGTTCTCCCTTCTGTTCACTGAGACTCACTGGAGCATGTGTAGTATTCTGTGACTCATTGAAATAGGAGATGCAGTATTCAGACTTGCCTGCTATCAAATAAACAGTATTATTTTGTTATTTTTCCTAAATAACTCTTGGAGCAATTGAGAATGATGCTGCCCAGAGGTCGCTGTTATTGCTTAACTCTCCAGTGATGGCCAGCTCAGAATTTAGGAACTTACATGGTGTTACTCATCTCAAACATATGCTGGCTTGCTCTTGTGGTATGAAGAAAGTGGTTAGCTGTTTGATTTTTTTTTTTCCACCAAATAAATCTCAGTTGCAAAAACCCATCCATTCTTAAATACTCATGTCTCTGCTGGAATTCTTCTACCAGTGTGTGAAACATCCCAAAAGGGCTGAAACCTCATTCTCTTTCAAGATATCAGTCAATTAAACTAGGAGGCCTAATACAGAATCCATAGTTTGTAAGTAAGGTATTAAGGTATTAAATGTTATGCCACCAGGACAGCTTGTAAAGTATAAAACCCCACACTTTGTATGTTTTAATTAAAATAAATTAAACTAACACTAATGGTAAGCTTTCTCAAAAGCCCGAGTTTTCATGACTGCCAGAACTGAAGGTTAATGAAAGTCCACACCAAATGCAATGAAAGGCCACATTTTCGTACAATTTTGGATAAAAGATTATTTGTATTCATCATAATTTTACCTTTAGAATGAGAACAAGACTAATATGGAATAAGAACATGGTTTCATAAAATAATTTTGGATTGCTCTAGCTACCTCTTCAGACACTGGAGATACGAGCTTTGTTTCAAACATAGTCTGCCAACATTTTCAAAAATAATAGGTACAAGTACTACTTTTTTTGGAATTAAGTCTTCCAACTGTTTTGAGATACTTCCACTTAAAAAAAAAGCAGGTTATATTTTATTTCTATTTGAGCCCAGTAAAGGGACACCTACAAATGTGAGTCATTACAAGAAAACAGCATTTTCTGGCAAGGTCGAAGGATTTTATCACAGACCTTGCCAGTCTACTCAAACATTAATCCTTCAAATTTTAAAATGTAGACTGAACTTTATCGCTGTGCATCCTATTGAAGTTAGTAGCAATTCTTACACTGGGATACAGTATATAAATGAATATTTACAGGATTTTTGCCTAACTATGCAGAAGAAAAGCTTGTTACATAAGGAGAGAAGGAAACGAGCACCCTTGTACTTACACCTAGGTGTAGAAAGTGGTGATACAGTCTAGCAAATTCCTGAGAGAAGCAGTTTATAATATGAAGTGACAGATCCAAGTTTTATAGGCTGCCTAATAAACCACTAGACCTGTATTCTGACAGGAAAAAATAGTAGGCTTAATACTTGCTTGAAAAGAACATGTATGAAATCTGAAAGTAAGCACTAGTGTTAAACAAGTTGCATATGTACAGGGAGTGGTAGGGTCTGTCTGTCACCTTTAATTCCGTGGCAGATAAGGCAGAAGAGATAGCCTTCCTGACTTTGTACAGTGCCATTTCTTTATGCAAGGTGAATCAGATTAATTCCAATCATTTCAATGTGAAATTAAAGTCTTATGTATCTTATAATTTTTGGATAAGAAAGTAGTTTACGAATGCTGGACAACTTCAATGATTAATATTTGTGATGCCTATACATGTACCTCTCAAGGGTAAATTTTCTGCATGGTTCATTATTAATGGAAATTGCAAGCCTAAAACCCTGTACACCATGCAGAAAATGTGCTCCTTTACATCCATCATGATAGAAAAAGTAGGAAAATATTTATTTTCCTATTTTAAAATTATATTCAAAGTATCTCTGATAAAAAGCTAATAAATATGCAAAATAGATGAAGAGAAAAATAAGTTGAAGTGGAAAGAAGTGCTAGCAACATTTTATTCTCTACACAGTAAGGTGATTTGCAACCTCTTCATGTAAATAAAAGCATTCTTTAATGTTATATCTTCTTATACTTTCAAAACAGAGTACATTTTCTTTGTTTCTCAAGTAGTAATTATATAAGGTTATATAATGCACATTATGTACTTAAAACTACCATTAGAAAAGCAAAGAAAAAAAATCATAGATAATATTTTTCCTACATTACTGAAACACAGTGAGAAAGTATTTCTAGAGAAAGCAAGGTACAGAACCACAGTAGTTCATTAAACCTTGAAATGAAGAACTTCTGCATTTTTAAAGTGTTGACTCTTGATCATACATGTCCCTCTTCAAAATATTGGTAAGTAATTGAAATCTTTAGTTTCTGAACAGCGTTGCTGAAGTTCGAACTAAACCTTCTTGCACCCTTACATACGAGACTTCAGCCAATTAAAACACAGAATCATGGAATACCTTAAGTTGGAAGGGATCCATAAGATTATTAAGTCCAAATCCCTGTTCCCCATAGGACTACGTAAAACTAAACCATATGACTGAGAGTGTTGTCCAGATACACTTTGAACTCTGTCAGACTTGGAGCCCTGGTGAACCTAAAGTAAAATAATGTAACCGTGAGTTAAATGTCATAAGATTAAAGCATATGTCATTTAACTGTTAGAAACTGCAACATCTTAAGACCTATCACAATATTAAACATGGCATCAAATACATGGCCAGGGAAAAATATTTTTTTTACATTAATAAAAAATTGTTTACAATATGAAAGAAACACAAATACACCCTGAAAAATCAGATAAACAACAGTAGAGAGAAGAAAAAATTCCCAGGAAAATTAGTATAGTAGAATAAAAGTAGCCTTGGAAAGTGAGATACACTAGGACTAACTGGAAACAAAACATGATTATGAATTGCTTACAGAGGACTGGATGTGTGAATAATGACAAAGTCCTTCATGATACAAAATAAATCAGAAGATTCAAAGCTAGAACAGACTCCCAACAGTTACAGAAGAATCTCATATAAAATAACATAGTAGCAAAATGGGAAATGGAATTCAGTATCAGTAACTGCTAAACAGCATATGTGTGGCAGAAGCAAAACCTCTCCTGACTTGTTAATACACACACAGCCCCTTCCTATGAGCAATTTCCATTCAGGCATTGCCGACTCACTGCCTGGTTTTCTATTAAAACACTGATAGTGTTAGGTAGAAACAAAGCAATGCTGGAAAATATTCAGAAAAGAAATGAAGACAAAACAAACCCACAACATGCCATCATTTTGAATAATGTTTGGCCACTGCTTCTCAAAGAGCACACAGAACAACTGGAAAAGTTACACAAAAATTGTAGGCACAGTATGTTCTCTTACCAAAGACAGACTGAACAGAATGGGGTGTTTTAGCTTGGAGGAGAAGAAGGAAGGAATGTTTTTCCAAGCTACAAGGAAATCGCAAAAGGGTCATGAACTGAGTAAAGTGTTACTCACCCAATGAAATCATCGGGCAGTAGACTTAAAACAAGCATAGAAAATAGGCTTAATGTAAACAAAGAGTATGATTTAAACCATGTATTCAAACCTGTGGATGATTTTGACACAGAATAGGAACAATTGCAGAAAAAACTGGGATTGAGAGGATATTAACAAGATGGCTTTGGTATCAATTCCATCTCAGGAAGTGACCTAAATTGCTGATTCCTAGGAAATGGAGGAACATATCATGAGAAAGATTATCATATTGTCAGACTTGCTCTTTTTCATTCGACATTTGCTACTGGACATTGTTGAATCCAGGCCAGTGAGATGGATGGAACTGTGGAATGACATAATTGGGTGATTTCCATATTGCTAAGCTTGTACATGGACAGTCAGATGTAGTGTTCTTCCATTGGCTGGTTTTATTCAAGTCTGGACTTTGATTATTTTATTTTTAATTTTTTAGCAACTTATGTCTTTTATCACTGTATAGTTAAGTAGCTGCTAAAATCAAGAAAAGTCATCTACATTTACAGTCATAAATGCAAGGCATGCATAATGCTCAACAATGAAATAAAAATTCTAATAAGTTCCATTGACAGTTCCCATCTGCAAATACTTGAGACATTCCTGAATATATTTCACCATTATTGTCTAGATATGAATATAATATTAGGCTGTAACTAATACTGTATCTCCATATTAGAAAACATTTATATCTGTTACCTTTTGCAAACCTGCTACCTGATTCTCAAGCTATCTTCGGACTGATTTAGTATTACGGCCCAGAGGATGATTCCTAAAGCTACTAAGGGTAACTCTGTTAGATGCTGACAAGGAGCCCCAGTACTATCTTGGAACCCTCCTATGCAGTTTCTATCTCTCAGATGAACTGGCTGAAACTGAACGTGGTAGCAAAAACAGGAAGGAAAAGCAAAAAGGAAAGTAACTTAAAACTCTGATTAGGGTTTGTATAACAAAACGAAGTTGAAAGCTATATACAGCACAGAATGCATTGATCTATTCTAAAATGTAACAAGTCAGTAACCATAGTTTGTAATAAACCAAGTTTCTAGATGGTCTTCAGATGCAATCTTGAATAGAATATGCAGTCTTCAAAAACCCAGACAATTCCTAGACTGGCTTTGATTTGTTGCTTTCTGGACATCCGGACACTGGAATTATTTGTTTTGCCACTTTAAGTGGCATCTCCTGTCATGTAATGAAAATGAGAAAGACTGGTCATAAATTGCTCTAATTTGGAACTCACCACTACAAACCATCTTTACTTCTGTGAAAAACAAAAAAATTTCAAATTGTTTATATTAGATATAGATATATATCCACTTTTCATCAGCTTTTCCTGCTTTTTTTTCTACAGAATGAAAAATACTTTTTGAGAAAACCCATACAAAAGTACTAAGTAGTACGATATTAAACAGCAGCTGTAACACTTGTGTAAAATTTAATCTGCAAAAAGTCGAAGCAACTAATCTTCTTTCAATTTATATCCCCAAATCCAAACAACGCGATTGAAGGATGTGGTACTTATTTTTCTGGTTTCATATAGTTTTAAATGTAAACATTTTTTTTGCCCATTTCTCTAGGCTATTCCATATTACTATTTGGAGAAGTAGGAAAAGAATTAATTAAATCAGAATTTATTATTTTATCTATTTTTTCTGTCTACTACCATTTAACAGAATTTTGAAGGAGTTAAAAGCATGGTCTTACTGTTACAGTAATTTATTTTTCTAAATGAGAAGTATGGTTGACTGAAAGGCACTGTAAATATTCATGTCAGATTTTCTGTACGACCAGTACAAACACTGATGGCACAGAGCAGCTAGCTAGAGCCTCCTTTCTGACTAAGACAGCCTGCATAGTGGGTTGCTGACTGCAAAGACAATAACAAAGGAATATTTAAAACAATCCACAGACAGCAAACACCTGTATCATTTTCCTTCTCTGTGAATAGACAGCAAGATTCAATACAAATAAAAGAAAAATATAAACCTATTGTTTCTACACACTGAACAGTAAATCTAATTCTCTTGTAGTTTGTTTCTGTTATTCAGGGGCTGCGTAATGAAGCAGGTATTTCAGCAGTTCCAGCTGAAGAGTAAAATTGCACAGCTTCTAATCCATCATATTATCCCACGTGGACCCATACATCCACTCACATGGAACAGTGAAGGGGCATAACTCCACCTCGGTGGGACAATTCATGTAAAGGCCACAGGAGTTAATGGGACATTTAAAACATTTACATTTGAACATATGCTACATCTTACTCATTTAGTACCTTTGAAAACTGTACTAACCAGGAATTCTTGCATCATGCTGACAAGGTATGAAAAGGACACCAGGACAATAGACTTTTACAAAAGCATCAGTAAAGCATCCTTGGAATTTCTCCAAGGCTTTGAATCATTGGCAAGACAACTATTATGATGGTAGTTTTGCTGTTATTCTATTAAGTTTAATTGTAAGCTTAACAAGCACAAAATACAAAAAAGCAGCTCAATTGAAAAATAAGCTTATCTGTGGATAAGAGGTACTGGCTGTAGTACACATGGATGTGGAAAGAAAAAATAAAACATTTCAGCAAAGTTTCAGTCGGAGTATACTTTTCCCCAATATAAAATACACTTTTTGTTTTTTTTTTATTTTAGCTTCAAGAGATCTTAATGATATACAGCAGCTAAATTAATATATGTTGGAAAAACAGTTTGAGTTGGAAAGAGGTTACTAAAGGAGTGCCACAAGAGCATTACTGCCTATTTTGTTCAAATGATGTAAGAATGAGAGGTAAGTCGCCAAAACATGGGGATAACAAAACACAGAACGTAGAAGGGTCAATCAACATGAAAAAAAAAAAAGACAACATAATTCAGAAAGCACTGGGAAAACTAGCAGCAATGACATGCAATTCAGTGTAGAGAACTGAAAGACAAGCAGCCCAGGGCCAAAAAAAGAAAGGAAAAAAAGGACAAGCTATTATACACTCTCTATAGTAATATGTTCCACAACACTGAACAAGCAGAAGTTCTCAGGAAGCAGTGCATAAAGTTTTAAATCTTTCAGAATACTATTCAATGAGTGGAAAAACATGCTGAATTATGGACTGCATAAATGGATGTATCACATATAAGACAGAAGATAGTCTTCTGCAGTATTATTACAGCAAAACTGTGTGTGGCTATTTTGTATAGGCCTTTTCCCTTTCTCTTGAACTAAGAATTTGTGAAGGAAACCACTGGGATACAGAGAATCTAAAGCATTTTCTTTCAAATAGGTAAGAAAATTTAGATCTTACTTAGGAAAAAAAATAAAAAGCAAGAAGAGAAGCACTGAAATTCTTCGAGCTAGTTATCTTGAGGGACCTAGATGGCATGGGGATATTGGATTTCCATTAATTTTCTGATGCTCTGCAAAATTTCCCTATAGATACTGAGGGATTCACACTGCTACACAACAATACTCTTGACTACATAACCTTCATGCAGAAGTCTGGTGCATTAATTGAAATTTTTAAGTACCATTCTACGTTCTCTCTTTTTTTTATTCATATGGATCTACCTAAGCAATTGTATCTTGAAGTTTTATGAGTCATTCCTAATGGCGATTAGTTCTGTCACTGCTAATGATTGTTCTTCCCACTGTGTCTACCGTTAATGCAAGACTAGATCTATACCCACTAATTTCAGATCGGTAAAAACATTTTTCTTCCAAAGCATGAAACATACAGAGCTATTGGCTGTCATTTCATGCCCGACTTTATGATCCATCTAAATTATCAGGAAACATAAACTGTTCCTTTCCTGCTTATTTACATTTTAGACTGTTAAGGTGCATTCCTGATAATTTTCTTGAAATTCAAGTATCAGATAGTATAGTAGGAAAATAGGTGTTTTGTCTTTTCATATTTCTCTTCCTGACATGTGCCACAGCATGACATTGGCTCTAATTCTAAAGCAATGCTTACTATTTGAGCTTACTTCATACTTGTAGGACTCCTAAAGTTGGAAACTCTACATACCTGTTTTAGAAATGCATAATTTGCCATAATATATTAATCTAATTTTTGAAAAACAGTTTCTATATCAAAATCAACAGCCACTTTTATCGCTTTTAACACTATAAAGATTAGTTTCCTGACATGGAATTTTTAGACTACCAGAGGTCTGCCTATGCAACATTTGCAGTATGCAGAATCAGAACAAAGCACGTGCTATCCACATGCTGAGGTCCTCAAACGCAAAGCAGAGAAATTACCAACAAATATAAAAGAGCAATATCATAGGAAAATGTAATTCAATACTCAGAACTACCACCAGATGGGAAAGAAGTTGGTACATCCAAAGGACAGCATGATCATGTATAAATTTATACCGAAAGAACAGCTCAGCAATTTCAGAGAAATTTCTGATTGTTTAAGCATGAACTTCATTGAAGTCGTGTGGAAGGTTGATGATACAGCTGCACATTGCTGACTATATATTGCTAAGCCTTTTTCAAGCGGGACAAATACTAAACGTCAGTTGTATTATAAAACTGACATATTCAGGACATGCTTTAACAACACTTTTGCATAACAAAAGGTCACACAGACATCACTTAGAAGGGGAAGTTCTTCTTAAAACAACATAGAAAAATATCTAGTCCATCAAAACAATAGCCAAAAGACTGATTGCCACTGTTGAAATAACGAACAGTAATAGATACCTTATGCATCTAAGAATGAAAATACTAAACAATTGAAAACAGAAGTACATTTTCCCTTTCAATTATTTTCTTCACAAAAAAAAATTACCAGATACTTAGGCTGATTCTTGTGCATAAACTTATATAAAATGAGAGTAACACCAGTGAAATACAGGACAACTCAGGCATTCAGTTGAGGACTAATTATTGTTTCCTATTGACTAAATGTTCATTAATATTATTTGACAGTGAGTTTACAAATTAAAATTTCTCAAGTTTAGCATTATTACTTTAATGTAAGGAAAGTTTATCAATCTTAACTGATATCAGTAGAACTTACATAGTAGACTGAGGTCAATATATTTCAAGACAACTGATTTACTTCATACCAATATATGAGCAATTTTATGTCAAAATTAATGCATCTGGAAATTTGAAGAGTAGAAAGAAACGGAGATAGCCACATGTTCATTTAAATGCTAGATTTCTTCAAGAAAAATACGTACTTTCTGCAGTAGAATGAAAAATCATTGCCCATTCTGACTAATAAAAATTACTTTAAAAAACACAATCCAAGTAGATTTTGCTATAGTCTTAATTTGATGAGGATTGTTTGGATTCTATAGAAAAGATAGACTGGATTTAGGAAAAAAAGTCTATAATATACATATCCTTGTATAAGCTTGACTACTTGTGAGTCTTTCTAGTTTTGTGAGAGAAGTTTTAGGAGGTAAGGGCTACATTTTGAATAAAAGAAAGCTACAAGTGGAACCATCTCAGTATCCATATCCCTATTATCTTCTAATAATTTTGCTTTTTACAAATATAAATCTGTTTTTCCTTGTTGGGACTATCATAGAGGTTTTTTATCTGATGCCAACAAAAATAACTTATGAGATTGTTAGCAAGTCCACTACAAGTTAGCTGGGTGGGGTAGCCTGAGTATATGAGAAGGACTAAATTTGGAAGGAGGGAGAGAACACGTACCCTAACAAGTTCACGCCAAATCCCTAGGTCAGTGGAGTGGTACTCTTCAACTCAGCTGTGAGGATCGCCACAATTTCTGCAGTAATCAGAAAGAGAGAGAATCACCACGTGACCTATAGATCCAGTCAGATACTGTTTTCAAGAAATAAATGAGATTCCAAACCATATGAATCCAAAATTCCCACTGAAACTGAAAGAGAGATTTTCCCATTCAAAGGGGAACTAAAGAAAGAGTGTTTTTTCTAACCTGCTCAGTACTACAATCCCAAAAACTCCATCTTACATTCAAGTTCGATTGAGTTTCTTCAAGAAGATGTTAAGGAGAAAGATAGCATTAAGGTACGTGTTTCTCTTGTAAACATTTAATACTTACCTGTTAGCCTTAAATTAGCCCGTTACTAAGCTGTTATATCCCTATGTCTACTATTCATTTGTTCTAAATCATATTTATCACAATTATTTTATGTTGTTCCTAGTGTTCTTGCGCACTAGTTCTAATACTCCTTGCTAGTTTGCAGAATTTTGATCAACTTTCCAAGATGCTCTGCTTCTGGTCAAATGATAGTTTTCTCCAAAGGGGATCCCTAGCAGAACTTAAGTCACAACTTGGTTGTGACAGCAGGAGGTGTTTTCCAGATAGTGATGACCTATGCAACACAGTGAGAAAAGGGGGAAAAACTTAGTCTACTTTGACCAGGAGAAGTAACAAAATGGTTGCTTTCTTACTGAGACTGAAATGAGTTTGAATTGCTACTTGGAAAATCCAAGATTTGATAGTTCTTATTTTTCCTGTGTTGAAAATAAGAGGGAATTTAACTCATTTACAAAGTCCTATAGTCTGCAAAAAAAATCAAAACTATAGAAAAAAGGTTTTTGAAAGCAATTTAATTTAGTACAAATAACCTTCTAAAGGAAAGGTTCAGTTGTCAATGGAGGAGGAAAATTTCACTCTAGGTCCACAAAAATCTTTGTAAATCTAATGCTTTTTTTCCTCTCCTGTATTTCTAAAGAGCACCAAAACCCCATTAAGCTTTCAATCATGAAACTGATACAATTGGATGCATTTGAAGAAACCCTCATAGGTAAGGAGATGTATATGCTACTGAGTAACAAGACATAATAAGAACAGCTCCACACAACAAAACTCTATATTCTGAAAATATTATAAGCATGTAGGTGGGGAGGGGCTTCCTCAGACTAACTGCAGTCCAATTTTGTATATTAAACACCTATGAACTGGTGAAGCGCATAAGCTATATTCTCAAGTTTGCATTATGATTTAGTTTCACACAGGAGAAATCTGCTTGTACACTTCCAAAGTCATGCACAGCAAAGATTTTCCTGAAATCCCTGGAAAAAAAAATGAGCCAAAATATAGCAGAGAGCAGAGCACTCATGAGGTCAAGTTAAAACCCCAGAAACTCTATCTTTCTAATTTTGGCACTGTTCTCAGAGTAAAAGATTAATGAATAGTGTACTTCTATCAAACTATATAAAACTGGTAGACATAATAAACTTCATAAAAATCAGAGATCAAAAATATACTTCGCTAAATACACTGCAGTGAAGGCCAAATTCATGAACATGCTTCAGCTTGGAAAGAAAAAGGCACCTAGCAGCTACAGGAAATACAGTAGTTTAGCAGCTGTTCCAGATGGTTCTAGTGCCTTCACTTGCAGTGACTTTAGGGTCATCTTGAAACAACTGAGATTTTGGTCTTGATCTCAAGTATATTATGTTGATCAGCTACAAGGGAAATTAAAGATAACGGTCACACTCGTTGACCTCTTCTTGGGTGTGGAGAAAAAGCCCATTGTTCAGTTGTCATCTGTATAACCACCATACACTGAAAAGTCTAAAATGCTCAGCAATAGCCATCTATATAACTACCTTGGTTTCCAAACTAGTAACAATTTTTGGTAATGAAATTCCTCTGAATTCTCTGTTTGCACCAATATTTTCCATGAATAATACCCCATCCACTTCCTTCCACAGATGTATGCACACAAATCACATCACAACTAAAAATTAGGCGCATTGCTAAAAGAAGATCACTCTTGAAGTTGATTCACAATATTAGAAATCTACTTCAAGGTGCAGGGACTGAGATTAAATACTTGACCAATCAAGAAGCTGTAAAATTTCTTCAGCAGTACTGGAGTACACTCAACTACACCTAAACAATACAAAAGTACATAATATTTATATAAATTAAAAGACACTGATGCCAAATACTCCAATGACTGCAAACTTGAAATTCTCGTGTACACACTTGGTCACACGGTTAACACCCTAGAGGTATGTTTGTATACAGGAGGCACAAAAGGAATGAATCATATCTTCACAGATTCTGTTGAATAATTTCTTAAACTTGGTGCCGATTTACAATCGGTCACCACTTTTGGAAATGTGGCACATGAAACAATTGTGAAGAACCAAGACAAACCCAACTCCATAAGTTCAATAATCTTTAATTATCTGATAATCAAAGATAATTATTAATAGACATATATGTATTTTAAGACAGATAAGCATGTATTTCAGAATCCTAGAATCATTTGGTTGGAAAAGACCTTTGAGATCATTGAGTCCAACTGTACCTGTCCACTACTAAACCAGATCCTTGAGCACCTCATCCACCCGTCTTTTAAACACCTCCAGACTGGTACAATGATAATTAGTTTCGATATGCTGAAGCATTTTCATATATCAAGACATCCTTTAGAGTATGAACATTGAAAAAGCACCCATTCTTACCTTCCATATTCCTCATGTAGCAGGTGCCTGACCAGGATGCATGAACTGAACTTAAATAATGTTTGTTATTTTTCTCTTCAACTTACGTTCTATGCAATAAATAGTTATTGTATACTGTTAAAATGAAATATTGTAACTATTTAATTAACCTGTTTTGCCCTCTGTAAAATACAAAAGCTATAAATACAGAAGCAAATCAAATTGAGTTCTGCTGCAGGCAAGAAACCAGCCTCCAGTGGATAGCCTGCTGCTCAGATATCATTTGGTAATTTCAGTCTTTATACTTTCACAAGAAAAACTAAAGGTACACACCCAATATAGGTGAATTTAGTGATTTTTCATGGTTTGGTAATCTAAAAATCATTCTGAACTTAACAAATGAGACACAGACTAATCCAATTAATTCAGAAAAAGAAGAATCTCTGTTGCAAGTGAAACATTTCAGACGACTGAAACCCAGAAAAAGAATTTTAAAAATGATATTTTGTATGTGTTCCTACTTAACACTATTTCCATACACAGCCTCTAGCAAGGAAGGTCTGATTTTCAGTCTGACTCATTTTACTCTTACAGTCCGTCACTTTAAAAATTACTGACAATAGGCTAAAACACAGTCCTGTTATTAATATAAAATCAGGAAATAACTTACACCTGTAAGAAGCAAAAATCTCAGTTCTTATATCACTCTTTTAAAGTGCTGTTAGCACCATCATCTAATAACTAAAGTATTAATGGCATCCAAATGCACTTGCCACAAACCGCTTTTGCGATTATCAGAGAACTTAGATTTTCCTTAACAAGAACAAGCACCTTGAAAACTTTTTTATAACTTCTGTCACAAATATTTTCCTTTATAACTGATGTATCTCACTGCACTAGAAACGTGAATTATGGATGCTAACCCACTAAATCTCCTGCATTGTAATTTTTCTAGGGGAAAACAAATAATACACATCTTAACAGCTGTAGATACTGCAACATATATTTTCTTTTATTCTTAATCCTATTTTCCATCTATCAGCAAACTGTCTGACTTAATTGTCCTATATCACAATGGCAAGTGATACACTGGAGCTCTTTACTGCACCATTATGTAGAAGAGGAGCATTAAAAATATGCCATGTTCACTTCTTTCCTTGTTCATTAACCAACATATTAACAGGATTTGTTATATCACAGGTCTAGAAGTGGAATTTCACCTTAATAAAAATAAATTTAGCAAAGATAAATGTATCTCATAGATTTCTCTGATTCACATATATTTCAGCATGATCACAAATAAAATTTTCTTCACAAAATCATTAGATGTTTACCCACAAAATAATGCAGAAATTATAGTAACAAATACCTCTCACCTACTCTGTAAACAAGAAACACAGTTCAACAGAGACTAACAAGTTGCTGGCTTTTGCATAATTCCTTTGGTTTTGTTTCTTTCTAAATATACTGAGACTATTTTTGTTCCAAAGAAAGGTGAGGTCAGTTCCATACTTTGGTCCACTAACAAGTAGCAATGTAAATCAGTATTTATCTTAGTAAGCAAAATTTCTGTGTGTAATTGTGATTTATTGGCTTAACACAAGAGATTCATGCTCTTCAGAGGAAAAAATCCTGAAACTTCCATTGACTTAATTTATGATGATTACACTTCTGAGATAGATTTAAATACATTAGGCAAATATTTCAAAAGAGTAACTAAATCTAAGCTAATAAGCTAATACAAAGGGAAAGAAAAGCAAATAACTGAATTCTAATAAATGACCAAATAGATATACAAAACCATATTAACATCACTAAAACTGAAAAATCAAAGACTTGGAAAATGCCAGGATTCAGAATTGCCTATGCAACCTTAATTTGTCCTCATTCTGCAGATACATTATAATGAAGTATTTAATTAAGATTAATGTCAAAGGTAACCATAATTCTAAGTGGCCAATTTTCATCACACAGCTCTGCGTGTTGCTAGTCCAGTTCACACTGGCTTTAGGATGTCTGCAGTATTTCACATTTCTGCAGATATGACTCTTTGGTATGAAGTTGGAAACTGAGAAAATTAGCATTAATATAAATTTATTACCACTGTAAAAACATTTGGTTTAAGTGACTTAGCTAATATCACAGAGGAACTGTGTGGCATAGTGAAACATAATCCAATTCTTAAAGGCATCATTCAATTACTCCGTCTTTTTCTCTTCTTTCAGTCCCCTGCCATATCTGATTACACATTTTCCAATTTTTTTCAGCTAATACATTAGAGATTCTATCTATCAATGCATTCCTTCTTCCCAAAACCATGAACCATCCCTAGAGCTACTCCTTGGGCTGAATGAGACCAAGACCCTATGTTATGTAGAGGAGGAGTGAAAAGGGACAACAGATGGACAAGGTACAGAAAAAGACTGAAGGAAAGGCTATCGTGTAGTTACAGTTCACCATATAAAAATACAAAAACAAAATAAAGACTGTATAACCAACAAGTTCATTTCTTTCATTATGAACATCTCCTAATTGTAAGATCTTTGCATACAGTACATGCATGTTTTCCTTAAAATTTATGAAAGTGAATGAGTGAAAAAAAGTCATAGCAAGGAGGTCCAATATGAGAACAGCAAGGTCCAATCAAGGGTTCCAGATCATAAGGCAGTGTTATGGTAATGAAGCAGGTCAGAGATCACACCATGAAATCAATCTGCAGGTCAAGGTTAGGATCAGATCCAGTGATCACTAGGGAAGTCCATAATATGAGGCAGGCTAATATCAAGCCATTGACTGAAATCCGGATCAAGGTATTCCATAACCAGGCAGGAGTAGGACTGAACTTGAGACTTCCACTCTTCTAACACAACTTCTGGGCCCATGATTGTGGGTGGAGACCCAAGGTAAGTCTGGTCAGGACCTTACTAATATCCTCAGCATCCTGAGTGAATGTCAGAGCAAAAACGGAAGTGCACAATTTCTCACATTTCCAGATTTCTTGTTAAAGAGAAAGGTAAGTAGAGTTGACTTTTTTCTGCTCCTAATTGTGGCAACTAACATGACACCAGCCGACAAAATTGCAATCTCATCCTCATTGCTGGAAAGAGCAATTGTAATCTAGTCTGGCCAGATGGCTGTATTTCAATGCAAGATCATCTAAGTCTTAAGGAGAGAGAAAGTTGAGAAGAGACAGAATGTGTAGAAATTTTAAAGCTATGATTAAGTTAGCCATGTGCATTTTTTTTATTTCCCTGGGGCTTTTTTTCATTTTCATAGAGACAGCAAAAGAAAAACTCTTGTCAGAAAAGGTCTATCACGTCTTAAACCCTTCTTTTTTAAATCATTGCTGTGTTATAACAAGTATCTTAGGAGTCCTTGGTATTGGCAAAACAATGTATTTGTTCAATTCTTTGAGTCTTACTCTGGATCAGATAAAATACTTTGACTTGTATTTGAAAACATTTTCAATTAAGAATGCACTACTGTGAAAACCTTAGTTTAAAAAGACCCCAAAAGGCTAAATCTAAATGTTCAGAGCCTCATTTTAAATTACCAGAATACGTGAGAAAATTACTGTAAATGTACTGGTGTCAGTAATTGAAGATGCTCTTAAGAAAGTAAAATGGATGACACTATTTTCTACACGAAGAACAACTTCTTTTGTATTGAATTTTCAAATATTTCCTTGTCACCTCTGCTGGGTGCAAGGGAGGGTTTTTTTTCAATATATTATATAATCTGTGCATAAGTAATAAAACAGAGCAAATAAAAATTTCACAGCATCAGAAATAAAAAACCAATAGATACTTGGATAAATATCTCAAATACGTTAGCTAGGAAGTATTCTGAACTATTATGTAAACATGTTTGTCCAAGCATATTGAAAACACAATTGGTGTCTAATTCCATGCAATAATATGCTTTTATGGCAAACCGTAATGTACATTATATGTACTTAAATAATAAGTAAACAAAGGTATAAGAGATGTTAAAGTTATATAGCTCTATAATTACGTGGTTTGGTGTAAGTAATGTTAAAATTTCTTTAAGTATTTCTTTATTAGTTAACAGTTAGAAGACACAGGAAAGCACACACTTTTGCCAATTATCAGACATTCAGAAGAACCTAAATAGAATGTATGGAACATCATGTTACTAGCACAATTTTTTCTGGATCCTCATTCCACAAATTACATGGATGAGAGGTCAGGTTATGAATAAGATATTCTGCTTCCTCTCACTGTTGGTAATTCTTTTCTGCAAACATTTTCACCAACTCAAAGGGTACATTAGGTAGTTTCCAATAAGAATGACACCAGTCTGTTTTACCCTTGGTTCACTTTGCATTGGCATTGCAGTGACAGTGTTGTTTTACAGACTTTTTTCTCCTCCAAAAGCCAAGGAAACATCTCACATTTATAATTGCTTTATAAATGGGAATTCATCCTACACATATTTTATATATAGTAATTGCAGCACGCAGTTCCTTTTTTCTTGTTCATCTTACTAAGAGAACAAAATTTCACTGAATTCATAATATTGCTCTGGAACTGATACATACTGTATATTTACACACCAATATGTTTTATGGAAATGAACACATTTCTTCTCGGAAGCATATTTTCAAACTTCAATTGCTCTTTACTGAAGCCAATTTTTTTCAAACAAAAAAATGCAATGCGTTTCTTGTCTATATATTTTTATTCATGCCAATATATTTTCACAGTTGGATAGATTTAACTAAATTAGTAGTTACAGTATTTGTTCAAACCAATGCATTTTTGCTGGCATCTGGTAAGTAAAAGTAAATTTTTTTTTTTTTAGGCATTAGCTTCAACCAAACCCACATCATTTAAAACAACAGCAACTCACTTCCATCATGCAAAATTTCTTATTCACAACAAAGAAACTCCCAACTCTTCTGTTGCAGCTTCAGAAGTATGGTAAAGGGTTAACATAAAATGCAAATACACAGACTTTAGTCAAGCTACACCTCATCCTCTGATTTCTACATGTAAAGGTGCACCGGGCACAGAAATGCACTTTCTGTGATAATATTGTGTTGCCTTCTGGAGAGGGACCTTACAGCCTAGGGAAGCCATTCTGCCACTTTCAAGTACAAGGGTGCAAATACAAGAATGAAGTACTTCCAAATGCAAGGGATGGCTGTTATGCACCAGATATTTCAAGGCTAGGTGGCAGCTGCATGGGGGTTTTGTCACAACATTTCTGTATTGAGCCATGTAAATAAGTCTCAATTTCCAAATTACTATTTTAAATGTGACTGTGAGCATTTAGCAGTATTGCAAGTTGGGACAGAGTCTGTCTCTAACTTCTGTCACTACCAGCTTGCCTTCTCCATACCTTATTTCCCATGGGTCTTTTTTGTTGTTGGAACTATGCAATTATATTTTGACTACTTCGTCACTACCCTCTAGATCATACAAAATTTACTTAAAAACATATACTGGAAAATATAGCACAGAGTAAGTGTTTCTAGGGCTATGTTTCACAGCTTGTACTACTGAAAGTTTCTCTCTCCTTAAATTATCTCTACATCTTCCACTGTTTGCTGAATTCAACAGAACCACAATGTTTTATCAACTAAATAAGCCTTCCTCAGATATAATTTCAACTCCCTGATCATTGACCATTGATGTCACCAAAAAGCATTACTAAAATCATGATTACCCCTTCAGATTGTACTTGTCTTTCAAGGCCAACTCTAGAGGCAGACTGATCCAGTACATGTAACACAGATGGCTCCTACTAGTGGAAGCGGAGTTTAGCTTTCTACAGAGAAGCCCAAAGTCTTGTTGAACAGGAGGAAAAAAAAAAAAACAACTGTGCAAACAAATTCACAGAGTGTGTAGTGGACCAGGACATGAAGCAGTAAGTGATTTGAGCCATCTATCTGGACTGCACAGAGTTTCATCAACTATTCACCGACACCTGTGAAATCTATGCTGTCTAGAAAAGGATAAATGGGAAGTACAGAGGAAACAACTAACAAAGCCGGCTGCTCTGCTAGAGGAAGGATTCGTCTGTGAGCTTTGAAGTGAACACAATCAAGACAAAAATTAAGTAGGAGAACACAATATGAGATCTGTACTGAAAGTGTAATGGAAGTAGGACATCTTGCTATTTACCAATTCAGTGAGAGGAAAATACCTGCTGACCCTTTCTGAATCTTGCTTGCAGATTAAATTCTTTTGCTTTGTTTAGCATTAAGAGTATTTGTAAGTATCACCTTGATGGATATCAGGGTAAAAAAGAAGAACATTTTTCTGGTTCTGATAAAATGTTTAACTTCATCTGATTTTCAGCATTGATCTCCTGTTGATATTTTAGGCTATTACTTTTTACTTTGCTCTGAAGTGTATTTCCTCAAGAGTCCCTATTGCCATTTTGGTCTGGAAGTAATGAGGCTTCTGGCCATTCTGTGCAAGAGCTCCAGCTCTGCAGACCGATTACAAAATTTCATCTAATTTATGTTAGATTTACAGGTGAGCTGCCACTGCAGACCATAAGACATGATATTACATTTACATAAGTTGTCAAAGTAACATAGCTGCGTTAATCAGAAGAAGAATGACATCTGGCAGTTCTAACAATCTTAATCACAACTGTATCAGACATATAGTTCGTCAAACAAACCAAGGGCTTTAGGTTGTGATTTTTTTTCTCCTTTTGAAAAATGGCAAGAAAACTTGCTCTGACAGATGCAACATAAAGACCTCTTGATACTCGTCTCCACAACAGGGATTTGTTGGTGGGGTTTGAACATCTGATTTAATTTTTTAATGTTTTATAAATATTTTTGCTGCGTGATGAAGAGGAATAATGCTAAAATCACCCCCAGCACGAACCAGCTTCCTATCAACATGTTGCTAGCTCATTTCAGAACCACTTGAGCAAGAAGAGAATGGCGAGAACCAGCATTTCTGGGTGCACTTCTGACACGGGGTGTGATATCATGTTCATTTTAGTGAGTTATGGAAGGAAAATGTCACTTGGTGTTTCTAAACATGCAGATCAGCTTTTCCAAATGTACTAATGCGGCAAAGACATAGAACTCCTGTGATATACAGACAGGCGCTTCAGTCCTACATCTGCCAGGGGATCTCTTTTCACAGTTTCAAACCACTAAGCTGGGAAAACACTTGTATCTTTCCTATAACACTTCTTGGAACAAGACTACAATCAAAAGTATGTTTTGTGAAAAGTACAGAGCTGTCAGTTACCATAATTAATGCAAAAGCACTTCAGGTTGGATTACAGTGAAGGGTTTAAACTACTGTTTTGGTTAGAATTGTTTAAATTTCCCTCCTCAACAAAAAAATGCAGGGTTTGAGCATTTGTTGACATTTTTAACTCTGCCTTGAAAATGATGACTTGTTCCTTTTTGCAAGACTTCCAAAATATTTTCAGAATCATTTCCCAGTCACTGCTGCCTTACATACACTGAATCTTAAGAGCAGTGGTAAAACCTTTGCCTATTGTATATTTTTCCAGTAGTAACAAGAAAAATAAAGAAAAACTCATTCACCAGAGACAGATGCTTCTGTGTCCTAGGGGACATTCCAATGCAACATCTTTGATAGCATTCAAGCAACCTACTAAAGGCGTGGAGGTGTATGTGATGTTAATTTGTTTCTAAATCATACAAATGATAGAACTTCAAAAGGTAATTTTGTAATTTGATTTTGTGCGTGGACATATTCTGGAGACAGGGAACTCTGTGTAAATCCTGATGGGGTCTCAGCTGTTGCTAGGCATAATCATCACTTGCTAACAAACTAAATGGAAGATACGACTACACAATACATAAACTAGAGTGGGATCTGGGAAGTTAAGTTCTTTAAGGTCAAGCTGGCAACTATTAGCACTTCCTTAATGATCTGAGACCATTCATTCTTCATTGAAAGGAGCTTTGGAAGAGCCTCCCTCTTCTATGGGTATGAAAGACTGTTTCATCACTTGAACACCTCAGTAAAGCTCTTCAGTGTTAAAGAAGGGGATATTAAAGTGGAAATTTAGAGAGGTACGGTGTGAAATACATTGCATTGTGTCATAAAACAAATATCAATAGAAAAATGATGGAACCAGAAGTGAAGAGAACACCTTTGGGTGCAGGGGAATCCTGCTTTCTCCAAGACAGGACAAAACAATTTCCTCCATAGAAATTTATAGACAGGTCCAGCAGCTTCAATTAAAGCCATACAGATTTTGCTAAGAGGTTTTGGCAAAAGGTGAACACCAAATAGGCAAACAGGATGAGTCAGTCTGCCATCTTGGATTTCTTACATTCAGTGTCTTATCTTTTGGACCATCAGCAATTTAGGACTACTAGCTGAATGCTCCAAACCCTCCCAGAGAAAGCTTTTGAAGGGAAAACTTTCTCCGAGCTTTTCAGAGTTCAGGCAACACTGCGACAAGTCCAGAAAGTTCCTCATTGCTATTGTGTCACAGAAAAGAGCCAGTCTCACTGCCACCGTGTCGAAGGCATCTATACGTGGTTAATTCTGAGGATACAAGCGGCTCCGCCGGCCTTTTCCATCCGCTGCTTTCAGGGAGACGAGAGGAAAAGCGCGGAGGAGGTGGGGCGGGGGCAGAAGGTCCTTCACGCCTCCCTTACAGGACCGGGAACAAACCGGCTGGGTTCTTCCCACAGGCTCTGGCCCCAGCTGCAGCTCGGAGGTCCTTCCCGACCTTTTTCCATGCAAGCGATGCCCCTCCCCGCCACCTCCACGTTACTCGCGCCTCCGGGGCTGTCGGCGGGGATGCTGGATTCGCGCTGGCATCCCAATCCCACGGCGAGCCGCCGGTGTGCCTCGTCACGCCTGTCCCTCCCGCCCCTCCGCTGCTCCCGCCGCGGGTGGCGGCTGCCCCCGGGGCTCCCCAGCCCCGCCCCGCCTGCGGAGCGCTATCGGGCGTTGCTGGTGGCGCTGACGCTGCCCCAGGCGATGGAAGCCGACGCGCGGAGCGGGGGGACACGTGCCTCTCCTATGCGGGGCGCGGGTGGGCTCCCAGCCGCTGCCGTCCCGCCGCCTTGCACGCTCTGCCCCCGAGGCGGGGCCTTCGCTCCCCCGTCCCCCGCTGCAGCCGCAGCCCAGTCGGCCGACTCCTTGCCTCGCCGCGCGCGCCGCCGGCCGCAACTTCAGCGCCGGGTCCTGGACAGCGCCCCGCCGCCCGCCCCCGCCCTCAGCGCCCATTGGCTGAAGAACCGCCGCGGAGCCGGCGTTTCCTCGCGATTGGCCCGAGCCGGCTGCCACTCGGCGGCGCAGGGAGGTAGAGCCTGGCACCTCGCTCGCGGCTGAAGGCTCCGTTTGTTTTGTAACACGATGTCTCGCGCCTACTCCGTCACCGCCTCATTGGCCGCCCGGCCAAAATCGGGGACTTTCTATTGGACAGCGGCCCGTGCCACTCACTCACCCACCTGAGGGGGCGGATCCAGGGGCCAAGGGGCGTGCCCGTGCCGGTGGGGGCGTGCCCAAGGCGGTGGCAGGGGGCGTGGCCACGGCACAGGGAGGGCCGGGGTGTGGCGCCGGGGGCGGAGAGAGGGGCGGGGCTCCCAACAGAAAGGGGCGGGGCGAGGCCAGGGGAGCCTCGCAAGCCGAGATTGCCCTTGTGTCTCGAGCCGGGAAACGGCTGGGAGCGGAGCGGAGGAGCAGCCTCCCCGCGCGCCGCGGCGTCAGCGCATCCCTCCCCCGCCACCGGGACAGGACGAGACGAGACGAGACAGGACAGGAGAGACCAGCGGACGGACAGACAGACGGACGGACAAGCCGGCAGGGGCAAGGGGAGCAAGCGGGGGCACCCGGCGCATCTCCGCGGGGGGAACCTGAACCTGCCTAGCAGCACCGGAGCCAGCGGAGAGAGCTGCTCCCCTCCCCTCCTCCTCCTCCCTCCCCAATCCACCCCCGCGACCCTGGTCCTCCTCCTCCTCCTCACCCCACTGGATACAGCGAGGGAGACACTGCGGCGGAGGCGGCGGCGGCGGCGGCTCCTGCGGGGGGAAGGAAGCGCCCGGAGAGCGGAGCGGTGGGAGGCTGCGGATCTGCGTGCCTGGCGCCCACCCAGCCCGAGGGGAGCCCCCAGGATGCGGCTGAAGCCCGGCGCGCTCCTGCGCTTCTACAGCCTCTGCGGGATCCTCGTACAAGGTACCGCCTCCTCCCCACCCCTGCCCCGCGCCGGGAGGGAGGGGGCACCGCGGCGGCCCGGGGCATCCCCGGCCCCGCTGCCCACCCCCACCCCTCCCCCCGCCCTCTGCTTTCCCATCGCCCATTCCTGACTCGCTTCCCCCTGCTCCACCGCCCTCTCCTCCCCAGCCTCCCGCTCGGGTAGCGCTACCCAGCGCTAACGCACCGCGCGGTCGTTAACCCTTCCTGCCTCTTCCTGCCCTCCTTCGCCCTCCCTCCTCCCGTCTCCAGCCCTCGCAGCCAACCCCTCCAACTCTCCCCGTGTCAGCCTCTCCCCCCGCTCGCCGGCCGCAAAGGTGGCCCCGAAAGTGCGAGTGCAGCCGCAGCACCAGCAGCATCCCGCGGAAATGTGGAGGCTCCCGCTGTGCCTCCCCGGCAGGGAGACGGGGAGGGGGGGGGATAACGGGGGTGGGTGGCTGGGGGTGTCCGTGCTTCGCTCGCGCCGCCGCCGGGAACGGGTGCCTGTAATGAGAGACACAGAATATATATGCAAGGTAATACATATGTAGGGTAAGCGGATGAGCCGGCGGTTCACGAGCGCATCCCTTTGCCCATCCTGCTCCAAGGCGGCTCATCCTGCAGCCAGTTTCCCGACTGCATGTATTCTTCCCTCTCTCCCTGCCGCTGTTTTCCCCTAATTAACGTTATCCGTCCGAGCCACACGGAGCGGCCGCCGCGGCAGTCGTGCCGCTGCACCGCCGCGTCTGCCTGCGGGCAGACCTTCCCCCCCGCCCCAGACCTCTCCCGCTCCGAGGGAGGGGGGGGGAAAGGCGAGTCGGCAGCCAAGCCCGCGGCACGGTGCTGCCGCCGAGAGTTTGCCCCCCCCTCCCCGCCCCCTTCCCCCTCCAGCAGTACGGGGGGAGGTGAGGACCGGGGAAGGCGACAGCGACAGCCCCGGCCCCGCAGGTGTAAGCGGGGTCAGGGAGAGCCAGTGTGCAGCAACTCGCTGGCGGGCGGCTGCGGGGGGCACCGACGGCAGGGAGTCTCCCTCCCGGTATTTCAGTTTGGGAGGGAGAAAGGAAGAGACGCTTAAACTAAGTGACCTTGTAAGATATACATGTATCTCTTTCTTTTTGTTTCCCACCCCCTCTTCTCGCCTCCGTCGTGCCATTTCGCGTCAAGTTTAATATATTTCGCGTCAAGTTTAATGCATTTCGCGCTTCCCTCGGCTGCGTCATGTGCCGTGCGGTCTCCGCAGGGAGCAGCCGGGAGCGGGAGGCAAGGATTCAGCCGCCCGAGCGCCCCAAACACGCGACCCTCGGCCCCTGGCCCAACCCCACCGGGCAGCAGCCTCCCCGCGCCTCCGCTCCGCTTCCCAACGAAGTTACCGGTCGCGGAGGCGAGAACGAAGGGAGAGGAGGGGGAGTGCGCTTGGCAACGGCGAAGGACAGTTTGGTCGGGGAGATTATTTGTATTCTTTGCCGATGTTTATGAGTTGCCCTGTACGTCACTGCACAAGGAGCTGCTGTGTTGGTGCTATACAAGATTATTTATTGGGGGCATGTGTGGCGGGCTGCACCTGGGGGTTGGCTCCTCTCTGCCTTTTACATTTCCCTGTGAATTGTCAATTCATCGCCCTGCAAAGGAGCGGCGGTGGGGGCGGCGGGGGCGTCTGGACTGACTTTCTGTCACCAATAAAATCGGGGCTGCTGCTGGAGGAGGAGGATTTGATCTTTCGGAAGATGCAATCAGCCGCATTCAGCACATCGCAGTTTTGAGAGTAAACCAGTGATTAAAAACAGTGGTGGCTTTCACAGCAGTTTAGCGAGTGTGCCAGACAAAATGTAACTCTGTGAACTGCATCAGGTATAAAACATGTTGCAGGAAATCTGACTGTAACTGAGTGAAAATAACCAGATTGGGCCTGCCCTTGCAGATGGGGAAAAGTGATGCTTAACATGTTGCCCAGCTTGCTGTCCATGTGTATAAAACATCTCCCTCTTTTCAGTTTCTCACACAATTATTTTTTCAGCTCCTGATTAAAACTGCAGTCAGAAATGCTTAGGCACTCTGTATATTGCACTTGAGCAGAGTGCTGTTTTAAGAGGCACTTTTGCTGGGCACTACTAAAAATAAGGGGCGTATAAAGAACCTGTAACCCTCAGAAAGGAGTGAGAGAAAGTAATTTCTATTACGTTTTTCTCCTAAGGTTAAAGAGAATGGAGAAGATGAGTAAACAATTTCTAGGAGAAGACTGTGCTGACTAGTGACTCTATCTAACAGAATATCAAATTCTTTTGGTCCCCCTTATAGTGCTACTTCATAAATGTTGTTTTCTCAGTTTCTGCCATTTATTTTGGCACAACTATCAGACAGTTACCATATTAGGCACATTTCTTGTCAGTAGCTTTATACCTGTGTTTAAAAATAGTTTTTCCTCTTGGCCTGCTTTGCTCCCCAAACTGTGTTATGAAGTGGCTCAATGGAATCTAATGATACCTCTGATTTTCTGTTATGGAATATGCACGTTTTTCATCAGCTCTGTATGTAAATAAAGATCTTTGCTCTGAGGATTGGAAGCACTTCGGGATTGTAACTAAGGATGGTTCCTGTTAGTGAAACTGAAGCTAATTAAGTTTAAAGACAAGGTGACAAAGAGTCGAGCTGATGCATGTGCTGTATGGGAGTGTGCCTTTTTGGCATGATCTGTGGAGAGACTTGCTTAAGGATTCTGTCCTGAGTATTGATGAAGCATCAGCTGGGGGAAGAGGACATAGAATAATGTTTCTCAGCTTGTGCATGGAATAGCATTAACAGCAAGCAGTCCCTTCAGAAGGGAGGCAAACAAGAAGTAAAAGAGCCCAGTGTCAACTGCTTGCTGTGAAAGGGGAGCGATGGAGGTGGAAGAGGGAGTAATAACATGTTGAGCTGAGAAGCAGTTTGTCAGCTGAGTTCAGGTATGATATTAGTCTACTCTGCCCTCTCTAGCGTTTACTGTGAAAATAGTAGGATCTCAGTCTGCTGTTCTTAGCTTGTGTGCTGTAATGATTCTGGAGTACTTAAACGATGTCCCAAGGGATTAAACTGTTACGTATGTTTACAGTCACCCTTACATTTTAGTTTCATTCTGATTGTTTTTTGCGCTTCATGAATTTAGCCTTCCTTAGACAAAATTTAACAGCTGGAGGACAGCATATATTTAGAACAACTTAAGTATGTCGTCTGAGCTGTTTTAATGCAACCTGAAAAGTAAGCTCTCTATTGTAAAGAGTTATCACATAAGAAACTCTAATATTAAAAATAGCTTTGTTGGATTCATAATATACAGATAAGGGTTAAGATTATGCTGGAATTGTAGCTGCTGTAGCCCCCTGCTGTGTGATAATGCAAATGGCATCTAATGCCTTAATATACTCTGCTTCTGAGAAGACACTGGATAGTGCTATATGTGGTAGCAAATGATCTACCTTCATTTCTCTGCCAACACCAGGCATATCTTTTCAATATGTTTTCTTCAGATACTCAAGTGCTTGCAACCTGTCTACTAATGAAAATAATGTAGGGACACTATAATTTGTCTGAAACTGTGATCACTGATGCAACAAATCAGTGAAGACAGATAATTGCTTACGGGTGAGACTCTTTTTCATAAGCCCAGATCTATTACAAGGAGAATTAAAAAAAATAAAAGAGCAAATATGCAAATGGATACTTCTCAGGTAATCTAAGCTGATGTAAGATGAAATTGTCATATGTTATTCAGTATCTTGTGTATCTAGATTCTGTTTTGAATTTTCAGTAGGGTTTCTGTTAGCAAAATCTTGGCAACCCAATGCTGAGTGCATAGGGGTTGTCTTGACAGATAAATGTTGTTAGGCTAATACCGTGTACAGCAGGTCAAAAGCATGTTGATGTAATTCTGTAAATTCTGTGAAGACTAGAATACAGTATTTTTGATACAGCCTTTATTTGGGATATTTTACACAAGTTGAAGCATAAAATGTATTGATCTACTTGACGATGCCCATCCTTATATGACTTCCATCAATCTAACCAAGGCTTGGTAGTCTTATTAGCTGCTTAGTTCTCAGGTTGTTTCATATTTTACAAATTCTTTTGCCTGATTTCTTCATGTATTTTTAGTGATAGTCATCATACAGCGGTTCTTATTCATCTTTAGAACATGAAGTAACTAAACAATCCAAACTCCCATTGATGACTTCACACAACTTCATTGGGGAATACGTGAATAGGGGTCACTCACTCTCACAATATTTAGCGCTCTTGCATTCACAATATTTATCAAGTTTCTATCATCAATTGAACAGTACACAATTTTGAAGTTTCTCACTGATGAAGTAACTCCATGGAAGTGTCGATCAAGAGAAGCACCTCCACTGAAACACATACATTCTTCTTGTTGATTTTCTTGTTAGTTCTCTTTGTAATTCTCTTTTTATTTTTTCTTTTAATTTAGAAATGTAAAACAGTGGCTTACTCTATCTTTTTGAATTGATTTAGTTGTTGGTTGCAATTCCACTATAATGTACTATAAATATCTTGAAGCCGTGGGGGTTTTTTATTATAGGAGCCTTAGTTCTCATAATAAGTTTTCCCATCACTCTGACTTGGTCCTGCTGTTGACAAAGTATGTTGAGTGTGATTAATCTCAGTCTTGCTACCAAAGAACTAATCTTCTAATATTACTATGTGAAGTCTAGATTGGATTTTTATTTTATTTATTTTTTATTTATGCATCACAAATGGTGACTAAGTGATTGATAACAACTGTATGTATGGTAAAGACACAAACATGGACATCAGATAATTGCCAAGAGAATAGCAGTATAACCAGGGTGTGGTTGACTATAGTAGAATGACAATTCCCTCTTTCTATAGTATCGGAAAAGTAGAAATATAAGATACTGTCAATTGTACTCATAATGTTTTCTCCAAGAAAAAGATGGGGTACTTCAGCTCTGTTTCAAAACAGGCTAATTCTGATAGATGCTGTCAAAGCACTGGAGGATCTTCTCTAGAGAAAATGTTACTGAGATGCTTTATGAAGTTCACATTCCAAAGCAAAAGTAGAATGGTAAAACTATTTGACATAGTTTAGTAGGGGTCTCCTCTGGGACTGCATCGATATTAAGTACAATCTTAATGAGCATATCCCTTCTTCCCAAGAAGTTTTTGAGATGTATTCAAAAGGAAGAAAAGCAAATAGCAAATTCCAGTGACAAGGGGTAACTTGTAAAATCATGATTCTTCTCAGGAATCTTGCTCTTGACCAATTTATCTTTCTACATAACGAAAATACATTGAAAAGAATGGAGTATTTTGAAAAATGAATGTGGATATCTTTGCAAGGGTTGTTAATGTTATGGGTTTTTTTGTGGCTTGTTTTGGTTTTTTTGTGAACCTATTTCAGGAACTTTCCCCCTTATTTTATAAATTAAAATTAAAGACAAAGTCCAAATGTTTACAGTTTATCTTATGTTAATGCATAGTAAGGTGCTTTAAATGTCAATATATAGGACACTATCAATAGCATTTTGATGGGAGAGAGGAAGAAGCAGATTACGTATATTCTAATGACAAAACAAAGTGCTAATACTGGAATCTGTGTATTGCGTTTTCCAGTGCTCTCTTTTAAGACTAATGTTTCATGTGTAGGACTTTCTAACACGTATAACTAGGAACAGGAAAAAAGGTTTTAGTGAAGAATGTAGGCCATTATTTTTGTTGTAGGTGGACTCCCTGTTTCTTCCTTTAGTAATGTTTGCCTTCCTGTTGTCCTATCTTCTTTCCCCAACATCTGTAACTGTGAAAAATAATATCATACTTGCATCCTCTGCCATCTTTTTAGTTGAAAAACAGGGATCTTGGGCTCTATGTAAGCCTTATTCAGGAGTGGTTTTGCTCTCTTACAAATTTGGGACTTCAGAGGGAAAGACCATTTCTTCTAACCATAAGTTGAGTTGGATTTACTGTTTTCAGCTTCAATCAAATGGCTCTTGGAGATTGTGAAGGCTTTTGTAGCTTTCACATTTTAAGTAGCAGTTAATCACTTAATATAGTTTTACATTACTATAAACTCATAAATTTATTTTTTTTTATTTTATAATACTCAATTTAGGATTCTCCTTATTTCTTATATAGTTATTAAAGAATGTTAACTGCTCATAAACAGCTACTCTTCAGTTTTAGAAAAATAGTGTATAGTCTGTGTTTCTCAGTTTGAGTCCTTAAAGCTCTTTCAGAGCTGAAGGTTTCTCTGTGTGTATATACGTGTACATACAGTTTTATTCAAGTAGACATATATTATTGAACTCCTCTCCAGCTTTTTCTTTGTTCTGCAAATGGAGTTGGCAATGTTCAGGCTATTAGTAAAACACTGTGTGTTGTCATATATCCAGTATAGTGGTTGTCTGCATAGCTTTGACATTCCTTCTATTGTAATTTTTCTGTAAACAGTTTGTTGACTACTTGTCTTTGTTGGGTGGGAAAGACATTGCAAGAGAGGCTGCGTTCTGTGGTACAGGTGAAAATATTCTGGTTATATTTCCAACTTCTTATACACCATAGTATTAATCAAACAATTATTCTAACCATGGTAATTCAGTTGCCAAATCTTGGCTAAAGTAACTGCAGTATGCTACTGCATGCACAAGTACTTTATGACCGCATATTCCTTTCTGGATGTATCATTATATAATACATTGCATTATTGCCAATCCTTCTGGCAGAAACTGAATAGGTCAGTGCAGCTATACTGACCCATCTGTCTAAGACTTAAAAACTCTGGCGTTTCAAAGTTTAGCACTGGAAACTCCACAGCTGTGACTGACTGACGGTTCCGAAGAGAATAATATCGTGTTACTTCACAGCAGCAGTTTTAGTAGGCACTTTGGTATTCTCCATTTGTTCTGATATTTATCCCAAACTGACCTACATCTGCTGGATTATCAGTGTAACTTGACCTGCTTTTATGTCTGCTATGCTATAAGGCAGGAAGGCTGTTCTGGTTAGTCCCTAACAAGGGGAAAAGCTGTACTAGTTGAAGCAGAAGCAATCAATTTTTAGAATTATGTAGGGTTTAAGGTCATTGAATTTGCTACTGAAAAAAAAATGTGATACTTTGCAATACAAATTTTTTATGTTCTGAATATTTTCTGTAACAAAATATCAAGCAAAAGCAATAAGATGGTACAGACAAAATGAAGATGGAGTTTTAATATTAAAAATCTTTTTTAATGAAAAGATTGCACAAAATATGTTACAGTGTTGAGGTCATTTTATATTTATGCCTTTCAAAGTTGTTTTTTTTTTTTTCTTCTTCCCTGAATGTTAATGTTTGGTTTTTTTTCATATGTGGAGTTTAGATCTTGACGTGCTAGTTGGTGTTTCATTGTGATACATTGACGGATGGAAATTGAGGAACAGTGAAGAAGTTTATTTCCCCCCCCCCCCACCCTGCCTCCTGTCCCAGTTTATATAGAAAATGCAGTTTGATGTCTGAAAACATTTGTTCACACTCGGTCACCAATGGAAAGAATTTTTTTTTATATTCTCACGTATACAAAGACATTAAAAAAAAATGCAGTGACTAGAGATATTATTCCCTAAACACATTGCTAATCAAAAATTAGCAGAGTATCTCAAAGCTATGACGGATCAAAAAATGGTATAATATACAGGAATATGCTGTAGTATTTCCTTTACATGAATTCTTTTGTTAACATCTAAAATAGTAGTAGTGAAAATGAGAGAACTTCTATTCTGTATATTTGGAGGAAAACTTAAAATAACATAGCAATTTTTCATGATTTTGTGACACATGAGATGTTATTCATTAAATAAGCATGACACTGCAGTTTCTTCTTAACTGTATCATTTTTTTAAACTTTTTCATTGCATTTGCAGATCTTGAATAGTGTTATTGATGTTTCCGGGCTTGTATAAAGTGACCCTATAGTATATGAAAAATAGATGAGACTTGGACTTTTTTTTTTTTTAAATTAAAAACCGGTTGTAGCAAAATTAGCAACACCTAACTTGAAGGAGCTTTTCAGAACTTAGATATAGAGTCTGACAATCACTAGGATATTACATATTAAAATAGTGTGTCTCATATTTTGCTATAAAAGCAAATCAGTGAATTAGCTTTATAGGCTAAGCTTTCTCTAAAGGCTGGAGTCCTGAATCTAACAAGTTACAGTCTTAGGATATATCTTGACTGCTGCTTATATAGATGCTTATATAAAGATGATGTATATTTGAACACAACATTCTCCTTACCTCATTTGGATTTCTTTTTTAAATATAAAGTTTCTAGGTTACAAACTGCTGGTTGATGCTTCTTTTTGTTATGTAGAATGTATACCATTCTTAGTGAGTAAGTCTCAATCATTCCTTTCAGAATGGTCCAGAGCTCATGTAATTCCAGTGTTTTGCCCATAAAATAAATTTGAGTTTTAGAACTGTCTTAGACTAAAATTAAAATGTTTTCTGCTTCCTAAGTAACTTTATTTTTTGAAATTATAAATCATTATTGCTTTTCTCTGATCTGAATGGTGAATTTTGGAGGTGGTGGGGAAGATGTGATCAATAGAAATAGATGGACCATTTGTTTTTTATTTATGGTAAATAAAAATCTCAATGGCTGATAGACTTACTTATGAGATAGTCACATGTTTAACACAAGATTAATGTAATTTCAAAATAGCTTGATATATAAGATTTTTAAGAAGTGCATAGGCTTTAATATATATTTTATGTAAGCAATATGTGTGTCATTTACAAACATGTGATTGTGAATATCCCAAAGTATCTTTGGATTTTGAGAAAAAGGATTATATCACATTTTATGAAATTTGCTTTCGTTTGTGGAAAAGAAAGTGATAATTCTGTTCTACAAACCCATTTTTTTTTCCTGTTGTGATGCAAAGTGGAGTACCATGAAATCTGGACCAAGAAGACAGTTGAACATGTTCTATAAGGGGTATTCTTAATTTACTATGACATCTGCATTGCAGGATTTGGAAGTGCAGGCGCATTTAATGTCCATTAGATTATGCCTATTGCAAATTGAAATACACCATCAAACCCAACAAGAAAACAGAAGCCAGTAGTCTATATCGTTTGGTGTGAACAAATGAAAATTTGCTGATCAGTGAATTGTTAATATCATATGCTTTTTTCTTTTAATTGGTCATTACAAATTCGTGTCATTTGAACAACTTCAACAAAGGAAGTATATTCAGAAGTTTCAAAAGAGGTTACTAGCTGGTCACAGGTAAATGTAGAGTAATGTCCCTGTAGGCCTTGTCTGTCTAGAATACCTGTCAAGTAAACCAAATATTTTTATCTTCCATTTGCTGTTGCCAGGACTTACAGTGGGGAGACAGCAATAGCCCTACTTTGTACGCGTGAAGGGATTTCCCTTCTTAAGGCTGTGAGGATAAAGGCTTCAAGTTTGGATCTGATATAATCTGTTTACATTAATGTGTCAACTTTGCAACAAGTGACCTATGCCACGCCAACACCTAAGTGGCCTTCATGGATGATAGGTAGGTAGGTAAATAGGTGGGGGACAGGCAATGGGGCAACTTATTTTCTCTAGGACTAAATACATCCCTTCCAAGGTTACCACAAAAGCCTTTGCTGTGAAAGACCAAGACATCTATGAAGGTTAGACTGGAACACAGTACTACTTCAGACTTGCACAATACACAGTGTACAGCTTCATCTTTTGTCTACTATGACTCTCTGCCTTTTCCTTGGGAAATGAAATGCAGCAAGTGAATATTTTAGGGCAAGTGCATTCTATGGAAGCCATGAGAGGACATCATTCTCTCTATCTTGGAGGAGAAAATACCTGGGAGGGATGTTATAGGACGTCTAGACTTAATTCTTTTGAATTATTATTATTTTATTTTATTTTCCCTGCTTCTCTCTGCTGTCCTCAAATATTCACTAACAGAAGAAGTGAAGAGGGGAGCCAGTGGGAGTTAGTACTTGCCACTGGGACTTGACTCCTGCCAGGGCCATCAGTTGCAGAAGCTTTTTAGTGAGGTAGTCATAAGTCTTTAGTCTTTTTTGCCTGTTAAGAGTCTGATTTTTAAATTTTTTTTGCATCAGTTCAGCTTGGAAGACTTCGTACAGGCATTGTTAGGAAGGGTCAAATTTGAGAGCTGAAATACTTCAAAAGCTACCGTATGAAAAACAGGAATTTAAGTGAACTTCAGCATATTGATACAAATGTGCTGCATGAGATGATTTCCATGTAACTTCATTTATTTTCCTTGTTCTAAGTTAGGTAAATCAATTATCTGATTTGAACATTTTGTTCAAATGAAGCTGAAACACTTCTGTTCTGCAGTTAACTTCTGTTTTCTCTACAGTGTTATAAGACATACCATCACAATGTAAAATGCTGTACTATCCAGAATAGTGCCCTTTATTTCAATTAACAGCCTTACCGTATCAAGTGCAATGTATATTAGTGTAAAAAAATCAGAGTTGACTGATGAAGATGAATATCAAAATAGAAGATGTCTTCAGAAATTAAGTGCAGTTGCTGTTATGTCCTGTTGATGTGAGTGAGATCCTAGAAAATTCAGCATTTCTAGATAAATAGCCTAACTGTTCTGCATATGTAGCTGTGTGCTTATCAAATTGAAACACAGGTAGCTATGCTCATAAAACTTGGTTAGGATGTCAGCATAGTAGGAGCAGGTTGCTTCTTGGGTGTTGCTGTTTTGTCATGGTAAATTTCTGGTTTGTTCAAAATCACATCTCGTGTAGCAGGGAAATTCTTGACATGAAAACTTTGATTCCAGCTAACAACTAAAATATCTACCCCTTTTCTTAAAAGTTTCTACCGTTTGCAGAATAGAAAAGTAAATATGAAGTGACTTGCATGATCTATAGTTAGTTTTGTGGTGCGTGTGTCATGGATGTTTTTTTGCATCTGTAACACGTGTGTATTATATACTGTCAGACTGCTGTATCGGGGGAATTGGTAGAAATAACAATGTTTTGGTTAAATTAAAGAAATGATTCAGTGTTTATGGTGCTTCAGAACAGCATTTGTTTTATTACAAGTCTCTAGCATTCTTGCACTTGCAAGCATTTTTTTTCCATAGAATATACTTGTAAAGTATCTGCATCAGATGGTTTAGTAACTCCTGACAAACTTGTTAGTATTGTTTCCTGTGGAAACGTGACGGACTTCAGTGCAGAATACATACGCATATGTGAATACAGATTGCAAAAATAAATCAATGGATGATAATATTTGAAAACTTTTAAATAGAGGACTAGGTGGTGCTGTTCTTTCATCTTTGTAGTTTAGCTGAATTTTTAAGTATGGACTGAGAACACCAGGCTACTACTTTTCAAGAATAATTTTAGCTCTCCTAAATGTTTGATGAACTTATTGTTTCTGATTTCATTGAGAATGCTAATTTGAGAGCTAATAATTGTACAATACAACACTGTATTTTATGTAGAACTATTGCATCCAACAAATGGTTTAGTTTTATTCAGCATGGTGATAGACTTTCCTTTATTCTCAGTTTGAATGGCTTCAGAATGAATTCTAATAATTTTTTTGACTCTTTACTTGGCTGTATATTCAGGATTATTTGGTCAGATCAGTTTAGCATTATTAGATGAGTGAACCTTTGAATCATTTTCCATTGGTGGTTTCTTAACCATTTTGGGCATAATTTGCTAACAGCACAATGAGATCATCAATAATAGCTGGAAGAAATTTGTTGTAGCTGTGTGGTAACAGTATATAAACCACAGTTAGTTAAGCAAGAAGAGTAATTTGTTAAGCTTTCTTCCACTTACAAAAAATATAAAGTTTTAATCACTGTCTTGTCTCAATGCCATTAATGCTGAATAGGAAATAGTAAAGTTAGGCTATAATGAACTGCCTGGCATCTAGATAGATTTGTTATATCAGTATTCAATATTGCAGCAGAATAATAAATGTCTAATTAGAATCCAACTTCTGTATGTAGCACTTTGGTAGAGAATGCCTCTTATTGACCACGGCTTAAACAGGAATTTTGAAAGAACAGATGGAAGATAAAGAATTAACAGGGAAAATGTACTTCTGTACTGAAAAAGTGATGAAAATGTGCCGTAACTAGGTCAAACTTATGAATGTGTTTGCTCTAAGTAGGTAATTACTTATTTAATAAACTGTAGCTGTTAATAGTCACAAATGGGTGAGTGTGAAAACACTTTCTTGCAGTTTCTCTCCCTTACTCTGAAGTGCTGCAATATGCAGAGGAATCTGAAGTGGAAGGTCTGGTTTGTACTCTTTGATGGTTCATGAGTAAGCATAAAATGCTTTCACTTGAGTTGCATTAAGATTTTGTAAAATATGCATATAATACCCATAATATTGCAAATTAATATATACAAAGGTTAAAATTAATAATTCCTTTTATGTTGATTTTTGTAAGATTTCAGTGTCCCAACTGTTGTTATTGTTGTTCCACTGTTTGAAAAGTAGCAAAAGGAGTTTTGATTTATTTTTGGAAACTAGAAAGAATCCAAAAAGAAATCTAATTCCCAAAGACATAATTTTTTTAAATTCCCTTTCATTCCTGGCAATCAAGTGTTCTTGCCACTAAAGCAGAAGCCACATTTGAGTAGTACACTGTATGTGTTAATAGACTTTACACAAAGTTTTTAGTGTGTACCATTAAAGCCCATTAATAAAATCTCACTTCCATAGCTAATTCGGTGCTTAATGTTTGCTTATTCCAGAATTATAGATCGGAGACAGTGGTTCAATTTGTATGGATTAGCAGACTATTTACTCTTAAAAGGGATGTGTTAATAGATTATGCATTACGAGCTGTAATTTGGTGCAAGTGTGCAGCAGACTTCTGAATTCACATTATAAATTGAAAAATATTAAACTAACTACCTTAAGTTTCTGCTTTCTCCTGCAACCTGCAGTTTGGTTTGTGGATTGGCACATGCTCATGAATATTTGAAGTACTGCGTTTTTTTGCAGCATTTTCTGCTTTTTCAGGCAAGTGCTGAAGCCCTGAATCAAGTCTTTCTATATGCAGGTATCCTCCTAAAGAAGCATTTGACTGGAAAGGGAGAAAGAATTTATTTTAAGTAGTAATTTCTTTTCAACTCTTCTGATTCAAACCAAATAAAATGCACCATTTGTATACTGCAATCTAGATAGGTCTGGGCTGTCAATAAATAAATGAAGGACCACTTCTAAGTCTTTCTGCACCAGCCCACTCCTTTCTAAGCAGCTAAGCACGAACCTGTGAAGGAGTGATGTGTTAAGAGTCCAAGCTACTAGTATTTTGCTGAGAAATTTTTTGAAGTTAAAGATGCTTTTTAATTTTTTAAGAATCTCATTTGGGCTGGTTGCACTGAAAATGTTTTGTTATTCCTAAACCACTCCAAAATTATTTTTAGAAAATGGATGTTAGTTGATACTCGTATCTGAGGAAGAGAAAGGGTTATTATTGTTTCAAAACACACCAAATAAAACAAAGCTGTTTTTTTTTTTTTGTCATCTGTTCTGTGTAGATTGTGGAAAATACAATAATTTCGAAAGTATCACTAAATCTTGGATTTGCTTTCTGGGTACATTAAAGAAAATAATAGGTTGGTTTTTGTTCCCCACCCAGAATATTACTAGTATGGGGAGAGATCTGAACTAGGTATTGAGTTGTAGGTAACTTGTCTATTTGAACTTAGTGAGATTAGCGCTGTAGGGTTTTCTTCCCTTAGCTTAGCTTACATTACAATGAATAATTTATATATGAAATGCAAGATAAGACCATGTATAAGGTTACTTTTCTAGTCAAAGAAGATATCACAATGTAAAGAAACCATCAAATACTTTGTTTTTATTTGTGAGAAAATATTATGGTTTTTTTTTTTTAACATTCTTTTGTTTCCAGGGACTCTCATGCTTTGTATTACACTTTCAGCTTTTATTCTCTTCTAATCTGCACTTTCATTTCTTCTTCCTGCATTGTCTAGGTTTGTAGGTTTTATACATAGCCTCATGTATGCTGATGTGAGGCTTTATATTTTCAATGTATTAAATCAGTTGAAAATGGGGAAGTCTGTATAAACATGAAATAATCATCTGCCTCAAGCCAAAATAAGTAACCCACTCTCATCTGAAACTTCAGCCCAGTATTTTCTTATCTCAGACATAAAAAAGTTTTGAGATTTTCTTTTTTTTCTTAGCTTGTTTGGATTTGAGTAAGAGTAATGGAGATAACACTAAACATTTCATCTAATTTAGTAAAAAATAGACAAGCAAGAACATTTTAGCTTCCATTGTGACTATGGAAGAGATGCAGGTTGTGAGAAGGGTACAATAGAGAATTACCTTTTTTTTTTCAGAACAATAACACTGCTTTTGCTGTGGCTGCATCATTTTAAGTTCTAAGATACTTTATATATATATTTATATATATATATATATTTGCGAAGCCTTTCACTTTGTTTTCATAGCTTTTCATTTACCACAGTTATAGTAACTGTTTACTCTCAAATATTGTTAAAGCAACACTCTTTAGTGTAACTTAGGTATAGAGTATGACTTTGGTTTGATTCTTCAGTACATAGAATTTAAACTTCTTGTTAAACTCAAGGGCCTCCCCCCTGAAATCTTTACTCCAAATATGTAATTTAAAGAAAATTATGAAATATAGTAAACTTTCCACATCTTTTCTGTGATAATGGGATCTCAGAACCTTTGGGTTTAACTTTTTTAACAGTGGTTCATCAGTTCTAATTAAATTGAGCTCTAAGGCTATACAGGCTTATGGTAATGATACAAATGTTTTTTTGAGAGCTGCTTCATAGTGTTTGTCATGATTAATTCTTCTTGAAAACCTTTATCTGTGCATAACATTACAAATGGGAATTAAATGGAAATTGTAAGATAGAATTTTGTTTGGCTACATCTGTGTATCAAAACTGAAAATAAATGATCAAGAAGATCGGGCAATTATTCCTTGGTTGTTTGAACCTAAATCAGTTATTTAGTTGGCTGTATGTGAATATTCACAATATCCAGGAAACAAGTTGTTTGGGGTTTTTTTGTTTGTTTTTTTGCCAGCCAACCTCCACTCTCACCTGAACCTCTGGAGAAAAAACTTTAGGTGTGTATAAAGCTTGGCTGGCAACATTAAAAAAAAGAAATAAAATTCGAAAGTCCGGCTCTTCTGCCGTGAAACCAGTTGTCTAAAATGAATCAAATACTGTTCTTTTTTTTTAATCTGTGGGGAAATGTATTTGCAGTTCTGTTTATTTTCATTGTGACCCACATCAGCATTGGTATGAATGCTCAGATAAAATGAAGATATTGTTACCTGAACAGAATAACTTGTGTGTTGTCTATAATTTTTTTGCAATTTTATTTTGAATTGTAGGTATAGTCTGTGCATGCTGTATAACTGTTTCTGAAAATTCAAAGATGCGGTCACAGTATGTGAAAATTCAGAGTTTTGAGTGAGATGTAGGCCAGTACCTGTTGTGGTCAGTAGAAATTCATGTGCAAAAGTTGGAAAAGAGTTGGATTGTTTTTATGTAATCTAAGAAAAATATATTGTGTATAGCCGACATTTACTGATTATGCATCTTTTAACAAACTTTGTATTTTTTCATCATTTGATTTGCACTGCATTCAAAGTGAGAAGCTCACTGCTCCTGAAAAAGTTTAATTCTGCTCTCTGTAAATAAATTCAAAAATATGTACTATGAAGTGTTGATGTCAACACAACTGAATTATGCACGACCTCTTATCAGTTAGTTGAATTGAGTCAGAGTTAGGTGGTTTCAGGTCATCATGGGTCATCTGGTTAATGCTGGATGTGAAAGGCTGTACTACATTCTGGCCTTCATTTTCATGAAACCGATGTTCTTCACTGAAGAGACGTAATTAGTTTCTGTGGAATAGATGTATGTCCCTGCAATATTGCAGGGAAACATAGTCAATACTTCTGTTAAATTCTTTATTGTTTGTAGCTGCAGCAGTTTTTATGTTAAAGTTATGTTAAAGTTGTGAATTCTTTAGACTCCAAAATAAGCTGAACAAATGGAAGCAGAAGTGCCTAATGTAAATACTTTCAGTACTGAAGCTGTTCTCGTTTTACAAGCACTTGAGATTATTAGACTTAAAAGGTAGTTTGAAGTGGTAATAAACATAACTGTTAATGTGATCTCTTCTTTTCACACAAACTAAAATTTACACTACCAGAAGGTCACTTGGAGTGTCTCTAGTTTTACACTGAACTTGGTTTAATAATTTTTTTCTTTCTTCCTCTGAGATTTCTTTGTTAAGCAGTAATTCTCCCGTAAAAGATTAGGCTATTTACTAGCAAGGTTAAAAGGTAATATGTCTAATAAAAAAGGAGATATTGGATTTTATTATCTATTTGAAGTACATCCACTAATTTTTCAGTGGCAGACATATCATTTTTACTATTGGCTTCCTAAAACTCAAATGAGGAGACCTGCCAAATCACCTCTTCTGAATGCACCTTGCTAATACTGAAGTTTAAAGACTAATCTTGCTAATCTGCAGACCTGGGTGTGCACATATATGTGTGGAAAAGGGAGAAGGATAAGATTTGCAAGGCTAGAAGACACCAGTGGTAGTCATGTGGAAGAGACTTCAGATTAAACGTAAACTTGAATCCTTTTCTTTTTCGCAGACTGAAATAAGCTCAGCAACTAGTAAAAAAACTATAATTAGTTGAGGTTTACACAAGTATCTTATTGTAAATAACACTACTTCTCTGATCCTTGTGAGATAAGAGCATTTTTTCGATTTAAGATAAAAGTAAGACTGCCGTGTTCTAATGTTGACTTACCATGGTTGAGTAAAAGCTACTAGATCAGGTTCTTTTACACATAATTCAGAGACTAGGGAAGCACTAGCACTTCAAGAAACGGCAAATAATTTTTCTGAAAACCTGTTCAGAAATCTGTTTCTTGGTGATAGTTAAGTGGAAAAATCTAGAGATAAACAAACTGTAGTAATGCACAAAAGGAGTGGAAAAACAGTTTGGTACAGAATGACAGAATTTCAAGAGGTAGGTTTTGTGAGACTACTGCTGCTGTTCATTTTCTAACAAACTAACCTGAATGTGTCTCATGATTTCTGTTTCCTTTTTTTCAGTAGCTTGAGTTATGGACTAGCTTTCCTCAAATGATACCGTGTTATCTGTATTATCTGCGTAATTGTTCTCAAATTTTCTGAACTTCTGTATGAAAAAAAGTTCTTAGGAATTTGATGCCATGGGAAAAAGGATCATAAAAGCAGTTTTGCTTTTATGACAAAAAGCAAAAAACCCCTCGCTATATTCTGCTGTCTCTCTCTTTAACTGCTCTCCACCATGAGCAACGCAAGTCTGTAGAGAGAAGATGCTTCAAATTCAGACTTTCATCCCAGTGTTTTGGTAAAAATATAAACAAATGAAAGTGGGAAAGTTCTACAGCTGGAGCTTATTGGCTTGAAAAATTAGCAGCAACATGTGCTGGATCAGTTACCCCAAACTCACATGTATAGAAGAGTGAATGAAATTGGAGTTGGCCAAAATTCATAATGGTATCCTAAAAGCATGTAGATCTTCTTTTACTATGGGAAAATAATCTTTTTGTTCATATACTTTGTTTTCATGTAGTTGGAAATTTGGCAGTGGAGTTTTATGTGCGCTCTTAGTTATAAGTGTGGCTTTCATCTGAGGTTGCACAATGCCCTCTCACAAAACTGTTAATTATAAAGTCATACTCTTGTAACTTTGGTTCCAGTACTCTTAATTTTCACATTGAACATGAGTACTTCCTGCACCTTATAATGTTTCTTCAGTTGTCTAGGACTGCGCCTTGTGTCATAAGACTTTTGCTTTTGGAAGAATGGCTTGATGTATATGCTGCGGTTTCTCAGCGGCCACCTAGCCAAAGCACCTCCCATGATGGCATTTATCTTAACATAGATACAAAATTATCTACACCTTCCTGAATAGTGTTAGGTAAAGGGAGTGGATGTGGCTTGTGTGTGGATTTTGAAAGGTATTTCATTTGCTTTTTAATCTGTTGATCCTTTTACCAAAGTCTTTACTAAGTTGTTTTTTTAGTCAGAAAGTGGTAAGTTTGGAGAGGTTGTATTTAATGTGAAACTAAAGTGCTGACTGTGCTTGCACAGCTTAGAACCTGAGGTACTTTAGAATATGACAGAAGATTTATTCGTTGTCAGCTCTTGCACCTTCCTAACAGTGCTCAACTGCACAAAATGTGTCCATGTTTCTGGTGGGTACTTCTCTGTCAGCTGAGGAAACACCTAGGAGAAATACTTAGGTAGCAGACAGGCAATGAAGAAGAAATGACTAAAGTGAATAAGCAGATTTGTCCCCCTGCTGGTAACTGTAAGGAGTGGCAAACAATTCAAAAGTCAATGAGCCAAAAAAATGGAGGTGGGGAAAAAGGAATAGTAGAGCTGGTCAGTGTTTCGTAGCTTCAGTATGGCTGAGTGACTTTTTAGTTTATGCCAACATAATTAACGTTCTAAAATACTAAATCGTGAGGAAGTTATCTAGGTAGAGGTAGGCACAACTTTACTGACTTTGGAAATAAAGTTTCAGCATGGAAAAAAACCCCCAAGTACTCTAAAAGGGAAATATTAGACCCATAGCATATATATCTAATACTGCAAATGTAAATATATTTTTGACACTTGGCCTAAAAGAGATGAGCACTGTGTGATGCTCAGCTTGCTCCTATTCCTGGGTAGCTACAGTCACATAATAGTGTAAGGTATTAGTGGTGAGTTAAAAGATGGGGAAATGCAAAGAGTTCTGAAATGGTGTGTGGAAAGGAGAGGGAGAAAAGTAATGTACAATAATATGGCAGAAAGGAGATCTACAGAACATGTGATTTGAGGCATGAAGGGGACACTGCCAGCTGTAAGGCATAGGAAAATAACATAAGCAGTTTCAGATGGAAAGAAACGCAAACATCCCTGCTATGTGTAGCTAGTTTGGCCTCAAGACACAGTTTAGTCGTAAACAGATTGGCACTTAAAATATTTTTCAGTTTTTCATTAGAATTAAAAAATTACATGTTTTGCACAAGCTTCTGTTCCATATACTTTCTGCAATAAAAGAATAAAATATTCTTTAGGGTGAAATGTTACATATAAATGAATGGTTATCAATAGATTATTTTTTAAAACAACCGTGCAAGTTTGATATTTCCTCACTGTTTCCTATATAGGATTTCTTTAATAATCAGGGTTTACTTGTTTCTGTGGTTGGTTCTTCCTGTGTCTGTTTCCAGAAGAGCAACTTGAGTGACTTCCTCTATTCAGTTCTTATATAGGGACGAGTATCTCGTACGTCTGTTCCAAATGCTGTGTGCTTGACTAGCCTCGGTCCAGAGGGTGAATATCCCTCTATGAACAGAGCCTATACTAATAGTTTTCAGAATATACATCAGCACTAATCTGCTGTTCTAAGCTGCCATTTAATATAGTCCCTTTTATTAACTAAGAATTCATTTATAAATAAGATTAGGAATTTTTTGTTACTAATCCTTCCTTATTTTTAATGTCCACTGCTGTTGGATTACTACTTTTGTCATTTGCAGGCACTGTCACATTTGGAGCTCACAGTAGTGATTTTTAATTTTTTTTTTTTTTTGCTTTGCTTCCAAGTCTTTAGCTATCAGCTTAAAACAGAAAACTCTCTATAGCATGCAAAAGGAATAAATAGCTACATTTTCTAATTTCCGACAGGTTCATTGCTCCAGTGCTCTAAGTCATGAAGTTTTTTTCTAGATGTAGATACCTATAGTTCTTCCTAAGTTATCATCAGTAAATTTAATTAGCACGTTCTCCAATGTGGAAGCGTTGCTTGTGAGAATGTTAAATCAGGTTTGTCCAAAGAACAATCTGATGCTCTCCAGAAGTAAGCATAAGCTAGTAGAATTTATTTTCCGTATGATATATGCAACATTCTCTGCCTTGGGACAACCTGAGGATAATTGATTGCTACCTTGTATTTGTGGTAAAAACTTTGTGACTTTTTGTTTTTTAAAAATGTATCCAATATGACAGTTATCATACTTAAAATATTCTGCAACTTCTGATGCAGAACTGAAATTTGCTGTACTTTTTAATCGAAATTCCATTTGCATTACATAAAAAAATTGCATACAGATGGAAATATTTTTCCTTCTTCAGTCTTCTTTGCAAGACTTTACTTGTTCCTAGTTCTTTTTCTCCTCATGTAAGCATGAATTTAGTCTTGCCTTGTTTTGGTTTTAGGATTACTTTTTTTTTGTAAGTGTCCTTGTTTTCAACACGATTAGGTGAAAATTGATCAGAAGAGTCTCTTAGTGTAGCTGTTTATTCAGTAAAGTTGGAAGCTTGTCCAATAGGTTTTGGGTTTCTTCCCTTTAAAATGCTCATTCCAGACAAACTCTTGTGAAAGCCTTGAATCTTAAATGTCTTCCACATATCAGTGAACTCGGTTCAGATACTTTAATTCTTCATTTTGTCATTCTGAAATGAAAATGCTTTATTTCAGTCTTAGTTTTGTTTATCCTCAGATTAATCTGGTATGCTTTCTAGTGGTTCAATCCAAGGTTATATTCTGTGATCTAATTTGGCTATCCATCAAAACAATTTGTACCATAATATAATATTTAGTTGATTCTTTGTGTCAAAAAGTCACAAATACCATCTTAATCAGATTTTTTTTGTTCCCGATACTGGTACTGTACGTTCTTGAATGTGTATCTGGAAAGCTGAAAACTCTAGAAATGAATTAACGTACACTAGTGTCTGTCTGTGGACTAAAACCACCAAGCTGTCAATAGAGTTTGAATTTAAGAAATTAGTCTCCTACAGGACTTCTAAAATTCTTCTTTTGGTTAAAGTCACAAAAGAGAGAAAACAGATGTAATTTTATTTTTACTATTCAACTCCTTATAAACATTTACTTCTGCCTTTGAATAATGGCTTTTGCAGACTTGCAGGAATTTTTTATGACTTCAGAATAGCATGACAGTAGTATAAAGAAATTATTGCTTAATATAATAACATTTATACTAAACTAAAGCTGGTTTTCACCTAGAAACAGTATATTGGCATTACATGAATATAGCAAGAATTAATTGCTTATTAGTGCCTATAGTTTTGATATTAATTCTTGACCATCTATAGTTGCTCATCTAAACAAATGAGTTCTAAATTTTATAAAAGCCCGTCATGACAGAATTTGCATTAATGTGTCTGTATATACATGTGTATGTATAATTTTTTTTAAAAAATAGAAATGTCTGGTGTGTTGAATTATGCTTGATTTTGATTTTTTTTTTCTTTTGTAGGAAGGAAAATCTGTCTCAGCTTCTTTTTACTTGTGGTAGTTTAGTGTAATGTGACTGAGGCTCAAGTTTTTTGACTTATGCTTTTCCCTCTAAGAAGTTTGCAGCAGTAACGTTGAATGTTCATTAAGAGTAATTTTTAGAAAGCAGGTAGTGGACTTCAATTATTTACATTTGTTCTATAGCATGTAGTTACATAAATAAGCATTAAGTGTGCTAATACTCCGCGCGCATATATATGTGAACTCTTCTAGAACATTTTACGAGCATGTTACTGCACATTTAATCTAATGGATCTTCAGTTTGTCCTTTGCTTTGCAGAGCGTATGAGAGCAAGTCTTTTGAAGAATTTAATCAGAAACTAGTGTGCTTAAGGTCATTTAAACAGCTGAATGTCTGCTTTATGAAAATCTACTCATTATACGGTATTCAACTAATTCATATTTATCTACAAGTCAGTTTAAAATGGTGTTCTTTCAGTAAGCACCAAGATGATGATTAGAGGAGATTTCTTTGCATGATAGTAACTGAAGGAAGAAAATACATTAGGATCAGGTAACTGATCCATTTCTACCTGACTGTTTTCATAGATTCATACTTTAATATTGGAGCAGACTAGAAAGTAATAACTTAAAGTTCAAAATTTTAGTTAGTTTCTGTGTTTACCACCAAGGACATCTGTTAAAGTCTTACTAAAGTCTTACCTGTGTCCAGGTGCACATTTACAAAGTTACTGATACTTATTAAATTAAGACTGGGGCTGACAAATTAAAAGACCGAATCATTGTTTATTTTAAGTGTCAGTTGCCAGAAAGATCACTATCCTCCTACGTTGTTTCTAAACATTTTTGCTTGGGAAAATGACCAAATTTTTCATCACTTCTGACTTTGCCAGGCTGCCTTTGTTCTGCAACTTAAAGCTGTTAGATATGCTCTAAAATTACTGATCATTTGGATGGCAGTGTTAGTCAGCACCTTCAGCTGTTGTGTCTTCCAGTATGCTTTGTAAGGATGATAGAGCATGCGGTGTTTCTCAGTTTTTGGATTTGGCCGTGCTCCTCAATGAAGGTTTTCATTGTGGCATTTTGTGTGCCTGGCAGCTCTGAAAAATGTGGAGCAGCTCTGGAAGCAGCTGGGTAGCTCTTTCGCTGAGTTCCTTTGGTTCTGCACTCACTGACACAGATATGACAGAGGCAGGGAGGCGGTGTCCCAACTAGCTTCAGGGAATGGTGAAGGTTGGCAGAGGAGCAGTAGGGAAGAACAACTGATGAGGAGACAGTATTGTGCCTGCAGGAGAGGAATGAATGCAGAAGCTGTGAGAAAGAGGATATGGCAGTGAGGCTGGATCGGAGCACAAGGGGAGAGAAACTGCGGAAGTGTGTGGTGGGGAGACAAGGGTCTGTGGAATATGGACAAGAAGGGTGAGAAGGCAGTGGCCATGGGTCACTTCAGAGACGATGGAAGAAGCCAGTCAAACTATGTGCTTGAAACTGTTCACCCTATTTGGTTTATGTATTTTTATAGTAGTATAATCATCAACATTAAAATGGTTCAAGCAAGAACCACATACAAATAAAATGATGTATTGTTTATCTCTTTTCCTGATGTAGCAACATAAGCAGATGACCCTGGCGCTGCTGAAAGTTTAATCCATGAGCTTTGAGTTCAGGACACAGCTGGAGTGCTATTGACCTGTGTGTGTCTTTGCACTTGGATAATGTTCTGTGAGACTGAGATTATTTTGCTCTAATTTAAGGACGCCTTAAGTTGCCTCTTGTGCTGCCTAGAACAATTTTACAGCTGCCAACATTGCAGGTTTGATAATGGCGTAGAATTTGCATTAACTTTTAAAGTATTTCATAACACAAATGCTAAAAGATTTTAATATGTTTGTATATACTTTTTCATTATTTCAAATTATGTTTCTTTGACTGTACCACACATACTACTACTACTACAAAAAAGCAAACTGGGAGTATAATTGAATTTAGGCTTGTTTTGGATATTAAAACTCTGCTTTGATAGTATGATGGTTAACTTTCATAACCGTTTAAATAAATTAACAGATCAAGGCACTGTGCCAAATATGTTTGAGTAAAAGAATGAGAAATGTTTCAAAAATAGATATGACGTTATATTTGTAAAGACTTTAATTAAAGGAAACAATATTACTAGTTTTGTAAATACATGTATTTAAAATATATTATAATATTTTATAAGGCCTCAGAATCTTTCATAAATATATTTGTTGTTCTAACCTGTGTGCAAACCCTGATTTTGTAATGCTCATTCAGTAAAGATCAAGAAGAACTGATTGAAGTCATAGCCTTCTTTCTACATTCAAGTCAGTCATAGAGTCCACCTATCTAATGATGAGTATTTTCCTCCTGTCTTTTGCTAAAACCGTAAAATAAGAATTTTAACATTTTATTCTTGGTTTAGACATAGTATATTACTAACTTGGTTTTGAATATAAAATCAAAATGCATTTTTCTTGTTTTTCCCTATGTTAAAAGGAAGGGAAACAAGCTCTGACTTTCACACTCCTGTCTTCTTGAATCATGTGAGGTCTCCCTGTTTATTCAATATTTATCTTCCCATAAGCATTCAAAAGAATTCTGTCACAGCAGGCTTTCAAAGTAATAATCTAAAGGGCATATTACAGTAACAAACATCAGCAATTCTCAGCTCATTTTTAAATTCTTTAATCCCAGATACTCTTAACTCTTTATCCTTTTAGATAGTTCTGCGTTTTCTAAAAATAGTTTAGTTCAGTTCTGTTTCATCTACTCTTAACTAAATCTTGTAAGTGCTGGTTGTTATGGGAGGTTTAGGTTTTTAAAAAAATTTTCTCCGTGCTGGCTGTAAGATTTCTTAATGGTGTACATTGAGCTGTAATATACATTAGTTTAACTTAGCTGACGAGGCTTTCTCTGTACTCAATGGGGAAAGAGGCTTCTAAAACTCAGTTTTTAGATTGTAACTGTTGAAAAAGAAAGCTGCTCATTTTCTTGTTTTTACATCAGAAGTATATATGCAATCACGAAGACGTATCGTTATTTCTCCTCACCTTGGCCACAAGTTTATTACGTTTGGTTCTTACATAATCACATGTCCACAGGGATAAACTTACATATTTCAAAAGTACTTTTATGTATTCTTGAATGTATGTTGAATTTATCTGGAAAGATAAATTTAAAATTTCTGAGTAGGGAGAAGAAAAGAGTGAATGTAGTCAGGCTGAAAATGGAGAAAACGGTCATTTTCCTTGAGTTCTTTGGTGAGTTCTGAGAACTGGAAAGTGGCTGGATGTGGTCAGCTTGGTAAGAGGGCAACTGTATGAGAACTGCTTTTGCTGCATAGCTGCCTAACTTGCACAGGAAAGGTTGTCTTCTTCCCCTTTGGAAATTGGGTCAACAATCAGTAATAAGAAAATACTATTTTATTTTTTTAATAAAAGACAGGATAATGTGAAAAAAATTACAAGTTAAAAAAAGAATAGCTTATAACTTGACTGCATGCAGGTAAAAATGAGAAGGTTGGATAATTTCCAGTTTTAGAGTGGGAATACTTCACTTTTTCTGTCTCGCTTTTTTCTCAGCTTCATGTGTGGGTTTTGCATGAACAATTATCCATTCTTGGAGTTTGTCTGAAATTATTTGTTAAATTTAAAAGTTTAAAAAAACCACAAACCTTCCCAAAACCAAACCCCTAATACTTTTCCCCTCCCTCTACCTTGATGGACGTCCCTAGATCTTCTGAGTGAAAGTGAAAAATATAAAAGATATGGGCATGCTTTTCTCCATGTCAAAGTAAGTCAAAGCAAACTTTTTTCCTTCTTCTTCTCCCACCACATCCCCCTCCCTTACCCCCCCACCCCATCTGAAATGGCTACTTTCTTCCTCATCCAGCAGTGAGGTATTTGGGAGCGGCCAGTGGGCAGCGTACTGGATCCTATTGTGAATGCAGCTTTCTCCTGGCTTACAGAACTATTTTGGCAGTTTTATGTCTTCTTTTTGCTGCCTCAAAGTTTACAGTCCATCTGTTGCACATAAACAAGCTAGCAAGTTCTCTTGGGTTGTAAGAGCTGTCTGTCTGATTTAATGGCAGTTATTGGTTAGGGAGGATGTTGGATGCAAGGAATAAATGTGTACAGCATTGTAGACGCTTTTGTAATACAGTGGATATTGGGGAGTGGGGAGCTCATGTGACTTGTGACTGAGAAAAAGAATAGAATAGAATTTCAGTTGGGAGAGACCTGCAATGATTATTGAGTCTAACTGGCTGACCAAAAGTTAAAGCATGTTTTTAAGAGCATTGTCCAAATACTGACACATGTGGGGCATCCACCACTTCTCTGGGAAGCCTGTTCCAGCGCTTGACCACACTCTCAGTAAAGAAATACTTCGTAATGTCCAGTCTGAACCTTCCCTGGCACAGGTTTGAACCATTCCCACGTGTCGTGTCGCTGGATTTTAGAGAGCAGAGGTCAGCATCTCCCTCTCCACTTCCCTTCCTTGGGAAGCTGTAGAGAGCAAAGAGGTTGCTCCTTAGCATTCTTTCCTCCGAACTAGAGCAGCCCAGAATCCTCAGCTGCTCCTCAGAGGACGTGCCTTCCAGCCATTTCACCAGCTTTTTTTCCCTCCTCTGGACTCATTCAAGGACCTTAACTTCTTTCTTGAATTGTGGGGCCCAGAACTGCACACAATACTCGAGGTGAGGCTGCACTAATGCTGAAAACAGCAGGATAATCACTTCTTTTGACCATCTTGAGGCTGTGTTGTGTTTGCACGCAGGATGTGGTTTCTTTCTTGGCTGCCAGGGCACTGCTGACTCATGTTGAGCCAGCGCTCGACCAGCACCCTCAGATGCCTTTCTGCAGGATTGCTCTCCAGCCACTTCTCTCACAATTTATACTTGTGCCCAGCATTATTCTGTCCTAGGTGCAGAACTCCATCCTAGGTGCAGAGAAGGGGTAACAGATCCCTCTGTTCTCTCATTCAGATTTCTCTGTTCATTCTTTCAGAATACTGGACATTAAACAATGAGAAGTAAATTCTCAAGTCCTGTTGTCAAAATCTTTAAATCGTCCATTTGCATACATTTGAGCAGATAATTGCTGTCATAAAGATCCAGTATAGAAAGAAATGAAAATATTTTATTCAGTAACTTATAAAATTGAAAATGTTGGTGTTGAATTTAATGAACACTCTTATTTGATTAGAAAACTCAAATAGTTTGGGTTTGGAGAACAGTATTCTTTTCCACAATAAAATTGCTACAGTAGAACAGTTCTAAGCAAGAAGATATTCTGTATTTGTAAAGGCAAATGTGATATAGAGGCAGAATATTGTGGTTACATATTAATAGGTACAGACAGAAGTGATAGAAACACAGAGCTGTTAATTGATCTCTGCTAATAAAATTATAATGCGTGGGGAGCATCTTAAGAGAATAGAAATTCAATATTCAGAGTGTGGTTACAACCATTCTGATGTAGTGTTTAAAATTGCAAGATAAGACTGAGCTATTTTTACTGCTTGTTTACCCGAGCCTGTACCTGTATTTGTATGTTCTTTGTCAGCTTTCTCTATTTAGAGGTAGTAAAACGAGTATTTTTTTCCCCTACCTGTATGCAGCATCTGTTTGCTGTGTAATGTACTGCGGAACAGCAAGTTTGCCTGTGGCTTTTAGGAACTGCGAAGCCAATTAATTAAAATGCTCAGTCTGCTCTGGAGCCTCTAAGTAGACCACTTCATTTTTTGTACTCTAAACTCTATTCATAGGTATCAATTCATTGGTGCGTGAAAACACATTAACATTTGAAGTCAGGATGTTTTTTTAATGCAGCTGACTTGAGGCTTCTGGATGACTTAAAACTTTAAGAAAGACATTTTTTTTTCTTTATTATTTTCTTGTCATGATTCCACCCAAAGGAATCACATTAATAGTTTTACTGCAACTGTGCAGTTGGTTTACATTTTCAAGGACATTGTTAAATCAAAAAATATTCTGGGATACCCTTATCTGTGTTTTTGTCTTTGTTCTCCTTCTATATCTGTGGGTATAGAAAATCTTTTCTGAGTTACCTTAGTGTTTGTTTAGAACAGTGGGATATTTCCAATGAACACTTAAAAACCTCTGGCTGTTGTGTTGTCTAACTGTTCTGCAGACATCCCCTTTAAAACTGGGTTCCTACTTTGACACTTAAGTTTATCTGAAACCATATTTCACAAAGAGTTCTCAAAAATGAAATGGCAACACCAAGAAGCTTTGCTTTTGAGGACTTCCATAGGGCACTTTTTTTTTCCCCCTTCTGGATTAATCAGTGGCATCTGGCAGATGTTTTCAGGTTGCTCAGCCTTATCAACTTTGACTGGGGCAGCTCCTCCTAGGGAGCCTGGGACCCCTAAATTTCATTAGACCCTCAAGGGAGGTTGCAACAGAGGGGCAGGCGAAGCATGCAGATGTGTCAGTCACATGCTTCCACTACTAAAGTTTGGACAGCTGTATATAATGAAAAGGTTTAATTCTGAGAATTCAGTAGCATAAAAGTTGGAGGTTTGTCCGAACAATTTCTGTCAGTTTTCAACCTATATTTAGAACATGGGAGTGGTGGATGAAAGGAAGATTTTAAGCATGTGAATAGTTACATTTAAAATAAATATAATATAAAGTTTACATAATTTCTTCTAGTGATGTACCTTCGTGGCCTACATTCAAAATAATAATTTTAATATAATAATTATTTTCTATACTTTCAGGCCAACCTTCTCTTTTAAAAAGAAGTTCTTCAAAATGGAATTTGTAAAAGAAAAAAAAATATACCTCTGTTCCTTTTCCAAAAAGATTTATGCTTGGTCTTCTGGTTATGTCTGTTTTATGGAATTATTGTGTATATATCGTGAGATACTTAGCTAAGTAAAAAGACAAACCATGTGTATCTGAAAAAGTTGAGATCGGAATGCGTACTGTAATAGTTCTGAGTAAACTACTTTGAGAATTTGAGGTGTAGGAATATCTTTTTCCAACCTTGTATAACTCTAGATGTATGTAGTCAAATGGTAGTCGGTATTTGCCCACTCTGTAGCCTGTGTGCTACCCCTTCCTATGAATGTGTATGGTTTTGATGCACGGCTAAAACTGCTGTAGAAAATGTAGACCAGTAACTGGGTTTTACGTGCAGTGCCTGAATTCCTAGCTGGTTTTGATTTGCTGGGAAGAGATAACAGTTTTATGTACCTTGTTGAAGATGGATGTGATAATGTAGGTGCTTAAAAGTGCTTTGCCATATCATGACTTTTGATAGAAAGGTAGTGATTTCTGTTGTCACATCTTACTGTAAAGTAAGCCTTTTATTTTTTTTGTCTCATGTTTACAAGCTTTTATGTGTGGATAGTTTATTGTGTCAATGGACCATAGATTTCATAAAAGATCATTTTCAAGCAGGAAAAGATAATTGCTCATATTGAGCATATTCTGTGGAAGATTTGGTGTATCAGAATGTACTTTGAATTTATTTTTAAATGCAGCCATATTGAACTGCAATGTTTATGAAGAGATAAATCCTATTTATAAGTTAGAATTTCGTTTGTAAGTTAAAGACAAAATAGTAGTGACACCGGAGTGGGAAGGTGTGTCTGTGTAAGTCTTCCAAAAGAATTACTGAAGAGTCAAGGCAGGAGGTTCTACTCTGAAGTTAAAACTTGCAATCATTCTTAAATATGTTACGTACATTTTCAATATATTGAGAAAGAATGCTGTTAACTTTGATGTTGGGCCGCTGTGGTTGTGGATGATTTTTTTGACACGTAGCTTTCATATTTAGGGTTTTCAGCTGAAAATTTCAAGATGTTCTGAGTCTGACCACTCTTAAAGTGTTTCAACGTGTTATCTGTTGGTCAAATAAAATACCAAATACTGATAAGTAAATTCAGTTAAGCTAATGAAAATATGGAACTTAGGTATTCCTAGGATGCATGGGACGTACAAGTCAACATTTCTATAACCTAAGTAAATGAAAGGTGCCTAAAGAAATATGTTGAGGATTTTTTGTTGCATACTAGCAGATAAACTGCTTTCTCATATTTGTGGCTGAATTTGTAAATCTTGATTCAATGAAAATGTGACAAAAATAATTTGCATATTCATGCAAAGGCAAGCTTGATGCTGCTATAGTCTAGAGAAATCATTGCTTTAAGCCAGTGTGCTTGTTTCATCTACAAGTTGAAGCAACTTCTCCGTTCCCTTACTTTTACTGAATTTTTTTGTCTATTACTTAATTAGTTTCACTTTTTTTGAGGAATTTCTTCTCACACAGCTATAGTATTTAAGCAGATAAAAGATAACTAAAAGGGATACTTCGCAGAGGCTTACTTGAGGTTTTATGTACAAACCAGTTTCGTTGATCCACTTCCCAAGTAGTTAGATCCCTCTACTAGGCCAAGCTAGAACTGGAGAAAAAAAAAGGAAAACTTAAGTGCAACAAAGAAACCTTGCTTTTGAGGACTTCCTAATTTTGAAAATATTGTTTGTTTGTTTGTTTTGTTTCCAGACAGAACAGAAATCCTAACTTAAAGAGTATTCTGAGAATGATTGTTTGAGATAGTGAAATATGTTGGAAATAAAAAGGATAGTAAAATAGTAGTGAATGTATTGATACTTCGGTAACTTGCTGAGTTTTCTCATAGACATCGTATACCTCATATAACTGTGTCCAAAGTAATTGCTGAATGAGCATTAGTTTGGTACTGTTAAAGAAGGAGCATTTGGGTACACCTGTATACCCTAAGAAGATGGAGGGAAAAATGCGTACTTATTTAGAGATCTAAACTGAGTTTAGTTTAGAAAATAAAAGGGGATTAAAACTTTGAAGAAGCAGGGATTAAATAACTTCTCCCAATTACAGAATTCTTCTGGTGGACTGTTTTGTTATTATCTGTGCAGCTTGATTGGAGGAGTACTATCGTAATTTTACAGGTAGATGCCGAGCAGGTGTTTTTGTGTGTGTTTGGGTTTTGTTTGTTTCAGCACGTGGATTGTACTATTCTGTGCTACCACTAGCTTCTCAGTAACATAGAAATTTTTTTAAACTCCAACTTTATAAAATAGATCATGTTGATGGCATAAATGAAAATGTAATCTCTAATCTGTGCTTCATACTATCAAATTGTTGTCTGTATTTGTAATGGTGTATCATCAATTGACCTTTCAAGCTTTCGATACCAAATTGACAATGTAGTATTTTGAACTGCTTTCTTTCCTCTACTTCAATTTTCAGTATTTCATTTAATAACTTACTCAGCCTAATAAATGGTTTTGCTCTTACGTTCTGAAAGTATAGTTTTACTTTAATTGCTATATCAGATTTCCCATAAGCTGCTAGGATACTGAGGATTAAATTCATTGGTAGTTTTTCTTACTTCATGGTTATTACTTCTGTAGTTTGACCAACCTTTATTTTCCTTATCTGTTGCAATGCAAATCTAAACATGGTACTGTCTAATCTGCCATTTATTTCTTCAAATAACAGGAGAATATCCTGCTGTAGAAATGGAGTCTAGATTAGTCAAGTCTACTGAAAACAGATGTAATGTGGATCTTCTTGCTGTGCTAATGGATTTCTGTTCTTTATCGTTTATTCAGATGAGGTAAATGGAGCTTTTTGCCCTGAAATCTCTCTTGACCCTGAAAAACTGTTGTATAATCTTTAGTGCATACAGAGCTATATTCCACAAAATTGACATTCATATTGGTGAGATCATCCTGGCAAGTGTGAGTTTTTATCTTCAAGGCTTTTCATTTTAGAAACTAAATGGAAAGAACACTATTATTTCTGCATATGTCTGATGATGTAGCAAATAGGTTTTGTATATTGGATATGTAAGTAGGTCTGTTGTTGGACTAAATTTTGTTGTATTTTGGTTTTGTTGTTTTTTAGATTTTTCAATGCTTGTAATGGTTGGACATTTCTACTGTTAAAGTGAAATAGAAATAGTAATTTATTTAGTATCACTTTTCGTCTGGCTAGTTCCTTTATCAAAGAGTAGATTTATGGAAGAAATTTCTTTACATTTTGGGCCCCTGATATAGCAAACCAACATCATCCTGGATTTAAGTTTAACATCAATCTTGGAGAAAATAGGATTGGAGTTGTGGAGCTGGAATTATTTGAAAGTATACTAAGGGTGGAGAATTAAAGGACAGATGTTTCCCTGTGTAAACTGGCATGGATATGTTAAATAGGAGAAGACTGCTGAGATGTTTATAAAATGAGCACAGCATATGTGTATTTTTACATTCAGAAGAATTTAAAATCTATTCTGATATTACAAACTTAAGCATAAAACTAAGTAAAATTAGCCAAACCCATGCAATAATACATTGTTACTGGAGTGCTCACTCCATGTGGATGTGGATCATCTCCGGACTATAGCTTGATACATTGAGTTTCACTCTTGGGCTACAAGGAACCTGTTTGCAGATGACAAAGTTGACAAAGCTATTTCTGGGAATAGAGAGAATGCCTATGATACTTGATAATGTTTACTAAATAAAACCTAAAATGCCTTTAGGAAAAAGGTACTCTGTTAGAAAAAGAATCACTGTAAATACCTATTCCCACAGCGTACTTGTCTCAGAGGCCTTGAAGTCAGAAGACTAGAGAACACTGGAGTTCTTGAGAATCCCTTTGGTCAGAAGGAGATGTGCAAAGAATCCCAACTGCTCCTTCTGGCTGCTGTTGGGCATTGGAAGTCCTTGGGGAAAAGAGTAAAGCAGATTTAAATCTGATGTCACAAATCTGCTGTGGAAAGGATAAGCCATTACTTCTACTCGAGTTCTGCAGTTCTGTGCGCTGCAAACTTAGAAATATGTCTGCAGTTTGCTTTTCCTCCTTCCTTTATGGATTTTTATCTTTTTGTGTTGTATTTAGTCACTATTTTATCTTTCCATTTGATGGATTGCATGCTTATGCCATCTCATGATCAAAGTTAAATTTTTTTGAGTCTCCGCTGTGGAAAACCCCATAACCCAGTACGATATCCTTATGTTTTCAGTACAAAGAATATTAAAGAAATGTGTAGAAAATGTGTCATAATTCCTAGGTTAAAAAAAAAGTTTATCTTTATCTTAGATTAAGAATACAAGATATTCAAAGAAAAAAATAAGAGTAATCGGGATATTTAGTATGTCCTAAATTTTTTCTTTCACTAATTAAATTTAATGTAATGTATCAACATATTTTGCAGGCATAAATTAAAGAAAATAGAGATCTAGTTTGTTTTAATCAATTTTTATTAATTCTGCCCGGAAGCTCTTCATGATTTCAGCATGGAACACAAACATGCAGAGCAGCAGACAGAGAGAAAATCTGTCTCATTAATCTCTTTTGAATAGAGAATGGCAGAGTCATTTAGGATGCAGACAGGTTTTATGGGTAACATGCTGTCCATGTTTCCACCCAAGTCAGAAAGGCTTCCATGCCCTGATCCAAAAAGGCGTCAAGCTATTAGTTCAGAGAGTGCAGTCTGATAAAGGTTGGGGGAAAAAGGCAAAGATCTCAAGGTTTTTCCTCCATGAAATGTGATTGATATTAAACTACTTAACTGTGTCTCATCAGAGGCACTTGGTGCTATTTTCAGGTTAGCATCTTTTTCTAGTTCATAGGCAGTATGTGGAAAACTGTAAATTATTGATTTTAAAAGTTTGTTTTGTTTTGTTTTCCAATTTGAGATAAAACAATTTTCCCCTCATTTCACTTTCAGGATAAAAAAAATTCCAACAATAATTGAAAAAACCCCAACCAAACAAAAATCACACAAAACCTCAAACCTGTAGGAGATTAGAAATTCCTGATGCAACTTCATGATGTTGCCTGTTTCATGTTGCTAATAACAATCAGTAATTTAATGAGTAACAGTTTTGCAGTAGGAGACACAAAGATGATATGCTGAAGAGTTTGTAGATTTTTTTAAGGCAGTTCACTCAGTTATTGACACTCTAGAAAGCTTCTGGTTTTTCAGTCAAGAGCTGGAAGCCTTCATAGACCAGGCTCCTGCTCAGACCTTTCATGTACTCTTGGGCAAACGCACTCTCAGATTTCTCCTTAAAGCTTGTGCTCCAAAGTCTAGTCAGGCTCCCTATTCCAGAAAAAGGAAACATGGAAACCTGTGCACAGAAAGGCTGTTCCCTGCCTGTTCACCCATGTCCTTATATTACTGCCGACATGATGGCAATCTGTCCTGAAGTAACAGGCAGTGGAAGCTTACTTCCCCAGGTGCTGTGCCTTGAAGTATCTGTTTTCGTAAAAGGTTAATCACATCTGAGACATTCTGATAGTACTTAGTATTTTCGAGAATTCCATTAGAAAGCAACTACCTCTATTTAAGAATCAGTACTGAAAATGCAGCATATTTCAGCTGTGTAAAATGAGATGCTAATTGTCTTTCCAACGTGGAATAAAATTTATATTACATTGTTTTTTACATTATTGTTCTAAAACCTAACGTATGCTGTAGATACAATAAGAGTATGTTCTGTAAGGGTCACAAATATATTTATTTTTACAGAGAAATAAGAACTGAAGTTTTGTGTATTAGTAGCCATATGGTCTGTATTTCTAATCTCCATTAAAAACCAGAAGTCCAAAGCTTTTTTTCATTGAGTGTTAAGATTTCTTATTTAGTAACTTTAATGGCCATTCACTTTTTCTAATGATCTATATTTTAGAAACTGAAAGAACTAAGGAGATTTCCAAGAGAAAATGCTAGGAGGGGAAACCCAGCTGGACAGCTCCCTTGCAGTTCGGCCTGATGGATTATAAAATAAAGTGACTCTTCAGTATTTGTTTTGTTTGGTTGGTTGGGTTATTCCCTCCTCCAATATTTTGAGTGTATTGCTGAATTGATATAAGGGACAAAACTAGAGTGCTGTAACAGAATATCTAGTGTGATAGAGGTCAACTGAGATGTAGAGGTATAATGTTGGGGATCTTCATAATACAAAAAGGAATTTGTGGGAGTTTTTTTGCTATATTTTCTTCGTTACACTTGCATTTTGGCTTTGGAGATAGATTATTTGCTTTCACAATCAGTCTTTTCTCTTTATAAAGTGTATGAATATTAAATCACTATTGTAAACCCTATTTCTTACTACTTTTCCAAAAGTTAATGTAGAGGGGAAGATTATAGCCAACGTCTTTTGATGTCTGACTACATGACATTATAGGAATTCTGGACTGTCTGGGTTGGATAAATATCTTTCTTGGTAGATGAAAGCCATCAGGAAGTTGAGTATAGTTTTGATTTAGCCTGCTGTATTTTCTTTTCTGGACAACAAATTAAAGCCCAGACTCCTAGAATACCATTGGTGTGGGAAGTAAAATATCTGAAGGATGATTCTTTAGTTACTTATCTAGGAGTCTAGAGGTGAATGAAAATCAGTATGTACAAAATACACTTCCAAGAGATCTTTCATCATACATGAAAAAGGACCACCACTTGAATATCTCAGCATCTCTTTCATGCCAAATCAGAGAACAGACTCCCATGTAAACCTCCACTGGCTGATTGACATGTAAGATGTCACTTGTCTCAAATAAGTGCTCTAACCAGAAGGCTTGGAGAGTACTTCTTCATGAATTCCCTCTGTGGTCCATTCTGGTTATAAGTGTTTGCTACACAATATTTCAATTCTAATAGGAAAAATGTGAAATAAAATAACTTGCTTCACTTGATTAAAAAAACCCAAACCCTTAATATTCCTAGAATGGATTAAAGCTCTCCTAGTTTGGTAAATAAGTCTGTACTTCATAATTTTTTGAGTGATTATTCAAACCACTGTACTGTTGGGTTTCTATGCATCTTACTTAAATGGTAGTGCATCAGCAATATCCTGCTCCCTCCTGCTTTCCCTGATAGTCTTCTGAAAGACAAAAGGGTTCCTAATTTTACAACTCCTTTTCTAGTGATTTTCAGATTTTTTTATCTGACAATGTTAGATTCTTAGGTCAGATGCTTAAACCTCTGAGACATGTCGGATGAAATGAAGTGTTCACTGTTGTCCAACTTGCATATTTTCCTGCTGACTACATTTTAAATTGCGTCCTCTGCTTTTAAATTACTCTTTTCTGTGAATGCTGTATTCAAACTGGACTCTTTACTGTTGACTTGGACTCCACACTGTTAAACAATTCCTGTGTAAAAGCCAGGTATCGTTGCTCTCAAGTACCATAGTTTATCTGCTTCTATTAAGAATGGCTTTTGCAAGTTTTAACAGTTTTATTTCGTTTGAAATTAAGACGTTCTTCATAATTTTTGAGGGGTTTTGTCCTGTCATCTTAGTTTTCTCAAAATTATACAGTATTCCAATTTGTTTTTTTTTTTTTTTTTCCTGAATAAGCTAATACCTGCCAAATAAAGTGGTATGATTACTCGTCAGTGATAGAATAAAGAATTGGATTAGTTCACTTTAAACCATATGTAATACTAGTAAAATGAGAGAAACGGCCATAGAAATTAGGAAAGATGATATTGAAAGTTCAGGATGGCATTTGAAAATTCAGTCGATAGCTGGGATGTGTTCTGAAAAACAAATGAATTCTGCATATAACCCACCCTAAGAGTATAATTCTTTTCTTTTGACCACCAGAGTGAATGTTCCAGGCCCGTGCTGCTGCATGATTAACTACTTGAATATAATAGCTTTGAAAAAATTCCTTGGAGAGGTATTTTTGATGGGTACTAGCAGCCTAAAAATAACAAAATAGTGTTAAGTGAGATTTCTTTTCTGTGAACTTCTTCATGGTTACATACCTGCTTTCTGTATAGGCTAGCTGCCCACCCTTGTTCAGGCACTGTAGAAAGACGTTGAACTGAAATTGTTTGAATGAGGGGAAAAAGAAGAATTCATATGAACTTCCTTTGAGAGGAAGAAGTTTCTTCTAGACTGCTGATAACACAAAACCCCTCTTTAGCCAGGGCATTTAGATAAAAGAAGTAGTCACTGGGCTTCTAAACTAAACCCAGAGGGTTTATTCAAGGATATGATCATTGTTCTGTTTCTTATGTTTTCAGTGAATAGTATTAATTGTCAGTAAGTATTTAAGTTTCAATTCAGATAATTCAACTGAAACTTAACTCTGGTGTTCATAGTGGTGACTTTCACGTATTTACTGAAATGGCTTTAGAATTATATTTTGTTACTTATTTTATGTAATTCCATTTGTTCCTGATAGATTCAGAAACATCATAAACTATATATTTGTATCCCAGTTGGTTGTTTTAAAAGTATGAATGAATATTCTGTCACTCTTCTCAGATCCTTAATTCATAAAACCGTTCATTTTGAAAGTATTTTTTAATTAGTTGGAACTTGCAAAATGTGTGTTAAGTTTATGCAGCGAAGTCTTTTATATCAGAAATGCTCTATAATTACATTTTTCCAGTCATGAAAAATGAATTAGTGCTGCATTTTATGTGATGACAAATTTTCCTGTTTGTTCTAATTTTACTGAATAGCATACTGTAGCTTTTTGGCACAGCCTAGAATAACTCTATTTAGCTATGTAAGTAGGAACTGTGCTTAATACCCAGCAAAGGCCAATATTGTGTGTAAACAATTAACTTACACGAAACAAAGTAAATCAACTATGGGAAGGATGACGTGGGGGAACTGGCTATCAGACACTAGTACACCAGTTTGTCTAGACAATCGGGATCAATGAAAGTGCTTGAAATGGAGCTTCAGAGGGACTGCTGGGCAAGTGGTACAGATAATTTCTCTTCTGGGAGTACTAGTATACTCCTTGTCTAACTTCCTTTTGGCAACGGTGAAGAAGGAGATGGAGGACAACAGATGTAGTGGGTTTTTTTGATTGCTGAGTAATGTGATCAGAGACCTAGCCAAAGCTTACATTGTTCTTTGCCCTTTGGGAAACTGTTGTTTTTATTTTTTCCACTCCAGATGAACATGGAAAATACCCGAGAGACAAATTCTGAAAACATATTTCAGGTTTGTCAAAACACTTCTTTTTTTTTTTTAAATATGCTCTCCTGAGATATTGTTTTCAATCTTTAGTAAAGATTAGTAATCATGTTGCTAACTATTTGATGTCATTGGCTTGTTAGCCATGATTCTTACTGATGCTTCCTTGGTTCATGTAAATTTACAGGTGGAACCAACCAGCCATTTTCTTGTTTAACTCTGGGGAATTAGAACAAACTTAAAACAAAGAGAAACCTCCACCAAACTGGGGTCATTCAACTACCTCCATTTCATGTAGCTTTCCCAAGCAGATCCTGCTAATAAGTGAAAAGAAGGACTTCAGACCAAAGAGTTAATAATGACTGTTAATTTAATTAGAGAATTAGAGTGCTGTTCCGGAGCTGCCTTTTAATGCTCTAGTTAATATCTAGTTATTTGATTTCTTCTGCCATATGTATGCTATTTGCCATCCAGCTACTATGCTTCTTTATACTATATGTTTAAAGTTCAGAATGTTTTTATGATGTACCTGATGTAATAAATACATTGTTCAAACAGGACAGAAAACTTTCTATGCCTCTGCTTTATTCATAATGCCAGAGGAATCTCTTGTGAGTCACTTGATTCAGTATTTTTTACTCGTCAACAGAAAGGCTTCTTCAGCTTTCGAATCTGAATGCTGTGTGAGATGGTCAAAAGCTTTCCAAAAGTCAATGTCTATTGCATTCACTGCGCTTTCCTTATCTACATAGACAGTCATCCTTGTCACAGGGGGAAATTAGGTTGGTCGAGCATGGTTTCTTTTTTGTAAATCCATGTTGACAGCTCCTGATTGACCTTTTTTACATGTTTTCAAATGAATTGCAAGGATTTAAAATCTATGGCTTATGCCTGTCTTGTTATCTGAGATGGTTGCCTGATTTAGTTTTAAAACAAGCAACCCCCAAACCCATAGTGAATGATTTTGGCTTTATTTGAAAGCCTTTGGAAATCTTCATGAATTCCTTAGATGGAACATCATTGGCCGTGTGCTTGTTGTTCCTCATAGAACTGCAGTATGTTTCCAGGCTTCTCTTCAGAAAAGCTGTGTTTACTCTTCCAATGTAAATCATATTGATCCACACATTCTACTGTCCTCTTTTGTGGTCCCTGCTGTTTTGCCTGATGTAGGGATCAGGCATATGGAGCTGCAGTTCCCCTAAAAAACAATGGGACCATTTTTTATTTTCATTTTTTTTAAAGAGCTGTTTTTTTCACTTCATAGATAGGAAGGTAATTTTAAATGCAAGTTGAATATGTCAGCTGTGAAGTACTGTATTGCAAGGAATATATTGTGTTGGAGGGACAGGTGTTGATCAGAACATTCATAAGTTCTTGGCTAAACATGATTCTTAAAAAGGTAGTCTGCCACCTAATTTAGAAGCTTAAAGGTGTTCCAACAGGCATATAGGTATAACACAGTGAAATGTGTGCTGCAGTTACCTAACCTTAGTGACCAAGGGAGGGAAAAAATATCTGCTTTGAAAAGGAAAGTTCATAGTGTGCTGACTATGCAGAGATCATGAAAAGGTTATGATGGTTTAAGCGACTCAGAAGTAGTCATCTTCACAGTGTAGCACTTGTCACAAAATAATACAGCAGAAACAGTTTTGTAAATATATTTGCTGTAACAGCTGTCTCCATTATTCTAATGTGACCTCTCAGCTAGTATATACAGCTTAAACTGTGTTTAAATGAATTGGATAAATAGCCAAATGATGCGAGTAATTTCAAGTTCCGTATGTGTTGCAAAAACAGAGTCTCAGTGCAATTAGGTGCCTGCCTTACCCAATGGAAGACGTTTCTTCCTCTATCAAATACACTTTCTTTTTAAACAGTATGCATGTTTTTAGCTGAGCTTAATGGTTTATCACTTGGGAATTCATGCTGCTCTACTTGATGCGAATTCCTAGTCATAATTTGTAGGCGCTTTTTCCACAAAATGGAAGATCGGTTGTGCAAATAATAGTAGTCAAAGAAGATGTTAAAAGGAAGCAAGAACAAGGTGAAGATCTTTGGTGAAACTTCCCTACAATATTATCCCAGTTTCCAATAAATTATGATTGACAATTCCTGTGTTACCAGTGATGTTTCGTCTTTAATTAGGTGTTTGGTCTTGTTCAGAAACCTTGTATTTATCATCTTCAGTTGCTAAGCATTATTAGCAAACTCCTACTTTCCTATTAATCTCCCCTTTGAACTAATTTAATAACAGACCGTCTAGTTGATATCTAGAGCACTTAAGTGAACGTCTCTGATTTCAGTACCTATTCTTGCAGAGTTTCACCAGTGACTTCTCACTGCTATAAACTATGGCCATGAGCTACTGCTCTGTGCATTAGCTAAGTTATTTCCTCATGCTGGATCTCACGCCTTGTGGCAGCTTTGTTTGCTTAAGCACCTTTGGAAGGGTCACTGTTCACAGCCTTTTGCATTTCAAAGTAGACCCCTGTCCATGGATTTTTGACACATTGACAAGACTCCAATAGCTTTGAGGTATCAGTCCCCTTTACAAAAGCCACGTTTATTCTTATACAGAATGTCAAAGTTTAATACTCAAGACTGCTAACCTCTTCTTAGTTACATTTTCTACTGTTTTGCTCAATAAATACATCAGATTTACAGAGCTGTAAGTTTTTTATAGAATATTCCAAAAAAATCCCATTTAGAATTGGTTGTAGCCATATTTTGTTCTTTTAATGTTATGCTGTAGTTATGGTTCAGCTATTTTATCTTTGAGTTCCTTTAGAGCTCTTGGGTGGAAGCCATCTGGTTCTACTCATTTGTTAATGTTCACTTTGTGAGTTTGTTTCACAGTCTTCTCAGTGAAGGTTTGAGCTCAGCCCTCTGAGTCACTCATGAAGTAGAATGTCACCATGGGAAGCTCCCTTCCTTAATGACAGCTAGTTGACTTATCTTCTGCACGTGCTCTAATAAGTCACTCCTCAGAAGGTGCTACATATACTTGCTGGCTTGTTCTTGCTCCCATTGTGCTTAGACAAGGATTTACTATTAAATTTTGTAACCTATTCCACAAATGTTCTTTGGTCTGTCTTACTGAATTCTAACCTTTAACCCACCAAATTTTGTTGCTTCTTCTAATTTTTGCTGATTTTTGGAGACTGACTTGTTTCTGTTGTCATAGTTTACCCTGCTGCCTAGCATCTTATTGTGCATTTTCAAATCATCTTTGGTAAATGATATTAATTTGATTTGGGCCTTTCATATTGTTGGTTTTCATTTTTTTTTTTGTCCTTATACTGTCTGCAAAGATGAACTCTTTTGAGCTTTTCCATGTGGGAGGTGATGAAGCTGCAATCAAAAGAGACTTCAGAGCCTTGGGATGGCTAATAAGGGAATCTGGAGCACAGGTTATTTTCTCCTGTCTCCTTCCAGTTGCTGGCAGCAACACTGGAAGAAACAGATCCACTTAGTCTACTAACACATGGTTCTGTGGCTCCTGTCATCGCCACAATTTTGAGTTTTTCGATAATGAGGTAGCTTACACAGCACCAGGCTTCCTGGAGTCTGGTAGGATTCACTTTCTCAAAGGGGAAAGACGATCTTTGCTCAGGATCTTGCAGGGCTCATCGATAGGGCTTTAAATTAGATTTGAAAAGGGGAGGGGGATAATATCAGGTTTGCATGAGACAAGCAGAGGGATTACACACCAGGATTAGAGGGACGAGGTGCTAGCAAGGGCCCTCAGCCTGTAACTCTGAGATGTGCTGTGTATTCCAGGGCACAGTTGAAGTTGTACAGAAATGAGTCTGGGGCTACTGAGGTAATAGGAGCCAAGAGGGAAGCACAAGTGAAACACCTCAAAGGAAATAGGAAGTGTTCCTCTAAGAAAGTGACACGGCTGACAGCCTAGTTGAAGTGTCTCTACACCAATGCACACAGCATAAGCAACAAATAGAAGGAGCTGGAAGCCATAGGACAGTAGGGAATGTATGGTGTAGTTGCCATCACTGAAACATGGTGGGATGACTTGCACAATTGGAGTGCTGCAATGCATGGCTACAGACTCTTCAGAAGGAACAGGACAGGAGGGAGAGGCATTGGGGTAGCTCTGTCTGTTAAGGAGTATTTGAATTGTCTGGAGCTTAAAGATACTGACAATAGGGTTGAGTTTTTATGGGTAAGAATCAGGGGAGAGGCCTACAAGGCAGATATCATGGTGCAAATCTATTACAAACTGCCTAACCAAGATGAAGGGACAAATTATGCTATAAGCAGCTAAGAGAAGCCTCGTGATTGCTAGCCCTTGTCTGCAATGCGGGGGTTTCAATCTCCTGGATGTTTGCTAGAAATACAGTACAGTGGAGTGGAAGCAGTCTAGGCAGTTTCTGGAGTGTGTTGCAGATAATTTCCTGACACAGCTGGTAAATGAGGAAAGGTGCCCCACTGGACCTGTTGCTTAAGAACAGAGAAGGACTTGGAGGTGATGTGATGTTGGAAGCTGTCTTGGGCATAGTGATCATGAAATGATAGAGATTTTGATTCTTGGATAATTGAGGAGGGGGGGTCAGCAGAACTGCTACCTTGGACTTCCGGAGGGCAGTCTTTGCCCTGTTTAGGAGACTGGTTGACAGAGTTCTGTGGGAGGTAGTCCTGAAGGGCAGAGGAGTCCAGGAAGGCTGGATATTCTTCAGGGAGGAAGTATTTAAGGGCACAAGAGCAGGCTGTCACCATGTGCCGGAGGACAACCTTGGCGGGGAGGATGAACGGCTTGGCTATGGCTGAAACTCAGGAAATAAAGGAGAGTTTATGACCTTTGGAAGAAGGGGCAGACAACTCAAGAGAACTACAAAGATGTTGTGAGGTAATGCAGGGAGGAAATTAAAAGAGCCAAAGCCCAGCTAGAACTTAATCTGGCTACTGCAGTAAAGGACAATAAAAAATGTTTCTATAAATATATCAGCAGCAAAAGGAGGTCTACAGAGAATCCCCAGCCTTTATTGGATAAGGAGAGAAAGTTAGTGCCAAAAGATAAGTAAAAGGCTGAAGTACTTAATGGCTTTTTTCTTCAGTTAATTCTTGGGTACCCAGCCCCCCTGACCTGGAAGACAGGGATGGAGAGCAGAATTAATCCCTGATAATCCAATGGGAAATGGCTGGCGACCTACTACTCCACGTAGACACACATAAGACTATGGAGCTGGATGAGATCCACCTGACAGTACTGAAGGACCTGGCAGAAGTGCTCACCAAGCCACTTCCAATCAGTTGTCAGCAGTTCTCACTAACTGGGGAAGTCCCACTTGATGAAGTTAGCAGATACGACATCTATCTAAACGAAAAACAAGAAGGAGGATTTGGGGAACTATAGGCCTCTCAAGCTGATCTTGGTGCTGGGGAAGGTCATGGAACAGACCATCTTGAGTACCATCACACAGCACTTGAAGGATAACCAGGTCATCAGGCCCAGTCAGCATGGTTTTCAGAAAGGCGGGTCCTGCCTGTCTACCCTAATCTTCTATGACAAGGTGACCCACTTAGTGGATGAGGGAAAGGCTGTGGATGTTGTTGTACCTAAACTTTAGTAAAGCCTTTGACACAGTTTTCCACAGCATTTTCCTGGAAAAACTGGCTGCTCATGGTTTGGACAAGCGTACTCTTTGCTGGGAAAAAATATGACTGGATGACCAGGCCCAAAGAGTTGTTGTAAACAGAGTTAAATCCAGTTGGTGGCCAGTCACAAGTGGTGTTCCACAGGGCTCAGTGTTGGGTCCAGGTCTGTTTAGTATCTTTATCAATGATCTGTATGAGGGGATTGAGTGGTTGAGTCACTATCCCTAGAGGTATTTAAAAGACATGTAAATGTTGCACTTAAAGATATGGTTTAGTAGTGGAATGGCAGTATAAGGTTTACAATTGGATTCAATGATTTTAAAGGTCTTTTCCAACCTAAGAGATTCTATGATTCTGAGCTTCCTTTCAGCTTTTTTTGACAAGTCACGTTATTTTTATGTAATGCTCTTTGAAAATAAGCATAACAGCCATAACAGAAAGGAAAACTGTTAATATAAGGCTATGGAAGATGTATGAGAACACTTTTTCAGTGCTAAGCCTTGTAGTTCAGCTGCTTAAATCTTTTTCAAGTATTGAAATGGCACTATATTCCAAAATGAATGAAACCTCATGGGAGAGAAAAGTACCCATTGTAATGAATTTTGTGGGAAACTGACTTTAAATTTGTAGTAAGAGGAATAAAAAAAGAAATGTTCTGAGTCTCAGTGCCCCAAGAGCACTAATAGGCCTTAATTGCCCTGACCAGCATCACCTGGAACCTCAGCCCACACCCTCTGTCCATGGGACCTAGAGCTCCATATAAGCTTAGGCCAGGCACCTGGTTTTGTTTTGAGTGTAACTGTCTCCAGCCTTGCTTGTGAATTGCTAGTGGGATCTCCCAAATCAGCCTTGCTTTGTTCCTTTGCTACTGCTCATTGGGACCTGTTAATGGGACCTGTTACTGTCAGCATGTGCATCTCCTCAACCTTCTTGGATACTTCAGGGCAGTATGCTGCTAAGGAGACTTCACTTGTGCTGGGGTTGTCCGTGCCTTCTGGCTTGTGGAGTAGGCCTTCTCTTGCTGCTCCCTTACAGTCAGGTTGGTGAATTTTATAGATTTAAGTGTTAAGATTTAAAGTAATAGAATTGGTATTAAAGGTTGTTTCTTCTAGTTATCAATGAAGGTACGCTAAATAGCAGGATTTTATGTTTGGTTTTTTTTTTTTCTTTTCTTTTTCTACTTTTTAAGTAAAGATGTGGTACATATGGCAAATAAGTAACAGTGTATAATATTGTGTGTCCTGTGATCTGATTAATCTCTCTTCCTCGGTTTATCACCTGTAAGATGCAGATACTGAAGCTTAGTACACTTAATTCTCTTTATGAAAGCCTTGTATACGGATCTTATATTAGCATCACTGTAAATTAACCTGTCTTTTCATGAATTTAACTGAAAATATATCAGACTCCTACTTTCAGGGAGCAACATCAATGAGTTTATTAATTTTAATCTCTCATTTTTATTTCATTCATTGTCTGCTTTTGCAGCTTCTAGTTGTTACATAAATGAAAAAGCTCTTCTGATAATTAGGTGAAGAAAAGCAATTACATTTTAGATGTAAATTGATGCTTTTTTCTTTTTGGTTTAGCTTTTTTTAAAGCTTTGAATGACACCTCTGAGGAGATTAGCAGTTACAGAAAAGATTCGAGGCATTGGTGAGACATGCCTGATGTTGGAAAAGCAGAAGCAAGAATGTGTAAATATCAAAGTCCTTTTAGCTGGGTAGTGAGAATAATGTGTTCAACAGTGTCCATTATTAAGAACAGGTGAGTAGAGGCACTGATATAGCCGACAGGGTACCTCCAGTCTTACCTAGGCCCATTCTGACAGCGTAGAGCAAGGACTTGTTCCTTTTTTATAAAGATACCGGCAGAGGTTTTGTTAACTTAAAACTAAGCATTAGTATTTTTAATGGGCAGTATCTGTTAGGTAAATATATATATATATATATTTTTTTTCTTAAGACACACTACAAAAACTGTATTTTTCAATTGTCTATGTAATACTGTATTGTTTTATAGCTATATGATATATTATAGGCAGGCATGAGACAGATGCTCTCTATTCTTGAAGTCGAACTGTAAGCAATCCATGTTTAAGCTGATATATCCTGTCTTTCAAACAAGAGTTACAGCTTTAGGTTAAATGTCTGTGTATTCAACAGGCAGAGCTTACACTGTCAGAGTAAATGATTTGCTCACATCTGCCTACAAAAATCCAGTGTAGGCTTGACTGTTTTAAATTTAGTCTGAAAGTTGATAATAAGTAGTTAGTAAAAGAAAATAACTTTCTGTATTTTGTAGTAATTATAAAAGCTTGGACTCTGCATCATGATTGGCATGTGCTGAGAAGATGCTAGAGAGTATAGAGGTGCAAAGAAAAAGTTGCTGATACCACTTGAAACATGCGAGTGTGCTGCTTTATGCAGCTGAGATGCACAAACACATCAGTAATGGAATTACTATAGAATTAAAGGGAATTAAAGGCATGGAAGATGGATAAATTGAAAGATGATGTTCCTTTTTACCAGTTTCCTGTATTTTTAGTGTTTAACTTGGTAAAACTCCTGTTTGAATTCGCTAAGGCCTAACCAGTCTGCTTCATTTTGGGAAGTTTCTCCACTTTGTCTTGGTACCAAGATTGTTCCCTGCCTGCTTCTGTGATACTTCTCTCTGCCAACTAAAAACTGTTTATGTGTAAACAGTATTTTGTCTCTTAACAGTTGAATGTGAGTATTGCTGGCATGCAGGAGTTGTTTGAAGCAGCTCGCTGTAGACTGAAGTTTCACAAGCAGCAGCAGGAAAGTAGTTTTTCTGTAAGAACCTTTTCGTGCAGAATACTACTAACTGAATATCCAGGTTTAAGTTTGTGGGATTGCAGGCTAAAAATAACTTAATCTTTTCTCGTAAACTGAATAAGCTCCTTATGTTGTTCTTAAAGGTAATAAATCGGCCTATGTTAGGGCAACCCTATAGCAGTAACATTATTTTAAGGTAGATGTAGTTAAAGATTGAGTTTTGTGTTTAACTTATTGCTGATCTTCTGGGAAAGAACAAATTTTGGAAGGATATCAGAAAACTGCCATAAGAATTAACTATAACAGTAAAAAAAGAAAAGGTCACTTTCTAAAAAAAAATCAAATGAGAGTATTTTGCCAGAAATAGAGGAAACAAACTGTGAATAAACAAATATTCTGAAATGTTTTAAAGCAAATATGATGTAAAGTTGCAGTAAGTTTTAATGCTAAGGATGGTCTGTTTCTGCTTGTAAAACCTAGTCTATCACAAACAGGTCTGCTTTTGAGTGCTTGGTTACTTATTCAATTCACTTCCCGTTCTCACTAGGTCTTTGATCACTTAAAATGGATTACTTAAAATAGCAGATGTACTTTTCTTCATTTGTTTTTCTTCCACATGCAGTCATCAGAGTTTTTCTTTGCACTGCTGTCTATGCTGCTTGAACTTAATCTAGTAATTATTAAGGATTCTGTTGCCAGCAGGAACTAAGTTAAACTAGTGTTACTAGCAGTCATTCATCCAACTAAATGTTGACGTCCTGGTAAAAGGCCAAGGGAAGATTCAGTAAACTTCAGTAGGAAATGAAAGAATGACTTCTATTATGCAACAAGATGCAAAGAACTCTCTTAATTTATTGTATCAACTCCTTTTTACTGTCGCTTACCCGCTTTTCTTCCTCCTTACAGCTGTAGAGAAATTCTCTTTGTTTAATTATCAGAGATGGGGATTCTGAAAATATTGTATTACATTGCCAAATACTTTTGCTCTGTGAGCTCATTGGGTTTAAAACAATGGTAGTCATTATTTCAGCTACTGAATAAACTTTGTACAGTCAGTAATCAATGAAGCTATATTTGTTGTTTATGTACTTACGTATGTATATATTTCATACATGATTTTCCTGTGTTTAGTTAAGTTTAATAACCTCCCTTCTTAAATGGTGGGTATTTCAGTACATGCGTAATAAAACCTTGTACACTTGAGGATATGCATGGAGGCATGCAGTAATACGGACGGCTTCATTTCTGTAATGAGAGCTATGGATCATATTTATCTCAGACCTTCAAATATACTAATACTGTATCTATGTAATTATGACTTGCATATGTCTCTTGTTGCTCCTGAGCCTCATTTAGATGCCTAATTTATTTCAGTATAGAGTTCAGGGTTTTTGTTGTACTGTAGTTTAGATTCTAGCAGCCTTGCCATAATGAAAATTCTTGTATGAAATGATTTCATATTTATTTGTTTCTTGATGTAACTTCAGTATAAGTTACTCCCTTTGAAAAATGTCTCTGTGTTAACTGCACATTTACTTCTACAGTTCTTCCCTTTGGCTTGAATATTTCTCTGGAGGTCTTTACACCTGTCATTGCTGTTTCAGTAGTCCCTTTGATTTTGAGGTACCTGGTTTAGATCTGTTACATTGTATAAGCATGATGACTGAAATATTTGAGCACAAATGTTAGTTGAGAAAGTCAACTACTTTATGTATGCTTTAAATTGTATAAAAATGTTTTTTTCTCATCCAAATATATACTGAGCTCAAATATAACATGAGATATGTTGCAAAATACTATCTATAAACACTTATACTATTCTCAAACTTTTTTTTTTTAATCAAAGTGCAGTGTTTTTTTCTGAACAATTTTTTGGTTACTATGCTGAAAATGAGGCCAAAAGTTTATATGTGGTGACAGGGAGTTCAGGAACTTGTAGATTAAAACTAATTATTCTTCTAGGCTATTTTGTTTTGATCTTGTCCACAATCAGAGACAGTAAGAGTGTAGGTAGCACAGGAGCAGAAATAAGCAATATGGGAATACAGGGAGACATAGGGTGACTTCCTTCTGTTCCTTCCAATGTTTAAGTTGATTTGAAATTACAAAGTAATGGGGACAGGGAGCCTACCTGAAAGGGGATTATCTGCTATCTCAATATTTTGGAAATATGATAATGGCTTACATTTCACCTTACAACTTGATTTCTTTCTGCTCTTGGAGATTTTGAAGAAATATTTAATTTCTAGCTGGAAGGGGATACTGACAGTTTTGAACTTCAAACATCAGCTGAAGATGTTATTTCAACAGCTAATACCTTCATGCAGTTAAATTTCTTTTTCATTTTTCATGCATAAGTAAAGACTTGGTCATGTTCTCCTATTACTGTTTTTTTATTATTTTATTATTTCTACTTTTTAAAATAAACAATGCAGCCAAATTTGAATTGTAAATACTTTGGAAAACATCCAGTGGAAGCAGATGTTTCTACTGTAATCTGTATAATTATATAAAAAATACTTTAATTGATTTTAAGGTTTTGGAGATCTGAAGTTTAGATTGGCCTGGCTATATTTATTTGCAAATACTTTGATTTCTTTAAAAATACCTAAATTTAGAAAATATAAAAAGGAGACAAATAATTTTAGTTCATGATCCATTTTGAACAAATGCTATAATTTTTCATTACTTCAATAAGATTAGTCTTGGAGGGAATGCCACGTCCTTCATTTAGTCAGTAATTTCAGTTTATTTAATACTCCTTCATAAGAAATTACTCTACTTACTCCTACTTAAAATGCCCTGCTTCACAGGTATTGCAAGAGAATTAACTGCAAGTTGATGGATAGATGATACTCAGTTGAAAAAAAGATGCCATCCCTAACATTCTAGCACAGGATAGGGATTGGATAATCTCAGTTGGAAGGGACATTGGGAGGTTTCTAATCCATCCTGTTGTTTTCAAAGCAGGATCAGCTGCAAGGTCAGACCAGGTTGCTCGGATCTTGATCCAGTAGAGTCTTGAAAACCTCCAAGGACTGAAATTGCACAGGCTTTCTGGACAGTCTGCACTGTTGCTTGACTGACCTCCTGAGGAGAAAGTTTCTCCTTATAGCCAGTGTGAACCTCCCTTGTTTCACTTCCAGACAACACCTGTTGTTTCTTGTGCTCCCACTATGCACTTCTAAGGACTATTTCCTTGATGACCAAGGCAGAGCAAGTCGTGGTCCCTCAGTCTCCCTTCAGAGGTCAAGTACTCTTTTGAACTTGCTCAACATCTTGTAGTTTTTGGTTCCCTAATACAAGAATGCAGTTTTCTGTGTTATTTAATGTCTGCTTGGGGAGGAATAGTACCTCTCCTTCATCTGCCACCTTGATCCAGACAAAGATACTACTGGCTATCTCTGCTGCCCTTGTTAGACTTCCTGAGGATCCTGTTGGCCTGATCCTCCTGAATCTATAGGTCTCTCTGAATAGCAGTCCTGTCCTTAATGCACCAGTGGTACAACTTTAGTTTGGTGTTGTTGCTATACCTGATGAGAATGCATTTCCTAACCTCTTTCAGATCATGGATAAAGATGTTTAACAGGATGTTTCTGGTTTCCACCCAGTAGGTATCATGAGACTTACATAGTCGGAAGAGATTTAGAGATCATGCTATGTGTAGTTTGTTGTGGTTTAGCTCATAGCATCTAGCAAGTTGCAAAATCATTTGTCTTGCTAAAACAGATTAGATTTTGTATGTGGTTCCTCAGTATTAATAAGAGTGCCCTTTTTAGGGTAAGATAATGTGTTGTTAAGGTAGCTGTTCTACAAAAAAAATTATCGTGTTTTAAAGCCTGGAAGTTTGTATCATGTAAAATGAAATCAAATAAATTTTTTGTAAACATAGTTTATTTGCCTTTTGTTTTGACTGGCTGACAAGATTCCGTGCTTTTACGCTGTAGTTCTGGGGAATTATTTTTTCTCAAACAGGTCAGAATTAAGCATAGACCAATTTAAATGGAAATACAAATATCATTTCAATTATTAGACTTGGGAAATAGAAGTATTGAAAATAAAACCTGAGATTAAATGTTAACGTAAAATTCAAAAGAAGATTATTTAACCTATATTTTACTGATAATTCGGCTGGGGGAAAAAAAGTTATTTCATACATGATTGCTATAGGGTTCTTTTTTACTAAGGTTTTATACCACAGATTTGAAATGGACCTTATGACCATCTCTTCTGTTTCCTACACCCTCACGCTGTGACTACACAGTTTTTCTGTAGCCTTGTCTCCGAGTAACAAACAACTTTGATCATTTGGTAGGTATAATTATCTAGATTGTTAAACATAAGGACAATGTCTGGAAGGTTCTGCATGTAGACATCACGTATCCGAACTATGCAAGATGAAAGGTAACTTCTGTCTCTTAATAGTGGGTAGAGAGGAGGAGTGAATTTTTCTAGATGATGGGCAGCAGGAAGAAATTTGATTCATTAGTTTTTCAGTATAATGTGCTTTATCTACAAAGTCTGAATCAGAAAAGATTAATTGCTGGAAAACTTTAGTTTCATTTATGCTAATGGATATCCCTACCATGGTATTTGGCATGCTACTGTGCCTCCACCTCCATGGAACTGGCCCATTTCACGTTCCCTTAGCCATCTATGCTAGATAACCAGCTATGTAGCTCCAGAGAGCTTCAGACTTGAAGGGAACACTAAATCACTTAGTTTGATCTCACTGATGTCACAACCCATTACATGTCTGTTAATCACATTCTAAATTCAGTGACTTGTGTTAGGCTTTATAATTCCAGCCCTTAAGACTGATTTAGGCATCATCCAAAACTAGTCTTGCTTAGATTTTTATCTTTATCTGAGAATATCACTGTTATTTTCTGTCCAGGTATGTCAGTTCATTCAGATTATAAGTCTATTAAGAAAACTTGCTTTTTTTGGGCATCAGACTTGTCAGTATACATCAACAAAGGCTCCATGGTAGCAGGTGCAGCCCTAGCCTGAAGAATGAAACAATGTAGGTGAAAGCATGCCATGATCTTCCCTGAAGTAGGCTGCATAGTGTCATCTCCTCAAGTCAAAAGGTGTTCCTTCTGTGCTTTTAAATTACTGTGCTGAGAGACACTTTACCTTTTTCTGTTTGGTCTAGGAGTGATGATAGTATCGCCTGATTTTGGTTTAAGTGTAGGATTGGCAAGCTGGAATTTGCAGACATCCAATCTGAAAAATTGTTCAGTTACTTGAAAGCAGCTAGGATTTTGTATTGTATCTTAGTGATAGAAGGAATTGGAACATCTGGATGTTTTCACATTATGCTAATAGAGAGATAAAATGTAAACTTAAGGGTGTGTAGGTGGCTGGTTTTGTTGCTTTGTTGGCATGGGGTTTGTTCTTGGTGTTCAGGGGTTTGAGAGCTGCTGCTTTTTGGCAATGCCTTTTTTCCCCAACATCCCATATAGGTATGATTGCATTGATATTATTGTTCCATGCAGGGAAACAACTAGCATTGCACTTTCAATATCACTTCCTTCCTGTTGATGTTAGTTTTAAAATCTTACAGACAAAGGGAGGGGGAAAAAAAGGAAGTTTAGGTTGAGCTGTTGACATCAGCTGTTTCAATCTTAACTGCTGCAGGCCCTGGAGAGACCAGGGTGGGGCATGTGTTCCCTGGCAACCTACGGAGAAGGCCATGGCAGAGAAAATGACACTGCAGCCTGTGGAGAGCCCATGCCGAAGCAGATTTATCTTAAAGGACTGCAGCCCGTGGAATGGGCCCACACTGGAGCGAGGGGAAAGTGTAAGGAGAGTGAGGAGCTGACAGCGGACTGTAAACTGTGTGCACTGCCCAGGCGGGAAGGAGATGGAGGAGCCAGAAATGAAAGAGGGAAGATTTGCATATGGGGGGAAATAGGGGGGAGGGAGGTTTTTTCAGTTTTTGTCTGTTTCTTGCTATTCACCTCTATTTTAATTGGCAATAAATTAAGTTAACTTTCCCCAAATAAAGTTTCTTCTGCCTGTGATGGCAGTTGGTAAGTGATCTCTCATGAGCTTTTACATCTTGTCTACTCCCCCCTTTCATCCACTGATGAGAGACTAGTGAGGGAGCAGCTGGGTGGGTGTCTGGCAGCTGGCCAAGGTCAACTCATCATGACTGGGAAGCTGAAATCCATGTGTACTGTTGAGAACATACAGCACAATTGTTTAATTGACTTCTAATTATTTTTTCTGCTAAAGCATTTTCAGAATTTGTGTGTACAAATGTAGCCTGCATGTGAGGTCAGCAAAGTTTTCTAACTTAAAATTTTTAGCTTTTGAATTACATTAATATGACAAAGCCAAAACATTCCTGTGCGTGTATCTAAAATATACGTATTGATGTGCCTTTTTATTTTAAAATTCTGAAGAAACTGTGGAGTAAGACCTACTTCTTGACTAAGGCATGCAAAAGGAAATTGAGTTTTAGGGTGCTATGGGCTAAAGTTTGTTAAATAGAAATGACTCCTGTGGTTTCATAGTTAATTTAAATGAGGAAAATTAATGTTTGCCAAATGAGAAGAACTTGATGGGGTAAATACTAAGCTTCTGGAAAGATTTGAAATAAATATTATCATAAAAAATATGTTGGGAATTGTCCTAGAGTGTCTCCATTTACAGAGAACAGATGGCATGGAGATTATTAATGGCATACAAAGCTTTTTACCTCTTGGTCACGAGTTTGAACTGCCATGAGGCTGGACATGATTGAAAGTTCTGACCATCTGTCCAATGGCCTACATGAAATGTTAGTTGTGTAAATCCCGTTACTGAAGAGCATCACCTGCATCATCATGTAAATATCACAATTAATATCCATTTTTTTGTATTTTATCAGTTTGCCTTTTGGAAAGGAAATAGCTTTGCAGTACTAGTCAAAGCTCCTATAGATTACAAATATGTTTTTGCTATAAAATGAATTTGGTTTTTTTTCCCCCAGATGTAACGCGACTGAAAACTTCAACTCATTTTAAAATACCCTAGTTTTAAGTAGCTACATTGATGCCCTGGCTTATTATGTTGAAAGAGGTGTTTCATTTCAATTGCCAAGTCTTAATCTGACTCTGATCCCACAGTTAGGCTATTGCAGTACCTTTGCTATGCTCTGTCTCCAAGCTAATTGAACCTTCCAAAGGCTTTAAGGAATCTTTTTTTTTTTTTATTATTATAAAATTACCATTCTGGCTTTCCAAAACTCAGAAATATGTTGCCAAACTGTTTACCCCATTCACCTTGCAAAGCAAGTATTAGAGTTTTCTTTTGAAAACTTGAATGATGTCAAACAAATAGAAGGAATTTTTTTCTAAACATGTGTTTGTAAGAAGGGCCTGAGTTAAGAATCTGAGGCTTTTGATTCTTTAGCTTTTTGGATCACAGGCTTAATTTGTAGGAGGAAAAAAACTTCATAAAAGGAGAAAAGTACTGTCTCAAGAAGCAAACAAATGAAAAATCTTTGCACTCCTGACTGTTGTCTTTGCTCTGCTTACTGTATGCACTGTTGAGAAGATTTTTTTTCATACACAGCTGAAAGATTTGTTAAGATATCTGGTATTTGATGATAAATGGAGCATTTGGAAAGACTTGAAATGGTGAATGCTTTACACAACTATAAAGATAGAACATCTCATACTGTGAGGATTCTTATACTCTGTTTGAAATACTAATAAGCATGTGAAAGTAATCAATGAACTTTGTTACTTGTCTGCAATCAGTCCTTATGTTTTTGCTGTTTTAGTGACAAGTTTCCTAATAGTTTATGAGGTAGCGAAGGAAGGAGAAGCTGCAAGGGACAGGAGAATGATCTGAATCCAGTTTATCATAGCCAGCTCTTTTTATTTCACTGGAAATACTTTCAGATACTTGCTTTATAGCTGTTATTTCTGTGAATATGTGTAAAATACAACCAAATGCAATAGATCTTATCTGTAGTAACTTACAGTTAGATCCTGTGTTATTTTTACTTTCACTCATTAATATTATTCTGTAAATTACATATAGTAGACTAACTTGCATGCATTGGCTATGCATAGATAGAAGGAATTCTATAGTAACTAGAATTCAGTTTCTTTGCCCTCAATGCCTTCCTTTATTATCAGATTAATTTGTACCATGTCCAGTGAAATGTAGGCTTTTCTGGTATGTTGAATAACTCTTTAGGTAATGTGCATTCCTTACCCACTATGCATTATGGAGAATGGAAGGAAGAGATGGAGATCAACTTTATGTCATCAAAACTAAAATGGTCACAGGACAAGATATGTTTATGGTATAGAAACAAGAGACACTCAAACTTAACATTGCTCACTCTAAATAAGTGGGAAAGAACACATATTACAACCTAATGAGAATAATAGTTACTATGGCTTGAAAGACAGCTCTTTTCTGTATTTGCTCTCTTGGGTGATAAGTTGGTTTAAAAACAAATTAAAAAACCACGGAAGAAATCTGCCGAAGTTACAAAGAAATCCTTCTAAAACACTGTTAGATATATCTGCCTGCCAGTTCCTCTGCAGCCATTCATAATATCCAAAATTATGGAAAGGCAAAAGACGATTTATTTAGGTTTAAGTAATAGTCTTTATAGCTTCAATGCCTTAGAAGGGAAATTAAGGTCATCAGTTGGCTTGGATACCCTGTGAAGGTCTGTGATGTCTTTGTTTGTCCTGCCAGATTCCCTATGGTCAGAGAGGTGACGGCAGTTGGCAGATGCTTTCCTGATAGTTAATGTTTCTGGTTTTAATCTGGAACTATGTTAATAGGGACATTCCTTGGTAGGTATTCTTTTATCAACTCTGGAAACATCAAGGAAAATAGCCATGGACAGGACATCTCTCCTCCAATCCATAACCAAATGAATTGTTAGCTGCCTATATCTGATACTGTTTGTGCATCTTTTTGATGAAAGAGAACCCGTTTACACATCTTGTTTAGATTGTTTTCTAATCTATGTTTGGTTTTACTGCTTATTGAAGAAGTTTCTGGCTCTGTTAGGAGAATACTATGTTGTATATTGCTTAGAATGCACTAATTGAAATGTTGGCATGTTAGGCAAATGTGAGGTGCTCTCTCTGAAGAACTGCAAATCTTAAGGGCGAAGTTTGTGGAAGGTAAATGCAACTGTGTGTGAGTGTGTGTTTGCTTTTGTTTACTCGACTAGAATGGTAAAAGCAGTGGTTTCTTGTGATCCTGCATAGGAGTTCTTTAACTCGGCACTGGCAAAGCTATGTATTGGTAAGAACCAGCAGTTTGAATTTGCAGAAGGAAAATACATGTTGTTACTTCAGAAGCTCCTAAAACATTCCTGGATAATCTACGGCAGTGCCAGTCAGAATGCCGTTTTGGCATGCTCTGTAGTGTTTGCATTGTTCTGCAGCTGCTAAAATTGTCAGGCTTTAAACATATATCTTTATCTACCATTGGGATTGAAATAACATGGTTTCATTTTTGCAGATAGAATATTGGTCATTAATATGCAAACAGATACCCAATTATTATTTGTCCTGCTGTTTTCAATTCTGGCAGATTGTCAGTGCTGGGATTTGAAACAAGCTCCTTGGTGTGAAAGGTCTCTCTTGTTTGTGAATACTTCTGGAGAGCTGACATACACACTGACTTTCTAATGCTTATGAAGTCATTAGGGAATGTTAAATGTATTACATTTTTTGTAATTTTCAGAGTGTTTTAAAAATGAATTTTGCTAGAGTGTTTAAAATAACAGAGCTAATACTTTCAAGATACCTGACAAAAAGAGCAGTGTCAAGTAACTTATACAACTTTGCTTATACAGTTAGTATAAAACAGCAGTTGTATTACTTTCATAAGTAGTTGAGAAATCAGCATGTTTTTGCTAGGTCTAAAAGCTGATTGACCAGAAGGCATATAAGTTAATATTTTACAATTTATTGCAAACTGTTTTCAGAATTACTAATACATGGGGGAAAATGAAAGTACAGATAAATATTTTAATGATGCATACAATTTATATCAGCTTTTGTAAAAATGACTAATTGGGTGATGCAGAAAATAAGGGTTAATTTATTAGTAACAACTAGTGGGGGAAACAAAATCAAAGCAAAACAAAAATAGTTAGACTCTAGGTAGATTGGACTTGTAAAAGATTTCCATGTATTCAGCCTCATTTGCAGGGTTTAGCAAAAGCAGATGCAAATGTCTTGTGTCTTATACTTCATTCATTGGTTTCACTGATGTTTAAAACTTGTTTCACTTGTGCTGTTAACAGACTTAATGGGTAATGGAACCAGTCTTGTGGTTTGATAAACATAGAACTAACATTCCCGATGGTGGACTTCATTAGAAAAATATAATTATTCAAGTAGTAGTAGTTCGTTTAAAAAAAAAAAAAATAAAATAAAAAAAATTGTCACTGTTCTTTCAGCCCTCCTCTTGGAGAGAAATGCGGACTTGTGAGAATTTTCTCGTTTTGGGGTGCTCTTTGCATGAATGTGCAGTAAAATGTGGATTTCAGTTCCTGAAGAAAAGGTCTTTAAAATATATTTTTCCATATATATATGGAAGCTGATATGATCCTAGTAGTCTTTACAAGTCTGTCTGCCTCCATAAACAGGAATGCTAGATACATTCCTCTGGATCTGATTAATTTTGTTCCAAAATAGTAGTTTTGTGGTAAAGGTTTGTCAAGATTTATTACTGTGTATGCACAGAAGCTTTGGAGGGCGTTTTTGCATATTTTTGAGTTGATCCTGGAAAATAGCTGAAGCATCTGTCTTGATGGTTAAGTTTGACAGACCTTGATATCAAGCATGGATTGAATGTATTTGTACTAGCTTGCGTCACTGTGTACTTGTTGGAATATTCAGGTTTTTCTAAAGTCAAAATAGAATAGCTTGATAAATTTGGATCTGACAATCTGCTGAGTTATTTGCAGTCCTTATTGAATTAGTGAGAACTTTGTTAATTTTGAACTCTATGAAAACAGGTAGGCTGCCATTTCGGAAGGAACCATGCTGTTTGGGTTATACTCTCAAATGTGTCTTTTGTGTTAAGTAGTGTGGAGCATCAGCTGCTCTAAACATGTATTCAGGTTACATGGTTTCACAATTAATGATGCTGTTTGCAGTCCCTAGGTAGTTCCTTAAGGAAATTTTATTTTAAAGAGAAATTAAATAACACAATTTTATTTTCTCTCTGGTTCAGGTGATTCTTGTTATAGCTGTGAAATGTCACCCTCTGTGAAAGAGCCATGTGTTTGGTGTTAATCTGCACAATTTCGCTAACAGTATTTACAGCATTCCCAAAGTATAAGCAGTGGATAGATCTATTTAGCACATTCTGAATTTTTTTTACTTATCAGAGAGGCTGTTGCTGAGATTTGTTGGAATAATCAGTAAGGGGAATACTGAAATAGTGTGAAACATTAAGTTCTTTCCTACCAAATATGTTAAGATGCTGTTACCTTGTGTATACAAAGGGTTCTTAAACCTATTTGGCTTAAGATGGAGAGGTTAGCCCAGTTAATCTTGCAGTTTTTTGAACCGTCTTTTGACTTAAGAAGCAGCAGAAAGTTAAATATAGCAGTGAATGCCTTACTACTTTTCAGATTGAACTATAAAACTCAAGTCGTAAGAGACACTTTTTCTTATGCCTCTTAGGGGTGTAAAATTCACAGCCCGTGGGCCTAATCCGGCCGTCCACTTTGTTTTATCCAGCCTGGCACTTTGTTTCTGCTCCTGCCAGTGCACTGGTCACATGTTACACTGCAGGAACAGGAGAACAACGGGAGCTGAGAGTTTGACACCCCTGGGCTACAGTCTTTTTAAGCAAAAAAGGGCTTCTAGTTTTGGGGTATTTTTCAAAAAAGTTCTAAAAGACCATTATGAAAGAGTAGGAACGATGAGGTGATTGTTTCTTATTTCATTGACCTGAGGTGGCGTTTTTTCCTTATTTGTACCTTTTGATACTACTTTTGTTTGAATTAGTTAAAAAAATTAGTTGTGTTGGTAGAATACAGGTCAAACTTGGATGCTGACTTCTGTCTGAGAATCTGGTTTGACTTTTTTCAGTTGGTATCCTAGTACTTTGTTATATGGATATTTAAAAAAATAATTACTTGAATCTTGAGCAAAACCAAGCCATTATTATGATTGCAACTTTCTAGTTTAGAGAACAGAACTGAGTCTGATAGTTAATAATCTATAAATTGTTATTTCTGAACTTTGTATCAAGAACTAACGGTGTGGCAAGTGTTGATGGGAAAGTCCACCTGTCTTTGTAGGTTGTAGTTTGCTTTCACTGCGTAACTATATTTGTAACTCTGATCTTCCGAAGGAAGGCTGGGGTAAGAGCCTTTCCATAACTATCCTGTTTCAAGGTTGGCAATGAACAGCACACATCCTAAACTATCACCTTTATACAGCTGGTGTTTTCTCCTGAAATATGAATCCCAAATGAAGTTTTCAAAAGTACCTACATCATGTTGAAGTTGAGAAGGATTTATTTTCTTAGTACTTTCGGACTCTTTACAGCTGAAATGGAATCCACCATAGGTATAGAGGGCCAAGGATTTATTGTTAATCCTGTTAATTTTTTTAGCACCCCAAGCTACGTAATTATTTTTGAAGACCTTCTGTTGTTAAAGTATTTATCCATATCCATGTAACCAGTAGCCTACGTGTATCAGAAGAGCAACACTGGAATTTTTAAGTGGTAAATGAATGGCCATTTTCAACTTAATATTCTTTTAATTAATGAGATTTCTTTTGAAATTTGTTTGCTGCATTTGTGGGGACTGAATGATTCTAGGATCTACTGCATATTTATGAACATGAGAGGATAGCTTGTACTGTTACATATAGCAGCATCCATATTTGGTGAAAGAGAAGAGAACAATGGAGAAATTCAGACAAACTGTGTACCTGGTGAGGTTCAGCCATTCTTCACTCACCAAACCTAATTAGGTGGAATTTCAACGTGTGATTTCATTAAGCAGATGTTAATTCATGGGAACATATCTCTGTTTGGATCCTCTTATAAGTCAATTTGAACCCAAGTTTAGCTCACTTAAACACATCAGCGAATTTAACCACAAAGATGTTTACTCTTACAGAAACAGATTTGTGTCCACTTGTGTGAAAGTGATTTTGTTTTGATAAACTCTTAAACTTCCCAAATTTGTGGTATGATAGAGAAATGTTGGTCTATACAGGCATGGCAGTATAAGAGAGGAGAGAGTGATTGTCTTCTCTTTACATCACCCAAAGAACATATATTTGAAACTGGCATCAAAGGATGTGTACTTGAATGAATTTTGGTACAGTAGATGTAAAATGTTGGGGGGTTTTGTGCCCTAAGCTTGTTATTCTGCAAAATTTATCAAAGTTAATGTACTGAATCCTTTGATGGCTATGTAAGTTATTGATGATACCGGATTGTGCTTGGGGAGGTAGAGGTCCCAAAGAGGCAGATGCTTTTGAGCTTGAGGAGCGAGGCTCAAGAGAGGACTTCAGGTGCTGTGGTTCAGAGAAGTACTGGCCAAATGGACACACTTGAAGCAGGAGTCTGTCTTCAAGGACACAGCGATCAAGGGGAGGGTTTTGTACAGACCTTGCACTTTTGTAATGACTGACCCAGTTGCTCTGACTGCTTTACTTTATAACATATTAAGTTGTTGATTTATTTTTATAACTCTGCAGTGGGATGTATGCCTTCTCTGTGTGTTCCTTGACCTCTTGAGTTGTTTTAGCTGTGTACAGTTGTTGTGCAGCATTATTAGGAAACAGCTGGGTTACTGAGATGCTTCCAACTGTATTTAATGTACACTTTGAAGACACATATTCTTTCAGGTAGTTTATCGTAAAGTAGCAAAATGTATTTTGTATAAGCTAAAGTAAGGGAAGAAAATAAGTTGGATCAAATCTTTAGCAGAAAAATTAGAGGTTCAAACAAGTTTTCCCAATTATCGCATCTGTTCTAAAACTTTAAACAGTCCTCTGTCCTCATGGGTAACAATATTAATATACAAGCCAGAAACCTGAATTATAGATAGTTAAAATGTGGCTTTACTGCAGTCTCCTGAATAGCGCACAAACATTTCAAGAGAGAATTAAAGTAACGTGAATGTGGATCTGGATCTTGCTGTACTTACAAATTTAGGACAATAATGTCCCAGTACTGTGGCAGACAGTTCAAAGGCTTATATTCACATGCCTGTTGTCAGTCATAACCCAGGTGGATCTGAATTTCTCTCCCTAGCTCATCAAGACATAAAGGAACTTCTCAAATATAATACATCTTTCTAGTTCTTGAGTGTGATGTTGCAATATAAATAAAGGTAGAGGAACATTTGTTTCATTCCAGTTTGTTTTTTGTTCTTGTTTTGTGGGTGGTTTGTGTGGCTATTTTGCATTGTTTTTATTGTTGTTTTTTTTTTTTCCCTTTAGGCAACAGTATCTGGACAAATTGACTTTTCTGCATTTTATAGTGTGACCATTCCTCACAAATACTATTAATCATGTACCTTTATGTAGAATAGAGTTACATGGTTTTGATCAGTGGTTTAAAAATAACCCCAAATATATTTTCAATACTAGTGCTGGACTAAGTATAAGTATTGGGGGAGGGGAAAGAGCAAGAAGACTAGGAAAGATGCAAATTTAATTTCTGTGATTTATCAGAAATATTTTGAGGCAGGTTTAAAGTGCGAAAGAGGGATGGAGCAAAATAGGAGCAGTAGTGTGAGCTGGAAGAATATAAAGGATTCAAGTTGTGGTAAACTGTTGGCTGGTTCAGAACAACAATGCTCAGATATCCAGGTTGCTGCTTTAATTGTTGGAAATAAGTTTTCACATTCAAAAATTAATTGTACAAACTGAATTTACAGGATTGATAGAGGAAATGCTAAGAGTTTAGAGCTATAAAGATGTAAATACGTTATAGTTTTAAAATCTTTCAGGGAGCCAGGGCGGGTGGCAGGGAGGTGGCTTGATTGCTCCGAGTTCCAGTTGGATGGCTGGATGGAGAGGGTTCTTCTGGCGGGTGCCACTTTTCATCTTGGCGGCTGCTGTGAGCGGGCACCACCGTTTGGGGAGTTACTTCGCCGGAGCCCAGGGCTGGCTTTCCTGACTGCTGCCTCCCGAGCGACATGTTGCAGTTAGTAAATAAAACTGCATGGAAAGGAGCACGGATGGAACTTAATTTGTTTAAAGGTTTTTGATTACAGTGTTGCTGTTCTGTTCTGCTTTGGTTTTATATATTTGTAGTTAAGAATTGTTATCCTTTTCTATGCATTTTCTAATTAAAGCCTTAATTTCAAAGGTTGTGGTGGGATTTGGAAAGAGGCCTCTTATCTAGCCCATATTGACATTTTATTTTCCTTATACAAGAGACAAGAGCTTTCTAAATAAGACTGATATGAACTTTCCTGCAAAGGAGATAATGTTAATGATAGTAGTATGCTGAATGAGATATTATTCTCATGAAGCAGTGGGACAGAAAGTAATTTGCAGAGATCTAGACCTGTGAAAGAATGTATAATGAATGGTATCTGCCAGGACAGAACCCTTCAGCTAGTGGTATAAGCACTCTGAACCTTAAGACTTAACAGTAGCAGTCAGTGTGGATACGAAAATTCTGAAAGATTACTAAAACATTATTTCAGCTACAGTTATTGACTGTACTTTTTCAAGCTCAGGGACTCATTTGTTTTGTTGGCTCCTACACTGCAGCAGTAGTTAGAAAGCAACTGGTAATACTCAGGATAGTTGAGAAATACAGCAAAACTTTGTTTACTCATCAGTGGTATAGATAAAACCCTCTGTGTAAACTGTACATCTGTACTGCAGTGAAAATTAAATCAGTTGTGCTGGCACTACGAAGTTGGGCAAGTAGAGCCAATACTGACAGAATTGATTCTTGGAGGCAGCTGGTGACTGACTTGCTGCTTCATCTGAAATTTGAGTTGTATCAAGGGAAATGAGTATGTAGTTCTGTAATAGTGAGCCTCTGATAGTGGGTTACAGCACACTGGAGAGGACCTTCGCAATAGCACGTGCAGCATTGTTTTATTGAAGTAAAAAAATGATGAAAAAAAAATTAATCAGCCCAATTGCACAAAGTTGGTTTTCACAGATAAGTTTTAAAATTCATGTATAAGAGTTTAGACTAGTTATACTATGTAGATAATCGTTATAGACTTAATTGGCAGAAGTTACTCAAAAGAAAACATAAGGCATTCAATTTGACAATGTTATGTCTGATCGTGCTTGTTACTAATATTTGGAGATGGGGAGTTCTAGGTAGTCTTGAATAATTATGCCTCAAGTGCTTCCCTTATGGGATAGTTCTTTTATTGCCTAGAAATCTAAATGTTGTCTAAATGTAGTTAGTGAAATTTCTAAGATACTTCATATATAAGAAATCCTATGCAATATTTTCTGATTGTTGTGAAGCAAAAGTGACAGCTTCTGTAAGGCTTAAAGCCTAACTAAGAGTAATGAACTCTCGTCTCCAGTTGAAGGCAGAGAAGAGGTTGCACTTCATTTTTTCACTTGAAGTCATCTGTGATTAGATAATACTCAAAAGATCACAATTGAACTACTGGGGGGAGAACCCTTCACGAATTAACCATGTTGCTTGATATTAGATATTTAATTAGGTCAATAAATTCTAAGCAGAAAGAAAGGAAAATTTTCTTGAGTTAACTAGAGAGTATTGAAGTACCCACTGAAAAGGTTTGCTGTGAAAAACTACCTTAATTAGAGACTGTTCAAGCTGACTATGAAACAAAGAAAACTCACTAGAAGGTATAGCAATTGAGGCAAGTAACAGGTTTAAAATGAGAAGTGTGCAGTAAGATTTGGAGTGAAATGAACCATTGCAGTCTATTTTGGGTTTCTCTGTTTTCATATTTTATGGTATGATATAAAAATGTATTTTTGCTCATCCACCTCGAAGTAACGCTAGTATGGATACAGTGAAGCATTAACTACTAAAAGTAGTTTAAATGTTTAAAGAATGTGCAATTATTGGGTATCCCCACTTTTTTGAATCTGTGTGATCACAATACCAACTAAAGTATGATTACTAAATTAGAAATATACTGGGACAGATTTTTCTGAACAATTGACTCCTCTCTTCCACTTGTTTTTGAGATGTCTTTAAGTATTCCTCTATTACACTCAGCTAATAGTGGAAACATTTAACAGAGGATATCTTCTGATTCTTTTTTTGCTATATTTTTATGTAACCTGGCAACACAACTGGAACTGAAGGGCAGAAAATGCAGTTGATCCTGCTGTTCTACTGCAGCAACTCATTCCATGGCTTTGTGAAAGCAGTGTGGTCTTTCTATATCTACCTTAGAGAAGAATCCAAATGGCATTTGTATTGTCTGTTTGCAGCCAATTTCAATCAATTGGAATGGAAATACGCATATAGGAAAAGTGAGAAGTCAACACAGTAGCTGTAGGAAGCTTTTGTTTTAATTGGCTACATTTTCCATTTACTAATATTGATCTTTCTGAGGATTCTGTTCTTCAAGGTAACTTCAACAGGCTGAAAAAGAATTTCCCACTTAGGAGTCATTCCTCGACAGGGAAGTATTTAATGTGCCTTCTGTACCGAAGTAACAATAATAATGAAGACGTTTCTTTGACTGTTTCCAAAGTAGATTGTACAATGCAGCATTCATTAAAGCAATAAATCTGGTGTTATTTTTCCCTGATTCTAGGCTGAGGTGCCTTTATTTGGAAAATGGGATAGTAGGAATTATTTAATGAAATTTTAACTTGAGATCTTACATTGGTATAGAAATTTTATACCTTCCATTTTTTTCCAGAGAACCTACACAGTATTTCTGATTTAGTCAGTCTTTAGACCTATACTTAAATGTTTTAAATACATATGTATATGTTTGAACTTTTGCACATTGTCAGTTGTCTAAATCGTGGCTCAACGTTCCACTCAGCTGTTTGAATAACATCTTGGATTTTCTCTCTGTGATGACTTGGAATAGGCCATTACAGATAGGTAGAATCAAGTGGAAGAACATGTAGTCATGAAATTAGGGCTTGTTGGGTGTTCCTTTCAACAAACGACAGATTTGGGACTAGTTCTGTACTCATTTGAAAAAGAGAGCTTCTGAAAGAGAAGCAGACTGACAAACCCCATGTTTTTGTAGTTCAAATACAACTATATTTTATCTTTTGGATATGTCAGACAAAACTTTTTGACCTGAAAATTCCTTTTTTTTTTTTTTTTTTTTTTCTTCAGGTTAGGACAAGTTGTTCTGTTTCTCAACAAGGACTCTTAGAAAGCAGCTGTTTGCGTAAAAATGCTGCTGCTTGATTTGTAAACACTGGCTAACTACAAAAGTTGAGAATTGTTTATTTCTGGCTTATGTAGGGGAGTTTGAGTTTGAAGTGGCAATGCAATCAACGTTTCACATGAGACAGGAGCTGATGCTGACACACAAAACTTTTTTAACCTGCTTTGGGTGCCTAACAGTCAAACTACAGAAGACTGTAGGCCATATTTGTAACTGGACTGAATCAGGTTAGAGGACAATATATGATATTTCTATATCCAGCAGTGAACAGAGTAGCACAAGTATTTATGACACTACCCCCAATATCTTTGTGTATCTTATGTTTTGAACTTCTGGAGCCAGGTGTGGATTTTATGTAATTGTCTACCCTCATTGGATTTTTATTCTATGAATTTGCCAGTCTCTAGTGTAATTTTTAGCTTTCACTTGTCTTTTGGCAAGGAGGGTGGCAGACTTTTCACCTATTGCAAGCAAACCACTTCCCTTTAATTTTCAACCTGTCTTTGACTAATTTGTTTTTTAACTATTAGCTCGCATATTAGAGTATACAATAATATTTAGCTGTTCTCTGTGCCACTGATACATATGTAGACTGTGTAGTCATGGCTTTTTAAATGCCTGAGTAAGTTGATGCATGATTTTGTCATTGATGTTGCTCTTTGAACTTGTCTTATTTTTTTTCTGTATCCTTTAAGATGAGGTGATCAAAACTTAACACAGTATTCAAGATGTGGAAGGACTGAATTTATACTGTGATCTAATGATGGCCTCTCTTTTGTTCTGTTATTTCCTAATAATCATTGGCCATCTGTTAGCTTTGGGCAATTAAATGCCAAGAGTACGCTCTTAATTTTCTTTGTGTGTTATAGTATTACACCAGAACTTTGATCCTGATTGGTGAGTAGTAAACTTAGCCTCCATAAATGTAAAAATGGTTAGGATTTTTCACATGTATCATATGATGTGTATTGAATTTCATATACCCTTTTATTGCAAGTCAAAATCTTAAGATCATATGCAATTCTTTGCAGTTGCCCATTGCACTTTGAATTCAAAACAACTTATTAGTATAACCGTGCTAATTTTTATCTGTACCCCTTTTCTAGGTATTTTGTGTCTACTTAGGTTTACTTATGTCTATACACTTGTTCATGTTTTGATTGAACTGAAAAATAAATTGGGATTAGAATTGTCACAATAGTAATTTACAAACTGTTTACAAGATTAGTCTATGTGCTATCTGAGTAAATTTACGTGCTTTTGTACTTGAAAATTCATGAGGTATCTTTCCTGCACTGTCCTATTCAATGTCAAAGTTTCTGTTGCTCCTTTAAACTAAGTGAGCTTCTATTGCCTGTTTGTTAGCACTTCTAAACTTTCTCCCTCCCTGTTGTTCAGGTGTGTGAGCAACTCTTGGTTAACAGGACCAAGCTGCTTCACAGTACTAGTATCAACTGCAGATAAGTACTATCCTTTGCCAGAGACTCCTGGAAAGAACAATCTTGACTTGTTTCAAGTCATTAGATCTTCATTCAGCTTCTGTGAAATTATGCTGAAACCTGACATCCTATTTTTATCTGTATTCATTCTGCAGGCATGATGGGGTTTTTTTGGATAGATACTTATTATTTTAGTAGATATCATAGTAGTGTAGTCTGTATTTTATAAACTCTAACACATGTAAATGAAGTATCTTATACAGAAAGGAGCCACCACTGCTAAATGTAGTGGGAGTCCTTCTCTAGTCATGTGCATCAGAGAAGATGCTCGCTGTTTTCTGAGGACCAAGATTCTAATTTTACCTCTATTGTGCCATTAAGTTTTCAGGTAAAGTAGAATAAAAGAACAGATTTCTCTTTTTTTTTTTTTTTTAACATATAAAATGTGATGTGAGTTGTGAAAGGTAAGACCGTATTTTAATTTCCAGCATCTTCATGGTTTTTTGGGTCTGGCTTTTTACTTGATCTGAATGTTTAAACAGTAATAGGATTCCTGAAAAATACCATATTCATTTGATGTAAAAAAAAAAAAAAAAATATATAATCTGTCCATATTGAGCTATATGTTCAACAGAGGAAACAATTTAATATTTGAAATTGAGTTAGGTGATAGTAGCATAGCACAATGATTTGGCTATGTATGAATGAAGAATGGGCCTGTTACTCCCAGCTGAAGTGGGAAATAGGGAGCATAATGCAAAAGGAAGTGGACCACTCAGAATTGAAACAAGAAGACTAATTGAGAGTGATAAGCTTTATTAGGAGAGGCAGGTGCAAAAGAGGTCTTGAACTGCTTGAAGAGTCTGGAAAAGAATCCAGAAGTCCTGAGTCTCAGACTTCATTAGATATTGGCAAGTAGCCATGAAACCCACTTACGGAAAATGTGTGCTCCATTTCTCTCTATTGCTGGTTCACACAGCTGTTGTAGGTTATAATCTTCTATCAGTTAGGGATGCCAGAATCCATGGTTCTACTTCAATTTTAATTTGCCCCCCATTCTCTCTGTGAGTATGTATTATAATTGTCTTTAATTACATGTTCGCACACTCTTTCACTGGATTCTTACTCAATTTAATGCATAGGATGGATAGTATTTGGAGACTGAATGAGTTATACAGTTAAAGCTGTTGTCTGTAGGGTTTCCACTCTAACTTGGTGCAGAAATTGAAAGTCATGTAGTGAATGAAGCACATAAATGAAGGAGAACAAAAATGGTGGTTTTCCAGTGTAAGCCATTATAGAGCACTGAAGATGACTGTACTCACGGCTTCCAACGTTGAAGTTTAAACCAGCTTTTCATATATGTCCCCAAAATACTCTTCATAAAAATGACTAATATCCAGTCACTTACATGGTAGGTGTCTTGGAGTAGATTGTCAGACAGCAGTACAATAACCAGGAAAGATGACTTACATTAGCTTGCTAGATATCTGAAGGAAAGAAAATTCTTGGAACTCATAGCTACAGACGATGCTGTGTTATGTCAGGGATCACAGTCTTAAACTTCATGATACTGAAGAATCAATAACCTATTTCAAAAAGGAAGAAGGCTTAAGAGATTTCAAAACTAGAATTGTATTATTGCTTTTTTTTTTTTTTCCTCCCATCAATTTGGAGGTAAATCCAGATTTTCTCCATTTCCTGGGAGGGTACTGTATCCCATGTTGTTCTACCCTGTCATTGAACCCATTTTCTGTACAAAACCAGTGGAAGGAAATGGAAAACAGACTTTTATCACACTATTCACTAGGTAATTTATTCAAGAGAGGCTTTTTCACAGTTTAGTATTTAATGTGAAATAAGCATGTCCACCAGAGAAGGGCAGGAAAGCAAGATGGGTGATAGAATGACTAATCTTGTGTTAGCAGGCTTAAGTGTGAAATGCTCAGCGTTTGTGTGATATAAGTAATTGTATGTATGCATGCATGTACTGAAAGTAGATGCTTAGAAGTCTCTTTGGCATTTTGTAGTAGTTGTGCTTTTCTGGCAAAATGTTGGCTTTAAGAAGCCCAAAAGACTGGCTAGCACCACTCCTTGACTCTGCCTCTGGAGCCAAAATACTGAAGACTTGGAGCCAGGTTCCATCACATAGATCCAGTCACACTGGATGAAGGTCACAGTTTGCCCTAGCGTAAAATAATGCCCATGCTAAATGAGGGCAAAATCCCCTTCATAATCCATATCTGACTGAACTGAATCTACATATGGTTTGACTGATAGCCTAGTGAGGGAAGAAACAAAAGACTGGGCAGCAAACCGTACTTTTCATGAAGTGAAATATAATGTCACTTCATGACATTATATTTAAACAAGTTGGTGTGATTATTTTTTTTATCATTGTGTGGAAAAGTATCATGCCACTTAACAGGTTGTTGTTAGATCCCTCTGAATTTACCTTCACAACCATTTTGTCTAGCAACTTTTTTTATTGCTAAACATAGAGATGCTATATGTGCATCTCATGCACAAACACCACAGCAAACATGTTGAGTGTTCGTAATTCCTCCAAAAAAATCCCCTGAAAGTTTTGCTGTGAACACAGAATGTTTTTATGGAGTATACATGTAAAGATCATAGAAATCTTGATGGACCTCTGAAAACACACCCTTAATATTAACTGTGATGTTTCATGTTCTCCATCTTTAAAGAAATGTACAACAATATGTACTTATACCTAAAGGAATTTCTAGAGTGTGGTGGAAAAACACATGTGCTTATTTCAGAGAGAACTGTTTTTCAAGAAATAATGCATAAATGAACACATTTAAGGATGAGGAGAAAGCAGAAGTACTAGTGTATCTTTTTATGGTATGAACTTTAAAGATTTCCAGCATGATAGTGTTCTGTTTTTAATGTCCTGTGTAATAAATGTACATTTAAGCCTTAACAGTATTTTCTGTAAATTTTATTTTAAAAAGCAAAATTTTGTTTGAACAATTAGTCTTGGTAATATGCTTTTATTGCAAAGGTAAAAGTAGCAGAATGTTGTACATTTTGTGTTACTGTATTCTTTTTCCTTTTTGACATAATTCAAAGCAAAAATAACGTAAAACCACCTCATGGGAGAAAGAAATTGGGATTTTTTTTTATTGCAAAGTTTCATTTAAATTATTTTCTTTATATAAAATTCTCAAACTTTTTAAGAGAGCTGGAACTTGATCTCTTTCTCAATCTTCAGCCACATTCTTGTTTATTGTCTTCCATTCTTTCTTCCTTTTTATTGCACTCATGTTTTTCTAGAAATTGAGATTTCAAAAAATATTTTGGGAAAACTGGGGATTTTATTACCAGGTAGACAATAGCAGATTAATAAGAAAAGAAGTAAAAAAGGAGTGTGAATTTTAAAATGTTTACCCTACCTCTAAGTGCTGAATTATTAAGGGTTTTCAAATACTTCAGTATGACCTTTAGCTGAATTGTTAACCAGTTCCTATTCAGTTTTCTTCCAATTAGCTATAGAGCAATTATAAGCTGATACGAGTGTGATAATCAAAGCTAACCTTTTACCACTTCTCAAGATATTTTTTTTTTATCATGATTTCTGTCTACTTTGAGTTGCCTTCTGAATCGCTTCCATTATTTCAAAGTGCTAATACTGTTGTGTACTGACAAACTGATTTCAACAGAGCTAGTGTTAATGTGATCTTCATTAGAAGTTTGGGGAAAAAAAAGGGAGTCAAGAGAAGCGTTGCTTTGAATAGACTGGATTCTAGGGAAGGAGCTGTAGTTTTGCATAGGATTTCCCTATATATATTTACCTACTCTGAATACATGCACAGCAAACATGGTTACCCTGAGACATCCTGTGCCTGTGCTGAAAAATGTATCTGTCTGTATAAAAATGACCACTCAAGGATTTCTTGTATTTTACGGGTTTTTAGCACAGTTAGCTAAGTTGAGGTGACTAGAAGCTCTGGGCAAAATAATGACCTCACGTAGATGCAGATCACCTGTGGTGCCTGTGAAGTTGGTGGCACAAGGTATGAGCAGTGCTGTACCCGCACAAGCGTTTCTATCTGGAGTTCAAACATCTGCATCCTCATTAACTCAGCACTCCCCGATGCATTTCCTGGAGAGACAGAAAAGGAGGTATGTCACTTTTCTCAGCAACACATATATTTTATGCTCTAGTTTGTTTTTTAATTTTTCAGAGAGAAAATACTTTGCATTTTATAGCTGTTAAAGGAATCTTTGTTTAAAGGTGTACTGATTTTACTTGCTTTTAATGAGGACAATGCAAGTTTATTATTCTTTAGGTTAAACCGTGAATCGTGTGATACCTTGCATTGGCCCATCATGTGTTTTTCTGGCTGAAGGATCATCGTCTATTTAGTTATTTTTTCTGCAGAAATAATTTAGTACTTTCCTCTTGTTATTTTAGAAGTGCTCAGCTGAACAAACTCTCATGAAGATGGTTGGTTGATTCAGCTTTAGAGTGTGAGTAAGAGAAAAAGAAAATTAGGACTTAACAGAGCCTTTTAGCTCCAGCTGAAATGAACCATTATACATATTTGCCATTCCTTTTCCTTTCAGACACCTCATTCAAGACAGTACTGCAAATTTTAATCTAAACCTTAACCAGTATGAACTCAATTCTAATGCAGTGGTAAGACTGGATCTTTAGGTTTTGATTTGATCATAATAAGAGACTAACTATCCATGGAAATAAGATTGTAATTTTGAACTGAAACTTAGTTTTAACCTTCTTGCCCTACGACTTGGGAAAGGCTGAGCTTGCCACTTAGTACATTTGCCGTCCTTTGCCAAAGGTTTCTGAAACCAGGACATCTTGTTGAGAGAACTTTAAAGGAGAAAACGTCTGTTATAGTAACCAGTCAAGTTCAGAACTATCAGTATTCCATCTAAGAAAAAGGCTACTATGCTTAACAACACAATAGCGGTTTGATTTGTGTTATCTTGGAGCAATTAGAGCACAAAAATTGGAACTGATCCTGAAAGAAAGGTGAATATAGAGACTATACGGCTTTTGCTTTTTGAATAGCAAGTAAACATAAGGGAGGTCAAGGCAGCAAAGATGTTATCACAGTTTGGACTTCAAAAGGTCAGTGTAGTTACTAGGGGTTTTTTTTTTAAAGTTTAAATTTAAGGAAAAGATTTCTAAAAGAGTTCTTACAATGATGACTGGGGCAGAGATTATCACTTTCAATTTCATAGTTTGCATTAAGACCAACAAACAATAAAAATCAATTCCAATTTCAAGATTTTGGAGACTTCTAAACTGTTAGAAACTTTGAAAAAGTTGAAGTGTATATTTCTGTCTTTTTTAGGCTGCAACATTTACCCATTTCCTCTATTGTATTAATACTTTAGTTTCTAAAGTAAATATTTGAGAGGAAGTTTACATGTTCAGCAGAGTCTTATATCTGTACAGTATGTGTAGAACTATCTGATGTATGTAATTTCTCAGTCACCTTTTCCTTTTAAACATCAGTTTAAAGATAGATGCTGGTAAGATTTATGTACGAGACAACATATACAACATTAGGACTAAACTTTGAGGCAGACTGGTAATTTCAGTAACCAATCTGCTTTTAAAAATCAAACTAACATTTCTTCTATTAACAGTCTTTGTTTTGTTAGATTTTTGTCATGACCTTTATGTTCTAAAATCATTTTAATGTTCAAAATTATTTTAGTGAATATGCAATTGAGCAAGTCAAATTTATCTCTTGTCCTGCAAACCAATTATGGTAAATTATAGTCATTCAGAACCTAAAGACTGTAATAACTCTGACAGAATTATGAGCAAACTAATGGGTCATTTATTATCAGATAACTTTGCTTTCATTGAAAATGAATATATACTCAGCTATTTTTCCTTTCTATCTCAAGGATGGCTGTTAAACCAAAAACACTTGAAAGATAGCCTGCTATATTATTCTTAGTACAGTTGTGCCTCATACCATGTTAACAAAGATCTATTAGATGGGAATAGTATTTTACCAGTAAGAGAGCTGACCAAGTTAATTTTTATCTTGGTGGAGCACTTGCTAACACTTCATAGTTTTCTGTCAGGTGAGTCTATTTTGGATAATATTATCTGGGGTAAAAAGTCATTGAGTATTGCTGTTGCCAAAATACTACATGTATCAAAGATTCTCACCGCTTTAAATTGTGTATTTCTTAGCTGAAAGTAGAGCATGTTTTTGTTTAGTGATTTCTTTGTAGGGTGTAGGTGTGGAGATAGTACAGTGTCAACGATGAAGTAGGCCTCATGGAGGTATTAGATGTGTTGTTGTTCTCCTAAAATTTAACAGATAAAGCCACTATTTTATGTGCGGATAAACTTGAAAATACATCTATTAAACCAGATATGAATGCTGTGTAAAAAGCAATGAATCAACAGCAGTAATCACGTGCAAATCTGGATATGAGTTATTTGGCATTGATACAGTTACCATACAAAGCTATAAAAGGCAAACTGAATTTAGGTTCTTAATATCCAAACACTTTTAACCATGTTATATTTTGCTTTATGGATATTTTTTCATATGTGTATATCACTCTGTTCCTTGCTCTGAAATTCAGAATTCTTTAAAATTGAAGTAGCTTCAGATGCATGTCAGAAACTAGATTGCTTTTTTTGATAAATATATCTAATGAGTTTTGAAATTTAGATACTAGTTTTATGTTTAATCCTGAGCCTAAAAGAACATCAGTTCAGTTGTTTATAGTTGGAGACAACTTTGAGAAATATTTTGAAAGGGTAATTGAATGATGTGGTAAAACAGCCTCATCTATAAAATTATAGAATGATGGAAGAGGCTTTTTAGTAAAGGATAGTTAAGAGGAGTTCAAAAAGATGAACCATTGTGATTGGTATCAGTAAGAGTAAGCAGTATCTAAGTCTCAAACTGCCAAGGAAAAACCTTGCTATTGTTAATTCTGGAAACCAGTCATGAGTGGTGTTCCCCAGGGTTCAGTGCTGGGTCCAGTCCTGTTCAATATCTTTATCAATGATCTCTATGAAGGCACTGAGCGCACCCTTAGCAAGTTTGCGGATGACACCAAGCTGGGTACAAGTGTGGATTTGCTTGAAGGAAGGGAGGCTCTGCAGAGGGATCTGGAGAGGCTGGATCGATGGGCTGAGACCAATGGGATGAGGTTCAACAAGGTCAAGTGCAGAGTCCTCCATTTGGGTCCCAACAACCCCATGCAGCGTTACAGGCTTGGGGAAGAGTGGCTGGAGAGCTGTCTGGCAGAGAAGGACCTGGGGGTGTTGGTTGACAGCCAGCTGAACATGAGCCAGCAGCGTGCCCAGGTGGCCAAGAGGGCCAGTGGCATCTTGGCCTGTGTCAGACACAGCATGGCCAGCAGGAGCAGGGAGGTGATTGTGCCCCTGTGCTCAGCCCTGGTGAGGCTGCACCTCGAGTGCTGGGTTCAGTTTTGGGCCCCTCACTACAGGAAGGACATTGAGGGGCTGGAGCGTGTGCAGAGAAGGGCAACGAGGCTGGTGAGGGGGCTGGAGAACAAGCCCTATGAGGAGACACTGAGGGAACTGGGGTTGTTTAGCTTAGAGAAGAGGAGGCTGAGGGGAGACCTCATCACTGTCTACAACTGCCTGAAAGGAGGTAGTGACGAGGTGGGTGCTGGGCTCTTCTCCCAAGTGACAGTGATAGGATGAGAGGAAATGGCCACAAGTTGCACCAGGGGAGGTTTAGACTGGACATTTGGAAGAATTTCTTCACTGAAAGGGTGGTCAGAGATTAGAACAGGCTGCCCAGGGAGGTGGTAGAGTCACCATCCCTGGAGGTATTTAGAAGATGGGTTAGTAGGGAGCCAGGCACGGTTGGATGTGATGATCTCAGAGGTGTTTTCCAACCAGATCTATGATTCTATGATTCTGATGAAGTTAATCCAGAGAGATTTAAGGCAGGATGATAGAATTATGGAACTATTTGTAATTTTTTAATTCAATTTATAAGACACCAGGAAACTAAAGAGGGATGGAGGGAGGGAGATGTGAGGATTGAAGCTATCAATACACCTTTTATTCTTGAAAATTATTGGAAGATATTAAAATACTTTTATGCACCAAAAGATAATCAGGTGTGGAATAATCTAAACAGTGCTTGGAACAAAAGTGTATTTCAATTATCTCGCTTCCATCTAAAAGAATAAGTAGACAAAAATTGCAGTAGCAATCCTGGTATTGATACTTAGAGCTTATTACTTTTCAGGATACTTTTAAGGGATCTTTGCTTTCATGGTGTGGCAACCAAACATCATAATTACTGACTACAGCTCACTGAGGCACTGTCAGTTTTCCAAGAGGAGGGAAAGATAAATACTTGTTTGGAGAAGTAAACTTGAAGGCCTATGGCAGAATGGCTGTGTTTATCAAGTGGACGCTCATTTAACTTCAGTTACTTTTGTAAGGTGAATTAATTCTCTGCTATAGGTGTATTTGCAGTTCAGTTTTGCTCAGAGTTCTGTTTCTTCTTTTATTGTTGGCTGTTGCATTATTTTTTGTATTTCTTTTAAAATTTTTCTGGTGTGTTATGATTCCTTTAGAGTTTGTCTGTCAGAGTCAAGTACTATTAACCAGTTCCATCACTTGCTGTTTGTAGTGACTGGGGAATATGATGCTCTGTTTTCTATGTCTTTAAGTTCATACTGTCAATAAGAAATTGAGACTTCTGAAAATTCTTTCAAATGAGAATAGCTCATTTTTCAGCAATGTATAGCACTAGGAACCAGTCCTTTCTTACTATGTAGTACTCTGTCTTAATTTCATAGACCAATTAACGAAGTGAAACACTGAGATAACACCTGTTTAAAGATGATATTTCTAGCTGCAGATAATATTCAAGCTAGACTTTGCTTTTCCCTTTTCATCTGCATTATAATCTCTGGAACTGCCACAGCTTTCAAGCTGGTTCTCAGCTGCCCTTTCCCAACATAGCTCAGTTGGACTCGGTAAAAGTGGTTTCCAGGTCTATGGAGCTATCAAAAATAACCTAAAAGGCATCACAGTCCTTGGTCCCGTTCAGCACAAGTTCATAATGGGAAGGTCCTGCTTAACAAACTGCATTTCTTTCTATGGCAAAGTCACCCACCTGGTTGACCAAGGGAAGCCAGTTGATGTAACCTTCGGGATTTCAGTAAAACCTTCGGTACTGTCTCTCACAGTATCCTCTTGAACAAAATGTCCAGCATTCACCTGGATAAACACATAATGCAATGGGTGAGCAATTGGCTGACAGGTCAGGCTAAAAGGGTCATAGTAAATGGGATTACATTGGGCTGGCAACCAGTCACTAATGGGATTCCACAGGGATCCATCTTAGGGCCAGTACTCTTTTATGTCCTCATAAATGATCTGGACGCAGAATTTGAAGGATTAATAACTAAGTTTGCAGATGACACAAAAATACGGGGAGCTGCTGGCATTCTTGAGGGCAAAGAGGCCCTTGCAGAAGAATCTGGAGGAACTGGAGAGCTGGGTCAATCGCATGAAGTGGAGCAAAGGCAAGTGCCAGATTTTGCATCTAGAACACAGCAACCCTGGATGTACGGACAGACTGGGAAGTAAGAAGCTGGAGAGCAGCACTGCAGGAAGGGACTTGGTGGTTCTGGTCAACAACAGAAGTTGAGCATGAGCCAGCAGTGTGCCCCGGCAGCCAAGAGAGCCAACCGTGTCCTGGAGTGCATCAAATATTACATTGCTAGCCAGTAAAGGGAAGTGATTGCCCCACTTTGCTCCACACTGGTGCGGCCCCACCTTGAGAACTGTGTTTAGTTTTGGCTGCCACAGTATAGAAAGGATTTAAAGCTACTGGAGTGTGTCCAGAGGAGGCCACAAAGCTGGTGCGGGGTTTAGAGAGGAAGCTGTATGAGGAGCAGCTAATGTCACTTGATCTGTTCAGCCTGGAGGAGATTTAGGGAGACCTTGTTGCATTCTACAAGTTCCTCAAAAGGGGAGGGGAAGGAGCCAGGAGCAGGTGCTGATACCCTCTCTCTGGTGACCAATGATAGGATTCGAAGGAATGGCAGGAAGATGTGCCAGGGGAGGGTTAGGCTGGATATTAGGAAGAGATTCTTCACCCAGAGGGTGTTGGAGCACTAGAACAGCTCCCCAGGGAAGTGGTCAGTGCCAAGCCTGACAGTATTCAAGAAGTATTTGGACAACTCCCTCAGACACATGGTTTGAACGTTGGGTTTGTCCTCTGTAGGGAGAGGAGCTGAACTTGATGACCCTTGTGGATCCCTTCCAGTTCAGGATATTCTATGATTCATACTTATCCTGCCTATTTCTTTACCTCCTGCTGGCTTTAGTCCACCTTCTTTAATGCTACCAAATAATTTCTCATTCTTTTGACATACATGAGTATTTTGGTTTAATGTATCTGTTACTGGAATTAATCAGCTCATATTTTATTTTTCCATGCTTGTGTTTTCCTCCCAGGACTCTTGTAAGATTGCGTAAATCTTTTTGCTTATTTGTTACAAACTTAAATAGCCATTTCTACTTTAAATTTTTGGTCACCAGTTAAAGTGAACTGAAAACACTAGTTCATTGGAGGAGAAATTCTTTGGTCTTGAGCAGTACAGCTTTTGTAAAACTGATGTTTGTAAATGTGAGTGTACATTTTTGAAGCATCGAATTTGTTGTCAGTATTTTTTTCTTTCATCTTATGTGTGACAAGCAAAACAACCTATAGCAGAGTGTCATATTCATACAAAGCCTGTATATCAGTCTGCATTTTTTATCAAATTACTGTTTCTGTTAGCACCATTAGTTGTTAATGATGTTTTTGTAGAATACAAATCAGGAAAATTAGAAAGAAGAGGTTAGTTGCTACTAATAATTATCTTTCATGAAGACATCATTAAAAACAATGTGTTACAGATCACTTTTTAAAATAATCTTCCTTAAAAAGGAGAAAAAATAAAATGGACTAATAGTTTCAAATTTGGAAACTCAATCTCTAAATATATAACACCGAAATTATCTGTGGTCAAATTCTTTCTTGCTGATGAATGGATATTTGCAATGGCTTAGTGATTAAATTTTACACTTGAAATTATTTTGACTGTGACATTTAGATAACCCTTCCTGCAACTGTTTTTGTTACAATGAAGCACTGGTTTGTTTGTCATTTAGTCGTTTCAGTAATTATGAAAAATATGAAAGATGAGAAATTTAACACTAAGTGCATTTTTTTTCCCTTTAAACCCAATACAAAACATGGGTCTTTAATTGTAGTCTTCTAGTATACTTTTTTTATCCATTATTTTCTTACTTTTGTGGGAAGCGTGTTTTTTTCTTTGAGACACTCTTGTATGTCTTTTTGTGCAGCTATGTGCTGGTGTGTGTTTTTGTTTATTTTAATTTAAAACTTTTATATTTTAAATTCCATTTAAATAAAATATGTGAAGGTATTTTTCATTTTAGTTTTTATTCAAGTCCTACAATTTTCTTTTCTGACTGTAATCTTGAGTGTCTTTTTTTTTTCTTTTTCCAGCCATAACCTTTCCTTGCTGACTCAGATTTAAAATGTTATTTATTAATTAGCTTATCATAGAGACAGTAAAATTATCCTTTATATATAGAATCTTTGCAAAAACAGGAGAAAAGATGATAGACCTTAACTAGTTTGATGGCTTCCCAGTCCTGTAGTTGCCTTCCAAGCATAAAAACCTTGCAAATATTATAGAGCATCCTTTCTCCAGAATTTAGATCATTGTTTTCTTGTAAAGCTGTAATCGATTTAGCTAGCTACTGAATGAATACTGATCTAGTTCACTACAGTCCTGGAAGAATCCAACTGTAGCAGACAAGGAAGAGTAACTCAGCCCTGAATGCAGAGAGTAAGTTTGTGCAGTTTTACTCAGTCTTTGGCTGTGGAACAGCATCTTCATTTTAAGTAACTGGGGATGAATGAAAACATTATTTAATCCATTGGGTATGTAGATTTTGATTAAAGCTGCTTTTGAATGAAACAGCATTGTCGCTGTATGAAATTTGTCCACCCATTGACTTAACCAAGGTATAAGAGTATACAAGTAGTAATCTGAAGGGAAAAGCAAGTATCTCTTTAGTTTTGTAATACAGGGCATTAGGTATTTGCATCTCAGATTAGAGTGAGAGCTTTCTTCAGCTCTTAAAAATCTTTCTGTATGGAAATCATATTGTCTTCCTCTAACTTGTGCTGCTCAAGGCTTGATGCTTTCTTTATTTTTAATATAGAAAATAAACCCCAGCCTTTACTCTCTGTATAAATGGAGTTCATGAGTTGTTCCTTTCAAACTATCGGTGATATTTCATGAATTACTCCAAAGAGTGTCAGCCATTTGATTAGGTTTGACTTTGCTGAGCAGTTCTTTCCTCAGAAAAGGAAGGACATGGAAGAGCATTTCCAGAGGAAGGCCACAAGATCAGAGGAATTGAGTGCCTCCCGTACTATGAGGACAGGCTAAGAGAGCTGAGTTTGCTCAGCCTAGAGCAGAGAAGGCTCTGGGGAGATCTTGGAGCAGCCTTCTGGTACTTAATGGGGGCCTATAGGAAAGCTGGGGAGGAGCTTTTCATCCAGGAGTGCAGGGATAGGACGAGGGGTAATGGTTTTAACCTGAAAGAGGGGAGATGTAGGTTAGATATCGGTAAGAAATTTTTTACTGTTAGCGTGGTGAGGCACTTGAACATGTTGTTCAGGGAAGCCGTGGAGCTGTTCAAGACCAAGCTGGATGAGACTCTGAGCCTCTTGGTCTAGTGGAAATTGTCCTTGCCCACAGCACAGGTGGGGGGTTTGGAACTAGATGATCTTCAATATCTCTTTGAACTCAAACCATTCTGTAATTCGATGATTGTCTTGCCCACCTCTTATAGTAACAGCATCACCATATACTAAAAGTACCTGATGACTTATGTTATTATAGAACCCTGTAATTGTATTCAGAAATGACACAAAATGAAGGAGTCTTCAACTAGAATAGCTCAGTCTGCCCTGTGTGACTTGAGGAAATATGCATACAACCCTGCCTTAGTCATTTTCATTTCCAAGTGGTGTGTCTCTTTATGCCTCTTACTTTGCATCCATAAGTTTACTTTTTTGCTAGCAGTAAGCTTTCCATGTGCCTGTATTGAGTCATATAGAGTTTGGAATTGGTATATTTACATTAAAAAAAAATATCAGTGACAAAGCATAATTCTCCTTATTTGAAACTTCTACTGATATTACAAAAATTGCTTTCACACTTAAGAGCAATAAGCTTAAAGAAAGTTGCAATCAATTAATATTTTGTCAGAAGTTATGCAATGTGGAAGATTTTTGACGTTTCTATTTGGGTACTTTTTTGTTTGATTTGGTTTTTTTTAATGCTGTAGCATGCATCTGGGTCACCGCAAAAATGAAAGCATGACTTGTATGAGATTTCCTCTTTTCCCTACTCTGCTAGCATCTATGCAGGGTAATCTTTCTTGCATGCTTTTCTGCAGTTATATTTCCATTATTGTCAAATTTTTGTGCTCTTGTGGTACTCTGATAGAAAGCTTTGTCTTTCCCTCTTAAAATTCTTTGAGCATTTGCATAAATGACTGAAAATGTCTGATGGGGGTCACTTTCTATTTAGAACTTCATGCGTGGGCATTAACATCCTCTGGAATCTGATGTGTGCTTTTTTCAGCCATGGTATCAGTATTGGAAAAATTTCTTCTTTAATGTTCCCATATGTAATCCTCAGGTGATTCATAATTTAGCTTATGAAAAAACTACAGTGGCTTTTTATGCTGGATTTTTGTTTGGGGTTTTTTTGTGGCAGATGTTTTGGTGTGTTACCATTTCTGTTTCTATTCTTGAATAGTTCACTTAAGGCATTTTATTTAGTGAATTAATATAGGACTTCTGATTATTGACATTTTTACTTATGATACTTATGAATTAATTTTTCATTTTCCTGCACCAAAAACCTATATACCAAGCTTAGTTGAAAAATACTTTGCCTTGAGTTTCATTGGCAAATAACTTATATTCAGACTCAAAGACACTAAAGCATATGGAAGCCATGAGAGGGAAAGCTTTGATTTTTTTTTTTATTATTTTTTTTTTTATTTTTATTTTTAGTCCTTCATCTACAGGAAGGCAAGAGGAATCTAATGCTAATACCAGGTTTTTAAACTGATGACTACATAAAATGAGAACAGTTCTGCTACCATAGCGACAATGAACTAGGCTGAAAAACTAACATATTCAAGAGGTAAAGAGAAAAGTTAGTGTTTTGAAGGAAAGAAAGGGCACTTGCCAACTTGGAATCTTAAATTTTGCTGTTTAGGATTGTTCAAAGTTGCCTTATGTAATGGAAAGGTTGCTGAAGCTGCGTAGTTGAAATACAGTTGAAGAGTATGAAGAAATAAGAAATAATAGCATGAGAATTAATTGGCTGGGAAAAAGTAAAATCATTACTAAAAGTTAGGGGAACTCTGAAAGGATAGAAAAATTAGGGAAGGAAGGTCCATCTGTGTAACATGCATTTGTTTGAGAGCATTTCAAGCAGATACCAGAAGTTATAATTGCAGATGTTGAAGAGGAGGAGAAATAGAATAGCCAATTTAAATATTAAATAATAGGTCTTAAAGTAATATTTTTTATTTTAATTGATTGAAAATCTATGAGGAAAATGAAATGTAAGAAAGTACTTGAGTGTAAGTCAAGCACCTCCAAAGATGAATTTGCTTCTACCAAGAAAAACACATCTTCTGTAGAGAAGTTGAAATGTTTGAGTTCTTCTTTTCCAGTGAGTAAAGTAAGCCAATATAGTTGAAGAAAAATATTGACCAATTTTGAAGTACAAATCAATAATCTTCAACCGTGTCTTTTTGTGTTAGATAAAGCTTGCTGCACTGTAATTTCTTTTTTGGTATATCTGTAGGTAAGCGACAGCAGCTGTGTAGTAGTAACTATTCCAGAGGAAACAACCACAGGGTGGCATTAAAAAGTAGCAATCTTTTCTTTTGAGTGTTACTGTCCTTAAGCCATCAAACTATGCTGGTGAGGCAAAGCTGAAAAAATTGGAAAAAAAATTGTAGTCAATGTAATGGGACACTGAAAGATTTTAGTTCTGACTCTAAAACCAGTAGTATACACATGAATCCCTGGAAAGTGGACACTTTGAATATGAAATTGAATTTTTCTGTCTTGATATCAGATATTACCTACTTAACAGGCAATTAATTGTATCCTTTGATTTCAGAAGATTTGTTTTTGTAAGGTTATTTAGCCTTGTCCTTTGTGAGTTTCTCCCTTTATCAACCAATAGCTGTAGAATGGTTTACTTGTTCCTACCCTCCCTTCTTTATAAGTTGTCACTGTTTTCCTATTCATAAAGTAGATGCTAGTAAATGTTGGGGGTTTTGGGGGTTTTTTTGTTTTTTTGTTTTTTTTTTTGTTTTTTTTTGTTTTTTTTTTGTTTTTTTGTTTTTTTTTTTGTTTTTTGTTTGTTTTGTGTTTTTTGGTTTTTTTTTTTTTCAAATAGAACTAAAATGGGTAAGGGGATAGAAGTCTCAAAGATACGAGTAGGGAGTGCTCAGTGTCGGTATGGAAGGAATGGCTTCAGAATGAGTTCAGACATCACTACAAATCGGACAATCTAGGTGGAGCAAATGCCCTAATTGTGTGTCCTATTAGATGCCAGAGAAGGTATTAAAAGGTAAGCAATTATAGGAATGCCCTAATTGTTTGGGGAAGAAGGCTTCAGTTGAAGTTCCAGACTCAGCTACCAGAGAATTAATGCAGAAACTAAACAGTAAAGTGGCTGGATATGTAAGCTCTGTGTAGTTTTTAATATTTTATATGTATTTACTTCTGCACTGTAATATCTAGCGGTAGAAGTGCTAGTGTGACTCCTTTGCAAAACTTGATGTTCCAGTTTCAAATACAGAGCTTTATGAGGAACTGCCCAATTGTGGCGTACGCATTTTTATCCAACACAAGCTGTTAAAGGAAAATGGACTGACTGAAGTTCATAGTACTGGAAAAGAGTAAGGAAGCAGAAGAGTCTAACATCTGTAGAATTAATCATCTTTTTTCTAGATGAGAGTAAATTGAAAGTCTGTATAATTTATAAAGCCAATTTTTATGACCTTGAGTTATGGTTTCATGTATATAAAACTACTTCTTCCTTACTGTTTCATAAATATTTCTTTTTATTCCTTTAAAGTTGAGTTCCTCTGCGTGATAAATTTGTGGCAATGTTTGTAACAGTTAAAGTGCATTTCCCAAGGTAGAATGAAGTCGATCAAAAAATAATACCAAAGAGATAATCTTAGAAGCTTTTGGTATCAGTCTAAACTTGAGGCTGGGGCATTCTAAGGTACAGTGCCCCAGCCAGTCCTCACCCTGGAGTATTCCTGCACGCTTTGTACTAATCACATCATCTGACAGAACTGGGCTAGGGTCATGCTGCTGTGGTCCTTGTTTAGGATGGCAGGAGAGAAGAAATGTGTTTCTGGAGGGCCAGGGTCGTTTTTTGGTATTGGAGCGCAAAAGGCAGCGTGTATCTCAAACACAGCCAGTACCTAGAACAAGGATGTCCAGACCAAAAAATGTTAGGATTTCCAGTTATTTCCACACTTTGGTTTCGCTTGATCTGAAACTGCCAACAGAAAATTTAGATTGATTTCTTAGCTCTGTGCTTTTTCAATTATTTGGAGCTCTAAGCTCTACATGTAAACTTTCCATGTTACCAAAGAGAAACTGATTCACTGTAATCTAGACTTAGACCTGATCGTTCTGACCTCAAATTATGAAGTTCAGAGGGCTCCTTGTTGGTAGCACATGAATTTCAGTATCTGACTCAAGCAAAGCAAGGTCAGTGGAAATGGAGCTCAAGTGCAGTGCTTTCTGATGGAAATAAAATAGTTTGAAATATAACCTTCCATGATGCCAAGGAAGTGAAGCTAGATGGAAACTATTTTCAAGTTTTTGTGAAGAGTAAGAATATACATGTCCACACGGTATGAAAGTGAAATATAGGCATAAGGGTTCTTGGTGTGTTAGTTAATTTTTTGGGACATTCTGCCCGTATCCTTTATTTCAAGTTTTTGGAGTGACTGGATAAAGGATCCTACATATGTGTGATTATTTTCCGAATTATCATTCCTAGAGAGATGGTTGATGCCCCAAGCCTCCTCTCAGTGTTTTAAAAAGCATTTGCACAATGCCCTTAAGATGCTTTAACATTTGGTCAGCCTTGAAGGGGTTGGGCACTTAAACTAGATGATCCTTGTTGGGTCCCTTCCAACTGAAATAGTGAAGTTTATTAACATTGTTATTGTATAACTAAGCTTGAGAATAACACTGTCATGAGCTGTGAATTATTAATTACTTTTAAAAGGGGCTGCGGAAAACATGCTGAAATACCTCTAAAAGCCTTATGCTTGGTTATTTTCCTTTGTTACCTCATCCACAATATATTTATCTGATTGTGATATGTCATTGTAGTTGACTAATGAATTGTTTTTCACTCAGAACTGCCTATAGAGTGTTAATATAGCTTATAGTAGATTTTTCTTCAAGCTATCTTTTTGCTGGAATCTAAAAATCCTTAATCGCAGGTTTTGTGGATAACAAAACACAAAAATACCTAAAATAACAAATGGTAGACTATTACTGATTGCAGATAGCAACTACAAATTCTGGTTTTTATGCTCTTAGTTGAAAATCGAAGTGGACAAATCTGAGTACTATAGACAAAACTTATTTTTAGGAGTAAAGTATAGAACTTAATAGTAATTTTAATTGTATGTATTTATCCAGTGTGCACATTAAGTCCCACCACAAACTACAAATGAACTACTCTTTATTTTAGTAATGCCCTCTGTTTGACTATAAGCTGATGTACTTTTTTAGAAGTGACTGTGTTCAGCAAATCCCTTTTCATAGCATGAACCTAATTACATTTTCTTAGCCTTCTGGTAGTCTTGTTTCTTTTTTCAAGTTATTTCCTCCATTTTGAGGGCTTGAAGGAATATTACATTTAAGATATTATTTTTATGGATGAAAATAGTGTGATGTAGTTCAATGTCTATTTCTAAAATTGTCTTGCTATTCTGAAATTATTGAAAAGAATATACAGCCTATCAGTATTTAGTATTTCTTGTCATGTGTCGAAATGAGTATTACTCTTTTTAGGGGACACAAAAATATAAGTTGGAGCATTCTGCAGTTAAAGACAAGAAGGAGAAGTTTTTTGAGTAACAATTTTGATAAGACTTGCTTATGTAGCATTTCCCCACAATTTGGTAAGATTTCTGTATTGCAAGTTCCTTGTCATTGTTCTTTCCCTTGTAGGTACCATTGACTATATAAATGTTTCCACTGAGCTCAGTGTAAATTGTTTTTATTTTGTTATATAGTGTTAAGAGCTTCAAACTAATTTTGTTCGGTCAGATCTGCTGTGAAGCAGAAACCCTGATGCACCTCAAATGTATACTTCAATGAGAACTGAGAGCAATTATGCAAGTAATTGAACGATAGATTATGCTTAAATGCTGATCGCAACGTTGTTATAAGATTATCTACTGACTGCCACGATAAAGCAGCTACTGTTAGTCACTAAGTATTTGTAGGGGACAGAAGATACATGCTAAAATATAGCCAAGGTCCCAGCAGAGCTTACGGGTGAATAGAAATGAGAGGGCACATGGAATGGGGATATTTTCATACTTTGTTACAGTGTACATTGAGGGGGGTGATATCTCACCTTTCTTCTTTACTTCTGGATGAGGGATCGGTTTGTAATGCCTGATATAACTGTTACACAGTCTGTATATACTTCTGGCTTAGCTTTTAAATTGTTTAGCTAGCAAAGCAAAATGCAATAGGTTTCTCCCTGTCCCCTTTAAGTACTTTTCTGGTGCTCTTGCAGGTTCTTGTCCTCATGAGAGCTTTAATTTGCTTGATTGTTTTGCATTGGCAGCAGTGCCCAAATACACCTTAGTGATTTCCTCTCTTCAGATTCATTACTTGAGTGGAATTGATTTGACTGAAAGCTGACAGCCTTGCTGCTCCACCTTTGTGATTGCTTTCACGAGGGACCAGTGCCTCTAAAACCAATGACATATTGTTTAAATTCTGTTCTGAAAGATTTGAAGAATTTAAACTAAACAGCTGATAATTGTGCTACACTTGATGTATCTAAATAGAAAGTCCATTATTTTGTAAATCAAATTATTAGTTGTCTCATAATGACAGCTTCATACAAGACCATGTTCTGTAGTGCATGGTGAAAAGATGTCTTTTCTCTCAAAAATAGTAGATATGGTATCGTGGAATAGAGGAATGCTACTGTTTTAATACTTAGTTGAAATATTATAGTAATAAATAAGTTCTAGAAAATTAATGCGATTACTATAGGTTTTTTACACTGAACTTATTTCATTTCAGGAACTGCAACATCTTTCTGTGAACGTGGGACATAGTGCATTCACTGTTTTGGGTTTTTTTTCCTCATCTAAATGACTTCTTCTTTTAAAGAAGTCACTCAAAAGGTTTTCTATTTGTGTAGAAGGTGGCAAAATATTCAAGGACTTGTGGTAAAGTATACAAATAGTAAAAAACATTGCTGTAGTTGGCTACATTGAACAATTTCACTGAAAGATATTTCCATGAAAAAGCTGATGCTTCCCCCTGCACACATTTGGTTACCTGGATGAATGCCTATTCTTTGTGCTGAAGGCTGCAAAAACTGCAAATATATTTAATTATCCATTGACAGCATCTAATGACTATGTTAATACGATTAGTTAGAATTTGGAGCTTTCAATGAGATATTAATGTTTTTTGGCAGGGTCGCTGGAACACAGGGAGTCGTGCTGTAGCTACATTTCTTTTACTTTATTTCTTCTGTTTGGTTTCCTTGAGAGGTCTCTAGCATACCCAAAGTCAGTACCTTTGATTTTTGCAGATTCCTTTTTCACATGTGTTTTTTTTTTTCTAGTTAGCCATGAGATGTGACCTTTGGATTCCTATATGTGCTGTTGCTAACACTGTTTGGGTTTCTCCTAGGCTGATCTTGAATCTCAAGGATTTTGCGTAGGTAGCAGTTCTCCCTCAAGTATGAAGAGAAGTTTGTCCTGTTAGCCAACAAAGCATGCTCATCTGCAAAGTCGTGACACTTTTGCAAAGTCAGCTGCTGTATTTTTTTCTTCTGACCTGTCTCTTGATCATCCTTTAAAACAGAAGGTTAGAATGTATAGATAGTGCTGCTTTAGTGAAACTCCCATTCTAGGTTTATTTTTCAAATTGTTCACTTGAATTTCATACAGATTTGCTTTTAGGTTAACATGGCTGGATCCTAGGTTGTTACTTGTAGGCTAAAAACCATTTACATGGAATGAAGAAGAGTGCAGAAGCCATGTGGGTTAGGTCAGCATAACATTGGGCTGTATTTACTGTTCTGGAAAGGCAGCTTATCAGCTGGGATGTGCTCTTTGTCGTGAGATTTCCAGACCAAAATTGTCTTGTATAAACCTGAATGGGATTGTATGATAACCAAATGCAGAATGCACCTGCAAGTACACACTTAAAGAAAATTCTAAGTTCAGAAGTAGCTTAGACATTTTGGTATTTCTGTAAGTGCTACTCATTTTTCTATGGTACATGTGTTACAGGGCATTCATACTGGAGCTTTTGAGCTCAGTCATCTTATTTTCGTTACTTCAAATTGTTCCTCTAGCTTCATACTCTGTCCTGAATTTCTGGTTAGTCTTACATGAAAGGATTAAAATTTTATAGGGAAAACTTGCTTAAAATGAGAATGTTGAGACTGATGCAAGAGCCTCCCTCCTAAATTATTTTTAGCTCCAAAACAACTCTTATTCAGAGATTCATTTCATATGGCCATATCACCATTGGAAACAATGCTTCATGAACTGTTTTCGGGAACAGTTACAAGGCTTGTTGCACTTTGAGTAACAAAACCATGTAGGCCATATTTTTCTAGGGCTGTCAGCTGCTGTTGTGCTTCAAAGCAGATCCTTCTAGCAGGCAGCTCTTGTGAGAGAAATGCCTTTAAAAGTGAAAGTAAAATGAAGTGGTTGGAGAGAAAAAAAATTGAAACACTAAGCTCAATACAGTTTATTATGAGATTGCCCTAGAGCATTGGGAGTAAGCCAAGCATAAGAATTAAATGCCTGTCTGCTTTTTATCTTAGAGAAATGTCTTAAAAGCTGATGTGCCAGAAGTGGACAGTAAAATGATCCAGAGTCAAACTACTTTGTCCACAGAGTAAAACAGCTTTCCTGAAGCTCATCTAAATGACATATCTACCGCCATGCCTTGTCTGAAGTTTTAATGGGTCAAATGTATGCAGATTGCTTGATTATCAGCCTCCCACAAATGTTCACTGTGTTCTGGAGAAGTGTCTCCTGTAGAAAAAGCAACACGTTCTAGGTGATGCCATACAGACCTCAGATTGATATTATTTAGTTAAAGATAAATAATTCTAACTAGACAAAGAAGAACTTATGATATTTTTTGGAACTGTAGGAAGATCTATCAAGCTAATTTGAATAAATGTTTATTTTTGTGGATTGTAAAAAGTAATTACTACAGCCAAAAGCTATAATCTTGCAGGTTCTTTCAAATAGCAGTAGGTTTGAGTATATTAATGTCATGACCAAGTGAAATGACTTTAAATTTCCTCTTGGTGTGAGCAAGTGTAAACAGTTTTTAGATTCTTGCAACTATGGCCATCTCTTTCACAAAGAAAGATTTTTAGTTCTTCTGTAGTCCTGTGCCTCTGTGTTAACTTTTAATTTTTTTTTTCTGTAATGCAGTCTTCAGACAGTATAGGCAGAAGATAAATGTTATAGTTAAGTAATTTCTAGAACCAAACTGAATATGTCAACTCAGTTTTCCTACTTAGCATACGCACTGGGATTCAGTGCTACCAGAAGCATTTCAGGTTCCCAGTTCTTAGTTGGACTTTCATTGTCTGTGATGTGTAAAGCTAGAATTGCCAATAAGAACACAGCCTAGGAAATTTTATCTAATTACTGAAAGAAAAAAACCCTCTGCAAAACATATTCCACATACTGAACTGAAATCCAATGTAATGGTTATCAAAAGGGGCTTTATTTGGGAGATGGGTGGGTTTAGTGCGTTTAGTTTATTTTTTAGCTTTGGGGTTTGGTTTTTACTTTGTTTTGGAGTTTTATTTATTGTTGATTTGTGTGGGGTTTTTGTTTGGGGTTGGGTTTTTTTATTGTTTCTTTTGGAAAGTATACTTAGAAGCTTTTTTTTTTGTTTCTGTAATGAGCTGTATTTCATGAGGAAGAAATTGCTGTAAGAGTTATTTCCCCAGCAGGCGGTCTTCCTACAACATACATATAGAATGAACTTGAACAGTGCCTGCTTTTGCATGGTTAGCTATGTGTTCCTGTATTTTTGTGTGCTGTACTCTCCTTTAAATCTGTGTCATTTGTCTTCCCCATATCTCTTCAAGCAAAGCATAACTAAGATACTTTTCAGTGGTAAGCATGTTCTAAGAGGTTTATTAGAACACACTTAAATATATTCATATTTCTCTAAAGTATCACATTTTGTGACACAGTCTTAGAAAACAAAATAGAAAGGTGTTGTGATGCTATATTGCTTGTGGAAGCATGCAGTGGTCAAGGAAAATCATAAAGATAAGTTTGTCTGCTTTGAGACACAGGAAGTGCCTGAAGTTTGGCAAGGGAAGGAAGCAGGGGTGGTGGAGAGGGAGTGTTCATTGGCTCATAATCTGTGTTGTACTAAGCAAGCAGGATATGTTTTATGGTGATCCAATTATATCAGAAAAAGAACAGACACTGAGGTAGCTGAGGAGAACGACACACAACTGTAGCAGAGAGTAGCTTTAAATGGAGATCGGAGGTGGTAAATAGAATTTCTTTGTTTCTAGCTTCAACTTTTAAATATTGGATTGTATAATCCCATGAGAATTTGGTATAAAAATTAATTGGAAGAAGACACCATCAACTACTTCTATTGGTAATAGTTGACCATAATCTCTACATGAACAAATGGATGTATATTGCTTCATTCAGAGAGTATTTTCACATTTCCAGGCATTTTACAATACTAAGTATAGAAGAATATTCCTAACTCAGTTCAGTGGCAGGTGGAGAAAAATTTATTACTGTATAAAGTATGTAATAGTAGCTACTAAGATATGCTCAGCATGAACACCAGATAGGTCATTTACACCATAAAATTCTCTCCGCTAAATAGATATGCAGAAAATAAGGAAATCCATTAGGTTTCTACTTATTTCCTCTTTTTTTTTAACTTTCTATACTTGACTCAGACCACTAAGTATTGAAAAGGTACATAAATATTGTGTGTACAACTTTGATATTCAGAATATTTTAAATAGTTTGGAGTTTTTGGTAGTGTTTTGTTTGTTTTTAATTTAAACTATACTGACATTTTATAGCTGCATTATTCTGATTCTGTGTTTGCAATCTCTTAGCTCCAGATTCTCTTGTGGGCACTGTGACACAGCTACTAGAAATGACAATGAGGAAGGAGATATAACAACACTTCATATGTCTTTTATCCACATGAAAACATGGCCAAGCGGTTTTTAAGTCATTTCCTAGTATGGCCTCCCATACCCTCCCAGCCTTTGATTTTAAAAAATGAACAAATAGCACTGATATTGGTTAGCTTTAGGAACTTAGTGTGTTCCCTATTTGAGTTTTTATCTTTTTGAATTTTGGAATATTTTAGTGAATGTTTTACCTTGAATATTAAAGATATTGACTAAAATTATCAATTATTGAAAATTATTGTTTTGTTAAAATTAACGGGTACTAGTATATTGCTTTTAATTTTTAAGTATTATCAATTTATGACAAACTTTCTTGCTTGTAGAGGACTTAGTCCTTTTAATATTCAGAATTTGAGAAGCTGTAAATACCCCAGAAGCACTGTAGCAAATGTGTGAATAAACATGTGACGAAGTCTGAATATATGGAAACATGGTGATGCATTTTAAATTTACATAATTAAATTTTGTTATTTTACGTTCCTGGGAAGGATTTGTGAACATTAATTAGTTCATTTGCAAGACAGTCATATTAGCAAATTTTTCCTTTCTTTTTATAGGGCTAGATGCTGCAGTAAAAATAAGTGAGGGGAAACCCAAGATCGTAGTAGTCCTTTAGAAGAGCTCGTTTGAAGTCCTGGTTCTGTGCATTTGCTCTTGAACAACATGCTTATATATTAACTGTGCTGTACAGTGTTTTGATGAGGAGCTGAAAGTGACTAAAAGATTTTCCTTTCTTGAAATAAGTTGAAAAGATAGGCTAGTTCTAATGGACTGGAAAACATGAGAAGCATACTTTCCCTCATTCAACAGGTTTTATAGAACATGTATACCAAATTAATGAAACCAGATTAATAAATTTTGGGTGCAAGTTCATAATAAAACAGTAGGAGGTTGTTACTTAGCTGACAGTTTTAAAGTCTTCATAGACTCATGGAGAAAAGGAGAATGCCTCTGAATTGCATTCTTTCATCCTGTTACATGATCTCTTAAAAGTGGGAGAGTTGTAGGATAAACAGGTTGCCTCTTTCATATTTGAAAGCTTATCACATGGTTTTAAAGGAAGAATGTAATATCTGTATTTGTGTGTCTGTTGAACAGATGGCAATATAATTTACCTGACTAACTACATTGATTTAACATAAGTGTTAAGTTCACAAGAAGCAGATTTAAGCTAGCCTTGGGCTCCAGTCAGCGTGTAGATCCAGTCCAGTGACCTGAGCAAATCTTTTTCAAAACCAACTCTTGCAAACTCTTCCAAAGCAAGAATGTACAACATTAGAGTTCTTGGATTTGGGGCACAACCCACTGAGGCTAGGTAAATTCCCATGGTTTCTCATCTTTATTCCCTTCTCTTTCTGTCTGGAAAGCAATGCTCTCATAAATCTCCTCCCTTTCCCCATAAATAATACAATATTAAGTGAATAGCACAAGTACATGCACAAAGAATGTTCTGTTAGAGCTGTTTCTCTTACTCTAACTTTTTTGATGTGGTTATTTCAGTCCAGAAAAATCAAGATTAGTCAAGCAATACCATGCTTTCATATCAGATCTGTTTTAATTCTGCATATAGTGTTCATATTTCAATTTTTTTTCTTTAATAATAATGCCAGATCTTGTTTTTCTTCAAGCCTGCTGGGAGTCACAAATTGTTTATAAACACTGGTCAAAATATTCTGCACTGTTATTCATATTTTCCAGGTGGGGATTTTGAGATAAAGGGGGAGATTAAGTGACTTGCCCAAAGTGTGAAACTAAGTATTTGCTAACAAGCAGCTCCTGTTTTAGCTGCTACGTGTCCTTTCTGCATTTGATGCATATAAATACCAATTTATCACTAGAGATGAGCTAAGAAAACTGAGAAGGAAATCCTTCATTTGGAAAATGGAAGACGTGAGCATGCATGTGCTTTCAGTTTCTTGAAGAAAGAAAGGAAGGATGAAAAGAGATAATATGTACTGAGATCAGGTTGCAGGTAGTGTTGTTAAGGTATTGTGTAGTTGGATTATAAACATCTCATACAGGCTGAAAGAAGGTGAATCAGCTTTCTCTCCTGTGCTTTCCTATATGGTGAAGTGTCAGTAACAGGCTTGATTTTCAGAGTTCAAACCTGCAAGACTCAGTAATGTAGAGCCAGGGCTTTCCAGTGCAGCTCTGGAGAGGGTTGGGGTGCCCAGATGCAGGAGCAGAGGGAGGCTTGACCCCACGTGTTCATCAGCCTGCTGCCTCCCTTACCTGCAAATGTACATAGAGTGAATTAAAAGCTGTAAGTGTGGTCGAAGAAAAGTACACTGCTGGTTATATGTAAGGTTAAGTCTTAAGTGTGAATGCTTTGGCTAAGTAGCCTTCTGAAATGAGATCTGTTGTGTGTTTAGTGATGACATCTTCAGCGTATACTACAGTTCTTGATTTCTCAGAGTCACACAAGCATTCTCTAAATCAAGGGCGTCAAACTCATTTTCACTGGGGGCCGCATCAGTCTGCTCCTGCAGCGTAACACACATTTCACACACTGCACACATGACCAACACTGGCAGGAGCGTAGGAACAAGGAGCTCAGCGCTACCTCTGGGTAGAAACAAGGTGCTGGGCTGCATAAAACAAGGTGGAGAGGTGGATTCAGCCCACAAGGCCTTGTTTGCCACCCGTGCTCTAAATTATCTCCAAGGCATAAAAACATTCTAGTATTCGTATGCTTTGGGGGAGACTCAGCCACTTTCCTAGTGTGCACTGTAACCTACTGGAAAATTCGGTGAACTTTACATCTAAAGGTTATGCATAGTAGTCCCAGATCTTCCACGGACTGCTGTTAACAATTCTTATAATAAGCCAGGGTTTCCTGCCTTGGGATATATCATTCACCTGGTTGACTGACATCTTGCACAAGGTCATTTCAGGTACATCTGGGAAAAAAGCCAAAATTCGACTTCACCATGCAGTTTTTTGTAACAAACGTCTATACTGCACATCAACAGTGTGGCTGTCTATTACCCTTCAGCAACTACTCTGCATATCGACATGTAACACTGCTACTGTTTTATACTAAGGAATTTGTGTAGCTCCATTCCTTGAGCCAGCATTGACTCCTTCACATACCTTGAATAGAGCTCCTATTGTACGTAGCTGTAACTGAACCACAGTTTCTTCCAGAAACTGAGGGAAATCCTTAGTGTCTGTTGTCTAGACACTTTGTTGTTCTTGTATATGTTTTTTAGCATCCTTTTAATGTAAATTAATCTTTCTTGTGCTCTCTGGAAGACAAGTAGGACAACTACTTGTTTGTCTCTCCTAATTGTACATGTAACAAAAATAACTTGTTCGATAAGCATCAATGCCAACTTCCATGCTATAGCTTTATTACAGTCTATATCCTATCATGGGGTGGTTTGGCGCTTTTTTTTTCCCTTTTATTTTTAGGTAAACGAACAATTGATATATTTCACTCTCTTGGGTCATTTAGCATGAAAACTTTCAGCTATAGGCAAAATCAATTAATATAACTTTGTAAGATGGGAAAATATTCTCGTGTACCTAATTAAGAATGGGAAAACAAAAGATAATATTGGAGTGTTTAGTCGCAAAGATCTTAAAAGGAGATTGCCACAGATCACATTTTACAATCTGTTTTTGGATGCTCTTAGGGTATTCAGATGGTCTAGACGATGTAATCAAAGGTGGCAAGTGAATGACAGGAATCAATGACTGGGAGGCAGATTTAGGAGGACCTAAAAAACTATTTCTCCTTGTTTGTTTCTGACACAACAGAGTTTGATAACAATTACTCTTTTAGGAAATTCTGCTATTTAATTTTTTACTCCTATTAAGGACGAAAGCTCCACTTACAGTGGAAATAACATCCTAATAATTACATTTTGGATGTCTTGGAGGCTTTTTGCCTAACTGGTGTGGTATCATTCCCATTTGATTTTGAAAAATCAAAACATAGATTAGAATACAGCAAAAGTCAAATAGAAAAATAAAGTATAAAGTTTTAGCAAAGTGGAAAATTCCTAGTGTGGTGTTTCTAACCTTAGCAAGATAGAAAACACTTTCATACTGTTCTGGACAAAACCAATTTTGATAAAACTACTTTTTCATCAAAAAAGTATGTGGTATTTTTTAAAAAAATCCCTTTAAAGTCCTGCAGGCTATATCACGCAGAGATGAAAATGAGGTAGTTGGAACAGAATTATCAGGCAAGGTTAGCTAGAAAGTAGTTGTGAAGGCAGAGGCTGGGATGGCATCCTGTTTCTGCTACTTCCTGTGTTGCTGCTGAGCAGCATACTGCCTACTCCAAAATGTGGCAGTTCTTGTATGGATCACAAGAGAAATCAGCTCCATGATTTTAACAACTTGACTTACAACATTCAACTGGAATATTCTCATCATAGTAAGAGATTCAATGGACAACAATTAGGCTGCCTTGTAGAAGTCTGCAAAGTTATAATTTGTTTTATTTGACTAAAAGAACTTGAGGTGAGAGGTGATTTTTTTTCCTCATGCAGCTTTTAAGGGATGAATGTAAGGAGATCTCTTGTGAAGCCAACTGGAGAAATTTCCCAGAAACAATCAGTTTTATGCTTATTTCCTCTTGCATGGTGTTGTATTGGCAAGAAAAGCAGTAAAACTGCCAAATTTGTATAATCCCAGAGGGAAGAATGCATATAAATTGTACAGTGCTGGTTGTACGCTGAATCAAATAGGTGTATAAGTAAATAGGATTAGCAGGTTTTGTATACTTGCCCTAGGTGCTTACAAAATCCAGGCCAGACCAAAAAGCCCTGCCTCCCGTCTCAAAACAAATTTGTTTGTAGTAGAAGATATCCTCAGATGGCAGTGAAGAAAAATCAGAATTTTTGATAACAGGTGAAACTTCCATTTTTTTAAAGTAAAATTTTAGGTGAGAGTTTTCTTATACATCACCTTTCTGTTGATATTTGCCAAGACTATTAATAGAATACATTGAAGTGAAATAAACCATTAGGTAACACTTTGAATAAATCCTGTGCTCAGCTGTCCATTCCCGTGAGGTTTCATTAACGTTTCTGTGCTTGAATTTTAGGTTATAAGTTGAGTGCCATTATAATTTGTAATTGAAGGATAAGATGACTGGTCATATATAATGGGTAATTTGTGTGATAATTTCATATAGCCTATGTAAAAGGTATCAAACACAAATGCTTGAAGATGGAAGTCACCACAAGTGCTGGTTTCCTTGCATCTTTGCTCTAGGTATTTTTGTGCACACAAACAAATACCTTCAGAGAATGATGATAAATAAGGACTGGAGTAGCAATATGCCTCTTAGTCAAAGAGCAAAAAAAAGGTTTAGGTAGAGGCTTTTTTCCCTAATTTGAGAGTACATGTCAGTTGTTCTATGTAATTACCATATGCTTATGAAATAGTTAATCTCCTAACAAGCATTAAACCACACAAAGTCTAAATTTATCTCCAAAACTCAAATATGCCATAAAATAACGTTAAGTCTTTTACATGATTGAATTCCATATAAGGTTTTTGGTGGGTTTTTTGTTTGTCTTTGAGTGTTTTGTTTATAGTTTTGGGTTTTTATTTTTAATGTAGCTTTGTGTTTCTCAGATTGTAGCTGGATTTCTAGAGTTTGTACTGTGCAAGTATTTAGGTAATTCTGTGTGTGTATTTTCTTCTTTGAAATTCAATATCTGAGATCTTCCCTCATTTCCACACCCTTTAAATTAAGAAATCAATACGTTGGCTTAAAAACCCAAAAGTCCCAAACCCTTTCATAGAATAAAGCAATGCAGCATTTCTAGTGAACGCTGCTGTCTATTCCAGGTCAAAAATATTGGTTTGCACTGGGAAGTATTTTTGTACGTTAAGGAAGTGTGGTAGACAATATTACAATATGGATGTTGTCTTTCAAGAAAACGTCCTTGATTTTAGTAAAGAACATGCTTATTCAAATGTGTATTTTCTTCCTGAAATATATATGTTAGAAGAAGTGCTGCTTTATGGTATTTTCTCAATAAATGACAGTTTTCTCATTCTGAACCAGAAGTGTGTTGTACAGTGAGTAGTTATTAAATCCTTCCCAGAACGGTACTTTAAAATACTTATTCTGTGTAGCATTCATTTCTATAGCTCTTCTTTATTGATAGACAGTCTCTCAAATCCTAATTGCTATCAAATAATAAGAAACATTTTTTTATCAGTTGTTTGAGCTATGAGAAGGGACAGACAGTGTTTATCCCTGAGTTTATTTAGATTGTATCAGAAAAATTTGGAACTTTTTAATAGTCAGTGATTATTTTATCTTTTAAAATTAGGGTCCATGTTTGTACCTTGACTGAAGAAAAGGGTGTATTAATCTCACTCTTTTCAGCTACTTCATTTCTCCCCGTTCAGAAATTTATTTGCTGAAAGGATGTATTTCTGAAACATTCACTTAATTCTGCAAAGATGTTTTACTGATAATCCATGTCCTGCTCTTGGCTGGCTTTTTTCCAATGTGGGAGCCTTGATTCTGAGCAGAGTTTTGACCTCCCAGCATGGAAAATGTTAAGTGGATCAGCCACAGTCTGACTTTTACTTTCTCAAGAGAAGTAAAACCCTTACGTAAATAACAGGAATAGTAATAATATATTGGAAAGCCCACTAATGCTTTGGATTTTCTGAACGTTAATATTTTGAATATCCTGGCCTTCAAAGGGTTTTCATAGTCTGTCTAGCCATTATGAAATTGAAGAGCATTTATTCTATGTATATAATTTTGCATAGAAATACCTACCACTTTTCAGTGTGATCTTCACACTTAAGTAAATAGGACCTGTAACTGAAGTTCCTGTTCACTGTCAATGCTGTTCTTTCTAAGAGATGAGTGGATATAAGAGGAAAAAATATGTACTATATCTTTCACTCTTTTGGATATGTTGCATCAAAAGGGTAGTTTCTCCAATTAATTTCAAAAGTAATTTTTTTCATTTATTAGTTTTCATTTATATGGTTAGATCCCAAACCACACTTTATTGCCACGCTTACATTAGTGTTTCCTACACACTGCTCAGTTGTGGCCTTTTTGATGATGCTAATGAGGATTTTATGCTGTCTGAGACCAATATGTTGTAATTCTTTTGAGGTAAGCCATGAAGGATAGAGGTGGCTGTACTGTGAGAAGTCCATAAGTAACTATGTTTTCCAGTTTCTGTAAATTACAGTGCTACAGTCTGAAAGAGGCAAATATATCACAGCTGGATCCTCATCAGGTGGCAAAGAGCAGTATCTTTTGTCCTGGAAGGACAGTCTTTGGAAAGAAGATTGACCTTTCACAATGGATTTTGTTTACATTAACAACTGGGTTTTGTGTTAACCACAGAAACCTTTAGATGTTTTCTTATAGTCTACTAGAATGTACTTGTCTGCTGGGAGGTTAAGGTTAACTTGATTTCTCACTTGAATTGAAAATCAATTCAGCTACCCCTTAGTCATAATGCTATAAACTACATTTGAGAAGCTGATCTAGTGTTGAATTAATCTGAGTTTGTTCTGGGAATTGAGCCCTAGATTCCTGAAATGGAAGTTTTCGTAAGATGACAGGTGGTTTTTTTTTTTTCCCTTCCCTCCTTTTAATAGAATCTGCTTTAATAGGAATATAGAAGAGGTAGGATTTTCTGACTCTGCTTAGTTTTTGGTGTGTGGTTTGTTTTTGTTTTTTTTTACTTGCATGGATCCAGCATATTGGCATAATTTTACATGTTTCTAAGTATCTTTTTAATTAAGTATTTTTGATCAGGTTGCAGCTTATAAATACCAGTTCAGTAAACAAGCAAAAATACTAAATGGATTAATAACTCTTTAGCTGTCCTTGCTTGTTTTGTTAGTTATTTTTTCTGACCGCCTTGCAAACTGGCATAAATTGGAAGGAAAGGAAAAATGTCTGTTAGTGCCACCACAAACAGGTTACAGTTATTTGCGGTGTTTGGCCTGCTGGGTAATCCCATATGCGATTGAACTATCAGCATATATGTATTTTTTAATTAACTGTGGCAGGCAGCTGTTGCAGCAGTTTAGAGTGTGACTGAGTGGTGGAATAGAGGAGGGTGTGAAAGTTATGGGGAGTGAAAGTGTGTTAGGGTGGAAGAGTTCATCTGAGGAGAAGCTGTTGGCTTTTTGAGTGGAAACACAGGATTCAAATAGAGAAGGCTGAATTCATTCAGATTGATTGCTCAGCTTGATCTTTTGTGCTTTACACTGGGGTGATACTTACTGTGGAATAGCTCTGTAGAAGTTGTAAAGGCTGTATGATGGGGCATGTTGTAAAGGCTGAGGGACTATTCAGGCAGTCCTAGTTCTTATGTGGCAGCAAGAGAAGCACAGAAAGCTTAAAATAAAGCAATCTTCTCTATTTTCTGGAGTTTCACTACAGCACGTTTATATTCATATAAATGAGAATTATAAATTTATTGAAATAATGTGAACTTAGTGGTGTTCAAGGTTATGTTCTCCTCAGTTATGCTCAAGTGTACTGACTGCAAACTGTGATATGGAGTAGCATTTTCTGCTTTTGGATTTTAATGTGGGGAGAGGAGAACAAAATCTGATCTCAATGAATTTTTTTTTTTCCTGAAGATTTCTTCAAACTGTGGTCTTAAATTTTAAAGTTAACTCTTAATTTTTTTTTTTTTTCCAAACAGCAGTTCACTATGATTTAAGAGCATTATTGCATTTTTGTGCTATTGAATGAATCTGTTTAATATTGTAGCTATGGCAGTAAGGAGTTTCTGGTTTAGATAAACCTGGGCCACATTACCACAGACATAAGTGGGTACACATTCTGTATTTAAATTCACTAGAACATTTGTAGAAAACCTGCTGTTTTAGCATCTCTTTATGAAAACAGTACCAAATTTGTGGAAATGGAAGACAAAGTACTCACCTTGGATTTTACTTTTCTAGTAACTGTGTGTAAGTTCGCTGAGTCTCTTTTATAGTTAGTTCAGTTCTATTGTTTGTGAATTTGTAGAAATAGCTAAAATAAGCAAAGATATTACTAGTCCAGATATGTTAAGATGATTTTCTTTAATCTAGTAAAGCTGCTCCGATTTCCTGTGTTGTAAATAAGGACGATTTTGCCTGCATGCCTTGGAACTAGCCACTTGATCTTCATCCGTTTCCTCTTTGTCTTTTCCTTGCTGTCTTTTATCACCGGAAGGACTATGATACTTGATATTTATATAGAACCTGTGCAAGGGCAGTATTCTATGAGCTGTTCCAAACTGTTCTGACCTAATCTAACCTGTGCATTTATACACTAAGTTCTGATGTTTAAAAAAACTCTGCATGTCAAGAATTAATCAAAATAGCTGAGTAGCAATTTAAGCAAGTAGAAAATTTGCTACTTTTATCCTTTTTTTTTTTTTTTTTTTCATATTTTCTTGTCAGTGGGTGACAAAATATACCATTTGAATTATCAAGCTTAAATTTAAAAAAGAAATTGAATGGTGGATCTTGTAGCTCTGTAGAGAATTAAAAAATACAGTGAAACAGGTGCCCAGTACCACTTTTGGTTGCAAGCACCATAGAAATTAAAGGGGTTTTTTATAATAGTTACAAGAATAAGATAGATTTTTAATCGCTGCAGCATATGGTTAGTTTTACAACAGCGAGTAGTTCAATTACATAAATGGGATTACAGTATTCACTTGCACAAACTATTATGATCCACCTTCCATTCCAGTTAAACATCTGTAGAGAAATTTTTGTATAGGTACATCAAATACTATTACTAAGGACAAGTATTTTTTCTTATTTTCCTGTTTTACTTTTCATGTTAATAAAAACCATAACAGTATCTCTTTGTGTTTTTCTTTTTCAAGGTAAGAGATAACCTTGATGAAGTAGTTTTAGGGTTGGTTTTGGTTGATGTTTGTTAATTAGGATTTTTTTGCTTGCAATTTTGTTGTCTTAACTGACTATCAATGCAGCTGTGAACTTCTGTGAGCCTTAATTTTTGTGTACAAAGTTGCTGTTTGAAAAAAAACTAAACCCCAAACCAAACTCATGAAGTAAGAATGAAAAACAAGTCAGCCAAACAACTGACACATTACCTATCTGGTAAACAGAGGTTGTGTTGCTATACAACCAGTGTAATGACTGTCTCCTTTATTACAGGTTGTGGATGAGTGATGTTGATTGTATACCAATACTGTCTATACTTTACCTTTTTAGGACATATAATAAACATAGAAAGCCATTTGCTATAGAACTTTACCATAAGTCTTCATTTTTAAAGCAGTTGCATGTAATACCACTTCAAACACTGTACTTTATAAAGCATGAGATTTATCCTTTCAAATCATACAGTAGATGGACAAGAGATGTCAGTGATGACAAAACTGAATCTTCATTATATGTCAGAAAGTGGCAAATACTAAAAAGACTAAATTTTAGGGTTTTATTGTGCAGGAAGTGTTCTGTAATTTTAACAAAGCATGTATATGACATCTTGATTTGAGCCTTGTTGATAGAACTGAAATAACTCAGTGATAGAATTGTCTCAAGTTTATGTACTCTAGAGAAGTAGTTACAGTTTAGATTTTTTTGTTTGTTTGTTCTAATGAAAGTAACTCTAAGAACAGTATTCTCTCTTTTCCTGGACTTTAGAACCTACTAGAACTTGGAGGCAAGAAAGTAATCTAGCTAAAGTAACCTTCTCTTCTGTCATATGGTTCATATGAACTTTGATTCTTTTGTTCCCAGTTATCAATGACAATAAGTGACAGCAGTAGGGTAGTGAAGTTGGATTACCTTTTTGAAGCTGTTCTTTTTTAATGAACGTTCAGGACATTGATATGTTAAATTCCTGCAGCATCCTCTTGAGCATGGTGTGTGGTTCTGTCCTCTTAATTTCAGGAGAAGTATGGTGAAATTAGAGAAGATTGAGAGAAAAGCTGCTAATATGAAGGGTGTGGAGCAGCTGCTAATGAAGAGAGATAAGAGGAGTCCTCAGCATTTTAGTCTGAAGAGGAGAGAGCGAGAGAGATGACTGCAGTTCACAAATTCATAATAGTGATCAGGTAAACAGAACTGATTGGCAAACAATGCCAGTACTAGGGACATGCGAAGTGCTGTATAAAACAGATTGAAGAAAAATACCACTCTACACTGGGTAATGAGCTTCTCCTGCATATCATTTTAGTCACAAGAATTTGGAGCCCATTTAAACATTTTACTATGAATTCACAATTATGTTAGAAATGCTCTACTGAATCAAGCCAATGGCTTACCCAAGTTCTGTCAGACACTTCAGTGAAAGCATATGAATTTATCTTTTTCCAGAGTTCATTTTTTGTATACTCAACTGCTCAGTTAAGGGTGCTAGAAGATGTTCTACAAGGTATATTCCTGCCTAGTCCCTTTGGTGTCCTTTAGCACCTATTGCCTACAAATTCATCTGATCCTTTTTTTGAACGCCCTGATGCCATGTGGTACAAATGTCATGTGGCAGGATTTTCAGAATGAGACTGCGATTTCCTTCATTTTGAATGATAAGCCATGCCAGAGTTTTAAGGAAAAATACTAATGTTTGTGACAAAGCCTTTAAAAAAATGACAAACCTAGTGTTCATTCAGGAGGAGACCTCCTAAACCCATCTCCTAGCTATCCTGCATAGTAAGATCGGGAGACACCCGATGTTTCAGATTTTGCAATAGTTGTTGTGAAGTCTGTGTGTTGGGAGGTGAAATTAGTTCTGCCCTCTTCCTTATAAGATAAGCTTTTCATTTGGAAAGGTCCTTGAAAATCCTTGGAACCTGGTGAGCTTTAGGTCAAAGTGCAGTACCAGTGCAGTAAACTAACCAGTGGGGAGGACAGCTGTTCATGACTCTATGTTGGAGTCTCCTTATGGTATGATGACACTTTACATTCAAATACCACTTGGTTGTTTTGTGTTTTTTGGGGTTTTTGGCTTTTTTTTGTTGTTGTGGGTTTTTTTGGGTTTTTTTTTCACTGAAGCCTTTTATGGTATTGTAAGAACAACAACCTCTTTCTGCAGTCCCTTGACTGTCGGACTTGAGAGGACTACAAAATTATTACTAATTTTGGATGAACTGCTGTTGACAGTCAACAGCAATGTTGTCAATCCCTTCATCAAAGTGGGGCAGAGAAGTTACAGAAAAGGATGGAAAGAATTCTTGCTGGGATGGATTAGCAGTAGGCTATTTTATTGATTGCTGTTGCCATGTGGTGCGTTAAGTTAATCTGCATCCCTATACTCTGTCTGTCTCTGGTGTTAAAGGCAATGACTGAATTTAATAATTTTCAGATTGTGGTTTGATTTTTTTAATAGTATTTTACTGAATAGGAAAAGATTCCTGGCTCAAATAAGCTTAGTTGGAGAAATTGTGTAGCTGCATTTTTCTTAGGGTACAGTACATTTTATTTGACTTTATTTCCTTTCAGTATCTCTTAGAAACCTCCTCACATGTATAACAGGAACACAGTCAAATCCACATCAGACAGGAACAGTGGTTAAGTGCACTATACTTGTTGCTGTATGCAGTACATTGACTATAACAGGAACATAACAATTTACTGTTGTATGTAGTGATTTTTTTTTTTAAGTCAATCCCTTTAATAATATTTTTTAGTGTTGTAGTAATCATAACTTTGTACTGTTCTTTTTATAAGAACATATTGCAGTGTAATACTTGTTTCCCCTGAAGTTTCAAGAAATTGACATTAAATGGTGTGTGCTTTTTTTTGGTGTTTAGTTGATTTTTTTTTAACTCTGGTGTGAATGAGTTACATCACAACTCTGTTCAGAATCTATTAGTGTTCTCCCTGTTTCGAGCCAATGGCTTTTCCATATGCAAGTGTAAGCGATAAAGAAAAAAGATTGCTATTGGAAGATAAAAAGAAGTCCTCATTACAGTGTCTTAATAAAAACTTACTTGTTTAAGAAGAAAATATGTAATACTGAATCTGTAGGCACTCCAGAATCACACAATGCTTACATAGCTAATAAAATAATTTTAGGATGCATCCCATTTTTCCAGAACAGTAGTCACAATACTGAAATTGTGCTGGATGGTTAAGTTGGATCACTCTTGAATTCCATTTAAAAAATATGTCCAGGCCTGAAGTTTAAACAGAGAGGAGGCTGATTCATATCTTAACATTGCAAATTAAATGTGTTACTAGGTATTGAAATAGTTATGGCCATACATAGCTAAAAATTCATTTGATCAATCCTCCTCCATGTTCAGGTAGCAGGAGTGACACGGACTGATAATGCCAAATTTGGTCTACATCATTCTATGGGAGCCATGACCCACTGGGGAGCCGAATTAATATCAGTAGTATTGTGGCAGGCATCTGCTTGCATAGATGTTAGTGTAGAAATGGATACATAATATTTATTCAATCTTCAGCTTTTCTTGTGTTACGTGGGTTCATTATTTTAATTAAAATGTGGGGGCTCTGGCTGTTCTGTGACAGATACTGTCAAAATCTATTGTAAATTAGCGTAATATAGTTGCAATTCAATTTGAGGACTAGATATTTTTAAAAAATAAATAATTATAGATCAGTAGCATTGCAGCACTAAGGCAAGCATTGACTCTTCCATGTTTTTTATTTAATCTTCCTTGAATTGATTTTGAATGGGTTTTCCTTGCTGCTTCATAATTAATGTTTTCTTTGTTTCATATGAAATTTTCCTTGTTTTGAGTTTCTTAATTTCCTAGGAATTGTGTTCGTAAAAGAATTATTCAAAAATGCTTCTATTGTTTTCTTTCTCCACATTTACCAGAGGGACTCTTAGTTGTGAAGGAAACTCATAAATACAAAGTAATCTATTTAAGCTTGGGTTTCAGGCCTGGTTTCGTGCAAAATAGAGCTACACACAAAATTAAGATTCCTTATGTCCATTCTTCCATTGTATATACCCCTAATAGTAAACTCAAAAGATGTGCTTGACTGTGTAACCCAGCAGGGTGGAATTTAGGCAAGGTGGGTGGGAGGTAACCTGCATGTGCCAGAGATCTCTGAATAGGATTTTGAGTCCTGGAAAGGGATTTTGTCTTTCTTACCATGTCAAATGCAGGGGCATCTCTTTGGAAGGTGCGTTTGAATTGAAGTCTTCAAGCGAAGTCATCAATTACAGGCAGAACTGCTCTGATCTTTTTAACCAGAGAGTTTCTCTGAATGCTACAGTTTTGAAGCCTTAGGGGAACTGTTTCATTCTAAGATGAAGTAAATACTGCCAGCGTTGAGACCTTGGATATACAGTAAGGCCTTAAGGCTGGATCATGATAAAAATGGCCATGACACTGAGAACTTACAAAAATGAAGGTATTACTTTTAGTATTTTATCATTTTTAGTCTAACATGAAGTTAAATTACTATGAAAGCTACAAAATTACCAGACTAGGGAAATCTTAAAACATTTTAATACTAATGCAGAAACAATGCACATATGCTCAACATGGTGGTTTTTTGGTTTTTTTTGAACCTTGCAAGCCTTAAGATTAATGTTGGAGCACCCAGTTGCTGATTTTTCCACCTGACCGTACAGAGTGCAATTGCACATAAATAGAACTTTAGTGAATACAAGCTTGCTATGTACAAGGAAAGAATGATGTGTGTGTTTGAGGAAGTGGTTCAATGTTTGCACTGCTTTAGCTCTGGGCCTTGCTACAGAAAGGACCCAACAGAGGCTGCTAGTAGCTGAGTATGATACTACTGTTATCCTTCCCCTCGTGTGTTAAGTTTGCATGGTAAGGTTTTGGAAGCAGGGAGGCTACAGTGTTAGCTTCTATGAGAAGCTGCTAGAAGCTTCGCTTCTATCTTACAAAGCCAATGCTGCTGGCTCCAAGACAGACCTGTCACTGGCCAGGGCTAAGCTGGTCAGTGATGCTGGTAGTGCCTCTGGAATAACATTTAAGGAGGAGGCTAAAAACCCACACCCCTGTGCACAATGGCAATTGCAACTGAAGAGAGGAGTGAGAATGAGAGAAACAACTCTGCATCTATCCAGATCAGTGAAGAAGGGGGAAGAGGTGCTCTAGGTGCCGGAGCAGAGATTTCCCTGCAGCCTGTGGTGAAAACCATGTTGAGGCACAGTGTCCCTAGCCTGTGAAGGCTGATAGTGGAGCAGATATCCATCTACTGCTTGTGGAGGATGCTGCACTGAAGCAAGTTGATGTGTGTGAAGGAAGCTCTGTGCTGGTGGGAAGCCCATGCTGGAGCAGGTTTGCTGGCCGTACTTCATGGAGAACCCAGGTGAGAGCAGTTTATGAGAAGCTCTGACCTGTGGGAAGGATCAATGTTGAAGTTTGCCTATTTCCAAATTAAATAATTAGTGAACTGTGTGAATTCAGGATACTACAGTTGCCCAAACATGAACTCAGAAAGTTATTACACGAAACAGCAGACGCATCTACTGAATGAGCATTCTTGCCAATTTAATGTTTGCAACTCATATTACCTGAACCGCAGTTGTGGAACTGGGGATAATATAGAGCCCTCCACCATAAAAAAAAAAATCCTGTACTCTTAATTTATTTGTTCTTTGACTGTCAGTAGAGGCATGACTGAGTAGGTGGAGATTGGTTTTCTTCTGATTGTATGTTCCTTGTAGAGGAGAAGGAGCTACTTTAGAATAAAAACTGTTTCTTTGAATTCCCACTTCACCCATACTTTGACCACTTAGTGTAGATTGGAAGCTATTCAAGAGCAAAATATGTCTGTTATTATATATTTGCAGTTCTCTGTAGAACTGCAATGCTTGAATTTTCTATATAGGAAAATCAAGAAAGCTGAAAAAACTATTTGTTAATTCCCAAGTCAAAAGCTTAGTCTTCAGACTTCTCCCAAGGTTGTAGTAGCAATAACTGTTCAGTTTGTACTGAAGCTTTCTTCTTATCCCACTTGAACAGAACTTTTTTTTTTTTATGCTTTCGTATCTGGCTTGCCTTCTTTTCAGATAACTCAAAAAAGCCTTCTTGATGTGCAATTTTACTGAAAAAGTTACAAATTCTAAAAAGTATGAAGAAGTCAGGAAAAGAGAACTTTGAGCTGCTTTGGAAAGAGGTGTTGTTGAGGAGGAAAGGAGAAAACTAATCTTTTGATGAAACTCTTTCCTTGCTATATTTAAGAAATTTGTAGTTAATGTCCATGTAAATTAAAAAAAGTAAACCAAATTCCATTTCTAGCTAGTAATAAATGAATTAGAAGCTGGATTATTTTCATTATTTATTTTTTAGGCAAAAAGCAAAATAATAACATGAATTATGTATAGAGATGGAGCAAAGACTGCTTACTAGTGTTTGGTCTACCCACCCCTGTTCCTTTTTTCTGTTGGGAATATATTTGTCTTATCTTGAATGAAAAGAAGTAATTAAATGAAGCCTCTGCTGGACAGGGTTTTTTAAAATTTTTGTTAACAGTATACCAGAGAAAAATCTTTGGCTCTTTTTTCCTTATGTTTTAAGAAATCATTTGTATAGGAGCACTGGCTTTTTCTTACTATCAGTTTAGCAATATTTTTTTCTTTTATATTTACGTTAGAATGGGATATAAAACACAACTGAAAAGTACTGCAGCAGGTTTAAAAACAAATGAAAAATTCTGTATTTGGCAACATGACTCATTTGTTTTGAAAGCTGACCCAGAATAAGTAGTTGTTGGTAGGCAGAAAAACTCTTTTCTAATTCGGATTTGGTATACATTTTGGTATAAAAACCTAAAGCAATCAGAAATATTAGAACATTTGAGATTTAAATTGTCCTGTTAATGTTTACAAGCAGCCTGGGTTTTAGAAAGACAAGCTCTAGGTGAGGTGTTCTAGATAATTATGTTAAAATGTAATAGAACATTGTCTTAAAATAAATGACGTTATCTTTTTTTCTGAAAAAATGGAAACTACGTAGGAAATCTGACACAATAACAGACCAGAACTCTACCAGGATGACAAAGGGGTAACTACCTTAGAATTGCAAAGTCAGAAGAATCGAGATCTTTAAGTTGAAGTTTGTCACCTTTTCTCGAGTAAGATTTCTGTTAATATACAGACTTTGTCAATAAAAAACTTCATTGATTAGTATTTGAAACAACTCTGGTTGCAAATATAAGATTATTATTAACAAATTGTATGTCTTTTTTAGTACTTCTGAAGTAGGAAGCTTTTTGATGGTGATTAGTGTAAACAGCATTATTCAGTTAACCTTCTGAGCAAGAATGTGTGTCTGTGGAATATTACTGACTGAGCCTTTAAAGCCGGGGATTTTTTCTTTAACTAGATAGGTTTCCAGTAGCTTCTATAGTACTTGCATATGCTGAAGTAAAAAGAAAAAATGCAAAAGTAGATTTTTAAACAGAGAAAGCAATCACTGGATTTTGCCTCAGAAGATAAATTTACCAGGTGAAAAGACGTGGTTGATTTCCGTACCTGTTCAGTTGACTGATACACAGTTGTATGTTTATATAATACGCAGAGTAAGATTAACTCTTCTGTGAATCTTCTTTTAAAGTTGTCTCTGTATCTTTCTATTGTTCAAATCGGCTCTTCAAAATATTTTCTTAACTAAAATGCAAGCACGTTATCTCAGCACCGAGTTACCTACCTGAAGTACTAAGGAAAAAAAAAATAACGGAGAGCCCTTCAATGTAGACACAACATTGCTTCTCTGTACTGGTCCAGAACACATTTCACAGCAGAAAAACTCTGTTCTTGAGTGGGAACTTGGAGTATTGGCAGAATATGAGTATCTATAATCACATGTTTTTCAGTTATATATATTTTAGATAGTGTCTAGAGATCCTAACAAGGCTTTTTCTGAATATTTATAAATAGCTTTTCTCTTTTCTTTAAAAATATGTTTACATATATTGTTGGGGTTTTTATGAAGCTGAATGTTTGTGAAGCCTAAAATATGAATATGTAAACCTGAATAACATTTGCTCTATTAAGTGATAAGAGAGCTTAAGAAAATACAGAAACATTCTGAGTCTCTTTAGCTAGATGTACAGTATTAAAAATAAGTAGATAAGATGCGCTTTTTTTTAATGTTGTAGCATCTATATTGTTAGCTTAGGTTGCTATAACAGAAATGCAACTTTTTTGATTTCTTGCAGCTGTAACAGAGCCAAATTATTTTCTCTCTGAAAAGAAACTAAAATAAGAGACCTTTTCACTATAAATGCACAAAAATGATCTTGCCTTATGGCAGATGGAAGCTTGTGCACTTCAGGAGAATTCACAGGAGTAAAATCAACCTTACAGCCAAGTTCTTTTTAGAATGGAGGAAGGAATAAATTAAATGATTTGAATATTTGATTTCCAAGGTCTTCAAAGTGGTAAATGTTCTCCCCAGTTTCACTGGGCTTAAGGTTTCCTCCTCAGTCCTTGTGATAGTGATTGTATTCTAATAGGACAAATAAATCTGCATTTATAATGCTTGGGTTTATTTTGTTTTCAGTATAATGAAAATCCTATTGCTTTTGCATACTTACTACCAATAGCAGATGTGATGTCGTAGATTAGAGACAAATATTTTCTTCTTGTTCTTTCCTGACTTTTAAAATGAAAATTGGAAAGCAGGGAAAAAAAAATCATAAGATTTATCAGCATGAAAGATTTTATGTGCATGTATTTTTGGTACACATGCAAATTCTCACATATCGCTGATAATACACTGTAGATATTTTTAATGTTTATGCATTCTCGAAGATAAGTTAATTTTTTTTGAGCTGATAATTAGAACGTATAATGCATTCTTGCATAAAAAATATAAAAATAATTCAGTTGAATTATATAACCTTGTAGTTGGAATACATGGTTTCAAATTTGTTATATAAATTTTTAATGTGAAGCAATTTGCAAAATGTAATCTGTTAACCCTTTTTCCAGATGATGTAAACAAAAATTATTCTTTAAAATTTAAATACTTAGTTTAGTAGAAATTGCATCACTGATAGTGGCAGAGGATTAAAACATTAGAGGTTAAAATCTGTCAGGTCTGGTTAATCAACGAACTTGTTTATTGAACCATGAACACATTTTTATTTTCCATGACAGAATCACTCATTAAAATGAACATTGCACATAAATAACCGTGTCAATTGACATGGAAAACTGTAAAATATTTGTTCAGTATATAGGGGTTTGTTCACAATCATAGTATCCAGTCAAATATCATGTCACAATATGATTCCAAATGTCTTCTATCCAGTGAATATTCCCAATTGTTCAGAAAAAGCTGTAAACTGAAATAGCTTTCATTATATACATATACACATGTAATTATGTATAATTTACAAGCAAATAAAATACAAAATGATGGAAAGTAAATTAATATTAAATTTTCCATTAGTATATTTTGAAATTATAATTGCCTTGGTTTTATGTCCAAGATTAATGGGTATATACAAATGCCAGTGGAACTGAGTATATTTAATTTGGCAGTAAATAAACTAATAATTAAAGATCATATCCTCTGGTTTGCCAAGGGTAATTAAGACAATTCAGATAATACCAACTTTAAAAAAAACCACCAAGCAAACGAAGTCCACCCCCACATAAAATAAAATTACGCTCCAGAAAATATTTTGCACTGCTCAGTATCTCTGACTGTTAAGCAAGTAGACATGAATAAAAGGATTGGTGAAAACTACTCACTCAATACATTATGAAAAATAGATTTAAAGAAAATAAAGGGATTAGGAAATGGGTTTAGTATTTTTGGTCTTCTCACAGTCATTGCCCTCGCTGTTCATGATGCAAACCATTCAAGGGCATTTCTGGAAACAGTTCCTCATGACTCATCTCCATCAGAAAGAATATGGTTTTGATACTGGAGACTTAGGAGCTGCCAAGCTCTGCTTTTCTGAGGTCGGCAGTTGACCTCTTTCCTCATGTTTTTTTCTGGTTTTATCTCTCAAGATCAGTTGTCATTGTGCAGGGCATCCCAGGTCAGCTTTGGATTGCTGTCTCAAAACTTCATTGCTGGGCAATCAAAGAGGTCTTCATATTTGGGTGCTCTGGGTGCTTCTCAATTTTTCTTTAGAGAGGAGTGAAGGGGCGGAGCTTCAGAGAATTCACGAGTCATTGAGTGAGAATGTTGTTTGGGAAGTTGGAAAGCTGTATGGGGAAAGGTTTAGAATAGTGTGAGGCTCAAAGGGAAGTAGGCGAGGAAGGCACACTGAGGGATAGATGCTTGTGCAGGAGGAAACTGAGGAACGATGAAAGGATTAAGAAGAAAGAAATAAATAGCTGAAACATTTCGGAGTGTTGGGAAGAGGAGCAAAATTTCTTTTAGTAATTTATAACTCAAGCATTATTTTGGCATTCAGGAGACTCTCTTCTGTAGTCTTCCTCTCTAGATAAATGCACTCAGATGACTAATGGTACACTGTCATTCTTTTTCTAACAAATTATTGTCTCAGAAAAGATTGTCTGTGTCCATTAGAACCAGGTTAAATTTGCTGGGCTACGGGGAGCTTCAATTATTCTCATTTACTTTTACTCATTACTTCACTGTTGTTGGGATTCCAGGTACCAAACTATAATGTTCATTCAAGTCAAGACTTTTCCAGAATCATGGTATGTAGTTACCATCATTAAATGGAAAAATTACATAATATAGGTTTATTTTTATATTGAAAACTTTTTCTTCACAGAAGAAGGCCATATTTTTCACAAGTGAACACTGTGCAACTTTTGACATTCTTTCATCATTATTATTCTCCACATTACATGTAGGAACCATGATAATGATTTTAAAATAGCATTCATAAATGTTTTGTTACAAAAATATTTTTCCCCTCCCAGAAGTTAAGTTTTTCACTTTAAAAAAAAACACAACAAAACAAACAGTAAAATTGTCTCTTAAAGCAGATATTGTCTGAAAAGTATGTGAGTTGGCTTTATTACTGTTATTAACATTATATTAATTGAACTACTACAGTGAGTTCAAAAGTATCCATTGTAATTCATTGCTGATAGGCTGTCATCTTTACAGTGATGTTTATCAATGCACTTCCTGTTCGACTCCTTGTTGATCTTCTAGCATATCAGGTACGTATAAACCTGAATATTCTAAAAGAATGTTTTGAAAATTTGAAGAAACAGAAGGGATAGCAAATACTCTATAAAAAAGAAAGTTTACAAAATCCTATCAAAAAAAAAAAAAAGGAAATTAGACAAATTTTCCTTTACACACAGGATCCTGTGGCTCTTTTTGAAATCAGTAGTGGTGGAACAAAAAAGAAGCCAAGTACAGAAAAATCTTAAGTAGAGTAAAATAAAAGTACAAATGTGTTACTTGTTAAAAGATTAATCAATATAAATAATTCAGTATCACAATATATCCCTTTTCAAGGACAGTGAACAAACAGTTTACCATTATCAATAAATGTAAAATAAATTTGCTTATGGGAAGAATTAACTTCTTTTACACGCCATATGATTTTATGATAGTAAAGCTATGGTTGACCTTGAGTACCGAATAGCATATTGTTCTGCCCAACCTGTTAATGGATTTTGCTTCTCTAGAATTTTGAGTCCATCAAATAAATCGTACATCATGAGTGAAGTGCTTTGAAATTTATCAGCACTAATATTTTTAAAATAAGCTGGGGGGAAAAAAAAGGCAAGGAAATGTTCCCATAAACATTTCTTCAGAAATCATGCTGTAGATTTTTTTTTTTCTAATGGAACAGTCTTGACAACTGCATCAGTCATCAGAATTTACAAATGATGCTAGCACAAATAATCTTTGAATTAATAATATTTTAATGATACGTCTTGGTACAAATGTATAATTTACTAGAAGTCTTCAACCTCAAATCTTTGCCCTGAAACAGATTTCTCATGAGTCTATCAGACAGAATACATATTTTAATAGTTGGGAAAAAGGTGAAAAAATCCTACTGAATCCTTCTAAGAATTTTAATTATTATACAGGATTTCAGTGCTCTCTTGAAATGTTACCAAGTATGAGGTCTGACTAGTTTGAATTTTTCTTTTGAGAATTCTCCTCTTAGATAAAACGTTTTATAAGAATATTTGAATTCAAAACTGCATAAAGTACAGTTAATACATTTTTACATGTAGGGATAGGTATAGTTTGCTTTTGTTCCTTCCTGTAATGTGTTCTATGTCGCTTAATTACTGCTTTATATGGTAATTAAATAAATCTCTTCAGTCTCTTTAGATAAGATCTACGTAAATTGCGCTTCTTTCTTGTAAAGTAATGTAAAATAATCTATTAGTAAACTTAAAAAGCAATAAAAAACCCCCATCAACTAAACCAATAGTTTATTATAAAAGAAAGTGGGATTCTTTTCTAGGAGTATGAATATAGAAAAAGTATCAAGAAAAAAAACTGAAATGAGGTATTTCTTAAGCCTTTTTTAAAAACCTGAACAATTAAGAACCACTTTTTAAAAGTAGGAGATTGCTTACAAATATGAATTATAAGGAATTAATTTATAATCCATGTACAATGAAAAACTCATATTTTTATGATTTTTTTTTTTTTTCGGACTCATGACAGGATTTTTAAAAAGGTTTTCTATTTTTTTCAAATAGCAATATTTGTGTAACATGGTAGTAAAACAACAGAAAATTTATTTGGTAAAATTCCATCCAATTCAGCTTTTTCCTGAACTGTCCTAAGGAAGTATTTTATAAAATGTCATGATTTGATGTGAAACCTATTGTCAAATTTTATTTAGAAACATTCAAATGTTACTTTGCATGTTAAAATTACATATTATATCTTTTTAATTTTATGATCTCAGCAACACTGGCTTAGAACGCTCACAATGTGTCAGTAGCTTGTTTTTCTCTTTGTATATAAAACATAGATAAGTAGTAGATTAAATAATTCATCACTGAACCCTGATTTTTTTTTTTTTTTTTAAAGGTCTTTAGATTTTTTTAAAAAAAACCCTCAGGAATATAATTTTAATTTTAGGCATAGTTCTTGGAATTATTTTTGTCAAATCAGTATGTGAATGTAGTTAAACTTCTAATTTAAAAGCCAACAAATGTGTTTACTGAAGCTTGTTCTCACATGTTGTAGTTATCAAACCACAAATATATTCAATGTCTGCGTACAGTACGGCATAAAGACTTTGTGATAATGATATTCATAGAGTTTAACTTTTAAGCATGGTAAGTGCTTTGTATGAAAAGCACAGTTACATAGAAAGGGCAGCTTCAGCTGAGGTCTGTTGCAATTCCTACACAGACTATCTATAACAGAGTAAATAAAAGCGATTTCTTTAATCTATGGAGCTGTAGACAAGGGTAGAGATCTATATCTGTAGTATTTTGAAGAAAACAAAAACTCTGCTTACCTCTTTGGATGAGGAAAATTGTTTTCCAACTTGGAAGCTTTAGAAGAAACTTTTTACGTACATGGTATTTCTACAGTTCCAACCTTTCTGTAAATAGTAGAGAGGAACCAAACTCACTTCAGACCTTTAGATGCCTAACTTTAAACACACAAAATGCTCTGAAAGAGCAGAAGAAATCTCTACGACTAGAAGTCCAATTTAAAGGAAAATCAGAAAATATATTTAGGAAGACTAAAGCAAAAATGTATAATTCAATAAATACATAGGAAAGTAACTTTCTTAATATCCTTGATTAGATTTCTTTCATTTTTCCCTAATACTGTAAAATTAAAACAAAAAAAATAAAAAACACAACAAAAAAACCCCAAACCAAAACCCACAATCTGTACATGCCTTAATTTCAGCAGTTATTTTCTGTTTAAAATATTGACTTATTTCAGCACAGTTTTCTTCATTTGTAGAAGGAAAATGAGATGTCTGATTTGGGACTCGTAGAGTATCTTAATAGCTCAGAAAAATACTAAACAGAAAAAAAATCAAATCTGAGAATAAAAATTACTTTTTAAATACCTGTTTTTATACTTAATCTAAATGTCTTGACAATTAAAAGGCAATGAATTCCTGTTGGTCCACTTCAATGGATTTGTTGGCATTCAGTAATTCAGAGCCATTCAGTCTAGACCTGGCCCTTCCCCTATGGCATCTACTTCTAAGACTTCTCTTAAGTGGTGGAAGGAAATGAGAATCAGAAAGGTAGTGATTAAATTATTGCAGTACTTCATGCTTGAGTTGTTTGGGATTATTGAAAGTTGGCACCGATGCTAGTTTTCCCAAAACTCTGGACACTTATTAATTCAGTTGATTCTTTACATCTCCCACGTGTGTTGTATGTGTCAGAGAATTTTCAATTCCAATTTGTGGGAATTATCAATAAATTTAGCACAGAACAAGTTTCACAGTAACAGTGCTTCATACTATTCTGCTAGAATAATTCCACCCTGATTTAGAGACGTCTTTCCTTTGTTCAGAAAGTTATTGTCCTTTCCAGTTTTTAAAATATATTATTATTCTCTGTGTCTTAGGAATCTACATAGACTTTTCAGAATGGAAGCTTAGCATACATGGGTTTTTTTTACATATTTTTATGTATACACAAAAACATCTCAGAAGTCTGCAGATAGTTTTAAAGATTACTCTGTATTTCTTGAAATTATAGATTCTCAATTCTTGACAGACTTGTGTTGGAGGGGAGGCCCAGTATAAATTTTTGGGAGGAAATGCAGGTAACTGTTTTAAGTCCCAAATTCAAACTTACCCGGACTGCTTTTCTTTAATACAAAAGGTAACATCCTGATATCTGAAGATGCAAAAGTAGTGATCATATCATAGGATATAGTAAACTAGAGACATGATTGTGTGTCTTATTGGGAAACAATAGTAAAATGAAGTATATGTTACGAAGTATACCTTTGTGCATGGAGGTTGTCTTGAAAGATGCAAATGTGTCTGACATCTTTTTATGCTATCTTAGTGTTCCTCAGCATGACTTGCATGCAATTTAGGAGTTGCAATTGATATTTGAATATTCTAATTAGAGAACGATTATTTTAAGATTGCTACACTAATTATATTATGAACAGGGTCTTTTAACTGCCATAGGGTTTGAAATGCATTTCGCCACTGGCTTTCTTTTTATGTCCTGCCTCTGTGGGTCTTGATTTTTGAGCCTTTACCTGCCTGAGCATGGGATCATGTTGTTTTCTAATGGGTGAGTGGGACTCTGATGTGGTAGTTCTGATTTAGCTGCTGATGCTGTCTGTCTTATGCCTTGATAAAGATGTTACTTGAATGATCAGTCACATCCAAATATAATGATTTAAATGAAAAGCACATTTAATGCAGTAAGTATATAGCAAAGCTAATAGAATAAAAATGCCTGAGCTGTCTCCTTGGATTTCACAGTCAAAGGGGCTGTGTATGTCTAGACTTTACTGTGTCTACTTGCGTCTTGTCAGAGCACCACAGAGATGATGTGCTGGCCAGCTGCAGACAATATGTTCCTGTTTGCTGGGTCCAAAGTGCTTTGTTAGGTCTTCATTGTAATCTTTTCAAGCATGTGCTTACGTATCCTTGTTTCTAGCCCTTATTTATACTCTAATAGGTGGAAAAAGGGAAACTTTCTTTTACGAATACGCAATTTTCTCCTTGTTGGCTAGGTATTCATAGAATGCTTTTGTAAGTCTAGGACTTCTAGAAGCTTTCCACTGATAGTGATTGAGGGACTGATACCTCTAATTGCCTTTTGTTTATTTTTTTCTCAATTTGCAAGCTCTACTGTTTTAAGAAGAGAGGAATAAGGTAAAAATGCCTGGAAGAGTTGCCTCCTTCCCGCAAAGAGCGATTAAACATGAGGATGAAGAGGTGACTGCTAAATTCAGGATAGGTAGGCAGAATGAAAGAGGAAGGAAGGGATAAGAGGAGCAGAATGGATCTGGAGCATGCATTGTGCTTGCAGGCACTTGCAGACAGCCAGTATGATCAGAGAGTAAAAAGATAGGTAGACATTTGCAGCATGGGAAGAAAAAGCTTCGCAGGGACAGGAAAGCCTTGGGGTAGGTTTTGTAACAACCCAGTAAGTAACTGAATCAACAAAAACTAATACTCCATTTGGTGACATATTTGCTGTGTAAACACTTAACTGCCCTAGTTTATAGTTTAAGAAAATCTGGCTTCCTGAATTTGAATCTTTTGGTGTAATATAAAAGGAGAATGTCTAGGCACTTTCCTCTCAAGGTTCTGGTCAAGTTCTAGTCTTGTTATGGGTTTCATCAAAAAAAAAAACAAAACCAAACACCCAACCAATCCCTATCCAACCAACACCCACACCAACAAAAACAAACCAAGAAAATCCCCTGAGTCTGAACCCACTTTAATAGAATTTATCTGCCTGTACGGAACTCTTGAAATATCTCAGAAGTTGTTAACTTTAATGAAATTTCAATGTGTCTGAAATTTTAAGACTATATACGAAATCATCATACCTTGTGCAATAACATTAAAATAAAGGAGAAAGTTAATACTGCACTGAGAAATCTAATGAGGTAGTAGTTCAGTAGGTAGCGTGCCAATTAATGGACACTTATAATTGAAAGATCTGTATACCCAACAGCAGCTTCAGATTGAGATCAGCTATGCTATTCTTATGCTTACAGAGTCACGTAGCTTGTTTTTTGTGAGTTCAGCTACTGACTGAATGTATTTTAAGCCTTAGTAGTATGTCCAGAGCAATTGTTTAAAATTAATCTTATATTTTGTTGACTGTATGTTGCAATTTAGTGATGCAGCCATCCTGCCAAGTAGCCTTTCCACATGGATATTTTAGCAATCCCCTTAATCAGTTTGATGTTTAAATGCCCCAGGATCTTAGACTTAGAAAATCTGCTTACTATTTTGTTCTTTTTTGGTTGCTTTCACAATGATTTTTTTTTTTCCCCAAACTAAGTCTGCAAAACTGACTTCAGCCTTTTTTTTGCTTTGACATGGCAGCAACTTGAAGGTTGTGTCAAATCCCATTTTATCTGTAATATGTAAACTCTTAGTAAGCCTTCTCTGATCAGATTTAGTACAGAAGACCTTCCAACTGGATACACATCTTGTGGTATAGTTTTTGAACAACATTAGTCAGAATTGTCATGAAGATAAAGCTCTGATTGCCTCCCCCCCCAACCCATGTGTGTGTGTGCTCCAGAAAAATACAATACGTTCTCTTTCCCAAGGCCAGTTATGAGCAGAATGAACAAACCATTAGTAAAGGCATCTGTGAAAGAAGCAGTAAATGGAGTAGCAGGTTCATGTTTTTCATTGGCTTTCATTTAAGGTTTTTAAGTATTGGCTAATGCCATTTGCGTGCAGAAGATCTCGGGTAACTATTGAAAGTTTCCGGTTATTAATCAACTACTTTCTCCTATAATGGCTTTTGACGGTTTATTGAAAAACTGGGAGGGACACTATATCTCATGGATAATAAGATACATAAATAAATAAAACCATGTATCAGATGGGGGTCTTTTGTGAAAAGCAGACTGACTTGATAAGAAAAAGGGGAAAAAACTAGAGATTTGTTTGATCATCAGTCACTGCGATTGTCATGGAAGAAAGAAAAGGGGTAGTTCTTACAGTAAGTGTAAATGAGCAGGTAGTTGTGGTGGTGGTGTCAAACAAGGTTGAAACAATGATACTTGCAGAAGAAAATGTGAAATTTTAGATGCCGCTTAAATTTGTGTGGAAAGGAGGAGAAAGAAATAAGAAAAAGAATCCTCACTTCCTGGTTTTAAGTGGTGAGTTTCAACTGTGACAGGCAGTGGGGAGATGGATGCTCGTTCTTGAGTAGGTGATTTCTCAGTTTTCTTCCTCTAGGAGCTTTAGTTTATTTTTCTGGATGGTTCTTACTTTTTGTGCTTGGTTTTTTTTGGATGGAGATTTTATTTCAGCCTATGTTCTTTATTGGTGTGTTTATTCCTTTTGATTCAAGCTGTATTTAATTTGCCAATCTTTCTGCTGTTCCTAGTATGTTTTCATCTCTCTGCACTAGTGCAATTTGTACATTGTGACAAATTGGTTTTGAAAAATTCACAGGAGATGAAAGAGTTATTGTAGCAGAAGTCATGTACAATCTGTAGTGGTTCTTAATGAAGGGTCCATTTGATTTATGTTTACATTTCACCCACTAAGGTCTTCAGTTGAACAATGTTTTTTTAAAAATTATTCTGGCCAGTGATTTGGAACCAAGTTCTAACAGGAGCATGGAGGGGTGCCGGTAGGGGGAAAAGAAGGATCATTTTAGGGGGATATTAGATACGTTGAGAAGTTGTACACTAGGAAAGTACAGTAGTGCTTTCAATTGGGGAATAAGGAATGGAAAGTAAAATGAAAGGTATGAAGATAGAACTGCCTTTTTTACTAGCTGGCTTGCCAGAATGTACAGGCAGTAGAAAATTAAATCTACAGAAAGGTAGGAGGGTTTTTTTATCGTTCGTGGTGTTTTGGGGTTTTTTTTGTTTGTTTTTTTTTTTCCTTTTTCGACTTATGTAAACTTTGATCCTATTTAGTCATGTATTTGTGAGACTTTATATATAGCTGAAATGTTCATATGTGAAACCATTTAAAAGTAGAAACTTCAAAATTTGAAATACAGTTTCCCCATTAATGAGGAAAAAAAAATAAAGTTTTGATCTGTCAAAGCTACTTAGCTATACAAAATAATTCTATAACTTATTAATGCAAGGCTATAATAATAATAACGTGCATGTATGAACCTTATAACCAAATGCAACCAGAGAAATAGCTTGCATGTCTGGGCCTACCACGCTCTGGAAATGGTCAACAAAGGGAAGGGCTTGATGTACACGAAGTGATCAAACCAACAGTGGTGAAAACAAAGGCTGGCAGCAGAATAACACGAACAAGCAGCAATAGTGTCATGTCTGTGAAGATTTTGCTAGATTAATAATAAATAGATATGCATAAATAATTATAGGTTTTGACAGTTTAAATGACAAGTCATCCAAGGAAAAAAAAATCTGCATATTTGGCCTTGAAAAATGTCAGGTTTGAGATGACAGAGGGAAAGAGGTGGTTGGGAACAGAGACAGGCAGCTTGTCTAAATATGCGTAATACTAAATACAGGTGATTATATTATTTGAAATTAAAAATAAGCTGTGATTCAGTTATTTTTAAACTGTTAGGGCTTCTCCGCTGCAAATTTCACCAGGTGCTAGGAGTAGTTGTAACAACAAGCATTCCACGTGTTACTTAAATAACATTCCTAGGCATCAGTGGATATTTTTCTACTAAAGTAAAACTGTTCAGCATGGTTAGAAGAAAATTCCTCTTCTCTCTTTTTCTCATGTTATTTAAGATAAATTCTAAAACTATGTAATTCAAAAGCAACAACAAAGATTTTAAAAGATTGACTTTTTGTAATTAATGTATGGATGAATTATACAATGCTGAATAATCTATGGATATTTTTCTTGTGGGTTACATCTAAGATTCAATGAAGAAATACCCCTTTTGGCTTGTAAACCATATTTTTAAATGTGATCTTGGTTCCCTTTATTGTCCCTCATCAATCTCACTCGTCTCACTATACCTTGAGGTACTGTGGAAATCAATAGGCAAAAATAAAGTCTGGGGTTTTTTTGGTTAGTTTGTCTTAGTTCAGTTTTTTGTTTTGTTTTTTTCAACAATATGTCAACATTAAGTGTATATAGAACATTTTTGTTATGTAAAAAAAGTCTTCGGTGTTCCCTTCCCAATGTGATAAGTTAGTCATTGTTCAACATCTAAGTCAGGAGAAGCCTCAGAAGCCTGACAATAAATGAAGTTATGCTCCCCTGCAGGTCCAACATCTTTGCGATCCTGGGGCCAGAAAAGTCTGGTGTTGGAACAGTGGTGGTGGTTGTAACTGAAGCTGCTCCTCGTGACGTGCATTGTTATGCAGGCTTGCCATAAAGTAGTCTGCAAGTTGTGCCAAACTTTTACTTGGGGCCAACATGAGTCAAATGAGAACAGAAGACATTATTGTTATCTGGAAGATTATCATACTGCTTACCTTTATCTCTTTCAGAACATGATAGTAAGAGAGTGCTCCTCCAAATTTATTATTAAATTGAAAATGTCTCTTGTAGGTTCTAGGCACTGAAAAGATTAAAGAGGAATTGTTATTCTTTATTTACTTTAATATAAATATATCTTATTAATACTTAATCTTTAACACAGTAGTTTGTAAATAAAGATGTGTCAGTTAATTTTCACAATGCGATGCGCTCAGAATCTCATCTTAGGATGCTCATTTCTATTTTGATTGGCAGTAAACATAAAGGTTTAATATATCATTTGCAAGCTATTTATTGGTTGTGATTTTTAATAATGGCTAGACAAAGCTCAACTCAGTTAAGCTTGTTTAGTTGTCATACATGTTTTGACTCCAGTTAGCATAGGATTTGCTAAAGTAGTATATTGTTTTAGTCATAGATGTGGCAAGAAATAAACTTGTTGAGATGCTACGTAAACAACATACATAAATTTTAGCGTGATTTATTTTCATTTCTTGATTTGAATTGTATATGGCAAATACTAAACCCAGGAATGTTATAGTTCCAAAATCTTTCAGGGAATTTTTCCCTCCCTTGCCAACACAGGGGGGGTTGGGAACCAGGGTGGGTGGCAAGGGGTGGTTTGATTATTCTGAGTTCCAGTTTGATGGGTGGGGGGAGGTGAAGGCGGTGAGAGGTTTCTTCTGGTTAGTGCCACTTTTGCTTGGTGGCTGCTGTGGGTGGAAGTCAGTGTTTTTGCTGAGCTGGTGGAAGTATTGTGGAGGAAGCTCCCTTGACTCAGCTCACAAATCCACATGTCCTGTGCTGTCCTTCGGAGAGAGAGTGGTCACCACTGCTTGGATTTGCTGCAGACTCCCTGGGGGCCGATGTCACCTGTAGAGGAGCTGCTAACCCTACTCTACTTCCCCTTTCCCCCTCACTGTTGGACAAAGGATGAGAAGGGGGCCCCACCGCCTCCCAGAGTGCGGCATCGTGTCCTGCTGTCCTAAACAAGCAGGGATAGACCTTAATTTGTTTAAAGGTTTTGGTTATGGTGTTGCTGTGTGTCCTGTTTTGGTTATATATATATATAAAATATATTTATATTTTTGGGCTTAAGAACTGTTATCCTTCTCTTTACATTTCTTCTGATTAAAGTCTCTTAATTTCAAAGGTCATGATGGGTTTTTTTGGGAAGAGGCCCCTTGCCTAGTTCAGGTAGACATCTTAGTTTTCCTTTAAACTGAGACAAGGAACAAAACCTGAGCTCCCTTTTAATCTTTGTGAATTTAAATGCTGTCAATTTTCAAAAAGCAGAAACTGAGAAATCTGTTTCACGTTTTGGTGTGATGCTGGTGTTACTGTGACTATCACTAAACAGGAAGTTTGTTCAGTGATATGAAGATCTTAGAATACTAATGTAAACTTTCAAGTGTCAAATCTAGGACTTTTTCAAGAGTGCCTCTGTAGTATTGTCTGCGTGTGTTCATCTGGCTGTGTCTGAATATACATGAGCTGTTTTATACTCTGAAGTCATACAGTGTTTTTCCAAACGTATTTAACAAAAATGTGAAAGCTTTGATCTAATATTTTAATTTTATCATACATTTGATCTTTTGATAATTGTAATTACTTTCTAGTATACTTATATCCATATTTTGTATAGATGAAAGAAGCACATTGTGTTTGGAAAAGAATAGGAGCACAAAAATGACCTTGTATCTCTGAAGGAAGATTATGCAAAATATAAAGAGCTAATTATCCACAATCATATTTTCAAATAATTCTTATTACTTTTAAGTAATTGCTAGAAGGAGTTTTTTTCGTTTAGAAAGTGAGTTACATGCAACTCAAATACAAAACTTTCAACTTTCAGTTGATTTCAACTAGAGTTATTTATAAGGTTTATATTTTATCTGTGTTGATTTGTTCTGACACTTTGTAGAAACTAGATGAATTGTCCAGAGAATGTATTAGCTAGATAATGATGTTACATTTTTTGCTCTGTCATTGCTTAGTCACTAGCTTTGTGTTTCCTAAGGTCACCAAGATGAAGCTAGTTTGTCATGGCCCACAGCGCTCTCTGGCTTTTGGTAACCGATCATCCATACCTCAAACTTGCTTGAGGTTTCCCGTTTCTCAGATCGGCTGTCCATCATCCATACTGATGTTATATTTCATGGATTTTGAATGTCATATGAAATATGACTGTTCTGTTGTATGTCTTTAGAGATGATTTACTAGGTTTCTTCCATGACTAAAAGAGTTAACAGGTATTTGCCAATATAGATGTATTATTTAGTCAGAAAAAAAATCTGATGTTTAATTTTGACATAAAGTACTCAGTAGTTAATGAAAAAACTGCATACTTGCTACTTATTACCATAAAAACTAATATTACGAGCAAATGAAACCAATAGTTATGTTTAACTCGAGATGCTTAGATGTCATTGTTTTTGGGAGGCCATTGGTGTTAGGAAAGTTGTGTGAACAAAATTGCTGCTCAGCATTTTGTGAAGGGCATTTGTTATCTAGGATAATCAAAATGATACTCATTTATCCTTAAATCACTGAAGTTTTCATTAAGGTTAATTGCACTGAAGTCTGTAGAAAGATAATTAAAGAAATAAATCTCTAACAATTTTTCTGCAGTCTTTTAAAGAACTCACTTCAATTAGTTAAATGATTTCTTAAATACCTAATTGACTAGAAAGTTTTCAGGAATTAACTTCTGCTGTTAAAATGAAATTGGCATATGATTTGGCATATGTAGACAGCTGAATTCTGACTTCAGGTGGACACCCCAAACTGAATTCTAGATTTTCTACAATTGAAGCTCACATAACACAGAAGATTTTCTCTAAACTTTCACGCAGAATGGCTCATATGTTGAGCTGGTAATTTTTCTGTGTTTTACACTGAACAGATGTTTGCAAAGAGTGCCACAGTGCTTTCATGACTACCTAACTGCCACTTTGCTTTACGTAAAGTTAAAGCTTAGAGATTGCTACCTGCAAAAAACAAAAACAAACAAACAAAAACTAAAACAAAAACCCAAACCCAACAAACCCTGTCTAGTTTTGACTGAAATTATGACAGAGAGATACATACCTTCCTGTGACATTTTCACGTATTGTTTTTGCTGCATAGTTTATACCTTTCTGCTGTAGTTTTATTATTAGTAGGACTCCTTATCCTGTCCAGCCTGTGGATATTGAGCATGATTGTAAGACAGTGTAGCTAGGAGATAGTTAGAAGCAACAAAACCTGAAAATACTGACCTTAAAGGTTACAGGAGATTTTTTTTTTTTTTTCCCATTTTCTCTATTAAAACCTGAAATGTTAGTCTTTAACGCTGTGCATATATTTACTTTTACATGAAAATAGTTAAGTAAAAATCCAAAGGAATTGTCTGTGTCATTATAATTAAATATACACGTTTGCTGGTCCTTGGAAATGCTCAATAATTACTAATACTGACCTTTTTGTAAAATAACTTTCATTTTCTTTTAATAAAATAGACATATTTGACTTAAGCTATTTCATGTATCCTTTTATTTGAAAGCTAATTGCTTATCTTTGGAAGTGGGATTTTTCATAATGGTAGTAATATGAACTGTGTAAGTCCGACTGAATGCCACTATAATTGGGAATGAAGCTATTTATTTCCTAAGCATTTATTCCCAAGCAGAACATGCTGTTTCATCTGCATATATCTTCCTTCAGTGAAATCAGACAACATAATTGTAGTATTTACTTAATAATTTACATGTAGTACACGCGGAGGAGTACTAGATAACAAAAAATACATGACAATTAAAAATTCATTATTGTCAAGAGAAATACCGGAAGAGTGTGAAATCTCTGAGGATAATGCTAAAAGTATGGTGGTGAGTATCTGAAAGAAAGAGGACCGAGGGGTTTTGTACAGTGAGTGTATGATGGGGAATGGGAAAGCTGGGAAATGGAACGAGGTAAAAGGAACAGGGACAGGAAGAAAAGGAAGCATTAGAAGAGAGAGTCTGTTTTCAGCATTTTGCCATACCTCTACGCTAGAAGTACTGTAGTATTGCTATAGAGCAGTGTGTTTGTGCTTTTAAACAGAACCACTCTACACATAATAAATAAACTTTTAGTTAAGACTGACCGGTCCTGCTTATGTGACTTTAGAATTGTTTTCAGAGAAGTAATGAAATGCACCTCTCCTCCTCTCCTCTCTCTGAAGTAACTCTTTATATGATTTTGTATGATCAAAGAGTTATGTTATTGTGGACAAATTTACCTATTTTGCACTTCTTCCAAAGAAGGAAAAGAGCAAAATCGGTGATTTGGACACCATATCCTCCCCCCTCCCCCGCCGCCCCCCCCCCCCCCCCCCCCAAAAAAAAAAAATCACATAAAAACACACAACCCTAACTTGAGACGACAGAAATTTACCCAACAGTGTGGGACTTCCAGTTCTGATAACAGCCTTAGGAATTACAAAGCTTTTATACAATACTCCAACTAATAATTGTGTAGACAATTCTTTATTTCTCAAGAATTGTAATGTATAGTTACCCCATAACGTATGAATGCAATTAATGTGCCAGTATGCCAGTATCATAGTAGATTTGATTGATGTTCTTTTAAATTTCAGGTATATTTCTAACTGACTGTGCTTACATATGTTCAGATTTCCTCTGTGGTCCCATGAACATTTGAAAGTAGCAACTTGGTATGGAATTAAAATTTTTTTTAGTGAGATTTAGTTCAGTTTTTCAGTTGAAATACGATTTCATGAGTATGATTTCGTGTAGTCAGGAGCAATCATGAAACAGCAATTGTTTTGGCTGTCACTATTTTACAAGGCAGTCTCAAGGTCATTTTAAGCATGTAAACTGTTTTACTCACTCTTTTTCCTAATGGCTACAATTTGCTGTCACATTAATAGTATGACACTAGGAAATCACAAATGCATAACACTGGAAGATGCAGTTGCTTAGAAGGTGATGATATAATTTGAAACACTTGCTGAAAGAAAGTTTTGTGGCTCTCTAAATTACACTTCTGTATAGTAGCTGTTTTTAAGAGTGATTCTTATTTAAAACAATTTTTAAAAAGTAGCTCCTGTTAATAGTATTGCAGCTACAAAAAGAACGTAGCATATATCAGAACCTTGCAAACGTTTTCCTTGCTGGTGCATGGTTTTCTCTTATGGAAACTAAATGCAGAGAGATACACTGCATGGTTTGGTTTCGTAGTAGAAAGCTGTATTTCTTTAAATGTCATAATAATGGTAAATATTTTAAGTGCTATTAATTTTCAATATGTTGCTTAGGAAAGAGCTTTCACTGGAGAGAGTTTTATATTGCTATCATGATTTTTATATTCTAAAATTAAGAAAGCCTTATCCTTGCTAGCTTGGTTTCAAAATATTACTGAGGTAGATTGCAATTGCACTAGTACTGACCACATTTAAAGGACTTCTTTAAATGTAGTATTAAACAAGTTATAAAAATTAAATAGATGGTTTATAGGTGCAACTTGGTCACCTGATGCATAGGGAAAATTCTACAGCAAGCAACCACTGGCAGAAGTTAATCCTCCCTGTGTGAATAGGGCAAAGTTTTGTGCTCAAATGGATTTCCTGTTAAAGTGAGATATTCAGGTCTTTCTTCTCAAAGTATTTTATATGCATAATGGCTCTCTTGGATCTTCAGCCTTATGTTTCTTCTGCTGTCTTCTCTTAAAGGGTGACACAGGAAGGGCCTGATCTCAGTCTAGGCTTGCAGTCATGTGCTTACGTCCTAGAATATGAGACATATCAGATCAGACTTCTTTAGTGTGAAGATCAGCTCTTATCCTGCAGAAGTATTTAAAATATTGTTTTATGAAAAATGTTATATGCGATTTAGATTGTTACAATACTGTTATATACTCTCTTATAAAAGTGTTGAAGCCTGTTCAAATAAGCAGTTGGTCTCTAGAATAACACTGAATATCAAGAAAACTGGTTCATCTAAACCTTGGATGCATACAAGAACCTACAATGACACCTGAGATATGCTGTGATATATAATTTTGTTAAGTTATCCACAGTAAGCTTGTCTTACCTTCTAGACATTAGGATATTTTAAAGTTTTTGCTGAAGGACCTCTGTAAGACAACTGATTTTATATTTGTAACACTGGAGAACAGCAAGGTTGTAATAGTAGTGGTTTTAACAGTCCACTGCATTCCACTGAAATTGTTGTAGATTTGTTGTAGAATTGAAGTTGTTGTAGATTATGCAGAGCATCAAGCTCTCCAGTCTAGACAGCTTTGCACCTCACTGTCAGTTCAGCAGCCTGGATCTAACCCTCATGGTACCAAAGTGAGATTTGCGAGAAGTATCAGTGGCCATCCACGCACTGAAATGTAGCAGTGCATCATTAGTCTCGCCCTTGGGACAGGAGCTGGGGGATGCTTTTGGTGGTTTGTGAGCTATCTTTCTGGAGAATTGTATTTCAGATTGCTTATGGTTTCAATTGTATGTATTGGCTGGGTCATGAAAGATACACAAAAATCTTAATAGAAAATGATGACTATTGGCAGTATTCAAGAGCCTGATAATTCAAAGTGCTTTCTATACCAACACTGAAAACACAAAGTAAATCATGTGTCAAAACCCATTATTTACATGAACTTTTTAACTATTTTTAAAGCTACTATAGAAAAAACATGTTGCTTGGGAAGTTTTTTCACTCTTGTGGAGGACTACCAAGTAGTTTTTTTCACTTACGCTTAGTCCTAAAAACTTCCATTTAATTACATCCTTTGTAGTGTATAATTTATTGGCAAAATCTTCCAAATTTGAAAAGGCTTAGCCTTTCTGACAGCTAATGCCATTTTTAATACATTACAGAAAAATAGTATCTTTGGTAACCCTGTCATTTAATTTCCTTTTTTTTTTTCCTGTTTATTTTAGACATTTGTGATCTGAGCCTTTTTTAACAGATGTGGCTTATGCATATACATTGAAGAAATTTTTATTGTGTTATTAACTTTTTTTTATTCACATGGTTGATACTTATTTGGAGTTACCTAAAGCATAGTACATTCACTATTCTGTTAAACAGAGAATAAGGTAATGTAAATACACTAGTTCAGAAAAGTTGTCTAATTTTATCAAGCAAATTGTTGGATCTCCCACCAGGCTTCATGGGAAACCTTGAAAGCGATTATGGTAGTCACAAAAGTTAATTACTTTAACTGCATTCTGTTAAAATGTTGCTTTAGGCAGTGTATTCTGAACACAGAATTCATTTATCCATTTTGGCTTTAGAAGATTTTGAGATACCTTTTGTGGTACAAACCAGTATTTTATCAGCCCTTCAGATGAACATAGTGATTGAATTTTACGCAAATGCAACTTCTACCTAACTGTTGTTTTTTATTCCACTTCACTATATGAAATATTTCCAGCTTCTTCCTTTTAACTTGGATTTAAAGATACAATATTTTATTTCAAAAAAATTAATAAATACAGAAAATTGTTTATATTACACATTAATACTGTTACTGTCCTCCCCATATAAAGAGTACTTATACATATTCTTCTTTTTCATAGGTGAGTAACTGAAGGTTAAAAGAATTCCTGGTTGTCAAGTATGCTTAGTGCTTTTCTGTAGTATGCTGTGGGTAAGTAAGAAAAATATAACTTTTTTTTTAAATGAGCGCATAACTAAAAATGAGTAATTGGTTATAAATTCTGCAATGGTGTTTTAATTAGTCGTAATTGGCTATTATATTAACATTACATAGGAACCTGCAAAGTTTGAGAAGTTGTTTTGTGTGGAGAAGCTTGGTGTTCCTCAGTTTCATAGAATTTTCTGACTGTTCTGTTCTTTTCTCATTTAGCTTATATTTAGGGTAGAGTTGAAAAATATAAGTTTTTAGATGTGAAAATGTGGTTTCTAAAGGAACAAGTATACATGAAAGTTGACTAAAATTCAGAGCTGTAGAAATTTAATTTCAGAAATAATTTCACAGATTTAGTAACTGTTTTGTGCTTGTGGCTACTACATTTATGAATAAACCTATTTATTTTGAATTTTGTTAATGGTTAACATTATGCTTTGGGATTACAGTCATTCTGCAGGAATTGTTAGGAAGGTTTTTGTTTGTGGTATAATACTCCCTAGTTGTTTATTTTTTAGTTTTAATTTCCATCTACAAAGACAGAATGGAGGTTTTTTCTTTTTCTTTTTTCTGAAAGACTTTTAAACGGAATGGTTGACCTATCCTGGATTTACACTTTATCTACCTCTGGATCTGAAAGAATAGAATTAAAGGCTTCTGTTGTAATCCCAGCCCTACTGGAACGCCTTTTACAATACTACCAGCAGCTCTAGTAGTTCTGGTTGCTTCCGTTGGAAATGTGTTTCATATCAGTCAGAAAATAAAAAGTAGAAATACAACTGTACATAAGTACATGAAGTCACTTGAAACTTGTAAAAATCTCATTTCTTTACCTCACATAAATTGACATTTATTTAAATGCTAATTAATATATTTAGTTTGTGAGATATTGTTTGAAACCTGTGGTGTTAACTTCGTGATTCTTTTTTTCTAAAAGTAACACTGTGGTGTGAACGTGGATGCATGGATTGTCAAGTGCCTGTTTAGTTTAAATGTTTTTAGAAGGAAAGGAGTGTTTAAAATATGCCTTAGACGTTGCTCTTGGATTCTCTTCGGAGCCTGATATGTGCTCTACAATTCATGTTTTTCTGCTTTATATGGTAAAACTAAAAATTTATTCAGTTATAGTTGTACCATACTATTCATACTGTGTTCAGGCAGGATACTTTTAGAAATAAGAATTTTGAGCATATGTTTTGAAACTTGGAAGACTTAAAAGAATATAAATAAGAATAGTAAGAATACTGAATAGTACCGTATGATGCATAGTATGTGCAAAGAAGAATTTATGGTTACAGAAGCACTGAAAAATCATGCATTCAAAGCCTCAAGGCAGAACATTTATATTAAAAACATAGTGAATAAGGATGATTGAGGATGCCTGGCTGTCACTTTGTTATGGTTTATTTATTTTGGCTATACCATTGTTTGTCAAAATCCCGACTGTTACTCTGCAGTTATAATTTTTTCTTTAAATGTTAAAAACCTCTGCAAAAGGTAGAAAGAAGGTTAGGTATTTTGCATGTTCAGCTATGACTGCTCTTATATTTTTAGAGTAGCTACTGGACTTTTCAAGAACTAATAAATGCACTTGAAGATCAGATGTCCTGTGAAAACAGTAAGCAGTGGTTTTCTCTCATTTGAAAACCTTGCTTTTACAAAACATGTCCTATCAAATCTCAGACTATTTTCTTCAATTGAAATATGAAGAATAAAATCATAAGCCTCGCAGAAATGAATGGAAATCTTGCTTTCGAGGGTCAGTAATTCATCCCATATGACATTATTCAGTGTTGTATTATTTTCATTCAGTGATTCTTCAGGTAATATCTACAGTGTATAGACTTGTGATTGAACAAAACTGAATTCAAATGTGAATGTAGTTTGCATACTTCAGAGGTATTCTGCATTCTCTTCCAACTACCTGGATATGTAAACCGACCAAATGAAGTGATTGAACTTTAGTTTATTGTCTGTTCTCTGTATCAGTTCTGTTGTTGGGAACTATTGACAGTTGTATGTATTGTTATATATAAATAAGCTTTAAGAAGGTTCACAGAAGGAAATATCGAGGTCATGCATTTAAATACTGGTTTGATTCTATCTAGATTCTATTCTGATTCTATCTAGAAACTTAGATTTGAAAGAGGTAGTCCAGGAAAATGAAAATTAGTATGGAATGCAAAACTGGTTCCTTCTTCTATAAGTAATTTCTAATATAAAAACAGCATTTCAAAAAACCTGGCATTTTCATAGCAGAATTAATTAGCTATTGGAGAAGCCTCTGATAGGATAAGAATAGTTGCAAAATATTGGTGATTAATGAGTGTATTCTGCTTATGCATTCTATAGCAATAATCCAAATTGCATTTAATGGAGCTCAAAAGCAAAGCAAAAAAGTGAAATTTTTTTACCTTAGATATGTTGATGAACAATATTAGGAGCAAATCAGTTTGAAAATACTAATACCACTTTCATTGCTACCTAATGAAGTAACCCTTTTATATTTCTAAATATAGAAGTCTTTTCTTAAGTGAAGCTATATTTTAAAATTATAGATGCCTTAAGTTTCTACAGGAATAACATTTTCCAACACCTTTATAAATTACATCAGCTTTGTATACTAAAATTATTCTTATCTTTGAGTAGGCTTGTGTTACTACCTGCAGCAGTAATGCAAAACACTTGCTGTTGTAAATACTGGAGACATTTTATTGCACTGGTTTTCTTTGTTGCTGTTACTTTATTATTTAAAAAAAGTCACTTCCATTTCTGTAGCCAGGTTGGTATTTCTTTTTGGTTCAGATAAAACTTAAACTAATGAAGAGTTCATATAATGGTTAAAACTGATTGGATCTTCAGTTCTATAAGAACAAAACGGAGCATATCTGTCCTTCCATCCTACTGTTGCTCCTCTCATGCCTTCCCCAGCCCTTTGTAATTGTCTCATGATGTTAATGGAACCATAAACTGCCTGAAACCAAAAATAACTGCTGAAAAATGGAGCATCTTTCCAAAACTTTTCATGACCAGGTTTAAAATTCAGCTGACACAAAAGCAGGCATTGCATCTCCTATCAAAACCCAGAGGCATTGCATTTATGCTGTCTCTCTTGCAGCTCTGAAAATAAGGTACAGACAAACTACACAATTTCTGAAGTACCTCAAGAATTTGAGCAGTCAAGACCACATCTAATAAAAAAGTTGTGTTTAAAATATAGCTTGATAAAGGATTTTCTCTTATTTGCAGGTAACTTTAATACTTCATTATTTGTCCCCAATTGAGATGAAATTTGAATTTAGTAGGCTTTTGGGCACTATGACAGTGCTTTGTTTTATTCTGGTTGAAGGCACAATAAACTAAAGAAATAAATAATCTAGTGTTTTGATAACCTTTTATTAATTATTTTCCTCTGAGCTGTGTTTCAATGGGGTTTTTTGTTTTTTCTCTTTTTGTTTTTTTTTTTCCCTTCCATATGAACATGATTCTTCATATAAAACAAGGGCTATTCCTTACCTATCCTAGGGCAAATAAGTCCTTTAGCATGTCAGCATTGTACTTCAAAGTAGGACAGACACTTTAGACTTGATAGATATAAATATCTTTTATATGGTAGATATTGTGGAGCATTTTTGATATCTCACCAATTAGAAATTAAATCAGTCATTCGATATTTTGAATCTTGTGAAACTAAGATCAGTTTGAAACTTATCAATTTATAGACTTTGTATGGGACAGGCTTTGGCACCAGTTGTGGAAGTATCTTTAGTATCCCTAACCAAAACTGTTCTTTTGTTTTCTTTAAATGCTTTTTTTGTTAATATCTGCATACTCAAAAGATCTGTGTATTGTGCTTAAAATCACAGATTTTATTCCTGTCAGTTGCTGGTCTGTATATAACGTGGGGTTTTCTTGTTTAGATTATTTTCTTTGACCTTGATGAATTTTCTGTATACACTGGATAGAGCCTAGTGTCAATGGTAATTCACAGTGTGGATCAAGGCATCTCAAATTTTAGGTGGTTTTATAGCATTCAGTTGACAGGTGCTGAGTTAGCAAGTGTGGCAAGTTAAGTGGCAGTGAGACTGCATTTAAATAACGCATACTACCTATTTATATCACAATGATTCTGTTTGGGGTTTCCTATGTATATTCATCTGCTATTAAGTAGATGACTTGACAACAGCCCAGGAAAGAATGGAAAACAGAGTAGAAACAGCTAAGTACAGCAGATCGATGTGAACCAAAAATTAGCAAGAATCATTTAGTTAAGATGAAGGCCTGAGGAGAAGGCAGTAGGAACTGAGAGTTCATATGCATCAACTGTAGGACAACACTCAAGCCGGGGAAACTGGGAAGTCCATAATGGCAGCATTAGGCATAGGCAAGTGAGGCTTGGAAGAACATCAGCAGGATTAAGAACAGGAACAGGTGCTGCGACTGGATAGGGCAAGGTTGAAGGTAGCAGTGCAGAGGAGGGATGAAGGAAGAAGCTTAAGCCAAGTCGTGAGCAGCCCTATATAAAGCCAGGAGCGAGGCAGCTTCACATAGGTGTTGGGCATGCTCAGGAGTGGCCTTTACCCTCCACTCCCCTGCAAGGTTGATTCTGACCAGCAGCATGAGATGAACTGCAGCTTTTTGGCCAGTTGGGCCAGGTAAGGGCAAAGAAGACGCAAAGTTCCATTGTAGAAAGGAAAATGTACCTATGTGGTTTATAATAACTCTGTTTAAAAAGTTCATGTTTATTGCAAGCAGCTTTGCAAGTAGGTATATGACACTAAATATTTTTCCATATCAAAGCTCTCATATAATAACAACCTGCATTAAGCAGAGTAATTACTAAGAGAAACTTCACAAAGATTTGTCATGTCTACAGCATATTTCTGTGCAGCAAATGGAAGCTGTTGCTAGGGGCACGATGTGCTTTGGCTATGATCTGCAATTTAATTGAACATCTTGTTTTGTTTTTGTTACTTATAGCACAGAAAATATGCTATGTGACTTCCAATATAAATAAAATATATTATCCTTCATTTAGTTTGCAAGATATAGTGCTGTGCAGGAGTAAAGTGGTAATAAGGAGCAGGCAGGAAGGGAACATAAGCTCATTGACATGGTATTCACTGGGAGATAAAACAGTGTTGATCTAAAACCTCTTGATTTGATGTTCAATGAATGAAATAAGTTAACTTCAGGGTTTTGGTTTGGTTTTTGTTGGGGTTTTTTTTGGTTTTGTTTTTTTACTTCAGAAGATAAGCATCTTCCAGAAGACAGAAGGTGACCTACAAAGAGTAGAATGAAAACTATTTGTTTATGAAAGTTGCCAGTTTGGACAGCTTCTCTGGCTATACCTGGATGCTTATACATTTTTTTCAGTGGAGCCTGTTACCAAGCAAAATCTGCTGACTTAAAGAACTGTGATAGGTGCCTATTTAAGTGCTGTTGGGTTTTGTAAGTGAGCTATTGTTTCTCCTCACATTCCTCATCCCAGGCTCTCTTTGTTCTGCTGTGTTATAACTTTCATCTAGGGAAGCTCATTTTCAGCCTTTTCAACTGCCTCTCATGCTTTATGGTTCTTTTTTTTTAAAGGAAGGAAGCACAAATTAATCTCCTTTGCAAGGAATGAGAGAAGACTTATTCTGGTTATTTCTGTCCAAGAATTTCTGTGTCAGTCTCCTCATTTTGAAATAAAGTTAAAAATATGTGAGACCACGCATAAAGATGGATCATGCAAATTATTTAGTAGTTCCTTATTTGCACTGCATGTGGAAAGTTTGAGGCAAATGTTATTTGAGAGTGTGCTGCGCCTCAAAAGGAAAGCAAGAGGCTTTCCAGAGAGTAGTCAGCAGTGGCAGGCAACTTGTGTCTGTATGGAGACCTGACATTCAAGTGCAGCTTCTGTGTCAACCTGAAGAGGAGCCAAAATATTGATTCTTCTAAGTGCAAGATGAGGATCAGGGTTTTTGGCCGGAGAACAATTCGACCATTTTGGTCAAATCTAGTTTGGATTAAAGTTTTCCAAAATAATAACAGCAGTAAAAATTATTAGACTTCTATAAATGATGCTTTACCTTCTCGGAGGATTTTTTTTTTTCTAGAAAATTCAGGATTGATTCCACTGTCACGTTTCAACTCTAGTAAAATACTACATGGAGCTTTATCTTCCTTCATATCCTACTATACTATAGATACAGTATGTCCAGCATTATATATTTCTTAGTTTTTAAACATGAGTGCAGTTAAGTATGTTTTACTGTAAAAATATTTTTTACTTTTCCATAACATTTTAAATCAACTACATTTGGTTTATTTTTTGCAGACTTAAAACCATGAGTTTAAATTAGAGAAGTATAAGCAACTTGATTTTTTGGCATCAGTGTCATCCAGATCTTTGATTTTTATTCATAGTCTCTTCTAACAAGCAGTTAGATAGTGAAGTGTCTTACTCTAAGTACCTAGTTAAAGTCTGTCTAGTAAGCTTTAATTTACTATCAAATCAATGACGTATTTGTGGTGGTGTTTAGGTCTATATAGCTTCCAGCAAAGGACAAAAATGAAAATCACTATCCAATATTGAGAAAAATGAGATCTGCACTTTTTATTTATGTGTAACAAACCTGGTTAAGCTTCAGAGATTTTTCTCTTGGTTTGCTTGCTGGTTTTTGGTTTTGTTTTTTCTTTTATTGTGCTAGGTGATTTTACTGGTTTTCTTTTCCCCTACTAAAGAAGCTGGATGAATGGAATCGTTTCACTTACTGCTATTTTAAGGAAGTAATAACAGCTTTCAGACGTGAATGTGGTCTCTGTAACATAGTCCATTAAACTGAATGAAAACTAATGCCCTTTTTGATGATATTGTGTATGGTTTATTAATAAAATATAACCCTCTGATTGTGAATATATTCAGACAAGTTGTTTAGTTGGATGTCTTTACTGAACTGGATTCAGCATAAGAGGCTTCTGAGGTTTTTGTGGGAGAGAGATACAAAAAGTTCTATATGTAGTCCAAGTTTGTTATTGTTTTATATGATTATAATTCATATAGTTATTACGTATTGTTTGGACGGGGCACTCTTCTAAGTGAATTGGTATCACCTTTCCTTGTAAACTGTGCTAGTTATAGACCATTTCATTCCTCATCATTAGACATATACTATTTCTTTTGTACTTAAAATGAAATGACTGCACTTGATGCAGTATTATGAATTTATATAATGCAATTACTCTATGTAGAAGCTGTAGCTTCTTAATTCAGGGCCTATAATCTATCAATAGAAACCCTTAATGGGGAAAGTATATTTAACAACATATTTTCTGCTTTTGCTGCTTTTGCTCGCCAGAAATTCCAACGCATCCTTTCCCACTTTTCTGATTTTCCTTCTTTACACTTCATCATAGTATCATAGAATGGTTTGGATTGGAAAGGGCCTTAAAGATCATCCAATTCCACACCTCCCACTAGATCTGGTTGCTTATAGCCTCAGCCAGCCGGGTCTTGAACGTTTTCAGGGAAGGGGCATCCATGACTTCTCTGAGCAACCTGTTCGTGTGCCTCACCACTGTCACAGGCAAAAAAAAAATCCTCCTAATAGCTCACCTAAATGTACCTGCTTTAAGCTTAAAACAGTTACCCCTTGTCCTATCACTGCAGTTCCTCATAAAAAGCCCCTCCCCATCTTTCTTGTAGGCCCCCTTAAAGTATTGGAAGGGTGCTCTAAGGTCTCCCTGGATGGAGCCTTCTCTAGGCTGAGCAAGTCTGTCCTTGTAAGGGAGATGCTCCAGTCTTCATGGCCTCCTCTTGACTTGCTCCAATAGATCCATATCCTTCCTGTGCTGAAGACTCCAGAACTGACTGCAGTTTTCCAGGTGAAGGTCTCACAAGACCAGAGTAGAGAGGGAGAATCACCTCCCTCAAGCTACTGATGCTATGTGTAGCTTAACATGTGAATTTTACTACCCACTAAAAGTCAAAGCACACACTTGCCAAGATCAAGCCACTTTAGGGTACAGACTAAATTAGTTCTGTAGTAGTAAATATAGTTTTTTTAAAAAATGACCTTTCTATGCTGTTTGTCATTGATTTTGCCAGACTTTTTGCCTGTTGACTTAAGACAGTGTTGTGATAGAATGTTTTGGCTAGCTCAATCAAAATCCTTTTCAGAAACATGGTCAAAGTATGAATAGATGAAAAAAAAACAGGAAAAAAGGAATAAATCAAGGAAAATCTGAGAAAGGGCAAAAATGCTGATGTCTAACTCCAGATCACGTTCAGAAAGCAGCAGAAATAGATAGAAGCTTTAAGTGCTTAGGAAACCTCTGTATATCTCTGTTTCATCTGGAATTGGACAGAAGTGCCAAAGGCAGAACAATGGTCCCTCAGATCTCAAAATCTGACTGAATGGCAAGAAGAACTGTTTCGTCCTAATTTTAGTTCTGTTTTAGTTGTTACCAGTGTGTATTTTTTTACGGTTTACATCTAGTATAAAATGCCAAATGCACACTGTGCATAACAGTCTTTCCACTGACTACTTAGGCCACATCTTTTGCACGCTTGGATTGCATTTCTACTGGTATGCTCTTTCTGTTACCATCACTATTTTATCATCTTAAACTCAGTGGCTTCAATAGAATAATTAAGTCTATAATTTTTTTTTTGTCTTTGTTATGGAGAATTTTGAGTAATACCAAAATGAATAGTGCAGGGTAACAGTAGAAGTGCTAAATCTTTGACTCGGTAAAGTGATGTTCTCTACTAGCTTTGACAACACAAGTTCAGGCTGCACATTCATTTGATGTGATGTGACAGACAGAAATGATACCTTGCTCTTGTCTGCCTTTTCTTTAAAATTAAGATATATTCTCCAGATAAAGTCAAAGGAGGCTGATACTTTCCATGCCATATTGAACTCTTCAGGAATATTATTCTCTTATGCTGCAGTAATCTGTTTTGGATTAGACATACAGTAAATATTCCATAAAGCATCACAGAGTAGTTAATGTCAAGAGATTTTTCAGCTGTTGGGTTGTGGGGTTTTTGTTTGGTTGGTTTGTTTTGGGGCTTTTTTATTGATATGTTTTTATAATAAAGGTGGACTAGTTGTAAGACGTTGCATATTCTTTGTATAATCAAGACATGATTTATTCTTAAATTTCATATTGACTTTTCCTATATATTTGCATGCTCCTATGTTCCGTTCTGAATGTACACTGCAACTACCATATCTCATGGGGAACATCTCAAACCACTTCCTGTGATCTTTTTACTTAGCAATTTCACTAGATTTGGAAATGTGAGGGAAACTGATATTCTTAATTCAGGGAATTGTCCAATTTAATCTGTTTATCACTGATAGAAAGGCCTTTAGGTATGGGGATTTTCAGTTTTATTTTTACTTTTGAGCACATGTACGTGGTAGGTACATACATGTAATGAATTATATGAAGCATGTTTTTGAAGGACCCTTTTTTAGTCTTTTTCACTCCTGATTTGATATTCTAAACTTGCATTAATAGCTAAAAAAACACCTCTTCTATTCATTGTTGGGGAATTTTGAAATAAAGGGGAAAGACAGGAAAGTTGGATGGTTTTGCAAATGCTCTGTTGAAAACATTGAAGAAAAAAATTTGACTTCCTTTCGTGACTTAAACATTGCAGAATGCAGCAGTTATACTTCCTTTTTGCTGCATCAAAGAATTGTTGTCCATTGCATGAATAGATTTCTCAGTCTATTAAAAAGCTGAGAATACAATTACTGACTGACTTCTATCTGTAAATAATTTTCAGGGGCTACACCCAGACAGGTTGCTTAGCAAACACTGACTGCTGCAGTTGCTTGCAGACCTCTTCCTTTAACATGCAAGCACGAAGGAACAAGCAGTTAAACACATCCATCTGTAATTAAAATTTTATGTATGAATATATGGCAGAAGCCTCTTAGTGACTGCAGAATACGTTTAGTTTTGCATGAATTGGTGCTATTTTATTCTAAAAGATGTTGCATTATCTGCAAAGCCTATTAAAGACTTATATGCTGATGGCTGAAAATATACTTCAGCACTTTTCCCCTAATCATATGAAAGAAAGTTACTGCAAGACAAGAGATATTTCTGATTTCTAGATTCTAGATGCCTGGGGAGTCCTGTAGTATCAAGGTCATTATACCTCAGTGACTTGTGGTTTAGTTTTCATCTAAAAAAGACAAGGGGCCTATTAGGACCGCCTGAGGACTGCTGACTTGGTTTCCTGAATAGACTTTGCTAAAGTAGTTGGAAGATAAAATTGTTTGGAAAGATGACGTATAAAATATCAGAGACTCAACAAAACGATTTATCTGAAAATTGATGGTCTGGCTCCAAGACTGATGCTTGCCCTTCCAGGATGGGAAAACAAAGCAAGTTAATATTATTATTCTGAATAGCAAAGCTTGGTTATGTTGGAAAATTAATTTTCAAGCAAGAAACTTTGGAAGAAGTATTAACCTCTGTTGGCTACTGAATGGTGGTTTTGAGTTGCTAGGATGTCCTATATTGGAAATAATTATTCATAAAGACGAGGTTTCTTTGAGACCTATGTATTGGTGGTCTTTTTTTGCAACCCACATTTTCATCAATAGAGAAGACAAAGGAAAACTTCAAATCACCGTATGTCTACAGGAGGTAGCATTTGAAACATACAAAACTTCTACAAGCAGTAGAAATTTGGGCTGAGGTGTAGTTTCTGCAGGAATTAGGCTTCTGCAGGAGTTCAGGGGCTCCTCCCGAATGGCTTGACAGCTTGCAATGTGGAGAGCAGCAGTCCGAGTTGCAGGGGTGAGCAACTTGGAGACTGGCACCACCGGCTGACTCTCTTCTTGAGCTAACACAGTTCTGTACCTGTACAGGTGAAGAAGTTTTATTCCGAAAAGTCACCAGAATACTTACAATTCCTGAATCATCTAACATTGGCTTCACTCTAGTAGCCCCTTGGGAAATCTAATTGCTTGCAGCTTCATAGAGGTCAATATTATAGATTGCTTTTTACAGAAAGATCAAGGAAAAGATCAAGCTGTACTTCTTATTTGAAGATGGGGGGGCAGAAGGACAGGTAGGAAAGGGCAGGGAGCTCAATAAGAGAATGTGATCTGCACACTGGGACACCGAAAAACTTTCATTTCAGCCTGGTATTTGATGATGCTGTTCCAGAAATAAAGCCCAAGGATGACAATAAATTGGAATAATTAAACATTAGCTGCCTCTAGGAGCACCAGCACTGTTAAACAAGTAGTTTCCCATGGAGAAAAATGTTTTACTGTAAACGTCATCATGTTTTACTCTAGAATAAAAAGTTTATTTTATGAGTCAAACCTATATTTTAAAGGTCAGGTTTATATATATATATATTTATATATTTTTATATATATAAAAAATTAAAATCAGTTTAGACCTTGTTAGTTTTTGAGGAAGTAACTCTACCAAATATGCCCTGTGTTTGATGTAACATACATAGAGGTACTGACCACTTTTATCGAAAACAATGATGATAGCAAAATGAACTTAAACTTCATCTATAAAATTACGAATAATACCTTATTCCATAAATTAGGTATTGAGTATGTGTCTTATTTTTTTTTCTTCTTTCATATCTTCTGATTTTTTCAGTCCAGTTATTGTGTGAGTGCGTGCTTTAACCACTGTATGTTGAATACTAGGTATGTTGAATATTAGGTAGTACTGGTAAGTAGATAAAGTGAGTATGCAGAATAGATACAATAAAGCCACAGGATAGTGGTGTTCTACTTTGTTCATAAGTGCTTTTGCTTCCCATTATATAAGACTGTATTAAAGGTAAAGAAAGGAGCAAACTGAAGAGAAAGCACTTGCTTTGCAACATCTGTTGGCTGATAGATTAAGTATTTCAATTGTTATGATCAAATATAATGTAATACCAGAATAATCTTCTCATTAAAAAAACAGTTATGGTACCTAAAGCCTAAGTTTCTTACGTTCTTCAATGTGATCAGGGAAGCTTTCAATTGGTTTTCTATAGAAAATGTCTGAAGAATAGTAGAAAAATCAAGTTTCTAAACTGTTTTTTATCTGAAACTAGTACCTGTAGAATGGCTTGATATAACATAGAGTAAGAGGCTTCTGCTATATTTTTCTGGTTTTTATAATGACATAATGGAAGTTAATATAAATTTATTTCACATTTAGGGGATAATTTAATATAAAGAGGTTTGTTTTATTGACCATTTAAGAAAGCACTGGGCAGCACAGCAATAACACAGTAGTATCGTAATTCTGGAAGTATGTTTTCTTGTCACCTAATAATTTTGTTTGTCACTGCACTTTTGAGATAACTGCAGTGCTAATCCTGGGCCTAAATTGCTGCTCTCTGACATCTAGGCTTTTACACCTCTTTTGTGCATTCCAGCCTGGAGGAATTACTGCAGCACCCTCTTATTTTCAAAAATGAGCCGGGTAAATGGGGCTGGAGATGGATACCATGCTTCCTCACATCATTGTCTGTCTGAGGCTGTTGCTGCAGTCTCTTTTCCACAGTGCCATGTCCCACTAAAGGTGTATTGTTTATGGGACTGGCAACTCTCAAGGTGGAAAGGGGGAAAGGAGAGGAACTAAGTTGGAAGAGGGGATATGATGGTGAAGCAGAGATGAGTGGTAGGAAAGATTCCCCACTGTTTGTTATTTTAGTACAGTGGTGTTTGGTGAAGCCCTCAAGTTCATCATTCGTTCCTGCTGCCCAGTAGGACCTGAATGGAGGGTTAGTGCCCCATCCCATGCTTCCCCAGACCTTCTCCAGAAGATTCACAGTATCACAAGGCTGGAGAAGACCTTTGAGATCAAGTCCAGCCTATGACCCAACACCTACTCATTGTCTAAACCACAGCACTAAGTGCCTCATCCAATCTCCTTTTAAACACCTTCAGGAATGGTGACTCCACCACCTCCCTGGGCAGCGCATTCCAATGAACAATCACCCTTTCAGTGAAGAATTTTTTCCTAATGTCAAGCCTAAACCTCCCCTGGCGAACCTTGAGACCGTGTCCTCTTGTTCTGTTGCCAGTCACCTGAGAGAAGAGACCAACCCCTGCCTGACTACAACCTCCTTTTAGACAGTTGTAGAGAGCAATAAGGTCTCCCCTGAGCCTCCTCTTCTCCAGGCTAAACAACCCCAGCTCCCTCAGTCGCTCCTCACAGGGCTTGTGCTCCAGCCCCTTCACCATCCTCATTGCTCTCTTCTGGACACACTCCAGCATCTCAACATCCTTAAACTGAGGGGCCCAGAACTGGACACAGCACTCAAGGTGCAGCCTGACCAATGCTGAGTACAAAGGGATGATAACTTCCCTAGTCCTGCTGGTCACACTATTCCTGATGCAGGCAACATATTTCTTAAGATATATGATTCAAATTTAGGAGCTATTATGAATTGAAAAAAAAAAAAAGGTAAAGTAGTATAACTTTTTATTTTGCTCAGGCTTTGATTTGGGAGCCTTAAGTTCCCAAGGGACTTATAATGATAAAACATATAATAAGGTGATGAGTTTAAAGGATTGACAGAACATGTAAGTGGGCAATACCACAGCTCATCAGCACTCCACAATTAACTTTGTCTCTATTAAAGCCTGGAAGACAGAAATGCAACTGGACAGAAAGGAGAACACAAAAGTAAAAAATGACCATCATTGGTATCTTGAGTCCCTGCAAAACTGGGATCCTCGTTAGGTGACTCAGATAGCATCTTGGGAAGGACCAAGGGGCTGATCAGTTCTGCTAGAACCACCACAGTGAAGGCAGGGAACTCCCTTTTTAATACTGTTGTCAGTTTGAGTGCTTTCCTGGATGTTTCCTATACTTTGCTTTTAAAATCAGCAGTGTTTAATTATTATCTGAGGCTTGATAAAATCCTGTTTAGCTGAAGGAACACTTTTCTGTTTGTCATTTTGCTCCTCTTATCTTTGAGCAATGCATCTTAATGCTTCTTTGTAAGGCAATTCTTTTTAGGTACAGTATCAGTCAAAAATCACTAGGATATTTTACTATAAATTTTCTCACAGATACCATACTGACTTAACTAGATTAGCATTTATTGTGCTGTAATGATTTCTTTTTCTGCTTGTCCAGATAAACTTTTATATGTATATATTTTGACTGATACTGGATATTTACATTAATATGCATATTAATAAAGTATAGAGCACTTAAAAGAAAAAGAAAAGAAGATGGCATTTATGAGGGAAGACAAGAAGTTTTCACTAGGCTTTATCATTTGTCATTTTTCTTTTATATTAGAAAAAGATAGACAAGCTGTATACAGTTCTAGAGTGAGGGCAGTGGAGTGTAGAACCGCATGCCCCTGTCAAATTGATAGAGTGAAGATGTTGAGGGAGATAATGGAAACTTTCTATTCAGTGAGGAGTGGAATAAAGAAACCATTTCTAGTCATTCATCAGCATTGATTGCCTTCTTGCTTTAGGCTTAGATCAGAACTTGCACGCAATAAAAAGAGGGTTGAACAAATATGGAGATTCACAGTGGAAAAATGTGGTTAGATGAAGCTTATCCTTTGCAGAGAAATCACAAAAATATTTAACATGGAAATTAACCATAGATGATAACTACAGTGGTGATATACAAAGGAATAAACTGCAGGCAGTAGCTCTGATGAAAAGTAAAACATTTAGTATGTAGAGAAATAAATGATCCCATACAAAACATGTGATTCAACATTTCTCTGTTGACCTTATTGCTAGGAACCAAATAAAATAAACGTAAATTCCAGTTGTAGTAGTTCATACTGCTCTTTCTGTGGCACACATCACTCTACATTTTCTTCACACCTGGCTATATCAGTGAGAAGACACTTATGTATTCTACACCTGTAAGAACCTTGCCTCTGCAATCATGGTTGCAACGATTAGTATATTAAATTAATCATTTAGGGATTTTATTATGCAACCTTCTGAAGTTTTAACATACTGTAATTTTAAAGTAGTGTCATTATGGTTGCCTGCTGGGAAGCTTATGTTTAATTTTCATGATGCTTTGGTATTCATTATTTATGGTTTAGAGTTGTCCAGAAGACTGGATTTTGTAAGACTTTGTACAAGGATGTAGGAACGCAGAGACTCAAAGTCAACAACAACTGAAAGCAAATGACACAAGAAAGCAATCAGAACAGTTACCATTGTAACATATACAAGAATTTGCTGTTCCTGCATCCAAAACTGCAATAAAAATAACATAAATATTAAGCATTTTCCATCTGCTTCCATTATTTCCAAAATACTAAGTTGCTATTATTTGACAGTATTTTTATTAGCGTGGGGTCAGGAATGTTTGTTACAATAAAAGCAGTAGTGACTGCTGTAGCTGAGAACAAAAACCCAAACCCACCACCAAAAAAACCCCTCCAAACCACTTCATTATTGACTTTTGCTACGGGGTGGAGGGCAGAAGCAAGACTGGAAGACGAGATTGTAGGTAGTGGGAAAAGAGAGACAGTTTTACACCAACAAGTAGGTTTCAACTGAGAGGGTAGTAAACCACAAAGAAAAAAATGCACACATAGGAAATTGTCATCACTAATACTACACTGAAGGTGAAATATCTATAGAAGTAGCATATTTCCTAATTCTGTGTTATTTCTCTTACTGGAAATGGTTCAGCTATTTTTATGGTATTTCTTTTCCTTTTGTGTCATTGTTCTCTTATGTCTTAAAGTAAATCTGAATTGGGAAATTAAATGAAATATCCTTTGCATAAATAAAAATAAAAAAAAGGTTTGACATACATTACAAGGAATGTAATTACATTACTTAGCAAATTCTCCTGAAGGAGTGGAGTGCTGAGTTAGTTTTTGATTGAGGTGGGGGTATTTTTTTAGAGATTGGCAAAGGGCTATTAGCACTTAAAGAATGTATTGTTACAATCTATTGTTAGGAGGGTTAACAGCTTTTTACCAACAGTGTTTCTCACTGCTAAAACATCTCTTCCTTGGTTTGGTGGAAAGTCCCTCTGATGGTCATTTCATTCTTCAACGTTTGTGAACTTTATCTGTTTGTAAAGCAGGAACTGGGTGAACATTTGTTGCCTTAGCAGATGACCTGCATTTACTAACATCTCATCCGAGGGGGAGGCAGGCTGTGGTCACTTGGTTTGTTCTGATGTTTTTTAAATACGATATTTTTTTATTAGACTATCTTATTCTACTTTACTATCTTCTTTTACTGGACTTTTATTAAACTAATGGTATCTTGATTAGACTATCTTAGCCTTAGCTTTAATATTTCACTCTTGCTAAGGAAGCTAGGCTGACAGCAAGGGAAACAACATTGTCAGCAGGCTGAAGAGATCTGTCTTTGTCCTTATCTGTTGGACTCTCCTGGGCAGTAGATCAAAAGAAAGCTGTTTATGTGAGCCCAGAGTTTGGAGAGAGCTACCTGCCTGTTAGCTAGTAATGAACAGCAGGTATAATAATTTCCTGACAAGTGATGAGACCATGGTAAGAGGAAATTACTAAAGTTCACCTCTCTTTATGTGCAGCGAAGTATGCTGTCAGGTCTCGTGCTACTTGTGGCTTGCACGAGTACTCCTTGCCACCATATCTTGGTGTGTGTTGAACTTATTTTTTGGCGGGGGGGTAGGGTGGGGGCAATGTCTTGTCAGCACGGTCCATATACTTCTTATTTGGAGATGAGACTAACAGAATACTCTGTTCATGGGACTTTCACTGTTGTTTTTTCATCAGTTTACATAAACACATTTCTGGACCTCACATCAGCAGATATGACAGAGATAAAGCCCTATTAAAATAACTAGAAGGGTACTGATAGCGGGATGCATTTGTGAAAGACATCGGATTTAGAGCTTTTACCTGGCATTACTCAGCCAGCATCCAAATCAGTTAAGCTGCTAGAAAACTACAAATATTACTCCTTCCCCTTCTCTTTCCCTCATTTTCTTCTGCCCAGCACATGTACATACTATTTTCATTTGCTATTGAGGAACAAGTGGGTTGAGAACATTCATTGTCGTAGACAAATTGTTTTGTGTTTCTACTTGTAAATGTAAAAAAAAGACATTTATTTTACAGCCTTTTAAATGGATTTGGGTAACAATATAAACTTCTGAAGAAGGAAAGGACTGATCCCTTTCATTGGAAGGGACAAATACTTCAGATTCAAGAGGAGGGAAAAGAGTGATTTCCATTTGTGTGCTGTCAATCTGATTATATTTTCAGAAGGTAATGAGTGACAGTTGTTACCAGCTGATGGCTGCATAGTGACCTGTGTGAAAGCAATTGTAATCTTGTTCCATTTCATGGTCAACAGGTGTCTCCACTGCAGAGTAAACCAATAAAACTGACAGTAATTGGCACTAGTTTCAGCAGTGCCTGCAAGAGGTCAAGGACAATCCAGCATTCTAGGACACTCCTTAGGAGTTTGAATCATTGTCTAAGGAAACTTTTGTGATTTCCCAAGCTCTAGCTGCCCTGAGGATCAAGAGAGGGCTTTGATATCCAGGAATATCAGCTTCCTAGTCTTCAGTGGGGAAAGCCTTTCCTTTTCAAAATATAAACAGTCAGAGTGAGGGGCAAGATAACCATCTAGTTATGAAAGTATTAATTCCATTGTCAAAATATCAAATTGGAAGAACAACTTCTATATTTCTTTAAATAAAATTGGAAATTACCTTTAATAGTGAATTTGATTTCAATTTTAAGTAAGAATCCCAGAAAAAATAGTTATTTTTTGTTAACATGTGTGTGTATGCGTGCATATATATGCAAACACTCATGAGTGTTACGTAAACCTATTAAGCACAGCATAGTGTGTCAAGTTAGGGATTTATGATGGAAAGTAGCGTGTTTAATAACAATTAAATGCCAATAAATCCCTAATTGCATGTTATGCCCTACATAGTTGTGCAATCATTTCCTTTTGTATTTCCATAAGAGTCAAATGACAAAAGAGCTTATGGGATCCACCATGAATCTGTATATTTTTTGAGTATAAAATGATTTTGGGAGTTACGTTGATTTTTTTGGTGGAGGTTATCTTGCTTTGAATGGTTCTGGACACAAAAAAAAGGATTAATTTGCTATGTTTTGACTAGAGAATAGTTTATTGTTTTTCCTTCACCTCTGTTACCTTGATTAGTGATAGAATCATAGAATGGTTGGAAAGGACTTTAAAGATCATCTAGTTCCAACCCCTCTGCTGTGGACAGGGACACATTCCACTAGATCAGGTTGCTCAAAGTCCTATGGAACCTCGAACACCTCTAGGGATGGTGTTTCCATGGCTTCTCTAGGCAACCTGTTCCAGTGCCTCACGGCCCTCAAACGAGAAAACTTCTTTTCGTTACTTAATCTAAATCCATCCTCTTTCAGCTTAGAATCATCACCTCTCGTTCTACCACTACACTCCCTGATAAGGAGCATGTCCTCATCTTTCTTGAGACCTGCTTTAAGTATTAGAAGGTTTCTGTAAGGTCTCAGAGCCTTCTCCTCTGTAGGCTGAACAAGCCAAATTCTCAGCTTGTCCTCGTATGAGAGGTGCTCCAGTCCTCTGATCATCTTTGTGGGCCTCCTCTGGACTCGCTCTAACAGATCCATGTCCTTCCTGTGCTGAGAACTCCACAATTGAATGCAGCACTCCAGATGAGGTCTCATGAGAGCAGAGTAGAGAGGGAGAATCAGATCCCTTAATCTCCTGTTCACGCTGCTTTTGATGCAGCCCAGGATACAGTTGGCTTTCTGTCCTGTGAGCACACAATGACGCCTCATGTTGAGCTTCCCATACACCAGCGCCCCCCAAGTCCTTCTCTTCAGGGCTAGTCTTAATTTATTGTCTTCCCAGCCTGTATTTGTGCTTGTGATTGCCCTGACCCAGGTGCAAGACCTTGCACTTGGCCTTGTTGAACTTCATGAAGTTTGCTTATGTCCACCTCTCAAGCCTGTCAGTGTCCCTCTGAATGGCATTCCTTTCCTCCAGTGTGTCACCTACGCCACACAGCTTAATGTTGCTGGCTGACTTGCTGAGGGTGCACTCTGTTCTGCTGTCCATGTCTGCTGCAAGGATGTTAAACAACACTGGTCCCAGTACTGATACCTGCTGAATGCCACTTGTCACCAGTCTCCACTGGGGCATTGAGTCATTGACCACAACTCTTTGAGTGTGACCATCCAGCCAATTCCTCATCCACCAAGTAGTTCATCTGTCAAATCTGTGTCTATCCAAATTAGAGGCCAGAATGTCGTGTGGGACAATGCTGAATGCTTTGCTAAAGTCCAGGTAGATGATGCCAGTTAGTCTTCCCTTATCCACCAATGTTGTAGTCCTACTGTGGAAGGCCACCATATTCATTAGACACGATTTGCCCTTAGTGAAGCCATGGTAGCCACCAGTTGCCTTGTTTTGCATGTACCTCAGCAGAGTTTCAAGGAGGATTTGCTCCATGACCTTGCCAGGCACAGAGATGAGAACCACCTTAGTTCCTTGGGTCTTCCTTTTTTCCTTTTTTGAAAATGGGAGTTATGTTTTCCCTTTTCCAGTCTGTGGGAACTTTACCAGACAGACATGACTTCTCAAATATGATGGTTAATGGCTTAGCAACTTCATCCACCATTTTTCTCAGGACAAGTGGATGCATCTTATCAGATCCTGTGGACATGTGTACCATCAGATTCGTTAGATGGTCTTGAACCTGATCCTATTCTACAGTGGGTGGTCTTTCTATCTCCCAGACCCTGCCTTTGCCTTCTGCAATTTGGGTGGTGTGGCTTGAGGTCTTGCCAGTGAAGACTGAAGCAAAAAAGTTAAGTACTTCAGCTTTCTTCTTATCCTAGGTAACCAGGTCTCCTATTTCCTTCTGGAGAGAGCTCACATTTTTCCTAGCCTTCCTTTTACCACTGACATATAGCAGTTTTTCTTGTTGTCCTTGACATCCTTGGTCAGATTTAATTCTAGCTGGGCTTTAGCTTTCCTAACCTGATCCCTGGCTGCTCAGGCAATTTGCCTGTATTCCTCCCAAGCAACCTGCCCTTGCTTCCACCCTCTATAGGCTTCCTTTTTGAGTTTAAATTTTTCCAGGAGCTCCTTGTTCATCTCTGTGAGTCTCATGATGGTTTGCCTGACTTCCTCTTTGTTGGGATGCTTCACTGCTGAGCTTAGAGGAGGTGATCCTTGAATATTAACCAGCTTTCTTGGGCTCTCCTGCTCTTCAGGGCTTCATCTCGTGGTATCCTACCAAGGAGACCTCTGAAGAGGCCGAAGTCTGCTCTCCTGAAGTCCACGGCAGTGAGCTTGCTGCATGCCCTCCTCACTACCCTAAGGATCCTGAACTCCACAGTTTCATGGTCACTGTAACTGAGGCTTCCCCTGAGCTTCGTATTCCCCACCAGCCCCTCCTTGATGGTGAGAAAAAGCTCTAGCATAGCACCTTTGCCTGTTGACTCTTGTATCACTTGGAGAAGGAAGTTAACAGAAACATACTCCAGGAATCTCCTGGATTGCTTGAACCATGTTGTGTTGTCGCTCCAACAGATATTGGGGTGTTTGAAGTCCCTCGGGAGGACCGGGGCTTGTGAACACAAGGGTGCACCTTTCTGTCTATAGAAGGCCTCATCTGGTTGCTCTGCGTGGTCTGGTGTCCTGTAGCAGACCCTCACCTTAATGGCTCCTGTCCCTACCTTCTTTTTAATCCTGACCCGTAGGCTCTTGGTTGGTGCCTCGTCTATCCCCAAGTGGAGCACCACGCACTTCAACTGTTCATTGACATACAGGACAATGCTTCCTCCTCATCTTCTCTGACTGTTCTTCCCAAAAAGCCTGTATCCCTTTATCTCAGCTCTCCAATCATAGGATCTATCCTATCGCATCTCCCTGATGCCAGTGAGATCATAGCCCTGCAGGCATGCACACGTCTCTAAGTCCTCTTGTTTATTCCCTATGCTAAATGTGTTTGCATAGAGGCACTTAAGTTGATAGTTAAGAGGTGGTAACAGAAGTTTACCAGCTTCAAATTGATACTGAAATAAAGCTACCTTGAAGTTCTGGCAAGGACAGCTGGACAACACTCATCAGGTGTATAACATATCATCTTGCTATCAAATCATTCTCCTCTTAACAGAGAAAGGCAGTAGAAAAACAAGTAAGGAATTTCCTTTTCTCCCATACCGAAGAGTATGAGTGAGCGACTCTATTGGGATATACACTGGGCTACGTATACTACCTAGCCTCTTGGAAGATAGAGACTGAGGTATTCTCAGCTGCGAATAATCCTCCATATTTCCACACTTTTGTGTTAGGTTTGATCCCACTGGTGACATCACTCCTAGTTTGTACAAGCTGGTTAAGTTCTAACCATGTGATTGTGCATCTGTTCCTTTTTCCCAGAATTTCACTTAACAGAATTCATACAAATAATTTAATAGCATCAAAAAATAAGTATATTGATAAATTATTCACTTATATTTTCTTTTTAGTACTCTGAATACCACAAATATTTAATTAGTTAGCTGTAAGTACTCTTCAAATCTAAACTTAGTGTAAACAAGTTTTCTCCTAGATCTTTTCCTTCTTTGTCTTCCTTTTCCCTTCCTGCCTTTTTTTAATTGGTTTTCTTCTGCCATGAAATAGTCCCATAATATGGGATTTTATTAATTTTTAATCCCATGGCATATGAACTTGATTATATATGTCCTATACTGTGATTGAACCAATACAGCATTTTTAGCAGAGTTTGCATATTTGCCTAAAATTCATGCTAAGTTAAGGGAGGTATTTGTTCTTCCTTTGTACTATTTAGGATGGAAATGTAATGCATTGAAATGCTTTTCTGTATTATAGTATTCACTGAAGAAATATATAGTTATAGATTTTCAATTTTATTAAATTATTGGTGCATCTGCAACTTCAGTGACTTACATCAACGCTATATTTCATTCTGTGCTTAAGTGCAGAGCAACATCTTGTTTTCATTAGTTCACATTTACATAGAAGCAATAATTGCCTCTTAAAACTATTATCGCTGTTGTTTTGAAAGATACTCGCATAATGGCAGAATTTCCTCTGTCCTGTCACAAACAGCTTATAAGCAAAACAAAAGAGGTGCATGATAAAGGTAATAAAAGGAAATATTTCTCTAAGAAATCTATTTTAAGAGATCTGAGATTGACCCTAGGGAGTGAGTTGGAAAGGAGAAATGACTCAATGAATGGGGATGGAGATGTTTCTAGAAACATAGAACGATGCCTTCTAAGGTAAAATAGGTAAAGAAAATGAAACATGTAGGAAATGCATAAGTGAAGCATGGAAAGGAAGTTATTCTATGTTGCAAGTCCACTACAGTCCAAGTGCAGAACATAGGTGACAATGAAAAACTCAGTTTTGGGGATAAAGAAGCATTTTAGGAAGCTAGGGAGAGACTGAAAAGTGGATTGCATGATTTGGGTGTTGGAATACCAGATTCATTCAACAATAGTATTTTAAGATGATAATAAGTAAGATTTGATTAAATTGATGTGCTTAATATTGCAGAAGTCTGTTCCAAGCCTGGATATCTCACCCAACAAGACAGCTTAAGGCATGTTAATCTTTTATAGGGGCTATCAAAGAAGAAAGCGGTATGATTGTCCTTTGATTTCAACAGTTCAAATGACCAAGCTCTCATTCATATCTGGATTAAAAGTAACAGCTTTTCACATAGATTCAGAGCAAGGCTGATGTAAGACTGACTTTGTGAGATGCATTAATTGTATATTAAGGGTATAAAAAGTAAGTTTAAAGGTAAAGCAAATTTATTGCAGGCTGTTTCTAATTGAATTGTATTTGCAGAAGTTTTGGTCACTAAAGAAGTGACTAAACTCACTATTCTGATTCTGAAATAGCGTATTGTAAATATATTATGGATCAATAAATAGTAATACACAATATAATTTGTCTAGGTGTATGCTGAATGAATCATTGCCTGTAAGCATATTAAAAGGGGGCATCTGTATTTGCCTAAATGTTTGCACTCTGCTTTATATTTTTTCTTGAAAATTAAAAAATATTTGCTTTACTGTTGTGTAACTTCTTTATTCAGATACCCAAGATGATGATGATGATGTGAGTATTTCTGTATTAGGAATTAATTTTGAGTTTTTACTAGGTTTTCCCAATCTTTTTTTCTATTTCTGATCACCTGATTTGCTACATGATTTGTATTTCTAGGAAAGAGGAAACTCACGTGAAACCTGTTTTACTGCTTGCATGAAAGACTCATTTTGGTCCTTGTTATCTTCCTTGAATAAATTGTATATTTTTCTCTATATGAGTTTGATGCTGCCTTTTACTATATCATTTCTAGATGATCTGAGAAATCTTTGATCAGTATCAATTTTGTTCCCTTGCAAATAGAGCCAAAAAATCAATAGTGTTTAAATGTATGCTGATAGTTTATTAGTCTCTTGTATAAATTTACTTATTGTTCAGCATAATATACTGTGGTTTTAAGTATGTGACTGCCGTTAAGTGCTTATGAGTCATACAGGTAACATTCTATGTGGTGATTTAAAACTGCATAATTTAGATATTACATGTGGTATTTACATCCGCAGTTTATCTTACTGCTGGTTTAGGATAAGATATTGAGTCTTACTCATTGTAATGCTCTTTGAGATTCTTGAGTGAAAGGTGGCAGAAATAAAAAATACTAAATACCTTCATCTTCTGTATGATGTTGGTACATGATGAATCTATAAGTATGCATGATAAAAATGTGAATTTCAGAAGCTGGAAATAATTGCTCTGTTAGCCCTGAATTAGTAGATAATTCAAATGAAGCTGGGTGAAATCTTTCTTGTGACACACAATTTGTTTGTGACTGTAGTTAAATTACTGAGGGCTAGATTTTACAAAAGATTCAAACTCTGTTGGTTTTATTTTTAAACTAGTTTAATTTTTGTGTGTTAGTTTTCCCCTTCTGCTAGGAGTGTGAAAGGATTCAATATGTAAACATAGGGGTGAGTTACTCTAGCAGTAGAATGCTTGTATATGTCTGAAAGCGCCTAACATAGATTAAGAATACACTGACAATGTCTTTGATGATGTACATCCATGTTTGGAGGGTATGTGTGCCATCCTTTCTACCCAGAGCATTAAGTTTGTTATAAATTATAGGGAAATAAATAGTTTGTTAAGTTTTAGGAAACTGGAAATCAAGTGCTTTTAAATAAAAATCAGAACACCAAGTAACAACAACAAAAAAAATCCAGACTTTAATCAGAGCAAAGATTGGGGAAGAAAGAGAAGTAGGAGCCTGTTAACTACATGGTGACTCATAAATGCTTAACTACACAAACAAATACTTGTGGCAAACTGAAAGAAGAGGCTTTTGCAATACTTACAGTCAAGAAACTGACAATCGTGTTGAAATCTTGTATATTTTGAGAGGTCAAGAACAAGCTTGTTGTTAGTTCCCTGAATTACAAGTATTTAAACAGAATGGATTCGTGTCCTCTATGAATGTACAACAAAGTCAATCATTTAGTTAAATCATTTTAGTTTTTCATTTTATGGTGAGGGAAAATTGACTTACTCAAATTGACCTAAGTAAGTTTTGAATGTCATCAGGTCTCTGTCTCCACTGTGACAATGAAGGACGACCCTGTTTCCCCTTTCCCCTCTATGCTCTTTATTCATATATATATTGATAGTTCTGGAAAAGAATAATTACTGTGGAATAAGTAGGCTCTAAGATTAAGACTAACAAATTATTAACTTGGATGTTTTTATTTCCTGACATAACATTCAATCAAGCAATTCAATCATGCTATGGCAGAAATTAACCAAAGTTACAGGTTTTGCTGGGTCGATTGAAGTTATCTAGCCTCCGGTTCCTGTCACCTGCTTCATGGTCTCTGGATGGAGCGTGTAGGGAAGTATCCTTTGTTCAGTCGCTGCTAGGGTTTGAAGAACAGATCTAGAACTGCTGAACAGCCTAGGAGTATTTTGAAGTATCTCTGAGTTTTAGTTGCTATAGCTATTTTACCCATGCTGTATTTTAGGAATTGGCTGCTACTTATTTTGATCTACAGAAATAGTTTGATTACGAAGGTCTAAATGGTATAGGGTTGGAGAAATGAGAAAGACAGTACCTGGTCTTTCTTACTGAATTTCTGCAGTTATATCAAACGTAAGGAAATGCAGCATGTCTCTGCTGTTAGGCAGCATCCTTAGGAGAAAAGCCAGACTTCTGGAATTCATTAACTTGTTTTTCCTTTTTATTTGATAAACCTATGTGTTTGACTCTTACTTGGAATGAGATCTCACATGAGAACTTTGTGACAATCTAAATGTAATTAAATCTCTGATCTAAAGTAAAATGTGTCCTCAGAACATGGCGATGGTGATCCTAGAACTATTCCTTATGCAATGCGTACATTTATGCTGTCAAGTATAGCATCTCATGTGTAAGACCCTACATCATCTGCAGTGATAATGTAAAAAGATTAGGAACTAACTCTTCAAAAGCAGTGCCAGTTAAACATGAAATATCCAGTGAATAGTTTTCATTAGTCATTGTTATTTTCAGATATGAACATCTCTTAACTATGGCAACACTTAACAGTCTGAAAAATGTTTTCTCTTTCTTCTTAAATTGAGGATAATAAATCATATTACTCAAATCAATATTTAATTATTAGTCATGCAGCATTTTCTGGATTTCTGGACAATAAGATTTCAAAGCAGATACTGAGGTTGTGCATATATCTTTCCTTTTGTAGTTTTTGTTTTCCCTTGGTTTTATAATGACAAAATCTATTATTTCAGATATTAGTATTAGCAAGATACTAAACTTCAAATTGCATGCACAGGTATCTGTAATTTAAAGCTTTGACAAATAAAGTTGAATAGTTGACTTTTCCTGGGACTACCTTATTTTTAAAGAAATCTATCCGCTATTCCTTGAAATAGAATCAAAAGTAAGATATAAAAATGTCTTAAGTCTTCATCCTCATATTGATGCTGCTTTTATGCCTAATTTTTAGTGTGTTTTGATGCAGAGGTAAAATGCGAACTAATGCACTTATTTGTGTATATTGATTATTCTTTAGACACGTAGTGGATCTTAACTTCTGTGGAAATAAAAAAAGAAAAAAATTTAAAAGTAATGTACCATTAAATCTTAAATATTATTGCAAGGAAATCTGTGGTTGTATAGATAAATGAAGCCATTTTTTGCCTCAAATTTTAGTTTACACAGTGTACTCATACATACTTTTTATTTATCACCCTCTGAGTAAAGTTTGTTGTGACATGTTTACTGGGATGTCTTGGTGCTGAATGGTTTCATGCCCTACTTGTGAAATGATATATTTTATTACTCTGAAGATTTTTAGATTGATTGTTATCACATTTTAGCTTATGTTGAAATATTTCTTCTTTTAATTTCCATCTTTAATGTCAGTACTTCATAATCTGATGGCTGCAAATGAACATTACGCTTTGGTTTCTTTCAAAATACAGCCCTCATACTTCCCAGTATGACTACAGTCACCCCTGCTGTGCGTGTGGGTCTGGACCACGTGACTACTGAAGGTCCCTTTCAACTTAATTAGCCTACAATTCTAAACTTCTCTGTGATCAAGTGGTTGCCAAAATTCTTAGGGAATTTAAGCTTATAGGCACTCCTGTCAGTAAAACCAAAGCAAATACGTTACGCTTTCAGGAATCTCTCATTTACTTCATGCAAGAGCTTGCTTACTTTTGTACTTCCAGAGTTTTTCCAAATTCTGTGGAAAACGTGTGTTTGCGCGTTAGCTGCGTATCTGATAATGTCTAGCACTTTGACTTCTATTCCGTAATGTGTTTATCAGGACACCCCAAATTTTGAAGGGACTCTTTTTTCACTGCTGTAATTTTTATTTCCTTGCTTGTTATTTGTTGTTTCATTGCTGTGACTGTGTATGAGACTAAGGATAAGCTTGAAAACATGAGAAAATACATATTTTTGTGCACTTGTGTCCATGCACTCTTTACTCTGCTAATAATTTGTGAAACTGGAAACAAACATTTCCTGGTCCAAATTTTCAATTTATTTTATGAAGCTTGATTTTGTATCTTTTTTTTATTATTACCTTTACCTTTATTTACACAGCATGGTTAGCATAGCTGCTGTAAAATGACAGACTATCTCTTAACTGGTATATAAGACTTGACATTTACAATTTTCTTCATGTACCATTTTAAAATAAAATCTTTTGAAAGATATGGTGGTCACTGGAATTTATTTTTGACAAATAATACTTATTATAATGAGTCTAGAGCTTATTATACCTGAGGTACAGTGCTATATAAATATCTGCTATTATTTTTTATTATTGAGTAATTTACAATTCCCTTGTCAGTCAGTGATCCATGTATAAATGTTTCTGTACCAGTCAAAGCAAATCTTTTTCTTTCACAGAAAAAAATCAAGTCCTCATTGCATTACGGTATTCTTTGACAAAAGACATTATCATGAGATAATTGATTGTGCTGGAGAATTACAAATGTTGCAGCACCACCAAGGTCATCTAACCCTCGCCAATGTTGGTTACCCTATGATAAGAGTGCTTTGTTCAGAAATATTGCTATTGCAGAATGGTTTGATGGTAACACAAAGACAATATTTAGAATTTGTATAAAAAGACAAAAAACTTAATTTGAGGGAGAAATGCTTGCCAGAAGCCAGCCTCGTCCTGACAGTGGTAACAGTTTAGTGATACGCTATGGATGACAAGTCAGGATTTAAGTATCCTATGCCAAGTTTGCAGTACCATCTTTACTTTTTGAAACAACTTGGATTTATTAAGACCTTAGGCTTTTTACTAAGGTGTTCTAGATGCAGAATGCATGGTTAAACATTTTGAATCTCAAGTATTGAAATCCAGAGTGTCAATGATTCCAATAATAATCTGATGACACTTAAGAGGTGAAAATAATTTTGTATAATTGGCAGGATTTCTCTCATCCCTGAGTAGATAATTTACTCTAAGTATATTGTAACAGCAATTCAAGATGTGGCAGAATCATATCTTTGTTTATGGCAACAGAGAGCGTACAATTGGTTTTAGTTGTGTCCTTAGGATATAGAGATAAAGAGATAAAGTTATAACTAGGTCAAACCTTGTGTGAAAAAGCTTGTGTCAGAGAAAACCAGAGGAGAGGTGCTGCAATTCCTTTGTTTATGCGTTGAAGACACGATTCTTCTGCATTCTATATATTTACTCATGAATTAGATTATGTTGAAAAGAGTATTCTTCTATGTGACTAACGCTGCAACTGCCATGAATGAGCTTTAGTAGGCTCTTGGTTAATGTAAAAAAGAGTTAGCATCAAAAAGTTACTGCAGTAAAGTTATATTGATAGCTGGTAATTCTATTACATGCATTGTGTAGCAGGTGCTTCAACAGTTTTGAAGCTGAGTATTTATACGTAGTATGTGTTAGGGTCCATCTTTATGCGCTTAGTGCTCCCACATTGATATTATGTGTCTAGCAATTATTTGTTTTCATAGATCAACTTTCAAGTTGAGTTCTGAATGTATGTTTTAGAGCATATATTTTCACCTTTAAAGAGCAGAAAATGAGAGGTTTTATAGATACTTATTTGTTTTAACAACCCAAATTCTGCGCTGAAGGAGGATTGTACATCTTTACAAATGCCAAAAACTGAACACAGAAGGGTAAAAAGACTCCAATGTGATTAAGGACAAATGTAGCCTATGTTTGAATATCAGGCTGTCTTTATCCCTGAGAGAAAGTGACAAATATTATTTTTATTCCTCATGAGATCTGTTCACTATTTGATATTATTTCTGGATAACCCAAATATACTGTGCTGCCAACTTCACAGTGAAATTTTTATGACTTACTTTTAACTCATCTTTAGTTGGGCACTGCTATAAATAAGACTTCATTTTCTCTGAATACTTGGCACTGGGCAGGGTAGCCACAGAAAAATCAAAGTTCTATGATTGTGGAAGGGGTTTTTCTGGTAAGCAAATGTGGAGTCAATACCAATTCAAAGACATATTTACATCAGTCTGGGAATGTGAAAGGGTCACTGTCATACTGATAGAGTCACAGTGGTTAAAGGAATTATATGTAGTGATAATCAGATGTCAGATGATAACTTGAGTTTGTAATGAATGTGATTAGAGTTTACGAATCGTTTCACTAACATGAGCTGTTTAGTGTTTGAAGGATGAATTGACTTTTTTTGTTTCTTGTCATCTTTAATTCACTTTTTAAATGCTGTTTTCCCTCCTGTGTCATTCTTGCATAGTTATAAAGCTGTACTAATCAAGTTGAATTGCCTCTTCTTATTTCTCAAACTTTAATCACAATAGAAAATGGAGGATTTTCAGGATGTAGTAATCCGACTTGATATTACTTGAAATTTAGTTATTTTCATTGTCTTGTCAGCTTCAGTTTTGTTCTTTTGCCAGTTCATCTTCCTTTAAATAATTATCATAGGTGCACCAAAATGGTTGATTTTATTCAGCTTCTTGAATATATGTTCATCTCTGACATAGTTTAACTGTAGTCTTTATTAGTTTGGGGGGAGGGCTCAGATTTGAAATTGAAGGTAGGGATGGTCTGCTGTGTTGCCTCAGGACTAATATAGACATGACTTTTAACTTACTGGTGGAGTCTTGCTGTCTTTACCACTTAACCTGATACAGTGAGGTGCACTTTGTTACGCCTTTATCTAGTAAACAGGAGAGTGGTTTTTGGTCAGCTATTCCTCTAGCCTGTGATGCATCCTCCCTTAGGATATCGGAGATCTAGAAATTCGTTCTCCCCACCTGAGCTGCTTCCTGCCAAGCTGATCCTGATGCTACCCTGACCATTCTACTGGTCAGGCTATACTTTTTATTTAATACTAGTATTTCTGAACTGTTTCTCAATATTAGATCACTTAAGGATATTGAGCTTTTCTTTTCCTGTTTTACAGGTAAACTTCTGGCAGTTTCACATCTGTATTATTTGCTTGCTTTCAATTTTCTGTGAAACTTCTACTTACTCTTAAGAATTCTTACTCATAGATGCTAGTTTAACAGGCAGTATAGATATTTCTCTTTAAAAATCTTAACCATGTTGATTAAACCCTCATTGTTTTAATTTTCTGCCTTTTTAATTTGATTGTCTTGAATATAATGATTCCTTTGCAAGACATTTCCTACTCTTTTCTTGTTCTCCAAACATGCCAACATCTCTAGAAGATAAATCTTAACAGATTGTTCTTTTAGTTACCCGTGATGTTGACTAATTTTTTTTTAATTATTCATAGAATTGCTTGACACTGGTTACTGTGAATACCAAGGGAACTAAGTAAGTCTTCTGAAAGATGACCCAGTAAAACATCTGTCTTCATATGTAATGATTCACTGAAGTGGAATTTCATCCTGTAATATTTCACGGTTACGTAGTGCTTTTCATTTCAGAGCATTTTGCACTTTTTATCTGGAGAGTTCAATGAGAATGCAACCATTTTCATTGCGCTCATGCTAGAGAAGCTTTTAAGTAAAGAAGGCTTTTCACAGTAACTAAGAGAAAGCAATAATGCTTTTGCCCTCAATATTGCAAAACCTTTGGCAAAGAATCAGCACTCCTGAGAAGAGCTGGCAAACGTGCTTTATCTTCTGCCAGAAGCAAAGGAGAAAAAGGGTAGAAAGTTGTCCAACTTGATTGAAGCTTGTTATAAAGGATGTCCACATCAAGAAGGCTGGGAAGTCTCATATCAGCTGGCAGATGGGTGAAGTCCATGCCAAGTCATCCAGGTGACCACATGGACTCACCTGTACTGATGCCAAGTTGGGTGACTTTTTTGGAATCAAACGTGTGTTTACTCTACAATGCTTAAGGGACAACAGCCTTTTCCCATCAAACGTACTGATAAGCAGAGGCAATATTACTAAAAATGAGATCAGAAGTGTTAACCAGTCTCATACTGGGACCACCTCACTGGGCAGTTTTCTTTAGAATTTTATATTGTGATTATTTTTTATCACGTTCCCTCTCTTAAACACTCCTTAGCTTTGTCTTAGGCTCCGCAATTGTGTTTAAAATATATATATATGGCTGTTACCCTTAAGCAACAATTAACTTGCCATGCTACTTAGTCTTATGATTCTCTCCCAAAAGGCTGGGTTTTAATAAACCACTGTAAGCCATGCCATTTTTTTTATGTATCTGCTCACTAGGATTTCAACATTATTGCTGAGTTAGTCTTGCCATTCCCAATGACAGAGGTCACACAGACTGTTAATCAAGTTCGTATCAACATCGGTGGACTTCTGCATTCCTGTACTCTAATTCCTTGATCGACCATGCCTGACTGAATGTGTCCTTTTTGGAGAAAAACACCTCTGTATCCACTTATTTAGACGGTGTTTCTGCTTTCAAACCTTTGGGACTTCCAGTAAATGTCTTTTCAGTAACTGAATTCTGTTGATATCATACAACAAGGCTTAAAGGCGTGTGAATTTACTTTTTTCCCTGGTCTTTCAATGCAAGCTGAAGTAAACCAGATCTGTTTAACCAGCACTCTTGGAAAAAAAAGTTGCCTAAATGCGATGTAGCTCAGAGCCTTGAGATGATTCTTTTGCCCACAAAGTGTTTTAGAGCAGGAAAACACTCTTGGAACAGACTAATCATAGTTCACTTTTCTTCTTACTGTTCTCTTAACCTTCCTTTTCTTAGAGACTAGCTGAGATGGGGAAAGGTTTAAAATATTTGTAGAATATGCTATGAGAAGCAATGTTAGAAATGTTTCACAAAACTTGAAAATGAATTAAACCAAAATATTGTCATTCAGTAATGTAAATCAGAGGATTACATTTCTTACAGAGGACTTTTCCAGCTGTAGCATTGTGTCTATTGTTCACAGTCTCTTTTATGTTACTGTATCAACTTTTTAAAATCCTTCTTTTCCACATATACAAGTGACAAATAGTAAAAAAAAAATTATTTTACATGCATATTACATTCATATTCGTGTTTAGCCTAGTTGGAGGGCAGTAATCCATCCCAGAAAGAGAAGCTCCTTTTTACAAAATTTTTGCTCTGTAGCTGATACTATATTTCGAGAGACTGGAAACCTAAGAAATATTGAAAAACAAAACACAGAATACATTAATATGTATTTTCAAAGTTTATCCCCCACATTTAATATCATTTTGGCAACATATTTCATTTCATTGAATGTGGGAAGAGATACTCAAGATCCATTCAAGCAATATATTTTGTATTACATACATTCAAGAACTTTGTTCTATTTAAGCCAACATTGTTTTCTCAAATGAAGTTTCCATGTTATATGGAATTAATAACCTTCATCCACATTTGTCATGCTTTAACCTACTTCTCTATCAGTTACCTAGTGAGAAGAAGAAAATATGACGAAAGAAAAGCTGAGATGCAGGCAAAAATAACATTTAGACGATTTTAGCTGATTGAGAGAATATGAGAACCTATTTCCTGAGTTCAAATATGCCATCAGTGAAAGTAAAGCCCTGCACATGAACTACAGGTACATCCCCAGAACTGTCAGGTCACATATAACAGATCGTGGTTCCAGATACCTGGTTCTCAAGGAGTAGGCAAGTATTTTTCCAACTTTGCAGGACAGGGTCAGCATAGATCTTCCTTCAACTTAGAGGACAATAAATAATTAAAACTTACTGGTTCAGTAATCTTTAAGACTAGCAGAAAAATTAAGCATTTTTCTTTTTTGTGTGCATGTTTCACTTCAAACAAGTTTCTTTGGTTCTTAAAGTAATGAAAAATGAATACTTTGTCTTCTCCTCTCTCTCTCTGCGTATTTCTGCTTACTTAACAAAAATAACCTGAACTTGTTAGTCTTTGTTCTTTGTTTCTGCTGCTTCATGTTATCTTCTAAATATTTTTTTCCCCAGAATATCTGTAGTTTGCACAAGGGTATAATTTTCATTTTTTTCTCAATGTATTGGCAAATTAAGCGTATGGTTGGACATGCCTCACTTTAGGCAAGGGAATTTAGATTCTGAAACAAATTAGCTGTCACATTTAATTGATTTTCAATCCTGCCCCATCCAAGGAGTAACATGAGAGCTTCTAGAAAATTGTAAATATACGATGTAAATACAAAAATGAGTAATTTAATAGCTTTTCATGTGTAATATATGTCCTGTTAATAGCCTCAATTCTTCAGCCAGTTTGGGTCTGTTTGTTTTATAAAAGGCCTCCTGAATCAGTCTGAAAATGACAGGAGTTGTTTTCAACTGGGAGACACACCTAGAGGTTGATGCCTGTTTGTGGAAAGCAAAATTTTCACAGAGCATTCTTACTGCAGCCATCCCTCATTCCTGCTGAAAAGAAAGTTGTATGCAAAGTATTTTGGCACTGTCAGAAGTAATGTTGTGGAGTAAGTCTACCTGGAATGAAGTTCATCCATAATTTAAAATTTCTTATATAACTTCAATCACGAAGTAAAAATCAAACAGAAGCAGACTTTGAGAGGCTTATTGAGCATAAAAAGGAATAGAAATGAATCAGCAAGTAGTATCAAGATAATGGTAAAACTTCCCTTTTTTATAGAAGTTATAAGGATAGCTATAACTTTTCAAATTAATTTGAAATGTAGCTGTTTTTTTTAAAATTTAAATGCGGAATTTTAATTCTCATAGCTTCTAAACAGTGGTAGAGAGGACTTCGGTCATCTGTATTATTTGTTGCCACAGACAGCTTCAAAGAAAAAATATAATGAATAGACATGTTTTCCTAGGCAACATGGATCAACTGATAAAAATATTCTTATCTATGGAAGCCTCACACGGCTGGCATGAAGGTCTAACTTCTCTTTTTCTTTTGTCCTTTTAGTTACGTTTATTGGGATGTTTGTTTGGTGGTTTTTTTTTCTTTTATACTCTCTTTTTCTTTTGAAATTAGCTAAAATTTACCCCCCTATATGAAACATTTTAAAACTGGAAAAATGCCCATCTTTGAGGGCAGAAAAGTATTTCTTCACATAATTTAATTACTGAATGTTATGATCAGTATATTTGTATGTGATGAAATTCTCTGAATAATAACTCATAACAGCAAAGTGGTATAATATGCTTTATGTCAGTGTTCATACAGCTGCATATAACTGGCACCTAATTTCCACTCTTTTCCTTTGTGCATAACCATTCAGAGTTTTACATATTTTCTATCAGAATAAATTGTCCAAAATAATGTTTTACAGCCTCTACTAGTTATAATTAATTTTTCAAAAATTTAGTGTCACTGGGATGATGTTGCTGTAATGTGGCATTTAGTATTATCTAAAAGATCTGTTTTATTTGGGTTAGAGAAATAGCATTTTCTGTATCTGAACTTTTTTTTTCAGTAGCTTAAGTGTTAAAGCCTGAAAGGATTTAGAAAGCTGCAGTGAATGTGTTAAGACTGTTAATGAAGCCTCTGAATCTAAGGACAAAATTAGCTCTCACACCCACACCGCGCAAAGTACAGCAACTGTCTGATAGAATTGCATCATGACTTTTACCTGGGGACGCTAGTATTATATTCACTTGAAATGATGAAATTGGGAAGACAGGTGTCCCCAAAGGAGACTTTAAGGAGCTTGTACCTACATAAATTGCTCCACAAAAATTCCTTAAATTTGAATATGAGACCTATGTAAAATGCTTGTTTAGTGTGAATTATAATACATTCTACCGTGTAATATTTGTTTTTAAGAGTGTACAAGAATATGCTTTTTGATACTAAATAAACTGAGAATTAAAGAGTCAAAGGAGCTTTTGAAAGCAAGGGCTTTAAACTGCTTAATTTTGTTAGAGGGATCGATAGATCTCCATATGAGTTACTGATGCATCAGAACCAAATACTGGAGAACAAAAAAGGGGCGACTATTTGTTTCCTCCATTTCAGAGAGTGGGAAAGATTTGTGTGTCTGTAGTAATGGAGCAGAAGAATCTCCAAGATCCAGAATATCCTGTTCTTCACACCTCTCAGCCCACACAAGTTCCTTCTTTCAGGTGTAGCACAACCATCAGGCCTAGCAGATCTGTAAAGAGCAAGGCAAGGAGGATTGCAGCTTGCCTTCCGCTGCCGATTGCATCTGTTCCTTCTTGATTTTATCTAGCCATCTAAACTGCCCATGTTTGCACAAGATCTTGAGGTCTCAATAGCTCTTGGCACTATCCAGCAACGTAGGGTTGGAATAGGCACTACAAGAAGAAGAGGGAGGAGGGAAGGAAGAATAAAATTGGTTTCCCATATAGCACTGAAAAAGAAATATTCTAAATAGGGGTACATCGTTAGTAATGTACGTAAAAACCGATATAACCGATAGTTGATATAAAAGCACTAAGTAAAATCTCTAATTACAAGAACAAAAAATGTTACAATTGTAAATGTATTTGAATTGTACATTTTTAAAAATAATTTAAATGGTTTTCTCCTCATCCACTTTACCCAGAAATAGAGGAAGTGATCTGCAGATCTGATGTTTACCTGCAATACAATGGTGCTCTTTCTTCCGAAGAAACTTACAGATAAGCAGAGCTTATAAAAGCTTTTTTTTTTTTTTTTTCTTTTAATATAAAACTTACAGGAACAGGACTCTTAAGTAGGTAGTAGTTGAGAAGAACCTTAATAGAGATTAAAAAATATATTCAGTGGCATCTCTTTTTTAGGATGCTTATGCCTCTTCAAAAAAGTGTCCAGCAGAGGTACCTTAGAAAATTATATTGGTATTAACCTTGAAATCTCCAGCCTCCAAGACAAACTTCCCAGAATTTCTTTGTAGTGGGATACTAAATGTGCAGATGGCTAAAAGGAAGCACTTGATAAAGAACAATTTAGTTATTTCTCCATAATATGTTGACTTTAATAGCAAAGAACTATACATTTCCATATTATGTCTCCTTGCATCTCTCTAATTTCCACAATACTATGCAGCAGTGAAAAACCCACTGGCCACTTCCTCCTAGAGGAGGGAAACGTTGCTTTTAATAAAAATGAGATGTATTCCATGTCCGTTATTCCATTATTATTGTTACAGGGAGATTCTTACATGTATCGAGATATTTGTCCTTTATTAAGTTGAATTTTATTAAAACTATATAACCCATCATTGTGGAATGGAATTTTTAGACCCAATTCTTGTAGCTGTTCTTGAAATCCTTTATAAAATTAAAATGAAAGAGTTTGGAACTACTGAATGCCATCTATTTGCATTCACCAAAATTCTTATATTATTGAAGAAGCTGACAAATTACGATACTGTGCTGTTATCACTCTTTTTATAGTTGAAGAGGAGTATTTTATAAACATGACAATAAGATGAAGTAAACTAAAAATATTTAGAGATCAGTTTTACAGCTATGTGTTAAGGCACACGTACAAAATCATAGGCCTGTTACCAAATATGAGAGTTCAGTTGCCTGGGATACTTAAAACAGTTTTAAGTAAGAGTCTTTAACAAGGAAAATTCAGAAAAAAATGTTCATGCAGAAAGATGCATGTATTTATTCCTGATTTACTATTTACTCAGCTATTGATATAGATTATGACTTTTGATATTTACCTTTGGTATTTCTGTGGCATAGGTTGGATCTCATTTATTTTGGAAATAAATTGATTTGGTCTTAATTGCATTTCCATTGAATTACTGTATCCTACAACTTAGATCATATACAGAAATCCCACCAATGGATATGCAGATTGATTTAAAGATAAACCTATTTTTGCTTCTGCATAGAGCATAAGGCTATATTCTGTACTATTTGTTAGTCGTCAGATCAATACGTAGGCAGCCTACAGTACAACATTACCTATTTTTCTTTTAAATACCACAAGCTATTAAGAAAATCTAAAACACTGAGAAGAATGTAGAGGTAGTATAAAAAATTGTGTACTTTATCTAAGGGATATGATGCAGCACATAGACAGAATATAATTGCCGATGAATTTGCCCGATAAAGCTTACTGTTTCAGTTGATTAAAAACTCCACAAAATGTGGGGGAGGGAGTGGGGAGTGGGAAAGGATTCAATGTAGTACTTTTGGATTTTTGCAAAATGTTGGCTGTTGCCTTGCTAAGCCTTACTTGCGAAATTAATTCAAATTGACTTGGATGAGAGCACTGTCATGTGGATTAAAAGCTGGCTGAAAGACTACAAACAAAGGGTGTCTTGAGGTTACCACAGGGATCACTGCTAGAACCAGTCATTTTTAACATCTTTATTAATGATCGGGGAGAGAGTGTTAACAACATGCTAATAAAATTAGCATGTGATACTAAATTGTGAGGGGATAGAGATACTTGAAAATTAAAAAAAAGATACAAGGTCTACAGAGAGATTAGAAACACTGGCAAAAGTAGCACAGTGCTTCAAGAATTGCAGCCCAATTAGATCTTGTGAGGAGAATTTGAAAGATGGATAACATACTTAGAAATGTGGAAGGAATTATGTAGAAGAAAAAACTGGAAGTAAGAGTGGTAATCAAAAGCAAACCAGATGTGCGTAAACCATGTAAGAGGCTGGCAAAGAGGACAATAGCAACTGGAGCAATCTGTCAGCCCCTAAGGTTGTGGGTTAGGCTCTCACCAGCGCTATCGGAAATGCAGTTTGTTAGAGTAGGTACCAGGTAAATGCTGCAGTGGGGAACAGCCATAAAATGACAGATGAGTTGGTTATGGGTTTTCTTCTTTCTTCCTCATTTCTTTGGCTCTAACACGATGCTTTAAAGGCGACATAGCGCGAATGTTTCAGCTACTAAATTTCATTCTTTAATCCAATATTGAATAGGAGTTGTGTTACTAAATTATTATTTATAAGATACCAACCACAAATATCTGGCAGAATCTTAAGTAATGAATCAAATCACAAGTAAATAATGGAAAATACAGTAGTATTGAGTACCTCAGGGAGCAAAAAAACAATTTAGTGCCCATACAGCTGCAAATAAACATCTTCAGAGTTCAAAAACTTGATTTTTCTGTAAATGAAATATAAACATTTTCTATATCAGAAAAGTAACTGCTTATTGAGTCGTGGTTACCTGATGCATTTACTGTGAAGTTTTCAAAGAAATAGATTTTTTTTTTTCTTAATTTCTGTTTTAGATCAATTTAAAAACTAATGAACAACTTCTGGAAGTTTCAGTATGCAGTGTACAAAAACAAAAGTCTTCCAAATTGTATTTAAAGCAATATCTCCCTCCACTTGATCTGTGTTACTGTAAAGAGGTAACCTTCTTCCTGTCCACTGCATCTGTTGAATATTTGTATTTAGACTTCAAAAAAATAACCTTATGTTTTGGTGTCTCAGGTATAATAAAGGAATATAAATTATTAGTAGCTGCATTCATTATTTAATTTACCTAATATTTTTTCTATTTGCAACTTCAATTTTGATTTAAGTGAAATTCAACTTTGTACTTTTGTTTTCATCTGGTTGCAGGTATTTTTCCACACCGACATAAAAAAATTATAAAACATAGTTGTATTTTTTTGTACTGGAGAGTTCTAAAGACAATTCTGGGATACAACAAAGATGAATCATTGAAGTTGTGATTATAAATACGCAAAAATATTATCTAGTATTTGTTTTGATGCTGACAGGGTGGCAAAATGAATCTTTTGTCCTCTGGATGTGTTTTGTTATAATTTCTTGCACATACAAGTTGCCTGATAGAAGTGGGACTTCTCACTGTTCTTTTAGTGTTGTTAAAGCGTGTTTTCCAGACTGGCTGTTTACTCACACAGGACTCCACAAAAGCATCTGTTAGAGTATTCTGGATCCTCTTTATTTGTAACTATTTTTTTTATCCACTAAAGTAAATCAACTCATTTATGTTTGGAAGCTAACACATGAATATTTTAGAAACTGCTCATTTTTTCTGTCTGTTCAAAAGAATCTTTCTAACTAGTTGAAGTTCAAGCAGAGCTGCAGCAACAAGAATCTATAAATTAAAGCATTGTTTCTCTAGTAGGGCTCAGCGTGGTTTTCTGGTTTTGTCAGTTCAGAAGAGGTAAGAGTTGCTGTGGAAACATGGACAGCGGATTTTCTTTGCCAGGTGTTTATTCTTACATATCTGCTTCCAGTTGGCCCACGCTACTTGTTCTGGACATAGCCAAACATCTAACATTACTGGAAAAGCATTTGCATTGATTTTTGAAGCTGTGCATTCAGTAAGCATGTTTGAAGAGTAGTCCAGGCAACGTTTACTGCATTAATTGTTTGTGAAACTAAAGTTGTATTATATTGCTCAATTGAACAGTAACCATTTTTTTATCTTAAACCATTTATGTAAGAATATTATGTATGAAACACAGCCTGAAAAGAGAGTATCTCCTTTTCTAGCTCTGTTGCTTAACTGAGAAGGAGCTGAAAGTTTGTCAATCACCTCTGATAGCATCTATACCTGCAGCGTCCTTCGAGGCTTTTTGGGGTGGGAGGATGTAATTGTAAGGACTTTTTGTTACACATACATTTCTGTGAAATAGCTAACAGGACCTAGAGAAGAAAAAAAACTTTGTGATAACTCATGTATGAGCTACACGTCTTTGAAAAATAATAGAACTTTCCATCTTCTATAAAATTCTGAAAATTAAATTGACACCAGTTGTTTGGTTGTGCTTCCAGTAATCTGTTTAGTATGCTACTGAAATGTAGGTCTGTCTGAGTGCTCTCTATCAATAACAAAGGTTCAGTTGTTTTATTTGCTTAGCGGTTTGCTTCAGCTTTAGTCAGCACATTGAAATCTACATTTTGAGTGCTTTTTTTGAAACATTTGTTAAATAGATTTTTGCCTTCTGTTGATGATTAAGGTAACGTTGTGCAGTTCGAGACTGCAGTAAAATACAGTGGATTTTATGTGATTAAATAAATGCAAATCTGCATATATATATATACTTATTTTTTCATTTAACTTCAAACTATGGGGCCGCTTGGTCTATGAACATATTTATTTGACTATAGAACTATAAGCAAATAAAATTCTAGGCATGAAATTAGATTTTGATCAGCAAATTAAGTTCTGTTAAGTATTCTTTATATGTAGTAGTATTATAGATGTACAGTATTTGAGGGGACAAATACTATATGCATTTTAATTTCTGAAGACTGAAGTGTGTCTTTGTCACACCTGTAAATATAGACAAACTGAATTCATTAAGTGAGATTTGTAAACAACTAAAACTTGCAAGGTCACTTTGCAAATCTTGCACAACTTTTTAATCTTTTAAAGGATTTAAAATATTATCTATCTAATCCTTTCAAAAGCTCGGTGAGAAAAGCAGTCAGTACATTCACACCACTCAACTCCAGGCAGCAAGAGCTAGGCTCCACTCTGGCACGCAGAAACACTTGTCTGACTCTAGATTTAAGCATGTGCCCTGACTCCAGTTTGGACTGAGACCTAGGCACACTTCAGCCCTCCTCTTTCTTCTTCTGCTTTTTCCAGCTGTCATTCATGAGCATCAGCCAGCTTCGTGGAAGGCGATGACTATGGAGCGTGCTCCAGAGAACAGTAGACTGCTCATGCCCTGAGGTCACAGTGCAGCTTAACATTAGCCAGAACAGAGGAGAGAGAGCCAGTGAAATGCAGCAGCTTTATTCCTGGTTCAGCAGTGAGACATTTTATCAAAATGTTTAAGCAAGCAAGCGATCATTAGAATGATCTGCTTATTAAAAGCAGTGGTTGCTCTTTCCTGAAGGCTGTGTGTTGCAGGTACTTATTGACGACTGTGTAAGTATGACTTGTTATAAATGAAAAGGTACTTGGCAGAATCAATTAACATAGACATTTGTTTGATTCATTATTGTTGCTCTTTGCTGTTCTGTCAGTTATTTACTGAACTCGCTTGATTAGCCCATTCTCCTCTGTTTCCATTTACAGTGGTAAAATTTTCTAAAGACTTTCTTTAAAGCTTTCACTTACTTGTTTCAGCCTTACACGTCTAAGGTGCTCTTTAGAAAACTCTCAGCAGTGATGTAGTGTAGAGTTGCACAAGGCACGTTAAATCATTTAATTTTGCACTTAATTCACAAAGAAGCAAGTTAAGTATTAGTGGTGAATTGTCTGGAGAACTGGTGGTAAAATCAGGATGATATTGCAGCTAACGTGCCAAATAAAAGGAAACATAGCAAGTATAAGGCTAGCACATCTAGAAGGGAACACAGATTATCTAGCTTATTACTAAAAAGACACCATGTTTTTTTCACCCTGCACAGAGGCGGGGACATTGTAGTTGCGCGTTAGGTTTTTTGACTTTTACATATGTGTGTGTATATATATTTAACTTCAGGTAAAACTAACGCTCAGAAAGGGAACAGAAAAAATATTTTTAAAAAATGGTTTAGCTGGAATCTGTAATAGAATGTAGTGCTTTAATCATTACTATAAAGTAATGTAAAGACTTGTGCTGCAGTTACACAGATGGCAGAATGGTTTTGTTTTCAGAGAATCTCTATGACTCAGCCGTTGTGTGAAAGATATGTGGTTACTTTTAAAAAGTCTTTATACGTTTTGTTGTTTTATAGCATTTACTAGTCATTTCTTAAAGTTGAAAGAACTGCATAACATAAACCTGCTCCGTATTGTATGGTTTAATTGACTATAATTAGTCATTTGCCATGCATTGTTTGAAAGGGACTAAGTAATTTCAGGTAAGAATATTGCTTATAGGATGAAGCTCCTACGCAAATTGCTTTCTCAAACATAAAATGTAATCAGTTTAAAATACATAAAACAAATTTTGTGAAATTATGTAATGTTGTTCTCACCGTATTATGAGGAAGAAAACTGTGCCTTACTTAAACGAGTGAAATAGTTGGATGTTAATAACACCCGGTGGAGAATTTTATTATGGAGTAGTTGAGAACTTGAAGTATAATAGCAGTATTTCAAAATAACAATTAACACAATGACAAAAACTGAAGCCTGTGTTTTTGAAAGGAGTTTGTTATCCCCAGGCTACTACGGCACTGATGTACGACGAGAGGACTACAAGGTTTCTTTGATAGTCTCCAGCCCGTAGTTTGTATTTGCCACCTCCTGGAAGCTGCCCCATGGGGGAGAAGGCCTGACCCACCTTTCCTCCAGGTGCAGGAGGAGAGAGCTGTGCTATGTCAGAGGTGACACCTCCCAGAGGGGAGCAAACAGTAGAAGAAAAGCAAAGGGACAACAAGATGTGTTATATAACTCCTAGGCTTGAAATAAAGAAATGGAACAGGATTTAACTTGGTCGAAAACCAGGGTGAGCCCAGCATGTTGTAACTCCATTTTCACCAAGTTTGGGTGATGTCTGGGCTCTAACCCTCCAGGTCAGTGTAGACATAATTTTATAAGCAGTGTTCGATAAATAAGAATTGAGAGGAGATATTTTTTATCTCCAAGTCTTTGTTTCATTGATTCCTTTGATCTTTTCATGCCACAGCAAAGAAGCATTACCATAAATTTATGTCTGTTCCTCTTGCATCTGTTTTGGAATAAGACAGATATTTCTCTAAATCCTAGATGAGAAATTATACATAGCTCATTCCCACCTCCACCAGCCTTTGAGAGAAGTATCATATTACCCTCTCCATCTACCACACAGCTTTTCTTACTGCTGCTTTTAATAACAAAAGATTTATTTACTAGTGCCTTTTTCCCCTTGTAATGTTCAGCAGTGAAATAATTAATACTGACTTTTACATTGTTAGATGTTTGCTTTTTCACTAGCACCTATTTTGACAAATAAGATCAGTTCACACCTCTGAATAGCTGTGTCAGCCTGTCTGCAGCCCTCCACAGGTCCCCTTGTAAACCCAAGCAAACCTTTTGAAGGTTGTTGTCTCCTGCACATGGATTAGAGAATTTGGCGTTAGTGCAGCTAAGATTCTGGAGTACTGTTATGAAGGAAGCTGGACTAGGCAGGATAATTATGCAGGCATTTTTTGGCAGCTGCATAATTGCTTACTACAGTAGGTAATGATTGTGCTGTAGTAATAAATTGTAATGTTGTCCATGGTTTTTAAAACATTATACTTGCTTTTACATGCAAGGAAATAACTAAAAAGATGTAGTCCAATTTGGAGGTAATCCAGTTCATTTATATTCTAGTTTGCATGCATTACATTTCAATTACGTTTATCACCACTACCAAAACCATCTTCTAGAAAACAAAATGTAATTTTGAATAATCTTGCAATGGTTCAACTGTTGCTTTTATTTGCATTTGGTTTTGTTGCCACATATAGCTTTTCTTTTTAAAAAAATATTTAAGATTTTATTTTTCACTTGCAAATGTTTTCTGCTTATTCCAGCAGCTTATAGAATCAATCACCAATTCACAGTGGACCCTGTTTTCTTAAAACAATAGCTTTTAGGATGTTCTGAAGTAGTTCACTAACAATGCATTAAAAGCAAAACCCCTGTAAGGTTCTATGCCAACCATGACTGCATGTTCCTAGCTTTAAAAAAAAATCACTATAATTGAATCATTTTTATGCGTATTTTAGGATACTTATACAGTATAGTTGGGTCATATATTCCTTTCCTAAAAGCGAAATTGCTTCTTTCGTTTTAACAAAGATTGCAGTATTTAACAAATGCTTTCTCAGGTTCAATTACTGACCGTTTGATTCAAAGCTTTTACACTAGTCTCCAAGTTAATCAAGTTTAGAAAGGACCGATTTTAAATATTAAAGGGAATTTCCTAATACACGAGACTGAGTTTTCACTGAAGAACTCGCTGCTGGAAATTGTGGATTATCATCTATAATTGAAAAAAAAAAAATAAAATTCTACCTGTAGTATTTTCTTGTGGAGTTTAATCATCAGGATATTTCCCTTGGAAAACTGTATCAGAAAAACTGAAAAGGACTTCAGTCTAAGCATGCAAAAACTGTTCCTGCTGTGAGGAGCAGAAATGATTCAGGTTTGTTTTTAACTCTTTTTCACGTGTACAAGGCAGAACTCTTTTTTTTTTTTTTTTCCATTATGAAATTCACCAATTTAGCTATAAAGTTTTTCTGCTGTTTGGGCTAGAATGACCTTTTCCTTTCCTGTGATGAGATGCTTAGAATCAAACCTTTGTCAGAAGAAAGAGAAGGCTATGTATATTTGTGTGCTTTAAGAAAAAAAAAAATAAAAAAATTGAAATGCAAGTCTTTCCAAACAGATGAATGATTGACTTGGGGTAGATGAAAATTTGATTCCTTAATCACAAAGTGTTGTGTGGTAACAAATAATTACCATATCCTGAGTTTGATAGCACGTAGGCTTTATCATTACTTAGATGTAAACATGTTACTGTCTTATCTTTATCCTGTACCTGTGCTGTCTTATCTCTCTCTTAAAAATTAAATTAAATGACAACCTAAGTTATTTATTGGACTTTGATCATACTCTAACTGTTCTTCTCATCTCCTTAATATGGCATCTTGGCCTGTGTCAGACACAGCGTGGCCAGCAGGAGCAGGGAGGTGATTGTGCCCCTGTGCTCAGCACTGGTGAGGCCGCACCTCGAGTGCTGGGTTCAGTTTTGGGCCCCTCACTACAGGAAGGACATTGAGGGGCTGGAGCGTGTGCAGAGAAGGGCAACGAGGCTGGTGAGGGGGCTGGAGAACAAGCCCTATGAGGAGTGGGTGAGGGAATTAGGATTGCTTAACCTGCAGAAAAGCAGGCTGAGGGGAGACCTCATCACTGTCTACAACTGCCTGAAAGGAGGTTGTGACGGGGTGGGTGCTGGGGTCTTCTCACAAGTGACAGCGATAGGACGAGAGGGAATGGCCACAAGTTGCACCAGGGGAGGTTTAGACTGGACATTAGGAAAAATTTCTTCACTGAGACAGTGGCTGCCAAGGGAGGTGGTGGAGTCGCCATCCCTGGAGGTGTTTAAAAGGTGGGTAGATGAGTTCCTTAGGGACATGGTTTAGTAGGGAGACAGGCACAGTTGGACTCGATGTTCTCAGAGGTTTCTTCCAACCTTATGATTCTATGATTCTATATCTAGTCTTTCAATGTTTTAAGCTTACATTTCTTCACTATGCAAATGAAAATCAAAGTTCCTATGAAATCATAAAACTTTGAGCCCCATTCTAGAGCATTTGATGGATTTAGCAACTCTACTCCATACTGACTGCCTGTTTTCCAGTGGCTGATGTATCAACTTGCTACCACCTTGAAGGGAAAACGTAAACTTCCTGTTTTCCCGTGAAGAAGACTGAAATTTGAGTGCTTAGATCCAAACTGTTTTGTGCCAGTTTTTTTTTTTTTCTTAGCAGAGTTTTAATGAATGTGATGTCTGTTCAAGGTCTGCCCTGCTGTGGTCTCCCTTTAACTTATGCTAAGTGTTGGCAGATCTTTTAAAGACATTCTCTCCTCATAGCAAAAATACATTCATTCACAAAATTGACTGATAACTTGTTTGCTTTGTCACAGTTATTTAGGAAATGTCTCATCTTTCAGAATTTTTGTCTTCTGTGGGTGAGGGTAAAATCAAATTGGTACTCTGTAGGTAAAATTGGCAGGTTCATCTCATACTTTGTCTAACTTTAAGGCCAGAAACCCAGAACCTTGAAAGAAAACAACCTCCTTTCCTTGTCATTCTGTTGACCTTAAAATCACCTATTCCTATTTCAGCTTACTACGCTGTTTGAGATGATGAATATGGGGGCTATCTTCTCTCACACTAAGAAATAACCAGTTTATATTTTTGAGTTTGTATGGTGACTGTCACTGATTAATTGAATCTGTGAATTATTCATATACCAACTAGTGACGTGAAGTGTGTTACAAGTTTTCCAAGTATATATAAAAATGTTTTGTCTAGCTGTATTGTATTAATTTGTGGTGGAGGTAATGAATTCCAATTTCCTCACTGAGAAAGCAAACCAGAAAGTTAATTCTATTTTTAATTAGCATATGAAAACAGCAGAATAATAAAACATAGGAAGGGGAAGTAAATCTAAAGACTTCATTCAAGACTAGAGAAAACACCTGAGGGAGCACAACTTCAGGTCCATGAAACTAGAGAAAGCATTTATCCAATAAGATTTATGGCATATTACAAGGGAAAATAAAAAGTGAGAGGATCTTGCACTGGTTGCTTGATGTTTGTAGTGTTGAGGGTTGCGGTGCTTCATACTGGGCACTCAGACACTGAGTGCAGCCTAGCTTACCTGGGCTCCTTAGTTCTACAAGACTGTTGAGCCACATGTGCTGTGGGCAAGGGGAGCTGAAGCAGTGGTTCACAGTCCAGGGTAGTGACTGTCCAGAAGCAATACCATAAATGCCCATTTGAAGACTACTTCTCTAACTAAATATTATTTCAAAAATTGCAGATGAACTCTGTCACAGTTTTTCAGAAAGCCTCTTCTTTTTTTCCATAATAAGACCTTACACCGGACTTTGAAGAATCTTGTGTTTAAGAGAGGAAAAAAATCCACCTTTGTTGATATTAGGTTTTCTGTCATCTTATGTAGTTTTTAGGACAAAGGGAAGTAAAGGGATAGTTAATAATGTGGACTTTCTGAACAGAATTGATACTGTAACCTATACTGAATGTTGGAAAAAGAGGAAATCTGAGAACTAGTGAAAGGCTGTCAAAGAATCACTGAGTGTGCAAACTATTTCAAGGATGAAATGGATCTGGATGTAAGGATTCATTCTCTAGACTGAAGAAAAGGACAAATCCAGCTCCTACTATCAGGGATCAGGACACAAATCTATTTTGAAAGGCCTGTAAGGCCAGCCCTAAGGATCAAATGATAATTTATCTCCAAGCTGTTTCTCCTTCACATTTCTCAATTGAAAGATACTGGAAATTAAGTTGTTTAAGTAATGGTAGGGTCTCTTTGACCATGATTAAATAAGAGAAATTCCTGGAGTAAAAACCTCTAGTTGAAATTTATAATGTTAAGTGAGATATTTGCACATAGATATGAGGAAATGATGTTTGTTCTTGAGTGGACATCAGACTGTCAGGAGAGATATTATTTTATTAAGCAGAAAGTTGGAAACATTCTAAAATAGAGAAAATTGCTGGTTTTATCATCAGTGAAATCGAAGATGTAGATGGTTGCAAGGATTTTTTTTTTAATTCACGTTATGAAATGTTATAAGTTTTACTGTTTCCCTATCGTTTTAGCCAAATAGCTTTTTAACAGGAGTAAGAAATTAAGCAAAGAAAACTTATCCAATATCATATTGAATGTTGTTTTGCCTGTCTCCCCTGTATCAGCTGAAGTAAAACAAATGAAATGTTTCTGGTCACAGTTTATCAAGCGTAACAAACTTGAAATACAAACAGAAGAAAGCTGGCACCTGAACACTAGAAGCTTGAACGGTGCTTGTCTTGAGCTCCATGACAATAGTTCTTGTCCAGAAACATTTTCAATTCAGAGGCCCTTAAAATAGCCTATTCACTTTCATACAGTTCTGTCTTCGACTAGGTCAAACTGTATCTGCTTATTAGTTTCAGCACCACAAAATGAGTAAAAGCCCAGCCAGAATTTGTTTTGGTGTTTACCTGTGAAATATTTAAATTATATTCTGCCTTACCTACACCCTAAGCACTGCTGGGAGCTGAAGCACCTTGATTGCAAAACTCTTGAAAGGATATCAAAGGTCAGGTAGACCGTCACACCAAATTTCAAGAAAATATAATTTAATAGATACCGATTTATGTAACAGTACAGACAACTTATTTGTTTTGTCAGTGGCTGTATGAAGTGTATGAGATATTTAAACCATCCTAGAAATAGAATGTGATTGACTTGACCTTATTCTACTCCAGTGGTTAAAGTAGAACTTTGTTATGTACATTGACAGGCGGTGACTGATGTTACACGCAGACTTGTCTCAGTACAAGCAATCTGCCCATAATACTCAAGGCAAAGTAATTGGCATTTCATTCTGCACATTTTTGTGACTGCTGGGCCCAGAGATCCATCAGCACTAACGCATTTATGTGAATGCCTGGAATCCTTTATGCCCAAAGTGCTTTTAATCAGCATGCAAAAAATGTAAATAATGCAAACATGAACCACTCAAGCTTAAGTAAGAAGCCTCACCTCATAGTTTTTTTCTATTCGGTGATTGTTATGGCAGCATTTATGCCATTATGTATCCATATCATACCATACCTGTTTTCTTTTCTATTTTGAATGCTGTAAATTTGGCAAGGCAACTTTGTGCACAAATTGCAAAAACAGTATGACCTGAACTAATACATTTTCCATGCATTGGGCTCAGTATCTCATTTAGCTGTAAGAAATCTATTCACAATGTGGTTTTTTTAATGTCTGTTGTGCTAAATGTTAAGTCTTTGATCAGACAGTACATGAATAAGGAATGTTGTTTTTCTGAATTAAGTGGAAATGAGGCCTAAGGCAGCCTGCTGGTTAGGATCATAAGTATTAAATAAAATATCAACTGGTTAAACTCTGCAACCTTCAAGGACAGGCATAGTTTCATATATTGAAAGAAACCTCATATCCTGAGTTAGGATTGATTCATTTTACATCAAGTCATATATGCATTGTTACAACTTTAAATAAAAGGTAGAACTTCAAAAGTACTTAAGGGTTAGAATATAGAAAAAATATATTTCTTTTCTACTTCCTCTCTATTAACACTTATTCTTTAGTTATCACAATAATATATTTTACCCTTGTATTTTGCTGACCTTCTTTAAAAAAAAATAAATCTGAGATTCTACTTGTTTTCCTTCTTAGTGACCTAAAAATATAATAAAAGAAATTTCATTATTATTACTTATCTTTTAAGTTCTTTTTTATTTTCTGTGGCTCGTTATCCAGCAAACTGTCACAGCGATGAATATGGAAGATATGATTACCAAAAAGTAAATGAATAATTTAACAGCATTTATTCATGTTCTTGGGATAATTCTGATAATACTGTAGTTTTCAGCCTTTGTTGGGTGTTGGGGAACCATTCATAATTTCTTCTTTGAGCACATTGCTTTTGCATTCTTGACTTCTTTTATGGTCATCAGCTAACACTGTTCTTCCCTGTGTTAGATGTTCCTTGCATTTCAGTTTTCTCATTTTCCAATATATCAGGTGTGTTCTGTGCATCTAAATCTTGGTCATAAATTCTAAGATTTTTACACTTTATAATGCAAGTTATTCCTCGACAGTAACAAGAATAGAGCAAGACCCTTGCAGCTCCTCCTGCAGCCCTCCTCCCTCCTCCACATATGACCACAGGCAATGGTAGCATTTGTGCCTGGCCTTGAACCATTTAAAAACACCTATGTATAAGCAGTGGTGTCTGTGCTGTGGTCTAGAAACTCATACTCTATATCATTTTCATACCCTGCACAGCTCTATGGGGTGTTGTTTGCAAGTCACTGGCATTTACATTTTGTACAATCCTCATGTGCTTAGACGGCCTAACAGCAAAATCTAAATGAGCCCTTCTTTTTTTCTCAGGGCGCTCCAGATAAATCCTCCTTTTTCTGTCTTTTCTTTTTTTTGTCTTCCTGCCCCTTTGTTCCCCCACCTGAATAGGGTGGCTATGCAGTGTCCTGACTGGAAACATTCTGACCTGCTGTTTGCTGCCTTGTTTTTCTGATGTAGCCTCACTGTATCTCATTTCACCATTTTTTCACTTAACATAGTGTTCTAGATATGTTTATTCATTAAGTTCTTCTTTATTAGAAATACTTCATTCTTAGTACAAAACTCTCAAGACAATAAGTAGAAATTTCTGTGTGTGTTCTGTCTCAAAATTGGTATCTACAACTTTTTTATGTCCTAATGTCTCGTCATCCATTGAGTGTTGTATTGTCTGTGGCATTTCATTGAAGCCATTTCTCATTTCAGATGGAAGCTTTTAATTGACTTAACTTTCAGCATCCCGTGAAAACGTTACCCATAATATTGTAGCAATTATCAGCGTTAGTATTTTTATAAGATGTTAAAAGGTTTAATCTGCACAGAAGGTTTGCTTTTTTATTCTCATAATCCTGTGTTTATAAAGTACGAAACCACTTCATATGGGGCTTCATCACTTAAAGGAAAAGAAGATAGCTTAGGTATTGATTCATTTTCCAATGTGGCTGTCGATGCCACAAAATGAATACAAATTAGCTTACCATTTTTAGGTGCAACCGCAATTTATTATGTTCTCTGAAACTATCACAGAAATTGTATTTTGTTTGAACTTGTATTACATTCATTAAACTCTGGTAGGTTTTCCATGTATAATGAAAAAAAAAAAAAGGTAGTTGCCAAGATGGTGACAATAACAGGGTTGGGTGAGATTTCTCCCTAGGTCTGGACTTATTTTACCTCTACTACTACTGCTTTTCTTTGGAGTCTACATAATATAGTGGCAGAACAGCAGGATGCAGAAGATTAGGAGACTGGAACCTCCACAGATTTTAATTAAAAACTAAAATCCTGGCTTTGCTCATTATTTTGAAGATGCTAGTAAGCCCAATCTCTTTCTTCAGCACTGAAATATAAAACATTTATATTCCTCAGTAGCTGAGCAGCACTTGGAGGAGACAGCTGTAAGATAATGACTGCCAGAAGCAACTCAGCAAGAAAGTTCACTAAGAAATATAAGGTAGAACAGAATTTGAAGCAGGAAATCAGGAAGGATAATTACAACTCTTCAAACAAGTAATTTATACAGATATTAAAACAAATAATTTATCAGCCATTCTTTATTTTTTGAAATTAAGATATGACTTTGAATAAGCAATTCACTTTTGTTTCAGTTTTAATTATTTCCTAGTGTTAACTCTTAATCAAAAAGTTCTAGTCGGTATTTTTAATCATTTGAATGTACTTTATAGAAATGCTAAACAAATATCTCTACATGTTTATTTAATGTACATTCACGGTTCATAGCGTGTATGCACTGTGGCTGAAGTTTCACTTTTACAGTACAGCAGATTTTGTTGGAAGCTATGAATAATCATATTCAGTGCTTTGTGCATTCCACAGGTATTTTTCCTAGTGTTGGGGGGAAGCATTAAGAGACTTACCAAGTAAACATTTCCAAAATTTTAAAAGCTTAAATCTTGAAATCTGATCTTACATTGACCTCAGTAGGTCAACACTGTTATAATGTAATTTTCCATGTTCTTTTACATGATGCATAACCAAGCTTTTAGCCTTGTCATTTAGCTAGCTTGGTTATGGAAATGATGTTTGAGAATGTGATGATGAACACCAAGAATGTTTGTTGTCTCTTTGCATCAACTTTTATCTGTGACTTATTGCCTTGGAGAAAAACACAAGGAAGAAGTGACTTCCAAAGTTTTCATGCCCAGCTTTGCTTTAGGACCATGTGAATTGTAAAACCTTAAATAGCCTGCTAGATGTTTATATATCGAGTGTTTCATTCCATTTCCTTTCTTTGATAAACTGATGTACTAACCTCAAAACATTAAGGATGTCTTAAGCAGATGAGGAAACAGGAAAAATAATACAGTGATATTTGAAATCCAGTATAAATTATCAGCAAAAAAAAAAATCAACATTGCTAGCCGTTTCTTCATATTTTATTGACACCAAGTAAAACTGCAGCATGTTTAATTTTAGAGCTACATCACAGCTTTTTACAATTGCTATTAAACTTTCAGTTAATTTGTACATTTTTACCCTTCTTTAAATTGATAATAAATTGAAAGCCAAAGCAGAAGCTTTGAACTCCTTTTAACAGTGCGAAACAGTAGTTTGGAGATGTAAGGCCTAGGCTTCCTCTTTGTAAATGGTTGTTTAAGGATGGTTGTAGAGTCAGTACTGTTCATTTTTTCATTATTGATCACATCAGGAAAGGAGAGATGCAATTCTGGATCAATGTTGCTAATGTCCATCTCCTAAGAAAGGTGCTCTGGACAACAGCCAACAGTTTGGGTTTGGTTTTTTTTTTTCCTTCCCATTCATTGTCTTGCAGAGTCAAAAGGATAAAGATGACAATTAAGGATCAGGGCATATCTAATCTCAAGCCACAAATTGGCATCTTAGTTTTAACAGTTAGTTCTTAAGGGCAGAGTACATATCAAGCACCCCATGTATTTCATGTGGCCTAAAGAAACACATGGTGTATGCAAAACCAAGAGTTTGTTCTTAATCTCGTTAAAGTCTTAAGTCTACTCAGAGAACTGTGGGTCTTTTTACAATAATACTAATACTTAGGCCAAATTGTACCCCTTTCTGTGGTGTTACTCTTACCTCTTAGGGCCTAAGACTGATGTTAGTAGTCTTATTTAGCAAAAAAAAAAAAAATAGGGTGGAATTATGATGAGTTGTCAGCACCTCAAGTTCTTCACCAGAAATTGATTTTAATGTTGATGGTTTCTTTCTCCTCTTTGATGGAAAGGGTACGATGTTGACTTAGGATATCTCATCCTCAATGATCCGTATCTGCTTTAGTCCATTTTTATCTTTTTGCTAACACAGTCTTTTAACTGGATCTTTATTTGCTGGTAAAACCATTTATGTTTGCCCCAGCTCACATGGTTGCACTCCCTCGGTGACTACCAACTGACCATTTCTGATTTCTCTATATAGCTCTGGCAGCTTTGCCGTGATCATGTGCTCCCGCTGTCAAGATCTTTGCTATCATCTGGTGCTTGTACTTTCAAGGGACCTGAGTTTAAATCTTCTGTTTTTAATCAAGATGTGATTTTCTGATATCCTAAATAATGCCTCATTACTGCAAACTAATCACACGTACATCTTTGTTTTAAGACCATTAGACCATTAAGACCACTTGACAAAAATAATGATCCATTAGAAGACATATGTCAGGTAACAGGTAGACATTGTGCTCCGGTAACCACTGGCCTATTTAAAGCAACATCAGTACATTGTCAAAATTACTTTGAAATAACAGTTATGTAGGTCTTTCCCTCAACATCAAATGAGGCAGCTCTTGCAGTTAGTTCTTCTGCCCACGTGTTTTAATATAAATTCCAGCTCAGATCCATTTCCTCATTACATTCGTTTTGCAGCCTCAAAAGTGTTTTTGACAACATAACTAAGGAGAGAAGTAATGATTAATTGTGGGGGTAGGAAAGAGGGAGAACAGACGTTGCTCAAACCATATTGCTGTTAAAGGGAACGCATATGCAACTTAAACCTTTAAACATCCCATCTGATCTCCCACACATCTTCTGTGGTGTTTGTCAGAACAAAGAATGAAGTTGCAAAGACAGAGAAGGAGGGAGGGCACAGGAATGCTGGAAAGCCTTCAGATGGTCACAGGAAACTGTAGGAAACTATTGGCAGGATAAAAGCAGGCAGTGGGAGATGTCATGATAAGACTGAAGCATCCTAAGAAAAGTTACAAGCTCTGGGAGAAGCTGGAGCTATATCTCTTCCTAGGAAAACTATCCAGAACAGTGAGGAAAGCCATGCAAAAGTAATTTTTTTTTTTTTTTCAGAGGTGAGGAGGTCATCTTTACATTTTTTTCCTGTATATATGTATTTCTTTTGGCTACTAAATAAGCTGCACCATGTTCTATATACATATATCATATTCTCTTTCACAATGAATCTAAAGAACGTGTGGAACAGAAATTTTTGTGTATTATCAGAAATAAGGTCAGCACTGGTCTTGGAGGCCTAAAACGGTTGGGCTTTTGGACAGCTTTCCTGTCAAATATTAATAGGCAGATGCCATAGCTAGGAAATATGCCGGGAGGCTCAGGGACTGAATGGGGGGACAGTTAGTATAGTAATCTCACTGCAAAAAGAGCTTTGGAATTGGAGGTGTTATAGCTTCAGACATTATAGCTTCACACTAAATTATCGTTGTACACCTGAGCTAAGTAGCCTCGCTGGCAGCAAGACTTTCTAACCTCTTTCAGTGTCACTCGAAGATGGCATCACTTTGTGGCCTGACCATTCTCACAGAGCTCACAGGGGAGCTGAACTTGAATTGGGAGCTCGGCACACAGACAACACCTGCCATTCACAGGAACTTCGGGCGCTACCTGGATAATGACTACGCATAGCAAGTATAAGTGTTGCACAGTAACAGCTCAACCAACTTCTAGAGCTAACTGCGAACTTCAAAAGACAAGGTCTAGCTCTTTCTGTTAGGAGTCACAGGGAACACCAAAACCCCAAATAAACCTTGTTCGGTTCTACTCTGTACTTCCAGCTAGTGCAGGCAAAGGCAAACATGGCTGCAATAGTTGCACTTGAATTGTGTTTTCAGCAAGCTGTACAAGTTTTATTTGTGACCAAGGGACACTTACACGCTTTTGGGGTATTTGTTTTGTTTCTCAAAAGCAGAAGTATTTTCTGCATTTTTCAATATATGTGTAATCTGAAAATTTTTCTAAAATCTGCTCCCACATCGAAATTTTGACTGTGTGTGAGGACTTATTTTAAACAGCCTGACTTGTTGCCTGAGCTGTGGACAGAATAATTTCTCCCCAGTCTCTGCTTTGAACCATACTTAGACTAATCATTACAGGTCACAGTCTGAAGATGTAACATCATAACTTTCTTTGCGTGTACCATGATTATAATTAAGTCAGAAATAAAATACTGTGAGCATATTAGAATATTTTTGTGAAAATAACACAAAAACCATCTAAGGGATATGTAAGAATTATTTACTGAAACTTAAAAACAAAGATCTGTCTTTAAATTTCTTCTTTCAGAAATGTGAAATAGAACTCAGTAGTATTATAATGTTTGTACTCCCTCAGTATATTTCAGGCAAGGTTTTAAAGCGCATCACACATTTGCGGCAGAACCCAAAACTGAAACTCAGATTTCCTGGCACATTTAGGATCTAATTTGTGGCCTTGGTTTCAACTGAATGCATGTGGGTAGATCAATACACATGTATCTCTGCAGAGCAAACCAGAACCGAGCTGAGTATTTACATTTGCACTTGCAGGAATGGGTTCTAAATTAACATTTATTTTCTCAAATATCATACAGCAGCCACTGAGAACAGGAGAAGCAATTAAAAATGATTAACCTGTTAATTACATGTGGTGTAAGGTTGGGAAGGTAACAACACTTCATCAGTTTTGTTTCAAACACAAGACATTCAGGGAAGTAAGGATTTAATAAATTTTAATTCCATCACACATGCTGAGGTTAAGCTCAGTTGGAAGAATTTTATCCCTGAAATTTCTAGTCAAAGTTGTATTGGGTCTGGCTAAGCTGGAGTTAATTTCCCCACTGCAGCCGTCATAGTTCTGTTTGTTTTGGTAGCTAGAAAGGTGTTGATAACACACTGGTGTTTTGACTACAACTGAACAGTGTGCACACAGCATCAAGGCTGTGTCTCCAACATTCCTCTGTCACCATTGGGCTGGGGGGTGGGCAGGATCTTAGGAGGGGACGTAGCCAGGACCATTAATATAAACTGACCAAAGGGATATTTCATACCGTATGATGTCTGCTCAGCAATAAAATCTAAGAGAAAGGGGAAGGAGGGGGAGGCGTTTGTTATTATTTCTTCTGGAGCAGCCACTACGTGTACTGAAGCCCTACTTGCTGGAAAGTGGCTGGACATCTCCTACTGATGGGAAGTGGAGAATAAATCTTTTGGTTTAGTTTGCTTCCCTGTATGGCCTTTGCCTTTGCTTTTGCTTTATCAAACTGCCTTTATCTTGACCCACAACGATTTTTGCATCTTATTTTCTGCACCCCCTCCCCCATCCTGAGGAGAGGAGCAAAAGCAAGGCTTGGTAAGCACCTGACGTCCTCCAAGGTCAACCCTCCACAAATGTTTAATCACTTGATTAATTTTCTAAAACTAGAGGACTGATGTCAAATACTCAGCCTCATTAAAAACTTTGCAGTGGATAATACTCAGTAGAAAACACTTCTCTATCTCCAGAAAGGCCTTTCTTTACATACTTTAATAAAACTGGAAGGATGCAGTTAGCCTCCCATTATATAATCAAGCTTCACTGAAATTTAAACTTCATGACTGGTGCCATCAAAATTATGGTGCACTTGTTATTTGGCTTTGCAGTGTTTGTACCTTTTCTCAGTATAAAAATATAATTACTTGTTTACCAGTTAATGCTGCCTGTCTTGATTCTGTTAATGGGAGGTAGCATCCACACTGCTGTTAGTCATTAGTTTCTTGTTGAGGCTGATACGCTGCTCTAAAGTTTCTCGTGGTGTCTTAGGATGTTCATTCTGACTAGGCATTGAGACATTTTTGGTGATAAAAAGATCAACACAATAAATCAGCCACTTTCAGAAAAATGTGTCAAAATAGCTTTCTGCACATATTGTGTATTGTTATTTCTCAGCTGAACTGATTCTCAGGGGTCAGATGAGACTTTGTTCAACTAGAGCTTTTTCAGACATGATAGCATGCCTCAGGATACTCATTCAGATTGAGATTTGCAGAGCAGACAGTTGGAGTTCATTTAACACTTCAGCAAATTGTTGTTACTTCAACATTGTTCCTTACAGAAAAGCAGAAGTGTAGCTTGACTAAGTCACCAGTGTTTTGTAGTATTTGTTATCCAGATTGTCCCCATCCCTCAGCCTTGTTTTGTACTTTTTTCAAAATGTTCCTACTGTTGCCTTTTTTACCCCAGATTAAAAATTGCACTTAAAATGTCTTATGCTTATGATTGGTTTTAAATATATTTATTTTGTTTTAATTTAGCTTCTTAGTCCCTTCTATAAAGCTTTTGCTGATTCTTTCACGTTTGATGATCTGTTACTGCTGAAAAGCAGAAAGGCATAGCAGGATTTCTCTCCTTTGTTTACTCATTATTCTTCAGAGTCACACTGGCAGCTTTTTCATGTCATCCTTTGCAATATGGTGTAACATTTGGGATTATCAAAAATCCCTAGCTGTTAGGTACTTGGATTCCACTTAATTACAGTGAGATTTTGTATTCCTAAATCACTTAGTACAGATTGCCATATTCTCAGGGTGTTAAACCGAAGCAGTCAGCATACCTGAAGAGCATCTACTGGGCAGGAAATTGGACTTTTTCCAGCCAATTACCAAATGCTAATCAGAAGATGAAGTAGGTCAAATGAGAGTAACTTCTCTTGCTCAAATTGTTTGAGCGAGTTCCCAGGCAAGGCTTGAGAGAGATCACAACTTTCACAGGCAGATGTTTTATGTGCCCTGGCTCATTTCACTATTGCTCTTTTACACCACGTGTTTCCTGTCGCTAGGGTTCCTCTAATTTTTGTGTGATTGATAATTCTTCCTGAGGTCCTTTAACTCCTCCTTTTTCTGTAGTACTGGTAATTCTGTAGGTCAGCACATTCCTAAATACTTCCCAAAAAAGGCAGCAAGACTGGAACTGGTATGGGAAGCCAAATTCAGAGCCAGTATAGAAGATTATATAAACATATGTATAAGTAAATTTGACTAGAAATATGCTTCCTCAGTTTGTGGGCCAAGGACAATTTCAGCTTCTCAGTACATCCAGATATTCAATAATAAAATTTGGAGCATTTAAAACAAAGATTGATAAAGGATCTGTAATAGTTCTCAAAACATTTTGAAGTTTACCTGTGATCCACTGGTACAAAAAAGTTTGAATTTCAATCACTTACATTTAAGGAGGGAAGAAGTTGAGAAGATACTTTCTGTAAACATTGGATGTTTTAAAGGTGGTGTCGGCAACGTTTGATGAAAGAGTTAGAGAACATTTTTAAGCTTTAGTCTAGATTTCAGTTTATGTGATTTTTACTTTAAGTAGTTCTAAGGTGGTTATTTGCTAATTGCTATTTACATACTGCCCATCCTGTATATTGCACGATTTCTATGGCATTTTCCCCTTTTTATTTGTAACTATTTGTGCTCCATGGAGAGGCCAAGATCTCTCCCCTGCAGAAACATCACACAAATGTAGATTCTGTCTTTCCTCTTCTAGTGTCCTTAAACCCTTATCTTATGAATTCTTCTGGGTTTGGGGTTTTTTTGGTTTTAAAATCAAGCAGTTCTAACTAATAAAACTTAAACTTGATTAGCTATATAAACATATTAAAAAAGATGGGTTTTAAGAGAAAATGAAACAGCCGAGGACATATTAGATAGTTTTCAAAAATTAGGTGATTTGGCTTTGATTTGTTTTGAAAAGAAAGAATGACATCTGGTAACTGCCTGGAGTTAGGAAGGAATTTCCCATTGAGGTTTTCTTATGTCTTCTGAAACACCTTATACTGTCAGTGTCACAGATGGAACATCCTATTAGACTCCTTATGCTGTAATTTTTGTATTTTATCTATAAAGTACAACTCTAAAAGACTCATAGCAGAAGAAACAAAGCACATCTTGAAATACAATGGACTCATCAGTGAATAAGCCTTTAATGAGATTAGAAACATGCATAAATATCTACCTGAATAAGGTCCGTGGTATGAAAAGTAATGTAAAAATACATGGTATTCAAATCCTTCCAGCATGGGCAGTATGAGATGTTTTAATTTAGTGCTCTGCATTTAATTCCTTTACTTAACACCATTCAAATCTCTCTTTATGCTTCTTAATTCGAACACTTCTTAAAGGGTAGTATTTTGGAGGTGTTTCAAATCCCTTTAAAGTGGGCAGGGAAACTGTTCTTCCTAGAAGTTCTGTCAGAACGAAGTTATAGCTTTTACATCTGGAAGTCTAAACACAAGGGGTAAAGCTTTCTGCTTTTATGATGAAAAGCAAATGAGTCATTATTCTAATTATAGTTTTAAAATATCAATAGAAGTACCCAGTAAGTAGCAGTAAACATCTTTATATAAATTTCCTGTTATATTGATTGTATCTCATATAATAGCACACTACCTGATTGCCGTTGATCAGCAAAACAAAATGAGATTATTTTTATTACTTTCAAATGTTCAGTTTCATCATAAATTATTGTGGTAAATGTGAGAGGCAGAAAAGTAGTTGTTGCTGCATTTATGTTAACCAGGTATTATTTTTATTATCAAACTCCTTTAAAATCTGTATATGGAATAGCTTAAATCACCAGTTTTTTACTCTACACTCAATGCAATAATCACTTGATTGTTTTAGGCTTTAGAAACAGCATATATTTCTGTAATTTTAACCTGCTACAGTTCTGCAGCTCTCTCATATTACTGTACCATTTAAGTTTTCGTATGCTTGGAAAGAAATATTAAGAGTGATAGCACAGCAGCTGTGCATACGTGTAATTTTTGACCTTGGTGACACTCTGCATTTACACTGAGGATCCTGCGGTGAAGGTCAGTGTGCTAATTTCCTACATGGACAGAGCATAAACTTACTCTGAGCTTTCTTAACTACTTTATTAGCAGGTTGAATTGCGGAAGAGACTCTGCTCCCTTGATGAGTCAATGTCTCTATTTTGCTAAACCTATTTTATGTGCCAGCTCTGTTGTAGTCTGCAGAGATTTTTATGTTACCTTCACCTCTGTCACCTGAATGTCAAAAGCAAAATTGCCAGAGTAGCCTGTTTTCCAGGCATTGGACTAATGCAAACTCAAAATATTAAAATATTTTGTTGACTTCTTATATTTGGGTCATATTCAAGTGTCCTTTGACTGGCAAAAGGAAAAATACATGACCTGGCTATAGTGAATTTAACTTGTGATTTCAGTGTTATGCACTCATCCGTGTTTAATGTACCAAAAATTGGTTTTTGTACTGTGAATTATGATATTAATAACATATTTCAGAACAGAAATCAGTGGCAAGATCTGTGCTAGCCTCTGAGCTTTTTCTGAAGCTTCCTCCTCACAGTGTGCACTAGAAGTGTTCTTTACGCTTTTATTGCAAGCTCTTAGGGTTTATGTGGGCTGCTCTTGTCAGGAGTTTGTGTGTCATTTGTTCTGCCACTGGCCTGCTGTCGTCCTTGGCATTTTAGACATTGTTGTCAGAATCCAAAGGAACATGGAATGGGGCTGTTGCTCAAAAATGTTTTCATCTAATGTCCCCAAGTGAGGTGATACTAATCACGTATCATAGATCATATATCTAGTATATCAGCAAGTATTGAAGATCTCTTAGTATCATCTATGAGATGGGCTTGATACCACTGTGGAGAATGCTGTCAAGCCCACAGTGTGTTGCTGTATGCTTCACAACATGTTAAAGAAACATAAGGAACCGGCTGTGAGATGATGAGTGTTGTGGAAGACTCTCATCCAGTGACAACCTTGGTACTGCGTTAATGTGGATGGCTCCCTGCAGGAAAGAATAGTGTAGTTTTTTACGTAACAAGATTTGAGTTTCTGCCTCACCTTGAGGCTTTGAAATCCCTGCTGCAATCTTGAAAACTCCACTCCCCAAAAGGATATCTCTCTGGTTTTCTTCTCTGTCCCATTTCCTCCCTGCAGATATCGGAATTCTTCTGTTGTTTAACAGTGTGCAGAAGATTGATTGTGTTGGTAAGGTCATCTCAATTTTTTTGAGGTTGCTTCATAAATTCCTGCTTAAGTAAAAAGAAAACCCACATTTTATGCTGTGTTTCAACTGGGTAGCTGCAATGGAAATATAGTTTTGCTCCTCTTAGGATGCTCTCTGTCATTTCTTCCACTTCCTCATCACCCGGCTCCGCTGTTCAAAAAAGGTAATCTTCAGCGCTCCAACCGACTGCACATCTGTGATACTTGACTGTAGCCTTTATGGGACTGCCTTCTTTAAGGCACTTGCCAGGATGTCATAAAGCTCCCAGTTACAAACCTTGCTTCACTCTCCTGATAATTTACATCCATTGTCTTTCTGTCTTGGCTCTTGTTCTCTGATAGGCATTGTGAAACTGGTTGTAGCCTTCCCTTAATTTACCAGTTGCGGTGATTGTGGTGACCCAGAGTTTTACTCAAGATACAGACAATTCTGATGATCAGAAACTTTGTACTTGATGATGTTCCCAAAAGCACTACAAAATGATGACATAGTATCTTTTACCTGTAGTGTCCAAAGTGCTGTTATCTTCTGGATTATAGATTCATGGAGTCGGTAAGTAATAATTAGATATACATATATTTATAGGTAAAGATAGCATTGTTGGTAGGTATGGACACATTTTCTACAGCACAATGGGGTGTTGTAACTCCAAGATACATTTAAAGGTACTATACTGTTGCCCATCTTCGTTATTGTGTACCGATGCCTTCATGTTTAATTTATAATACTAGCAGTAGAATCTCTGGGAATTAATTTGTTTATGGGGAAATGCTCAGATGCAGGATTTTTGATTTGTTATAATTCTTTCCATTTGCAGGAGGGGGTTGCTTTAGGTTTTTTTTCGATTCAAGGGAATGTGAGTTTTCTTCTTACCCCTTCTATAATGGAGGAAGAGTTTGAGGAAGATGACAACATTACTCCAAAAAGAATGAGAAAACATCACATTCTAAACTTAGCATTTGTGGTGCACTGTATTATATTCTCCAGGTCTGAACAAAAGTTTGATAAAGAAATAATCTTTCATTGTTAGTATATCACTTGCTTGATTGGATGGTGAAAATTATGTGGTCCAGATAAAGAAAGATTAAGAGACTTAAAAGTTTTTCTGCGTTAAAGAAGTGTATGCACTGAAAACATCATGCGGCCAAGGAAAAAAATATCAATATAAAAAAGTTTCAAATCAAAGCTTCCACAGCCAATCCTGCTTTTTTCTTTTAGTCTTAGACTCTCATTTGTGCTGACATTAGCATTTTGCCCTTCAGTTCAAGGCTACAAATAACATGAATGAAATGATTGAATGAAATTAAAATCTCTGGGGGAAAATTTTGATTTCCATTCTGTACAGTCAGTTGTAGCTTTGTTGCAATGCCTCTCTCTGCAAACATCTGTAAGGCTTACTTCTAGTTATTGTGCATTCCTAAATGCTTCGTTAGTATAGTTTGTACATAGCAAATCTTATCTTTCAGACTCTAGCATCTTGAATTCAGCAGGCAGTGTTTTTATCCAGGCTTCCTTTATCTGACGCAATAGAAAAGTGTGCTTTCGTGTAAGCACACTGAGCTGGTGGAAACATTTTCCAGCTGCTCTTCAGCCCTGAGGTCATTTGAACAAATTATAATTGATAGTTCTGATAAAGAATGCAAATGATAAAATGGCATTAACAAAATAACATCACAGTTGCACATTCTTTCCTCTGTGCTTATGTTTTTGATTTGTTTTTACTTAAAATAGCTGTGACTTTCAGTTGTGTGGGGTAGTGAAGCATAATTCCTGTATTTCATAATGCAAGTAATATGCCTGTACCTTTCAGACAAACTAAACAAACAAACTGTCACTTATGTTGAATTAGCACTTACCCTGGTGGTAGCCAAAGGTAAGTGTAGTTTTATGTCATCTCTATGAAATCCCTCTCTGCGTGAACAGCAATACACAATGGGCTGTAATGGGAATTTCTTACAAATCCCTCCCTGCAGGGATTTACATTGTCAGTAGTCTCCCACATATAATATGCTATAATTGAAAGGCAGCCTCAGTCAGGTTTTTTCCTCCTAATTATACAATAATATTGTTTTATATGTCATGTAAACTATTTTCATCTTTTGTGCGTGTATATATATATACACTTTTAGCAAGTCAGAAACTGAAGGTAGGTTTTTTCATTTTTTCTTTTCTGTAAGGCTAAGTATATCTAGTTATTTCTTAATCACTGGCTTCCGTACCAGTAGGTTGTTTTCTATAGCTTAGTGGGATTCTGGCTTAGATAGAGAAAGGTAAAACATCAAAAATAAGGCTGAGAGGAAAAGAGTGGACCATTGAATAGATAATTTCTACTGAATTGCTAGCCAAGATCTTTTACTATGCATTTAATTGTTACAGAAATGGATATTTAAAACCAACTGATCTAATAATTTTACTTCTTAATTAGCCTGAGTTACATGTATTCCCAGGTGATAAAGGTGTCTAGAAAGCTAGGTAAACCAAAATGGAAATTAAAAGTGTAAGAAAAGACTGTGGAATTTGGAAATGTTGACACACTGAAGTTGTTTGCGCTGATCACAAAGATTACAGTCTTGGATTGGTCTATCTAGGCAAAGTAATCTTGCAACTTCAATAATGTATTCTGAAAATTGAACCATTGATAGGTTATGTGATCCATATGTTTTATCATCAGTATTTTCCATAACAGATTTTTCCTGTTTCTTAAGCCCCAGGATAATGTGGAATTCAGTCAGCCTCTAAGTAGGATGTGAATCTGAACAAAGTAATGTATGTACGTAACTGAGGATGAAAAACTGAGACCTGAGGACTGGGAAACCATCTGTAACAAGCTGCAGTGGGTCTACAAGTGCTCAAGTTTTGGGGACACACGTTATAACTGTCCTACAGGAACATGAGGTAGGCAGATGCTCCACAGCTCTAGGCGAACCCTGAGGGGCCATATGCGGCTTTGCAATTTGGCTTCAGCTGATTAAATTAGTAATTAGACAATTAGTAGATTGAAGGATTGAGACTAGTAAGTTTATTACAGTTTGACTATTAAAGAAAAAATATATCAGAAAAAACTCATGAAATATTTGTCATGTAATACAGTCCAGAAGAACGATATTTACCTGGTATATTTATGACAGCGCTTTATATCTCCAGAATTATAATTCCAGGGAAAACGGAGGGCTAACAGAGGGCTGGAGGCTTTGGGGTTTTACTGTCTCTCCTCATCTACTTGCCTTGTCTTCTCTAGAATGTTTTTTACCCTTAATAACAAAATATTTGATGTTCTGCACATAAATGGTCGTATTTTCTTCAGCAGAGTATGAGCTGATGTGACTGATTTGTTGCCTTTGCATACGGTCAAAGTTGAACTGGAACACCTAAGAGAAAGGAAAAACAACTGTTTTTTCTTAACCTTTAAAGGCTCAGTTTTGTTGTATTATATCTTTAGATGATTCATTTTCATACATTTCAAAAAGTCTTCCATCAATATGGATATTGCATATGCTATAATACTCTATTTCAGTCTGTATGCTCCTGTTCCCAACAGAGGATTGGATACTCTTTATATTGCGTTACTCTCCTGTCAAATATAACTACTGTTTGTTATCGGAGCACTATCCCATGATGTAAATCAGTGTTGAGCAGTGAATCATGCAATACATTAATTCCATATTGGGAAAAAGTATAAGTGTGGACTCAGTTATGTATTGCTTACAAAAATAATACATCATTTCTAAAATATTTTCTAAAAATAATCTGTTTTCTAGGCATTAAATAAAGCAAACTTCAAGCCAACAAACAAACCAAAATTGTTTAAAGCTCAGATAGAAGCTTATAAGATTTAAAAGACGAGTTGACAAATCTTATATAATTATCTCTAATAAAGGGAACCCCCTTTTTTTTCTTCCCTCAAATTAAAACAGAATAAGAAGTTGTGGCAGGTTTTTAGTGGTATTTTATAATAGAGAAGTAAAGAGGATTGTGACATTTTCTACAAAATCTATCTTTCCTCACAGATCTGTACCTGCAGCACAAGTTTTAATTCACCAGAGCATATTTCATATAAATTAATTTATCATGGGGATTACTGTAAGCACAGCATATAATGCAAATGTCATTCATAGTTTTCAAATATTGGAGTATTACACATTTTATTCGTAAAGTTATATTAAACACATGCTATGTGCAGAAACATAATTTAAAATTCTAAAAGATGCAATCCTAAGGAAAAAAAAAACAACTGGGTTTTTTTTACACATGCAAATCCTTATTTTTTTATGCCAGGAGCAGCCAATTTATATGTGTGGGAGACCTTCCACTTTCCCGTCTGTGTTAGGGCCAGGCTAATGTGGTAGCACGCCAGCCAAGAAAATGGTGGATAATGGAAAAATCCTTGAAAATACCCATACTGTTGGGACGCACAGCACAGCCCAGCATGAAAGCAGTCATATGGACCCAGCTGATTAGCTCTGGCTCCGTTCCATGTCAGCAGGACCCAGACTGGCTCCCGCTGGCTTGTCCCTCTGTCCCTCAGTGTTTTGGATCCAGAAGGGGCCTCTTAGCTCAGGTGCATCGCCTTGCAGGGCCAGCTTTTGCCTGGCATAAGCGGCGGCTGATAGGAACCTGGAGGTCCCCAGAGTCAGCTGAAGCCTTGCCATAAGCAGCTGCACTGCTGACCTGGCTCAGAAATCAGTACGTGGCTCTGCATCCTCCTGGACCAAAGATGCCTTCGCAAACTGCCAGGTCTGATATCTCAGCATCGGTGGTGCACTTAATCTACAACCCAGATAAACTATACATTGATATTTGGGAGCTGAATGTGTTTTTAAGGAACGCCTGTGCAGGTATACCTGAGGGGTTTGCGCCGTCCCCTTCCTCCGTGTTCGCCGCTTGCTGGTTGACTGAAAGGGAGGTGGAGGCTGAGCTGAGAGCAAGCAAGCCCTGCACTGATTAGCACTCTAGTTAACTAATAATTTTTCCAGGCTTCTCTCTAGTTGTGTGTGCTACACGTTGCTTAGTTTTGTCTGAGGCATATTGGAGGCTGTCTAAAATTCCTCTCTGAGCTAGATATTGTCATGAGCTGTCAGCTGAGCTGTCTGCTCCAAACTGTTTGAAGATCAATACAGGAAAAAATGTATTCATGTGTAATTTGCTAAATCTATACTGGATAGAATTAAAGTATTTACATATCTTTCTAATACATTTTAGTAATTTAATTATTTCAGTTAATCTGTGATTTAGAAATTTAGCTCATCTTAGTTAAATTAAAAATCTAGCTTGTCATTTTGGCAAATTTGTCAACTGTCAAGTTTTAAAATCAGACTAAAGGAGAGTCAGCAGAGAGAAGAGCAAATAAGAATTTTACATTGCTTTCTTCAATAATGAAGAGACAGGGAAACTGAGTGTCTTCTATTCCTTTAATGATTTGAACTGTTACCGTCATAACGCATAATATTATATATTAGAGGCATATCATAATAATTACTAAAAATAAGATATGTTGGAAAAGAATAAAAATGCTTATAATTATCTTCTGAAAATGTCTTCCTTTTTTAAGTACCATGAAAATCAGCTGGAATTTATTAGTTAATAAGTACGAACTGTTTGTATTCTCTCTCCCACTACTCTTCAGGATACAGTTTTCCTCTTGCTATAGGGAACATTATCTTTAAGAGTAATTTACTCAGCTTTCTCTATGCTTTCTTTGCTTTTGAATGTTCCATGAGACATTGAATGCGGAGTTGATCACAGCGGTTAGTATTTATATTAGTGGTATCTATTGTTATGCCAAATCTCATTGAACCCATTGATGTCTTGCTATTTCAAGTTTGGATATTTTTTTCATTTTTTTATAAAATTAAATATTATATACTAAAGAATACATAACAGCAAACAGAACTTGATATATTTTGTAAATTAATATAAACACTCCTGTAACTATTGCAGCACATGCTACATTTTTTTTTCCTCAAAATACACTTCAGTTTTCTAAAGTATGCCTAAAAATAGTACCTAAAATGTATATTGAGGGGAACCAAGCCATTATTTTACTTTGTTGATATGCACATATGCTCTGTACAAAGTATTTTCTATTCCAGACGTAGCCACGAGATTCTTACTGAAAAGGTAATCTATTTGATAGAAGACGTCAAAAAAAAAGAAACTCAAGATTTGAGCTCTCATCTCTCTCTTTTTTTAAGAAAAAATAAATTTTATTATCATAGGCTCCAGTATAATTCTTATTAGCAGATTTGGAAGACATTTGTCTGTCTTTTTCTGGTAGGTTCTGGAATTTGTAGCTATTACCCGTATTTTTGAAAAGTGCCCTTTGAAAATGAGGGAGGTAAGAGCAACTGTATTTTAAAATATGACTCCTAACCTTGTATTTTTTTTGGGGGGTGGGGGGTGTTCATATTTTTTTTGGACCACTCATTGCTGCTTCATTCTCTTTTTCTTCCACCTTTAATGATCTAGTCTACTTTTGTGAACATAAATTTCTCTTTCTGCAAAACTAGTCATATCAAAACACTTTCTACCAATCACTTATCTACAGTGGGATTCTATTTCAATCCAAGGGATTGCTCTTTTAAGAATCTCATTAAAGTCTGAACAAACAATATGAAATGAAAAATCCTTCCCCAAGGCACAAAGACTATAGACAATACTGCATTGCAAAGCTAGTGAGGTGGGGTAGTATTATACAGGTGGTAATGAAAATATCAGACAGAGTTAATAGCTAAAAATATGTAACAATTAAGGTCAAGAAAGCGTCCCGTTTTCTTATTTTGAACATAATATATGTAATTCACAGATAAGGGAATGTAGGCACATAAAGTGTTTAATTAGAAGGCATTGATCAGAGAGGGAGTTTTCTCATGGACTTTTCATAGATGTACTGTAGCAAAGTGGTGAAGGCAGTACTTAAAAATCCCCACAAAAATATACAAAAATTCGTCTTTCAACAACTTATTATTAAAGAAAAGCAGTTCAAACAAAAAAAAAAAATTAGGTATATTAACATACTTTATTTTAACATACTTTAAAGCTCATATACTAAAAATATTTTCAATAAATTTACTACTACCAGTTTTAATGCTTGAGGCTTGGACATACTGTAAGAAAATCTTGCCAGTCATTAGTCTATGGGTAACGTGTTAGTTTTAAAAATATTTGTATTTAAACACATGGAAATCTTGAAATAGGCTGGTCTATAATTCAATGTTTTTATAAAATCTTTTCTGTAGCTAGGGCTTAACTCTAATTTTTCTTTCCTTTTTTGTTCTGAATTTGTATTTCTGAACAGCTTTTCTTATGATGGCTCAGCAGTTTGTTACTGGAGTTCTCTCCTGAGAAAGGGAGAAAGCTCTTATTCCTGAAAGGATGACGAGATAGAGGGATGCATCAAATGGAGTAAAAAAGTATGCTTTCATTGAGAACCTTTGAAAATTGTTGTAGGCTTATGCTACTGAAACTTTTAGTTGTGGAGCTCTTGACCATTCTTATACTCTTCTGGGTGGCCGAAGGCCAGTACTGTTCAGAGCAGATAGACTTTTGAGTTGTCCTTTTTTTTTATTGTTTGTATTTTGAATGGAAGGCTGGGCATTTTTCTTTTTGATACAGACCTCATTGCAAGTACTCATTGCCTCTATCACCTCCATTTAGAACCTGCTCTTGTTTCTGTAGTTGCATATTTGCCATAAAGACCCCAAGGGAAATTCATCTAATTTAATAGAAACTGTCCCTGAATTAAAGCTTGAAGAGGAGGTAAGTAATGTTAGCAAAATCTATAGCTTCTAAATAAAGATATACATTAACTTGCTTTTGTGTGCTTTGGACAGGTGTGATTTTTATTTTGGGGTATAGAGCTGTTTGTTTGTATTCAAATCTAAGGAATATGTAATTTCTGGATTTACTGTAAGATGTTAATGAAGGGTTCATCAATGTAACTAATTTATCAAAACAGGAAGGTTTTGCCTATTTGAGGAGTATACACTGTCGATTAAGACAAATAGTTATTGGCTGGTGGAAAGCTCATGAGAAGGCTCTAGTGAATGCAATTCCCCTGAGACAGGGGCCACTTGTAGGGTGCAAAGCAGGCAGTGACTTGCCTGAAATCTAAAGAGGTTTATTTTTGTCCACCTGCTATTCACAGAGACAAGGTGCATGTATAACTTTGCTTTAGTGAAGGCATAGTCATCTGTGTGATCTATACCGTGAAGCTGAGCTAGAATTTCACTGTCCTCTTTTGTCTGCTTGCACTGACAGAAGTGATACGAATAGTAAACACTAGCATGGTTCAGAGGATACTCACTCTGGGGTTTGTTAATCTTCAACAGACTAACAGTAATGTTAGAGTTGTGACTGACTAGTCAGTAACTTAGTCTCTCAATGTCATCTTCTTAAGGATAAGTTTCTTTGTACCTGGCCTGTTATGATGCCAGGTTACACTGTAGTGTCTTGTTAGATGTAGATTTTCTTGTGAATGCCAGATAGGAATGCATGAAAAAAAAGGCAAATACAAAATTCCACTTATTCTGTTAAATAGTTTTTGTCATAAACCTGTTTCAGGAACATTACTGTGAACTCTATGGGCTGTGTAATTTGGATTATTTGCATGGGATACAAAATGCCTGGATTTTTCTCAACAAGACAGAAATCCTGTAGGCTGTGTTAACGTGTCACCTTTGATTTAAGTAGGTGATTTTAAAAAGGAAAACTTGTAGAATGATCTGTCTCTGTAGGCATAGTTTTGTGTCTAATGTTGCTGTACAGTATCAATATATATGATTTCCAGGGAGAAGATGTGCTTTATGTTTAGACAAATCCATAAACATATATATCTTTTCCATCTAAACTGTACCATTTGCTGTGGGAAGTTGGATTGCATAAATTAAATGTGCAAGGGCCCTAACAGCATGCTGTACTGGAGCAATTTCTGGCATTTGGTTTCCTTTTGTAATTTTTAGAAAAATTTGTGTTTTGATGTTGCCTTGATAAACTGGTATCATTTGGTTGAGCTACAGGAACACCTGAAGCCAAAAGGTGCTGCCTACATGATAACTGATAAGTGAAGTTGTGCATTCCCATGAGATTTGTGAGACTATTGCATTAAGTTTTCTTCACAACTTTTCATGAGCTTTTCCTGTGGTTTAAGAGCCTGGACCGATCTTAGCCATGGAGAAGCTAAAACTGGAGCCTTTTTACAGAAAAATCTTTCACAGTGATAATCAAGTGTAATTTGCACTCTCACACTATCCTAGAACACTGAGCCAGCATAGCCCTTTCCCCATGTTGTTGAGTTTATAAATAGATAATCGAAGAGGGTTCTTGAGGTGTCATAGCAATAACTGGTCTCCATTAACTGTAGGTATGCACATCTTTTGAATATTTTTATTTGTCAGGCTGCTTCTCCCTCGTCTTGTCCCCCCAAATTGTACCATATTGTAAAGTGGATTTGGGTATAGCTTGAGTATATCATCAGTGGTTTGTGGGTTTGGGGGGATTTTTTTTGCTGGTTAGGGTTTTGGGGGAAGAGGGTTGGTTTTTGTTGTTTTTTGATTTTTTGAATTAAAACCTTAGTCAGGCAAATCTCATTAAGAATCTTCCATGTCATTAATTTATAAAGAAAATACTGCATGAATTAAAATGTAATTTTGTTTAAGGTATAACATGACTAAAATTATTAATGACTTTTTTATAGTTATTACTCTTTGAACCTCTTCCTCCTTGGAAATCTACAGCAGCTGAAATGGCAGAACTCTAACTGAAAGTACTATTATCTATCAAATATAAACAAAGATGCTAGACAACAACAAAAACATTTGTAAAAAAAAACATCTCCGTTTCTACTCCAGCAAAGCAGGCAAATATTTGTATGCTAATTTTTCTATTTATTTAGATGTGTATGGAAGCAGAGTGGCACATGGCTAAATAGGAATACATTTAGTATTTAGGAAAACCAGATGAAACTTGGACTGCAGTTTAATTAGAAAATATTCTGATTGAGAAATATGCAGATGAGGGAAAAATGATTCTCTTCTACAATGTTATCTAAGTAGTTCACTCTGCAAAGCATAAATTTGGTTGAGATTGAAGCTTAAAGATACATACTAAACCCAGTTTCTTGCAGGCTGCAGTTCATTAGTAACATGTAAAATATTTAATATCCCGACCTTGTTATGTAACCCCTTGAATTGTTCCAAATTTTTCAGTGTTACTTTGACTAGACTGTGTTCTGCAAATCTTTGTCAAGATGTTCTTAATGTCGGCACTGACTTCCACGATCCAAGTGACGTCGTCTGTCTCCTATTCAGAGATAAAACATTGTTCCAGTCGCTCGCTTGGAACCAGGAGATTGCCTGCTGCAAAAACAGGCTATCAGCATTTGTTAGTATGACATTCTTCACAGGTTCAAGATGAAACGTTTAAAAGTAATGAAGCTGTTCTGGTTGGTCTTTTCCATTTCTCCGAAGAGACAAGAAAATGCTGTTGTCTTGGACTCATGCATACATACATATATATATATATATATGCACATATATGCATGTGCACACAGATCGTGTTAAAACTTAGTATTTCTAAATTGCTTTCTGTCTTTAGGTTTTATTGTTGGTAGATGTTACTAACTTAGAAATATTAGGCATAACACTTTGAAGTTAGCCATGGTTTTGAAATTAATAGCGCATAATTTTTGGACAGAAAGCGAAGAGAGTTTATAGCTTTAATTACAGTGTAATGTTCATATTAAATATATTTATATTTTAAAATTCCAGTTTTAAGGAGATTTTAATAGAAGCTGGAGCTGATGAGGCAAAGCAATGCAAAAAGGCTGTTCCAGATGGCATATATCCAGAGGGAAATATTTGTGTATTGACGACAGTGGAAATATATGAAAAGAGAAATAAGTAACAAGTATGAGACTAGTGAAGAGAATCCGAGTGAGAATAGTTCGGGACTCAATCTGTTTGTTGTAAGGAAAGAGAAGCAGTATTCTCTACATGCTATAATCTGATCCCATGGAAAGATACTGAAAATGGTAAGTGCTTCAGTCAAGCGATAAGAGGAAAGCAAGAATGAGTCAGCAGGACAGTTACAGATGAAGCTGCAGAGCACGAGTGTAAAAATCTTGCAAATACGGGAGGAAAGGGAGAAGATGATGAATTTATAATGAAGGTCGGTCTTGAGGTGTCGGTAGACCTACAAAGGTTGTTTTTGTGGATTAGAAACAGATAAGACTACGTTGTGTGAGGCTTTAGTTAGTCATGGGTAATTTGATGGACCGCTGATCTAATCTGGCAAAATGGTGATTCCTCCTTGTGTTGGAGGATATTTTTCTTCTCCAGGGGAAGCACTCTATGAAGCTAAATGTTTACATTTGACTAACTGTATTTAAAATTAATTGAAAGAAATATGAAAAATGTGTTTTAATGTTAAATATCCTTTCCGTTCCTTTTCAATGTTGTCTAAAGTGGCAACATCAGTTTTATGTGAATACCCTATAACTAGCTCAGGTAAAGCTTAGAACTAAATATTGTGTCAAGGGAAGTAGAATTTTTAGTTGAAAGCAATTAGGAGCTACTACCTTTGATTGTAGAAGGGAATTTTATTGCTAAATTCTTGATTATAGTGCTATGTATCTGCTCACCTTCAAAGTGCAATGTAACTTTTATTCAAACTCCTTACTTTGAAGTTTATTTCAAATCTGTTATTTTATTTTTGGCCTACTGCTATTTGCAAATTTTGGTTTATGTATTTTTCTTCCTTATGGGCTCCTTTTCTCTATCCTGTATAAAGTCTGCCATGCCGTGTGATAGGCACAGTGCACCCAGGAAGGCATTTTTTTACCTGCCCAGATACTAGCCAGCAAAGATTCCTGAGTATGACCTCACATTACGTCTTCTAAGTAGAGTGTAGCAGCTCAGTAGAATGTGATTTTCTTTTTGTTGAACCAGACTTAAATTGTTTTCAATTTTAGATATCACAGTGAAAATTTCATTCGGCTATATTGTACCTGCGCATATGCAGAAGGATCACACATTTCTGGATGCATGTGTTTTTTTTAATTGCAAAATATTTGCAGTGGAAAATTCCTACTGGTATTAAATGACAAGTACAACACCTCTTATTTTTGTTTGATATTTAGTAATTTAGTAGAAATTATATTTTTTTTTAGTGTATACAGATCATTCTCGTTTCATCCAATATTTCTTTTTCAGTGATTGTACACAGGCAGTTTCATAAATTGCAGATGAATTCAAAATTACCCTGCTTGCAAATATAGATGTGCTACCTTGTACATTGTAACTTCCATCTGCCATCTCCTACCCAACATGGCAGACTCCTCACTCTGACTCTGCTGACCAGAATATTGGCTGCTGTCTGACTAACCAGTTCTCCTTTGTGATTCAGAATAAAGGGTAGCATGAGGCTTCTGGAAATAAGAGATTTTTTTTCTGCTGTGGAAAGTAGGTTTACTTCATAACAATGCAAGTCTGAAAGAATAAGTATGCTGAATTAAACTCTGGGAATTATAATTTCTCTTTACTTATCCAGAAAGAGTAACAGTTACACTCCTCATGAAATTAAAGCAAGTCTGCTTTTATAATGAAAATAATTATGAGGTGGTAGAGAAGTGGTTCAGTGGCCATAACACTGCCATCTTCTCAACTTTTTGAAAATGGTGTCTTGTCGGTCAATTACTGATTCATTTTCACTTATTAAAATCACACATAATGCAAAAAGTTGTATACCGATATATACCTAAACAGCTATGTTTTTAAATATTTCAGCTGTGACTGCTTTCGTTGCAGTCAGAAAATGTTTTGTTTTCTTCTAAATTATTGTGTAGTATAAAGTATAACTGTATGTATATTTATATATGTTTTCCTCAAGTAAGTATGATAAATACGAAATTCAACATGAAATGTAGTTGTTATGGTTTCTTCAGAGAATGAACCATTTGAAAAACCCTTCTGAGCCATAAGGCAACATGCTAACTTAATACATTGGGACTTTGAAGGAGGAAAGTTTCAAGGGCACAAAGGGAAGGCATGTGCCCAGGTGCCCCTGTAAGTGGGTGGCTCTGGCTTTACTGAAGGTGAGTGGGTTGCAGGGAGCGTGCTGCGCAAGACCCACCTGAACAGCGAGATGGGCTCCGCTCTGCTCACAACCCGAGGGCTGCTGCTGGAACAGATCCGATGACAGGGAAGAAAAAAGGAGAAAAACCAGAAGCAGTATCAAAAATCAGGCTGGGGAGGTGGGGTGTGATGTGTCTGAAGGGGGGGAAATTTGTGCTTTGTGGACATTTGCTTAGATAGAGCTATTTTCTAGAGGATGTCTTCATTATCAAGGCATATTGGATATGCCTTTCAGTTTACACCCATTGCAAGCTGCAAGGTCTAAATTATTATACTTCATTGTACAACAAAGATGGAGCTACCCTCTGAAAATAACCTTCTAATATAGGCTTGTAATTTCAATTTTTCACACATTTTTCACTCTGTGTTTCAGTAAAAATCTAATCTACCCAATCATTGCTTTAGGCTAATATTCTGTAATATAGTATAGTGTCAAAAATGTCAACTTAATGAAAAAAAAAAAAAGGAGGGAAATCATAAGCCTTCACTGAAACCACTTCTTTTAATACTTTTCCCTCACAAGATCTTTGTCATTTTGTCATTTTTTGGGGTACATATTAATCAAGTCTAAAATAAGAAAGTAAAGCTGTACCTTCATGAAACTCTTCCATGTGTTATCTATGTATTAAAACTATAAATCTATTAAAAAAAGTTTTAAGAAATCATTGACTTATAACCTATAGGAAAAAAAGAGTTTTACACTGTGCATGTCAGATATATCTCACTGCATCTTCTTTAGACTTGAGCCTTTTAAATGAAAAATAGTGAAAATTTTTGCAATCTGTTGGGCAAGATGGTCAAATTCTTTACCTTTAAAATCATTTAAAATTTCTGTCGTGAAGTTAAAAGGAGAGAAGGAATAGATTCTACAATGTTCGTGCTATTTAATTGCAACAAATAGTTTAATTACCTGATTCACTCATGTATGACAAACCCCTAAAATCTCATAGGTAATTTGATAGTACATACAAGATGAAACACCTGCATGTCAATACTTTAGTCTATTTGCATAACTCCCTTAAAGAGGGAGGCAATGGAAAATCAGCAACAACCATTTAACAAGTCTTTATGTGTTCATTGCTGTCCTTCCATCTCTTCCATTAATATTTGTTTTGTTTTTCTCCTTCATGCTACAGCAGTAATGCTGATGGTGCAGCCCCAGACAGCCATTTCTGTGTAATAGCTTTGGGCATGAAATGCTTGATTTGCGCTCCTGAGCAGCTATCACGGGCTTCACTCTCCAGGTCTGTACGTGTGAGAGGTTGTGAAAATGAGGACTTTTCTTAAACTTTAGGGATGAGGGTAATGCACATAGTGAAGAAAAAAAAAAAAAAGGAATAGAGTGAACAAGTAATGCAGCTATAATGGAAGTGAAGGCAGGAGTAAGAAACTTTTCGCTCAAACAACAGATTTATTTGCTTCAGTTCTTGGGTGTTTGCTACTATAAAAGAGAAAAATAAGCAAAAGCATAAGACAAGAAAAGAAACAGATTATTCTTAGCGTATTCTACCATAAATAAAGCCATAACAAAACCTGCACACAATAATAGAGAACAACTGTTTTGCCTCAGGAGAAAGACTATCTAGACTCATTACAGCTTTCTCCTTAGTTATTTAGGTAGAAAATGCAGAAGGAAAAATAATTATATGCTAATATGTTAAATAGTCTACTTTCGAAGACTCTCAGAAAGGTCAAGAATAACAGCGTTGCCCATTTTTGTTTTTCTTTCATTTAGAATGTCACAATTCCCCTCCAACCCCATATATGTATTCAAGAGATTTTAAAACTTTCCTTTAAATACTCTTGTATAGTCTTAGCTAATGTGATAAATGTCAAGTATTTTTGAAAAAGTTCTGAATAATGAGTTTCACAAAATGAATTTGAGGCTGAACAAGTTGAATCTTTTTGTCTTTGTAATCAAAACTTAGAGGAAAAATCCAGAAATAAAAATTTAGTTTGCAGCTGTAATGTGAAAACTTGTTTGACCTAGGTGAAAATTAATTCATCTGTGTAGTAAAGAACTGTAAATGTAGCAATTTTGCTTCTGCATTAGAGATTGAGAATTAAGACCAGTTAACTGATTATAATAGTACAACATACTATATGCTTTTATGCTACTCTACTCCTATATACTAATACAGTACAAAGTATGTTATATCCCCAAAATGCCCAAAACAGCATTCAACAAAAATTTTAGTTGATTCGACCTGTTCTCTTCAAATTATTTTGCCAAAATATTAAGGGCAGTTTTCTAAAGAGTTAAAATATTTGAAAATGTTCAGGATAAAAATACAACCCATGTGAGTAACTAGTGGTCTCTACAGATACCAAGAACGTCAGTGTCCTCTGTTTACTGATGGCATTTCCAAATACACTTTGGTTTTGTTTTTTTTTTTAATAATGTCTGAAAATTAGGTGAAGTAGTCTGGGTTTACTTGACTTAGAAGCAATATTCACACTTTGGTATTAAGCTTTGGTTTATGAGTTTATCTCCACCTCTCACCCCCATCATTTGTTTATTTCTAGTTGGGAGAATTGTGTAAAATCAATGATGAAGTTAGTCTTAACCATCTGTCCAAAAAGTCTCTTTTCTGGACGTTTATACATGCATGCACACAAACACGCACCATAAGGTCACTGTCCTGGTATAAGAAGCTACTTAAGCATATTTGAATGAACAGGATGTACCACATTTCTCTGCAGAGCTTTACTCAAAATTAGATGCAAAGAGAATTCATATCTTTATCAATTAAATTCAGTACTACTGGGTCTCCACCACGAAGAGTTGGTTTTGTTTTAACAGTATTGATAGCTGCATTTTTATATAGCTTAAAAGTTTTTTATTCGGTTTATTCAGCAAACATTTTGATAGGAGTGATTTTGGGAGGGGAGAGTCTTCCAATAATGTTGGAGGTACCTCACCATCTTAATGAACAGGCATTCACTTGGTAAATAAGTAAGTTTATAGTCAGTGACATAGTGAAAAAAATACCTGTTTTTCTGTGTTGATGCCAGATTTCCTTTTGGCTTTTGTGCAGGAATAGGAAGGACAATACTAGATTTGTTTCTATATTCTTCATTATTGTAAACTAAGTTAGGCATATTACTCAGATACCACTAACTGCAACCTTACTTACAGTAGTAACAACCTGTTATATTCATTAAAAGTCCTTAATAAATTCCTAGGATTCCTTTGACTTCAGGGAAGATTAGGGTGACTCAGCATGTATAGAAGATTACCTTTAAAACATATACATGTGAAGTCAGAAGCCTAATCCATGCGAGTCTGAATAATTCCGTGACAGGATTTTAACCTATTTTCCAATAATTGGTGCATGAACATTTCTAAATAAAATGGATCTTTTAAGTTAAATCACTACATCAGAGTGTAGTACTTGATTACTGTTAGCAAATCCTGCAGCCTCTGTTTTAGCTACCCTTAATTCACTGTCATGATCTCAACCTCAATTTCTTTACTTCTCCCTGGATTTTTTTTTTATAGTTTAAAATAAAATGCAGTCTAAAATGAAGAACCTCTTTCTCATTCAGTACTTTATAGCAGTAATGGGAAAAAAGTGAAAGAGCTGGGGCTAGGATTGATGTTTTGATTGAGGCAAAAGTTTCAGTTTTTCCTTAACCATAAAAAAAAGTAAAACAAATAGAAAAAAATTGCTTCAGTAAAACATGTCATTTGATCCTAAATGAAATTTTTCATTTTATATTGTGAACAGTTACCTTAAACATAAATTTAACAATGTTTCAAAAGGAAATTTTATTTTAAGGATCTACTATAACCTCCCTCCCATTTTTAAATTGATTAAATATGTTAAAAGCGAAACAAATAGTAACCTCCTGTTCAATAAAGAGAACATCAGATTTGCTTGTAATTCTCATCAGCACTTATTCTCAGGAGACATACGTGGTTATGACTGGATTTCTGCGTGTACGGTTCTTCAGGAGTGCTGATGCTCTTCAGTCTATTCATAATCTTCTCTAGTTCTTCACTGTATTTCTTTCAGGTAGTACCAATGTATATGTGGTAAAACCATACACAAAACTATTGAACTGTAGGGGAAAAAAATCTTGACAAAATTCAGTTTGTTCAGTCTTTGACAGCTGTGAACTGTGATATCAGAACAATTAAATTGTGACATCAATAACGTATCCAAGAAAAGAACTAAACTTTCATGAAAGGATGATCAGCATGTGCAGATTTGTAGATATATCGTCAGTGATTCAGTTGGAAAATGAATCTCAAGAAATATCCTTATGCTAGGATGACATTTTTGTGCTGTAACTATTGTATCATTGGGAAAGACATCGGAAATTAATTTGATAGGCACATAAATATTCAAAGCTTAAGCTAAGAAATCTATTTTCCCTCTGAACAGAAAAACCCACAAACAAACAAAAGGAATCAAGAAAATTGGTATTATGGTTGTGTAAAGTACTAAATAACTTTCCCTTTAAATACAGAATCAAATGCAGTTTGAGAATTTCTTCAGTCATTTCTGAAATCTCTCTTTGGAAGACATAAATGTTTTGTATTTATAATACTATTGAAAAATATGAGTTAATGTCTTGCAGAGGGCTGGGGTTTATTCTTGAATTTGAATTAAGATTTGTGGATAGAGAGGAGGGAAGTTATTTTACTTTCTAAAGTATAAAATAAATTTTGAAGCAGAATGTCAATTCAGTTTTTTATATTAGCTTATATGAAATGTTTCAACTTTATATATAGTCATGTCTACAAGATGTCATTTAAAGCTATTTAGAAGTCACTTTACACATCCTAAAATATTGCAAAGAACTGCATAATTTCAAGCACAATGGCTCATAAGTGCCATGGCGTGTTCTTTTCACTATGCGCGGTGCATAAAATGTTGAATTATAAAATTATAATGAATGCATTCTAAGTATTAAATATACTCTTTTGGCATATTAATATTATGCTGTGGATCTGTTCTGGAGGGTAGCAGTTATATATTTGAGTTTTGAATTCGGTTCAACTGTTATCAGTGAGTGGGAGATTTCTGAGGCAAGTACAAGAAGCTACGATGTCTTTGTGTGTACTGTGATGCTGGAAGCTTGGTCAAGGTATTCTCACACCCCAGTAGTTCCTGTCCTTCAAGTTATCCTTCTTCCAATGTGTAGGCCTTTAGGACAATGATGGCAATGATGGACATTTCTCAGATGCTAAAAAAACCAACCAAGCAAACAAAAAACATATTCAAGTGGTTTTCACTTGTAAGGATAAAATGCTTTGTAACATGAAGGATTAAGGCCAAAATGTCTTTCTTTTTCTCCAGTCTTTCTTTGTCTCATCTAAAAGAGAAAGTGTTATGAATTTATTATGACTGTGAAGACACATAAAATTAAAAGTAATTTCTGTCTTCCATTACAACTATTTTATTTTTTTCCTTCAGCTGTGATGAATCATGAAATTTTACTTCAGTTCTTAAAAACTGTTATTTCTTTAAACTGTTTTGGGGTTTTATTCAGTATGTTTCAAACTATTTTGGAAGGATTTTTTTATTAATCTTTTACAGAGTGCTTTCAAAAAATATGTCACACACCCAAATGCACATAATAAATGAATGAGGAGTATTTTATCTTTTAATGAGAATGGGATGTGAAATATTTACAGTTAAGTTTTTTTTTATATTGGGCATGCACACTGATTTCAAACTGTTGACAAATATGTAATGCAGTTATTTTTTGTGTCAGGAAGTATAAAAGAAAATACAGCATTAATTAAAACTGGCAAATTATAAGCCTCAGGAAATCTTCAGTTTGATGTACAATTAGAATTTTGAGATCTTTCCTATTCTTTCAGTAGGTGGGCTTAAGTTTAGTTTGTGCCAGTATATTTTATCTCAGTTTGACTGTGGTGCAGTCGGTGACATTGGTCATACGTATTGAAACTGTATGTTTTAGCATCTCTTTTTATAAAATTTTTGCACAGTGGAGATTTATGTTCTTTACAAGGAACTGGAACTAGGTCTGCGCAGAATTATCAAATAGCTTCTCCTTAGATGCAGAGTGTCAAACTCTCGGCCCGCGGGCTGAATCCATCCCTCCACCTTGTTTCCTCCAGCCCAGCTCCTTGTTTCTTCCAGGTGGCAGTGCCGAGCTCCTTGTCCCTACACTCCTGCCAGTGTTGGTCACGTGTGCAGCATGTGTGATGCACGTTACCCTGCAGGAGCAGAATGGCAGGAGCCACGAGTTTGACACTTTTGCCTTAGACCATGCGTTCTTTGACTTTCGCTGCTGTGATAAGACAAGTGGTTTTAAGCAATTGGAGTAAATCTTTACAGCATTAAAATTAGGGAAAGAAATAATCTGAAATGATTTGAATGGGGGGGGGAAAAAATTTTAGAGTAGTGAAGAAACAGGATTTTTGCCACATCCTTGGGTTTTTTTTTATTGGCCTCTCAATGTTTGATGCTATTGCTTCTTAAGTGTTACTGTTAAGGTATATATTATTTTGTAAATATAAAGGCTACATAAAATTTGCCTGAGGAAAAAAAATGATACTTAAGCTGGCACATAGAAAATGCATAACTGGAATGAACATCAATAAAGATTCTAAGTGCTTAAACATTTTTCTCCTAGAATTTTTTATGTGTGTATATGAAAAAGGTCTGTGATTCTCTAACATATCTAGAAATGCTAATAGACAGGACTTCATTGACTCATTCAGAGGCTGAATTTTTTTTTCTTTACAACACTGCCATATTTTGTATGAATTCTTGTTCTTTTTGTAACCAATGAATACTGTTAACAAGGATTTTTGTGTAACAGGATAAAATAAAAGATGTTAGAAATATATGTACAAGGTAGTGGTTATAAAGAAGCGTCTCTAAACTCCAGGAAGACTGAGGTTGAAGAAGAAAAATAAATCCCAGCTTGCTTCCCTCTCAATATTTCTTGTCTATAAGACCTTGGTAGAAGTACTGAGAAGAATTTCAAATACTGTTTTGGTCTTATGACTGTCCTCTAATCTTGTAAAGATGAATCATGAAAATTTGTAGCTCTTGCAAAAATTAAAGTGTGGTGCTATTTTGCTCAAAAAAATGAATAGTTTGGGTATTTCTGCCATGTCTTCTCTACTATGTTTTTTTCTTTTTTGTTTATTTCTTTCCTCTTTCATTTCCATCAGGTCAAGGTATATTAGAATGTCTGCTGTTGACTTGCTAAGAAACATCACTGAGAAAATCCAGAGTGCTTGTTGAATCAGATTAAAGATTGTTTCGGTAGGGCTACAGTAGCCTCAGGTCAGCTCCTCCAGATGAGATATATAGGATAGCTCTTCCTAGTTTGCTGCATACTCTCATTAAACCTGCTGTGCTGACACAGTGTCATGGGCAGAATGTAAATGTGCTTGTGGGAGAGCGACCACAGCTGTTTTTTGTCTGAATGTTGGCAGTTCAACTAACCTCTGGGTTTCTCTTGTGTGCTCATGAAGTGTCTGGGCCGCATTTGCAGAACACTACAGAAGGTGTTAGGCATTGGACTTATTAGACAAGTAATCGTTTGCTCTGGCTTTCATATGGAACAGCTTCACGTGGTGCATTCTCTAGTTTTAGCTAACAGTTTTCGCTGTCCTTACATAGAGTAATTAACAAGGTACCTGTTTCAAAGTTTCAAGTATCTGTCTTGTGGTTTGGATAGTTTAAAAAATCAGAATTAGTGAAGGAACAACATACAAAGGAAAAGTAGTATGCTTTCTGCTGTGAGTGCCACATCAGCAACTGTCATCGTAATCATCATCTGGAAATGTATGGTGTCCAGGTTTTGTGAAAGCATTTTTGCACAGGATACTAAAATCAATACCATATGAACTGCAATGAGAGATAACGCTAACAGAAAGATATATGACAATATATCTAATTATACAGTAGTACTACCTGTAAGAGAACTCACCTGAAATCTTGTGTATTATGTACATTTTCTATGTAAATGTTATTTTGAAAATGAAATTTCTTAGTTGTAGACAGGAACAGCCATTTTGTAGAATTAGCAGAGTATGCAGAGACAGTTACTTCAAAGGAAAAAAAGAAGTCCCTTTTTAGTAGCTATCATCATACAATCAAACTCAGTACTTCAACCATTCAAGTTTCAAACTACATCCCTCTCCCCCCGCCCCGAGTTAATTTTTCTGGGTTTTGTTGTTCTTTTTTTTGTTTCTTTGTTTTGTTCTTTGTCTGGGGGACGACGACGACTGGATTTTAAGCTTAAAAAATATATCTTACAAGTCTTTTGTCATCCTTGCAGAGGAAGGAAATGTTAGCCCTCAGGAAACTAGGATGCATAGTAACCCCCAAGCCTTGATATAATTAAGTCAGCTGCCTGGCTGACATTCATACTGATGATTAAACTTTCTATTTATTCTTAAATAGTTGTGTAACGTGTCAAATTTTGTAACTCACATCTCAAAATGAAGTACAATAGTACATAAAAAGCTACATTTATTTTGCTTTCCCAAATTTAACATAAAAAGTATTTATAATAGTTAAGCATCAAAATTATTACTGAAACTGTACATTTAAATCTTGTCTTTTCTCAAAAGACTTGTATCCATGGAAAATCCCTTAGATATCCATCATACTGAAACTTTCAAGGATATAACTCATTATTAGCCAAGAGTATTTATAGCCTCTGTATCTGCAGTATTAATTCTGCGTTACCCAACACCCAACATATATTATTTAAGACGTACCAAACAATCAGTTCTCTAAGTGAATTCTTTGTTCTCCCCAGCTTCTCATTTTCTCTAAAAACAAAGCATTGCAGAGAAAGTCTTGGAGATAAAGCAAAATAATTATTTGAGAAAACTGATGCCAAGTAAGGCCAAAAGAATCTGCAGGCTAGCAGTATTGATTAGCATTTTTTAAGTTTTTGCCTTAAGGTTTTGAGCTTTTTTGCAGAAATGCTTTGGTTTAATATGACAGCCACATTATTAATTAACAGAAATTGGATAGAGTGACTTCAACTGAATGCTACCTGTATAATTTATTAATTTATATACAGTATAAATACTTCTGGGTGTATGCCAAAGGAATTAATAATCGTAGGAATAATATCACTGAACTTTCATATCAAGAAGACATGGTAATAATTTATTACAACATTTGAATTAATGTGGAAATTTAACATCCTTATTCTATGCTACGCTTATTACAAGTCAGAGAGAAACTGATAGCATTGCAGGCCTAGAAGCAGTAGAGTAGAACTCTGAAAAAAACATATGCACAAATAACCTACAAAAGTTACCTTTCATTTTGAAATTGTCGAATATCAGTAGTGGAAAGAAACCTAATATTATGGTCTTTGGTTGGATGTATGATGATTATAAAAGAAAGGAATGAAAAACCCCTACCAAACCCAAACCTCCTATGAATGGCCAATATTTATACTTCACTGAGTTCCTAGATCTATCGTATTTTTCTATATAATAGAGAAGGAAATTAATATTTTCCCACACATGCTTAGCAGATAATGATGCTAATAATATTTTTTTGTTACTTTACAGGGGAAATTAGCATCGTTTTTGTTATGTTCTGCATTTTCTGATATTTGAATCTCTAACACTTGAATATTCTAATGAAGTCTGGTTGTTCGTTTCTGCTGTACTTATTTTAATAGCTCACTTTTGAGCTACTTTTTTCATCTATTCTTTACTTCTCCAAGTAGATTATGTGTGGACACAGGGTATAATCAAGGCAGACACCATTCGAGCTTTTTATCTCTATTTTGTTACATTAAAACATTATTTTTCTCTTATTTGATAGCACACAGCAATTTCTTGCATTCTGATTTTGTACGTTGTACCTCTTGACTTTCAAATACAGGCATACCGAGAGGCTACACAATACAGTCGTGGCAATATGTATTGCTCGTTGAAGTGATCTTTCCTTAGCATCAAGAATAATAGCATCTAATGACTACCAGAATGTTCCTGTGAGTGCAATTGTTAGTGATCAGAAAGAACTCAGTATGTGATGTATGTTGAACATCTACTTTTCAAATGTCATATGCATATTAACTTTCCATCTGTTACCTAATGAATGAGTGGGGTTTGTATCAGGACTTTAAAATTCCCATATTTATTTTTTTTAAATTCCCATTGCAAGACATCTGTATACAATCTTTCTTTGCAAAAGACTGAAAAATGCTCCCTATATCCTCTTTCTTGGAGGCTTTACATGTTTAAATGCCCTTTGTCCTGTAGAGTGTGAAATTTGCCTTTTTTTCCTATTATACTAGTATTTTACTGTGATTTTTACATATTGTGGCCTTTCTATAGGCTCAGTACTTTTATTTCAGCCATGTTTACTACTGTATTTTAACTGCATTATTTGATTAGTATTAATGAAATTTTTGTGTTGAGTGTAATGGCAACAGCTTTGTGTGAAGTACGTGGGAGAATAGCAAATACGATTGCTTTTGTTACTCCACTATCTCTTGTTTTCCCGCAGACTGACAATATTATAAGTCATACAGAGCAACAAAGTTCTAAAATTTTAAAGAAAAAACTAAGAATATGGAATTATTAATAAAGAATAAGCTATAGCTTTTTCTTTCTTTTTTTTTTTTTTTTTTAATTAATGGAAATGACTGGTTTTACTTTATTTCAGTTTTAAACTATGGGTTCCTTTACCAGTTGAAGGGAAGAGAAGTCTTTAAAAGGCACAAGAACACCTTTTTTAAGGTATATTTTCATTCTTGACACAGAATCAATGAGTCAAAGTTCAGTCATGTCATGTTACTGAAAGAAAGGATTAAAACATTTTTACAATACTCAGACTGTTGTAGAGATATGTCAGTGTAAAGTACACATGGGAAGGAAAATGCTGATCATAGGCATAAGGATTTAATGAGTACAGCTTAACATTTTTCTCCCATTCTGTGCTTATGTGTAAAAGAACAATAATTAAAAAAAAGACACCCCCAGCCAAAACAAGAAACCCCAGCCATAACAAGCGGCATGAATCATGCTGAACTAGGTAACTTACAGAGTCAACATTCAGGAACTCTGACTTTTGCTCATATGTGACAATCTGCTTGGTTTCACCTCTTTCTCAAGTTCAAAGGTCTGATACAAAAGCTGATATAAAACAAGGAGAGAAGTAGAGGCATTAAGGCAGCAGCAATCCATCATACCAAGTCAGGAGGCAGGACAGTGCACGGAGTGGTGCTATTCTACACAACTTAACGCCTTTAAATCATTACCAGCTATGGAATTAAAAAGACATCCAATAGACCTTTCTGTGAGTTAAACTTCATCGAGTAAAGACAATGCTTAACCTTTTATGGTACTTCAACTCTTTAAACTTTCTTATGGAAGATTTGTTTGGCTTATTCCTTGTACTAATGTTATGTTATGATGAGCAAGAAGATTGTTTTAATTTTGGTTTAGATGAATGGTTTTGACTGAATCTTCAGCAAAACGGTATAAAAAATTTCCATTAGTTTATGTTGTACTGTAATAGAATTATCACTTTGTTCTGATGAATATTTTGAATCTGTGGCTATCAGGTTTATAAGTGAATATTGAAATAAGCTTTATAATTTGTAACTAAGAGGAAACAGAAAGGAAATTACTTTTAATAGCTGTCTGTAGTAGTACTTCAGTCATCTTTCAAGACCAAAAGGTTTAGTCTCATAGTTGAGAAACTATGCTTTGGAAGAGCAAACTAGTCAAAAATTCAAACTAAGCGCCAAATGTCAAGAAAAATACCACTTGGGTAGGGAGCAAAAAAAATTTCTTAAAGTATATTGACTATTGAAAGGAAATGCACTTTAAAAGAACAAAACCAAAACACAAACAAATGTATTGAGTGATTGTCTTCTCCGGATCCTAATAGAGATTTGCTAATAAAATACATTTTTTAATTTCTATGGCACACAAGACAGAGTTTTGTATTATCATTTTTAGAAATATTTCTTATTTCAAGTGTTATTTAATGTTTTTTTTCCAATTGTGAAGGACTTGAAATTATAGCCTGAACTTTAACTCTTCTTCAATAAGTTCCGTGTTAGTTTTAGACGGGTAATCACAGAAGCAATTAGGAATGTTGTCCTGAGGCTCCTTTATTGCAGGTGCAACTGGTTGATTGCTGTTTTGTAATTACTGTATGATTCTAACTACTGACTTGCATCAGATAAGTTTTACAGTGTACTTCAAATAAGTGAAAACCCCTTTCAAGTTCAAATAAATACTTAGTAATTTAAGTCGCTCTGTTATTTAGTCTCAAATCTACTCATTCTTATTTTATTTGGCTTGTGAAATTCAACGCTAATGGAGATTGTGTCGTGCAATTGGTTAAATTATTACAGAAAAATGTTGAATAACAGTGCTGATTAAAACATTGAAGCTAGTATTCCTTGAAATATGCAAAAAGCTTTAAATGATTACAGAAGCAATGCCAACTTTAGGATTTTTGTTTTCGAAGTCTTTGAAGTCTGACTTTGCAGAACAGATTGTGAATCCCTGGCCCATTACACACCTGCAGAGATTTTGGTGTTTTATTTCTCTTGGGTGAAACAGCAGAAGCCCAAACCATGTTAATCACTGTCAGAACCAGTTGTATAAAATGCCAAAATGCAATGAACCAGGAATTTTATAATAAATATGACAATACCGTTTAAAATGTGGTTTTGTTAGGCTTGCAATTTGCTGTAATTTATCACTTATGATAGTACTGGAGGGGAAAAATATCTGGGACCTCCAAGTGATCCTTTCATTTGGAAGAAATGGCCTTCTATTTGTACGCTGTTTTGAAGACAAAGGAAGAAAAAAAAGTGCAGCTGTGAAATATGTAATAGATGTATTTTAAATATATGAAATTAAAATGCACTAGAATTCTCTGCTCATGTTCCCTTAATACATAGATTCTATTTGAGATAATATAGGATTACTCACACCTTATTTATAGAAAAGGCCTACATTCTATTGTCCTTCTAAACAGCAATCATTTATAGCACATGAGAATCTTGGACTTTTATGTTATAGAAATGACACTGCTAAAACCTAAAAATAGAAACAGCTTAGCTATGTAAGCAAAAATCTTTTCTTATTTCAGTATCTCTGCTGCTCTGTGTGAGTGAATTATTGTATCAGGAGTCACTTCTGAATGTAGTTTTTAAGGAACTTCGTAAAATAATTTTCAGAATTTTTTTGTCGAAAAGAAACTGCTCCATTTCAGCTGCTTGTGACAAGGAAGTGACAGCACTGTTTAGAACAGAACAGTAGTTTTGCATTATCTCGCCATACATGGATGTACAGTTTGTATCCTCTACACTAATAATTCCTAAGTTACTGCATCACTTATCTAGGGATGACTGATTCGTCTGAAATAGGTTCAATCAAAAATACAGTTAAATTATGGCACATTCTAACAGAATTTACAGATTCAGGTTCTGATCGTTCACCTGCATAGGTTTATGTAGATGGTTTACTTGAAGAGTAAGCTAGTGTGTCCAGAGGAGAGCGACGAAGATGGTGAAGGGGCTGGAGCACAAGCCCTATGAGGAGCGACTGAGGGAGCTGGGGTTGTTTAGCCTGGAGAAGAGGAGGCTCAGGGGAGACCTTATTGCTCTCTACAACTGCCTAAAAGGAGGTTGTAGTCAGACAGGGGTTGGTCTCTTCTCTCAGGTGACCGGTGACAGAACAAGAGGACACGGTCTCAAGCTTCGCCAGGAGAGGTTTAGGCTTGGCATTAGGAAAAAGTTCTTCACTGAAAGGGTGGCTGGTCATTGGAATGCACTGCCCAGGGAGGTGGTGGAGTCACCGTCCCTGGAGGTGTTTAAAGAGAGTTTGGATGAGGCACTTAGTGCCATGGTGTAGTCGACAAGTAGGAGTAGGTGTAGATGTTGGGTCATAGGTTGGACTCGATGATCTCAAAGGTCTTTTCCAACCTTATGATACTGTGATACTGTGTGATACTGTGATGGTTGACTCCGCTGGAACTGTATATGAAATTAAACACTTAAGTAAAACTTTGAAATTCCTAAAGTACTTCTTCCCATGTCTTTGCTCTTATGCGTTGGCTACCCATTTCAAAAATACCTTGTAGACAGCTGTTGAAGATTCTGGTTTTGATTTCCCACATAAATTTTCACTGCTTCTGGTATAGTGGTGGTGGAACTTCTGACCACAGAAAATTGCTTCTAACTATGTCTCTGTAGTTCCTCCTGCTGTGATGCCCTTTTCCATAATCTAGCTGTATTACGTTCTCACTGAATCCCTCTGATGGCTCTTCATGTCATCGTAGTACCTGTGTGAGATAGTCACTGAACCAGGTCACTGGCAATTTAAATACTAGGCTATGACAATTTCAAAGGAGCTTATAGCTCTTGCTTTCAAATAGGTGGACACTTATGTGATTTTTACAGTAATTTTCAGTTGTGAATACTGAAACAATTAGAACAGGATAAACATGTTTCGAAGAAGAGTCACATGATCTACTTGGGAAGGGATCAGAAGAAAAAATATTACCCAAAACTCAGTCCTGAAAGATATTATCATGTTGAATGATGATCTTGATTTTTTTTTTCCTAAGATGTCATCCCAATTAGTAGTAAAACAGCTGATATATTTCTCTGTGAGGCAATGAAAAAAAGATTATGTAATTGTTAAAATTAACTGCTGGTTTTCACACTAGTCATTTCCACACACTTCCATCCCAAACACAGCTTTGAAATAGATATAAATGATTTCTTGCATCCTGAAATGACTTCAAAGGATATAGTCCCTTGGAAGCATACTGAAATAAGTGCTCGTATCTATCATAATGCCCAATGGATCTGTATTAGTCATATAGTAGTATCCATCACTCTTCAAAAACTCAGACAAGTCTTTCATATGGAGCCATAATATAATTGATGGTACTTAACAGAATTTCTTACAGGAACTCATCTGAAATCAGTGACGCTTCATGACCATGTGAGTAAGATTTTGCACTTGTGAGCATTCCTGCAAAACCCAAACTCAGAATTTTAGATCAAAACCCCAGGTAGATAGAACTTCTTAGCGTGTTTTAGGTCTCACCTACTGTATTGGATATAGGCAACTTTTTTTAATATTTCTCTTTATTAGGGTGATCCATTTGGATTACTATCTAGCAACCCCAAATTTTAATGCAACAGAATTACAGGAAACTTATGTCACACTCTATTCTTAAGGAATTTTCTCCTCATGAAAAGCTAACATTCCTGGACTTCAGTTTTCCAAATTTATTTTCTTGAGTCTTGAATTTTGCTAACTTCTAAGCTTTCTCAAGGGAGAGAAATGGGTTTTCTTTAGCAATAATTGGAGTAAGTGCATAATTTGTCTATCTCACCCTAGAGGATCCAGTCTCTTCTCTGACTAAGGAAAGAGTCGAGAAGGTCTTGCATAAGCAAGTCATTGCTAATGATCTTCCTCTCACTCTAAAATAGAGGCACAGGCTTTCATCCAGTTGCTGCATTCAGTATCACCCTCTATTATGACTTCTAATAGCTTCCTTTCTTGAGAGTCAAGCCCATTCTAAGCCTATAATTTATGACCAAAAGTTTATGAATTTGTTCCAAACAGGCAAAGTTTTGATTTTGGGAATCATTCGCATGCACAATCCTCTACTCAATTTATTCATGATCAGATTAGTGAGAATAAATTGATACACTTGCTTCACTGAAAGTATTATGTCTTAGCAGAATAATAGGGTATAGCATTCAATTATTACATGACCATATGTTTTGGTATGACAGCTTTTTTATGATTTCTTCTTAAAGCCCGAGAAGATTTTACTGTGAAGTAGATGTCTGCTGAACGGATCTGAATTGAAACAAGTTCTCCAGATAGTGACTTTTATCTGGTTCCCTGTTTGCTTCTTGTTATCTACTTTTATCTCCCATTTTGTCAAAGGTGTGATTTTTTTTCTTTTTCTGTTACATCTGCTGTACCTGTGTGATAAGGTCTCTTATGTTTGTTTATCTTTTGATGAATGGGTTCTAAAAGTCTCTTGCTTGAAAGTCAAACAACAGTCTTGTTTGAAAGTGTCTCGTCTGAAATATCATTTGGGGATTCTGCTCTTCTTTTTGAATTTGGCTTTAAATGATCTCAGGAAAGAAATGGATGGCTATATGAATGGCTGACTGACTTTACTATCTTATTCTGAACTTTTCAGCATTAATATCTATCACTTTAGTGGAAGGGGGGAAAGCTGTGTGTGATAGTTTTACGAAGTATGCATACAGTCTAGGAAGTACATGTTTAGATGAGTAGAAGGCTGAGGTACTCAATACCTTTTTATCTCAGTCTTCACTTCACGGCTCTTCTCGCCACTCCAGGGTCAATGAACAACAAGATGGAGATAGGGGCTATAGCCCCTCCCACTGTAGGGGAAGATCAGGTTTGTGAACACCTGAGGAACCTGAACATATACAAGTCTATGGACCTGGTGAGATGCATCCCAGAGTCCTGAGGGCACTGGCTGATGTGGTTGCCAAGCCACTCTCTGTAATATCTGAAAAATCATGGTAGTCAAGGGAAGTCCCTGGTGACTGGAAGAAAAGCAACATTGTGTCCACTTTTAAAAAGAGTACAAAGGAGGACCTTGCAAACTACCAGCCCATCAGCCTCACCTCTGTGCCTGGGAAGATCATGGAACAGATCCTCTTAGATGCTATGCTTTTAGCATGGAGGGCAGGGAGGTGATTTGAGACAGCCAACATGGCTTTTCCAAGGGCAACTCCTGCCTGACCAAACTGGTGGATCTCTATGATGGAGTGACTGCATCAGTGGACATGAGAAAAGCAATGGATGTAATCCATCTGGACTTCTGTAAAGCCTTTGACACAGTCCTCACAACATCCTTCTCTGTAAATTGGATATGGATTTGATGAGTGGACTGTTTGGTGGATAAGGAATTGATTGGATTGTCTCATTCAGAGAGTAGTGGTCAATGGTTTGATGTCCAGATGAAGACCCATGACAAGTAGTGTCCCTCAGTGGTCTGTACTGGAACCAATGCTGTTTAATATTTTCACTGATGGTATAGACAGCAGGATTGAGTGCACCCTCAGCAAGTTTGCAGATGACACCAAGCTGAGTGAGGCAGTGGTCACATCAGAAGGTCAGGGTGTCATTCAGAGGGACCTGGACAAGCTGGAGAAGTGGGCCTGTTTGAACCTCATGAAGTTCGACAAAGCCAAGTGCAAGGTCCTAAACCTGAGTAGACGCAACCCCTGGTATCAATACAGGATGGGGGATAATGTGATTGAGAGCAGCCCTGCGGAGAAGGACTTAGGGGTGCTGCTGGATGAGAAGCTCAGCATGAGCTGGCAATGTGCACTTGCAGCCCAGAAGACCAACCATGTCCTGGGCTGCATTAGAAGTGTGGCCAGCAGAGCGAGGGAGGTGATTTTCACCCTCTACTCAGCTCTTGTGAGACCCCACTTGGAGTATTGTGTCCAGTTCTGGAATCCCCAACATTAGAAGGATATGGACTGTTGGAACGGGTTTAGAGGAGGGCCATAAAGATGATAAGAGGGACAGGGCACCTCTACTATGAGGACAGGTTGAGAGTGTTGGTGTTGTTCAGCCTGGAGAAGAAAAGACTCCAGTGAGATCTTATAGCAGTCTTCCAGTACTTGAAGGGGCTACAGAAAAGATGGGGAGGGACTTCTTACAAGAACAAGTAGTGACAGGACAAGAGGGAATGACTTTAAACTGGAAGGGGGAAGGTTTAGATTAGGTATTAGGAAGAAATTCTTCACAATAAGGGTGGTGAGACCCTGGCACAGGTTGCCCAGTGAAGCTGTGGATGCCCCCTCCCTGGAAGTGTTCAAGGCCAGGTTGGATGGGGCCTTGAGCACCCTGGTCTGGTGGGAGGTGTCTCTGCCCATGGCAGGGGGCTTGGAACTGGATGGGCTTTCAGGTCCCTTCCAACCCAAACCATTCTATGATTCTAGGAAATCTGAAACTCCTGCAGTGCATATGTTTTCAGCTTTTTTTTTGTAGATGATCTTGGTCTCATTATAGTAAATTCCATCTCTTTCATAACCTCTGAAGACTTCCTGCTCTAAGTTTACAATTTTAATTTCTGATTCACACATAAAATATTGTTTACATATTCAGTGTATATCCCTGAAATTTCACATATCACTAGCAATCTGTAATGTTGGTGGAACTAAGCATGCTGAAATTTCAGTGATTAGTTTTAGACGTGTGACCAATATATGCTATTGTCATCGTTGGCTTATGTTCGCTACTTGCCAATAATAAATCAGTAACAAATAATTCAAAAATAGTAAGTATTCTTTCAAAATAAATTAATCCTTTTGAAGACAAAAAGGTTGATTGTTTACAGTACAATATATAAAACCAGAATGAATGTAATTTGTTCTGAGTAAAGTAATACATATGAAAGAATCATCCAGCCGAAGATGTTTGACTATAACCCTAAATATATTCGCATCTCTTAAGAACTCTGATTTTCGTTATTGTTTTAATGTGATCATGAAAATAGCTTTTTTCTTCTTAAACACATCTTGAAAACTGTCAATGTTCAGTGTTCTCATGTGCATTTGAGTCTGTGGTTGTTATATCTAAGGGTATTGTTGAGCTATGAGGGAAGGACTGTTGTGCCCTTCCTAGGCCACTCGCTTCTGATAATCTCATTTTATCTTCAGTGCCTGTGTACAAGAAAGATCTCACAAATGTGCTGTCGAGTTATACTTTGGCTGTTGTGAAGGATTGTTTGGGCCCAGGCTGGTGCTGCAGATTTCTATGTAAATAAGGCTGAGGTGCGAGGCTCTCCAATTGCTTTTTCCGAGGTATTTCCCCCAGGCTTTCTTCTTACACTCTCAAAACCCTTTACAGACGTGGCCTCGCTAATACACTTCGCAACCACTTTTGGAACCAGCCTATGCAGTTTTCCTATGGTAGTAACAGTGAAGTGTCTGATCACATTAATCTTACATTGTTTCTCGCATTTCTCAAAGGAACGCATGACATCCCAAAGAGTTGTAGCCCAGGGTTTGTTACTGAGAGTGTCTTGTGGTTGCTGTCGAGTGAAGGGATAGTAGGAAGAGCTTGCCAAGGTACAGGCAGGGACTTAGGGGAACTAAAGGGAAAAATGTAGGTATAAAGCCTTTGGACTAATTGGGTGTAAACTAGTTATTTGAGTTAGGTATAGTATTATACGAGGAAGAGTGGAATTCAGGCATGCTCACTTCTTTTTGTTTCTGCTAATCCTTCAGCAAGCGTTTGCATACTAGAAATATTATTGATATAGGTAAATTGCAAGACCTAAGCATACATCTGCATAGGGACTGGGGCAGTGATGGCAGCTCAAGTCTGCCTAATATTATTTTATTAAACAACTATTAGACAGTGTGTGATAGGGATAATTTCACCTAGTTCTTTGGGGAAAAAAATGGAATCGTCACTGTGGCTCTGTAATCAAAAAGAAACAGGAACAGATCCAGACATGCCCTTGACACTCTCCCCAATTAAAAAAAAAAAATAATCAAAACTTGGGGAGAAAAAAAAAAGAGGAGGAAAATGGAGACCAAAACCAAACTTCCAAATTTTACCCATCAGTTTCTGGGTAAAGCAAGAACTGAACAACATGCAGGGGTTATAAAATAGATATAAACATTTTACAATCTTGAACTAAAAGTAGAACAAGCAAAAATCCCTATTCTGAAAATATTACATGTTGAGTAGATAATATATTAAAGCTTTCAATCAGGGATTTTTTTTAATGTGTTTTCTCCCTTACGCCCCCTTGACGCTCTATAATAATGAACAAGTTATTTAGTTAATGAAGAAAGCATCTTGTATTTAAAGATCTACATATTAATGTGACCTTCTTTTGTTCATAGCTGTTAATATTTATTGCCTTTTCTTGTTGAGATTTTATTTGGTGTTCTGTGACAAACAAGAGTATGATTAGTGAAGCTGTAAAGTTCTCATGGTGGCTGCCTGCATTCCCAAGATAGCAGCATTAGTGTCTGCAGAAGCAGTTAATGTTGTTTATCATTAGTGACAGAGGCTGGGAAGGACCTTCTGTGGCTTTTATCTTTCACCTTGCCGACATAAGTTGATGAGCTTTGTGATTTAAATGCATAGGTGATATTGTAATATTTATATTCATTTCACATAGACAAGTGCACAGGTAAACTAATCTTGTTGATTGAGATTAATTAAAACCATGTTACTATAGAACTGGACAGGCTATGAATGGATATACTTAGGAAAAATAGCTATGAGCACTTACTTTATTATTGAGCTAACATTTTCAGAATTTATACAACAGAAATATAGGTTAGTAGTTAGGATTTTCCATTTGATTTTTTTATCTTTAATTGAAGTTAATTTTAAGGTTTCCTTAGGAAGATTTAAGTTTAGAATCTTGTACTCTACATTCCACATGTTTGGAATAAAATAATTTTAGCAACTTGTTGCAATGGACTCTACCTTTGACAACACTAAAAATGTCTTACAAAATGATATGAGCTACGTATTCAGAACATTTTTGGTGTTATATATGTGCTTACGTACCTTGCATCTCCTGCATTTTCACCTCCATGGAGAATTTTTCAACATTCAGCTTGTCCTGTATTTAACTATTTAAATGTGTGTATCTGGAAAACAGGTGATACACACTGTTGTACCAAAGGCTCGTCGCTCAGGTCTACTTAGGCAAAAAAATTGAAATTTTGTGTTATGTATTTTGCTTCTGAAACTTCATTACAACATAAGTAAGTTTTCTATCTGCATTTCATAGTCTCATTTTTAAAGAAAAACTTGAAATAAAAAATAACACTGTGAATAACAAAAATACTTGCATGTTTCTGTATATGTTAATGTTGACCTCTTAAAAAAGTCCTGCAGCTGTTTAAAAAATTATTATTTGAGAGCAAAATAAAATTTTAAAAAAAAAAGTAGTCTTTCATGACTACTGCCCAAAGGAGATCCAGTCTGCTAACTTTCCTATGATCTCTGTTTCGATGCTGAGAATAGTAAGAGGTTTTATTGCATATTTTCACTGTAGCAATGTCAAAAGAGAAAAGGTGATATACCTGAAATTAACTATAGGAAACATTCTGAGCTGAGTTTCTTATCAAAAGATAAGAACCAGTGCCACAAAACCTTTCTGAACTTAATGTTATGTAGAGGGAATAGGCCTATGCTATCAGAATTTAAACAGCAGTGTGGATACAAAGTATATGAGCCTTTCCTATTGGCTCAGAGAATAAAGTGTGCAGTTACAAGATGTCCTCCTTTCTAGTAATACTTGTCCTTTTTTTTTAGTTGAAACTGTTTTAAAGTATTGATGATTTACAAATATTTATAGTTTTATGATTATAATATTCCAGAATAAGTTCTGTGTTCTTTTTTCCTAATTATTTTAAATTTATTACAGATGAATTATTTAACCGCATAAATAACGCAGACTTATCTATAAAGTTTTGTCTCTAGTTTTAGCTGCTTTGATGGTCAAGAGGGGAAGGAATAGAAGAGATGGATGAGTGTGGAGGATTTTGTGGTATGTGAAGTGGCACCTACATAACAGTGAAGATTAATTGTAATGTTTCTTGCATGTTTGCATTATTACGATAATGGGGGGAGGAAGAAAGAAGGACTTTAATTTGTTTCTTAAAATGGAAAAGTTTAGGATTTACTTCTTATCTTGCTTTAGTGTTGTATGCCTTTCTAGCTGGATTTGTTCCATTGAGTGATCTCTGATATTCTAAACTTTGCTCACTCTTATGACTGAAGTGTTTAGAGGAAAAGTCAGTAATTTGGTTTTCATTTAGAACTCTTAAATCTTTTGTGTTCTATTGTTGTAATTTGGATTTAAGCTCCTTAATTTTAAAATGTTGTTTTGTTTTTCTTTTAAATAAGTCACCTCTGGTCTCATCTAACTTATGTGACTTTATGTGATAGGAGATTCTTAGATAACAGCTAACTTCAGTAACTTTAGTTAACAGATAACTTTAGTTAACAGGTGACTTTAGTCCAGGTAACTTCAAACTAATAGTAAAAGGAACTCATTAAGGTTACTGCTAATACTACGTTACGTATGCCTGAAACTGAAGCACATGAGCATCTAACACTGAGTTAGATGAAATTTTAATATCAGTTACCACCAATAATAGGTTGATGATTATAATATGCTCTGTATAAGTAACAATGAACAACACAAAAAAGTGGACTAAAATAATTTAATGTAAATTAATATTTTAGCAGGCTGTATTTGTTTTGAATTATTTGTTAAGAACATCTTAAAAAATCCAAAATATAAACAAATCTTAATTCAACAAGGAGAAGGGAGGGAGTTGATCAATAGCCTTCTTGAAACTAATACATTCATTTAACTGGTTTTAATACAATTAGGATTATGAATAATGGTTCAAAGGGAAACTTCTAAATGATATCAAAAAACCTCTTGGAAGAAAAGCAACTGCTCTTAGGTAATATTTGCATTTTACTTACATAGCAGCCTTCTGTCTTTCTCCATAAAGAAACTAAAGCATAGATTACGTGGCTTTGTTTAAAATTATCTCATTTTTTCATCTGGTTAAGACTTTGACAGTAAATTGTAGAATGAATGCCATCTTCTCTTTCTTATTCATTTCTGTCTATTTTACAAGCACACTAGTCATTTTTTTTCCCTTTTTCAACTACATGTAAAGCCATGCCCGAGACCTTGCTGTCTTTCTTTTGTATAAAGATATATGGCGCTTTTAGTTCATTTTCCGCTGTATGAGAATGTTATAAATTACAGCGTGCTCTTCCTTAGCTTTATTAAGGAAGCTTCTGTGGAAGCTTGCCACCATCTAACCTATGAGAGCTTGTATTCACTTTCCTCATTTGTTTGGCTAGGTCATTGACTCACTGTGGAATAGATAGGAAAGTTATTCCATCCCAATAAGCTAGTATTGATTTACATTATTTCTTACGTAAAAAGCAAAAAATGCTGGTAAACAGAGAGGCAGGGAGAGGTTTATACAAACCATTACTGAGACGAGTCCAAAAAACTTATTTCTTAGTTAATTTTGTCATTATTTGTTTTTTACTGGTATTTTCATGGAGCCTGACACAAGCAATTTTTTATGGAATTGAGGAGGAGAAAGGAAAGGAATCATCAGTTTCCAGATGCTATTATTTTTTTCAAACTTTTTAAACACAAATGGGAGTGGAAAATAAAGTCTCAATGAAAAAATACGTCATATATGAAAATGAATAAAATATTTTACTTTTACGATAGGATGCATTCACTTTAAGAATAGGTTTTCTTCAGTGTCAAAACACTCTTACAGTTTGCTGTTTATTCTTCAATTAAAAAGGTTATTTAGGAGGAAATTTCTTTTTTTTCCCTTTACTTCTTTTTGAGCCTATCATGGCCCAAACTCACCTCTTCGTGCTATAAATACCTTTGGTTAAAAATGATTGTGCAAAACTGCCCATCAACAACATTCTGGTCAAAAACTACACCTTCTTTGTGAGTTTTATTCCTGCCATCTGTTTGAATGGCAAATTTTAGATGCTTTTTTTATTTATGGAAAATTTCCTTCAAAATCAAATACTTTTTAATTTTCTAAAAGTTACTATTTAAACTGTGTGGTAATGATGATTAAATAGGAAACCCAGGCTATGCTCATATTCCATTTAGTTATATCTTATATTTGTCTTTGTCACATCAAGAAGCAAAAACTTTTCAGAATTAAAGGAACCACCTGAGGATAAGAGGCTGCAGAACTCAGTGTTAATTGAGGACTTCTGAATGCCTGAAATATTCTGGTCTGTATGAAGTATAACACTTTTTAGGCATAAGACAATTTTGGGAGTAGCTGTTATAAATAAATAAATGAAGCTGACCCTTCAATTTGTATTTTGAAAGTGAAACAAATGTTTTGGAACTCACAATTCTTCAGAAGCATCTTTTTTTTATGTTTTATACAAGGACTGAGTTTACTGTAGGATCATAGGACAGATGAGTTGGAGGGCAACTCAAGAGGTCTCCAGTTCAACCCACTGCTCAAGCAAGGTCAGCTACAGTGTCAGACTGAGTTGCTCATAGTTTTCTCCAGTAAGGACTTGAAACATCTGCCAGGCTGAAGATTGCACTAGCTCTGTGTGCAACCTGCTTCACTGCCTGATTGTCCTCATGAAGGTATTTTTAAAAAATTATTTCCAGATGGAATATCTCAATAAAATTTATGCCTATGAAAACAAAACTAAAAACCTGTGCATCTTTTAAAAATCGCATAGTGGGCATATCTCTATTTAATGTAGAAGTGAAGAATACAGGGATCAGTTCTGGAGGACATGGGGTTTGGTTTGGTTTGGTTTTGCAGTGGTTTGGGCATTTTTTTTTAATTTTTAATTTTTTTTTACTAATTCTGTATTTACATGCAAAAGCCTTACTGCACTTTGCTCTTCTATAGTTTGGTAAGATTCAAATGTATTAACACAGATTTCCAGCTGCTTAATAAGATGACATCTTGTGATGTGTTCCACGAGTTTTTGAAGACACAAAAAAGAATATAAACCACCCAGAAATGTCTTTCAAGGTATCATATTTAAATTGTTACAGCTTAGAGCTTTAATGGCTCATTTGAGTACTTGGACATCGGTCGCTACATATTAGAAAGCTTTGGTATATATTGGGCATTGTGCTATGTGGCAGAAATAATTATTTTAAAGGTAGTAATTGCTTCAGAGATCTTTGTACATCTTAGGAATCCCAGTAGGAGTAAAATAGTAGAGAGAATGAAGTGAGATGAAGACAAACAAAGCTGTCTAAAAATGTATCACAACTACATTAATGAAATTGTTGTTTCTTTGCTAACTGGTAGTGGAAGAGTTTATCATGATCATCTTAGACACAGGAAAACATTTTTTCCGATTGTTCATGCCAGTTTGGCTTTTCCCATATTTTATTGTTTGTCAGCAGTACTTTGGTTGTAATTTAATATTTGAAGGAGAAGACATCTCTTATCATTCAAATTTAGAGTTCTACTGTGGGGCGTGGGGAGATTGAAACAAAGACAGACTATTGCACCTTTTTTCTCTCCTAATAAAGAGCCATGATTTATATTTGTTGAAACCAATGCATATAATTCTGGAATCAGTTAAATCACTTAAAGCCTAAACACTGTCCTGGTTTTCATGGTGATCAATTAGTTTTCCAGGTTGTATTTAATTTCAGTGTGCATTTTTTCTTAAATAGATTCAGATTATTTCATCTTGAGTAAATTTATGCATGCATAGTACCTATTACTGTTTATTTACTGGAATACATATTTAAAGACTAACCAAAATAATTTACAATAAAAGGAGAGTAAGAACTAATAGTACTTCTGAATTTGAGTATACCTATGGAAGGCTCACATTTAACCTAAAATGCTCCTAAGTGAAAATAAATGCATGCAGGAATTATATATTACCAACAAAAAAGGGCTCCGTAACGTTACTCCCCCCATAAATATGCAGGATCCTTAATATAGTTGCTCTGGTCAAACCTCTAGCCAAATGTAAAAGATTCTTATAAGAAGAGCAAAGAGCTAGAGGGAAAAAAAAGTCAGATTTTCATTGGTATACATTCTTAGATTGCTGGGATCCTGCAGTTTAGGATGCTGAGCTAGAGGACATATATTCCTGCTCCATAGTCTTGGAGAGATTTTTTCTGCCGTGAATTTAAGATCACTCTCTTATGGAATCTATATATTTTGTTTTATCATCCAGAGCTGTCTATGATAATGAATTGCAGAATTTGTCTATACATTGTGTAGAAAAATGCCTAGCTCCCACTTTCCATTATTTAATGGATTCATCTAATGGTTTATAGTTTTGTGTTGTGAATTTCTTACTTGTTCAGTGATAAAGATGATATACTCTCAAATATTCTCTGCAAAAGAAATATGCTTAACTCCAAGATGACAGCTGTTATTTATATCAAAATCATAGTCATATTTAAGAGTGGTATCATCTCTTATTGTTCCTGGAAGAAGTGATGCTTCTTCAGAACTAGGCAAATGGAAATTTCCACAGTTTTGAAAATTACTTAATGTCCACTGTAGTGACTGTACTTTTTGTTCATGCTTGCTTGAACTATTGAATTAAATAAGTTTTGCATTTGGGTCAAGATGAGATCTTGTACCCTGTCAGTTACCGAGTTTCAGATGACTGGTGGTGATTTCTAAAGCAATAGTAACTCATTTGCCTTTGATCTATAACCTTTATCTCCTTAACTTGTTGCAATCCTCCCAATTTCCTATCGTATCCCCCACCCACCTCTTACAATAAACTTAGTTTGTATTTCCCTGCCTGGCTGTACCTGGACTATAATCCTTATGTACTATGCAAAAAGTGTTCAGCAGATCTAAATTTAGTTCAGTATTTACATGCCTCTCTCAGAAGCAATGCATTAGCTAAAAAAAACTCTTTGAAAGGTGGTACCATGTATTAAGAAGAATATACATTTTTGAGACAAAATATCTTAAAAAACCAAGGAAACTCAAACCTGTCTGTATAGACAGCAACACCTCAGATAAGTGCCACCTTCCTACATATAAACTCTAGAGAAATTGAAATCCAAGGCTACACGGGGTAGTTAGATACTTAATATAGATAGGATTAATACATCTCTCATGTCCTGAAGCCTTAACTTTTCACAAGCTTTTCTTTAATGTTCTTCTAGGTCAGCTTATCTCCTGTTTAAAAACTCACAAACATCCCCTTGGAAAGGTAACTCTCCTGCCTTCGCAAGGACTTGTTTACTTGAAGTTTTATTTTGATCCTTATGCTGTCAATCTCACAAAACAGTTATCAGTTTAACATATAACTTAGGAAAATGATAGTCTTTCAAATCTGTACTTGTCAGTTGTTTTCTCGAAAAAAGTGGTGGTGTCTTCCTGAGCAGATTGCATTCATGTTAAGGGTTATAGGCATATGGTGGGTATCACACAAGCTTTAGCAGCAGAACATACTTACACCAAAAATTCTGGTGCCTCGTCAGAGTCTTATAGTTGCCTCACAGATTACATTCATAGAATAGTTGCATTTCAGTGTCCATAATGTTATTACATACAATTTCCATATCCATTATGTTACTATAAAATATCATAGACTCACAGAATGGTTTGGATTGGAAGGGACTTTTAAAGGTCATCTAGTCCAATCCCCTGCAGTGAGCAGAGGCATCTTCAACTCTATGAGGTTGCTCACAGTCCTGTCCAGCCTGACCTTGCATGTTTCTAGGGATGGGACATCTACCACCTCTGCGCAATCTGTTCCAGTGTTTCACCACCCCCATTGTAAAAAAAAAAAATCTTCCTTATATCTAGTCTAAATCTGCCGTCTTTTAGTTTAAAGCCATTTCCCTCTGTTCTATTGCAAGAGGCCATGCTAAAAAAATTTGTCCTCATTGTTCTGGTAGGGCAAGGCCACAATAGGGTCTCCACAGAGCCTTCTCTTCTCCAGGGTGAACAACCATGACTCTCAGCCTCTTTTCATAGGAGAGTTATTCCATCCCTTTGATCATCTTTGTGGTCCTCCTCTCGACCCACTCCAACAGGTCCATGTCTTCCCTGTGCTGAGGCCCCAGAGCTGAATGCAGTGTTACAGGTGGGGTCTCGCCAGAGCGGAGCAAAGTGGCAGAATCCCCTCCCTTGTCCTACTGGCCGTACTTTTTTTGCTGCAGCCCAGGATATGGTTGGTCTTCTGGGCTGGAAGTATACGTTTCTGGGCCATGTCCAGCTTTTCATCCACCAATACACCCAAGTCCTTCTCCACAGGGTTGCTCTCAATACCTTCATCCCTTAGTCTGTATTAATACCAGGGGCTGTATGCACGATTTTGCACTGGGCTTTTTTTGAACCTCTTAAGGTTAACATGGTGCCATTTTTCAAGCTTGTCCAGGCCACTCTGGATGGCAATATAGCTCACAAGAATCCTCTTCTTGTATCAGTGGAGATGCTTTTAACATTTCTGATAAAAGTGTAAAGATAACATAAATATTTACTTAGCTTCATTAAATTATATAACATGGTCAAAACCCCCAAGGATATGAGGAAAACAGCTTTTTTTTTTTTTTTAATGGATGGGAAGTTTCTAGGCATTATTTTCAAATGCCATTCAGAGAATGAGACAGTAATGACATAAGACTATACTTAACTTATATGTACAGTTATAATTTAATTATATTTCTCAGAGTGGTATTTGTTGGTATGTGTGGTATATGTCCACTGCAGTTTTAAATACAATTGTGCCTGGACTCTCACTAATTCTCTGAAAGGATGAGAGCTTCCTACACTCCTTTGTCATAGGCAGTAGAGGCCTATCATGTGCTGGTATGGGCATATCACAGGGTAGTAGATGCCTGTAGTTTAGGCAACTGAATTCCAGCTCTAGTACCACTTCAGTGTTTATCAATAATTAATGTCAGGAACGTTACCTGGAAAGATTTTTTTTTTTGCTCAAGTTGATGGTTACAATACTACAAAAATCCTCCCATCCTAATTCAGTGTAGTAAAATACAGAATATTTCGGTAAGTTACTCATTTGTAACAGCTATATCAGGTTGCTTATGTTGCACGAATTTTCATAGAGCGGAAAGAGGTTTTCATGTTTATACAATCACAGTGTCTTGTAAATTACCTGTAAATGCACGGGTTCAATTTTAGAAATGTGTATCAATTTAAATATCTCGTTTAGTTTTATAGAACAAAGGAGTAATTTTGTTTTACACCAATTACTTGTGTATTTATTCACTTGTTTCTATGTTAACAGTTTAATAAGTACAAAGTACCAACCATTATGATTAAAAAAAAGGAAGAAGAAGGAAAGGCTTCAGTGTAACTAGCCTTAAAGAGACGTGTAGACTTTGGCATAGTCGGAATTCTAAGCTACGATATTTAGAATTCTTTTGTGATAAGGACTGAAGGATTTAAAGGAATCAGCTAATAACAGTTGCAATAATCTTGTGCTGGGGCAAAGAAGAAAACTTGTAGTTTCAAGATCAGCCGTTGAAACAAATGTCAAAAGAAGTAATGGGAAGCTTTGTTTCATGATAACTGCTTAGCATAGAACATAGGATTTTTCAAAGCATGTCTTCATTGTATAAGCTGTAATTGTTGAGTACACTTTTAGGCCCTCTAAAAATAATAACAGCTATTGCTAGGTATGCATCCAGAAGTGGATCATAAGAACATCGAAACTGAAAAGCAGATAGACTATGTTTCATGATTTCTTGTTTCTGTGTTTCCGGTCTCCTTGAAAAGAAAACCAATGCAGAATTCTTAGGTGAGTTGAATCTGACATTCCTATCCGTAGTCCTTTTCCTCCTGAAGTCTAGTTCATGTGAACTACAGAAGTTCTGAACGATTCTGAAGTTTTATGAGTTCAGAAATTTGTAAAACTACTGCAGAAAGCTTTCTCTTTAACTCACCCAGAACTTTGCAACGGTAATGCAGAGATTCTTTGAACCGCCAGACATCAGAATTGAATTACAGTTTTGAATCAAGCTGTGGGTAATTTACCTCCGGCTTCATAACCATGTCACTTCATCAGTGGTTGAGGACAGAAGTTACCAGCATCCTTCTGTAATTAGAGCAGTGCTTTCAAACAGGGACTGCATTTATGGGAAGTTTTCATTGGCAGTGCTGACTGCATGCATTAATATCCTATTCCTTTAACTTTTTTGGAAGACGTGAGACTGAAACACTGAACTTAATTCATTAGTAAGGGAAGTGATGGAGCTAAATAGAAGAATAAAACTGTTCCAGAGTGTTTCTAAACATCAATGAATTTAGAAGGAGAAAAGTGGTATTAAGACATAAGTATATACCCTAGTATCTTCAACTCTCTGCAATGAAGTATTTAGGTAAGATAATCACAAACATTCTGTTACCTTTTATTTGAATTTTCTCTTCTTTAGATTCCCCATCACTGTGATGTTTTGTAAAATAGGGAAGTTTAAATAAAGTTTAATATCAAAGTTTGTGTGAGTGTATAAAGCCAGATCCTACAATTCTAAGGCCTACAGTTCTTCCTGTCTGTAGTCCTGCAGCTCGCACTGTGACTCCACATGACAACAGCATATCCTTCATTCAGGAGATAAGAGAAGATGTCTGCCTTTGTATCAAAAGAAAAGATGATAATTAAACATGATTGCCACCACCATTTACTTTGAATGTGGTTGGTGGAGATGAAGGCTTGTTCTGTAAGGAGAGAATTCTGAGAGCAAGACAGGGTGATAACCTCACTGCCGCTGGCTGTGTGAAGCATGCCACCCTCCCCAAACACAACCGCTTCATCTCCTTTTCCCATTTGGGGATGCGTCATCTTCAACTATCTCCCCTGCTGTACAAGGTTCCTTCCTGCCTTGCATGTTGGTCTTGAGTACACCTTGGAAGCTCTGCCATGGCAAACTCTGATCCCTTAAGCTTATCTCCTCTCAGTTGCTGTAGTGCTGGAAGGCGGCCGGCAGCCTGAGCTGCCACTGGGCTCTCTGTGTGCTGTGCTTCCAGGATTTCTGCCACGCTGCTGCCCTTGGCGCACGCCGTGCCAGGGCCTCTTGGAAACAAATCATCTATGGATTGGGGGCTTTTTTTGGTTCTTCCAAGGATAGATATGTAATTTGTTTGACAATCGGACTCTTTATGGATTTTGCTTTCTTTGCTTTTTACAGCTGAGGACATTCTGAGGTGGTTGTTCTTTACGCTGCACTGAACCAGGAAGAAGTCAAAGAAATAAGAGTATCTATGGAATTTGATTATTTCTACAAAATATTTCTCATGCTTCTACTCAGAACTTAGTTGACCAAAAATTCTTCTGACATGCCAGTTTTAAGGAAATAGTTTTAACATTCTGCTTAAAATTGGTAATCTCTTCTGGTCTTTCTTCAGAGTCTACTCCTAACAGCTCCTTTGAAAAGACCCTTTATATTACGCTGGTTGCGTAATGTAACTGAGAGCAGGAAGACATTCAGATGTGCTAGTTACTGTGATAGCAATTCCTTTCATTATGTTAGGAAAATAAAACTTTGAAAAGAATACATTACAAGAGGCATACTTATGAATTCACAAATTGATGAATTATTGATTGTGCCTATCAATGCAGAAAACAAATTAAAGGGAAAAGATTATTTTAAAAGCTGTGTGCATTCAAAGTGCATTATAATAATGATATAAATACTTACAGAAAAGCTAAAACATTTTAAAAAGGCGAGACCAGCACACGTTCTGACTCATCTTTCTGGCAGTTGTTAAAACAGCTGCTACAGATGAAAATGCATGTTTCTCTTGAAACGGTGCATGGATATTTGACAGGAGAAGAAGGCTTAATGTTAAAACACAAAATATAAGAACATGGGAGTATAAAATTAATTAGAAGTAAGAAGGTCATTCTTTCTAAACAGGCATGTATGAGAACAAAATGTATTTGAAGCATTCAGTCCCCAAAGAATTCGGTTATGGAAAGAAGCAAGCTATGATCATTTGAAAAGTGCACTCTGAAAGTGAATCAACTATTCAAAGCAGTGTTATGATGTCCGCTTGGGACTAAAATAATTATAGGAGGGAAACTGCACCAGTCCAAAGAAAAAATAGAAACATATTCTCATGTATTATTAGAAATAACTTCCCAAAGTTCTGTCATCACAATTTTTTTAAATAACTAAAATTTAAAAGAACTATTTTAAGTATTTCTGGCATTTTGTTTCTATATGCTAACTAGAAATGTCATTTATAATTAATATATTTAGGAAAAAATCTACTTTTGAAAATCTTTAAATGCTTTTAAACGTGTCCATTTGCCTTCAATGGCTTTCTAAGCAATCTCCAGTAAACTGATTTGAAAGACCTGTGAAAAAGAAAAGGCCTTATTTAGTGTATTCTGTATTCATTTAATTTAGTTCTGTTTAAGCAGAAGCTGCTACAGTGTGTGAGAATTCGAAGGGTGTGAATATTATAAGTCTGCACGCATCTGTCTGGAATAGACACATATCAAGTTATTATGCATAAAATCCCTCTCTTAACAAATTAGCAGCCTCAACACGTCTCTGAAGTATAAAGGAATTATTAAATGTTAGCCCAGGACTGATGAGGAATGATCGAAGGGAAAGAATTACTTCTTTAGCCATTATTGATGAGGATCCAAAGAAAGGAAGACATTTCTTTTTTTTTTTTCTAAAAGAGAAAAAAAAAAGGCAACCCATAGATCAGTTTGATTTGCTTGATTTCCAGCTGAACTCTCCAAAAGAAGCATAGTGCATCTATTCCTTTGACAGTTCTGTCAAATCAAGAATAGAGTTTGACATAGAAATAAAGTTTCAGAATTCTGCACTAATCCTGTAGCAATTAAACTCAATTGTATGTATTTCCTTGTTACAGAATCAACTGGTGGCTTTTTCATGTGCAAAACCTCATAACTTGACTCCTATTGCTTTTCTTGCTCATTTTTGTGGGAAAAAAAAAAAAAAAAGGAAAAAATCTGTAGCTTTGGATTTTGTCTTTGTGCTGTGCAAGGTTTAGTTCTTCTTATTTTATGCTTATTTGGTCATAGAAGCATATTTTTCTCTAGAAAATGCTGAACTCTGTGATATAAAATGTCTATCAGCTTTTTATGGAATACATGCAATGAAGAGACAGACTGCAGCAATGAAAAAATGCCAGAACAAATTGTGACTGAACACTTTAGGCTTAGTAGCTCACCAGCGGTCATCGTTACGACCCAAATCCTCTTAAAATGCCCACCATTTTTGAAGTAATTCCGCCAGATGCCTATGCCTATACTAGCTCTGATCAAAAACTGTAAATCTTTTTGTCACCATGGACTGTGTGAAACAATCAATCTCAAACCCTGGAGATGTGATCTTTGTGAAGAATCTGTGTTTTGCCAACAGTAAACAGAGTTGTAAATCAGTTTTAAATGGATATTTTGTAGGGCAAAGAAAAGAATTCTCCCTATACACAGTATCCATGCTGAAAAATGCATTACATAATATAAAGATGGAGGCAGAATCCTAGCATTGTTACGATTTCAGAGAAAGACTATATATTTTACAATAAGGACTACCAGTATAATTGACACTGCATGTTTTGTGAAGTCCTCTTTCTCACTAGGATTACTTGATACTTCTCAATTGATTTAGCCATTTTATTCGTACTCTCTTTAATCTTCATCCTTGTCCTGTTTCTCAGTAGAGCTTTAACATATCATTGGCTTTAAGAAGAAGCACTGGAAAAAGCACAGTTCCTCTAAGATGATTATTAATTTGCTATACATCTTAATAAATAAAGAACTGCCATTTTTTTTCAACTATTTTCTTACATATTTAGTTCATCCCTGAACTAAATGTTCAGGCCAGAATGTTAACAGATATTTGAATGAAAAGAATTTAAGAGTTGCTGAGGAAGAAAACAACACTTCATTTTCGTACCAGTGATAAAATTGTAGCTGATGGAAATAATAGCTAAATCTTATTTTAAATAAGAACAAAATTTAATTTATTTTAATTTCTGACTAGCAGCAACTTCTTTGGACGCTGGTTTCTTTGGACCTTGTAAAGTCCTCTTGCGTTGACGTTATCTGGCCTTTATGCGGTTACAAATATGTAGTGCTTTAGTGCTTTTTTTCATTTTTGAGTGCTAACATTACCTTGTTTCTTCTCTTCAGAATGTTTATTCCCTCTTAACTCCATGCATCTGTACAAGCATGGGGTTTCTGCTTTTTTTTTTCCCCTGCTGTAAAGGTAGGATTGAACTTCACAGTTTCATTGTCTGGATAACATCTATAGCCTTTAGAAAGCATTTATTATTGATGCTTTATTTTCACATAGGGTACTCGGGATGAAATTAAAGCAATCATCTCTTGCCCTCAAGATCAATATGTACCCTGTTCCTCTTTTCTGTATTATATGTCAGTCTCTTAAAAAAACCCCAACAAAGCAAAACAAAAAAACCCCAACCACTTTACAAACACCCCCCACCTTTACCACTTTTTAGTGCAAAAATTAATTGAAATGAAAGTTAAGATATTGTGCTGAAATTTTCTTCCCCTCCCATCTTACCTGAAGATAGTGTTTTCTTCGCTAATTAAAATAGACATATATATTTAGATATTATTAGCCATTTCTATTTAAACATTCATGTAAACAGTATGTGAACTATGTTGTTCTTGTTGTACTAAATGCTGATCACCTGAGAACGGTAGGAAATTATTCCACTTGACCTTGAGGCTTGCAGAGAATTTTTGTCTAATTAATCTGGACATAACAGAATTTTAGAGGGATTTTGATGGAAATCATAACCTTTTCAGCTTAGCTTAAATTTTTATTTCAGTTTGGGAAAAAAAAAAAAGAAAAATACATTCTAAAATATATGTTAACAACTCTTTATAAATATGAGGCCTTTAATGAATAATATAGTAAATGTAAGTCAGTCTTACTTCTGATCAGTCCTGTCGTAACCTGTGTGACTCAGTAATATTAAAGTGTTAGTTAAGAACATTTTCTTAAATAGAAATGCAGTATAACTGTCAAAACAACCTTGCTGCTGAAAATAAAAAATAGAGCTGTTTCGATTGGTTAGTATTTGTTGGTCCTTTTTCTCATTTTCCTTTCTAATAAATCTAGAAAGTATGTTAAAAGTAGTTTAGTTTGATCTCTTACATTATTCAAGTGAATTTCAGCGTAATTTTTTGCCAGGTCATCCATTCTGTTGAAAATATACCTTTTTATATAGTTGTGAAGGATAAGTGTACTGTCACATAGTGGTAGATATTTATTTAAAATATGAAGCATTTAAATTTCAGGGAAGGTTTATTGGTTTTTTTGTAACGATTATATTTGGTTTTTACTTTTTGCTTTCTTATCCTAGTAACACAAATGATTACCTGGATGCTGGTATTTCCAGCTGGCAGAGTAATATCATTTTCTCTTGGTTTGACAGAAAGTAGTAAACATTATCAGCTAGAAACCCCTATGTATTTTCTACTAGCAGTTTAAATGAATTCCTGTCATGAGATTTTTGTACACTTAAGTGAATAACTGAATACTCTGACATTTAGGGCCTTTAACTGGTATTGATATCCCACCAGCTTGTTTTGTCATCCTCTGACCTAATGTCTTTTAGGAAGATACGGGAGCACAGCAATGGACTTTTTTCTGCAGTGTAACAGCATAGTTGCTTGTGTACTGGAGTAGGGTATTTTGTCAGTCCTAGGCAAATTTATGGCCAATTATTCAGTGCGAGAGCACCATATTGAGACTTATTCAATTCTGTGTGTAAGGTTGCGTTATCCACATTTTAACAAAGTAGAACAGAGTATCTGCTTTGGCCAATGGAAATTCTTGATGTACAAGGTCTAAAGTCTGTACAAATGATACTGCAGATAAGAAAGTGATTCTGTCTGTAATTATGTCATTAACATAAATTACTTACTGGAGCAAAGTAATGAACGTTGTCAAAAAAATGGCATTGGTAGACCCATTACCATTAACAGGGCATGTTTTCACATTTTTCTTCAAAGGAGTTGCATTGAATGCTTTATCTTAGTGAGCTGAGGTGTATTGTTTGGGGGGGGGTTGGGGAAAATGACAAAATTACCTGTGCTTGAGCAGCAGAGAAGAAATGCATCCTATTTTGTATTATATGGTTGTCTTAGTTTAGATGGAGGAAAAAATAGCCAGAATCAGAAATTATTAGAAATTAAGTGATTTTAATCTGAGATTGTACAGGAAAGATAACAGTTCTTAGCCGGTCACTTTAAGCCGCAGCTCCACTCCGGGCAGCCCTGGGGGTGGGGCACACAGCTTCTCCTCCACGTGGATCCTACAGGATTTCATGCCGGATCCAGATGACCAGTGATCCCCTCCCCAAAGACCACACACACACACACACACACACGAGAGAGTGAGCGAGCAAGAGAATATAGCAATGCAAGCAGAGCAGGGCAAAGCACGCCACTACACTAATGCAGCAAAGATGGCGAGAGAGAGAGAGGAGGAAGCCAGCCAAAGGAATGTCCGGGAAAATGAGACACGACCTCCCTGGAAGTGGACCCCCTCATCCCCTCTCATCCCTTTTGTTGGCAAAGGAAGAAAAATTCCCCAGAAAAGAAAAAAAAACAAACCCTGAAGCTATAACAACGGTCCATTGAACAATTAATTTGACTTGGGGCCATTTTAGATGTATTTTTTTTCTTTTTGTTTCATTCTATGACATCATGGCAGTCAACTGTATCAGGCAGATGACATTTAAAATAAAACCTTCTTTAAGTGCCACAAATAGAGTGTCTTTGTTTCTAGAGACCATAAATATTCATGCAATTACTTTTAATAGAATATCTGTGGTAACTATTTAGGCAGTTTGTTCAATTTACCGCTCCCAACCTCTCCAAGCAAACAAAATTCAAACTTTCAACTTTAATTTTTAAAATTTAAACTTATATTTGTCAGTACTAGTGTATTTTAGCATCATTGATCTCAAAATACAAATGCATCTAAAGCGTATGAGGGCTTTTGGAGATATTTTAATAAAGACACACGAATTAGTTTAGAAAAGGAAGAGTTCAAACTTCATTGAAAGGAAAAAAAAGGAAAAAAACCTCAAAAACAATGAACATAAAAGCTTTTAATGCGAAACCAGCAAGTGATTAGGAGTAATAATCTCTGATTATCTCTGCATCTTTTTTTTTTTTAGCCACAGCAAAAATGATAAGGTTCAAATCAAATCTCTTAAATGTACACATAGGCTGCTTGCTTTTCCCTTCCACCTCACGTGAGTAAAATGCTACATCCTCAACGGACCAGCAATGTGCTAACCCGAGTTTGCTCTCAGTAGGGAGTTAAATCAACCAACCATTCCCCTGAACCAATCTAGTCACTTAACTTATTGATCTCTACATTCAAGCCAGGGGTAAACTAGACCCTCAGCAACCTGTGCTCACATGGGAAAGGGAAAAAAAAAATCTGCTTAAGGAAATAATTCTTTTTCTGTGCTTATTAGTTTACCTTTTTCTTTCTTCAGGAGACCCTGCCTCTGTCTACAACCACCCTTGAGTTGGTGAGGCTGGTCTCAGCTTAGATCATTCAGCTGAAAATATGCTTCTTTGAGAATTTGTGCATTATACCAGGAAAGAGAAAGCTACAGTAAAAGAAAATAATAAAGAAAAAAAGAAGATATCAGAAACAGTAAAAAACAAGTAACAACAACAACAAAAAAAGAACTTACCCTCTGATAGTTTTATACAACAGCCACACTACAAATGGTTAGAGTCGTTTTGTAGCTTATGGATATTTCCCACTGGAAATAATGTAGTGAATATGAATAGGTTTATGCACCATAGCAGTACAATTTCTATCTTCAGTGGGAATTTATGATACAGCTGTTAAGCCTTAGACTCCTTGCAGATTTCCCTGCGAAAAAAAGGATTACTTTATGTTGTGTAAGTTATTTCATCCCAATACAAGCAACACTTTATTTGGTAATTTGGTCTGTGTAGCCCTGCACAAAAGATTAGAAAATGTTTACAGTACAATCTTATTGGAAAATTTCCATGTCTTCTCAACCAGCTATAAAGTCCCTGAAATCGGAGTAATGACTGGAGAGGTATCACCCCCACAGCAAAGATGCTGTTTGATGAATTGATTTTTCTTAGTGTAACTTTCAGTACTGGGGGACAAATCAGCATGCTGCAAGGAAGGACTCCTTTCAAACAAGTGCTTCATGCGATTTTACATTCAGACCATCTGTTTTATGAGTAGGAACTCCAATAAAGCAGACTTAGGTACTAAAGTTTGGGGGTTTTCAGGGATAAAAATCTGTTAAGTTTTCATCTCTTAAGGGTTAATCCTTAAATGTTGGGAAATCTGTTTATTCTTTTGACTTTGTTGGAACTACAGTACATCAGTTCAAGATCTTGTTCTCTTCTCCATCTGTATTTCAACTAAGTCAAGTGAGAAATAAATTCTCACTGAAGACTCAGCCAATTCTCTTTTACTCCTCTCAATTTGGATAAGATCTGGAACTTTGAAGAATGTATTAGATTTGCAGTATCCTTGGTTGTCTATGTATAGCAAACAAGGCTTCATTTCACCTCTGATCCCTTTTTTGTTGTAAATAATCTGTGCCCCTATTGCTAGATTAAGTTTAACCTAAGATGAATATTTTCCAGCCAGTGTTGTCTGTTCTTAGACAACTATTTGAAAACAGAAAAATCCTCATCCAACCTCCAATTTAGGAAAAAATACATAAAGAATTGCTTTGACAACAAATTATTACTGATTCCAAGAGTCTTAGGAAAAAGATTTTGCACACTTCAAAATACCTTGGCAATTAAGAATATTGTTGTTGGTGAAAATCAACCAACAAAATAACCTTCACTGTTCAGGAGGTAATATTAACGACAGTATGTTTAAATACAAAATAATCTGATTTTTAAGGGGACTAGATTTTAAATGTTTATATAGTCCAGCAGAAAAGAAAAAAGAACAGAACTTTCTTTTGCAGCATTTGTTTAAACTTAATTCAGTTGCTTAGAGATAGGTAGCCAATGCTATGTAGGGTGCCTTACTGTAGCTAAGGGATCTGCATGGGGCTAACAGATGTGACACAAGACCTGTGAAAGGCCTGCGACTGGATTAACAGGTGGACAGCAGGCAGGATAACCCCAAATCTTCTTGCACAGCATGAGACACCTACGTTTGGGTACAGGACACCTGTGTTTAGACATGGGAAACTTATGCTTGGGCAAGAGAAACACTCCCAGAATAACTCAACAACTGTATCCCAGCTCCATTTCCATCATAGTCATCTTAATCATTGTTATTATTATTATTATTATTCAGCTTTTTAAAGTTGTAAGTCATTGAATGAGGAGAGAGCTTTTACTGAATTCTCTGCAATTTAATTTCCAGAATGCTAAATAATAATTTGTGTGGGGTTTATGTGTCTTGCTTTTAACATGTCATTCTAACAGTCACTTCTGTGTAGTCTCAGAGTTATCTGAGAAAGGCAATAAACTTATCTATTTTGATAAAGGAAAACACAATGAAGACAAGTACTATCAGAACAGAAAGATATGCCAAACAGTATGCCAAAATTGAATGAGCAGATAATACTGCTCCCTGTGATGAGGATGACTTATTCATTTGCAAAAGTGACATCATTCCTAAGATGTGCACTTCTACCATCAGACAGGACTTCAAGAACGTCTCCGGGAAGATACAGATTTAAGAGAGTCATAATTTTACAAATTTGATTTTGTAGACAATTTTCATGTTGCCTAAGGGATGATGCTCATTCATTAACTGACAGTGTGAAAACCAAACTATTGTTTTTTCAAGTGAGAGATAGGCTGAATAATATATTCATATTAACTAATACTTTCAGTGTCCTAGAAAGGATTAAAAATGTACCTGACAGTTAAGACATGTGAAAAGTATATATTTACATGAGCAGTGACACATCATCTGAGTTAGCTGTAGTGGAGCAAGAACAATAAACAAAAGCTAGATAGCTGACTGTCAGAGCAGTTTTTCAACACATGAAAATAGGGCTATTGAAAAAGGAGGTACATGAATTATAGTTGCTTGATGACCTGTAATTGGGTGTGTACAAATATTTTGAAGACAGTCATATTTTAAATATTGAGTAGTGTCTGTCTCCTATAAGACATGTTCTGCTACAATCCTGCTATTTTTTTTTTTCAAAGCTTTGTAATGCATTACCCCTCTTTTACAGGTAATATATTACTTACTATTCTGTCTTAGTTTAGATGAAAACTAAGATATGTTATCAGATATTAAAGATCTTTAATCAGGAAAAAAAAATTGAATAGAAGAGATAACAGTTCTTAGCTACAAATATATGTGTATACAAAACAGGATCAACACTAATCACAACTAAAACCTAAAAGTCTTAAGAAATAGATTGAGTCCTGTACCCAAAATCTTGCGATGCAGGTCTCTTTAAGAGCTGGCGAGCAGTCGCTGCCCTGCACGGGGAAAGCGCGGCCCCCCCGCAGCCGGGGAAGGGCGGGGGAGGGAGATGGAAACTTAGTGCGAGTTCTGCCGGAGTTGTGGAAGATTCAGATGACCCGTGATCTTTCCTTCAGAGCTTGCAAACCGCATGCACTCAGGGACTGCCGCTGCCGTTGTCGCCACTGCCGTCCGAGAGGAAAACGGATGTCCCGTCACGACCTCTGTCCCGGTTTCCCCGGAAACGTCCTCCCCCCATCCCCCCTCGCGTCTGCTGAAATTCCCTTTATTGGCAAAAAGAAGAAAAATTCCTCGGAAAAATCCCAAACCACAACATTATCCACCCCGAATTTTTCTTCCATGCCAACAATCAGACTTAAATTTATACATACATATTTTCAACTATATACATATACAGATAGTCACATAGAATATGAACAACTCATCCAAAGATAAGGTCCCCTTGAGGTACACATCGTGTTTTTCCATCTTCCTGCATCACCCACCAAGTGCAACCAGATCCTTGAGCAAAGACAATCCCACGAATGGGCTTGCCTTTACTCGAGACAGGTTTAACCCAAACAGTTTTCCCTAACATACCTCTCAGGTGGATCACAGGGACTTTATCTCCATCTACAATATGAAGGAATTCTGACTGGGCAGGGCCGGCTCGATTGACAGAGCCTCTAGTGTTGACCAACCATGTAGCCTTTGCTAAATGTTGGTCCCAATGTTTGAAAGTCCCCCCACCCAATGCCTTCAAAGTGCTTTTCAACAGTCCATTACACCGTTCAACCTTCCCGGCAGCTGGTGCATGGTAGGGGATATGGTACACCCACTCAATGCCGTGCTCCTTTGCCCACGTGGTAACTAAACTATTCTTGAAATGAGTTCCATTATCTGACTCAATCCGTTCTGGAGTGCCATGTCGCCACAAGACTTGCTTTTCCAGACCTAGAATGGTGTTCCGAGCAGTGGCGTGAGGAACTGGGTATGTCTCCAGCCATCCGGTAGTTGCTTCCACCATGGTGAGCACATAGCGCTTACCTTGGCGGGTCTGCGGCAGGGTGATATAATCAACCTGCCAGGCCTCTCCATATTTATACTTATCCCAACGTCCACCATACCATAAAGGTTTCACTCTCTTAGCCTGTTTGATGGCAACACATGTCTCACAATCATGGATAACCTGAGAGATAACATCCATGGTTAAATCCACCCCTCGATCTCGTGCCCATCTATAAGTAGCATCTCTGCCCTGATGGCCTGAGGCATCATGGGCCCATCGAGCCAGAAACAACTCTCCTTTATGCTGCCAATCCAGATCTATTGGTGACACCTTGACTTGTGCAGCTCGGTCTGCGTGTTCGTTGTTGTGATGTTCCTCATTGGCTCGATCCTTGGGCACGTGTGCATCCACATGACGGACTCTCATGATCAGCTTCTCTGCACGGGTGGCGATATCTTGCCATATATCTGCAGCCCAGATGGGTTTCCCTCTGCGTTCCCAGTTGGCTTTCTTCCATTGGTCTAACCATCCCCACAATGCGTTGGCCACCATCCAAGAGTCAGTATAGAGGTAAAGCTTCGGCCACTTCTCTCGTTCAGCAATGTCCAAAGCCAATTGGACAGCTTTGAGTTCTGCAAATTGACTTGATCCACCTTTTCCCTCAATAGCTTCTGCAACTTGTCGTGTGGGGCTCCACACGGCTGCTTTCCATCTTCGATTTGTCCCCACAATGCGGCAGGAACCATCCGTAAAAAGGGCATAGCGTACTTCTTCTTTTGGCAACTGATTGTATGGTGGCGCTTCCTCTGCACGTGTTACCTGTTCTTCTTCCTCTTCATCTGCTAAACCAAAGTTCTCACCTTCAGGCCAGTTCGTGATGATTTCCAGGATCCCAGGGCGATTTGGTTTCCCAATACGGGCGCGTTGTGTGATAAGAGCAGCCCATTTGCTCCAGGTAGCATCAGTAGCATGATGTGTGGGGGCAGCCCGCCCACTGAACATCCACCTTAGCACTGGTAATCGGGGTGCCAGGAGGAGCTGAGTTTCTGTTCCAATTACCTCTGAGGCAGCTTGAACTCCTTCATAAGCAGCTAAGATCTCTTTCTCTGTTGGAGTGTATTTGGCTTCAGATCCCCTGTAGCCTCGACTCCAGAATCCAAGTGGTCGGCCTCGAGATTCGCCAGGCATTTTCTGCCAAAGACTCCATGAAAGACCGTTATTCCCGGCTGAAGAGTAGAGCACGTTCTTCACGTCTGGTCCTGTCCTGACCGGTCCAAGGGCTACAGCATGAGCAATCTCCCGCTTAATCTGCTCAAAAGCTTGCTGTTGTTCAGGGCCCCAGTGGAAATCATTCTTCTTGCGGGTTACCAAGTAGAGAGGGCTTACGATCTGACTGTATTCCGGGATATGCATCCTCCAGAAACCTATGGCACCCAAGAATGCTTGTGTTTCCTTCTTGCTGGTCGGTGGAGACATTGCTGTGATCTTGTTGATAACTTCTGTTGGAATCTGGCGACGTCCGTCTTGCCACTTCACTCCCAGGAACTGTATTTCTTGGGCAGGTCCCTTAACTTTACTCTGTTTGATTGCAAACCCAGCTTCCAAGAGAATCTGGATGATCTTCTTTCCTTTCTCAAAAACCTCTTCTGCTGTGTCCCCCCACACAATGATGTCGTCGATATACTGCAGATGTTCTGGAGCCTCACCTTTCTCTAGTGCTTCTTGAATTAGTCCATGACAGATGGTGGGACTATGTTTCCACCCCTGGGGCAATCGGTTCCAGGTGTATTGCACGCCCCTCCAGGTGAAGGCGAACTGTGGCCTGCACTCTGCAGCTAGAGGAATGGAGAAGAACGCATTAGCAATATCAATCGTGGCGTACCACTTCGCTGCCTTGGATTCCAGTTCATACTGAAGTTCTAACATGTCTGGCACAGCGGCGCTTAGCGGTGGAGTAACCTCATTCAAGCCACGATAGTCCACAGTTAATCTCCATCCTCCATCAGACTTACGCACAGGCCAAATGGGGCTGTTGAAGGGTGAGTGAGTCTTACTAATCACCCCTTGGTGCTCCAGTTCTCGAATCATCTTATGGATGGGAACCACAGAGTCACGGTTCGTTCGGTATTGTCGACGATGCACTGTTGTGGTGGCAATTGGCACCCGTTGTTCCTCAACCTTCAACAATCCGACAGCAGAAGGACTCTCAGAGAGACCTGGCAGTGACTTTAGCTGTTTAATCTCTTCTGTCTCTACAGCAGCTATTCCAAAAGCCCATCTATGTCCCTTTGGATCCTTGAAATAGCCATTTCTGAGGTAGTCAATTCCCAGGATACATGGGGCGGCCGGACCAGTAACAATGGGGTGTTTTTGCCAGTCTTTCCCGGTCAAGCTCACTTCAGCTTCCAACACAGTCAGCTCTTGAGATCCCCCAGTCACCCCAGAAATAGCAACAGTTTCCGGGCCCACATGTCCTGATGGCATTAACGTACATTGAGCGCCAGTATCAACTAAAGCCTCGTATTTTTGTGGGTCTGATGTGCCAGGCCACCGGATCCACACAGTCCAATAGACACGGTTGTCCCGTGCCTCTACCTGGCCAGAGGCAGGGCCCCTCTAACAGCCGTTGCAGTGACAACAACTCTTTAGTGATGGGTACATTTTGGAGGTTCCCTCTAGTGGGTCAGATCCTTGGGAGACTGGCACTGCACTTACTTTTGCCGATTTTCTTTTCTCGTTCTCCTTCAATTCTTGTACCCGGGCTGCCAGGGCATGGGTAGGTTTCCTGTCCCACCGTCTCATATCTTCCCCATGGTCAACCAAGAAATACCATAGATCGATCCGTGAAGTCTGTTCTCTTCCCCTAGCCGGGAGGTGTCCACCTCTGGACCCAGAGGCTTTGATTCGCACTGGTGCCACTTGAAGATTTTGAAGAGTTTCCATGATCTCCTTTTGCTGCTTGTCCATCTTCTCATCTATTTTCTTATCTATCCTCTCAATTGCTGTTTCTACCGCAGCGATACGTTCCTGCATGGGGCCATGGACCATCTTCGCATATGTCCTGAGTTTACCTGCTGCGACACCCACCAAATCTTGATCTGGCTCCGAATACATGGACGCCACATAATGGGAGAATGCACCTGGTGCACCACAGGAAAGCTTCCACCACATTTCTGGTGTGCATCTAACCTTGTCTGGGTCGGTGAGGGGTTGCCCATCTCTTCCATAAAGTATTTCTAGCAGTGCCATTTCCCTCAGGCGTAAAATCGCGTCTTCCACAGTCTTCCAAGCTGTCTTAAGATGATGTGCCTGCAGGATATCTTTGTGAGGGAACCTCTCTCTCACACTGCCTAGAACTCGTGCCCAGAATGAAAGGGGTCTTGATTCCCTCACAAATACCTGTTCAATACCTGTATCTCGGGCCAGAGCCTTTAAATACTTGGCTTCAGAACCATCAAGTTGCAAACTGTCACCCATAAGATCCCACACTCGGATCATCCAAGTCAGGATAGGCTCATCTGCATGTCGAGTAACGTCCTTTCGCAAGCCACGAAGGTTGTCATAAGAGAGCGATTCAGTAACAATCTCTGGTTCTGGATCTGCAGTATGTGAAGGACCCGCTTCCGCTTCCCCGTCATCATCAACTGGACGAACCGATTTGGTCTTGTATTTCCTTTTCTGGATAGGGGCAACTTTCATTGGCTCAGACTGTTCCTCTGGTTTATCCACATCTTGAGCTACAACTTTCATCGGCTCAGACTGTTCCTCTGGTTTATCCACATCCTGAGCTACCATAGCATCAGGTGTCTTACTCTCTCTCTTCTTTTTTCTCTTTCCTTGCTTTTGGATGCATTCCTGACCACCCCTATTCCTGGCTTCATACATAAGATAGATCATAATTAAACCAACTTGCAGACAATTTACCAAAGGTAGGATATTCCTGGAATCTAGCAAAAGGTTAAGTTTCTCAAAAGCTGTTCTAGCAAACCTAAAAGGTGACAGATTAACAGGTTGAAAAGAAACACTCTCCTGTGTCCCTCCCTGAGAGTAGGTAACATTATCACTAGGTCCCCAGATGTAACAGCTTGGGCTGGTGCAGGAGTACAACCTTAAGAACACATCCCAAATGAAACCCATAGACACTGAATCCATAACACTATAGACCCAAAATAAGAATTCGATAACGATCACAGCTATCTGAGTTCTACTGGCTGCTGCACTCAGATGAATTAAGCCAGCCAGACCTTTCGGCATAGTTCTGTACCAACAGAAAGCAAATATGTAGTACAGCATGGTCCATATGGACTCGAAACTCACAACAAACATCATGATGCCAGAACTGTTATCCTTCTTTGCTCTCTCTGCCCCACGTTGGGCGCCAAAAGATGTCTTAGTTTAGATGAAAACTAAGATATGTTATCAGATATTAAAGATCTTTAATCAGGAAAAAAAAATTGAATAGAAGAGATAACAGTTCTTAGCTACAAATATATGTGTATACAAAACAGGATCAACACTAATCACAACTAAAACCTAAAAGTCTTAAGAAATAGATTGAGTCCTGTACCCAAAATCTTGCGATGCAGGTCTCTTTAAGAGCTGGCGAGCAGTCGCTGCCCTGCACGGGGAAAGCGCGGCCCCCCCGCAGCCGGGGAAGGGCGGGGGAGGGAGATGGAAACTTAGTGCGAGTTCTGCCGGAGTTGTGGAAGATTCAGATGACCCGTGATCTTTCCTTCAGAGCTTGCAAACCGCATGCACTCAGGGACTGCCGCTGCCGTTGTCGCCACTGCCGTCCGAGAGGAAAACGGATGTCCCGTCACGACCTCTGTCCCGGTTTCCCCGGAAACGTCCTCCCCCCATCCCCCCTCGCGTCTGCTGAAATTCCCTTTATTGGCAAAAAGAAGAAAAATTCCTCGGAAAAATCCCAAACCACAACATATTCGAAAATTGTTTTTCAGTTCCACAAAGCATAATTCATATAAAAGTTTGCTCTTTTTTTCCCCTAAAACTTTTCCTTTTGGAGCGTTGTTCTCGTTGTTCTTACAATTGTCATTTGTTTCTCATATATAATTAAAATATTCAACTTTTCCCTTTATATTATATTAAAATATTGATGGAGTAACATGCACTGGAAGGCTGAGATTTCTTCTTGTAATAATTTTTCATGTTATCATGTTAAATAAGAGTTTACTGTGTTCTTCACTAATATTTTATTATTTTCAGGAAGAAAAATAAGGCTTGAGTTTAGTTTGAAACAGTGCTGCTCAGTACATGCATTAAGTATATTCGAATTTAAAAGTTTAAAAGTTTAAAATAAGGCAAGTGATACTGAATGATTCCTTTTGCTTCCTTGGGTGTTAAAGAATGTATGTGTCCAGTGCAAATATGTTTCCTCATGTGAGAGATGGTGTGTAGGTGCATCATTTTAGGGACTATCCTTGTCCTGATATCCTCCGACAGTTTTGTTGATTCTTCATTCATTGTGTCCAGTCAAATAACAAGAAAAGTTAATTAACAAGCTAACTATAGAGAGTAATTATAATAGTGAACAGAACTGTATTTTTTTATTCTTTAAATACTGCTTTGCACCATTTACCTTTCATCTAATAAGCATTTTTATTTTATATTTTAATTTCTAATTCTATTTAATTTCAAATAATATTTTTGCAGAAAGTATTATCAGCTTGCCTTATGTGCAGCCATTAAAGTGTCCAAATATTTCTCTTTTCATATCTTTTCGTAAGCAGCTTTCATGCTGCTCAACACACAGGTACAGGAACTTCAATTTTTAAGCAAATCTTGCAAGTATTTTATTTTACTTTAAGTTGTTTTGGTTTTATTTTGGACTGTTCTCCAGATTTCTTTAGAATAAATCATCTGGTAAATGATCGGTTTTGCTTATTAAAATGGAAAACATTTGAGTAGAAAGCATAATAGATTTGTCACACAGAATGGAAAAATGAGGAGAATAAATTGTCTCTGACACCTTCAAAAATGTGTTTAGGAGGTTCATATGCACGTCTGGAGAAGTGTAGAAGAGCAGTAGTTTGTCTGAGCATCATTCACAGGAAACTGCTTAGATAGACAACCAACAAAGAATACAATCCCTTCATATTTAAGAAATGAATATTCTATCCTTTCTTGGCATCTTTAATCAATTTACTGTGAATAGCACCTAAGCAAGAGGTGCAAGACTGTATATGTATGTAAAGGCTTAGGAAAACACGCTCTCCTCCTCTTATTTATTTATTATTATATGGATTATGGATTCCACTGAGAAACAAAGTCTTCAAATTTCTTTGTAATGCCTTCTAGTTTAATGTTTTAGCACCAACAAAAACTAGTTGTGCATCTCTCTAGAGAAATAATAAACTCATGCAAATCCTTCTGCCTGGTGCCTCTATCCTGGATTTACCAGCTTTCATATTGATGAAAAGGGCCATTTCTTAGCCTCACATCTTGTTTTCATAAATTGTTACTTTACTCTTGATTCTTATATTATTTTAAAAGTATATGTCTTCATATAATCAACATATTTATCAATACATTTTCTGTCACTTTGACTTTAGAAGCACCAGTGCCGAGGAAGTGTAGTCCCAAAATGAAGATAATTCTTCTGACTCAGTTTACATCAGCACCTTAGGGCCCCGTAGTATGGAGTTGCAACTGTGGTCTGAAAAATTTTTTGGAGAATCCCACAGAGATACTCGAAGGAGGTCTTCCCGAGCCTTATTGTTCTTTTCAAAGTAGATTATGTTTGTAGCTGAGGGAATCATCACAAGTAGAAATGTTATTTGGGCATGAGAGGCAAAGACTTCTTTCCCATTTATTCTACCTGTGAGGTTACCGGTGGAAAGATGTGTCTCATAAAACCCCTGTTGATTACATTTTTTTTTTTCCTCTGGACCAAGGTCGTTGTTAGGGTGATAACTAGTTTTATAATTTGATTTTTAGACTTGATGTCTCCCCTTCATGTTACGAACCTTTCTGTCTTTACCTCCATACACACGCCTTGCTTCCAACATCTGGGACTGACAGGAGAAAATCCTCCTATTGCTGAAGAAATTAAATTTTTATAAAAAGACCGTCTTGGACTGTGAGGCCAGCAAAGCCTATATGCTTCCTCAGCCTGCAGAAAGGCTGTAGCAGTATTAGGAAGGAAGCCTTGTTCCACGGTTCTGTCAGTTGTGACAAGGGAGGCCTTGTTGATGGTTTGAAGGGTCTTGGAGTCGCTGATACAGATGATTCAGGTCAGTTCCCAGCTCAGCTTTTGGAGTTTTTCAGAAACAGGCACTACTTGATGGAGGAGTCTGAAAGAAAGAATTCAGCTTGAGTAGAAATCAACCAGAACGACTTTTCAACCTAAGGGGGGAAAAAAAAAAGGATAAATTCTACTGGGAGCACTCACAGGAGTGCTCTCGATTATTTAAGAAATATCAAGGAATGATAATGGTAAGTGAGCTTCCACTTTTCAAATGCAATTCAGAATTATGCTACTACTTGAGGAATTCGGAGAATGAATTTATTAGGTAAATTGAAAAGTAAACAGGAGGAAGGCTTTATCAGCTCCTTCAAGACTGAGGCAGCATGCATAATAAGTTTTACCTTGGTAATTAATACACATAATTTTTAACCATTATGGAAAAGTGAATTTAAGTGAGTGAATTAAGTGAATTTAGAGATGTGGCTCTGACAAAGCAAATGAATCAGTCTTTGTAGCCTAATGCTAGGCTTTGGATTGTTACAATGCTAAACAGAGATTCCAGCTGTGGGAAGCTTTCAGTGGATGCATTTTCTTTAAATTGTAATCATAAACGAGCTCCCAGTAAACTGTAATGATAGTGGATTCAATTATCAATTATTTGGACATAATTATGAATTTTATCGGTTGCCTGCATCGTATTTTTTATTAAAGTGAGCAGACCTGAAGGAAATGGGGTCATTTTGATGCCAGCATTCCAGTAGTGCTGCAGTCTGTCTTGCTGCATGTGGTAGTGAATTGAAGAGGTTAACATGAAAAACAAATTACTGTGCTTTTCTGTAGTCTTCATTAATGATGTACTTTACCAGAAAAAGAAAAAGACAACAAACAGGAATGGAACCAGCTTTGCAGGCTGAATTGGTATTCTGCTGTGCACAGTGTGTTTTACTCATTGGCAGCAAGATGACTTGTTTTTTCCAATTTTTAATGGTAAAGGGTCAGGAAACAGTATTAACTAAGGCAAGCGATTAGAAAGAATTAAATTGAAAACTTTTCTTTGCCCAGCAGAAGTCAGCTTTGAAATCAACTTATATTGCTTAAGAGTGATTTGTCATTTCACTCTTAAGCGATTTTCTTCTCTCCCCTACCCTCAGATGATGAATGCCAAGTGCCATGCACACAAAGGATATTATTTGAACCTCAAAATTCTTGCTTTTCCTTAAGGTAGGAAGATATTTCTTAAAGCATGGGTATGTTTCAGGTGTTCATTTCATATATGCAGACCTTATTGCCACTGATGGAACCCTGACTTAAACTATGAGTTTTGTTACAATTTGCAAATGTAATTGATTTTCTTTTAGTATCACATATTAAGGAGTTTCCTGTTATTTTGCATTTATTAATAAGATATTTGACACATTTCTAATAAGAAGCTGCTTCTTTTAGCCCAACATTACCCTCACTGTGCATGCTTAAACAAATTACGTCTAAATAGGAAAAGCAATATAAGGTTCTTAAGAGAAAAAGAGAATCCTGGACTCAAATTTGCTAGATTTCCCTCTCTGTCTCTCAAGACCCTTAATGACTTTTCTCAGACATTTAAGCCATTTTTCTTTTTCTATGTTGCCTTAGTTAAAAAAAAAAAAAAATCACAGTCTATGCAGATATGCAATTTGAACTTGGGATTATGTATTTCTTATCCAATGTTTTAGGATTTAATAGAATTATATGCTGAGTGCTTTCCTGAGAAAATTAAATTCTGGGAAGACTTCCAGTTCTCTTCACCTTTTACTTGTGGTGGCTACCACCATTGGGAAGAAGATAACATTACTAATTTTGAGCCAGTTTTTGGCAGGCTTCCATTAGTTCTAACATAGTCACGATTTTCTTGTGGATACCCAAGCTGCTTTCCACTTCTCTCTGTAGTCGTTTTCTTTCTCAGTCTCCTTCTCTCTTTCCTTCTTTTTTCCTTTCTTTCTTATCCCGTCTTTTTGTTCCTTTCCTTCTTTCTTTATCCCTTTCTCTTTTCTTTCTGTCATCTCTGTTTCTCTTTATCCCTTTCCCTCCCTCCTCTTTCTTATGTTCCCTCACATTCCCTTGTTTTCCCACACTTCCTCTCACTTCCGGTGTCTCATTTTCACCTTATTATTCTGTCTCTCTCTTTCTTTTTAACTCTCATGCGTTCTGGTTCTGTTTTGCTGAGTCATTTGCTGAGTAGACTGAGTAATTGTAATGTGCTGTGAATCTTAGCTCAAAGAATCGCTCCACAGGAAGACAGAGTGTGGTGGGTTTCTATTGGCCACACAGTCCTTTGCATGCCCGGGTGGTCTATAAACTTCTGGACTGTCAGAGAAATTCAGTAATGCTTTACAAGCCATTTTGTTTTTTTCCGTTTGCACTTGAGAACATAGGAAATGTTTCTCTCTTTCTATTATTGTAATATGACACTGAATTGAGAAAAAAGGGGTAAATTTTGACTCAGTTTTTGTCACCTCTCTTTTAGCACAACTTTAAGTAATACTATTATGATATTTAAGCTTTTTTTCTGGTGACTATGTGTACAATTTCATTCAAAATTGCCACATAAAAAACCCCACACATTAAAATTTACCCAATGTCTACAAACACATTTCTCCATTATGGAAATAAATTAGTTCCCGATTACTTATCTAAAGATGTGAAGATGCTAAGGATTTATACATTTTTTCTTTGGTGATCTTACTATACAAGGCAAGGTTTCATTCACAAGGCACAGAGGCAGATAAAATTAGCAAAATTAAATGCTTTTTCAGCATACTGCTATATATTCACTACAAACAACACTTTCTTCTTGTTTGCCTGAAATTTTAATAGGTGTGAGTTTAGTTTCGTTCATACTGCCTGTATTCTCCACCAATATTTATTAATAAAAAAAAAGGTACAGTAATGGCTCTCTAACCTGAACAGGTTTTGTCATCAAATTTTTAAAATGTATCAGACCGTACTGAAGATACCAGGATAGAGAAATTGTTTTTGTAATTAATTCATAATTTCTGTGATAAACCTCAATTTTGAGTTCTTCTTTTTAATTTTAAAATATTGTAATTGGAACATATAGGACTGATAGAGAAGCTACTACTTCAATTTTAGTCCTCTTCTCCAGCACATCTGCATGACTTCCACATCTTCTAAATCAGACTGAGGCCCTAATATGGATGTGAAAGAATTTATTAGCTGTCATAAAATCTTTATTTCATTTTTGTTGTTGTCATCATTTAAAAGTTTATTGTCATTAGAGATAGATAGGAAATTATTCCCAATCTTTAACGTATTTTTATTGCAGGGCTCAGAGACAGAGCCTTGCATCATTTTAAACATAAATGGACTTTGGACTTTCGGAGAAACCATTTGCTTAATTTAAAAAAAAATAAATATTTATTTCAAAAGGAAGTTTGGTAGATTTTGAAAAAAGTTTCTCCATAATATCTGCTGCAGAGGAGTTAATATATAATGTTGTTTTAGATAATTAGGAAAATTTTATTTACATGTTATGATTCAAAAATAATCACGGCTTTATACACTGATTTTGCTGATGCGTTTTCTTCTCTTTCAAAAATTGGTTCAACAACTTGGAAATAAACATAGTATATTACTTTGGTGCATAAACTGTAAGGTCAAGAAACTTCTCAAAGAAGCAGTCTGTGGCCAGAGGTGGAGGTTTTCCTCCAAAAACAGACCTTGGCCATTAAGGTGGTAAAGAAGCTGAAGCATAAAATATTAAAATTACTCTAAAATTAAACATCCACTGTAGGACAGTTGTTTTATCTGGTTTACTGAGAAAATAAAGAAGATACTTAATGCTTCTGGGTGAATAGGATTGTGCTTTATCACCTGCTGTTTACGAAGTTCAACAGATAGTTAACATGTAGCAGGAATGTAAAATGAACTTTTGGAACTGTATTTGAGGGGGTAGGAAACTAGTTAACACGAATGTGAGAAACAAATGGATTGCTGTTAGTTTGAAACTCTGAGTGCAAATGATTTAAGTCTCAGTTTTCTCAAAAATGCTTAAGCACAGGATTAATCGACTTACTAATAAAATCTATAGTGCTAGTATCATGAGAAGAGTGGGGTAAATTATTTTTTTTTTTTTTCTGGATATATTCCACTTTCTTCCAAGTAGCTTTATTTTGATGTGACACTGGCTCTGTAACTGCATTGTCTCCTTCGAGTTGTTAGCTACTCACCTGATCTTGCCAAAGAGCTTCTGTTTCACTCTTCAAACTCGTGATCATGTTGAGCACTGTGTTAATATTTAGAGATGTCTTCACCAAAATTTTTACCCCAAGTGGAACACGGGTGTATTATGATATATGCAGTTACCAGAAAAAAACCCAAAGTAATACAGACAGACAATGCATATTTATATTACTCTTTTTGTCAGGTGGAATACAAAATGAAATACATACTTTTCTGAACTTATATTGTACAAAGAACTTCCTTCAGATAATATCACAAATAAGAATGATTTATGTGTATTTTCATTACACCCTTAGGAAAAAGCATTGCACTGGCATCCCTCTTGAAGGAAAAGTGCAGCACTGCTTGATGAGACTTTTGAATACAGATACAACATTAAAATGAAATAGAAAGACTGTTAGCATTCCCTATTTTACTTCAGAGGCAGAATAATGTTACTTTAAGCCACCATCAAATGCACATTTTCTAATTGACAGCTGGAGATATCAGATTGTGTAGAGTTGGTGAGGTGCATTTGGGAATGATTTGCCTGCAGGTAGTAGTCAAATTCATCACAACCAAAGGGAGGTTATGGCTGGAGAAGGAAGGGGACCAGGGTCAGCGACAGCAGCCTGATGAGCAGGCAGGCAGGGGAGATGGAGGGCTTGCTCAACACAGTGCTGCAAGAGCGGCTGCAAAGCAGGAGCACAGCTAGACCTGACTGGGTGTCACAGATGGAGAATTGCAGCTCAGCAAGATAGAGAAGGAAGAAACAAAAGGTAGGAAATTCATCACCTATCAGAAGCTGGTGCAGAAGGAGCAGGTGAAAAGTTAGTTGTTGTCACCAGAAATTCAAAAATATTCAAATAACACAATTTTATCAGATAGTTATAGTAACAAATGAAATATTTTAACATTCCCGAATCACATTGCACTTGCTGTTTGTGGAACTGAATTACGTCATATAATTGTGTTTTGCTTAATTGTGTTTGCATAAGTTTTCAAACATGAGTTAAAGTGTGTAGAAAAGGTCTGTAGTCCTGGCTAGTAAAGCAGATAAAAAACATTTTTTTATTTATTATTTAGCTTAGTCTCTTGAAATCTCTCTTATATTCTCCTTCAGAGTCCACTGGGGTTTTCAGTAACTATCATATTTGTAAGTTTTCTCCTCTTTGGGAGATTTCTAAAAACTGTTTTCGAGCAGAGTCATGGGAGAATGTTTCCAGTTCTCAGTCTCACTCAGGCACAGCTATCTGAAATAATTTTCAGCCTTTGGCCTATTCCAGTGATTTTGTCTGCAGTGGCAAAATATTTAACATAGATGCTTCGCTCTTTAAATTGTCATATGAATAATTTTATTTGTGGCATTACAAAAGGATACGTTGTAATGTGTAAGTTCACACGTAGTTTTGGCACGGATTGAAGGTTGTTGCTGACATTATGCCAGAGTTGCTTTTGTTGCCATGTTTCCATATAGTATAGCCACACTACATTATACAGTTACTCACTTTGCCAAAATAGATAAAGATAAAGCATAGCTACTTCTGCTTCTACGAAACTTGAAAATTTGCATGAAATGCAAATTGTTGATAGATTCAGCAATAGTAATTTAATACATAATTAATTCACTGTAATTAACTGGCTACTAGCCAGTGATGAAAGCAAGAGATCAGATAGCTTACAAGGTTTCAGTTTTATTTTGAGTTAATAACTTTAATGAACAACTGTTTTATTGATCAGTTTAGAACTCAAAATCTTTCCCTTACTTCTGGTGCCTGAGACCCTAACAAGGTTTTCATAAAGTTGCTTCCTTTCTGCAAGAAAGTAGAAGCTCTACTGACACTTCTTTCCATGCACTTTCAAAACGTGGAAGGTTTCAAGTCTCTTGTGTAGCAGTTTTGTTGTAATTAGATTCCTTTACTCCCTGATAGTGTACTCCCTTGAGACCTAACTTTATGCTGGACTCTAATTGACAGTAATGCAGCTGGATTAGTTAAGTGGTCAAGTGAATCATTACATACTTTTGATATTCTCTGTTGACTGACACCAAAAGCTGGCACTGGCAGACAAGGTCCTAATGATAAAACATGAAATAAAGAAGTCTGGAAATATAATTATCGATTTATAACCCTGAACTGGCTCTTCTTGTCTCTGAAGCTGGAAATTATTGCATATACATTATAGTTATATGTATTATTATACAGTATTGTAGTGTTTTCTGGAAGCTACAGTCATGAAATTGTAAACTGCTTCAGTGATCAAAGCTTCGATAGCAGCAAAAATTACATTTATTTTTTTTTACCAGGAGATAGAGACCTGTCTTTTCCAGCCAAGAAACTGGGATTTTTCTTAGATTCAACTAACAGTGGGTGGCATGGGATGAGGATATTCCTGGCAACTGTCATCTCCTGTATCAGTTACTTCTGTCTTTTTGCTTAAGTAGGTGCATCAGCTGCAGTGATTTCTGCTTGCTATTCCTTACATAACTTGGTACAGCTACAGCAAGAATAAGCAGTATTGAATTGTTTCTTTGTTTTTTGTCTTGTCATACCCTCTATATCAATTGTCTGGGGTAATGCCTGCCTTCCTTCCTTTGGTACTAAGGAATCTGTCCTGTGGGAAATCCTGGTTTGATTATACAGTACCTCCTCAAAGCAAGCAGCATGCAAACTAAGCCCCCTCCTACTTTTGTTTAAAACTTGAAAGTCGTTAACAAGGTATTGCTCAGCAAGTCATCTTATCCATACATGTTACTGGAGGACAAAATATTCTCTGGAGTCTCCTCCCCACCAGTTTGTTTTTCTAAAAAACCTTCCTAAAAGGAAAACAAGATTTCAGTAGTAGGGAAAAAAACCAACAACAAACCTTCAATGTAGCAATGACTAGAAGCATTTTTTTTTTTAATTATGCATTTGCATGGAAAAACGAATAGTCCTAATGAAATTCAGGCATCCAAAACATGAAATCAGCCCAACATTGAATGTCAGTTATGCCAATTCTATTTTCAGTACCTCTGTCAGAACCCTGTAATAGAGGTTTAGGAAATCCCACCTCAAGCACGCTGTGGAAATCATGGGCATGATAATGACAAAATTTTTGTGAGCCTTTCTGGCAAACCCTATGTAGGTTTGCCTGTACAGAAGTCCCATCCTAGCGTAATGGTCATGGAGATCTATTATTGAGAGCACAAATCACAGACTACGCTTATCAGTTCCAGTATCAAAAGACTGGTTTCCCAAAAAAGATTTTCACCTTCCAGAATTCTGCCTGTTTAGTCTAAATTAAAAACAATTATATTCCTAAAACTTCCAAATAGTCCGAATACAAGAATACTCTGGAAGTCTGAGCTTTTTTTTTTAGCTTCAGATCAATAAAGGACTGACCTTGAAAGGAAATAAAGCTGCCTAATCTGTCCTCCTCAGTATTCCTGAAATATGTGAAGGAATAAAGTGACTGTCAGAGTTAACAAGATTCTACCAGCGATATTTAATGCACACAGAAAGCCAGAAAGAAGATTTTTCTGCTTTGCTTTACCCTTCCTCCTTCTCTTTTTGAGGGAATGAAGGGACTGGTTTTAACCTTGTTCCACTCCGCAGGATGGTTCAGAGTTTATTGATAGTTTTAATTCTTCTAGTCTGATAGTCTTGCTCAATGCCTATATAAAAGTATTTTTTAAAAAAGAATGCTAATAGAAACAGTAGTATTTACAAGGTTTAAGTATTAAGTTGTTAGTCTGATGTAAATTTGATATGATTGATGTTTCTCCTGTAACTCTGCCTAATGGGATGAATAAAGAACAGCCTAGGATGTGAATTTAGAGTACAACACCTATGCTACCTTTACAAAGGGCATTAACCTAAGCTAGACAAGGCACTTTTGGGTCAGAGTAAGAGCTCCAAGTCATAAGCTCTGCCAATTCCTGCTGAGGAACTGAAGATAGTCCAGGCGGTGTCTATCCTGCTTGTTTTCCGCTGAAAGCTTCTGCCTTAGCAGCGGGGATGTTGAAACAGCAGCGTTTCTAGTCCAGAGCCATGGTAGTGTTATTATAAATAAAAGGACATTTCAGTTTATCTTAACATGTGAGACAACAAGCCATGGTACCTGAGAGGTCTGATTCACAATCCCTGCAGGATTTAGCTGGAGCAATTAAAGAAATTAGGTCCTGCAAACTGTTGGTTTATTTTAACTGCCAGATTTGGAAAGGGAGGGCAGGCAGTAACCTCTTCAAATGCTGCAAATTAATCAGGCAAGGATCATGAATCAGAGCCATAAAGCTGGTCACCTGAGAGTTAGCAAAGGGGGTTTAATTTACATTCTGTTTTAGTCTACCCTAACTTCCCCTTTTACAAAGATCTCCCAACAGTCATGACACCATTGGGTTGACTTTCCCAAGCTCTATAGCACAGAGCCGCTGGCTCAGGAGGTGGTAGCTTCCTCATGAAGCAAACCTTGTTAGGCTTTCACCTGTGCCACATTCCAGTGGGGACAAGCCCATGCCAACTTAGTGCGATGCAAGATAGGGAGATGATGGTGTCTCTATCCCATAGTTTTTAATTCTCTGGGTTCTCATTGTGGGGCTCTGGATTTGTGTGAAGTTTGTAAAAGATGATATGTTAATAATTGACCAAAGAGCTAGTTTAAGTGCAACATGCTCCAGTTTTGCAGTGAATCCCTAAAGAATGATCTTCTATCTATTGTAGAACCATTTAAGCCTACAAACTGATTTGTTATTATTCTGCACATACGTGCTAAAATGTCTTTGTCTCCAAGATATTTGTATGGAAAGTAAGCTTTGTTTTCTCTTCAGAGGTCTAGAAATTAAGAGACTTTTTTTCTAATTATTTTGTTTGCATTGTATAAAGAGAATGTAAAGAGTCAAGTGGGATAAATTTCACGTCATGTAGTTCTGAGGTTGAGTTTCTTTTCCATATCATATGAACTTTTTTTTTGGATGTGAGTAGCTGGATTCTTGACATGGTATTAAGGAAGTGTCAAAGTGGACATCTATTCTTAGTCTATAAATCATTATTTTACAACTTCAAAGGTTTGACAACTACAAAGAAATGAAGCACAAACACAGAAGTATTGATTTTTTTCTTTTGCTTTGTATCTACTCCATTAAATTCTATTGGCATTGACAACTACTGAACTCTTCTTCAAAAATCTGTGAGCTTTCAATCTTTAAGGACAGGGGTTTTTATTTTTCACGCATTGTCCTTCTAAAATCTCTCCATCATTAAACTATTACTGCAGCCTTAAGAAGAACTGTTTAAAATTAAATCTATTGAAGTTTATCCTTCCCTTATGTCCATCCTGAGAGATAATATCATGTTAACATGTCATTAATGTATTAATGGGCACTTGCTATCAATGGATTTTCAAATATTATATTTAATTATCCAATGTAAATACTAATAATCAGTCACAAATGGCTAGTAACACATAAATTTGATTATGTAAGGACTTGTTCCTGAAAAAGATTTTTTCAAATTTATTCCAAAATGCATATAATCATACTAACTAGGAAAAATAATTAAAATGTTAGACTTTTACTTAACTAATATTAGAGTGGTTTGTAGATTTCTAACTGGGAATACATTTAATTTTTAAATGGAAAATAAATATCAGTAAGCATTTCCAGAAGTGTCACTTGCCTCTCAGTTGAAGGCAAGATGACCATTTGAAACTGGAAACCAGGAAGCACTTCTGTATTGCTGTAGCCAGTGTTGGAAGAGTGACTACTCAGCGCAAATATCAATGACTCTTTCATGCAATTCCTCTGCGAAAAATAGTTAGGCCCCACTTGGTACTAATGCAGTGTTCTCATGGATAGACACGTGTACATGCTGTGTGGTGTTCTTCCATGATGAGAGTTAATGTGCAACATTGGTTTTGTTTAATCTGTGAAATATGGGAGAATTTTTCACCTTCCTTAACTTAGCTAGCAGTTTGTGATCTAGTTGTCTTTTGCTGTGGTCTTATTGGGAGGAGCACTTAGGTGAGTGAAGTAGGGAAAAAAAAAAGTTCAAATTGCATAAAATATCAAGGCTTTTTTGCACTGATCAATTTATTATTTTGTAACATGAATGAGAAAGTTTGTGTTGTGCTGTGCTGTGGCTGGGGTATGTCTGAGGAAGCAAAATACTCCAAGATAGTGTTGAATGTCTTGGGTGATAGGGGGCGGTTGTATGTAATGTCTTCAGAGTAGACCTGGCAGTAAGTTATCTTCGAAAATGGACAGAGGTATTGGGAAGAGCTGGTTCGTTCAATGCAAAAGAGAGTCTGTAATCAAAGTAAAAGCGGTGTGGATGATCAGGGATGATTCAGTGCTTACTGTCACTTCTGGACATCTTTTATGTTTGGTGTAGATGTACTTTCAGGGTTGCTTACAAGCAAGCATCTTTATTAAGACAACCTCAAAGATTGTTGAAAACTATTGAGAAAACAAGCTAAAACTGATTTGAAAGTCTGGAAGCTGTGGTTATCTTTTATTTCTTCTTGTTTTCGGGGAAACTAGAGATGTTCTTTTCGTTAAATGTATCCGTATAATATATGTTATTTCACAAACTGACCTTTATAAACAGGCAACCACACAGCTTTCTCACTGAGTCATTCTCAGTGTCTGCTTTTGGAATGTGCAGAGCAAGTAGTAAAACCAGAGATTTCTCTTACTGAAAGGGAAAGTGATATGTGGGATGCATGTTAAGATGAGCAAAAATAATATTTCTTCTTGGAGAGTGAGAAGAAAAAAATAGCAGAAGGTGGTATTTGCAGATGGCATTGTAACTGCAATTCAAGCACTGTCTTTGATTTTTATTTCTCCAGTTTAATTTCTCCAGCCCTGGAGATACTGCAAATCATCTTTTTCTTGTTTTGTGAATCTAGACCCTCACTGCCTTTGCTTTCATTTTTCACATTTTATTTCATATCAACTGGAACATATTAGGAAAAGCTAAGCTTTTACTTAGAAAAGCAGGTTAGGATGTGAAGAAAAAAATTAGAACTTTTAGCTGTCAGTTTGATCTCATTAAAAATTTTAATTGAAGTTTTTGGTTCAGTTGCAGATGAAAGCATTAAGCAGAGATCTTCTTAAAGCTATAGTTTCAAACTGATTTCAAAGATTGCTTTGGTTCAAGACCTAAATGTTCCTTATGAATTTTAGTGGTCTGGCTTTCTATGCCACTAGAAAAAACACTATAGAATGTACTGTAGAATGATGCAGTAAAGTATATTATGAATAACTGAATAATTTGTGTTTTGGTTGGTTGGTTGGGTTTTGAAATAGTAATATGGAAAAAAACTTGAATTTCAGCCAAGCAGTACCTGTATTTCAAGAGAATATCCATCTGTAATGAATGTAAGCATTGCCATTGCCGTTTTAGGTAAAGTTACTCTGGCAGTGGATAAAAAGACAATGCATTTTTTTTACCACACTTTACCTATGATCCAGCCAAAGTGAAACAGAATAAATGGAAAAAAGACTATAATGTCTCTTTGTATAAATAATTGCTTAATGAAAAAAGTAGAAAAAGAAGACCTCCTAGTTTGTCCATTTGTAAGGAAATGGCCATAATTTTCCAGTTCCTTGATCTTTCTCAGAATAATCCGTAAAGGCTTATTAGACTTCACGGTAGACCTTTCTGACATAAGCTTGTATTGGATATTGAAGTGTCAAAGGTTCTTTGAAACACTTCTGGTAATTTAAGACATTTAGGCATGTCTGTTTGAATTTCATTGCAGATCAATATGAGGAAGAAAAATACTTCTAAATGTAACTGAAGATATTGGCTTCTCTTTTAGATTTTTTGGGGGTTAATTTCTTTAAAGCAGGCACGAAATTGTAACAGTAGACAGCTAACAGAATGAAGTTACCAGTATTTGCAGCTATTTGGAGAGTTATATAAAATATTTTAATGTTATCTTTAATTTTAGAGAAGAAACTTAGAGCTATAAACGTATCACTCAAGCAAGAAATAGATTTAAGCATGTAAGTTTCTTAGAGATATAATTTCATTGTTTTACTTATTATTTTAATTATATTACAATTTAATCTTTTATAAGCTGACAAAATATAGCTTGGATGTTGTCATGAAATAGTAAGCTTTTACATCAGTATGTCCACCTGTCATGCCGTTTAAGAAGGTACCGTTTTTCTGCTTTCCAGAAAGGAATTGTAAGCTGATAAGTAGAAGATCTTTCAGGTGTCAATTTAAAACCTGCACCTAAAATCACTTACAATAGAATCCTAGAATCATTTAGGTTGTAAAAGACCTTAAGATCATCAAGTCCAACCACAAAATCCAATACTGCCAAATCTACCACTAAATCATATTCCTAACTACATCACTTGAGAAACATCCATGTTGATATACAGAGGCAGACGTTCTGAAAGAAGTAGTAAAGCTTAAATTGGCAAATATTGAGGAGCATCATTAACCCAAATTATATTCAATTAATTTGAAACTAACTTGTAGGAATCGAATGCAGTCTCATCCGAAGATGAGAGATGTTGTTGAATGGGGTTTTTTTTTCAGGAAGCAGGGAGAAAGAATGTAATGCTAACTTTTCTGAGAGACAAATTTAGCTTAGCTCCCTGTAGCTTGATTAGAAGTGTTGTCAAAAATTATGGGTTCATTGCCCGGTGTGCAATAAACCAATAATCATGTCACTGAGAGAGACGTTGTTTTACTTCAGGTTTGCAAAAATCCCAGGCACTTGGAGGTTTTCCTCAAATCAAGAACACACCAAGGGGTTTGTTACCTTCATTTATACACAAAGTTACACAAAGCTGTACATTATTCATCGTATATATAATCACATACTTACATGTAATTATGATAAATGTCAAGTCATTCCTTTCACCTTCTGTGCATGCTCCAAGGGGGTCTTATGGGTGCCTGGTGGTCATCACCCCAAAAATTATGTGTCAGGTTCATCCATCGGTCAGCTCCTCCCAATCTCTGGCTCAATATCTCTAAATTGCTGGCTTGGAACTTTTTAATTTACTTAAGTTCCTGGTTTCCATTCAAAAGTCATGCTAATAAATTGTGCTATTATTTCCAAAAGCCTTGTCTCTCTTATCTGTAGAAAACAGAACTATACAGCTGAGCAAACTTTACCTAAAAATACATGTTCCCATACCACAAAAATTACAAAAGATAATCATTAACTGCGACCCATCTTGTGTAAGTCTCCTACCTGTCTGATGATTCTAATACATTTTTAAGATACTTAAAAATATCATGGGCTTTTACTCATGATAGGCATTTCTGTGTTCACCTGGTCTGAGTTAATGCTTTCTGCTTACACTTCTAACTCCTCCCTGCCTCTCAGTATTGGAGAGACGCAGAATTTATTTGCAAGTAATGAGTGACATGCAATTGGCTCTTTAAGCAATTTTATTTCGGCATTTACTTTTTACGGACCTGGGGGACAGATACTAATACATGTATCAGCATCTAGAAAATATTATGGTTTACTAGTTCGTGCATCACTTGATAGATGACCTCATCAACATAAATTTTTGCTGCTGTTTCCCTAATTCATCCCATGTCAGACCCGAAATCCAAACTTGCAACAGAACTTTTATCAATTCCTTTAAGACATGTTATTTTGGACTTGTTTCTCTGTCATACCATGCTCCCAATGAAAGAAATGCTTTCTTCACCTTAAACAATTTTATTCTAATTGTATACACAAATTTTCTGCTTATGGAGTCTGAAAGAATAGCATTAAATATTACTGTGCTTTATTTTTCTGTTAGAGATTACAGAGATTAAAATGGACTTAATTGTTTAACAAAGCAGTAGTCTTCATTAAGCTGCTCAAAATACCAACCACTATTTTAATGTTCAAAGGCCTCCTTCAGTTTTCTAGTAAAGAAGGCAACCCAATATCATTACAGGAGAGTCAATAAACTGAGGCTTGAAAGCTAAAGGGGCATCCAATTTCAGAGTCAAGGGGATTTGACAGTGAATCCTCCTTCTAGGAGTTCCCACTTTACTAAATTGACAGAGCTCTATCAGAAATTTCTCTGCAGCACAATCACACAACAGAGAAAATGCAGCTCAAGTACCCTTTTCCCAGTCATTTAAAGGTCAAAACTAACTCCTTTGATTCCATCTGAAAGCCCACAGGTGTGGTAAGTAGCTTAGGTTACAAAGTTAATGACTGATAAAGTTGATTCTGCATGACAGAAGGAATACAGAGATTTCTCAAACAAGATTTAGTTTGTTATCTCTATTGCTAGCCTTCTATTTTAACCTCTAGTAATTATGTGACAGCTGTCCAGATTTGCTAAAAGATGTGTGAAGGTAAAGCAACCTCATGCACTTAAGACTCACCTGTTGAAATAAGCCGATGAGGTGGGGAATGTTAGGGAAAGTGATACCACTTCCTTTCTAGAGTTAAACAGGTGTCATACAAAGTTGTGCAAGATAGAAAGTTTTCCTCTTTTCCATCTGGGCTTCTCTGTTCTTTCTCATGAATGGATTGCCACACAGCCGCTCATTGTGGGTTTGGTTTGAAGTTTTATTTTGAACAAACAAAAACCCAAACAACTAATCCCTGTGGTTTATCATCTGGGAAGAAAGGGGAAGGCATGACTAAGAAGAGGAAAGCCTTTCATAGAAAAAGAAGTGATTATCTGCTCCTGACTACCCCAGCAAGGCTGCTGCCAGACCTGGGAAGCCCACCTCTGCCAGCTGTGGTAGGAGGCTTGGAGCCTGGGAGCTGATGACTTCCATTATCCCTGTCAGCTGAGCTGGGGGATTTTTAGGAGACTGTGAAATGAAATTCCTCAGTCTGGATAAATTTAATGACAAAGGATCAGAAGAAAGCTCTCAGAATTGGACCACCATTTTGACAACTGAAGTATCTCGCTCAATTGTCATAGCCTGTGTGGTCTGGTGGAAAATGCACAACCAGTCCTGGCAAGGAGATAAATAAGTGGGGGCAGTTCCCTACTGCAGGTAGAAGTCGTAAACCTGCAAAGTCTTTGCTCTCGTTACGTGAGTGCTATATACAGAACCAGTCAAGAAAGTTAAGGCCTCATTAAAATGCTCTCAGCTACTAGTAGGTAGGGAGGGTACAACAAAATTTCACCAACTAGGCAAAGAATAAAAGTTCACCTTTTGATCTGAGATTATGATTGAAGAGATATGTTAAAAGAAGCCTAAGGTAAAGTAGAAAAGAGGCAGAAGTTACCTAGTGAATGTATGAAAACAGAGCAAAGGAAAAGGAGTGATTGTGGGAAAAAAAACCCCAACCCAGGAAGGTAAGATGAAGGATTCAGTGAGCATAAGGGAAACCTAGCTGTGGCCAAGCAGGGAATCTGAGTCGTGCCCTCGTGTGTTTGTCTTCTCCTAAAAAATTACTTCTTTGCCCTTTAAAAAGTGGTTAGCTTTTTATTTTCCGGAGTACTGCTGCCATTAAATGGGAACCCACACTCTGAATGTAGAAGTTAATCCTTCTAGTAATTTTCCATTTCACTAATACTTTTTGTACTGATTCACAAATTTTTGTTTTCCCAAGATCATAATTTAAACTGAATCTATTTGTATTTGAAAATGGCTGATTCTTTTCATCTTACTTTTGCTGTTGTTAGTTGGACGTTTGAGAGGAAATGGCAATAATAGCCTGTTTTTTTCTTAATTAGTGTCTTTGTCTTTTTCTTGCAATGCAATTTTGTTGAGGGCATTTGCTTAGAATTGTGACCATCTCAGATGATGAAAAACCAGAAGTGGTAACTGACCAAATTAACATGCAGAAAATCAAAATATTATAAATAGATTGAAGTATTTTTATCATGGGTAACCTTTAAATATCATAAAATAACTCACGAAGTAACAACCAAAGCCATCATAGCAAATTAAAATAAACCATTAACTAGAAAGTATACCCCAGAGCTCTCTGTATGGAAAATCAAGACTCTCACCAGAGCAATACCAGCTACTTATATTACACTTCAAATATTTCAAGCATTCAGATGTGATAACTGAGTTGTTTTCACCACATTGTTTCTGACTGTATAGATGCTGTTATCCTTATTTGAGAAGCATGTGAGCTGAGTGGGAATCAACATTTTTACAGCTACCACTTACCAGATGTGAAGGCTTGAGAACAATAATGCTGGGCTTTAATACATGTATATAATCAATACATGCAATTCTTACTTTTTTATATATATATTTTTATATTCTGAGTATCCTTTGCTTCTGAAACAACTTTAAGAAATACAATAGAAGAGCAGATTTTCTTATGTTTTCTTACATTTTGTTCAAATAGCCATGAACTACTGGAGGGATTCTGATGATGGGAGCATCAGAAATGCTTTAAAGCAATGGCTAGGAATCACCTACGAAACACAGTGCAGTGACCTAGCATTATCATATTTAAACAGAAATTAGATTTCTGTTGGAGATTTCAGTGTCAGTAGAAGGGTGTGAAAGGTAGGGAAGAATTTCAGTTGAAGGCAACAGATTTAATTAGTCAAGACCATAGAATAACAATTCCTCATCTACATACAGTATATACATACATACAGTATATAGAGGTGCATCTATGCATAACACCTCTGCGTGTGTGCAGTATTTTATTCCTGTGTATTGGAAATGGATTAAATGCTACCACTTAGCAAGCAAATGAGTGCATTTTTAAGTGATGTTAACAGAATACAGATGAAGTATACGGAGTTGCGTCTCTAGACTGAGCCACAATATTCTTTCTGTTCCATTCCTGAACTGTAGGAGGTTTTCAGCTTTTTGAATTTTCTCTCCTCCTTCCCTTATCTGTGAGTGCATTGTGTGTTACAGCATCTCTATTTGTGAAAAGACTATGTAGTCTGTATGATCATGACACATTTGCTTACGAATGATTTATTGTTGTCTTTTGCATACCTTCATAACTTCTATGTAGCTGTGCTGGCCAATCTACATTGTCTTTTCTAAAATATTCTGACTTCTGACATAAGAATTGAGATGTGTAGATGCTGGTCTCCCATTTTCAGTTTCAAGGTCTGGGACGCTATCTAAAATCAGAGTGATTAATTGGAGCAGATGAGATTAGAGAAGAAGATATATTTTCAAGGGAATGTAGGTTTTCTGGCTAGTAAAATGTGGGAAATGAATTGAATGAACCACCGAACAAGTTAAGTACAGCAAGAGCAAACCTCATCAACATGCTACACATCAGAGGGAGCATAGATGGCCATTCAGTTCTTGGCTTATGCTGAGAAGCCCAACAAAGGTGATAATTGTAATGGGCTCCTTGATGTGAAGACCTGTCCACCAAAACCAATCAACAAGCAGCTGCCACATAGGAAGGCATTTAGGTAACTAACACCTGTGGCCTCATTTAAAATTACAATTAGCTGTTTTGTTGGGGAATGTATATCAAATCCAAAAGATGCCTACTTTCACTTTTTCTACAAGTGCTGACAGATAGATATAGCATGTAATTTTTCTGAAAATTGTTTTTGTTTATCAATGCATGCTATTCATTTACTAGGTCTGCCTTTGAATGATTATGAATCATTTTTTCTGAACATTGTACATGAATTTGATTTTTCAGCAGCATCTATGCATAACATGGATTGAGATGTACTTATATTGATAGCTTGTATGAATCCTTTTTTTTCTATGAAACATTATACCTTGTGACAAGATTATTTCATCTCAGAGAGTTATTACACTTAAAATGCAATAAACGATTATAATGAACTATAAGAAGGCTATATGCTTTCATTTTTTCTCACTGCAACATCTATAAAGGGAAGAAAGGAGGTAAGTAGTGTTTTCTACCCTGGAAAATTGAGCCTTTAAATAAAGGCTGAAAATGGAGGTGCAGAAGCTGAAATGTCCACATTTGTGACACTGAATGGGAAACAGGTGAGCTTGAGAACTGTAATGAGAGAGTTTCACATTTAGACCAATTGACTTAGCAACATGCTTGTTTGCTTTTGAGTTGTTGCTGGGGTTTTTCCATTTAGCTTTTAGTCATTTATTGAGGTCCAGAGATTTTCCTATCAAGGAAGCATCTCTCCAGGTGGTAAAATTTTCTCTTAGCAGTGGGAAATCTGGGCTGACTGTAGAACAGCTGCATTACCTTCTTGAATTGTTACCTGAAAACAACAGCTACTTTGAGAGGGAATCTGATTGCACGGTTTTTCATCAGCTTCTTAAATTTACTGAGAGATAGCACAAACTTCCCATGTGATTTCTTCTGTGCTCCTGCGTGAGGAGTAGCAGGTTTCCTATGTGGCCTGAAGTCAGCAGGACATTTAGGATCCTAATGCTATTAGTGGGTGAGAAGCTGCAAGGCATGCAGCTCCTCTAGTGCGTAGTGCAGACCCCCCACCTTCTCCCTGCCCTGGAGACCCAGGCAGCAGCACTTGAAGGATTTGTCTGAAGTGATGAATAGGTTTCATGAGCTATAAATGAGAAGCTGTAAAACAACAAAAAATATTTGAAGTCTTTGTGGGTCAGTGATGTGGCAGTGACTACCTGTTCGCAGGCTGCCTGTCCATGAAGTTCCTCGCATTCACACTCTGTATTGCTATGGAGAGCTGTAAAGATGGCCCAGAAATCTTTTCATGCAAGGAAGATAGGAAAACAGGCTCTTAATTTTAAAATCATTAAAGCAAAAACTTGATGAGATTGCAGACATCTGTATTTTCTGAGGCTTTTGAAAACCACTTCTGCCTTCCCTTTATCATTTCTTTCCTCTAGAGTCTCTTGAAAGTTTTTATCTATTTGATAAAAGTTTTTATCTTTTCTTTAAGAACAACTTAAAAATTATTATTAGAACTGCCTTGGTTTGAGCAATACATAGAATTATGCAATATTTGTAAAAAATAAGTGTATTGTTCTGCTATAACAAAGATGCTATGTTATTTTTTTTTTAAAGATAACTCATTGAATGCAATTAAAGGAAGCCCATCACTGTAAATTGAGTTTCCAAAAAGTGATTTTGCCTTACAGTACCAAATTAAGCCTCTTCAAAATCACGTGTGTGGGGGGGTGTGTGGAAGATGTTTCTATTTTTGTTTTGTATGAAGAGAGAAATCAAAGCAAACCACCTTTCTAGAATTGGGCATTCTTACAGCTGAAATGAGAAGGTGACAAATATTCACCCAGGTTTCTGTCTAAACAACTGTTTGCTGAAAAGCATGTAGTTATTTCTTATAAATTTGAACTGTTTAATCATTTGGATACAGTAAGTAACAGGCTAGAAATACTCTTTAGATAATTGAAAATACCAAATAAAAGAACAGAACAATTTCTACAGTAAAATTCCTATTTTTAAAAAATGGGGTGTTTAAAACAGAGTTTTTTAATCCAAACCTAGTGCAGTTTTTTAAGAAAGAAACTTTTTATATTTTGAAGCAAATATGGAAGAGTAAAGGTGTTGTTTTTATCTCTGTGCTCTGTCTTTGGGGAAAGACAGTAGAAAACAAACATGACAGTACATTAATTCATTGTTTCAGTAGAAGATCAGATACATTCAAAATGCACATTTGTTTTCCTTCTTTGACTTTAGTTACTGCAATAGGGAGAAAGACCAGCCTTCTGGTAGTAGATGAACGTTGCAAGAGCATAATAGACCCAGATCTCCAAGCACATCAGTCATACGTCATCTGAAATACGCACTGTGTCTCACATAGCAATTTCTTCCCCAGTATTTATGAAACATTCATGCTGGATACATGCAATCCGTGTCACATGGATAGATGTGACATGAAACGACAACAGTAATCAGGACTTCAGTCTAAGGAGGCCAAAACAGAGGCAGGATAGTCTCCGTTTCACCTCTACATAGGAAATGAGGAAAGAAAAGAATCACAAAGTATGTGAGGCTTCTCTACTTACACACATGCATGTGTGCACATGTACGTACGCACATGCACAGAGACACACATGCACACCAACACACTCTGTTCCTTTTATCCAGTCAGTCAAGTCAATGCACAGATGAGCGTTAAGTAACTTTTTTCCCTACTATAAAGGGCTGACACAGCCCTCTAAGCGTGGAGGAATCTTGGCTGTTAATTATGTGCTTAGCTTCTTATGCTCTTGCAGCAGCTGGTTGTAAAAGAATATCCACATCTTATTTCCATTGTTTGAATTACAGCTCTCTTTTTCCTGTTCAGTTAGTCAGTCCCGTTTATTTTCTGTGGAAGCTGAAAAGAGAAATGGGTCTGTGCTATGTTTTGTCATCATCCATAAATCCTCAGAACGATGGAGTAATAAATTTCATTTCACAGGTAGACTATACAGTTTGTTCTTATTTAAAGTATTTTTATATAGTTTTATGCCTAGATGTCTGACAGATTTGCATGACCTGAAAGAATTTCCAGATTTCCAAGGTCTGGTCAGGTTCCATAGACATAGTGCAGGGAGCTTGACTCCACCCAGAGGGGCTGAAATTTTTGGGGGCGTTTTCAGTTGTAAATTTCTTGTTTTGTTTTACAAAACCAGAAAATAAATAGTAACCCTGAAAAGGGGCTATGAGTCATGGTGTTTTATCATCCGTAGTGCTGTTACCTTCCTTGAGTGTTCAAATATTTTCTTCAGTCTTATCAAGTGATCCAGCAACCACAGCTCTGAGCTACTTCTAAAGTACTTGAAATGATTACTTTAAATTTTAATCCTTTTTGCAGCTAAATTAGTGAAATATGTCTGTAACAGTGACAGCTGATAGGCACAAAACATGAGTATCTTAAAACAGACTTTGAAACTATCAGCCAGTGACCTCCCAGAAGAGAAGTGCAACAGTTTCTAAGTCAAACATTTATTGGTGGCTTACCTCCTCTTCCACTATTTACAACTTGGTTTCCTTTCGCCATCATTAAGTTCACATGGAAGAAGTCTTTTACAATGCTGCTTTGGATAAAAGCTCTTAGCTGTTGCATAAAAGAAGTTTAAGAGGATTTTGGTCCCACAAAGATGCAGCCCAGCCTTCGTTAGAAGCTGGCAGCCGTTGATTTCTTATCCTAGGCAATACCAGAAGTGTAGGTATCGGCTGATCAGCTCACTCATGGAGATGCTGAAATCTCCATGGAGGAGGATTAGTTCATGCAATAGGAGATGATGCTGTAAAGGATTCACATAAGATCTTGTGCTGAGAGTGTTAATGCTCAGCCAGTCCAGCCCAGAGAAATCTAAAGAGGCTGGGTTGATACAATGATGGACAGCAGTCTGGTCAAGAAGCTGCAGCAGATTTTTTTCTTCTTGGTTTGCATATGGGTGTGGAGAGAAGGATACCAGAAACCACTAGGTGTGCTGGGACTCCTAGAGTGGCTAGGAATTAGTAGGATTTTTTTATTTTCCATATAAACTACATATGGCCTTTAGGATGCCCGATGATATAGAGGATGACCTAAGTTCTCGCTGTATAGTTGTCTGCATTACGCAGTCCTCTTCCTCATAGTACGTGGAACACTAAGTGTAGATTTGAAGCACAGTACGTAGCCTAATCCCCAAATGCGTGTTTAATAAATGTCACGAGATTTTTTTTCCCAGCAGCCATGAATAACAAAATGACAAAAAAGTCAATGTTAATATTTAACATATGACTTTTTCAGACTTACTTGTTTACTTAACCCATCCACCCAAGTTTTACTCCCACAGTGGACCAGCACAAGAGTTACTTGCTCATTTGTACCAGTGAATTCATAGTAAGGTGATTCTTTCTACGTAAACAATGGTGGCTTCTTGTCAGTCTTTAACAGACTTAGAGAAGGCGTTGTTTTTAAAATTACCATGTCAATTTAACTGTGACAGAAACAGAGGCAGGTACCAGCAGTTTTCTTCTGATTATGTTAAAATCTCATCTATTATTTAGTTTAAAACTGACAGCATGTATTAAGGCTTAATGAAGGCTTTCAGTAATTTCAAAGACACGATTTATCTTTGCAGATTTTGGGACATTTCTGTCATTTATGAGCACTATGATTAGAACAAAGGTTAATCCTGGGAGGAGTTTCATCCAAATTATGTTGACTTTGAAATAAGGAACTTTGAATTTACAAAAAAAAAAAAGGTTATTTAAAAATTAGTTATATGTAGTCTGGTTTTAAATGCAACCAGAATGGAGGTTTGGGGTTTGGAATTTCCTTTTTTTTTTTTTAAGCATTTATTACAATAGCCTTATATATGTAAAAAAATAAAACTGAACATCATGAGGAAAAGCTGAAAGTTCAGGCTGGTGTATGAAAATGAATCTTCTTCATAGTCTTTTCATAGTGCTCATTAAAATTGCCTGAATTTAAATGAATGTGTCTCCTGGAGTAAGGAGAATTTTTGAAATTCATACTTCTGAAACATATCTCAGAAATGAGATGGTTTCCATTTCATTTATTAAGGTAATACTGGTTTTGTTTGCTCAGTTGGTTTGTTGTTTTTAGTGGGTTTTTTGGTTTTGTTTTTTAAAGGAAGAGTTGTACAATTATTCGCTGTTTATGACTTTGTGTGACTCTCTGAAACATCTGAAGCTATTGGCTGATTTCAATCAAATTTGACAGAAGGCTAGAGGTCTCCAAGGTAATTACATTTTTTCCAATTTCATAAAGACAGACAGAAAAAAAAAGGAATGAGCTTTGAGCTATCATAAATTTGCTTCAGGAACTTTTGTTCTTTATTTGGAATGACAATTTTAAGGAAACAGGAAGTAATTATATTGGGAATAAGAGGGAAATGTATAAGCATATGTAAAAGTTATGGAAAATGTTTATGCACCTAAATTAAAAACAAAAATAAATCTACCATTAGCCATGAAATTTTAGTAAAGCAAGGGGTTTTATTCAATCCACCGCATTTCCTTGTTTTAGCAGAGGGAAGGGAAAAGTTGGTGAAGTTGCCCTAAAACCTCATTAGCTTGTCTTATGAGAGACATAAGAACTGAGATATAGAGATGATGACACTTTTATCAACTGCATTTCTAAAGTAAAGCAGTTTTTGACAGAAGAACAGTTTCTGGGTTTGAATGTTTTTTCCATCACTAAGAGTTCCGTGTTCTTCTAATTTTATATATTTTTATGAGTGCAGACATGGATTAATCTTTAAAACTGAGCAAGAATTAGGTTTCTTATTTATTTTTTGCTGTCAGCTGTGGAAACAAGGAGCAACAAGTGGTTATATGCGTTTCAATAATTCTTATAAATAAACTGTTCTGATATTATCATCTCTGAAGAAGTGGAGACTGCATTTATAATCTATTTCTTCATATATTCCTGACACTAGCTTTCTTCTTTTGCAGAACAACACACAGCTGAAATCTTAAAATCTTGCAGACATTGGTAAATCATCAGAATTGACACTGTATGCACAATTATAAGTATTAGCGTTAATTTGTGACCAGTGTGGTGCTCCTTATTTTTTTTTATTTTTTTTTTTTAAGGAAGGCTGAAATTCCTTGTGAGGATATATGCATTTTGTCTCTATGAGTGCAAAAGTGCTGTACTGTTAATATTTATTTATACTATTTCCCGGGGTCATGGTTATTGAACCTTTCTTTTTTTAGAAAAAACCACAAGCAATCGGAAACATATTTTTTCTCTTCTTGTCAAAATTTCATTTCATTTTGCTATTAGCTGATGAGAAGATTGACCATAAAATACTTGGAATAGTTTAGGTTCAAAAAGGAAATAGTAGCAGCCAAGAGCCAAGAGGCACTGTCGCTTGTGACGTGGATCAGAACGTCCACCCTGGGAAAGTGAGGTTTCTTGCTGTCCTGCTGGTAGCCACTCTCTGGGGTGGCAGATTATCTAGGTTAAATGTGCTGAGACTTCTGCAAAATGCATGCAGAAACAATAAATTTCATCCACATGTTAAGAAAGTATTTAGGATAGATATTACATTCATTTATTGTATGTGACTTACAGTACAGAGTAAAACTGAGAAGTTCAAGATTTCATTTATTTTGTGAAATGCAATGAGCATGTAATAACTGAGCTCTGTAATGGAACTTCTTCATGAAATGTCAGGCATCTTCCAGAGCAGTCTGGATCCAAGAAGTGGGAACATCAACCATTCTTGCTCACAGATAGCGTACACACTATATTAAGCTTCAGTGAAATGGTGGCTGCCTTCCCCAAAGGTTGCTATGTCTTCTGAGCCATTAGTAGAAATGAAGAGGACATCATCTTCTGGTAGAGAGGCGCTAGACTCCGAAAAAATTGCCTGTAGACAAGCAGTTGCCTTCCTCAATTGCAGACAGGAGTGGAATAGCTATTGTTTCTAAGGAAGACAAAATTCTGACTATAATGGGGGAAAAATTGCTTTTACTTACAGCATAATTTTCCCATGTGCATTAATTATTTCAAAGTAAGTCCAAATTATGCAGAGCATGCAAACAATGGAAAACTACCAATTTGTTAGTGAAAGGAATCGGACAGAAGTGAGCAGGCGCGGAAGTACAATTCTTATGAGACCCTATCTTTAATTATTTTTAATTCAAAAGCTAAGTGACAGATTTAGTTAAAATCCTGAGAAAAGTCATTCTTTAATTATAGTATGTCCTTTGAGCGGGGAAGGTGATATAATGTATCCTTCAAATAAAACAAAGAGGATAATTCCTTTTTTTTATACAAATATCTGAAGTCAACCTTAATACAGGGATTGTTTATATAATATGACATTAAAAGGAATGAAAATTAACATATGCCAAGGCTACTTCAAGGTTGCAAAGCAAGCACTCGCAGCCTAGGAAACGTGGTGAAGATTGCCTACGCAACACCCTTCAGGCAGGTGTACTAATACAGTCTGCAATTACCTATTCACAAACTAGTTTTTCCACAAAACCTTTAACTTGTGTTGAGTACCAAATAAGATGGTCTTTAGTATTTCCTTCTAACTTCATTGTTCCCGTCAGCTTGTAACTGCGTGTAATATTTGCAGCACATAGTTTGGTCCATGCACTGAACGCAGACAGAATTATTTATTTCCTCATGTGCTTTTCCCACGTATTTCAGCTGTTACATCTTATGACTAGATACACAAAGGGGAGCACAGATATTTTGCTATTTAGCATCGTAATGCCTAATTTGTAGGTGACTCTCTGCTTAGCTTGCACAGCTCCAAGTTAAATTTCCTGTACAGTGTGCAGACACCTCAGGATATTGCTGCTACAGGCTTTTTCTAGAGAACAGGGAATCCTTTACTCCATTTATGACACGAATACCTGCAACAGTCGAGGTGTGTCAGCACAAGTCTAATTTACTCTGCTATTTTAGGTAAAACTTCTGGTGCCCAGTGCAACAGTTGGGAGGCAGTCCACTACTGCACAGGTTGACCACGGATGCTTGTGTGCACAGGGGATGTTTGTACATGTCAGATCCGAACCTAGGTGCCTTCTGCCGCTCCTGACTCACTGACAGAAAACACATCCAGGCTAACGCCTTTCTTTTTTTCTGCAGGAAGGGAGGGTGTTTCTGGCTTATCTCCTGTTGGGATGGTAAAGACGCCATCCTCTTGCTTACCACCTGCTGGCTCCTAGTTATATGCTCAGACTACAGGATGCCTAGGTTTACTTCTCACCTTTTTTGGGGTGTGCTTTTGTATTTGCAAGTAATCTTTTGGAGATAATCTTATAACTACCAGCGAGGTGATGTTGAGGTGGAGACCCTGCCAACACCTCCTGCCAGGTGCCACCAGAGACCACTGCCAAACCTGAATCGGTGGCCTGGAATACAGTGGTGGTGGGCAGTAATGAAGCTGTGGGTGTCCATGGAGTTGTGAGCTGGGAAGTAGGGTCTTGGGGAGGCTTGGTGTCAGGCCCCATGGTGCTAGGGTTGAGGGGCCCACTAAGTTCCAGTTCATAGGCTGGGGGCAGCACAGCAGACATGGCCCGCAGTGAGAATGGCTGTGTCCTGCAGCAGCCATAAAGGCAAGCTAGGCACGCCTGGTGATGCTAGCTGCGTTCAGCCAAGGATGCTGACCATCTGCTGTGGCTGTAGGGCCCTGGAGGGCCAAGTCTGGGTCGGGTTGAGGTCCAGCTCAGCAGGACTCATGACCAGGCACAGCAGCAGCATGGCTTGGGAAGTGATCCAGGGTGAGAACATTGGCATAAAAGCAGCTCCTAAGGGAAGGTTGGGGCTGCCTCAGCTGAGGGTTCTTCTGACTTTCTTCACAGTGGCTGTCTTCAGTGTCACCAGCTGTGCTCTGAGCATGCCCAGAGCCCACCTAGCTAAAGCCCCAGGTGGTGGCATATGCTCAGGATCCTGACAGCCTGCTCCATTCCCACTGAAAAATCCAAAGTGTCAGAAGTAAGGAGTGGAGAATGCATGAGCACATCAAAGCTTGTATGGAAGCAGATCTGAGCTTTCCTGTTGCAAGAGAATTTTGCTGCAAAATATGTGTCTCTTTATCTCTGTAAACCCTAATGATTTATAAACCACTGAGGAATTCAGCTTTAAAACAGCTTTGATTGCAAGCCATATTCCTATTTTTCTTGAATTGCACAGGGCAAACTCGGGCATGATAATGGAAGTCCAGCAATTTGAAAGTCCAACAATTTGGGTCTTTGGTTTCACACAAGGCATAGTTGTGTAGAGTTTTCTGGGCTGATAACAGTATTCGTCTTGAATGTGTTGCTTTTGTGAAAGCTCCGTGTCTGTGTCTGCAGATTACGTCCCAGATGTCTCAAATTAATTGCCCCCAAATAAGGAACAGGCAGTCAGTAGCCACGAGGAGGAATCTGATTTAACATTTTTTGATGACACTGTATAGGTAGGATAGACTCTGCCAGTTTCAGCCACAAGATTATTTTTCTATGGTTAGTGCCTCTTTCCTAATCACTGGACAGTTATGAGTTCCCGTTTCAGGTGTGAGGTGGATGGTACAGGAACAGTCTTTCTCAGGTGACAGTTCTGCTATAAATAAATGGGCGGGATCCAACAGAGGGAATGTATGACCTGAGCAGTGACTGTTCAGCTCTCAAGGAAACTGAACCATGTTTGTGTAAAGGAATGCAATGCTCATGTTTGAATTGGCAGCAGCATATTCTTTAAAAGTAGGGGGGTTTACATAACATTAACTAATATCTTTGGTGTATAGTATTATTCATCTGTAACTGTTTCAATAAGTTTACGCTTTGGAGAGTAGTGGTATAAATAGATATACTTAGATGTGTATATATATATGTATAGGGAGAGACATATAAAGGGAAAATAAATTGCGGGCAGGTAGTGGGTTTCACAGTAGGGATTCACTCATCACCAAGACTCACACACTCAGCCTGCATTTTACGAGCCCAAACTTCACCGTTGAGACCTACAGCTATTTGGAACACTGAAGAAGTCTATGATGATGTAAACCCAAGGATTTTCAGAGGGGTTAAAATGTTAATTACATTACAATAAGAAGGGAGAGTGAAAGAATTGGAAATGCCCGAGGTATGTATACCGAATAAGAAATGGGAAAGACCAAAATACATTAATATTAAACCTTCACTATATAACTCATCCTTATTGGACACAGCTGTCGATAAAATATGCCTTACTCTTGACAAGTAGCTCCTGTGTTTTGCTTGTAGATTAGCTTGCAGCCCTGCTCTGTATTCTTTATCTTCATCACTGCACCAATCCTTTAATTAGGCAGTGAAATCTTCTGCATAGTGATTAGGAAATCACAGTTAAGAAGGTGTTACAAAGAGAGACTCTGGAAGCTGCTCAAAATAGCTTTCAGCTTTGGAAATTCCTCCATCTAGTGAGAATGGAAATATATGTAGGATTCAGATAGGCGTGAAAACTAACCTTTACTTAGTTGATGTAGAAAATTGTTAGCCCTTAGTATAAGAATATTGTGCTTAATAAAAATCAGTCTGCAAGTAGCTTGCAGTTGTTCCTTCCTCTCACCTGGCAAGAAGAAATTATACTGAGATTGTCTATAGAAATTAAAGACATGTTCAACAGCTTCATGTTGATAAAGATTTTTGATTTCAAGAGAAATTATTTCACATTCAATCCAAACATACTCAGAAATTCAGCTATTTATGCTTAAATAAAACCTAGATTTATTTTTCATACCTCTGCTTTTGTAATGCACAGTATTCCACTATTGTTTGTTTGATATTTTTCTTTTGGAAACATATGTTCTTCAGTTTCTGGCAATTGACGAGTATTAACATTTCAATTTCCTAACCTCAGTACTGTTGCATATGAAAGTATACACGTATACATAGAAGTAGAGCAGAACATAATATTATGCTGTCAAAAAAAAAAAAAAAGTAATTTTAAATTGAGCTTCATGCTTATGATTTTTAGAGAGAAATTACATTTGGTGGTTGTACTGAAATACTGTTAATTCAATGTGGAAACTGTTGTGCCTGCTGCCTGCGAGACGGAGGAAAAATCAAGGCTTTCATTACATGCTACATTATTACAGGTAGTACCTACATCCAGACCAAATTATAAACAGAGAGAACAAGGAGATTTAGGGTTAGAAGAAATGGCTCAGGACAGCCCAGTGATCAATAAAGAGCTCATTATCTTCATTCTTCCTACTGTCTGCAATGTGCTTCGTGGCAATCTGAGAAGGAAAGGCTTCCTAACCATACTGTTTGGAGGCAGCAGATGATGGAGATAGTGTGCCAAGGGGGAAGCTGATGTTCTTGTGAAAACGTATGTGGAGAAAAGGAGGAAGCCACTGTTTTTCAGAGCATCTCCTATCTTGTTTTTCTTCATATCTGTGTATCTATATATTCCTTGTAGTTGCCAGAAATGTCTGCTTTTCAGAGCAAGGTGGGGTTTGTGTTTGGTTTGGGTTTTTTTGTGGGTTTTTTGTGGAAAAAAGACCCAAAAAACTTAATCTTGGTGTAAAATTTTGAGTTGATCATGTAAATGTAAAAAAATATACTGAACAAAATGTTCTTTGAGCCTTTATGCTTTTTGTGGCAGTACCATCTCCAATAAATCTAGCATACTGTTTTTCTTTAATGAATGAAATGGCCAGAATTGCTTGGGTCAAACTTCAAATTTGTCTGCTATTATTAAAGGAAACAATTTCGATATTTCTTCTTAGAGTCTAGCTAGAAACTGAAGTCAGAATAGTTTATGGTTGGATGAATGAATACGACCTATATATGCAAATGTCACCTTGTTGTGAGTTGAATTGGGGAGACTTGATTGTTTGTTTTCCTTTTTTCTTTGCAGTTACTTCTGATATAATGCTATGAACTGGAGGAGTTTAAAAGTAATGGGAACTTTGGCAATTTGTATTGAGGCTTCTTTCTTCTTTTTATTGCAGAGAAGACATCTCATGTGTTCTGTATTATTTGTTCATTACTGGAAGAATGTATATAGTCTTTTAAAACTGATAACTATACAAGAAGTTGTAAATATTGTGTGTGCAGGATTGATTCTTCTACTCATATCTATTTTGGTGTTTTAAAGAATTTGATACATATTATTAGGACAGGTTTAGGATGTAAATAACCTTAGTTTTTAGAAATAATTTTTCCTTTTTACTTTACTATTCCTGCTGCACATACTTGTTTTTTGAGACTGTGAATAAATATTAAAAAGCTAAAAGTACCACTGGAATGGGTGATGAGAAGGGCCTCAGGCTGTCATATTTTGAACACTGGTCTCCCTTTTCTGCTTATCCATATTCGGAGTTGGTATATTTCAAATTGGGAAATATTAGATTTAAAGTCTTAACTGCATGTCTAAGATTAGAGAATTCTGGGATTAAATATACCTTTATATCTTTGCCTTGTAAAGATTTTCTAAGTTCTTTACACATTAAACAGAGAAGTTGAACAGCACAAAGTCAAATTCAAGGCAAGACACATACTGAGCAATAAAATACACCTCAAAGTCATTGGATAACATTGAACATTACTGTATGTTGAAGAGAAAAACATGAAAAAGAGGTGAGGGGAATAGATAAATGGAAGATGAAGAAGATTCTGATGTTTTCTCCCTTCCTTGCATAAACGTAAACTTGAAGACTGCTGTTTGGTTCGGTTATCGTAAGTGTCTTGCAAGACAGAAGAACTATTAGTAACCTTTTCTGAGTGGGGCTAGGACACAGTTGAACTTGCTTGGCGGCTTCCTTACAGAGCTCCCAGGCTGTTTTTTTAGAGCGACTAACTTGGGTCTCATGCCCAGTCATCTGTTGACCAGTCAGTGGTGTAAACCCAGGGTGGAAGTAACAATGCAAACAGTAAGAGAGAGCTGCCTGGGGATGAGAGGAAAGTGAAGAAAAAGTCATGTTGAGGTGCTGCTATAAAATGACTGGTATTCTATGTATACTGCTCAGCAGCAAACCATATTTCTGTTTGTCCTCAGCCTCCTTCCTTTCAAATCTCACTTGAGGGCGTGGTTGGACATTTTTGCATTAAGACATTTTGCGTTATATGAGTCTTTGCAAGCAGGTTGTAGATTCAAATGAGTAGCCCAACCTCAAGCTGCAGGCTAGGTAGCTAAGTGAGGCCAGCGTGGGGCTTTTCTACTCTCTGCTTCTGAATCTGAACCACTCAAGCAAGTTCTATAGGGTGAGAAGGAGACAGAGAGCACTTGCTTTAGTGACCTCCTGTGAATTAGGCTCCTTTGGAAGTGACAGGAATCCCAGTTCGCAGTTCTTCTTCAATGAATATTTTTGTTTATTTTGCATCTAGATGTTTTTGAATAACAGCATTAACAAGCATTAACAAGATTATTAATAAGATGTTTTTTAAAGTGACTTTCAAGTCCTTAAGCTTTAGCTAAAATAAAAAAGGGTTTCACCTATAATAGCCCTTTATAGGATCCAGCATTGAGTGATCTTGATTTTAGTTTGGTCATTAGTGTGCTATTGCCATTTTAAAGTAGCTAACTATGACAGCTTTTTAGTTCTGATTTACTAACTGCTAGGTAAAACATGCACGGGGGGAAAGGACATATGTGAAATTTTTCCAGTCATTTTCTTTCTCTCCTTTCGTTTGGTTCTTTTCATATTTTTTTTTTCATTCCCTCCATTATCAGAGTTACAGTAGGTAAGTTGTGTTTAATGGGAAGTACTCATTACTATCATTTCCCAGAGAACATGTTATTTTTTTTGTTAAAAAATACTACTTGTAAAATTTATAACAATACATAGGTCCCAAGAGTTACGAACTACACATTTATATTTGGATTCTGAATAATAGTGATTATAAGGTAACAAACTGCAACCCCAGAAAATATTGCTTTCTGGTATTAATGGCATTTACTGTGTGTTTTGCAAAACTTCAGAAACTTTTAACAAAAGATAAAAAATTCTGAGTGTTCAGGCCAGCTCATAGCAGTTCCTTTGACTTTTTCTTTGAAGTTGCTTAATAATTTGTGACAAGTCTGCGTTTAAATTTTTTTTTTAACCTCTTCAGTAGGAATGTTAAACACCTGAAAAATCTGAGTATGTGCATAAAGGCATAAATAAAGTTTCATCCATTCCTTTACAACCTGAAAACATAAAATGTTGAAATGCAATGCCTCGGCCACGAACTAATTTGCATGCTTACATTTTGAGATGGTGGTTTCGTTTTGAACAGAGAACAATCAGTGCCATACTTTCCCAAAGCCTGATTGCATGTATGTAATCTGCTGTAGGCAGTTTTAGGCAAATAGGATGGGCTAATTCTGCATACGCTTTATGACAATGCTCACAAGTATTTCCATTAGAATTCTGCATAACTTGGGTAACCTGGGAGTATCTTTCTGCATGCCTGCTTTACTTTAGAGGGACATCAGAAAACAAATGATGGAATAATTTATGGCGTTATGTGTTTCTTTATTGCATTAATTTCACTTTGTGTCCTAGATTGAAAAGCAAAAGATAGTGGTAGTGTACCCTTGAGCTGGTGAGACATATATGTTAACATAAAGGAAACATAAAGTTCAATATTCCTGAAAAATCTTCCCTGTATTGTCTGTCATTGAATTAATGCATGAGGAACAGATTTTCTTATACACAACATTCACACGCACACAATTATAAAAATGTTCTAGGGCTTTGTTTTTTTCCAATTTTCCCTTCAACATTGTTCCATTTGAAGCATCTCCCACATGCCATTTGCCATTTATAGGAATGTGTGATGGGAGTGAGGGTGGAAGAGGCTCATATTTTCATCTTCCCACTTAGATACACACTATAACTCAATGACACTAGCCCAAAGTTAATCACAGTTATAAGCCAGTTTAATAAAACCTTTTTTTGTGAATCATTCAACTTGTTAAGATTCAGTCCTTCCTACATAGTAAAATCATTTTGTATACAGTAAATCTTGAATGCTGAAGATTCAGCTATATTGGTCTCATCTGCAGAATTATCTTAAAAGGTAAGCATCTTTTTGAACACACTATATGAAACCGCAAAATAAGTAATGTATCTTAAATAAGTAGGTTTTGGCGAAGTTGAAATTACCCCAATGACAGACAAATAAATTAATTTACACTATTAAAATATATTCTATTATAGCAGTCGGCTGCACTGCCAAATTATAAAAAGGCGTGTGAAAACACTTTTTGGCTGTGTGGGATCTAGCATGTAACATTGAAAAATGTATTTGTAACTCGATGAATTAAGACTGTTTGCCTAAAGGCACCAGTATTAGGTGTGCCTCTGAGGGTACTTGCACTGCACCTGGCACTTAATCCTCTGCTCCTTTCTTTAAAATTGGTTTCTAGTACACAGCTTTGAGGGTTTTTTTTAAAGTTTTATTTCCAGTAGTTGTTGATCATTGTTGTAAATCTTTCATCCCTACCTGTTCTGACACAGTAAACCTACCAGAAAAAAATACCATTTTTCTTTAGAGAAGAAGAAAGCTAATTAAAACTTTATTTTTGTTTTTTAAATGTGATGTGCCAGTCACCGCTTTTTTTCATAGCTATATAGCTCTTCTAGATAAAAGATCCATATGGAGTGTTCACTCATTGGGCCAGAGTACCTGGAGTTTCTAACACTGCAGGATTCACTGAATGGCTTAACAGCTACTGGAGAATGCTTAGGGGCACTTTCAATAGTACCATTAAAAGAATTTCATGTTTTAAAGCAAATTACACTCCACACTTCAGGTTTTAACCCTGACTTATTCTTACACTTTGAATGTAAGTGTATTTTGAAAGCCTGAAGTTGGACAGCAGAGATTTTTCTGGTTCAGCTAAAAAGCATTGGTGAGAAAGCCAAGTAATTGTGGAGAAATTATTTTCAATAGATTGTGAGAAAATTCTGAAAATTAAGGTAAAAAGAGAATAATGGATGATGCCATGACTGTGCTTAGTCCTAGTTCTGACAGCATGGTAATATTAACTGGCAGAACAAGCCCCTAAAATAACTTCCTTGTGGGTGACACCCATTTAGGGTGTCCTAAATCCAGAGGTAAAGATGTTACGTAAATGAGGAGAACAGATAATTTCTTTGCATATTCCTAGCAAAGTGGTTTTGAGAATTAAGATTGGAACTAAGTACAGCTGAAATTAAATATTCATGTACATTTAATGGCTTGTCGTTGTTACAGAAATTACTTAACCCTTGGGACTGCAGATACCTCTAGCATTTCCATTCCCAGAAAACAACAGCACAGTGGACTTCCGCTGTGGACTTCCAAATCATTTGTGTGCCAGAGATAGGATTTATTTGGTCTGGAGATGTGTCTGGAGGTCATATCCTGGGCTTTTTAGGTAGTTGAAAACTTCTCTGTCCACTGAGATACAAAAATACAAGTCTAAGTTCTTTCACTTCACTGCACCTCCCTGCCAAAAGTACTATTTTCCTATTGAGCATTGCGTAACAAATTAGGATATTTTTCCTGTGAACTAGGCTGTGTGGAAATACCGAAGCAACATTTGGTATTGGGAAATGTCTCAGTTTAAAGGAAAACTAAGATGTGTATCTAAAATGAAGAGATTTTAATCAGGAAAAAATGTATAGAGAAGGATAATGTTTCTTAACTACAAATATATATATATATATATAAAACAGAACAGGACACACAACAACTCTGTAACCAAAAACCTTAACGAATTAAGGCCTATCCCTGGTCCTTTTAGTGCAGTTATATTTACAGACAGCAGGACACCATGTCTCCCTCTCCTTTTATTTTGTCTGAAAATGTTGGGAAGGACGGGAGTGGTGAGAGGTGGGGAGTGTAGGGGTAGCAGTTCCTCTGCAGGTGACATCGGCCCCCAGGGAGTCTGCAGCAATTCCAGGTAGTGATGATCACGCTCTCTCCAAAGGACAGCACAGGGCGCGTGGCGTTGGGGCTGAGTCAAAGGAGCTGCCACTCACTGCAGCCGCTGGGCAGAAGTGGCACCAACTGGAAGAGACCTCTGCCCCCCTTCCCCCTCCCCTCCACCCAGCCATCAAGCTGGAACTCAGAGCAGTCCCCTGCACCCATCCCTGGGTCCTAAACCCCCAGTGCTGGCAAGGGAGAGAAAAATTCCCTGAAAGATTTTGAAACTGTAACAGAAAGGCATAGCTCCAGTGGTCAAAGGGGAATATCACCCGCAGGAGCCAGCCAGATATCCTGTCTTTTTATTCTGGGGTAGCTGGTGTGACTATATGTTTGCAAGTCATAGGCCACTTAGGAGTAGATTATCTTGAAAGCTTATTAGGGGAACTTTAATATGGTGTATCTAACAGTGTCTACTGCAGGTTAATAAATAACACCAGAAACCACGTATGGTTTGTTGGGGCAAACCACACTAAACTATTAGGTGGTAGTTCTGCCTGTGGTGTGCTGGACGTTTTGTGCTACCAGTTATTATTTCTGAAACCTAGCAACTGTTGTTATAACCTCAGCTATTGCATCCACCAGCAGTTTCCCATCAACATGAGACTAGAATAGAGAGATAAACATGAACTGAAACAAGTGTTTGTTCCCAATAGCCACAACATTTGTTATCAGTTTTGCTCTATAAGCACATAAATCCAAATCAAAGTACTTAGGCATGCAGATGTACTTACAAAAGCAGTATTTAAAGAAACTAGCATGCACTTTGAGAACAATTTTTTAATACTGGAGAGAGGAGAACACAGAAGAATAAATTCACTGTGCTTCTTTTGTGTCCCAGAAATAATTATACTTCTTTAAAGGACTTGTGGTATACCATGGTGGCATTACATGTGAATCACAGAGGGGTGGGGCTGCAGTGTTTAAACAAAAAATATATATTTGTAACAGTAAACTATAAAACCTACATTCTGTGTTTGCAAAGATGCAATCCCACAGCCTGGAGTAGGGAAAGGGGAGAGGAGAGACAAGATTTTTAGAAATCTAGGCCAGTGAAAATGAAAAATCAGTTACTAAACTAGGAAAACTAAGATGTTTGTAAAGACATCCAAAACTAGGAATGGTAAAAATTTAATAGAGGAAAGGAGAACATAATCTTTCACCAACAGCTGGCCAGGATAGTCCAGAAAGAGTTTAAACATATTAGAATCAAAAGGAATCCTGATGATTTTTATTATAATAGTAGCCTGTTAAGAAGGATGTGGAAAAGATACTAGGACTAGATAATGTATTTGTATTTGAGGGAGGAAGAAGGGGAGACACTTAATGCAGTTACATTGTGTAATGCTGAAATATTTTGTGTCCAAAAGGAAAGAGATGCTAATGAATGCATAAGTAAGACCATACTGGGTGTTTGCTTAAAACTGTCTTAAGATGAGATGGAGTTTGGTCACACAGCTGTGGAGCCAGTGTTTCTCTCTCACCTTCATTATTATGTGGTGACATTTTGTTCTATGAATTCAGTCTAAGATGATACAGTTCATGGTCTCAGTGTCTGGAAACAAACAAACAGAAATCTTGCTCTCTCTTCAGCACACTCACTTCATCCACCTCCCTGTGAGTTCATCCAGCTTCTCAACTCACAGCCTGTATCTGAAAGAACTCCCTCTAATTGGCGATTAGCTTGCATCTATCAATCTTATTGTTAGGAGGATTGACAGTTGAGACAGATGTCCGAGCTTATTCAATTAAAGCTCCAGTTGCATCCATTGCCAACCTTATGTCAGGTCAGTCCCTTCAAATGGAATTTGCAAAGCTTCAAGCAGGAGCTTTTCCCATACATTTTCAAACCTGTTCTCTAAAATTATCTTCCACAATTTTCTGTTAATTTCTCTGAGTGTGATTGGAATCTAATTTTAACTTTATCTTTATTTTGTTATGTGCTGGTCTAGAGCATTGGCTCATTATATTTTTATAGCGTGAACTCTTTTAAATGTGCCAGAATAACACTTCATGATTCAGTAGTCAATATCCATAGATGGCATTTCCAAAGGTATTATTAGCTATGTGCAGGTAAACAATTCCTTTTATTTATTTTTAAATTCAAATCCTTTATGTGAATCCCACAAAAGAGATTAGTTCTTCATTCAAATAAATGAGTCTCTAGCCAGATAAGATCTTCTTGCAGTGTGACTATTAAGGTGGTGAATAAATGCCTTTTGTACATCAGAAGGATTTCATTAACAAGTCAGAAAGGGCATTTTGACTTGTTTCCAACTTGGCACAAGCCTTTTTCATTCTCGCTGATCAACACAAAGACAAACAAGAGATTTTTGCTTTGCAATATTTCAGAAAGCCACAACAAAAAGGTGTGGGGGGGGAGGGGGGGATTGTTGGGTTTTTTTAAAATTGTGTTATAAGGGGAGAGATGCAGTTTATTCGGTTTTGTGTCCTGAAAAATACTGAATTATTTCAAAACCACTGGAATTCTTGTGCGAAGATTTCATTACAAGTGCATTCATGGGCAATCTATTGATGCCATTAACTTTCTTTGTGAGCTGGAAGGAAGCTGTACCTCAAAAGAAGCTGGAATGGATTAAGAATGCTAAAAAAAAAAAGAAAAGTAGAGATTAGAACATCAATGCTGCTTCTGTCTTTGTAGTATGCTGGAGTGCTATGACTAATAAAAGTAAAAGGTTCAGCATAACATTTCATAACTCTGAGGGAAGTGATCTAACTGGTAACTGAACTAAAAACAGTTATTCAGACAAAAATTAGTCTCCATAGTCTTGAATCACCATTTTTTTTTTTTCTTCTGTTCACCGTAAGCACCATCCCATTGTTCTGTTTTCAGAAAAAAAAAGTAAAACATATTTGGATTCAGTCTTATTGCCTGTCCTTTCTACAGTTCCTTTTTCATTTGATGACGTTCCAAAGTGGAAAGTCTGTATAGATAAATTATTTGAATGATTTTGCATTCCTAAGGGGGTGGGGAAAGGAACTGAGAGGGAGATTTAATGCATTTTTATACTGATACTGATAGTTCAGTGGTAATTTATGCAGTGTATCCTCTGTACACTAGTTACTGGCATGCCTATGTTGGATAATTGAAATGTAGAGCTCAGCGTAAAATCCTCTGCACAATATAGTTGCAGGTATTTTGTTTGGCTATGTCATATTTCTTTGAAAATCCAGATTCATTTTTGTTCTAGTTTGGGTTTATGGTTATGCCCAATCTTTCTTTTATATGATACAAGTGCTCTATTTATGGAGGGTCATTTTTCCTCAGACTAAACTGGAGTTCTAATTGGTTCCATAGCTCATATCTAGCAACATCTTTCAAAACTGTAAGAGAAATTATGACTATATCCCAAAATATTGCACGCTGGAATTTAATCAAACTGAATTTGAAATCTATTTTAAAAATATGATATGCATAATTCCTTAGCCTATTTAACTTTTTAAGCTGTATGGTTAATAATGTCTGAAGGAGTTCTAAAGGAAAGAGTTCCTTCCTTGTTGCTATGAAGTGTTTTTTTTCTCATGAAAAACACTTCTTTTGTTCTTCACTTTCCAAATAACCTTGAAAATTTATAGGCTGAACAAGTGGGGCATACTTACTGAGAGTGTTCAGGGTCAGAAATTGAAAACTTGCTTTTTTATAGTATCCCCAGAGTTTATGTAGAAGTTTTATGTCTTCCTTTATTCCAAGGCACACAAAGCCTTCTGGGTTTATTTTAACAGAATAACAGTGCCAGATTTTTGTAATTTTTATCCTTACACATAACAGAAGCCTCAAAACCAAGACTTTTTTTGCGTTAGTTTTATGAAATGTGATGACTTCGTTTACCTAGTTATTTTGTTTATGTGTGCATGTGTGTGTATGGCTTCTTACCTGATATCCAAGGGTTAACATTTTACCAGTGGTGTTCTCCATTTCTGAAGGCATTGTTTATGACAGGCAGTAACTGGTTAGGGCCAGTGAAAAGATTAAAAAAGCTCATTGGCATTTGAATAGGTCCACTTGGGCAGTATTGTGGATAAACTAAAGATGCTGGCCAAGCAAGACAGCAGCTTTGCCAAGTGGGAAGATGACCAGCTGAAGGTTCATCTAGCGTTTTGACAAAAGGCATTTTGACAAAACTGATTGCCAGGTCATTTGACAGAGGCTGGACACTGACAGTTTGGGGGTGGCAGAATGCTAGATGCAGGTGGAGGTGAGAAGAGAGCCTCCTATCTTAGAAGAGAAGCTAGGAACTGTACAAAGAGGTGACGAGTGAACATACTTAGCAATTTTGACACATATTGTAGTGTGATCAACAGTAATTAGTGACACCAAGGAAGTACTTATGGATATTATATGATTTGACCACATCTGCATATTAGGGCTACATTAAGTACAGTTGAGGTAAGAAATTCTGAAAATTACCCTCTTTTGCTTCATCTGAGGTTTAAAAAGTGCAAACTATGAACCTGAGGCTCCGATTTAGGTATCTGGGGTATGCAGGTAAACACACAGATTACAGAAAAGCTATCCCCTCTGATGCAAGTAAGAAAGTAAAAACTAGATTTTTTTGTGCAATCCTTTCCCCAGAGGATTTCTTCTTAAAAGCTTTTCTAGAAAACATTAAGTCAGAGACTGCGTCTGATCTCTTTTCACACTGAGGAAGCTTAGCCATAAATGGATCTTGTCTAGGGTACAGGCATAGCAGCACAACTAGATTTGATCTCAGAAAAGCTTTACTAGAACTAATGTCAGACAGAAGCTGAATTAAGCTGCTTGTTTCAGCTCTGGGACAGTGTGTTCAGAAATGCAAGATTTAAGGCTTGTCATTTCCCAACCTGGGCTGAGTCACTTATTATCCAGTTACACTCAGAGCAGTCTAGCCTCAAAAGGTTTATTGGCGTAGAACAGCGGCATGTTAATGTGGCTAGACTGCTTCCAGAACAGAACGAATAATTTCCCGCAGCACTGTATAGACTAGCTATTCTGAGACCTCTCCCTTGATCTTCCTTCCGTGCTCTAATTACGTGGCTGCTAATTCTTCTACATCCTTCATTCTGAGGAGGACTATGTCATGCTACTAATTTAATAACGCACACTGCCTCTTTATGATGTTAAAAGTGTTTTGGTCAGCACTTGAAAATTTAAGTAGCTCAAATTAGTCCCTGTAACTAGAGACTTGGTAATTTTAAGTGGTTTGGGGTTTGTTCCTGTTGGGGTTGAGGAGGAGAGTATGAGGTGCCAATCAAGTTTCATTTTAACAAATTAGAACTGCAGATAGCCAATTGAAAACATAAGGATTTCAGATTTTAGCTTTAGGGCCTGTGTTTTGTATTTCTCAACCTCACTTTTGTCATTTATAAATGTTGACGTAACTCACTGGACTACTGATGCCAAATGCAGTGATGCCTTTTAGTGACAGTGACAAGTGGCAAGGACAGTGACGTGTCTGAAAATATATATGTGTCTTTGGAGTGCTATCTGCTCTTGCAGAACAAGAGGGCACTTCATTATGTGAACTTGACAGTATGTACAGCTGAAGTTCAGGAAGGTTTCAGTCAAGGTTGACTGAGTGGTTAATGGACACATGGTAAATATAACATTCATTTCTCTTAAAGAAATCATCAGCTTAGACCTCAAATATATTTTTAGTTAAAGTGGAGGGAGAATACGTATATATGAATCAAGGTCTAATTTGTTTTGTAAGCAAACTGGAATTTTCTCCCGCTTTTTAAGGCTTCTATAAAGTGCCTATAATGTTACCAGCAATGGCATCTTTCACTGAAAAACACGTGAATGGAGGAGTGGAATTCTAATCCACGGTGCCAACGTTATTTTGTTGCACACATGATAGTGTTCACAAGTGAAACGTGAAACAAATGGAAAGAATGTATTTCACATATGGTGAAAATCTGATAAACTTGGGCTGTAACTTAGCTGGGTAAGAGCCAAAGAAGGAGCTTGGTTTGCATTTGTTTTTCTTACTGTTCATAGTGCCAGCATCAAAGGTCTTCTGAGTAGAACTCTGTAAATGGTAGAATGTTAGTGGTAGAGTGGTTAAACAGGCCCATATATTTGAAAATTGCTTACACCTTTTGTAGTGGAGATTGCCTGATATATAAGATCACACAAGTCTGAACCCAAGATTTATGACATGACTGCAATGTATTTAAAAGGACAGTGTTTTAAGGGGGAAATTTAATTTAGCACACTAAACATGGTGCATCTTGCTGCCTGAAACTTCTCATTTACTTTAGATCCATTAATTGCACACAGACAGCTACGGAACAAAAAATTGGAGAGCTTCCTCTAGAGGTGATTATAGATAGGTCTTTAAACCAAAACCAGGAGAGAGAATCTTATGATGGCAATTTTCTAATTAAAAGACAATTTTCAGCAAGCCCGTGTTGTGAATAATATTGAGTAGAAATGACAATAACTGAATCTCTACAGTCACTTACTTTTCTGTCCTGAAGAAGGTACAGTCTGTGCTGGCTTTGTTGGAGAGCAGAGGATCCTTAACTCCTGGAGATTTTGTTGGCTCTTCCTCAGGTCATTGCACGCCCTCTTGTTCACTATATGGATGCCCCATAGAAAGTGATGCTGCCTCAGGCACCTATACCCCTGCATAATGATTTGCCTTGAATTAGAGTGAATATTTACATGAGGAGATTGTGAACTGAATGCAAATGTTGCTTTTCAGCTGAATTAGTTCCCCAGTATTCAGTGTGCAGCCACAGGAGTGCTCATATTGATACACAGTAAGTGGTGCTATAGGGGCAAGAAGAAACAGAAGCAGCAACTCCTTTTGAAGAGTTAATTGGGGGAACATTGCTGCAGCCTTTCAGCAATCAAACTAAAAATAGATGTTAGTGTAGTAATTAGTCTATTGTTAGCATTCTTTTTTTTTTTTTTTTTCCCCCCTCTTAAAAGGGCTCTGAAAATGTTTTTGTTCTGAGGTCTGGCAATCTGGTACTGGTGGTTATCCACGAGTCCTCACTCTCTGCTGTCCAGACCACCTCTACACCTTTCTGAGGTGTCTGGCTGCTGCCTAATTACTCAACAGCTCTAGTTATCCTCCTTCAGTGCCTCCACAAACCCAGCTTCTTACCATAAGCTCCTGTTCTACCTTAATATATCCAGACTCTCAAAAACACGAATTACCTTTGTTTCTCCTCCTTTTTCTCATCTCCCTCTTGAATTTCTCAGCCTTCCCTGAAATCCAGCTCCTCATTATCCAAGTTCACAGTGTTCAGCCTCTTCCCTCAGCTAACAAGCTGGCATCCATTTTACTCCTTAGACACTTTCAGCTTCCATTTGCCACATCCCGCACAGCTTGAAGCAGTTTGTTTTGCTATAAATTGGAGTTTATGGTACAATGTATTTGGAAATGTCACAATATTTAAATAACAAAATTCCATAGCCATAAATAACAAAAAAACCCCATAAGCTGTGGTAACAAGATGACTCTGTTTCTGCAGACTTAATGACTTATATAGGCCCTTGTCTGTAACTGAAGTCTCTTTAGGAAATCAGAAATCTCTGCTAACTTCAGTGGGTCTTAGATCAAGCCATATGTTTTCAGACAGGCTGCCAGACCGCCCACCGTCATCCATCTTCATCTTCTATTTATTTTTATTGTGACAACTTCAAATTACATTTTTCCTGTTTTATTCTGAGAACTTATTTTGCTTTTACAACAATCTCTTCAGATAAAGTATTTGCAAAGAAACAGATGGTGATCTTGTTTTCTGTGCTGTGAAAGGACAGCACATCTCAGTTTAGTAAGCAGAGTGAGACCCTTGTGGTATTCACTGCATTTACAAGGATAAATCAAGCATCAGAGCACAGACACAGTCCCTTTTCCGTTAGTCACTGCAGCAGCAACTGTATGTTGAATCTACAAAATGGCTGAATTACATCTTGACATTGGTATGACACACCTTTCCCACTGGCCACTAATCCATTTTCAGTAAAACTAAGTCGTTAATGAGTATGTTTGTTATCAAGAACCACTATTACTCTTCCATTTATTACTCTTCCATTTGCTATGTTGGGAGCACAGATCAATAAATAACTGTTTACTGTTGGAGAAAGCAACTTCTGTAGTACAGAATATTTACAGATGAGTGGGTAATTTCTAGTAATTTCTTTATTTCAAATTGCAATTAGGAGGAAAACGATCCTTCTGATCTTGAAATACAGTTAAAGAATTTTACTGGTGTGAGTGTTCTATAAAAAGAAAGTCTAGAGAATGGAGACATTTGATCATTTTTCCTAATTGCATCACTTAGCATGTTCATTCATTCTAAAGAAACTATGTTGCAGGGTTTCTTTCTGTTCTTATTTACTATGATTACACATTTTAAAGCGATATACTTTGTAATAATTAGGGCTTACTATTTATTCCTGTTTTCTTCTGAAGATTGTACCTCCTAATGGTACTGTCGAAATGGAAAAATCTAATGCTCTTCTTGCCTTCATACATTCATACTGATGTATAAAAGCTTAACATATCTGTTTGATTTCTTTTATTTAAAACTATTGTTTTAGAATCATAGAATGATAGAACGGTTTGGGTTGGAAGAGAACTTAAAGATCATCTAGTTCCAACTCACCGACCATGAATAGGGACACCTTCAACTATATCTGGTTGCTCAAAGCCCCATCCAATCTGACCTTGAACACCTCTAGTTCCAGTGCTTCTGTAATAAATTTCTTCCTAATATCTGATCTAAATCTACCCCCTTTCAAGCTAAAAAAACATTAGCCCCTGTCCTACACAACAGTTCCTCACAGCACCCTCATCGTAATGCTGGGTTGTACGCTTTGGACACAACAACCCCATGCAGAGCTACAGGCTGGGGACAGAGTGGCTGGAGAGCAGTCAGGCGGAAAGGGACTTGGGAGTGCTGGTGGACAGGAAACTCAACATGAGCCAGTAGTGTGCCCAGGTGTCCAAGAAGGCCAACAGCATCCTGGCCTGCATCAGGAACAGTGTGGCCAGCAGGACTAGAGAGGTCATCATCCCCTTATACTCGGCACTGGTCAGGCTGCACCTTGAGTACTGTGTCCAGTTCTGGGCCCCTCAGTTTGAGAAAGATGTTGAGATGCTGGAGTGTGTCCAGAGGAGAGCGACGAGGATGGTGAAGGGGCTGGAGCACAAGCCCTAAGAGGAGCGACTGAGGGAGCTGGGGTTGTTTAGCCTGGAGAAGAGGAGGCTCACGGGAGACCTTATTGCTCTCTACAACTACCTAAAAGGAGGTTGTAGTGAGGCAGGGGTTGGTCTCTTCTCTCAGGCGACCGGCGACAAACAAGAGGACACGGTCTCAAGCTTTGCCAGGGGAGGTTTAGGGCCGATATTAGGAAGAAGTTCTTCACTGAAAGGTGATTGGTCACTGGAATGCGCTGCCCGGGGAGGTGGTGGAGTCACCATCCCTGGAGGTGTTTAAAAGGAGATTGAATGAGACACTTAATGCCATGGTTTAGATGACGGGTAGGTGTTGGTGTTGGATTATAGGTTGGACTCAATCTCAGAGGTCTTTTCCAACCTTGTGGTACTGTGATCTTTCCTGTAGGTCCCTTTTAAGTGCTTGAAGGCTGCTTTTAGGTTTCTTCTTTTCTCTTGGCTAAACAAGTTCAGCTCTCTCAGCCTGTCTTTTGGACACATATATATGATAAGTTGCAATAAATATCCTATACCACCAACAGCTTATTCAACAACAGCAATATTTGCAGTCTTGAAATAATTGCTCCTTCTTCCTTCAAAGTGAGATATAAGAGCTGTATAAATATGCGATTACTGTAAAAAACAACTTTGCTTGGTAAAACAGAAGATAAGTTCATGTCAGAGTGAAGTAAGATTTTCAGTAAAGCTCTTGAAAGGGAAACTTTGCAAAATCAAGACTTATGACTGTAGCAGTTCTGACTACTCTAACAATATCTGATGAGCCCTGTAAAAAATACTAGACATGACATTAAAATCCAAGATATTCTCAATGGCTTGTTTCATTCCTGTTTGCGAATCTTTTATTTTTTCTATATGTGGCTTTTTAGTTATTTCTCAGGACTACTGGAAGGAAACAGATGCATTTCAGAATAAACTTCAAATTTTTGTGCTTATATGCCCATATTGAGTTTGTCTCTTCCTCAGAGGTTGACTGACAAAAATTTATAATGGGTTTTTTTTCATGGACAGAAGTATTTATACTGACTCAAGACTTATGTGCATTTCCAGTTTGATAGTAAAATTATTCTGCAATGTTGTGCTGCTCTTATGCCCAAGAATTTGCAGACTAATTCCTCCAAATTATTGGTTTCAAAATTTATTTTATTTATTTTTGTTTCCATAGTTATGGACCCCATAGATTGCTATAAGCTAATTCCAGCGTTAACTAAGTGATTATTCTGCTTCTAAGCATTTAGGTCAAGTGTCAGCTGACAATTTGAATGAATAAGAGAATATATAGGAATATATAAAATATTTTGGAGTTCTGTTTCATGTTTGTCTATAGCACATGAATTGGTCATTGAAATTTGATCACAAGTTGTCTCTGGTGTCTGAAAGCTGAAATAAAATTTATCTTAAAAATGTATATCTACAGTCCCAGGTACAAATAAGAGGACTGCAGTCACAATTAGCATGTGAAGTGACTACTGTGCTACCGCCTGTATCTTAGTGTCTGATATTTTAATTCATTTTAACACATATGAAAACATGTCACATAATTCGTAGAATCATTGAATTATTGAAGCTGGAAGGGACCCAAAAGGATAATCAAGTCCAACTCCTATCTATCTACACAGGACACTCCCAAAATTGACACCGTGTGTCTGAGGGCATTGTCCAAATGCTTCTTGAATGCTGGCAGACTGGGTGCCGTGACTGCCTCCCTGGGGAGCTGTTCCAGTGCTCCACCACCCGCTGGGTGAAGAACCTCTTCCTAATATCCAATCTAAAACTTCCATGGCGTATCTTGCTGCCATTACTTCTAGTCCTATCATTCTTCGTTTCTATACAAAATCTGGCAATACTAAAGTGGCAACACAATTGCCCCTTTATAATATATGACATAACTGATAGCCCTGAGAGAAAAATAATATTTTTATTTGCTTAATATATTCTTCTGACTTGAAGATCCACAGCAGTACCACATAAGAAATCTATGAATTGTAGGAGATGGTGAAAATCCATGGAGAAAGAACTCAGCTGTCTTTGGTTTCTGAGGCTTTTGTCATATAATAATATGGTGATATTTACGGTAACATTTTAGTTCCTACGAATCTTTTAGCATGTCTGGGACAAGATTGAAGTAATCAGATTCAACAGTTAAGACTGATATGAATAACCTCATTTGCTGAATTCAGTAGAACTGCTTAAAGGATTACATTTAATTGTGTGTTTATGCACCTTTATTAATTCCTAGAAAAGAGGTGCTGTATGAACATTTCCAAAGGAAAGCAGAGAATTTAGTTCAGTAAGTAGAAATATGAGTATGTTTTTGCTATTTTGTATGTATAGGCTGGTGGGTATATCCACAACATTGCTTAGTTAATGCATTATGTGTAGAAACAGGGAGAAAATAGACTATGTTTATGTCTCGGTGTCTTTTATGAAATGTATTAATATGTTAAAATTTCATAAAACAATATTTCTCAGAGGAAGAGTATGTTAAATTATTTCTGCAGTTTTCTGCATCTACCCACTGAGTGGTAGTCTTGAATATAATAATAAATTATCTTGTACTTATTTAGCTGAATATGGAAATATAATCTGTAATCTTCTGCCAATTAGCTTTTCTCCTCAGTAGTGTTTCTGAAGCATTCATTGCTGTTGTAAAAGTCTTTTTGAATAAGAAAATACAGACTGTTAGACTTCTTTGCTTAATTTTTCTTGAGACTGTCATAGTTTTTCTCCCAGTAAGCTAGGAAGAGATAGTAGATAATTTGTACTTTCCAAAGCTTTTGATTTGAACTGATTGGTATATTCTTTCCAAAAAGCTGAGTAAGTTTTATGACAGTACAAACATGACCTTCAGGAAAAGGTTAAAGATAACTTTAACAAACTACTTTCCCAACCACTCAAAAAGAAACAGTTAGGAAATGGCTGGGTTCAGCTTCTCAGGTAAGTAGCCCTCATTAATTGTCTGTTACTGACATAGTCACTATTATCAGACAATTGACAATTGCTGATATTAAATCTGGAACAAGCATACACAATCAACTAATGAAATTGAAACACCAAATTAAGATGCTGCTAGTTGGCTTTTATAGCTAATGAGAAGATTTCTGGAGTCACACTGATAGTTGCAAGTGGTTTAATGGCATTCTTTATGGGGTTTATAGTTAGTAAGATCATGTGGTTTAATTATTTCTCACATCTTAATATGATCTTTGTTCTTTTCACCTTTCACATGAGGAAACTCATTACTTTTCTCCAAGGATCCAGTACGATAGACAAAATGTCAGAAATAATTAACAGTAATGATGGCCACACACAGAGAAATGTTGAGTGGGAATTCAGTCTATCTGGTATTGAGAATTCCCCTGGAAATCTGAAATGAAATGCTTCCAAGTTGTATTTGAAATCCTTCTCATCAGCCGCAGAGTTTCATCAGTTTCATAGCGTAATGCTTCTTTGGCACCCTGATTTATCTGTTTGTGGGAAAGAGGTCAAATATTTTATGGCCTCACATTGTTTAGGCTGTCTTTATAACTCCCTGGGTAGAATGTTTATTTTAAGATAGGAGTGCCTCTAGTTTAAAATTCAGTGTCCTGAAATTTATCGTCATGTTCCCCCAGTCCCTTTGGCAATAAGAGCTATTCCTGGCTGTGCTGTAACACTGATATGGCTTTTACACCAAAAAATAATGTTATTTGAAAACATAATTTGGGATTCTTTGCAATTCAGTCTCATTGAACATACTCCAGTAGTTTGCCTTCATTAGAGTCCTAGCAAATTTTGATAACAACTGTATGAGTAATAACGTTTTCCCTAATACTAAAATGTTAAAACATAGTAGACACTGGATCTTCTATTAAGAATATTAATAAATTAGAATGAGCTATTGTCTTCAAGTGGAATATGAGTACTCAGATTTTCTTTGAGTCTTTTGATATTTTTTTCCTGAAATTACTGATCCCTTTCCTTAGCACTGCCTGCAGCTCAGGACGGGTTTGATCAGTAAGGGCAATTAGATTACTACAAACAACCAATCAAAAAGTCTCTGAATTAAAATGGAGTTGTTCTGCTGTTTTTAGGTGGATATGCTGGGCTAAGACCATTTACACATACTCAGAGTCTGCCTTCATTTCCTGCTCTCAGCTTTTTCCTTGCCTGGTGAGTGGCCCCAGGGAGGGAAAAATGCCAGTGTGTTTGGGCCTGGAATGAAGAAGAGTTGAAACCAGAAGGTCTGCCATTTACAGCCGCGGTTTTTAGAACATCTACTTGTTTGGCAAACCTGTTTGCTTCAAGGCTAGAACCACAAAGTGATCAAGCAGTGATCCAGCTGTGGAGCTTGTGGTGGGAGAACATGGGCAGTGGAGGGGAAAATTTAGCATGAGAGTTGGACAATCAGATAGTCACAGGACTGTTCTTAAGTAATCGATACAATGTGTACACCACACACAAGCAGCTCTCTTTTTCTCACTTGCCGTGTGGCAAACGAGAGGGGTTTTGAATCTAATTGTGGGGAGCGCTCAATTTCTCTGGTTGATGGTGCAGATCTGTCTCAGCTGGGTTCTCCTCAACCAGGGAAATTGTAATCCAGAGGCCTGTTGGTTCTTCTTAATGTTTTAGCATTGCTTCAGGGAGAGGGGATTGGACAAGGCAAAATACACGGCCAAAAATATCAGTTCTGCAGATACTTTGACGTAAAAAAATTGTCTGTCAAACTGCAAGCACTGAATGATGTAGTTATATTTTATATTGATTTGGAATTGCTATTAGCAACATGAGCTGTCTTTTTCAGTGTGCAATTGCTTCAGGATCATCACTAGATATCTTGTTTCCATAACTTTTTATCCACAATTAGAAGAGACCCTGTGTATGATCTACGTAAAAAGACTATGAACAAGGACTAAGCATGATACTACTTAAATATTGATTTTGAAAATAATGTTTTCTTTAACCCCTGAACCTCTGTTACTTCAAATCTTCTTGGTGACTTAACTTTAGAAACTCTAAATACAAGTGAAATGGTTACAGATGTTCTGAATTCCAAACACATGAGAATCTTTGAGTTTATGAGACTACTTCTTTTTTTTTTTTAATTCATTTTTTCTCTTCCTTATGAGACAAATATAAACAATGCTTGGAAGGTGTGGTATCTTGCAGCTTGACTTGACTTCTTACCTACCTAGAATTCTTAGTTATAACATGTCACTTTTTTCTAAGACCTACAAAAGACCTATTAGTGGAAGTCAAGTAGGCATTAAGAATGGTCCTTTCTTCAGCTAATGCTTTTCACAATGTTAAGAATAGTACTCCTTTATCTTCTGATGCTGAATCCCCATCTTTCACAGTTGATGAAGTCTCGCTTCAGGATAAATCTTGTGGCATTCTGCTTCATCTTTCATAAATGAAATGCTGTTAATAAACCAATTACACACAGATTGCATGGCGTTGCTAGCAATCCCACATGTATCTACTGGTGGGTCTAGGTGATGTTACTTTTAATTTTGCTTATCAGATCTAACTTCTCTTGCTGCCTTTTTGACAGCTGTGACTCAAGTGGAAATTAATTCTAGCTTTTTAAGATCACTTTGTCATTAGGCTTGCATTGCAATATTGAAAAGCCAGAGATAAAAGATGCTGATGGACAAGGTGCAAGTATTGAAACTATGCCTCTTTTGCATTGGTATGTGAGGCAATGGATCTGCAAGATTGGGTTCATTTTCTTCTTGCTATTGTTAATGCTGTTCTGGAAGATGGAAATAGCACCTGCTTCTTTCCCAGTATTTTTTTTTCCTTCAGTGCATTTTCATTCGTAGAGATAGTTCACCAGTACTAAAACTGCATGCCCTAGTTTTGGGGGAGAGCAAAAAGCGGAGGTGTTCTTTTGAAAGGGAATATTTGTATCCACAGAGTAATTTAAGAGAAAATACTGGAATAATACATGAAATTTTGCACCCAACATGCTGGTGAAGTACCAAGCTTGCAAAAAAATGTTCAACTTTGGAGAATATACAAAAAAGTTAAGCATTACGGATAGCCTACATAGCAACTCCCACCTTCACCCACGCACAACTCTGAGCCAGTGTTAATTTATTCTTTTTTTGTTTGGAAACAGAAAATCTAGCTTGCTTTGCCTTCAAGTAACATTTTTATTACTATGGTACTGAAGAATGAATTGCAGATGTGGTTGAGTTCAGACCTTGAAAAGAAAACAAAATTGCTCAATTAGACTCTCCAGAAGAGCTTCATTTGTCGTAGTGAATTACTGGTCACTGGCTACCATTAAGGAAGGAAAGGGGAAGGAACAAGGGATCACACACTCTGAATGGGTCAGATTAAACCAGCCAGAAAGGTTCATGGTGTCATAAACATTGCAGAGAGTGAAAAAAGACTTTGAAAGCTGGTAACTTAATTATCTGCCACAATCAGTTTGGTAGGGCTTTTAAAACATGTCTAAAGTGTCTACCAAAATTTTCAGCAGGAGTGACAGCAGAGTTTTAAGTAAGGATAAAAATGCAGCAGTCTTCCTGGAATAAGAGTCTGACAGACTATGATGAATTACCTTATTATAGTTGTTCACATGACAAATGTACTTGATCAGTGTTTCTTCTTGGGAATAGTTGAGCTTATCCAGAGGCAAAAGTTGAAAGGAAATGAAAGCTAACTAGTGATCCTAAGTGGAATACATCAGAATTTCTATCAACAGAAGCCGAGAAACCTAATCAATTACTGTGTATGTCAATAACAAAACACGTCTTATGTCCCCTGTAGTATGACTTCTTCCTTTATCGGTTTAATATTATTGATAGAAATTCCAGATACACATACTTTATAATAGACTCAGTTAAAATAAAGAGGTCTACTTAAAGCAAAATGCTTTATAAATAGCAAGATTTAGCCTTCTTCCATGCTGCAGGATGAGTCACAGCACTAACTGAGAGTGCCTACATTGAACACGGAGACTGACAGAGAAATTAAGATGGTCCACGTCTGGCCAGTGACAAATTACTACCGACTGTTGCCCAGCTTTGAAAGTGAATTTTGTACCTTTGACAGTCCTGGTTATGAAGCCAGTTTGTGGCCTTGTATGAGTTGCACGTATCCAGAGACTGGCACGCTGCTGTTGGGTGGCCTCTGTAAGGAGTGGCCAGGGTGTGCTGGCTTGGTCCCACAAACATGTCAGCACCGTGGTGCGTCTGTGTTAGGAAGGGCAAAACACTGTCCAGCAATGAGGGGTAAGGGGAAGAGTGAGAAACAGCTCTGTGAGCACCAAGGGGGAGCAGGAGCAGGGGGGAGGTGATCCAGGCACCCGAACAGGGATTCCCCTGCAGCCCCTGGAGAAGGACTCGTGTGGAGCTGGTATCCACACTGCAGCTTGTGGAGGACCCCACTCTGGAGCAGGGCATAAATGTGAGGAGGAAGAAGCAGCAGAGAAAAGCTGTTGTGGGCTGACCACAGCCCACGTCCCCACCCTTGGTCCACTGCTCACGTATGAGGAGGAGACAGAGGAGCTGGGAACAAAGAAGTGAACGTGTGTCAGTTTTTCATCTTTGTTTCTCACCATCCAAATCTATTTTACCTGACAGTAAATTAAATTATTTTTCCCCAAGTCATGTATGTTTTTACCATGGCAACAAAAAATGAGCTTCCACATCTTATCTTATCCTCCATCCTATTCAGGAAGAAGGAAAGAGCATCTGGGTGGGCGTCTGGCAGCCAGCTAAGACCAACTCACTACAGCTTCTCTGTGGGCTTTTAGTCTTTATATAGCATCTGAATCTAGGCCTATATCTGGCATACACGTATTCCCTTATCTTTTTTCCAAGTGTATGCAATCACAATAAGCTTAAGGTATACTGTGTAATACAGAGTAATATTCAGACTTTATAGCTATAATTTTTCAAAGTAAATTTTTTCAATTTTGTAAAATACTAAAAGTGAGACACAATAATTATAATTATTTTAAATTCTGTGTTATTTCTGCAGAATCTCATGGTGTAGGAATTTATATATGATTATTTAGCCAGTATATCAGAGCTATCCTAACCTGCAATTCTGTGATCTGCCCACCTTATACTTTAAGCACAAAAATAACATAAATCCCACTCCAGAGTTTAGAATGAAAAAATAAGCTTTGATTAATAATTTCTTGAAACACATAAATTAGGTTGTTACCCCAACTTGCAGTTGAGAGTCTGTATCTGACCCTTCTGTCTTGTAGACACAAATACAAGCCTATCTATCAGGACACACAATCTGTGCAACAGAACATGATTGAAATTCAGATGGAGAAAAATATTAATAGATTTGGACAATATTAGGACAAATTAGGCATTTTGTGTTTGAGCCAGCTTTTTTTAAAAAATCTTGACATATACTTTTTAGATACTCCTAACTTTTGTTTGTTTGTTTGTTTAGTCCATAAGCAAAATATGTATAGTTCTCTTTTCTGTGAATACTTCTTACAGGACTGTGGCATCTATTTTTCTAAGTGGTGGATGTAAAACTAGAGTCAAACTGTAGATGCAAATAATTCTTTGTAATACATATATCATAGTTTTTTTGGTTTTGTTTTTTTTTAAAAATGTACTCTTCTGATTTAGTCATTGTTTCTCAGTTTAAAGGAAAACTAAGATGCATATCTGAAGCCACCACAACCTTTGAAATTAAGAGATTTTAATCTGGAAAAGAAGTATAGAGAAGGATAACAGTTCTTAACTACAAACGTATATATATATATATATATATATATATATAAAACCAAAACCAGAACAGGACACACAGCAACACTGTAAACAAAACCTTTAAACAAATGAAGTTCTATCCCTGCTCCTTTCGGTGCAGTCATATTTACGGGCAGCAGGACGTGACATCACACCCTGGGAGGCGACCGAGCCCTTTGCTTTTCCTTTTGTCCAACAGAGGTGAGGGGGGAGGAGTTGGGTAGCAGCTCCTCTGTAGGTGATGTTGGCCCCCAGGGAGTCTGCAGAAATTCCAGGTAGTGATGATCCATCTCTCACCAGAGGACAGCACAGGGTGCGTGAGGCTGGGGCTGAGTCAAGGGAGCTCCCTCCAAGATGCCTCCACCAGCCCAGAAAACCCTGGCTCCTGCTCACAGCAGCCGCCGAGCAGAAGAAGGGGCGCCAACCAGTGGAAACCTTTCCCCTCTCTCTCCCCTCACCTCCACCCAGCCATAAAACTGGAACTCAGAGCAATCAACCACCCCCCTGCCACCCGTCCTGGCTCCCATTCCCCTGCTCCGTGTTGGCAAGGGAGAGAAAAATTCCCTGAAAGGTTTTGAAACCGTAACCCATTGTTAATGGTTTTCAGTCAGTACTGTGAACTAGGGACATTTTTCTATGTTTCTAGTTCTATATAATTATTATTTTGTTTCAAGGCATGATTTAAAAATCAACCATGCATACAAAAGAGCTTGTGCTGTTGTTTATCTCGGATTTAGAGGACAGATAAGTACATCAGCATATGAGCTTTCAAAACTTGTCAAAAAATAATTTTCTAAAGAAGAATTACTTCTGTCAGTGCTTAAATTTAAATTGTGGAAAATAAGATTTTGTTGCACATGCTTTGTAATACCATATTCATGAAGTGCTCAGTATACTTTAATCACCTTGATCACATTAAAATAAATACAGTTAGCAGAATGTGTAGTCAGCTATTTTGGGTGTAACATTGATGATATAACACAGTTTTCCTCATGGTTTTCTTTGAATTATTCTTTTGTTTCTGTAATTTAGAGAAAGGGAATGTGACGTTATTTGGGTCAAAAGACTTATTTTATTGTCCCCATAAGTACCTGTCCAGACCTACTACAAATATAATGCCTCTGGAAAAAAGTTAACACCTGGATGGGTTTGTTGGAAGTTCTTTAGCTCAGGCTGTTTAGTTTTTGTGTTCCAATTGCAGTGTACATAGTGACATCAACTTAGCAGGCAGTGAAGACTGCTAAGTTTTTCTAGAGGCAACAATACAGCTAACGTACTGCAGTTTACAAAGTTATAAGCTGTATTTTCAACTAAGTTAGATTGATTACTGGAAGAATCTCTCCACAACAATAAGGAACTCTGTGGAGACTTAAGTGGAACGTGTTTATTATAGGAGGTGCACAAGGAAGATGCAAAGCATTTGTTTGTTTGTTTTTTGTCTTCACGGTAGGGAGATGCAAGCATGATACGTGTAGTAAGATTCCGTCTGGCAGTGCTGCACAAGTAGGGCTGTATGTTCTTCCTGCCCTACATAAATTTACAGTGTGCCATAGATAGACATTGTGCTCTATCTTTCTAGAAACTAAAAGCAAAGTATATTTGTCTCTACGAGACTAAAGATTGATTGGCACTTTTCTATATAAAAATACTCCTAAAAGCCTATTGATCATTTTCTTTAAACTTAGTCAGCTAGCTTTGTGAAGCTAGCGGGTTCTCACAGTCTTCACTTAGAAATGCACTTAACAGTAGGTATTATCTCTACTGATAACTTACATATTCGTGGTTTAAAAAAATCTGTGTGAAAATATAAGGGAACGGTAGTTTTTGTACAAAAAAAATTGATGAGGGTTCTCATTCGATCAATGAGCATCTCAAACAACGTTGAAAGTGGAAAAGAGGACTGAAAGGCTGAGAGGTCAAGTGGAGGTTGTTTGAAGTAATTGAGTAATTGACGAAGCTGCTGGACCTGACTGAAACAGCACTTTATCCTGTTTAGGACTTATTTCATATCTTAATTGGTTTCACATGTTATTTTGGTTCTTGAATTCTGTCAGATATTATAATGAGACAAAAGAATTGACAGTATCCTGTGAGTCTCATATGCCTTTTTTTCCCTTGAATGCTTTACTAATTTATACGTTTGCTCCTTATTTGAGTTCATGAATGTTTTACTGCCTCCATGTGAGTCTTAATGTCATTTCTTTATAAAATAAGAAAATTTTAAATTACCATTAAAGAGCAAATGCATACATTGAAAACTCAACTAAAATGATAAGTGTTTTAGTGGGCTTCTATTTTTTTCCTGTGCCTTGTTGTGCAGAGTTTTATATTTTATTCTTTATTTCAGATATTTAGCTCATTATTGTGCATAGCATAGATTCAGTCATGGGGTACTTCTGTTGAAATTTTGACAAAGCAGTTAAACAGAAGAGTGGGTAAAACTGAAAATTAATTGAATGGATAGAGTTGGGTCTAATGCTTCTTTAGCTGTCATTTGCTTGTTTTGTTCTGCTTAATTTAGCTGCTTTTCAGCTCATAAACTTCAAAGTCAACACAAAGTCGAGCTCAAGGAGGATTCATATGTTACAAATAGGCCTGATTAGTCCAAGAACTGTGAGCAACTCTGGTATCTGTGCAGTTTGCACACCATGATGAAGATGTAAATATTTATTTTTTGTTTTTCTGGGTTTGAGCTCAAAGGATTAATCTATAGTAAGAAAATAAGGAAGAGGTTGCTAGCATTCAATATGTTAGTTTTAAGATCTTAAATAAAGCATCTATCTGAAGTAGAGGTAATTGAAAGTAACTTGTAATTTATAGTAGTTTTACTCATGAGTACTGATCACAACTAAAAAAGATGAGGATTTTCTTTAGAGTATTTTATAATGGATTTTCTCAATTGGGTTTTAAGAACCATGTATCTGTTTATTCAAGATTACTAATTTATACTGTACAATGCTATAAGCACTGCCATTCATTGTTAACTGGTCGAATATTTATCGAACTCAGCTTATTCCTCGATGGTAGGTCATAAAACTTTTAACTTCCAATTTACGTCTCAGTTGTAAAGCTCTGATCCCTTTAAATCTAATGGAAATGAACTCTAAACTATAGAGATCTCCAGTGATGCTCTTTCTTCATGCTGTTCCCTGTATCTACAATATATGTTACACTGAACACTTCCTCAGTCTAGTTATGTTTGCTCCCTTTGACTGTGTCAAATCAGAGCATCTCAGTGTTATTTTGCTATCCCACATTGAAACACTTCTCTGACTAATTATTGTGTCTCAATAGCTTGTTGCTTATCGACATCTGCTACCTATTACTGTATCCTATGCTTTAGGGTTTGCTTGGGCTTTTTTTGGCTTGGGGGTTTGTTTGTTTGTGATTTTTGTTTGTGTTTGTGGTTTTGGTTTTCTTTTTTTTATTTCTATGAAATGTGTCCTGCTACTGAAAACTGCAGGTGTTTTGATATTTCAGATTTAAGCAGTATATCCCCAAATAAACAGAATCCGCTTCTCTTTTGCAAACACTATTTTAAAATTTGTCTCACATGACATAAGAACAGTGATGATAGCTGCAGTTGTGATAGTCATTAATAAAACCAGAATAATCTACTTAAATCATAATAAGACAAGCACATTACTGACTGCAGTTTGATAGGAAGAGTATGAAAGGAAAGGTGGAAGGGATGAACATAAAGAATGTTTCTCTGGAGCTCCTGTATTTTATGTCTTACACAAATGCTGTGACAACTGTTTGAATAGGGAAGATGTGTAGAACTGTGACCATGCTTGCAGTAGCAGGACTATTGGGTGACAAAGTTGTCCTTTCTCAGAATCTGCCCTGCTTGCTTGGATGAGAGTCCAGCATTGAAGTTTCTTTTGATATTTCCTTTAAGGTTTGGTCACTGATGGCAGCATCTGGTGGCTCGCCAGCACTGGCATTTACGGCTCAGAAACATACTAGCCTGGTTTTAACACACCACTGGCAGGGCCCTTGGCCATGGAGGTTTTAATGCTGTTGGAAGGGTGCTGGTCTGTTGAACAGCCTGGTAGAGCATGGACGTTTCTGGTAATTATATTCTAGAGGCACTGTTATAGGATATGATAGGAGTTTTCTTTGTATCTTGTAGATTAAATGATAATAGTGTCAAGTGGTTTAAAAAGATCTACAGTGCTAAGATTTTTACAAATCTAGGAAAGTTTCTTTGGAAAGAACAAAAAAACCTTTGCTTCTTGATCATTATGAGCATTAGTGGATTTGACATAATGAATTTAAAAGATTTGTAGCAATGCACGGTGGCCAGGTATGACAACAGAAGATTACATCTATGTATTCCAGCGATGACTGCTTTCTGTAGTCATTGTTATTTTACTGAATTTATTTTAGTCCTGAAAGAAAAAGGAATATTTTAGATTATTTTTTAAATTTTCAGATTATAGGACTTTTTCATCCCTCTTGAAAGTATTTAGAAACACAATGATATTTTAAAATCTTAAATACTTTGTTGTTTAAAAAATCTAATAGTTGATATTCTTGCCATAATATTTCAGAATTCTTCCAGTATGATAAAGCCATTATTGGAAGTTATATGGATGGAGCCAAACAGCTTTCCTCTCAAATAAAAACATTAGAAACAATTCACCATTGGAAGAGTTTCCTTTTCCTTTTCCTTTTCCTTTTCCTTTTCCTTTTCCTTTTCCTTTTCCTTTTCCTTTTCCTTTTCCTTTTCCTTTTCCTTTTCCTTTTCCTTTTTTCCTTTTCCTTTTCCTTTTCCTTTCCCTTTCCCTTTCCCTTTCCCTTTCCCTTTCCCTTTCCCTTCCCCTTCCCCTTTCTCTTTCCCTTCCCCTTTCCCTTCCTCTTCCCTTTCCCCTTCCCCTTCTCTTTTTCCCCCCTTTTTCCTTTCCCTTTCTCTTTCTCTCTTTGTCTTTCTCCAAAGACTATCACTGATCCCTGACCTCTTAGTCACAATTATCAAACAAAATATACAAGAATTGCTTTGGAAAATAAATATTCCTAGCCTAGTTCCTATGTATCCTGGGAGCTAATGCTTAATCTCTTTAGGGGTTACTAAAATATTATGAGATCAATAAAGGGAGCAGGAAAAGAAGTGGTTTGAAGAAAGCTCTTTTCCACAGGTTTCAATAACAGGAGAGAAGAAAAGTTAGCTTTTCTATCTCCTGTCCCAAAGCCATTCACTGAGAAAATCTGTTAGCTTGCCTAATGGATAAACAGAATTAGGTTAAAGGAAAGGTTGGGTTCTTCTGCCAGCAAAGCTGGTTTCCTTTTCCCACTGAGAATTATCATACTCTCTGTTGTGCTGTTTCAAGCATCACTATTACCAGAAGCTAACCCAGATCTGTCTAGATGATAGAGTTTAACAAGAAACAGGAAACTGGTTTTAAGTGATTGGAGTTTAGAGTGGGGAATGGCACCAAGCAGTTTTGGGTCAGTGCGTGGCCGCATAAACAGAGTGTGAAGAAACCCCAGCTTATGTGGGAAGAAAGAAATAAGCAGATACGCGGTCGCTGGCATTTTCATTGGCAGAAATTGTCTCCAGCATTTGCCTTTTTTAGTACATTGGGCCAGGACCACAGAAGCACTAGGTTAGCCAGTGAGGTTCTTATCCAGCCTTCCCACTGGTCTGAAACCCAGCAATACTGCCTAATTGAATCCTTCATTTTGAAATCCCGTGGCAGTATTCAGGTTGTTCAGGTCCAACAATGAGGAGAACAGTGGACCCTGCCTCTTCTTGTTGGATTGATGTTTTTCTAAATGGAATCTCTAATTGATTCGTATCAACTTAGAGAAATGGCTTATTGATACAGTCCCCCAATGGAAGGCCTGAATGTAGGGTTGTACTCTTCTACCCCAGGTTGTGGTGGAAAAAGTATGAAAACTGGAGGAAAAGATGTGAGACCTAGAAACAATTAATTTTTTCCCAGGTGGACATGAGGGCTCTGGGAACCTTTGATTTTCCTCCTCCCAAGGTGTTGAGGACTTGTTGCCTCTGCAGATGTGAGGAGATCTCATAAGGTTATTAAAGAAGAAAATGAGGAGGAGGGCAAATATTCCCCACCAGAGGCCATGTGTGAGGGAGCAGGACAGGGTGGTAAGGGCTGCTGAGGTGTCTTAAACATGCACACACACACCATGCTGAGAGGGTGCAATCTAAGAATGGTGTAAAAATGGTGAACGGGAAAGAGAGCAGTCATGAGGTTGATGTGGTGATGGGATGATGTGTCAGAGGGATGATGTTGGATGTGTTCCAGCTGCAGTGCAAACTGGAAACAAAACGATGCTGGATTGGGGATGATGCTATGTGAGGAAGGATAGGATGATGTAGGAGAACACAGATGGAAATGTGGATAACTCATCTGGGCATCTCATTGAATGCAACAAAAGCTTGTATTAGCTTGTCAGGTGAGAAAATTGCCAACATGTGCTGATTATGTCAGAAAACAAGACCCAGCCTGGCCCTCAGGACTAAGGGGTGAAGTTTGTAACAGCTAAAAGTTCAGGGTGTGATGATGTTAAGCTCTGTAATCTGAGCATATATGTATGTTATACATTGTTAATTGATGCTATGTGGTCCCAGGGACAAGTGCAGAGTTTAGTAAATGTGTGTAAAGATTATATGTTCAAACACTTCTTAACATATTTTTTCATAGAGGTGAGGGATGCGATATATTGGATGTGAATGACAAGAGTAGATGTCATTGCACTGACTGGCTCTGAAACTGGGCCCATCAGCTGCCAACATTTATCCGGTCAGGGAGCCCATACTGCACCTGCTCAGACATGCTGAAGAAAAGTGGCAGTCATTAGTGTCAGGAGAGGATCCTAACGAGACATGCCAAGTAGACACTCTGGAAGATGGTCTTGGAGACCCATGAGGGAGAGATTTCAGGGTTATACACAAAACTCCTGGGGTACCTGAGGGAGAACCCAAAAGTTTCAAGAAAGGAGAAACCAAAGGAGGCGTCCTGGGACCCAGTGGTCTTCTCCTGGGCTGCATAAAGCATAGCCAGAGTCTCTATGCTGACCTACTTGCCTTTCCACCGAGACCGTGCTGTCTCTCCTGTGGAGTGTAGAGCTCATGTAATTTATAAAACTACACATATATCTGTGATGAAGTGTTTCTGTGTCTGAGTCCATTTTGTCTCCATGCTGTCTATGTGATCTTAAACCACAACAATGCATGTTTCAATAAGAGGTAGTAGTAATTTCTCTGTCACATGTTTTTGGACAGGAAAGTATCTAAAGCCTTCAGACCAAGCAGCTGGTCAACATTAGATACCTCCTGTGATTTAGTTTCAAGACACCTTACACTGCAGGCAAAATCTCATGGTACATTTGTCATTTATTAGCTGTCTGTTGGAAAAGAAAGTGAAATACAAACGACACCAAAGCATTCAGAGTATCATCAGACAAAAAGATCAGTATAGAGTAAGGAGTATGCGAACTACCTTTGAGTTTCTGCTTCCCAAGAAATATTGTATACACCTGTCCATTTGCACAAGTGATGTTAAACATCCACTGAACAAAGTTTGAAACATAAGAACATGAATATTACCAGGATATATACAAATATATATCTTGGACTTTTGTTGCAAGATTTGGCTTTTGTCCTTAATTGGCTGAAAAGAATCAGTTTGCAGTCATCCAAGGAGTGGAAATAACAAGGTAGAAGATGCAAACAAATTTCTTGGATTGGATTAATGCTAAAGACCATTAAAGACCATTTTACAACTAAGCAGTCTACCTAAATTGTTGGTTGTATGTAGTTCATTCTACTTTAATATAAAAAATATTTAATTTGAACAATGCTATGGATTAATCTAAAACAATTTCTTTTTTTGTGTTCTAGGTAAGAAAATATCAGGTTTCTCTCTATATTCAGACCACATCAAGGTAACATATTTCAGGTATCTGAAGCCTATGATGGGATTATAATTGTGTATGCATGTATGTGAACAACAGATTTTCTTGTGTATGAAAAATGTCTGAATCACTATTAGATTTGATTTCCAAAGGAAAAGTACCCATATTTAGCAAATCTTTAGCAAACTTTGAAAATCTAATACAAATAATTGTTCTGTGCTACAGTTTTATTAGGTTATGTCCTGCTTTTCTTCTGTGAAGACTATTTAGTTCATGTACCGTACTGCATGTGATTTGTATATCTGTATGTTTGCAAAGTAAGTCTGAGACATTAATATGGTCACTTTGTGAAGTGACTTAAAAATAAAGGGAAAAAAAGAAAAATATACAAATAGTGAAAAAGTATGGAGTTGCATAGGTCATTCACAATCTTAAAGATAAAGTGTAAAGATTCTGAAAGGTTTTCGTTCTACATCCTTTGTGTTAGTCAACGTTTATGGATATGACTCCTGTAAGAGTCTTGTGCTTCGGATAGACAACTGAATCCCATTAATCAACCTTGTTATTGCAGAAAAATACAATAAATTCCTTCTGGTTAAGCAGTCAGCATTAGTTTCAGCCAAGATTCAGAACTAGAATGTCTGTCACCAACAGCTTTCTAAAATTTTCCTGAAAAAATTAACTAAAATTGATACCTGTTCTTCCCCTCAGAAATAATCTGTAGTTTTGCAGTTCTAAATAGGGTGGTTTTCCAGCAAGAGTAGTGTGTAGAGTATTGAAAACAATCAGAACATTTATAGAAGTCTTCCTTTCATTGATTGTATCCTACCTGTAAAAATATAACTTTAATCAGAATGGTGGTGCTGTTGCATCCTTGATAATGTTATATTCACATTTCAGCAACTGAGATTTCTTGTTGCCAGTATCAGTATTGTTGGATACTGGGATACATAAAATCCTACAGCTACACAAAGGCAAGTAAGCAGCATAATTCCTTACTGCTAGACAGAATGCTGTGACAAATCTAAATGGCTTTTGATAAGTAGGGTTTGGTGAGCTGTCTAGAGATTTCAAGATTATTTAGCTAAAGTAGAAATTACCCAGAGTGCTTTCATGTATAACTTCAGGATGGGTGGGCCTTTCCTTGTCCAGCTGCATTTTGAATGCCTTGTCAGTGCTATTAGATCAGCATAAGATTGATAGTTATTTGATATAGCAACATCTGTTGTTCTGCGATGTACTTTCAGCAGATGCTCTTACTTTAAATGTAATATGCTATTTGTTTTAATCTTGGAGCATGTTACCTGGAGCAGATGAATGGTAGTAAAGTTGCAGGTTTTGAAACCATAAATTGTGTATCTCTGGTCAAATTGATATCTGCAAATTGTGCAAAATGTCATTAAGTTTAATAAGGATGGCAGTTGGACAAGTTTCTGATTTATTCCACAAATTGGCCTGCAGAATTGTTCTGACTGTAGGGCAATTTGCACTCTTTTTTTTTTTTTGGTTTCTTTTTCCCTTCTCTCCCTTCCACCTCTCTCTGCCCCCAGTAGCTATCCTTTTTTGTTCCTGGTGAATTAATGAAACTGCATGGACATATACCTTATCAGAACTAGAAGATTGTTCTCAAAGTTTGTCACTTATTTTCACCTGTCACACCGTATGAAGAACTGTAATAAGAAAAATGTCCAGCGATGAAATCTGTAACTTAGTTGACTTCACATGTGTAGCACGCTGGCAAATGGTCCAAACAGGTATAATTTTAAGACAATCAGTGTTTCCTGCTTCATGTAAGTGAATGATAGTATTTAAGATAAATAAAAATGGTGATATAATCAAGTATTTCTGCAGTCAAATGAAAGGTTTTGATAAAAACCGCCCCTTTTCTAGCAGGAATATTAAAAGCAGAATATTATACAATGCAAGGCTCTTGAATGTGTTTACACAGCAGGTATTCCATATTTCTTCGTGTTAATAAGTCCACTTGTAAGTACCATTTCCTTCTTTCAAGGAGTGGTATGTTATTACTTGAATGCAAATCCTGGTTTCTGTTAAAAAGCTACAGCAATCAAGAGAATCTCATATAATGACAGCATCTGCTGAATGCTTTTAAAGTTCCTCATAACAACAGAGGAAAAAAAATGGGGTAACCGTACGTGCTTGATTGCGTATTGCTGGCTACTTCGCCAATGTGCTATCTGAACTTACTTTTCTGTTTATACTTTTTTAACAGCTGAAAGAATGCTTAGCATTAATGACTCTAATAACTCTACTTGTTTATGTTTTATCCAAAGAGAATACAGAAGATTGTAGAAGGCAGTGTAACAATTCCTTTTCTTATCTCTCTCCTCACCCTGGAGTCTTAAGTCAGTATATTTGCAATACATGTTTTGAGAATTTTCTGTTTCTTAGGGTTCTATGGAGAAGTAGAAAATTCTGAAATTTCTTTGAGGGAGAGCTCAGACAAGACTTCATATGGTGATTTCCTTGACACAAATTAACTTTGCTTCTCTATGAAGTACCCATGCATTTTAAATGAAAAGGTCTAGCTTCATGGGCAAAATAACAATCTACCATAGCTATTGGTGTAGTTTAACCCTAGCCAGTAACTAAACACCACACAGCTGCTCACTCACTCCCACCCAGGGGGTGGAGGTAAAGAATCAGAAGTGTAAAAGGTAGAAAGCTCATGGACTGAGATAAAAGCTGTTTAATAATTGATGTAAGATGATGATGATGATGATGATGATGAATTATTATTATTATTGCTAATGTAAAGGAAAATAACAAAGAGAGAGAAATAAAATCCAAGAAACACAGGTGATGGAAATGAAAACAGTTGCTCACCGCCTGACTTATGCCCAGACAGACCCCGGGCAGCAAGCCCCATAGCCAATCTTCCCCCAGCTTTACACACTGAGCATGGCTTCCTATGGTGTGGCATAGCTGTCTCGGCTTTGTCCCCTCCCGATCTCTTGTGCATGTCCAGCCTATACACTGGGGGGGTGCTACGAGAAGCAGTAAAGGCCTTAACTCTATATAAGCACTGCTCAGAAATAATGAAGACATCCCTGTATTAAAAACATAGCCTCTTACAAGCTACCATGAAGAAAATTATCTCTGTCCTAGCAAAACCCAGCATACCTACATTGAGAGAGAAGTTATCAGAGTTCTCAAGGATATGTTTCTTTGGGTCCATTAACAGAGGTTTCTGAGCCGTTTGATGATATAGCTAATCATAAATATATTAATGCAGTGTAGTGTTACATAAAGGTACATAGTGCTTAACCAAAACTACTCTGGGTAAATCCTGACAAAGCGTATTATAATCCATTAGCCATAACTTCCAAGTCAAATTTAAGTCAGTTTTAAGTTGTGACAACAGCGTGTGCTGCAAATTATTGTATAAACATAAAGGATTCTTGTTTTTGTATCATTTTCACGTACAACTACAACATTATAAGCAGTATTTTTATATGTGAGGTTACACTAGGGCAAATTGGATTTTTGTCTCTCTACCTATTGTGAATAGAGGTATGGTCTCTTTGTGATAAAAATGGGTAGGGATAATGGATAATCCCTCCTTTTACCTCTGCATCCCTAGTCTAGGAAAAAGTGATTGAACAGAAGACTTGGCTTCATGAGCAAAATTAAATGCGTTCAGTCTATGAGTTTTCTTACCAGTGCAGAGATTAAATGAAATTTAGGACTACAAGTAGATTTATGAGGTTAAAAGTGTACTGTTCTCCTCTCCCCCAGGTGTCTAATGCCATAAATGAGGAGAGAGTTGTGCAAAACCACTACTATAAGATCAAATTGTTAAAACATGCACTTGTATTAAATATGAACATGGAATCATATAAAAGATTATGGGGAAAATGTATTTTTTGCGAACTTTCTTTTTGTACTTTATCAAAACATAACACTCTTGCATGATAGTTTGTGTGCATTGTTCTTAAATCAGTCACCAAATTCAACACTTTCCTACAGTAGATGAACAACTGAAAAGGGAAGAGCAAAGTTCCAAATTGTCAATGATATCATATACAATGAAAAAAAAAAAATATCCTTCAAAAGTATAATTATTAATTATTATGTGGTTTAATAAATAAATTGTCTTTCCCTTATGCAATATAGGATTTTCTGCAGTTCTGATGTAAATAATATTAGGATATGAAAGTGAAATGTATTTTTCAGAGAATTAATATTTTGTATGGTTACTTATGGTATGGCTTTATATGCTGGGATGGGAGGTAATCTGAAATTATTTACCTACTTCTTAGATTGCTGGCAAAGTCAAAATCCTCATTCAGAATTACTCCAAAAAAATGTCACATTGTGTTGTCCTTGATGTGGGACACATTATTATCTCATATTTTAGCTTATAATGACAAACATAAAATTTTAATGCATGTACACACAAATCAATAGCAAGCTGAAGCAAAGCTCATTTCTATAGTAATCGAATTATTCAGTAGAAAAGCCAACAAAATTACTCTACTGTTGTGATAATAATTAAAGAAAAAATATATTACTTTGCAAATCATTCAGTTTTAGTAGAAATAATGCTAGAAAAATAAATCAAAACTGTTTTCATATCAATCAAACATCAATTAATTTTTAACTAGGTTATTTAAAAAGAAACCTTCAAAATTAAGCTGCTATTAATGCATTAAAAAGTAAATGCAAATATGCTGCTTTCCAGATCATAGGGTTTCAAACCAAAAGGCAAATTCAGGTGGAACAGGGAACTAATTTCTTCTCATCTGAGTCTTTCAACTTTTCATCAGTGTTGGTTTTGTTTCCCTTGATTTGACTATTCAAAAAATCTGTTGTTGTCACCCTTTTTCTTTTTTTTTTTCCTCTTCTTTTTTTTTTTAATATTTGGTTTGGAAAAAAGAACGCTTTTATAGTGTGTTACAGTGTTCTTCCTACAGTGAACAGCAGGTTGTTGTTAATATGGTCCTTCATGGGTGACACCAATAATGAAGGCTTGGATCTTAGATGAAGCTGTTCAAGCCAAATACATAATGTGGGTACATATGAAAGCGGTTGCTTGCCCATGTTGAAGTCTATGCCTGCACATTTAGTTGCTGGTTAGAGATGTGTTGAGAAGGCACAATCACATTAACACCATGCATTCATTTCATTGTGTGAACGTTCTCTTAGAGTCAACCACGTTGACTCCTGCCATGTAAGTCAATAATGTCAATACTTTCTCCCATGGGAATTTGTTCCGTTCTAAAAATCATGATAACCATGTTCCCTATACATTAATAATGAGAAATTCTTTCTGTGGGATGCTTTATTTTCTTCTGTCAAAATAGTTTTGAATTAGTGGAAGAGAAATTGTAAATATTTTTTTTTGGTCCAAATATAAATTAAAAACCCAGAAGCCTTATGAGGGACTGAAATTTATCGTCTCCTTCTGACCTATTGCTAAGTCAAATGCTAGCACTGGGTACACGTACAGATGTTAGAACTTCAGTAGCAGTTCAAAAGTATGTATTCCCTATGTGTTTGAAGGTTAAAAAAAGGGTCTTTATTTAAATGAAAACTCTGATGTTTTTGGTTTTGTAGTTGTTCTGTATTCCATGAATGCTAAACCATCATCATCTTAGTCTTCTTCACCTTGCCATCAAATGTTTTGCCTGGCTTCTTATGAAACTTGCAGTGCAGGAGAACTTAATGAATGAGTTTGATTTTTAATTGTGAGCTTATGTCTCTACATAATGAATGAGACTTAAATTAATGCCTAAATATAAATACATGGTGAAGATCCGTTCCCTTAAAGGAATTAGTTTTATTTTTTTGTAAATCGTTTATTGTTTGCTCTTGGTACCTTTAAGTCTTGATAAAGTCATTTAGAGAATGCTGAGTTCAGTGAGGTTCTCATCATTATTTTGGATTTTCAGTGCTAGATCAATAAAAATAATTTGTGAATGAATACAGAAAATATTTTAGCAGTATTGTCTAAGGTTGTTTTTCTTGACAGTTATTACTATTCGTGTAGAAGTTGACTTGGAGATTAAAGTAAACAATTAAAAAAAGTGAATTAAACTGTCTGAGAGACCCTCGCAAACAAATAATTGAATTAAATGCTGTAAGAGACCCATCTCATATCTTAGAAAGTCTACAAACCCAGAGCTTTTGTTCCAAAATAGTTTTGTTATTTTTGTTGAATGAGTAGCCACGTAGTTAAGTTATTGATCAGAAATATAAAAAGATCCAGGAAAACCTACCAGTTAACCATATACTGTTGGAAGAAAATCTAATTTGTTAATTAATTGCCACTTGTGCTAGTAAAAGGTATTATTCATTTTTCTTTGTTATTTTCCCCCCTTCTTTTACATCCTTCTCTAAAAGTCACAGGAATACTCAGTGCTGAAAACTCTTCTGCAAAATGCTGTTCACTTCTCTTTGGAAAGAATTCTAAAAAGAGTTAAATCCTGGCATAAAATGGAATACCAAGGATTTTGAGTTTGGAAGGCCACTACTATTCCTTAAAAGGAAAAATATACATGTGTGTTATGGCGCAAAAAACCACAAATAGTTCCAGCCTCTATTCACCTTTCTTCATTAAGTATTCTTTGTTGGTATTTGCAAAGAAGAATGATGTTGTCACTGCAGCAGAAGTTCCTCAATGATTTTCAGTTAGTCAGTCTAATTACCTTTCACTCCATGGCAATGGAAGAAGCTTCTGAGGGACCCTTCCCCAGGTTTCTTCTATTGTGTTTTGCATTCCTTATGTGGGCTTTGCTGAAACAATTCATTTTAATATATGCTTAATCCCAAGTAAATCCTTGAAATCGTAGAAGACCTGAACCTGTGTTTAGGCTAAACCTATTTTGATCCTCGCTGAATGGATGGAAGTTCGTACCTAACAACTTTCCTGAACTGGCGTCTAATAGTGAGGACAGAATTAAAACCTTTGCTTTGTGAGTTGCGAGTTCCAGTGTGTCAATGTAAAATCATGGAATATCTTGAGTAGGAAGGAACCCATAAGGATCAAGTCCAACTCCTTGCTCCTTTCAGGTGTTATCCTGTCTGTGGCTTCCCTTATCCTCCCAGAGTGTAAGTCCTTGGAAAATGAAGCAGTCTGACATTGAACTGCCACATTTTTAATTCAACCGTCAGTAATGTAAGTTTACATTTTTTCATTAGTCTTCTTGAATAACTAGAAGTGATGAAGTGGAGTTTATAGAGAAGCCATACTACCTGTTCCAGGTTAGTCCACATTTAGTTTTTTATGGCTACATAGTAAAACTTCACATAACCGTCATTGGCTAATATGTCTATAGACATGTTATCTATGTTTTATCTTTTTGTAACTGTACAACCTTAATTAATATGTCCTGTTTCAGGGAGAGCTATAAATTTTTATTTTTTCCTTTTTACTTCTGTGGCTGGCACTGTTCTTGCATGAGTCCAGCAGATGTTTGCCTATTGCATCCTTAAATCTGTCTTCTTCTGTCATTTTAATTTTATTGTGATTTGATTTAGTAATAACAAGTAGAAGCAAAGTAAAAATTTTTATAATGATGCAAACTGTCACAGGCTGAAAGCTGTTCACAGTAAACACAATTACATATTCTGTGGTATTCAGAATACGTTGGAAGAGGTTAGTATATAACCTTGTAATCGGAGATCCTTCTCTTTATCATTAGCTGGCCTTATCCAGATATTTAGTTATTTTTAACATTTCTTTTGAAAATTGATTTCATAGATGAATAGAAAAGTCTATGGCAGAAACCAAAAGATTTGTTTTCTCCTGATTGATGTATTCGATCCACATTTTTCCCCATGTATAAAGTCTTTGGTTTTCCACCCATCTTTTTTTCCTTTACTTCCAAGTGTCTTTACACAAGCACATATGTATTCCAAATAGCAATAATCTGTGTAAAGAAAGTACACCAAAACACCTCAGATGCTCTATTTAGATATAATATGCATCTAAATTAATTTAGATGTAATATGCACTTTGACAAAGCGTTATGACTTTCAGACAAGGGTAAGAAGAATCAGCAAAGAAAAACAACCAAAGTTAGAAGACAAAGAAATACAGATTGTCTTTTTGTGCATGCTGAATTTGGAAGTATATTTCACTATAATATGTGATTTTGTTTGAAATGCAGAATGCTGCCAAACAGCATGGTTTGTCTACATTAGCATTATTAATGTAGGCTCTTTATGAGGAATTTTCTGTCATCTTTATTTGATTCCATGGTGGTCGGTTTGTACATGTAGATTCAGGGAAGTATACTTGAGAATTCCCCACACGGCCTACTGGTCACTCACGACACTGTACGTTGTATTTCCAACCTCAACAATCACATAATTTCCCGTTATAAGCTAAGGATGATACTAGATCCACAGTTACCTTAGAATAGCTCTGCAGCAGCATTTGTCCCTGTGCCGAACTGGTTTATAAACTGGTGCCTTTGAGATCCCAGTCTCCCGAGAGAGTTCAGCTGCCCATGGCATAGAATGCCCTCTGCTTTTCCTCAAACCCACCCAAATTCCCATTTCTTCTCCTTTTCTTTTGTCCTTAGCTTCCCAGGTGTAGAAAATAAACCTCTGCCAAAAACCTGGAGGATATGCCAAATCTCCAGCTGTCTTAAAGGAAGGAGTGAGCCTTTGGGAACAGTAGGAGACCTGAGTATGCTAGTCTACCAAAATAATAAGTTCTTTTTAAAGAGCTATAAACATATGACAATATGATAGTTTGCTGTGTCATACACACTTACCTTTGTGTATGTAAATGATTCATATGTGTCATACACATCTAAGTTACACAACTAGCTTTTTCTCCTTAGGGTTCTGCTTAAAATGTTGATAATCCTTTTCATTTACAAGCTTTTAAGATAAAAAAATAAATCATAGTTTAAGTAGTATATTTAATTAAATGTCAATTTGTTACCTTTGCGAGGCCTCTTAATTCAATATAAAATCATAAACACTGTGTGTTGTCCAACTTCTACTCTTGTGTATTTCTATAAAAACTCCGCATAGTTTTTTTGAATGCTATCTCTTCTACCTAAAATGTGTTATTACAAACATTGCAGAAGGCCCGAATCTAACTTATTGTTAATTGGCACAACTTAAGTGAAGCTAGAGAAGAGTTGCAGCACCAGGTATAGCCAAACAGTTCTAAGAAAGCAACTTGTTTTCAAGTGATGTGCATAAAGAAGGATGCATCGCCTGTCTGACTATACACTCAGTGTGGCTAATGTTTTAAATTGTTCATTTAAAGTTAAGTTGGGTATCGTTAACTTCAAGTCACTGATGAGTAGGCAAAACTACAGTTCATTAATCTATTGCCTTGAAAATGAAGTATTCACCAGATTTTTCTGATACTCCTTTATTGTATTTTATTCAATAATACAGTGAGAGAAATGGTTACATGCTATGAATCTATGAAACTGCACTGTTCACTGGGAAACTATCTGCATCTTGTAGTGTTTCTCAGTTGAGATTATTGCCTATAATTTGTGATTTATTAAAATAGTAGACACCTACGAATAAGCATATATTAAGATAAAAATCTGGTCTATAATTTCTGAGAAATTTTAAAAGATTGAAGTTATTCTTGTTTGCAGACAATGCAATTCTGAAGAAATAAAGGTAGAGTTCCTAACATACTGGGACTTACCATTGAGTACCTAGTGGTAATTGCTCATGGTGAAGGTTTGTTTGTTTTTTTCTTAAATTCCTAAAAATAAAGGCTGATAAAAATCTGAGTGAAATTTATTAAACACCCTTAATAAATTGTTTCCCTTGAAAATATAATAATAGAAAACATAATATATCCTGAACACAATTGGAGAAACATCTTACATTTATAGAAGCAAGCTTTTATTCAGTCAGACGTTTCACTGAGGTAATTTTTCACTGTTTAAATTAGGAAAGACTTGAAGAGGTCACTGATAGTGTCAGTTTTTTAGTAAATAACTATGTCATTCTGGTTTCCTGACTTGTTTGTTGTTGATGTTGCTTTCTGTTGGTGACCTAAGGAATATCTTTCTGGGTTTGGGCATACTGAAGAAATAAGTTACTTTGATGCAGATCATTTAACGCATTGAAAGTCCTGGCTTTGGCAGTAGAACTTTTGTGGTTTACAAAGAAAAGAAGTTTCGTGCTTTGCTGCTTTCACTTCTAGTTTCTTTCTTTGGTTATCGAGTGCTCATGTGCACATGCTAAAATGCACAGATGTTAACAGATGTTAACTCCTCTGTTTTATTGGTCAGACTTTGTTTGCTCCTTTGACAAATACTGACCTAAACCTGTAAAAGTGTCACTGTAAGTAACTGGATACTCTGTCCTGGCCTGAAGCATGCATGTTAATATAAGAACTCCTTCTTTTCCACAGTTGAATACTTTTCTTACAACATTCAGCTCTCATCCATTAAGTCATTTGTTTCTGTGTTAAGACTGGCACATCTATTAATGATAAAAGCAAACTGAAAGTGAGCAATCCGAGAAACATAGGTACCTGTAGTTTAAGCAGTAACTGTTCTGGGGAAAAATGGTGTGACTGTAATAGTAGATTTAGCATGTCTGTTCAGTAAAACAAAGTGACTCCTACAGTGATGTGTCCTCTAATAGAAATACCCTCTTATATAAATTGTTTATTCTTGAAGGCTCTTTGTTTTTCAGTGTTGGTCTAAGCTGCTTAAAGTATCCAGGATAGGTGGTACTTAGGAGCACCCTCTGTGTTTGTTACTGTGGGGAAGGAGGGGAAAAAGAAAACATGAGTTTGCTTAGTAAGGATGTTTACTTTATTTTCTCAGTGAGACTTTTCTGTTGAAGGAACTGTTGGAGGTCGAACAGCTCAGGCCTTGGCAGGATATATATCCCCTCAGCTCCCATTTAATTAATGGAAAAGAACTCTTAACAATATTTTGGTTTGAGAATCTTCACAAGACGAGGTGGCAGGAGCTGAGCTTATTATGTACCTTATCCTATCAGTAATCTTTTATCTCATCTTCCTATCAAGCGCAAATTCAGTGCCTCATCATTCCCCTTGCTGCATGCTACCGACCCACAGGGTCTGCTTCTTTCCTGATATGGGTCAATCAGTCATCAGATGGATTGCTGACTACACTGCAGGACGTTAAAATGTTTCCCAGGGTTCATTGCTAGGATGAGAGAAAGAAGGCAGGGGGAGTCTAAGGTAACATACATTAGTGCAGAATTTCACTCAAAGGGGTATTTTAATTTAAATACCTCTATTAAGAGTTTAATAGAGTTGTAGCTTCTATCCCTGCTGTGCTGACATATAACTATTTTTCTCCCCCTGTCCTTACTGTTTACATTTACTTATTTCCACCAAATGTCTTTTTCCTTAGGTTTAATAGAGATACACTTGAGTTGCTGCGTGTCTTTTATAGGAATTAAAATCAGAAAGGAAATACTTTTGCTTTCAAAAGTAAGTGTGTGGAATAGTGATGCTTAGAAATGAAAGATGAATCTGAAGTCTTCAAGAACAACTCTGTGAGAGTAAGCAGTGTGTGAAGTTCTATTTGTAGGAATAGGATGGAAGTAGTAAAGAAAGGCAAAGGATAAACATTCCTCACACCTCCTTTAAGACAGAGGCAGTCATCGCTCACTGAAAAGAAACCTGAAATGAATTTGAGCTTCATTGTAGAAGAGATAGCTGAAATAATAGGTACTGGAGAAAACACAGCTTGTAGGTAATAGTGGGATTGTATGAAAATGTAGAGGCAGATGTTGACAGAGGCATATAAATTCTACAAAAAGAAGTAAAAGAGACCGAGTAAAGATGCCTGGAAAAGTGTCACAGAAATGCTTGCAACATTACTAAAATCGGGTTGAAAGAATTATTCAAATTAATATTTCCTGGGTGTTTCGTGCTTTCTCGAGACAAAATCTAAAATTCCTGTTGTATTCAGAAAAGAGTTTTTCATATGCTCCTTGTAAATAGCAATGATTTCTGTCTCAAAGGAATACTGATTCTATCCCTAGCTTCCTCTCCTAGCAGAAACTGTGTGTACGACCCCAAGCATTCACTGGCAATCTGGCTCAAGTGGGTAAATAAATTCTTCAATGCTCGTACAATCAGTTACTATTTTCAAAGTTTATAAAGTATGAATAATCTCATACATATGTGTGTGCATAAATACACCCATAAAGTACTCTAAAAAAGCACTTCTATATGGGAGACTGATTTTGGTCCCAGTGCCTTAACCGTTCTTGAGAACAGATCTGTTCTCTCTGCCCTAATGGTTACATTGAAAACCAAGCATGGAATAAAACTTCCAGGTGTCTTTCCTAGTGTAGCTATTCAAATTCTGAACAACTCTCAAAGAATGTCATGCTAGCAGAGAGCACTCAAAGTCATTTGCTCCTGCGCTGGCCTACATGTCTATGTAATGGTGCAGTGTGATCAGGTAGGTTATAGAACGGAGTAAGAGGTTGCTTGGTGTTTGCCAGTCCTCTGGCAAGTCGGGTTAGTCTTCATGTTACTCAAACCAGTGGTGTCCCCCGTATGCTGGGAAATAGCAGCTACAGGCTAAAGTCCTTTTCAGCAACCGGGAGGGAAGTAAAAGTTGCACTTTTTTAAGCAGATGATTAGCAGCACAAATTGTAGTATAGATTCAGGCCTTGTTTTAAGCAGCCTGTTAGCATGGAATGTGCAAACAAGAAGTGGTGCATGCAGTTGCTACCAGAGGTAGTGAGTAAAATAGGGAATTGCTTTCAGATCTACAATTGATGTTGAAAGTCCAGGCTTCCTGCAGGTGGCCTGCAGTTGTAGGCACTGCCTGCTATTCCTCTACCTAAAGCTTGCCATTTTTATAAACTTATTTTCATACCTTTCTGTAGTATTTGATAGTTTTTTACTCAACTTTTATTTTTCTTTCAAAGGATAGAATTTTCACTTTTTTTTTTTTTTAAGTTATGCATCCATGTGAACTAAAATACCGATAATTTTTAAATCTGTTGTGCAAAGCCAAACCTGTGCAGCTAGCACTAAATCTCAGCTTCAGCTGGCTAAAATTTTTGTATTTATGTGAATTTGTATCATATATTAGAGTTTCTATTTTCCAGCTCTACTTTCCAACTTGTTAAAGTTCTAGCTCTCTTCAGTTCATAAATAAAAGACTGTCCTTTCTTTTGTTGACAAGAACAACAGTTACAAATTACAGTAGCTAAATCCTGTAACATTGTAAATCAATTCCAGGCAAATAGATTTTCAATTATTGACTATCTAAATCAGCTCATTTTGTTTCACTGTATTGTTTCATACACTGGCAACATTGTTGAATAGGAATTAGCCTGTGGCCTTGAAACTCCTACTGTTTGATTTGTGTTACTTTCCTCTGGTATCTTTTTAAATGCGATTTAGGCGATGTTTTATTCTTTATTCTTACCAGTCCTGGCGGATCTGTTAAGTTGCCATCTCATTCTTTTCTATATGGATCTCCATATGTCACAATTGCCTTATATTTGAGTAAGGCCGTAGCGGAGAGGCTAAGTAGTAAAATCCTGTTCTCTCCATCAGGTGTTCATTGATCTCCATGGCACTCCATTTGTGAATAAATATCTGCTGAACTCTTTTTAGAGAATCAGACCTGGAGCTTACCCTTGGAATATAATTTGGGCATTTTAAGTGAGTTTTCCATTTTCTAGAAGGACAGATCAGAGTCTGCCGTTGCAGCTGATTTATAAGTAACACTTTAAGTCCCCTACGGAATATTGCAGTGTGGAATCTTCCCTGCTGTGAGCCGTAGAGGGGGTAAGCATTATCATTTCTTCAATCCAAACTGCTGTATAAACTAACTAGGGTTTCAGGATTTTAAAAGCTCTATGATGTGTGTATATATATACACACACACTTATGTTATAAAATGTAAGAAATGCAGTTTATGATGTTCTCTGATACTTGGAGTTAATTTTGCATTTGCAGACTCTTGCATTTTATATGTAAATGACTCACACCTTAGAAAAGGAATATATTAATTTGATTAATTTCTTATCTTATTTAAATCTTGTGAAATGTCACCTGCCATTCAATCTACACACCAGTTATAACAAAACAACAAACATTACAAATAGGTGAAGCATTAAATTTCTCCTAATCACAAGGCAGATATGACAGGTCTCGGTTTATGCACACAGACATTGCTGAGTATGCTGAAAATGTGGAGATATTTTTTTCTCCCTTCAATAAGCTCATTAGAATAAAACTTTGGTTTTAAATATGTAGCTGAAAATGTTTGTTCCTGTGTCACGGAAAACAAACACAGAGTTCTATAAATTTTCCAATGAGACTGGGTTAAATTTTAATTTTTCATAGGTAGGAGCAAAATATAAATGAAGTAGAGAATATCATGAAAGTTCAGATGTATTTGGGGTTTTTTAAGGGTATATTTTACTGTGGCCTTCTAGAAATTTGTTTTCTAAAGCCTAATAACTATGGAGAAGTAGTAAATTCCTTCATGCCTACATTACATAGAAAAGTATTGTATCCTTGTGTGTTCCCTGGGGTATCCAGCGGATAGCCTGTCGGTTTCTATGCTAAAAGAAGGCTTCTGTCTGTTTGAAACCATTGAATTCAGGTTATTTTCTGTGAAAGAAGGGTATTTTCAAGTGTTAGTCCAGTATTTAGGACTTAAAGATCTAGACTCACTTTACCATACTTGTTTGAGACCGGGCAGATAAACTATTCTGTGCCAAAGCTTTACTCCCTATGATGTAGATGAGTAGAGTCTTATTAAGAATTTTGTGAAACATAATGATTTTTAATGTTTCCAAATTAGTTTGCTGTCTGCTAATGTGAGTGATGTACAATTCTAGTATAGTAGTATTATTGTTGTGATTTGTCTTTTACTCTGTTGGAGGCTTTCAAATAGATTTCTTACTATCTCCCACTGAAGACATATTCATCTCCAGATGTTTCCTGAGACTTGCAAAGCACAACATGAATTAGCATTTAAGCTTCATATATAGATTTCTGACCACATATAAAACGTAGGTGCTTACTGAAACATCCTCAGTTTTTTTGAGGGTGATTCTTTGTGTATGGATACTTTGCACATTATTTTTTTCTGAAACAACTTACTTAGAAACCAGGAGGCATATTTGAATGACCTTGAGTAGAAAAAATGGAATATTGTCTTAGTTAAATATGCATTTGAAAAAGTGTATTTCAAAAACTATTCCATGTGAGAGAAATGTCTACCTAGACTAATAGTTTTATTATTAATGGGTTTGGACTATACAATATAATTTAATTGATGTTTATAAATAGCTTTCTTCCCTGTAGTTATGAAATATAACATTTACCAAACTTTTTCTTTGATGGAATTTACATATGGCACATCATGATGATTAAAAGCCAGCCGTCTTTTCACAGCATGGCAAGAAATAGGATTTGATTTATCTTTGTTGCTCGCCAACCACTTGCTGTGACTGTACTTTTGAAATTTTAATATTCTCATTTCTCAAAAGGAGCTTGTTATGTAAAGTATTATGTAAATATCTTTTATGCTTTGTTTTTCCTTCTTATGTGAAAAACAGTAATTTTAATGCGATGACCAAATAAAGCAGGAAGGTGAGAATGAAAATTCTTCTTACCCAAACAAATTTTTGTAAAAGAAACAGCTTTCTACTTCAAAATCTGAAAGAATTTAAGTACATTGTACTGTGAACACTGTGAGTCCCTTTCGTATGAACCGTTTAGCAATTGATGAATGAATGGCTGGAAATATGTCATTTCTAGATTTCCATTCCTAACATTTTATAGATTCGTGCAAGCACAGTATGGTTTTCTAAGACAAACAGATCACCAGTTTGTTGCATATGGGCAGACAGATCTCTCCTGCCCTCCTTGCTTACACTCCCCTCTGGCAACTGCCTCCTCAGTAGCAAATAGGACGCAAGGGACAGACCTCAGGCTAGTCAGGCTGTGATAGGATAATCTTTACAGGATGGAGATGCAACACTATGTGTCTTCTGCAATAAACTACATTTTGAAAGAGTAAGAATTGTGTATTCCTCTTGCATCTGCCCAGACTTTAACAGTCTCCTTTTTAATGCTGACCTTCCCAACGCAAGATTTGATCCAGGTGTTCTTCAAACTTCTGTACCGTGCTGGGAAAGTCTAGTATCAACCTGTTGTCTCTCACCTTCTAATTCTTTTTAAGCAATTAAGCACCTGCTGATTTACTGAGATTACACTAGGATTTTTACTTTGATTTTTCTCCATATGTTAGCTTGATTCTTTTTTTTTCCTGTTGTTCGATTTAACAACGGAGCTAAAACTAATTTGACTCTCCTCCTTTCCCCTCCTTGTGATAAAGCCTATGCCTACTAAAAACCTGTTTCTTAGTACAATGAAAATAAAGACAAATTAAATGTACTCAATGCTATGCTTTAGAAAGCTGAATAAAAAACTAAGTGCCATTTTCAAATAGAATATTATCTAAGACGACACAAAACAGAGAGAATTAACTAAAGCCTGTACCAAAGGTTTGAAACAGGAGGTGCCCAATAGGTGGTTCATATGAAATGCAGCAAACCCACAGATAGATTATTTGTTTGTTTGTTTGTTTTTAATTCGGTGATGTTTGTTCTAAAAGCACTGTTTCCCTTGCCAGTGTGTCTACCTGCAAAACACTTGCAAGGCATTTAACGTGCAGAGAAAGAAGCAATAAGTATACCAAAGCTAAATCAGGTAGCAAGCTTCGACAGTTTGAACAGGTGAATGTGAAGAAATTCTTTCCTCTGTACAAAACAATCCTACTTGGTTAAATTGCTAGAAAATAAGAGCAAGCAATCATATTCCTCTCGTAATTTTGGATAGAATATATCATACACTTGTCAGATTTCTTTGCTGGTTTTAAAAAATTAGAATGGGAAAATGAGTAATTATCAATTCTAAAAATAACAGATAAAATTATTCCAGAAGTGGAGCCCCGCTAGGGCTGTAAAGCTGGTTAAGATATGTTTTTTCCTGAAATACTCTCAGGTCCTGCCCATGAGATGTTGTACATCCTTAAATCCTGTTGGATCTGAATGGTAAAAAGGATTAAATGTTCTGCAAGACAGAGTAAATTACTTCTTGTCTCAGCAAGAATAAACATATAAAACTAGTGCAAAATGTATTTTTCTTGCTCTGTGTGTTGTTCAAATGTTATTTGTTGTTATAAACAATATATACAAAAAGATTGTAACCACATTACCACGACTGAAACTTATTTTGCTAGCTATAGGAGGAAAAAAATGAGGATTAGGTAGGACTTCTTGGGATTTAGTTTATAAACTGTAAACTGTGGCAAATCTCCATTTAAATAATTCTGGAAGGAAGCGTAACACTCCCGAGTTTCAAATTCCGAAGTTTCTCACTTGCTAGCCTAGCCTGCTATAGTAAACTCATGCTGTTTCTGAAAAACCTATCAATCAACAGGCTGCTTTACCTTGAGTACAAAAAGCTTCTTATTTCTAACATGGTGATTGCAGACACTTTGGCCATTTATTTTATTTTCTGCATACAGCAGTATGGGAGTCAGTAATTAACCAACAAAATATGAGGTGAACTATTCAAATAACGAAGTTGGCAAATAGATTACAATGTGTTATTTGTCTTTAACACACACTTTCAAATCACAGTGAAGACTTCATCGAGCTATTGTTTGTGTAATGGAGAATTATATCAGACAGGTGTTATTTAAATGATATTCTGTATCCAAAGGATATACTATAAGAAAAACAAAACAGTATAAATTATTTATGGCTGATATTTCATAGCCCTGAAGCAGTATTGTAACAAAGAGTACAACCATTCTTTTTGTCTCTTCTGTATTTTTATAAGATGATTGTTAGGATGCTGAGCTGATGAACATTCAATTTCTGTGAAGGTATTTTAAAAGTCATTATATAATGCTAATATTTCAGCTGGGATAAATATCTTTTTATTCCAATCATATATTCATTTTTGTTGAAATATAAAAAACAGCTTATCTTTGTCTTGCAGAACAGAGTGTAATTTGTGTTTACCATTACTGAAAAATGCTGTAATTATACTTGTAAAGATTAAGACACTGATGAAAAATTAGGGGCTTTTTCCTTGCACATGCCCAGTAGGCCATAGACTACACAGCTGTGCTTATGTTGCTCCACTGCTGATCTCAGACATGCCCTGTTCTGTACCTGCTTGCTTAGTTTTCTACTAAGCAGAAACCATTGCTGTAGTGTGCCTGATAATTTTGTGCTTTTGTACAGAAGAAACGATAAAGTATGTGTGTGGTCTCATAATGGCAGGGATAGTTATAAACAGATGGCTTCATTTTATCCCTACAGTGGGTACCCAATGAGCAGAAGTGAGTTATATTTTGCATTGTTCTCATAAATGTATTTCACTGCACGTATTCAGAATGTTGCCAGGTTCAGAATAACAGTAGCAAAAAATGTATAAACAAAGTTTTTTTTTTAAAAAAGAATAGTTTTATGTCTAATATTGAATTTATTTAAGGATTGTTAGATATGGGCAGTGTTTCTCAGAACATCTGTTTAATGCCATTAAAATAAGAATATTGCCTAGCTTAGTCATGGGATGGATTCATGGTAGCTGACAGCTATCATGACAATTGAGTGTATCCTTCAGGTGTAACAAAATAGTTTTTTTTTCATTGCTTCTCACTAAGATTGAAGCATTGAGTGTTCTGACCTTACAGATACTTGATTCAATCTGAGATGCTTAGTTAAAATGAAATTGGTTTAGCCTATGGCTCAGCTTCAAGGCAAATTCATGCCAATGAGACTAAGTGTTCTAAGAAAATTCATAGCAGAGAGCTTTGCACAGACTAATTAAGCATTTATTGGTTGGGAGGTGGGGGGGTCAAAACTCCTACAGTTCTCATTTGTTTAATAGACCTTAAGACACCTAGAATTGTTTAAAGGTAGAGAGAGAGGAAAGAAGAAATAAGACTTATCCTGCTTTTGGAAGCATGTGAGCTTTAGTTGCTGGCAGTTGTGGCATGTAAATCAAGGTTATCTCTGCCAATTTGTTCTAAGAGTTTTGCATTACATTATTTTCAGTTTACGTGGACCAAAAAAGCCCACGTTATGTACAAAGCAAGGGGTTTATAAATGGTCTAACAGAAATCTTTACAGTCTAATCAAATAGGTATTCTTATTTGAGCTCTGTTACATGCATATTAAGTAGAATGACGACATTGCAGAGAAAGTCTCAATAATAATATATTTAAAATTTATACATACACTTCCTACTATCTTACCCTTTGCTCTGATGTTACATTTACCTTCCAGTTTCTCTGGGGCCTTGACGACTTCAGTCATGCTTAAGCAGAAATGGAGATAAGAGTGGGTTGGAATGAATCAGTATCCTGAGTACTTTACTAGCTTGAGTATGTTATAAATGCTTTATTTCCCCCTCACTTTAGTATTCCTTTGAGGCTGATTTAACATTTTGTTGTAACATGCTGTACACCTTGCTCTGTCTTCACTGGTTTACAGTCCCACATTACATCCTAGAAGGTATATTTTACAATTGTTGGGTGTTTGTTCTTTTTTCACTTATGATCCAGCTCTCAAGGTTTCATCCTTTAGTGACCATTAATTGACTACTGAAGATTTTTCTACAGTCCTGGGACTGCCATCTGTACTTTCGAGGCCTCTGCTGTCATTTCATGTCTGCACTCCTCTATGCTGTATTTTTATGTTAGATTCATAGATAGCTTGCTATTTGCAGAATAACAACTTGCTATTATTTTCCATCGGTTATAAAACTACATCAAAATTCTAATAACAATGGGGTTTTCACCACGCCATTGTGCAAAGCTAAGCTGAGTCAGGGCAGATATGAGCTACCTGATAATTAGACAGTTGCTGTTACAGCTTATTATACTAAAACAAGGCTCTAGGCAACCCTAAAACAAGTCTAGACAAAAGCTGACAAGTCTCTGTCTTGAGGCCTTTTGGAGATAGTACAAAGCTTGTGATCTGTGATCTGTTACTAGCAGTCGCAACAACTTTACTGGGTTACAGAGCTGCACACAAGCTTAGTGTTGCTGTTCGATATTACTATATGTATGATTTCTGCATGAAATCATATCATTGGATTTTTTCCATCTCTCTATTTTGCAGGTTTTGGAGTTGTTTTTCTACATTTGGATTTCTAGATTGTATTAGGACCTTTCCCATCCTATTCTAAAAACACTAGGTAAAAAGAAAACCCAGGAATACGTCTGCTCTGTTTTAAATGTTTTGGGAGTACTTTTGCTTGTGTTTTACCTAAATCATGGTAGCAATACCTTGAAAAGGTAGTCCTTCCGTGGAGCCTGAAAGAATTAATTGGATATTTGAGACAGCCTTCCCAGTGGTTTCAGTTGCCTCAAACTGACTGTGGGGATGAAGGCCCTCCGCTTTCCTTCCCAAAACAGCCCAAAACCTCCCTCTGTGGAAATTCTCTAACATGATTGGCAAAAATACACAGACAGAATCCTGAAATCAGCTTCCACTAACAGAAAGTTTAAGTTGCCCAATAAGATCACCCGCCCTTTCAGGATGCATAGTTCAGTAAAACTCAACATGAGAAGGAAATAAAAAGGCAAAGGCAATAGGTCCTTACAACTTTCAGTCTGCGCCTCTTGAAGTTAATAGAAAGTATCTGAGAGCAGTTCAGCTACTTCTGTGTGAGGCATTCCTGTGTATTATGGTGGATGGAATTACAACAGCTTGGTAATTCCATCACAGTGTGATATAACCTGGGAGGACTATGCCCTCAGGCTTCACACCTTGTGTATAATCAGTATAAAAAGGTGTGTGCCCTTTCAAGAGGGTTTACTTAACTTCTTTTCACTGCTCCTCTGTGTGTGTTGGGCCAAGGGCTGATCCAGTTGTCATTTTAAAGGAATTCTTGCAGCTAATCTGTATGGCCTGAAGGTTTAATGCTCGGTAAATGAAACTATAGAGTTAGAGGGATTGTGTGCTCTTGGGCAAGGAAGCTGTAGAATGGAAAAGATACTTGAAAAATATATTTTCTGTGGAGTAGTCTGGAAATGAAAGATGACTAAGAGAGAATTTTAACATAGAGCACTGCAGAAATAGAGGAATAATAAAATAATGAGTCCAAAAGAAAAAGTAATAGTGTTAGAATTAAACTTTGCAGTAGGATGTACAGGCACTGAATGGTGATTTGTTCATAATTTAGGAAATCGGTAAATTATGAAAAATATAGGGGAGTACTTTTTCAGGTTATTACAAGTGAAACTGTTATAACTTGTTGCTATAGAGTATTGTGGATGGCCAATATCTGGATGCATTGGAAAAACATAAAACAAATAATTGTAATTAAAATTATTAGGGGGTTCGTAACACCAAAAAAGTGTCCTTTGTTCTTGGATAATCATTAGACCTCTGACTACGTGAAAGCTACTGGAAGCTATGCTATTCTTGCAGTTCTCCCCTCTATATCTGCTTGCACCTTGTTGGTACTCCCTTGTTCTCAGGGAGGAAAAATTGAAATGCAGCTAGCTATTCTGAAAGAAGCCCAGGTATCTGTCCACCAAGAACAGGAAAATGTAGACCTCAGGATTCTCCACTCTGTATTTCCTAACCCACATTTGCACTGTCTTCCAAGCTTCATTTCTTAGCCCTTATTCCCTCTCCATAGAAGCCATGTTCCCCATATAATGTTGTCTCTACTTTAAGATTTATGAAACATGGGTATGGATCTTCCTTCCTTTTGTGCTTGCTATATGTATCACTTGTAAGGGCATAAATGAGCTGTATTATTGGAAACAACCTACTTGAAACTATGTGTCTTTTTTTGAAAAGGAACAGTGTGCACCCCTTGTTTTAGGGGGGAAAAATGCCTCCACAAAACATTTCCGAAGTAGGCCAGCATTCCCCAAAGACCAAGAAAGAATCTTTCTTCTAGGCTCTTACAGTATTTTCACAGGGGCTGGAATCTGTAGTAGCTGGATTTCAGTCTTTGGCACCTTTTGCAAAATTAATGAACTGAGTACCCATTTCATTTAAGAAATAACTGCCAAAGATAAGTCTTGGATAGAAACAATCTTTCATGTGTAAGCTGGGACACATCAGTGCATGTGGGTTGAAGCAATTTGTAGTATTAAACTTCTATCTACCATCATTGAAAGCAGAAAACTTTTGAAGCACTTATTTTATTTTGTATTCTGCCATGGGCCTCTGGCAATTAGCTGAATCTATCTGCTGCAATCAATGAGCTTGTTAAAGAATAATTATCCACATCTGGAGTTTTAATGTACTTTGAGTTACTTGTCTGTTTGTTATAGGTACACAGTATTGATATTTGTAGTGTATGAAAAAGAGAAAAATTAAAAGCATGAACTAATCTTTATTAATAGAGAGTGTTTTAACTGTATTGGACAGCGATTCCTCTGTTACGAGGAGAGCAGTAAATCCCTCCAGTATCATGATCAGGTGACAAAGCATCATTACCGTATATTTCAGTGCTAGCAATTATGATTTAGACAGTTATTATTAGAGGAATAAATTATATATTGTAGGAGTTACTTGTGGCTTGCATATGCAGCAGATTACTTATGCTTATGACTTATACTGGAAATAAAGCAAGAAAGAGCAACAGATATCCAATAAAGAATTTTTTTTTAAATATAACTTGGTGCATATTAAAAAACATAAGCAGAGATTTTGTGTGTTCTTTTTAGACACAAAGCTAGTCTGATTAACCCCTTCTACAGATGTGTGTGAACTCTCAAAGGATCAACTGTAAATGAAAATACTAATCCATCTAATAGAAGGCTTGATTTTCTACACAATAAACTTTTTACCTCCCTTGGTAGCTGTCATTTACAGTATCCGCAGATGGGCATGGTTGCCGGTCCTGACAAATGTCGTGGTGGGAAACATGAGAGGAAAGGTAGGACTGTCTGTAAGGTTTTGCAAGGTGATTCTTAAGTCTGTGGACTTCATGCAAAACTTATAACAAGATAAGATTTATACATTTTAACTTCTGAAAAGCTTATATCAACCTTGACAGATAACTTAGTCTTTTATTTGTGAAGTTATGACATGCTGGTTAAAATGACATGGTACAAGGTATCTGTAAATAAAGGAAAGCAGCTTTTCAAAATCCAAATATATGTACTAGTCTTGTAGTACATCCTTGAATACAGTTGATTACTAATCTCACAAGTTTGCACATGGAGTTGAAGATGAGTGGAAAAGACTCAAGTTAACCTGTGATACATCTGTTCCCCATTACAGACATCTAGGGGCTTAGAGTCTGTTCTCTCAGGCTGAAGTGAGGAAGGTCATTAAAAGCAATTGATTTAGGTAGCTGGAATATCTTTCTTTTTTTGTGTGTGCTCCCTATTTGCAAAGACAGCTTTAAGAGCTCCTCAAGATATACTGCTACTGGGCAAAGTAACTGCTGGAGGCACCAAGTATGTTTTTGTTGATTTTCTTGCTTAAGCATAATCTCTAATGGTGAGTCTGGTAGGTTGGTATGCTTTTTCTCATAGCTCACACTTATTTTTAAATGACTTTTTTTTAATAACTCATATCTAGTGACAAAGATAGCTTTGAGTAATGGCTGTGATACTCTTCATATCGGGGGCTCATGCATTGTCCAAGGATGGACTGGCAGAATCAAGATATCAGCTACCCACTGGCTTATGGTGTTCCCAGATCTCTTCAGAGAGATCCAACACTAAGCCTAAAAGGGTCTGGTCTCTGTGAGCAAGGTAATTTGCTAGTGCAACTGAAATTTTGCTGGAATAAGGATTTGTCCATAACTTGACAAAATAGTAAAATTTTGGGCCTGATGCTTGAGTCTCTGCTTCGATCTGCATATGCCTTTTCATTTTGTGGTTTCCGAGAGCTCTCTCTCCTTCTCTGCTTAGCATCTAACTTTTGAATCAAGTCTTTATTCCTCACTTCTGCAGCCTTTGTGTCCAGACTTGTGTGACCTGATTGCCCATTTACACATCTTGTCAGAGGTATAGTGCTGCTGACACCACTTTTCATACTATTTTCTTCTGACCATATCACAACCTTCTCTACCCCCCCCCGTTCTAGGCTTTATTTTCTGCCATGGTATAATTTCACATGTAAGCACGTCATCATTTTCTCTTGTCCCTATTTATGTCTGTGGCAGACTTCAGTGAAACTTAAGATGATAATTGCTGCTTCCATGAGGGAGTTGCTGATACATATTAGTTGCTGGTATCTTCTAATAGTAATCAACTATAAGAAAAATGACTTTGTGTCATCTGTGCAAGCATACGTAGTTGCTGCTTGTCCTTCTTGTACTTGCTCACTTACCTGTCGTTACCTGTGCATTCCCTGTGTTTCGTTATGGCCGTTTGCTGTTTATTGCTGTTACAACAGGTTATAGTCTATTCAGGATATAAACCTGTGTACATCAGTTAGCGCAATGAGATGGACGTGATCAGAACTGTGTGCCCTTACACAATGTAATCTGGTAGGTAATTCTTTTAGGGCGTTTTTATTAGCAAGTTATTGTGTGAATAAGTCAATCATTTTGGTTTCCCTCAATGCATTTTTCAGCTTCTGTGATCTTTAATTGTATAAAGAACACAGAAAAAAAAAAGGAGGTGGGAGGACTAGAGAAGCCATGCAGAAATTGAAACTGTCTTGGAATTGCGCACCAAGATTTTGATAGTGGCAGTAGACAGAAGAGTACTTGAATAAATCGGACCTTAGTTTGTTTGAATGTTTGGGGAATAAAACCAACACAGAAAAGAAAAAAACTCCCCCAAAACTTTTAATCTGCTTGTTGTGCTAAAAAATTGGCAGACATTTTAAAACAGAGCTTCGCATTTAATTTTTTAGACAGCAATTTAAAATGTATAGTGTTAAGTGTTAATGAAAATATTTTTTTAAGAAACTTTTCAAGATTTTTTTTTTAATAAAAATGCAAGGCCTAATCTCATTGAAATGTTACTGATGGCTTGACCAATTGTTCGTATAAGTTCAGTAAATATTTTTACCCTCTGACTATCTCAAGTTATTTGCTACACTCCAGTGCCCAGCAGCATACTAGTTTGGCTCCAGATATGACTGACAGGAGCTGAAAATTGGTTGCAATGAGTTTCATCAATTTTAAAAAAAACCAACCAAAAAGTGATATTATGTCCAACAACATAGGAACATAAATTGACAGCTATCATTTCAGCTATACGCTATTCAGCTGGTGAACAGCTCATACAGAAATTCATTTTTTTTCCAACCAGCCTTGCTTACAGTTTTAAGTATTATGAGAGTGGAATGCATTTCTTCAACTCCAATTTACAGAAGCACAGCATAAAATAAGTCTTTGTTAGATTGACAAGTAAAGTTACCAAATAAAACCATTGTGTGGAAGACGGTAGGTCTGTGCAATTCTAAGTCAAAAGGCTGATCTGTGCTTAAATAGCTTAGGGAGATCTTTCTGCTTTGCTGCATGTGTATATGTTGAGGACTTCTTTCTTCTAAGCTGAGACCGTTAGTTCTGGCACTGAATTTTGGATTACATTACCCACTGTGTTCTCTACTAGGTTTCCACCCAAGCCTGTAAGTGGAGGGCAGTTTGTTGCCTTTCTTACCGAAAGGAACTTTTAAGGCTTCAAAGTTGTGGTGGCTAGACCAGGAGAAAGAATCCAGCTGTTAAATTACGTATAAGATTTTTCTTCTCCAATGTTATCCTATAGGAACCATGAGAGTTTAGGGTCACCATGATATCGTATGCATGGTATTTCTACTTTCTCTTTGCTCATATCTTGAAAGACTTTAATGAAAGTATGTCACGTATATAACACTATCTTTATTTTACAAATGCAACATATAGTGCCTTTGTCTATTCCCATGTGGTTTCTTCATTTTTGATTTGTTTCATTTGTTATTGCTTTTCCAACAGGAACGTCAGAGACAGAAAAAGAGTGACTTTTTTTAACTGACTTATTCTATGCTAAGGCTTTAATAGTGAGACAGTAGATTTATGCAACTTTATAAAATATGGTTGCTATTGAATAAAAATGAGAATCTAACATTGTAGATATGACCAGCATGCAATTGACAATTAATGCAATGAACATAAATCCTGCTGATGTGGTCCCTCATATTTTATTAAAATTTTAGATGAATGGACTGCTTTAAAATTTTCAAAATGTGAGCTATTAAAACCAGGAAGTTCTTTTAGAAAGAATTCAATACTAAATCAACTTTCATCAAAACGTTGCCAAAAAAAAAAATCAATTATAGCAATCATATTATCTTTCAAGTATGTCCAATAAAGTCAGCTAATGGATATAATTTATTTTTTATGGACCTACTGTTTAAGTGTACTGCAATACACTTACACACAGGAAATACTAAACCAATTAAATTTCACTATGTATGAAAATTCTCCATTTATGAATGAATATGCAGCCTAATCTGGAATTGGAGTTCTACAGAAGAATGTGTGGATTTTCTTTCTCCTGAAACAAAAAAAATCTGTAGCTTCCACTTTATTTGCTTGATTGAAATGTCCTTAATTATTATACGCTTCCTGAGGTAATAGATTTTAAAAATGTCTTTCAACTTGCACACTTTTCAGTCTTCTTAACTTTTCCTTGAAATAATGCAGTGCGGACGTGTACTTATCAAAGTATGTCAGCCAGTAAATGACTTAAATATTTTGCAGATTTTTTTCTTGTTTCGCCCTGTATCTCATTTTCGAGTTGAATAGTAAGGAAGGTGAAACTGGGCACTGTCCGCTTGTACCAATTATGTTTGTACTGGAAGCTTATATTGTCATACCCTACCTACCTCTCAGTTCAGGAGAGTGCCCAAACTGATTCTTTGCTTACCCCCTATCTGACATATTTTCTAGAAAGAAAAATAATTTTATTAGGAAGCACTTAAAATTAAGAGATGACATGAAGTGACCGCTAGCCAAACATTCTTGGAACTTCATATTCTATTGTATGAACAAGAAGGACGTGTAGGTGAAGCAACAGCAGAGGAAAAGACTATTGGAAGTTTGTGGGTTGGGGGGAACTGAAAAAGAACAGGGCAGAATCTGGGAGAGAAAACAAGCTTATCAGGCTGTTAGCAGGGGTTCAATAATGCAAGTTCCCTTTTCAGTTTCTGTTCGTATGTTCATACTTACAAATGTATATTTCTTCTTATGTTTATAAACAGTTCATATTAGGTGGCCTTTGCTTCAAGCAGTGAAGTCCAAAATTAACAAAATTGTTAGTTTTTATTATTATTTTAACTGACAATTAGTGTATCCCATTATCACACGAGTCAAAATGGAAAATACACATAACTGCAATGTAGTAGCTTAACTTTTCCATTCTGCTGGAATATATCACTGCTGCTGCTCTGTTCCACAGAGCTCTGCAGTTTGAACACTGGCCTTGATACCTGTTTATGCAGTTTGCCTGGATATTTACAAATCAACACAGACAATGACATTTCCAGCCTTAGAGAATTGCTGCTGTATGTCAATGCGAATAGGTTTTTGACCTAGTTTCTTAGAGCATACTTAGTCCAACGAAGCAAGGTTTTTATTCATGAATACACTTTACTCTTCAAGAAACACTCATGGGCTATTTGGTTGATACTGCTAGCTTCCTTATCCTCGTGTAGTTTTATAATATGCTGCTGACTGCATGAATCACATGAATCTCAGGAAGCAAAGAGGAAAAAAGTTTCAAGAGATAGATGCCTACAAAAGTAGTCTAGGTCAGATAAGAGAAAAACAGCACTGTGAATATCTCCGTGATTTAGTGTCTCCCATCCTTCAGCCCTTGGAATGGTGAAATCAACAGGCAGAAAACTTCTGTACACAGCTGTTCTCTAGGGATGCGGGTTTGCCTTATTGGGTGTACTGTTGTCCACTTGGGTTTCTCAGTTTAGAATGCTCCCCGTACAGTGAACTCTTATGTTATTGGTGCAATGATTTGAGGGTTTGTTTAGTTGCTTGCTTTTCTTAAACACAAAAGAGGAGGTCTTTGTATCTCTCTATGTTACAGTATCCTAAGAGTTGGTGAGGCCAAACATCTAGGATTCAAGCCTTAAGAGATATTACAGGCAAAACTAGACTGGGGCCACTTTAATGGCTGCTCTAAAGTCAAGGGTCATTGGATCAGAGAGGAGGAAAGAGAAAAGATTGTAATGGTCACCCCTCAAATTATGCAATCAGAGTGGTGAGAACCTGAATTTTTATTGCTGCTCCGAAGTGTGTTAGGTATCTGTTTTATGTTAAGTATTCTAACAGCTGTATGAACTGTCCATTGCAGTGTTTGAATACTAATGAGCAGTTTCCACAGCATGCAGAGCACAGTCTGTTGAGTTTGCTTTGTAAAAAGTATCTTTACATTGCAGACTGAACTCTTTAAAACGGGTGGGTGGGAGACACCAACTTTATGAATCTTGTAAGGTCTTCCTATGACCTAGATGCTAAATTATTGCAAGCCTTAGGATGTATGCAGTGTTCCTGGGCTTTGAGTCACCAGACTTCTGTGGAGTGTGTGGAAGGGAGAAGTATGGATCACTTTTAACTAGCTTTCTTAGTAGAAATATAGTCTCTTGTAGTTACCTGCTCACCGTTCCTTACTTCTGTTTTTGCTGTTCAGACACTGTGGAAAGGCAAAAGTGAATGATTTGCCTCATCAGATATCATTGTATAGGATCAATGAAAGTAGTTTAGTCAGAATTTTAAAGAGGCAGGATGTATAGTCTCTGATAAAGCTTTGATATATATCTATTGTTTGTTAGCTTTTTTGGGAGCGTGGTTAGGACAAGCATTTCTGGAGAAAGCAAAATATGTAAAAGACATGATTGATTAAAATATAATTGTTCTTCTGTTTCAGTAGGCTTACTATTCTGCATAATATCTTTAATTTTAGTATCTGCAGTAAAATATATAATTAAACTGAAAGATATTTACAATGTCTCATGTAGTGTACAGATGGTATTTTTACCCCTATCCGTATGTCTTGTCCTTTCAAGGACATCCCTCTAGGTCTGTTGCCTCCATAGGAACCAAGTCATTTTTGGATAGAGGTGGTCTTTAAAATTTAATTTTATCAAAATAAACTGGATCTCGTGAGTATAAAATGTTTGCCAGAAACTAATTTTCTTCATTTTTCATTCAAATCATTTTTCTTCATTTTCTAGCCAGACCTGGTTTTATAGGCCAAAGAAATGATTGCTAACTGTGCGTGATATATAAGAGTTGGATGGAATTAGCATCCCTGTCTTAGCTGTGGGGTGTTTTGGCCCTAATATTTCAATGAATTCCAAGTAGATGGACAACTATTTCCCCACAGTAGAAAATAAGCCTCAGGGAAGGTGAGGTCGAGTTACTTACAGCTCATTACTGTGTCATGGTTTTTATGCATGTGTAGGCTTAGCGAAGTCGGTTTTGCTTTCTTTCTCTTTTATTATCCTGTGATGATATGCTAATAAATTCTAATGGCTTAAGCCTCCAATGTCCTAAGGCTACTCTTAGCTGTTTTTAGGAGAACACAGGTCTTCTAAATTTTACTTCAGTTAAGTGAGGAAAAGTGATAGAACAGGAGTAGGAAGTGAGGAAAAAGTGATGCAATAGGAGAAGCAAACAACCTATCTATTTAATAGACAAATATTTAGTAGCTAAAGCTCTGTAACTCATAGAAGAGAAGCTTTGAGCTGTGTTCTAGTCTGCCACTTTTCAAACTGGGAGAAGATCCAAAATTCATTACTTTCTAAAAGGAATTAAATCTTACCTTTTGATATTTTGAGTTTACGTCTGCGCAAACTGCAAAGACAGAGTAGCAAAAAGGCCACGAATATCTCAGAAGACTTTCTAGGCCTGTGAGAAGTTTTTATTGTTTTGGCTGCTGATAAATCACCAAATAAGGTAAATATTTGTCAAGAAAGGATCAGCAGACCTATAATGTTGGAGGTAGAGAAGAAAGAATCAAAATTTTACATCCTCTGACTCTTATACCTGCCAAATGCACCACATGCCTGCTGGCTCCAGTAAAAGACTGAATACCATGCATGGGAGAAAGCTCGAGGGACAGAATTGTCCAAGCTGGCAATGTAAGGATATAGGTTCGAGTAACTGCTGAAATAATATTAAAAAATAATAAATAATTTGTTCCTCAAACTCTGCCCAACAATTCTGTTTTGTTTATTAAACTGTCTTTCCATCTCTGACAAAGTCACTGGTGAAGGAAACAATATACTGTCAGACACTTCAATAACACCGACTACATTTGTAGTAATCAGCGTACTCTCAGTAAATGGTTTAGCACACAGCTTCGGTTTTCTGGAACAGTGTTCTCTGACCTTGTTGGAAGTGCAGTTGCTGCGGATGTAGGAACAGACCCTGTACACTATATATTCTTTTGCCCTTCTGAATAATTTAATTTTTTAATTAAGCAGAGTTTGTTAAATCAACTTAGCTTATTATGTGAATGAAAATGAAATCTTATATGAAGAAAATTAGCCTTTTTATGCTGAAAGAAATTATGGTACCAGGAGAAGTAATAAATCCACCAACTCTACCTGACTGCTCAGGTTTGTGCATAACCATAGCACTGCAAAACTATGATTTTATGCATGCTGTAAGAATATAGTTATTGAGGTGTAAAAGCCCACACACACACCCCTGAACCAGTCAAGCAGCACTAACAATTCTATTCAACTTTCCTTCTTATGGAACTGTTGGGCTCTTAAAGAGAACAAGTTTCAAATTTACAGGAAACAGTGCCGCAAGCTGTGGTCTGGTCAGGAAATCTTAAGGTTAATGTCCTTCATGGCTGGAGTAAATGGAAGACATACTGTTGGCTTGATCTTTTTCTCTCCCTAGAGAATTAACACTAAAAATAAATTGCCCATACCACAAAATACAGAAAACCTGGGGATGAGCTTTAGTTAAACTCTCATGTCTGCATTTATTTCTTTGCTCGATGCTGCTCTGAACTGAGCCACAACCTTAGCATAGATGCTTGCCCTTGCTCCTGTTCCGTGTTTCCCATAGTAAGATTGTATTATGGGGTTTGTATTTTTTCTTTTCAACTGCGGTATCACATTGTATATCTTTCTTTTTTTTCTTCTATAGTCACAATTTGCACCAGAAAGCTTTTTGTAATATACATTTTTACACTCTCTGTACCACGTATTTACCATGTGAGTGGTTTGGCATTAAATGGATCCGCTTTTAAACTTTATTGAAAGGTTTTTTTGGAGAAAAAAAATCCAGATGTTACTGGAATGAACACTACATAGAAAGACCTGTCAAAAAGGGCTGGAATCTTGGGCACTGTATACAATATATACAGATACAATATATATTTGCATATCTTTAATACATGTCTGGGTTTTCAGGATGGGTTATTGTAGCTGAATCTTTTACAAATTGATGTCAGAATGTTATTGTGACGTTCGTGACGTCAGGCAACATACATGAGCTTCCTGTGTGTTGCAATAAAGGCTGGTAGTGTTTCTTTCTTACCCTCAGACAGTCTTAATGCACAGCAGTTCTGGGATCAGTACCTGACACACCCTAACACAGAGAGGGGTTCAGACCTGCTGCAGCTTCTCTTTCTTGATATCTTTGAGTAACAATTTATCCCAACAGAATTTCCTACTGAGAACCATAAACCAACACTGATCTTGCACTCAAGCTAGCTCTGTTTTGCTTGAGAGAGGAAAGAGCAACGTTCCCGGAAGGGAGTGTGGAAGGAGAGATGAAATGTGGCTCATCTCCAGCTTTCCTGTTTTGGCTGACAAAACGGAGAGGCAATGCGGGTGCAGCTAGAGGTCAAGTACTTGTTCCCTGGCAGGGTCCTGTTCACTGGTCCAAAGAATTATTTTTACTCTCTGGCAAAATGCAGACTCACATCAGATTACTGTTACTCATCATATTTTCCTGAAAGGTAAAAAAAAAATTGTGCCAAACTTGTGCCCTAAGTCTGGGAAATAACAGATTTCAGTTTGTCTGTGTCACCCACCAGGTGGCCGTCCTTGTTACTGGTCCACAGGATTTTCGAAGTTGAATCGTTTTCATCATTCCTGTTAAACCTCTGCCTTTCTCCATCCTCAGTTAGTTTATTATTGTTGTTCTCTCTGTAAACAAAGAGACTGAAGGCACTTATCAACTAGGAATTGCTTATAAAATGTGGGTACAGCAGATGGAAAAGTCTGGGGTTTTTTTATTTATTTATTTTCCTAAGGCTTCTGCAAATCGCACAAGTGAGTGGTGATGATTTAAGATCTCAGGGGATAAGTTCTATAGTGACAATGTAAGAGTATGCTGTGGTGTTCTGGGGGTGTTTTAAGCTGTGATACTTAATGTAGTTTTCATCATCACTAACCATAAATAGTTATTTCTGTCCTTGATGGCAGAACATCAAATCTAAAATAAAGAACCACTTGCAAGTAAAACCTTCTATCCTTCACGCTTTTTCTGCATTTCAGATATTGAAATAATAGGTCATAATAGCTAGATTTTAAAATACTGAAAATATGAAGAATAATTCTTTATATACAGAACAGATGAGTTTTCTTTTTTCTTTCCCCTGTTTGTGTAGTGGCAGGTATGTTTCAGGAGCATAAACTGTGCTTTGAGAGCCTGAAAACGTGTCCTTCAGAGGCACACAGTACACTCTGAGTGACTTGTTGAAGTCTTCTGATTCTTATGACCTCTTCCTGGAAGAGAGGATAAATATTTAAAGGAGGAGTTATTGTATTAAGGGAGCTGGCAGAAGTCTTTACCAAACCCCTTTCCGTCATCTACCAGCAGTCCTGGCTGACTAGGAAGGTGCCGCTGGACTGGATACAGGCAAAGGTTACACCCATTTACAAGAGGGGTTGGAGGCAGGATCCTGGGAACTACAGGCCTTTCAGTCTGACCTCAGTACTGGGGAAATCATGGAGCAGATCATCTTGAGTGCTATCTTACAGCACATGTGGGACAACTGGGTGATCAGGCCCAGTCAGCACGGGTTTATGAAAGGCAGGTCCTGCCAGACCAACCTGATCTCCTTCTGTGACAAGGTTACCTGCTTAATGGACAAGGGAAAGGCTGTGGATGTGCTGTACCTAGACTTCAGTAAAGCCTTTGACACCATTTCTCACAGCATTCTGCATGAGAAACTGGCTGCCATCGGCGTCAACAGGCACAGCCTCTGCTGGGTTAAAAACTGACTGGATGGCCGGGCCCAAAGGGTTGTGGTAAATGGAGTTAAATCCAGCAGTGTTCCCCAGGGTTCAGTGCTGGGTCCAGTCCTGTTCAATATCTTTATCAATGATCTCGGTGAAGGCATTGAGCGCACCCTTAGCAAGTTTGCGGATGACACCAAGCTGGGTGCAAGTGTGGATCTGCTTGAAGGAAGGGAGGCTCTGCAGAGGGATCTGGACAGGCTGGATCGATGGGCTGAGACCAATGGGATGAGGTTCAACAAGGCCAAGTGCAGAGTCCTCCATTTGGGTCCCAACAACCCCATGCAGCGTTACAGGCTTGGGGAGGAGTGGCTGGAGAGCTGCCTGGCAGAGAAGGACCTGGGGGTGTTGGTTGACAATGGCTGAACATGAGCCAGCAGTGTGCCCAGGTGGCCAAGAGGGCCAACGGCATCTTGGCCTGTATCAGACACAGCATGGCCAGCAGGAGCAGGGAGGTGATTGTGCCCCTGTGCTCAGCACTGGTGAGGCTGCACCTCGAGTGCTGGGTTCAGTTTTGGGCCCCTCACTACAGGAAGGACATCGAGGGGCTGGAGCACGTCCAGAGAAGGGCAACGAGGCTGGTGAAGAGGCTGGAGAACAAGTCCTATGAGGAGAGACTGAGGGAACTGGGGTTGTTTAGCTTGAAGAGGAGGCTGAGGGGAGACCTCATCACTGTCTACAACTGCCTGAAAGGAGGTAGTGACGGGGTGGGTGCTGGTCTCTTCTCCCAGGTGACAAGTGAAAGGACAAGAGGAAATGGTTGCAAGTTGCACCAGGGGAGGTTTAGAGTTGACATCAGGAAAAATTTCTTCACTGAAAGGGTGGTCAGGGATTGGAACAGGCTGCCCCGGGAGGTGGTGGAGTCGCCATCCCGGGAAGTCTTTAAAAAATGGGTAAATGGGTTTCTAGGAACATGGTCTAGTAAGGGGACAGGTACTGTTAGACATGATCTCAGGGGTCTTTTCCAACCAGATGATTCTATGAGTTTACTGAAATTACTTCTGTTAACAATCATACTGTTCTTTAAATTAAAAAGAAAATGCCAAAATAATCTGCAGAAAACATTTATTAACTCTTTTACTTCTGAAGTGTTGATATACTGAAATTCTGTCATATTTTGTGTGGACAGAACTGGAAAAAGAACAAGCAATTGTGCACTTACATTCTTTCTCTGAAGCCATGGGTTTACATGTACGAAGTAACTTGAAACGCAGTTCATTGAAGCAAGTGCCTTTCTCTTCACAAGCTGCTTAATTGTGGATTTTCTAGTTATACCACTGCACACTACTAAATGTAAATGTGTTTTAGTGAAGTTACACACGCAGCTGGGAGGAGTTGTAGGCAAATAACACAATTCCCTGAACACTCAAGGCTGTTGATCTACCAGGACGTTCCATAGACATTCTAATCACAGAATCAGAAAACAGAAGTTATTTAGAGAAATGGTCTTTACTGCAGACTATGTAAATAATTTTTCATGTCTTTTGGAGTTGTTTCAGTTTTGCTTAGTCTGCTTTCATTATTCAAAAGGTTCTTTGCAGTTGAGGGTTGATCTAAAGAGATTTTGTTTTTTCTCAGTCATGCTTAAGCAGTCAATCTGGATAGAAAGCATTATTTTTTCCCCATACTATTCTGAATTAGCAAATGTATAATGTGACCTTACAAGAGGAAGAAATACTGTTACTGTAAAGTTTCTAAAAATCCTTGCTGCCTTTACTCTGAAATTCAGTGGCCAGATGATGTACACACCATGCCATTATTAGCTTTCTGTATCTTCCTTGAATGGTTGTTAAAGGTGTTCCTAAAGGGTTGTATTTAAGCAGTTTGTAAACTGAAGCAGTTAACGAATAATGTTTGTTGAGATGAGAGATTAGATTTTGATATCAGTAAGGCAAATCTAAGAAATTTATTGGCTTTTCTTGTATAGAGAAAACCATAGACTGTCTGCGAGAGTTATCTGAATAATTTAGACTTTTTTTTGCATCTAGATTTTTTTTTTTGCATGGTAAATATGGAAAAGCAGATAATGAATGCTTCTTTATTTAGCTGTGCTTTTCAAAAAGATCAGATGAGCTCAATGACTGAAACCCGTGCTTGTTATTTCTGGGTGCATTATCAAGGTGTTGCCTTAAACCTGTGGAATTTCAAATAGTTCCTTTCTGGCCAAGATGCTTCCTTACTTTGCTTGACAACATAGCAACAAAGGTCAGATGATGAGCTGAGAGTATACGATACATGAAGAGATGGCTAAAAAGCAAAATTGAGGTATATTTTCAATGTAGACATGATGTCAACTCTGCCATGTGTCTTCTGTACTTGTCCATCTAATTGCAAATTTGTTTTGACTTCAAACTGTTATAAACCACATTTTTGGTCTGAGGCTTATACACGGTAAGATAGGAGAGAAGATGATAACGGGTGTGTGGAGAACTTTCTTAGGAAAACTTCTACTAAATTTTATTTCATTCCTGGTTTATCTACATGCAAAACAAATTATAGGGAATGTCAATGGAATGTTTATAAAATAATACAAATGAAAATATTCAAATCATCAGTGAAAGCAATTAGCTTTTCTAACAAAAATATGCATAAGAATGTAACAAATACTTGTTGCAAAGAATGAGGAAGATTCAGATTTACTTTCTCATCCTTTTAAATATCAGTCTTGCAGTGTGATGGTGGTGGGGTTTTGTTTGTTTTCTTGCCAATTCTTCACTCCCTTTTTTTTCTTGATGAGCTTGAAAAATTAATGTTTGACCACTTGCACGGCTACTCGGATCAGATAAGTTGACTTTTGTAGTAACTTAATAATGGAATGTGTGTAATCTGGTTCAAGGAATTACCAATTTCAGCATAATGACTTTAGCGTAATGATGAGCGTGATTGGATTCATGCCCATCTCAAGTACAGAATGTCAGTTGTGGACTCCAGACAAAAGAAGTTGGAACATTTTTTTTCTAATTTTTTTTTTTTAGTATTAATTAGTTCAGGAACAGAGAGGTTGTCACTGGCCTAGTTTGTAATGGACCTTCCTGGAGGAAATGCAGAGAGTTTTCTTAGGTTGTAACTGGTGCGTATATATAGTTAAAAGCCTTGAAGTTGGGGGGGCCCTCCAGAATATAAGATATCACACAATTTCCGAAAGCTTCATCCAGCTGCATTTAATATTTTTTGTATCTGTATGTTTTGATGCAAATTGTTTGGTACCTCCATTTCATATCTTGTCCTATGTCCTGTTTAGCAATTAAATTGTGTTGAATGTTTTATGAGAAGTGCCTGAATAGAAACAAAAAAAATAATCTTTTTAATATAATCCAAGGTGAATTAGTTTAATTAACAAGTTCCTTTTGAATAATGTTCTCTTTTAGTGTGGGGAAATGGGTCTTCCTTTCACGGTCACAAAGCCTACGTCTCAGTTTTTCCAGTACTATGTACTTTAATAAAACACATGCCCTGTACATTTGAGTTAAGTGAGGAGGTGGAAATTGGAAAGCTTATCTCTAGCACCATCTAAGAATGACCAAACTAAAAATATATGCACATTATTGCTGTGAAATCAAAGAGCAAGTCTGCATTAGCGAGCAGTGTGGTATTAGAGGAATGCAGCTGTAGATTGGAACAACGGGTGCTGAGTACCCAGTACCCATGCTGTGTGACTTTTTGAAATCTTTGTTTTCCACCGGAGCCCTCACTACAAGAAGAAAGGACATTGAGGGGCTGGAGCGTGTGCAGAGAAGGGCCACAGAACTGGTGAGGGGCTGCAGAACAAGGCTGAGGGAACTGGGGTTGTTTAGCTTGGAGAAGAGGAGGCTGAGGGGAGACCTCATCACTGTCTACAACTGCCTGAAAGGAGGTTGTGACGGGGGGGGGTGCTGGGCTGTTCTCACAAGTGACAGGGATTGGAACAGCTGCTCAGGGAGGTGGTGGAGTCACCATCCCTGGAGGTGTTTAAAAAACTGGTAGATGTGTTTCTTAGGGACATGGTTTAGTAAGGGGACAGGTAGTGTTAGACTTGATGATCTCAGAGGTCTCTTCCAGCTTTATGATTCTATGATTTTATGAGTCTTGTGAACTGGAGCACTTGCCAGAGGTTGAAGCTGGCAAGTGCTCCAGGTATGTATGAAATTTTATTCTACTCAAATTCTATATTCTAATAACAAGCAACTTCTTGCAACCAGGTAAGTATCTGAGTATGAATCTGTGCATCCAAGAATATGCTGAGAAAATATGTCTAAAGGAAGGAACTTGGTAGCTGGGGCATTTTCTCAGCTCAACTAAATAAACATATTAATCTATAAGAAATGCACTGATCCTTTTGTGCTTTTAATGAGCAGTTAGCAGAGGAAGCTCAGAACAGAGGATGTAAACCTGGTTTTGCACAACTTGGTTATGAACTCTTGTTGACTTGAGAAGCTGGTCCTGATTTTTGAAAAATGTTGCCCTTTCCCCATCTGCTGCTGTTTCAACTGCCAGAAAACGGTTTTGGTGGTTGGTTGGACCTATTTCAGATGTTCTGGGGGCTTTACTTTCACAGTCGTGATGAGATTAAGGAACTATTCTTCCTGTCAGATAAAATCTAGGGTTTATCTTTCCCTTTGCATTTCTAAACTTTTAATAATTTGAATTTACGTACTCATCCTTTCTACCATTTTCTAATTTGAGTCTTGGCTTTCTCTTCTCTCTTCCTTCTTTTTGTCCCTCTTAACTTACTAATAAAAATATTTTGCTGTGGGGAGTGAGTGCTGTGGATTTTGCTGATTTGTTCTGTGTTTCTTGTGAGGGGTGGAATGTTTTTTGTTTGGGGTGGGTTTGTTTTGGTTAGATCAATAAATAACAGATCTCGAAGGCAGGGTAAGTAAATAAAGCCAAAGTGATGCCTCTGCACTCTGTGTCAGTCTGCGTAGTGCAAGAATATAGGTAGGGAAGGACAGGCTTTTGGCTGCTTTGCCATTTCCCATGTTCTCCATCCACTTTGGGCTACCGCAAGACTTGGGAGCCTTAGGAAGCAGAGAGGAGTCTGCTTCAAGTTTCCCTATCCCAGAGGCAGAAAATGGGCTCAGGTGGGTTTTTTCCCAAGGAACGTATCACAGAAGGATCACCTTACCTAAGGATTTTCCTCAGGGCTGCTCTAATACCTCCTTATTTCCTTAGGCATCAATGTGATGTGAAACTAGCTGTTACCTTGCTCAATGTGATGTGAAACTATTTTACTCTTCTGGCACATCATGTGATACATGTGATATGACAGTGGTATTGGATTAGGCTCTTCTTTGAGCAGAGGTGATCCTGGGGAAAGTTTTAAATCAGTCTTCTTTTAGTGCGTCACCCATAAGTATTTAGGAAGAATGGGGTTTCTTCCAGTTAGATCTTAAAATACGAGAATTTTCTGTGAGAAAAGTAAAACTTTTTATATCTCAGAATGAATGTAGCATGCAGGCAATCTTCAGCCTGGAATTATATTCATGTTTTCATTCTACAGACTGAAAGAATCTTCAAAAAGTCAGTCTCACTGGGTAATAATATTAAATAGTGAAGCACACAAGCACTCTAATCTCCAGAGACAGCTTGGAATTTAGAGGGAACACACCCATGTTAGCTTCATGAGACTGCCAGCAGGATCTCTGTCGTGATAAAACTGAAACTTGGCAGATGTTATTATCTGAAATACACCTGAAATCTGTAAGACATTAGAATGATCATTGTATTTGAGCAAAGATAGGTTGAAAAGTAATGCTGTATGGTTTATTTACTTTCATTTATGTCTCAGTTTAAATGTAAACTAAGATGTGTATCAGAAATTACGAGATTGTAATCAGGAAAATGTATAGAAAAGGATAACAGTTCTTAACTACAAATATATATATATATATATATAAAATATATATATATATATCTCCAGAACCAGAACAGAACAAACAGCAACCGTAACCAAAACCTTTAAACAAATTAAGTCCTATCCTTGCTCCTTTCGTTGCCGTTATGTTTCCGCAGTGCAGGATGCGATGTCACACCTTGGCAAGCAGTGGGTGTGAAAGCCTCCCCCAGGGAGGCAACTCATTTTTTTTTTGTGTCTGAAAGTGTTGGGGGAAGATGGGGACCAGGGAATGGGGGACGGGGATGGGGAGGACGGGGGTGGGTGGGGATAGGGCAGCAACTCGACTGCAAATGATGCTGGCCCCCAGAGAATCTGCAGCAAATCCAGGTAGTGGTGATCGCTGTCTCCCCAAAGGAAAGGACAGGACGCGTGGAGTTGAGGCTATGAATCCATAATATTTTAGTGGACAGTTAGATGCTATCAGTACCCCCAAATCCCGTTATTTGGTCCCTTTATGGAATTTATCTCCATATTGTTTACAAGTGCTGGCTGGTTTCCAACAGTTACTGATTTGTTGCAGTGTACCCAATATATGTGCATTTTTATTTTGTTAGATAAAAGCAACAATGAAAATAAAAGCTGTTTATTTAACATAATGTAACATCACTTTCATATGTTAACTCTCTTTTTAGAAATAGTATAAAAATCAGCAAATAAATGGAACTACAGGTAGTAGATAGTTCTGGTTATTTGTTTGGTATTTGTGTATTGTCCATGCAGCAACAGCTACATTGCAAATGAAAGTAGGATTGAAGCGAAGTCAGGTGTTAAAATAGTAGCAATTACAATGGTATGGTGTAGTGGAAATGGTATGTGTTTATACTTTTGTCTTTGGTTGAAAGGGTGATATACTGTCTCTAAATATGTGTCTTGAAGAGTGATCCAGTAAAGCTTAAATATTTCAAAATCCTTGTAGAAGAGTGTGTTGAATTTCTGATTTTTTTTTTTATCTATTGTGACTGATATTGTGCTTTTCACTTGTCCAGAATATAACTTCAGGAGAGCTCTGTGGCAAGACAATTTCAAACAGAGAATTAAAAAATATTTTGTTTTCTGGTATTTGATTTAAAACAAGACCCGAACATCCGTGACACTGCAATTAAATAATGAGACAGAGAATGAATGAAGGGAAAATGAGATAATCAACATGTATAAGCAGTTAATCATGCAGGTGTCTTATAAGAACTGACATGGAGGATTTCTAGTTTTTATGGCCATGGCTCATGAAAGAAGCTTTCAGACCTGAATACATCTAGGCTTGGGAGTGCTGGATTGAGGTGAATTTCCCTGCAGCTGCTCCACCTGGTTGCCTCAACTATAATGCAGACTCAAGAGCAATATTTAATTCCATAAAGGGAGTTTGAAGAGAAACTTGTGATGTTTGTGAGGTCCTTAAATGCATTAGTGGAATGTGGTGGAAACGTTCATGAAGAAAATAATTATATACCAGTTAGATACTGGTTTGTGTTCAAAAGTATAGGGCTATACAGTGAACACAAGAATGAAAAAAGGTATGAAGTGAACTAGTATAATGCAATATGCAGGAATCCTGATGGTGAACAGTAATATTCTACTGTTTAATTAGGCATTGTATCATAAAGTATAGGCTGCCTTGAGTCTGGCGTTTCCTCCTTTTGAATATTTTGCTTAGCAACCATCTCTCTTTATGATTTTGTGGACACAATTTAATATTTATATAATGATGGTGCCCATGGGCTTGATCAAGATCGAAGACCTGTTGTACTAATGTGCATAGAACACAACTTATTTACTGTTAACTGGAACTTCTAATACAGTGTCATCAAATTTAAAGCTCCAGGAGAACATTCTTTGGAAAAGATGTGCTTGAAGATGAAATAAAACTGTAAGAAGTTTTGAAAATGAAGGTCCCCATAAGAACAAAATTCCCTTTTTTTTTTTTTTTTTTTTTTATGGTAGTGTGGTGCAGGGCCAGTTATGCTGAATATCCTCTTTTAAATTTGTATTTGCTATGAGAGAGTTAACTGAGGGGAATGGGCTGCAACAGGTTTGAAGAAAATGGCAGTATTGTTTGTCCCTGGCTGGTGAAGTGCAAAATCAATACAAAGAAAATAGCATTGTGACTAAAAAAAAAAAAAACCACAAAACTCTCAAGCATTATTCCCATTCAAAAAACAGAATTCTTAATTTATTGGAAGCAATGTTTAGACCAAATCCCAGGCTGAGGTTTTCAGTTCTGATTCTTAGATAATTTCTCTTCAATGGTCAAAGAGAAGAAATAAAAATAATGTCAAGGTTCAAAGTTTTAATTTATAAAAAAAAGATTAAGAGGCTTATTTTGACTGAAAAAGAAGAATATATTTTACGGTCTTTTTAGCAAAATTTATATATTCAGGGGGAGAGTATAGCAAATGTTAAATGAACTCTTTATTCTTGCAGGAAGAAAAGGAGTGGGGCAAATCAAAACAGATTAGGAAAGACTGAGAAAAATACAGCTCAACTGAAACATTTTTACACGGAGTAATAAATGTATGGAAAAAAATACTGGAAAGATTATTGAAGCATGAAGTATTGATGGATTCTAAAGGCATCTAGTTTAGTTTCTGAGGATCAGATGATATGGAAATGGAGTAGTTGAATAGAAGTGAGGAAATCATAAACAAGGTGCCAAGCTTTTTTTTTTTTTCTTTCTTCTGGAAATTTAAGTAGTCTATAAGTTTAAAAGGAATGTGTTTTAAAGCAAACTGTTCTATTTTCAAAAATACCCGTATAGATGTCTCTTAGCAGAATTGTAACTAAGAAAACACATACAAAAAAAGTTATTGAATTTCAGCTGCTTTATGGTATTTGCACAAGCACATGTTCTTCAACCACTTCAATTTTATTGTAATTAACCTAGCTGGTTCCTTACAGAGGCAGGGGAAGGGGGAGTGATATTCTACCATTAACAGCTTTTTGTATTTAGCAAGTCTAGTGCCTTTTGCCCGGCTGACAGACTAAGCAAAGGAAGGGACATGAGAGAAGGGGGAGACGTTCTTGTCTGGGCCTTGCTGCTGTCCCCAGTCAGTTGCTCTTGCTCTCTATGTCCACCGAGCAGCTGTGGTAAGCAAGCCTCCAAAGTTCAATCCTGAAAATTGTGCTCAGTGGCAGGCTGGCCTTCCAGAGTTGTACCTGATACCCAAACTGGTATGGCAGAACACTTTTAACCCCTCAGTGAAAGAGAAAAGAAGTGCAAAAGCAGATCAGCTGACTTGTTGAAATTTGCTTTTATGTGGTTACCTCTAGTGTTGCAAGTGAAGATGTACAGTAGAAACAGCCCGACCTGAGATAACATAAAAACTTTTATTGTCTGGTGATTTGGAGTTATAGAATATAATTCATAGAAAAGCAGGCTTCATTAGGTTTTCTATTTACAAAACTAGTTATGAAGACTGAGCTTAAGTTATGTTCAGATTTAAAAACCCTAATAGATGGTAAAATACTTTCTTGGACTCTAATATGTAATATCTCAGTTGTACTGTCTTCATTACCCTTTTTCCTTTGTCAGAAAGATGTAAGTGTGTTGGAACAGTTCATATGTCCCTTAGTTTTTGACTCTTTACCTGGTTCTTCATCCCACTTAATGAAAAATAAGTTGCTTAGTTGTGTTAAAGCTTTTCCAGAGTAGGTTTCCATAGCTGGTAAGACTTCAGTAGCACAGGGCTAACATAACCAACCACAAGAGTATGCAAGATCGTAGATAATTTGTAAATATTCACCCTTCTATTCAGACTTCTGAAAATGCTGAAAATCCATTTAGCAGCATACTGGTTATAACGGACTACTATTTTTACTCGATTGTTCTTCTGAATTTCAGATGAAATAGAAGACAATATCAGCTTAAGTTAATGCCTATCAATTAGCAGGTGCATTTCCACTCTTTTGAGTCTACATAATTCATACAGGTTGCAGCATCCATTTTCTGTAGAGGCATTTGGATGAGAATAGGGTTCATAATGTGTTTAAGTCAGTAAATTATAATGTCTGAAAGATTTGTTTACAACAGCTTGAAGAATGCCTTAATTTACGATCTGTGTGGCAAGGCTAGGTTATATTGCAGAAGATATGGAACAAATGTTTATTATATTGAGCCTTTTTATAAATGTTCTCTAATAAAACCCCTTGTTTAAAAAACCAGTGTTTTCTAGATCAAATGTGCCCATATTTTGTTTTTTTTTTCCCCTCCAATCTAGTTAAGTGTTAAGCCAAAAGCATTGTACTCCCTAGTTATGTACTGTCATAATTAAGCTTATTTAACAGTGAAGAAAGCAAGTTGCTCTTCATTGCTATTCCTTATTTCCTCCTGTAGGTCATGGATATGCCAGCTAATAAAGTTGTCTGGACTATCCATCCCTTGATAGTAAGTGGAAACCAATAGGCATTTTCAGGATCTAAGTCATCCCAATATTGAGTAGGTGCCTAAAATAAATCCGATGGATTAAACAAAAATGCTGCATTTTTCTCTATGGGTTTTATAAAGGGAGATCTTTAGCTGTCTGAACTAGACTCCTAAAATCAGGTGAGATAGATTGCACATGTTTCTTTCCTTTGCTATATCATCTCCGCAAAATTTGTTTATCTTTACAAAACCAAATCATGGGAGGATTATAATACTTCTATGATTTTTACTTCATGGATTAGTGTTACCTGGCCTGCAGCTTATCAGCAGCGTGTTGCCTTTTAGACCTGAAGATGGCTTCTGACTGCAGAAGGCTGCTGCTGCTGTCTTGCCATAGCTGTAAGGAAGATGTTTCCAGCAGTGTTAATGCCTTAGTTATTCAGGATTCAGGGAAGTCTGGGACCCAGTCATTTTACCTCTGTAGTTTAAAGAACTGCTTGGGTGCCTTTTGCATATGAAAATGTTTCTCAGTCAAAAGGCACTTCGAATTATTATTAAAATTCCTCTAATTCCACATTCACACACCTATATAGAGAGAACTCTGTTAATGGAATTGAAAGTTAATGCTAGTAAAGCATCATCTGAAGCTAGAACCCAGCTAAATCAAAACAATTCTTTACACTCAAGCCCCTGCCAAGTTAAACTGTCAGTAGGACATAATTTCAGACTCTATCTTTTTTTGAAAATTAAAAGCAATTGCAATTAAAGGTTTTACATTTAGACTTTTATTAAAACATAGGCATACACCTGCTCTAGACAGAAAGGTAAATTTGTTTAACTGAGTACAGTTGGGGATTTAAATAAAATCTGGTTATTTAAAATCCCTTTAATTTATGTTGCTATGTTCACTGCTCTTTGAACCTTTCCTCAAATTGCAATTATCTTGGTAACTACTATAAAATGTTATGACAAATTACAACATGATGTATAATGCAGTAAAATTTATAGAAAGTTTTAAATTAAATAGTTGTGCAAGTGCTATGTGAATAGCGAGTCCTGTTGAAGTTTTCTGTATTGCTACAACCCGTGTAGGTCCCTTGCACCAAGAAGCCCAAAGCTAAAAGAAAAAAAACCCCTCAAATGCTTCAAAATGTTGCAGGCAAAATTGTGTTTGAGTTTAAGGAACATACTGAAGTAATCTTATTTATAAGTAACATACTAGTACTTGCTGAATTTCTTGGCAAAATGAGATGTTTTATTGCAAGACTTAAATCATTGGAGGTTTTGTTTGTTTCTCCTTTAGGCTGTAGTAACACTGGTTAAGCAATTTTGATTTGATATTTTTCCATTTAGTAGACCAACAAGATAATTTATTTTAGGGAAGTTTAGGCTCGATATTAGGAAAAAATTCTTCACTGAAAGGGTGATTGGCCATTGGAATGAGCTGCCTGGGGAGGTGGTGGTGTCACCATCCCTGGAGGTGTTTAAAGGGAGATTGGATGAGGCACTTAGTGACATGGTTTAGATGATGAGTAGGTGTTGGTGTTGGATCATAGGCTGGACTCGATGATCTCAAAGGTCTTTTCCAGCCTTGTGATACTGTGATATCTCAGTTGATAGCATGTTTTGTGAGCTGGAATGTACTGTTTCTATGAGGTGATTTGAACTGTGTGTTTCTGGACAACACAGCATGTTTGAGTTCAGACTTTGTTCACAAACTCATTGAGTTTCCAAACCTGCTGCCTGATCCATGTCTTCCAGTTGCTTGTGTAGTAAAGGTCTTTGTGTGTGAGTACCCGTCTCATCATGTAGACTTTTGAAAGGTCTTTGATATGTTTCACTAGCTATCCAGATCTGCCTAAAATCACATCTTAGGCCAGCATCATTTAGTCATGATGTTAATTTCGGATGAGACTTTTACTTTCTTACACATACTGCTGAGGTAATCCATCATCATGCTAAAGCAAGGAAAATTCAATCCATCACTGTTGGATTCTGATACAGGGCTGCAAGGGGGATGCAAGTCATCTTCCCGGTAGTAATCAAACAGCTGTGATACATGCCACTTTAAGCTTCTATCATCCTATAATGGATGGTTTTCTTCTACATGGGAGCCTGCTATAAAATCTTCTGACAGATGGACTGTCTTGCAGAAGTTTCATTTTGTGGAGTTTAAGGCTGTGAACTGGTTATTGACAAATACTACATCATCAGTTCCAGTTGAGCACACAGACTAATAAGTGGAACATTGGCACTAATCCTTATTTAATCAGCCTTAAAATGGTAATTTCAAATTGATGAGGGCATAGGGAATAGATTTTATACTTTTAAAGTGCGGCTAAAAATACCAGGAATATGTGTATACAACCCAAGGATGAAATTAAAGTGCATTCTGCATGTATGATGAGTGAAGCATGCTATAGAAAGCTGGGGTCAGAGTCATACTGGGACCAAAGAATTCCTCAGTTTGGAAATAATGCACTCCATCTCTGAGTTTCATAGAGTTTTTGTAGGAGCACTACTGCTTTATTTTTGGTTTGTTTGTTGTTTTTTTTTCATGTGTTTTTAAATGTTAATTGAATCATTTCGAAAGCTGTTAAAAAGGCTAAGCCATTAAACTTTAATATATAAAAGAAAAAACAAAACTAAAACCCAACCTGTAGCAAGCTAAAGCTTCAGAACTCATGAAAATTAACTCTATCTATCTAAAAACCTCAGTATTGATGGTTTCCCAGTCCATCTTCCTTTAGAGAACCTGATGCTGATAGTTAACCCTTTGCTTTATACAACATAAATTACTGATTTCTATAATGCATTTATTTGGCAGGCTGTTTTAAAATGATAGATTATTATTCTTAAATATGACCAATAAGTATTTGTATAAATTTAGAAGTAACTTTCTAACTGCTTGCAATGTTTTAGCACGAGGAACTGCAGTGCAGCAGAGGAAGATTTCTTGTCTCTTTAGATGGAGCAATACAAATATTGTGTAAGCCTTACCAGGTACAGTAGTCTGCAAAAACCAATCTCAGTCTATTTTGAAGCTTAGTTAGGTCAGCCATGAAACACATAACAAGAATAAAAGTGCTTTAGTTGTTTTCTGAAGCTTGCTAACTTAAATATTTTGAAATTTGAGTTTTATCTAAAAACAGTTAATTAGTCATCTAATACTGGAAAGTAGCTTCATTGAAAGCTGAGCTCGGAAGTGTGGATGGGCACCATATAACAGAGTGCCCATACAATATTTAAAGTATGGTACCTTCATCGTCATACAGTCTTGAGCAATTTGAGTGCAAGTATTCATGTAGCTAATAGCAGAAAGCGTTCAGTTCAGGCTACCTTGCACTGGCAAAGCTGTGCAAGGAGATGGCTAGTGGCAGTCAAGTTACTTATATTAATCTAGGCTAGAATAGTGTGCAGCATAGACTCATTCTGAGGCAAAAATGGAAAATGTAGTATCTAGAAATTATATGAATTAATTTCCATAGAGATAGTTATATGGATCACAGAATGGCCAAGGTTTGAAAGGACCTCTGGATATAATCTATTCTGATCCCCCCGGTAAAGCGGGTTCACCTAGAGGGGGTTACATGGAATGTGTCCACCTGGGTTTTGAATGTCTTCAGAGGAGACTCCACAGCGTCCCTGGACAGCCTGTTCCAATAGCTTAATAGCTTATAGAAGCAGATGGACAGGGAAAGCAAGTGAACATGATAGGCTGACCTTGTGTTTTATATATTGCTCCTTTTCAACACCGGCTTTGGTAAAGCATCAAAAAAACAGGAAGCCATAAACAGAATTTCAGCCCTATTGGTGGCCATAACCTGCAGGCTTGTCTGTCCAGGCCATAAAGGACGGATGACATTTACAGAATTCTACTTAGATTTTGGCTGGAACCGGTTTCACTGCTCAAACTGAAAACACACAAAACAACACAGGAGGACTTCCTTGATCAATGTTGGGTATGCGACATTAGTATGCTCTTCCCTTTATTCCTTCTCTGTTGCTCTTGGACGAAACTCAAAAGCCTGTCTTATTTCTGTGACTAGTTCACCGCAGTCTTCCATATTTATTTTTTTTTGTAATTACTTACTTAATGTATAGATTATAGCTGGTTAGCCACTGAACTAGCTCAGGTTAGCCTAGTCGCCATCTGTCGAGATGTCTTGAAAGAAAGCGAGCTCCCTCAAATAACCAGTAAAAAAAATTTCCTAAATTGCTTTTGAGAATGTGTTTTACTACTTAGTACATTAGACGGGGGGAAAAAGAAAGGTCGTTTGCAAGATCAGATTCAGCGTTACAAATGAGAGAAATTTAGGCAAACTATGTGTGGTATAGAGTAAGCCTCCAGCACTAAAAATAGATACTATGTAATATAATTTCTAAAAGTACAATTAGAAGATAATATTTCAAGCACATGGGTAGGAGCACAGGATTCCTAGAAATCATACATTGGCATATTGAAAACTATAACAAATACTCTAGCAATGAGCCAATATTTTATCTTGCGTCTCTTTAAAATATATACTCTCGATATCTAGTAAATCAGCTAAAATTCTAATGCACACTGGTGTCTAAGTTCACTGATGAAGACTAAGCCTTTAGAATATATCATGCAATACTAATGATTTTTATTCACTGAGCTTAGTTTTCATTAATATTTTTCATCACTTTTTATTGCATTTTCACTAACACAGATTTTATAAAATACTATTTAAAAATATGGCATAATAACCAAAACAGAACTGTTCCAGATCTTAATTTTCATTTTCAAGTCAGAAATTCAGAAAGTTAATGAATTAGTTAGTTGCTGGGAAGCATGATTTGTTGTGGTGACTCATGAGTTTGTACAAGCGCTGTAGAGGTAGGTATTCATCCATCTCCTGTCCTAAAAGCCCTAAGTCACATGATGTTGAACTCAAGACAAATGGACTTTGTTACCTCAGCACCACACTTCGAGGATATTATGATGATGATTGATTTATACGAGTCCACAGTTCCAACTGCTTGTACACTGAAAGGTTGATTTGAACTTAGAAAATGGCAGTTTAGCTTTTTATCAAATAGACTATGCCAGCAGCTGTAATCATTTGCTCACGGAAATGCACACCTAGGCTTGGCCCTGGCTCTGCTTTATGATTTTTTCTTATGGATAACCTGCAAGTAAAAACTGTATTGCAAAGGTTTATGGCTAAAGGTCAGTGATCCTCAGAGTACACCACTGAATTCAGTGACAGTTTTAAGATCAAGTGTTGTATTCTACATTTTTGAGAGCATCTTTGAGGTAATAACTCAACTACAGTGGCAAAAAAAATTTTGATTTTTTGTTTAAAAGGAGAGCATATAGTTGAGGCTTCTGTGGTGCTACAAACTCTTTTTATAACTATTCCAGATTGTTGTGTCAATTGATCACTTTTTTTTTGTAGCTAGGCACTGAAAAGCAACTGTCTCTCTAACAAAAAGACAGGAAAGCCTCTTCCAGATGCTTTGAGTTACTCAGACATGTCGTTTATAAACATTAAGCCTTATTTAATGGGTCTACAAGTTCAGGCTTTTGAGAAAGCTTCCAAATTGCTACCCTGCCTAACTTGTGAAAAGGCTTCTTATAATCTGGAATAGATAAGACAGCTGCAAGAAGTGTAGCACAGTGCCTGCTGGCAAAGCAAAGGGTTTTATTCCAGATAAGGTACTGTGCAGACACTGCCAGAGATCTGGCTCACCCTCAATCAGGAAGTATCTCGATCAAGATAAGATCATGATAGTCAGTCTCTCAGCCTTTAAGGGGAAGGCTGCTAGCTATCTAGTGTTGCCATTCCACATGTTTACAAGGAGTAAATTCCAAGAGCTGCGAATATTTCAGATTAGCTATCAGGGAGCAATAGTGTGACTATTATTTACGGCTTTTTTTTCCCATTATAACTATGAAAGTCAGGAGTCAAATTAATGTAAAATTTCCATGTCTTTGTAATGTTTTAAGAGTATACGCTGAAAGAAGAGAGAGGCTGGAGAGGTGGTTTACTAGGAGAAATCAGACTTTAGTGTGATGTGTTTACAGCCTTAAATGTAAATTCAGGGAACCTTAATAGTATCTTTTTCTTCAGTGGGAAACCTTTAATATTAACTGAGTCTCCTCTTCCTTTAATCTTTAATTGCTTGACTCTGAATTTTGAGAATTCTTCTATGACAAAGCTAAACAAAGAAGTTTTAAAAATCCTAATGAGTCCTGCTCATCCTTACTGAAGATGGTTTAAATTTAGATGAAAATATCAGTAGAAGACTTGAGCGGTGAATAAATTCGCATTTCCTAAGTACACTCACTTTCTGCTCCTATCTGACAAAGTAAAGTTTGAGTAATGCATGATATATGAATTCAGAGATGGCTTGTTAGAAGCAGCATTCGTTTCAGGTGTCAGCATAACTAATATTCTAAATCTTTCACTTTCATGTAAGACATGAATGTCTTCAGCTGATATGTTAGCACTAAAGGTATAAAAAGAACTCTCAGTAATTAGAGGAGGTGAAAATTGAGTGTTCTGGAAAATTCATTTGTCTTTTATAAAAACACTTGCCTTAAACTGAAGGAGTTGGTTTCTGTGCTGATTCATATAAGCGTGTGGTCTTGTTATAAAAGCTGAAGTTAATAGGTTGTTGATAAGAAAAAGTTTGGCTAATTTGTTTTACTCATGCTTAAAACTAGGTATGACACAAAAAATCCCAACCGGTGACTAGCCCTTTAGTTTGAGAACCAAGAGTGGGAGGGGAGAGACAGAGATGGTTATAGAACACATTCTATCCTGTCAGTGAGACAAGGCAAACCTCAATCAACTCACTCAGTATGAGTGGACGTGTATTCACATTTAGATATTTTCTTGTCCTTGGTTGGAAAATGTGCAAGAGTGAAGAGGAAGTTAACACCAAGATAGTGCTTTGTCTGTGAAGCAGTTTTTAGTTAATCACCACTGAGCACCCACTTTATTCAGCAGACCTGGCTCCCTGCGATTCCTGCCTGTTGCCAAAGATCAAGCTGGTGCTCAAAGGAACCCATTATTTTCAGTAGAAGATGTGGCAGCAAAAATGACAGATCTTTAACAACCTTTCAGAAAATGATATGTGGTTTGCTTTGACTGTTGGCAGTATCATATGAAGCTGGTGTGTCACCTCAGAAAGGAATGATTTTGAAGGTGATCATAGTTGATTTTCTTAATTTGTTAAATAAAAAGTGTTACAAACACAGTCTCTTTTTTTTATTATTATTTTTGTGTTGGACTTCACATGTCATCTTTTTTTCAGGAGCACCAGAATGGTATCAATATAATCAGACCAGTTACAAAAGCCTAACTGCTGATGTTGTAGTATTAAACAGATAATTTAAGTATTACTTCAGATTTTCTTTATCTAAGTTTCTCAGTATATTCGAAACTATCTAGGTGACAGTGATCTCAATTAGACAATATGATTTTGTGCAGTTTTCCATTGCAGTTTCCAGTGCTCTTTGGCAGGTCTTGAGCAAATTCTCCTCAAGCCTTCTGACGTTTGGGCTGTTTACACCGCTGCAAAGTATCATCATTATGGAGAAAGTGCCAATAGTTGCACTGCGTTTAAAATTGTTTGTCAATAAGAAAAGGCTGGAGAAGGGGGGAGAAATTTTAGAGAAAAACTGAAATGGCAAAAAGGTTATTTTTAATATTTTTGCTTCACTTAATACTTTAAAAGAAAAGAAGGAAGTGAGAAACAACAATGTTATTTGAGCTGCTATTTCAGTGTTAGACTACCTTTCTGTCCCTCTTCACTGGTCACACAGCAAATCTCCTAACTACTACATGTTCATTCAGGCTTGTATATCCAATTGGTGATGACATTTTAGCCAAATATTGGAAATCAGGAAAAGTGTCATGCAAAAAAATGATGATTGTGTCTGATGCACAGCCATTGACTTTTTTTTTCCTTCCCAGAGCCACCGTGTTGGGCTGCCTATCCTTTTGAATTAGAGCAGCTTTCTAACCTGTAGGGTGAGAGATTGGGATGAGCTGCCAGATATTGTACAGCTCGTGAGGGAGAAAATGAGAACTGCAACAGAGGAGGAAGAAAGATACAACTTTGCATGATGTATAATGCCTCTGGAAAACCAAGTTTAAAATACAGTATTTTGACTCCATACTGACTAATACTCAGTTGTATTTCAGGAAATGAATAACCTTATTATAAGATAATTTAGCAACATATGGGAGAAGCTTCATGCATCAGGCATCTTGTTAGCAGTGACCTACTGGCAGCTTGATGCTGGATTGCTTGTAACTGACTTTTACTGTTGCTAGTACAGGATGTGGAAAATGTGCCAGATGGAAATTACAATCTAAAGAGGGATAGCCACTTATAGTGTCTGATTAAAAATAACTTTATTTCTGCTCTTTTATTCTTTTAAATAAATGTAAAAATTTATAGTATGGTCATATTAATCCTTGGCATCCACATTGAAAATTTTAAGTCAGTACTTCGAAGATGTGAATAGCTATCGCTTCCATTTTCTTCTTGAGAAGTTTTCGATCTTTGTCAGTGTTAGCAATATTGGCTATATGTGTACATATATCATGTGGGTACAAAATATATTAATTGCATATGTATATAAGTTCTAGAAACTTCAAAGTGTAGACGGAAAAAGCCAAGGAAACACTAAGGGGAAAAAAAAACCAAACCAAAACCAAAACCCAAAACCAGATCAACCAACCAACAAAGACCAAACAACAAAAAAAATACAAACCAAAACACCAGACGCTTTATTTTCTGAAACGTCTTCCCAGCATTATCTCTACTGAGAGATGGATCTTGCTGTATTAAGCTGTTAGGGCCTTTTTGAGTTTCCAGTGAGTCAAGTTCTAGGGGAGGACACTGTGTTTGTCTGTATGGGAGTAAGGTCTTCCATGAAATCAAAAATGTGAAGGACGATCTTCATAGCAGAACAGCAAAAAAGAAGATAAAATTATATGCAGTTGATCAGCGTACAATAGTAAAAGGCTTGTTCTAAATGCAATAGCCAAGAATAGATTTCAGCCCTAAAGGGTTCCTTTTCCCTTCTCCTCTCATGGAACCCCTTTTTCATTTCATCTCTGTCTCATACCTCTTGTCTCTATTCCTTAAGCTTCAGCATGAAAAATCATAAAAAGGCAGGAAGTTGTGGCTGTAGAAGCTTGGAAATACAGGAGAATGAAACTCATTCAGTGTTAGAAACAGAAAGAAATTACCTCTTGGGGGGAAGGGGGATCAGGGTAGCCACCACCTTCGTTCTTGATTTTTAGAAGGTGCAGTTACTTGTTGATGGATCTGATTGTAGTTTTATTTTCTAAAACTTAAAACTGGATATTTATTACTTTCAATAACGTTATATTAGGGTTTGTGGTTGGTTTTCAGATGTACATTTCCTTTTCCCCAATTGAAGAGCTAACCAAAGATATTTTTTTTTTTTCAAAGTCATAGGGTAAAAATAAAACAAAAATCTCTGGTTTTGGACTTCCTTTCATAGTCTTTACCGTCAACAGCTCTAAAAGGTTAGTTTCAGAACCCTCCAAATGGGTTCTGTAACAGGAATACATTAATAAAAAGAGCATAGACGTTAACATTTTGTATGTGCAGAGCATCGTTGCAGACCTTAGATATTCTCCTCCTCTATAGCAGAAGAATATGATGCCATGTGCTGCTTTCAAAATATGTAAATGTATATTTTACCATCACAAAAAAATTAGTTAGAAAGAACTGAATTACAAAATGAAAAAATGTTTTAGTTTAGGACATTACTTTGATACTTTTTTTAATGTAAGTGTTAATGCGATCCTTGCTTTTAGAGAACGTGTGTTCTGAATTAGTAAAAGTATAATAACTCAGAACAAAGATACCCTGTGAATAGATATTTACTGTTAGATCCATTTCATAAGTGTTAATTCATAAATTAAAAAGAAAAGTAGTTTGATTTTTAAATGCTATTTAATGTAACTTGCTTATAATAACTTGTTGAAGCGCTACCTTTCACTTCCATATAATGGGCATAGGAAAACCTTTAACTTCTTTTTCTCTACTACCTACTTACACCTGAGGGCAGGAGGGATTGGCTGGATGTGCTTAGCACAGAACTTCTGTAGTCTGAATAGGAAAGTACTTTTCCATGTGTTACATGCATTTATAATATGTAGGCTTCTGCATACAAATATTATAAAGAACAAATACTATAAAGAACAAATATTATAAAGAACAATGTAAAAAGCACTGCAAATAGATGTCTTCAGAAAAATAAAAAAGAGAGAAACAGAAATTGCAAGCAATTAGAGCTGGAAACAAACATTTAGTAAAGTCTCACTGCATTTCAACGTAGTTAATACTGAATGGTGAATTACAGCATTCCATTAACTACTAAATAAGCATAATTTAGATGGTTTTTCCAGTGGATGAATTTGTATTTTGTGATGTATGATATAGGCATTCAGCAGGACAGTATCACTTTGAATCTACTCTACCTTGAATCACCTTCACCAAACAACCCTACCTGGGCATTACTTATTTATCCATTTTGCTGACAGAGTATTTGAGAGGGCAGTGGAATGAGAAGGTTACTAAAGAGCTGATATCTATACAGAAGTAGAGTTTGTTTTCTGTGCACTGTGCTATGTAATAGCCTCCACTCAATTTTTGTGTTGTTCAAATGACAATGAAACAAAAATGTAAGATTTTCTTGTAGTGGATGAATGGCAGAATAGATTTCAACAGCTAACATTTCCAAAGAATTTTTAGTAAGAACATATTAGAAGATTCTGACAATTCTCCAGGCTTTCAGAACATTTGAAAAGCCTAAAAACAGCATTAAAATACATTTAATACTAAAAAGCAACTGGCAAGAGAAATAAGGCCTCGTATACAGCTTGCTCTGCAAGTACAAGCTCAACAAATAACACATATTATAATTTCTTTTCAACAAGATCAAGAAAATTAAGCTGTCAAGTTATTAGAATAGCACGTACCAGGAGTATAAGACAGGTACAATAACCAATATTAATATGCTGGCTTACATCAAAACAAAAATGTGGCAAGTTTTAAAGTTTTTAATTTTGATACATCAAAGCCTTTTCATCCTCCAGTGTGTATTGTTTCCTGTTTTTCACTAATCATTTAACTTCTACAGCTTTTAAAAATTTATTATTTATTTCTTTTGAATGATTTTTTAAAAAATAGCCAGCAGATATTCATATAATTGCAAATGTCAGTCTCATCGTGTGTATCAAATGCATTTTAAACCCAGAAAACAGTTTTGAAGTTTAAGATTTAATTCTCCTTTTTTCTTTTTTTTCTGCTCTAGTATTGCTCTCTGTAACCAAATACTATATGCAGAGTTCAGAATTTATTTATTATTGGATTCACAACTTAAAAAAAAAACAAAAGCAAAACAAAACCAACAAATCCCCCCCCCAAACCCCCCAACAAAACTGTTACAGGTAAAAACTGTTATTGGGCAAGTAATAAGTCTTGACAAATTACTAATGTATCACAAATATAGTAAATATTAATGACCAGCCTGGCTTACTCCTCAATTTCAGTACCAAGAAATGGAAGAGAAGCTTCTGGGGCGGGAATAAATCTGCTTTGGGTTCTTAAGCTTTATAATGATACTAAAAAAAAACCCAAACCCCAAATGTAGCCAAAATTAGAGGCAGAAAAAAATACAGAATAAAAAAAATAAAATATGAGTAGCTTAAAAGATTAATTTTAGAATCGTCACATATACTTCAAATATACTTTAGGAAAATCAAGACTTGTTAAAAGTTTATACCTGTGTTTTCAATTATGGTGCACATGCTTTTGGTGCTTTTGTATGTATGTATTTTTTTTTCTTCCGTTGTTAGTTTTGGTTATACCATGTCTTTTATTAAATAGAATTGTATTAGACAGTGGTTATTCCTGACATGGCAATTTTACAGATAATGTGAGAGTTAAATATATTTTTTTAGTTTGATTTTAAAATGTCTGTACAGCATACTGCCAACAGGGAGATCAGCTGCCAGATGAATTAGCTGTCTCTTTGCCTCTTCTGGGGAAAGCAAAGCAAAGCTGTTCTGTGACCACTGGAGAAATCTGAAAAGATTTAATCTCCAGTTCAATCAACAGTTCTCATTCTTAAAATGGCAGTTTCCAGTTTCAGTGAGGATTTGGTGAATTGTGACATTTTTACTTAAATTTTATGCAATGAATTACTTTATTCAAATTGAGAATCCAGAGAAATGTACCAATGTACCATAGGAAGCAGTACGAATGCAAGACAAGGGTTAAAAGCAAAAAGGATGTTTTCTGTTTCTGTCTGAAAGCATCACTCTTTCCTGATGTAGATTAATTTCTAAGGAAAATGCTTTTATGCAGTTTCAAAATCCTGGAGAAATGAACTACATTTTCATCTGAAGAACGCTTACTCACAGTATCACATATCACAGTATCATAAGGATGGAAAAGACCTCTGAGATCATTGAGTCCAACCTATGACCCAACACCTACACCTACTCCTACTGGTCAACTACACCAGGGCACTAAGTGCCTCATCCAATTTCTCCTTAAACACCTCCAGGGACGGTGACTCCACCACCTCCCCGGGCAGCGCATTCCAATGGCCAATCACCCTCTCAGTAAAGAACTTCTTCCTAATTTGTTTAATCCTGTGGTAATCCTAGAAACTTTCACTGCCTGCACTATGGAAAAATTATTTACTTAAAGTTATTGATTTTACATGATATAGTTTGAATGGTTATTTGTTATTAAAGCAGTCTTGGTAATACCGTTTCCATGATTGCTGATCTAACTTGATTTTGAAAGACTAATCTTGGTGTCTAAGGATTTGTTTCTGGCCTTTGACAGTGACAGAGTAAGGAAATATCTTACTCTTGGACATCATACTCTTTCTTGTATGAAAACACAAAGGCCAATTCTGAGATTCTAAATGAAAGGCAATACTAGATGTCAAAAAGTACAAGCGGTAAGTGGAGCCGTAGTTCAAGCTGTTTGCCCTGTGTATTAGCCAGCAGTGATTCCGAATGTGGTTCCTAAGAGCGTACGTGTACTGCCTGTCTTTTCACAGTTGCTGAGAATTTGTGAACCAATACCTTCAAAAGTATTTGTCAAAAGGTTAGAGGTCTTCAAGATATTCAGTGTCCAGAATTCCATGAGAGCAGCAGTGGCAAGAGAGCTGTAATAACTCGCTGTAGTGGGGGAAAAAAGGTTATTTGTATTCTGTTTGAAAGCGGCTAGCTCGCTGGGCAGTACAAATAAACCGGCTAGAAAATCAGCTCCTGTCTGATCATGCTGTGTTGTATCTCTTGCCCAATGGGTGTTTCATGGAAGGGATATGGGAATTTTTATGCTAGAGGGAAATGTTTTTAGTGAGTAAGAAAGACAAATCAATAGGAGGACAATTAGTTTTACTGTCCAAAGAAAACTTGTTTAAATCTTTAGTGAATTAAAGCACTCTGGAAAATTGTATTTGGATGTTTCCTTAGTAGGAGAGTAAAGTCATAATTGAAGTTGGAAGGAATGTCCAGAGATCATGTAGTCTAAGTGCCTGCTCCAAATAAGTCTAATTAGGTCAGGTTGCTCAGGGTGATGTTCAGTCATGTCTCAAACACCTCCAGACACAGAGATCCCACAACCTCTCTGGGTAAGCAGTTACTTGTGGTTTAAACTAACAATCCAACACCCCACATCCCATACCCCCAACACCTTTTTTCCTAATATATAACTGGAATTTCCCGCATTTCAACCTGTCCATTGCCTCTTATCCCATCACTGCACACCCCTGAGAAGAAGAGTCTAGCTCCATCTTCTCTGTATCCTCTGATCATCGTTTTTCCAGGCTGAACAGAGCCAGCCCTCTAACACCTCCTTGCATGTTGTGTTCTCTAGTCCCCAACCAATTTGGCCTGCCAGTACATCAATATCTGTTTTGTACTGGGAAGCCCGAAACAGTAGTCAGATGTGACCTCATCGAGGCCAAAAAGAGAGAAGCAGGCTTGCTTCCCTAAACCAGCAAGCTGCACTGTTGCTAATTCAGCCCAGACTTTGGCTGGCCACCTTCACTGCAAGGATACGTTGCTGACCTGCATTTGATTTGTCCACTAAGGACCAAGATCCTTTTTGTTCAATAAGGTGCTGTGTATTAAAGCACTGTTTAACAGCAACCGGAGTTCTCAAGATGAAAAAATAACTCCATTCTTACACAGGAAATACAGGAAATAATAGCAACGCTAGTCAATTTGGGCTTTTTTTTTTCATGTTCAATTTGGTGAAGAAGAGCTTGGACAGATTGTATATTCCTTCTATTTAACTTTACACATTTGACTTGTTTTAATTAGATTTCTGATAAAATTCATCCTATCAATTTATTGGTAGAACATACTTTGTATTCTAGAAACATCATCTGCAGGCACTTGAGATTTTTTTTATGTTCCCTCACCCCCAGCCCACTGTGGATTTAAGAGCATTATGATATGTTCTGATTTAGATCACAGACGCAGTAAATTACTTTTAAGTTCATATTGGATGCTAGTTTATTATTTAACCTTAAAGATGCGTACTTTATTTGTTTAAGAAAATCAGAAAATATTTCCAATGGAATCATGTTCTGTGTCTGATTATTCTTTCTCATTATTTTTACCTATTCATTAAAATCACCAGCTGGGTAGCTTCTTTAATTTACTTCTGAATCTCTTTAGAAACCTCTTCTAACAGTAATACTTTATCTCATGCATATAGAACAGATGCTGACCAGAGAGCAGCTTATGGCTCAAAGAGTGTCAGCCTTATGTGCAACACCTGCCTCACTTTTTTCATATGCTGTAAACAGCAAGGTGAGAAATAAGCACACTATGGAGCAATTGAAACAAAGAAGGAATCCCAAGGTAGTTGCCATGTGGATAATTCAGTTTGGAGAAAAATGAACCTGCAAAATACCAACCAAAGGAATTTTTCATGTGTTCTCCAGGTGCATTTTCCACAATAATAACAAAGTTATCATCTTTTAATTCTGATATATATAGGTAGAAGGCTAATGAGCATTAATTTTCCTTGCAACAGAGATTGTTGGTATTTAGGTATGTCTGATGGTATTACTTGAGGTGTTTTCCAGACATTGAAACTCTTCCTGAATCAGAAAAATAAAAGGTTGGATGGCACTTAAGTGTTTGCTTATCTAAGCCCCCTGTGTAGACACAGAACGTGTATATTAGTTTTCAAGAACATTCAGTAAGAGAGATTGCGCTGTGGGTTGAGATAATCTCTTCTGTTTCTTTAGGTTTTTTTATAAATGGATTTTCCTTTTCATGCCTTCCTAATAACCAACAAGAATCTTTCCCTGCAAACTGAGTCCATCTCTTTGTGTCCTCCAACAAAGGATAGTCAGAAGAATTGACCACTCTCACAACCCTTCGTATATTGAGAAGTTATAATCAGTCTAGAAAACAAGCATTTGATGAAACACAAACAGATTTCCTTTAACCTTTTGCAGTAAGTCACACATTTTGATCTACATGAACTTCCAAAAGTTTCTTCCTATGTGGGTTTACCTAGTGTCATGTGTTCTTCAAGGAATACCACATATTTCATATAGAAAGAATAAATCTATACTCTATACTGGTCAAAAGCTGTAAAAATTAAAGTTTTGTATGTATTTTGCTGCATGTGATAGTGGTCAGTCAGCAATCCATGAGAAAAGAGTACTCAACGCTGATTTAATTGTTCCTCTACTTTGAGAATCCAGGTTGCTTTGGAAATTAATTCTGACTGGTGAAAGTGTCAGCCTATGGAATTTGAAATTTCTTTTGAACAAATGCTAGTTTCTGTTTACGTATGTTCAATTCCGATCTTTAACTGCCTGATTAAAAAGCACACTGTGTGTGTGGCACAGCCACAAGTAGCCACAAGTATCCCAGCTATTTCTTCTAACCTAGGAGTTGTAAAGTAACTTTCACCAATTTTAATTATTCTGGTGGCTTTTTTCTATTGGTCTTGGTGTAGTGGCTTCAAAATGATCTTTCCTTCTCCTCTTGGAAGAGAATGCTTTATCAAACAATAGAAGTTCTATCTTTTCACTCTTTTTGTGACAAGAATGCTTGCTCTGATATAGCCAGTTCCAGGAAAATTGACATGAAGACAATTTGTGCAAAAACATATCAGCATCTAGAATTTCAGTCTATGAATGGTGGTCACATTTAAGGAAGTTCAGTCCATTTTCCTCCATGGCACCAGTGCCTTCGGACAACATACCCAAAACATCTGTTTTATATTGCTCAGCACCACAAGTCAGCTGTGCCTGAGCCTATGCTTTCCAAGCTATCTATGTTTTTAATCTATCAATTTTGATAGATTTTGGCCCCTTTAACTTGCCATAAATGTGTTGTAGTGTCTATAGGAAACTTTATATTTTTGAAAGAGCTTTTCTCACTCCCTCTAAAAGGAGTACATACTTATTCTAATAATAATTTAACAGGGAAAAAACCTCACTTTTTTTAGTATATATTGTAGACAAACAGAACACTTTCATCCAATGAAAAGTTATCTCCAGAGGTTCTTGTTTCTTTTTTTTTTCTATTGTCCATAAAGCACCATGTCTGAAACTACTTTTGGCTGTGTTGATGGCGATGGTTGTTCCTTTTCTATATAGAGATGACAATTTTGAATAAAATTATTTACAGTAAACTTCCTCTTTCTAGGTCTTTCTTGCTATGATCTTGTTCTTTATACATATGTATACTTTACGTACTGTTGACCCAGATTTCTGGTTTGAATTCAGTTCCATATTGAATCATCACTTGGATTTCCAGTGTAATAGAAGCTAGATCAGCATCAGTGGTGTATTGTTAGCCAAAAGATATTACGTCAAATTGACCTATCCAGAAGCCCAAACCTGAGTATGTTTGCCCACCATCTACCTCAGTGCTTATATTGTAGACGAAATGATAAATATACTGTATCCAACAATACATTATTTGCCATTGATGCTTGATACTTATATTGCACTAAAGAAAATGTGAGATATCCCAAAAATGTCCTTACTACTTAGAAGTACTGTGCCCTCTAAGTGTTCTTTCAGCTAGGCTGATTAAACTGCAAGCATCAAATTTCTGTTAGGCCCTGTTTTGAATTATTAAGACCTGTCAGAATAACTGGATTTATTGTCAGTGTCTAGCTTATATTAGTCTTTTTTAATTTAAAAGGGAACGGCCTATTTTGTATTTTCAAATTCTAAGTAGTAAATAAGCATATGTACAGTTTCAGTTAGACACGCTTAAGTTTGCACACGGTTTATGACCTCAAAGTGAAAAAGGAGGTATTTTCTTGACACTTTCCTATCTTTGTGCCTCTTCATAAAATCTTTGCTGCTAATAAACTTAACACATTTTTTTTTACTAGAGGCTGAAATTTCTTTTAGCAATGTGCTGACTCATCACATATTTGAGAGATGTTGATAGTAACTTTAACGTGAATACACAACTATGTGTTAAATGTTCACATTTAAAAAGGGAAAAACCTAAAACCCTTCCATATGAGATTCTAAAGTTATTGTAAGCTACAGTCTACAGCAAGTGCTGTCGCAGGGGAAACGTAGACTCTCAGAAGAAATTTCTTCTGTGCCAAATACTAGACGAGGTCTTGGAGACCAGCAAACTCCTGCTGTCACCTCTCCTTTATCCATTTCTTCTAGAACACAGTGATTCTCTTCGACTAAAATTCCTGAACTGTTTTAGAGCCAAGTTGACAGCTAGTGTAAAGTAGAGATTAGAACAGTATTTCACCTTTGACTTTTTGCCTGTGTTTAAGAGGGTGAAGTACTCTTAAGCTTTTAAAAAAACGATGTGCAGTAACGCGTGTTTTCCAACCTTTCTCATTGTAGCATAGGAAGTGCTCCGGTATGGAACCATAATGGTGATATGACATTTCATTTTGGGAACACGCTACCCTTAGATTCTGCATTGGGTTTAGGCAGCAGCTGATTTCTATGCGAAGTCTGGCATGTCAGTTTTGACCTACATCAGTTAAGTTATCTTTTCTGGAAAGATTGCTTCTCTTCTGATGTTATATTCTTAACAACTTTTTAGAATATAGGAATTGCAAAAAAAATGAAGTTCAGTAGCATATTTCTTAAAAGAATCAGATATTTCACACCTAGTAGTTTTATTGTTAATGTCATATAACGTTACCATTAAAAATTTCTGGACACAAAAATATGTTAAGAACATGAGAAGCATATAGCTTTCATAACTTTCACTGAATCTATTAGTATCTTTCATGTTATCTGTGTTATCCCTAGAAAATTACTAATAAAAACAATCCAAATATTTTGGGAGGATTTGATAAGCTCTAAAGATTTCTCTGTGTGGCAATAATTGTTGCAAGGGTAAGAAATATACAATGGCAAAAATAGTACAAAATAAGGTAAAATTTATGCCTTTCTCTTTCACTGTAGGATAATTAGAACATTCTATATCCTACTTCATATTTTAGAAAAAGAATTATTTGGCACTATGTATTTTATAGAAGAAATAATTCTTTTAACTTCAAATCTCATGGTTTTTTAGCTTACATTTTTCCAAACAGTTCTCAAAAACTTCCTTTGTTCTGGCACCTGCTTTTCATCTGTTACACCATAGGTTTTATAAACTTTAGGTAACCCTTCAAATCTCCTTCAGTTCAATGAGGATTTTCTTGGCCCTGAGTAATCAAGAAGCTTTTTGACTACCTCAAAATCCATGTGATATTCAGGCTATGTTTTTACTTTCCTTATAGAGATTTTCTGTTTACGAGGACACAATGAGGTAACATTTATATTTCTAGCTGTATAAAGTGTGTTCTTACAGAATCAACAGGCAAACATCCTTTGTGAATCAATTACTGTTTAAATTTTCTATGTACTTTTCAGTGGTTTACAATATTTAGAAGCAGCAGTATTGAAACATGGGTATATATCCTCAACATTGCATTTCTTTCTTTGGTCAATTTAAATGAAAACTTCACAGAGATTTTGCAATTATTTTTTTTTTTTAATTTAATCTATTCATCAGTTTTATTGAAAGTAATATAAAGTGACATTTAATTCTATCATATTTGGCTAATATGTAACTCAGCTGTCATGCACCCAGAGAGATTCTTTAGGGTGTTCAGCTGTCATACGTGATCTGTAATAGAGTTCTGTTGCATGACAAAGGATAATTTTAAGCTGTATATATTTGTTTTTCTCTCTATGAGAATGGAAGGGAGGGAACTTAAAGTAGTATTTTAAAGACTCTATTTCCATATATTTGCTTTGTTAGTGGTGACTTCAGAGTTCTATAAAAAAAGATTCAACACACACACCCCCCCCGGGAAAAAAGATTTTTGCAAAAATACTCTCAGAAATTGCATACTTGTGACATTTGTGCTGTTAGGAAGAAGAGGTCAGAACTAGACGAAGAGATCAGATAATATCAAATAAAAACTCACCCAAAACAGATAATGGTAAACACAATATTTACTTTGCGTAATTCCCTGAGAGTTCCAACTATCTCTTTGGCAACTCTCTTACTAGGTCTTCCCAGGTGTCCCCTGCAATACTGGGTACACAAAATATTGAACTAAACAGTATAATTTAGAGTCATATTTAAATGAATCTTAGTGGAATAAATCAAATATGTCACCCATGAAGGGTAATTACTTTCATTTTCTCAACTATTGTTCCATTCTAGATTTCTTTGTTTTCATACTTGTGAAGTAAATGTTGCTACTTCTGTATATGATACAGCAAACATTTCAATATTTTTTAAACATTTTAAAATTACATTGGATAAGGAGTACTTTAAAAAATGCTTCTACTGTTATAATTAGCAAACAGTATTATTTTTAAACTTTTTTTTTTATTATGTAGACAAATTTTGCACACAAATAAACTAGGCTCTAGTGATAATATATTTCGCATTTCCTCAACACATTGTTTCTCTGTCATGATTTTAACAATTTATCCAACATCAAGACCAATGTAGAGGTACCATGCATAACAAATACTTTATTTGAACGTTGTGGTGCAGCATCTGACTTGCTGCTTTTTGCTAAACTGCTGCCTAAGGGGCAAGTGAGGTTAAAACAAAAAAAATCTTGCAGTTTATAACTCCAGTAAACTTTTTGTTGCTGAACAAGTGAGTCAAACGTATATTATCAAACCTTTATTTGTTAACAACGAAGCCATCGCTGGTTGTCTCATTCCTACAAGAAATTATTTTTCTGTCCTTCAAAAGAACCTTTAGATTTATGACTTCCTCTAGATCTTGCAGTAAATGGGAGAGAAATTTAACTTTGAATAACGTTGTTTGCAGGTTTTCCTGCTTGTCATTTAGTAAATGCTGTGCATCCAGCTTTAATTGCCTTTCTGATGCTTTTTTCATAACCTTTTCATAGCGCTTTCATTATGGCCCGGCTATTTGGAGATGAGCGTAATTTTAAAATGGTATAATTTTCTCATAAAGCCTCAAAGCTATAGCAGCTCCTTCTGTTAATTTATCTACAATGTATGAACGGTGTTGTCATACATGAAACTACGTTGATGTAGAGGGACCATGTATAGGAACATTTCCTCCTGAGACATATACTGTTTTCTGAGACACTTGGAAAAAGAAAAGCAAATTTGACTTTAGAGTGCTGCTTGTCATGTGCTGTGTCCCTGGAATCATGGTCAGTGCCAGCATCTCAGTGACAGATGCTCACCTGATGCTCTATTCATTGCTCTAAAAGGTGTTTGGTTTTTAATCGAAAAAAATACCCCTCAAAACTGAGAAGAAATTTATGATAGTATCTTAGTTTTAGAGAAAGGGAAATTAAATATATTTTGCCCCAAAACATACTGCCTAAAATGTTGTGCTTTATAGTTTGAAGCACTGTATGCACAGTAATATGATTTTAAGATATGTAGTCTTCCAAATCTGTGTACTCCTCCTACAAGCAAGCAAAGAAGGAAGGACATCAGAAAGTACCACAAAAGTTGGCCATGTAAAGAACCAGCCCTCCTTATACTCCAGGCAGCTCATTGCTTCCACCAGCCACCTGTGTACACCTTTCCTTTGTCACGGCAGCTTCTTGACCCACAATAGTTATACTTCCTGCAGTTCTTAGGTTTCGTTTCCACTGGGTTTTTTTCCCAGACTCCTCCTCTTGCCCTACGGTATATGTTCCTTCAGTGATATCTGGGAGGAAGAAAAAGCATAATAGGTGATGGGAGAGAGTAGGATTGAGACGATGTGGTTCTGAGGGAGGCAGCAGTTCTGAAGGCAGTCCGTAGTTGAGGAGTCTTTGAGTCCTGTCATACTTGCTTCCTTTTGATTGTGAGCTGGTTCGTATCAATTTTGGTGCATGAGAAAAAGCAAGGTATTGATTGTTTCTGCCATGTGTGTCTTGTAAAATTACAATTACTTTCTATGTGTTGACGGACTTAGGAGAGATAAAAGATGGGTGGGGAGTTAGGACATGTTCAAAATTATACCCATCATGTCTCAGTGGAGGCAGACATTGAAATCTATGTTCTAAATAGATTAAATTAGTTTAACATGAATAATTTTGCAGAATCGGTTGCTGAGATTCGTTATGATCATTGCCTACCTCTGTTTCTTTGATCAGCTTAAAAGAAGAAAGTTTTAATGATAAGTGAGGGACTACTACAACACTGAGATCGGGGGAGTGGGTGGGCAGGTTGCAGTTTTAGTTGATGTAGAAGCGATAGCCATTTGTTACATTTCTATCTGCAGGCTCTCCAATAATCCCAGTTTAGCCCATTCTTGCATCCTGATTGACTCAGAACAGGGGAGAGAAAAACATATTATCAGGTGCTACTAACTTCTATATTGGGAGATATGGTACAGCTACCTCTGATTATTCTTTTTTTCTACAGGAGAATACTGCTAGTTGCGGAGAGCGATAATCTGTCCACTAATCTGTCTGGAGCACTGGGGTTGCTGAAGAATTTTATCTTAGATTATCATATTTGGTTTTGACAACAGAGCAAACATATATAGTGTTTTATATTCTGTAAAATTTTCTGACTTTTCCTAGATCTTTCCAAGACATGGTTGAGAGCTGGAGTTCAATGTTTTGTTTCTGTGGGTTGAGAGACTTGGGGGTGATAAAATGAAGGGCAAAGGGTTGGACTTATTAAAAACAATAGTGATTGGCTATTTAGTAAGCAGGTTAATGTAAGCTGCAAGGCATTAACATTTTCTTTTTTTTTAATTCTGTTTTTGAGAGATGCACTAAATACAAGATTCTAGGCTATTGTAAAGATGCAAAAGGTAGCAGTTGAAATAATCTGTTAGAACTCTTATTCCAACTCATTTGACATTTCTCTTAGTGGAAAGCCAGATCTCAGCTTTGCTTTAAAGCAGTGATCATTGTGGATGTAAACTGCTGAGAAATGAAATGTGTCTTCACTTGAGAAATAAAATGGTCACAGGTATTGAGATAACCAAGATTAAACTCTAGATAATTCAGTAATCCCATATTTAAGGTGATCAGTATACATGTCTATGTTTGGAAAACAATGTTCCTTATAGTTCTTTCTGCAGTTCAAAACCCAATCCCCTGCTCATGCATTTCTTATTTTTCTGTCTTTGAGTAATTGCATGCGACAAACTGGGTTCCCTGGAAGTTTCCTATAATTCAATCCATCTATATGGAAGCCTAAGAGGAAGTAGTAGGACATGGTAAAACTGACCAAGGCATAGGTATCATACTTCTACGAGAAGTATAATTCTACAAGAAGTCTTTGCTTACACTTGGTAGGTATTTGTGTCTTATCTTAAAGATATACAACATTTTCAAAGAGTTATGGCTGGGAGAATTTTGATGAGATCTGAAATGTGTTTTCTCAAATATGCAGCAGAATTTAAAACGAAATTTCAGATTTCACTTTCCTAAAGCTATTCAAAATTCTGAACCTGTGTTCTCTTAGAGCTCCTTAGCTATAGTATTGTTAGGTACGCTGATCTTGGGTGAGCAATCTTCTCTTAAAACATTCTTATACATATAAATCAGTGAAGCAGAATTGTTACAACGTCTAGGTCCCTGTGACTGACTACAGAACAAGGAAACCTTTCCATTCTCTTGATGTATGTTTCAATAACTGTTTATGTATTTTGTATATAGGAGAAGAATTACAGCAGGTTTCAACTCTATACTGTTGCATGTTAATTAGGGCAGTTATTTTACTCTAGTATGATTATCAGATCTTTCTGTGTTTGTGAAATGAGAAATAGACACATGATATTTTGTCAAGTTAAAGTATTTGTGGTATTTTTCAGTAACATTTTTGATCAGGAATTAATTAGATGATGAAATTGTTTTGACGAGGTATCTTGCTAGATATTTGAGATTAACATGAATGTGAGCAAGTAATTTATACAGCTACTGAGGACTGGATGATTTACTATGTTAACAAGTGTGGTGAAAAATGTATTTGTAAAGGAGGTAAAGATCTCTTTAAGGAGGAGATCCTTCTCTTGCTTTCAATATCATGGCAACGTGTTCTGCCATGCTATACAGCAGGTGAACAAGAACAGGATGAAGTCTTATTGAAAAATAGCTGCTTCATTTGAAGTAAAAGTTTTTTCCTGATTGCCTCCCACAGCGAATCTGTGATTTCTTATTAAAAATGTCATGTGTGAAAAAGCAAAACAACCTAGCAAAAGGAAGGATATTAGTTTTCCAAATCTTACTCTAATCTGACACCTCTCCAAATCTTACTCTGATCTATTAACTGCACAGTTAAAACTTTGATTGCTATTGGATATAATAATTCTTTTTCTCTTCCGAAGTTTTTGTAACTTCTTCCTATGGCTTGTCCTCTAAGTGCCCAAACTGAAATATTCCAGATTAAATTTAAAGTTTTTGTATCAATTTCTTCTAAGTTCTGTACTTCCCTTGGCTATATATTACCAGTATATATCTTGAACTAGAAGTCTTCTAATTTTTTGTTAAGATTGTGAACACTGAATTGATTATCAACTGTCTGTGGATTTGACAAAGGTTCATTGGAAGCACGGATTTCAGTTTGCACAATTGAAAAAGTCTCTATGTCTCAGAGAACATGAAAGTGCTCAATGGGAAAGTAATGTGCGCAAGTAAAGGAGGCACTAAAAATTTTGATTTTTTTAAAAAATGCAAACAAACTTTCAGAGCCACAAATAGTCATCCAGAAAATTTATCAACAATATATCAGAAAATGTGCCAGGAAGATTAACAGTTATTCCACAATGATTTTTATGGCCACAGATGCATGAAGATTAAATCTCTAGCAAACTTTTATTCACTACAGTTTGATTTCTAATGAATGGAGTATTCATTTGATGGTAAAGGAATGATAGCAGGCTTCATTACTTCTAATTTTCCTATGAAATCTAATGTATGATTCGTGCTAAAGGATCTGAAGTTCATATCTTGCCTTAGCATTATTTCTTTGTTCTTCACAAAGTAGGCTTGTCAACATACTGGTTCCTTAGTTCATTTAAGTTATGAATTTTTTTATTAAATTATAGATATGAATCATTTCAGTGATTTGTTATGTGAACTGGAAGAGGCAATTATTGGAGCAACAGCTAGAACAAAGACTGAGAGAGAACTATTTTCCTCAGGAAATAAATGGAATTTTCTGGGAAAATTTGTTTCCCTAAGAAATGCAACCTGTGTCTTTCTGCTGTATTCTGGCTTTCTACAAGAAAAAGCATCTTTAACCTAATTATTACTGATTTGCTTGTTTGACAAAGATTTTTTTTTTTTTTTTTTATGCGTTTGCAAGTCCCTGGTTTTTGTAACACTTTCATTTTTGTAGAGAAGGAATAAAGTTGCAGAGATCAAATAGACGGACTGATTTGAACCATTGGTGTTTTAAAGATTTGCAGTGAGCGCTTGGCACTTGGTCACTTACTCGCCTAATTGAATTGCAGAGTTGTTTTCCTCTTTGATGGAAAAGAGATGTAATGTTATGATTTCCTACAGAAACAATCTGTAACTTTACTTTCTTGATGTTTGAAAAATAGCTGATTAAATAGATATTATCTGAACTATATGTTTCAAAGCCTGAGAAAACTCCAGATATGCCTTTCTATGGATAATGTATTTCACACTGAAGTTTTACTTCAGGAAATATGATTTTTTTCAGTTATACTTTAATTGCAAGTTAAATGTGAAATGGCATATTTTATCGTTAGTTTGTAGAGACCTGGGAGTTAGGTTGAATGCAGGATGTTTCATCAACAAATCATAACTAATGAGTTTATAGGCACAGCATTTTTTGAAGAACATCGCTGGCAAAAGTAAGTGGTGCTCTCTCATATGGTTTCCATTAAAATAGCGAAGTATTTTCTAACTGTGCTTTACAGCTTTTGAAGTAACTGACAAAACTGCAAATAGCTAAGTTTAGACTGTGCCTGTGATAAATGAAAGATTTCTGTAGTGGTATGGTATTGGTTCCAAAGTCCTTTTATCTTGTGGTTTGGAAAATTTCTTGTATTTCTGTTCTGAATTGGAGATGGGGAAACACTGATTATGGAGAGTGAGGAAAAAAAAAAAAAGACATTTATTTTTTAATGGTGAACACCTAGAACATATTGGAGGGAAAATGTTCTCCATTTAATTCATTTCATTTGCATTTGAAACTAGGTTCAGCAGGAAGATAGCTGGTGTTTTGCTGTAAAGTATGATATGAGATATGTCATATGTCACAAAGTCTGCATTTCCATGTCTTAGAAATTTCATAGTTACCTTTATTAGTTTCTTGTCCAAATTCAATTTCAGAATAATTAGAAATACATCTTATGCATAATTACTTTACAGGGAGAAAGTGAAGAACAGGCAAATATAGAGATATGCTTGCTATGATTTCATAGCAAGTAGTGAAGGGAATAGAGAGTACGTCACCTTTTATACTTTGAAAATTACTAAAGTACAATAAATACTACATTGCTGAAGGTAGAGTTGGAAATATTTAAATTGTTTTCTAAAATTATTATAATGATGATGAATTTGTAAAACTTTTGTCAGTAGTATCAGTAATGAGTAATCAGTCATTTATGTAATGAGAGACTCTAAAATCATGATAGTACTCAAAATTTGAGATCTGTCACACCAAACAATTGGTGACATTGTTAAACAATGTCTTTAGCATTCACTCTCCAGTCAAAACAATTCCTCTTCTAATGTTCCAGTGTTCAACCTGGAAGCAGAATAGATAGATGGGAGACTTCTGTGGATAAAGGAGTTAATAGTAGTTCATTGAAATCAGCAGCCTTGAGGAACTTAATATAAACATATATTATAGACAGTAGAGAGAATTCTTACATCCTCTAGAATACTGACTTTTGTAACAAAGCCTCACCATTTGAATTTCTTCATGAAATTAATTAAAGAAAATATTTAAAATTTCTTTTGAATATTAGTGTATATTTTGTGTTACTTAAGTTTTGCAAATGAGGGTTAATGGTAAAAGAAAACAAACTCAAGTATTTTGTAGGAGAAAAAAACTCCTCTGAAGTAAATAGTTTTGACAAGCTCTGAATGTTTTTTCTTTGAAGTGTGTTTTCTCTAAAATTGACCCATTTTATGTTTTTTCGTTTTTGAACTTAAGCTGCACTTTATTTAAGACAGCTCTTCATTTGTTTCTGACTCTTCCTCTTTTTGCCCTAGTATCTTCAATAGCATAGGTTGACAAGACTGGGTTTAGCAAATTAAGTATAAATTAATGTTGGCATGTGCCCTTCCCTGTTAGTTTGGGTTGAATAAGTGTCATCTTGCACCACTTCCTCCTTTCCCTATTTCCCCACAACTGTGGTTATGCTTCAGTGGATCTCTGTCGCAGTAAGATTTGCCAGTCTTGAAATCTGAAACCAGAAAGGAAGGAGACAAGCTATGCTCAGAATTTCACTTCATTAAACATATCTGTATCCTCTGCACTGCCTCCCAAAGTTTCGAAGCAATCCTCAGAGTTGCTGCCTGCTGGTTATTCCTTGCTGCTGTCCCTTCCTGCTTGTGCTGTCTCTGGACATCTGGGTAGTGTTGGAATTGGAGTGGGTAACACGAGGAATTGGATATAATGTGTAGACAGGAGAGAAGGGGAACTGGCGTCGTAATCCTTGAGGACGGCGGATGGCTTGCATGTCACTCTCATAGCTGCAGTGTTGAATTTAAGCATCAAATGTAAATATAAAGAAATGGAAGTAAGAAAGCAAGGACTTTATTACAGATAAAGATAAAAATTAAATTCGCATGGGGAGGTTTAGGCTTGACATTAGGAAGAAGTTCTTTACTGAGAAGGTGATTGGCCATTGGAATGCGCTGCCTGGAGAGGTGGTCGAGTCACCATCCCTGGAGGTGTTTATAGAGAGATTGGATGAGGCACTTAGTGCCATGGTGTAGTTGACAAGTAGGAGTAGGTGTAGGTGTTGGGTCATAGGTTGGACTCGATGATCTCAGAGGTCTTTTCCAACCTTATGATACTGTGATAAGAGCTTGGGGGAGTCCCTGCTCACAGAAGGGGGATTGGAACAAGATGATCTTTAAGGTCCCTTCCAACCCAAGCCATTCTATGATTCTATGATAAGGAAGACGTAGAACTGAATCTGTGACACTAGAGTGTATAGGGAGAGGAGACTGGACACTGCCTGGATGGGGGAGATGTCAGGCTCCCACACTGACTGGAGGGAGCCTTGTACGTGCCCGTCAGTGACTTCCTTGCTTACTTTTCATACGGGGAAGACAGAAAGAAGCAGCTGTGGCCAAGTATAGGTAGGCTTGATTAGATAAGGGAGCGGGCTTAGTGATATTGGAGCTGCAAAAAGTCTGAAGGATAATCAAGAAGCAGGACCATCTCTACTGATATTGCATCTTCTGTGGGGAAGGGACTGCCAGGAGAGTCTGCAGGGAGATGTCTGATTTGAGTTTTGTTTATCAAAGTATACTCTGCAAAGAATCTGCTGTTGTGATATCTTTAACAATACGTTTTTCAGGGCATTATGAAGACACTGCAGCAAACAGGCATTAAGGAACAGCAGAGAATTAGTGGTTTTAGAAGGCTGTTTGTCCTCAACTTAGATGAGGAAAAATATAGGTAGATGCTTTGTGCCAAGAACTCTGCACAGAAAAATAACAGAGCAGAACTCCCTTCTCTTTCCCATTTCACTGTTGCTTCAAGAACAAAATGAAACCATGTAGTCTAATTTCTTTATTCCTGCTGAATTGTTTATTTTACATAAGGTAATTTTTTTATGCATTTGGTGTAGTGCTACTTATAAAATTTATTCTGAAACTTCTGATTGTTGAAATTCTGTGTTATTCTGTTCTTTTCAGATTCTGTTCTTTTTTCGTGTGTGAACTATACTTTTAAATTGCATTTCATTTTTTTAATACACATAGCATCTGAGCTTTAGTGTTAGTAATACTACAGCTGCTATCAATGCTGCTCTCAAAACCACACCGATTTCTGCAGAGTTTTTATTCAGAGTGCTGCCATGATAATAAAAAATAGTCATTGTTAAAATCACTGGAATATGAAAAAAATTATATGGGTGTAATGCCCAATATCCCAGTTTCTTTACACTAAAGACTTATTTGCAAATGTGAGTGAAAGATTGACTTTACATTTCCAGAGATGATTAACTGCCAGCTCTAATCAAATTGAGAAGCAATTAGCAAATCAAAACTTGATTAGTTCTATGCTTGATTTACTAAAATTACAGTTTATGCAGTTTAAATGATGGAGGAGGGGAAATGTCTTTTCTTTACATATAGCCTACTGTTCTGTATTAGGTGAGCAAGGGAAGAGGATCATTGATTACAGTACTTTAATACTCTAGCACTGTTACTTCAGTGGAAATTATGCTGGATAGGCGAAGACTTTGTCCCTTTTTATCTTTGAAGTGCATGTGTTGTGAGTAAATATTGTGGGACTTGTTTGGGATGTGCATGATGCACACAACCTGACTTTTCATTGTCAGTACTCTTCTTTCTTCACAAAGTGCTTCAGTGTTGTTATAGAATTATTAAAATGTGAAGGTTATGCATGTGGTTCTGCAATGAATAAGTGATCTAATTGATGCATGTGCTGTAATAGTACAGGCAAGGTTGAAAGGGGGGAGTTATTATCTTGACAGTGCTGTAATTCAGTTTCCATCTCCGCCACGTACTGGCTGTGGGACATTTGCCTTTGCTTAATTTTTGCAATACTGTTTTTCCTTTCTGTGGAAATTACATGATTTATTTTGTTCTTTCATCTTCTTGAACTTTGAGTTCCTGAGGAAAAAATAAATATAGCTGGAGTCTAAAATGCTTTAACAGATGCCCTTCTAACTACATAAATCAAATGCAAAGTATTACTATCTGTATGGGACCAAAAATAAATATATAAGTTTTTCCAGTATGCAGTTTGCTACAGTCTTCCTTGTCTGTCTTCTGCTTGAGATTAGATGGCTGTAATGCTCTCTGCATTTACATTGCGACCAAGACACGTTTTAATGCATCTTTTATACTTGATTCTTATTTGTTACAGAAGTAACTGCAGTGGAGAGCTTCTCTGAATTAATTTAATGGCAGGATTAGCAGGCCAGCTGTAATCCCATTGAAGTACCTTAAAGGCTGCACATTTTGGAGGTAGCTTTATTAGAAAAGCAAGAGGTTTGAAACATTCAGAACAGATTATGAGATGCCTAATTTTTTTTTGAACTTCTGTGACAATATCTTAAAAATAAAAAGTACTGTTTAATTAAACAGAAGACTATAGAAAAAAGCCTAGTAATATTACAGTTTAAAGTATTCCAGAAATGTAGATATTTAGGGAGCCCAGTTCTGCTCTTAAATGCTAGGTACGAAATGCTAACTAAAGAAAATTGAATCATCATTGTGTTTGTATATCTAAAAGCCAAATGGATCCCTCACATACTCTACATTTCAGAGTATATTACAGCAAACTTCAGAAAAAAAATGGCTGCTCTTTTCAATGGACATTTTTTTTTTCCTTTAGTTTTTAGGGCACTTTATTCTCAGACATGGGTTGTTTATATAGCAATTTAATATATTGAGTATTTCTGCCTCAGGCTGCAAGGTTGTGGTATGGCAGCTGATCTATTTCTCTTTCAGATAAAGTAGTTAATCCATAAAATTTTCCTTTTCCTAGGGGACGTCACTAGCCTTAAACATTACTCTTGGGCTTTCAAACCTGTATAGACTATTAAATGAACTGTTGTATGTTTTTTATCAAAAGCTTTATTTACTTTGTTCTTGCACTCTCAAGAACTGCAACATGCTTATATTTCCTGATCCCTTTCCTCCTGTAGTTTCGACCTGCTGTTTTAGGTACCTATCACCTTTTCTTACCTCTACTGATTAGGAAGCCTTTCTCTCATGGGACTGAAGAGTTATCCCACCATCAGCTGGCAGGAACTGTCATGCCATCACAGGATGTCTTTAGTGCAGCTATGCCACACCAATGAAGCATAATTTATTTGAAAGAAATTGTGTTTACCTTCAACTAAAATGTGCTGTTGAAGGAGGAACAGCAACGGCAAGAATCTTTGACAAGTAAAGATGATGGCCAATAGCTCTATGAGTGGCATTATACGTGTTCTGAGCTACTGAAGGGCTTACGTGGATCTCTCTGGTGTCCCGTCCAATAGTTCCAGGTTCCTTTCCTGTGTCTCCCACTGTTTTCATTTCTAGCGTGTTTTCAGTACGCACTTCACAGTGTAAATTAAGTCCCAGTTCATCAAACTAACGATTGTTAGCACGAGCTGTAGCTGTGGCCATGAAGTTGTACTTGCAGAAAGGTCTGATCTGTTCTTGCTGACCCTCAGTCAGGCATCTACTGCTACATTAGAGTCATCACAAATCCCTTGTACCTATACACTGGTAATTCTGTTGTTTCAGTCAGAATTCTTTGTGGAATGAGATTACTCTTAGGTAAACATCCCAAGCTCTGGGGTATATCAAACTCCTATTTAGAAGTGTTTCTTTAAAATAATAATTATTAATGACACACCAATTTTCCAATATTCACACCTAATGAGTAAGTAGGTAAAAGATTTTAACCTTAGATGCATTGTGTCTCAACAGATCTTACGCTGCTTCATGCTATGTGTTGCCGTAATTATGAAGCATTCAAAGGTTGTTTTTCTTTCAGTAATTTCAGACATGGTCTTGCAATTTAGTTTTAGTGAAGATTGTAACCTGTACTCCACTAGTACCATTAAGGTAATTGACAAAGGCAAAACTAGTTTACAAAGTTAATTAGATTTTTCCATCTCCTCACTCTAGCTTGTTGGTCTGATGTGTTTTTTCACGTTTAAATGACATTATTTTTTACACAGTATTCATGTTGTAGTGTTATAGTAGTTAGTCAGATAAATAGCAGTTACTGAAATAATCATGAAATTGGATTTTTTGCAAGTTTTGATTTTCTTCTGTTTTAACAGCAAGTCTTGTAATTAATATTTACTTCATTTATGTAGCAGTTTTAATTTGCACTTTAAAGTACATCAGGTTTTTTTGTCGTGGTTTTGGGTTAGTTTGTTTTTTTCCTGGAGATCAAGAACCCTGCTGTATTGTAGAAACAGACATAGCATGTTAAAACAACTGTCATTACAGCAGCGGAAACATTAAGAGACTACAAATCCTTTAAACCGTTCATGGATTAGGGCAGAAATTATAGCGATGCTGAATGTTAAACCTGACACTGTCAGAAAAATATTTATGGCTTTGGTAACATAGTAGTATTAGAAGTTGGATTGCTGCCCAGGGGATCATACAGTTCTCTCAAACACTGTTCATGGGCAACTATGTTATGACTCAAGCTAAATAATTCACCCCTTTCAAAATATATATAGCTTTGCAATCTTGTTGATAAATTTATTCTTTTGATTGTCATCTAGATGAAAGGTTGACAAAGCTACAGCTAAATAAAGATTAGATGCAAGATCACAGCTAGTGTTTATAAACTATGTATAAATACATATTTTTAAATAAAAGTGCTTGTTCAGCACGTGGATACAAGGGCCTCTCCAGTCCCTGCAGTCATGAGATAGCCAAATAACTTGGTTCAGTTAAGTACCTTACAGGATGATGAGTAAAAATTTTCTAGTTCTTTTGACCATGATGACATTTGTACATTTTGTTGAAAGTCCATGGCATGCCAACTTTTAGGATTGAAATGGCAGCTCATTTGGCTTTGTTGTCCAGTCCGCTCCCTAGAACTTACACCTCATGAGCCTGGATTTAGCTTCCCTACACGTCATGCAGCTTTAATTTTCTCCACCTCCCCTCTGTACTATGACCCTTCCATATTTGGCCTAACATACAGATCTTCATCAGAGAGGATCATTAGAAAGTAATGTTGTGGCGTGGCTGTCCTGGCTGCACCACAGGCCAAGTGAACAGGCTATAGGACTGATGCTGCAAAACCTTGTCCTGTCACGTCTTCTTTATTTCGTGAGACTGCTTATTATGATCTTTGTCATCCCACAGGACATGAGGTGGCTCTGTGATGATAATCTTGAGCTCTCGCAAGGGGTATGAACTGGACCTGGTTAAAGTAACTCCTGCCATATCATTGTGTGGCTTAATAAGCTAATGTAAACCACAGCTGTATTTCTCCTGGAATATCACTATTTAATGAACTTTGCTGTCAGCTGAGAGCCTTTGAAAGGAGTGAATGATTTGGGCATTGTAAAGGGAGTGCTTTAAATAGGCAAAAGGAATTCACAGAGCAACTAGGTTGCCAGTGCTTCTGTGACCAAACTATCCCAGCAGTGGAAGTAGCTGTGCAAATTTCAGCATTTTGGCTGAAATACCAGTATGATGCAAAGATCTTCCAAACATTTGTGCAAAATGACATGGGGTTAAAATGCCCCTCTTCCTGTGCACAGTGAGGAGTGCTAGCTGGCACCTGTGCATCTGGAGATGGTAACAGCAGTGTCTGTGGAGGTTCTGAGCACAGGGATTGAAATCGCCCACTGAAGAATATATTGACACACGTGAGGAATGCATCCATTGTTCGCAGTTAAAGTAGGACGTCTGATGCTGCTGCCAGTGATACATCAGGCGATGTTGGTGGAAGTAAATTGCAGACCACGACTGTCTCACAAGTAATGCAAAAATTCCATGTGAAGCACCAGCTAAATCGGAATGAGTGGAAATGTTTCCAATCTTTTTGCTTTGCCTTATACACATTTGGCTTGCTGTGTTGTTGCACTTGCAAGTGCTTCCAGTCCAGCATTGCTCATTATCATGAGCATTGATGATGGATGGATATGTGGAACTTAAGGGACTTTTATTCATAAAATTAACTTTGAAGAAATATGCCCATTCTGGTCTCTGAATCATAACAATTTACAAGTCCAATCTTACCTAAAACAAAATTCTTTGGTACAAATGATGTGTTCAGTGTCTTTGAGACCAATCCTGTCTGCCTCTGAGAGATATTTTAAGAGCATGTAAGGGCACAATATTTTGATCTTCACAGGCATTTGTGGTGAAACATACTTGTTTAAAATGTGTGAGAGCTGGCTAGGCAACTGGATTTGTATTTCAGCTGTTGTTAAATAAAATATAGGGGTCTTGTTTTCTTCACTCAGCATTGAACAAAAGAGACTGCAGAAGACCATAGGAAGGCTGATTTTTTTTACATCCATATTTCCCCAGAAAAGAAAGATGAAAACAGAAATCTTGAGATTTCCCTTGCTAATGTATGCAGAACTTTTTCTGAGTGACAATGTTAAAATTTATGGTGATTTATTAGGCAATTGCCTTGCTTAATGATATGTTTCATATCTATCTTGACACATCAAAAATATTTATCTCCTGTCTGATATTTATTCAGCTTTCTAAAGGACTATGATCTTTCCATCATGAGAATGTGCTGTTTAAATTAAAAAGGACTAAGGATGGTGATTTTGGAAAGCAACATGGAAGCATATTGTCTCGGAAGTTTTAGGTTTGTGAGGGTTTTTTTTTTGTTCTGTTCTGACATACACGTTTGGCCTTCCATACCAGAAGGTTAACAAACGCAGCTCTCACAGAATTTAAGATACCAGTAGGAGTCTGGAAACCTTTGAAATCTTTGCAGGTTTTCAAACCCCTCTTAGACAGCAAGGATAGTTCGGAAGTGGGTTGATCTGTGGCATACAGAATAGGATGCATTTCTTAAATTAGAGTCTTACCCCACAATGCCTTCAATCTGTTTTAAGTGGGGAACGTGAAGGTGAGAGGGCATGTGTCTCATTGGACTTATGCAAATATGTATTGTTTTCTGCAAATGTTATCAGTTATATCCATTCTATAAAGCTGTCTTTTTTAAAAAAGATGGATTAATCATGCTCTGCTATTAGGGTGTATGGTTTTGGTTTCTTTTTAGTGTTGATTAGATGACAAGTTGAAGCTTCATAAAGATCAACAAATTGGAAACCATTATCTCTAAAGCAATATCCCATGGAAATGCAGGGACTCAGAATTCTAAGTCTGGATGTTCAAACTGTAATGCAGGTAACACACTGATAGAATAGGCTTTTTCTTTTGCATGCGCAATAAAAGCACTATTACATCATAGTAAATTAGTGACTATGCATTTGGGATGCTTCTGGATCCTGGAAAAAGAGACCACTGACAAGAATTCGATGATAATATTTTTTTTCTGTTATGAAGATAAGTATATAAATCTGTTAACCTCTTTTAGAAATGCTTATCCATGTGTGATCCATTCAGTACTTTTCCTCAGAGTTCACCTGGTAGACACTACTGCTTTTTTATGAGTTGAGGGAAGGAACACCAACTTCTACACATTCCTCTAGTGGTTTAGTTTATTAGGGAAATGATGCATTTAACACCCCTACAAACAAATCTGTTGTGTCATGGGATATTAACTTTCTCTTGCCTGAATTAATGAAATCTGTTTGAGGATAATTTTTTTCCCAGCCTCAAGTGCCTTAAATAGAAGGTTATTTTCTGGCAGAAGCAAATGCAGTTCACAGACGTAATAAACTGCAAGGTCTAGTGACTGAACCACAAAATGTTAAAGCTAAAATGATGTTGCATGTTAATTCAGAATTCTCCTCTGTGGAGTAATTCCACGGCAATCAGACAGCCATGTCAATATTTTGTTTCTCTGTGCAGTAGTTTTAGAAGAGCCTAACTTCAAAAGAGTAGGCCAGAAGCAGGGGGAGAATGTGTGTGTGTGTGTGTGTGTGTGTCGCAGGGTATAACGCAGAAAGGGATAAAACTCTCAATTTTTAGGAAGAACAAATGCAGATATCCAGGAAACAAAGCCTAAATTTTGTTTTTGACATTACCTTCTATACCAATGACTATTCAGGGAATCTGTGTAGTTGAGAGTTGGCTACTTGCACTTCTCATTGATATTCCTTAGTGATACTCAGGCTTGTAGGTCAAGTAAAAGGTCATTCAAACAAAGCAGAAGAGAAGATGCTTGCCAGCCTCAGGTTAGCAGTGCCTCTGGAGGTTTATATGTCAGCCACTTGGATTTCATTGCATACCTTTATTAAATACTAGAGCTACCATGTAGTCATGCAGGAATTATTGAAAACAGTGTAAACCCTTCTTAATTAAAATACTCCAGGCATATTATAGTTGTGATGTATGTGATTGAGAAGATTTCTAAGTTTTGAACTGTATGATTTCTGTGCATCTTTGTCTCTTTCTCAAGAGCTAAACCAGAGATACTTGTTGAAATATCAGTCTGAAACTTGTTAACCAAATTTCCTTGGAAAAAAACCCTGATTTCCAAACTGAATATAAAGTATGAGATGCCAAAGCCACATTTTAGGTGCTTTGTTTTGTTGCTGCCATATTGCACTTTTAACACTAGTGGGAAATAGACTGAGCAGTCAGCTGCCAGCAGAAATCTCCAAAGGATAGCTCATTTTTTCTTCCTCAGCTGCTGCAAGTTTAGTATTTCTGAATTTGCCTCTACAGGAAAAGGTTCAAGAAAGGATAATAGAAGAAGCTGGTGTTAACAGCAACCAGTTTGGGTTTTATACCCTGTAAAATCAAGCCTCCGTCTTTTAGATTTGAAAACTTCTACTTCAAAACCAGAACACATACCCGTAAAAACAGCAAGTTTTTAAGCGTCTGGGAGTTATCTAAAAATAGCTCATCTTTTTAAAATGTTTAACAATACTATGAAATTTTAACTAACATCATCATAATTTAAAAGTATTTTTTGAAAAACTGGGAAATAAATTTGAAAATCTGTGGTAGTGCTGTGATTAGGGGTAAATTCAAAATGTTTGTGTTTTTTTTTTTCTTAGTAACTTTAAAGGCTCTAAATATTGAGTGAATGAGGAAAATAAGGAACAACAGAATAATCAAACCAGAAGAAACTTAAAGGCTGGATGTATTCTAACATATCATTGTAAAGTTTAGGGGTTTATGATTCCACTACAGAATGAAAACATTAGTGTCAGTGCAGAGATTTCCCCCAAGTATTCCTGTAATGATATTTAATGTCTGTTGGAGATGCAGACTTTTATGGGAAACAGGAAAAAGAATTATCTGTGATGATAGAACTGCTTAAGGTGATGAAATGGAGTATCTTTGCCTTTGTTTCTTTTCCAGTGCTCTAAGTTGTTTAGGGAATTTCTATTTCTGCATGTTAGCTTTGTGATCAGCATTTTCTCTTCCTCATTCTGCATTCAACAGTGGATAAAAATTCCAACTTATCTGATAATTATTGATATCATATTGAAAAGAAAAGCAGAAATAAAAAGTAGTATACAGTCCTGGTTCATGTACAGAGATCCCCCCATCACTAACCTTCAGCCTTCCAAAAATACACTTTCAGTTACATTTGTGAAAGCAAGTTTTAAGCATCTGCTGCTTCTGTTCTCTTGGTTATATAAGAACTTGTAATTCTTGTGTGAATGATCCAATATATCTTCACCTCTGAAAATCCTTTGAGCCTGCCACTGCAGACACACAGAACTTTGAGAATCAGTGTGATTATTGTCCCTGTTAATTAATAATATAAGTATAGATAAATATTGTGTTATAAACTGTTCTTGATCTAACATCTCAGATTATAATCATTACAGTAAAAATAAGATATATTTATAGTTCAGTAAAGTGTATATAGATGTTACAGAAGATGGACTTCCCTCAGTAATTCAAGTGCTTAATGTGTTTTCTTTTATTCTTTTAATAGCAATGCTTGTTTACTGTAGTTTATTAGTTCAACCATAGTCTTGTTTTGATGTTCATTAGATGTTTATTTTGAATTGTTTTTCATCAAGAGTCTTACCACCATTAATACCAAGAGCTGTGTTATATTTTGACCTCTTATTAGTATTCTTACCATATTAAATAAAAAAAAGTCTTTCTTCAATAATTGATAAGATAAAGAAATGTAATGTTCTGCAATGATCTCATTTTTCCTCATTTGGCTCCTTTATAAAGATGCTGTGCAGCCATCTTCCTAAGCAGAAAGCACATTCTTTGCCTAAGGCCAAAACAATTATCTGCCATCATAAAGAAGTTTAAACCAGTGTGGATGAGGGGGGAAAAAAGGCTTGAAGTGCTGGTTATAAATTCTAGCAGCAAATCCACAGGAAAGTGAAAAGAATCAGTAAGGGTTCCTTTTGAAAGCAAAGCCATGTCCTATTTGGTATAGAAAACACTGGGCTGCAGAGTTAGGACAAGCTGAAAGGGTAAGCGTGCTGCAAGGTTTTTGCATGTTTGCTGTTTTAAATTACCATGATGTGAGAAGTACTTTAGCTAAAGATAGACATGGTTTTGTGTCTCTCTATATAGATAGGCATAGAAAAGGGTAGCATTGCCAACTGAAAACTATGGTTTGATATGTTAAGAAGGACTATTTTGACAATAGCTTATAAAACGATTTGTCCTTTACTGTTTTAAGCTTCTGCGTTATTTTTGATTCTTTTCAGTTACTGCATTTGACAAAATGCCTTTGTCATTGATATTAGGCATAGGCTTGTATCTTAACGAGCAGTACTTTATGAAACAGCAATGTTACCAAAAATGCAAAATGTTGCTTTTATTCATAGGATTGCAGAATCTGAGGCCTTAAGAGATATTTGTGTTCTTGCACAATTTATCTGCGTTGCTTTAAGCCAAGAATAAGCATACTAATCAACTTTTTTGTGAAGGATATTTCTCAGGGGTCCATTAATTTTGGTACCACATAGCTGCTCTTATGGATAAACTATATGTTTATGGATGCTGAATGTCTAAATAATCAAGAGACCAGAATCTAAAATAAATTATGAAGAATTTTTTTTTCCTAGGATAGAAAGTTCTCACATTAGCATAAATATTAACTGTTTAGTACGTTGTCAGTTAGACACAGGTTTTAAACGAAAATGTTTAAGAATTATTTTGCTACAGAAGAATGATTTTAAAAAACTCTATGCCCTTTTCTATCCTCCCCCAGCTCTTTCTGGTATAGATGCATCTAAGATTTTGATCAACCTTTTCTTTTTTAAAATGTGGTTCTAAAATATAAGTCATGTTGTAGCTGTTTCCCAAATTGTTTTTTATTGGGATTCAAAAAAGGTATAGCCACAGTAAGGGTTTTAATTACAATTCATTTACATTAGTATTTTTCATTAATTCACTACATAAGTGATAAGGCCATGCTGTACTGCTCGATCTCGATCTATAAAGACAAAAGTAAAAGAAGTCTCTTGTGAGTCATGTCTCACAAGAGTAGAAAAGCTAACGATAAATCAAAAAAAAAACCAACAGAATCAAATAGAGAATTAAAATGCAGTAACAAGGTTTCACAATCCTGACTGACACAGTGGGCTGTAGTTTCAGTGTTGTAACAGCCTTTGTTGTGATTCTGACAACACAAAGAAGGTGAATTTTAAGGGGCTGTTTCAAGATGACCAATACTTCTTACTTATGCCAGCTGGTAGAATTGTCTTGTCCATTAAGTGGTCTTTGGAAGCTTTGGGCCTGAGTTGAGAAGTAGAAATTGTTATCTGAACATTGAGTTGGAGAATAAGATAGAACACAAGGGCTGTGGAAATGAATAAAGCTTGTACTTACGCAAAAAAGAAAGTTGTTGTAATGGCTTTAGATAAGTGCTGATGAAATACAGATGAGCCTCCTTGAGCCTCTATGTAGTTGTTCTGAGGTTCAGAATAGAAGGACTGAAAACATTTTTAAGTTGTACAACAGTGTGCTGTTTCCTGTAGATGGTCTAGAGGATTCCTATTCTAGCAGTCATTGCTAACGGGGCACTACAGTATGATTATCTGTGCTGATAAACCTTTTCTTTGGTGGTGTTCACATCTGGAATGGATCTGAGCAGAGTAAAACCACACTTACCTAGACCAAAACAAGGAATGCTGCCATGGAGAAGCCAGGATGAGGTAACGGCCTCAGGTTGCACCAGGGGAGGTTCACACTAGACATCAGGAAAAGTTTCTTCACTGGAAGGGTGGTCAGGCATTGTGGAATAGGCTGCCCAGGGAGATGGTAGAGTCACCATCCCTGGGGGTGTTTAAAAGACGGGTAGACAAGTTTCTCAGGGGATATGGCTTAGTAGTGGATGGAATGGATACAGTTGGATTCAATGATCACAAAGGACTTTTCTAATCAGGTGATTCTATTATTCTATGAATTTTTCTGCACAAAAAAATGAGAAGAGATGCATTTTAAAGATGCTTTGCAAAAAACATCTGTGGACCATCAAGGTGAGGGGCTTAGCAAAGGGTATAATCAACATAGTGATTTAAGTCAAGTTTAGAAGACAGAGCTGCAGTTGATTATTACTATAGGGAGTAGTCATGAAAGACATCAATTAAAGTGAGGGCTGGGCCGGATGCAAAATTAAGAGCTTCAGTTCAGCCATAAATATTTGAGATGCATGCAAGGCATCCATAAGTACAGGCCAGAGGAAGAGGCTAATGAGACTAATTCAAACATCATAGAACAGAATTTTGGAGCTTAGAGATTTTCTATGCATATATGTTATTTGAGTTTATGGAGATGTATTAAAAGAACAGTGATCTTGAGAAGTCTTATAGAGAGATGGGTGAAATGAGGAGGCTCTGCTGAAGGTCACTGAAAGAAAAATTCGACCACACAAAAAGTGAAGCCATTAAAATCAAGAAGGGATGCAGGTTTTCAAAATAAAAATCTGGAATTTGGATTAGGTAGGCTTCAAAGACTTGGAGCAAAGGGGCACAGCTGGAATTAAAATGAAATGAGAACAGGTTGGTTAAATCGGCACAATTAAGATTGTTTTGAATTTGATGTTTGAAAAGTTTGAAAGGACAAAGAGAAGTCTGAAAGAAGAGAGCTGAAGGAAAGACAGGATAGTTACCTGAGTGTTTTCTGTGAAGGCTGCAGATATAAAATATCCTGTTCTAGAGATAGAAATTAGAGCTCTTTGATAGACTTCTGCATTCTTCAAAATAAGAGCAAGATAAATGTGTAAGGAATGAAGGCCCTGTCAAGAATTTAATTAATCTTCTATGGAAAAAGCATTTGATGTTTTTAAAATAATACATAGCTTTTAAATAAATTGAAGATGGTAGCCACAAAGGTCTTTTTAAAAAAAAAAAAAAAAATCAGGAAGCAAAAGGATTATTCTGAATTTAGTATTTATCGTCCTCAAATTTCAATAATTATTTTTATTAACAGCATATTTTATACACAGTCCTTCTAACTGCTGTAAAAACTCTTGTTTATATAATAAAAAGATCTCTAAATAACTTGGCTATTACTAATGAGGAATTTACTTGGTTTCCTGTTAAAGGGTTTTAAGTGACCTTATAAAACTAAATTTCACAAAGCTTTGCCAATTTATTCGTACGCCTATATAATATCTAATATGCTTTTAATAAAATTTCATAGAATATCCTGAGTTTGAAAGGACCCACAAGGGTTGAGTCCAACTCCTGTCCTTGCAAAGGACAGCCCAAATATTCACACTGTGTGTCTGAGGGCATTGTGCAAATGCCTCTGGAATACTGTCAGACTTGGCACTATGACTACTTCCCTGGAGAGCTGTTCCAGTGCTCCACAACCCTCTGAGTGAAGAGCCTTTTCCTGCTATCTAACCTAAACCTCCCCTGGCACATCTTCCTGCCATTCCCATGGGTCCTATCGGAGAAGAGATCAATGCATGCGCCTTCTCCTCTGTCTACCCTTGTAAGGAAGCCTGTAGACTGCAGTGATGACTCCCCTCAGTCTCCCCTTCTCCAGGCTGAACAGACTAAGTGACTTCAGCTGCTCTTCATACAGCTTCCCCTCTAAACCCTTCACCAACTCTGTGGCCTTCTCCGGACACTCTCCAGTAGCTTGATGTCCTTTTTATACTGCGGTGCCCAAAATTTCACGCAGTATTCAAGGTGAGGCTGCACCAGTGCGGAGTGGGACAATGACCTCCCTTGACGAGTTAGCAATGCAGTGCTCGATGCGCCCCAGGACATGGTTGGCCCTCTTGGCTGCCAGGGCACACTGTTAGCCCATGTTCGACTTGTTGTCGACCGGAACTCCCAGGTCCCTCTCTGCAGGGCTGCTCTCCAGCCTCTCGCTCCCCAGTCTGTACGTGTACCCAGGGTTGCTGTGTCCCAGGTGCAAAGCCCAGCACTTGCCCTTGTTGAACTTCATGCAGCTGGTGATTGCTCAGCTCTCCAATTTGTCTAGAACCACCTGAAGGGCCTCTCTGCCCTCAGGAGTGTCAACAGCTCCTTCCAGTTTGGTGTCATCTGCAAACGTAGTTATTAAGCTTTCAAATTCTGCATCCAGGTCATTTATGAAGACAATAAAGAGTACTGGCCCTAAGATGGATCCCTGCCAAACCTCAGTAGTGGTTTCACCTGTAGTTCTTCTATTCACTTGTTAATGAACTTCATTCAGATAAAAATTATCAAAAATAATGAACTCTAGAATGCAATAGTGAACTTCAGAATTTTACAAAGTATGTTTTGCTTTCCAACTGTTTAAGCAGTTTAGAGTCATCAGTATCATATTGTCAGGTCACCAAGATTCCTGGGTTTATAGTTGGTCTTTTTTGTCTCTAATTTATTCTTCCATTTGCAAATTAAGTTTGATTCGTGAGCATGAAATTTAGTACATGATCTAATGCTGTCTTGGGGAAAGTCATAATTTTATGATGATGTCCAGTTGTTTCTTACTGGAGCTGGAAATGTCAATTTTTCCTTCCATCAGTGAAACGCCTATCTTTTTATTAATAAGCACAGTATGATTAGGATATCTCATAAAATCAATTTAAATGTCTTTTCCAGTTTCCTTCACTTAACATGGAGGGAGCAATCTTAGATGCAGACCATTGCTGAATGTCAGTGGTTCTAATCCTGAGCATGGCAGCACTGGTTTATTGATAGGGGATGGAGATGTCTAACACTGCTATAACTGCAGTGATTTATTGTTTCACTGCACTAAAGAGGGAGACTGAATATCTGCCTTATTCCTTTGCCCATGGTTATATTTTCCTCTGTCTTTGGACCAAGTGGATTTCCTCCGAGAAAATTATTTTCTCCAACTTAGAGAAGAACAACAAAGAGAAGAGCCATGACTCATACCTCTAGGGGTTCATTAAAATGTATTTTACTTTGAAAGTGTTACAGCTAAATATTCCTATTTCAGTTAGTGAAAGTTCATACTGACTATGGAAACTTTCAGATAATAAAAATGTTTACTCTGAAAGTTCTTGTTTAGATCAGAATATGAGTGTCAAAGAATTTTAATTTAAACGTAGTGCTTCTGAGAGGTTTGGATTTTTTTATTTCAGAACAGAAACGTCACCAAAGAGTGTGAAACACAATCTCTTAGTGTGGCAAGTAGGCAGGTAGTGATGGTGTGTGTCCATCTCAGCCCAAGCCTGGACAGAACCCTGTGTGCTGGCTGTCATAGCTGCTGGCTTGCTGCTACTGTCTGTGTACCAGAAGTACAAGTGGAGAAAATTCTCTTTTTTCTGACCTGATACTAGCAGAAGAATCAATAGCAACAAAAATTTTTGGTGACCAGGAAGATGAAAGATATCACTTGCTGAAAAAGTCATTGTATAATTCTTTGGTAGGTCTCATAAAGATTTGGTTTAATGAAAAATTAACTTGTAGGTGATGCCAAGGGGCAAGGGTACGGGTGTAGGCACAAATAGATAGCATCACAGAAATGGTTGAAGGAGAAGAGTGGAATCTCTTAGGCAGAAAAAGATACTGGGAAGAATTGAGTAAGAAGCTGCACTCAGAAGCGAAATTGTGTGGCATATTGAATAAAGAAATAGGCAGCCTAACTATGAAATTAAGATTAAAAAATATTACGATTAGAATTGATTTAATATACCTGGAAGGAAGCATCCTTTAAGGGAAATAGAAGTTTCTATATTAAGATGTGTTGCAAGCAGTGACATCTTTCCTGATGTCACTAAGTGGCTAAGGAAACAGTAGAATTCATATTCTGAGTCGAGCAGTATTTGTGGAGCAGACTGTTATCTCTCTTTTGATCAAAAAACTTTTCATTTAGCACATTGCACCAGTGTTGAAAGACGGCAGTGATCTCGGAGTCTTGTATCTTCAATCTCTGACTCCATAGACATCATACTCAAACTTCAAATGTGAAGAGAAATATTATGCAATTATGGCATTACCATCTCATACTTATTACTGGTATAGGATTTATACAATAGTGACAAACAAATTTCTATTATATTCTCCTCTTCCTACTGTTTGCATTGTTATGAGTAAGAGCAACATCAACAAGTAATTTGATATGTTAGTTTCAATTTGTGTACTATTATCTCTTACCTCAGTTCCAGTGATGAATGTTTGGGGTTTCCACTAATTCCACTGTAGTAAACATTCCACAAAATTTACAATGTGTTTTCCTCCCTTCGTGATTTTTGGGGTAGAACTATGAGAGATTACTTAACTGTTCTGTAAAAGAGAGATCCTCCTACCATAGCCTGTTACCTTGGTAAGTTTTACGCCACAAAGCTTTTTCCAAACTGTTAATTTACTTGTTGTCATTTTAGAGACATTTTGCTGGTGCCTAACTGTTAAGGCTCTGATATTTTATCAGTTTTAGGTATTCATAGTTAATTTCACTTTTATGCAGATAGGGGGTTTTAACCCCTTGTACTGGGTCAGGTTGGGTTGGAGTTAATAATATTAATAGCATCCTTTATAGTGCTGTGTCTTAGATTTGTGACCAGAGCAATGTTAATAATACACCAGTGTAATGGCTACTGCTGAGTCGTGCGTGCGCGGCATCAAGGCCTTCTTCATTTCTCCCTCTGTCCCTCAACAAATAGTTGACCTGAATTGATTGAAGAGTTATTCCATGTCATATAGTGTCATGCTCAATAGAACTGAGGGAAGAGGAGTTTTTCCAAGGTAGCCATTACTTAGAGAGTGCCTGGGCATCGGTCTGCTGGTGGGAGGTGGTCAGCGATTGCCCCTTACGCCACTTGGGGATTTTCTTGATTCGGATTTTTTTTCCATTGTCACTAATACACTTGGAAGTTTTGTTGTTTTGGTTTTTGAGGGATTTTTTTTCTTCCTAATTATAAAACTTTCTTCATCTAAATTTGCATTTTTTTTCCTTGCTTTTGCCTTTTCATTTTGTCTTCCTTATTCCACTGGAGAAGAATTAACGAGCAACTGGATGGGGGCTGAGGTGCTAGCTAGGATCAACCCACCACGCCCATCCTTCAGATACTGGGTATAAAGCTGGTCACAGGTCAGAATCTGGAAGATCTGTTCATTTGTCTTTTCCTTTGAGAACAATTTGATCCTGTAATCATTTTTTTTTAAGAACAAAGCATATCTTTGGTTATTTGGTGATGTCCTTCATCCTACTTGTTAGGGTGGCTAATACCTTTGCCTTGTATTATGGTCATTTGTTTGAATAAATGTCATCATTATATTGATTAATAGCCTGCCTTTCATAAGACCCATAAAATTTCCTGTCTAAATTGTGTCCTATTTTCAGTGATGCAGAGCAACTATTTTTCATATTTAATACACTGAAAATCAATTTGGAACAAAGGACTGAAGGAATGGAAGAAACTTTAAGAAAATTCTTTTATTGTTTCTTACAAGGTAGTGAAATAAGGCCAAAATGGCTTTTAAGAATCCAGACAGCTGCGTAAATCTGGGCAATATAGGTTTCCCCCCTATTACATGATGAAATAATTTCTGGACATCCACAAACTCCCCAGTGGTGGAAACGCCCAGTGTAGCTGAGCACAGATTTCGACACACCTCAGCTAGACTGAAGATTTAGGCAGAGAATGGTTGATATGAACTTGATGCATGGTCATTCATGTTCCATTTTGCTGTCTGTGATATTATCTACTGAGCACAGCTGGCAAGACTTAATGTGAGAGTCATTAATGTTTCTTTTCAATCCAACATTCTGCACAACAGACAGCTCTGGTATCAGTAGGGCCGAGACTACCATAATCTAGCAAGAGAAGGGGGAGAGAGGGGGAAAACAACTCCAAACTTGTCTTTGAAATGCTTCTAACAAGGGGGCTAAACTGTTTACTTCTTTTTGTATAAATGTGATTTGTCAGATCATCTATATGACATGATATGTTATGACAGTTTCAGCAAAGAAAATTTTCCATGATCAGTTTGTTGTTTTCTGTGGAGGATAAGCCTTTAATATTTTCTGTCTCTTCTCAAGGACTTCCTCTGTGAAGGACTGAGCCCTGAGTCCTTTGTATTTCATATTTGACTATCTGATGTCCAAACACCAAAACTGGGAGAGCGCTTTAGGTAATATCTAAAGTGTTTTAACTTTAGTGAATCCTCAAGTTGTCTGTGATTCCTTGCTGTCGGGCGATTTGGTCTTTGTTCTGTTTTTGTGGCACAGTGGGACAACCGGGTCCCATGCCTTGCAGATGACAGCAGCAAATGGTTTTCCCACTTCTGGGAATTGCTGCTGACTGTTTCTCCTATGTCAGCTGTAAAGTCTGATATGTCAGGCACAGGCTGCTTTCAGCATCTCCTTTCTGGGCTCAGCTCCAGTGGTGTTTAACGCCTTCTGCCAGTGCTTTCTTAGCACAGACTAGAAATTGTTTTGCTCAGGTGTCAGTCAGATTCTGCATGGCAGCTCTTGCTCCTCCTCTTTTTACTCAGTGCATGGGCTGAGGGGTTGTCAGCACTGCTTAAGGTAGCATTTCTAAAGCTTCTGGCTAAAGCCACGCTAACTCTTCAGACAGGAGAGTGGCACGCATTCTCTTCCCCTCTGAAATGCTTCCATGCTGTTATCTTTGAAAGCTGCTTCTATCAGTTTTCGAGTGACTGTGGGCTACAACCTCTCTGACTACATTGTGCTTTGCTGATGTTCCACTACTGTTTTAAGGTTGATGGTTCTTGCACTCTAGTAGTTTTTATTTCTTTCCTGACATTGCTTCTCTATAATGTGCTTCTTTTATAACATAGTGCTAAATTTCCTGCTGAAATTGGAACTCTGGGCTCGTTCAGGAAAGGATATTTAATGAAATGATGGAATTTGGTACTTATTGTGGTGATAGCTACTCAATTAATTCTTTTTTTTTTTTCTTTCATGAAAGGCCCTTGGTATTCCCTCCAGCCCAAAAGACGGTTTAATAAATATTGCTGACTATAGTTATTTTGTGGATAATAAAATTTCTCCTATTTATTGAACTAGAAATAGATCCTTGCTTGCTCCCTTGAGAGGTGAAGATGTATTCTAGATCATATGATTTTAAGCAAGTAAGAATTGTTTGAAATTCCAGACTTTCAGAGTCTGAAAATTGCAAATCCTATGATGGGTTTGTTTTTCTCGGTGACCTGTTTGTGCCTTTGTGAGTGGCTCTTAATTTATGCCACCTACTTATACTTGTCAGTTATTTTATAGATATTTTTCAGTGGGAATGTGTGTGAATATGTGCTGTTTTCTTTGCATTAAAACCAACTTTGAATATTTATTTCTGTTATCTAGTATCTTTGTTACTGTAGGTAACAAAGCAGTTAATGGTGTAGTTAAATTCAGCATGTCTCTTTTGTACCTTGTATTTATAAAATGAGTTGGCTAAGTGCAGATATTAAATAATCTTCTTAGTGCCATAAATAATAAATAAACCACTGCGTGTGGGAATCATTTAGAGCTGTTCATACATGAAATAGTGTTTTTCATATAAGTATATCATTAATAAATAATTGCATTCTTAGCAAGTACACATGAAGAAACGTTAATCATGGTCAGTGTTATTACAGTATGTTGTGTTCATGCAAGTGTCAGAAGTGCATTACAAATGCTGATTAATCTGGGAAATTAAAGTAATAGAAGGGCAAAAAGCTGAATGTCACTGCAAACATATTTATGTGAGCTTTTGATTTAATCTTGCCAGCTAAGTGCGGCAGGTGAAGTGAGAGAAGCTTCCACCTGTAAAGCTCTAGTGATATTTAATAAATACAAGGGAGTTTTTAGTCATTGGAGGTTCAATGGGTTTCACTAAGTGTAGTAATCTGCTCTTCCTGATATAGAGGAGATTTCAGATGTCTCCATCTTGTACACAGTACAAAGCAGTCATTGAAGAGGATGCTCTTTAACAAAATGCAAAATATTCAAGGCGGGTTGATATTTTTAGTTTCATAGTCTTATTTTTCTATACAAATATTTTATTTTCCTCCTTGTAGATGATTAAAATATCAGTATCTACAAATGATGTTTTTCAAAGTGCAACAGCTTATTTTAAAGACCATACAGTGAGACAAATCTTTCATGAAATGTCTGTCTCCTTATGGTACACATTATATTGGTAAATAGAAAGCATTCTTCAATCTCCTGCCTCTGTAAGGGCTATAGTTGGTTTCAGCTTCTAGTGAATCTGATTTTTCTCAGGCAGGAATAAAGGAATAGCCCTTTGTCTCCTGTGCTAACCATTTTTATTTCCTGTGCATATCTGATGGACATACAGAGACAGGTTGACAACAGATTTGTTATCTGCAGGCCAGCAAAAGAATTAAATAATCAAGTAGGAGTCTAAAGAGGACTGAGTATACGATAACAAACTGACAAATATTTTCAAAGCAGCAGAAAGAAAAGGAGAACTGTGTGATAATCCTGGGCTTTATTGGCTTACTTTTTTTGATAGAACAAATCTTTAAAATAAAAATCCATATAAAGTGCTGTATTTCTGGAACTGAATGTTCTTTTTCGTTCTTTTTTTTTTTAATTACATTATGTGCTACTTGGAAAAAGTCTGCATTCATTTTTAACCTCTGCGCTAGCTGTGCAATAAAGGAAAGTATGCCAGCAAAATGGAGGCATGCTTATATTTAACAGTCTTTATCCTAGGACTGGTTGCTTCTATCTAGTCCAAGGGTGCATCTATGTAGATTTTTGCAAGGAGGTGCTAATTGCTAACCTGACAGAAGGCTGCACGAGTGCCACTGTGTACAAGTTGCAGTGCTATCGGTAGATGAGCATTGCCCTCGTCAGTATTTTGACTCCACACTATTCCATAATAGTATGTTCACATGGTTTCTGGTCATTATGTGGATATTGCTTAAAGCTTCCCAGTGATGTAAATATTTTTGGTAGAGCAAAACAACTATGAAGGTTAATCTCGTAGAAATCCCATTAGTTTTAGTTGTACTGGAAAAATACACTTCCCTCCTCCCCTTGCTTTTATGCTGGTTTTGAGAACATTTTTTTTCTCTAACTTAAGAATATAAATCACATTAGAAAAAGCAACTTGCATGGATTAGAAACCATTCCCACTTTGCTCAAAACTATAATTTTGAGAAGCTGAGAAGTTTTATTTCTAACACAGAAACAGGTAACTCTTTTTTTTTCCTTTATATAGAGGTATAAATATTAGAAGTATGTTAAGTAAAATTGAGAAATCTAAATGAAACAGACCACTTCTTAAGCAGAATATTTTTAAATAAGCAGAAAAATAGATCATTCTTCCTGGTGGTTTTTTTTCCTGCTTGGATGTATCGATGCAATTGTTTATCTCGTGGAAGACTGTTCTGGCCTCTGTCCTTTCCTCTCCCAAAGAGGTGATGGTGGTCACTCATTTGCTTGTTCCCCAGGAAATCTATTATGTTGTTCTTGGTAGTCTCTTTGTAGTGTGCTACTTAGTTATGGTGTTTACTGCATAGTATTATTATTTTATTTCTAGATAATATAATAATTTTTTAAAACTAATATGTGTTTGCATCAGTCTTGTAGGAAACAATTTGTTATGGAAGACGGAATTAGAATATATACTTGTTGCTTGAATTTTCCTCAGTTTCTTCTCAATATTCATCTTTCCAGAAGGAGGCAGAGGGTTGGGAGGGAAGAGGAATAGTGCACAAAGATCAATACAGCAATGGCAGATTAGTATCAGAGCTGAATTAATGTTTGTTGCTTTTAACAATTTTGTAGTATCAGAATAATGAAATGCATGCTAGTTATGGTTGTCTGTAGACTGTAAAACACTGGTCAGGTAAAAATTGATTTAGAAAATATGTAAATCATCATCACTTACACTTGTATTTATTATTTTTACACAATTTATCAGAAGTTTCAAGACTATCATGGCTCCTGCTCTGTAAGTAAATTTGTACAATATGTCCAAACCGCTGCAATAATGCACAGAAAAGGTCATATTTGAACAGATGATCGGTGTTTTCATGCTTTGATATTGCCCTCATTTCCTCTGATAAGAGAAAGACGTTGTCAGGAAGAAAAGTAAAAACTGTGTGGAGATTTATTTCATATTATTCTGACCCCTGTTTTATACCCTCCTCATCCCTGTCCTCTCAGGAAGAATAAAGAAAAGACTTTAAGTCTCTCTTGAGTCAGTTTCAGTTTTTGCTATCAATACGTAGGGGGATGACTTTCAGCACGAAGGGAGCTTCCAAACATTGTTCACTGAGTCAAGGATTTCATGGAGGGTGTTTTCCTCTTGTTTTTCTTACTTTTCAATCCAAATACTATTGAGTCTTCTTATTTTTCATTCTAATCCTTTTACTAGAATGGTTTCAGCCTAATTTACCCTGCTTATTTTAGCCTCCTTTTCTTCCACTAACCATTTAAACTGTATGCATGCACGTTTTCTACAGTCAAATTTTGAGGAGTAGTGCTGATACTAAGCAATAGACCTTTTGGTAAGTTGTCTTTCTTCTTTCCTATAAATTGTTTTTGACTGGTAAAATCTTCAGAGTCTCTAAGAAAACATCTTTAATTCAACACCAAAAGTATGTGCAGGGAAATACCCATGTCACCTACACCAGTTTTAAGGGACTCCATGACAAATGAATAGAAAGAGAGAAAGGTTCCTCAGAGGAAGCCTAACCTAAGCACCTAAGTGACCTAAGTTGGAGTGGCATAATTGCAGGACACTCCCCTTTCCCTGTCTTTCCATTCTGCTGACCTAAAAAGACCCAAACCCAGCACCTTGCTCCACAGCAGCCAGAGTTATGCTACGTGGGGATGGGTAAGAACCAGGAGAATCTCGAAGCAGAACTATGAAGACACCATAGGGTGTACTCAGTGCCGGTTGGCTAGGTAATGCTCACGGCTGTGCTACCTCCCTGTGGGACAGCTGAGACTCTCTCTTTAGACCCAATAATGCAATTCCCCAATCTGCAAAGAAAAGTCTAAGCAGATTCATCTCGCATTGATTTCTAGGGTCAGGAGACTTTTCTGTCAAGTTCCAATATATATTTGAGGTGCCTAATCAATACCTGTGTAAAGCTGCCCCCCTTAAACATTTGCAGGGATATTTTTCCTTGATTTTCTGACTGACTTGTATAATGTCGTGTGTGTCTTAAAAGATTAAAAGTGGGAAGAATACATGTGTAGATGTTTTTGATAAATAGGATCTTTAGTAGAAATTTAATAACCACAAATGTAAAATATTGATCTTGTTGTACTTGCTCTTATAAATTCCTTTAAAACTGTAACTTTTTTTTATATTGCAATTACCTGGAAAGACAGACACAGTCTTAGCACTGTTAGATTACATGTGAGATGGTACAATGTAGAATTTGCATCCCTGAAAGTCAGGAACTTGGATGTTATTTATTAGAAAGAGAGAACATAAATTGGTGCTATGGTGTAAGAGTGTCCTTTTAGACAGAAGTGGAGCAAAAGGAAGTGAATTCTTGCCATGTTGGATACCATATGCCTTGTAAGCATATGAAAATCAAGTACATTGATGAATTATAGCAAACATATTGACAGCAACACTAAAAAAAATATTGACTAGTCTGTATTATACGTATTACAGAATCATTTCATAATGAGCATGATGACATCCTAAAAAATTGCCAGTAAAAAGTTGCTGTTTGGGACTTTTGCTGCTAGTCTGGGTCTGGAATGAGAATGCTGGTTTCTGTGTATGTGAGATGATGTGCCTGGATTAAGCCAGCATTTGAAACAGTGGAGAGTACTTTCTGTGGTGAAAGTATGATAGCTTTTGCCTTTAAAACAGGTAAAGTTTTTTTGTGTTTTCTTTGTTTGTTATTTACAACTACATGGACTGTAAGTATTTCAGATGTCTGTGTGTTGTAGAGCTTTCCTGCCAAAGTTTCACCGTGAGTCAAACTTCCTGGCTAAGATAGACCACCTTTCTAGCAGGCTTTTCTATTACAAAAATCCAAACTTATTTGTTAGCACCCTTTTATACTTCGGTACTCTGAGGAAAACATTTGGCAGCAAGGGCACTGTAAGGCTTTTTCGAGTTTCTTTGTTTTCAAGATTGCCAGACTTTGGGTTTTGGGATGCCTTAGTTTTTGCTTGGTACCTGTATATCACCCTTAACATAGACTATTTTGTTTTATGATATCACATGAAATGAATAATGAATTTTAAAATTTTAACTATAGGGAATATATTAACACCTTATGAAGCTAATACCTTTCTTATCTCGTTCTGATCTACTCTGCTACTGTGTATCATCTAATAACCTCTTTGTAATGCAAGATTTAATGGTTTCTTCTTATAAAAATCTTTACTTTACAACCAGAGGGAAAAAATATTGATTTCTTTTGTACCCAGCCTCACTTGAGGTTCCATGCCAATTCAAATCTTGATTCAATCAAGATTGATATCTGTAATCTCTAATAGAATTCAAGAATGACTTTCACTTTTTTTAGGTGATTCAAGAATTAGGGCAATTGGAAAATATTAGAACAACTGTAATAGTATGGTGAGAAGAAGCATTGTTTTTCTACTGTGATCAAAAGTCCTTTTACTTTTTTTGATGTACCAAACATATTACTTGTTATAAAATACCCAAGATGAAGTTGAAGTTTAGGAGTGCAAACTTGAAGATGTGATTATTGCATGTAACATTAGTAATTCTTGGTGGAGTAAATGGAGTAACTTATGATGGAAGGATCCTCTGAAGGTCGTGTGATCAACCCACTAAAGAAAGCAATCACAATTCTGAAGCTATACAGGGTTCCTGTGGGTCTTATATGAACAAGTTTCAAGCATCTCCAAGAAACTGAGACTCCTCAGTTTCTCTGGCACCCTATTTCAGTGTGTGACTATCCTCATGGAGAAAGTTTTCCATCTGCTGCAAGAGCAGACCATGATCATGACATTTTTGAGTTGATGATTACCTGGGGTGACTAACTCCTCACTCTTCAAAGGCTTTCATGATAGCATGTATGTACAGTTTATTAAAGAAAACAAGGTTATAGCTGCCAGTAGTGATGACTAATATTTTCTTATGCAATGAGCAGCTTCCAGGCCCTGTGCATTATGGTTCTAGGCTTGAATGTGGCATGTCTGCCATCACACAAGAGAGGAATGATGCTTGGACTTTAACAAGGGTTATAAAGTTGAGGTGAAATGGCTGGGTGTATACTAGTGTTTTCTGCTGAGCCGCAGAGCAGCCTGGATATTCTATCACACTGTCCTGAATGCACACTGGTACTTTTTTTACAGCCCTCTCAACCTTTGGAACAGTAAGAGTTACTCCCACTTTACTAATCCACTTTTATTTCTTAGTCTTTGTTTGTAGTAAATTCATGTTACTTTGATTCAATAAAGGATTTTACCTACAAATTGCCTTGCCTTCTAACAGGAACTGAATCAGAGTCATAGAACATTTTAGTTTGGGATAGACCTCTGAAGCTCGTCTGATCTAAATCCTTGGTCAAAGCATGTGCAGTTGTGAAGCTGTTGTAAGAGGTATATCAAATTTAGACACTGAAAATAAGTGTATGTTTACCTCATACAGTAAAAAAAAAGTAATTTAGAATTCATAGAATAAAATGAAATAATCAGTTAGTAAGATTCTTTGACCGAGCTCATGAATTGCAGTCACATAAATGGAGGGAAAAAGATCATCTGTTAAAAAACATCTTCTGTAACCATTCCCCTGTTAATAATTCTGAAGATCTCTCATAAACCCAAATGGGTAGGATAACTATTAATTTTAACTGTCTATCATTAGTAACTCAAATTTACTTTTATTGAGTTAGTATTGTTAACAATGAGAGAGATGGGGCTTTCGATTTGTGGTTTTTTTTCATTGCAGTTAACTAATTTTCATTAAACAGTAAAAGTAGAGGGAACTCTCAGAAAATCTCTGTTTACTTTTCCACTTTTGTTTATGAGTTGAAAATTGTCACAGGAAGAAGCTGTTTATTTTTACTATGTGAACTTTGAATATAGATATAACTTTTATTCATAGAGTGCAGAAGCTGCAGACGAAGTGGCTCAGGAAGGCGCATTATAGGGATGCAGCTACAGATGGCAACTCCTGAAAGCCTAGGGGCATCGGAGAAAGCTGAATCTAACTTGAAGTGCATTTACTCAGATCCTTGTTATAGGAGTTCTGCAACCTGTTTGTAGTCAGCGTTGCTATTGTCACTTGTTGGCAACAGCAGAGGAGCGTGAGAGGTTGAGGAAGCGCGTGCCCTCACTCTGAAAAGGAGCAGGGACAGAGGGCAGTGCAGCTCGGTTTCTCCTGACTGATCTTACCAGGTAATTGGAAAGAAAGCAGCAGCAAAAGCAGTGTGCCCATTCTCAGCAGCCTCACTGACAAATGCCAGTGACACCTCAGTAGTCAGATTTTCAGCTTTGATTTCTTGCTGAGTGCCTTACCAGTGGTGGTGCGGAAAGAATCGTTAATGCGGCCACCTGGATTTCAGGTGTACCTGTGTTGCCTTTTGGTTGCAGTTCTTTGCAGACTGTCCTCTGAGTTATTACTGTATTGCAAAGTATGTTAAATTTGCATTGAGAAATATGACATGATCCTGTACTTTACCTGTGTTCGTGGCTTAATGTTATTTTGCTCACCATTTCCTTTAGTAGTGCTGCTTGCGGGAAGGTGTACTTCTAAGCAACATTGCTAAACTGTTTCCACCAAAAAGGTGTTCGCATTTTTTTTTTCTTTTATATTTTGGTGTGCGCATATATATATATATATATATATATATATATATGAAAGTAGGTGCCAAAAAGTGATTAAGATATAAACTTATTTGACATCATATTTATTTGATAAAACTCTACAGTTGCCCTTTGTTTGTTTCTAACCAAGTATGCACAATAAATATAAATCTTGTGGGCTTTTCTTGTCTTTATAATAGACTTACTGTGAACTATTCTGAAATATGTTGTTTAGAGACGTAAGTTTTCTGCTAAATATCTGGATACTGAAAGAACAGTCCAATTTCATGCAATTTTTTTGTTACTCTCCACATGTGTACTTCCTTCCACTTTTTCTCCCTTCTGTTGTTTCTACTGTATCAATGTCTTTTATTCATGTTTTCTAAAGTTTTAGTTTATTGAAGTGCTTGAGCACAGAGGAAATATTACAGTATGAAGTAATGCATACATGTTAGACTGCTTGTGCCCAAATAAATTTAAAAAAATATGTAATTGTTTTTAGTATTTAAGTATTTGGTAAGTATAAATATCTCGGTAGTGTACATTTTCCCTGATTTCCAAACCCCTTTTTGCATAATGTTCTTTTTCCGCTCTCTTCTCAGTTACATTATCAAAAAATAAATGACAGTATAGAAATTTCAAGAAATAGGAAAATGTAAAATTAATTTAGTCTGCATTTCCCTTTGTTGGCCAATTTGCCATCCTCACTTTTATTTATCACAAAGGACTTAGAATTATGTAGTCTTACGGAGTCAGACGAGATGAAGGGTATTTGTTAGCAGGTTGTTGAAGGGAGACTTGGTTCTGCGTTTACTTTTCTGCTAGCTTTGTAGCACTTCACATGGAAATACAGACACTGCCACACTGAGTCAACCCATGGATTTCTCCAGTCTCATATGCTGCCCTTGGCAGTGGCAAATAGGTCAAGAGGCGAGCTAGACAACATAATTCACCTAGGAGTTTATATTTATGGGATGAAGACAATGTTATTAATAATAGTTTACGCTGTACTTGGGGCATAGGGATTCTACTTATACCCTGAAGCATGAGATTTAATTACTCTAATAGTATTGTCTTTGCTTACAAAGCTGCCAGTGTTGTTTATCATCAGAAAATTATCCAACCCTTTTAAAAAGCAGCTTCAATATTTGTCTCAATGAACTTTCACAGCAGTAACTCCATAAATTAATTAAACAGTGCCTTGGAAAAGTGGCTTCTTTTTCAGTTGAAAGTTTATTATCATTTCATAGAAGCAGACTTTTCACAGTCAGAGAATAAAGTTCAAAAGAAATTGAATAGTTTTCACTATGCCTTTTGTTATATTATTATACTTTTTTCCCGTTCACAAATTAATGGGTTGATTTCATATATTAAGTGGGCTTCCTCATCTCATACCCTTCAGACCCTTACCTTCTGTTAGACCACTTCAGTCCAAAATTAAAAATGTAACAAGCCTATAAATGTTTGTAAAGTTATGGTCTCTCTAAAGTAGTTCTGTTACTGATAGTAAATTTATAATCTAAAATATGTTCTTCTAAAGCTAAGGCTTTAAAGTTAAACTTCAGTCAAATTTAGCAAATTCCCTGAGTTAATTAACTTTATCCTAATTATCTCCTGTTTGCAGATGCTGAAAGTTTCAGCTTGTGTACTATATTTATTTGATTTTCTTGTATTAGTATTCATTTCTATTTGAGAGAAGGTGTAGATTATATCTGATAGCTATTCGGTATTCCTGATATTAATTGTAATGCATGTTGTTTTGTATTTTCAGATTAAAGATGTGAGGAGAGGACAGTATGGCTTTTTATGGGAGTGAAGTATAAAACAGTTATAGTTGCGTACGGTGAAGGAATGTAGGTTTTAAGTATATCCACAAAGACAACTGAGTCCAAACCACAACTGAATCCAAAACCCAGCAGCTAGTTTCAGCTGCATCAGTACCTTCATCTGCCTCGCCTCGTAGTTGAAAATGCACTGATCCTGGCACAAAAAGGTGGTGGTGGTGGATGTGAGGGTCTGTGTGTGCAGGTGGTTGGGGGATGGACAAAGGACAGGAACAGTCACTCTAAATTTATGGTCACTGAATTCAAAATGTGATTATGGTCTGAATAAATCTATATGTCATTCTAAAATTTTATAGTTCCAGTATAAAAAGGCTTAATGTTAAAAAATGTATCACGTCAAGATGATTATCTTCTGGTATTTAATTCTCTTCATTCCTGTTATACTTTTATATCCTTAATGTCTTCTCCAGTGCTCTGAACTTCGTGTTTTTAAATTACCTGGGATTATAATTAATATAGTGTTTCACAGACTTTTGATGATGGTGCACTCAGCCTGGCATTAAGCTTGAAGAGGACCTTCATCTGTCTTGTATATCGTTATATCTGTTTAAAACTCCTATATTCCTCAGTGACAGACAGTTTACTCCTTTCAAAAATCTAGAATAACAAATAGTTTTCTATACTTGAATGATCTGTGCAGCTTTTAGAAACAATTCCCTGATAAAGCTACATGCTGGTCCTCAATTCATGACTGAATTTTAGGGTGGAAGTATGAAGTGGTATGTGGCAGTTCGGGGAGTAAAATCATGGTGTTGACAGCCAATGATCACCTTCCTGGAAGCTGCCTCCTGGTTGAACTGATTCTCAGCATACTGATGTGAACAACAGATCAACCATGCGTAATACCTATCAAGAGCCAGAACATCTTATGGATGCCTACTCTGCCACTTAAGATACATGGGGTTTTGTGGGGGGGTTGTTGTTGGTTTTGTTTGGCTTTGGGGTTTTGGGGGGTTTTTTATGAGATAAACGTCATACGATAGCGTTTTGCTGTGACAGTATTGGTTGCATGTTGATTCGTAGATCTTACTGTCAGTCATCACTTTGGGTAGTGAGACTTTGAAGAAATTGGTTTCATTTGTTGTGAATGCTCTCTCTGATAAAAAGTCTTTGTTCATTTATTTTATCAATTATATGTATTGTGCAGTAAGGATTCATCTTCGTTAATAATATAAAATAATATGTACTTGTGACTACTGGTAATTGCTGCATTAGAGTATACTGCAAAACGCAATTTCATCTAGCCAAGGTTGATATCAGATTATACACATCATTCTAGGGCTGTTTCTTTTTTTTTCCATTTATTTTTCCTAAATCGCTGTTATTTTCTTTCCATAATCTAATGGTATAATTATTGCTTGATTCATAGCCTACTAAAAGCAATATAAATATTCCTGTCATATTCAGTGGGTGTTAATTTTGGGGTTGGTTTTTTCATCAGCCAAAATGAATTGTTTCTTGCATGTACACCTTTTGCTTAAAAAAGTATTTCAATTGCAAGCTAAGTACCGTTCATGCTGTACAGGCCAAAACCTTTTCCTTTCTTTACCTCTCTCTTCGAATGTCAGATTACAGTTCTGTTTAGAAGCCCTATAAAGTCTGAGAAGACTTTATTTACGTAGAAGACAAACCAAAAAGAATAAAAACTCCTGTCATTAAAGAAAAAAAAATCTGAATCATAGAAGGAACAGCTATGTTGAATTAAAATGTTAACTTTCAGTGAATAAATGTATATATGTCACTGTAGAGGGATTTGTTCATTGCCTCCAACAAATTTTCTGTTCAATAGTCGTTGCGACGTAATTTATTTGTATATTACAAAGAGGAATACTTAGTGAAAATATCTTTGGAGCTATTTGTCGCTTGATGAAATATGGAAGGTTATGAAATTTTACCTCTGTGCAAATGATATTTTCTTTCCCAATTCCTATTTGAGAAATGCAGAATACAAAAATATTGAGCTAAGTGTAGTTTTAGCATTTGTACATTTGCTGTAAGTTGTATCAGATCCCAAATAATTATACTTGAGTTGCTTTCTGGTTTACAGCTTCACACAGATCTTATATCATTATTTTACCTGGAGTGGCAATTTTTGTCAGCATTCTGTTTCTTTTTTTCTTTGAAGAGAATCTAATTTGAAATCATAGTTTTACACAATATTCAGCATACAGTACTTGGTGCTCAGTATTGCTTGATAGACACAGTGCTGACTGTAGAACGTGTTCACTTTTTTCTTGAAAGTATATTATGAATTGTAACTTGCCAAAATAATGGTTAACCAAAGAAAATACCTTGGAAGCTCGTCTGTCTGCACCTGTACTTCCATTGTGAGTGAAAGGAGGACAGAGAAGGAAAGTGAAATAAATTCAAGTGGTAGTCTTGAACTAGTGTTGGTGTAAGTTTCCAAAACAGTACCATGCATCAGCATCTTTTTCAATGCTGTTTTTTTTCATCCTAGAGCTACTTTTATTCTTATTGAAAATCAGAAATAAAATAACTGTGTGTATGAGAATGCGTTTTGCTGTTTAAGCAAGTACTTACTTGGTTCTCTCTTGGTTCAGCGATGAGTACGCTGACAGAAAAGCCAAAGGTAAGTATTTGCAGGCTCACTTATGTAATGCCACAGAGCAGTGGACCAGACTGCATAGTGAAATGAGGGGAGAACCAAGCCCTGGCTTTGTACTCATCACCAAAGTGTCATGAATGTCTCAATGGCTGTGGAAGTGGCAATAGTAGTGGGAGACCTTGTTATGTAAGCATTTGGAGAAAGCACCTTATTTTTTGATGACTTCATTGGATGAGTAAAGGAGAGCTTTTAATGAGGTAAAAAATGGTGAATCCCATTGGACTCATCTGATCTGTACATAATACCAGGGCCACTGCAGAAAAGTAGGATTGATGGAATTGTATTACAGAGAGGCCTGGAAACAGGAAATCCCTTTACCTGGAAACAGGAAATCTCTTTAATGTTATTTAGTTCGTGCTCTCTGACAAATAATTATATTTCATCTGTTAGTAGACAGGCTGTCATGGTGTTACTCCTACCTTGATATATTCTCTGACTTCAGAAAAATATCTTCAAGCTCAGTGTAGGGTTTTTATAGTTTTTGTTAATCTGTTCGGTTAAGCATACCTGATGCATGTATTCAGAATGCTAACATTTGTTTTTCATGCTATTATTTGCCAGTTTACAGAATGTCACTTACCAGTTCAACCAAGATGATAATCAAAAGCTAAACGTTATGTACAGGAAAACATTTCTTTAAATTATATTTATAGCTGGAAAGGTTGCTAATTAGATGGTTAACTAGACAGATACAAGGTTGCTGAGATTTGCCCAAACAACAGAGCCTTATTTTTCTCCCTTAAAAAAACTCCACAAACAGAAAAATTAATGTTCTTTTCTGGAGAAGAAGATATGGCACTACAGTATTTACTTTGCATTTTTACTTCTTCTATGTAAAATTTGGCAATGTGCTCTAAAAAGTTCAACTCTATAACTAGAATATAAAATAATATATATAGAATATAAAATATCCAGTCATTCTACCTAGATTTGCAATCAGATGCTATTTTCGTTGTGCCAGTGGTACTTGCTTTGGTAATCTAGTAGTCTCACAGTACTTTTCTCATGCTTTCCCAAATGTAATGGAATTTAAGCTTAATATGCCATGGGAATTAGAAAAACAATAAGAGAATTTGCAGAAGATTTTACTGAATATGAATAGAAATATCAGAATGTAGCACCCTATAATTAAAACCTTTTCTGATATTAAAGCATTTTTTTTTCATTCAAATGATATTTTGGTCTTGTGTCAAGATTTTAAAATAATGAAGGAATGGGAAAATTACTTTTTGCTATGGTGAAAGTACAATCAATTAAACATCTCCAAAACACAACTAGACAAAATAATCGTGTAAAAGTTCATTTTTTTGATAGTCTTGCATTGCATCAATCCAAATTATTGTTTTCCTTTATTTAAATAATTCTAACATACAGTTTCTTTGCCATTGTCTAGATGTAAATCTAATAATATGATCAGAATTGCTCAATAATCTTCTGTCTCAAGCTTTTCTTCATTTCTGATTCATTGTGTCTATTATTAAACCCAGCTGTTGATGTTTTTGAACAAACTGATTTCTGAATTAACACTGCATTGTGTTCTATAATAACGCCACTTCTGAATTATCATGGGCTGCTCCCAATTTACTTTTAGATAATTAAAGGCTGTCTTTATTCCTATCCAAGTTGCTTGTTTTATTTCCCAGAACACAAGGATGTGATTTCATTCACACTGCTCTAGGGGTCTGAAGTTGATAATCATTTTTCTACATCTGCCCTCATCAGTGTCATCTTCCAGTATATGATGCTCCAGTGTTGTTCCTTGGCTTTACTTATTAGCATTCACAGTGTTGATGCTGTATTGTGCTAGTCTGCCACAAGCCATTCCCTGTTGTTTTCCTTAGAAGTCTGTACCTTCATGCTTTTGAGTAGACTTGCTATCTAAAGTACATTCTTCTTATTATTATTAACTTTTGTTCATGTAAACTCTTTCCATGTCAAAATTATTGCTACCATATATGCATTCACCATATATTTAAATAGATTGTATAGGAATGAACATTAACATCATTGGGATCGTCATAGTTTTTGTCATCTATAGTGCATATACTAATTACTAAGTTAAATTTAAGGACTTCAAAAGTAAGACCTCAATGTAATATATTTTGGATATGTAATTCACGGTATTCTGTATTCTGCAAAGTAAACACATATTTTTATTTAAAAATAAACAAACAAACCCCCAGATTTTCTTCAAATGGCAAGACTGACCTGTGACATGATTCAATGAGGTCTATACGTAATACCTAATTTCCTTCTTTCACGAATTCATGCTATTCCTAGATACAATAGGAAGACTTAAAAAAACAAACAGCAGGGAAAAAGTATGGGATTTACAATAAACCCTCTGACAATTAAAAAGAATTCTCTTTTATCCCCATTAAGGTTAACAAGAAAAGCACATTGTAGGGTCTTAACAATCTTTTTAAAGTTAGTATTAACCTCAATTTGAGAGTTGTATTTATTTCCCCGTGGCAAGAACAAGAATATAATCTGATCCTACTCTTTTTCTCTTGCCAAGGTGAAATTCCTGTGACTTGTTCCACATTTAATAATTGAGATCTTCATAGACTGTTTTCTTCCCCTTGTTATGTTTTGAGGGATTGCTTGTAGTACTTTTAAATATAATAACAAAGCTTAGCAACAGACGTGGCAGAGAATGATCCTCAAATTATGAATAAACAAGATTAATTAAGCAGGGTGAGAATTTGATGTATGAGACTTGTATCTGTTTGCTCAAAAATGTAGTAGCAGGTTCCTCCAGGTTAATGTTACCTTCACATAGCAACTACTTTTATATACTTGGTTTTGTGTAAAATGTGTACAAGTAAGTGAAATCTTTGAACCGGTGGCAACGTGTTTCTGTTTACTGCATTACTTTATATGCAGGTTTTTTGCTATTATTCTTCAAGAGGCAGCTCTGTTAAGATGCTGTGTAAAATTTTCAGACAAGTGCTGAAGTACTTTTAACAAAAAAATGAGTCTTATTTATGATGTGTCAAATTACTGTTCTGAGAAGTAGACCTTTTAGGTTGCATTCAGGCTTTAATTTGACTGAATTTAAATAGCATAAAATGCCTTTTAGTTGGAACTTGGCTTGCATATTATATCTCTCGTTTCAATGCAAAACATTCAAATGCAAATACGGTTTGTTTGGACTGAGTACAAATGCCACTATCATGACTGATGAAGGCTTTTGATCACATATCTACAAACTGAAACCTTAAAAAGGAAGAGGCTATTTGGACTGGCATCTGCAGTGCCATGAATTATTTAGTTCCCATTATTCATAAATCTCTTTGAAGTGAAGGCTTATGAGGTTTTTAAGGAGGAGTAGCAATAGTTGTGTTGCCATTTTCTATTTACGCTGTGATTGACTTCATGTGCAAACTTCTTCTAAACTGCAAGACTTGTATGGAATATGAAAGAGGTGCATGTGGGAACTTCTCTGGAGTGGCCCTGGAAGGTTTCTTTGGTTTGCTAATGTTAAAATGGGGATGCCTCTTGTTACCGTCTGCTTTGGCGTGCTCCAAGAGGTGGACAAGGCAAGAGCGTGTCGGTATAATTTGATGAGCTGCCCAGTTAGCTGCTAAGAACCTGGTTGAATCTTAGAGCACATGTTCACAGCTGGAGTTTGTTCTGCCGCCCATCCACTGAATTACAAATCTCTTTTGGCTGTGCTCCCACAGCAAAACAAAAGTAGCAACACTCTTTTTTTGCTTTCTTTCGCTCAATCTTTTATCCTCCAATGTTTTTGGCTACAAACAGGTGACGTTTTAAAATGTTACCTCTATTTCCAGCAGTGATTGAAACTAAGCACTATATATAAACACTACTGTGCTATAAAGAGAGTATGTTTGCTTGTTTAACTCCTCGTAATTATGTGGTAATGTATAGAAAATGCATGTTGGAAAAGATGTCAAGGATTGAGTTAGAAACACCCAATACTAACTTGTTTATGTACCTTTTGGGTTTTTTTCCTTTTTTTTTTTTTTCCTTATTTTACTTTACTAAGAACTAAGAACTAGGAGCTAACTTGCGTAATTACATCTCTGGTATATATTCTTCCAGGGTGTTATAAAATTCACATCATTAATCAAAATACTATGAAGAGTCAACATGCAACTATTGTACAGTTCATCATTGAAGCAGTAAAAATATTTTACATCAGAAGTCGTAATTAAGAGGATTACCCTGAGAATTACAAAATTTCCTTTAAACAATCACTTTGACTATACTTAGTTTCCTTAATTTCCTAAGACGATATTATTCAAAAATTTATCAAAAGTATTCCATAAAAGTGTTCTCCTCTTTCATTTTTCAACTGACTCTGCAACTTGATAACAATCAAATGTACCAAAATGCATTATACTTTACAGGCACTAATGTAAGTGTAAACACACACTTTTATATGCTATATAATAGATCATTCATATATATATATATATAAATATATAGTGATTTATATATTCTTTTATAGAATAGAATAATGGATGTTGTATATTTTATAAAGCTATGGTTGTTGAATTTTATATAGCATAGAATATATTTTATCTTACAAATTAATAAAATATATATAAAATATCAATAATATATAATATATGATATGTGGTATATGGTATATAAAGTGGTATACATTCATATAATTTAAATTTTGGGAGAATTTTCACTGATGAAAAAGGGAAAAGAAATATGAGAAATGAGAAGTGCAGGAAACGTTTATTTACTTTATATAAGAAAGATCAGTTGCTTATTTGGTTTTTTAAGATGATTAGTGTAACAACCTTTTGGTACTGTTAGAAAGAATTAGCACAGGCAGAGCCCATCGTAATGATAGTAAGCAAGTAATCGTTAATGATATGAAGGCTTTCCTGTCATGGTATTCTGTTATTATGTTAAGCATTCACTTACAGGTGTTGTAGAGTCTTAGTCTATCTTCTCATAGGTTCTGTATCTCTTATCACTTTAGAAATAATTTATCAGTATTGAAATGCTGAAAATACAGATGACTGGAGTTTGAAATTTTGACATTCCTATAATAATATGTCTCATGCACATTTGGTTCTCTGAGCTTTCTGATCTGGATCTTTGAATTTGATCTTCCCATCTTTTAAATTATTCTTTTCTTTTTCCTCTCCTCTTCTCACTGGTTTCATCTTTTTTACCTTCCTGGTTTTTAGTTTTTCTTGTTGGCTTTGAAGTCATTTTCCTTTTAGCATCTGTAATTTTTAATTCATCATAACGTATTCTTTTGCTACATCTTCTAGTCTCAGGTCTTAAAGATCCTGTGCTGTTTATAAGCTATGATGCTTCAGTCTTTGACTTTCATTCCACCAAAGCAGCAGAACATGCAGAACTTTGGTTTTTGTCACTTCAGTTATCTCTAGCAGTCACTCAGAAGTGGACCACGTGCCATGATTAGTGTGTCTGCTTACTGACTACACACACACTGGTAAAGAAGTGATGACAGTCACTCCAGGGGTCTACTCAAAACTCCCATCTTTACTTAGAGCACAGTCAATGTAACAACAGTTTACAACAAGAATTTGGATACCACCAAAATCACCTAGAAATGCCAAGAAAAAAAGTGTGCTACTTTTGAGAAGAGAATAAGGCATAGAGAGAAAAAGAAGAAAAGTAGCAGGAAAAACCCCAATATAACATAAAAATATCCACCACCCTAATGAATCCAACTAAGCTTTCAGAAGGAAAACGTCCACAAGGCAGAAGGTGCACATGCGTGCTTTTTTGCCATGAGTTCTGATAGAGGAGCTCCATCCCGTATGAGGAGTGGTGTTGCCACACCTGTGATGTATCTCGGCTTGGAAAGTTCTGAAATTGGGGCATGCGCAGAAATTTCTTCAGAGAAGTTCTCAATTTGGGGCTGGGGCATCCAGGTGTCACTGGCAGTTCAACGGAATAACAACTGCTTGAACACTTTGGGCACGCGCGTGCTGTCAGGGGCACTTCTGCCTCTTCATGGTGCACTGATCCCTCACCCACAGTGGCACAACAGCTCAGTGAACACTGAGAGCCCAAGCACAGGCGAGGGGCAGTGTCTGCTCCCTCGCCAAACTGCACAAAGCACCAAGAACACACAGCCTCGCACCAAGAACACACAGCCTGGCACCAAGACAGATGTTTAAGACATACAGACAAATGCAAATAAAGAAAAGTTGATCTTTACATACTGAGCATTAAAAATAGCTTTTTGTCTTGTTGCAAAAAGCTTTTTGTTTCCAAATTCCCTCACAGACTCAGCTTCCAGCGTTTTATATACCAGCACTTTGGACATATTACTTCATGTAGCAACCTGAAAGTGATATGGAGATCTAGGACTACTGGTAGCTGCTGTAAACTTAGATCAGCTCTTAAATATTTATCTTGCCTATAAAAAGTTTCAGTAGAGGGGCAATGTAATTGAAGAGGAATAGAAATGTTTTTAATGCTCAGATTAAAAAAAACGGGACTTAGGTCGATATTAAGAGTATCATATTTGGAACAATTACTGCTTCTTTGAAAATATTTTGATTTTTTTAAACTTCTTTAAATTCTAAATTTAATATTACTTGCTTTTCTGCCTGAGAAAATCTAGTGGCTGGTTTAGGAGATCCTAAATTCTGAATATTCAGTCATATGCTTGTAGATTCTGCATACTCATTCCTTCAGTCTATTTCTGATAGAGAACTACCAGCTTGTATTTATTTATACAAGAAGAAGGTGGGTGTAAAATCTTAAGTAAGGCATTGCGAAATGATGAATATGTGAATTTTCAACCATAATTCTCAAAACTACGGGAAGTTTTAGAATAGCTGACAACCTTTTTGGATTACTTCCTATATTGAGCACATTCATATATGTTTAAAAACATAGCAGGAAATTAGATCTATATTAGAAAATGAAATGTCTTTTCATACAACTAGTTGATTGTGAATTTAATACATATAGTAAAAATGCAAACATGCCATGAAAGATGGTGTGAAGTCAAAAGGACCTATAGTAGGGATGAAATTTATCTGTGGATAGTGATTCCCTATAAAAATTTTTTATATCTGTCGCCCAAGCTACAAAAATAGGTCTGGCTCAGTAAATCTTGCCAAGGCAACTTTTCACCTTAACAGCACTAGAAGGCAACATATTGGATATTGTCTGACAAAATGAAGTGGCAACGAGTCTTTTCTATTTCCAACACTGAAGTGGAGTTCTTTTTTATAAAGGTAGATATAAAGAAAATGATAATAGTTAGCCTTATTTTTGGTATGATTATGAATAGTAGGTGATGAATTGCAATTAAGTATTTGAACTTTGAGTATAATACGCACTCTTAGATATTTTTTCTTACAGTTTACCTGTGTTTCTTGAACTGTCAAAAAATATATAAAAATGGCAGTAAATCACATAAAAATGCAAATTTCTTTTTAAATATTACTTCATTAATAGCAATATGATTAATTTGAAAGTCATTGTATTCTACAATATTGGAACCTACTCTCTAGAAGGTCTGAAGATGAATGGCTGTAATGTGTCAGGTTAAGACAAGGAGTAAAGCTTTCAACTGTATGTCTTAACATGATGACTACAGTGACTGCAAATATCAATGAAGAAATTAATGTGTAGAATTTTTAATGTCTGAATAAAACCATCACTGAAGAGTAACATCTGAAATTCCCATTCTCCAAGTGAAGAAGAGCTTAGATTTAGAACATATTTACTGGCATCCATTTAAACTAATGAAAATACTGTCAGTTGAGTTATGCACTTAATTTATTTTAAGATTTTGGGGGAGTTGTTTTTCTTTGGGTTTTTTTTATCAGCCTTGTCAGTTAATTTCTGATGTCTAGAAAAGGACAACAAGAAAGAACTGGTGGAGAATGTGAAGCTCAAGGGAAGCCTTGGCTGCAGTGACCTTGAAATGGTGGAGTTCAAGATCCTTTGGACAGCGAGGAGGGCGCACAGCAAGCTCACTGCCCTGGAGAGCAGACTTTGGCCTTTTCAGGGATCTGCTCGGTACAGTACTGTGCAATAAAACCCTGGAGGATAGTGGGGCCCAAGAAAGCTGGTTAATATTCAAGGATCACCCCCTCCAAGATCAGGAACGATGCATCCCAACAAAGAGGAAGTCAGGCAAAAACACCAGGAGACCCATATGGATGAACAAGGGACTCATGGATAAACTTAAATACAAAAAGGAAGCCTACAGAGGGTGGAAGCAAGTGCAGGTAGCCTGAGAGGAATACAGAGTAGCCAGGGATCAGGTTAGGAAAGCTAAATCCCAGATAGAATTACATCTGGCCAAGGATTTAAGGGCCACAAGAAAAGTATTTATAGGTATGTCAGTGATAAAAGGAAGACCAGGGAGAATGCAGGCTCTCTCCAGAAGGAGACCTGGTTGCCCAGGGTATGGAGAAGGCTGAGGTACTCAATGACTTTTTTGCCTTAGTCATCACTGCAAAGGGCTCAAGCCACAACACCCAAGTTGCAGAAGGCAGAGGCAGGGACTGGAAGAATGAAGAACCACACACTGTAGGAGAGGATCATGATTGAGACTATTTAAGGAACCTGAAGGCGCGGAAGTCCATGAGATGCATCCACGGGTCCTGAGAGAACCGGTGGTTCAAATTGCGAAGTCATTATCCATTATATTTGAAAAATTATGGCTCTCTAGTGAAATTCTTACTGACTGGATAAGGGGAAACATAACTCCCATTTTCACAACAGTAAATGAGGAAGACCCGGGGAACTACAAACCTGTCAGTCTCACCTCTGTGCCTAGCAGCATCATGGAACAGATCCTCCTAGAAACTCTGCTGATGCACATGGAAAACAGAGATGACTGGTGACAGCCAACATGGCTTCACTAAGGGCAAATCATGCCTGAAAAATTGTGTGGCCACCTATGAGGGGACTACAGCACTGATGAATAAGAGAAGAGTAACTGACAGTGGGATTAAGTCTACCTTCAGCAAGTTTGCTGGCGACACCAAACTGTGTGGCAGGATTGACATGCTGGAGGGAAGGGATGCCATCCAGAGGGACCTTGACAGGCTTGAGACGTGAGCGTAAGCAAACCTCATGAAGTTCAACAAGGCCAAGTGCAAGGTCCTGCACCTGGGTGAGGGCAATCCCAAACACAAATACAGGCTGGACAGTGAATGGATTGAGAGTAACCCTGAAGAGAAGGACTTGAGGGTACTGATGGGTGAGCTCAACATGAGCCAGCAATGTGCACTTGCAGCCCAGAAAGCCAACAGTATCATGGGCTGCATCAGAAGTGTGAATAACACGGTGAGGGAAGTGATAACTACCCCTCTGCTGTTGTGAGACCTCACTTGGAGTACAGCATTCAGTTCTGGAGTCCTCAGCACAGGAAGGACATAGATCTATTAGCGCAAGTCCAGAGCAGGGCCACGAAGCTGATCAGAGGGCTGGAGCACCTCCCATATGAAGACAGGCTGAGAGACTTTGGATTGTTCAGCTCAGAGATGGCTCCAGGGAGACCTTAGAGCAGCCTTCCAGTGCTTAAAGGGGGCCTAGAGGAAAGATGGGGAGGGGCTCTTTATCAGGAAGTGTAGTGATAGGACAGGGGGTAATAGTTTTAAGCTGAAAAAGGGTATATTTAGATTAGGTATTAGGAAGAAATTTTTTACTGTGAGGGTAGCGAGACACTGGCACATGTTGCCCAAAAAAGTCATGGATGCCTTGTCCCTGGAGGTGTTCAAGACCAGGCTGGGTGAGGCTACGAGCAACCTGATCCAGTGTCCCTGCCCATGGCAGGGAGGTTGGAACTGCATGATCTTTAAGGTGCCTTCCAACCCAGACCTTTGTATGATTCTGTGAACAGTCCAAATTTATAGAATTTGGAGAATAACAGGAAAAAAAAAACCTTATTTTTCTGTTCAAGGTTTTAATTCTCTGCTGTTTAAGATATGTGCTTGTTTCCACATGCTTTAATTGCTGTCCCAGTGGCCCATGCTTTAACTTTATTAAGAAAGCTTTTCATACAGATGATCTATTATGGATGCAATGTGACACTTTGTATACAGAGATCCCATGGGCTGTGATATTTTAAAAAAAAGGGGGAACGTAACCGTGTGATAACAGCCAGTTGCCTTCTCTAAACATTCTTAGCTTTTAGAGTAGATGAATTAGTTGTATGTAGAGGTAATATAAAGAAAACCCTAGTTTTCTGTCTGCCTACCTAGCTCCCTGCTATTGGTTATAATGTTTCTGATTTCATGGTGGTTGTATAAGGGCTTATTTTCAAATACAAAAACTTAAAGCTTTGTGGGTTGTCAGAGCTGTGGACTAAGTGGAAAGTAATGTATATAAGCATAGAAGACTCGGAAAATGTCTATTTGTAATAATGTAGGATAGCATATACATCAAACAAACACACAAACCGAACATGAACGTCACAACTTTCTCTTGGGTTAAGTGAAAGGGATAGGGCATAGTTTGATGTGGTTTGCATGCATTGATCTGTAGATGTGAGAAGAAACACAAGCTCACTGCTTACAAATACTTGTGCCCAACGCCAGTTAGGTGATGACAGGCAATATGTGCTTAAGTATTTTGCTAAGTGTATGCAAGTAGGATCTTTTTCTTTCTGTTTTTTCTGGAGACCTGACATAAACATGGAACGATGTGCGTGGAACAATTTTGATAGTTTGTCTGAGGTGCTGAATGAATATCAAAGCTTTTTAAATATTTGCTTTAACTTTTGAAATAACGGTTAAAGAGATCTAAGAGCAGAACTAGGTACTTATATCCTTGTCTGACAAGCACACTTACCACCTTGCAGAGTATTTCGTTCTACTTTTTCAGAGCTGTTTTTATACATACTTCTTAAAACATTCTGTTACCTTTAGAAAATGAAACATAAAAATTGAATTTACTCTTGTTCACAAACTGTATTATTTATTTGCAACTGAAATTTGTGTGATGCTTTATGGAAACCCAGCTTATGATGAAATTGCTTACTTGCAACTTGCATTGCTTGTAGAAGTTTCGTGTCCGGCTGTATTATAACATACATAAAGTTGGCATTTTGAGACAGGCAAATCATGTTATCTGGATGCCTTTAGGGCATGCTTATACTTGTCTTCTGCTTTGACTATATAGTAATATACTGCGTTGTGTGTTTCAGCTGCTAATGTTAATCAGCTACAGCTAGAATCCTGAACTCTAGTGATGTTTAGACTGTAAGATGTTTCTTATGATCTACATTGTGCCAGTTATAACAAGTATCAAGAACAAAATTACTATATTTTTTGTTTACTTTTCAGAAAGAAAATGAATTTGCATGTTCTTCAATGTTTTGTGATAAGTATCGCATAACAAAAATCATTGCATGTGATAATCTAGTCACAGGCTTAAAATATTTAATGTGTTTAGCAACATATTAGGAAGTTTGAAAGATGCCTACAGTCATTTTGGATTTTCCATTCCAGTATATGAATTGCCTCTCATTATCTGGGTTCAGTAATTACTGTTTTACAAATCTATATTCTATTCAATTGGAAAGGATAGATTCTGAACACCAGAATATATTCTGTCATTACCTGGCATTGAATTCTACAGTTATGGGGGCTGTGTGTGTGTTTGTAAACCAAAATCCTGGACCTGTGCTCCTCCATCACGTTGCCTTTCAAAGTTACCCCAGGTAAAATATCATTTAATGACGTTTCTAGAGTTGCTGCATCCTATAGAGAAGTTTGATTTTAAAACAACTTCTTTAAACATTGCTTTTTCCATAAAGCACAATAAACCTACAGCAGCTGCTATTTGATTATCTGTTTGTCATTCAGTAAAAGAAAAATCAACTAGTATTGCCCAGGATGTATAGTCAGTTCATAGATTTGCTAGATGCAGTAGTGTATAATAGTGGTTTGTCGTTTGAGTCTGTGCATTAGCTTATATATAGTTCCTGTCTGACTTGTCTACAGGTTTTATAAGTGTGCCTGGGAGGGACATTGGGTAAGATGGATTAATTTTGTTTTGTTTTACAATAAGTTGCTTATTTATATTTTAAGGGAGTTTTTTCATAATTATGGGCTGGATGTAAATGCACTGAACACAACTGAAATCCTTTATGACCTCATTATTCTTCGATTTGAATGTCTGCTACTGTTGTCAAGAACTATTATGTTCTTCAATAGAGTAGCAAATATACAAAAATAGTATGGTACAATATGTAGCTTTGAGATAGGTTTGTACTTTATAGATTAACATACAAGTTCATATTTATTCATGGAATTGTAGGGTTGTGTTTGTATTCAATTGACCTTAATAAATGGCTGAAGTAACTTGAAAGCAACAGAATCTTCTAAAGACAAGGATGAAGTCTTGTATTCAGAAGGGATAAAATACAAAATGCTCAATAGGTGGATGTACAAAAATATGGAGAGGAGGACTAAGGGATCACTGCGGGCTTGAACACAGTTTGATACTGTTCTGTTAGAGCCAAGTGCTATTTTGGAGTGCACAGCCAAAGACCTAGGTGGAAGACATTTTAAGTAATGACTCCAATTTTCACTAGTGCCACTTCTTGCCTGATTTTAGATCAGTGTAGATAAATTGTTGAAAATCCAAGAAAAAAGAAAGGAAGGGCAATAAAGAGAAAATTGGAAAGCATATATTAGGAAAGTAGAAGAACATAATTGGTTTTAGACAAAGAAGAGAAAGGGTTACATTGAATGAGTGTGTGGTCTGTTCTTATTTATCCTCAGGCATGAGAATGGTTGAGTAGTTGGTCTGATCTCCTGTATATGATGGTTAGGTTATATGTCAGCAAAACAATTTGCCATTGAGAGGACAGTTGTGCACTAAAACAAATTACCTGTAGAGCTTTTGGAGACCCTGTCACCAAAATTTTTAACAGTGTTAGGTGACCTGTCAGGAGAGGTCCAAACATAGTCAATATTGCTTCAGATCCAGAGAATGCAGTAGATGTCCTCTTGATAACCCTTTGAAATTTGCATTTTTTTGCATATATTTTGTGTTCTAAGAAGAGAAATTATTACAAAATACTGTATAGATGCATGATCTCTACTGTATTGTCTATATTCTATATGCATGTTATTTTATATACATTTAATGGTATAGTTTCAATAAAAGGTATTAATACTATTTTTTTTCCATACCAGTTTATTTGTAATTTTTCTCTTAAACCCTGAGGGAAAATTTGCTACAAACAAAAAGATTCTTGTATTTTCAAAGACCAATACATGAGTTTAGTAAGCAAAATGTGTCTCTTTCTGAAGGAAATTACCTGATGTCATCTTAGGAACTTGTGTTGTGGATAGAATAGTGCAAATGTACAATAAATAATAGAAGGTTGCATGTTTGAGTTCCATATAATTACATATGCATGACTGCACCGATCTTTAGTGGTTATACGAATAAAGAGATGAAGACTTATCTAGGAATATATGCATTCTAATTATATCTGCAAATGCCGGCCTGTCCTAGCTGGTATTTTAGGAAACTCTGAGAACAGTGTGCAGAACTTGTGTATATAAAAGAATATTAACTATAAAATGCAAAGGCATATCAATGAACACAATCAAAATAGAGGTCATAAAATCAGAATTAAATAAATTTAGCCATGAGGGTGTATCTAATTTTTTTAAACTGCATCCTAATCCAAAAGAGGGCTGTAGATCCCATGTTTCTCTGTCATCTTTTGGCCACTCTTCAAGACTAGGCACCAATGTCTTCCTGAATGCAGGAGATTAAAAATCTCACTAGGAATTTCAGATGATGGTGGTGGCTTCTTTTTCCTTCAGTGGCTTTTGGAAAATGCTGTTGTTGAAAAGGAGGCAGTGAAGCATGCTATGTTACAGCAGGTACTGGCATTTTTGCTTTGAATGGGTCTCTTAGTCTCTGAGAGTTTAATAATTTGCATTATTCTCTGGAGAAAGTGATCCTGCTGAGCCTTCTGTCACACAGAGGAACTTCTCCAGTCAGAGAATCAAATCTGACATGTAGGTGACCTAAATGACCAATGATAATCCATCATCAGTTTATCTGAACGGAAAAAAAAAAAATGCATTTGTTGTCACCACCATCATCAAATTAAAAAGAAAATGCAAAATTTAGGTAGTATAAAAAGAACTTGTTTTCTTTTGAAAATTGGAAATATGCCTTACATGTTGTGGGTCTTGGGGAGGGAAGGGGGTTTTGGTTTGGTTTGATTTAATGTGTGCTGCTTGTTAATTATTAATATTCCATGATTGCAAAAGGTTTTAAGACTGAAGTAAAAATACAGAATAATAATTATGTTCCTCCTATAGACTTTTGATGTCTTAATTTTTTATTGAAGATGAGAGCACCTCCAGTTTTGCTGGAACTGTAGGTTACTGTATTCAGGAGAAAATCAATGCAATGTGTTTTATGAGTGTGACTTTCATCTTTTTTCTTTTCTTGAAAAGAGCTATTTAGTCATTATAACATTTAGATATTGTCCTGGTTTTTCCTTTAGCTGCATTCTTATCACATGCAATAGGTGAAATGAAAACAGGACACTGACCTCAAACCTTTCACTTTTTCTTTTTTTTCTTGTTTCTGTAATAAAAGGTTAGGTAAGCTGAATATCTGGGGAATATACTTTTTCCTTCTTTTATTTTTATTGAGCTATTGAAGTAATTGGAAGGACATGTTGTTTTTTTTTTTTTCCAAAGACAGAAGACAAAACCCCAAATCTAATAATAAATCACATATAAGAGAAAAATAAAATAAATGCTATATCAAATCTGTCTAAAAATGTCTACAAAATTGAACAGCATAGAGACAGCTGAGCGTGGAGAAAATATTGAACAACTTGTAGCCACCATTTATCAAAGAATGTAATTTAACAATTGTTGGCATACAAAAAGCAAGAAGTCAGAAAGATATATCACAGAAAAATAAAGCACAATATATTATTGATATTTGAGAGCAAGGGTATATTAGGGTTTTTGAAATTTGAATCCAGCTTTTTACATACAGACAACGATTTTTTACAAAACATTGTTTCAGAAGCACAGCTGCAGAAGAAATGCTTTTTCTGATCTAAAAGTGCCCCAAACCCTTAATTCTGTGAATATTAACTGCCATGATTCAGACTTGGCAGAATTTTCCTTCCCTTTCCTGATCCCTTCGAGTGGACTCTCCTGAGATCTCTGAACATGAATTCTTCTGGTGCTCTGTGATACCCTCACTCCCACACCTTTTACAGGTAGCCAACCCTTTTGTATTGCATGTGCTGTGGCCAGAGTAGCCTTCAGAAAATAAAACCTTGTTTAATCTTGTTAGCAATTAGGATTAATGCAAGAGACTATTTTCTTTTCTCAGTCTTACCTAGAAAGCCAGTAGCTCTAGTGCCTTTCAGCCTGACTTTTGAAAATATGCTCTCTTCCCTTTTTGTCTTTCTTCTCTGGTCTTTAATATCTTAAGTTCTAACAAAGGCCACTGTCACACTTTACTATGCTTCTCTGTCCAAAGTCAAGGCAGAGGAACTGAAGAAAAATGCCCTTGTAAATGTGTGTGGTTTTTAAACAAGTCCTAGAACAGGGAGAAACACCAGAAGGCATTGCGTTTCCTTTTTATTCGTTTCCTGATTGGCTCCTTAATTTAGCCAAAAAAAAAAAGTGCCAGCCAAATATAGTAAATTACAGTTTTCAGGTTACATTGTATCTATAATCTATTACTGGCTAGACCTAATCCATCTTAGCTGTCTTACTGAAGTTTCAGATCAGTGTCCTAGAAGTATATTTTGCCTGTAGGAGAGCTGGGGACAGGCTCTTTATCAGGGTGTGCACTGATAGAACACTGGTTACCATTTTGAAGCTGAAAGAGGTTTAGGTTAGATATTAGGAAGATTTTTTTAACTGTGAGAGTGGTGAGGCACTAGCACAGGTTGCCCAGAGAAATTGTTGGATGGCCCCTCCCTGGAGGTGTTCAAGACCAGGTTGGATGAGGCTTCGAGCCACCTGATCCAGTGGAAGGTGCCCCTGCCCATGGCAAGGGGGTTGGAACTGGATCTTTAAGGTCCTTTCTGACCCAAACCATTGTATGATTCTGTACTGCTTTGAGAAGTGGGAGGCTCCCTCCCTTGAAGAACTTTTCTCTTTAGTCAGCAGGCAAGGAAGTCTAGATGAGGAAAACGAGAATGTGTTCTGTGAAATGCAGAGAAATCAACTGACTTGCAGGAGACATAAAGTAAATGTACTGATCCTTTGATTGTAACATTATTTGTTAAAACCTACAAGTATTTTTTCACTGACTTCAGTGGCATAAAAAGCTGAGTTATCCCATATCTGGTGCTATAACCAAGAGATCAGCCTAAAGATGCTAAATTTCTGTCTTGATGTTGCTCATTTGAAACATTTATCTTTGCTTGTATCTTCCTATGACTTTTCATGTAGTGATAAGAGGAGATGAATAAAAGTTTTAGAACATATTGTATATGGGTTGAAAATTGTCTTCTTCTTACACAGGGTAACAAGGACAGTAAAGAGGGAAGAAAGAAATATTCTTTCACCTTTGGAAAAAATAACCAACCTCAATAATAACAATGAAAATAAATTTTCTGTTGTATCAAAAAGATGGTATCAAAAAGGCATCAAAAAGATGGGCCATCGATGGAAACAGCTCCAGCTATTTCCCTTCAGTAGGCAGAATTATATTTTGAAAATCTGTTTTCAGCTAATTTGGCTGTTGTGAGGTTTGAACTTTACGAGTTGACTTGTAATTGGACCACAGTGTCCGTGGAAAAACTTACAAGTATTGAACATGACATTTTTAAGAAGGTTACTGTCATCTAGTCCTCTATTAGTAGATTTGCAGAGACTTGTAATTGGTCTAACAAGCTTAGTAACCCGTCCTACTCCCAATTATAATGTACAATCTCATTTATATCTTTTCTTTATTTACTGATACATGCTGGGTAATAATTCTCTATCTAGTGCTCGTCCTTCAAAATAAAGCTGTCTAATCATAGAATCATTTGATTCTTTTAATGTGTATGTATATATGTACCCATATACACAGTTTGTAATTTAGATCTGTGTGTGTATATTTTGAACAATTGAAATACGTATATATTTAATATATATTTATTCTGAATTACTAATATGAGTATAAAGTGTGCTTTTTCTTTTTAATTACCAAGGAGGCATGTTTCCTCCAGACCCTTTTTAGGTTGAAATTATGATTTTGACTCAAAGTGATAATGCCTTCATGTAGATTTAATTCTCAAGACTGAAAAAGAAGGGGAAACATTAGAAAATGAGCAGGTTGATGAACTCAATGCATTCATCATCAACTTACACTTGCATGAAGGAGAAACTGTTCTTTTATAAAATTAGAATGGCATCATTAATTTTATTTACTACAAAAGAAATATGTAGTGCATGTAAGATTTACTGGCCATTTTGCAGGTCAGTATGTCTTGTTAAACAGCCTTATGGAAAGAGCTCTACAGAAGTATCTGCATTTGTTGAATATCCCCAAAGCAGAGCTCTTTTCAGACATCATGGAACTGCTTTTTAGTTTTGTTTTCACTGCCAGGAGAATGGTGGCAATGCAGAATGGTAAAGGAGAGATCAGTGAAGAAAACAAACCCAAACCAAACAACAAAACCCACATCAAAAAAATCCAAACCAGAACAAAAACCAACACCAAAAAACAACAACAAAAAGAAAAAAGATAGAGACATTCCTGGATTCTGTCATGAACTTAAGAGTTTATTTTTTTCAACACTTTCCTCATATATGGCAACCCAAAAAAACTCAGTCAAACAAGAAAAAATGTCCCACCTTAAAGCCTTTAGGAGTGAACAAAAGAAACAAAGAGAACAGAAAGGGGATTTGATCTTTCTCCTTTTTTTCGATCTTTTGATCACAAATGTAGCTATCTGAATTGTTAACATAGTTCTAACTTACAGGAAGGGTCAGCAGAAGAGGAATTATATTGTGTGGTTTGGGTTTTTGTTTTTTCTGAGATGCCTTTGTTTCATGAAGTTCCTGTTGAATGAATATCTTTTCAGAGTGCATTTGGGAGTTTAAAAAGTTGTGGATAGTATCTTTTGTGTAATTTACATTTAACAGAGTGATTTGATTTTTACTTTGAGTTCTGATTAATATTGTGTGTCAGCAACGTTATCCATGAGCCTCACAAAACAGAAAACAAGGATTCTGTTGATTTTGATAGTAGGGCCATTGTTAGCAGAACATTTTAAGCTACTATTTTTGTGACCCTCTTTTGTCTTTAATAGCATGAAACTGTGTTCCTGCAGGGGATTCAAGGAAGGATGTAGTGTCTGCCCCTCTTTCTCTGACTTTGAACACTGATCACTTTTTATTAAAATATTGTCTTCTCCCTTTGCTCTGCATGCTTCCTTAGCTGCATGAAGAATCTGAAGATACAGGCTTCAATGGAGAATAACAATGCTCATATGATATAAATTATAAATAAATGCATTACCTGCAGTTTAACTGACGTTTGTTTGCATCAGCTTCACAGGAGAATGTTTCAAGAAATAGGAGCAAGAGTACGGTGTAAGATTTAGATCATTCAGAACATACTTTTGGCAAGGCAGATTGTGCTGTAAGTTTTAGAATTCACGAATGTGTATACATACGCTCTCACCTACTTGTGATTAATGGTCCATGATTTTGCTGCACTTCTTGCCATGCTTTTTGGAGTGTGTTTTGTGATACATTTTCTAAATTCTCAACACAGGTCTTCTGACAGAATCATACATCTGAACTATCTCATAGCGCCACAATGTTTCAAATAAATAGGTCAAATAATCCTAGAAACGGTGTGTGTTAGCTTTGAATCGATAGTGATAAAGTTTCTCTGTATCCTTACTTGCTCACACTTCTGTCTAATCTATCTTTGTTCTCTTCTTCTTGTGCAATCTTTTCCTTGCTTCCAGTGGCTGCTTCAAAGAACAAAGCTAGAGGTGAGTTTCTGCCTGCACTCCTCAATTTGCCTTGCATGGTTCTGCAGCCCACGCATTGTATGATAAGGATTTTATCTGCTTCTCAAAACCAAGAAAGGTATTTTTAGATCTTGTGGTATAATAGATTAGTCTTTTGCAATTTAGTAATTGCCCCTAAGTGCAGACTATTTTCACTATTTATCAATCATCACTACTCATACTGTATTTTGTCAATTATTTTAATTTAGGAAGTTTTCAGGAAAAAGATAAAACCAAGCGCATTGTAGCTAGTTTTCTGACTTCTATTATAGTAATGTAGGGATATTGATAGTATTTTAATACAAATTAAGATATTACATTAAAATACTCATAAATATGTAAATGTAATTTATATTTTTTATCTCTAGACACAGTTAGAAATATCTGAACAAAGAACAATGAACATAAGTGTCTCCTAAGCATTCCCTGTCTTTTCCTGCTAGTATAAAATGATCATCACATTTCTGATGGCATATCAACATATAGAGAGGCATACTATAATCTCTGCAGAGATTTATGAGTTTAGAGCAGCAAGGTAATTGTCACAAATCAGTGTGACAAAGAAGTTAAAGCTTTCAGAACTAATAATGTAAGGTCAGTTGTACCTTAAGCCATTTCAACGAAGCAGTGATGTAGCAAATGTAACTTGAAGGGTGTATTTTTACTTGCATACGCATATAATGTGTGTGTATATGAACATATATACATCCTGAAAAAGTTATATTTTACTAAAATTTATCAAATATTTCTGGTAGATAAAGTTGAGCTGTTTGATAATTAAATATCAGATTTTAAGGCAAATACTTCTACTTGGTTACATGTAGTTTGGAAGTTAAGAACTTTCATATTCATGGTGTTTAAGTTCAATTATATACACCGTCTAGCTTGAAGATGTAGAACTGTAATAATAACAAAAGAAAGCTCAGCAGTTTATGTATTAGAATAATAAAATCAGTATTAAAATACAGCTCAGATTTTTCTAAAACCTTGCATGGCTTTTTGTAAAATCTTTTTCTCAGAAACTATGCATGCATTGGATGTCATGAGTGAGGGGAATGGATAAAGTTGAATTCACATATTTGTCTATGCATGCTATGAAGTTTACTTTTCTCTGCTGTGATGTACTTGGCTGTGATGCTGTGTAATAGTGGTCAAGAGTTTAAGACCTTCATATGCAATGAAAATAACCAAAACTAAAACACATCCACAGCACCAAACTTTCAGCACAAATAAGCATAATCTCATCACTATTCAGCAATTACTTCATTTACCCTTATATTTCCATTCAAACAGAAACTGCCCTAGAGGCACAGAAATCATAAAATGAGTCAGAATTACTCATGGGCCCCACTCATTTGTGAACATTAATGCATCCTTATTTCACAAGTGCACATGCCTATTGAATAAACGGCTGAAACTATATATAGTAAACGGAGTTTGACACCGTGATTAAAGAAAATCTCATAATTTCTAGCTATGCATTATTTTTTTGAGTTCTTTTGCTCAGTTGCAGAGTGCCTTCAAGAAGTCAACAGCTTTTCCTTTGGTGCTTAACAGCCTTGTGATAAAGGTGACCGGTATCCATATGGAATTCAGTTCTACAATAATTCTGTCTTTTAGAAAAAGCATAGTATTCATCTTTTAATCTCCTGTGGTGGAAGGTTTTAAAGGGGCTGATGACTTACTGATTTCACATTGCTCTGTCTAAGCAGTAAAGGGTCTCTTCCTCCTTTTGAAATATAACACTTAACTGGGAAGCAGTTGTCTAATACGCTCTTGAAAACAGCAACTCAACTAAGGGAACCCTTTGCTGCAGAAGTTTGTCTTTTGGCATTTATCTCCTTGAAATCTAGCACTTTTATGTCTAGGCTCCTATTTATGGATTTTCATCTTACCTTTCTGAAAATTAGGAATTTGTGCTGACATTTTCAGCAAGGTGAAGTTGACACTCATGCCTGCCTGAAGATCTACGGGTTCCAGAGCATGTTAGGAGGTGATATTGTATGGGACCACCTGTCTTGAAATTTTGTTTGCATTTGACTAGTATTAGAAAATTCCTGCTGGTCTTTAGCTTCCATCCCCGCCTTGTGGGATTGTCTGTAAGCAGAATATTAGAGCCCTTGATCTCAAACATTGCATTCAGTGTTCTTTCCTTATGTATTCTCAGGCTTTGTTGAAGAGTGTTTATAATAAGTGGTGTAAAGCAGCTTTCTAAGTCTCTATTTACCCTTACTTTGTGGCACTTAGAATCAGTGTAGGTTGAAAGGTCATGGGGTCTGCAGGTCATCTGGACCCAACCACCACATAAGTAAGGCCCGCTTAAATGTGCTTGCTCAGTCTTCCAGTGAAAGTACCTCAAGGGTCAAAGATTTCACAGCTCCAGGTTAGATTTGTGCTCTCGTTGCTTTATTTTACCATTTATTTTTCCTGTTTCCCTTTCATACCTTCTTTTACCTAGAAGAAACTGCATGAACGTTTTTGAGGATCTCCAGAAAGGGTAAATACTTGGATTTTTCATAGAAGGAAGGATCTTTGAACTAACTTGAGCAGATGCTGCCACAGGACACTCATGTTCTGAACAGAATACTCTTGACATTTCCAAGAAGTCTAGTCCAGAAGGATCTGAAAGAGTAAGAGAAAAATTAAACATGAAAATGGTCATTCATAGCACTGAATCTGTTGAAGCAGAAAGCAAGATGCCACCTGAAAGTCTCACTCTATCTGACTGGAGTTGTTTCAGTGCATGAATATTTTAAGGACTGTTCCTTCATGCACCAGATGAGATCTGTTCAACTTAAGCTCTATAAAGGAGCTCTACCAAAGCACCTGTTTGAAGAGCTCTTGACCTCTTAAGAAGGGCTGTTGCGACTTTTTGGTGAAGTATTGTTGCAGATATCTTCTGGCAGCATTTAAGGATGGTTTCCAGGCTCAGTGTTCTTATCAGAGCTCCTAATGACATATCAATTTTCTGTCAGCAGGTGAAAGAGAGAGCCAAGTGTCTTCAGTCAGATTTAATTAGTTGATGAATGGAGTTCTGTGAATTTTCACTTCTCTTATACACTTTGTGTCAGCTGCTACTAAAAGGTTTATTTCCAGAGCTGGCCTACTAACTTCATGCAGTTAGACACTTGACTTTACAACCCTTCAAAACTTGAATTGAAATTTCTAGATGTTTTTGGCATTTGGAATGGTGTGGAATATGAAGACTTACTTTAAAAAAAAAAACCACCAAAACATTATACAGGCCATTTACTGTTGCAGGAGGAGAAAAATTGAGTCCTCCAGAAAAATCTCTTGTGGTCTGCTTGTTGGGAAGTACAACATTCCTTTCTATTCCCAAGAGCTGTGTTGTGAGGCCCACAGATTAGAAATTATGAAATTCTGAAGAGTCCCAAGTCCCAAGAAGAGACTTTTTGCAGAGGAGAAAATGTAATTGCCTTAACATTGTAGGATTCATACTATCCAATCTGTATAAAAATGCGATGGATTGGTAGCTATTTCTGCCGTGCTCCTATACCCCATTTTAGCTATGTATGAAGTTGTGTTTTAATTTTCTCAGAGAGAAATATCAATCATATCATAATCACACTGCTTCTCATAATAGAGTACTACTCTGCTACCCATTTAGTCTATATATGCACAATGCTGTATTCTATTTTCAAAACTGTTGTAAAAGCTGTATTTATGTGGGTTCTAGAGGATGTTCTATTGATGGGTAATACCTTCAGACTTTTTTCTCACTTAATACTACACTTCTAAGTACTGTAAATACCTTTAACCCTATTTCAGTTGCCTCACAATTTTGATATTAATAGTACTATTTTCTGTAGCCTGTTGAATATCCCTGAGATTATTGAGATGCATCTTTTTCTTGTCTTGTATTGCGTCTGTGACCTAAAGATTACTGTATTTTTGAGTTCCAAGGAAAAGCACTTGTCTTTCAGTCATCTCTTCTACAAATGCAGAGGTGTGTTGTTTTTCTTTGCTTTTAAAAGAAGGATCTGATTTTCCTTTAGAAACATAAGATTGAAATTAGCTTTCACAATGCTGGTTAGAGCATATATCTTAATCACTAATATAAATCATAATAGCAACTGATACACTGTCTAAATGCATCATATTCAAGAGACAAAGATCACTGGACTCCATTCACTAGATTTATTTTATTTGTTCTCATTATGTCAATGAAATTGTTATCAGCTTATTTGAAGTTTAAGTTAGGAGGGACCATGTGAATAATGTTGGACAAATATACTCCGTTATTGCCTGGGTGGTTGTGTAATTACTCGTGGTATTTTTTTAATTCGGAATAAGTTTTTTTCTTGAGACTTCACCAGATTTTGATCAAAGATCATGTTCTACTCAACCATCTCTTTGATTTTCTTACAGCATACGGTATAGTTTATTGTACTGCTCTACCTAAGAACTTGTCATCTTGGTAAAAAGTAGTTTTAATTCATTCCATTGCTTTGACTGAAAACCAGACAAACCAGGATAAATTGTTTTGACCAGAATTCCCTGTATAGAAGACCAACAGTTTCCATCTTTTCTTCAGTACATGTAATTAGCCAAGCGGATTTCTCACTCAAGGTAAAACTGTCCTGAAATGAAGCAAGTAACATAGCATCTGTCCATTTTGGGAAAAGGATGAAATAAATGTACACACAGGAGACCGAGATACTGCTATTTGTCTTGTTTGCATTATCTTCACAAAGTTTTGAGCTATTCTATTCTATTAACATCAATCAGGCATTAGCTCTGCTGTTGCAGTTTTCCTTATTGATGGATAGATAACTCAGGGTATCATCTGCATAAAAATGACACACTGCAACATTATGGCAAAAAATGCAAACTAGTGCAAGTGTGTAGATGTTGAAAGTGTGAATCCAATATAGAGCCTAGGGATACTCTATAACTCACAGTAGTATGAAGGTGCATTTATTTATGGTTACAAGCTTTCACCACTGAGACAAGTAGAAATGAAAACTTGTCAGATTCCACCTTTAATACAAGGTCATTACAAAAACCTTGCCAAGGCTGTTGTAGCATAGCGTGATCTGAAGCCTGATTGAATTTTTCCGGATATTGCAGTGCTATAGAAATGAAGGAGCTCTTATTTGTAAAATATTCTCCTGATTTTTTTTTGAGAAAATAGTTTCACCTTCTAAAGGTAGAATTTTCCTATGTCTGTTTAAGGTAGTAAAATCACCTTTGGTATTTATAAAAGATTAAACTTTAAGAGAGGAGTGTGGAACAACAAAGCTAATGAAGCCTTGATAACTATTCTTATACTATCTCTCTGGTATTTTGTCCCCTGTAGTTTAGTCAGTGCTTCCAGTACATAACCTCTGTGGACCAGCGCTTTTCTCTGCTGACTAAATCATGTCCAATGGCTAAACCTGTGAGTTTGAAAGGTCTCGATTTAATTTCTAGGTCTTGCCATGGTTTTTCTCTGTGATTTCTCATGGCATTTAAGGCCAGAGATTTTTCATATTCGGTGATACTAATGGGGGGGGAAAAGTGGTGATGAACAACTAAATTTGATGCTTGTCTGTGAAGAAAGTGGGATAAAAAGAAAAAAAGGTTTGAAAATTAACATATTAAGAGTGCAGAAGGACTGTGAAGGCATCCATGAAGCATATTGCTCCTACTTGCACATTTTGCTGTTCATGATTATACAGGAGCAAGTATTTGAGAAATGAATTTAGGTAGGTAATTTTTCCTGTGTTCCTCCATTTCTTGTTCTTTTTTTATTAATAGAATATGGAATTTGCAATTTAATCATTAATCTCTAATTATAAAAATATGTTGGGTTTTATTGCTTTTTAAAATCATCCTAAATGTATAAGTTCACATTAGATCAAGATAATAGGTTATTTCACAGTTTCATTTTTCCATCAGATAACATACAACATTATAAGTTCTTTACACTTTGAAAAAATATATATGCCATATATATATATATGCCATATAATATATATGCCATTTGTCAAAAGAGATTTGCAAGATACAGCAGTTGCCCAAGTTCTGTGGGTTTTTTAGAAGATTCATGAAATATGTTGCTTTTTTTTTCCCTTACAAACTCCAGCTGATCCTTAGAGGGAGAAAGTTGGAATCAAAATGGTGATAATAGTTCTTAACAAAGTTGATGACTGCTTTGCAATTATATGTGAGAAATACTTGGCCTTGGAAACTGTAGGATCTTTCCAATATTGAGACAGCATAATGTTGTGGGTACACTGTCCAAGTGCTCACCATTGCAGTTCCAGCCAGTATCCTTCTGCCATTCAAGTTCCCAAGTTCTGCTCCATACTAAGGAGACTGTGAAAACACAAAAGGGCTTCTCCTTCCTTAGATTGAGGGACTATGTTAGCAGCACTGGAAACAGCAGCTATACAAGCCTGTATGATCTCTCTACTGCTTTTAATGTATTTTATTTTGATGTGTTTTCCAAAGTAGATGTAAGCAAACATTAATAGTTTTGGTGATGTAACATACTGATTAAAATTGTAGGTCATCATGGAATAAAGCAGCTCTAGCACATAGAAATAGCAAAGGAAAGTACAAAGCCTCGCTGAAAGACATTGGTCAGGCTATTGCTGTTGATATACCCTTTTCATTTGAGAGACATGTAGACTCAGCCAACGTCAGTCATTTATTAGTTAAATAGTTTAATAACCAGAGTAGAAGAGTTTGGAATGAAATCAGATAATGTTTGGTTTTATTCTTGTGAAGTGCAACACAATTTTGGGAGAGGGACTTATGGGAGGATGTTCCCTCTTAAGGTAGACCCAGTTAGCATCAACTAAAGCATTTTGTCAGTTCTTATTCCCCAGCTTTCAGATATATGACTCTCCCCTCCTTAATGCTTAATATGAATTCTGATTGTTTGTTGGGTACGCTTGGTTCTTTGTTTTTTGGGTTTTTTTTATATTTATAGATACTTAGATAGATAGAACTCTGCTGGGAATTTAGTTGCCTTATTTGCTATCTGAATGGATGTATTGTAAACCTGGTTGTGGTATTGAGCGTTGAGCCCTTATGGCTATCTACAAAGAAGTTCTGTAGGCTGAGTTGCATTTCAGAGGTGAAAGTATTGTTGCTATTGTGGACACAAGATGCAGATATGGCTGTGTGCTTGCCCAGTGAAGTCAGTTTTCACATTCCAGCCAGACGAAACTCTTCACTTCAGAATCTGCGCTTAATTTTGGCACAATCCAAAGGATATAGTGAATTCCCAGGATGTCTTCACTGTATTTTATCATGCTGTGGAATGGACATGGTTTCCTAATACCTGGCAGCTGGAAGGAACTGCTGCTTTGAAACAGGTTATTGAGTACTCTTTGTCCCAAATATCTAAATTCCTATACTTCTATTGAGACAAAATTTCTGATAAAGAAAAGGAATTTCATAACATTAGCTAAAGAATGGAGAAAAGGTACAGTTTGTGTATGGGTTGCAGCAAACTCCTGATCACTGATTTTTATTTTTCTGTTGATAGTTATAGAGGGTTTTTAAAGCATAGGCTTTTCTTTAAGACTTGGCTTTGTTCCAGCATGTTTTTATAAGCTGAGGAAGTGGAAAGACTTCTCTTAAATAAACGGAAAGTTTGGTGTTTTGTTTTTTATTTTTTTCTCAAATGCTGTTGTGAAAAACATAGGACTTATCCTCATTCTCCACATTAGCTCAGTTCTCAAGATTTGCTTCTTAAATTTCTGTGTGAGATCAGGTCTTCAGAGAATTTGTTTTACTTTAGTGGACAGTGGTCAGTGAAACGCATGGTGTTTAAATGGCTGAGGATTCACTATTGCTGCTAACTTTTGGTGCTTTATAGTAATACTAGCTTGGTTTCTTGGTTCAGGCACAGCAACAGAAAAAAGGAAGTTAAAACTTCCATATGTGCTTCCATATGTGCTACCATTGTTCCATACAGGGTCTGTAGAAATTCTTTGTAAGCAAGCATTATCTTCTGCATTATTCTGGACTTCTTTCAAGGGCTGATAACCTCAAGGTCTTCCTCACACTTAGACTATGTATTGCGTATAAAGGAAAGGTAGTGGAAAACACTTCAGCAGACTACTATGCCGAAATATTTATTCTTGTGCTGTTCATACACAACTACCTAAAAATTTGATTAGAAACAATCATGCAGATTATCTATGTGGATCTATTGATCATAAGATCCGATGGATCATTAGAGGTGAAGGAGAGAAATATGCATTGTTGATTTACCATGAGCCTTAGGTTGTTGATTCTGAATTAATGTCTTCAATCACTACTTGCCTGATTGCAGAACACCCAGCTCCTTTTCTATTAACCTGATAAAGTGAATTTCATCTCTTACAAAAACTGCCTAGCAACATCATGTCGCCTTTATGCAGCTTCCCAGCTCAAGTAAAAGAACCTGAACTCTATTTGGTCTATTGCCGAACTGCAAATTTTGGTAGGAACCTGTCCCATATATATTTTGGAAAAAGGTCACTGGCTCTCAGAGAGCTAAAACAACAAACAAGTGTGTTTGTGTCCTTAGTAGATCACTGTCGCTGAAAATATGTCTGTAGCATTACCCCAGGAAAGAGAAAACCTTAGGATTTCCTTTTTATGAGCCCAAATCTGTGAAGTCAGGTCCAGAAGCTAAATACTGTAATACTAATAAATAAATTGCTTGGTTGTTATGGGGGGGGTGTTTCTCTCTCTTCCCCCCTCCCCCCCCCCCCCCCCCCACCTTGGTGAACACTTACTATATCAATACCTCTGACCCTGATAAAAGATCTACTAATAAAGAAAAAACACTGTAAATGTTTTTCTGTTCATGGGCTCCTTGAAGAAGTAGTAACAAACTAAAAGTGATGAGTCCAGCCTAACAACCATCTGCGTTTCTTATTTGGTTAATAAAATATTATAAAAATCTTTAAATGCTGTACCTTGACAAAAAGCCCTTCAAAGGGAAATGAATAAGAGAATTAAGGAGTTAAAAATGAAATTAAGTGAAGCTGCCAGAAGGAAGGGAAACACTCGGAATAGGTCAATGGAAAAGAATTGTGAGTGATGGCTACAATTACGGTGGGCCTTTGAAGCAGCCAGCGGTAGAGGTTCTAGACTTTGCAGGTCCCCAGGGGTCTTATCAACTGCTATTAGAACTCACTGTCAGTTTGCCAAATTCTGGCTTTCCTAACTGCTGTGGTTTATATTATGTAAGCAAAGATTAGACTGTAGACTTCTGATTTATATCAGTAACTGTACACAATACAATACATCCAACTGGTCTCCCCCAGGCTTGCTTTTCGTTTGATAACTGGTTTTGAACTGTTTTTTTCATTTGTGAAGCGTAGCTTTTCTATTCATGTGGGTTTTCTAATAATTATTGTTTCTATATATATGCATAATACATGTTGTGTGTGGTGCATTAGGAGAATTACTTTAAGGATTTATTGTGGTTGAATTTAGAAACACTTGCATATAACCATAAGATTCTCAAGGTAGATTTTTTTGCTTTTCATGCCGTAATTAGTAGAGTCAAGATGTCCATCATCTGCAATTGCTTTGTTTCTTTTCTTTGTTTCCCTCAGATGTATTAGTTTTCATTTGTTCTGGGGAATCCTACCTATTGTGTTTAATTTGTCCCTGATTTCTGGAGATGTAAAGTGTTTCAGCTAATGCTTCACAAGTAGCAGCTCAGAAATGAGGGGAGAATATCATTCCCTGCATTGATGTCCATTTGCAGTTTAGGAATTTACAAGTGTATAAAACTAGTAAGCTAATAATTCAACATTCTTTTCAGATAATGTTATATACAGAAATGAACAGGATGAACAGGCATTCTTCCCATGGTTGGGTTTCTCTTACAGAATTTAATTTTTATAATGATTATCATAATGAACTGCCCATCCCACTCCAACAATAAATGTTCCCCAGGAGGCAGACTAATAAAATAAATGCTCCTTCAGGCAGACATAGAAAAAAATACCTCTGATCTTTAGCTTTATCTCTCTCCAGAAGCTCAGGAGAAAAAGTGGGCCTTGTAGCACTGTTGAGAGGCTACAAATTTCTGGTTTCTGGGACACCAGCTAGGAAGCAATTCTCACGTCAGGGAAACACACTCAAAATGTGCTCTGCCAGCATTTCCCTTCCATTTACTTTCAGACAGCTCCCACCCCTGCTGATTTCAGTGTTTTCCTGGTCCTTCCTTCCTGCTTTTTTCCTTCTGATGTGTCCCAGTGATACAGCAGGCAGTTTAGTAATCTTTTCTACTCCTTCTTCCACTATATTGAGATACTATCTTGATTTGATGTAAACATCTTTCAAAATGTATTCACTCATTTGTGTAGATTAGTGACAACTGTTGTAATAACTGTACCATTTAAAAATAAATTTTACTTTCTGTAGTGCTTCTGTGAAGAGCAAACCATTATTTCCCATGACAATTCCTTAAAATAATGTGTCATCTCAGATTTTATCTGTAAACTTGTCAGCCTTACCTGAAGAATGTTACATGTTTCCCAAAGGACATGAATTTGATTGACTTTTTGAGGTACAGTATTCTAGCCCTTTGGCTGTTTTTTAAGAGCAACTTGTGTGTCATGTTCAAGAACGTGGACAGCTATAAGAGATATTCTTGATCATCAAGTCTAGTCTCTTTTTATTTGCATCTTATATTACCTTCTCCATATATGTATTCGTCTTAAAAGATGGGGGGGTTGTTGTTTGGTTGAATTTTTTATTTGTTTTCTTCTTTGCTTTTTTTTTTTTTTGGTTTGTTTCCTTTTTTCTTAGTTTTCTTTTTTGTTTGTTTGATTTTGTTTTGTTTTCCCCCTCAGCTAATTTTCTGAATAGCGAAAGTGTGAACCTTTCCCTTGAAACCATCAGGCGTGTTCTTCTAATTTGTAGAAGAAACTTATTAACGTAACATCTACTTATGTCACCACTATCTTTAATTGTAAGATGACCATTTCCTTCCTCCTCCATTTTATCTCTGTGAGTACTACACAGATAACTATCAAGTCTTCTTTTTGTCTTCATTTTGGTCTCTTCTCTTTCCAGAACAGCCTGGGCTACAATTATACTTCTCCATTGTGTCGCAGCAGGTGTAGCTAGGATTTTTTAGTCAAAAGAACTGATATTGCTATTTAGTGGTGATGAAACAGCAAGCAGTTGAATTCAAAAAGTATAAATTACATCTAATCTAATATAGATTACAGCTATAGTTCATCCATAATAATTACCTGATAAGTGAGTTTTGCATTTTTCTTAGTATTATAATTTTCTGCTGGTCATTTTTCATTTGTTTTGTAGTGGGCTTATTTATCTGTGTACTAAGTACGTATAAGTAACGCTTGTGTAACATATCCAGCAGTATTGTGTTTTGCCAAGCTGTGTGTCTTTAAGGGACTTTATTGGGCATTTCCCGTTCTTTTCATTTTTTTTTTCATTAATTCCACAAGTGCCTTATGTGTATTTTCCATAGTCTTCCAAACTGCTACATATATCGTAAATACTTCTCAATAATTTGATACCTGTATACTTGGTAGAGTTTTATATACTCGGAGCCTGTGTGAAGGGTGATGGGAGAAGGGACCTCTAAAATAAGCAAGAGAGGATTTTGAATTAAATGATAACACAGATTTTAGTATTGATTAAGCTAAACTGTATTACTACTGCTCAGGTCTTCCTTCTGTAGTAATTTGAATTTCCAACTTTTTCCTGGTAGGCCATCCCCTGGCCTCCCACCGGGCCCCAAAGTGGTGGGGTTTTTTTTCCATTTTCACTCTTTTTCTGTCATTTCTGTCATTTCTGTCATTCAGCTATTAAGGCCTTGTGGCTATAGAGGTCTCTGTAATGATACTTGCTGAGCTGTCCATGGCAAATTATTTTACAATACATTGTTTCCCTGTTTCTCTTTGCTTTTTTCCCCTTGAGTGTCTGATGTGAGCTTCTGTTAGACATAAATTGTGTATCCTGGGGGAACTTCATAGAAAAACACGAATCCCCAGTCAGTCTGTAAAACTTAAAGCCAAGATTAAAATGTGTGTGGCAGAGGTGGGGATTCTGAGAAGAGGAATGCTCTGCTGGAGGAATGAGAGATCCAGGCTGGTGTCAGGAGGATGCCAATGAAAGGATAGACTCGAGGCTAGAGAGGCTTTCTCAACTCGTGTCGCTTATGATTGGAATGAGGCGTTTCATCTTAAAACCCGTTGAGCTTTGTGTTTCACCCATTGCTATTCACCTGTCTGCAGTATGGTAATGTATTCATTATGCTTTGTGTTGCTGTTGAATGCATTACAGTGTGAAGTCAGACTGTAGCATGAAAGTTCACGAAAATGCTAGATTTGCTTTTTCTCTAAACCAGTGTGAAGTGAAGTAGATCTTTACCAATTCTGAACTTCATGAGCCGGCCTCCAAAATGCACAGACGCTGCCCTGTATGCCTATGGATTCATTCTGCATTGGAAGAAGGGACTGTCCAGCTGAGAGAGGCTTGGGCAGCTCAGGAAACCTATAAAAATGAATTTGAAATGAAAGCTGTGGAAAAGCAGCACCTCCAACTTATTTTATTTCCCATTGATTTAAATTTTCTATCAAAAAGTAATGATCACAGTGTTTTCTAGTGGGGATTGACATATATTTTTCTAAGAATAAAGGGCAAAAATGACATTTGGATTGCAGAAGAGATGTCATTTAGCTATGTCAAAGAAAGTATTGAGGACTCTAATGACCTAGTTTTCTGTTAAATCTCTAGGCCATTGGTGAAGTTAGGAGCATAGGGAAAATACATTTCAGCTTCAAAGACTTCAAGATGAGGTTTATAACTTTCTTAAAGAGGAAAAAATGAATCCTCTCTGCTGAAATGAGACAGATAAAGTTTCAGCCCAAGATGGATATTTTTCCCTGAAGATCTGAAAATTAAACCACCTGCTTTAAATGAGAAGTTTGAAAAAACTGCAGTGTGCTAAACCACTGTCTCCATTGTGGGAAAAAAAAAAAGGGAGAGGAAAAGTATATATTTTTAATTCATTATAAGTCTAAATAAATAAAAAAATACTTTGGATTCTGAAAATAGCTCAAGGACTTAAAATTACTTTCTTATCTTACTTAGAATCAGAGCCACTTTAAGTATCTGGGAGAAACATTGCCTTGTTTAGGAGCACTTGTATTTTTCTGCTGTAATATATTAAGACACGTTTCATATGAAGTATATTCCCCTGTATTTTTAGTTGAATCTGATAGCTTGCCTGCAGATTTTCAGACAGTAAACTGCTAACAGACGTATGTGACCTATCAACACGTGTATCAGGTAACCAAGCAGGCTCAAAATGACTATAAGCTGGTTTTAGATTAATCCTTTGTTCCTAGTCTTCTGGAAAAAAAAGAAGCATAACAGATGGCTTCTGGATGTCACTGCCTCAGAGAGGGGAAGAGATGGTGCAGTGTGCCTCGCTGGGCCATATAGATATTCCCCACACTTCATCTAGTACTTTAAATTCTTGAATATAAATGAACCTGTTCTGAAATCATCCTTTTCTGGGAAGAAGCAAAAGCTTTTCTGAAAATTAAATGTTCACGATGGAGGAAATACTCAAATTGACATGTGTGCTGGTTGTTATATTTTTAAATGCTATTTCTGCTCCTTGAATTTGGTACATCACTCCAATCAGCAGCTGCATCACTTGAAAAAAGGAAACGCGGGGGGGGGGGGAAGGGAAAAGGGAAGGGAAGGGAAGGGAAGGGAAGGGAAGGGAAGGGAAGGGAAGGGAAGGGAAGGGAAGGGAAGGGAAGGGAAGGGAAGGGAAGGGAAGGGAAGGGAAGGGAAGGGAAGGGAAGGGAAGGGAAGGGAAGGGAAGGGAAGGAAGGGAAAGGAAAGGAAAGGAAAGGAAAGGAAAGGAAAGGAAAGGAAAGGAAAGGAAAGGAAAGGAAAGGAAAGGAAAGGAAAGGAAAGGAAAGGAAAGGAAAGGAAAGGAAAGGAAAGGAAAGGAAAGGAAAGGAAAGGAAAGGAAAGGAAAGGAAAGGAAAGGAAAGGAAAGGAAAGGAAAGGAAAGGAAAGGAAAGGGGAAAGGGGAGAGGAAAGGGAGAAAGGAAAGGGGAAAGGAAAAGAGAAAGGAAAGGGGAAGGGAAAGGAATGGAATGGAAAAGGGGAAGGGAAAGGGGAAAGGAAAGGGGAAAGGAAAGGAGAAAGGAAAGGGGAAGGGAAAGGAATGGAATGAAAAAGGGGAAGGGAAAGGAATGGAATGGAAAAGGGGAAGGGAAAGGGGAAAGGAAGGGTAAGGGGATGGAGAAGACAGTCATTTTATCTGACATTTTTCAACATATCCATTTTTTGTGTTCGTGGCAATTACACTTTACAAAAATGTTGGACCTGAGCAAAAGGAAAATGGTAATATTTTTGTCTAATGCTCATTGAATGACTCACAAATGCTCGTGTACGTGAACTCTAGCATCTTAGCATAGTTGTGGTGTTAGAGCTTTCTGCATAATTCATCATAAAAGAACATGAGGCATTCAGCAGTCAGTGCTCATTCAGAGTTGTTCGGCGTTACTGGCAGCACTAGTAAATATGCCTGCTCCGTACATAATTTATGATTTTCAGCAGAGGTAGTTTTATGCTTCATAATAGGCTAGCTTTGATCCCTGAAAATTTGTTTGTTAAACTTAGAGGTTGGGTACAAAACAAAGACTTTAAAATCTCTTTCCTGCGTTGCTTGTTTCAACAGTCTGCATTTTCACATCCCGTTAACAAGGTTGAAATTGATTCTGACCCACTTTTGGGGAAATGAGCCTTCCTGTAATGGATTTTGTGTGTAAGACTTTTTATTAGCCAATTCCCTCCACACCCAACTTGAAGTAGAACAAAAATTGGTTTAGAAACTTTAGTATAGTCTATTCTATACTTCTACTTAAAGAATTTATTGTTATTTCTTGTGACTTGTAGGAGGAAAATATAGATAGACCTTGTATTCTGTTAATCCCTTTTTCAATGCTGTGATGCAGCTAGACACCACCTATAAATGTAAATTAATGTGTTGGAACTCATGGAAATTGATTGAATTTGTTTTGTGGGAATGTTCTACATTAAAATCCTCTGTATTAGACAAAAATCTGTTCCATTTTATCAGATTCAGTAAGGTATCAGGGTAAAAATAATGTCAATTTAAAATGTTTGAGTTTGCTCTAAATTAAACATTTTCTTTTATGCCATGTCTTTGGTTTGTTTAGCATTCTTTATACAATATGTGACTAAGCATCATCAAATGTAGAAGGTGACATTTTAAAACAAAACAACAATCTAGAATTATATTCTAAATGAAAATTCACAATGTTCCTCTTTGGTGTTTTAAAGACTGTCAAGTTAATTTTTTTCTAAACAGGATGTTATCAGAACTGATGCACTTCTGCGACGTTTCAGTGCTGGCATACAAACACTGATGGAGTTTATTCTTTCACCTTTTTCCTTGTTAACCCAATACTCTCTATACTGTTCACTCCCCCTGCACTCCTTTTTTTTAAAAAAAAAAAATTCCAGCCCGTTATCGCTATATTTTAACCTTTTATATTTTTTTTTTTAAATCCTTGTTCACACTCAAGCTATTTCAGGGAGAAGTTCTAGAATTGACTAGTGCTTTTCCGTTTTTCAACAAATACCAAGATCTTCCCTTTGGAAAGCAGAGCTCATTTATACAAGTCAAGTTAGGCATATTATGGACCAAATAAAAAATTACTCATTTCTGTTTTTCCCTGTGGCTTCCTAGTCCTTCAGTCATCTGCAAGTTATCTACTCGAAGCCCTGTTTTAAATATTATCTCTATCTGCAGTCCAATTCAGTTACTCCTTTTTTTCTGCCCCCTATACCAGTCTTTTTATTCTTGCTGCATCAGATTCAATTTCTGTAGTGTCATCTGCAACCCAGCGTATCATTTTAGTCCCTCTTTCATTTCTGATGTTACTCTTTAATGTTCCAAATGTAATGTGGTCTCCTGGGTATTTTTTAATGATAATAACTGAAGCTTACATATACACCATAAGTTCAAGATAAAAAATGGGGTAAAACTAGCTATTTTGCTATCTCTTTCACTTAGCTTCTATATTTATTAATCCATAGATGATCACACAGCAAAGCTTTTTCTGGCTTATTAGGAGTGTGCATGCTTAGAGAGTAGATACAGGTTTTTTATCTCATTTTTAATAGCACAACCACAGCTGTGCGAGTGTGAAAATCACCTTCTACTTTTTACCTCCACTTGGTATTTTAATACTTTTTGTGCTGTCGAGTGGTCTGTAAGCGTATAAGAGGGAACAAATAAAAAGTTTGCTTTCCTGGCTAACTTTCTTGGCTGCCAGAGGTAGCAAAAGTTGCTTTAAATAATGAGGGGAGGGGAAGAGTCTTAGTTTCTCATTAACTGTTTCACTATAGCTCTTAATATGTTGTTCTGTCTTTTATTAGATGTCTATGGTTTCTATAATTTGGGAGTAAATATTTTATTTCACCTATCTTATGCAATAAAAAGTGTATTCACGTGTATTTGTATTGGACAGTTTTCCCTACTGTGTTCTAGGCAGCAGAAATTAAATACCCTGCCCCCACACACCGTCACTGAAACTTCACTTAAGACAGTGCAGGTCAATGCTTCTTGAAAGCCAGGCCACACATCCTACTTCAGAGCCAGGAGGAGGCCCAAACAGACCTGCCATTCGTGCACAGTAAGCGTGTGATTTTGGATTTTCCAAAAGCCTTGCATCAGCTGTATGTGAGCAGAGTAGCTACAATGCACAGACTTGGAGGGCTTTCTGTAAGCACTTGGTTCTCTGTAAGTTTTGTTCCAGTTTTTTGGAACAGAAATTCCCATATACAAACAAATGTGATATTGCTTTGGGGGGCAAGAGGGGTTGCTGGGTTTGTTGATTTTTTTTTTTCTTTCCCTTTTTTTTTTATTTCCCTGGGATGTCGTCCCTTCTGTATATGAAGCCTGAAGCAGCGATATTTGTAACAGCAGTAGTTAAAGCATTGAACAGCAAGTGAATTTTCTGTATCACTTGTACCAGTTCTCAAATATAGACTGGCATAGAGCTTTTGTGCTTTTCCTGTTCTTGTAACAGCAGCTTAATGGATTTGGTGTGGCTTTTGGAACAAAAGAATTGGAGTGTAGCAACGGTGCAACGCACAATTGTTTCTTTCACATTTTCATTTGTATATGAAGAAGAGAGTTACCTCCTGCTGTCTTGTGACAAGTCTCATGTTTGATGTTGTGTTTATTTTCTTTATTGAAGCTGCAGCTCTTGGAATCAATGGATTATATAAATTTTTCCATATGGCATTGCATAAAAAATTGGAAATATTTATGCAAATCCTAAATCATAATTTCAATTGCTTGTTTTCTCTTCTTATTTTCAATCTCTCTAGAAGAAGATTCATTTATTTTAAACATGTTTTTCTTGATGATATTTTCAGATGGAGATGTTCTGCCTGTTATAAAGATTAGACAAATAAAAAAAAAAGTTCTCTTTATGGGCCAGTGCAGGTCTACAACAGCAATACATAAGCAGTTCTTGCTGAAAACATAAGAAGCTGGTTCTGTTTTGTTTGTTCCTCTGTTGCCCCAAAGCAAAGCCATTAAAAGCTGTTTTTACAGAGGGCATCTTCTGAGGACCTGCATATACTCCTAGAAAGGAAAGTTTCTATGCATGGGGAATGAGATGCGCTAGCTACAGCAAATTTATTATTTCAAAATAATTGCCCAGAAGCAGTGTAAATAACATTAGAATCTTTCAGTGGAACAGATGCTGTAACAATGGCTTGTTTAGAGACCGTAATAGTCACCTTGTTTTGTCCTGCTCAAAACATGGGGCAAAATGATGCTCCAGTAAAAGCCAACCAATTATTCTTGGTCTTTTAAAGATGTAAACTTGCTTTATGAAATGTTATCGTAAGTTATTTCTGTAAGTGGGTTTAGTGTAACGTTAAATAAAAGAACTCTCAACTGGGTTATGGGTCATTATTTTATAATCATATTGCACTTTCATTCAGCACGTATTTGCTGTGTGTATCTGCATATAAGCTTCTCTTACATATAGGAGATCACAGGAATTTGATGTGATACTGATTTTCTCTCTTAGGAATTGATATCAGAGAAGATCTTGCAGTCCTCATGACCTCGGTTGCATTGATTCAGCTGTTTGCCAGCCGGCCTAGGACTGCTGAAACCAAATGATTTCATAGATTCAGTTCCATGTCTGGCCAGCCTGACAGCTGAAACAGCATAGCAGCCCAGAGAGCAAAGTAAGCCCAGCTTGGCAAAGGTTCTAGAAAACATTCTCTAGAAAAAGCATCTAGAGCAAAGCAGCAGAGATCTAGTTTCCGGTGCCAAAGAAAGTGTAATGTAGGCTTACTGATCCAAGTCTGTCATATATGAGAAGCATACCTGACAAAAAGCTTCAAGGCAATTACTTTTTAATGGCAGAAACTATAGATTTTAAGCAGAAGAATATCGAAATTAGATATAATTCAAGTATAGATCAAATTATTTGAGAAGATTGAATCCTCTTTTATGCCCCTGATTTTTTTTAGAAATGAATTATTTTACAGCAGGCTACATTTCTCCTGACTTTTCACTCGTATTGACATTACTGTGCTGATAAATCCTTGGATATTATCTGGGAGAACTCAATAATGGAAAGTCCAATGAATGCTATAAGAAACATTTATAAGTGCGTGTAATAGGCTGGAATTCCGTGGTGCTCGGGAGAACTCACTCAGGCTTTTTATGCAATGCATGATGCTAAAAGGTGTTTTTATTACTACCGTTCTTACTGTTCCTTTGATTCCCAGAGTCAAGCAGAAGGAGCAACATCCAAAAGTGAGTAAAACAGCACATGTAATATCAAAAAGCCTATAGAAGAGATAATTTTTCCCTAAGGATTTGGAAAGATATTGTTATGGATTTTTCTGTATCTTCTTGAAACAGAGATGCACAATGATTGAACTTAATGTTGAAAAGTATGGTGACCTCTACCCCACAACTGCCTTTCCCAAAGGGCAGATGTGGAAAATACACACTGTTGGTAGGATTTAGTTTACCTGAATCATTTTGTTGATGTGATTTTGTTTCTGATTCTGTGAAAGGAGCTCAAGAAGATCAGTAAAAATGATGGCTACATTGGGATGTAGTGTGGAGATAGCTGTGCTTACCTTTAGATCAGAAACAGAGTAACAAAATATGTGAACCCTTGTAGGATTTGGTACTTTAACTCTTCGTTACTTCCCACAGCCTGCTCTGAAGAGAAAGCACTGAGCACTAGACTACAGATTGGAAAAAAAAATAATTAAAAAAACATTAAGTGTGACAGTTGCCTTGAGGCTGAGTGTTGACTGAGAGAAGATTTGAATCATGGGCAAAGTCACATCTTCTGTTGTTCCATGTGCTCTGCACTCTTCAGATTGGTATGACTTCATTTCAGGAAATCCCACTACATCGGCAGCTTCCCTTCCCAAATGAAATTATTTTCAAATCTTTATATTCTTAGTTAATTTCTTCATAAGAAAACTGGCTACTTTCTAATAGCTGCAGTCAAAGGAGTCTGTACAGCAAGAGATGGGCATGCAAGTATGTGTGACTATAAAATTTGCAGTAGCGATGTTAATAAAACACATTGTGTTCTAAGTGCTTGCTTGTTTGCTTTGTCAGCGTACATAAACAAGTGTAGAGTCTTGAGAATACAGAAGTCTTGATTCTCAAAACAAAGGCACTTGGTGAGGGAGATACTTCTCCTTTTACCTTCCTCTCATATATAATCTTTCAGGCAGGGATTCTGATTACTGAGTGGATGAATGCCAAGAAAGAGGTGCTGGCTGCAAACAGAAATAAAAAAAATAGCTTGAATGTAAGCAGGCAACAAGATTCAGAAATATTAATGTTGCTTTTTCTATTGTTTAGGTGTAAAAAAACCCCCAAACAACAACACAGACCAAATAGAAAGAAAATATATATTTTACTCAAACACAGAGCATACTGTGATTGAAGGATGCTAAATTAATTAACGCTTGTTCTGAAAACCTAAATCAAAGATTTGGTTGCATGCAACGTATTTTAAAAACTTAAAAATAAAAAAATCAAGTTTAACTGACAGTATTCCACCCTGAGACTCATTAGTTCAGTGTGTTGCTCCTTCATTTCTTCACCTGAGAAATGCACTCTGCTCTCCAGAAAAAGTCTAGTTGTCTCAATCTGTGCAACAGATGTTAGTCATTGTGTCCCCTCCTCCCCTCTCCTGCCTTCACCTGATATGCAGATTTAGTCTTTGGCATTTATATTTCCCTAATGAAGAAATCTATTTCCCTGTTTAGGCTAGTTGTGGTAACTGCTGAGATTAAAAAAAAATCTTTATAATGAGGCTGATAAATGAGTTTTGTGAATTTTATCGAATATCCTTCTCTGCCATGTAATGGATTCTTTGCCAAGTGGGATGTTTTTCTTTTTCTGGAGTTTGGACAAGCAGTTATATTTTGGAAAATGAATTTGTAGTATATTTTAATGCATTTTAATTCACACTTGCTCTGTTTACCTTTTTTCCTATAACTAAAACCCATCAACACTCGATATTAATGTAATTAATAAAGACTTGGTAGAACTGACTCCAAGAAGAATCACTTAAACGTTTCATGCAATTGTGCAGCTCACAGGCTGCTAACCTGACAGCTATGTACTAGGAGATGCAACTGAGAAATTCTTTTCTTTGCATTTCCTAATTTGCATAACAGCATTTTTGTTAGTTTTTCCAATGTTTCATCCTTTAGGGTGATTAAGGAAACTGCGCACCTGCAGTTGCCCCATATGTTCCTCTCGTGAATACTGCTGCTTCTTACTCCATGAGTCACAAAGAGGAGTATGCTTATCTTTACTTACTGAATTGTTTTTCTTCTTCCTGACTCTCATTCAAATACCCCTTAATGAATTCGGAGATTCATTATTGCATGGGCACGCAGGCATGGCACTGATTCAGGTAATAGCAGTGTGCGGTTATGTCATCTGAGCTACTGACGCCCGCACTAGCAAGATTAAAGCTTGTTCCAAAGGTGTTTGTCATTCAGCAAGCAAACCTTCAACTGCACTGCACTATTTTTCCTAATATATGGTCACTCCACTGCCACTTTCCTTGCTAGGCTTTAGAGATATGTAGGTTATGTTAGCTCTCCTGGTTTTTGCTATAAGAAAATAATGTGATTTAATGCTTAAAAAAATGTATCTGTATAAATGTATTATGTAAAATGCAAGAAATAAGCTAATATTAATATGACTAGCAGCAGAATTGTTGACTATCCTGCAAATTTGACACAAGGAGACGTTTTCTCAATCACATGCAGAATATTCTCTCTTTTCTAGAAGAGACTCATTCAAGTCAACATTTTGTTAGGTATCGATAACCTCTAGAATAGTTCAGTAAATTATAAAATAGAAAGGATTCAACAAAAATATTCTTACAGCCAAGTAGGAAATCTAGTCAACCATTACTGACATGGATTCAGTGATCTAGAAAATTACTTTAATGCACATATTAATATACTTGCTGATTTCTTACATTTCAGTGGATTTTTTTTAAAAAAATTGTTGTTGCACATATCCCTTGTGTTTCACACATTAGAAAATTGCATATATCTGTATATTGGAGCTCCTTAGGTTTAACTTTTCAAAATAGAAATTGATGCTCAGGTAGAGCTTGGCTGTAAAAATACAGGAAAGTTTATATGGAGCTGGTAAATTAACTGCATTCTAAAGCAGATAAAAACAATAAAGTAAATTAAACTGTGAATCTTATTCCATATCCATAAGGGGTTCTTTGTACAAGAGGACATACCAGAATATGCTTTTAAGGAAGACATTGAATTTGCTTTGTTGCAGAGACAACCCCGTTGTTGTGAGAAGGTAGAATTACTTCCTAAGCATATGCATTTTTTTCTAATGGAAAATAATTGATTAATAAAGTTATTCTGTGGGCTTATTGGACATAAACTAGGCTTTTTTAGTCAAGAGACAAATATTTCAGTCCAGATGACATTGATGCTAAAGGTAACATTTTACTGCCTCTTATGGAAATTCAAAACTCAGTTCTAGCCGAGTTCCTAGTTCTGCTATTGGCTTCACACATGTACACTACTCCTGTTCCTTTTGGTGCTTTCTGTGGAGTCAGAATTTAACTGGCTCATGAGAGAGCATTAAATAATACCCATCTCTAAAAATATATCTCATAAATGCATAAAGTGAAGAACTTTGGAAAATGTTTTTCTGCTGATTCCTTTTTTCATACTAACTCATTATTTTAAGAACAGTAAGGGCAAGAATTTCAGACACATGTGATATTTAGGTTGAAGCTTTTTGTTCATAGACCACTAGAAATGATTTCTAATTCTGACAAAAAAAAGGGGAGGGATTCGAAGGTCATAATAAAAAAAAAGAAACACTCTAGATTAAAACCTTAGGGATATTGAATGAGAGACCATTCCTTCCATCTACTGTGAAAGTGAGGTTGAGTGATAAAAAAAAATTATTTTCCATATAGCTATTTTTGAAGGACAGCTGGACAATTCAGACATATAATTTCCTTTAAATTAATTTATTTTAAATTAAATCTTAAAAATTTATGTTGTTCTTGTACTTAAGTCCCCTTATCAGTTTCCCTGACACAATCTATACAATCTATTAGGAATGTGATGCCAAATGTAACTTGCATTTAGGCACTTCGAAATGGGTATTGGCAGGGACAAATGAGTCTAACATACGAATGTATCTTTCTAATTTACATCTGTGTATTAAACTAAGGTTCAGTAGCACAACAGGGGAAGTGTGAAAAAGAAAAGATTTAATGTTTGACTGTATCTGAGGAGTGTGGCATTTGTAAATTACCCTCTTAGTGAGGACTGGAAAAAAATACAATCAGTGCAGCAGCACCACGCATAGCAAAGCCACAGCAGCTTTTTCCCATCTCTGTTGCTACATGGCACACATCCAGGTATCTGCTGTACTAACATTTGCTCCTGGGAGGAGATGAAGAAAAAAGGGTCCATAAGGTTTCTATTGGCCTAGACAACTGAAACATCTGCTAGATTCATGAGCAGCTTGCTGGCCGAAGTCAGCAGGGAGAACTGCCGCAGATCAGCACTGCCATATCAATAGGTATTTCATAAACCATAGGGAGGAAAAAAGAAATTCAGTAGAGTAAGTGATTTTTATTTCAAAGTACACCAAGGTCTTGTGCAGTTTCATATAAAGTGATATCTAAATTGCACAAAATTGGAGCCACATCTACAGCTGATCAGCGTGTAAGACTCATTAGGGAACGGGTACATGAAAGAATAGCAGGATGCAATCCTAATCTCCTAATATCTGCTAATAGGAGCAAGTCACCTAGGTTCTCAGATGAAATTTGGGAAAAAGCAGTCACCTGAGAAAATATTCCCATTACTCAGAATCTTGCACCAGAAGAAGCCTCCTCCATCTTTCTGAAACATAAAAGCATGAAGATGGTTGTTGCAAGGCCATTGGCCATTCTGTGTCAGGACACACAACAAATTAAAAGAGCAAATATCGAAGTAATGAGGGTAGCTATGCATCCTCATTTGGTGTAAACTACCTTTCGCCTCTTCAGTTCAAGCCTGCATTCAGGCACCTGAAAGTGTAGTCTAGCCTAAGTATTTTTGTTGTTTATAGTTAGGCGATACTTAGGCTCAAAAGGACCACTAGAGCATTATACAGCAATGATTCTGCAGACCTAATTTCTGGTGTTATTTCATTGTGTTATTTGGAAAGGGGGGTAGGAGTCAAGTACTAAATCAGTTTTGAAACTGTTGTTTCATATTGGAACTTCGATTAGCTTAAACGGAGCTGTTTCAGAGATCTCTTCTGTACTAGAAAAAAGCATCAAAGAAGGTAAATATTGACATCGTGGGGGAGATCACCAGTAATGCAACTTTGTGAATATACAGATGATCACAAATGGCAAACCTTTTATTAATCATTCAGGCTTTTGCTCTGTGAGAATCGGAACAGCTTTCTGCAGGGAATGTTCCCAGTTGCCTGGGATGTGTCTATGTATTGATCAACACAAAGTCTTTAAAGGGAGTGCCTGTTCACATCAAAACCGTCTGCAGGCACATTTCCCACACACTCAGACCCCATGCCTCCCCACCCCACCCCCCTTTACTATAGTTTTTACAGTAAATATTTCTGTTACCAAAGGGATTTTGTTTGAAAGTGTGTTTAATTTGTCCATATAGTGTTACACTGGCAGAAATCAACCATCTAAATTCTTGATATTGATGCCCATTTACTAGTAAAATAATTTAATTGGGACTATTTACAACTGCAGAGTATTTCACCAAAAACCACTGGTAATGTGGTAATCAGAACAGATAAGTGTAACACTACATGCAGCATCTTTAATCAAAATCTGACTTTTCTACCTTTCCTTTTTTCTTCATTTACCTTTGAGGATACCACATATTTTGAAGCAAACTGAGCAGTGAAAGTGTTGGAAATCTAGGTAGCAAGGAATAGTTTAATGTGCAAGTGCAGTGACAGGTGATTCTTCTTCAGACTTGCTTCCAAATCAGAGGTAATAAAATCACTGTTTAGATACTGTGTTCTATTCTGATTAAAGCATACAGTCTAAAGTAAATGAAGTTAAATTCACAGACAAAAGTGAGGGGTTATTGATGGTGGTATAACTGTTCTTCGTCCCTCCTCTTGTTTGTGTATATATTAGACGTGTGCAAGATAGATGCTCATTTCTATATTTTAACAAGGACAAAAGCGGTTGTGTCAGCGCTCGTTAAGGCAAACCTGAAATAGTTTTGATTTTCACTTTTGCTCAGCTGTGAATAATTCCAGCTTCCATTTAGATGCAGAATGTTTAAAGTAGTGAATGAGCCTTCGTCAGGACAAATTATAAATAAGGGTAAACAGTTCAGCGATGGTGCATTTTGAGGATTCCGGAATACTTCTTGACATTAGAAACATTCAAAGAACAGCCCTGCTTGAAGCTAACTTGCATATCTGCCTCTTTTTCTGTATTTTAACATGTCTTTTGGATGAAATTTCAGAGGGTGGTGAGACAAAACCAGAAGTAGAACTCTTTTACATGTCCATTGTGTTCCATCTAGGAAAGAATGAGTTAACAGAGAACACAGATAAACAGATGGATAAAAATAATGTCCTTACCAGATGAGGTACCTGCATATTGAACTTTAAACTCCGTGATCTTTTTTTTAAGGATGAAATAAGTAGGAAAACTGTATTTCTGAGGTGCAATAATATTTTCTTTTATAATACTTATTAGATGGAAAGTCTGAGATACCATTTTTTCCAATAGATTTGAAATGTTTGCAGGTAGGATCAGGGAAACGATGAAATGGATTGTGGCAAAATGCAAAGAAAAATATTAATCAAATCTATAGATTAAATTGCAATTTTTTTCTTGGTTGTGTAATTTTCTTTCAGTGAAATGTTTGATTTAGGAAAATGAAAACCAAAGTATTTTGATTTTTCTGAACAGCAATGATTTGCTTTTAACAATTAGGGAAAAAAGTATATATTTATAATGTTTTCAGTCCATGTCTACTTTGTCTTTAGCTAAAATTATTTTCTAAATTATTTCTGAATTTGTAGTAAATTCAGTCTTCCTTTTTTTTCCAACAATTTATGATTTTCCAAAATATCTTCTTCCAGTAATCAAACTACATGCTTTCATGTATCCTCAGAGTATTTCAAGTCAACGTTTAAATAAGGTAGAGTTTTGGGCAAGGCTATGATTAGGCTACAGAAGTATCTGTGAGACCAGCGCAGCTTCTGCGAGCAGATTGAGTATCTCACTTGAATAAAGGAGGAATACATGCAGCCTGTGGAGAGACGCTCACCTAAGACATTGCTAGGCACTACCAAGTTGTAAGGAAACACGAGTAACACGAGTTTAGCATGTAGAACCCAGCAACGGTTGGAGCAGCGAATGTCCAGTGCACAGTTTGACCAGGCAGTGACAGCTGTTAACACTTAGTAGCTTACACAAATTCTTAGTTCCCAGAAAAAATGAAACATATAGGATTACAGTGAGAACCTGTGGATCTGATTTAGGAAGTCTATGCAAGGATTCATTTACTGCTTTGATACATTAGCTATTGTTTGTGATGGGCTCCATATTTAAGCTTTGTATATGAATATTTGTAGTTCCTAATGGAACTATACTAGAAGAACAATTTATACAAAATGATTTGACAACCTAGCTGTGTCCCCTTCCTATTTAAAAAAACAAACAAACACAAACAACAAAATTCAAATCAAGAAAGAAAAAAACAACCCCAAACCTTAATGAATCTTCAAACTGATACTAAAGAATCCAAGTGCTCATTCAGCACTTTTCAGAATACTGACTCTAGGCTGTTATCTCAACCTAGGATTAGGCTTGTGACTTTTTCTTCTGGTGAACATCTCTCAATATGACTGTAGTTTTCCCATTTTTTTTTTTAACTCTTTGCATTTCAGCTGTTCTTGTTTCTAGGGTAGAGAGACAACTACTTGAGCTGATTACCAATCTTTCAAGTGGCATTGTAGAAAAATAAAGTGCTTTTGTGAGCCTGTAATAGTTAATTTTCAAGATATTCTTGAAGTTATGTGTCTGTGTCATTTTTCTAGTAATTCCTCCTTTGAAAAAGATTGAATTTCTCGACGTACAATTGCTGCAGAACTATGGCTGATATTTTCATATTCTTCTTGGCCCTGCTTTACCTGTAAAGCTGCTTCTGGATGCAGCATGCTTGAAGAAAGATTGTGGGTTTATTGCTATAAACTTTAGGCATTGCTTCAGGGCACTTTTCCCAGTATTTCCTTTCTAGATACTGAAAAGATTTGTGGTCTACAAACCTACATTGGTCTCATTTATGTAATTCTTGGGTTTGCGGGGTCTTTTTGTGCACTTTAAATTGTAAACTGTGCACTTTAAAGAGTAGGCACAGTTTGCATTTTGTTCACATGAACACGTAAGCCTTTGAATGCTTATCAGCATTTTCTAGATATTTTGAGTGTACGGAACTAGAAAAAAAAAAATCACTTACACAAAATATTCATTCAGGCTTTGCGACCATTTCTCCAAAGCAAAATCATGCTGTGCTAGGCTGGAGTTCATCAGAACCCTTGTGTTCTTTTTTTGATTTCTTTTTGTTGTTTTTGTTGAGTAGGGGTTTTTTTGCACTTGTTGAAGTGCGGTGGACTTCAAGAGGGTAAATGGCTGGCTCATGCCAACACAGTGCCAAACGTTTGTGACTTGCAATGAGTTATCACATGGAGACAGGATGGAAAATGGTGTGAAAAGTGTATGCCTTAGATTGCATTTCATTGCAGTCAGTTTTAGAACCATTATAAGTAGTTGATAATAGAAAATTCCTATTAATACCTTGTATTCAAATTACACTGATGATATATTTCCAATTATATTTTATCCTCACTAAATATCTCCATAATAGTTGTTTGATGTATAGATGAAGAACTCACAATGTAAGTCAGATAGCTTGTGTAGCTGCATGCTTTACATTTAAATGATGATATAGACATAAGTCTTCTCACAATGTTTAGCCTCAGATAGTTTTCCTACTGTCCTCTTGCACATCAGAATGATATTGTCAAAACTTTTTTTGGTGTACATACTACAGAATTACTGGCTCACTGATGAGGTGCTGGATGCAGATAACCCTGGTTCTGTTACAGTCATCTTATTTAAAACAGCATCGTTAAGTCCTCATCCTTTTGTACCCATTTGGCTCATAACTAGAGCTGGATCTATTGCTCAGAACTGCTGATTATTCCTTTTACCTGGTTCTTATTTTATGGGGACTTTTTCCATAGTGAAAGAGAGGAGCATCCAAAGCAGAGTATTTCATACTTTTAACTGGTTATTTACTGAAGGTAAGCAATTAATCACAAGACAGAGTTCTACCTCCAGATTATATGTTGCAGTGTGGTAGTCAATTTTTTAAGGCCCTCAAATCACAGTATTGAGATAGAAGTCTGGAGAAGTGATTGTATTAACCAGCCTTTATGCTGAACTAAAATATGAAACTGTAACATAACTAATACAGCAGTGTAGGCTGACTGGCTACTGTTTTACCTGTATCATGTTTTAGAGGGGAAAGCTGACACTGTGAGAGAAAGGAGCATTCCTCTACTGTTTGAAAAAGTCACTTCTTTGATATTAATATTACTTGAGTGTCAGGTATTTCTGTTGGAAAATTTTTTTTATAAATTAAATTTCTTATCTGTGTTAGTTTCACTACACACTGTAGAAACATCAGTATTTGCTTACGATATTACCTTGTTTATATTGGCATTTAACAGTTCCAAATATGAATTTCACTTTGTTCTTAACATCCCCTAAATATTCTTCAATTTCTGAAAAACTCAGAGCCCTGTCTTCACTTCTGACACTAATTCACCTTTGTCCTACCCCTGCCTCTAAGCAGTAACATACATTCATGCAACAACAAAGTCAAAGCCATGAGCTATACCATCTGCTTTTGCACCTTCCATAACCACCCTGCGTTAGTGTGGTTGGTGGTCAGTCCTTAGAAGTCTGGTAAGTCATGTGTTTACAGCTCTGTAATTTTCTTTCAAAATGACCTGTCCAGATTTTAATTTCATTTGTTATTCCAAGACGACTGGACGAAGACGTAATTAATTGTATCAGAAAGTACTCTCTGTAGCATGAACGGCCAAACATAACTGATGTGATGTCGATAACGCCTGATACCGACTTAAACCAACAGAAGTTCTAGGCTGACTTTTAGGAGAGGTGATTTGCCTCACTTTTTTTCGGTTGTGTGAACTGTAAGAAGTACCAGTTAGTCTGAAATACTTGAATTTGGGGGAGAAGAAAGCACGTGGTGTATTCTAACTTGGTAGCTAGGGGTAAATTGATAGGGTTGTGTGTTTCTATATACTTATCTCCACCATGGCTTTATATATTTCTTCCATTACCCTATTATCCAGCATCTGAGTGAATTTTTTGTGCATTTTCTTCTTGGAGCAATAATGTGAAGTAAGAAAATGCCATTATTCTCATTTTGCAGATTAGGAATGGAAATGTGAAAGTGAGTACCAGATTCTCAAAGAAATGAAGGTGCCCAGTTCCCTATACTTCATGGTAGAATTGGGAACCTTCCTACTTTTGGTGAAAAAGGGCTTTACAGTTTGTGGAGGTACAAACAATGGAGCCTAGCACTTTAAAGAGAAAAGTAACCAAAAGCTCTAAGTTATGTTATTGTTTATGAGCAACAGAAAATTCAGCAGTCTTTTATCACACCTGTGAGAGAAGTTCACTGTAATTATTTTTGGGTTTGTAAATACCATTAGAATTTATACAGTTGGGAGAAATACAGTTGGGAGAAAATGCCTTTTACCCCTTTCAAAATAAATAAATAAATAAAATGTCACTGGATATTCTTCCTATTCAAAAGGAAATAATAGCATAGTAATGGTCTGGAGAGTAAGAAATAGTCATTTATGCAAGGTTCCTAGGGAACAGCACTTTCTAGTCCATTGTCTCTCTCGCACTTTTTACTGTTTATGGAATAATTGTGCTTCAGTATGTAATTTTCTCATATTTGTATCTGCAGTCTCTTTCACTGAAATGCAGTCCAAATCCATTATATCTTGAGTAAGCTGCTGTTGTGGAAACATACACCTGAAACACATGGAGTGAAGGAAGAAACAAAGGCTCACTCCTCCTCCGTTATTGCTGCCTAGTGTAAATTCTGTAGTGTGACGTCAGTAGCTGTACCGTCATGCACTTGTCCTTTGGATTATTTTAGTGATTGCTTGAACATTTAAAAAAGTCCAGTAACCTTGAATGCACAATTTGGGGGTAACAGTGATTTTCTGGGTTAGTTCTTCTCTCTCCTCTAAACTTCTGTAATCCTGTAGTGAGTTTCTGCAGTGTTCTCATTAGCTCCAATTTTCTTTACCAGTGGTTTTGTTACTGGAGCGTGTAATGGTTACCAGAGCACACTTTTCCCCCTCTTTGTTTTGTTTATTTTTTGAAACAAATTTTCTTCAGTAAGTAAACAGTTTACAGGACATACTGTCTGAGGATCAACTCTAAAAAATATTCAGTCCAGATATGGGACTAAATTTTTGCCATTTAAGACAGCAAGTTAGGAAAGGTCAGTTGACCCAGTCAAAGACTCTCTGTGTATCAAATGATGCTCAGGCAATTTTTTGCTTTTTTTAAAAATGCTATATGAATGCAGTTTAGCATGCAGGATATATTGTTGTATTGTCTTTCAGAATAAAGCAAGGCAGATGACTATGTATCAAGATTTAAACTATCTTTAATCTGTAGTCATTATTTTATCAGTTCTTAAGACTGTTCTTAGAAATGAAATAAAATTAATAGGGCCAGCAATTTCTTTTGTGGTTTCCTTTTTTAAAATTTCCAAGACGCTAGCCTTCTATATATTATCCATGTTGTCCTATTCAAAAGTTAGAATAAACACTAGTTGCACAGTAATGCTGACCTCTGTTTATGCCTACTGAAATGCAGGTATCATTAGTTCGTCTTTATCTAATTTAAAGAAATATAGCACATCATCTCCTTGGAGAAAGGTTTGCATTATTTCCTGTGTAAATTAAGAGAGAAAGCCAGGAAACTCATTCAGTGTATTTATGTGTTTCATCACACTAGCTTTTGTTTCTGTTGTCTTAATTCCTTTGCAAAGAAAGAAGGCCTTTAAATGCATTTAATGTGTTCTCCCTACAGATGCAGGCTGCTATTTGAAGTAGTAAGTTGCTTTCCTCCTCATCCAAATATTTACTCTGTATTTTTTTCCTCTAGGGCTTAGTCCTATTGAAGTAAATATTAAGAAATCTGATTGATTTGAGAAATAACTTGCTCAAGATAATTTTTATTTGTTTTTATTTACCCAAAATTATTTGTTTATTTTCTGTCATACAGCTTGGCATTTTTAATGGGCTGTGGTTTTGGATGACATCATGATAGAAAGACATCAAACAAAAAGCCCACTACTTTGTGGTTCTGTACAAGACTGAAGAGGATAAATCTCTGCTGTAGGCTTTCTGTAAGAATGAATAGAATGTTCTTTCCCTCACATATGCTGATAAACTTCATTTACCTCATAGAGATGCTGGGGAGCCAGGCTCGCAGAAGAATGTAGAGTCAATGCACCAAAAGATTGCTAACTCATTGCTGTCACCTCTTGTACAGTCCCTCCTGTCTTTCCAAATGCATTTCTTTTTATGGCTTTCTGATACACGGTGACAAGAGTTGGCAAAGCTTGCTGCAGTGATAATGTTAAATTCTCTTAATTTGTAACATAGCTGTTTCCTACAAAAACAGATCTCCACAGAAACAAAAGCAAAGATAGGATTATGTCTTCTCAGTGCTTACAGCCATCAAGTCATATTTATCATTACCCTGGTAAATTGATTAGAATATGTAACCTAAGCATCAAATGAAAGCGTTGAACTCATTAAAGAGCTTTCATTTTAATTGCAAAAAGTACAAACACCCCCCCCAACAAACAAAAACAAATAAACGTAAGATGAACTCACAAGACTGATGTGTCCAAAGTGGACTAAATAATGATAATTATCCTCCATAGTCTTGTCTCACACTGAGATAAAGATCAGTTTTAAAATCTGGGAAAGCAGTTGAACCATGATTTCTGAGGGTTTTTTATTTTTTAAGCCTTCCTTGTCTTTCTTGCCTCAAAACAGCTTGTGGCTAATGAGATATGAGCCTGTCAGTTCTACTGGAAAGCAGTTTTGGTCCTTCGCAAAGCATCACAGAAACAATGTGTGATAGAATTTACTTAACTATAGCTCCATCTAGGCAAAACAGCTGAAATAATTTTGCTAACAAAACTCCCTAAAATGAACACAAGGATCAGGAGACAGCATTCTGACAGTGATGTCTAGATTCCACCCTATTTTTGCAATAGCTTCATTGCTTATCATAATTTATCTTCTTGATGAAACTTCTTGCTTCCTCTTCAGATAAAAACAAATTGTAATGTGGACTATCGGTATTTTTTTTTCGTTCTTGCTTTCTTAGTAGACTCCAGGAAGACCATAAAATTGTTTTACTTGCCTCAAGGTTTAATATGGAACAGAATGTAATTATATATACTGTAGTGGATGTATATGTGTCTGATTGACCTGACCTGCAAATGGAGGTTAGAAGTGTCATTGCCAAATATTTCATGTAAAGAAAGCGAGCAAGCTGGGCGGGTAACCCTGTCTGTAGAACGGTGAGCATCTGAGTCACATTCATTATCTCGATCATAGCTGTCAATCACCTTGATAGTAAAGCAGGAAGTAAATTGTATTGAATTTACCTAAGAAGATGTGTTTAGAAGGGTACATATTATTTACATGTTCTCCATTTTCAAGATGTATATGAAAATCAAGTGTCCCTTTAATACTGACTAAGTAGCACTCGAGGGGAGGATTTCTCTTTGATACACATTAAAACTCATGTGACAGATACAATTCTCATCCCCATCTCTTGCCTTACTTTCTTATTTACCTCCCACCCCACGTCAGCTTACGCTCTCACCTCTATTTCTTAAGCTAAACAGGAATGATTCACATATTCCTGATGCTATCAGCCTCCTTTTTGTTTTCTGCACTCTCTACAAGCTGTCAGGAAGCAAAAGCCTTGAGTACATGTGGGTACGTGTTTTCAGGAGAGCCCTGGACTTCGAAAGCCTAGTCTTCCATCATCATCATGTAGTCCCATATGATGTTTTTTCTCCTGCTGTATCTCCTATAGGAAGTCTTGGTATCTGTCTTTACTACAAGTACCAAATTTATGCATCTTTTCCAGACCTGCAGCCTGAAATAAAGACTTACTAATGCCTTTGTATAATGTACTGCTAAGATTTCTGAGGTGAAGTGTAACATCCTGGCTGCTGGTATTCAAGGAACAGAATGGCTGCCAAGTTGTTGTGGTAATGGAGGGGCCATCCGGTGAGAGGCAAATAAAACGTATTGGTTTGTTCAACTAGCACAACGCAGATGAAAAGATGGTATCTGGGAAGTGCTTAATGCACTGATGAGCAGTGCGGGAAGTACTTAGGGGTTTTCCACTAGATGTTGAAATTAAGTCATGCGCTATGTTCTTTTATTCTTATTGGTATCGTATTGTTTAGATGGTTTCAGAGTTGGTTTTTAGAAACACAATTGGGAAACACAATTGTTGCCAGCAATGTTTGTGGATGCCACAAAAACTGTAGATATAAGAAATAACCAAGAGCGTAGGACAGTGGGCTCAAAGAAATGTGTTTCAGCGCGGTGAAACGGGGATGTACATCTGAGATCTGCAGGAGGATGTTGTAGAACTGGAATGGGGAGGTTGTCTTTGGATCAGTGTCTGAGAGAAAACACTGGCATTATGGTAAGCTATCAGTCAGACTTCAGTTCCCATCTGACCCTGTGGCCAAGAGGATTCATTCAGATGTGCAAACAAGAATTTGAAGTGCTGTTAGCAAACTGGCATCACCTTTGTATTTTTCCCTCGTGTGACTACTACAGTGAGGTTTCCAAGTCTTGGCTCCATGCTTCGGAAAAAAGGTGACAAGTTGAAGAGAGCACAGAGAAGAGACGCAGACTAATTAAAGGATTAGAAAAATGCGATTTCTACAGAAAGACTTAGGAGCTTGCTTTATTTTGATTATCAAAGAGAAGGCTAATGGGTGATATAATCACAGTCCTTATTACTTACAAAGGAAAAATAAAAAGAGGGCTCTTCAGAGCAGGGGAAAAGATATAACAAGAGCCAATGGGTACTGGGTGCTGCAGTGAGACAAATTCAGACTATGAACAAAATCCTGTTTTCTTGTTTAAACAATGATGACCATTGCTCCCTAAAATAAGTTACCAAAGATGTCAATAATTTTTTGATTACTAGACTTATTAAGACAAGGAACAATGCTGTTGTTAGAGGACATTTTGTGGTTCAATCTCAGCTCCCAGACTTAAGAAATTAGAACAAGAATATTTAATAATTATATTAAGAACCATTCATGCTAGAGAAACACAGTGATAGCATCCAGTTGTTGAAATTATAATGAAAACTGTGTTTCTCTTTAATATATAGGACTCATTCTGGCAGAGTCTTTATGTTTGCCTTCTTTTTGAAGGCTGATGACCAAATATTATTGACTTAATTGGACCAGTCACATGGACCAGAACCAGTGTACTCAATGCTGGGAGTATGGAAGCTTGTTTTTTGCAGTGGTGGTTAGTTATCTCAGGGGTAAGGGTGTTTTCCAAAGCAAGTACCTCAGGGAACGATGTGATTCCTGTCAGTTGGCCTCAGTCCATGGGTCACTGTGCTGCAGGGGGAGCCTTCTGCCCCTGCAGCTCAACGATGGTACCTAGAACTGCCTGAGAACGCCTTGTCTGTATCATTGATGGCCTGGGTTCTCCATCTCACTGAGCACTTGCGTGGGCTGACAGGATCGCTGGTGTGCTTCCTAGGTACATGCTAGCTATCTGTTTAAGAGAAATCAGGTCAACTCTCAGGACCAGATCTAGTCTTCAGTGCCATAAACCCACTTCTTTAACACTTATAATGCAGTGTTAGATGGCACAGTGTTGATGGTTTCTGTAGTGTTCATCTATCTGGTATAGATTTTTGGAACCTTCTCCAGTCCTCCCAGCCTCAAAGATCCCACTTCAATCTCTCAAGTTATATACTGGTACAAACAATAGGATAAATCTCAGAAAAGTTTCTTTGCCTTAGTTTTCCCATTACTTAGTAATAACTTTGGTCTCCCTTAACAGATGTGCTGTATCCATTCTTTTGGTCTTGCTCTGTGTATTTTTTCCTCTTCCACAGTCTCCCTTCTTTCCCCTTGGGCTAGTTTGCAGCTTAAATGGGTCTTCTCTGTACCTCTTTCCCCGATTCAAGCTTCCTATGAAGCTATGTACATCTTTTCCAGATCCATAAAGCTTCTGTATTGGTGAGAGATTCTATATGCTGAATTAATTCCTGCTCCTAAAACATCAGCTTGTGGTAGAGTGGCCAGGGAAAACAAAGTTTGTCTGACCTTTTCCAGACCATGGCACCTACAGTTTCTATTTGAATGGTTTATTGGGAACGTTTGCTCACTAACCACTCTTCTGGTCAAACAAGTCTGTGACTTGACGATCATTAGCTAATGATAGACTGCGTATACCCTGACACCTTCATGATAAGAACTATCATATGGGAAGAGGCATATAGGGTAATTCTCGAGAATCATGTTAATAGGGTCCTAAGTCATTACAGCAATTCTTTATTAAACTACCTTCCATTCCTTGTCTTTAATGTAAATGACAGATTTCACTGTGCTAATCTGGCGCTGGATTCTCTTTAATGGTTCCTGTATGCAAAAAATATTTTATCCCCCATAGCCTTTTATCCACAACTCATTCTTTAGAAGGTTATTTCTTTGGTAAGATGCATGTAATTTAGTGGAAGTAATAACAGGCTGTGTGCATTTTTCTGGATTTTTAAAATTCTAATTTAAGCGATAAGCAATTTATGCAATATCTTGAGGTTCCTTGACACATTGGAATTGAAAGAGGAGAAATGGAAGGGCATGACAAATCTTTTCTGTTTTCTTTTTTTCTATCCTTGTTTATAATATTTCACTCATCAACTATTTCTCAACGCGTGGTTTTCAAGAAGCAGGGTTTGATTAATGAAGTGTCAGATACCAAGGATGTCATGAGAATTTTGGCATTTATTGTTTTCAGCATTTAAATTAGCCATGGTGTTTTCAGTATTCCTTATTTTTTTATTTACTATATCTCTTATCCTTTTAATTGTATATACCTTTTAATAGTAAATATCAGGACATAGTAACTTTTGATCTTTAGACTTCTTTCGGAAGTTGATAGCTATACAAAAATTATACCATTTATTCAGATTTGGCATTTTGATTGAAATCCACTTATTTATTTAAACCAAGGCAAGTAAATGTTTTTGTTTAAATAAAATATTTATAATAATTTAATTTATGGAGATAACCTTTCCTTAGCACTGCTGATAATTTTTAATTTGTTCAAGAATTAATTGCTTAGACAGTAGAATATTTTTTTTGAAAAATGTGCAGTGTGTTAGACTACCTAAATACTAATGATTTCAGTGATGTAGAGGCTTATGTACCAGGCCTAAGACCATCAAAATTATTTTACTCAGAGAAATATACAGCTATCAAAACCTGGCTAGAATTAAAGTTTTGGTAGTATCAGCAGCTCAAAGAGCAGTTCAGTTGTTAATCTTTTATTTAGTAATCCCTTACTCTGGTCATCTGAAAACCTGTATACTAGATAACAGACTTTGCATTTTCATGCCTTCCATACAGAAGATATGCTTCCGTTTAACTAGCTGTGAACAACTCTGATAACAACCACTATAATAGGATGTTTCTATGCAGGTTTTATGCCAGATTTGTGATTCCATAATGGTGTAATTAGTGGATATTGTAGATATAATTTCCTTGATGCACTTATGACATGTCTATGAGCTTGTTCACTTCTGTAGAACGGTAGAGAGATTTTTTTCACTTCTGACACATTCCACTTAAGTGTCAATCTTAGTATTATTCTACTTATGCTAGCAGCTCTTCCTGCCCTTGAGTGCTTCTTGTGTTAATAGAACCTGTATAAAAGGAGGGGAAGAAGAAAGAAGCATATATTTGATTTACACTATTGGTTTATGTTTTTTTGCAATGTGTCCTGGAAGAAATTAATATATCTTCCAGATAATGATGTGTCTTGCTTATTATTGAAGAACTTCCCCCCCCATCTTTATTAAAAATTACTTCCATGTTTTTACTGTGCTCCCGTGTTGCATTACTCTTACTCAGAATGTGCTGTTAGACAAGGGGTGTGATATTCTTACAATACATAAACACTTTAGTCTAACTATGCCATTGAAAATCCTTGTGATTCAAGAACCTGGGTGATATTGCTGCTGTATTGTATGGCAGTATTTGGAAATCTTCCCAGTGACTTTTCAGCAAGCACTTAATGTGATTCACAATACTCTGGGATAGAATCGCAGATGTGAAAGAGACGTACTACATCATCACTTCCATTTTCATATGAGATCAGGCTATATGCCCTCAACAGAGGATGCATCGAGTATTAGATTCACACTGCATTTGCTCTCCAACAACTTTCCAAACCTGGCAGGAAAAACACTGTCCTGAGGGTTCTTTAAAAAGCAAAAAAAAAAAGGAACAGGAAAACAAGGCTGCCCTGTCCTTCTATTTTAAAAATCCTGTGTGGATATTTGTGTTGCTTTCAGTGATGTTTTCAACAGCCATTTAACTATATTATCGGTGCTGAGACATCTATGTAGGTCCACAGCACCTGAGCCCTATACAGAGGCACATCCTGGATGCATGAGTATGTCTGAGGAGATAAAATTGCAGAGCTTTTCTTTGGAACTAAATGGTACGGCTTACAGGGGGAAGAAAAGGCAGGAGTGAGTGGGGAGGGGGAATACCTTTTCATTAATTAGTCTATCTCTTTCTTGGATACAGATAATTTAATGTGCTTTTCTTTTTAATTTATTCTACGGCCTCTCTTTGATCAGCATACATCTCACTGAATTCAGGCTGTCATCTGTGTGAAGTTGTGGCAATAAATTCAATTCTACAACTTAAATCTTTTTTTTTTTTTTTCCTGTATTTCTCTTCCCTTCTTTATCCCTCCCCTCCCTCCTCAGGTAGCCAAGGGCAGTTTCCTCTAACACAGAACGTTACAGTCGTTGAAGGGGGAACAGCAAATTTGACCTGCAGGGTCGATCAAAATGATAACACCTCCCTCCAGTGGTCAAATCCAGCTCAACAGACGTTGTACTTCGATGACAAGAAAGGTAAATCATTTCCTAAACTCATTGTTCTGCATGATTTTTTTCTAACAAAGAAATGTTTTTAACAAAAATGGCTTTAATATTTTAATATAAAAATATTTGCTAGGAATATATGTTTTCAGCTATAATTATATAATTTTTTTGAGGGGACTTCACTGAAGTAGTCAAAATTGTATGTTATTGTTAAACGAAAAAAATATTTGAAACCAGTATTGCAAGGTAATTCGGAAAATGTTGAAAAATATCTTGCAAGAGCATTTATGAATGGTAGGAGGCTGATAAAGGAAGAAGGAGTCTACAAGGCTTGTGCCATATTTTTATTAATATGTGTCTTTGTATGTATACATATACATATTTTATATTTTTTTTACATATATGTGTAATCCCACTATTTACTTCAAGTGTTTTGCAGTTTACTTGTTAGTGCAATGAGCAGTTGCTGTGGCAGATGTTCTCAACGACTAATAAAAACATTCAGTTTGAATGCCCTAATTTTAATTTTGGTTTAATTAACGAGGAAAAAACACAGAAAAAAGGTCCATTACTTACAAAAAGAAGGGCATTATCGCTGCTGTAGGATCTATTTCTAAGATAGTTACCTTATTCTGAAATGAAAAAGCATTACAATTTAGATACTAGAATGTTAACATAAAGATTACATTGGATTCGATAAAGAAATTAAAACTTAAGTTATAAGGAATAAATTCATCATTTGGCTTCAAAAATGCAAAAGCTTTGGTGTTGATTTCAGTGATATAGAAGTTCAACAGTATTTTATACTTTATTCTACTGCTTGAATTTGTTCTGAAAGGTGCTGCCTACTTTAGAACATATTTTAACAAGTGCAGTTATTCTTTTGCTTAAAATTAAAGAAGTGCTGTCCAAATACTTTGCTGAACAAGACTTTAAAACACCTTACAGGACTGAAAATGCTTTGTGGATCTGTGCACTTCAATGAAAGTAGAGTCTAAAACCTGTCATTTTATACCTGCAGAAGCTGCAATCAAAATATGGGGGGGTTGCTATTAGTATAATAACTGAATAGAATCTCTTTATGGTGTTGAAGTGGTTCCTTTCTCTTTTATCTAATTTCCTGTAGCGTGTAATCATCTGATTTGCAATTTCTTTGAAATCATAAGTACCTTTTGAATGCAGAATTGAAGATGAGAGGTTTATAAGGTGCAAACTTTTGAGCTGTAAGCTCAAAAGTAACCTTTACTTGTATGGATGGACCCCTTTATTTTAGTTGCAATCGTTAGTGATTTGGATGGGCAAATAATGTTTGCAAATCTAAAGGCAGAGAGAACTTGTCTGTTGATAGAGCACATCAATACTCACAAAATCTATATCTTTTATAAAATAAATGACATTTGAAAGGATGCTGAGAAGGATGTGGGAGGATTGCAAATAGATTAATTTGAACTTTGTAGCCATTTTGATGTGAATTGAATTTTCTGTGTGCTTTAGCTGAATCTGTACTTTTACAACAAATAATTGAAGTTTGTATTACTTTTTAATATAATGAATTGAAGCAATGGAATTTGAATGGCATGCAGCATAGTAAGTATTTAGAAGCAATTTATATTCCCTGCAGGAAATGTGAGGAGCTGAAGTGTGTAAATTTAAAGTACCACACTCTTTATTGAACTTCTATTTTGTCCCAAGACTTCAAGGAGTACTTGGTGATTCATTTATGGAGGGATAACTCTGCATCTGTTAGCCAGGACAATGTTTAACGTGTTCAAGAAATGCTTCAAGTCCTTCAATCAGAGATATTTGGTCTCTCTTACATTGGCAAAGCTTTGCATTCATTCTGTCACAATTCCAGACATCAGTATGCCGAGGGAAGTGAGCAGTCCATCCAAGTCCTACATGGAAAGCATTCTACCATTTCTGAAATTGAGGTTACGGTTTTAATTGGCAATTTTTTCAGTGTGTATATGTTTATCTTATGAATACAAAGGAGATTTCCTTTACACGCTTTTGATGCTTGCAATCTTGAGACAAAATGGAAAGAGATATTTATGGCTCTGATATCTTTGTGGTTTTCTCCATAAATGATGGCAAGCATGACTTCCCCCAGCCAGGCATACGATTTGGCTGTAAAAAGCAGCTTTCTACTTGATCCAGTCATTATATTTCATTTATTGAGAGCAATGCCTCAGCCAAAGTCTTTTCAAACCTGTCTCTTAATGTTAGCCAAAACAAACCTTCAGATCTTACTTCTGTCTTCAACACCATGAAAATTGCTGTTTAATAGCTATGTTTCTCAAACCCTGCAAATTCATGAGAACTGCTCAGTAGATGTATGGTGTACAATGGTGTAGGAAACAGAACTTTAGAAGAGAGACATCACCAGTAGCCTTTATATCCGTTAGAGCTGAGTAACTGTGAATATTGCCATGTTCAGAACTAAATAAAATTTCCATGTCTTTAACTTTATTTCCCTTCATTAAGTTATTTTTCTATATATTTACTCCTAAGAATGACACATATAGGAGTAACAGTATATTTCTTTTATATCTGGAAGCATTAAAAAAATTCAGGAAACCTTTCTATTGATTGATCTATATTTTAATAATTATGAGAGTGTCAGGTAGCAAAACAATGGAAGTTGGTTAAGTATCAAAAGAAGGTCCTAACTGCAGCAGAAGATGAGGGAGATGACAGCTATCAGCATATTGTAGAGCAGATGCCAAAACCAGAGCAAAATGTCCGTGCAGTAAAAAGCCCTCTGCCACTACATTGTTCTCGGTGGACCCCTTTTGTGTTCATGCTTCTTTCTCAAGCAAGTTGGTTCCTGTCTTGCAAAAACGTTTTCTGACCAAAATAGAACTTGCCGTGGGCCAGGAAAAAGAGAGTCTCTTTCCCAGTCCTTTCAACAAGGGGTTTTTTATTAGTCTTCATTTTATTTAAAATGTATGACATGTACTATGAAAAGCATGTTCATGTAATTTTACTTTCTTCTAAGCTATGATGCGTTCATTGACTTTGAAGTTAGGAGTCATAATCTTCCTTTTTCTGCTTTAGATAGTCTGAATAAGTATGGAAGTGCAGTGACCTAAAGACACTAATACCAATGCTACGTTGTTAAAATTATTATTCTTGTTATCCTCGCATACTGCTGAGGCCACATGGATTTTGCTCAGTTTCTGCTCAGTTAGGAGGATTTTGTGGCTGGTAAAGAACACTTTCTCCCATACCCTCCCACTAATTTAATACGCATTTAATATTTATAAAGGAGACAAGAACTATTTTTAACTTGAGACATTTTGACACCTAGCCTATATAGTCTTATGACGATATAAATAGAAAATGAGGAGAGCTCTTTTTCAGAAAAGGCACTGCTATAAATTCACCAAATCTGAAAACACAGTTCAGAGGTTGATCCAGGTCCTCATCACTTCAAGCAGTTGATTTGTTTCTTGTTGTGTGTTTGAGCCTAAAATGTGTTTGGCTCATTGTGGTAATGGGATTTGGGGGAGGAAAGGTAACCTGTTTTCGTACTAGAAAATGAAGTATAGCTTTATTTTATTAGCTCATCAAGGTAAAACAGTTACTTCCCTCCAACTTTTTTGTCATTCTAAAATATATTAAAGCTGGAACTAAGTTCATTTTCATTATTATTTTAACACACAGTAGATAAAATACATAAAATCACAGAAGTTTGATCTTGTGGATTTAGTCTCGTTGATGACACATCTCCTTCAGCATGCTGTTTCTCTGTTGTCCTTGCTGGCACTTTTTTTTTTTTCTGGTTCCATTACCTTGTAGCTTCAAGGACATTGCGCATCAATTTCAATTTTAACTCTTCCTCTTTCATGCAAAGCATTAAATTTTTACCTTACAGTACAAAATAGGCTAGTTGCATAAATGGATAAATGCTTTAAAATTTTAATAAACTTAACAACCTTGCCAAGAACCTCCTCAGTTTCCCACTCCCTAGAGAGAATTTTAAAGATTGTGTCTTCGTGGAAAATAGGAATTCGTGGCTCACTCTGAGCAAGTTCAGATAATTTGGAAACAAATGCAAATTGCATACTGCACACGAAACTAGTTTTTCCCTGCACAATTTTCAATTAAAAATGAATAATTGCCATAGAAACCTCAGTATCACTTTGTGCACCCAAGTACCTATAATTATATAGCTGCCTTTGGAAGAAGCACATTGTGCAACAGTGCAGAACTGGCAGATGCAATTTTAAAATAATATAGGTTATTTTATTTTGTCTTCACTGGTAGCACTTCTTAAGGATTTCAAGTGGGCAATAAACACAGAGACATAAATATGAATGCAGTTATATAACAGAAAGGATGTAGCATGGAAACAGAGAGATGGCTGATAAAGAGAAGACTGAAAAGAACCTTCTTTCACCTTGCTATAGGAGCTATCTTTTCATATTTTCTTTCAGAAGGGAATATAGATACATTTGGAGCAGGATATTGAGTTATAAAGGAAACGTATGCTACTGAATGATGGCAGGTGATGGCAAAGGTATTTAATCTCATCAATATAAAAAAGTACAATCAGACTATAAAAAGAAAGAGAAATGGTACCTTGTGGATTCATACCTAACGATTTTGCTCAGTCAGGCAAGGGAAAGTGTAAAATATCTGCTCTTCACCTTAACTGAGAAGTTTGCAGGTATGTTGATTGTAAAACAAGTGCTGTGTTGACATTGATCATGATAAGTTTGCCACATAGTGACATGTCAGATTTGACAAGACATATGCTTGATGCTAATCGTAGATGGGCACATGTCCCTTGTGCTTTCATCAAGAAGTAGTGCTTTCATGTTTGACTAAAAAATTGCAAAGCGTATTCCAACCGCAGGATTATTCATCCTTCAGTAGCAGAATATGTTTCTTTAGATGACCTTTGATTTTTTTACATGTAAGACTACTTGTCGTTTATGTAACTCCCTATCATCTTGAAAGCTTTCAAAGATACTGGTGCACTAGGCAAGGGTTATGAGAGGGCACTGCACTTGCAAAGCTGCTGAGAGCTTCCCTGATAGGCACAATGCCTCAGGTGAGCTTGTGAAAGCAGGTTTGAGTAAAGCAGCTGTCCATAAAGTTCTGCATTTGCTCCCTCTTGGGGGTGGCATTATAACATTAGAACTCGTGGCTAAGTTTAGAGACAGGATGTGTCCCTAATCGAAACATTGTGCCTTTTGGCATACCTACCTGTACTATCAGCTCCATTAAAACAATTCCTAACCTTTTTCTTTCTCAATGTAAAGACATGTAGATGAAGATTCTGAAATTCACAGTGCACAGGGTATGGGATTTGAATTACCATTTCATTTATGTCAGTTTAGGAGGGGTCATTAGTGCAGATAACTTCAATTCTCACTGTAACTGTTTAGTTAAAACTAAATGGTGATAGAAGTGCCGTGTAAAAAGCTGGCACTTTCAGGCATGAGCATCCTGCCTCTCTGATGTTGTAGACATACAACTCCTTCCTAGTTAGCTTTATTTACCCTTTGGCTTGTTTTGTATAAGCCAGACTCCAGATATTAAGTATAAAGCTGGCTTACACTACTGCATAGGGATTCAGCCTCAGATTCTAATCTACATAAAAAATCAGAGGCACCCGTGAGTTACAAAAATCATTTGAGAATATTTCTGACCGGGGGAGAAATGGGAACTTCTTTTCTGTAGGACATTTAATGATTCTGGTAAGGAGTTGAATTTAAGATGTAGTTATACATGTAGACAAGCAATCCTCAGAAAGAATGAATAGGTTTGTGCAAAAATAAAGTCAAAGAAACAAAGAAAATAATGTTTCTTTTTGCAATAGCAGGGAAAGTAAGAAATGTATGCTTTATTTTAGTTGTGGAGACAGGGCAGCAGACATACTGTATTGTTGTGAGTACTGAGATTATTAGCATTTAAGTAATGTGATATCAAGTAACAATGATGAATGGATTTATGTCTCCACCTTCATGTGGTCTATTTCCTATTTCGTAACTGAGTGGAGATCAGACAGCAGATGATGACCAAGCTTAACTCCATCCTAGAGTACACGTATAAATTACAGATTCATTCTTACTTATAACTTAATAGACCTTTTCAATGAGATAATACATTGTAGTAAACCTGTGACATAGCATGAAAAGCAATGGGACAAATGCAAGAAAACTATACAGACAAATATTGAAGTATGACTGGAAAAGTTGGAAGGAAAGGCTTACAGAGGGACAGTATTTCCTTTTCTGTCCCTGTTACTGTTCCTGTTCCTCTCCTGTCCTTTCTATTTTCATCTGATCGAAATGACAATAGCTTGTAAATGTCTTACAACATTTGAAAAGTTTCTGCCATGTAAAGAAAAAAAAATGCGGGAAATAGAAATCTGGTTTTCAGGGAGAGCTTTCTGTGAAGGTCTTTTAGACTGCTTCTTCCAAGATCTGTAGTTACGTTTAATTTTTTATGTTGGTCAGATCTGTTGATTTCACAATTATGCTACATGACTGTCAGTAGCCGTCTAGCTGACTCTTATCTCTCCTTGAGGCCCATGGTATGACATATAGGGATAGATAACCTGGGGTAAATCTTTCAGCTGCAATTTTGTTTCTTACTAATGTGTTCTTATGCTCACTCACTCCCCTGCAGTAGGATGGAAGAGAGAATCGAAAGGGCAAACTGAGAAAAAGTCATGATTTGAGGTTGATGGTTTAATAAGAAAAGGCAAAAGAAAGAAAAAAAAAATCATGCAAAGGCATGAATCTCACCACCTCCCACCACAAGCATACAGATGTCCAGCCAGTCCCTGAGCAATCGCTGCTTTGGGAAAACAACCCCAAGGTTTTACTGCTGAGCAGAGTATCCATTTGGTCAGTTGGGGTCAGCTGTCCCAAACATGTCTCCTCCCAACCTATCAGCCAGCCGTAGCCTACTCACTGGGGGTGCAGCATGAGAAACAGAGAACTTCTTGACATTGTGCAGGGACTGCTTATCAATAGCCAATGCGCTGGTGTGTTATCAACACTGTTTTGATCATGAATTCAGAACACAGCACTCTACGAGCTGTTATGAAGAAAATTAATTCCATCCCAGCCAGGCCCAGTACACCTTACCTCTGGGACAAGGACAGGAAATGAGCTTAAATGATTTTAGATGGAAGTTACTTAGTGCTCAGAGGAAAAAAAAAAAAGACTGGGAAAAAAAAAAAAAAGGACTTCATCCTCAAGCTTTTGAGATCAAGAAGTCTTTCACTTGATCCTTAAAAATGAAGGTTTCAAATACAGGTTCCTACTTTTGAAAGCCAGAATGCGTCTGTTCATACATCTTAAAAAAGATAACATGATAAAAGAGAGCAGAAATCTGTTAAAATATCTTGACAGTTATTGTCTGTATGAATATGAAAATTACATTTTAAAGATGTGTTACAATGCATTGGAATATTATTTCATTGCAATAAATTAGAAGAACTGCTCCCACTTACAGGGTTTATTTTTTCATTTCTTAGCAGTATTAAGGGAGTAAATGAGCATATTGTAGAGATGGTTAGAAAGTGTAGGAGTTTACATTATATTGTGCTGAAGTGTGGGTTCGTGCAGAAATTAAGTTTGCCAACACTCAGGCTAAATGGTGATACATTGGAGTATGATGAATTGAAACAGTAGTTGGGATGACACTGCTAAGATTACTTCGCTATGAAATGTCATGGTGCTCAGGATGGTGATTGTTTTTGTTTTAAGTGGCGAAGAATATTCCAAGGAATGAGACATCTTTGGGTGGACAGATGGAAGTGAGGTTCAAAAAAAAAAGAGAAATTTCTTATATGTGACCTCTCTGCACTAGTTGAGCAGATGAGAACAACTTTCTGGAATTTAAGAAGAAAATGGACTTTAAATTTTGAACCTATTTTTATATTTCTGTCAAATCTTAGATCAAATGATAGCAAGGAACAATTTGAGTTGCAGAGAAGGGCAAATGGGAGAATATGCTCTCAATGATGGGCGGTAGATGCAGATGCAGTACAGTTCAACATTGTATATTATAAGGAATGCGAAGGTAGGCAGAAAAAGACATCTTATTTTTAATCAGGAACAGTTTTCCTTAGGGAAAGTTATCATTTTGAAGAAACTAAGTGACAGGCAAGAGTGCTGATTGTTATGTCACAACGTACTCAGTACAGTAGAGTCATAGGGAAAAGAGAATTACCAGATGGACCAGAACCTGAATGTTCTGTCATACAAGTGACTGTTAGAACAAAAAGCACTTAACTTTGCAAAGAATAGCTGATATTTGCATTGCTAGTGAAAATTATGCTTCTAAAAGGAAAACAGCAGCAGTTGCTGAAAGTTGAAGTGCAAATATTTAGAAATGCCATCTCAAATTATAGAGAAATATACAATACTTTAGGATAAAAGCGTAACAGTATTTATAATTAAAATGGATAGACAGTCATGGAACATTCAGATATTCCCAGGACAGAAAGATGTGATATATTTCGTGTAAAAATAAGAAAATTTCCAAACAAATAATGCAGTCATGACTTTGCATGACAAAACATACAAGAACAAACCAAAAATCCTTGAAAACATGACAGTATTTGCATGGCACAGTGCAGTGCCATGAAGAGACATCTGCAATTAAGCTAGCTAGGATGTTGCTGTCCATCTTCCACAAGGTTTCTCCAAGCAAATTTGGTCAGCTGAAAAGAATTAACTTTTAACATGACTTATAAACAAGAACATAGCTTAACACATTTAAAACATAAGCTTCCACAACACACTGTCTAGCGACACTAGAAGCAATCACTTGGAAGACCACTTTGAAACAGAAATTGAAATTGAATGCAGTATCGCAGCAGCGTTAGACTAACAGCAGGTGGGACAGTCACTGCCATTCCAATTACCTTTAAAAGGGTTAAAGTGAAGTTAACTATCACTCAGAAATACTGAAGCAATAAAAACACAGCAGGCCAGCAAGAAATAAGTCCAAAGGATGATTCAACAACATATTTTTAGAGAATTACCCAAATGGATAGAAAACAACTCCAAAGGATAAGACTGAAGGACAGTGACTACTGTATAGAAGAATAGTAAAGGAATAGGAAAAGCATCTCTTATCAGCGTGATACAAAATGCCCAGTCTGGATTAACTAGACCTGTGAAAACTGGATTCCAAACCCAGCCCAGAAGCCGATTTGATAACATAGTTGTATCTGTGGACTTCCCTCTTCCTTCTGAAAATACGTCTTCTCTGAGAAGATGGAGGCTTGCCAGATTGTGTAAACGTTTTCACATTTCTCAGTCAAATATGGTAGAGAAGTCCCCAAACTACCTGTGATTAGAGATGACAAGTCCCCACAATGTTGTGTTAGCAGGGCTTTAAGAGTTCATTGGCTAGGGGAGATAAATCCTCTCTGAGTTAGAGCTAACTGGCCTACAGTGGGTGTGAACGTGTCTGCAGCATGCTTTCCTTTACTTTTGTTTTCACGCTTAGCAAAGGTGAAAACAGCTTGGGTCTTTTTTCACTGGTAGTATGGATTTGCTTTTCTTTAACTTAAAAATGGAGAAGATGCTACTAAAGGCCCAGCTTCAGCTGCTCTGTACGCCACAGGAAGACCCAACGGTAAAAACCTAGACCTTTGTAACCCTATCTGCAGGTTAGGGGTTGTCCTGCTGGGAAGCAGCTCTGCAGAAAAGGAACGGGAAGTCTTGATGGAGAACACGTTAACCACGAACCAGCAATGTGCCTTCATGACTGAGAAGGCCAATGGTATCCTGGAGTGCATTAAGTGGGGTCAGCAGGACAAGGGAGATTATCGTCCCCCCTACTCTGCCCTAGTAAGGCCACATATGGAGTATTGTGTCCATTGTGTCCAGTTTTGGACATCACAGCTCAAGAAAGACAAGGAATTACTGGAGAGAGTCCAGAAGAAGGCCACAAAAATGATCAGGGAACTGGGGCATCTCTCTTATAAGGAAAGGCTGAGATACTTTGTTTAGCCTGGAGAAGATTGAGAGGGGATCTTACCAACACTTATAAATATCTAAAGTACGAATGTGAGGAAGCGTGAGCCAAAATCTTTTCAGTGGTGCCTAGTGACAGGACAAGGGGCAACAGACACAAACTGAAGCACAGGGAGTTCCACATGGACATGAAGATAAGCTTTATTGTGATGGTGACTGAGTACGGGAACAGGCTGCCCAGGGAGGCTGTGGAGTCTTCTTCTCTGGAGTTATTAAAAACCTGCCTGGATGCATTCCTGTACAACCTGCTGTAGGTGAGCCTGCTTCAGCAACGGGGTTGGACTGGGTGATCTCCAGAGGTCCCTTCCAGCCCTGACCATTCAGTGATTCAGTGATTCTTATGGTTTAAAGACTAGAGTAAAGCAGAATATCATCTTTCTTTTAAACAATCATCCTAAAAATATAAACTTGTGTTGACCGACACCATAAAAGAATGAAATGGGACATCCTAATTTTGTTTAGGATTAAGAGCTGCTTATATTAACCAACAACAAAACAAGCCAAACATATTAGAAAAATATGTAGAATATGGCTACCAAAACAACTTTATAAAAGATGTGCACTAGCAGAAATTATTAATGCTTTCATATATTACAGTCGTCTGAGTATCAGTCATCTGTAATACCATTTTTATGTGAATGTCAGTCCCACTGTATCACTAAAAGTTGAATACTTTATTTAAATTTCTATTGACTGTAGGAAACAAATTAAAGACAAATTTACCAGATCTAATGTAAGATGTTATGAAACCAATCCGAAAGCTAGGTGGTTAGTTTATAGGAGGATTGCAGTATTAAGGTCCGGCAAGATGAGGATTTTAATATATCCAAAGATTTAAGCAAATGCAGTCAATATACCCTTTCAGAGTGCCTGGACCTAAAAACATTACTGTTTTTGGCTGGTGAGGCACAAGTGAAGAATCTGCCATTATTAGAAATGTTCATCTCTCCACTGTCTTTCTGGTAGAAACTTGTTTAAGGAGCTTCCCTTCATGATTGTTTCAGCACAGAAAGTGTAACAAATCATCATGTCCTGGATCTTTAAGGATCTGTGTGCAGAAAAGTAATTGCTGATGAGCTGCTGATATGGGGTGAAAATCCTCAATAACTCAGTGAGAGACTGTGTGATGTTCTGCTGTGAGCCAAAGAAAATAACTTTAAATTGAACAGAAACGAGAACTGAATCAACCTGAATGAGATTACTTTCAGAGGTATAAACTCTGGGTAAAAGGAGCTTGAGGAAACACAAAAAAACCAAAAGGCAGTTGTGTAAATGAATAAGAAAAAAAACCCAACTAAAACCAAAAGTGGTAGCAGGCAGAGTTCAAGTCATGTTAACAGATGTTTAAACAAAATAAAAAACTATGCCTGTAACAGCTAATCTACAGTAAGTGACTGATAATTATTGTTACCTATATAATAATTGTCAAATAGTCATAGGTTTTCAGAATGCTACTTAAAGGATATGAAATAAATACAAGACTGGGAAGAAAAATAAAGCCTCTAAAATTTAAAATGAAACCAAGATGTACAATAAGTTTATAGACGCTAAAAGGAGTGGGTTTTGAAAGAAAAGGACAGATGTGAACTTTCATAGTGGAGTCTGAGAAGCAAAAAAACCCCTTTTTTTGATGTGGCAGCTGTATTAAGACCGGGGCTGCATCCCAAACACCTTCCAGTTCAGTGAGATATGGAGAAACTCTTGGAGCAACCATTATCTTTTCCTTCCTTGAATCTCAACTTAGCTTTTGAAGTAAAGCCCCATTGACCAGTCTGATCAAACATTTTAAATGTAACCTGTCACAAACTATTATTATTTTATTTCTATCTGTAGCTTTATTATCCAGTAGCTGCCTAGGAGAATAATACCATGCAACCATACCGACAGCTCAAATGTATGTTAAAAGGAAGCAGAAACAACTTAAATAGAATTTGTTATTATCTAAAATAACATTTAGAGGAAAAATTCTAATGCCATCTTACCAGATCATTCTTCACATCCAGATTATCTGGTGGTGATTCAGTTTCTGCCAGTGAACAAAAACTTGATTTATAAAATGTGCATCACAGTGTACAATCTTGGCATGTATGTATTTATTTTACCTCATACAGGGCAAATTTTCCCTACTGATATTCTACATGATTTTTATTCAATTTTGTGGCCTAAAAATGAAGTGGGTGTCATCTGTATTTTTCCCATCTTGGATGAAATTATCATGTGTCTCAGTGCAAATCCCATCATTTCTGTTTTAATACCATGGTTGTGCTGCTCACTAACATACAGAAAAAGACCTGTCTGAATTGGATCATGTTGAATGAAAACACCAAACTTGATTGAACTTGCATGAAACTATATGTAGTATGGGTAAGTATTGCATAAAACTGATACTTACATCACTTGTCAATGATACAAATAAGTGCAGATAAGACTTAAAATCTGCCTTATTCAAAGTAAGGAAAAATTTCAATGACTTGCGAATGAGTTCATAGTGTGTGATTGTGGGGACGGAATAGCACCCTTAAATCATTTTTACCTCTGTTACAGATAGCGTAAGTTGTATCAGCCGCTAAAACAGGAGAAAATGAACAGTAGCGCTATTTGTACTAAAATCAAACAGTTCTGGTTTTGCTTGCTGTTTGAGCAATTGGATGGTGAGCAAACTTAAAAATTGATATTATGTTAAAATACATATATATGAATAATTCAGTCTCTTAATTGTCAAAGGTTGCTAAGGAGAATCACAGAACAGTCACATTCCATTTCTTTTAACAGCATGATAGAAGTTTTTGTATACAATTAACGCAATGATTATCTGAAAATGAAGGATAGGGTCTGAGAAGTAAAGAATTGCCTCTGTTTAGTTGAACCATGGGGAATTTCTGGAACATTTATAATTGTATTGGCTCATTGCTTAATCAGATGGCAGAAAGATGTTCTCAGTGTGTCTTCCTTTCTTTAATGAAAGAGGTGATTAACCCATGCAAAATGCTATCTTTAAGGAATTTTTTTCTCCAACCTAGCAACATTTTATTTAATTCCTCTTTGAATACTGTATAGGTGAACAGTATGGCCTGCTGGTTTACTTGATAAAAGACGTTTTTTATAATTTTTAATTTTTGAAGAATAAATGTTTATCCTAGCCATATTTTTGTGAGAAAAGCAGAAGAGACATGAAGATGGTATAATGACTCTGGCAGCTGAACTCTTGACAAGTCTAGTAGCAACACTTTAAATGCTCCTGTCTCCAGATGTCTGTCCTGCCCCACTGCAGATGTTAGTTAAAGGCATTGTGAAAGAAGCAACAGAAGGGAATTTGCTCATTGCCAGTATAGGAAAATTTGCAGCTGTCTTCTGATTCTGTCCCTTTGTTCTGATTCTGTTGCGGGAGTGGTAATTGCTAGTGCTGGGAATAAATTCCAAGACTGTTTCTTAAACCATCATTGCTAATTCCATCAAAGCACTTAACGCCACAACTCTTAGACTGCTACAGAATAACTCTCCTCTGCAGTCCTCTGGTCTGCCTAGGGAACTCCCCTGACAGTTCTGATCCACTGGAAAAGTAGAAATGTCAAAGTAAAAAGTCAGACTTGTATCTGCATTAGTCAGAGCTTTCTTAGCAGCTGACTCATATGGAATTTTCTCCCTGTGCAGATCAGCCAGGATTGTGAACAGGTGTTTTTACAGACCTGTTAAAGGCTTCAGTTACTCCATATTAACATTAAAAAAAAAAATGCTTAACATTTTCTTTCTCACAGTGCTTTGATGCTACCTTGTCGTTTTTTGCATTTCATGTGGCTGTCTTCCTGCAGATGAGCTTCTGTTAGCATGGGGCCAGGGGGAAGCCATGGAAGGGAGGGCTTATTCCTTCCTTGTTTGTCACAGGGTCAAGTTTCATGGAATCATTTAGGTTGGAAAAGACTTTTAAGATCAAGTCCAACTCTTTAACCTAACACTGCCAAGTTCATTACTAAAGATGTCCCTAAGTGCCACATCTACTCGTCTTTTAAATACCTCCAGGCATATCACTTCCCTGGGCAACCTGTTTCAGTGCCTGACAACCCTTTTGGTGAAGTAATATTTCCTAATATCCAGTCTAAACCTCCACTGGTGCAACGTGAGGACATTTCCTCTTGTCCTCTCACTTAGTACTTACGAGAAAGAGACCAACACCCACCTTGCTACAACCTTCTTTCAGGCAGTTGTAGAGAGCAAAAAGATCTTCCCTCAGCCTACTTTTTGTCCAGGCTAAACAGCCCCAATTCCCTCAGCCACTCATCGTAGGACATTGTGCTCCAGCCCCTTCACCAGCTTCGTTACCCTTCTCTGAACATTCTCCACCAGCTCGAAGTCTGTCTTGTACTGAGTGGCCCTAAACTGAACACAGTATTTGAGGTTGCGGTCTTATGAGTACTGGGTATCATGGGATGATCTCGTTCCTATTCCTGCTGGCCACACCATTTCTGATACAAGCCAGGATGCTGTTGTCCTTCTTGGCCACCTGTGCACACTGCTGGCTCATATTCAGCTAGCTATGGACCATCACCCCCAGGTTCTTTTCTGCCAGGCAGATTTGCAGTCCCTCTTCTCCAAGCCTGTAGCATTGTAAGAGGTTGTTGAGACCCAGGTGCAGGACCTCACACTCAGCCTTGCTTAACTTCATGCAATTGGCCTTGGTCCCTTGATCCAGATCCCTCTCTAGTGCCGTCCTTCCCTCAAGCCCATCAACACTCCCACACAACATGGTCCTCTGCAAACTTACTAAGGTTGTACCTGACACCCTTGTCCATACTGTAATTGTTCTTGCATTCAATTGGAAGTATCACCTTGGAGCCAAGGCTACTAGGAGCCTTGAAATCATGCAGCCTGGTGTTCCTCTGAGTCAAGAGACCAAGTGCCATCTGTGATGTTCTCCTTAGAATATCCATGTCAGCTTCTGTTCACTCATTCTTAATAAAGAATTTGAGAAACTTCATGGGTTCAGATTCTTTGTAGCTGCCAAGGATCCTACCTGTGTGTTTTGCAGGTAAATTTGTTGTTCACCAGTCATAGTACAAGTTATGTTATAAACAAAATATCAAGGCATCAGGTGAACGATGCATGCCTGATCATTCACCCAGTGGAGGAAAAGTATCTAAATTAACATCTATAAAAAGCTGTGAAAAGGCAACATGTTTCACAGGGAAGAACGGAAGGTACTCCAAAAAAACCCAAACCCCCAAACAGAAAACCCCCAGACTACTGTACCCTCACCTTCTGTAAAAGGCATCTTTAGTCATCAAATGTCTTGCCTTTTGTTTGGTTTTCAAGCATAGATGTGTACGGATGATCTGCCAGCTTCTTTACTGAAGCTATTGAACATGGTTAAGGAAATCTTAATTTATTTAGCTATCCTGCTTCAGAACTTAACTGGTGGAAGATATAGGCTTGCTATTTTGAAGGAAATATCATCATTTTAATAAGGATCCATTTTCTGGCATAAACAAAGAAGTTTTTTGTTTCCTTTTAAATAAAACATTTATTTCAGTTGAGATTTTACATATGAAATGGAAACTTATTCTAAAATGAAAATAATCAATTTCCATCCTCTCACCACAATTAGTTTTCTTTTGAAATAGAAAGTGGAAAATAAGGCATTACCACATCAATTAATCAGTTTATTTTTTAGTGAATAATAAGCTTTTGTCAACATGGTTTTTTACTATTTTTATTTAGAACATGACAACCCGTCTGCACAGATTAATGATCATTCAGCTCTATTCACTGGCTTTGAACTAAAAATAAAATTTATTATAGGGTTGGATTTTATCCCCTTGCTTCACACAGTCAAGACAGATGTGCTGTGTTGAAGCAGTGGAAAAGTCCACTTCAAGAATCAAGCTCATATGTGTAAGAGTTAACCTAAAACTCTGAATTTCTGTCCCTCAGGAAATAGGAGTGCTCCATGAACCATGGCACCACAGAGCAAAATGCCACCAGAACAGCCCATTTCTTAGAACGGCTTTCTTTGCAAGCATTACCTTACTATCAAAGCAACATTGAGTTCTCTCAGAGGGGAGATCAAGCGGTTGGGTTTGAGAGCTGTGGAGCTCAGTTCACTGCTCCATTACAGAGGTGTTGAGGGCTAGGGCACACCTGTGAGTGCCTGTCTGTAGATAGTGAAGGGATAGATAGCATTACAAGGTAATGGGTTGCTAAATAGCATTGCTCTCTTTTGCGAAAAGGTCTGACAGTACTATAGCCAGATCATTTCAGATACCTTTTGTGTGATTTTGTGGTGGGATTTGTTCCTAGTAGAAACAGGAAAGATGGCTGCTATTTCTTCACTAGGGCATCTGAAGTTTTTCCTGATTAGTTTCATAAATAAAGCAGCACCAATAGGGACAAAGAAAGGTATGGATATAAGTCATTTAACTATTTCTTTCCTTACTCATTAAAAATCAGGACCTTTGTCACATCAGTTCTCTAAAATAGGAGGGAATAAAACCAAGATGTATCTCTGCTTTGATGCCCTTCTCTTTTGCTGAAACTTTTTTATTCCTAACCTCTGAGGAAATTAAAACTATGATACAAAATGTGTTGTGGTTTTCTGTAAAATATCTCACTTTTATAATGTTAGACTTTTAAAACCCAGCTTGATTTGAGTATTGAAGTTACCAAGGAGTTGCATATTTTCATCTGTTTATAGATGCAAGTGTGCTAAGCAGAAAAACATATTTTATCCAGTCTTTAAAACTACGGCCTTGCTTCATTACTCACATTATTCTCTGTCTGAATGTGTTCCAGTTAGGATGATGTAAGAACAGCTCATTCCAAATATATTCCTTTCTCTTCTGTCTCTGTTCCTCAAGCCAGAGTTCATCACCACAGGATGATGCAGTGCCACATCAACACACAATGCTGAGGCTCCCAATGACAGTCATAAACACTTTCCTATCATGTTATGTTTGAACTGCTTCTTTTGAGAGCCTATAGATGAATTCAGAAAAGCTAATGCAACTCGGGTCAGCTTGTGCTATTTGCCAGATTTTTAAGCCTGGATGAGCTTGGACTCATCCTCCAGATCGATATGTCGTAAAGTATATATCATTTCTTTTTCAAAAATGAGAGGATTTACTGTCCAAAAAATGTCAGCCTTGGTGCTGAAGAATTTAAGAGTTCATCTGTGTTTAACAAAATGTCTAGCAATGATGTTGTCAATTTGTAATGAAGTAAGTTAAGGGATCTGTATACAATCTATCAGTGTATTGCAGCTTTCCGAGAGTATGGTTTTCACGCTGGTCAGTAATAAACGTTTTTATTAATATAGATTATTTCTTTCAGATTGTGGCAGAATCTTCCCCTTTCTCCTACAGAATCTTCCCCCTTTCCCCTACATCTATGTTTATGTTTTCAAACACGGGGGAGAGTAACAAACGAAAGGAGCAAAAGGCACTGATATGAAAATGTCCTTTTTTGCTTTATGTGCTTTGTAACAATTTTGAAGAAAGATATTCATGCAGTCATATTTTGTAGTGGGGTCCTTTTTCTTCTATCTTTTAACTACCAACAATAAACAGGGGTTTTTTTTGTCAGACTGATCAAGGAACGGTAGATCAGAATCGTCCTTCAAGATATAATAGAGGTGATAAGGATTAATTTCTTATTTTAAAATGTAGAAATTGCTCTCCTTGTCTCAGAGCAGTATGTCACCCAACCATCCTCCCATTACCACCATTTAACTTATGATAAAAAGGGCCTTGCATCTCACTCTATGGGCATGACATGAAGGAGACCTATTAGTAAAGATTTAATAGACCTGGAATAGAGGGTAATAGAAATTGAATTGGTGTAATTTATATGGTCTGGCAACAATACCATCTGAGACTCTTCAGAAGTTTTCCCTTCTACAGTGGTTTGAAATGAGCACTTGTTTTCAAGTCATGTTCCTGCAAGATATGTACTGTCAATGTGGATTTTTTCAGACTTGTTTTGGAATTTTTTGGGAGTGTGTGTATTGAATCTGAAATGTTGGAAGAAAATTGTTTTTAGTCAGTATTCCTAGGAATTTAGGATTGCAAAGCTGGTTAACTCATATTCTCTTTCAAATGCTCCCTCATTAGTATTTGAATCTGTTGTCCACTTCCAACCTATTTGACAGAAAATGTGACTATCAAACATGTATAAATTCATGGGTATTAGGAGTAGAAAGAGGTAATCTAAACGTATTCTGCTACTGTGAGAAAGGTAGATAGAATTTTGTTCTCCTCCACTCAAAGAGGCAGAGACTGACCAGGCTGCTGAGATACGAGAATGAGGCAGCTTGTCAAGTCGTGAAAAACTGCAGACTGGGAGGCTAGGTCGCATTTGTTTCTTACTCAACGGGGCAGGATGGAGAAGGAAGCTGAGAATTTTTGTAACAAGGACAAATTAATTACTGTGGTATAAAAAATGAGTATAACTTCTTGGAATTTTGGGTTTCAGTAGCTCTTTGCTGCACAACTAACTAAAAAATCATGAATAGCTAGCACTCTGAAACTTTTATGTGTGTTCAAGTAATAAAATTGTAACAGGTTGAACTCCAGGCTCAGTCCTATGGATGGATACATACCAACAATAGCCTAACAGACTGTTTTGGTCAGGCCAAATTATGACCTAGTATAGCGTTCAACTCTGTCCACTTCAGCAACATTAACTTAGTTACGTAAGTAGTTAATTTACCGCAATGATTCTAAGTGTAGTGAAGTTCTGCACCAGCCATGCAAACGTGAAAATACTCTCTTTACTGGAGCTCAGCTTGCACTTTATTCATCTGTTGTTGAAGTGAACACAGGGAAGTGCTCATCGCAAACCAGTGTTCCCACAGTAAAAAGGCGTTTAAAATCTTGACTTATTGTAAGACAAGATAAAGAAGAAAACTTGTTGAGAAATTTTAAGCAATTTCTGAAAAGGCTAGGAAATAATGATCTATTAAATATATGTTAGTGATGTAAACTGTGTCTGCAAGTAAAATGAATATTTTGATGATGTAAGTGTAAGCATTTTTATAAAACCAAAGTAGACCTGAAAGATTATGTGAGTAATGAGAATCTCTCCCACTGCTAAAAATTCCTTGGGGGTAAAAATGCAGTAGAGAAGAAAAATCAACACCATTAAACAGACGAACTTATTATTCCGTGCTTAAAAACAATGCCAGGTTTATGAAGAAGTGGAGCAATGTGACATAGAAATATTCCTTTGGCATGTCAGTAATACCAGATCGCAGCTCCATGGAAGTGGATAATGGGCTTTAGCAGTCATTTTTTGATACTATAGACCACAGACAGTTAGGTTTTTTTATTAGACCAGGAAGTAGAACTTAAAAGTATTAGAATGAATTACAGAAAACTTTACTTCACAGCTGAAGATATGGTGAGATTAAAATAACAAAATAAATCTGATTGTTTGCTTGGAATTTGTGCTACATTTGGCTATGTTACGTTTTATAAGATAGACTTTTATTTGTTGAGTCCATGGGGAAGCTTTGAGATGGTGATTTAATAGATTGATGATAATATGAGAATAATTCCCTGAATTGGTTTTGAACCATGGTTCCAGAGTAAAGGTGCTGGAAGTTGAGTATTTTGCATGAAATTTACCTAACTGGAACCCCGACTGTGACCTTTTCTACAGATGTTAAAAGATGGATTTTTAGTTAAACAGTAAGCTGTTGCCTGAATTATTTTTATAAAGCTGAGACCATGGTATATAAGTGGTACAACTACACAGGGGAAATAAAAGTGCCTTACACTCACTGCAGACAATACCACTTCACTATTTACCACCAAAACTTTCTACGAGAAAAGAATTTCTGGCAGTTGGGCACACTTTAAATGGTGCTTGACATCAGTAATTGAGTTTTGCAGCCTATTCCTAAAACAAACGGACTCCTAGATGTTAATTACTTGCCCAAGGCACTGAGGCAATGAGTTTCAAAGCTAGGATGAAAACACCAGGAGTCTCTGCTTTGTAGGTACCCTGTTAGACAAGGTATTTTATTAGATGTCAAATATTAGTTTATAGAAGTAACTGATATAGCAATAGTAGTGCATTGTTTTTGATTGATGAGTCATATTTGTTTATATGCAAGACCTAGGAATTACTTATAAAATTCCTGTATTAAGACCCTTTTTTTCACAGGCTGTTAAACACAGCATGTCAATCCTTTTGTATTTTGAGGCAATGACTTGAATCTTATTCTGTAAGTGTCACCCGGAGAATAATTATCTTTCCGTTACTATTCAAAAACAGAGTTTGGTTGATTTCTTTTAACTTGACAGACATGTTTCTTTGGTTCAATAAATATTATCAGCATTCTTTGGCTGTTCCTATTGCATCAACTTTAATTAGTTTTTGATTGCTGTTAATTTCACAGCTTTTTCTCCTTAATAAATTGCATCAAAAATACTTTAGATATTTGTTGCATTAAGTTTAATTAGTTTTGTACTTTGCTTACTTTATTGTGCTTGCTCTTTTTAAAGGAACTCCCCCACAGCTTCTTCCTCCAAATATACCTCTGAGTCACCAATTCTGATGTTGATGATTAAAGGAAATTATAGAACCTTTGATCATTGAACCTGTCTCTCTCCAGAACTATGAGAGTGCCTCTGTCAGGGCACTGTAGTGAATGGGATGCGTGATAGAAAAGTCACCTACGGGCTTTGCATTATGATGCAATTTACGGTGCATTTTCATAGTACATCAGGAGTAGAATTCTTCAATTCTAACCTAAACAAAGATATACTACAGACTTTAAATGCAACATTTCTTCTAAGCAACTCAGAACAAAAGCAAGGTAATCAAAATGAAAGTCTGTTCCCTTGTTAGGGTAGTATACAAGTTAACAGCTTAATTATCTTGAAAACATGATAGGCACATGCCATTATTCTTTAGTTATAAGCAGGTGTTTTTGGGAAGGCCACATTTTGCGGGTAGAGTGATAGGGCCCTTCATGAGGACCACCAGTTCTCACCCTAATGATCTAGTCCTACGTAACTTACGTTCAAATGCATAGACTTGGAATTAGACCCTTGGCATTGTCTAGCTTTCGTGACCCACAAGTTTATAAGTAAAGTTTGGTTCTTTCCAAACTTTGTTTAACACATTATGTGGTGAAAAAAATATCATTTTGGTCTCAGTTCTGACATCTTCTGGAAGTCCCTGTATGCCTTATTTCTCTCTTTACTTTTGCTTGGTTTCAATGAAGTTTTCTACAAGACTCAAGACTGAGTAATCAGTATCAGAAAGGTCCTCGAATATCATGAAATGATACTTACCTATATTTCTGTAACATTTCCATTGTTCAAGCACAAAATGAGCATTAAAAAAAGTCCCACCTCATTAATTTAATATTCAATGTCATCTTCAGTTTAAGACTCCAAATGTACATTTTTGTTTTCTCAGATAAAATCCTTGACCATCAAGTAAAAGCTTGTGAGAGATTTGGTCACTTATTTAAGAAAATATGCATTATCCATTTGCAGTAACAAGTGCTCTTGCATCTTTTCCTCATAAAACTGTGGTTCAGGGACAATGACCATTCAGGGGTTTTCATAAGCTTTTATATGTTTTCAACATAAACACGCATGTGGGGATTAGATAGCCATTTGGAAACCTTTACCTCTCTAGACGTCTAAGGACAATCTTCAGGTGTGGTTTCCATTCAGGTAAAAAAGCATTTGGGGAAATTTGACCAGAAGTCTTTCTCACATTCTGAATGCTGACTATGGCTTGGAGGTTCTAAGTTTTCCCTTCTCCTATCTGTTCTTTACCTTATGTACTTATTATACCCTTGATGGTAGGGTCTTTTCCTTTTTGTTAGCACATAGAGACTCTAAATTAAAGTCTGAGTTTAGGTATTTTTATAATAACCAGACCAAGCAATATTTGTTATTGTCTTAGCAGTGGGCTTTAAGGCCACTTTGCTTTAGTCTAGTGAAAAATGTTTAGTATATTGGATAACTTGTAGCAAACTTAATAATATTGGTTTGCTTTCCTATCAAGGTCCTTTCAGAGTTTCTGTAGCTAGTGTCAGTAAAGATACATTCTTTATTTCACGTAGGATACTTTAAAAGAAACCTTATTTTCGTATGAATTTAGGAGTTTCTATCATAGTCTTTCCATTAGGAACACAACGTATAAAATTATGGCCAATGCTGAGTTATTCAGAGCAATACCTACTTTTTCTTAAGTCCCAGCATGTAAAGTGTAAAACTGCTGTTCTGGAAATTACAGTATTACCATAAAATTTGGTTAGCTTCTTGTAGCTTCCAGAGTCCAAGAGCATTTTGTAAGTAACTGCCGTAGAAATGGACGGATTGTTTACAGTAGCTTTCAGTATATGTCTAGAAACACTCCAGTGAATTAAGTGAGGAGGAAATCAAATGTGTGGGAGTGACCTCCGTAGTGCTTGATAGCAATGTAGGCTCTTCCAGAGTTAGCTGACAAATAGCTGTAGGGACAAAAAATTACAATAAACCTGTAAATAACAGAGTAACAACAACAATAAAGAAATAGAGAGAGCATGATGTACTCTGTGTTTAAAGTTCCTTCTCAGAATTCTAACTCCAGGCTGCTAGCTCCTAATGTGTCCTGATGCCACACAGGCATTGCTTAGTGATAATTTCTCTATTATACCCTTTTTGAAATGTGATCACTTTCCATCGGTTATATTTCCAGGATCAATCACAGCACTTTTCTCTTATGTTCTACTTTTTTCCCCTTCCTTGTTAAGTGAACTCATTGGCCCTGTGACCAGACATAACATGCTGGTTTTTTCATGGAGGGTGTTTTAACTGTGTGGAGCAAATTCTCTTTTGTTAATGAAATAGAGTAAAAAAATTATAGCAATATTATAGCAGCAGCTTGAAAAAGTTATTAATTGAAATGCTTCCTGTGAGTTTGCAATGTATGATAAAGGTCACAGCTGCTTGCATTTCAGAGATTTTTCTTCTTTCTATCCATATTGGACCAATTCCCCTGGTTTTGGATTGGCTAGAGTTAATCCTTTCCAGCCCCTGATGGTTTTTTAGATTTAGTATGAGAAGAATGATGAGATACACTGATGTTTTGTAGCTGTTACTAAGAAATTAAGGATTTTTCAATTTACTATATTTTGTTAGTCTACAGGTGCAGAACCAGGACAGCTAATCCAAACTGGCCAAAGTAATACTCCATACACTAACATATCATGCTCATCATAAAAATGAGAATTTGGCCAAGGAGGTGATCTGGGCTCACAGTTTGATGTTCCATGTTCTGCTATCACTGCACTCACTGGTATCAATGTGTTTGCTGAAATCGCTGCTCAGGACATACTAATAATCAGGCAGTGAGCAATTCTATTTTAATCTATTTTTATACATTTATTATTATTGTCATTATTATTTATTGTTGGTTTAGTGTTACTTCTATCTTTTTTTACTGTTCTATTAAAACTGTCTTTATCTCAAACCACGAGTTTTCATTTTCTTTTCCAATTCTTCTCCCCATCTCATCGGTTAGGGACAGGTGTGAAAGCAGCTGTGTACTGTTTAGCTGCTGGCTAAGGGATAAACTACAACACCAATATTGCCTTTTTAAAAGGCACTTTGAAATTGACTGTTAGAAAATATTTTCCCAAAGCAAAAAGAAATTTGCAGGTCACATGCAAGGAAACTAGGTTATGAGAAAAAATGTTTCATGAAAACAAATCAAGCAGGAGTTGAATATTGAAGGTGTGTATTTTATAATTGGATATTTTTATTTGTGGTATTCCCCCCCAAAAAAAAGAAAAAACAAAAACAAAACCAAACCAAACAGGGTAACAAATGGAAAGGCTGTGGAATTTTTTTTTGCGTTACTTGAACGTTGTATATACAGATAAAAAAATTTTCAATCTAGTGTTCTACTTTGTGCAAATATAGTTAAGAGTTTTAGGAATAGTTGATTCAAGACAGGGGTGTCAAATTCATGGCCTGCTGGCCGAATCTGGCCCTCCACCTTGTTTATACCTGGCAGCAGCACCAAGCTCATTGCCCCTATGCTCCTGCCAGTGCGCCAGTCACCTGTGCAGCATGTGTGATGCGCATTATGCTGCAGGAGCAGGAGAACGATGGGAGCTGTGAATTTCACACCCTTGGTTCGAGAGTACAAATAGTTTTCTTCACCTTCAGCTTACGTCAAGGCAGCTTGGTGCAATACAGACCGCGCGGCAAATGAAATCTAGTATGTTCCACATTTTTGGTAGCCAGCACTGGGGTATGTCTAGATTGTGCGGTACCCACCCAGCCCTCAGTCAAGTGCCTGCATTAGTGTATCCCAGTAATTAACACCTGAGAGTGCCCGCCTACCCTTTTACAGTCACATGCTTGAAAGGAACAAATAGTTCCTGTGCTCAGGGACAGAGTGGGAGTGAGTTGCTGCTTCCTTCTTTCAGATTCATCCAAAGCTTTGTGCTTGGGGCTGGTTATGTTGAAGGAGTCACCATCCCTGGAGGTGTTTAAGGAGAGATTGGATGAGGCACTTAGTGACGTAGTGGAGTTGATGAGTAGGAGTAGGTGTAGGTGTTGGGTCATAGGTTGGACTCGATGATCTCAGAGGTCTTTTCCAACCTTATGATACTGTGATACATCTGAATTGCAGTGCAAGCTCAGTCCTGCCTTCGAATGGTTTTACAGATATATGTCGTAGTCATTAATGATTGTAATGAGTACACGTGTAAAAGAAGAAGGTAGCTAGCAACTGAAGCGTAGCATCACAACTGATTTCAGAAGACCATTCTCTGCAGCATCCATGCAGATGTGGTTCTGGTTCCTTTTCCAGTGGCAGCAGCAGTAGGCAGATAAGCTTGGACTCAGTTAGGCCCATTTGACATGTCTTTCATCCCACTGTTGTTAACTGATGAAAACTGAAGAATCTGCAACATCTGGATCCAGATCTAGAAGGGATCATACTGCTATCTTGTCTAAGAAGTAATCTGGGACTATAATGAGTGATACACTAAAATAAATAGCAATCTAAATGTTACTTTAAAACATAGCGTGAACACATCTTTTTGTTTCCTCAGTATAATTAAAACACTGCTCAGATAAAACTAAATAAAATAACATAATTCAGAAACACTTAAAATTGTGATCTCTGAAATACAAAATCATAACTTAGAACTCAAGCTTTATGGTACTTTTAGTTCTAAAATTTTCATGTTGTACAACAATAAGTTTAAAGGCTTTGCAGTGAGCGCTCAATTCCAACAACTCATCATTAGGTAATGATAAAAGACAGGAGGAGACTGAGTAATGTTTATTATATAATTTCAGAAGTGCTTTTGAAAGATCTCTGTAGCAGTTGGTTTTCTAGGTTTTTTCCTAACATGCTTTTAAGATAAATAATAACTTGAGATAATAAATACTCAAAGAAACTGCAAATAAAGGGGCAAAAGTATTTACAAAAACAAAGATGTACTTTGTGCCCTGAAGGCTGTTTCTAGGGGTTATAGGCACATCCTTTTTTACTTGGACCAGTCATAATGCGTGGAGCTTATTTTTCCACCTCCGCTTCTAAGCCTTGACATTACACACATTTCTTGTACAAACAGAATCAGAAAGGTTTTCTTGGTTTTTATTTGTAATGGAAAGTTTAGCTTTTTTTATTACTTTGGTTATTGACTCTTGATGTGTTCTTGTCTCTGCAAATACTGCTGAAATAGCTGTTGTCATCCATTCTTTGATATGTTTTGGCTGAACAGGTGCTTTAGGGTCAAATGATAACTCATTCAGCCAAAACTGTGGTAGCAGCAATTGCCAGCCTCAGGCCAGTTCTTGCACTTAGATTTTCAGGGCTGAAAACTGTGATTACTTGTCGTTCTTAAACTTTCACCGAACATCACTGCTGCAGTGCTGCTCCTTGTTAAAAGAAAAACAAAACAAAACAAAACAATCCAGAAAAAAATATTTAAAAAAGCTCTGGTGGTATCCTTCCTCTAAACCAGTGCACGTTAGCTTTTAAATAGTGCTCAGGGCTCATACTTCATGGTGTTTCATAGATGTGTTTGATACGGTATAATTTAGCTATGTTCATGGCCAGGAACTGACTAAATACAGTGACATCCAAGATGTCAGGGTTCTGTGCTGACACAAACACCTGATATTTTGAGCTGTTGTTTATGGGATTAATTTGTGGGATATCTAGAAAGGTAGTCCATAGGAGATAAACTCAAACAGGTGTTGTATGTTTCTTTCTTATATTGACAATTTCCCTTTTTCATCTGCTCAGAATTTTTACAGATATGAATTTTTTGAGAGCTTTGAATAAGAGAAAGGAAATGAGAAGATTGGGATACATAGGGCTGCCAAAAGCAGGAAGGGGCAGTATTCGTGCTTAGCTAAGTTTACTGCATCAGCATGGATGACGATAGAAACGTCTGTCTTTGAGAAATATGCTAATTCTCATTGAAAAAGCAGTGAAGCAGGCTTTTTAAAAAAGTTCTTTTCTACAGTTTCAATATTTGATCATCTAAGTGTGAGTATCTACTACTGTTATTTCAAAAGAATCGAGTCTTAGATTTTGGGTTGAAGAGTAATGTGGGTTGGTTGGAGATTACAGAATGTAGTAAGCATAAAATAATCCCTAACATTTTCCACAACAAAACCCCCCCGATTAAACTGCTGATAAACCTACTCACTTGTCTGTGGCTCTGCTTCAGTATTTGCTTTTTCTTTTTTCTTGTTTCATTTTACGTTATGTGCTGCCACAATGAAAAGTACCTTTTCTGATAATGGTGATAATTAAACCAGAAGCTGTTAAAAGGAGAAATCTCCTACCAGCTGCTGCTGTAAGTAGATTGTGACCTTGCTAAACTCCAGAAGTAAAAGCTGAAAGTAACAAGGGTTTCTATCTCTAGAAGTGTTAATCACAGGAAGAGTTTCTTTCCTAAGTAGTTTAGAGAGACTTACTTGTCTTTTTAACTTTACAATATTCTTAAACTGATCAACAGTAACATTTGATTACCTTTAAATATGTGATAATGAATGTGTATGTGATAATGTAAGTTTTTGCCTTGGGCTACATTTTAAATATCCAGATTATTGTCATATTTGCAGTCTACTCTGATGCACAGTAGGAGTACTCTTGATTTTTCTTTACTGATATTCTTGCTGCCATTTTTCATTCTATCTACCCTTCATAAAAATGAAAAGATATCACTCAATAGTTTGTTCTTTCACTAGTAGATGGTGAACTGTCTCAAATTTAGAAGTTGATTGGAATTGAAAATTCACATGATTGCTTAAGTTTTACAGTACACTGCAGAACTCAGTTCCAATCTTTCTTGAGCTCACAACTGTTTCATCACAATCTTTTCCTCTTCTGCCATGGAGAACAGTCACCTGAATGCAAAAAAAAAAACCCAAATCCTTATTGCCTGATGTCTCATTGCTCTTTTAAAATCCTCCTGATTGATAGCACCAATTATTAAGTAGACCACATGGGTCATATTTTTATTATATTTAAATCATATTATTTAAAAAGTATGCTATTTATTCATTTATTTTATGGTGTATTCATTGTAATAACTTATCAGGATTTTTAGTGCATTTTACAAAACCAAGAGTTGATAATTATAAAAAGAAGAGTCCCAATTGACCCTGTAGGCACTTCAAAAATTTATGGTTAAATTCTAAATTAAAATAATTCTTTGTACAGGCTCATCAGGTAGTTGCAAGAGAAGCTGTATCCACCAGACTCAATAGGCTTACATATTTATACCCTGGTCCTGAGAACTTAGCTTATGAAATCCTGGCCCGTTTTCTGTTACAGTTCTTGAATTTTGAATTTCTATTGTCAGCTCAAGTAAGGATGGAATACACTGAAGTTTATGCACTTTTCCCTCTGATTTTTTTTTTCTTTTAGAAAAAGAATCGAAAGAAACTTCATCTTTATTTCTTATTTTTGTCCCCTTACAGAGAACTCCTTCACATTTTGTACTAACCATTTAGAGATAATAAATATATTTATTATATAATAATATATAAATAATAAATAATATAAAATAATAAAGCTTTTTTATTTATATAATAATATAAAAATAATAAAGCTTTTCGTGTCTAGAGAATGAGTCACTGTTGTAATTTTCCAATAAGTTGTATAAACAGATAATATTTTTACATTCATTAATATTTTAAGTGAATACAATCTTCACAATTAAATGGACTGTTTTCGTTTCTTACACCATTAATTTCCTTAAGATTTGTACTAAAGCTTGCAAGAGTAGGTACAAAAAAGTTATATATCTCACAAAGGATATTTGAGAATTTTACTACATGAATTTGTTGTTATAATACTGCTGACTTTTACTGAATTTTGTTTATAACTTGTTCCACTTTTGTTGTTATTTTGTCATAAATATGGTGACTGTTGTCACTTTCAAGTTTATTATGTACTAAAAGTAGGAAAATCTGTGCTACGGTGACATAAGACTATTTCCCTGGGGCTATGAAGAATTTTGTTATCGTCTTTAGGTAGGTTTGCTTTTTTTGATTTGTTTTGTTTTTTCTTTTAATATTTCAAGTTTATATGCCCACTTCCGTGTTCTTGCAGTGATAACAAGATATCATCCATATGAGTAAATGGTTGTGTGATGTGCTTAGGAAGACTGACACAGTTGACTTGGACCTTATCCTCTGCCATTAAATAGCTGTCAAAATATCTGCGTCTCAGCTGACAGATTAAAAATGAAGACTACTCCATAGGCTTTTCCAATACTTCATTCTCTTCATTGTATATATACCACCAATGTGTATCAGTTGAAAATACTGGCCCCTGAAGCACTCAGGAACAATGAGTTTAATTTTTGTAATCACTTTATAAAATTTTATGTTATGCATCAATAAAATCTGTACAACTCATTAGGACTTTAAAAGTTAGCAGCCATTGTATTAATGGAAATTTTTTCTTCTAAATGTGGGTAGAGTAGGAATATTTTGTATTTTTCCCTCCTCTTATTTTAGTATTCTGCACCCTGATTTGTCCTTTGTACAGATATTGTGTGTTGCTAACATCTGGGTATTCAAAACCTTAGATATAGTTATACTTTTACAGAAAGTAATTCCAGTTGTACTGTACGTAGATTCAGGTATTCTACCTTCTTGATTAATGCTCAAACAGTCCAGTATTGATTATGAATGCAAAACCAGATCCCTTCCTTCTTTGCAAAGATAGCTCTGCAAGTATGCTAATGCTTTTCTCTACTTTTTTAAGTCCCTAAAATGCTGGAGAGTGAAAAATAAGTAAACGAGCATTTCCGAAATGAAGACTCCGGCTCGTGTGTCACCACATCCTGTGCAAACAAGGGCTGCTCCAGCACTTTCTGAGAATCAGGAGTTTTTGTCAAGGCTAAGAAAACTGCAGAATTTAAAGCCAGGGGTGGAAAGTGGTTTCCCTTCATTTTTGTTTGTTCTGTGCTGAGCAGTTTCCAGCTCAAGAATTTCTGCTTATCCCAACCTTATGTGGAAACATAGACTGTAGCAACTGTCTGCATCCCAGGCAACTTAGACCTGTGAGGCTCCAAAGTACATTTTATCTCCTGTCTGGAGATTAACAGACAACCAAATAGATTCTTGAAGTTATGTGTGGGTGTGACATTATATGCTTCCCTTGGTGTGAGAGGCAGCATGGTATGTGTTGTAGTAATCTGGATTAGGATTTTCCAAGTGAACCAATGACAAATTTATTCTAAATCAGCATGATACTGCTGCCTCTTTAAACTCCTTTTAATATTGAAGTCTCAAGTCTTCTAAGATGGTATGAGTAAGAAAATTTGACAACTCTATGCTGCAGAAGAATAAGTAAAATACATGCCTTTATAATGTTTCTCCACAACCTCTTTGATTGTTCTCTTCAAGAAAAAAGAAGGCTGCTAGCCCCTTCATTCAAGAAGCAGGTACAATCTTTGTGGCATTAACCAGATGTTCCTCTAAGTGTACAGCAATTACCTCAGTTCTGCCAGCCTGGAGTTCCAAAGACAGGAGCTATACATTAAGGTCCTATTTCAGTTAAGGCACTTTACAAAGCGATTAAACTAAGCAGATACTAAGGATTTACTGAATGCTGTACATGTAAAATGCCACTGCCCTCACTTCTCACTCACTTTCCGTAGGGAAATATATCTATATTAATTGATAAGTACATTGAATGAGCCCAGGGCTCTGTATGAGAGAGCACCTGATGTAGAAAGTATTTGTGTAAAATTGCCTTCTCATTGCCTGAGAGAAATAAGCCATTAAATGGTAGCCAGCTGAAACTGTAATTGATACACAGCTTAGCTGGTGAGCTCGCCTAATCTGTGCAAAAAAGAGCAGTATAAAATATCACATACCTTTTATTTATTTTAGAAACCTATCTGCACTAGTTATTCTAATTTTTGTACAGGCTAAGGAAAAAATGATGACTGCATATACTCAATTTTTCCCTTGTCACAATAGCAAAAATAGGAGCCAGGGTACTTATAAATACATAAAAGTCACATGCCCATACTTTGTATTTCTCAGTGCAGTAAAAGAGTGTGGTTACACAGCTTGTGGGAGACACCAGCAGCAAGTCTACCAAAGGTTTTGCATCAGTCGTATGTTATGCATCCCTCAGCCTTGGGCCATACCTAGGAAAAAGTCTTGAGGTAAGGACCAAATATCCAAATCACTTGCCAAAGGGAAGCTAGAAAAATTGGCTGTGAGCTGCTGCATCCCAACCATCGCAGCCTTCCCCAATGAATAAGCTGTTCATTTCGAGTACTTGCATAAAAGGTGATTTCTCACATAGAAATTAGACTTAGGGAAAAGAATTCATTCTCTTCCCACCTTGCAAAGAACTTCGTATAAGAGAATGAGGAGACGCTAACATATGCGTCAAATGTCATCTCTATTGCAATTCTCCCATCTGTTTGATACATAGTACTTATCATTATATAAACCATTAGGGAAAGAGTTGGATGTATCGAGATGGACTTTTTCATCTTCTTCTTTCATTTGGCAATGTGAAGCATGAATGCTCGATGCCCAAGTGTGTCATTCCTTTGACAGTTTTTGCTGACATAGAATGAATCAAGGCTGTTTCTTCACAAAAGGATTTTAGAGGACAGCAGTTCTGTCAGTGTTCTGCGATTCCAGTGTTTTCTTTAATCACATCTGCGGCTGCCCATCATTCCTGCGTTTGTTTAATAGATGCTTGTAACAGCCCATTCTGGAGTCTGGTGCAGATTGCTGTGACCAAATCCTGTATGAACTGAGACAGCTATGTGTTTCATCTGAGAGAATGACTCCCGACCCCACCTTATTCTCATGGATTATACTGTTAGTCTGGTGATGTCTTTAAGAGCCTTAGGCATAAGGGAAAAGTGTAGTATATTGAATAATATTGAATAATTCTTTGAGGATCTTAGGCAAACTGTGCTATAAGCTGAGGCTAGAGAAAGGCAAAAACATATGCCCTTATCAAACAGGCTTGGTGAGACTGAAGACTTTGCCCACACAAATTTAACGTTTTGATATTCAGATAAAAGATCATTAATCTCTTCACTGGTGGTTACCTCCTTTCTGGTGCAAGATTGTTCTTTTTTTGATATAGTTTCCTAAAATTTTATTCAGTTTAATTTTGAAAGTTACCCCTAAAGCATCATCTGCCCTTTTTTTTGTGCAGTGACTCTTCGGTCTTCAAACTCGATTTGCTTTTAGGAAAATTTCTATTCTTACTTAGGCTAAAGATTTAGTTCATCCGAGAAAACGGTCCCATTTTAGCTATGGTTAGCTAAAAGACGGAACTGGCATCTACATACAGCTGTAGTTACAGTGAGAGGGATATAATCAGCTGCTCATTTCATACAATCTCAGTGTCACCATCCAAAAAGACATCCATTATCACACATAGTGTCTTGCATGTTTTGTACTTAGGAAAAGAGACCAAAGGATTGGCTGAAAACCCATCACTTTGCGAGAGGGCCTGCTAAGCCTCTTAATCTTTATCTGACTGTGGATATAAGCAAATATTTCAAGGGAATGAATATGAATCAAGTGTTTATTTTTGCGCTCATAGAGGAAGTCTAATTTATTTCTGATTAAATTATGCCTGATTGAGTCAATGAGAACAATCTGATATGATTGGCGCAGAGCATTTCAAAGATAGTGTGTTATGATGCAAGATTTTATTTTCACTTACTCAATATGTTCCAGTAAATTGAAGGTCTCATTTGTTAATAAGAGTCTTATAAATATAAAAAAAGATGTTGGGGGTTATTTATGGCTTTGTTACAGAGAATGCTTTTTCTCTTGTTTTTAATGTACTAAAACTTCATGAAGAAACAAAAAGAAAAATTTGACAGAGCATGCTGGTTTTATGACATAATTTAATTGCATAACAATCATAGAACAGGAAGAACTAATTAGATTACTAGAATAAGTCCCATCAGAAGTAGTGAACTTGTCAATTCAGATAACATTTTGAAAGTAACTTAAAAAAATGGGAAAAAAATGTAAATATAAGAGAGAACGAGGATTTTGCCTCCCACAGGTATTTTGCACTCAGATGGAACCACAGATTCATAGCATTGGCAAAATAATTAAAATTAGAAAAACAGATAATTGAGAATCTGTAGTCAAAAAATAAAAACAAATGGTTCTGTAAACTGATTTATAAATCAAGTTTTTTTAATTATTTGCAAGATATAATAGAATTGTACCTCTGAGATATCATTATTAAAAATAAAAGAACAAAAATTCTGCTGATGTGTATATCAATATGAAATCACAGACAAAGAACTGAATTCCTTGCGACTCAATCTTCTTTTCATGTCTACAAGAAGTCAGTTCCATGTACCCAGTTTTTGTACATGTACAAAATGAACAGCTGAGCACAGAAATATATTTGGAAAGGGAAGCAGCACAAGGCAAGAAAGAAGGAAGAAAACCAGGAGCAAGGAAAGGTTCATTAAAATACCTGCCACTCAATTATTTACTCCTGTTCTAGTTGCCAGTGTTTGGCTTTAGCAAATTCTGAAAGTGGTTTTAGGAAACAAGTTTGTTAACTAATAGTTTCTACAGCTCCTTAAAGAGGAAATTCAGCATTAGTGCAGGCCTATGAGTTACTTGCTCTTGCACAGAGCAGGAGAGTGGCCATTCTCCCTTACTCTCCTATCACTATGTCTGCATCTCAGGCAAGCAGCACAACTCTGAATCCATTGCTCCATAACATTCCTATATCACGCAAGAAGAGATGTAATTTACATCCTAAATCATGCACTTTAAATTCCAGCTGTTTAGTTGATTGTTAAAGAGTCTTTCCATTAATTTGTATTTTTTATATAAACATTGAAATAAAGGGAAAAAGAGGATGTGAAAGTGCCAGGAGCAGGAGACAGAGGAGCTGAGATGTGGCAGGTTATGTGTTCTTCAAATGTGTTTAATATTTAGTGTAAGTGTCTCAGAAAGCATATAAAGTAATTTGCTATTTATTTCCTTTCATGCTATCTTATCTGTTAATTTGTCTGTCTCTCTAATATGTTCAAATAGCAGTTTACAATTTATTTAAGAGATGTGTAAGCCATGGCCATCGTTGTGTTGAGTACAAACATGCAAAAGAGCTTACAAACCTTGTAATGATTTGTGAAAAGAAAATCTAATGAAATAATAATATAATTGGATTCTGGAAGCACATTTGAGTAATTAACTTGTTACTATAGAAAAAAAAATTAAAAAAGGGAATTGAACCCAAATTAGGGCTGATTCCTTTGCCCTCTAAATTCAGACATCCTCCTTAGAACGCAGGGTAGCTTAGCTCCTACGGTGTGCTTTAGCACACTGTAACAATACGGAGACATGAAAGAAGATAAAGGGGAAAAAATGAAGTAGAATGTAATAAAGAGACAGCATAAAAAAACAGACTAGTGGAACTCCGTAAAACAAAGTGCATTTATGAAGTACAGGGATGTAAGAAAGGAAAACAATGAAAACATAAGACAGGAAAATAGTAGGTGGAAAGGAATCTTGAAACAACAGAAATAATAATAACATTTTTAGGGCTTGATTTATCAATCCTGAAATGGTGTGCAAGCCACAAAAAGCAAAGTAAAAGCAGAAGCATCATTATTGAAGGAGAAAGTAAAGTAGCTTGAAAGCTTTTGAGCAGCATAAAATGAATTGAAATAGAACAAGACTACACTAGGATTATTGATGAAGGATTTTGTGTCACTAAGTTTCTATTCAGTGAAAGTAATATAGTCTAGTATACCTCCGAGATGAGTTTTGAAGAATATTTTTTTTTCAAAATCAGTGCTACCAATACTTAATGTGGACTATGGAAGTCATGATATTAACTTCAAGAAAACAAGTTGTTTTGAGTATACTTACAAGTACTTGAGAGGGGTTTTTTTGCACGTCTATATACCCATCTGGGAGACTGCATGTCTACTACGCCTTACAGTTTTGGAGATAATGTCATGTTTACTATCATTTTTCTCTCCTAAGCATGCACTGTCTGTCTCAGTGGTCCTGTAAATTCTCATCACACAGGTCTCTAAGATACAAACTAGGTAGATCTTGCAAATTCTTTTTGTTCATCAGTTAATCTAATTATAACTCATTAATACGGTGCCCTTATCCTAACCTCAGTAAAAATGATACAGTCTTATCAGTATTGTTTTTCTCTTCCTTTTGGCTCAGGAAGGAAAAACACAGTCTTGACAGTTAAATGAAGAACTATGTAGGCTCTATCATTGCTATCGTTTCTAAGTAGATGGCTACATGGCCTGCCTCTGTTTCACAGTTAGTCCCAGCCCAGCTTGACTGGCAGCTAAACACAAGCAGTAAAAATAATAATAATAAGAAAAATACTATTAATAAAAAATAAATAAAATATATACAAATACATGAAATCACCATGTCCTCACACCCACCCCCATTTCACCACAGATGCTGCAGAGCAGGCATGAGGAAAGGTCCCAGGCTGGACTCAGCAGCAGGAGGGATTTGGACTCAGGAACTCAATTCAGGAACGGGTGGATCAGGGATCCAGAGCAAAAAAGACAGTTGAGATCCGTATCAGCCATTGAAGAAGAGAGCTTGACCCTCATGATCCCTCAGATTTATACGAAGTAGGATGTATACGGAATGTATCATGCTCTGTTGATCAGTTTTGGGTCACCTGTCCTGTCCGTTCCTCCCTGTGGGTGTGACCCTTTTTTCCCCTTTCACTTAGGGCATTCCACCAGCTCAAGGGTGACCTTTGTTATTATAGGAATAAGTATAAGCAATGGCCTTTCTGCATACCAGTGTCCCGTGTTACCACTTCTAGAGAGAAATGCTATCTGAAAACATGCAGTTAATTTTCAGAAAATGAAGTTGCTTACATGAGGCTTAGCTGAAAGCTTAAAAACCTGATTGTGCTTTAGCTCAAACCAGAATACTCTGCTTCCCTATGAGCTAGGCTACCTTAGGATAAGAAAGGGAAAGTCATGCACAAAGCTGTCTGCCGTGGTGCTGATATGACTAGGAATCCACTGTGAGTCCTTGAGTTTATGTTTGCTGAAATACCACATTCTCCTGTTTGGAGCAGGAGGTGAGTGAAGGCATCCCTCTGAGTGAAACTGTGACATTCTTGGACCAAAGGCTACCACAGGCAGGAATTGCCTCATAATTGATTGCAGCAGGGCTTCCTGCTGATTGAGTTGCTTCTCAGAGCGAATAATAGCAACAGATGCGGTCTTGACTGGAAAACTGTTTCACTGTTAAATCTCAGTTTTAGAGGACTCTCGCTGGTCCTACTCTTACACCAGATCTAACGGTGAAGAGTAAAAAGACACCTTTTTAAAAAGCACTAATTCTAGAATTGCTATGGTTGGTAAGTTACAGTTCTGTCAGCCTCGCAGAAGTTTTGTAAAACACAACCGTGGCTGAGCTACGATACAGCAGTAATCAGCTTTGTCTGCTCATGTTAGGTCAATATGAGACCTGTCTGCTATTTCTCGGAACAGTTTTCTTTCCCCTCTGAAAAGTAATTAAGTTTATCTGTGATGTATATCCTCTGTGCCAAACAATCTTTTCTGGTGCATTGATTCTTGTAGGCTGATGAGTGAAAATATCATCTTGCAGTGAAAAATAGAAAATAATTTCTGGGTTTTTTTCCACTTATAGATTTACGAGCCACTTTTTATTCTGTGCTATAAAAAACTTATTCAAATAACTACAACTCCCAATATGATATGCAGAGATAATGAGCACAGGAAAACTACTTATATCTAGAATAAATATTGCAATAGATGAAAGATAAAGACTAATGAAATATTTAGGCAATCAATGGTCCTGTAAATTGTTACTGTGAATTCTGATGCACTCTTGCTAGTCCTGCTGGACAAATGATTATTATCCACTTTGTAATGGCATAGTACAGTGTCTGAAGGATAAAAAGTTTCCTTAACCTGAAGGTTTCACCTTATTAATTACAAGAATAAAACAATTCTCTGTTTTGTGAGGGGTTTCTTACAACAATCAATGTGCCAGTAAAATCAGCTTCAACTCAGCAGACAGGAAAAACCTGGAAATTTCCCACAGTCAATTTCAGCACTGCTATGTTATGGAAACAAAAACCTAGCAAGAAATCTTGAAAAATACCCGTATCTCAGTCAACAGGCAAACGTACTGACTGACACATGCAACCCAGCAAAGTACGGTGCAGAAATACCAGTCTAGGTCCCCAAAGTGGTGTAACCACATCACTGTGCTTACTTTACTGCTGTTGAGCCCAGCTAATGCAACTGAACTGGTTTCAGATACCTCTGCACTATGCCATTAGATGCATACTAGGTCTGATATTCCTGTTGTGGTACTACATTGTCTGCTGCAGTATCACCTTTTGTGGTGACTGCACTGCTGTTCCTTATTATAATGCTTTGCGGTGCTTTACTTTGAGACTATTCAAAAAGTCATTAATCTGAGCAGTGACTACCAACAAGTACTTTGGCACATAGAAGCACACGTTCATTGTTTATTGTATCCTGTCTTCACTTAACTTGTAGATACAGCTTAGCCTAGTTTTCTTTTTAGTCCAGCCTCATACAATGACACTCAACTAGTTTAAGTGAGATTCCAAATTTGCAGTGTGTGTCCTCCATGTGTATCCATAGGGAATCATACGATGGTACGTGCTTTGGTCCGATAACGAAGTAATAAACTACTTCGCGGGTGGTGTGCCTTCAGAGTCACCATCCTCTCATTATACTGGGGATTTTACGGGCCATTTATGCCCAAACTAAGAACTAGGCTCTTCCCTGGGTCTGTGCATATATGAGGTTTTGATGTGATGGGTAGGGAGGAGAAGGTGACTGATCCACAGAGTACGGCTGAGTTTCTCCGGTTCGACACCACCATGTAAATTTGTGACACTTGCAATATATACCTATATTCAGGTAAACATAATTGAAAAATGTAATACGGGTGTCTAGATTTTGCCCAAGGAACTCCAGGCTGTGGAAACTACTCTCGACTCTTATTAGAAAAAGTACAGATTTGCTAATCCTTAAAATACACTAAATTGGATTTCGTCTTCCATGTTTGTATTTTGACCTGTGAGAAAATCAGATGTAGAGCATTGAGATGGTTGCGGTGGTATAACTTAGAGCCTAGTATTGCTAATTTTTATTTATTTAGAATGTAGGATGTTATTAATACTGTAGTTTCAAGAACTGATTTAGGAATGTCACTTATATTCCTGAAGATAATGAAATGTTACGTTCTTTAGCACTTTCCTCTAAATCCTTATATATTATTGAACTCAGTATCTCTGTACTGCTAGTAACTGTCATCTGCATTTCTGAAACAGGAGCAGAAGGTAAAAAGTTTACCTGGTTTATCAAAGACTCAGAAGAGACTGGCATATGATTCCTGCCTGCTAGGCATTTTGCTCATGCCTCATTTTTCTCAAAGTCTTTTAGCCCAGCTAGGAGTTAGTCTCCTCCTAGTACCAATGTTTGTTTCAGGGTGTTGCATATGGCTGTGTGACTATAATTTCCATTTTTACTGTTATAAAGGTGTAAGGGTGTTACTTCAGCACAGCACTTAAGATTTTGAGGTAGAAACTTAACTGATCCAATGTTATCTGAGAAAATGTTTGCAGAGAGGAATGTGTTAGAGTGGGAATTACATCTGAGCAGTTCTGACTGAGTGCTTACCTTCATTGTTATTTCGGTCAAGATCACATTCCTTCATAGTTAGAATAAAGCTACTTTGACAGGAGGCTGACATCAGGGTGTTAAGAACATAGTGCTTTCAGGCTATCTTGTAATATTTCCAGGCTGCCCTTGAAACCATAAATTTGATTAAATGCCTCCATTTAATTGTTGCTGACTTTCACTACAGAGTGTGGAGTGGAGAGAGGAGTAATGATGTGGCATTGTCACTGTATATTTAAATGACAGTAGATGTATCACGTTACCACTTTAAATATAGCATACTGAAATGATACAATGTTATCAGATTATTTTTATTGTACTATAAACAACAGCAAGAAGTACCTATTTTCTGAACAAAAAATGCAGACAAAATAAGGGCAGATTTTCATATGAAAATGTAATGATTTCTATATAAAATTTCTAGGAATGTGCTCATAAAATACACTGACCTATTTAAGAAGGGCAAAAGCTATACTGCAATAGGGAGAAGCAGTTCAGCTAAAGCACACTTCATCAAATAAAAAGGCCCTCTATTCCACTCATGTATTTCATTCACATATTTTACTCTTATCCTGCCCCAAGGAAGACAAGATGGCTGAAACATTGGCAGATGCTGCACTGTAATAACAATAAAATACTCTGTTATCACTGCAAACATGTGAGTGGACTGTAGGGCAGGGGGTTGGAGGAAGAGTTACCTGCTGCTAACTTCACTGGCTAGACAGGGTTTCCATATTACTGAAGTAATAAGTGATAACATGTGCATTTCTGAGCTTTGGGGGGATTTGGGTACTGAGATGTAGTGCCAAAGAAAAGTAACTTCAACAGCTGGAAAAATGTGCCTATAGCACAGCGATGCACACTGACACGTTTCTCATTACAATATATATAACTGTATGGTAATGCTGTTGTAATACAGAAAAGAGAAGGGAGTTTTCCCATTATCCTTCACATTATGAATTGTTGTGCCTACTTTGGCCAGTATTAAACATACTGCCAAAGAACAATCTGAAAGCAAAATGCTCTTTCGAAACTTGAAAAATATATTTGTCATCAGTCAAAATCACTGAAATAAGGGAGAGGAGTCTGCACTCATTTGTATTCAATGAGGAGTTCAGGACTGAAACTTCTGTCTCAATGGCCATGGTAGCAAGCACGTGGACTTAGAGTGGTGGGACTTACAAGCACAGTGATATGCCTGTTCAGTGCGGCTATTCTGACCAAAGACTTTCTTCCTCTACTTGTTGCTGCTGCCCCAATGCTTGACAATTGGAAGTTGAATAGAGTTTTTCTACTCAGCTAATTTGTATTTCTATGTCAACAAAGGAATGTTTTCCAGCCCACTCTGGAATGAGAACTAAATCTCCACCTTTCTCAGGTACATTCCCTTTCCCTTGATAACACTTTGTAGTGAGAATTAGACAGAAGGAAAACTCACTGTCATTGTGTGGGGTTAGGAATTAGGGAGCTAGAGTGACTGCAGATAAGGTCAAACACCAAAACAGGATGCAAAGCAGAAGCACATCAAGCTTTGCAGGGAAGCAGGCCAGCTTCAGTGGGAAACACACATTTTGGTCCTCAGTATTGCACATCTCGGTTTCTGAGAGGAAGAGCTAATTGGGAGCAAAATGCCCTCCTTATTTCTGAGTGTATTTGATATTAGAAGAGAAGGTATCTCTTGGAAGTTGTAAAAATGTACCTTGCTAACACAGGCCTGTGCAACATCTCCAGTGAAAGGGATGTATTGTAAGGCAGTGTGGCTCTATAAAGTACCTTCTTCAATTGTGTGAGGTTCTTGAGTAATAAAGGTAGATTAATTTCAGAATAATTTGATGACAACAAAGCTGGCGAAGGGCCTGGAGAGCAAGGCTTATGAGGAGCAGCTAAGCGAACTGAGACTGTTTAGCCTGGAGAAGAGAAGGATGAGGGGAGACTTTTTTGCTCTCCACAACTACCTGAAAAGAGGTTGTAGTGAGGTGGATGCTAGTCTCTTCTCCCAAGTAACAAGTGATAGGAAGAGAGGAAACAGCCTCAAGTTGTGCCATGGCAGGTTTAGGTTGGATATTAGAAAAAATTTCAAAAAGAGTGTGAAGCATTGGAACACACTGCCCAGAAAGTGATGGAGTCTCCATCCTTGGAAGTGTTCAAGAAATGTGCAGTTGGCATGGCACACAATGGTTTTGTAGGCACAGTAGTGTTGGACTGGTGAACACACTGCCCAGAAAGTGATGGAGTCTCCATCCTTGGAAGTGTTCAAGAAATGTGCAGTTGGCATGGCACACAATGGTTTTGTAGGCACAGTGGTGTTGGACTGGTGGTTAGACTTGATGATCTTAGAGGTCTTTTCCAATTTCAACAATTCTATGATTCTATTGTGTAAGTATTACTGTCATTGCATCCTCACATGCATACATATACATTTGTTTAGGGGAAGATTTTGAAAATGCTGTCTCCTGGTTTTTTTTAAATAACAGAGATTTCCCCAGAAGTTTCCCATTGTTTCCTACAGAGTAATTTGTGCAATCACCAAACAAGACACTTGTTTTCAGAAGTACTTCACTCTGTAAACTGTTCTTTAGTCTCTCTCTTTGTAGTTTTACCTGCCTTACCAGATTTATGTTCTAAAATTAAATGCTGCTGCTTCAGTGTTGTGCTCTATAGAGACCTGTGTCATTTTCCATTTTTGATATTTAGGAGCTGATGTAGCAGGATGCATTTAGACTTTGTTTTCTGAGATAGCTAAAAATAGAAATGTTTGATAATATTGCATTATTCACTGTGATAGTTCCTAAGGGGTTATGCAAAACTTAGCATTTTCTTCATCTAAGTTAGACACTCCCCTGGAAGCTGATACTGTTGGTAAGCTACTAGGGTATTGCAGTTTCAGCAATTATAACTACTAATCATGAACTTTAAAAAGCAATGATAACTTTAAAAAGTTACACAGAAAGTTTGTGAAAGATCACAAAGGTAATGTGGAAGAAGGCAGTAACAAATAAGCCACTCCTAAAACCATCAATACATTTTTCAGAGTGCAAACTGTATGCCTAGGACTGTGCCCATGTCCCGTTCCGTCAATCACCAACCTCCTTTTATTAGTCTTAGATAGGAGATAAACAGCAAGACTGACAGCTTTGTGTCCTTTGGCATTTTTGTGTCACCATCACAGAGAGAGAGGGTATTATGTCATCACTCAAGCCTGTCAGGTTTAGTTTAATCTGCTGTTTGTCTTAACGATTGTTTTCCTCATTTTTTCTCCAAGTTGATACACATACCCAGTATAGATTGTATATTGTTGATGTTACCAGAATCCATTTTTCAGATGAGAGACATCTTTAACTTCAGCCACAAAACTGTCACCCTCTTTGCCTGTACACCAAAATAGAAATCAGATAAACAAGCATCTGCCTCACTCAATCAGTTCTGGTCTATACAGAACTTTTCATACCTCATATATTCAAACATCAATTGCATTAATAGTATAAGTATTTGAAGATATTTTAAAAAAAGCTTTGTTTAGATAAGTTATTTATGTATACCTCTCTTGTAGACTCTGTATAGACTTTGGCATTGATAACTAATACCTAGTACCTAAATTTAATTGTCTTATTTATTACACAATGAAATAAAAGAGAATCTTATATTTGGCTTTTGAAAACAGTCAAGTAGGTGTGGTGAGAGGTTGAAGATTTGACACTTGGCTTTTGTTAGTGATTTCACAACTTCTGATTATTTAATGAAAACTACAGTTTTTACCCACTAGGTAAACACTAGATTGCACACATACCTATATGAAATGTCTGCCTAAAATTTTATGTTCAAGCCCTCTAAGAAATATCTGGAAAAAACAAGACAAATTAAGAGTGGGGTTCTCTAAAGATAGCAAGCTGCAGCAGAAGCTATGTAAGCTGAACATTAGGAAATCCTGATGAGAGTCAATAAATCCTGGACAAGCAACTTCAGCCTGAAGAGAAGTATTTAGTGTTTCTTGCGATTTTCCGCTGCTCTGTAAAAGATGGCGTTTAAACGAGGTCTGATATTCCTCACATTGAAACAAAGACACAATTGGAAGAACAGAGAAGAGACTGCTTGGTCTAACAGCCATTGCTGGTGGGACGGATAAGGAAGGGACAAGATTTTTTAACTGCCACAGTCTCTAATACAAATGTGTAGTAAGACCTCTGGTCTACCAGCCTTCTTGGAGAATGTTCTAAACTGTACTTTCTTAATGGGCTTTGCTCATACCTTCATTTACCAAAGCCATTCCAGTGCAAATATTCACAGCAGGAAGCAGAAAAAAAGATGAGTTAGTGGGTATGAAACATGGGATAATAATGTTCAAGTCTGTCATTCAATTAATATGTGTTTATATTAATATTTGTATAGTCTGTATTGATAGAAAGTAGGACAGTTTCAAAGGAGAGTTTTAATGGCAAATGCCCAAAAGTCCAGTGGCAATGGCCTGCCAGATGGTCAAATGAGTTGGAAATTCCGAGCAGAACTCTCTGACAAGAAGTTTGGAGACAGCAGCAAAAAGGCAGGTTTTGGAGAATCACAGTTTACTTAGACCTCTCATGCAAGAGGTATAGCAAAAAACTGAGGATGTCTTCTGGGTGAGCTCATAGGTAAAATAAGTGGAGGAGAACCTTGCTTGTGAATTGTCCTCCTGCAGACACGGGATCTACCAGTCACCCCCAATGCAGTTAAATGACCCAGAATTCATTCATTTGCCCGGAGGTATTCATATGTCCTGAGAGAATTGAGCTCAGCTAGGTATCTGTCATTACATAACTGAAGGATTTCAGCAGTGCCCAAAGGTTTTCCTTAGGCACAGAATTTCATGTTTCTGATGTTTGCTATGGTTTTATGTGGTAAGTTCACTCACAGCTAGGGCTAGGTACTGTTCCTTAATAAAGTGACAGAAATATCAGAAACTAAATAACGGTACAGAGTGCCAGTGAGCTTCCTGGGTATTGTCTGTCTCAGCTGCCAAATGTATTCCAGTAGAGATCACCTTACAAGATGACACTTGATTTACATTATCTGATTTGTTCCATTATGGGGGAGATCAGAGTCTAGTCTTTGATTTCATTTTCACAGGGAACAATAGATCTTTAATTTTAAAATGGATGATCAGCAACTACATTCATAGAATAATTCAGGATGTCACTTTGGCTGCAGCAATTCACATTGCAAAGCAGTGTAATCATCATTCCCATCCTACTTTGCCTGTCGCAGCCAGCAATGTTTTTACCTGTGCTCATCTATAGCTGTCTGTCTCGGATCTAGATAGACATGCCAGCGCTAGATCCTCAAGTAATTCAACAGTCTTTTGTCTCCTTTCCTCTCGCTCTGATTTGAAGCATCCTCCAAGGAACTTTATCTTCTAAAGTGCTGCTGAGGGAGAGAAATGCTTTTTTCCCCCTTTTTGGCTTTAATCCACTTAATGTTTTATGTCTGCTGGTAGAATTAGGAAGATAGATTTGCATATGAGGATTTTGTTTTGTCATCGTCCCCTGGAGATGAACCTAGTTGCAGACTCTGCTAATTATTGGTGTAAAGCTCATGATCTAGATTTTACATTGGGAGCTTCCCTATGGTCTCCTACAGAACTACACAGTGCCTTTGGGTTAATATCAATCCGATTATCTTCCTTTGCCTGGCTGCAAATTGAAATCTGGCTGCATTATTAAATTGTAGTTTTCTGTACTAGAACTGTTTCATTGTTCTTTATTTTTCCTCTTTTTTTTTTTTTTTTTGGTGGTGGTTGTGGGAGATTATTTCATTTTGTTTTAATCCATCTCTGTTTGGTGAGACTTTTCGAGATTCAACTAGAGAAAATTAAATCTGCTAAGAAAGTTTAAATTTAGGAAACACTAAAAGAATTACCAGTTCTGAGCATTTTTCTACAAAATTATTGTTGGTTTTTTTTTTTAATTCAGACTTTTAATTGAGGGTTAATAAGTGCTGTATGGTTTGATTTTCCCCCTCCCCTCCCTTCTCTCAGAATAGACCTCTTTGGAATAGAGTAATCCAGTATGATTCTTGATTATCAAATATAGAGGGTTCAAAAATAAATTTGGTATGTCAGCATTTGCAGGTACTTCATGACAGCACCTTTAATAACTGTATTCTAGAACTCATTTTTTGTCTACTAGGGATTTTCTTAAATAGATTTCTTTGGCTCTAGCTGAATCCTGATAACGCCATAGGATTGCTGGTCTGAGGAGGAAACATTTTAAATTTCTAGCTAGCAATAATATTCTTTCTTAATGAGGAAATTAACTTTAGGTAAAGAGGTAATTTTTTTGGCTTTTCAGTATCCCTGAAGATTTACTTTGCCAGGGCTTCCAGAACTCTGTTCTTGTTGTTATTTCACAGAAACATAGAAACATAGAATCACAGAATGGTTTGGGTTGGAAGGGATCTTAAAGTTCCAGCTCTGTTGCCAGGGGCAGGGACACCTCCCACCAGCCCAGGCTGCTCAAGGCCTCATCCAACCTGGCCTTGGACACGTCCAGGGAAGTGTTCACACCTTCCCTGGGCAACCTGTTGCAGTACCTCACCACCCTCATTGTGAACAATTTTTAAAGATTTTTAAATTCATTGTTGTTCTGGGAAAAGACACGTTCATGGTAGGATCTACTCAGGGCAGCACTCATTTCCAGAAGAAAGCACATTTGTCTGTCAACATTTTAACAATGCCTGGTAAGACTTACCTCTATGGATGTGTAGTCTTCAAACAGTTGTCTTCAGTACATTTCAGCAGAGTACTATTCCAGATATCAATTGTTATAAGAATGCAATTTAAAAGCCAAAAAGGAGGAGAGGAATGCTTGAAAGCTTCTTTTGGTTTTATTTCTCTGTAGTATTATGATACAGGTAAAAGATGTATGGAACAGAGAAGCATAAAATAGCTGAGGTTTGAAGGGACCTCTGGAAATCATATATTACAACCACCTTGCTCAAGCTTGTCAGCCAAAACAGTTTTCTCTAGTCTACATCTAGTCAGGTTTTGTATATTTCCAAGGGTGGAGACTCTACAACCTCTCTGAGCAACAAGTGCAGATTCCTGACCACTGTCACAGTAAAATAGTTTTTCTGTGCTTAAGCTGAATTTCCTACATTTCAGTTTGTGTCCATTGCGTTTTTGCCTGTCAGTGTGCACTGCTGATAAGTGCCTGGCTCCATCTTCTCAATTCCCCTCAGGTATTTATAAGCACTGATGAAATCCCCTTAAGTCTTCTCTTCTGCAACGTGAACAGTCCCAGCACTCTCAGCCACTCCCTCTTTGATGGACATTCTCTCTTAATCACTTTGTGGCCTTTTTTTATACTCACTCCAGTATGTCCCTGTCTCTCTTTGGCTGGGTGAGCCCAGAACTGTACTTCACACAGTACTTCATGTGTGGTTTCACGAGTTCTAAGCAGAGGGGAAGGATCATCTTCTTGCAACATTTCTCCTAATACAGCTCAGGATGCTAAGAAGTGTAAAGTTATTTAAATTTGTGGCTGTTACATTTTTGCACTTCTGTTGCAGAAAAGATAAAGTGTACTTTGGCCTTTATATTTGGAAATATAAAAAATAAATTAATTTTATGTACTCTTAATTTAAAGAGTTAATCAGTATTCCTGATGTATATTTTATATGTAATTGGTTTTGCCCATTCTTGTTTTCTAATTCATTTCAGCAGCCTCATTCTCATAGAGGAATTATGTATCACACAGAGAAAAACAAAATTATTTACTACAGAAAATGAGAAAAATGTTACTAAGAAGATGTCAACAGCTTTTTTATCAATTAAAGATTGATGAGGTGAAGAGGAAGGGACTAGATGGAGGAACAAGTGGAGTCAAAGACAACTTATTCCAAGGGCTGGCAACACCAACCTATGTCTGCAGTCAGAAAAGATTTCAAAGAAAAAGAAGGAAGGAGGATGAAGAATAAGAGGAATATAGAATGAGGAAAGGATGAGATCAGTGAAGCAGGACAAATAATTACTGTTGGAAGATAAACATGTATCAAGTATACTAAAGTCTGCTATAGGTGAAAGAAATGAAATATAAAATTTAATTCAGTAGCTTTTGCCTGAAGAATTTGGACACACCCTGATTAAAGAAGAGCAAGAGCAGGATCTGAGAAAAGCATCAAACTTGGCAAACAGATTTATAAGCAAGATGAAAAACAGAAGTAAAAGTACTGCTTTCATTGAAAGTGGTAGTGTTAAAATATCATTGTGTACCAGAAGTGTTTTGATATCTGGATTTTTTTCCAGAACTCTTGAATCTGTTAGGAGTTAATTAAGATGAGAAAGGAGATTCAGGTACAGATAGCAGGTTAATTTTTCTAAATATTTTTTTAAATACATGTCTTAAATTTTGTGCCTGGAGAAGAAGAAAAACTAGTTGAATGCTAGGTAAAAAGGAATTAAGTGAGTCAGCTCTGAAGTGAAGGGAGGAGAGAGAAGAAAGAATCAAGGAAATCAAAATAATTTAAAATGGGGTATTATAACTTAGATACCAAAAATATTCATATATTCACTGTTGTAGATTGTTACTACAGCACTGTTTATTACAGATGATACTGTGAACGTATTTTCATCCAAATGTGCAATTAATGTCCTTTCATGGGTACTTTGTCGACAAACCTAAGAAAGAGTACAGTAACAATCACTGCCCCGAGGTTCAAAGAACTCCTTTGCTTGTACCATGTCTCCATCAGCCTGTGAAGCAGAATTAGAAGTCACTCTTGATCCATTATATGCAATTCAGTAGTAAACAGTGAATTTAGAAACTCTTCTGAGACTGTATCTCCAGTACTTAAGTGATTTAGTGTCTGTTAAAAACAGACACAAAAAGCAGTCAACAATGAAACAAATCCTTGTAATTTTTAAGTATTCAGTGCTTCCTTTTGTATGACAATCCTGACATAAAAATCTATTCTTCCTAAGTAATAAACTGAAGACGGTTATGGCAGCTTCTTGGTGACTCTTGATACTACATCAGTTATGAAAAGTGCAGTATGAGAACCAAAATTATTAATCATCTGTTGCAAGTCTGAAGGGCAAGTAACATTCTGTAGCTATGTAGCTGTAAATGGTAGTTACTCTATACATTTGCTTTTCAAATTACTGTCTTCAATTCTTTACGTACTGCTACAATTTGAACTGCAGAATGAAACAACCAGAAGAATATTTTTCCCCAACTCTAAAAAAAGAAAATGCCTGCAATAAATGCTCAAGTGCCAGGATGCATTTATCTGGTTTTTGTCTAGACATATATGTTAAGAATGGACAAATTTCTTCTGATACACTCAAATGTATCTGGTGTATGTGAATGGACCCAAAAATGCCAGATATTGGAGATGAATGTTACCAACAGTAGCATGATTCGACACATCTATTACTGTCAGTATCTGTTAATAATGCTTTTATTTATAGTAGAGTTTTCATTCAGTGTGGCTATCAGTTCTTAGTATGCTGTTGTATTGCAAATATTTGTTTATTTTCCAAATGATATCCCATAGTAATTAGTGAATCTTTCTGGCCACCACTCTGAACTCCAAATATTGTATTATTGCACTTGTAAGGTCACTACATTGTTGGAATATAGCTGCACAAGAAATGTATTTGCACAAAATATGTGTAGTCCAGAAAAGCTATTTTTTCTTTTCTCCCTCTCTTTTTGTTTTTTTCATTAACTATAAAGGGGACAGACAGGCAGTCTCTTTGCAGGGACTCAAACCCAAAGCCTCTGCAGAGAGACTCAAATCCAAAGCCTCATGAGAGAAGATTGCTTAGGAAAAGCTAAATAAGGTTCATCTTTGTGAATAACAACCAAAGGGGAAAGGGGGGGGGAAGGGTGTCTGCTGTTGGAATTTCAGGACTGGTCACATTCCTGAATATTGTGATATGCAGATTCTTTACCCCAAAAACTTCTAGGGTCACAAGATCACAGGATGTTTCATGTTGGAAAGGACCTCTGGAGGTCACCTAGTCCAACTTACTTTTTATGTTCAGATACAGCAGGTTCCTCAGAAAATTAGAGGTCTATAAAGTTCTGCTTCCAAATATTTCTTGAATTTGGATTAAGTTCATTATTTGTTTCTTCTTCAAGCTAAACGATCACAAGTCTCTCAGCCTCTTCTTGTATGAGAGATGCTCCAATCCCTAAACTACCTGTTTGCATCACAATTTGTCGCTAATTGTTCCCTTCACAGCACAGCTGCATCTGGAAAACTCAGACAAATCCCACAAAAGAGGAAGCATCTCTGCACTTGTGGCTCAGAGGCAGATTGTCTGCTGCAAGGCTATAAAAGAGACATAAAACTTTAAAGGTCTCTATCATAGAAGATGTTAAAATCACCAAAGAGCTTTCTGAGATCCTCTCTGGAATTGCTCTTAGGTCATCTCAGATCTCTTCTGGTACTTTGTTCCGTATTTCATTTCCCTTAGTAGTAAGATCTATGAGTCATCACTAACACTACTAATATCTTCACTATTGACATACACGTTAGTATTTGCCTCTACATTGGTAATGGAATCAATTGCTTCATTGGTTGCAGATACACTCATCAATTGTTTATGATTTCCTTACTGTTTTGTTCATGTTCTGTACTATTTTCAAGGCAGTGAACTCTTCTTAATCGGCCTCTGGAGGAAGCTATCTTGCTCTACTGACTGCAGTTTAGGGAGTCAGATTTCTTAATGTCTGAGAGACATTAAATGTTGAGAGCAACGAGGATGGTGAAGGGGCTGGAGCACAAGCCCCGTGAGGAGCGACTGAGGGAGCTGGGGCTGTTTAGCCTGAAGAAGAGGAGGCTCAGGGGAGACCTTATTGCTCTCTACAACCACCTGAAAGGAGGTTGTAGTCAGGCAGGGGTTGGTCTCTTCTCTCAGGTGACGGGCGACAGAACAAGAGGACACGGTCTCAAGCTTCGCCAGGGGAAGTTTAGGCTCAATATTAGGAAAAAATTCTTCGCTGAAAGGGTGATTGGTCATTGGAACGTGATGCCCAGGGAGGTGGTGGAGTCACCTGGAAGCGTTTAGGAGGAGACTGGATGAGGCACTCAGTGCCATGGTTTAGATGATGAGTTGGTCTTGGTGTTGGGTTATAGGTTACACTCGATCTCAAAGGTCCTTTCCAACCTTGTGATACTGTGATACTGTGATGTAGTTAGGATGTGTGAGTATTCCTACTGCATGTCTAGCCAATGTAGCCATCTGCTGCAGTAAGAACATTGTTAATTTATATTTCTACTTGAATGATCAAGAAGTGCAGAAACAACAGGGGCATCTTCTAGCTCTTTTCATTTAGAGAGAGGTCTCTCTTAGATCATTTATGAATGAGAAAGTCTCTCCAGATTCTGCTGAGAGAATATGTTGGAATAGGAATGAACTCTCTAGAAATTAGAAGACTATTACTTTCCAAGAAGTATGAGGCAATACTTTAAACATGATTCTAACATGAATATTACACATTCCTGTCACTAAAAATGTTTTCGCTATGATGGGGTCTTTATGTTTAGTTAGTGAATAAGCAGAACTGTAATGTCGCTGTCTGCAAGATTAGAGAAATAAATGTATAATTCAGTTCTGCAGCTTCCATAAGACATAGTCAGCTGTAGACACATATGAAAAACATATTGTGCATAGGCAGATATGCTGAGAAACTGAATTTCCTGTGTAAAATTTGTGTCAAATATCGTCAAAAGTGTAAAGTGTAAAATTTAGAATACCTTGCATCCAAAGCTGCCTAAAGCCACAACATGAAGGTAAACAGCAGTGACTGTAAAGGGCAGATGCTTGAAGAGGAACAAGTGAGTGTATTGTAACTCTCCTGCTGTTTGGCTAGACAATTTTTAATACCTAAACAAGCCTAACTCTTGCCTCGGTCAGCAATCACTTAAGTAGTGTTAAAATAATGATTAGTATCAACATCAATAGCATTAGGAAAAATTACTTGATATAGTCTTCATAGAAGAACAATCTTGGAAATTGATGTCCCTTTGTTTTATTTTGCAGGAAGATTAGTATTTATTTATTCCTCCTACTTCAATAATGTCGTTTTCTAATATTTCTCACTTACAGTGAACTCTCAGCCTGAAACATACGGGTTTGTGTTTTCAGTATGACCTTCAAAATTACAAGAAAAAAATTCTAACTTCTATTAGTATTTGCTTATGTAGGTGTGGGCTGTTATTACAGCTCTCCATTGTATTATTAGCGTTTTCATATATTACTTATGCAGTAGTATTCCATCAGTAGACCTTCAGAAATTACCTTCCCAACTGAGAGCCTGTTTCTATCTATAATTTACAATATATGACACAGTATGATATATGCAGTTTTGGAATATTGTAGCTTTATTTTTTCGTTTTACCATAATTGCCAGGATCAGTAAAACTCAGAATAGGATTCATCTTTTTAGAGTGCTGCTTCATTTGCGCATATAGTTAAATAATTTCCTCCGTAATCCTCAGGTCTTCTTTCCTGCTTTACTGCTTTCAAAATATCAGTCTCCAACTTAGTATAAAAGATTATAATTTCTACCAATTATTTTTATATATTGAATCTCATTTATTTTAATTCTTTCCATCTCTAACCTGGCCAGATCATTTTGCAATTTTAATTTTTGGAGCTGCATATTTGAGTAGTATGATTTTTAAAGATTTTCTAGGCTACCGTGCTGTGGCACATGTCCAGTTGCATTAGTATAATAGGAAATCTTGTAATTCCCCATTGAAGAAAGAATCAGATAAGCAGATCTTGTAAGACAACGTTTATTCCTGAACAATGTGATTTTGTTTTGTTTTTTAGTGGTACAATTAAACATTATTCCCACACGATAAAACAACGAAGCCGCTTCATAACTTGTATATTTTGGAAGGATTTGAAACTTAGTTTTCATAGGTGAAAGTGAGGGAGACCCTCAGTTCACCTATGACAATAATTGTCATCCTTATAATTCTCAAAAGACGAGCAGAATGTAAGTGCAGTGTCTCTTTAATATCAGAAATAGGTGTTACAAACACCCTAGAAGGAAAGTTGTTCTTCTCTTTTTGCATATTGTCATGTTTCTTGAGTGCTCTGAAAGAGAGATACACAAGAGAATGTAGAAAATTATTATGAGAGAAAATGTAGCTCAATGCAGAAAATCTGGCATGCAGGAAGGTTTTACCATATTTGTTCCATTCATGAAGGACATATAATCATCCTGGCCTTCTTTTGTCAGCTGGCAACAGCTGGAGAAACCTCTCTTCGCAGATGTGCTTCAGATTGTAAGTCATTATAAGTCACCTTAAACTGTTCTCATTTTATTCAGATTGCAGGAAGCGGGGAGTTGTTGGTATTTCACTGAAGAAATTACCTTGCTGTTTGGATTTTCCTTCTTTAAATACAGCCTGCCCTATTAAATAATAGATAAACTTGCACAGACAGGTTCTGGGTTTCCAATTCTTTGGCCTTTTCAAGGCAGTGAGCAAGCACAGAGATGATGCCTGCGTTAGTGAGACTGTTGGCACCTCTACTAATGAAGGGAGTTTGCTGTACTCCTTGACATGTGCATTATCCAGTGTGCAAAAAAATCTGAATGAATATAAAAAGGAGAATGAGATTGCTGTGTAACATTGTTCTCTAGATAAGCTAATTTCAGCAGTGTTTCTCAGCTGAAAACAATCTAGTCTTTTCTTAATAGGTAGCAAGCCAGAGCATAAAGTAGATGACCAGATGATTAGAGGTAACAGAAGTATATTCCTATTGACACTGCTATTTCATCCTTTTGATTTCCAGGTACTTTAGAAGGGTTCAAAGAGAAATAGAAATGCATTGGAATGAAAGTAAAACTAATCTCCAAGGATTATTATGTTGTTCTTCCATTTCAAAAACCTTTCTTAGCACCTTCTATGAAACTCAGTGATGCCTTGAATTTGTTCAGTAAGTACATGAATGGGTTGGAAAATTCACTGAAGTATCCACAGCATCTGAGTGACAGAAAACTGTGAAAACACTGTTTGGAATGTCTTTCTGAACTCATTTGTGAACTAATCACTTTCCTTATGGGGAAATACTATCATGTATCTGCAAATTGGCCAGCCTACTGTTCCACAGTCAATTACCGAAGATCTGTCCACAGTATTGTGACCTTCGGTTTTTGTTAGTTCTGCTAATTTTACTTCGAAATGATGTCTCCTTTAAAGGACTCCAACCGTACATACATCAGACAGTCTAATAAGTTGTACAGAAACTTCTAACGTAATACCAAGTGCTTTTCTCTCCAAATTAGCATTACCTGTGAAGGAAGACTCCTTTTCAACATATCTGTCCTAGTACTGAAATCTGTCATGACACTAGACTAATTAAGAGATCATCTATCTTTCTGACCTTTGGGCTCTGTTGGAATCATGACCAGCTAGTAATAAGAGCAAAAGTGATAGTTTCACAGATATAATGCTATGGAGTTTATTTTCAGTAAGAAGTAAAAATGGTCTCACCACATGCAGAAACAGAAATGGAGAAAGTGATTACTAAATATCCACACTGCCACCCTAGCTTTGTATCCCTCTGTGTACAAAAGAAAAGATAGAAGAAGAAAAAGGATTTTCTTTCCACATAGAAATAATTGAGAAGTTTAAAAATATTAGGAGTTCAGATACCATGCAAGTACCTACTAGAAAGGTAAGGCATCACTAAAATGATTGCATATCAGTTAGGAATGGGCAAACTGTTAATACAGAAAGAGACAAATTAGTATATGAAGGCTGAGAAAGTACATGAAGGCTGAGAAAACCAGACACAGAATAATAGTGTATTTTTTTTCATTTACTCCTTTCCTGTGTTTTTTCTTTCCCTTGTGGTAATGGTGGCAGTCTGTGGCTTGACAGATTTTTATGCACATCTATTGGCAAGTGCTATAGATCATCCCTATAGGCTTCTTGGTGTATGAAATTCATTAGTAACAAATCTGAAGGCCTTCTAAAGTATATCTAAGTATATCCAGAACCAAAATATAAATCCCTTGAAATCTGTTTCATATGTGATTATGGTACTGCATTCAGAAATTTGGAACCTGCAAATCAGGGGGATTGTTTCAGTTTTAAAAGTGTTAAATTTCTGGGAGTTTAGCATGACCTGTAGAGTATCAGAAATCTTTCTGGTTTCAAGTAATGGTTACGTTATTCTCATGACAGAGGGAACAACTCTAACATAAGGAAGAAAATTTTGTTGAGTGAATCCCAGGACAGCAGCATGTGTCAAGCTAGTGTCGTCAAAACATCTGCAAATTGCTCTAGAGGATTCCGGAGTTTTGTTGTTTGTATTTTCCCGTTCTTCAAATATGTAACACCAAATACTAGTAAGATTTAGTCATTTTTCAGAAACAAGATTAGAGATGCTGCTCTCTGGTTACTACATCTAAGAGGTCCAGCTGCCTCTTCTGGCCTGTATGAAATGTGGATTTTTTTTCCATGACAGTTTGAATTTCTAAGTTTCTTTTCTCTCTTTGATATAATTCCTATTGCAAGATTTCACTACATGACTGCATATGATCCTTGTATCATATAGTGCAGAAAATAAAGTACAGCTTTTTGTGGTCCTGAACAAGAAGACCAGTTTATTGCAGTGGTCATCAGACTCAACAATTGCTGATTATTGCAGCTGAAATACATGACTATCTTTTGCTCATAATAATCAAAATTATGCAAATTATCAAGATTGCTTGTTTCTGTGTCAGAAAACATTCTGAAGGGAAATGTTCTCCACAGCAAAAGAGAATGACAGGTAAATTAAATGAAGAAAGTCTGCTTAGGAACAAGTATTTTATGCATAATTATTTCATACCTTGCAAATTAACTGCATCATATGTGCCTGGGAATTAGAGACAACTGAAATAATGTATTTAGGGCATATTTGAACTTTCTATGCTAAATTTTTTTTTTTTTGGCCTTTTATATTTCCTATAAGCACTTGCAAGATAAGAATCCAGGAAGGAGATATCAGTGGTGTTATTCTTTCTTGCTGTTTTGGCATGGGTATATTTCCCAGAAGTTAAATACATATTCTACCTTTTTGATCTTTGTCCAGCATCTCTATATTGTGCAGAAATGTAGGTATGCAAACTATTGATAAGGTGATGATTCAGGTGAAAATCCCCAGGAGGGAGCCAAAAAGGTCTGCCTGGCTTCTAACAAAGTGAAATGGAAAATACCAAGAGCTTCCAGAGAAGGTTCTGAAAGAGCAGGCAGAGACAGGAGTGAGGCTATGAAAACATGCAACTCAAGTGAGGACAGAGCTTGTAGAGTTTGTGAGAATGGAGCTGTCTTTTCTGTGCTCACCTGGGCTGTCTAATCACTACAACAGTACAAATAGTCAGTAGTATTCAGAAACTGCAGAATACAAATGGAGCTAATAGTATGACTTTCTTAGAAAGTGGAGGAATAAATACTGTTACTTGAGTACAATACTGCAGCTGTGTTTTAGTGTGAGACTCTAAAGAGAAGCCTAGTGTTTCCTCTTAACTTTAGTGGGGATCTAGAATTACTTATTGCCATTTGTATTGTACAAAGCATGACATTGGGCAATCTGTTTACTAGTGCGTATCGAACTCCAAATTCTTGTTTTCAGCTGTTAATTAAATGAGAGAACATTCTTTTATTTTTCTTTATGGTACTTTATCTAAACTACTTTGGTAGACCCTCAAGTTGACTTGAACCTTGTAATAAAATTGCTCAGTTTGGGACAATTTCCACTTCAAAGATAAAGCAATCAAAAAGTTTTCAGAAAGCTTTTGAAGCTTATGTCCTTTAAACAGAGAATAATAAACTAGCTAAGATCACTCTTTAAACAAGTAGAACTCAGATCTGCTGAAAGAGATCAAACACAAATACATCTCCTTCCTTTTCACCAGTTCCTTGAGGAGTATTTCTTCTCCTTCAAGCTTTTACTTGCCAGTTGATACCTTTCAGTAGCTGGTTTTGTTTGGGCTCCACAGGCTTCTTTGCTCCATCAATCAGGCTTGGCAACTGCTTACTCTCTGCTACGCACAAGACCCCGACTCCACTCAGTTTGCATGCCTGGTGATTGCTAGCTGGCTAGAAGTACTCCTGGCTTCTCCAATGCTGCACACTGCTCACTTGCAGTCCAGGGTAGCAGGTTTTTTCTCCCAATGGGTTCCCCCTGACCAGGGCAGTTTAAGCAGCTCCTTTTTTTTTTTTATCCAGCCTCCCCCCTTTAGCAAAATACACCTAACAATGAAAATGGAAACAAGCCTATTCTAGCATCTGTCACAGCTATCGATTTCTCAGGAGGAACCTGTGTATTTCTGAACAGATCTAGATAAGGATATATACATAGATGTTGGAATACAGATTGAAAATAAGATTCTAGAAAGACTGCAGTAAGTGCTAGCCTTGTCTAAGCACTAGAGGTAGAACTTTCTCGTTGGTTTGCTCTCAAATCTCTGTAGACCGGAAAGCTTACAGATGTTTGAAATACATATAATAGGACATATAATTAATTGCATTTAGATTTAGCATTTATAAAAACGCTTCTGACAAACAGTTTTCCTGCAAAAGGGTATCGTATTGTTGCTATTTGCAGCATTTTTTGCAAAGGCTCTGTACTGGTGTTTCGTTACAATACTCTTCCTTTCTGTTCTTTCAATGCAGGTTCACTCCAGGCTGAAACATGGAACGTCTCATCTCAGCTCTTGATCAGTGATTGGTTTTACCAGTATTGCAGAAAACTGGCTGAGCTGAGATTTCTATGTTAAACAAAGTTTAAAAAGTTATGGAAGGGAGGAAATGAGAGAGGGGAGCAGCAGGAATGTGGATGATGAAGGCGGTTTTGTTTTTTCTCTACTAGTAGAATTAAGATGGTGTGCTATTGGCATTATCTATAGACAATTTGTGCTCTAGTAGAAATCATTATAGTTCTTTTTACTGCATGAAATTCTGAACATTGCTCCATCTATAGGAAAATATTTTGACAGCTACATAAATCTTTATCAGAAGGCTGCAGCAACTGAAGTGTATAGCAAAATAAAATACTATATAAGATCATATGACTGCATTAATTTTTAGATAATTTCTGATTAAGTGGAGGCAAAAATCACTTTTAAATTATGGAGTGCTGAGGGGTTTTTGTTTTGAGTTTGTTTATTGTTTTGCTTTGGTTTTTTGTTTCTTTGGGGTTTTTTTTGTATTTTCTCTGCTGTTCTGCAAATTATAAATGTGGGTGTGGTGGTAATCAAAGCATTTAGAAGCACTGGGTCATTTTGGTTTTTGTTTTTTTTTTTTTTAAAAAAGTCGGTAATGTGAAATAAACTAGCATTCTTATGTCTGCTTAGTTTGCATCTGACTAGAATTGAAAAGCTGAGAAATGAATTCTGAGCCTCCATCTACTTCCTCAAAGATAGCAACAGCTTCACTGTTGTGAGGACTTTTGGCTAGTAAAACCACAGTCATCAGCTTTGCCTGCTATTCTGGGTTGGTAGAAGCCTGCTTCTATGTAGTTTTTGTTTTCTTGAGTTTGTTATTCTTGACTGTTATGTCAGCATATTGGTATATGTATCATTTTTCATTTTGTGGCTTTTGTTTTGGTTGCTTGTTTGCTTTAATGTTGTACCTATTTTTCTACCATTATATGCGTCTTATATAATATAGTATATAATTATTTCTTTATTTCTGTGGCTGGCCAGAGGATGTCTCAGTTATGTTTGGAACTTGTCTATCACACACAATTTCAGTTACTTTGATGTGCCTTAGAGCAGCTCACAGCATGCTTGTGTGTTAGGTCTGCTTAAGCTGTCACCTTTCAGTCATCAGGCCCTGCAGAGACGAAGTCAAGCTTTAGCTGACATATCCTGAAATAGAGAATACATTCAGCTTGAAATCACTATAAAGAAATGGGAATGGAAGGCTTAGAAGACAACAAATCCCAGGGACATTTTTGCTGAATATTCATTCTAGCTGCTTATAATCTTCCTGTGCTGATAGTACTTGGAGAGCTTTGCAATGGGGCAGAAACATCTAGATTTAGTAGCGGAAGAGTCACAGTAAAGTTCATGCTAGGAGAAACAAATATAAGAGCCTTTGGGAACTTTAGAAAGAGGTGAGTGAGAAAAACATTAGGGACTTGAACATCTTGGTTCTTCTTGCAAATCAAAGCTTAGCTCTTCCAGAAACTGTAATAGTCCTATTTTACTTTTTAATGTCAGAGGGTTACTATAAACCTGGACTAAAGATTCAAATACTGCCTTGTCAGAGATTTGAATGTAGAGATACAGAATCCAAAGGCATATAGCAAAACTTACTGAGTTATATAGGCTTTTGTATTGTTTGCTTAGGAGAATTATGGTGTTTACTTCTCATACTAGAATATCTATGTTGTGGAAATACCTGATTAATAACCTAATTAATGTATGTAGATTCATGAAACAGCTCTATGCCAGAGAAATTGAATATTTTGACTTTTTTAAAATATAAAATCTAAATATAGGCATTAAAATACTTAAAAGCATTAGCTAAAGCGACATTTTGAATTTAAGTATATTTCCCTGCTCCTCTTCTCTCAGTGGTTTTGTGCAAACAGATTTCTTTAGCAAGGATTATATGATAGAAACCCAGCTTTTTAATCATAATCAAAAAAGTAAGCACTATACCTAATTGCCTGAAATATTTAAATATATTGTATATACTATCCAACACAAAACAAGCCCAAGACTAACCTTGTAGCTCAGGAGCCAAGAGTGGAAGGGAGAGGCAAAGAGATGGTTATAGAACGTGTTCTACCCTGTCACAGTGAGACGAGGCTCAACTCAATCGCTTCACAAAGAATGAGTGGCTGCGTGTTCACATAGAGACATTTTCTCACCCTCAGTCAGCAAATGTTGATGTGCAACAGTGAACAATGAGTTAACAAGTTTCTTGTGAAACTGAAGAAATCCATGATGGAAAGTTTGCAATTATTGATTGAAGCTTACAGTGAAGAGTTCCCAAAGATCAAGTTGGTGCTCAAAGAAACGCATTTTTTTGTTGTTGATAGAAGATATGAAAGCAAAACTGACAGAGATCCTTAACAACCTTTCAGAAAATGATCTCCAGAATTCCTTTGAACTTTGGCAGCATCATATGCAACTGTGTGTCAACTCAGCAGGGAACTATTTTGAAGATGGTCAGAGTTGATTTTCTTAATTTGTTAAATAAAAAGAGTTACAGGCAGAGTCTCAGGGTTTTTTGTGTCGGACCTCATATACATGTACAAGGGGAACTTTTAATTTATTCATGTAGGCAAGCAACACAACACCACCCTTCTTAATTCAAAATATAGTTGCTAGTAGATGAAACAGAATTCTCAATATTGACCCGCATCTGTAAATACATGAAAAAATGTTTTTAGGAACGAGTTATTTTAGGCACTCAACAAAGATAGTGGGAGCAGAAATCAGAGTCAGTAGTGGGGTTTTTTTTCAGAGGAAGATCAAAAGTAACTGAAGTCCCTTAGTTTCTAGGTTTATATACATTGTAAGTCACTCAGTACACTATTCAGAAACTTGGTGAACTGTTGTGCTTTATTTCATAGCGAAAACAAGCTATTATGCCTACAGACAATTCTCTCGGAATCCCTGTATACTAGGGTGTGATTTCACTAGGCCGCTTCATAAACCTCTTGTATAATGTACCACATTTTGTTAATGCATCACGTGTTTTAATGTGCTGTTTCCTAACGTATAATGTGATTTTTTGTTTTTCAGCTTTGAGGGACAACAGAATTGAGCTGGTCCGAGCTTCATGGCATGAACTCAGTATCAGTGTCAGTGATGTGTCTCTGTCAGATGAAGGACAGTACACCTGCTCTTTATTTACTATGCCAGTCAAAACTTCCAAGGCTTTTCTTACCGTTCTCGGTAAGTACAAATAGCTGAGCACAATGAGGCAAGTGTTAAACTTCTCAGGCTTTAGCAAATTATGATATGAATGAACTTTTCTAAAGCTCGGCAGAGGATACATGTAAATGCCTGATCTTGCTTCCCTGAAGTTTGTTGTTTCATATTGCTGTCCTGAAAAACATCATGCCTCTATTTGCACTGTGGCAGGATAATGGTTTAAGAGGCACACAAATACCACGGTGTGAGTGGACATAACTTCTACATCCCAAGCACCAGAAGTACAAAGAAGGTGTACGTGCTAGTGTCCTAACTATATCTTGTATAGGGCAAAGGGGAGAAAATCAGAAAGCATGAAATCAAAATGGGCTTTAGAGCTTTATCATTTTTCCTTAGCTGTGCATTTTCTTGGCTCATTCTGCTTGCCTTTTTTTTTTTTTTTTTTTATGAAGTGCATATTTTCACTGGGTTTGCTGGATCATTTATGCTTTATCCTCTAAATGCTCTGCTGTTTTCCCCAAAGGTTATAGATACACATAGAAAAGCAATAGATTTTGAGATGCCCAGGAAATAAAGCTTCTGCTCAAAGCTTTATATGATTGTATGAATGTCAGTAGCACAATCAGCTGAAATTGCTATAGTTCATTGAAACACACCTGTGTACCTAAAGGGTTGTATGATTTCAGAGATTGATTTTTATTCTCTTCTCCTTTTTCTGTCCCTGAACTTGACTCTTTCTTTCTTTTTGTTTTATTTTTATATGTAGACAGACAGACAGTTGAATTTAATAGGAGTAATGTAGGATGTTCTCCGGGCCAGTAATATTCGCATTAATCCAGCCAGAGAATTGGGTTTGTGCATAAGATATGAAATATTTCTCCCTTTCAGTCCCTGTGAGACTATTTCACAAAAATCTTCACAAGTTTGCCATTAAGGACAAAAATACCCACTCAAAGGAGAATATTCTGGAATAACAACTACCTACTGTTAATCTTCTTTTCTGTAGAGAGACACCTCATGATCTAAACAACAGATGAGTGGACTAGTTCAGCTTTTAAATGGCAGACATAGAAAGTTGTTACAAAGACAAAAAAACAATCTAGCCAGTATTTATAAACCAAATTTCTTGATCTTTCATGGTCCTTTTAGTTTTATCTCCACTTTGTGAGGATTTAATGAAATTTTCCCAATATCAGGTACTCACTTGTCAAGAAAGAAAGTTGCAAGGTTTAAGATGGCAGTCTTTGTTCATTTTATACTTGTAATATTGTATTTCAAAGTAACATTTTAAACACTTGGAACATTTTTTATCTGAGAAAGGGATATTTTTCTCTTGAAATGTATTACATCTTTTAATCAGATAAACTATCCTTTTATGTCCTAATAATCTCTTTATTGACTGCTGTGTTATGGATTAGAAGGTTTAAGTGTCAAGGTATTATGGTAGACACCACTTTCTTTCCGGAAAGAGGGAAATAGATTTATTACAGAAATGTACGATGCAATAGGTGCTGCTGCTTGGGTTTTTATGTACATAATCTGTCATTTTGGAAAAGAGATGTAAACGATCCAAATTTTGAAATACAGGGTATGGAATCAATTACCGTGACTGACCCTTGTATCTATCCACAGATATTAATGCATCCCAGTGATGCAGATGCAAGTTATAACAATGACATTTTGGAGACTTTAAAATTGTGATCATCAGTATCACTTTAAAATAAATTATTCTTGTGGGTTTGGAAGTCAAGTGGATTCATACTTGTAGTGTTGAAGTTTTCCCCATTTCTCTTCATAATATTTTTTAAAATCTTCGATGGTTCATTGAAAAACAACTATTTCCAAATTTAATATTATGTGCATAGTATTTCATGATCATGTGACCTCTTCCAAAGAACTCGAATTCAGCTGAAGAATTCTCCATAGCCAATGGAACTGTGATTACACCAGTTGGATTTTTTTTTGTTATGTGTTCTCTGAAGATGAAATAAATCCTATATTTATTCTTATCCTGCTTTTTCCTGGGTTTTTGTGTAACAATCTTCATAAGTCTTGCTGAAACATCTGTTCTGAACTTAGATCAGTTCAGCCTTTTGTTTCCAGTTATGTTTTATTTTTACAAGTGTACTTCTAATATACTCTGTCATCTTGCTTGCTGTGCAGACCAATTTAAACCTTACAATATCAGGTCAGGCTAGGTCTGCATTTAGAATAGAATTAGATAAAATAGTTTTTAAAATACAATATTTTCCTTAGAAAACTAGATAATTTCTCTTTTCTTTAATTCTTTAGAATCACCTACAGTTCAGACTGACAGTATATTTGCCATAGGAAACAGGATTCACTGACATTCAATTTTGATAGAAGGCAGCAAACTAATTATTCTGTTTCTAGAATTTGGAGCATTTAAAGAAGAGAACTTTTAGCTGGTCGTATTCTTGCGACAGCAGCTGATATTTTGCTTGTTTGTTTGTTAGGTGTTCCAGAGAAGCCACAAATTACTGGATTTACCTCACCAGTTATGGAGGGAGAGAGGATGCAGCTAACTTGCAAGACATCTGGTAGTAAACCAGCAGCTGATATCAGATGGTTCAAGAATGACAAAGAAGTTAAAGGTATTTAAAAAGACTTTAATGTAATTTGGTCCAATTGTCAAAACTATACATTTTTTTAAATTCACTTTTGTAAAGTTTCTCAAATTTAATTGTTAAATGAATCAGTGCTAGTATATAGATCAGGAACAGACTGTAATTTACTTGAGCACTCATATAACTGTCTTTTTTATTTTTTGCTTAAATGTTAAAAAATGATATTTTGAATTGCTCTCAACTCTGTTCAGCATAATAAAATCAGCTGTGATACTTTGCAGAGAAAAGTTTTATGGATTATTGTAATGACAGACCACTCAGCTCAAATACTTTACCCGCTGATTTCTTTTTACCTTTCTAATATGTCATATGTCTGCTTTGGTCAATTCCCAGTTTTATGTTGCGCTCCTCCAAGTAAAGTGACCAGGTAAGGCAGAACTGTTTGGAGGAGACAGGAGATGGCACTTGCTGTAAGTGAGCTGTGGAGCTTGCTTTGGTGATGAAGAGTCAGGATGTAGCAATTGAGGGAAGGATGCTGAAAGTGTGCAGTGAGGAGTAGGGAGAAGGTAGATTTCAAAAGGGATGAGCAGAACTTCACAGAGACTGGGAGGAGTTGGACAAAGTCTACTGTAACTGAAAAGTCATTGAGTGACTAAAACCAAAGCTTGAAAGCAAGCTTGAAAGCAAGGATGAAGTGAGACAGGAAAGAGTTGCACAGAAAATCTGCTTCTGTCTTCTCTTGCACTTCGTATGTTGTTTACTTAAAACTGAGTTTTCTAGTCCATATTCCCATAAAGGCTAGGATAGTTTAAAATTCTGAATGGATAGAGAGAACTTGCTATAATAAAGGCTTAGTTCCATCTAATAAAGCCAACTAAGGTGCCCATTCTAGAGTAGATGAATAAAAAAGGATAAGATATCGGTATTTATTCATGTCACTTCATTCTGATATAAGACCAAATCAATAAATGATCCAAAATCCACCTTTTCTGTGCAGAAACAACTAAACAACTTTTATCTACTTCATCTCGTATATATCTAACATTGTGGATTTTATTAGCTCAATAAACTGCCTCAAGCAAAGTTACAGCACTAATTACAGAATCCATTAATCTTCCTTTACTGTTCTCTGTCACAGCTCTAGGTACAGAACTAGAGGAGTGATATAAAATTGGTAAATAAAGGAAATTGCAGTTGATTATGCAAGGAACTCAATCCATTTTAGAATCATAGAACCATAGAGTTGTAATGTTGGAAACGACCTCTAAGATCATCAAGCCCAAACCAAGTGTCTTTATGTTTCTGATGAAAACCAGAATAATGTTGAAGGAGATGGGAATTTTGCCTGGAATAGTTTGAAATATGTTTGAAAACTTGTAATAAGGATAGAAAATAAGGAAACACAGAACCACTCTTTTCAGCCACTGGGAAATCTGAGGAAATTGCTGAAAGAAAAGCAGTGCCTGATCAAACAAATTAGAAAGAAGATTTTAGCAGCATAGCTAACACACATGGCACAGCATGTATTCCATCATCCAGAAAAGTTGGCAGGATTAATATATATATTTGAAACATGTAAAGATTTAAAATCACTCAAAACAATGTCAATATTTTGAGAGAACCACTAATACAATTGGCCCAGCACATCAAAAAAGATGGTTTTTAAAAAATTATATTTTAAAATCTGGTGTAATAACTTTGCCTTTCTTTCAGCTGACATGTAATTGAAGTGAGGCAAGCAATTTCATGATTTGACTCTTTAAATAATTTGCTCTTCTCAACAATTCTTAAAGGGATGTTTTTCAAAAAGGGGGGTGGGGAAGGAACATAGATGGTGTGTGAGAAAAGAACAGTGAAGGGGGGGAGGGGACGCCAACCAGAAATGAGAGGAAAAGTGGAAAGTACTGAGCACATTCATTTCAGTTTGGTTTTCTAGGTCTTCTGAAGAGCACATTGCCATTTCACAAAGGTCAGAAATAAAATAACCTAACCAGTTTGCAGTGGCATCAGCAGAAGTTACATTAGCTTTGTGCACTGTAAAAGGTGAAATGATAAATCTGAGAAAATAGATATGAAATTATATGCTAATGCAGCTGACATTAAAGGTTAGGAGTTCATCTGTCTAGCACCAGTATATCCAATTGAGTTACAGTGTATTATACATGGTGCAAAAGAATATAAATGATGCACTAAGTTCAGAGTCTCACCAAAGGGGAAAAAACCATTCTAAAATTGTAGCTCCATTGCTATTACTCAAAAAAGGAATCATCATCTGGCCAAGGAATACTGTTTGATAGAGTAAGTGTTGGTAATGAGAGAGACTGAATGTGGAGCACTGAGTACCATACCTTTTACTTTAGTGTTCTGTCCCTCATATATGTATAAAATTAACAAAGTGATCTGCAATTTAGCGTTCTGGTGACAGTCATATCAGAGAAGCTAAATACATAGTTTTCATTTAAAAAAAGAATGTATTTTTTCAACAAAACTTGTTACGTGCTATTTTGACCATATTATGTAAAAAAAATATTTTTAACTTTCGGGAATATTTTTTAATGGATTTTCTTTTTTTTTGTTCCCTAACATTTTTTTTTTCAAAAATAAATAAGACAATATCAGTTTCTTTTGTTACAACAGATTAATATGCTTTGAATTACTTTATATATTTTCAGTATACCCAAAAAATTTCAGTATACTTGAGGCACTGAATATTTTGAAAAACCTCTAAAATAAAGATGAAAATTTTTTAGATAACAAGGCCATTTCATAGCAGAACTCAATTTTAAATGTAAACAATAATTATATTGCCTTGTCAAAAGAGCAAAACTATCTTTTTGAGAGAAAAGTGTTTCTATATGGATGTTACGAGTGTGTGCTTTTATAGTTGACAATGAACAAGGAATGATAGAGGGTTTATCATTCATATTTATTATTTTCACTATCAAACATCTATACTTATGATATATAAAACAGTGTTAGTTAATACAAGGATATCTGTATGTTTATATATCTGATAGAGACATAGGCATGGACCCATAGTTGACTCTTAGGTTTCATATGGCCAAACCCTGTTCAAAGGTTAGATCAGATTGCTAAAGATCTTCTCCAATTTTGAAAAAATATCCAAGGATGGACATTCAATAGTCTGGGCCAGATGTTTCAGTATTTGAAAGCTCTTATTGTGGCTAATGTTCATTATATAGATATTTCATGATACATAATCAGAATTTACTTTGGTGTAACTTGTTTTCATTGACTCTCAACTTTTGCTGTATGGCTTTTGGCTGAACCTACTTGGGTTTGTTAACTTTTTCTTGTACTGGCAAGCCCAGACCTGGGCCTGGTACTCTATATGCAGCCTCGCGAGTGGTGCATAGAGGAGAAGAATCGCTTCTTGAATAGCTGGCTTTTCTATAGAAAGTGCATCTGTAATAGATCTTTTTATAAAATCTTTTTTCAAGAAGGTATTTAGAAGAGAGAGAAGTAGCAAGAAGATAAATGAATGAATGAATGGACTGCAATAGACAGGTTTAAAAAAACCTTTAAAATCCCGGGTAAATATTCTGAATGCTAGGGTATGGTAATATACCCCGTACCTGTTCTCCACTGCTCTTGCATCCAGGTATGCTTATATTCAATTAGTATGTATTACAATTGCCTGCGTTTTACTGTGAAGAAACATCCAAGAAGTTGCAGCTGATAAAGCAGACAAGCAAAGAACTTCTGTTGATGAGGATGTCAACAGTTTAGAGAATAGTATCACCATTATTTTTACAGAGTTAATTAACTCAAAGAGTTGAACTCTTCCAAAGAATCAATTTCTAGAGAAAGGCTTCTAAACATCCATTTAGGAAATTAACTGCTTTTGTTTTTCTAAAGGATTAAGCATCAACAACCTCTCACTGAAATTGAAGTAGTTGATGTTTTTTCAGGAGCTGTCTTTCCTCAGCCTGAAGTCAGTAAGCAAAGGCATGTGTACATTACCTAGAGGCAGAAGGCTATATAGATTCTTATTATTAAATTTGGAAACATAACTCTAGGAACAAAATTTTATATATTTGCTTTAAATATTAGTGAAGACATTGGTTATTTGATTATAATAACTTTTGTTTACGTCCGCTCAATATTTCTCTCACCTACTGATCCCTAAATATTGTCACTTTAGAGAAACTAAAATCTCTTCAAGCTTAGCAACCAACAGGCATAAAAATGCTGATATGCAATAAATAATGATTTCTTAGGGAAAATGGAAATTGTAAAACTATGTGGTGTCTTCATCTATCTGGAGACAACCAAAAAGGCCACATTTCTGAAATCAAAGATATTTTTAATCCAAAAAAATGATGTATCTTAAGCACTTTCACTTTCTAAAATTGATATTTCTTGGAATTTTTATTTAGATCATCTTCTACTCTAGTGGGTTTTAGCATAATTTTTAAAACTGTCTCCTCTCACTTCTCTGTTAGAATATAGAGGACATATGCAACCTCAGTGTAATTTAATGTATACGTTTATGTATTAACGTATGTCTTTTAAAGCTTTCATTGTAAAAAATAATTTTGTTGAAGTAAATTAAAATCAATAAGTATTATAAGTAGATGGGAAATGAGCAAAACAATTCTAAAATGTATGTAAGAAGATAGCATATCACAGTTAATCTATTAGAAATTTTTAAAATAAATGCTTAGTTTTTCGGATCTTCAGTTCTAATCTAAAATGTATTTCCTACAACGAAACTTTCTGAATTTGAACCTTAACCTTAAGCGGAGTTGAATTCTTCTTAAGCATAGCTGTAGGCTCCCTGCACTCTAATATCCGGGCTGAAAAGTGTTGAAGAGATTTTGTAACTGAATTTGCACAAAAGCAGTAGGCCAATTTAGCATGATATAAAGCAGTGAGTTTTCTTTGATGTAATTTTATTTCCAGTTTTCTAGGGACTTGTCTGTAGGTTCCAGCAAATACTATGACGTGCTCTGTTTACAGTTGTTCATCTCCACTGATAGCTATGCTTTGGTTTAGTTTAATTCATAAATTACCATAATTCTAGCCAAACAAGAGAATAAACAATGAATAAATTAAGCACAGCATTAATGTGACTGTATGCATGCAAGTCCTAGTTCACATGGCTTCGGTAATAGCCATGTGTTGCATTCCTATGAAAGATTAGAAACACAGATTTAAAAAATGTAGTATTTAGTGACACAGTGAATACTTAAGGGAAGTGAGAGTGGGAGGAGTCCACATTTTTCTGAATGAATTGAAGATAAAAGTGGATATCAAACTTGGACCTAAGCATATGAAAGATAATGATGAAAGGAATCCATTTAAGTGCAGTATTGTGTAAGCAGTTTTAAAATCTTCTGGTTTAATATATATCTCCTACTCTGACAATGGAAGCAAACTAAGGAATTACTACAGTCTAATTATTAAACTCTTGTTTTAATAAGCTCAATTCATTGAGAAATATTGGAGAAATATTTTTTTGTTTATTTTTTCTTTCAGATGTAAAATATTTAAAAGAAGAAGATGCAAATCGTAAAACATTTACAGTCAGCAGCACACTGGATTTCTTAGCAGATCGCAACGATGATGGTGCAGTTGTAAGTTGCAGAGTAGATCACGAGTCCCTAAACTCCACACCTCAGATAGCAATGCAAGTTCTAGAAATACACTGTAAGTAATGCACATTATATATGCTGGCTTTTATAGTCTTGTTTTGTTTCAGAGTTTCTATTGTGGGAAAATTATAAAAATCTCTGGTATTGTCTGAATAGATAACACCTTTCTTTTAGCCAACATATCTCTGGTTTATATTTTGGTGGTTGGTTGTGTGAGGCAGGAAAGGTAGGTTTTTTACAGGATTAACTCTAAATATTTTAATGAGAGCTTGACCGATGAAAAGAGTATAGGACCAAGTTCCTGGTGTGCTGTTAGAAATGATAGAGAGAAAATGTGTTTGTCTTTTTTATCATTGTAGCAATTTGAAAGAGTTCTTAAAGATCAAGATCATAGTAGCTTACAAGTGTCACTGAAAGAATCTAGACACTTGAAACAAGGGTATGAAGAAGCAAAGTTTGCAGTAGACTACCTCAATAACTTTGAATCCTGCTAATGAAACTCTGCGTAATGCTGTTAATAACACATTCCAGGAGGAAAAATTTTTAAGAATTTATTTAGGCTTTGTCTATTCAGGATGTTACTCTAGATCGGGGTTGTCAAACTTATGGCTTCTGGGCTGAGTCCAGCCCTTTGCCTTGTTTTATCCAGCCCTCCACTTTGTTTCTACCCAGCGGCAGCCCTGAGCTCCTTGTCCCTACCCTCCTGCCAGCGCGCTAGTCAGGTGTGCAGTGTGTGTGACGTGCGTTACGCTGCAGGAGCAGGAGAACAGCGAGAGCCGTGAGCTTGACACGCCTGCTCTAGATGATCCAAACTTAGTTTGCTTTACATCTCTATATATTGGCTCATTTTTTCAAATAGGATTTCTGGAAACCTGGTATTTTCCACAGTGTATTGTTTCAAAGTTGAACGAACTTGCCTATGTATCTGCGTGCCCTACTCTTGAAGTCATGTTGTCCTTTGAGTCAGTTTTTGTTCTTATAAACTGTGAAACACTCAGGAGATCACCTTTCCACTACCACATGACATTTTCATATTCACTTGAATTCACTCAGAATTCTTCAGGGTACAGCTATTTGGATTTCTGTAGAACGCCTGTTACTTTTGATTGCCAGCTAGCAAAAATAGGCATCTGCAAATATTGTCAGACCAGGTGAAGGGGAGAGGCCTTTCACAAATCTGTTTCTAAGGTAGATGTGCCCAACCTGTAATAAAGCAGACAATCTTATCCATAGCAGATAATCTTCCACTAACTGCAACTTAGTTCCCAAGATACCGTGTCAAGGACTGCTGGCATATATAACTTGTTTCTAGACAAGGTTATATCTATAAGCATCTAAGACTCATAGCACATGTAAAATGCTGTAATGGCAAAAGCACTCTATGCACAGAAGCTGACAGCATCACTGCAAATGCCATCTGCAAAGAAGACTGAAAATTAGGAGGAAGTGGATTAGCATCCACACGTAATACATGCTGAAAATAACTGCTTTCTGAAACGTTGTGCCCATCATTTTACTGAGGGAGTGCAAAGCCTCTCTTCACCACCTGCCTCTCCTAACATGTTCAAATGCCATTTGTACTGGAGACACGAATGCTTAACATTTTTATTTCCTTAAATTCTAAATCCCAGAACCACCAGCCACTGAAGTGCCCAATGCCTTCACTTCCAAATTGCTTGCTCTTCCTTCAGTGCCCTGCTCAAAATGTTGGCACTACAGGACATGAACCAAATTGAATGGAACAGTAGATGCAGAAATAGGACAGCTATAGGAAGTTTAAACTGAGTGGCATTGGCTGCAGTGTGATGTGATTCACTGTAAAGGCAGTGTTCGGGTCTACGTGAGCATCATAAGATCACAAGGCAAAGAATCAGTTCTGTAGCCTCTCTTATATAAAGCTGCTTGAATATTTGTTGTTTCCTTCCAGTTTGCACTCTAGGTAGCAGGACACTAGCTTGCTAAATAGCAATGGAGTGCATCTTCCTCTATGCCCGTGCTTCATTATTTTGAACAAGACCCTTCTCTTTATTCTGTGGGCTCACTGATGTTTTCTGACAAGGACAAATTGCACCAGACATTTACAGTTAGTAATGTGCTTTATGTTACTGCCCCCTCAGACTGCCAACTTATCAAAACCATAATGCACAAGTAATTATTCTCTATCATTCCTGCTTGCTCCATTAATTTTCCACCAATCAATTTAATATTCTCCAGCACTAGTATAGAGTCATTATACATGGAGAGATAAGTAAGAAATCTGCCCAAAGAAGCCCAAATTTAGAAGAGAGGGTGGAAATACCATTTAAAACCATGGAGAAAGCAGTATTTTATTACTGGTGACAAGGAGACTAAGAACAGGCTATTACTGTCCTTCTCCTTACCACGTACATCTCCATGGTTGATGTACTCAGATGTCAGACACTGAGAAAATTTCTAAAGGAAACTCTAAAAAGAGAAGGAAATTCAGAAAAATAATCATGTGGTTCAGCAGAGACCCTTGAAGGAAAAAGAGCAGGATGATTTACTGGAGCAATCCTAAAGACTCTGAATGGAGTACATTGCACTGGAGCTGGGCCCCTTGATTTTATTCTCCTGATATTGCTCACCACCATCATGGGTATTACTGCAGTCACGGGAAGTTGCTGATTTTTTTCCATCAATCCATGAGATGTCAAACATATGAGAGGCATCCTATTTGTATGAGAGGCATGCTCACAGGAACCAGCGTGGGCTGACCCAATATATTCTCAGTGCCACCTGACAGCAGTTCAAATGTAGTGCTGACAAAACAGATGAATATGGGATCCATGACGAAACTCAGGACAACTTGTTACTCTGACATCCTGTAGGCTCCAAAATCATAACCAACTAGTGTGGCATTGCTCCATAGGGCACTTGTTCTGACTTTCCCAGGGGTGTTTCAGGTGATGAGAGAGCTAAGAAAGAATGATAAGGAAGTACATTGTTAAAGAGAACAGCACCAATCAGTTTTACAAAGAAAGGACTCACATTGATTGGACAACATCCACTAAAGCTGCACTTGTTTGTTATCTCTGGTACATGTATGTTCCTTTTGAATTATCAGTATATCATCATGGATTAGAAGAAAAAATAATAATAAATTGTCCATCCATTTCTGCCCCGTATAATTATGCTTGAAAGTAAAAAAGTCTGCATCGTTTCGAGCAGCTAGCCCTTGAAAATAAACAAAACATTTGTGGCTTCATCAAAACAAAAAAAGTGAAGAAAAGGAAATCAACAGGACAGTAGGAATACGGGACTGTGTTTGCATTCAGTGGATGTTAGATAGGGAAAAAGGAAATCAATGCAATTACTGGGATAACAGGTTTTTATTTATGCCTAGTGAAAGATAGAATAAAATTAAATCTGTCCTAGACAACGAAACTATATGAGAAATATTTTTAATGAGTTCATGGGGAGATGTAGATAGAGGTGCTTGTGAGTCCAACAGCTGCTTTCATCATTAGCTTTAAGAAGAAGCAAGCTTAACAAAGTGAAAGCCAGTAATGCCTTCAGCGACAATATCAGTACGGAATATGCTTCATTCCTTCTTCTTCCTCTAACACAAATCTTAGCTTTTATTAGTGTGATAGAGCAGTCAAAGAATTTTCTCCAGCTGTATTACAGTATGGGAAATGAAGCTGAGGACTAAACTTTCAAGATAAAAAAGGTCTTATTTTCTTTTAATCTATGTATGTGTATGCAATAGAAGTATTGTCAGAGTCCTTCTGCTGCTCTTTTCTTTTGTTTTAATGGTTAGGTCCAGAAGTAGAGATTAACTAGATTACTTATAGTTTGACCAAAAGAAAGATATCTTGAAGGAGACTGTGATAAGTTCTTATTTTCATAGGGCTTTCTGGATTAATTTTGCAGACTTCAGATATTAAAATAGTAGTAATGCTATTGGTTTAAGCATACTGTGCCTCACTCCGGACAGTAGGATAATTAGCTCCTCTGATCTTTTGCGCTTTATTTATCACTAATTTATGTGATGTCTCACTTGTGCTTAATCATGTTCATCTGCAAGTCATGCTCTGTGCATTGCAGGACAGCCCAATTGCCAAAATCTTTCTGTTGTGCTGATTTAGTTTCTGCTTGGCCAGCAGAGGTTTGTGGTGACATGACACTGCCTGCTAAGTTTATTTTTCCTCTGACCCTTACTGTCAACAGGAAACCTAAAATAGACTTGTATCCCCCGTGGCTTGACTCGGCTCTGAAGTCTGCTTGTCAGCCTAGCTGCCACTGATTATTAGGGAGTGCTTCTTGTAAGAGATAAATTCAAATCTCAAAGGGATATTTCATTTAATTGTTTACTTCTGCATTCAAACTAAGCTAAGAATACATTCTTTGTTCCTATATTAAAGAATCACAGGTACAATACTTAACTTTTGAAAGATTTTCAGTATGATATTTATGAGATTATATGCTGTGAGTGCTCATGCACACTCCTGAAAAGACATTTTTAGGGCAACTACAACTTCTGGACCGTATCTAGGAAGTGAGTCAATTCAGCTTATCCGTCCTCTGTGCCTCAGATGTGTTATTTCCCAGAAGCAGCATCTTCTTTTTTCTCCAGGTCTTATCAGAGCAGAAGCTAGCCAACACGTTGCTTCCCACTGAATGCAATGCCATAAAATTACCCAGTGGTAATTACCTTACCTTGGTGAAGATTCTCTGACTACAGTAAATTACCCAGCAGACCTCAGTAAAAATTAATTGTGTAAGTCTGCCACAGAGGCTGCTTTTGAAGCTTTAAAGTGAAATCAAATAATTTGAACTTCAAACCCAATCATCATGATTCTAAAATGGAAGCTATGATAAGATCTGTGCTAACGGACTTAGTGAGATTTTGCTCAAAAGCTGACCACGTTCCCAAATGACAGCACTAATAAGCTAAATATCTGTTACATAAAGAAGTGTCTAGAGAGGCAATTTTGAGTAAACTCTATATTGGCAGACACAGATGTACAGTGAATTGTCAGTCTGACAAGTCTATAACTATCAGCTGACTTACTTCTACAGGCTATTCCAACAATGTTTGTGTGATAGAATCATAGTATCGTAGAATGACCTGAGTTGGAAGTGACCCCAAAGGATCATCGAGTCCAACTCCTGTCCCTACACAGAACACTCCCAACATTCACACCGTGTGACTGAGGGCATTGTCCAAATGCTTCCTGAATGCTGGCAGACTTGGTGCCATGACCACTTCCCTGGGGAGCTGTTCCAGTGCTCCACCACCTGCTGGGTGAAGAACCTCTTCCTCATATCCAATCTAAACCTCCCCTGGCACATCTTCCCGTCATTCCCTCGAGTCCTATCACAGGTTGCAAGAGAGAAGAGATCAGCACCTGTTTCACCTCCCTCCCTTGTGAGGCTGTTTCTTTGTTTCTGGATTGTTATTAGATTGTTTTATATTGAATGTCCAAACTTGACTTTAAAATTAGGCAGCTATTCCAAAAGAATATTGGCTATTGTCTGGTAAACAAGCTTATTGCTTTTGAATTAAGTAAACAAAACACCTTGAGTGCAGTGCACTTGCGCAGCCATGTAGAAAATAACATGTGTGTCTGTGTGTGTGTCTATAGGCTTCTCTGACAGCAGGATGGAGTTAGAATTTCTGCTGGTGTAAAGCAGAGTAATTTCACAAAGAAGCAATATCACCTAATGCTCACTAAAAGAGTTTAGCTCGATATTTTGAATTGACTGGTTTCAGGTTTTTTGTTGGAACATAGTTTTTTCAGTTATACCTTCTGAACAAAAATAAGTGAATATATATGAAATAGATATATGTGTGTGAGTGTGTGAAAATATAAGATGTGAAATATGATATATATTATAATATACATTCATGTAGTGCTATGTGAAATAAGGCAAAAGAAGGCAAGAAAAGGGTAGTGCATAGTTTACTGTTAGACTATTTGTTTTTTGAGAATCCCTAAACACCTGACAGTTGCACATCAGAATAGTATTTGGAGAAAAAAAAACATTTCTTTAAATCATAATGTTTAATTCTAATTAATTAATTACATTTTAAATACGTTAGGTCCCTATTCAGGGTGACTATCTCAACATGGACTTGCTCTCCTTTTGTAGCTCAGAAAGGATAGATGCATACCCATGCAAAAGCACACAGAATTGGATACCTCTTAGCTGTGATAAAGTGTGAGAGAGGAGGGCCAGTGTTCCCTGTTGCCTACAGGTGGTCCTTCTGTACTCTAAATGGGTAAAATGTGTCACACCTTCGTTTTCTTTAAACTCTGCAGCCGAGGCAGGCCATTCATCTTTTTGAAGCTGCTCAACTAAGACATAAGATTTTAATTTTCTTTTAGTGTACTGCGTTCTTTTTAATTACTTCAGTTATTTTCCAAGCTTTGTACTTAAAAAACTTTTATGCTGTGGCACTTTGGCATGAGTTCTCTTTTTTTTTTTTTTCCTTGGCCTCACTATTGGTTTTTTTGATGTTGTGGGTTTTTTCTTCCATGAGGTATCTCTCACAGAACTTCCCAGCAGTTCAGTTGTACGTGTGCTTTAGGAACAAAGGCACATTTCCTTTTTTTTTTTTGGAAGTAGCTTGCACTGTCTAGGCAGAGAACATGTTTTTCTGAAGTGAAGAAAATATGAGAGTTAAAAGATGTTTCCATCACTGATGCTGATCTTTTTTCGTTTCTGATCAGTCAACAGCATTATTGGACATTCTCAGTTGCTTATGACCATCCCTTCCTTATGCTGTGTGACACTCTCAAAGGCACACTGGCTAAAAGTTAAATCTGGGAGTATTTGGCATAATTATACGCTGCTTCAATCCTTGTATGGGCAGTCTGGCAATAGATGCATCCACAGAGTCAGCGAATGGTTTACTAACTAGGATAATGAGGTGTCACAGGCTTCCAAGTTTTCATTTATTTTCTAACAGTGCCCCAAAATATTAAGCCAGCTCAAATAATACAGATATACTGTGGGTTGAGTCAGGAGTGAAAATAGCTGGAATTTTTGTAAGAACTGAAACTTGTTCTGGCTTTGCCATGAGAGAAAATATTTACTGAACTATATCTTTAGTCAATAAGATTAAGCACATAATTCTCCTATAACTCTGATACAGCGAAAAGACCTGGATTTCTAAGGGCATAATTCTCTAGGACCATGAAAGAAAGAACTCCCTTGAGATTTGCACATCCAAGGCTTTTCAGTTCTCTATTGCAGATTAATAATTTCACTGTTTGCAAACCGTGACATCTCAGATTCTTATGGAACTTGTAGCAGGTGGCCAATATCTGAAGCTTAAGTCTTCTTTCAAGAGTAGCTTGATGGCACAGATGCAGCAGCTCATTCCCTGGCATGGCCCATCCTGTTGCATACTCTTCATCACAAATTGCTGAAGAAAATTTCTCTTTGAGGAAACAGATTTTTATTTTTTTTTTCCAAATAGATACACTCCTAATACCTATGTGGGCTTCAATGCTTGATTCTTCAGAGTTCTTAGGCTCAGCACTGGGAACAAGATACCTTTAAGCTATGTGATCTTTTAAGGAATCAGTCTGCTGTCGGTAGGTGCAACCTTTTGGAAGTCACTGTGTCATTATCAGACTGTCATATCTTATTAGTCCTGCTAAGCATACCAACAAAGTCAGGTGTGAATAATAGGCTACAAGGGGAAACTCAGAACAATATTTTATTTATTTATTTGTTTTAGTGATTTGTCAAAACTCTGGGTGGTCTAAGAGCAATCTCTTTGCTTTGAACACCAGAGAGTGCTAGGTTTTCCTCCAGTAATGGCCTGTCTCATGGATCTATTTACATATGTTCTTTGTTCTTAACAATGAGGCATACTTCCCATCCTGAGTTAACGGAGGGTAGAAGCTGATTAGATCAAGATGCCACTCAGCATCTTGATCATCTGGGCTTGGCTATAGTAATACTGGTCCTAGGATATACTCTACCAAATAGGTGTATTGGACCTTGGGTTCTTAGATCTCAGCTTTTCAAGTGGGTTTGTCTGACTTCATTTCACAATTTAGAGGGACTTACTGATTAAAGCCACTTTTTGATCCTGTTTAATCACAGCAAGAGAGCTGTGTTCTCTGTGTGATGTGCAGACAGGGCCTTGGTCTCTCACAAAGCATTCCATTTTGGTTGTAGACGATCTCCGTAAGCCTAAGCAAGCAGGGATTTCCCTCGCTTCAGTGAAAAACTGCCAGGCATTTAACTCCTTTAGAAGCTTATAAGGAAAAGCTAGATGTTTTTTTAAATGACTATCTGAGTCTGACAGAGAGGTACCATCTCTTGCAACTTATGCTTCCATTCTTCAGAAGTCAACTATCCAACTGGTGGTCATGTTTTCCTCTTTCAATGAAAGGTTCTGCTGGACTGCTGTTACCTTAAGAATGAAAGAATTTCAAGATCTTCCAGCTCACTCCCTGTTATAGTGTGGGACAAGTTTATATTTTGTACACATTCAGGTTTCCACCCAGCACGCACACATATTGAGATACTCTTCTGGTATTTTCCTCAAACAGGACTTTTTTATCCCTAAATCACAGTGTGAATATTAATGTAGACAATATATCTCAATATTATTTCCATGCTTCAGTGACCATTCTTTCCATTCTATCTCGCCTTAAAGGAAGAATATCTCCATATTTAGCAGTGTAAGATGCGGTTAAAAATAGTAATAATAAGAATGCAAATTAAAATTTACAGCCTTCAGTACATGTACACCACTTCATATTGAATGAAAAGTAAATAAGAAGTCATTCTTTTTAATTATTTTGCTCAATAATTTTCTAAACACTATGTTAATAAGTAAAATTATGTTGTTTAAGCTTTTCATATTACTGAAAGCTTGAAACAAATGAAACATAAAGGATAGTTACTGTAAACACTAAAAAATGATTATCTGTGAACATGAAAGTTCAGTGCCACAATTTGCATGTTTAAATGAGATCAATTAGGTTAATGATGGATAAAAATAAGAAATCCATGATTTAAATGCAAAATAATTCAAAAACTTGTGGGTCCATTTACTGCCAAGCTTTCATCTTTCAAAGGGGATATCTAGTTCAAAGGGTTAATGTACAGTCCTGACCTTTCCCATCTGGAGGCTTATGTTCAAATATGGTTTACAAGTGAAATATAATCTAATATAATTTATTTCTCTCGAAAATGTCCTGTAGGAAAATCTACATAGTGGCTTCTCTATTCTGCATAGAAACTTAAAATATGATGTGGGCAGGTTATTCCATTTGCTTGTCCTGTATATTAGAGAGGGCTCACGAAGGTTTCAATGGAAGCTTTGGGGGGAATGTTTAATAACATTAAAAGTAGGATGTTCAGGAAATAAACATAAAATGAATATAAATCTATTTCAGAGAAGTAGGCCTTTAGGCATAGGAAATAGAAAAGCCGTGGTTTCCGAAAAACTGGAAACAAAGTGGACATGGCTATGCTGACAGCTGAAGCATAGTGAAGTTGTCCCTGAGTCTCTTCCAAACAGTGTACATGTCTGAACCACAGGGCATTGTCATGTGGAGTTGGTAGCTTCAGTCAGTGCGGTAGTGTTTCTGAATTAATGAGCACTTGTGTGCTAAAACCTGTCCTCTCTGGGCAGAGGAAGCTAGGGACAGAGCCTTACAGAGCTCACGGTAGGCTTTTGAGGTTGCTTGGTTAGTTTGATCATGACTGGCCACGTGCCCTTGACATCAGTAGAAATTGCCACCATGAGTCAGTCAGGCTGCTGGAGCATGTTCTTAGGTGGGCATAATAGAGTTAGCTCATCTACCTGAAAAGACCATCAAACTAGTGTAAAGGAATAAAAAAGAGCAGTGCAGCTCATTTCCTGTAATCCTAAACCTTTCTCTACTTACGGAAGTAGGTTCCAGAAATAGTGATCGATTCCAGCAGCGATATTCCCAAGACTGGCTGACTGACTGATTTTTGAATCTCCTAATCTAACAATCAGTTGCTACAGAAGGGATTTAACAAAAGAATTTTCCTGCTTTGTATTTGATAAGACGAATGCCTACATGGCTATAATGTCAATGTATTAGATGATCTATGTTTAGAGATATGCAGTGGAAAGTTGAATTTACAGAAAAATTAAGAACCAAATTTTTAAATATACTTGTTACAGCTAATTTATATCATGTAGCACTAACAGGACAATTAAGACTGAGTGGCCAAATAACAGTCCAATGTCTGAGAAGTTGCACATCATGTCCCAATTGGAGAAAGAATTTTTCAGGTAGATAACTAAGATACATCAAGCTCCATGCTGCCTTCAAAAATATCCCTCAAATATGTTTTTAATTTTTCCCTTGTCTAGACTTGATGTGATTTTAAATGGGATCATCTTGGAAGGAGATTGCAGATTACAGAATCTGTATAGCTCACGCCCCAGGTTACAACTGTGGTCACTTTCAGGCAGTGAACTTAATGACAGAACAACAGAGCTGTTCCAGACTTTCCCTATAGAACAGTCTTGGGGGACTGTTTATTTCCAAAATTAAAGGCTAAAAAGCAGGTGAGACAGTCTAGAGGAAAACATATAAGGAGATTATTAATAGGACTTCCCATGGAACAGAAGTTTTCCCTCCACAAGGATGTGCTATATATATATAAGAAACAAGTCAAATTTTCATGTGCCCGTACTACTGCTTAGATATTTCTATATAGATTAAACTTTTATGGTGCTCAATATCTGATACGAATGTCAGAGAAAGGCCTGAAGGGGTATTTGGGTATGCTGAGCATCCAGACCTCTTATATAGTCCTTCAGCAGTTTAGGATGTACTGCAATTCTCAAGCCGTATTCAAGGTAAAAGTTAGACATAACAGAAAACCGATGGCCTTAAGCAAAAGTAACTAAGGATGCAGAAGATACAGTTACATTGAAAGGTCATGCACTGACTCAGAGTTAGGCATTTCTTGATAATATGTGTGATTTAGGCAGAAGGATTTTTTTTTCTCATAGTTTTTTCCTTTACTCCTGTTCGGTGACATGGCAAAAATAAGATAAAATATAAATAAGTTGGAGAAAGCGTACTGTAAGGCAACAGAGCTGCTAACTGGAACAGGGATGTTTAGACATCTGCAGAGACTGGCAAAATGGAGATAGTTTAGTCTGAAGACGTGGCATGACTAAAATAATTAAACGACATAAAAGTTGTAAAACTAAGCTTCATTTCTTGGATTCACTGAAGAAAACAGAACTGAATTGGCAAAGAAAACAATATTTCTACTAAATCATTCATGTGTGTATGGGGCTTAATAAATAAGTGACTCATTCTGAAAAAGCATGTAAAGGAGAATAGTTGTTATTTACACGGGCAGTGCTGCTGGTGCTAACTGTCTCCATGAAGTGTAACAGATTTAGAACTGGTGACAGTGCCACTCTGTCTACCACTTAATTCCACAGGGTCTACCGATATATCCAGTGCTATGCTCAAATTTATCTCTGCCAATTTTAAGACCAAGCACAAACTAGGTAAGAGTGATCCATGAACACATTACTTGACAAAGGAAGGTTAAGGTTTTAGTGCATTTTAAATGGAGTAGAGAGGGACTGTGAAGTTTTGCTGCTGTACCTCCATCTTCTCTCTCATCTTCCAAAAACCCCAAGCCACACATTATGTACTATCATATTTTAATTGCTTTTTTCTTTGTAGCAATTGTAGTGAACAAGTTTCGTATAACTGATGAGCGAAATGTTGAAACAGGTACTATGAATATTTTTAACAAAGTACTAGAAAATCACTGAAAATTACTGAATTAGTAACTTAAAGGGTTTCTGCAAGGTTGGTGCTTGAATTAAAGCACTCATGATTTCGAAGGTCAGAAGGGAATATTTCACTGATCAAGCTCTCTTATCCCCGCACATTGGCATTTGGCTTGTTGGTTTACATCCAGGAGAGTGTTTTTACACTCCTCTGGTACAAACTGTTATTACTTTCTCTTGAACAAACATCTTTTCAAACTAAATTGAAAGAGACCGGATAAAGGGTGACATAATAGTCGTCAAAGAATCCCAAATAACAAAGAGACCATATGCTAGTTCTAAATCTGCTTGACTGTAAAGCAGTTTTTAAAGGAGTGAAAAAAAGAAGATACAGGAATATCCATGTGGATATGGTACCAAATATTCACTTTGATGAAAGCTAAATATTTGAAAAAATATCATAAAGCTTTATTTTTCAGTATTGTTGAATATATTGAAGGTCAACCATGTCCTGGACTGCATCAAAAGAAGCATTGCCAGCAGGTCAAGGGAGGTGATTCTCCCCCTCTGTTCTGCTCTCGTGAGCCCCCCCCCCCCGGACTATTGTGTCCAGTTCAGGAACCCCCAACAGAAGATGGCTGTGGAACTGTTGGAGTGGGTCCAGAGGAGGGTCATGAAGATGATCAGAGAGCTGGAGCACATCTGCTATGAGGACAGGCTGAGAAAGTTGGGGTTGTTCAGCCTGGAGAAGGGAAGGCTCCTGGGAGACCTTACAGCGACCTTCCAGTACCTGAAGGGGCCACAGGAAAGCTGGGGAGGGACTTTTTACAGGGGTATGGAGTGATGAGATGAGGGGGAACGGCTTTCAACTGGAAGGGAGGAGATTTAGATTAGATATTAGGAAGAAATCCTTCCCGCTGAGGGTGGCGAGGCACTGGCATAGGTTGCCCAGGGAAGCTGCAGATGCCCCCTCCCTTGAAGTGTTCAAGGCCAGGTCAGATGGGGCTTTGAGCAACCTGGACTGGTGGGAGGTGTCCCTGCCCCTGGCAGGGGGGTGGAACTGGATGGGCTTTCAGGTCCCTTCCAACCCAAACCATTCTGTGATTCTGTGATTCTATGATATTTATTAAAATGAAATACCACTGCCTAGATTGTCTCTCCCACAAATACTAGTATTAAAATAATTTTTCAGATACATAACACTGAGTTTTTCCTCATCTACTTAAGCAATGAGTCATTCATTATATTCTGAAGCAGAGCATCAAACTCACTGTATCTCCCAGGGTATTTTGATGATGTTTACCAATGCAGTCTTGCTTGTGAGTGCTTATTCAAAGCAATGGGCCACGGGCAGAAGCCATGATACTTGTCATTTACAAAAGCAGCCCAATTTTGGGGAATGTTGATTCATAGCTGTAGGATGCATGCAGCTGGTAAGTGTAAAAGCTATTAAAAAGGGTGAGCACTTTCACAGAACTGATTAGAGTACTCCTCTCTCATCTTTCAGATCTCATTTGTATTATCCAATTTGATGTTGATTTTTGTACATAATAGAGTGGTTTGTCCTTGGAATTTAGTTTAAAAGGTTTTTTTCTAAGCTTAATTGCTTAGATTTTTTAGAACTAGCAATAAAATTGTGCAGGAATACAGAATTTTCAAGGAGTTTTTTAATTACTATCCATATATGAAACTCATGATTTTCTCGTGGTTTCTGGAGCAAAACCAAGGTACCTTAAACTGTTCTATGCTTGCTCCAGTGCTAATTAATCTGGAAAGTAGATACATCATCATTTTTGGAGATATCTGCTTATTTTATCTTTACATCTGGAAATTATGGAAAGGTTCCAAAGAAATAAAAGAGAAAAAGCTAGATGAAAAATTCAGAAGGCTGTGACATAAATAGATTTCACAATCATGCCTTTTTTATTAAAAAAAATTAGAACAGAATAATCCAGACAAAACCAGGTAGAAAATAAAGAAATTAGTCTCTGAGGAGATACTTTAAGATCTTATCATCTGTCAGTCATTCATTACCAGGTAGCAATAATCTTTTATGATTGGAGTCTTAGATTTTCATAACATTTTTTAAAATGATAACACTAGAACTGTTGTTGCTCACTGACACAGTAAAATATCTGAGATATTTGTGGAAGATTTTCAATATTCATGAGGTTTGTGGTCTTAAAATAAAACTACAAAGTAAAGATGTGTTGTTGATAGCTGTCACAATTTGAGTTAGCGTAAGGGACAAAACGGAGGAGCCACCTTGGGCTCTTTCCAATTTGTCCTGCTTGCTAGGATTGTGCTGGGAGCGTCACTGGGACAAATCCCTTACACAGTGCCAGCAGCATCATGGAGACAAGTCCCTTACAGTAAGGGGGACCTCCTCAGGCCCTTTGCAATTTGTCCTGCCCACCAGGATTGTGCTGAGAAATTAAAATGTACGGTAACTTATATATATGTGTGCACAAATCAATTTTATTGTAACGATTTGTGACAGAATAAGGGTTCAGTGGTGGTTGGGGATAAGATACTGTTGAAAAAATACATCTTAAGCAGCAAGCAATCAAGCAGCACGTGTAAAGAAAAGCACTGTGCAGGTAAAGAATATGCAGTTAAAAAAAGAAAAAGATACTAATAGCTAGCCTGATGTTAAAGTACGGCGTGCATAACACAAACATCTCACCCAGTAGCATCCCAGTTGGGAGGGGGAAGATGAGGCCCAATCCATCAGCTGATCCCAGAAAGTCTTGCTGAAACCTTCCCCAAAACTTTCCCCTTTATTTTCATTTTTATAATAACTTGTACCTTTGGACGGAGTTTAGGTGGAGCTTGACTGGCTTTAGTCATCCAGTTTTCTACTCCTGATTGGTGGAGGGAACTCTCACTTTGAGTTTGAAGACATTGCACTAGAAATCAATTCTGCATGCCCAGTGGGAGTGGTTTGGGGAGTGGTTTGCCTCAGAGGCATGAAGGGGGCAGATGGGAGTGCCAGGAGGTGTGTTTATTACATTAAAATGACATTATAACAACATTATAATGAGCAAAGTTCAGCTAAAGTGCACATTTAGATCCTGGCTGCTCTAGTGGCAATCACAATCCATCTTTGCCTGACATTTTCTCTTTACAGTCTGGTCGCAAAGAGCGGCAGCCTCACCTGAGAGCAGTGCCCCGTCTCTTGTGCCAGCGAGACAGAACATACAGTTTTCCAATTGCATGCCTTCGTTACGAGCAGTGCTGCATCTCTGCCTCACACAGCTGAAATTTTCTACGGCACAGTATCCCAACTATGGGAGAGGGCTTTTGAATAAACCTGAGGTCCTCGTTTCCACCACGTGACTCTATTCTTCCAACAGTAGCGCATTATTTAGCTACACCTGTGAGAAGAATAGTGTGTTGTAGTGAATCAGCCATACCATATGGACTCTGATACAAAGAGGAAATGGTGGTTACTGTGCAAAAAATTAAACAACAAGGTAAATAAATTAATTTGAAATGGCAGAGTAAACGTGACTATTAAAGATCCAGGCAGGAGATGCTGCTGCATACAGTTACGTGATTATGTCAAAATCTAAAGTGGTCTGGGAACAGTCGGTGGGTCATGGCAGGAAGATGAGGAGCTGATACGTTTCTATCCCTTTTGGTGACAAAGAAACATCTGTGAGTTTTCCTGGGCAGTGACAATTGCCGGCTACACAGAGAGCCTGACAAAATAACTTGCTTATTCATCTGGGGAGGACAGTGATATTATGATCCATTGCTCTTGAGACTCTAGTTAGAAATAATGCAGCAGATTAGGGCAAGAGAAGAGTGGAGTGAGCCTTACCAACCAACCAAAAAGAATTTCGTATGTCACAACAAGTCACAACCTGCTTGCTGGGACAATGAAAATCCTCCCATTACTCCTAGAAATACCAGCAAAGTTTTCTGTAGGGAAGAGAAACCTTATTCCAAGGCCTCTGCCAAATGATCTGGCAGCCACAACATGAATGTTTTACCATAGGTAGGGCTTATTTCTTTTATTCTGGGGTTTGCCTGGCACTCAAGTGAGTGTTTTCCAAACTGGCAAGTTATTAATAAGATGTATTCCGTGTGTTACTTAGTGTCCCTGAAGGTAAGAGCTGGGGTTCCTGGGAAGCTCATTGATCACAGTGGGAAGCACTGCTCGTCACAGAAACACTTTTTTTTTCCTGAATGGATCTAATGACATATTTCATATTGTTGGACCCAATGCAGAATTAAATTGCTAAACAAAATCTTTTCTTACTAGCAGTACTTTTAAGGGGTTTAAAATCATTATGCATAGAAGGAAACTTCTAGTCACAGAAAGTAATTAAAAATATCTAATCATCATCCTAAGAGATTAAATAAGAAGGCAATATCAACATTTTTAGGAGGAATTTGAATAATACTTGTACTGCATCCTGATGTATTATGACAAACCCAGCAAATTACGTATCCATCGCTCGCTGAATTGATGCCTTTGCTGGTACAACATAATTTACATTCCAACACCAAGTCCAACAAGGATCACAGACTTCATTTCAACAAACTCAGCTTCTTACTGCAGGTGCAGAGAGGTTCATAAAATAAGCTACGGAGAGAATATCATCTTCAAAGAAACCATGCATCAGAATCAAAGTGGAGGCCCAGGGTCAAATGAGGTTAATGAGCTGGTTTCAGTTATTTATAATTAGGGACAGGATTGCATTTGCCCTGATTTTGAAATGGTCACCTGACAATTTGGTTGCATGGAAACTAATCGGACAGGAGGGTACTTTTTTTGCGAAAGCTTATTAATTAGGTGGTAATATTATATTGTATAGAGGTGTACATGTTTATTAGCAAAACACAAACATATTTGAACTGCTGTGCCTCTGTTTCTTTCTACCATTTCCACTAAGTCTAGCTTTTTTGGTATTAGTTTGAACTTGGAAGACTAAGAGGGACATTGTGAAAAATAAAAAAAGCATAGAATCCCTCGTATTTTAAGGAAGAGAGATTTAGACAGCATATATCACACTGATGTATGCTATGTACAGAGGAAACAACTTCAACAGTGTATTTTTCTTTTTAAACCCCCAAGACTCATAAACTAAGATAATTCAAGAGATGAATCTTTCACTATAGATCTTTTATATGTTGAATCTTATAAGTTACTGTCATCAAATGCAACAATTTTTCTGTGCTAGATCTTTTAATATCCTACAGACCAGAAAGAAATACATGGGGACAGCAGTGGAAACCAAGAGAAATGTGATTTCTTCTTGACACTGTCACCTATTTCCTTAGAATGATGGTACCTAACCTTCCCAAAACTGCAAATTGAGGCCAATAGCACTGAATGTACTGATTGTTACTTAAACAGAAAAGAACTTAGTTTATATTTATTATTGGGCTGCTTTGATCACTACAAAAACATGGTAGCCAGGCAGAAAGACAAGAAACATTTTGCAAAATCACTGCATATAGCACGCAAACCCATGAATGGATAATACTACAGGATATTGTCATTCAAATTTTGTGGAACTCAGATCTGTTATGCTATTTTACTTTGAGAAGTAGGAATTGCAGACTTCATGCAATAAACACATTTAAAAACTCAAACACTTGAAGGGCCACTGCACTTCATATGAAATAATGATGTGCAAAGATAAGTGCCCTAACTGAATATAGATCTCTTACCAGCTTGGAAAAAGAGGCCAAATTATTTTCTACTCTCTTGGCATTAAGAAAAAGCAGTAGAGATTCATTTTCTGATTCTGTTGGTGACCTGTTTTATGATCTTAAGCAAGTTTATTTACTTTTATTAATTCAGTTTCTGCTTTTGTGATTTGGTTGTCAAGGGCTTACACATACAGTATATGAAGAAATTTAAGCCTGTATGTAACCTTTTAAGGGCTTGGTGATGCAATAATATAAATACTTAATGACTTTTTTCTTGCTTCAAGCCATATAAAACCAAGTGCATTTGGAAAAAAAAAATCCAAAAACAAAAACAAACAAAACAAACCTTTCAGCTTTGAAGATCTGATTAGGAGAAAATGTCTGATAACTGATAAGAAGCAACTTTAATTTGAAATACATTAAAACAATCATTAAAGCAGTTCCATGAGGTATTAACATTGCCATTAATTATTGCTAAGAGTACAACAGAAATCATGGGCTGAAGTGTGTAATTTCTTCATATATCAGATAACATTCATTACCAGTGTAAACTGAAATCAATTTTCCACATGCATTCACTGATTTTGTATGTTGCTGAATAGAAATTATACTACTAAAAATAGATAAATCTTCTCAAAGCTCTAAAATGACTTCCCTGATCTTGTGCAATGAAATGTACCCAAATTCTAGAAAGATGGATGAAATAGAACTACTCAGTGGAACTTTTACTTTTGGTCTGCTGAAACACAAAACGATATATAGAAACAACACCCACCCCCCCCAGTTTTTATCTGTAACTGCTGCTAAGCTGTTATTTCCAGCAAAAAGGAAGACTCCTTGCTCATAGTGGGTAGAAGATGTCTTGTGTCTAAAGACATGTTTGAGTCTCAGTTCAGACTGGTGGTAGTAATCAACCTCATTATTCAAACTGAAGACTGGAGGGCGAAACAGCACTCACACTGTTGGAGATGCATGTAAATAAATAAGTCACTGGGTTTTGAAAGCAATGTGTTTTACTGTCAAGCTTGCTGTATTACCTACACTCACATAAACCACTGTGGCTTCTTTTAAAAAAATTGTATTTTCCCAATGCTTTTCCTTTTCAGAATATTTATCCACCCCTTAATGTACTTAGAACTCAGGATAAGGGCATATATGTAGCTGTTGTAAAGAAATTTTAGTCACTGGTGCCTTGTGCATGAGAATTCTGCCTGAAATACTGATCTACAGTATTGTATTACCATAAAATTACTGGACCAAATCCTAAAAAACATGCACATTATTAAAGTTCTGTTAAGTTTAACTGATATAAGTTTGTATACTTCTGTTGACTTTAGAGGAGGAGCAGCAGATCATACCCACAATAAATACACTTGATTCTACTCTTTTTGTTTGCTTTCTTTTTAAAAGTAGAGATTTTGTTTTGGATGTCTCTACGTTGCTTCTAACAAGCTGATGAACATATCTGAAAATAAATCAGCCTCTTACTGTGTTGCTGTTCCCTTTTTATTTTCCTTCAGATGGTTTTCTAATGCTAGTGTTGTTTTCTGGTGATGACAGGTTAAAGCTCACAGTATTGATAGAATATATTTATACTTTTCAAATTCTTCTAAAGTGAACAGTCTTAGCAGGAGGTAGTATTTTGTAACAGCATTTTGTGTTCTAGAAAAATATCAGCCAGCGGGGTTTTATTATCTTGGTTAAAATAACATATTTAGGTTAGTTTTGATGCAATTATTCTAAAGGTTTCTTCTAATTTTAAATATTGACGTGAATGTGAAAGTGGAGGGCTAATTTATCTTAAAAGTTTCCCTTTTGTAAGTGTACACCTTAATTCTGGAGAGACATCAGCTACAGCATGAAAATGAAGTGGAAACATTGAGAATGAAGCACCCAAAAGAGAATATCAGGTAGTTTTTGAACAAGGATTGTTCATAAAATACAAAAATCATAAATTGTAAGCTTCTGTAATAACTGTATATTGAATTAATCCCTATGTTTCCTGTTTTAAAGAAACAAGTAGCTACTGTAGAAGTCAATTACTAGGGAAAACCACTAGTGAATTAATTTCCTACACTACCTTACTGTGCATTAAAGAGTGAAATATAAATATAAGACCTTTCTTACTCTCTGTTAGTAAGCTCTATTTAGAAGTGCATAGGGAACAAAGAGCTTTCTGGGGCATTAAATAAAGTAAGAATGGGAACTTCAGACTGGGGGAAATAGCACTGCATTGATCCATGCAAATGAAAGCTCAATTATCTGAAGTTCCCTCTATTTTATATGAGTCATTTAGAATAATGTATAAAATGCTGATAATTTCTCAAATATTTAAGCTAGTAATGCTAGCTGGATGGGTCTTTAATTTCTTTCTTCACCTGTGACTACCATGATTACTTCCATTACAGTTTAGCTCTTTCTCATATTTCTCTGGAAACCTCTTGATCTCATTGCATTAGTTGTCTCCCTCCCTCAGTTAAATTCTTCCTGTGTTCCTATCTGATACTAATTTGTTCCTCTGGTTCAATGTATAGTCAAGAGAGTAATTTATTCATCTTCAATAGTACCACTGAAATCACAGAAGTACTTGATGCCCTGATTTATTAAGGCACTTGAGGTCAGTGCCTTAAGCATGTGCTAAAAATGAAGGAAGTGCCAGCACGACCTCCAAAGGATTAGTCACCTGCATAATGGTTTGCAGTATCCTTGAAAAGATGAACTTGTGGAAGAGGTTTGCTACTGCTATAAGGTTAGTGCAGATGCACTGCAAGCTAAATGGTGCTGACAGTGCTTTCATAGCTGTTATGACAAGTCTCCAATATACTTTTCCCTTTTCTTGTCTTGTCGATACATTATTATATGCTAAAAATAAAAGTCAAAGTTAGAAAAATGCTTCCAGCATCTTTAATTGTTCATATGCCATATAGTATTTTACAAGACTATTAGCATCTCAATAAGAAATTATATTGTTACCCCATATTCCTTTTTTCCATTTGATTTTGTAAGGTCATATTTTCATGCTCTTTCGTATTTGCTTGATAATAGGATACGTATGGTGTCACTGATACCTCACTGCTAATGAAATAGGAATTGCAAATAGGCTGACACGAAACATAAATACCTTAGATCTGCAGATTAAAGTATTTTTTGCACCATGGAGGAAGATGTATATTTTTTATTACGAAACTGGAGGAAACAAGAATTTATGTGTTCCTATTGAGTTTGAAAATTATCCTCACTGTGGCTATGAACTCTTTTCCTAAGGAAAAAGCTGTTTTGTATAGAGATGTTTCTTTCTTTGTGGTCTTCTTTTTCCTTTTAAGAGGTGCCCCTCTAACTCATATAAAATATTTTGGTTATGAGAATATATCCTTGCAAGCCAGCTGGCAAAATGTTTTGGAAGATAAAGGTGTACTGCAAGTGTTTTGTTCTGTATGAATTCACAGTACTTATATTGTGTAATTTTTTTTGCAATTGAAATTATAAAGTTAATTCCAATATATAGGAATAATATCTTAAATTTTTAAGACAAATTACAGACTTTGCATAGCGCTTCTTACAGATATTTAAAACATACTCTTTGTAAATTTTGTTTTAAAAAAGAATGTCCTGTTTTATGGGCAACATTATTGCATTTCAGAAATAATATCCTGTAAAATGCCTATAACAAGCTATTTTATCTGAAAGGCCATTGTAGCTTTCTTATTATGAGTTTCAAACTTCTGCAACAATAATAGTGTTCTTATTCAAATGTATATTATTGCATTTGTTCCTCCAATAGCAACATTCCATCATATCAACCTATAAGTAGACAAGGAAACAATTGCATTGTTATTCATCCTCAATATTTTTTATTTCGTTGTTAGCAGACTTTGGAATAGTCATATGATATGAGTATTTGCATTGAATACATAAAGAAAGAAAATTATTTCCTCGTGCTTTCTATCTGTGTTTCCTTGGGATATAAAAAGTTACTACTTTAGTTCCATTGGTCATTTTTATTGCCTTCCTGAAGACAATGAAAATTGCACAAGGCACCGTATAAAAGCATCTCCAAGTGTAAATTAAATCTATGCTATAGTCTTTTGTAAATAGCAAATAATGTACTCTCAGATAATAAATCTTTTTTTGTATGTCAACAAGATGTCTCTTTTTTTTTTTTCTTCTTCCTAGATACACCTTTAGTTAAAATCATTTCTTCCAATTCATGGCCTGAAGAAGGACAATCTATAATTTTGACTTGTGAATCCAAAGGAAAACCAGTGTAAGTGATTTAACAAGTAATATGGTTTTGTTATTTTCCTTATTTTGCTGTGATTGCAATCTTCAGCTGCAGAAATCTTCTGGTTTTGTCTTGTCCTGGGGTGTAAAGTAATCTCTGGTATAGAAAACCCCTTGAAGCCTGTCTTCATTAAGTGTCCATAGAAGATTGGTCTTTTAGTTTGTCATCTATTTTAGTTTTCAGGAAGAATTCCAGCTGTGAGATTTTTTCTTTTTCTTCAGTCAGATATATCAACCTGAAAGGAGTGCAGGCTTAATCAGTCACTGTTTACATCATTGAACTGGTGATAGAAGAGAAAACATCATATGAAAATTTTCCTACATCAACTAGTCTCAGAGAAAATATATTGAACTTTCTGGATGCTTTATCTGTTGTTTACAGGCAAATTTGAAGTTTAATGATATGTGCAGGTTGGCTGCCTGTTTCTACTAGAATTTACAAATATATAACTGCTTGAAGAATATAAGCTGTTTTATTTCGAAATTAACGTCTCTGCCATCAATATTTTTAAAGGCAGATCTGTATAGTTTAACTCTTCTACAGATTCTACTGTTTAAATAGACTTCACTCTTTAAAATGGTCTCTTCTCACTGAGTTGTTTTATATATAGCCATAAAGATACATAAATAATCCAATTGCTTAGTATTAAGATAATATGAACAAAGTTTCTTAAATATTGACCTTCTGCTTAAAAGATTAATATATAGTGTTACATGGAATGGTGATACATAGCTTTAGAATGGTCTTGAAAATGCTAGTGCAATAATATTTTGGTTCTAGAAAAGGTGCAAATTGTGTGCCAAAAATCATGTCACTTAGGGCTGAATTCCTCCCTGCTGTAACTTCAGTGACTTTATGGGATTGCTTAATATAGGAACCTGAAGTCAGATTTAGTTCAAGCCAGGGATTTACATCTAAAATTTTTATTTTGAAATCCTCTTCTGAGTTTAGGCTGCCGTCATTGATACTTCGTAAGTACTTTTCTTTTTTGTATTATATCCCTGTATCATTTTAAAGTGACTCCTCCTTCCAGTTCTTGACTGGACTGAGCAACTCGGTATCTCAACTGTACTTGAAATCAGAACACTGGGAGTCCATCCAATCCCCACATGGTGCTCAGTGTGATATGTGTAATGTAATACGTGTTTCTGAGAAAGACACCTCTATAGGTTACTCACAAAATTCAACTGCAAGCCATCTTTTGCTTTTAGAACATATTATACTTGAAGGAGAAAGAATTAGCCATTTACTTAGTAGCCTTTGAGTATTTCCTTAGGTATCAAGAAGTACAGAATCTGTTTCCTTATTATTTTCAAATTCAGTAGAAGATGTGCAAGTGCTTAGTTTTAGGAGAGGTCAACCTTGATTGCCCAGAGTGCGCTATTGGCTAGGCAATACTTAAGATTTTCTCTGTCTCAGTGTTTTCCTCATGACTTAACAAGTGACACCTGCATGCCAAGTGCTCTATTTGTCATATAGACTTCAGGCATCCTGGCCCCAGGTGTTTGATTTTGACCATTCATTTAGCACTCACTGTGGGGATAAAGACTTAAAAGTAAGGCAGTCATTAGTTACTTTTGTATTGTTAATTACCTGTTGTTTGTTGGGTGGAGGGACAGTTGGCCCTTCACATTTGGAGACATTAAATAATAAGAAAGTTTGGAAGCTATAGGTTGTTTTCTTCTTTGTGTTCTTTGTGGGTCTGGAGACATACAGTTCTATGGCTGGATAGATAGATGTAATCAGTACGTAGTGGGAAAGGCGGAATAAATGTGTAATACCATCTACGGGTTCTAGTCCTCCAGTAATTTCACCTGCCTCAGAGTACTGCAAGGAGGCAGGATGCTCTTCAGATTCTGAGTGTATGGGAATCATTTCAACCGATTTAAACAACTGCACATTAAAGATATTTACATCTGAGCTGCTGATTTGGACTTCCTTTTGCATTCAGCGGAGAAATTTAGGCATTGTTGTGTCATGACTGGTCTGATCTACATTAGACAATTACAGGAGGAAGAGCAGAGCACCTGTATGTGGCAGCCTTTAGGGAAGAAATATTGTGCCAACAAATGCACCTCAAATTGTCCGTGCCTCAAGAACTGCCAACATCAGCTGGTCCATATTGCTTCATTAGGTCAGTTTTTCATGGTGCAGAGCCAATAATAAATATGCATCCTCCTGGGAGCAGTTTGCAGTTGCTTAGGATGAGAAACAGTAGTGTCATGCTCTGAACTTACGTTGTGACTGCCTTCTGGCTTGTAGAGAGAGAGAAATCAGAGAGGTCCACAGAGCCCAAATATGTCAGTGTCACAAGATAAGTGATGTACTGTGCGCTTCATGGAGAGCTCAAAGCCAACCACGGTCCTTCATCGCCATTTACACACCATGGGTTAAAGTCTATACACTGTCAACTTTATGTCACAGTTACAACAGTCTCTCCTGTTTCCTGTAGGCAGCAATGAATCATACCAGTAAATGAACACTTACTTGTACGTACATTTCTCTTGTATCCCAGAGCAATTTTCACAAGCTTCAAAATGGCATTTAAGATGAAAATGGAGAAGGAATGAAGCCAAGTTGTGGCTGTGGTGACAATCACGATACTTATAGCTGCTGCGGAATGATTCTTTCCCAAAAGGGAAAAGCAGAATGAGGCTAAAGCTAGAACATACTTACCCCATCTTACTTCTCATCATCAAGCCCCTCCTTGCAAAGGTTCTGTCCCTCAAACCATGTGCATCACAGATAGCCAGATAATGTGTCTCAAGTCTACAACACAGTTCTAAGAAAAAGCTCTACCTTACCGTCTTGTAGCAGGGAATGATAAGGAAGACTTGCTCACATCACCATCTCTGGGAAATCAACTGCTCTCTGCATCTCCTGTTGAAGAAACATCCTTCAGAGATTTATCAGAGAGATAAGGAAGAACCGTTTACTAGGTGTTAAAACTGAAGAACTAAGGCCATGCTAAGGTTTCTTACTTTAGGCTGTAAGATTTGGCTTGACCAGTCAATAGCCATGACTCTGGACAAGAGAAAAAGTTACCTCAGACACTTAGATGTATGCAGCATCAATTGTCATAATGTTAGAAATGGGCTGGAATTACCCTAGACTCTTGAGGTTGCCAGTTGCTGTGAATGGGTTCATGTAACCTCACGTTTGTGTTCCTGATGCAGAGATGGCAATGTTGGCACAGGACTCCTGAGAGTGGGCTAAGGGGGAGAAGTTGAGAGAGTGAGGGAGGGGTTGGAGAGAAAGACAGAAATGTCTGTGAGCCATTTTCAATGATCCAATGAGACAACATGAGAGGGTATAAGATGGGGTGCACAAATTCTGTAACTGTGCTGTTTTATCTCTTTGCTCATTACTGTGAGAATGAGGATGAGGATAGCTCTACTTCTGGTCTTCACCATCTCCTTTTTGCTATTAGGGGAATTACGTTGGAGGCAGGAGCCCTTCATCTGGGTAAGCACGGTGTTGCTGCTATGGAGGTGTGATGATACCAATAAAAAGAGCAGGCCAGGTTTCCTGGCTGTTCAGCAATGTTTTTTTCAGAGGCCATGTGGTGATTAATAAAGTGTCGTAGGCAGTCATAGACTCTGCCAGTTCCCTCTAGAGTAGGTGTTGTGGCTGTTGCAGCTTCAAGCAGAGGTAGGCTGCCAGAGAGGTGCTGGGGAGGTTACTGCAGAAGCCATTTGTCCTTGGGTTTGCTTGGATGGGAAGTACATCGTGACACCAGTCCTATGCGGTGGGATGACATACCGGCCAGTGTTGAGTCAGAATAGGAGTGGTAAGATGGAGAGGGGAGGAGGCTTCCTTTGTATGTTGCCTTCCAAAAGGCCTGCCTCTTGCTTTCATATACAACTCTGGCTGAATTTATTGCGTCTAGGATCTAGTGTCAAAGCTTGAGTATTCTCTAAAAATTCAAGGTACTCTATGGATAATAGACCTCTGGATTTGACGATGTTCTGATACAGTTTGTGTAGCACTTGGGGCACCAGCTAGAAACAACAGCAAACGGCTGCTATTTGGAATATTGTATGCATAAAGATATGACATTTCCAATTAAAATTTTATGTTGGTGGAAAGGAAAAAATAAATAAATTCATCGCTTCACCACGGAGATAGTTTTTAAACAGACTTTATAAACATTACTCACAATAGAAACATACCCTATTATCTGTAATATTTTAAGTGAATTTCAGGTAGTATATGGTAGAGATTGGTTTTAAACAGATGTTATAAACATTACTCACAATAGAAACACACCCTATTATCTGTAATATTTTAAAGGAACTTGAGGTGGTATATGGTAGACAAAACATTAGAGTTTTATTTTGGAAAAATTCCAGTAGATGTGTTTGTGTCAGCTTAGTATTTTCTTACTTAGCACTCAGTTGCTGGTTTATTCACCCTATTGATGATTTTAATAATACTAACGCTATTTCTCTACATAACTTAGTTCAAGGTGCTAGCTGATAGCACTGTTTAATAGCATTACTCTTTTGGAGTTATTACAGTATAGTTTCAAACCAAATTGAAGATAATCTCTTGTCTTTTCAATCCTTAGATCTATTTTTTCTTTTCCAATATTTTTGGCTGGTTCCCTGGACAATTGTCAGGCTATAATATTTTAGTAAGCAAACTTGCCTAATATGTCTGTAAAGTGTCAGTGGCTCTTTTTAATTTACTTATTTTTAGCATAATATAGTTTTACCTAGGCTTTGTTTATTTTCCAAAGAAAGAAATGTAATTAAGCATCAGAAATGATAGATATCCTTTTTATGAACTCATATGCAATATCTAGACTTTTCTGAGGTCATATTGCCTGACAATATTTTAAATGTTTTAAAATGCACAAGACAGCTGTAAAAAATAAAATCCAAGGAACAAAGTTATTATTTGCAGTTGTGTGTGCTTACAAAAGATTTTAAAAGCCAATATTTTCTGTTGTAAGTTGTAGTTCGTACACACTGTTGTGTCTTAATAATGTAGTCTAATGACTCAAAACTGTCCCAAAAGGGAACTCAAAAACTGCCCCATAATGAAAGCAAAGTTAAATTTTTAATACTCTTAGTGCTTTCACCAAAGCATGCGTGAAATATGGAGTTAATTTTTTAAGTCAGTGTCATTTCAGCAGAAAGGACATCAAAATATAATGGAATAATGAGGGTACAGAAAACAAAGAAAGAGTTGGCTGTCTCTTGTGTGCTAGAGAGAAATGTCTTTCCATTCCATGCAGCTCAGGGGAATCATAGTATAGTTGACTGACTAATGTAAAGTGAATATTTGGCCTTATTTGAAATAAATAGGGGAGATTTTTGTTTCAGAAGAACATTTATATATATATATATCCTTCATTAGAATAACATTATTTGTAAGGTCATAGAAAAGCACAATCAGTAATAAACACTAGCATATATATCTATTAATACAAAGTATAGTCAAATAAACATTTTTAAATCAGAATAATTAATCACTTTCAATGAGGGCACACCAAATAATCAAGCTTGCACTGTAAAGCTATTGTAAACTATATGTATTGTATCACCACAAGTTCTGTCTTTTTTAGTTATATATTTAAAGAAGACTCTCGAGTGAGGCAAACATTTTACGAAGGCTGATGGCAACAAATATTAATGGTAACAGAGAAATATACAACACGATTCTGTCAGTGACTCCAATGAGTGATGGTTTTGTTTGAGAAGGGCCTGACAGGCCTCTGGGTGAAAAGAGAAAACTCAGTGAGGAGAGTTAAGTAAGGTTCAGCCACCCAAAAGCAGTGGAGCCTGGACGGCCGGGACCCCAGGGTCCTTCTCAGCTTAGGTGTTGGATTTTGCATCTGTCTTCACTTGATATCCCTGCTTCCTATGAGGGACCTATTGGCCCTTTCCTCCAGCCTGCCAAGGCCCCTCTGAATAGTGGGCTTCTGTTCAAGCATGCTCAGTACAGTCACAGTTTGGAGTAAACAACCAATTTAATGGGAGCACGTTCCACCACCCTAGCTAGGTCTTTGGTATTAAACAGTTAAACATGACAGGAGCCAGGACGGGCTCCTGAAAATGCCTGCATATAACCAGCCCCCAGCTAGAGTGTGCCTTCAACTCAATCAATAGTTCAGACAATTTTTCACCCATTCACCCAGGACAATGGTGACATCCTAGCCCAGATACAAGGACTACCATTGGAGACAGGAGTGAAGACTTGCTAAAGTTAAGCTGGACAACATAAACTGTCTTCTTCATCTCCAGATCCTGTCATTTCTTTAGAGTTTTCACATTGGGTAGTTAGAAAATTATAGAAACATTTATTTCATCAATTGTTTTGTCACGGGCTCAAGGGTAAAATATATTAGAAAGAAAAGAGTAGAAAACCTCTTCCTCTGAATAATTATCTTATTTCAAACTAAGGCAAAGTATAAAGACCTCTGAACCTAAGGATGTTATTTTAAAAAATTCTAGCAGGGACATATTTGGATTTCCTGACTGTCATTATGCTGTGAGAAACTTCATAATACTCTGCTTCCTGAAAACTGTGGCAATATGGGCAGGATATAGCCTTTGAAGAGGATTCATAACCCCTTCAGTGGGATAGTAAATATGAATGATAGCTATGAATGATCTGTATTACTCAGACTTCACTTGGTGCATGCCCTCAGAACACAGAATTAAAATAATTTCTTCATAGGTGTTCATGTTTCTTCTACCTGGTATCTGAGAACTTGTCAAATATTTAAACATTTATTTTTATCATAGTGGTGGACAATTAGAGCATTCAGTTGCTTCAGATTTACAGGTGGGAACCGAAGCAGAAAAAAAAATCCTAAGATCAAAATTGACAAATAGATCACATGTATTTTATGGCTGGCATTGAACACAGTCCCCATTTTCCCAAGCGCATGTGTCGTGATACAGCATCACACTCAGAAGACGGCTCATCGCTGGTTTGAATTGTTACAGTGAGTTCTTAGCTCATCTGCAAATCTGTGCTTAAGAGTCTGAAATCAGAAACTAGTGGAGAAAATTGCAGAAACCCACTTGACATTCAGCTGTTAACAGTTTGATGTAAGTAGTTTGCCAATATTGCTTCGAAACGACATCATAATGGCAGGTTTAGATTCTGAATCGTTAGTCTAATGGCCAACTTTTTGTCCATGTACAGTTCTTTCTTTCCTATTTTGACATGATACACTTCCCAGCTTCTCTAGCAGGCGAGATGCAGGTTCTGTAAGAAATTATCTCATTTTCTGCATAAATTTTATTCACTATGGAATACTAGCTGGACTGTGACATGAATACCTAGCAGCCTAGAAAGAAATGCTAGTATTAACTCCACTTGTATGAATTATCATAATGAATCTGGAAAAGCGTGCACATTTCTGTGTTTATAAATCACCTTGCAGAATGAATCCACAGCCCAAACTGGATGCTCAGGCAATATTAATAAATATTAATGATTTGGAAAATTGGATTAATTTGTCCATAACCAGGATGAAATATTATTCTAGCAAAATAAGAATGTGGTATCAAAGTATTTCTCCCTTAAGCTTCATACATATTTGTTCATGAGAACTCCTGACTTGTAAGAGTCTATTTCCAGATTTCTCTGGAAGGGGCCAACTACAACTGAAGCAAGTTAAAAGTAAGAAGGAAAGTTCGATACTGGAGTTCCACTGTTTTATATTTAGATCTGGACAATCTTTGTCTTATCAGAAAAATGTATGTTTTGGGGTTTTTTAATTTTGTCATAACTGCTGTGCATTTAACAGACTAGGAGAGTCCCTGACATCCTTCACCTTGATCCCAGAAATAGTGTTGGTCTTTAGTACCTCTCAGTAACTGAAAGATCTTTTTGTATCAGTTTTATGCTTTCTGAGCATTCTGACTTTACACGTTTCCAGGGTCAAATGTCACATACAGCTTTGGACAGAATTCAGTAAATCTGTTCTTAAATAAGTGCTTATGTATATAGAACAAAGTATTTTATCTGTGGATGTAGACTTGGACAAAGGTAAGAACCCCTCCTCACAGTTCTCAGCCCTGCGTTGCTTGTCATGGGGCAATAACTCTCAGGATAGCTCAGGCTCTCCTATTCCTTTCTTTTGTGTTGTCTTTCTTTGAATTTGACTTGTTCAGCAATTAGATGGAGCCTCTCCTACAACTCTAGCAGGTATCTGTATCCTGTCTGTGTCTTCTGCCATGTTCTAGTTTCTTGAAGTTTCTTCATCTTTTATTTAAATAGTGCTTTTTCATCTTTGTATCTTTATCCCATTTAGGCTCTCTATAGTCTTTTCAGCTTGGAAAAGTGTGACCTTACGTTTCTTCAAGAGGGACTGATAGTCTTTGAGTAGGTGATTGTTAGCTCATGAAACAACCTACTGTTAACTTGATCTAATGGGATATAACCCATGCTGGCTAATGTTAATCCCTTTATATCCCACGGTTATTGTCAAATACATAGAAATTTATCATCATGTAAGTTTAAGCATCTGGATTCTCCACCCACTTAGGCAGCAGTGTATAAAGAAAGCTTTATCAGTATTTAACACTGCATTTCAAGCTCTTTCCGTTGAGAAGGTGAAGAGAAAATACATCATCTGCAACATAGATTGATCATATAGTATGTGACAGAATTTTTGTAGATTGGAATATACATAACACTTGATAATGGTGAACTTTTTCAGTATCCAAATTCTGTGGCCAGTTTATTTTAAATATAATTCTAGTTAATATTGTCACTGATGCCAGCCTAAATCTGCTGAAGCCAAACTTGGCAACATGTGCCAGTACTTTGCCATCATTGCTGTAATTATGTTCCTTGGATAGTTGACCAATTTTTAAATTATTGTAATTTTGAAGGAGTTGATCCTAATGATATCTGCTGCCTTGATTTAGTAGGCATCTGTTAGATGCTATGTTGAATGAGTGCTTGTTTTTAGTAAAATATACTAAAGTCTTATGAAGAATATCATATAAATTGTAGAAAAAAAAAAAATATCCCAGTGAAACTTTCCAGGTAGGTAGTTTTTCTTTGCAAGATAAAGTCAATTATTTTAAAGGATTATGTAAATATTCAGCTTGTAACCTTCTGCACCAATATTTCATTGACATTACACCTTCATTGTGGAATTATGCCATGATGTAGTAGGTAACATATTAAGAAGCAGGTAACATTTTTGCTGAGATACAGCATATATATTTAATAGACTAGATTTCACTTTGTTTTAAACATCCTGACTGTCTGGGATGTTGTATCTTCTTTTCACAGCTGGGACTTTCTATGCTTCCTCTTTTTGGTTTTGGATTTTTTTTTTTTTTATTCTTTTTTTTTTAGTATTTTGCACGGAGTAGGGAAATTGGTGTTATACAAAGTATGACACAAAAAGAAACAGGTGGAAGCATTAGTGCCTGTCTGAAAATTATACTTTACAATAAAGCCTCCTGCAGTTCTTAAGAACTTCCACTTTAGTGTTCTGTAAAATGATCACATTGCCTAATAGGCTCAATTCAATAATTGCTTTTCCTCTTTTTTTAAGTGTCCCTGTTCCGTAGTGTTTACACATAAAATGGTGCAGAAAGTACGGCGTGAAAAACAACTAAATGCAGCATTTTTAGTGCTCATTAAATCCATTTTGCACGTGTATGCCTTTCGATGTAATTCTTTTCCTTACTCTCAGGTGGGAACACATTCTGAAATAAAAAAGGCCCATGGAATAGATTAAGAGTTAAAATTGAAATACAGCACAGAGTGCTGGACTGGAAGTGAAAATATGAGAAAAATAAAACGTTTGGGAGAGGATATGATGCTCGGTCTTTCCCATACTTCAGTTTCTATAAAGAATTAGCTAAACTTACAGGTAAAATTACAGCAGTCTTGAATCAACCATTAGCAGTAGAACAAAAGACAGGTTAGCGTAACTCCTTCATTGTAAACGGTGCTCATGGTATTTGCTCTGTTACACAATTCCAGAAAGAAAATTTGTTCCTTTTATAGCAGGTGTGATCTGGAACATCCAGTTTCATGGAGGACACCAGCTCATTGCATATCTGCGTTTTCACCCCACATTTATAGCAACATGGTACCCTGAGAATGCGTACATAATGTGAGCTGGCAGGGTAAAACACCATCCTTGTAAAGCCTAAGATGTGTGCATTTAAAGAAAAATGTAAAGAGGGCACCTTAAAATCAAATTAGGATTTCATAATTGTTGAAAAAACTTCATCTTTGTATTTGATGTCTTTTAATTCTAAAACTCATATCTCTTGTTCTGAAGACATAATCTCTCTTTATGAGACGCTGATTTTAGAATTGTTCTTTTTTTTCCCTATTGTGGATAATTGGCATTGTTTCTTTCTCCACTATTACTTTACATTTTTGAGTTCATTATTTTCAATACAAAAATTATTTTTATCATTCACCCTTCCCTAGCATTCCATGACAATTTTAGATAGATTTTTTTTTCTTAAATTACAATTATCTGGGAGGGGGGTTTTTTCGATTTTTAAAGCACCCAAAACATAGAGAAGCATGTTTCTGAGACTTGTTCTATTATACATCAATTCCATATATTTGCTGTGATCTCAAGCTCCTGGTGTGCAGAACTCAAGCTCAGAGGGTAACCTTTTTTGAAATCACTGAATTGCTATGGAGATGTAGATACTGGCCTGTTCACCACTCATTGTGAAGTTGAGGCTCATGTATGATTAATGTGCAAATGAGGTGCAGAAAATGAGCACTGGAAGAAAGGGTTTATAAGGTAAACTCCAGTGTAACCTTCTGCCTGATCATCCTTCTCTAGAATTACAAACTCTCAGTCAGTGTGCAGATTTTAAAAGAGGGTATAAATGGAGCGAGTGTGGGAGAATAACAATACAGTTGGGTCTGTTGGCGTACTTTTGGAATGGCTGTCTTATATGTGAAAGACGAAGCCACAAGTGAGTTGCAGGGGTTTTTTTTAAGTGAGCACTGATTCCCGTCCCCGTACTGTCCTTGCCTTATACCGCACTAGTACTCATAATGCACTTGCACCAGAGAAAGCCAGTCAGTAAATGTAGTGCTTGCTTACATAACTTCCTATAACTGTATTGGCAGTTTTCCTTTCCTCACAAAACTGAGACTCAAAGTCGCTGTTGGCATCAATTCTTTTTGCTATGAGACAGCCCACTATGAAAGGTGATGAAATTGTTTGACTGTATAGCAAAGGAATTCGGACGTATCACTGAATAGGCAGTAAGACCTGTTCACAAACCCGTTGAATTTCCCGGTTTTGCGTGCATATATTATTGGTCTTTTTTCATTGTTTTATGGAAGAAGCTGTTTGATCTCCTTTCCTGAGAGTTATTACTGGGAAAAAAAAAAATCACTTGATGGATTTGTTCTCGTTTGCTATGAGAGAGCACTATTCTGACATATATTTTGACAAATTTGCCAAACGGATGGCGTATTTACAAAAGATGTGGTATTTGTCATGAATGGAAGAAATTGCATATCTCTCTACAAAAAGAACTTTGTGGCTTTAGCTCAGCCAATTAAGCCATCTGCTAAGGAAGTTTGGAAAAATATCCGAACAACTTTTTCGTATCTGAAATTGTAAGCTTGACACTACTCTGGTGTGTGAGTATAGTTTCAGAACAAATGGAGGTGACAAGGCAAGTGGAATTCTGGTTCTGACAGGGCATGACAAGAAACAGGTAAGAGAATGAATAATTAACAACATTTATTATCTGTGTAAATTCAAAATTATTCGTTGCTCATTTTACGTAGTCTTTGTCTTTCTGTTGCAAGGAAAATCTCAGAGATTTTCCAGGCTTAGGTTTGGCTAGTTAAAATGAGAGTTCCAGACTCAAGACTTAGTATTTAATATATCACTGTAAACTGTTCACCAAACATAAAAGACCTGAGAAAAGACTGAGTCTGTGCTGTGTTAACTTCCACAGAAGAGCAAAAGTGATGGGCTGGAAGGATGCAGAACTGCAAGGAGAAGAGAATTGCCAAGAAACTGCTATGGCTGGTTGCCTGACTCGTCCCTCATCTAAGAACCTGCTATAAGCAGCTGAAGGGCTAAACAGCAATGCTGTTTAGCAATTCTTAATGGTGAATAACCCAGTCAGAGAATGATCTAACTGGGAAACAGCAGTGAGTCTACTGGAGTTTGGCTAGTGAGGTCCTGAGTAGAAAATTTCATCACAGGTGTGCGTGCTGAGCTGCATGCATACCTGGTTGGTACATTATGCAGCAGAAGCTTGAGGGAACAGTCTTGTGTAATGGAAGAACAGCACAGCTTATTCACTATCAAAATAGTACAAGCCAGGTGAGAGTATTTAATGTTTGTGCATTGGAAAACAGAAAAAAAATGACCGCAACTTAGTAAAGGACCCTGTAACTTTCTCTTGTGGACCTCCTTCCATGTTTAACAGGAGTTGCCATGTGTCCATCTGTGGTGGATTGGTCATAGCTGGCTACCAGATTCCCACCTGGCCACTCTCACACTCAGCCTCCTCAACAGGACACAGACGAAGTTAAGGACAGGGACATCACGTGCCAGTTACTGTCGTGGGCAAAACAGGCTCGGCTCAGCTCAGGGAAAATTAATTTAATTTATTGGCAGTTAAAATAGAGTTAGATGGTGAGAAACAAAGGCAAAAACTGAGAACGGTTTTACCCCACCCCACCCCTTTCTTCTAGGTTCACCTTCACTCCTTCATTCCTAACTCCTTTTATTTTCCCTCCATAGGATGGGGAATGGGGGCTGTGTTTGCACACTTTTCCCCTCGCTACCAGGGAGCGTTTTGCTCTTCCTTACACAGACTCTTCCCGCAGCACTGCCGTTGCGGCTGAAGGGCTCAGCAGTGCCCTGAGGTGGGGCCATTGTCGACGTTGATTTTTTTTATTACTGCTTAGAAACACTGCATTGGTCAATTTTAAGATAGAATTATAGAGATTTTAGCAAAGATTAAGAAGTACGGGTGAGATGAACTGCGACGTCCCCACAGTAGGAGCAGGAGGTCCAGCCACACCTACTCCTTGTACAGCAATGCTCATCCAAGAGCTGGACCAGCTAACAGGGAGCAGGGCAGTGTGGCTCCTCGGGGGATCGTAGAAGAGAAGTGGGAGACAGGTCAGAGTTTCTACATATTATTGCTACTTAATTGTGATTTTTAGGTTTTGGTTTATTGGGCTTGGTTTGGTTGGTTTTTTTACTTTCTATTACTCTCAAATATCCCTAGCCTATCTTCTTACCTCATGCATGCCATTTCTATGCTCAAAATGGAGTCGGTTTTTCCCAGGTACTTGACAGTCTGAGGGAGCTCTGAGTACCATCTATGTTCAGTTCATTCTTTAAAATATATTTACTTTTAGTTTGCACCTAGAGGCAGAAAACGAAGTCTAGACAATTATATGGTAATCAACATCAAAAGGGGGAACTACGTAAAAATGAAGAATCTTGTTAAAAAGAAGCTAAAAGGGGCAGCTGAGAAAATTTAGTCTTTCCAGGCAGCCTGAGGACTATGTTAAAAAAATTAAAAAATAATTTAGAACCACAGGTTCAATACATGTCACCTAGCAGAAACATTTGAGAAGGAGAAACTGGTAAAGCTAAACAGAAGAGAAAGCAAAGTAATAAAAATAGCAAAGCCGTAACTTGAAAAGCTGAAGTTGCTTTCCAAAGAAAAGAGAAGATCCTTAGATTTTTGCAGCTGAAATCTGAAAACGCAGTGAGCCAAACCACCAGAAAAAAAATTGAAAAAAAAAAAAAAAGTGTTTGAGGAACGAACAGCAAATGGAATTGAAAGTAATAGTTAAACTTTTGAAATACGTCAGAAAGTATGCAAGTACATTTCTAGGATACTGAGGACAAGAGTATAAGAGGAAGGCAGCTTCATCCATATTTACTGTAGGAAAAACTGGAATTTACTGACTGATTCCCTTTTTTTCTCAGGAACTCATCAGCAGGATTTTCTTAAATGGACTATGGGGGAGGCTGTGGAACCAAAGGGCAAAATTAGCAGTAACAAGCCAGCAGGACCATGTGTTTTAACCTCGACATTTAAAGGGAATTCAAGGATGAAACTTAGGAACAGTGACAGGAAACTTCATTCTTAAAACCACCGTGCTAACTCAGAGAACAGTGCTTTGGGATAGAGGCCAGAATGTGCAAGTCAATAGAATGGACATTTGGATTTTGCAAATAGTAAAAACTAAAAAAAACCCCTAGAATTAGCAGACTTCGGAATAAAATCAGACTTCCTGAGGGAAGTCCCTTTTGCAGAGGGAAACTTTTATGTAATAAACATGTTTGAGTTCCTTGAAGGGCATAGAAAATATGACTTCTGGAAGCCTATTTGCAAAACTGTAAATGGCAAAGAAATAGTTGTTGGGGATTGTTGGTTTGTTCTCTTTCCAAATTTAAATATTTAAGGGTAAATTAAGCCAGTAAGAACTGGTTTTGTTGCAAGGCAAGGAGGTAATTTTTTTCATACGACTGGTAAACTTTGGGAATTTGTTGTCAAGGGATATGGCAGATGTTGAAAATTCATAGTAATTAATGGGAAAATCGTATAAGCTCCTGTTAAGAAAATTCCTTAAGGTTTACAGAATGTTTTTTAACTCTACTTGGTTTAAGAAGTGCCTGAGATAGCTGTAAGTTGGAGGAGAGTTTGGGGAGGCAACATCTGTGCTTGGCATGTTCCCTAGTCGTCTGCTTATCCCTGGTGTTGGAGATAAGTCACTGGGCTAGGTGAGCTTTTAGTCTGATACAGTGCAACTATTTCTGTGCTGTTAAGCGTTGAACATAGCTTGTTGTGGCTTACTGGGACTAGATGCTAATAGAGCTGGATCCCATTGAGAGCTTGAGGATATCTCCTTTACAGTGCTAAAATAATTACGGTGAAGGTAATAATGAATAGTTTTCTGCGTGTGAGAAGTTTGTGTGAACTAAAGCACTTCTCTCTTTGGGGGATAATGATACATTTGGGAGAAGAAAAGCAAACTCTTGTAAGTAGATAATGTTTGTCTCTTTTTTCCCTTTATTACATTATGGTTTCATGAATTATTTGTAGATGTAAAAGAAATTGACACAGACCAAGGTATAGGACTTAGCTCTGAAATATAAATAATCATAAGTTCCCAGTGTATCGTTATTAAGATTTCATTATATTATCTTGAAAGCATGAAGTACTTAATTTTTTATTATTATCTAATACAGTGTGCTTCAACTTCAGGTTTTTTTGAGACTGATGAAAAAATATAACTGAGGTACAAAAATTTTATGATGCTTTTCCATTCCTTTGGTGCTCTTATAACTGTTATAAATATCAACAAATGTTTGATTACTTGTTGGAAAGAACCCTTGATTCAGCTTAAGATCTTAGAAATGTCATTGTTATGGCTAGTTATTAAAGGTTTCTCATCTGGTGAAAAAAGGATATTTTGCTACATCTCCCAAACTTCACAATATTTTACATACATTGAAAGTCAAGAAGTGCATACCTTGGTTAATGAGGGTTGGTGCTCTTTGTATAGAAGACTTTGTATAGTCCTTGCTTGTCATTCAGGTTGCAGCATTGATGCTTTTATCAGCTCTCTGCTGGGTGTTGTCACTGCACCTCAAGTGCATCAAGGAATTTTAGTTTAATGAGGCTTCTCCTTGACTGTGCCTTACATCAACAGCAAATGATTTGAAGCAAGTAGTATTTGGAAAAGCAAGTAACTGTGAATGAGATTTTCAACTGTTTACTTAATGGAAGAAGCGGAAGTGAATCAGCCACTCTTCATTTTTGTCTTTGATTCTTCAAGTATTTAACCTTAGCTCAAAAAATGCAGCTAGTATTTCTTGGAAGGGATTTCTCAGAGACAGAGTTTCTTAGGAGTGTTGGAACACAGCTCTTATTGAAAACAGTGCAAGTCAGGCACAGGAATATCCATGTCTTAGTCTGAAATATCTAAGTATTCTTAAGTCCTGACTGGTCAAAGGAAAAAAACCTCTCCTAGTAATCTTTGTTTGTTAATATAATACCTTGATATACCCTTTCAGCCTCAGCTGGCAGTGGGGATATCACCAGCAGACATAACGTTGTTGAAGGAGAGAGAGAAAATGGAACTGAAAATGCAATGTGACAGTTGTTACCTCGTGTTTCCTTTTTCTTTCATCGTTATCTCCAAGTGGCACTTCAGCATAGCCTATGTAAGCCAAGCTCATTTCAGAAAATGTCCGTTTTTTAAATCCTAGAATATGAAAATGTAAAACATTTAAAATAAGTGATGGTGAAGCTCTTTCTTCTATTTTTCTGTTATTTCTGATAAATCAGTGTTTTCCTCAGCTCTTGTTGCCCTGGCTGGGGATGTTGTATACTTGTAGACTTGGGTGAAGAAAAACAATGATATAAACTAATCTGAAGATATGCCAGTTAAGAAGATGTTATTTTCCTCTGTTCTATGAAATGCATAGTAACTAAGGTGTGCACATCTTATCATTATGCTTTGCTGCTACTTTCCTATCCCCAGCAGTACTTCATTAACATTAAGAGCATAGTTCCTGGTTAATCCTAGTAATTTTCAGCAGCCATTCTGATGCATCCACTTGAGCACCATATTATCTTAATACTGCTGACATTTGCATGTCTTTGAAATACTTTTTTTCAGATATTGTCTATTTAATTCACTGCAGTTTCTATCATCCTTTGTTCTTATAGTCAAGCTTTACTTACAGCTGATGAAAAGAATAATCTACTAATTTTCAATAGCTCTTAAAGGTTAAGAAGGAATCAACAAGGTGTAAACAGCAGTATAATAAGCCCGAAGGTTTAGCTGTTTGAACACAGACTACATAATTAGAAACCTATAGAACTAGAATTATAGTGAAACCAGGCCATTAAGATTTCTATGTTTAATCAATGATTTTTCGTATGAGTGAAATTCTTAGATGCCATTTATCATCTCAGCTGTACTCTGACAGAAAAGAGAAAGCCCTTACGAACAGCAATAAAATATTTAAGCAAGGTGTGTCAATTATTCTTTATGTTCACTTATCTGTATATAGTTTCTCCTCCCTCACCCCCTACCCTGCACTTATCTGAGACTGTAGGTCTTAGCTTATGAGGCTGAAAGGAAAGGGATTTGTCTTTCTGATTTGCACATCAATATATGGCACCCCAGGCAGAACAGGGGAAGGGTGTATATTACCAGGCTCCAGCGCTGATCAAGAGTATTTCCAGCTGTGGAATTTTAAATGAGTTTTCAGGACATCAGTGCTTCCCTGCTTTATTTTTAACCCATTCCTCTGATGGGAGTAACGTTGCCGTAGCCCTGAGTGCACCTCACTTCCTTTCTTGTGTGAGGTTTTCTGGCTGCCAGTCTGAAGCTCGGGCTCTGCTGACTTCCCATTCTCTGGATGCAGTGGTGGTTTCACCGAGTCTGCTTTCCCCTTCTGACTGCAGCAGTAAGGGAGATGCATGTTCCGGAAACGATCCCTCCTCCTTCACTTTCATGCAGAATCTCCTAAGAGCAAGGCTGTCATTTGCCCTTGATTATCAATATGTTGTTAGCGATGTCTTATCCTTTGCTTTGTGAGAGCTGTTAAATGACTGCATGGCAGATGAAACATTGTGCATCCACCTGAACAGCTCATTGTTGTGCAATCTGCCCATATCACGCCTTCAACCCAAGACCTCTGATACAAAAGCAGCATCTTTGCTACTTGATAGAAATTGGGAAACACCTTATCTAATCTGTGGTCAAGTCCAGGCTAACCTGCAGATATTCCCTGCAAAGTGTTACCTAGTACATTGTCCTTGAGCTCATTTCAGCTGATGGGAGCGGTCACTTCTACAAGGCCTCTGTTCCACAGAAAGCAAGGCAGAATTTATGACATAAGATTTTTTAGTGTTGGTTTTTTGGGGTTTTTTTCTGCCCTGCTACTGCATTGGCTTACACCTCTTCTTCTGCCTTTTTAGCCTCAGGAATCTTTTTGAAAGCGATGTTAAGCTTCTGTGGAGGTTTTTTTTCCCATGGTTAAAATTTAAAAGAAATATAAATTATTTATCACCCAACAGCAAAAAATGAACAGTATAGCCATACATACAATTGTTTTGTACAGACTGAAGATTTAAAAGTACGCTTTTTATGAAAGCTGTTCATAAGCTTTCACAGAGGTGATGACGTTTTCTCTGAACTTCAGCCTCAGACTGTAAAATACATATTTAAAAGTGTAAAAGAGCAAATCTGAAAAAAAAAAAAGAAAGTCGATGCCTGTTCTGTGACCTTCTGATGGTGTATTTAAAAGAGGTGCACCTTTTTTTGTTTGTGCTATGTATTAGTGTGCCTTCAGTTCCCTGTTTGCTCCTAAGTGATGGTCTGGTCATGAAAGTATGGAAATATGGCAACCTCTTTCTAACTCCTCCATTTTGTGTGTGTACATTCATAACTGATAGAAGAGAGAAATAAAGTAGTTCAGCAAGTTTTACCTTTCACAAGAGTAATTGCTTGCATTGTGCGGAAATGTCTGAAGAAGTGGAAAAGGATAAAAGAACAGAAGTGTCAGAAGACAATGAGATTTTAATTTTTTGAAGAAAATTAGCCACAAAACCTACCACTTAATCTGATGAAGAAGTTCCATTAGAGAAATTAGCAAATTGGTTGGATACCAATAACAATAACAACAATAAAACACTTGAAGACTGTAGGAAATTTTACAAATCGTCTGAAGAGCTGAAGAGTTCAGATCTAAAAAAAAAAGAAAAACTTGAAAATAATGTTGGATAAAACCCAAAAGTATGCCTATAGAGAAAGTATCAGGCTTGGAAGAGTACTGGGTATGTATATTTGGGGGAAACATTCACTACCACAATAAATTAGTTTAAAGATAGAACTGAAATGAAGGATTTCTGAGGTCTTACAATGAAACTCAAACATGAAAGTATTGCTCATCAAAAGAATAAAAACAGAAGTATTTTTAAATTCTTTTTTATATAGAATTAGTAAATCTGGAGTGTCCTAGAATACTATTTGGATATTTTTTTCTTTTAAATCACAAACTTGGAAATGAAGCCTGAAATCATTCAGAGATTTCGTTGCACCAAAATAAGTCTGGCAATCACTAAGCAATTAAATGTTCTTAAAACAGCTATAAAAACTCAAATACATTTTGCACTTCCATGAGAGTTAAAAATATTTTGCTACAGCTTATACTTAAACACAGATGTCTGAACTTTCACTAGGTTGAAAAAATTGAATATTTAGAATATCTCATAGATTTGCTCTCTCTAGAACTTGCTATTAGAAAATATGGATCATCTATTGGAATTATATAAAGTATTAATTTTTTGCATTACAAAAAATAAGATAACTGAAGTAGGCAACTATCATATAAACTGAAAGACCTCTGTTCTTAGTGATGTTGATCCTGATACTGTGTTTCAATATAATTCTGAGTTTCATACTTTAAGAGCAGAAAGTATTCTCTGTGTGGTTTGTTGTTAAGTACTAACAAGAAGTATATTGAGTGGAAAATTTAATAGACCTTTTTAAAGGACTTTTGTATAGTCATAATGTTTGCTCAGTACTCTCAAGTCATTATGGTAGTAACAGATTAATTCTTGATTCAGATATGTACAGAGTAATTCACCAATCAATAGAAAAAGTATCCTTGTTCATATGAATGAGAAAGGGCTCCACTCCAGAACGTATACTAGATTTGGATGTGTTTTTGTGATAATCTGAGCTGCTATGGGATGGAAGTTTTAGACTCAGGAAATAAAGCATACTATGTGGTGCAATAACTTTTGGAATTCTCAATATGGTATATTCACAGGAAAATGTTTTGCAGAATTTATAATTGCCAAAAGATAGAAAAAAGAAAAATAATCTCATTAATTAAAAATACAGGCTGGATAATTTAAATAGTAAGCCTTAAGCAATAGCAGATGCCTTTCAATCCTGATCTATCTACACAGTTAAGACCTTTGGTCAATATTTCAGGAATTCATAGTTAATTTCCATTTAAGAGTAATAAAGCTCCATAAGACATAAACTCTGGATTTGTTCACTCTGCTGGAGATCCGTGTGATTTGTAGAGGCTATGAACGTTGCAAAAATGTTCCTAGTTCTTATGTAAATTAAAGATAATAGGGTTTCTCATGTTAATCAAGAAAATAAATAAGCTTTTCAATTTATAGAGTACAATTCAGCAAATAAATTGATATATGGATTTGAAGTTATTAATATCAATTAGAAAAGCTGACATTCTGAGCGTTTCTGCAAATCTTCCATTATTAGAACAAGATTTAGCTGTCTGTCACACTGGAAAGGTAGATCAGGATTTTCTGGTAACTCTGCTAATGTTGTTGGCCTAACTAATAGATGGCTATAAGGGAAGTAGAAACTCTTCAGCCAGAACTGTCTTCCCATTTGCTCGTTTGGTAGTCAATCCTAACTTCATACTGAGTAGCTTTCAAAAGAAGAAGGGAAGCCAGAGAGAGGGCAAATGATCAATAAAGCTAGGAAATATGAAATAGATAGTGGATTTCTTCCAGATCAAAAGGCTAGTCTTGCTTAGAATGACTTTTATTTTTTCTAGTTTGTTATGACCACATAGGGGAATTTTAACAGAAATCTCCTTCAGGATTTTGTTTGTCTGCGTTCTCTAAGGACAAGTGACATTTGTAAGAAGTTACCATGTTATTTTTATGGGATGCAATGGTAATTTCACTGCAAGATGAGTTTAATAACTCTAAGACACAAAGGAGATTCCTTCTGATAGAGGAGATCAGATAAGATGTTCAGATAAAAGCCTTAGAAGAAACGAATATCATTAAGAGCAGCACTGCTGAAACTGACAAAATAAAACACATAACCCAAATGATTATAGTATTTTCTCAGAAATCTTTATAACAAGAACAATTTTTTGGAAGATGCATTTTTAGGTAAGTGTTTTCCTGACTCTGAATAGTTAGAGGTGCTTGGGGTGATAAATGGTGTTAGCAACCAACTGTGCACAGTTTGATTTCATGTCTCATTGCGTTTATTCTGAGTTGGCCGTTTGCATTCTCTGGTATTGGGGGCATAAGAAATCACTTTAAAGTAAATAAGTAACTGTGTTATCACATACTACAGTGATGGGTTCCTATGTATTCCGCTGTTGAGAAAATCTGCTGACTTGACCTAAGTTTTTATGTATTGCACAATATCAAAATGGAGCTTTTTCTCCCATTGACCCATCAGCAATATTGCGTATTTGTGAGCTCTCTGATTTTATGTTTCCTTGAAAGCTGAAGGGCTGGCAGTTCTTGCACAAACTAACCCTGACAAAGCATTGCTTCTCCAGCAAACACAGCGACTATTGATAAAGAATTATAATTCTCTGAACTATTTTTTTCACTTTTAGTGCAGATCGTAGAAAGACAGTGGATCACCCACAGCAGTGACCATGCCAGTGTGGTATCCTCTTTTTCCTCCCACATCATACTTACATTAGGAAGGATGGTACTTTGTGAACAAGCTTAGGAGATTCCCACATCTGCCTTCATGTGGCAATGGATTTTGAGTTTATTTAAATCAAATTCTGGACTACTTTCCTATGGTATCTCCCTCACAAAGTTGAGGGGGGGGTGTGGTTAAGACAATCTTTTTGTCTGTGTCTACCTTCCCTGCTGCTTATCATAGAAGAATACAAAGGATATTTCTGGTGCAATTCACTGATAAGCTATCTTCTGATTTCACATAAGTTCTCTTGTTGAGCTGTCTAATGACTGTGAGAAAGCCAATCTTCAAAATGTTATTCACAGCAGGATTTTTGTACTTTGGAAAGACAGTGAATAATACTGGAATTAGGTAAAAAACTTCATATACGTACAAATATATATGAATTATGCATTTTTTTCAGGATATTCGTTTGGTGTTGCCTTACCTTCTTGAAAATTCCTAACATAAAGGAAGTAGTTACAGTGGGGAGAGGGGGAGGGGGCTTGGAGGCAGACACTAGAAATGCTCAAAAGGCAAAGGGGAAAACTGCAAGTAAACAGTTGCACAGAAATTAACATTTTAGTGAGTTAAACTGGGAAAACCTATCCAGATAGAGACCAGCAACATTACACAGCTGTGTTGAGGGCTGAAGGCAGAAAGACAAGAGGTGGGTATTGACTGACCTGAAAGGAACCTTAAATACAGTTGCACAAGGAGAGATTAGGGTGTAGATGGGGAAATATGAATATGAAAAATTACTTTTACACCTTAGCAATCTATACTTTGTATCTTTGGGCAAAGGACTCTTCTTGAGTCACTGTAATTAGTTGCTGTCACAGTCTGCTGAAGGATAGGGTCTTTTGGCTGAAAATTTAGTCTATCATATCAATGTGGTTAGCAACTGTAATCTAGTGAGCCAGGTGAGAGGACTGCCACATTTACTCAATGCAAGCTACAGGTAGGCAGGCCTGTCACTCAAATGCATTTGTGATGCACAAAAGAAAAGTTTTCTACATCCAGGACAGAAGGGAAGGACAGTGGGTTTCTCTTCTCTTCTCTTCTCTTCTCTTCTCTTCTCTTCTCTTCTCTTCTCTTCTCTTCTCTTCTCTTCTCTTCTCTTCTCTTCTCTTCTCTTCTCTTCTCTTCTCTTCTCTTCTCTTCTCTTCTCTTCTCTTCTCTTCTCTTCTCTTCTCTTCTCTTCTCTTCTCTTCTCTTCCTCTTCTCTTCTCTTCTCTTCTCTTCTCTTCTCTTCTCTTTGTTTTTTTCTCTTTTCTATTTTTTCCTGGGTTTTCTTGTTCATTTTTTCTGTAAATGGTGAATACTAATGCCTTTTGAGATTCCTGACACCTTTTTATCATTTAAGCAACATTTTCCTAGTCATAATACACTGCAACTGTTTTCAACATTTTTTATTCTTACTATTGTCTTTATAGTGGTGAATTCCTGAAAAATTTTTATGTTATAAAAAGTAGCTGTCTATATTTTATTGCCTTCTCATTTTTGACATTTATTGACAATTTAATTCTTATCCATTTTAAAAACCATTAGTATAGGGCATCATGAATATTGTTAGGCTGCATTATGTCTGCTGAGATGCTTAAAAGAGAAAAGTATAGATAAATATAATAGTCAATTCAACTGTTCAAAGCTTCCTTCTTAAATAAAAAGTGAATTTCATAAAAGGTATTTAGGATATTCTTTACTAATTCTGGGGAGAAAAACACTCTATGAAGTTTTCTCAAGCTTTACAGAACTACAAAATCATGGACAGTTCTTGTTTCATAAAATAAAAACCATCTATCCAAGCCTTTTAAGAAAGGCGAATGACTGCGGATATTGATGTTTTTGATAGATGAAATGCTCCCAAACCAGCTCATCCCAATATGAGTCATCAGACTGAGACTTTTTATAAACAAGAAGTTCCCTCAGGATTTCAACTTTCAACTGGATGATTAACTGATAAAGCTAAAAATCCAGATTCTCAATACAGAGAAACTCTGTAAGTTTAAAATTAATGAAGCAATCGTTTTTTTACAGACTTCTGAAAATACAAGTGCACTCCTGTTTGCAGAAGTAAAACACAATGTTCAAGAGTTCCATACTCAAAATAATGAATTTACTTGTCTTGTTGCTGTTCCACAAATCCTTCCATCTTTCCTATTTTTACCCACATTGGCTACAAAATTTTGACAGGGTGTTTAGATAACCAGATGGATGATAATATCCTTAGTGAGACTTGGTATGTAAAAAGCTGGCATTGTTTTTTGTTGTTGTAGTTTTGTTGTTTTTTTTTTTTATTTTATTTTAAGCATCTCTCATACAAGTTGGGAAGAAAAGGAAGGACAAACTTGTTCTTTGGGTGACTGTATTGTTCCAAGCAGGCTGCATGCCTCTGTTAGGATAGAGCAGGTCAGTGAGCTTGTTTGTGCCATGACGTGTGAAAGTGGTAGTGTGCAATTGCGTTAGTGGCCATAGTGCTCATTCTGACTTTATAACTATTGTTGCTCCAAGGAAAATGTTTTCAGGATTGTCCGAGAAATAATGGGGATTAAACTGGTGTGATTCGACATGAAGTAAACACAAACACAAGGCATAAGTATACCTTGTTTGTTGCAGTGCACACTGAAACCGGTAGCATTATGGCAGCTCTGTAGTGTGTGAAGAAAAACTGAAATTCTGCAATATTAGAGATGCATGCAATAGAGAAAAATGTTCAATATTATGCATGTATATATTTGATGGATGTTTTAGAATGTCTAACATCAGTATGCCCCTGCTGAACCAGAACCCTTTCAAAATGCTGTTTAAATCTGCACCTAGGAACACGTTTCAATAGACTAAGCTATGGGGAATGCACAGTTCTCTGTGCCCTATGTCATAGAAGGAAAGCTTCCCAATCAGTGTTTCAGCTGCGTTTGTGCTTTGGATAATGAAGGTGTTGTAAAGGGCAGCAATTATCAAGGAATAACCAATATGTTCTAAATTTGTGGTTCCTTTACCCTTTTTTCCAGTGATTCCTCCCTCTGCCCCTTCTCTCCAAGTAATCTTAGAAGGTATGAAATTCAAGCAAAGAGAGAAAGAGGGAGAGAAAGAGATCTTCTAAGTACAAGGCTATCCTAAGTTACAACAAGGTTATAATATGCAGTAGCATTACTTACCATATCCTGCAATATTCATTGCCATTGGCAGGAGATCAGCCTAACACACATGAAAGTAAAGTTTATGCACAGTGGGTAGGGAGCTTCCAGAATTCATTGCCCCAGGAGGCTGAGTTGACAGACAGTATAAGCAGATTCAAAAAATGATTAGAGACATTCATAGGCAACAGGTCTAAACGCTAAGCAGATACAAAAGAAGACAAGAGATGTGCCCACCAACATCCCTGACAGAAAGATTGTGGATGTTGGCAGAGTACGGTGGGAAAGGACCGCAGAAAATGGCCCCACTTAGGTGCTTTTTCCTTAAACAGCTGCCCCCCTTGTCACTGACCACAACAGTGTGCCGAATTGAGTGCGTGGGCATGTCTCATCTTCTTAACCCACTTCTGCCTAACAAATGAATTGTTTAGACCGCAGTGTCTCAAAGCTTCCCAGCAGTGCAAACAAAATTTAATTTTGTGGCTGTGACAGAATTGCTGCCTTAGGCACCATCCTCCCTGAGAGCAGTGAGATATAGTGAGAGCCGTGCCTGGTCACCATGATGTGTAGACTGTGGGACAGCTGCCCAGGAATTGCTCTGCTGCTGCCACTAAGTGAGTACAGGGTGGCTGAATGTGAGCTGTTAGTTAGCAGCTTCCCCCATGTCCAGAGTATGTAGATCTGCCTCTCTACACCGGGATTTTCCTGCCCCAATCGTTTTGCAGCCACAGCAAACCACTCTGTATAAGGCTGGAGTTGGTGTATTACAATGTGACAAATCTCCCTGAATAATTTATATCTAAGGTTCCATTTCATAGTTATTTGTTATCCTGTGGGTTTTCCCCTAGGATATGCCATCTAATTTCAATTTAGAATGTAAGTTCGATAAATTACCGCTGCACAGAAGTTGCTTTAACATGCCATTTATGAAGGTAATGGTGCACATTGTCGCAGAAGTGTTTGAGAGTTTCTACTCCTGGGATTACAGATTGAACGGAAGCTGGTAAGTAGGGAACAATGAGGAGTTTGCTAGGAAATGGAACAAATCCACCTTAACGTATCAAAGTAAATCACACCCTAATGTTGTGAAATCCATAGGACAATGTTTCTGCAACAGCACAGACATCTAGATTCCCTGCCTGCATTAAGAAGAAAGGGAGGATATATATATTGTGTGTCATGTGTATTTAGATAGCAGTTCCTGAAAGCGCACTTAGGAAAAGTATTAAGACATATTTATGATAAAGAATAAATAAGGACCATTACACTGACAGTTCTTAATCTTTGGTGTAAAATTATGTGAGTCTTGTTGTATTTCCTGAATATATAATTTTGTAAAAAAAATAATCATAACTTCTGAGAATAGCTGGTCTAGGTAACAAGTTCAACAATGATTTAACAAGGTGTCATCTAATTTTACTAAAATGTGTATAAATTATGTTATCTTTCAAAATAAATATTACTTTTTAAAGTAATATAAATTATATGCCAGTAAGTGCATTTGAGAAAAAAAAAATCACTTTGTTTATATGTCTCACCTAACTTGTAAGAAAATCACGTCACTGCAGTCATTAGGACTATTTTTCTGTGCATGAGGCCACATTTTGGCAAAATGTCTCTCCTTAGGTGTTTAGTTTTAAATCTCTTACTTAATATTTATTATCTCTAATAGGCTTTAAACACATGTTAAAATTAAACAAATTAAGTATTTCATGAGTAAGACCAGCAACTAATTTGGCATCTGCTGATTTTATAACAGCATTTTACATTTTGTTGTAGTACTTAGTCATACAACTGCATACTTTGATAGGAAAATATTATGTAATGTTCTCCTGCCAAATAAATGTGCAAATCTAGAATGGCTTCTGACTGAAATTACTTAAGTAGCAAAAGAAAACGATTGATATTTGGGCTATAGTGTACAAAGCTACCAGGTACAAGTAATGTAGCAATGAATGCCCAAGTTGTCTATATCTTGCTTTTGTGACTAGTATCTAAGGACCTGAAGATACTCCATCTGTTTGTGAGATATCCTTGTGAGATATCATTTTCTCTCCTTGCCTCCCGTCCTGCTGAGGAGGGGAGTGATAGAGTAGCTTGGTGGATAGCTGGTCTCCAGTCAAGGTCAAACTACCAATGAGGATCAGACTGATTTTATTTTTTTTTTTTGTAAATCTAGGCAGGTTCATTGACTATGCTGATTTATGCTTTGTCTATAATGTTCTGTGAGTCAGGATTCAGTAAACCAACTTCTCTTTCTCAGTCACAGACCCTTCTTTTCGGTGATTTCCCTCATGTCAATTCAAAAGTGGATCTTCTTACATGTAAATGAAGACTACACAGCAGTAATAAATACATCTTGGTGTCTGTTAGGCAAATTTAATGAACTGTGAAGCTTATTGAGAGTCTTTAGGAAAGAGTTAGGTATCACTTGCCAGCAGAAAGATATATGGGTATAGTATTATGTGGGAAAGGTATATCTCCAAGACGGTCAGTTCTCTTCTCTGTGGTGCCCTTAACTTGCCTAGGGAGTTATCACTGTCAGTACTTAGCCTTTGGCTTGTTTGATGCGTGTTCATGAAGCAGAAAAGGAAAGGTTTCACAAAAGAAGGAAATCTAGGATTTTAAGTCAAATCTTATATTGTTGTGGTAACATGCGTAACAAGCAATTATTTGAGGGAAAGATGCAGAAACGCTGGAAAATGGGATGGGCTGTTACACAATGCAGCAACAGAAACAAATTTAGATTGTGCGTAAGATGTGCTACTTTGATATGCCCGGTTCAGAAAAAAGTACTCAGGGCATGCAAGTGCACTTGTGAATGTGAGGAGCCTAAATAATTCTAGAATCCGTTTACAAACCACTTACATCTACCTCAGCCTGCTTGCATGATTTCTAATGCCTGTCAGCCACGCAGGAATATATTACTCATCAGACGAGTAGAAAGCTGTTTTCACTTAGCTTGCCAAACATCTTGCCGAACTGTGGACCCTGAAACCTCATGAGAAGTACTTTTGAATTTAGGGAAGATTTTGGCCTGTTCCACTACCGTTCTGTTTCCTTTTTTGATTCTCTTTTTTTCCATGCCTGCACTTTTGCTTTCTTTAATACTTCCCATCCAGGATGGTGAGGTTTTAATAGTGACAGTTCATTATATCCAGTAACTCAAATTATTATTGAGTGTTCTGTGATGGTAAGTTAGTATTCCTATTTCTGATGCTTCTGATTCTGATGTACAGGTTGCATATACATGGTTCGTGTATCTGTTTCAATGCATTACTTTGGATCCCACAGGCCAGAACCAGTGCTGTGGACAAAGGACGGTGGAGAATTACCGGATCCAGAGAGAATGGTTGTCAACGGCAGGGTCCTAAGCATCAGTTTCCTAAACAAAACAGACAATGGCACATACCGATGTGAAGCAAAAAATCCTATTGGACGAAACAGCACAGAATATGTCCTGATAGTACATGGTGAGTGCGTTCTCCTTAGGTTTTTAGTGCATAGTATGCATATGTAGCATTTCAAGAAAATATAATTAGTTGTTTATGATCGTTACCAAAAGAAGAGCAAAAAAACCTGGAAGCATAATTGCACTTTTACTGATGTTGTCTTCTAGTTATTGGGAGCATGTTTGCTCCCTTTTATAGGCATGTCTATCTTCATACAGTTTAAACAAAATATATTCACTTCTGTTATGAACTTTTTGCAAAGTAAGCACCTATAACAATGTTTTGCAATATGTTGGTACTCTTTTATGAATATTTGCCTGAGGCGCACACTGTTCAGATAAAGCTGGTTACAAAAGGATATATGAAGGAAAATATGGAAATATCAGACAGATAGGGTTTTGAGGGGTTTTGTGTTTTCTAAACCACCAAAGACAGGATATCAGAAACTTTTTCTCACACAGGTTATAGCCTGCTACTGAGAAAATTCAGCTTATACAAGATAGCTGATCATCTTATGGGCTATCGTTGCAGACAGTCCTCAAAAATATGTCATGTACTAAATCAATACTTCTAATAAAAATGAAAAATAAGAAGGTTCACAGTAAATTATAATTTATTTGTTTTCCTTAATTAGTTAGGCAACAATATGTGTTAAATGAAACAAATAGTGAGCTTTTAAATTAGTCATGAAATAGATTGATTTGACTCAAGAATAGGAGAAACCTTAATATAAAAAGTTAGCATTTAATACAGCTTTTCAGTATGTACCTATCAGTCTTGAAGCATAATGTTCTCTTATCGCAGATATGTATATGATAATTCCTGGAAAATTATGAATTCTGTAATTTGAATTTTAACCTAAGAGAATATAGGTGCAAAAGCTTCACTCTAGTTCCTGACAATGCTTTTTTCCTCTACTTTTTAAAAAAATATAAGTACTTATAGAAATGAGAAAATAAAATAGAACGATCTTATACGAACTATAGTCTGTAAATACACATGGGAACTATATAGGTTTTGTTTGCTTATGATTAATTCAAATAGAACAAATATATGTTTCTTTGGTGTTTTCAAGCTTTCAAATGCTTCTTTCACTAAAGGTTTAACCTGCCTTTACGTATTTGGCAGAAAACTTTTAATAAGCGCTACTTTCAGCTTTCAATAATGAGGTATTTTTTGGCACTGTTGATGAAATATCATTTATCAAAAGTACCCTGTAGATTACTTTTCATTTTTCTTTAAGTTGACTGTTAGTTTAGTGGCACAAGTAAGGAGGAGGTATTTGCATGAGGAACACAGAGCCTGTATTGCTGTGTGAGTATTTCTGCGTTAAAGACAAATAGAAAAACTAAACCCTCTAACCTCTACTTACATTAATTACTACAAGAAAAGAAAAAGAAAAAAATGTCTTTTACGTCCCGGAGGTTGTGTTGTATTGGTTGTTGGCTGCAGGCACAAATTGTGCTGCCTTTTATGAGGTAATGGCTTCTGCGCATACCAAATGTTGAAACTTCAGTCATTTGTGTTTTCTGCCCGATTTGTTTATGTGATTATTTCTGAAAACGTGGTCTTATATAATGTTGCCTTCAGAGGTGACTTTGCAATATAACTGTATCAAAGAATATTTCATGATCTCCTATGTGTCTTGCATAGCGGCGTGCCCCCTGTTGATCTGATTATCTTGCAAATACTTCATGGCAGGCTGTAAAATCATTCATTATCAGGAAGGCATTCTGTTATGTTTGGCAGCACATTAGGCATGTTATCAGGTTTAGCTTGCACATTGCTGACCTTTTCTTTTATGAGTACCAGAGTTTTCCTAATTGCATTTCTGCAATTCCAGTGTTAGAACTAGAGAAGGTAAATGTCAGGTGCTTCTGAGGTTTCTGAAACAATGAGAGTAGTGTGACAGAGCACGTGATGATGTTTAGTGCTTAACAACTTAGTACATTTCAGAGATGTTAAGTTTATTTTAAGTACAGAAGAGACTGACACAATTATTTTATCAAGCGTAGCACAAACAGTTGTATAGATCAATTTCAGAAGTGTCTTAGCCCTTCTTTACCTCATTGCATTCACAAATACCTCTAGAGAAACATAATCCTCCAAAAATGATCCAATATTCTCTCTCCCCCATACGTCCCCTGGGGGTTCGCAAGCCCACTTTTTCTCATAGAGGATGTATTTTATTTTTCTGTATCTTCCTAAACATGTCCAGAAACCTCCTTTGATTTCTCATCCTTTCCCCTGTGCCTAATGTGTTGATGTAATATTTATTTTGTCCTACTCTTTTGTTACAGCTGATTTATCATACGACATCTTACCTTGAATGTTAGGTTTCTAATACAAGTACGTGCCAGATTTAGGTATGTTCACAGAGACATGGGAGGGGAGGAAGGAGGAATTTGCATGAGTAAAGAATCTGTTGACAAGAAATTATTTTAAATTGTAGATCAAAGAAGTAAGATCTAGGAAAAGTGACCTACCAGATCTGTAAGGAGTAAGGCGTAAGTGCCCTGAGTGCTAGTAGCCATTGTCTTAATGGAGCCTCCTGAAATCCGGGTCTACAGCTATTAAACAACTAATAGTTGCTTTAGGAAACTCTTGAGCCCAGAGGAGTTGCAGTGGTCCAAGTTTAGAGAGATACTATGACTGATTCAGGAGAGCTTGTGTGAGAAGGCAGGGGACATCAATGCAAGGCATCCTCTGCAGAAGCCGGGGAGTGTAACCTGATTTGTAGCTTTACTTTTCTTATCCATACGGCAACTTCCTCTACATTTTTATCCTTTTTTCACTTCTACTTCAGCAGATTTTCTGTCTTTCTGTTTATTAAGGTACAATCTAATAATTCTCTCAATTTCTGAAGTTACCTTCCTAATTCGGAAGAGATTTAGATGGCATCAGTGTAGGGAGAAGCTTGCCTAACAATAGAATAATAATTATCATAATTAGAGATTAAGGGTAAGCAAAGTATTTATACATTTTAATTATACAAACCAAGCAGAGAGCGTCTCATGCCTTTAAGTGGACCAATATAGACACAATATTATACAAAAAAGCAGTATTTTTTCCACTGTAAATGACAATGAGGAAATACTGTCTTGATGTTAAGTCATAGCATTGGAAATAAATATTGCTCTAAGCAGATGAATGACAATCTAGCTAATATAATTAGTATCTGATAACATACATTTATAATGTAATTAAAGAAATCAGACTTCAGAGAAACTGAATATCTTTGAATCAATTTAAAGGCATGGGCTATTAAATATGCTCATGCTGCTTTGCTGAATCAATACAGCAGCAACTTTCATTTTTCTGAACTTTTATTATTAATAATAAATGTCAAGAAAACACTTCACAAAGCAGGAAGGTGGGCACAAAGTCAGAGTTTATAGGCAGCATTACAAAGGCAAGACATGTAGTTTGCTCAAGCATTTGTCTCATGCAGTAAAAAAGCCACAAGCTTTAATGCCTGTAGCTGTTGTCATTTCTGTATTCTAATTGGCGAGCTTAGTGCTTTAGAAGTGCACATTCTGGCCAGATATATTACACTCTTTCTTTGGTAATGAGCCCCAGGCAATTTTCACTCTCTTCCAATTTATTAAGAATTTTTGTTTACCTTTGTCCAAATACTAGTCATTAATCATCAATAAACAGAGCTAACTGTCAAGATCATGACACTCAAAAATGTAGATTCTACTTGCGAAGCTTAGGTGAGAACCGCATTGATTTAGCTGGTGTTGAGAAAGAAAGTGGTCCATGATCATCAAACTGAAGACGCAGCTTTTATGAATGTAGCAGTAGTTTATAACTTCTGGATGTCACTGCTGAAGGCTAAGTTCAACATCACATTGAGTGGGTGACTGAAGTCCACGTCGTTGGAAAAACTTAATGGAAACAGCAGCATTAGGTAATTTGCAGACCTATTTGAACTAAAGTACTTTGATGAAATTATCTGATTTGCGAATCTAAAGACACAGGTTCAATTAATTGAAATATTCAGATCTATAATGTGCTGTGTATCAATTATCTATCAAAGTAATATGGAAATTAATATCAATACGCAGCTGTGGATGGTCAAGGCAGTTCTTACTGCCACAATTATACATGCAGTAGAAAGCAGATGAGCTAGAAACTCAGTGTCTCTGGTGAATAAAAAGTAGCATAATGTATTCCCTTGGCTTCTGGTTCTCAGTTATTTTTGTTGGGTTTTTTCCTTGAATAAGATGGGGTTTTTGCAAATAAAGGAAACTGAAAGACTGACTTCCACCCTCATTAATATTTTGAAACATACTTTCAAACAGAAGATCTCCTACAATGTGTAAGGCCAAAGGTCCCACTGCACTTTTCCTTTGGATTATAATGTATTTATCTTCCACCTGCTTGTCCAGTCCCATTTCAAAAGATTTGTCATCTTAACTTTCACAATAACCTGTGGCAACAAGTTTCTGAATTGAATTATGTGCTTTGAGAGAGAAGTATTCTCTTTTGTTTGTTTAAGCCTGTTGCTTGATCTCTTCACTTCCCAACTTTCCAGTCCATTTGGCCTCTTATGCTGCTTGTGCTGTAAGTACAGAAAATCTTCCTATGATGACTGTTCGTATTTACATTCTGATGGCATTGTTTCATTCCTTTTACCATCTCTGCCAGTACATGTACTGTTATAAATTCTCCCACTTAGGCCAGTGGCTTGTATCCTCTTCTAAGTCCCACAGCTGTTGTTATCTCTATAATGTTCTCATTTCCACCTTCATTTTGCCATTTTCCAGTCTGATTGCTGCATTGCAGTTAAAATCACGCTTATTTTTGTGCTGCTTCCCTTCACTAGATTCTCAAGTATTTCCACCTCGCTCTCAATTTCTCACTAATTATGATTTTAGACTCTGCATTTCCTGTATTCCTGTCCCTTCTATCCACTCTCCTTCTTTTACTGTCGCTTTTTCATGATTTCTTCGCTTTAGGTCTAGTATTAAATCTCTGTGATGGATTGTTCTCCCTATCTGGAACAGCACTACGCCAAATTTGCACCAGATGCCTTAGTTTATTAACCCCTGCCTCCAAATGCTTTTATAGAATATGGCCTTTGCTGGCCACCCATAATTCCAGCAACAAGCACTTTTACTTCTATACAGGTTTATTTTTAAAGTGGTAGAAACTCTGTGGAATGCAAAATACATATGAAATGAAATGAACTCTGTTGGCTATATCTGTCTAGATTCCTTTATCTTTGTTCATTTGCCCACTATCACATTTTTATTATGTTTCGTTTCTGTTGTGATGTTCTCATGGGGTCTCCTCTGCTTCTTTTATTTCTGTACTCATTTGCACATATCTCCCACTCCATGAAAGTAAAAGCTGAGTAGAACGGATAATTTGAAATAACACTGAGGAGGTGAGGGTTTTTTTCTGTTTTGTTTGAAAGCTGAGCTTATTGTATAGGCAGTAAATCTCCTGATTTGCAAATATTTTCAGTACAAGCCTCTGATAAATCTGATGCACTGCTTTTGGACACCTTATCCTCATAAGCACATCTCAAAAACTACATAAAAATATTCACTGAAGGGATGGGGGAAAGGTGGGAGCAGGAAGAAGCAGCATCTATGTAGAGCAGCACACTCATCAGTAATCTAGTTGCCCTCTGTTTTGGTGTTAAGACTCTAGATATTTAGGTAGCAAGACAATTTCTAAAGGTTTCTCCTTTATATCTCCTGAGTTGAAACGTGTAATTTACAGACACATCTCAGAGAAAAGGCTTTCCTTGCCTATGGGAAAATCCTACCCTTTGACTGAACAAAGCTTGGGCTTTGGGAAAAGAGAATTGAGCAGACACGTGGTGTAATGGAACAATAGTAACACGTACAGCTACAAGGGAGGATGTTTTTAGTGGAAAAGAACATCATTGCTGTTACAGCAATCAAGGCATATAAAGAATATGAGGCTCAGAGACTGCTTAGGACTTCATTTAAAATTCTGTGCATGTGAATACCTATGCTTTTTACTTTTGACATTTTTTTAATCTGAGTTTGAATTAAAGAAGAGCGTCTCAGTTTTGAGTCCTTAAAAAAAGAGGTGAAAAGTCTCTCCTATTCCTATCTTATAAAAAGTAAAAATAATATTAAAAAAGTACAGAAGACAACTCACAGAGGAGCCTGAGCTTTCAGCTGAAAAATAAACAAGTAAAAGAATATTCTTGAAGACTTCCTCCTTCTCAAAAGCCTTCCTTCTCCATAAGCCATCTCTTTTTTCTTTTTCTCTCCTTCCCTTCCTCACTATGCACGCCTGCATACACACACAGAAACCCAAACAAACCCAAATAAACAAACAAAGGATTAAAGGTCTAGTAATGTATCCAGGGAGAGGGGGTTTTTTGGTTCATCTTCGTATCTTTTGAGATGCTGGGTAGTTTTCTTGTAAAAAAAGAAGGAATGAGGTTTTGCTGTGGCAAAGTAAGAATGTAACCCGTTATAACCCGGTGTTAAAGGTAACATTGTAAACATGAAGAGAATTTAATTCAGTTGTTATTCTGCAAAGTGCAACCCTTCAAATTGTCCTGAAATATTTTGATTTTGCACAGACATCAGTATTCTAAAGTGACATTAAGGTATTAAATCATTGTCATAATATTAAAGTTGACTTCTCCAGGTGACTCCGTTAGAGTAAAACAGGTGGCCCAGACCTAAAGCATAATGTAAAAAATGCAGCACAATCAGATTAATTCAGAAATCGTGTAATATAGCATTTATTAATGGACTAAAGGACAATAATGTTTAGTTGATATTTTCAGATATAAGAAGTCTGTCAAGATACTTATGGTGGAATTATTGGCTTAATTTTATGGATGAATTGTCCAGCTGTTATCCCTGAACACTTGCAAGGCAGCTACTCTGAAATTGCTTTTTGTTGATAAATACTTGAATATTGGGGTCTGTACCTGAGCTGTGTGAACTGATATTTCATTTATAGTGACTTTAGAAAAACAAGATACAAGGGGTTGTTTTGGTGGTTTTTTTAGATAATCTCAAAATTGTTTTGGAAATGTCAAGAAAATAACATTCCAAACCACATAATGCTTTTTGGGGCATTTTTTGTGTGTTTCTATACTTTAGAATTAAAATACCAGTTTTGATTAAGTGATTTTGTTAGATAATGTGTGGAAGATTTTTTTTTTCATACTCATTTCAGTACTCATTGAAATTATTACATTCAGAATACTTCAGTTGAATTAAATCTGAATTTGTCCTAGATTAACTTCCCCTCCCCCACCCCAACCCCCCGGTGGATGCAGCATAAGCTCCCTGTATATGAGTAAAGCATCTACAATTAAGTACTTTTTGAACTAGATATACTTTGTATATTGCAGTTACTCTTTTAAAAAGAGCTGTTTTAGCTGATCTTAAGTGACATGTATTCCTAAAATAATGCTGTTGAGTTTATTATCATTCTGATTTGATGTAGTAGCACAGTTTTGTCTCCAATTTTTCTGGACTTCAAGCTTTGAAATTGCTTACCACTAACATTCCTAGTTATTTTCTAGCTTTATTTCTATGTAGTTTTTTTCATTGAGGGATCAGAATGTAAAATTACGATGTCTATGAACATCATATGCAAACCTCATGAAGAAAATATAACTCTTAACAAAGTAATTTCACTTGAGACTGATGACAAAGTTAAAGTATAACAGTTGCTAATGGTCTTCTGTTTCCATCTAGATCATTTATTATTCACAAAACCCAAGCTATAAAGAAATTATTAGAGTGACTTAGTGATTTTCTAAATTGAAATCTTTCCTGCACCATTAAGTGCTACGTGGAATGCAGATAAAGGTGTCCTGTCTCAATATTTCTCATATGGTGCTTCTATAACTTATGTTTCTTTTGAGAACAGGTTGCTCAGATTTTCACTGAAGAAAGGAAAATGATGTGCTGTGTAGTGATATTGCTTAAAATGTCAGCTCTTGATGCTAAGCTGGTGATATATCATACCATGTTTTGTTCCAGCTGAGATTACAAACCTTGGGAAGGTAGCAAAAATCATTCATTCTGAGCAAACAGAGATAGATATAAGTGCTTTAGAGATATTGCAAACAGCATCCTGTGTCTGAGGCAGGTAGGGAAAGCTTATGTAAAAAATACATGACTTTATTAGAGAGCTTTAAGAAGTTTCCTATCAAAGATCACATGTGAAGATGAATGTAGAGGCTCAGAGAGAAGTGGACACTTGGGAATTTGCTCATTTCAAACAATTAATATTTCTAACATGAATAATTTTACGTTAATGATTATGCTCTGACTACTTTATTTGTGCTATTTGTAATTTTAGTAATTAATAACTTGTGAACTTTGGGGGGAGTTTTTCTATATTGTATGAAGGAAAAAAATCAATAAAATATTTCTTACAATATTCTATTAATATTTATTTACAGTAATTTCCCTCCCTCGTTTTCAATATTTTTCCAAATAAAATCAGATCAAATTGACCAAAATTCAGATTTTCCCGTAACAAAATTCTAAAACCTTCGTAACGTTTTTCGTTACAGCATAGGTTCAGCCTAAACTTGTGATGCGACCCAAAGTGTCTAAACCGTCCTCCAAAAGAGAAATCTCTAAGCTGCAATCAGAAGCTATTTTTATTAGCTCTTACTGTTTTAAATCTTGACTCAATATAACAAAACTCTTTTTGCTTTGTAACTAAAGTCACATTTTTTATTGTTAAATCATATTGTAGCCTTTCTGCACTAGATCTTCCTCTGTCTTGCTATGCCTTATTGTGACTTTAAAGGAATGGGAATCATTTTGACAGCTTTCAAGAAAGCTCATTGCATCAGTCTTTCCATATGGCTTGCAAGCAAAAAGGAAGAGCTAGCAAAAACTAGCCAGGAGGACAGTGAGAGCATAGCTCAAAACCATTCTGAGGTTGCAGGGAGCAAAAAAGCCCACATAGACCCCGTTGCTAGCAAGTATGAGTGTGGCTCTGCCAAAGCTCACAAAGCTGTTGGGATGACTAGTGCTATATGAAGATGTTCCCCAACACCACGGATTCTTTCACAAAACTGTGGTTACCTCACCAGAACAAAGAAAACTAACTCCTTTTGGAGAAACTTACCCAGCAGGTGCCTGTGAACGGGTCTCTAAGCATCTGCTGTGACTGATGGAGCCCGTGTTGTGGTGTAAGGTGATGTGTCATTTGCAAGAAGAATGGTCCAAATAATTTTCAGTCAGGATTATTTTTCTTTTGTTAGGAGTCCTGAATATAGAAGAATTAAAGTTTTTATCTCCTTTTTGCTTTGTGTACTCTGACATGCATTTCCTTTACTTTTCCTTTACTGGTACCCATACAGCTTGTTTACTCCCCAAATATGCCCTTGAAAAAAAAAAAGCTTTTCCTTAGTAACCTGGAGCCTGCAGAGGGCGTATCTTTCGGCTTAGACTACCCGTATTAATCCTCATGGCAAGTGTAGAAAAAAATGTACTAAATAAGAGAAAGACGGACACAAAAAGAGTTTGGAAGAATAAAAATGTAGGAGTGGGCAAACTGGTTTATTCTTTCAATATTGTTGTGGGTCGTTGCATTTGTGGATTTAGTTTTTCCTCTGTGGTTTGTGTTTTTCATATTTTCTGTGGATTTCCTAGTCCTTGACTGGTAGGAGGCAGGAAGGAGCTGAAGGAGGCTGACATGCTGATGTGCTAGTTTGCAGTTTGATTGAGGAGGGCTCTGGATGGCTTTCGCCATTCACAAGCAGGAACTGAAATCTATTTGCACTACTTTGTATGTCGTTTTGTTTAAAATAAATTAGCAGATATGACCAAGCATTCTGTATAACAAATAGTGAATTCCATTGGTGAAGTGTTCTGTTTGATGGCTTAATAGTTAAGGTACCAAATGTCTGCCTGCCTGAAGGGAGACTGGGTAATTTTAATAAAATTAAGTCGTCATTATGTCGTGTGTGTCCCACCATTCATACTAGCTAAAATGTCATGGGAGGGGGGAAGAATTCAACTACAGGTATAAAACTCTCCTGAGCAATAAAAGACAGACCATAAAAGATTGACAACTGGAAAGACAGGTCTTTGGGTTTTTTTCAGATAATGTACTATGGTTATAAGAATGTGAGAATTGTGTATTAGTGAGACAGTAAAAAGAAGTACAATAGACTATATTTTAGGTTGCGAAGATGTCATTAACTTGCCCAAGGTGATTTTCAATGGGATACAGCTCTCCAACTGTGATAAAGCATTTTAGATTAGTGTTGGACCCCTTTTGATTTTGTTTTGAAATAAAGTAATTTAAAATAAATTATATTCTCTGTTATCTCTTTTTACAAACCTTAAACTTATTGCAGTGAGTTTTTAGTTGTTCAAGCAATTTCAGTGATTTGTCCAGAATTTCTCAGTGAAGTGAAAGCAGCAGCCTAATAAAATAGAGATCATCAATCTGTTTACCTCCATTTAGGTTCAACACTTGTCGCCTTAATAGGAAAATTTTAGAAAATTCTCCTTGGCCTCTTTCTCCTTCCTACTGCAGTTCTGGCAGAGCTTTTTGAAATTTTTTACACAGAAAGAGTCAAGTGTCATTCTGAGAAAGCTATCATCTTTGTTCAAGGCTGCCAGTGCCTGAATTTGTGTTGTACATTAGCTTTTCCTTATAGATTTTTCAAGGGCCAGCTGCCGGTACTTTATTTCATTTAATTTTGAATACTCCTATTTTATGGCTTGGAGAAACAAGGAAATATGGCTTGTCTGTTTACTTAAAAAGAATAAAAATGAGCATCACAGCCTTAATGTGATTTTTAGGCAATGGCAATGGGCATAGAACATCATATTAATAATGATGGAATGCTGCGTTTCTGGGGCAATCGCGCTGGCTTTATTCATACAAGACTTTTGATGCTTTTGTGGTAACATTTTTTTCTTCAATGCAGTGAAACTGGCACTTCAGGTATAAGGACAACTGCTTTTTAGTATATGATTTTAAGAGGTTTTATTTTCTTTTGCAGTTTTGATTGGTTTGGGGTTTTTTTAGTAGAGGATTAAAATATGGCTCTGGAGATCTGTTCTGAACTCCCCTGTCAGGCTCAGATGTGTGTGAAATATTAGGCATTTCATTTAATACTTCTGTGTTCATTTTTGTGGCTATGAAATGAGAATAATGCTACCTCCTTTTTCCTAATATTCAGTCTGTTTCTTACAGAAATTCGAGGCAGAGATCCATTCTGTACCACGGATACATTCGTTAAAGTCAAGTTGTGAAAAAAATCATGAGATGAACACATGCCTTTTTAAAGCTACTTCATTTAAGACTGCAGTCTTAAACAATGCTCTGAAAATTTTCCTTTATATTTAAAACGTTGAATTACAAAATTCTTTTTTTCCCTATTGCATGCTTTGCAAATTTTACTTGAATTTTTTCAGACAAGTTGCTTAAGCTTCAGTGATTTGCTCGGTGCAGTATTTCTGACTATTTTTATTAGAAAGATGGTCTTGGTACAAGATAGAATGACTCCCTTAAATAAAAAAAAAATGAGCTGTGTTGTTACTAATACTAAATAGGAAAGGGCTTTATTTAACTACTAGCAAAAGTTATTGTCACTTTGATTAAAATATAGGTCTTGCAGTATAGTCTAGGAGTAATCTAAAGTACGTGTTAAATTCATGTATCATTTCAGAACATGCAATATTTATCTTTTTGTTGAATACTTGTTTTGACTCATCCTTAGAGATACATCTTATGCTAATAAAAGTTTAAATAAAGTAAAATTTAGCGCACTTGTAAACAGATTATTTGGTATTAAAAAATTTGCCTACTTGAGAATTCAGATTTTCCTTGTACTAACATAATTTTCCATATCACATCATCAGGACAAGTCATTAACTTATCAGTTTTATCCTTTTATTTTCTCTATGTGTCACCAGGATTTAACACATTTAGAAATTAAGTGATATCGAATTACAACCTATTTCTTTTTTCCAGTACAAATGTTACAATTCATATAATCTGCGCCACCAAAACTGTACAGCAATGGGTAAATATATCGTAAGATACCACATCTTGTAACTTTTTCTTCTTCCCTGAGATGAAGAATGGTGAGCTTTTTAATTGGTTGGACTGGTGACAAACAATGAGTCTGATGGACGACGAAATGGGAGTGTGTTCCAGCATCTCAGGGCCTTCATTGCTAACTTCTCCTTCTGTTTCAAGGGAGCTGCAGCTAGAGTGCTTTTGCTGATCACAAATTCAGTGGAGTGGTGTGGGGAGAAAGTGATCCCTAAAGTAAGCACTGAGGGCTTCAAAGGTCAAACCTTGATTTTTGAAAGTTATCAGCCACTAGTGCAATACTTAAATGTTCTTGTTAGATGCTTTCCTGTAAAATGCTTGATTCAAGTTTCCTGTGGTCCCTGTGTGCAACTGCACCAACTGTGTGTGTAACAGGCTACTCTCCAGGTGACAAAGTCGTATTTGTGGCAACATCTGTGCTGTGGAGAAAGGTCATATTTTTCTGGCCAGAGAAGAAAATGGAAATTGCCCTTTTTTGTGTCTTTACTGCTACTCTTTGAACTTTAGCAAGTACTCCTGAGCATTATAAAAAATAAAAGAGAGACACCCAGTAACCACTAAATCCCAAATTCTGTTCTGTGCGAGGGGAGAGGTTAACGCAGAAGGATGGGTGCTTCCTCTGCTTAGCATACTCTGCTTGTCAGAGTCCCCACGGAAGATGGTAGAGATGGATTTTATCTAAATATCCCTCCCTGGCCACCTGACCCAGAGCCCCGCAGTGCCACATGAGAGCTGGCCTGCAGCTGGGAAAGCCTCACCTGGGCAGGAAAGGAAGTTGCAGGGCCAGTCACTGCTCTCAGCCCAGAGAACTTGTCCTCCCTTACCATGTCCTTCCTACAACTGTAATGCACTTCCTTCCCCTTGCTTCTTTTTTTGTCACCTATCTGAGAGTTCCTTGTTTTCTGACAGCTTGCATACCTATCTTCAGCCTGACCTGGCTTCACTGGTTGAAAATCAGCCTTTCACACACCTGTGGTCTTTGTGAGTCCTGCTGTTGCTCTGGTGCACAAAATAAATGAGGTGTTCAATGGAAAATTTTTTTCAAGACAATTAAGGGCAGTTAACTTTTTTCTTCGTATTTCAATGTCAAATGAGATGGCATAATCAGAAATAACTTGCTACTACACCTTGTTTCTTCATATCACATTTTTTATTTTGTCATAAGCAATTCAAGTCAGAGCATGTATTGCAAAATGTGCCACGGTGCGATATCAGGTCCTCATTTTAAAGGATGAACTTTAATGTGATTTGGGATGACACCGTGCTGCCAGTACTAAGTACTGATATTGAAATGGGCTTTGTTCTTTCAAGTTACATTCTTAACTTTGCAAGGATAGAATTTAGGCCAGGGTCTGCTGTGATTTTGTAGTACTTCATCCTCCTTCATTTGCTACTGAAACCTATTGCTTCCAAAACGGGGAAAAAAAAGCCCCACCAAACTGTCAGAACTATGGTTCTTCCTTTTTTAACTTATGAAGAAAGAACACAGAGAACAATATCCTAGTATATCTTAACACTTGGTTTTTTTCCATCATCCTGAGTGTGCAACCAAACTATTTTCATCAGACTTTAATGAGCTCTTCTGTATCTTCTAACATTTAACATCATCTACAGGTCCGTGATACAATTTAGGATCATGGGACAATGTGAATTTGTTTTCTTTTCTTTTTAAGCTGCCTAGCTGTTTTATTCCAGCTGTGTGTCTTGCATTATGAACTCATTCACTGGAAGGCTCGGGTTGTTTTAACTAGGGATCTAGATCTACATGGAGCTTTTATTACAAGAATTTGGATATTTTTAATGATATCTGATTTGCTAGCAAAAATGTCAAGCATATAATTGCCATTTCAGAGTTTCATAAATCTGAACCAATTAGTAAAAAGTACCCTTGAGCTCGTGTCCATGAGCCTTCATGATCATTCAATCTGAGTGCTAAGGAGCTATTGGCACATGATATTCAAGCTGAATGATCCTTTTGTTCTGTCCCATTTTCTTGGAGCAAGGCTAAATGCAACTCCCTTTGAATTTAAAATCTTGCTAAATTATTTAGTACTACATAGCAGAGACTGATTAAATTTTGCACAGAGTAGTGAAATTGTTTCCCAGGTAGGTCATCACTCAGTTCAGTTTACCACTTAAAATTTCTTTCATTCTCAGTCAAAATACAGCAAGAGCCATCCATCATTATCACTTTGTCCTTTAATTTTTCTGTCAGCCTTTGTCAAGCTTGAAACAAAAGCCTTTACATTTTTATCAACTGCAGCTATTGTTGTTTGAGTGGTGCTCAGTCATTTCAGAATATTGGTTGTGTTTTTACCAAACAAGTCAAGTATTTTCAATAGGTCAGATCTATCTTTCACATAAGGCTGCTAAACCAAACAGAACCATTTTTCATTTCTTTGGAAATGGAGAGTAAAAATGCTTAGGGCCAAATCGGCAGTGAGAGTAAATTGTCCAGGCTCCCTGCACTTAAATGGATGAACGTCTTCTGCCTTAGTAAGAAGAACGTGTCATTCGTTCAAGAAAGAAGGAGAGGTGAACAGGAAATTATGATTGGTCATGGCTTGATAGTGTTTTGAGCTAATCTTGCACAATGCTGTTCCGCCACTCATAAGCAGAATACATTTGTGCATCTCCTAAGAGCAGCCTCCAGACCAAGCCAAGCATTGAATGCTCCTCCTTTTTCCACAGTCCATTCACAATCAGCTCTCAGATTACCTGCTGTATGCTTTCACCTTGCCAATGCTTGTGTATCTTCATAGCTTGCTAACAGACAGTAGTGGCCATGAAGAACGCCTTTCTAAAACTTTCATCCTACTTTTCTCTGCGTCCACTGGAGTGTGACATTACATCAGGTCCTCACTGAAAAGAGAATTCTTGGCTGAGCATTTACAGCTCAGTTCAAACCCCTCTGCACCATTAGGAAGAGGTTAGGACCCAATGTCTTTCATTGAAAGTCCAGTTCATGTCTTACCCATAGGAACGTACATGAAAAACAGTTGGGATTGGAATCAGTAACTCCTCTTAGCATGAAGTCTAGCCTCTTCTCTATTTCCAACATTTTTTTATGGAGATAATTAGTTCTCTGTGAATTGTTTGTGTTTCAGAGGTAACAAGGTGAAGAAATGAATACCACCTTAAATACATTATTGAATTTTTGACTGCTTATCTATCTGTCAAAAAAACATTCATTTTAGAAGTTAGGCTTCAAAATTAATTGTGGCAATTATTGCTTGGCTTCTACATCTCTGAGCCTGGCTTTTTTTATCTTCTTTTGGTTCTAGCTATTTTCTGCTTCACATGCGGCTAAGGCTTAATACCTTAGTGTTACTGAAACAGCAATCTGGTGCATTGATTTGGGCATGGCTACTTGAATTAAAAAGTTCCACTCTATGAGGTCTCATGGTAATAGTGATCCCTGGTATTTAGTGGTATAAGAGTCATAAGGAAAAATTTTTTTTCAGCTGAACATTGTGTACAACTAGAAATTGCAAGGCCAGGAAATGAAATTAAGTCTCACTCCAACGTAAGTTTTTGGAGCAGAAATCTGCAAATTCATTCTGTTAAGATCCTTCTTGACAGATAACTCATGAGGATGAATCTACATAGTCCCTTTGACAGTGTGTTTCTGAGCAGCTGCCGACATGAAGCTCTGGATAACATAAAGTGTGCCTCACCAGTAGTAAAAGACAGATGTGCCCTGAAGTAAAAACAATGACCCAAAAGCCGTACAGGACCAAAACCAGCAGAAATGGTAATTTCCTTTTCTGACATACCAACGAAACAGCACACCCTCTGTAAAACACAGTGACTCATATGCCTTAAACAGAAACCTGTGCTGTTGACTATCAGATTGTACTTGTTGTCTATCTGATTTTGGGAGCCAAACCCACTTGCCTCCTACACCTAGAATACGTGATGAAAGAATGAGGGGCACTGCACATTACTGTGCTTTTTTCTAAAGTGCTTATTCTGCATTCTCTTATGCAAAAACATTTTCAAGGCAAAGACGAATACAGTGTTTGCAAGAATCTATAAATCTTCTTGTAAGAACTGATAAGGAGCCGTTTTGTCACAGAGACGCAGTAGGCCTGCAGGAGTTGAGGGAGCTGTAAACAAAAAGTTTTTGAATGTGGATCTCAGGTGCTTTTCACAATGCTAATCTAAGCCTGGATTTGCACTGTCCAAAATAGGGTTTAAGGATAGGATATGGTCCAAGAGTTCTAAAATGTGCTGTCTGGGGGGCTGTGAGCTCTTCTGTTAGTCTGCACATGCATTTCTTTTGCACACTGTTATGTCATTACAGAAGGAATTCTACTGGGCAGAACCCCAAAAATAAGCAGGTATGAACCAGGCGTTTCTAGAGTCTGGAGCAGCTTTAGACTGCGTTGCTTGGGCGATGCTGTGTTCTTCAGGCTGGTGATTCCTTGTTTCTGTCTTGTATTGTAGTCTTTGAGAGCGAGTAATTGTCATGCTGTGAGCAAAGCAGATCAACTGCAGTCATTTGCACGGTGAATTTCACCTTACTCCGCTAAGAAAGAAACAAAGCCAATGCTATTTCTTGCATTTACATTTCTTTTAAGAACATATGTTTTTCTGTGAGGCTTTTGACAAGCTGCCATTTTGTTGTTTGGCATCAGAGTCTGTGACCTTGATCAGGAAACTAATTTCGGCACAAGTCTTCATTATTCTTGATCTGTTTAGAAAATATTAGTGTATCATATCTGTATTAAAACACTGATATATCCTGGTTCTTGTTAACTAGTCTGTTTCCTAGGTAGTCTTTCTTTTAAAATAAGAAATCTTGTTGGACATACTTCAATCAGAAGAGAAACCAGAAAGCAACAAACTTGTAGATTCACCAGTGACTCATTTAAGCTTTTACGTGGTAAAACAGGTACACAGTGTATTCACAGAATGGAAAGCACTGCCACAAAACCATAACTGTATCTGTGAGCTGCAGTTAACTTGCCATTGCATAATTTTAAGTAAATGGCATATTTAAGAAAGATAATTAATGGAACTGTAAGTCATACTAATCAGGTTTCACATACAAGACTGATTTGTGTAGCTTTCCTAATATACAAGCCTTTGCTCTCCTTCTGAAGTAGGTGGTTTCTTTCTGTTTTATTCAATTTATAACAGATACCTATCGGGGAAGGAGTTTCCCTTTATGAGAAGCAATTGCATAGCTCAGTACCTGTGACGTATCTTTTCAAAATGTTAATTTATTTCTAATGCTTGTTGTAGTAAATTCTGTTTAATTGTCGTGGTACTTGCACTCCAGGTAATATTCCCATTTTTCCTGATGATTAATGTGGCTACACTGTGGGTTTTTTTAAAAGCCTGTTTTAATTTTTCTGGTTTGGGAATATTTTCTACTGAGAAAAAAAATGAAATACCAGTGTAAAACAGATGAAAGAGGGCTCTCATGCTATTTTCTGATGGCTTCGAAAGCGGAAAATCCACAAATATATATTCCAGAGAGAATAGTGCTGATGTTTATCAAAACTAGATGAATATAGAAAATTGTAGGTGACTTAGATGTTAACTGAAAAGAAGACTTTTAAAGTGGCAAAATAATCTGTCATCCAGTATGAAAATAAGGTAAGCATGCTAATTTGACATCTTAAGAGAGTAATTATGCAATGCTGAACTCAAGGACCTTGTCTCTGAAATGTATTCTGTGGGGTCCAATACTGTAAAGCTCTGAACTACTTCAGATTCCATGGATTGCAGTCAGAATTGATGGTAGTCAGAGACCTACTGCATTTCTTCCACAGCAAAGGAAGACAGATCATGGGTCAGATTTTTACTCTTTTATTGCATTGAGTAGCACCCTTCAGAAATATTTTCACTGATATCAGTGTGGAATGGGTTACTCACCATTAGCTGCTGAGAAACTAGTCCTTTCCTTTTAAACCTGGGGAATAAAGAATTTGAAAAATGTCAGATGCTTTTTATTTCCTCATGGAAATGCTTTCCTCTAGTTCTCGTCAAGGCTTTTGTTTGGTTATTCTCTAAAACTTGTAGTCACCTTGTAAGCAAAGTGATACTGGTCTCTATTGCTTTTGGCAGCGTAATCAAAGTATTTCCTGTCTGTGTACATCTCGTTATGTTCTGCTTTGTACTGGAGTGTTTTGCAACAGTCATTGCTGGTTCCTCTGCAACGAGGCAGCGGCACATGTAAGCGGGGCATACCTGCACTTGCTTGGTGAAAAGCTGAAGGGTTTTATAGAATGCTGTCACCTGGGGTATGCATTTTTTCTGAACCGTATACGCAGTTTTTTTAATAACAATATAATTAGCATTTCTGATTTTTATTTCTAAATGGTTATAGAGAAATACCGATGTGCGTATTAACAATAAATTTTAAGTGTTACGGATGACTGAAAGATGACTTTGCCTGCTAATTAGGGTAAAGATTTTGAAATATACTCTACTCTGGATCTTAGCAGATAACTGTGTCTTAAACAAATGTGTGGGAAGAAGAAAAGCAATCCGGAAAAAGCAGCTCTTATAGTTAGTAGCATTTTCTCCCCTTTTCCCTTCCATTGAGTCTGTCTGAAAGTGGGTGTTTTTAACATACAGCCATTTCTCGTTAACATGTGTGTGTTTATTTTAGCATGATGGTATTGTTTTTTTCATCTCCCACTCTGACACAGCATGTTCCATCCGTATATGGTTTCTACTATATGAGACATTTAAAATGGCTCAGTGAAGAAATGGATTCTTGTCACTTAAACAGTCACTCTCCAGTTCTGTGGAAACTTGGTCATTTTAACAGTGCTTTAAATTTCGTGTGCTAGAAGAATGACTATAAAAATTGAGAGTGATATAATGTCAAGAATTTAAAGGTACTCCATTGTACCTGTAATAATTTATGTTAATCATGTTTTAATTTAGTCATTTTCAACATACTTGTATTTACAAATTAAACCACTATTATGGTTCTCCTTTGTTTGCATGATATGATTTTATTTTATATTTTTTTTCCACTCACCAGATGTTTTCAACACTTTGCTTCCCACTACTGTCATCCCCTCCCTTACCACTGCAACAGTCACAACCACTGTAGCCTTAACAGCCAGCACAACCACATCGGCAACAGCCATCAGCGCCAGAGGTACAGTATGCTTCTTTGTTATGGCCTGAAAAACACATATAAACAGGAAATTATAGGTTTGATTTTTAAGAAGAACAGCAATTGCTAAAGAGAGGGTTCAAGCACTTTAGTTCAATATAGAGATATAATAGAATAATCCACACGATGGTAGAAGGTTAAGAAAGATTTCATATGACCTTGAATATTTTTATTGCTCTAACAAAATGCATGTGAACTTTGACAGGATGCTTAAATTATTTGTATACATTTGCATTTAATTTTTTTAAGGTTAGTAAATTAACTTTAATGTAAAATGCAAGCAAGCTATTTTTAAATAAACATGACCTTTTAATACTGATTATTTTGGTGCTAATGTTTAAAACAAGATAGGTATCTCAGCATTGGAATTACTGTTGATGCACTCTTGCTTGATAACAAAGAGGCATCACATTACATCACTGTTGTTAGTCTTTTACAATATAAGATATTCCTAATTTAGATACATTTCTGTCTTACCAGAACTAGAGAAAATGAGCTGAAATTTCTCTCTCCTCTCCCCTTCCCCCATCCTGTTGGTTTTTTTGTCCTGTTATAGCTTTTCAAATGTTTCTTGTAATGCTTTGCTTTGTTATAAGCAAAATATAAATCTTAATTTTACTATTGTATTCACTGACTGATCAGATAACTGTTCAATAGTGAAGATATGTGTGTGAGGTTTCAAAGATTATAATCTTTTGGATAGCTAGTAATCTCTCATGATGAGTGAAATGGCCGAAGGTTCCTATGTGATCTGGTGAAAGCTTTCATTGTGCAAGGATAGAGGAAATATTATTCACTTATCACACTGGAAATAGTCACATGATGAGGTATTATAATCCCAGGAAAGCTGAGTTGTGAAATCTTTTCTTTCTGGAAGAATTGTTACAAGTCAGTTGTAGTGACACACCTAACTTGCAAGCTGAGTTAAATGCAAGCCCGTTATATAAAGATTATGATAGTATCAGATCACCCAACTTCTTCCTCCATAGGTCTTGTTATTTTAATGTTGTGGCCTTAATTTAATAAACTAACATAAAGCTTTAATATTACTTATACTGTGAAAAAAAATATTGTTTTACTGACAAAGAGAAAGGGTGTTATAGCGGTCCTTTCCCTCCAGAAAAAAAAAGATCTACCATAGAAAACAGCCCAGTGCCCAAGGGTCTGCACAGTTGCAAGAGGAACATTTCCTTAAGAGGAAAAGAATGAGAGAAATACTTATGTCTTTATAAAAGAGTGGTTTGAGTCAAACAGCAGAAGCTTCTTAGATTTCTGAAGGTTCAGATACTGGAAGGACAGAGTGTTTGGTGTGTCATGTTGGTGTTTACTGTCCTTAATAAATTGTTTTCTTCTTCTTGTTATGTGGCCGTAACTAAACTATGTCACTGATGTGACTGCGTATTTAGTGTACTAATGTTATTAAGACATTCTGTTACATCCTAAGTGTCGTTAAGGACCTCATTTTCCTTTATTCTAAAGTGTTTATTTTCAGCATTTCTGTGCCTGGCATCAAGAGAAAGAACTGGAAAAGGAGAACCCTCTTCTAAGCTTCAATTCTAAAATGCATGAGAATGCACGTAATTTGATGCTAGAGTAACGAAAAGACACTGCTTTAAGAGGAAGTGAAAGAAGGAAGTCTGGGTGATCAATCGCTGAAACACAAACACTCTCTTTTCCCAGATAAAGAATTAATTTAGCAAAATGGCTAGGAAGATAAGACCGTTTCAGCCTCAAGGAACTGGTAGATACGGTCTCTTGGGCAGGCAATCTAAGAGACAAAGGAGTGTGAGAAAATTGTTTCTTGGAAAGCTTGTATTGAAAAGAAATCGACAGGCTATTGCAGTGCAGAGGACACGTGCCACAGACTAATGAAGTTGTCTAACTAACAATCTAGGAAATCAAAACTTACAGAAATGTGAAAATGGTGATTACTATAAGCACAAGTCATATAGTCTATCAGTGTGGAAGAAACAGGAAACTAGGCATAAAATCAGAAACAACCAGATGCAAAAGTAACCACAACTAGAAAGCTGTAGGAAATTTAACAAAACAAAGGAGTTTAGAAATACATTAGATGAATGACAACAACAAAGAAATTTAATAATCCTATTCCTGAATGATTAGGACAATGCTGAAGTAGTTAGTGTTTTATCCAGCAATAGATGACAAATAGAGTGCACATGCTGCAAGGTGATGACAAATAGATAAAGATCTAAGAACAACAAGGACAGGAATTTGAAAGATATGCTCTGTGAGGAAGCTGAAGGCACCAGTTTGTTTGGGGGCTGCTTTAAAACAAGAAAAGCATGACTTTGATGAAGAGTTATTTCCCAGGTTCCATAGGGAAAATATTTCACTGAATTAGTGGGGAAACTTTCTGAATGCATGGGAGGCAGTGATGCAGTGCAACTATTGAAGTTCTGTCTTCCTTCATCCTTACTTTCTTTAAAAATGTTTGATTTCCATGGCAGAGGGAAGTGGACAAGATGCTCTCCTTAGGTTTCTTCCTCCTCTGTCTTTCTTGGACCCATCGATAAGGTCACAAACTTAAATTGAATGTTGTGAAGACAGAGTTCTGCCATTCTGAAATACTAGACCGAACCTTATCTAGATTGTCAGAGCACCTACACACCAGAGGTACAAGCTGCATAAAGGCCATTTTGGAATCAGATTTTCAGTAGTATCTGTTTCTGGCTGAGCAAAAAGTGCCATACAAACACAATTTTCTTTGATACTTCTGCTTCTTCTTTCAGTAAGATTTTTGACACAAAGAAGTGTATAAGGACATAAAGTTGAGAAGCTATTGATGTATTTTCAACCTTCAAAACCCTTTTTTTCCCTGTGTTTTGGCTTCCAGGTACTTTGGAAACAGCTCTTTATCTTACTTTATCGGATCTTGTTTGATCACACCTTACAGAAACAGAATTTGTCCAAGATAATTGGGTAGAACATACTAATTACTAAGATCTTTTAACTGAGTTTCCAATAGCTGACATAACAGTCTTGCTGGATGGATTTCAGTAATTCTATTCTAAAATTATGACCTAATATTTATGAATCATATCAGGCAAATTTTACAAGACATTGCTCTATTCTGCATGACTTTCATATGGTCCAACTTGAGGACACGTTACTCCACATCCAGTTGCAAGATGTGTATTTACAGGAAAATGATGCAGGGTATAAAGAGACCAGAGTGTCTGTAAATCTAAGGCATTTTATATTATGATGATTGTACCTCACCATTACGAAAAACCTTAATTACTGGAAAAAAGATCTCCAAATCATCATCATTTAATTCTGGAACTGTGACCCATCTCTGTCTTAATTTGCATGGCATTTAATAAAAAAACATGAAAAAAAGTTACTGATCCAGTTGGATTACAGTATGATAATTCATAAACATCCTATTTAGTCAAACTTTTCACTTTCTCAGGCAAATGTGTGCTTCCTTTGTGCTCAGTCCTTCAGGAATTAATTATTCTTTTACTGGTACATTACCTACTAACTCAAAAAATCTAAACACAATTTGATGCCAATGAAGAGTATTGCCCTTTTTATGTTTGTCAAGGGTATCTTAAAGCCTAATAACCATTATGAGGAATGTATGACAAAATGAGAATAAAATGTATGAGAAGAAACAATTCAAGAGGACTATAGAGAGAATAATTATAAACTGTATGAGTACTTTCCTTTTTATCAGATTTATGTAATGGTATTTGTGAAACCTGTGCATGGATCCATGCTAGTTTTCCCTTTTGTGACTGGGAAGAGACACAAGAGGATTGTGGATTTGCCCCCAATAGTGAAAAAAAAATGATGTCTCCCGTAGAGAAATTCTTTGTTAGTTTAAGTTTATTTAGATGGTTCTGTGCCAGTCCTTCAAAGTACTGTAGGTGGAGAAGGAGTGTGATTAAATGTCTAGGAGAAGACACCTCAAGTCAGAACAGCTCTGTGTTTCTGAATTCACAGAGGAGAAAAGCTTATGCACAAAAATATACATAAAGCCCTCGCACAGGCTGGCATTATGTTAATCACCCACACACACACCTCCTGCAATTTTTTAAATTTAAATACTTTTCCTGTCAAGAAAAAAAAAGTCCAAGAAGGTATAAAACTTGGTAATTTTGACTTATTCTTACTATTGAAGTTTGAAATCTCACTACCACCCCCTAAATAGGTACAAAATAACATTGCAAGAGCATCCCAAACTCAGAAGATAGATCCATTCAGGTCGACTGCATGGTGATTCAGTCTCAGCTGACTCACTCGTATAATGACTATGCCAGAATGTTCAAAGCTTTATATAGCAATGCCTAAAAACATCTCCAAAGTTCATTGTGTATAGCAGAGATATGATGCTGTCCCAGGCAGCTGCACTATGAAGTTCAAGAGTTTATTTAATAGTCAGAGTAACCACAAAGCCGATGAATGTACACATTTATATATGAATAAAATCCCTGCTTTATCATAATCCACTTTGCTGTCGTTGGTTTTGGCTCTGATATAAAAGAAAGGAGATCTGTGGAGCTAAATTTAGAAGAGATCATAGTGCATTAAGGAAGGGTTTGAGGATGATGTGATCGTCATGAAAACTATTGTGAATTTAGTTTAAGTGTGAATATTTCTATTTAGTAGCACAATTTTCAACCACCTTAGATAAAAAATAACGTTAATTTATTTTTTTCCCATTTTTACTTTGGAATGTATGGGGGGGGAACCAAAACAAAAAAGATGAGAATTTTTTGCAGGTTTTTGTTACCAGTTTTTGTAGGTAGTTGAAATGCAGAATCTACTCAGACAGTAATTGTAGACCTCAGGTTTTTTCGATAAAAAAAAATTTAAGCATTACCAGTTCTTTCCTTGTGATTTCATTTCTCTTTCACATAATCTTATTAATATAACTTGGCACTTTGAGATATTGGCAGAGAAAGAAACAATAAAGCCAGGAAAAGGTATAGAATATGTGAGGGATAAGGAAGATAAGAGTAGAGATATCTTAAATATTGTTGTGTATGTTGACTTGCATTCAACTCTGATAATAAAAGGAAGATTGTTGTCTAATGTTAAAAGAAGCTTTGTATGACAGCATGCTAAAAGCCAGTTGTTTTATATGCTATTTTATAGCTGTAGCATTAACATAAGATCTATAATTTGTCTCTGGTTTTGCTTAAACCAGGTAAAAAATTTACAACTTTCCTGGTTTTATTTCTTCTTTCTCATCTTCCCTTCTCTTACAATAATCTCCTACTGGATTATTGAACTTCTAGATTTCCCAGGAGGCCAAACAATTTGAGGTTCAAACCAACAGTTCTTTAGATTTTTTTTCCTATCAGATGTTCAAGGAAGTCTTTAGCACCCATCTTGCCAGAACTGCATCTCTTGATTTTATAATGAATTCTTTGATTACCTTAATTTTTCATTCTACTTGTTTTCCAGTTGCTTAGAAGATGTGCTAATAAATCATGGTAAACTATGATGACATCCCAAACCTATTTTACAAGCCTCTTTCCCTAAGTCTTTAAACCTCCAGAGTTGTCTGTGGTCAAAGCTATCTGTTACTCAGGTGGAGTTTCCACAAGATACAGCTAAGTGGTAGCTGAGAAACCTTCCATAGCCAGCATCTGCAACAAGATCGTACAGAGGCCAGGAACAGAAAGCACCCTTTTGTTCTTGACACTTGTCTGGGCTAAATAGAGGAGACCAGGAAGAGAAGTGGTGCCCAGTTTCCCAAGGTCCACTACTAGCTAACAGGGGAATGTAACAGTGACTGCCTCCTTTTCCATAAGTCCTCTGCTACCAAGGGCTCTGATGCTGGAAGAAAATGTCCACAGCTGTGTTTGTGTATGGTCTCAGCTTGCTGGGTTGGGACAAACCCAACACAGACATCTAATGTTCCCAGAGAGCAGAAGGCAAGTTGGCAAGATTTGAGAGTGGTTGTGTTAGCATCAAATGATTGTATTTTTTATAGCAAAACATCCTGTCATGGTGAGATTCAAACATGATGTTCATGGAAATATGAGGAAATCAGAACTCAGAGTTTTAAAAAAGAATTATTAGGCAGCCCTGTGCTCCTCTCTTCTCCTATGATACTTACAGGATGCACAAGAACTATGCTATGCACAAGGGAATCCAGAATACTTTTGCCCAACATGAGCAAAGAAGGTGAATTATTATTAATTCTGTCTGCTCATTTGTATATCCCTCAATGGTTCATCTACCTCCTTCAGTATACAGAGTTCATTTGGTTTCACTTGGCTGTTTAAGTTGCATTATTTGCTAATTTCTAGAGTTTTGGGAAAGAGAGAAAAGCTTTATAATGTCAATACTGAAGTCTATTCTGCCAGTTTTTCTCAAGAACTTAGTCTTCTAATGTGCACCTGCCCGGTCCTCATGTGTCTGTACCTTCTCTGGCTCCTCGTGTTGAACAGGACTGGGAGGTTCTAAACTTCTACAAGTATGTTTTCAAGAGGCTTAGTAGACCACAATGCCCATTTCAGAGAAAACAGGTTATTTCTTCCTTTCCCTAAGCAAAATTTCATTAGGGTTTCATCCCACTAGTCAGACTTGGTAATACAATTAATGCTGCAAATTCTCAAAGCTCACAAAACTAAGATCAAAAAAAGACTGTAGCATCTGTTATGACTCAAAGAACTCTCTGGTTTTTAGATCAGATACACAGCCAGGAAAAGCCTTCTTATAAGATCATGAAAGTAGCTTTTGAGAAAGTTAGTACAGTGGATCATATACACAGATTTGATAGATGCAAAAAAAATTAAAATTTGGAGTCCTCATGTGTTTCTTTTATGGTTTAGCCTCATGGTATAAGGTATCTTACTGTGACAAACAATCAAAAAAAACCCCAAACCAAGCAACCAACCAACTAACCAACCAACCAAACAAAAAACGCCCAAGCTTCAAGCAATTTATTACTTCAATAGCTAGAATCCCAGAGTTCTAAGTATGTCCACAGAGAATCAGTCGTAACAAACAGTACATTTTCACATTTTTAACATATTTGCATGGTGATCATTGACCAAAACCATAGCAGGTCCATGTAAGAGGCTATACAAACCTAGTGCAAAAATAATCTTTTTTAAATTAAGGCTAGGAATATTGGATATTGTTGCATCTACTGAACATATCTTCCTGTGACTCAGAAGAAATAGGACAACAGGGCAGGAAGTAGCATCAGATTGTGGTTGTGAATGGAAGTACTTTTTCATGCAGTCTGAAACCAAACATGGAACTCCATTATCACTACATGCTAAAAAGATGGAAATATCTTAATGTTCATATTGTCAGCAGACCAAAATACAAACTAAGTGCTTCTGTATGGTATTCCCTGCTCTCAAATACTTTTAAAAGATGCTTTGTAGTTGTAATATCTATCCAAGAGTAATTCTTGAGTCAACATGCACAGCATGTAATCAAGCCATAAACCAAAATTCTGACAATGTGACCTGCATCAAGCTAGTTACCTAGATTGCTATGAAATGTACTTGGGCTTTTCAATTTTTATCTTTTACAAGCTAAAGTAAAGAAACAGGCAATTTAGAAAATTGCAGTTTCTCTGCTTAGCAGCTATTATGATGTAAGATGAAGACTGTCGTCATTATTATATGTTATTTGGTCATATTATTCATGAAATGGGGCTGTTGCATTCAGGAACAAATAAAGATAGATTTCATACTCTGAATAGTTTGCTATGTAAATGAATATCATAAACGAGAAATAGATTACAACACAGGCATCTTGAGTACATGAAAGGAAAGGCAATATTGTAATATCATATATTAGGAACCTCTTCTTTGTGTCTGGAACAAATATTTCTAGTGCTAACAAATCCATCCAGCTGTCAACTTGCAGTAATGAAGTATGCAACTTAAAAACTACACAATGATTTCCAGCTTTGATGGATTATCTCTTAGCCCAAAATGCAAGCTGCACAGATAAGTATCACAATTGGCTGATGGTCTGATAAAGATTCCATTATATAGCTGAGCTCCAGAGAGGGTTTAGCAATGCATCAGGAATTCAAACATTCCTAACCTGAGCTCTGATCACATTTGGGTTTTTTTTTCTACTACATATGAATTTTGCAGTTTTACAGTTCTATTGTAAGATAGCAGTATAAGAAACTTTGCAAATCAAGAGTCCCTTCTGCTGGAAGCATGCTCACTGCCTGCAAACAAAGTCCTATGCTCCAAATTAATCCTGACCCTTTCCCTCAGGTGCCACAAACTACAGGGCTTTGACACTACTCCTGCCCAGCCTCCACATGTAAATGGCAAGGAAACACAAGCCTTTCAAAATGTACATGGGAAGGACTGAAGTTTGTCACCACCTCTATGTAAAGCATAACATCAAAGTCAATGTCTACTGAAGACCGTAACCATACAGACCATTTTCATCTGACCTCTCATTGAGTGGTGACCTCAGTATTAACTTTTTCTGCATTTTATTACTGTGTGGTCATCTTCATCATTTAGATGTAAACAAGACATGAAACCTGTGTTATTCATACTAACTTCATACTCCAGTCATGCTTAATAATCATGTGGCTTTCAAAATAATAATACAAAAAATAGATATTCCTACCTGCTGCTTTAAAAGCCAGAATTCCACTGATTTCAAGAGCTCTGCAAAACAATTGTGTATGGCTTTACAAGTAGTTTGGCTTGCAAATTGATTAAATGAGTTTATTCCATCTAGCAGACACGTAGTTTTAAGGCTTGGATGAACCTGGATTTTCCAGTCCAAAGAGAGACAGAGTATTTTTAGTGTATTGTCAGTGTTGCATGCAGTGCCCCATGAGCTTGAGAATGACCTGCAGATATGTGAAGAGTTTCCTCTACAAGAGAACAGACTGTAATATCCTTTATTCTATCTAATACCTTACGTATAGATAAGCTCATTAATTTTCAGTGGGACTGTATGTAGTTTAGTATGTTATTCAAAGATTTGAATCTGTGATCTGCCAAGTCCAGAGGGAACCACTGGGTCAGTTAGTCTAAATTCTTGTATAGATTCCACTCTCATAGGTTTATGATAAGGAGCAGAAATCTTTTATTAAAGAGCATCCAACAGAACATATGTAGACTTAATTTAGAAATGGAAGAAATGGAGAATCCACCATTTCCCTTGATGTTTCTCTTCAGCAGTTAACGATCCTCATTGTTACAAATCTGAGCCTTGCTTCACATTTAAATTTCTCCAAGGTTCAAACTCATACATTGGTTCTTTTTAAACCTTTCTCCAGTAAAACAACTTCTTATTCCATATGTATTTTCTTAAAAGTGAAGGTTTATTGTAAAGGAGACTCAGTAAATAGACTTCAAAATTTATTATTGGACTTCATTTGAAAGAACTGAAGATCTTTAGGATCGTATTCAGACTTTTGTTTGATTTAATTTGTTTTAATTGCATTGGAAAGTATGTCTTCAATGATGAGTTTTAAGGGAAATATACTGCATTTCTTACAACTGTTTCATTCTTACTGTTTTTATATCAAATCAAAAGGTTAGTGTGGTTTTATTTTATTGAGAGTTATTTATGATATTTAAAGCTAGTATCAGCAAAGTTCTGTGCTGTAGGGATGCTGATGAAGTGCTTCACTCTTAAAAGCAAAAGGTATACAATTAAGCATCATTAAAGTTAACAAGAAGCGCATGTAAAGCAACAGATCCAATGTCATGTGAGATGTTAAAAAAAGCCTGAAATGGTGCCGACAAATCTAAAATGAGGAAAAGCAAGAAAGAGAGAGAAAAATGCTTATAGTTTCAGATTTCTTGCTAACACCTTTAATAAAAAATGCACGTCTTTCTCACTAACCAGTGAACTAAAGTCATCAACTGTGCCTTTGAAGCTGAAAAGATTACTCTCTCTGCCCTTGGTTTCTCTGGCACTCTGCTTGAAACACAGTTAATAACTTCCAGTGTGAGCTTCACAAAATACAGAATTGATACTAATTATATTAAGTTTTTGGATGAAAGATGACCTTGGTAAAACTTCAAGATACAGCATTCCCCAGGACAATAAAATAAAAGCAAAATCTACAATGAGTGACTTCAGAGGTGATTTAATCTGACCTATTAATTTTTGCATGTGAGGTTATTCAGACAGTGAATATTAAAAAAAGGTATTCTTAAAGTAATATTTGAGCACTTTTCAGAGCATGGAAATCGATTGCCTAGTCATCCGCCGTTTTTGCTGCGTTAGCATTTTAGAGGATGTGTTCCGTGTTGACTTTGGAGACTGAACCATGGAGAAAACTGGGTGCTTAGAGATACTGGCTTGTGTGCTCCTTCAGGAGCTGATAGAAGCAGTGCAGCTTGGATCTCCTCTCAGATCCATCCAGGGTCTCCGTATGGGATGCCATACTTTCTGTGCGTTATTTTCAATGTGCTGGGTATGTGGTGATGAATGGACTGAGTGACCTCACAACACAGATGTATTTCTAGAGCAGAATGCCAAGCGTGTGCCTTGCCCACCTCAGCACACCATGCCGAAACACTGAAAGTGCGGCCCTGCTGTGGCAGTAGTGCCGGTCTTGGCTGTATCATCTTCTGACAGTCAAGATAAAATGCATTTCCTTGTTGCAACTAAGAGAGGTAGAGAGACTAGAAATAGAGAGCATTGCTGTAGTACTATTACTTTACTCCTCTAAACCAAAAATCTTTAGTATTTTGCTGCAATGTGGCTTTCACGTTGAGTACAGAAAAGCAAAGTCAACAAATCCAAAGTGAAGAAAAGGTGAAAAAAAATTCAAATACCAGTGTTTTAAAAGATAACTAAAACACACCTTGGAGGAAAGAAGTGAAAGAGACTTCTGGTTTGAAGTATACAGTATCATAAATGGCTGTACCTAATCACAGCTGAGTTCATTTTTTTTCATCGTAAAAACTGAGAGGGAGAACTACGAACTCATCTGCTCTGAGAAATACATGGTGGAAAACCTTATTCAATAACACTTGACTTACTGTTTGTCTGGGTGTAAAAGACTGAACGGGAAAGCACAAATGAAAGTGCCTGAAAAAATGAAATTCAGAAGCAACACAAGGAAGTACTTTTCACTCAAAGAGAAATACAATTTTTCAATAGCCTACTGAGCGAAGTTTGGAATTGGAGGCACTGGGGTCATTAAAGAAGAAGGGAGATACTATTCTGGAGAAACTGTGTTAACCAAGATGACTTGCAATGGGCTGAATGGCCTTTTCCCTTTCCCCAAATTTATGTTCTTTTTGAAAAACTTTGATTACAAGTCATCCTGCTGTGATTTAGATAGCATGAATTTGAAAAGAATGTATCAAATCCTTTCAATCAGGATGCTTGGGTTTCTTTCCAGCCTGAATTCTTACAAGCATGTAATAGAAAACCATCAGTCAAGGGAAAGATGTATCAGGAGTAGCAATTTACGTTAATATACAATTTCCTTTTTCAGCATAAAGGGTAAGAGACAAGGATCTTGGGCAATAAAGGCCAGAATATAAATCTTCATGGGACTATGTTATAGCTTGTAAAAATAAAAAAGAGGGAAAAACCCCTAAGACTGACAAATCCCCAAGACTGACGATTTAAGGAAGCCATTCCATTTTCTTTTTCTCTTGTGGCTAACAGGTCTCTTCTGTGTATATGTCAGGTCATGAACTGCATTCAGCAACCTGCAGAGAAGAGACAGTTTTCAGTTTCATGAATTCAAAATGCCCTACCGTTCTTTAGCATTGACTTTGGACCAGGTCTCTTGACATACTTTTATGACTATGTTGATTCTATGGAGAATGGAAACACTGAAGATGGTTAATATGTAAATCTGTTACACTTTTTTTTTTTTTTTAATCTGTGTGTAGTTTTCCATACAGACCTAATCAGAACATTTTTTAATGTTTAGGTTTGCTTTTGACTCAATTACTGTCTCCAGTGGAGGAATTCGCTCTGTTCATAGGCTGAATTATGTTCTTAGACACACTTCAAGATTCTTTGACACAGTTAACTGTCATCAATCCTGAACTTGTTTATCCCTTACAACACGATTTTGTTAGGGTGAGTGCTTGGTTGCTGTTGTGCATAGACATCCCTATGTCAGATTGAATTTTTTTAAACTTTTTAGATAAGCTGTGTGATTTACAGAACAATAGATGCCCAGGGTTATTTAAGTTTTTAAAGATTGCCTAATTTCAGAGCCCTGTCCCTCCAGTTAATCTCTGAAGCATCGGTTCCCAATATTTCTGGAGTCAGTAACACTAAGAAGAAATGAGTATTTTATTACAATCAGATTGGCTCTCCTCCACCACAAGACTTTATGTCAAGTCATTTAGGAGTGTTTTTATAGATTCCTAATTCCTATGAGACATTTTTGTTGTTATTGTTATCATAAGTCCCTGTAATATAGCATGACTATGGGGAGGTGTGCTAGTTGAGTTTATGTGATTGAAATGTCCTGTCTTTAACTTCCTGGTGATTTTGAGTAGTATCCACTAATTCTCACCAAATTACAAATTGCTACTATGACACTCAAAGGTTTTAGTTTCAATTTCTTGTGCAGAATGTGCTCTTCTGTATTTATTATGAAATATGAGTGAACTGTAGGATTTTTACATAATTCTAAAGCCTTCTCAACCAAGTACAGTCAGGGGAATAATTCATACACAAAAGTAATTCACTGTATTGTGTGGTTGCCTTCAGCACCATAATAAAATAAATGGGTTGTATGCAGTGCAAAATATCTTACTCCTGGTATATTTACAGTGTTATGGAGAAATTGAGAAATTAAGAGGTATTTTATAGGCAATGCTTGCCTATAAAATAGTGTTCATAATAAGAACAACACATGGGTCAGTCTAAAACATGTTTCTAATGTCTCTCTTATTAAAAAAGTGATGCACTGTTAATCTGTTCTGAAGACAGAATCCAATGAGCAGATTCTAGGGCTTTGGATGTTAATGCTGCTCTAATACTTTCAGGATTTTTTTTTTTTAACTTTTTTTTACTATTGAAAATATATCTGAGTTATCTTGTATTACAGTCTAGTAACCCTGCTTATACTCTCCCAGTTTCTAGTCTGTTTGAATAACTTTCAAAATCTTAACACATTAGACACTTTGTGAAGAATTCTTTGAATCTATTGTGGATGAGTGACAGCATTTGAGCTTATTTCTGTATTTAATCATAAGCCTAACTCACATTTTTTAGCTCAAAGCAAATGAAAATTAAACACACTCAACTGCTAGCCTGTGCTTTAAACAGGGATCATATACAATACAGTCTTCATTCCCTTGGGTGTCATCTGATTATTGTTTTGTAGGATTGGAAGTAATCTCAAACTCTTCTCTCTCTTTCAACTTGATAGCTACAGAATGTTGCCACTATTTCTTTGTGCTTTCTCAAACTTTAGTGAAGAACCCAGAGTAAAATTCTAATGAGTGTTTAAAATTACAAGTGTCTGAAACTGAATATATCTGTCATTGGCCAAACAGATAGTTGAGGAAGGCAATAGGAGAAACAAAGCTGGAGAAATGAGAAAAAATGAATGGCTTCACATTCATTGTCATCTTCTCTGCGTAGAAAATCCTTCAAGTTCCCTATCAAATATTTACAATTATCTGTATCAGCCTTATGTATCACATGTTTTGATATTATCACATACTTTTATTCATATTGCTTTCATTATTTTTAAAAGGAAGTAATTTACTTGGGGAAATATTTTAGTTACACCCATATTTAAATTGCTCCATTCATTCAGAGTCTCAGAACTGACTTTAGTACGTCAAATTGAGGAGCAGCTAAGGAGTGTGGATTTGTCTAGTTTTGAGAAAACAGGTCTGAGGGGAGACCTCAATGATCTTTACAGTTTCCTGAGGAGGGGAAGCAGAGAGGGAGGTGTTGATCTCTTCTCCCTGGGATCCAGTGGTGGGATACATGGACATGGTTCAAAGCTGTGTCAGAGGAGGTCAGACTGGACTTTAGGAGGCATTTCTTTACCGAGTGGGCGATCAAACACTGTAATGGTCTTTCAGGAGAGGTGTTGCATGTTCCAAACCTGTCAGTGTTTAAGAGGCATTTGGACAATTCCCTAAATAACATGCTTTAACTTTTGGTCAGCCCTGAAGTGGTCAGGCAGTTGGTCTAGATGATTGCTGTAGGTCCTTTTTACCTCAACTGTTCTGTTCTATTCATCCTTAAGATTTATATCATGGTGGCCACAGCAGATACCTGATGTTGCACTATAACTCACAAACCTCCGTTTGAGATAGGTTCCTGAAAAGATCTAATTATTGCATTTACTATCACACATGAAAATCTAGGACATCTTTCCTTCCAAATAAATCATAATAAAAGAATTCCAGGTAAGAAAGGGTGTAATTTAATTTTTAGAAAGACAGAAATATATTTAAAAGTGTTACAGTCATAGGTTTCTTCCCCATCTGTTGCTGGATGTCTAGTTAATGCTTCAAAAAGATATTTTAATTCTCTTTCTAAGGGTTGGAAGATAGTAATTTTATACCTTGTTCAGAAGAACAATGTTGGAAAAGTGTAGTTGGTTTAGCCATATTGCAATATTAACAGTGTGCTAAAAAGAAGTCTTCTGGAAAGGGGAGAAATGAAAGTGGCAGTCAAATGTTCTCAGAGTTGGTATCGGTCAGTTAAGAATTCGAAAGATCAACTTTATTAGTCCTGAACATCAACTAAAACCTAACTTCTGACTTCAGATTATGGTCGAAAATAGCTGTGGATGATTTATGTATCAGTGAATACAGTAAACATGTTGGAAATTTCCAAGATGATTATTGTGAGAATGGACTTCTTTTCTGTCAAAAGAGCCTTTTCTTTATTTAATTTTTCATTAATTGACAATGCTCATTGAATTTATTCTTTCGATCAACGTTTTATATTTTAAGATCTCAGTCTTATCCTCTGATATTTTGTTAACATTAGTTACTGTCTTTGCATTGCATGTATCTTAGTGCAAGAAAAATACAGATAAAACCATAGAATTAATAGTATGTAGCTCTGAAAAAAAGTGGATTTTTAAGATTCTGGCAATAAGTGCCATAAAATACATGATCATCATTAATTATTCCAGGAATATGAACTAACCCTGACTGTGTTCAAGAGCTATTCTTTCAGCAATCAAAACCAAAATAATGTATCGGCAGCAGAGCGATGCTGCATTGGAAGCACTGCTTACATACACAGTAGGGCAAAAGCATCAGAAAGAATGGGCCCTGCTTTTTAACAGTGTATTATTTAGTCTAAACTTTATAGATGGAATCTTTTGTCATGCTTGTGCTGAAATCTTAAGAACTTTACATCAGATTTGCACTATAGTAAATGTACGTTATAATTACATGTTCGTTGGATTAGGTTGTGACTACACAATCACGCAGTATTTTGTTAACAGTGGCACGTTGATACGTTCCTTACTATCGGCTGTGATGTGTTGTCTTCTGCACAAATGTCATTAACGAGGTGGCGGCTACCTGCCCAGTCCAGCAAAATCTTACCTGCACACTTTGTGTGTCATGAGCAATCCCGTGGAAATCAAGGAAGCTGTATCTGTTTTTAAGTCAAACGTGTGTGTCTTTGGGAGATTAGGACCGTGTTTAACATTAGGGCTGAACCCCATTTATTGAGCTTCATTTAAGAAAGCTTATTTGGAAGGTTGTGTAATAGGCACTGCAACATAATCATGGCTTAATATTCAGTTAATTTGCTTTTTTTTTCACATATTCATTGCATACTGAGACAAGAAGAACAAAAATGAGATTTTAGGTTTGTTCTTTTTTCTTGGCACTCAGTCTGTGTTATTATAGATAAATAATTTTCATGATAAGGTTAAAGCATTTATATTTTTTGCACTTATCAAACATTTACTCTATTTACTTACTTTATGTAACACTTCAAAATTTTGATAAGGTGTGAATATTAAGATAAGACCCAATTTCCATCTGAAGCGTCCACAGAACTTGCTTCAAAGCAAAACAGAAGTAAGGGGACTTCAAATTTGTACTTGTTTTCAAAATATATATCTGAACATCTGCAGTACCATAGTACATAGTGCTAAATACTGCTGCTACTAGACAGCAATAGTAAAACTGTATCTTTATGACAGAAATTTAAAATAAATTAAAGTTATATACTCGTATACTGGACAGTCCCCGTTCCCATTTCACAGATCTTTTATGCAGTGAGACTATTTAACAAAAATGCTTTATTATGTGACAATTCACATAACCTATGAAAACACTTTTGATAAAATTTTAAAAGATTTGTAATTTTCAGTGCTGGAGTCTACCAGGACTGAAGGGAATAATGCCCCCCTTCTCCTCCTGCCCAATAGTGTTATTTTCACAAGCCACTTGTAAAACAACTTGCAATGTTTCAAGACTCTGAATAGTGCAAAAGTCTTTAATTTGTTATGTGAAGTGGTATTAATTATTCCACTGCCAAGAAACAAGTCATAGGGCCCTACTGTGTCATTGAGACAGTCATTGGACCCCACAGTGATCTTACTCTTTGCTGGAGAGAGAAAGGACAATTGGCAAGCAGAAGGAGGAGGAGGAAGAGCTGGATTACACTGTGTAGGGAGAGGCCACCAAACAAAAAACCATGGGCATGTGACATTTAGCTGACTTGCCAGTTTTCCAGAATCTCAATGCACAGTTGCAGAAGCCATCTAATGCAAATACTGGAAGTAATAAATGCAAGTGGTGCATTGATTCTGGACAACCAATTCAACTGCACACGCTTGGAACACTGAATGTGAGGTCTGAATAAGCTGCTGCTCATACGTTGTAAAGAGATGTTGAATCATAGCAGCCAGCCTTTGAAAAACAAGTCAGCATTCAGTGTCCATACAGGAAGGCAGGTAAAATGATGGCACCAGCAGGAGAGGAGTAGAAACCCAAATAGAAATCACTGCCATGTCATTGCATAAATCTATGGTGCACCTTAATAAGTGGGCTTCATGGTGTGCCTTACATGCTTAATGCTGCGCCTCTGCATTGGAAATACTGCTTGAAGTTCTAGTTATCCAGCATCAAAAAGATAGAATAGAAATGAGGGGGATAAAAAAACAACTGAGAAGGATGTCTGGTGTTTGAAAACTGTATCTGTGCTAAGAGAGATTAAATAGAGTAGCACTCCTCAGCCTGGAAAAGAGGGAGCTCGAAAGAGAAATGGTAGCAGTTAGATCGAATTAGAAATTACATGAAAAAAGTGACTGATGTGAATACGGTCACTAATGCAGAAAGTTCCTAGACTCTGGCATCAGGAAATGGGTGAGTGAACATAGGGAACTTTATGGATTCCATTTTTTACATTTTTTATCTACTTTTTTTTTTTTTTTTTTTTTTTTTTATCTGGTGGTGTTTCCTGATCTAGTACAGCCATTCCTATGTTCTAAGATTTTTCTGCACTGGAAAAAATTTCAAATCTCATATTGATCATCATATAAATGAATAAACACATAGCAACTTCAAAACATAGCTTTTGTTATTATTAAAAAACAATAAAATATTTAGAACAAAATATGTCTTTATAACTGTTAGGGTTTATATATATATATATAACTGTTAGATAACTGTAGACTACAAGGCTGTTTTTCTTGCAATGATAAGAAAAGTAAATTTGAATATATTAATTTAATAACCACAGCTAAAAATACTAAATATTGCAAGATGATTAAATCACAGCTGTAATATCCCTCTACCTTAATCTATTTCAGTTAAATTAAATCTTCTAAGGCTATAATCCACTACTAAAAACTTATCGATGTACAAACAATGTAAATATACTGCTATCCATACCAGAGTTCACTTACCACAGCAAATGCAGGCAAAAATAATTTGATACAAATCTTAGGAAATCAGAATAAGCCAGTGATCATTACATGAATCATCAGTATTTTCCAGAACTGTGTTCCTGTTCTTCTCATGAACTGGCCATTCACAAATTCACAAATTTATGTTGACTTATGACAGTTTTAGAAGATGCTTCTTGTCATTTTTTGTGGCAAAATCAGGTTTAGCGTGGAGAAAAAGATTGCTGGAGAAACATCTTCATGCCACATGGAAGCATTTTTGTCATCCTGCTCGCTGTGACTCTAGCTATACCTAGAAAATATATCTGTGATTGGAGTAAGCAGTTTTATTGGAACTCTAAAGTAAAACCATTGCTCTTATTGTCTGGCGGAGAGAAAAAGAAGTCACAATTTCAATTAGAGTCTATCTCACTATTAACTACTAAAGCTAGATTGTTTAAGTAGTCTACAATGTTTTGGAAGATCATCTTTACAAAGCTACATATATCTACCTGTGTAGAATTTAATGACTAGGACAGAGTTGAGTCTGAAGGCTTGTGAAAACCAGCAAATACTGGAACTTTTTGTCAATGGAAATATTTATTAAAGGTGCCATGACATACTTTCATTAGACCTTAACCCTGAAAACACAAAAGTAAATGGGCCACTTGTTATGCATGTACTCATAACAGTAAAGTATTTTGTGCCTTCCTGAAGAATGCTTTTGAATAGTGTGTGCTCTTTTGCTATTACAGAATTTGCAAGTTTTTCTCCTAAATTTAAGATTTTATTTGTAAGTAAGCTCAATAAAAGCCATAATGGTCATGAAGGAGACAGAGATGCTTGAAAGTGCAGTTTAATTCCCCCATTATTGCCATAAATAATAGGGATGTAACACACCTTAACAAAATGAATTACAAATTTAAACTCTTTATTGCCAAGTCTCACAGTTTCAATTAAATTATAAAATCATAGAAACCAAGTTATGAGTTTTCCTCCTTCCCAATAACGCAAATACAAATTACAGGTGAAAAAAGGCATTTAGTCATCCTACTATATAATTTACTTTACCAGGAAAAAAAAACAAACGTTACCATAACACAGAGAATGCTCATCAGATGTGACTCTTTCTGACATAAGGGAAAAAGTAATGTTTCTCCATATCCAGCTACTGTGTAAGTGATAAAATGACTGTCAAACCAATTTGCAATCACACTATTATAAACTTACAAGTCTCCAATACCATATATGCGTAAACAAATATTGCGTGGATAGATTAAGGTTGTAATAGCAGTAATGGTTACACGATTAACTAAAATAGTGGGGGAAGCCTAAAGACCATGCGTTATAGTAATGGTAGGAGTAGGAATAGGGAACATAAAGCATATAGAGGAGTAAAACAAATTTAGAATTTATGAACAAAGATAAAAATGCTTAAAATTGCAAGATTATTAAATGAAAACTGTAATAACCCTCTACCTTAATCCAATGCAGTTAAACTAAGTCTTCTAGCAGTATAAAGTGTTGCTAAAACCTTACTGATGTGCAAACCATGTAAATATCAGAGTTCATTTACTACAGCAAACACATGTCAAATGTTTGGTAAAATTCCTACAGAATCAGAGAAAGTTGGTGATCATTACACAAAGCTAAACTTGAGTGTAGTAATAATGAGGGCAGATTTATATCAGCATGAAATACATTGTGAATAATTTATTCATATTCACTGTCTTTTCTGCCAAAAATTCCCACTTTTCTGTATTCAGAACTTACAAAATTAATGAATGAAGCCATAAAATAAGGATCTTATATAGTGGATTAAAGAAAATTAATATGATGGGGTTTGCTGTCATTTTTGGTTTTGTTGGTTTTGTTTGTTTTCTTTTGTGGAAAAGAGCTGTGTGATTAGAGAATTTTCATTGACCTTTCTCTTCTGGTGACATGCATAAAATTCAGGCTGATTTTCATGTTCAGGAGCAGTTCTAGGAAGATCACGCAGCAAAGGTGATACTATTCAGACCTGAGGTGCATCAACCAAGATCCTGTGGCTTATTGTCTTGAGAGAAACCGGGAACTGGCACCCATCTGAAACTGTGTTCTGGTTCTTTCCACAGAGAGAAAGGAGAGACATGCTGGTCTCTAGGCCCCAGACTGCACCCCTGTAGGTCAACGATGAATCTGCTGCGGTTCTTGTTACTTACTAGCATACCTTTTCCAGTTTCCCTTTTTACTGAAATGCTGGATGTGAAAATCTAGCTCCTAAAATGATACGTATCCTGGTCAGTCCACCCTACTCCCTCTGATACATAGGCAGGAGAAAGTAGTTCATTCACATCCAGTCATAAATCAGAAACAGTGACTTTTAGCCCTGAAAATTTTAAAGCATCTGATTCTTACTCTCTTTTGTCAATATCCACCCGTTTATGAGCAGGAGAAGAATCACTGCAAGCTACTAGAGAGGCACCAACAGGTAGAAGTTAATGATCTGTGTAGACATTTTCATCTAAATGATCTGGTTTTACTTACCCTGAGCAGCCTTCTTGCTACTGCTCATCAGTGAAAGCTGTCGCATAACAGAATAACATTGCTCAAGCAATGTGTGTCTAAGGTAGTAACTCCATGTATGAGATACTGCGCGTGTTATATTGAATTCTTGAGGAAGTATTCAGGGTTGGATTGTTTGGGGGAGTTAAGGTGGGTGGGTGAGAAAAGTATAGAGTTGACTCCTGGCCCATCCGTTAAGTATGTCCTAATTATGTCTCCTTTTGCTAAACCAAAAAAATAAGTGGTACTGCATCTTAATACAGTGCTGGAGTAATATGGAAGATGCTTGAAGTATGTTAAAGAATATATAGCTAACATATATCAGCACTTCTATTCCACTGGATGATTGCAGAGAAGTCTCTACCCCTGTGTGTTTACTTCGGCAGTTGAACTGAGTGTGCGCTCTCAAGGAATACCGTTGTTTGAAGTAGAGATTTCAAAGTTTCATTTCAGCCAAGTCTCTTGCCCGTTTCAGGCAAAATCTCAAATCCTGGCTTTGTCCCAACAATTTGAAAAGAATCTGATGCCTATACAAAAATGCATAATGGCAATCTCAATCATTAGGAATTATGTCATTTTTGTGTTTCTCTAGTAATGTTTCATAATGAATCAAAATGAGCTAGATGGTTTGCTAGTAGTCTGAATACTAATTAAATGGAGACCTTCAGCAGTCTGCGACCACTTCTAATGCTTCTAATGTCTGTTTATATTTCTGTTTATCAGTGAGGCTTGTTTTGTAGAAAAATCATGCATAACAGAGAAATCGTAATTTCTCGCTCTTTCCTTTTTAAAAAAAAAAAAAATTTCAAGCTTCTAAATCTACAGTAAAATCTTCTGTCTCAGACATCAGTGAAACTCAGACTATGCCAACAGGGTTTTCATCTCCCTGAAGCAGGGATTCAGCATATTAAGCAGTTCGGAGTAGGATTTACATGGATTTTACCTGCCTAGTTGCCCCATGATTTTCTCACTTCTTTTCTTCAGTTTTGTCTCACTGGAGAGAAACTGAGATTCTTTGGAAACAAATGGAATTTAGCAACAGCAAAGCAACTGACTAATTGGGGAAAGAAAAGGGAACAAATGGGAGAAACAGCCTAGAGAGTGTATTGTTTACCCATCTCGTTTCTGATAATGGTGCAACAGTGAATAGAGCATTGGCTAGTATTCTGGCTTGAAATTTGATTTTACTGGTGGAAGTTTCCTGTTGACTTAATAGGGGCTGAGTTTCACCGCTGTAGCTATTTCCTATCTTACTCTCCTCAAAGAGGAAGTCGTTTCACGTCTCTGTATCCCCTTTCTGATATCATTAAATACTTAGCACACACAAAACGTAGCAGAACTCCTCAGCTCGGTTGTGCCATTGCTGTTTCAACTGTTATAACTGATGAACAGGGTGAAGTTCAGAGCTGGTTCCCTGCTAGGAGGAGGCAGCTCTTGAAGGGAAGGGACTTATCAGTTCTGTACACCAGCAGGCTGTGTTTTGCACACCAAGGAAACAGGAGATTTTCCTAAAGCTCATTCTCTCCTTTAGATGCAGAGATAAACAAGCATGTATTTTATTTCCGTGTTAGCGTTCAGATGTTTTTCAGTGCCGTAAGAATGGAAATGGCCAATAGCGCAATCCAGGGAAAGATGTCTCTTTATTTCCTATCACTATTTAAAGAATCCCTGATAGTTTCTTTTAAATTGCGTGTATAGAGACAGTATTTGGGGGAAGAAAGCACAAGAACAGTTTATAAGACTGATTCTAATTTCCCTAAACAATAGAGAGAAAATATATATGTAAAATAAAACTGGTACTTCTACTCCTGCTACTAATAGTAACAGCAATACCCCAAAGAGGGTCATGCTCATCTTAATTCATTATTCTTTTATGGAAACTCTGAAAAAACTTGCTTTCCTTTCTCCATCCCTAACTCACAGAGACAACAAATACATCCTGGCCTTTTTATTTGTCCTGATTGGTTTCATCCACAAGCACAATAACTGTGTCTGCGGAATTTTAAAGCATTATGTCATGTTGGAAGCACCGCAAATGAGAGAACATAGTGTCATGTGTGTGATTTAACATTGTTTATGAGCAAAAGTGAAGGAAATGGGAAAAACAGAAGGAAAGACGTTCTTAAGGCAGGTTCTTTTCTCCCTCACCCAGTCTTTCTGTAAAAATATATTAAAATATTTTGTTTATATTCTTGTATCACAGATGTTAATAAGCTCATAATGCTGTAAAGGAAAGCATGGGTTTGCTTTTTCCAACATTTCCACAACCAGTGTAACATCTTTTTGGTTATAATTGATTTTCAAGTTTGCTTAAAATGCTTCACGAGGCGTGACCTACTGAAATGACTCATCTAGTTTTCAGGGTGTTCTGGGAATAAAAGATTCTTGTACAATTTAGGTGTATAAACGCCATTAAAATGTTAGCACTAGAATAACTCTCCCTAAACATGTTGAAAATGAGGTTTGATTTTCTGATCTGAAAGAGCAGTTCAACTCACCATCAATTACACTCAGAGCTCATTATTTTTGTGCTGTCATAATTATCAGTCCTTTTTTTGTCTTAGATCTTTCTTGTAGCTCTTTGGAAGAATATTTTGGTTTTGATGCATAGCTGCTTGTTTCACACATATTCTGCCTCAAAAAGGAAGATCTGATATCAAAATGCTGTTGTCAGCTATGAAAAGCAATTACAGCCACAATTTTTTATGTTTTCTCAAAGGGCAGATATAAGACATTTCAAAGTGTTGTGTTTGAGTGTTTCACAATATTCATTTATTCTCTGTAAGCAACCCCTGAAAGTGGTACTTTCAAAGTATCTTGGATCCCACAGACAATGTTGCTTCTTTATGGGACAATGCTCTGAAGTTCTTTCACCGTATGATATTTTACCCATCAATTAATCCTATGCGTATTGCTGTTGGTTTATTAAGAGGTGGAATAATTTGTAGTCAGATTCTGATAACTGGGAGTTAAAAGGAGAGACCTTCTCTATCTCTTCCCTCAGTATTCGTTTCTGTGCGTGAGTCTATGGACTAAACAGATTTAGTTTTTCAATATTATTCCTTCACTGTCAGCATCTTAAACAAGACTTTCTCTAACAGCTGATTTTAAAGCTTGTTTGATCTTTAAAAAATCACTGGTCTGTAAGAAAGAATTATGCCAAAATATGTGATTTGAAGTGATAACTATTATCCTTCCTGAAATTCTACTTCTAGGGCTTGGTTGCTGGGGATATGCCAGCACAAAGGTTGTTCTTTTCTGCCAGACTGCATATACTTCCTCAAGTTTGTTTTCTGCTCTGAGGTAATGTGACACACTTCCATTAAAGATTATAAATCTGGTGCAAGAAGTCTTCTCGGTCATGCTGCGTTTAAATACGTGCTAATCCACAACATAAATATGTGCAGGAGATAAATTTCAGAATGGTTTCTTTATTCTTTGTATGAAGGAGAAACACATCTCTGACGCTACCACACACAAAGAAGGTCCCAGACGTAGTTTGCGCTGGCTGAGAAACATCTCTGTCAGCCAACAGCTTTTAGTAGTAGTTTTAAGTTGTTTAAAGTTGTTCTAAAGCTTGAAATGTGCATTTAGTCAAATGGGAGAAAGACTACATCCTTAGACACTGAGGTAAAGCAAGCATGAAGCATACACAATGTTAAACCGTTCGTGGTTAAGCCTCTGATAAGGGGCTCAGTCATGATATTGTTTATTTAAAGGGTTGGCTGGTGTAATTCTTCATGGACGTAATGGAAAACCAAAGCATTTGTTTTGTCTGGGCAAGTTTTGTTTCCAGCATATTTCAGGAAAAGGCAAGTCAACTTTTCTCTGCATCTATTCTGTAAAATGACAGACATCTCTCCTGAGGCAAAAAAAATCTTGCAGTAATTGGTCTGACTATCACCAGACAGGTAAAGAAAACTTTAACAGCAAGTGTTTCAAAGAACAAATTTAAGCAACGCTAGACAATGCGATACATACTTAACTGTGCTTCCTAGCTTCTGCAGATTTTCTTTTAATAACTAGAAAATAAATTCTGTAAAAACCCCAATTTTCAGAAGAAAAGTTTCCAAGAAGATTCATATACACTATTTTCTTCTGTGTTCCCATAAAAATGTTAAAAGTATAGAACCATTAGTCAATGAACTATAAATTCCTGCCATAAGATGCTAAAATAGAATTGTTTAAAATGAATAGTCGTGTATGTAAATGAGTAATGTACCCTGTCAACTAAATGTAAATGTGCTTGAAAACATACTGGTCTAATCAAATGCTGTGACAGAACAACACACCTCTGAAGAAACGCACAACAGAGAGAGAGAGATTTTAACTGTCTGTATCCTGTTGAATGTATAGTCAGGAATCAAAACAACCATTACAGAAACTAGCAGAACATGTTAGTGGCAACATGTCCTTCATATATGCTGTATTCAAACACAACATTCCAATTCATTCATTGATGAAGTGCTGTTGAGGAACTACCCAGCTGAAAGTATAGCTTCTCAGGAATGCTGGACCAGTTTGATCATGCCCAAGGCCAAATCATACCATTGCTGGTCAGCATATACTTCCTCATGCATGAGAAGGAGGTGACACAAGAGATGCTTCACTGCATCCATCTTCTGAATTATTTACCTTTCTAGGTACACCTAATCAACAAAGAATGAGCCCAAGGAAGAGGCAATTTTATACTACATCATTTTAAGTAGTCGTAAGAGGAAGTCAGTGCTGAATTAGCCATTTCAAGCTGTTCTTTGGGTACAATATGTTCACTCTACTACCTATGCTCCAAGACAGTTCCATCCAAATAGGTGATTTCTTAAATTAAGTTCACAAAACGCTGCCTCTCAGATAACTTGACTATTGGCTTATTCGACATAACTTCTGGCTCATAGTGCGAAGGTGGTCATGACCACAGCACATAATTTTGTTGTAGTGATGTCCTTATGATTTTCAGGGAGTTTTACCCTCTCTCATGCATGCCAGAATTGTATTTATTTTAATATCCACATTTAATCTTCATACCCATAGTGAGACATAAAGATTTTGCACCTTTTAATGATTCCTCTTGAATAAAACTGTCTGTGGCCAGTACAATTCGATTTGAATTCAGTGTTTTCAAGTGTGTATTTAACATTCTTAAGGTAAAGTAAATCAACTGATCCCTCAAGAAACTTAGGGCTAGAGACACCTACTCTGTGAATTTTAATCAGTTTTATGGTTCAGGCAGGTACACAGATGATCAGCTCATGAGAACAGCGTGGTCTCTAGCCTGCATGTAGCGTGTTAGTTATCCAAGGATGTGTTTGTCGATTACACGTTGTCTCACTGTTCTTTAAATGGCTTAAGCCATATTTTTGTGAACACACTTCAAGACTTTGTTGCTCAAATTTGACCTAAGATGTATTCAAAATTAAATGTGCATTTGGTTCTATTCCTGAGTACACAAGAACGTTGAATTGAAAAAAATGCAAGAGGTCTCCTGGAATCTTTTTTTGGGACAAGGCAAGTTTCTTAATTTCCAAAGCAATAGCAAGAAATAACAATACAATAGCAAGGCAGTAACAGTATTTATGCAGACACTTGTGGCACTGAGGAAGCAATTTTAAAGGACAGTTTTGCTGAAGCTATGCAATCATCTTTCAAAAAAAGTAGCAGAGAAGGACATAGAGCTGTAGAAGGCAGGAAATACAGAAAACTGTGTGGAAGCACATCCTTAAACAGAGTTGCAATACTATATTATTAGCACATTTTCTGAAAAATTTTCCTCTCCTTGAAGTCAAATTACCAAAGAGGAAGAGATTCAGGAGGAAGGGACTGGGGAGCAGGAGGAAAAGAGAGATGGCTGATGCATTCCAGAATGTTCTCTCCCAGACTCTGGAGGTGGAGGGAAATTTCATATCAGAATTTTTGCAGCATATTTTTATATCCCCAGGTTAGTGGAAAAGATATGGACCATGTATTTAGTTCTCAGATTGGTAGATTTGGGCTTCCATGTGGCAGTCTCATCAGAGCCCCTTCCGTGTTCAGGGCCTACAGTGTATTTTGAAAGATGAGTGCTCACTGTTATTACATAAACTGTAGTATATTTTTGTGTATGAAATGTTTTGTGAATTGAATATCAGTTCTGAGAGGCAGAGAAACAATTCGTCTGGTTGCTGGTTCTTACTCCATGATATTACAGAGAAACACCACCATCCGGAGTTTTATTCGCATCTTACTTTCTCTAGTCAGAGAATACGTAGAAGAGATTTCAAATGAGTTGACCTTGCTACAAATAAGCCTAGCTATATCTGAGAAAAAAAGAATTACACTAGTTTTGTCAATCTGGCCATGAAACTGAAATCCTCAGACTGAAAACACTACAATTGCCACAGAATGCTGAAATGTCAGCTCATTTCTCTGCAAGTCTCTACTCTCAGTAATTGTAAACATAATTTGATGGAAAGTCCATTGGAACAATTTGCTGATCTTTGACATTCTTATTATGTATAATGCTTTGTAAAACATTATCTGAAATAATCTAGTGTGGAATTTGTTTTGCAGAATGGCTGCTGTGACCCTGCTTTTGAGATAAAGAAAAAAATTATTTCAAGAAAAAATAAATTATTAGAGGAAGACAAGACCCTGTATAGCACATAGTTTTCCTCTGCCAACACGCAGCTACTTTCTGCAGTATAATTTATAAAGTTTTATGTGAACTCCTGCTCTCTGATTCAAATGTGTCCATTACTAGAAGACAGAAGAAAAGTAATTGGAGAATCTATTGAATTTTTGACAGTATGGATATGACAGTGATAAGACAATGTAAGACAACACAGAAAGAACAGTATATCTTAAAGAAATAGTAGGATCTTAGAATGCGTCTGCTGGATGCTGGCTTATTATTAACTGTTCATTTTAAGATGCAGAAATTTGGAAAACCATTTTTAGCTATTTTTTATCATGTATTCTTCTTTTTGATGGCTTATGAGCCATCTAGCCATCTAGCATCCTAGAATTGTAGAACAATTTAAGTTGTAAGGGACTTCTGGAGATCATCTGGTCCAAGCCCACTTTAGAGCAGGGCCACCAAACATCAGGTTGCTCAGGGCCTCATTCAGGTGACTTTTACTTATGTCCGAGAATGGAGAACCCAGATTTCAAGTGTCCGTTTCAAATGTCTTCAAATACTATCATATAGAATATTTTTGTAAGGACAGGTGAAGTACCTGACTAACTCCTACTACTGTGGTATCTCAAAATCATTCATTGTTCTATCAGTCAAGATCATTCTTTGTTCACGAGTCTCATTTTATTTTAGGGAAACCGAGGCACAGATAAATAAAAGGCTTTGCCAAAACGCGTACCCAGTTGTTTCTTGCATGGTAAGAACTTAAACTTGATATTCCATGCTTATCCCTGGAACAACTAACCTTCCTTGCAAGGAGCATCATCAGCGTGCCTTCTTGGAGGGACACCTCTCCAACCTCTAGGCTTGATATATTGTTTTGAGCAGACTAAGTTGTCACTAGGCAGAGCCAGCATACATTTTTATGATTTTGTTGGAGAGCAAGCTGTAAAAAGTCCCTTTCCACCTTAAGTACAGAAATAGATTTTGCAGGAATAGGCCACATGCTGCCTCCTTGGCACAGGTGACAAGAGCAACACTTTGATGAGTGGCTGCTGCCAGTGAGGGGGATCCTCTGACTATGTGCTGCCCAGCACTGCTGGTTGCTGCATCTGGCCCCAGACCCAGACACACTCATGTCAGAGAGTAGCTATCGCAGTGGGCTTTGAATTCATGAATCTTACCTCCTCATAAGGAGGAGCAGGTTGCTAAAGCTTTTCAGAGGGCAAGGAAGGCTAAAAACAGTTTCTCACAACTAAAGGAGTTCTAGCTCCATCTTTAGTTTATCTGTGTCTTCTTTGGTAACTAGTGTCTTGCAAACTGAAGCTGGGATCTAACACTCCAGTTGCAACTCAACAAAAGCTTCTAAACCTTTTAAGTTCCATTTATTGCATATTTATTTGTTTTACAGAATTAAGGACTGTAACATCAAAAAACTTGAAATATCCACATTTGGCTTCGTATGCTCAAGCTTTCTTAAAGAACCTCAGTTTTTCAGCTGAATGTGTTATCTACCGGCTTCATATCGGGATTTATATTGTTACAGATGTTAGTGAGTCATAAATAAAATCTTGCTGACTAACAAAAACCTCTGCATTGAACAGAATGACATAATGATAGATATCGCATTTTTTGAGTGCATCTTTTTTTTAAGCAGTTTAAGCACACAGAGTACTTCTGAGAGAAAACTCATCCCTTGGCTGTAATGTAAAGGCAACAGACTTATTAGGAAGTAAGGGCAGAAGGAAAGAAGTAAAAAAAAAAGTTGCCTAGCAGTGGCATTTGAAAGGGTTATGTTAATTCCAGCTTTGTTTGGAATGTTGGTTTTTGCTTTCAAATTTTGTATTCATGCTTTCCTAAAGAGAGGACTAAGTTTTCAGAGGCCTTTTAAGAGGAAAAATCATTTAATGAACCACTTCAGTTAAGTAAGAGTGGATACCAAATTATGTAAACTAATGAGACAATTTAGGATGAAGGGATTACATGGAAAATCTCATGCAGTTAAAACAGAATGAGAACTGAACAGAGAAAGGATTGGAAATTTACTTGCTGGAGGGATGAGATAGGAGATGAGCAGAATATTTCTAGAGGAAAAAAGTGTCATGAGAGGTTTCCTATCTCATGAATGCTTCCAAGAACTTCTTTGTGACCAATGGCTGGAAGAAAAGCAACTTTAACTACTGTAGTACAAAGATATTGTCTTTTTAAGAGCTGTAGAGCAACAAGGGCTTTCTGCTGGGCTTCACAACAAGAATTTAAAGGACTAAAGCTCTCCTGCTCTCCTTGCTGGGCAGCACCTTCATTTACACAGTGTCTTGGTACTCTTTTTTGGCAGAATGAATGTTCAACAAGAAGGACAAATGTGATGTTGTAGACCAGAAATATCCATAGTCTAAGGGAGAAGATTTGTCTTCCTTTAAAAATCAGCACTGGTAAAATACATGTGTCCAAAGAAAAGCAATGAAGCTTGTGAAGGATCTAGGGAATAAACCTTGTGTGTAGCAGCTGAGAGAAACTGGGGCTCTTTAGCCAGGAGAAAAGGAGCCTTATCACTCTCTACAACTGCCTGAAAGGAGGTTGTAGTGAGGTGGGTGTTGGTCTCTTCTCCCAAATAACAAGTGATGGAAAGAAAGGAAATAACCTCAAGTTGCGCCAGGGGAGGTTTAGATTGGATATTGGGAAAAATTTCTTCACGAAAAGGTTTATAAAGTGCTGGAACAGACTGCCCAGGGAAGTGGTCGAGTCACCATCCCTGGAGGTATATGAAACAGGTGTGAATGAGGTGCTTAGAAACATGGTTTAGCGGTGAACTTAACAGTGTTAGGTTTATGACTGGACTTGCTCTTAAAATTCTTTTCCAACCTATATGATTCTTTTCAAATAGATGATTCTATTTTCAAATTTGAATTAATTTTGTTGTTCTTCTGTGAGTTGTAAACCTCAAGGAGCTGTAAATCACCAGAAAGAACAGCCCTTCTAATTGCAATTAGCTGCTCTGTGAATATCCCAGATACATTTTTCTGCAGTCTTTCTTTCTCTACTATAGGTTTTTTAAAATACCTTCAGTAATGTAGTAAATTTCGACTCTCTGTACTTTGCAACAGCCACTGCAAGGACAAGTGTAAAATAGTAAAATAAATGGAGAAATGGCAGCATCATTTCTATTTTTTGCCTTGAAATATCTATTGTTTCTTTTTCATGTAGCTCATTGGGATTTTTCTTTAATGAAAGGCTCTGAAATTCTGAATTTCTATTTGGATAGAGGCCTGCTTTTATTTGGCAGATAAAATATAATTTGAAACTATTGACATATTTTGCAAGACTTTTCTGAATTTCTGACTTCTCCTCCAGAACTGTCCCAGCACACCACTTCTGCTTATTACCCCAGCATTAGACTTTTTACAGGTTTCCAGTATCAGAAATAGGCTCATGCTACTATTAAATTGAGTTTGCCATCTTCAAATAGCGTGAGCACAATTGGCATTTAGTAAAATAAACATGGCCCCATTATTTCTTAATGCCATGCTTAACAACTTTAAGATTAGACCACGTCTCCCATGCTCCCAGTAGGCAGCACTTAAGCTGTGAGTAATACTCTTTCTGCCGTAGTCAAGTAATCCCAAATGTAAGTAATTTACAGGATGGCATTAGGGACTCTTACAAGAGACATATTGTAATATGTCACTGAAAATCAGCCTACCTCTGCACGTTTGATCAGCAGCCAGATGGAGTCTTTTATCACATTTATTTAATCTGAAATATACATAGTAATTACAGTGGACCTCTGATTTTTTCAGTCCTTATTGCTGTCTCAAGAGAAGGTAGGAAATGAATCTGTCAGTTTTAAACGGGTGTGGATGTGACCCCCTTGGTAAAATCTGGAAGTATTGCAGCTAGTGGTGTTGACAATAGAGATCATGAGTGCTGCTGGAAATGAATGCATGCTGCCAAGCTAAAAAAGAATAGCCCCATAAACCAAAAACTGTGTAACTATTTTTTTATGAACACAAAAAGCCTCTAGGAAAGCAAATATTGTTAGCAAATCCATTACCAATCAATGGCATTAAGAGCAAAGAGTCATACTAATAGCTGGATGGTATTTAACTTTAAGGCATCTAAAAACAACAAAGTTTTAATGTTCCCAGAGGAGAATTTGGTTAAGATATTGAATTCCATCAAGCATGTCATTATTAAATGGGGAAAATATTGTTGTTTCCATTAGTGCAGAGTTGGCACAAAGAATGGCTAGCATTCAATTAAATCATAGGCAAGGCAAAAATTCAAACAAATTGAAGGCAGTGTTATTGCTTAGACTGAAACTTCACAAATAGATGTTGCCATTGTCCCAGAGAATTTACATAAGATTTTATGCCCTAATTAAAATAGCTCTAAAAGATGTCTCACGTATTAACAGGGTTGCTCACCTTCCTATTAATAATTTACTCTTCTGTAACTCTGCATTACAACAGATTGTCTTCGCTAACGTCTGTCACATCTCTGTTTCTGAGATGAGCTGGGTGAGTCAACAGCCTCTTTTGGATCAGTTGCCCTAACGATAAGTATGCCTGGCTAATCTTCTACAGATATATTGACGGATAAAATATGCTATTAGCTGCCAAAGAGGAAATTCTGCTACAATTACTCACACTGAGTAGTCCCACGACAGATTAAATTGCTATTCAGCATGAATAAGGTGTCAGATTCTGGCTGTAAGTGGCTGGTTTACTGGGGTGTTTTGATGTCATTATAGGCTTATAATTATTCTAATCTGATTTGGTAAGAAAAAGTTAGTATGACAAGCATAAAGAATTCATTTGAACAATACATTTTCTTCCACCACAGAGTAAGTTTTAATTAGAGCTGTTCTTCAATTAAATTAAAGCTGGCCTTCTTGATTTTAAAACTCTCATGAACATGTTCAGGACAATGTAACTTGTGCAACTGCGAATCTGTTCGTGCCTCTCTGATATTTATACAACCTTAAGTGTTCTCTGCTAACTTTGCACCTGTGACTCTGCTTTACTGGTGAGAAAACCTTCTCCTCCCTAGCTTCTGCCACCCAGAACAGGTTTGTCTCTATTGCTACACTTCACTGAACCTCTCCATTTGTTTCATTCCATTTTTAAGCTGAAAGCGTGTCTTTCCTGCTCTGCTTACTTGATGTACTATTTATTACTTGGGCTCTGCAGTGGTACTGATTACTTCTGAGAAGAAATCTGTGACGAAGTTTGTATAACAGCATAAAGACAAAGTGGCAAAAAAGCTACCATGGAAACATTTATACTCCTTTCTAGTAGGCTTAAGCTATTGGGACTTCCTTACGGTTAGCAGAATAACTTTCTCGAATGCTTTGACCAATTGCTGTCTTAGCAATCTCATTGTGGTTCATGATGTATAGTTGTGGTGATAACGTGTTGCTTTCTCATGGTATGTGAAAGATAAGACTGCCAGAGACCATCTGAGTGCCTGATCTTAATACCCCATGGCAGGCAGCAGTAGGTGACTATGCTCATAAAATTCTGCTGAGCACGTTCCATGCTCCTTTCCCATAAAATCATGTTCATATTATCTCTAGCAAAATGAAGTCTGTAGGAAGTGACCAAAAGTCACAGCTATTACGTACTACAAGGAAGAGAGCAAAAGAGTACATTGGCATCTCCAGTCTCTGTGTTAATTAGAGAATGGCTCATTATTTGTATAGATAATTAATTTCTGATGACAGGAAAAGGAGTTGTGTGAACACACCCACCCCTACTCCAGCTGGTGCCTGTCCTTTTTTTTGATGAAGAAAATGAAGAGGAACCAGGATCTTGCTGTATTTATTGCTGAAAAGTCACCAGAGGAAAGATGACACTTACAGAATGTGTTTTTTCTCACAAAGAAGGAAGTCATGAATCTTGATTTTCTAGGTAGGGATGGGTTCTTACCCTTTCTATTTTTTTTAAGTATCTAATAGGCTGAAGTTTCCACACTTTAGTCTGCTTTCTTTTGTTTTCTGCAGTGGAGACACTGGGCATTCTGGAACTTTACAAGAAGATGAAAATTAAAATGCTGGAAGCAGAGCCAAGGCATCACTTGCCTGTTGCTGTAGCCCAAAGTCAACTCTTTGGGGAGAGAAACTTAAAAGGAAATTCTGCAGTCAATTGTACCAGTTCTCTCTTTCCCTACAGTGCGCTGTTTCAGTACTGAGAAGTCATAGCTGGCCAGGTTGCAAGTATTACTTCAAACTCTGAATTGACTTCATTATTCTATACAGAAAATAAGATGAGGGCAAAAATTTGCAGATTTCTAGTTCATTTTGTCCTAAGACAAAGTCTGTAACAATTAATGAGTTTATTGACAGACAAAAATATAATGTTGTCAATAAGAAAACTCTTTTATGTTCTCTAATTAGAGGACTTGTTCCCTTCAGGAAACTGGAGCTTTTAAAGCAGCATTAAGAAAAAAAAAAAAATCCAAGATTAAAGAAAAATGTGTCAATGACACGGTGCACAAAATCTAGAATGAGGCTCTAAGTATCCTGAAAAAAAATTTTTATCTTACCATTGTAACTATACAGTTTTCTTATTAACATTGTGAAAAATACATTTACAAAATAAAAAGGGGTGGGTAATGATTTTATTTGCCTTTAACAAGGGCCACCTTCTTACAAATAGACATCAGAAGACATTTGGATATTTCTGTCCACTGCAAGAAGTTTTAAATTCATGAGAACATGAACTCCTCTAAAGGAGCTGTAGTTTCAGCTGCTGAAACATTAGTGTGGGACTTTTATCCTTCTGGGATGTGGGCTCTTCTTAATAGGAATGTATATATAATGCAGTACTGTAAAAAAAACCCCACTTAGGGGCAAAGTGTGCCAAATGTACTACTGCAGTAACATGGGAAAAAAACACTATCAATTCCTTTGAAGGTTTTTTTTTTCTGCCTGTCTCCTCTATAGTTAATGATGTTCTGCTATTAAAATAGCAGTTTATTTATGCTGTATATTAGTACACTGTTTTGTTCTTCTTTGCTTCAGGCACTGAAGGATAAAGACGCTCGTCTCACATATTTTAAGTTCAGAACTGGTTAATAGCAAAACACATTTTCAGTGAATTTCACAACCAGCCCCTTTGGGCAGCTACTCCTTGCAATTTAAATGAAGGTGCAGAAACTTTCTTTCCCCCCGTAATAATACTTCCACAAGTTTCATGTATGTGTATTTTAGTGGTTAGCAGTATATTACAAAATGAGATTAGAAGTATCTGTTTCAGCACTCGAGGCCAGGCAAGGGAAATTGAACTCTGGGGTGTCCAAATTAAGATGCTAAAATGGGTAAATTCTACTTACCAGCATTTATCACAGACAGCATAACTGCTACTTTTCCTAAAGCAAATACTGTGTCAGCTATCACTCCAGTCCTAACCCCCATCCATTTTGTGAGTAAATTTTGATTTTTCCTACTGAAGTTAAACAAATCATTGACCTTTTGGGGGCAATAGGAGAGGTTATTTTTTTTTTTTTTTCCCAAAGCTTGCATTTGTGGGACAGTTGAAAATTATATTGGACTCTGTGCTTAAATTTGGCAAATGATCTTAGCCTAAATACATTTTTAAACGCAAGTTTTTCCATAAGCTGTAGAAAGAAATATTCTCTGGTTACCAATGAGATTGTGTCTCATGGTTTTTAACAGAATTATACAAATACTCCAGTGTGATCTGACCTGTTGTGAGACAAGAAGGAAGAGAAGCAGGAAGAGTGGGGTATGGAGGGAAGGGGAAGAAGGGAAAGTGGGAAGGACTCAGATGTTATAAATGCCATCTAACCACATTAATAGCTTCAAACTGGTTCTGTGCCATGTTGTGCACCAAAGTATTCACAATGAAGAGAAACCGCTGATGAAAAAGTGATTCTTGGGCGCAAATCTGTCCAAAGCTTTTGTCTCTTTTCGGGTTCTTCTAAAGGCATGCTCCCTATAGGTTCTGTGATAACTCCTGAACTCCTGCAGTAGCCGGTCCTCCCAAGACAGTTAAGAGAATGCAATAAACTTTACTGTCTCTTCAAACTCATTGCAATGGATCCATGGTTCTTGAGTGATTTGGACAGAGTGAAAAAGTATGATCACACAAGGTATCTGTCCTTAGGAAATTAAGCTGAAAAACAAAGACATTTCAATGGATAGTATTTATAATTTAACTTACGTTCACTAGTGGACTTCACAAAACCCAAAACTACTTGCTTTCCATAGTTTTTGCAGTTCGCTTTCCTCTGGATAAGGCACTTAAAAGTAGTGCAGATTTAGATTTCTCATGATTTGTGGTTCCTGGCTAGATTTTGTCCAGAAATGTTCGCTGGCTCCCATCACTCATTTTCATCCTGCAAAAATTCACCTACCCTTCAGATACGATGGAGCAATTTAAACTTTTCTGCTTTGTTTTTTTTTCCCTCCCTAAAACGCACCGAGCTTTGCTGACCTGATTTTGAGCCAGGCCTGTCAAGCAATCGCTTTGGCAAAAGTCTGAAGGACTGGCAAGTTGTACTGGGGCTGATATGTCCGTGAATATAGGGAAAGAAGCAGGAGTCGTTTGAAGAGCTTTTTCTGCCACATAAATTGTAACATGGAGCCCTATCTCAGGATCCCTTGCTGGAAAGTTTCTACTTTGCTTCAACAATTGATTGTTCATGAAATCAGTAAAAGTAACTGTAGGCTGGTGATTTCAGTACTTGTCTGAGAAATATTAATAGAAATTAATAGAAATAGTCAAAACAAATTATTATTCTGCATGCCTCAGACCTGGGTACATCTCATGGGCAAAATGATTGTTTTAAAACTTCAGCACCTGAGTCAAAGATACGTCTTAACAAAGTTCTGCAAAAATAGGGGCTACTTGAGCACATATTTCCCCACATTTGCCATTTCAGCATTCACAAATGTGCTTATTCTCCCCTTGCTCGTGAAAGGGTTATCTGACCCTTTCCTGCAGCCTGTTCAGTCAAGTCTAACTATGCATAAATTAGAAAGAAACTTATGCAGGAAGAAAATGAAATTAGATGAATAATTAAGATACACTTTATGCAAAAGCATGAAAAACTGTTCCAGAATTTCTCAACTTATGTGTGAGTTCACATAAAAATATTCTGCACCGAAACTTTGTCAACAAGTCATAAAAAGCGCATATCTACTTATTTAATAGGTCTAAGATTTATCTGATATGTTCTGTTTCTTAATAAACAGTACTTTTTTTCTTTTTAGTCATTTTAAGTGTGTTATTTTTGTAGGTCTGTGAACAAACAGTAACAGGCAAATCCCAGAAGCTGAAAATGGGGGCAACTTCACGGCATCAGCAATCATTATTTTGAAGAAGCTTCCTAAATTTAGGACAAAAAAACAAACAAAAGAAAATTATGAGCTTTATTGTCATTATCTTGCTGAAAGATTTTCTTAGTCTCATCAAAGGATGAAATAAACAGAAAAATAACTGATCTCTGAAGATCCAGTCCAATTACAAAATTTTAATTTCAGTGTTTCAGGCCATGACTACTGTAGCTACTTCTGCTCATGCAGTAAAATACAGTCTATATTTATAACAGGAACATAGTAATCTAATTTTTTTATGGAAACGGATGGATTATGAGTATTTATTGCACAGTTGCGTACTTAAGATTTCATTTGCTGGAGTTATGTGTGCGGCAGGGTAGGATTTACCTAGTAAAGCCCATGAAACTTATAATGGAAATCTAAAAGTAATCTCAATACTGTTTTATTTTTTAGAAAGCAAACTGTGGAGTGGTCAGCACCCAAATGCACACTTAACACCTTCAGGAACTTTAATGAGAGTTTTCAGTAAAAATGGCCAGAACCCTTGGATAATTGTACATGTTCTCTGTATAAATATCTGAAATACAAAATGGCATAGCTTCCAGACCCCTGTATTTCTGTCTTTCAAATACTGTTAAGGCGCATTTTGAAATAGTAATTATTTACGCAATGAAAGATGGTCCCAGACCTGTGCTTCACTCATGGGGCTTAGATCATTTCATGAAAGGTAAAAGTGTAGTGCATTACTCTATGCATAATGTAAAGCAGATTTATATTTAATGCTAACATTATTTTTCTACGAGGAGAATATTTGTAAGAAGTGCACTTCCTGTTCAGGATATTGTTTATGTTGTGCAGAGTTTCATTTCGAAATGAATGCTTGCTTTCCAAGAAAATGTTGGCCACTTTGGAGGATCTGTTTTTATTTCCTTCCCTTCCATCTCTTCCTTCCTCCCCTTCCTTTCCTTTCTTTATTTAACACATAAATTGTTAAAAGGTAATATAATGGTAATAGAGCGTGTGTAATTTTTTTTTCGTGGACATGTCTAGCAATACTTATTAATACAATCAAGCTTTGATACCAAATTAAGAGATTATATCAGAAAATACAATATTAACTTTGCATTCCAATGAATATCTGAATTAATTTTAAAGTTAAAAATTTCAACCTCTAACAGCAGTAGAATCTCATTAATCCACACTAATAGGTGGGAACCTTATATTTATGCAGGCTTTAGGTCACTTCATGTAATCATATCAGTTCTGTCAGAGGAAGAGCGAGTAGCTATGTATAGGAAACCACCTGCAGATAAAAACACAGAAGCCTATTCATCTCAGTGTATTGTGAGGATTTTTATCTATAATGTTTATTAAAGCTCTCAGAGAAGATGCTTTTTTAAATCTGGGTATTGAGCTAAGGCTGTATACTGCAATCAGCTTTTCAAAAATGCGTCTAGATAGAATGCTGTGCTAACCCTTCTCTGGATTGCTCTCTGCATCAGGAATTATACTATCCCTTAAAGTATCTCCTTTCGTTCTTTAATTTTACTTCTATTATACTAGCAGGAATTAGTTTTTAGTGGGAAAATGTGCTCATCCTGCTCCTGGCCCAGAGTTGTGGAAGAGGCTGGACTCAATGATCTCAAAGGTCTTTTCCAGCCGTGTGATACTGTGAAATTGTGAAGAGCATCTCCTGCAGGTCACATGCAGCACCCAGGGACATTGCTACTCCTTGGGGCCCAAATGAGTGCTGCCTTTTTTTGCTGCAAAGAGGAGGTTTACAGCAACGTTTCTACAGGCACCATAGAAGGAGGACTCTACTAGATGGCTCAAGCAGGCTGACAATCCTACAGCAAGCTGTCACCTTCCATTTTCTCAAGCAAGCACCTCCTCCTTACTCTCCTTGGAAAACAGAGCCACTAGAAGGCACAGGATAGGATGGCTGCACGCTCCAAGCTCTTGCTTTGGGGAGACAAAACTTCCGCTGTCTTGCTTTTCCCTGAAAGGTTGCTGGTACACAGAACTCGGGAGCATTTTTAAACATAAAAATAGAGCCGATATCCCCTTGAACTCATTATGTGTACTCAGCATAGTGCCACCAACAGTAGCACGAAGCCAGGAGGTTCATGGAGACAGAGGAGGAGTCAGGCACAGCTGACTGCATATGATGTTTTCAACTTTTTTTTATGCCAATACCTACTGTTTGCCATTATGTCCACAGAAGTGCTGTGGCAAGCTTCAAAGGCCTCTTAGCAGCCGCAAGAGAAGGGTGTGGGAGCTCAGAACACCAGCAAGAAGTGATAAAGCCATGCCTGACAAGTTCAGCGACTGTAAAAGCAGAACTGTATCTGTAATGGTCACCATACCACTCTGTGTTTCAGCATACTTGAGTTTCAGTATGCTTGACAGTTTCCACAAAAAGGGGAAAACATGGTTTTTTATTTCACCTGTATAATGTTGTATTTATGTACACCTGTGTGCATGAAGATATATCAATGCATCTTACTGTCACACAGTGATCCTCATCAGCAGAATGTAATGATGGTATCGTAGAATCACACCTCCTCGGCATTGTAAGAAGGCCTTCTATCACCTTTACAGCCTTGCCCTCTTTTCCATGTAAATATTTTTCCTGCCTTTCCCTTTTGCAAAGCAAAGAAGTTGTTTGCAAACTATTTGTAGAATATAAACAGCTCCTACAAGGGAAATGCCCTTGAAGCAGTGAGAGTGGACTGATTGCAACATACAGTACATGCTAATAGCATCTTCAGAGAATTACTATTACTTTGCAGCAGAGGCATTTTCATTATAATAGGAATCTTGCCGTGATACTTACATGTAATTTTTTACCTTCTTTTGCGTATTTCAGCTGAATCAACAGTCACAGGTTGCTGGTTCATTGTTCAAAAGCTCCAAAGTATTATTCACCTTTAGAAGTGCCATTTCCCATGATTGCCTCTTTGCACAGGGCAACACAACAGGCAAATGACCAGCACAGAAAGCTTGAATCTGGCTGCATTCCTAGTGCTCTGCATAGAGTTTGTAAAATCAACCTGCTAATACCTTGCTATATCTATTACAGCTTGCTCACGCTGGGTGTTAATTGAGTATTCATAGCAAATTCACAAACTGAGGCTTGAGACTGAATGATGATCTTTCAGTTTGCCTGATACCTTTATCTGACCAAATCCATGCAGACTCAGCCATGTGCAGAGGAACTTGGCATGGCTGCAGTGTATCTGTCTTTTTCTTTCTGGTGCAATAGGATAGGAATGAGAGGAAGAGAATATATAAGGGATCCCCACTGAGAATCACTTCTATAAATTATGTATTATGCAGACACTATTCTGCTGATGCTATCTGATCCCCAATTCTCAGTTCCTTGCTTTTCCTTCTATAAATAGCTATGGCCAGATTTTCAGTTGTAAAATGATGAGGACAAAACCAGAAACCTTTCCCATTTAATAACCTCTGCCAAAGAAGAATAAAGTAATATTTTTCGTAACGGTGATGTCCTCAGGGCTTTAACAATCTGGGAATACAAGCAGCACTATGTTGTTGATAAGATACTGGTAGTAAAAGGGAGAACAGCCATGCTGAATATTAAAGAGGGAAATGCCCTATTTTCAGGATGGTTGATATAAAACTTGATATTGTGAATTTTCCTGTCAATTTTTATCTATGTAGGACCACTTTTGCTTTTTCTTTCTCTCTCTAGATCCAAATGCTTTGGCTGGACAGACCGGACCTGACCACGCCCTTATAGGAGGAATAGTGGCTGTAGTTGTCTTTGTAACACTATGTTCTATAATTCTCCTTGGTCGATACCTGGCAAGACATAAAGGTAAGACAGATCTAGTGGAACTTCAGTCGCTTTGGGAAGAAAAGGCATGATTTCACCTGAGAGTACTGTTCCGTTTTGCTTTCCCATTTCTACTGAATGATTTGGACAGGAAAGCTCAGTTCACAGTCCAGCTGTGAGTGAAGTCCCTGAATTTTACTCAGTTTTCCAGTGGACTGGCTAAACCAAAGGACATCTAATTACATGCCCAAGGTCATATGATAAGTCAGTGATTTGGAGAAACTGCGAGATTTGATAGACCCTTGGTTTCAGTCCCTAGCTCTAAACACTTTATTACACAATCTCATGGTTTTCGTTAGTATATCAACTCAGCAGAATATATATACACCGAGTCAACAAGACTTTTCGTTGTAATAAATCATGCTAATACTTTAAGTACGCGTTTAAAAGATAATATTAGAAGTCAGTGCTGAGTTTTCAGGTCAGTGATTCTTTTACCAGTGATACCACTAGAATAAGAGTTTCGTCCCTGGGCTAAGCTTTACTTTATTTAAAGATTTCATCTTAAGAATTCTACTGCCTTCATTTTCGGTGCCCCCGCCATTAAAGGTAACAGCAGTGGAGTGACACTGACTTCTGACTAAGCTTGTCTCTGATCCTACTGTGACCTATTTAATTCCAAAATAGTTTCTTGAGGTTTAACCTCTGTGTGACTTGTAGACCAGTTGTTAAAAATCAGTTCATGCCCTATGCTCAGCAAAAAAAGAAGAAAAAAAGAAAAAAAGAAAGTGAAGAGAGGGTTAGTGTTGGTGCTAACCCGTTAAATTTTATTTAGGTAGGATAAAGGTATGACAAGCAGACAGAAGCTGATAAAAACATCTTTTTAATTTGATGGACTGTGCAGGAGAAAAGCAAGAATTTTTTAATAAGCCAGTCAAAGTGACTTTTGTTTTATTTTCCTGAATGAACACATATACATCTTAGGCCTACATGCAAAGGGAAAGTTGACTGTTAGTGCACAATTCTTTTTATTCATGTCCTGAGCATAAAACTATCTATGATAGTATAGCGTGTGTGGGTTCAGTTAACAGAACTACTTTAATTTTGTAATTCTTGGAAATTACTATGATACAATTCTGTAAAACTGAAGTATAGATACGATCATAAAAAAATACAAATGCCAAAATTAATTAGTGGCCATTTTTTTTTTAAATAAGCATTTATGAATATTTGAAACTTCAAAGTTGTTTCATTTTTTATGGGTAGCTGTGCCGTGAATTAACCAAGATTTTATCACTTACTCTGTAATTGCAAAATATATTGCATATTACTGCAGTTAGATAAAGTGGATTTTTATTAAAAATTTCCTTAATTTATTGTGGATGTATTTGAATTTATGTATGTGCATTATCACTATTAATTCTACAAATATTTCTTAGACAAATTAGAAATCTGTACGATGTATAATAAAATTTTGTTAAAATATTTGTCTATTTTTTTTTCTTTTCTCTTGTACTGATTCCTATAGGAACATATTTAACAAATGAAGCAAAAGGAGCTGAAGATGCACCTGATGCCGACACAGCCATTATCAATGCAGAAGGCAGCCAAGTTAATGCAGAGGAGAAAAAAGAGTATTTCATTTAGAAGCAGAGCTAGAATCTTGGAGTTTTACTTATCAGGCTGACTGCTGGAGAAAACTGGCTATCATTTCTCAGAATTCATTTGTACCATTTTCTGCTATCTTTATTAACTCGCATACCTGCTATAAGTAGCCAGTTTATGCCAACAATCAGCTGTTGACATCATCATTCTATAATTACAGTATCATGCGTAAAGCAGGACATTTCTTATTGCCTGAAATTCATATCCACTGCTCTCTTAACATACAGTGCTTGAATATACAGCCTTAACAATGTTAATCATCATCTTAATCCAAGTTTTCTACATTTTTAAATGTTATGCAGCTTTTTTCTTTTTCAGTTTTCTTTTATCATGTCCCTACTAGTGTGTCATAGAACAATATTCATAACAAATACTATTAGGTAAGGACCTAATGTACTTACATAAAATGTTAAGTCTAAGATTAGAGGTTTATAAAGAATGTTTTATACATGTCTATCTATAATTCAAAAAGCAGGTTGTTTTTGAAACATATGCCCTAGGAAACACAATCCGAAGTCTTTTTAGCATAGTTTCTTGTATGCTTGGATTGGTGGGAAAAAGCTATTAGTCTACTGGTTTTGGTTTGATTTGCTTTGCTTTGCTTTGTTATGTTTTAAATGATATTTTGACAACAGTGCCATGTTTCAGTGGTAAAAACACGCTAAATAGCTACACAGATTCTGCAAAGTTAGACAATAGTGCTTCATTTGAAATGAATTTGTCCTGCCCTTTTACTGCTTTTTGGGATCGCAAAGATTAGAGATCTTTCTGAGTAATTTCCGTTTCTATAATTTATTTGCTTCACATGAACTCACCTGCCTACTCAAATTTGAAGTGTTCATGGGGCACAACTGCAAAGCATTTTAGTATCTGTATATAGTGCATATAATAAATTCAATTAAACATTATTTGATACATATTTAACTTTTTTGGCAGTAGCTAAGTCAGTCACAAGTAAACATTTTCTAATGTCCATGATATCCCTTTAGATATGACTCAAATCAATATTCTGAATAGATAACGTGTTAGTAATTTTTTGTCTGTATGTCCTAGCACTGTTCAGCAGCAAACTTTTCTAGTTCTCGTTAATTTTTTCTTTGTTATACAATGGAAGCACAATGTTATATGGAAAGGTAGTTTTAAGCTAACAACCAGTGCACAGCCTCAGGTTTTAAATTACAACCACATTTGATTACTATCCTTAAAAATGCTATTGAGTTGCTAAAATTCTCAATTTTTAATTTGGCAGTTCCAGAGCTGCTTCTCTATGTTGGTTTGCCAAAAAAAAAAAAAAAGAAAAAAAAAAGAAAAAAAAAGAAAAAAATAGAAGTGTTAAAACAAAAGGTATATGTTTTGTGTATACAGTAAATGGACTAATTCTTTATATTAAATTCCTGTCTATGCATTTTGTGAGGTACAAACTTATGTCACCGTGAATGATAGAGAATTCCTGCCATGCTTTTAGCTCCACAGTGAAAGTCTCTGTTTGAATTATTTCTGAAATTTTTTGTGTAATTGATAGCTGAAAAATCACATGCTCTTAAATAAGACAACAAAACACTGTAAGCCCATTGGCTTATTTCCTCTTCCAATGAAATTAAAGGTTGCTATAGGAGCTTTTGGAAATGTTTCTACACTGGAGAACGCAAGTTAGTCTAGCTGGAGCTTGTCTTGCTCCGAAGTTTTGCACCTTTGGCAGAAGAGTACTTCTCTCTGATTGCTCTACTTGTGAAGCCTAAAAGCATGATGGTCTGCTGTAAAGGACTTTCTCCTGGGATTTTATTTTTGTGTGGGGAAGGGAGAGTTTGGAATATGACATCATGTAGTATGGTGAAATGGAAGATAAAGGTGCTGTGTCAGATTATTTATCAGAAGAGTATAAACCTTTTAAGGACGATATTAGAGTATTTTAATTGTTTTTGTTGAAACCTTTATCTTGTTAATTTCTAAGAAAAAAGGGTGACGTCAATCAAAGCAGCACTTTTTTTCAAAATATACAGACATAAATAATATGATGTGGTTGAGTGTTAACATAATAAATCATATACAGTATGACATTTTAAAGAAATAAGTCTGCATTGATGTGATTGCATGCTTGTTTTTACAGTTCACTCCATACTCATCTGTGGAAAAATGCAATAATATGTTAATATAATATGGTAGTTTGAGAGAACCAGGTAGGTGCTACTAGACACATTGAAAACTAGTATAGGTTTACAAGATATTCATGTCTTTCAAAACATACACATATAAAAGGCTGGCAAAGGAAATCATTCAATGTAATACCAAAAAATATGGGTTCTTGTCAAAATAGTAAGTTACATTAGCTACGATACAGTATCACATACGACAAGGTTTTATTTCAGGACCTGGAGCCCAGTTCAACTAAGCATTTAAGCACATGCTCAGCTTCATGCGTGGGAGAAGTTCCACAGGACTGTAAGGCACTATTCATATGCTTAAAAATAAGTGCTTCCCTGGATGAAGGCCTTATCTGTTCAAGTGGAGTTCCCCACAAGTGTGGTGTTTACACCTTTTTTCATTCTTCCTAACACCAGCTTGCTTGAATAGTAGGGTTGTTACCTGAACTGTTGCCCAACCAAGGTCAAGTAGGACCTTCGAAAGCCGAATTGTTCTTGGGATAACCATTTCAAACCATTTTCTCCAGTGGCATAGAAACAGCATTTGAACTTTGCAAAAAGAGATAAACGGTACTGTTAAAATAGGTTATTTGATAGCTTTTGAATTAGAACTTCTCACACGTGCTCATTTTTAACACAGCTGATCTTCCATTATCTTTTACCTGGTGATGTCCCTTGCATCTGTGCAAAACAGGTGTGAAAAAACCCACACCGAGCATTCTACCTGGATAGAACTTTGCAGGCCTGGTTGGTCTTCACGGGTTTAAGTTACTACACTAAGTGTAGAGAGGCATCCCTCTTCTTTGTAAGCAGAACCATGGCGCAACACTAATGACATGCAGTAGGCTAAATGCCAGTCGTCCGTTCCTTTTGTCCAAGATCCCATTCTGAAATACCATTTTGATGATGGTGTGAGGTATCCAGTGAATGTGTCAAATGGATGCTCTGAATGGGAACCACCCTCACAAAAATGTGTATGACATCCTTTCACACACACACTTGCAGAGTAGTTTTCTCAAGACCTGGTAGCTAGTTTCTACCAGTGTACTGTTTACAGTTTTGATTGCTGATTATTTTTAAACTTTTTTATGTAGATTTTTTTTTTAATGCTTCAAGAACATTCTCATGATTTGAACAAGAAGGCGGTGCATCAGAAGACAAGAGGTGCATCCTCTCACTCTTTTAGTGTCATCTGACAAACCAAGAAACAGTTTAAAGAACCTGATGTTTAACTTGAGGCTCAGAATTTAAACTAGAACTCTTTAAAAAGTTTTCACATTACTTAAGGATGGTTCGTCTTGCACTGAGACTCCCTCTATAAAAGGAATACATGAAGAAAAACAACTTTTCTAAATAAGACATGAAAGTTAACATCTTGTGTATTTTCATTGCAGTATAATATATATATATAACTATTTCAATGAAAAGAAAGGACAGAATCATTTGTAATTATGTAATTCATGATTGTAACAGCACTGAAGTTACCATGTACGCACATGTACAGTAGCTATTTCAACAGTTACAGTGTAGTTACATGTAATTCCCTGTAACATAGCAGTTATAGTGTAATTTAGTGCCACTTATTGTAAAGTGTTACCAAAAGGAAAATGGAGTTCTTACCTTTACAATTCCATTCAAATTAAAGGTAAGTTTATTAAATCAGCACCATAAATCTGTTATTACATTTCTTAATTAAGGAGGTGATTTAAGACTTCATGTTGACACTGCAGCTTCCCCCATCGCTTAGCCAAACTCCTCCAAGTGTCTAACCTCTACACTCCTAGGAACTGGTAATCTGTGATGAACATACCAAAAATCCAGCTACTTCAACTTTAATTGAATAAGCTGTCTAATAGAGAAAAACAAACAACAGCAAAAAGAATGAGTAATGCTTTTTATTAAGTGGCACAAAGTACACACTAAAAACTATGCAAAAATATAGGTAAATACAGTGTACTTACATGTAAGTATCTTGTACTTGCTGTGTATGGATGTTGGAAAACCGTGTAATTATAATATGCATTTTGATTATTTCAAGCAAGGGAATGACCCCTAACAGTCAGAAGGAAAAATTGGAAGGTACATATACAAGCAATGGATATCCTAATGCAATATGTGTAATTCCTTTACTTGCAATGACAAGTAATTTATAAAAATGCTTATACCACTCCTCATTCTCACTAGCTTTGCTTTCCATTTCTTTGAGGCTCATTAAATATCACTGAAACACCTTTAGGCAAAGTAAGACACTGACTCTGCTAATGGCTTTGCTGCCAGCACTCTGTATGTCTGGCAACACTGTTCTGTAATCTATTTCTGGCTCAACAGCACAAGTTTCCTCTTTTTTTCTGTCCTCAAGGGAGCCTAGTATGTTAAGATGCTGAAATATGCTGCCATATGCCCTGGTATTTTTAGCATGAACAACAGAGAAAGCGAGAGAGAGAAAGCTGCATTCTTCTGACCCCTATTTTGCTGAATCACCTCACCTGGAATTTCTACTATTTGCTCAGTAACACCAGGTAATCTTAAATTGTAAGTACAAAATTCTTCCATCAAAGTACAGAGGATGCCTTTAATGATAAAGATAACATTTTGTAAACGTGAAGTTTTGTATTACTGATCTTTTCACTTCTTGCCAGTTTTCCATCATGCCCTTCCAGAAGGAATGCACCGAAAGACAGATAACATAGAATAGCAAAAGAACAAAAGAACAGTGTAAGCCTTCTTGTGGTTACCATTGCTATAAACCTCTTTTGTGTCCCGTGTAACAGGCAAATAGATATATTTAGCGACTGCCATTAGCATCATCCCATACTGACCTATTCCTAGGATATGACAGCTACCTCTTAGTCTAAATACTAGCTATGAGATATTTGTATAATTTAAAAATACTGCTAAATCTGTGGTGTAGTCTTGAAGTGAGATCATAGAATTTCTTTTCCGTTGAAAGTAGAAAAAAGCCTATTGCCTGAGTTCGTAATTCTTGCCTTGTTCTTTACTAATTTTGAGATGGTGTGAGCTTTTAACAGGGCATAAGGACACAGCCTCAGCTGGCATAAATCAGCTTCACTCTGTTGCCTTAAACGTGGGCCAATTTACACTGGATGGGGATTCATCCCAAAGAATTTAAATATAAACTGCTATAACACTTCAATATTTAGTCAGCACTAGAAAATGATGTGCAATCCAACTGCAACACAGTTCTTTCCAGTAAAAGGCGTGCCGGTTTGAACAGAAACTTTTAAAAGCACATGCAAGCTTTTGAATTAAATATGCAATACAAGTCCTGTTGAGATATTCAGACATGTCTCTTACTTATTTAAACATAATATTGCCAGGGCAGGTTTACATTAAAAGCATTCAGTGTAGGGGGAAAGGGAGGGACTATTGCAAACAATAAGAATGAATTAAATGGATAGAGCAGCCTTTGATGTCAACAGACAGAGTGGAAACATATTGAAAGCGGGACCATCTACAGGGTTTTTCAGAGTGGACCTAGTATCTCTAAAGCGAATGGAAGATATCTAGTTGGCATTAACTGCAGCTAGCACAGTTCCTTCTTGCTATCGATGAATCTAACCCAGCACTCTGCACTTGTTTAATCTCAGGAGGAAATAAGGGTACAAACATGGTTTAACAGCACACTTCTGTATCGCTCTACATTCTTGGGATGCTCCAAGCTTTGTGTACTTCCACCAGCTGTTAAGGGAATTTTTCCAGCATCTAGGAATCATCTTGTTGCCAAACCATGTTCATTTTCTTCGGCAATGTTTAATGTACTTGCAACCAGATGGAAGATGATATGGAGCCAATGTGATGTCTCTACATTACTAGGAGCTTCCAGAGTGTCTCGATAGACGGCAAAAAAAGAATTCTTCATGGCTTCAATGTTTACTATAGATCAGCCCTACATGTTCTGTGTCTTAAATCATTTATTTGCTGCTGGGCTAAAGGCAGCAGTCCAATTGGAAAGGAGGTAGGGAAAAAACCACCAGCCTTTCCTCTAAAAGGAGCAGTCTGTGTTACTCTTAAAGAAAAGTTCAAAGATTTTTATTTCTTCTTTGTTTAAAAAAAGATTTCAGGTGCAAAGCCAAGCCTGTTGGGGTCAGCACTTTAGCACTTTCCCTGTGTTCAGGGTCAAGCCAGCAGTGTTTCATGTGTGAGCTCTGATCTCACATTTCAGCACAAAATACAAACAGCCTTACCCGGCCCTTGTACATAGTGCTGAAAATCACTGATGCCATTTTCTTCTAAATGTACTAATTTTCTTAGTGTTATTCTACAATGAAATCATTGAAGAAGTTTCATAATAGGTTCAAAGGGAGGGGGGGTAAAGTAATAGCTTGTAAAGAAAATAATAATGATGATCATCAACTGTTTATGTAGATTATGAAGAGGAGGAAAATCTGTAATTGCTGAACTGAATTCTGTATTACTTCCTCTTTCTTCCTCTCTATGCATATTGATTAATGTTAGTAAATATGCAGTTGCACATGTCCTTTTTCAGTGAAAGCAGATTTGCTTATACCCCTATATAGTTTCCATAGAAATATGCAAATATGACCTACAATCATCTGCTTCTGCATAAACAGTGAGCCAAGAAAGTGAACTCATGGATTATTGGATTCATATATGTCCTGCTTCTGTAAAAGTTGGGTACAATCCACCTATTGATTTCAAAAGAAAAAGGCTGAAGTCCTTAATGCACATGCTTTAGTTGCTATTTAGCTCTTTTCCAACAGAATTATAAAGCATTCCTTGTACATCCTTTGCTTTTGGCCTAGACATTGTATAACTACAAAACCCCTTCAGTTCAGCAGGAAGTTTCCTAAAATATACAGTATAATTTGTGAATGGATTATAAGAACTTCATCTATTCATAGTCAGTGTAAGTGTATTCTCCTACGAATTACTGTGTACTCTGCTCTTACACTGGCAATTTAAAGACTTCAGAGGGATATATTTGAATGGTTCAGAAATGCAACCACTAACCTGTAAGCAAAATTCATGGGAATTAAACATATTGCACTGATGATGAAGACACATTTACTTCATTTAATTTCCTCATTAATAACTTTAAGCAGACAAAATGCATATTGTAATGTTAGGTACATGACACTTGCATGTTGCTATGCCTATATACTTACAAAGTATTCAATGTGTACTTAGTGGCGCTTAAAAAATGTCATGTACAATTCTTCTAAACATTCTTACAGGGTTCCCATTTGCACTTCATCTTTCAGAAAAGTCTTGTCAGAAAAATGTCTGATGAATATTATTGAAAAAAATAAAATTTCAATTTTAGTTATCTGTTGGACATTTCTGAATTGTCTATTCATTTAATACATTTCCCGGTGCTTGCCAGTTTGGCAATGGAGTTGCTTTAGACCAGTGGCTGCACCCGCAGACTGTTCGCTGAGCAGGTTTTGCTGTTTCTAGTAGAACTGTTCTAATAATATGCTTCTCTAAATACTGATTCTGGTAATGTAAACACTTACCAGAGAAAATAATCTGTGAAACTCCAGTATTTTACAGGTAATTACAAATTCTATTATTTTATTTGATATTTATATACTACTTTCTGTGTATTGCTTTAAAATTTCCTCTGACTGACAAAGTAACAACTTCTGTCTGCTGTCCTCACTGTAGGAGAAGTTCATCCTTACAAAGAGGTCAAGTGCTGAAAAAGCATTTAAGCCTGTGGGATTCAAATGGTGACTTACCCCTCTGGAAGGAGCTAGAGAATTCATGCAAGGTTTTCTATACTGCTTGCCATGCTTGAGTTGATTTTATAAAGGTCAAGAAGGCCACTCATCTCAAAGGGAAAGAGACAAATGTCACAGGGAAGAGGAAATTCTAAGAGGGTCTATGTTTAGGAAAAACAAACAAGTCCCAGAGATCCCAGAGACTTGAACAGAATTTGGTACCTCCACGCAGAGGATACCCCAGTGCTGTTGCACATCTCTGATGGCAGAGCTTTCCTATGAGCTAAACCAGGCACGCAAATCAACAGATGCACAGCCCCGTTGCATTCAGCGCATTTGTTCTTGTCTTCAGTACTTCTCTTCACTAAACAAAAATACGTCCCCTGTAGCAGTTTTTAACGTGCAATAACATACTTTCTACATACAGCAGAATTCCACACGATCCTCAAAGTGATATGCCTGTGATTTAGGGCATGGCATGCTGGAAATCTACAGTGTACCAGAAGGAAAATTACACAGATCAGCAAATGACACAGTCTGCCACTGGATCTGCATTCAAGCTGTAATTCTTTTAGTACTGTCCTGTTTTCCTTCATAAGCCAAAAATTTCCTCAAAGGTAACTACACATTGTTCTGTGTCTTTTCCCTACCTGGCTAAGGTAGATTCTTACAGTGATCACCCTAACCTGGTGTGTCCTTCATATGATTTTTTTTTTTTTTAAAAAAAGAGCCCTAAATCTATAAATGTCAGTAAAAGATCTCTTTCACCAGCTACCGACAAAATACCTGCCCTCCTACCCACCTTTAATAGTAATAAAAGACAACGGTCCCTTTTTGTCTGGATGTTTAGTTTGGTTGTTGGTTTGTGGGATTTTTTTTCTTTTTTTTTTGGTTTCTCAGTAGGAATACTGTAAGGGGAAACAAACATAATTTCTTTTAAACTGTAAAGGCTGCTTTACACTTCATTGAATACTGAGAATAACTTAATTGAATAGAGTCTCTGTACTAGACTGTAACAGCATTATACACTGATATGAAAGAAAGTCTACTAACCCCTTTTAAAAGCCACCCGGCACCTATATGAAGATGCACACACTCTCTCAAAAGTAGTGTTACAGAGCCAAATTTGACCAAGCTCTGTTGGTAAGTGTAAAGTAAAGGTACGTGCAATTAGTGAAATTCAAAATATCAAGTGGGGATAATGAAGATGTTTCCTTGCTTGACAAAAGAGTCATACTACATTGCCTTCTGGTTCTGCTTGAGGCACTTGGCAACATCCTGAGCCACGGGAGGGCACTTTTGATTAGCTCTGGGTTACTTACTTGCCCCTAGCTCTTTCTCCTGCTGAGTTCATAGCAATAGATTCTCTGCTGCTCAGGGCTAAGAGGCTAGGGCCTTATTGATTCTGCAAGCTGCATGCAGGAAGAAAAGAAGACAGAGAGTGTTTTTAAGCAAGCCGGAAAGATTTTTTAGGAAGAAGCCTCTTTATTCTGTGGCAACATACAGGAAATTAGCACTAATGTCAGCTGGTAAGGATAGTAACCATCCCTGCTTGCTGTATTGTCAGGGGAGCACATCCTCCAGGTTGTGCCAGCTGGCTGAGTGGAAGAGGCAGGGAGCAGAGCGAGGAGGCAAAGCTGTGCACGTGCCAGGAGTATATGATGCAGGTTTGCCCTCTCTTCTTACAGGTCTAAAGGCAAGCCCGTTACTCTTCAGTCTTTACTCACTTCTAGGGATTCGGCTACAAGGGGTGCAAAAAGAACCTGGTCCAACCAGCACAATCAGAGAGCTACCGAACAGAGAGAAACATTCTGCAAAATAGTGACGGCAGAGCCTGGCAAACAGGCAGTTCTTCCTGTTACAAGGGCTTTGAGTAGATTGAACTTATAGAGAGATGAGAATTGGAAGATACAAAGAAAAGAAGAAGAAACAAGCAAATGAGAATTTGGATCTGGATAGATGAAGGTGGATAGAAAGTATAAATAATTGTAATGGAAAGAATAGCTTTTACAAGGGCTTTTAATTCTGTATCAAAGCATTTGCAATCTTTGTCTCAGAACAAAAAAAATACTGAATGTAATTCTGTAATTTTTTCAGTGCATTTTTTTGCTATTTCTGGAGCATCTAATGGTCACCCCAGAGACAAAAGTGCATGTACCATGATGTGATCCAGTTAAAATACATCATTACATTGCATTCAGTAACATACTATGAGATTACCCTCCAGAACAGCAGTAAGCAACATGACTAAGAACTGTCATATTTATTTTCTCATCCGCTCCCTGTGGAGCAGTGTGTGTGCAATGAAGCATTGTGGTTTGTTTATTTATTTATTTATCTATTTTCATATTTCCCCTATGTTTATGTAAGAAGTTTAGATCAAAAAAGCTTAGAGAAGAAACCAGTATAGTTTGTGATGGTCCCTTCTTCCTCTGAGATTCGATGTCTCTGTTGTAGAAAATTCTCCCTCTAAAACCTTCAATGTGACAGAAGAATAAAGTTATTGATGTTGATCTACATTTATGAGCTCTAGGGAGCCTTTCAGCTATACTCAAATCTGGCCTTTAAAATTAAGACCAGGTTCCCACTTCATACAGCTATAGCACGGGAATACAGCACATCTGACCAAGCAGCCTCCGGTCTGCACGGGGAAGCTGAAGCTTATATCGGAAAGGATTAATCCTGTGGAACGGTACAGCTGCAAGATGGAGGCATGGTTTCCCACAACCACTCCGGGGTGCCTCATGCCAGAGAAGCCAATGTCAATACCTTCGCCTTTTACAGCAACCCTTGTGCTGCACACAAAAACCTCTTTGAGAGATACATCTTTTCACAGAGTAAAAGGGAAGAGGGTCAGTAGGTCATTACAGAGACTATCATTTACACATCATAAGCTTCTTCTCTGATGGATGATTTAGGGACTGTTAAGAAGTCATTTCACATTTAATATCACAAGTTACCGAAAAGTGAACGCAGGGTCTTATTTTAGTTCTGTTCAAAGTTAGCAGTAGGCTATAATTTAGGGGTTTCATTTTTCAGATTGTATGAGCTCATAAACACACAGGCACAGACGCACAGAAATACACACAAACACACACATACAAGCACAGCATTTATTGAATGTATTTTTCTGTGCCACCTTCTTACTTCAATAGAGATATTCCACCTGCTCTGCTACTCCAGGCTCATGGAATGCTATCTCTAACATAGTCTGTTAGGACAAAGCTTTCTCTTTTTCATGTTTGTTTTATACTTGTATGTCTGCCACCGATGCTTTGTGCAGTATGAGTAAACTAACTCTAGGTTTACACATTGATCAGCAACTTTATTTGAAAGTTTTTCACTAGGAGGCTTATTCGAGCTTTCTAGAAAATGCCCTAATATATAAAAAGGGAGATGGGGGAAAACATTTTGGATTTTCCCACCGTATTCAGTACAGCTAAACTGTATTCAGTGAAGTGGGAGAGAAATTGAACATTGGTCCCTGAAGTTGCTGATTGCTACACCAGGCATAGGAAGGATACTGTTCGTCGTGTCAATGATATTTGTTCTGGTGCAATTTGTCTGAGTCAGCACAAGCACCAGATCAGGGTATTATTTGACCATCAAATCACATTCTTTTCTCTGCCAACATAACTGTCTATTTCTTTCAGAGTGGGAGGGAAATAGTGTAGTTTGTTTCAATGCCTCTGGGGCCTTGAATCTAAGTATTCATTCAGAAAATGAATCATGATAATCCTGCCTTTCTGTAGGGCAAAATCAGACAATATGGCATTTCCCTTTAATAAACAAAGCTAACAAATAACTGCTCTTGTAAGGACATGGGAATAGGGGGAAGAGAATTACATAGACTGGGCAGGGTAGAGAAAAACAAGAAATACAACAGAAGTGAGAAAATGAAGAGTTTTGGCAGGAGGAAATGCTTCAATAACTTGCCCAGCAACATGAATCTCACGAGGTTCACAATTAAAGAAGGGGAACATAGCTAAAGGTTCAGATAAGACTATGAAACTTGATAAGGGCTCATGGAGGGAATTAAATAGATGTTTCAAAGTAAAGGTGAAGAGATGGAAAAGCCTAAGAAATAAGATGATGGCAGACTGACAGAGTGTCATTTGGTGATGCTGATATGCCTTACAGTCCCCAGAGCTGGGACTGAGGAGGCAACACATCAGGTTTCCGACAAAAAGGACTTCCACTGTCACTCACAGGAGGCCTTTGAACTGATCAAAGGGTACTGCTGAAAACTCACTCTGAAGTCAGGAGTTCAAGAGAGAGCAGGTTGCTTACAGACAACACCTATAGCATAAAATACACAGTAGACAATAAAGCAGTAGGCAATTGCTTGAGGTTCCTGTAGCTGCAAGTGACTCCCTCCTCATAACTAATGAGAAATGATGACATCGTCTAAAGCATTCCCTATTCTGATTCCAGCAGCTTCAATTGGCATGAGTATATTTGATATAAATATTTACATATGCATAATTCTCCTCCCTAACCATACTGGAGACATAAGAAACTCGGCATCAATTGCTTCAGGCAAGTGTTGTGCTTCAGCTATCACAAGAAAATGGCAAGTGCAGTCATAGACTTTGTCACCGGCTGCCACACACTTACTTGGGAGCTTGCCAGAAAGACAGACAGTTACCCTCTGACAATGGCAGAGGCATTCTTACTACTTTATAGCTAAAAGGAACTCTAAAATCCCTCTGTTAATTTCATACTGAGAGAGGCTAAACCTGCACTGGCTACAAGACAAAACTTGGAAATCTCTCGCCTTCTTATCTACCTCAGGTAGGAACTTGCTTCTCAGAAATAATCTCCTTTATAACAAGGCAATGAGATTTGTTACAATTAACCAAAAGAAAGGAGTGAAGATCACTGTCAGTTTCCTGAGCTACAGAGTTCGTTCTACAAGTCATGAAATTCTCTTGCAAATGAAAATGAATTGTTGTGTAGAAACTGGAATCATTATATATGAAGGTAAATGGAAGCCCTTTGCTGCCCCACGTCCTTAACCAGTGTGCTAATTTATGGTTTGATTTATTTTTTTCTAATGAAAAACAAGCAGTGACTTGGCAAACATCACATATGTATTAAACAAGGTAAAACAGAACGACAGAAATAAATCTGAATTATTTCAAAGCTGGCTTAGTTTAAAAGCAGTCTAACTCCCTGGACTTCTGTGAAATTACTCTTCATTTAGATGGATGTAAGTAAGCATAGAACTCAATTAATGCTTTTACAAAGAGCTGGGTGTACTGCCATCCTGAGACAAGCTATGGATAAAGGTTTAGTTCAGCTTTTTGTTTTCTTATTTCTTTTCTTTTTTTTTTCTCATTTGAATGACTTCTTATGTCAAAGTTATATATTAGCATCAGAGACACAAAAAATATAAAAAATGCACTAAGTGTTACACTCACAGAATCACAGAAAGGCAGGGATTGTAAGGGATCTCTAGAGATCATCGAATGCAACCCCAACAGTCCTGCTAGCTCTACCCCACCTTGTCTTGCCTCCGAAACAAATCAGTAACGGGTTAATGCACTGACTTCTTCCAAGAAGCAGAAACAGCTATACAGCTTGTTTCTAAGCTAATGCATAGAAATTGGATTTTGGAAAGGATGTTGGGAAGGATGAATGTCTGTCAGAGTCATATACCACAGTCATACACTGGTAGTGAATCGTCCATTTTTCAAGTTAGAAAATGTGCAATTACAGCTGGATAGGCTAAAAAACCCCTATTGACCTGAAAATACAGGAGAGAGTGGTTATTTGGTTTTTTCCTCTGGCCTATGTACTTACCGAAATTCACAGGAAAGCAGGTTTGTTTGGGGGTTTTTTTTGTGATAGACAGGAGGATTTGGCAAATGTGACAGAGGAAAACCACGAGCAGACATTCCTAAGAAGTTGTTATGTGAGAGAATTGTGGGACTGTAGGGAAAGGTCTAGGAATTAAATGTCCTCATAAAATTCACTTGGCAAATCTGTTTTCAGTAGCTGTGCTAAGCTCCAAGAAATGCAAATAACTGATTTCTAAAGAACACAGAGCCCAGTACAGTGTGACTAACCCACTTGGCTCCTTGCTGGCCAAACAGCCACTGGAATGCTCAGTTTGCTGTGAAAACTAACTCCTTTGCTGGTACAGAGCTGGCATCAAGAACCAGCTAAATCTTGTGTGATGGGACTGATCTAACAGTTTCATCTGGCTGGTATGGGATTACAGCAGCATTTCATTAGTGGAGAACAAGGCTTTAAACTGAAATCAAAAGTGTCTCTGCAAGACTCCCGTGCAAATTGTCCCTTTGCAAATCACCTCTCACTGGGAGAATTTCCCTTTTCCATGAACTGACAAAAAGTATTAATAAAAGCATTAAAAATATCTTGAGGTCATCCCTTAGCTCTTTAATATTCCCTGTACTTTCCTAAATTTATATGTACCAGGCAACAGTCTTTAGGAGAGATCTGATATTCAGAAAACCATGAAGACTGGTAAGAAAAAGGGGTTTAAATGGTATGCAAAGTTTTGCTTGTTTTCTTTGTTTGTTTTTAAAATACAAATACAGTCTGGATTTACCTGGGTTTCTCATCACTTCCTACTGTAATGAATTAGAAAGTCTGTTCACTCAGACAAAACGCATATTGCAAACTAGCATTTCAAATGGGACTTGAGCTGTGATAAATGAGGCCATGGATTGCTTCACTTACTAATGTGCCCGTGACTCTTGCTACCCGAAAGCCCCATAGAAGCATGACTAGACAATATAGATCTATATCTGGTCTTATGTCAAAAAGTATTTGAGAAATACATACTGGTAGCTCTAAATAGATTTATTCAGAACTCTAGGCATCTTTGAAAAAATCCTTTGGTCTCTGACTCCCTCTCTGTCTAAGTGTATAAATATGTTTTGTTGTCAACATGGAGTTTTTTTGAGGGGAGGAGTTATTTTAGGGGATATTTTCTTCTTCAAAGATGTTTAACTGACAAGAGAAAAATCATTATTGGGATTACCTAGATTTTACTGGTTTGGGGCTTTTTCAGGAAGTTTGGTATCCATTCCATGTGTCCCGTCCATAAAATGAAGGTAATACTTAAGGCACTCCTTTTAAAATACTTTGAGATTTTCATGTAAAAAATTAGCCTTTACCTCAATACTACAATGTTAGTTTAGCTCTTATTATAAAATCCATTAGATTTCAGTTTTGTTAAGCTGATATCAGGAAAGCAAATGTCTGTGACAATCACCGATGTAAAAAGAAACTGAATTCATCAAGATCTACTGAATTTCCTGGTAATCATAATACAGATCTGTGACAGAACTGGAACTGCAGTACCTAGTCTGAAAATAAGCAGGTATTTCTGAATCCTGACACTGGAAAAAGTGTGTGCTCCATAGGGCAACTCATCTGCTCTAATATCAACTGCTTCTTCAGCAATGTAAAGCAAAACACTTTTGGAAACAGATGGATTACATGACAGTCAGATGTGTCAATATCTTGACTCAAGAGAATAAGAGGTCCTAATTAAGGTTATGCTTTAGCGCAGGAGTTTTAACAGCATAGATATTGTTCCTGGTATTTGTTTCAAATAGAAATCAATAACTTACAGGGAACTGACAGTAGTGTCAAGAATTGAAGTGGCAAAAACCACTAGAGACTTTCCTTCAACTTTTGCTGCTGTTATAAAAAGTTTGGATAGTCTGGCTATAACAAAATGCAGCCCTCTTTGTCCATCCAAGAAAGATAAATTAATGTGTGAGTTAAAAATAATATTAACCATTTTAAGATATTGCCTTACACTAATGTACAACATAGTTGCCCACAGTATGAGTTCCTATACACACTTCAATATCTCTGGTTTTTTACCTTTAGCTGTTCCTTGCTTTATTTAGAAAAAGACCAACTAAATTTTTCCTACTCTGTCTGTATCTCTGCTAAACAATAAATATTACTAGGAGACAAGAGAGTGTAACAATACACCTTTACCGGAGCTATTGCTGAGGTAGCAACTTGGCATCAACACTTCTATCAGACTCTTAGATATCAAAACCAGTGGTTCAGCTTGTATGGTTAGTTCAAAAGATTGCAAATGCAAAGTTTACAGAAGTGTATGACAGTGATATATTTGCCAGTAGCAAATTAGTCCAAGTGAGTTGTAAAGCTTGCACTGACATATATAATTCTTAGCAGGTTTCAAACTGTCTCCTCCAGGCTATGATTAATTTCATTAGATATTCCTAAAGTTAAGAAAAAAAGGAAAAGTAATAAGGTAGACTGTCAATCACAAGTTTTAGAACAAAAAAAGATCTCAGATTAGGTAATCTTTCCATGCTGTAAACTTTATTCTCATCTCACTGACAGAAGAATGGTTCTGCTGCACTCATAACCCGTGCATTTAGCAGCAAGCACTGAAATTACTCTGGTGTATTGATTTCAAAAGTCCTCCTCCAAAATGGAGTTTATGTAACTGTGTGCTTTAAATTTACCTATTCCTAAATAATATGAAATACCATATAAATGCTGAAATTACGTGCCCATAGTAAAATACCACTACATAGTTATTATGCAAAACTGTGCAGATTGTGTGATAAAAGAGTGTTTACGCCATAAGGGGAAGATTAAAACAGTAATTTACAGCTGGCATTTGGCATTGTTATGGTCAAGTTATGAAGCAAATTGATACATTCATCACAAAGATCTTATGTGGGAAGGCAACTTCCAGCCTAAGTACGTAATAATGGAGAACATCATTAAGAAGGCCCATTGGTTAATGACAACATGAGTTTTGTTAATCCTTGATGATTAACAATTTTTTTTCCCGATAATTCCATCACAGATTTGAATTCCAAGAAGAGCTTAACCTACTGATAGCAGTGATATTTTTTAAAGGAAGGTTATTCACGATCTGGGCACCATCTCCCTTCTCTGGTAATGCCCAGTCCTCCCTTCCCTTCACACAGATTTTGTCCACCATTACTTGTTTGACTTACTGGCGTCTCTGATGAGGATGCACGGCTTTGCTTTGCCATGGTGGTGTCTGGCACCTGGCTGCCCCAGGCCTCAGCTGGTGCCCTTTTTGCTGACTTTAGCAGGTATGGGAGAGGAGAGAAAAGGGAGGAGAAGTTGTTTATTTCTTACCTCTGCCCACAGCTCACTCTTTTTCAAGTGCTGTTCACTGTAGCTTTCTACGGCAGGAAGAGCCTGACCTCTATCCCACTTCTTGCTTTTACATCGTTACTGGATCTTTGGGGGTTTTTTGGCTTTCAGTTTCTTTTTCCTCTGCCTTCTTGACTAATGGACGGATGGCCCACTTCTTGCTCTCTCTGATAGCACATCTGAAGACAGACAACAGCAGCTGAGCCGCATGGCAGTGAGTATAAATAACATCAGTTCAGTGCAGCATCCAAATTTTCTCCAAGATTACTGCCTTTATTTTCACAAGAGGCCTTTGATAAAGGGTGGGTAGTGGTTTCATGTCACAGAGAGGAATGTGAACACAAAGAGGTGGACTTACAGAGGGGTTTTAAGATTAAAGTTACGTGTTTTGATAGCTAACCTTCAGTGAATACCTGTCAAAGCAGAGCTCAGAGCTCTGTGTTAAATCTATGTGGGTGGATCTGGGTGGCCAGGATGTGGATCGCCAGCCCACTGAAAACAGGGTTATTTAAAATCAATGTGGAATGTTAGACAGTAGAACACTTTTACAAAAGGGATGTATTTTAACTTTCATCCTTCTCTGGAGCTTTGCCAAATTATCTTAGCCTGTGATAAATCAGCTATTATTTTGGGCTCAGTACTGGAACCTTTTACCTGAACCTTTTCCAGAAATCAGGTCATCTGGCATATTTACCAGGAAGGGTAATGGGGTTGTACAGTCCCCAGTGTCAGTGTTTTGAGCACTGGTATGAGTGCTCTCCTTTGAAGTGATATGGCTTCAGAGACACCCATGTTTCCTTCAGAGTTTGTTTGTCACCACTGACAAAACTTGGAAGAATAAGATTACAGCTTTACTGGGTCAACGATGATAAGAATAACTCGAGATTAACAGCTAGGAACCTAACTCCTTGTTCTGCAAAGTCAAATCACCTGACAAAAAGGAGGCAGAAAACACACTCCTCCTCCTCCCAGAACTGCTTTTGGTTTAGCTATGTTGTAGCTACACAGGTATTGGAAGTGGTGGGCTTGAATTACTGTAGGTTGAGTGGCTTTCTCCCAGATCTGAAGTAAAATGAGTTCTCCTCCACAGCAAGTGATTTCTTTTCCTGTTTAGATCTATGTAATATATGAAGGCACCATTGCTATTTTTTTTTTCTGTCCAATTTTGGACACTAAATGAGATCTGTCACCGGTTCTGAAATTCATAAAGCTGCACAAAGAACAAGGCCATCCATTCTCTTGGCATTGCTTGCCCATTTTGGTGGTGAACAGCTTAAGGGTGACTAGAATACTTCTCACACTGGAAATAAACCAGCCAGCTGAGAAAGAAATTTTATATGCACAGCTTGGGCAACTGCATTTTTCCACTGGCCACTGCTTGCTTAGGGATTACTGCTAGTGCCAGCACCAACTTAGGGACTGGCTCAGGACTATACTTTGTACAACAATTTCTAACTCATTGAAGACTTTCTCATTGCGGTGGGTCCTTTTCAGTCATCCGTTGATGTAGTCACATGAGTAAAACCACAAAATAATACACGTAGTCATTCTTAAAATTTCTGTGTAGGAATGTAGTGCAGCAGAAAAATAAGAGCTAATAGAAACGCTCAAGCAGGCAAAGGGGAGTTGGGCTTTTTGCCACTTGCTCACTATAGCTCCTCTGATGCCTCTCACTTCTGCTTTGCAATAACCCCTGCTACTCCTATCACACAAATCTTGATCAGAGTCTGTCAGTCATGGTTTCAATGTGCCAGATGTGATGTTATGTTACGCCAAATGTGGCCTGAACTGAGTGCTAGCATGACTCACTATCAAACAATTTTCTCCTGTGAGACAAACAAGATTTAAAAAGAAAAAAAAAAAAAAAAAAAAAAAGAAAAAGAGAGAAGAAAAAGGCTGGGAGGTTGTTTTAGACAGAACTATTTTGTATGTTGATTGGGTCTGTTGGCTTAGCTCCCTACACATGTTAAAAAGCAGTATATTTACTAGCCTTTGGTTTTTATACAAGTGAACAGTGAGTAGCCTCAAATAATACGGGTGGAAAATAACTTGAAAAGAGAATTTTTTTGTTGTTAAAGTGCATGGATTTTTTGGGTTGTCTGGAGCAATTTCACAGAAACAAGAGCAGATTAAAGGAGGTAATGACATGTTTGTAATTTCATTCCTAAGGCTTACAGTGTCCTTGCCTCTGTCTAGTTTTCAGCCTGGAGATAAATCAAGAGCTTCAATTTCCAAATCTGTCATAGAAGCTTCACAAATAAAAATGCTGACAAAAAATATCTGCTTTTAAATGGCTACTTGCGAGCACTGACAACTAGCAGTCTATACATCTTTCACCTTACAGGGAAGAGAAGCAGTGTGTATTGCCAGGAAAAATAAAGAGGAAAAAGGCAGTGCTCCTAAAGTTAAAGTAATCCAAAAGTATGACAACAATAAACCACTTACAGTCATGTTTTGAATGCTAGATGAAAATAGATTTCAGGTAGTGTATTAAAAGAGCCTCATAGGTGCCTGGCGTGGAAAAAAAAAATGGAGAGAGTTAGAATATGAAGTAGAGAGACTGTGTGGACAAGCAAAATTCCTTCCCACCCCCAGCTGCCCTCACAGCTGCTCTAGTTCCTTCACACGTGCTCCACCATGCCTACAGAGAGAGCTTGGCCATGACTGGGGAGGAGCGGTAAAGAGAGACCATGAAACCCAGCACAGATTATGCTGGTTAATGCTGAATAATTTGCTGTATCTGTTAGCTGCAGGCTCTAGCTTTTCCAGGATATGAATTCCAATTAAAAGGCAAAACTGGAGCAGTTGATAGTAATAGGTAAATTAGGCCAGTTATTTTGCTAAAACTAGGGGTGACAGAACTGAAATGGCAGCTGAAAGTTCTTCATCTACAAAAATCCTGGTCATGGCCTCATGTAATTTCCCCCCACGGGGTTTGGTATCTGGTGGTTACACCTATATTCTCCTTGGTCTGTGGGATTTAATTTTTAATGAAGATTTTAAAGCCGTATTGTGTTCTTGAATCCCCTTAATGGCCTTGCTGCCATTAGAAGCAGAACACTGTGAGTCAGCCCCTCCATGCTATGCCCAGGTTACCTGACCTCATGAAAGATTTGACCTGCTTCAGCCTAAAGCCAGAGGATAATTCAACATGCGGACTCTGTGAGGCTCTGGTCTGAGCACAAAATTTGAACTAATGTGGCAGAATAAATGCACCCACTCATCCACTTGCTCTTCCCAGGAGAGCTCTTGCTCTTTATTCCCTTTTAACGTGTGTACTTAGCACCTTCCAGTCAGCTTGTTTCTTTACGGCTTCAGCCTAGGAAATTCTGAAAGGAGACGTCCAGATCCAAGGAATGAATTGTACATGCTCTAGGCTGTTGAAATGCCTTACATAAATTTATTTCATGCACAAGCACGTCATCCTTATGGTGAGCGGGCCCTAGGACTTGCACGTGCTGTGGGCAGGATTTGTGATGGCTGCAATTCCTGTTCCAGTGGGAACTGTGCTCATATCCTGTACAGCAGACTAATGGTCACAGAGTGCCTGGATCTGATTTTTAAGGCAGAAAGAAAGAAACGGGAAACTTGTATCTAGTATAACCCAACAGATGACAAAGGATAGGGTATAAAAGATAGAGGATCATGTTGTTGAACTAAAACAAGGATTATTTGAAATGCATGAAAGTTGCATGTGGGGCATAATAGCTTTCTAAAGCAGAGAACTTGTACGCATATGCCTGCCTTCTGTCCATGGGCACATAAAATCTGCTCAAGATTGTGATTGTCTTCATCACTGAAGCCTTTGTTTGCTGTTTGGAGTAAAAACAAGTTTGGAGAAGGTGAATGCTCTCGTTTTGCTCTTCACAACTTATGCTTCAAGGTCAAGCAAACGTTGCGAACATCACTATTCTAATTTTGTTTCTAGTTGTATCACAGTTGTAAAAGGAAGGGTTAGGAAAAGTTTTTACTTCAAGTGGAGGACTTGCCACCTCAGAGACTTTGAGAGACAAGGCTCAATAAGTAGCTATTGCTGAGTTCTTATCTCAGGGAAAGTTTTAGAAAAAGAGTGCTTTAATCTGTAGATCTGGAAAGTAATCGGTGAATAAGGGCAAAAAGGGTTAGTATTTTTAGGACATGTAATATGTTCAAAGGGCTGTGCACAGGGCTAATGCACAGCCATTAACAAATTGATCTTCAGCCCCTGTACGCAGTTAAGCAGGGAAGTTTTACAGATGGGAAGACTGAGACAAAACATCTTGCTTGAGGCTGCCTGGTGACAGAGCTGGCTTCAGAAGCCAGCATCTCCCTTCTCCCCCAGGTCATTCCTCCAGACAGCACTGCCAAGTGAAAAAAAAAAAAAGCCAGAGACACCTTTCTGCAAGACTTAAAAAAGTATGATCATGAAATAAACATAACAGTTAAAGCAAAAGGCAGTCCAAACAGTCCCACTACATTTTGAGTGCCAGGGTCTGCAGAGCAAAACCACTGATATTTTGGTAAAACTAACACTAAAGACATTAAGTTTTATTATCAATATCAGATCATTGCCCATCTCGGTAATCACCGGACTGTGTGTTTGATAAAAGAGTGTTTGAGAACTGCTAGGCTGTTATTATATATAATTGCTCTTTACAATGACTGGGTATCTCTAGCGAAAATGAATCAGTGATCTCCACTGTAGCAGAATCTATTAAATAATTGGAGAGCATGGCTAGTATCTTTGATGTTGAAAGGAAGAAATTCAATAAGAAGTCTCATCAGGCTTTCTAACACAGCAGAAAAAAAGGGCTGCAGGCAGGAACATACCGACACTACAGGTCAGTGAAGGTTTATGGATTTGCGTGCCTTAGAAAGGAGGCAGAACCTAGCTGTACAGGACTGTTGAACCATTAGATACCTCAGGGGGTGTCAGAGTATTGTTGTGCAGCCTTCTAAAAATATCAATGCTAGGGCCAGACATCAAATGTTTCTCCCCTGCCCAGATTTTATGAGAATATCATGTGTCCTGAGGAGATGTCAGAACTGTGCTTCAGCTGTTTTGCTACTTGACACAAGCACATTATACTTAGAAGATTCATTTTCACATTTATTAATCTATTTCTACCTCAGAGTCACCTCTTTCCATCAAATAAGTGCCTGTTTGTCTTTAAATTAATAGCTTATATGTATATAGTGGCCTTCCAAAAAAAAATAAAAAACAAAAAACCATTCAGCTCCCTCTGCTAGATGGAACACAGTTGAAAGGTACTTAGTACATTGCCCTGGAAGGAGAGCACTTGGCTGAAGAATGCACACAAAAAAATGAGCTTTATTCTTTTCTAGCAAGAGCTGCCCTGGAACCTTTAATGTGACCATGAGCCCAGCTTTTACTGGCTTCTCTGAAAAAAAGCTATACACAATACACCTCATGATGCACTCTTTATCTGGAAGTATGAAGGGGGAAAAGGGATCAAAGGGCTTTGGGGATCAAATTATACCTCCTTAATGTTCATAGTAACATTTGTGCTGGCGTTAAGCCACAGAAAGGACATTTGAAGGAACAGTTGAGAAGGTTGGGCTAGTGATTTGCTCTGTAGAGAGGTATAGTAAAAGAGAGCAAAGCACCCTAGCTGTAAAGTTAGCTATTGCTTCTGCAGCGTATTGGGGGCAGTCGGTGCATGATGCTTGGACTGTCAAGAGTGGACTGCCCCACAATCGTGTGGTGACCAGCTCCTATACTACACCTCATTCGTCCCACCTGCCTTGAGGAACAAATCAGCCAAGGAAAGAAACCAGTCAGGAGAAAGCACAAGCACTCTGCCCATGGTGACTCCTCAGTTTCCAGGGCAGAAAACCAACCTCGTTTGTGATGCTGACCAGCGCTCAGGGTGAGTGGTGAAGCAGTGAGAAAGACGGCTGTTACCAGGGCCTGTGTGCAAGAGATTGGCCTGCTAGAGAAGCTGGAGAGACTCCCCTGGGCTCATTCTAAAATTCCTCTATCATTCTTAAAGCTGTGTGGCACAGGCTTGGGTGCGAGCAATCAAATGGAGTCACCCCAGTGCCGTCATAGACAGACAACAAAATCCTCCTGATCTGCAGGCTGTTTGTGAAGCTACTCTGCTGTTCTTTTGCTCAATAAAGCGTTGAAATCCTCTGGACGACATTATGTGCAGTCTAGATCTATTATACACCATTTGCAGTATGTCTCAAGAAGTCCACATTACCATTGTTCTGTATCAGTCCTTCTCCCGTCGGTTATCTGTTTCAAAACTCATAAATACAGAGCTGATTTAAAGTGTAAATTTTGCAGTTGTAAGGTTTTAATTAGTAATCTTATTCAATAGGTTCTCACTTTTAGAGACACATCTGTGTAACATGATGATCGAAGTACTTCAAGGCCCATATGAATATAAAATACAGGGTTTTTTTCACTTCGTGTTAAATTTTTCATGTGGGGGAAAGAAGTCTAATAGAGAAACAGATTTATAGTATATAAGGTAATGTTTTTTCAGAGGTCTCAAATTAAGCTGGATTGCTATGAAACCATTTCTCTCATAAAACCTTCCTTCCTTGTGCATCTTTTTCAAGCTCAAGCAAATTAAACAATGAAATCACGCACAGATCAAAGACAATGTTAAACCATAACTTTCTTGACTCGTTCTCTATTTTAGGGTCAGTAACATTTCATCTCAGATATAGTGTGTTGAATGGCTTCTTTTCTTACCTATCTGCTATGCTATAGTATTTCTATTAAAATCGCTTTGCAGATTTGTAACTCCCTAATACAGCAAGGACCTGAAGCTGCCATATTGTAGAAATGAAGCTTTGCTCAGAGCACATTTTAAAAGGGCGAAGGAGTACAGGAAAGCAAGCTTATCCCAAGGGCATATTGAGCTTCAAGTATTGATCCATGTTTTAGACACCTCTTAAAGCATCCTTTACAGGTGTTGGATTCTGTAGGAAATTGATAACAAGTTTGTATTTTTGGACCAGCTTCCAAGACACCCTAGGTTTTTTTTGCACTTGAGGTTTACCAGTACATGCTTAGCCACAACAAGGTAGATAATCTTTCTTAGAGCATGGCTGTGGATAGATTTGGGATTGCGAGCTTGCAATTTGTGAGGGCTGAGGCTTTAAATCTCTTCTACTGTGAGGCAGACTACGAGCTGAACACAGAGCTGGAAATTGGAGTGTATATGCTCTGCTTCTCTGGCAATGAGCTGCTGGTGTGTCGCACTGCCCAGTGGCTTTGAGGCAGATGTCCTCACTGCCATGCACAGTGTTACAGCTACTCTCCAAAGAATGTGTTCCAATTGTCTCTCTTGGATTTTTCTGTGCCTCTGCTGTGTCTTTTAATTGAAAGAAGTGATAGCTTTTAGTTTTTAATTTGTCCTCAGGTGTGTTTTTTTTTTCTTTGGAGTCAAACAATGGATTCTTTCTTCCAAATTCCAATCTGTGAAAAGTATAAACTACATTTTTGGTTTCCATATTACTTGTGCTACCTGACCCAGTGCTCAGAGCTCTCTGGCCTGGGGTCGTTGCAGGATGAGAAACTAATTCCATGCAGCACTGTGAGATGCGAGAACTTCAGTCCCTTTTCCCCTTGCAAGTCCTTGCAGCAGGGTAAAGAGCACAGCAGAGGAAAAGAAGCCTCACTTGTACACCACAGAGCTCTGTGGTTCTTCTGTCAGGACACGTTAGGAGCCGTGTGGCTATTACCACTTACGAGCAGCTGGAAAGTCTCTATGTCGTAATTACAAGAACACTGCACTGTGATTAAAAGCTGTCTTTGCTCTCTCCTGTGTCTCAGCTGAACATGACTATTTTGCTACGAGAGCATTCTGAGGCTTTTGTGATACCCTGGCTTAAGGAAACATTAAGCCAATATAAAATGACTTTTCTTCTTTGAAATACAAAATCACTATGCAAAAATTATTTGAATAGTTTCATAGAGGCACCTTCTCTAAAAGCCTCTGCCTTTTGTATTTCAGTTATGCTTTTTATCTCAACAGCGCATCAGTGCAAAGATCATCAGGGTTTTAAATTGGCTCATTTTATGTTTATGACGACTTCCTATATTTTAAAAAAATGTCAATTAGTAGGCTTACTGGTATATACTCATACTTCAAAAGCAGTAGAGAAAGATGTATATTTCAGATAGTCAAGACTCCTGGGGTGAGTTGGGTTTAATATTTTGACAGGAGAAATTCCATTAACTTCCTATAATTAGTACCAAAGAAAGGTTTTTTCTTTATTCATTAAAAAAATTTATCATTTTATTGCATTAAACATCAAAATTGAATTTGGTCATTTTTTTTTGTCTGAAGACATCCATTTTATATTTAGTGTCTTGAATGAGCAGTCTTTGCCACACTTTGCTGTTGTAAAATTAATATGCACCCCCAATTTATCACAGAGTATCTTATTTCCTACAGTCTCAGTTCACTTGTCTTGCTTAGATCATTTGCTGTTGGAACATTAGGATTATAATTTTTAATTTTCAGTTTATGATATCATTTCAAGGACATTATCATGTATGTGAGATTCATAATTAAAAGTCACTTCATTTTTTTTTTTAAATGTTAGCTTACCAAAACGATAGTAAATTAAAGCAGATCCACAAGTCTGTCAAGATAGCTTTCTGAAAATGAACAACACCAGCTTACCTTAAACTACTTTCCAAATGCCATGTAACTAGTCCTATGCTAGTGATACAGACCGTTGGAGTGGAAAACATGGAGCTGGAATATGATATGCTCCTTGTTCATGGATAAAGTAACCTCAGCTGCTGTTCTAGCTGCCATAAAGTGGTCCCATAGCTCCTACAAATTAACCAGCCAGGGTGGGAAGTGCTTGGCCCTTTGGATGACTCAAGATAAAGAAAAGTAGAGAGGCAACTTCAAGCCTGAAGCAATTTGAAATCTGATTTTAGAAGAATATGATACATAGGATAAGAGTAAAATTGTAAGATAGGGTCTGATAGTGACAGCATTTAGAGCACTACTGTCAATCTTTGTGAAATGTAGGTTATATGGAGGGATTTCAAGGAAGAGAATGAGAGTGCTTTGCTGACAAGAGAGAAGGATTTTTTGTAAGTATGAGAACCTTGCTTTGAAGAGAACAGGAAGTTTAGAGAAGGAATAGACAGAAAAAAAGAAGATGTATGAACAGCAGTATTATGCTGATGCTGATATCTGTAGTGTTTAAGAAATAATGAGCCTAATAACATATGTGAAAATATTGCAGGGAATCCTAACAATGTATTTTTCACAGTTAGTGGTTTTTAAACTGTACTCTCTGCCCCAGAGTTTCTTTTAATTGGTTACGGAATTAGATATTGCCCTGAATGCATTTGGAGTTTAAATAATATTTTTCATTATTTTCTCTGTTTAAAAAGGAAAAGAATAAGGAAAAAAAGTAAAGGCATTTTGGAAATAATTTCAGATTTGTATTTTTAAACTAGTGAAACACAGTACTGCATATAAGTGCATGAAGTTACTCATCCAGTTCATTGAACTGCTGTATTTGCTTGTTTTACTGATCAACCATGGAATCATAAATTCTCTCTGGGTAGGCCTGTAAATTATGTAGAGAGAAAAAAGCTAATTTTTTTATCATGTATCAGAACAGTGAGCACTTCTTTACTTGCTTCTTTACTTGAAAAAAATCTCTTCCTCAGTTGCATTTACTTGTGTTTACAGTGGTCCTCAGCCATGTTGCCTACAGTGATGCGGAAAACAGAAGCAAAATAAGTGAGCTAGAAATATTTGTGGCTTAGTTAAGTCGTATGGGGATTCCTTATGGGAGAAGGGTGGAGTTTTGGACAGTCAGTTTTACAAGCCACAGTCAGTACAAGGCAGCTGCATAGTCACTGTGTCTTCTTGTATCTTTATAGTATATAATGCCTATATAATGCCTATATAATGTCTCCATTTGCTTAAGGAGAAACTTGTTGCTGCCTGTTCTCCTCCAGCCCAAGTTTTATCCATTTGGATACTGGTTCATGCTATAAAACCCTAATGAAATGTCTTCAGTCGGTGGGCACCTCTGAAAGCTGAGAGCAAGTTAAACGAGAGCAGCAGACAAAGGCAAACTGTGAGAGTTTGGCACTCAGTGTCCTGTCAAGGATTTCTCCCTGAGCACCAGAGCTCTGCAAATACCCTCTGCTGTTTCTGGTAGACAGGTATAGTAAAGAATTAGGCTTAAGCTTTGGTGCTCAAGTTAAATGCTCGCTGCTGATCAGTGCTCCTAAGATAATCATTATATCTTAATGACGTATAACAGACAGAACTATTTCCTGTTGTTCATCTGTTCCTGATCAGGGTTAGAGGATGGCAGAGTGAGCCTACGCAGTTGTAAACCTCTAAGGAATACTAATAACTCAATCAAGGCTGTTTCCTACCTGCTGAGTGTAGTAGCTGGCATAGAAAAAAGGGCTGGCACGAAAGCCTTGGATTCTTCCCAGACAGTCGCGTCTTTAGGGGAAAATGGGATGCAAATATGGGACAATGGCAGTATGCTATTAATTCTGCAGGGATATAAAAGCTGATCTCAGAAAAGAGCTATCAAGCCAAAAAGTGGGAGCTCAGCTTGTTTTGAAGATGTGAATTTCTGTCCTGTAAGGCTTGCCTCCTAGATCAAGAGATGTGTAACAGCACAACAAAGAAAAAAAGGTTTACATGTAAAACTTCCCAGTTTTTCTGACCTTAGAAAAAAGAACAGATCAATTAATATAGATCAACAGTTCTGTAGTGCATCCAATACATCCATGGCAATCTAACTACTTCAAGAAAAGATTTTTATAGAAACATACTAATTTTTTTAAAAAAGTTAATATTTTATTATTTTAAAGTGTCATACTTTGAAGTGGGTTGTTGTTCTTTCCTAGTCCCAAATAGATGTTCAGATACTTCATCTCAGTTTTGCCCACAAATGTGAGTGATAACCTACTGAGACCTTGAAATTAGAAAAATATTATCTTTAAGAATTTATATTTGTTCAAAATTATTCATTACTCCTTTATATCAAGAGTAGAATATTCCTTCCTGCATCTGGCCTTTCTAATCTGTAAATTCTTCCCTTACCTTTCTTTTCTTCTGCCTCAGATTCATTTTCTTCTACTGAGACTAAGCTGTCCTCTGGGCAGTACTGACTGAGCTTGCAGTTGCCTCCTAATAAATTGGCCTAGCTCCCTAATTAATCCTCACTTTCTCTGCAAGAGGTGTTATCACCATGCAATGACTTAAATTTCCAATATTTTTTGTCTCCACAAAGAAACTGAGGGCTAAATCAAATAAGTAACAGATACACCTGAAAATTAAGCATATTCTTTCCTTACCTCTGAATTTAGAGTCATGTGGTAGTTGCCTGAATAGGTGAAAGGGCAAGGTTGCACTCTTCCAACTAAGGCGCACAGAACCAACTGAGCATCTTTGACTCACAATTGCAATGCTGGACATGTGGCTGCCTTTACCTAGCAAATGGAGATCTCCGAAGATATATTCAGTCTTTATGTCCCAGCTCTTCTGTGCCACATATGTCTGGGAGCAAGCATGATGACATGAATGCAAACCAAGTCCCATTTCGTAAAACCTTTAGTTTAAAGCTCTCGATTAAGACCACTCTTTTTAAGAGTTAATTACCGGAAGAGGTATGAAGGAAGTATGGTATCACTCCTTACTATCTAGTAACTTAATATATATTGCCATACTCTGTCTGATGGAATGAAAATGGATGCCTACCCTTTATTTGAATGCTGTTTTTATACCAACTTTTCCTTTCCAATTCCTTTCCACACATCTCCAAAATCCATTGGGAAAGGAAAAAAAAAGCTCTGTCTCTCTGTGGAAAAACGTTTCCTGGAGGTGGAAAGGCCTAGCTTTCTGATCAGCAGCTTTTTGTGATTTGATGTGTATTATATGACATATATTGAAACACACAAATTGCACATCTTCTTCTCCCTCCACTGCAGAGTACAGATAGGTTTACCCATACATGCACACATGTGCAAGCTCATCCCTTAAAAGCATTCTAGGACAGTACTCTTCATTTGTAATTTTTTCCCCCTTGACTCCAAGTATTGTATTCCAACTGGTGTTCAGGTTTAGTAAACTCCTAAACAACAGCCTAGTGATTAGGACACTTTTTAGGGATACAAGAGGATTTTTGGGGTTGTTTTATTTTCCTTTGAAAAGAAGGTGCAAAGCATTTCTTTTGTGAATGTTTTAACCACTAGTCTAATGTCTCTCTCCCCCTCCTCTCTTCTTTAGTAAGGAAAATAAATAAAACTACTTTTTCTTCCTTATCTTTATTTTTCTTTTTTCTATTTTTTCTCTTCTTTCTTTTCTTATGGCTTCTTACTAACTAGACTAAAATAAGTATTGCCCATTCTAAAAGAAAGTGGCTGGTTGTCTCACGTTTTCATATTTCAGCCCTTCTCTTTGCCCCTCTTAACCATCTCTGACCTCCTGCCATCGAGCAGGAACTTACAGACTTTGTATTTCCCATCACATTTGTGTCCTTGCATGAAGTGTTTGCCAGTAATCAGGGTATTCTCTTGGGACTGCATCACTCCCTCACCTTTTTCACAGTGACCCATCCTCATAGTTCTCTCCAGTCTGCCCAGCACCTGCAGTGCTTATTTTCTGTGCACCAGTGGCAGGCAGAGCGCGTGTGATCCTCCTTTGCCCTAGATGGTGGCAAGATTGACCTGCAAAACCACAGCTGAGAATAGAGGGAAGGATTTTATTTGCATAGGGAAAAGGGCAGAGGCAGTCTGGGCATAAGGGACCGTGGATTTTTAGTTCAGAGCAGAAGAGTTTGCTTGTCTGCTGGGCAAGGGGCATCCTCCCAAAGGAGTTGTTACTTTGTCCATAGTTGAATTAGTGTGCAAAATTAGAGCTTGGGCAGTTTAAAAAGTATACTCTTTGTGTAATATAGAGGCCTGCAAATTTAGGTGATTTCTGAGGACTGAATTTCAAGGGTGCCATTAGAAATCTTCAAGGATGACTTTTTGTTTTCATTTGACTCGTAAGGATTTTCTCTCTCCCAGTAATTATTTTATGTATATATTTATATTTCATGCTTTGAAAGATATATCTGGCCTCACAAACTATTTTTCTGCCTATAAAGATTGTTCATTTACCCAACATTTTTAGTTCTTGAAGTTTCATGTCTTCATGACATTTTGAGGATAGCATTTTAAGTGCTGATTGTAAAAAACCAGACTTGTAGTAAACCAGATGTGAAGTCTTAATAAAAAGTATTCCTTTTTAAATTTCTTTTTGAAGTTTAGCTAGTTTTATTTTATAGTAGTGAAATAGAAAGCGGGAATTTACTGAGTAAACATGTTGTTAAGCTCCTACAGCTTAAGAATATATCTGATGTTCACTGTGTTGACCAATTTGATCTGGCAGCTCTAATTCCCAGGTTGGAAGGTATTTTGGCTTTATCCTTTGGAGTAAAAGCTAGGGCATAAGGGCTTCCTTCTTGTGTATGGTCAGTAAATATCAATTAAAATTATTCTTGAAGATTTTTGACATTTGTTGTACACCTTTGACAACCAGATTGACATGAAAGGCTATAATAGCTCCAGAGCACCTGTTAAATTCCATCGTATCAATGATCTGTGAACTAAACAGAAGTTGACTGATAGACTGTAGCTTGCTTTGAAGAAGCCATTGTGGGCCTTTTGGGCCAAAATGGTCTTTTAAGAGAGGGGACTAAGTCTAAATTCACAGCACCTTGAAAAGAAAATTAAATAACCTCAGGGCTATTTGGATTCTATTTCAAAACTTCAAATGCTTTTCAGAGTATAAACCCTTAGAGATGCAGCACAGGCATCTGGAAAGCACTGAGCATATCTGCAAGTGAGTAATCATCATCCACCCTGATGGCATATATGTTTACATACTACAACTACAGCTCTGAATAAGGACTAATCCCTCACCCACTAGTTCACCTCCAGACTGTACGGGCAGATTTGCTACATCTGCACTAAAGTCATCCTTGAACCTTGAATTCTTACGGTTCCCCATGACCACTTTATTATGAAATAGCTTGTGTGATTTTCTCGGGTTGAAACATCTCATATCACATCCAAGATTTTGTAGCAGCCTAGAATAGTTTTCCTTTGTAATGAACGTTCCGGTTTAGTCATAAATAACTGTGTAGAGAAAAAAAATCCAGATCCTCTTAAGTCTTATCTATATTGCCTCTGGACTGAGCTGTATCTCTAGATGGACTTGGGCACTATGGTGGAGAAGTATAGTTGAAGTAGTCAAAACAGCTAGGAAACAGCCAGTCTCAATGATTGGGGTTCACTGTGTATGTAAATTTGTTTCCTGGTCCTTTTTTAGTGAATGATGGAGCCACAGCTACCTGTATTTCTATGCCATCCTTCCTCCCCGTACAATAGCAGCAATAAACTTCAGAAGTTTGCCTTGTCACCAATTTTTTTTGTTTGTTTGTTTCTCTAAATTAGTGAGTGTCTGCTGTCATATTCTCTCCACACCTGGCCTATTGCATTTTGAGCCAGCTAATAAAATCTCCATTGAGGACTCTCTTGGGAAGGTGTAGGAAGGCAACAGCTGGCTGTAACAGAGCGTGCTTTGTGTGCTTCTGAAAGGTGCTAAGCATTGCAGATGTACAAGATTTGTATGAAAAAAAAAATCACAAACCAGATGAGATTTTTTGCACTAATGCAAATGGCAAAAAGAATTTTACTTTTAGGTAGTGATAGTCTTTTAGATATATAAACCTAGTTAGTGATAGGCCTCTTGGAAAACTGCCAGCAGAGCTCTGTCATTGCTATAGTACCAGGAACCTCATAGCAGTGCAGCAGTAGAGACCTAAAGGCATAGCATAGTATATTTATGGATGAGATTCCTCTTCACTCGGACAAAAGTCAGTAACTCTTCTTTCTGCCTTGTTACCTATCACTTTTTTCTGTCCTGAGATCAGCTGAGGGATCAAGTGCGTATGCGAGGGCAGTGAAGAGGGTCCTATTGACCTGCTGCACGTGCAATTTAAAAGACTTCAGTTGTCTTTTGATTTAGACACTTGAGTTGGGCTTTATTTCCATCTGGTACTTGTGGTTTGAACTGGCTATAAAGAACATACTTTCCATGCTTAACTGTTCTTCTGAAAAGGAGTTTCTTGTTCAAGGCTGGAAAAAGTGTTGTCCAAAAGATCACAGTTATTTATTCCCAAGTAAATTATTGTGAATTAGTAGAAAAAAAGTCAGTAAGATTAATAGTCTTAATTATCCTCTCTAATTAATAACCATGGGGAATTTTTCTCTTGCCCGAATTGTATTTTCAAAGTATAGGAGATCTCTCCATAACGCTAATTGGTTATGAGTTTATGCATCTAGTGTTGCTTATCCTTGGACTATAATGAGGTTGCATCTGTGTGTCGACGAAAAGTGGAGCAAGCACTTCCTTTTTTTAGTAGATCCACATAAAGCTGATGAATGGTGAGTGATTTGCTTATGAAAAACACCCTGAAGTATGACAAGTATTACAACTGTCAAGCAAAACTTTCTCTTCTCAAATCTTATGGAGAAATCTGAGGAGCAATGAATACGTGGTTTTGGTTATGACAATGTATTAAAAAAAGGAAGTTGCTGAATATCAAGAACAATTTTCTTCTGAAGATATACAGAGAAGCTGACAAAAGCTAAATGGATTTTTCTGTAATAATGACATGAGGAGAAAGCTAACAGCTACAGCATAGATGGTTTGCCCTGTGCTTATTAAAATTTATAGAGGAGAAACTAATTGTTCACTTGCGGAAATTCAGTCAATGGGCCAAAGATATTTGCATGATTATGAATACTCTTGAGCATGTGGTGTTAGTATACATTGCTTGGTTAGTCTAAGTATCTTGCCTAGCTGATTGTTTGCCAAAAGAAGGGATGCAACCGTTTTTGCTCTTAGTTATGCAGATATATTCTACAAGCACCTCACAAAAAAGCCATTTTGTTAGCAGATACTACTTGCTGCTTGGCTGAGTTAGAGCAGTATGAAAGCACAATAATATTAAAGAGTTCCAAGATGAATTACAGCAAAACAGTTGATTTATGTTGGATTTATGCAGCTTTATTTAGTTGGTACTGCTAAGAGAGTTTGAAGGGGGAGAGTGGTATAGAAAAAGATTTCCCAGAAATTGTTAGAACTCCATGTCACTGTGGTTTTGACACTGAAAAAATCCTCCATGAATCTCTGGTATTAAAAGCACCATAGTCTATAGCAGAGATGTGTCAGATGAGAAACAAGGATTGCTAAAGATGAAAGGGCACAATAGAAAGTTGAGTATTGCCTGCAGGGCCCCTCCTTGTCTTCATCTTTTGGAGCAGACTAGTTTTGACTTAACTGGTCTACAGTAGATCTGTGACCTCAGGGAAAACATTAAGTGATCTAAGAGTTGAGGCTTATCCCTTTCTGGGTAACATTTACTTTTCAATTCTTGATTTTCTGCTAGAAATATTTTATCTTCTGGTTGCTCACAACTTATTTGGGACGATGAAGAACAACTACTTTTATTTGCTCACTCTTCAGTGTTTATTTTGGGAAGAGGTTAGGGTGGGAGACAGGTGCCTTGTGTTAGCTCTGGCCAGGTTGCAGTGCCTTGTGTCAGCAGGATGGGTTTTAGAAGGAGGGTGGGAGGCCATTTCACCCCACCGAACAGCAGGGCTGCATAGAGGGAGATGGACAGTGTATGGGATAGAGCAAGAGGTGGCCAGAGGAAGGAAGCAGAACAAGGCAAAGAGAATGCTTAGGGGACCAGAAACTCAGTTGTGCTAACAGCCCAGACTAAGAAGGAGTGTGCAGAAGTCAACAGTAAAATTGTTAACCAGTCTCTCACTGGCAGATCAGAATTGTTAGAGCTAGTGTTTGCTCTGATAAAACATTATGTTAGCACTTGCTTTTGAGAAAAGAGGCATTCATACCTCAAAACTCTGGTTAACTAAGGATAGCGGCACAGAAGTAGTTAAACTCTTTCATACATAGAAAAAACACTGTTGATGTTGATTATGGTTTCTTAATTTTGGGTTTGTTTTCCTTTCTACTTTTGCTGTTTTTTTAAAATTTGGGTAGGGTTTAAAATTTTATTTTTTAAAAAAATATATTTTTTTTATTTTTTAATTTTTAAACGTATCTCGATGCATTTGTGATGCTTGATTAATTTCTGTTTCTGTTACAGCAAATGGAGAGCATATGAATTCTTCCGTAGTTCAGCAATGCCTCCCAGGCCCTTTTCCAAATTATTCCAGCCATTCACAGGAGTTCAGCAGAGAAAGGGAGAGTGGGAAATGTCATGAATTATCTTCTAAAAGCAAAGGTGAATCTCATCTCTTGGTTCCCGTGGGAGCTCTGCTTGCTAACTCAGGATGATCCTGTTCCAGAGCAAAGGATCTTCACCACTATTTTCACCTAGAGCTCTTTATTTCAGATAGCTGTTCATGCTGTGCAGCCAGGAAAGGGGTATGTCTTGTATTGTGGCTCAGCTGTCTGATGATACAGCAGTGTCTACTATTCAGATGTAAAATCTGCAAGAACAATGCTTATAATCCTGTTTGATCACAATTCAGTCATAAAATATGGATTGTATAACTAAAACAAGTAGATCACAACTCTGCTTGTCAGACTGAGACTCAGCTGCTCTTAAATGTGCACTGACTTGACATAAGTATCTGTGTTTCTTTTTTGATTTGCTAAAAACTGGATCATTTATGTAAGGCACGACATGGCCCATCCCTCCCTCTGCCATCATAATGCAGATTTTCGAAGTCCCCCAATATGTATTCCAGGAAGGCTGTATATTGCCTTCTCCAGTCACCAGTCTGCCCTCCTAGTTACACGCTGTGACTGTGCCACAGACTAATTCATGAGGCTGAGGCTCTGAGAGACCTATCTAGTGGCAGTTGTCCCTACCGATGGCATGGGGCTTGGATCTAGGCAATCACTTCCAGCCCAAGCCATTCTATAAAGAGGGCTTGCAGTCAGAGCCAGGTTTCTCTGAAGCCCTGAGTTAGACAAGGTAGTGGTCTGTGTCTTTCACTGGGAGAGGAAGGTGCCTGGGTAGAGTGATGCCCTAGTGTCACTGCACTGCCCAGATCTATTTGGATTCCCTGCTATGGTCTTTAAGGGCTCCAAGATGATGTTTTCTGTGTGCAAGAGCTATAGTTCAAACAGACATTTCTCCTAACATCCTCCAGACAGTATTTTTCCCCTCTTCTGTCCTACTACCTTTGTGCTGCAGAATGATAGCCCTGAGTTAACATCTAAGAGTGTATACTAGGGTGACTTCTTTTAAGAAGACAATCAGCATACAGCTTTCCATCCTGCAAAATTACATGCTACCTAACAGTCCACAGGAATATCATCCCTCCCTAAAAGCACTCATTTCACTCTTTGGTTCCCTTTCGTATATGCTGAAAAAGGCATTTCTGTGCAGAGTTCTTATGCATAATTCAATTTCCAATTTTGGTTTAGAAGCTGCCTTAAAATCTGAAGGCAAAAGAAACTCTTTTGCTTTGCCTCACCTGTAAGGAGAATTTGAATTTCTTCTAGAAGAAACTGTGCCCACTGGATTGGGGTCACTCCTACCTTATTATTCTCTTATCCATGCCTGTGCAAAATCACATCAAGAGAACTGTGTAAGGAGAAGCCTGTAATCCAAGCCCCATCACAGAAATCCTTAGCGAGTCAATCTAGTTCTAGGCAGATCCTGGTATTTGACCATTTATTTCCTTTATTCTTCCTTCTGAAATAACATATAATGAATGCACCTGTCCAGTCATGCAGAGAAAATGAGGGCACTGCATGAAAGTTAAGCAATGACTCTGTAGTCCTAAATGTTTCCACCAGCACTTTGGTCCCCAGCATGTAGTGGTACATATTTTTTGTCTGTCTCTTTTCAAGCAAGATTCAATTTAATTTATTCCAAAGTGTCAACTGCTGTGATTGCTTTATTACACAATCTTGTGCTACTCATTGCTTATCAGATTTTAAATTACCATATAAATCTACATAGTTAGACAATATAAGAAACATCATTTTAAATGTATCTAATCTCATTTTCAAAGTTAGATAAGAAGCAATCAACACTTTAGAATGAAAGAGATACCCCTAAGCTAGGAAATGGGAACGTAACAAAATTATCTACACTAATCATCATTAACTACAATAATACTTTAAAAACAAAAAACACTGGTATAATTAATTGTAACACCTAGGGCGTGAAAATAAAAAAATATATCTCAGATTACACATTGTTTGCTAATTCTACGATATAGTAATATGAGGGATTGCTAATTATATATGCCAGTATTGCTTAAGTTTTAGTGGTAGTGTATTGTGTGTGTTACGATAGGCATGGCATAACCTCTGTGAATTTGAACTCCTGAAGTGGAGAAAACAAAAATTACGCTAGCAGCAGCACTTGGCTAGAAATCTGTATATAATTACCAAGCGGTCAGCGAAAAGAAAGCCTACTGCAAGTACAGACCTGGGGGTAATGCTTTGTTAATATATGGGAAAAAGAATGTTTGGAAGAAACTTTTTCCTGCCTTGGGAGGAGAGCTTTGGCAGGAGTTGAAGGGGGAATACAGTACCAAAGAAACAAATCAGGAAGACTTGTTTTGTATTTTATTAGTTTTTTGAAAGTAAGCTCTCGAAAGTCCCATTACTGAGAAAGCATTCGTTCTGATTTCTTAGGTAAGAAAGGAAAGGAGAGATAAATAGGCCTGAGGCAAGAGTGGGCAAGGTGTCATACAGTAAACATGACTTCAGCTATGTAGACTTGGATCTTGGAAGTTGAGTCTCTGAGGACTAGGACATACACTGACTAAAGATGCAGTTGTCCGGTGAAAGCTTGACCTCCTGTGATCTGAGCAGTGTTTTTCACAGGTGGAGCTTCTCTGGCAGCAGCTGCTTGACAGCATTGGCATTCTGCTGCCTTATGCACTAGCTCATAACTGTGGTGCTCAGGGAGCATTTCTAGCTGCTTTTCTATTAACTCCTGTTCCAAACACACAGCGAGGAGATTGCAGTGCTTCCTCAACTGTTTTCATGATTTTGCTTGGTTTGATTCCGATTCTTAAATATTCAGTCTATGTCCTGGACTACAAGCCTTCCTTTTGTTAAAAGGACTGTTTGACTATGTGAATAAGAATTGACATGAGTAATTGAAGCTTAAAATAATGTGACATGGCTCAATACATATTAAATGAAATATAAGTAGACTGAAAGGAATGGGACTTCTGACGAGAGCTGGTACTGCTGCCCATCAATTGGATGGATGGCTTTGTGCTAGAAAACGCTGTCTTCAGCTGCATATAACTTCTGGCTTTAGGTGTCATTCTGAAGGTTTCCAAAACTTGCATCAGCTTTAGAGTGACTAATGTGTGGGTGTGTGTTTGCATTGGGGAATTTTGTGTCATATATGCTGTTCCTAAAAGGAAAAACACAGGATTTTCCTCCAAGTAAGTTAAATATAATCACCTCCTGAGAAGCTACAGAGCCCTTACAGTAAGGGTGAAAAGAACTTGCTGGATTTACTGAGGGGAAATATCCAAATTCCATAGCCGATGCTCTGGAAAAGATCAGCCTGTGGTCAAATGGCTGCCTCTCGAGCCCTGAGAGAGGAAGCTGCAGGAGGCAATGCCTGATCTGATTGCTGGCTGCTGATTGCTGCCCTCGCTAGCCAGACATTTGGTGTGCAGAGGCTCAGGCCACGGAGCAAAGGACCCTGCTGCATCTTTCAGTGGTCACCAGATATTGGTAGGGAGAGAGCAGTCTCCCTGCATGGGAAGAGAGTTGGAAATGCGAAAGCCAGGATCTCGAGGGATTACTTCAGGCTCAGGTTTCTAGAAACATTTCTCTGTGCAAAAGCAGCTTTTTCTTCCCTTTTTCTCCCACCTCTGCCTCCTGTAGCTGCGCCTCGATGCTGTGGTGTGCCCCTGCCTTGCCGCACGGGCCATGAAAGGCCACACAGCCACTACTCACAGAGTGAAGAGGGAGGGAAGGGATGGCTGGTCATGCCCGACAGAACGCAGCAGCCCGTATCTCTCTGCTCTCCTCTGCTGGCACTTGTGAAGCCTGTGGGCAAACCTCACACCAGCCAGCCACTGTCAGGGAGGGTGAGAAAGATCTCTGCAGTCCTCCACTGGCTGAAGCCCCTGCGTGATTTGGGGTGTTAGCAGGCTTCCATGCAGTGCAGTCACTGCCTGAGCAAATGGCGTTACCGAAGTATTCTGAATAAGTGCTTGGAAGGGTGGCAGTGTTGAGCCTTCAAAGACAACTGGGAAAAAAACCAATCATTTTCTGATTGTTACAGCATGAGACAATGTCTCTAGCGGCTCTAAACTCATTTAACTCTACTGCTTTATTGAAGCTGTGCTGGTTTATCTGGTGAGATGAACTGATTCAAATGTAGATAGTGTTCAAGATTCAAATCACTAAGCATAGATATTTTAACATCTTATAGAGCTGAATTCTAAGAAGTCTTATATTATACTCTTTTCCAAAATAAGGAGAGCTTGTAATTTTTTTTCTTATTTTACCTCCCCACCCCTTATGGTGGAAATTCTGCGTACAATTTTCTGGTTTACAAAAATAATTCTGCCTGTCTCCACTCATCTTTTCACTTATGTTTATGCACTGTGTTTTAAAATACAAACTTACTATAAAGTGCGCAGGAAGCTAGGTACTCTTTACTTTGATGCTAGTTCTTTGGAAAATTTACAGAATCTGAACTCAATCTGTCTAGCACACAAAATTCACTGCAATATAGGTGTAAATTTGTATGAAGTCTGTACTCAAATCTAGTAGATCTTACGAGCTGCAAATTGGTCAGGCCAGTGCCTTTTTATTTTTGCCTTCATTGCAAAGCTACTTTCTAGCCCGTCAAGTCCCTAGCCTGTACTGTTGCCTGGGGTTATTCTATCCCAGATGCAGAAGGTCCCTTTTGTCCTTGTTGAACATCTTGAGTTTTCCTGTTGACCCTTTCTCCCACCTTGTAATGGTGGCCGCCTTACAATTTGGTGTCTTGGTCTCTCCTGCTGCCATAGGTGCCATCCACATACTGTCAGCATCTCCAGTCATTCAGCTCTAGATGATGATATTTAACACTATCAAACCCTAAGATGTGTTAGTCACTAAAAAAAATTATGACTGACAATTAGGATTCAAATTGTTGACCCTAAAATCCAACCAATCTAACCACTTCATAGACCACTCATTCAGTCCCAGTCCCTGTAACTTATCTGCCAGGTAAGACTGATCAAAGTCTTTAGAAACTGAAAATAAATGTCATTCTCTGCTGTCCCCTGGTTCACAGAGCCAGTTTTTTTCATCCTAGTGGGTAATCATGCCACTCAAGTACAATTTTTTAAGTCTATCCTGACTGTTCCAAATCACCTTCCTGTCCTTCAAATGCATAAAAGTGTCTTTCATGAGGACTTACCAAATAAATTTCCCATGGACTTCAGGGTGCCTTAGTGGGTCGTAGTTCCCTGGATAGTAGTCCTGCTGTTCTGATTATTTTTTTTTAATTTTTTCTTTTAGTGGCAGTAACATTTGTCTTTTTCTAGCCACTGGGGACCATGCAAGTCAGTACAGCCTTTGAAGATGATAGGAAGTGGCCTCACAGTGATATTGGCCATGCTTTGCTAGGCTTTGTCCTGTTTCACGGGCAGGTATACCCCTGGTTTACTCAAGCATCCCATAATTTGAGTCTCTTCTGTGTGGGAGTTCCTGTTTATCTCAGCAAACACTGAGACTCGGAGTAGACCTCCTAAGTGAAGACTGATGCAGAGAAAGCATTCAGTACCCTGGCCATTTCCGTGTATTTTTTATGTGTGCGAACTCCCTGTTCATCAGCTAGCTCACATTTTCCTAAGTCTTGGTTTTACTATCAAAGTTGTAAACTTCAGTGATGTTGCCCTGCTCATCTCTCAGCTCTTTCAACTCCAGACAAGCTTTGTCCATCCTGAATCTAACCTTGCACGTGAGTAATCTCTCATAGTTTCTCCCTGCTCCCACCTTCCCCATGCTTCCTTTATTTTTTCCCTGGACTCCCTCAGGATTTTCACTTCAGTCAGGGTGTGGCTGTCCCACTTTGCCAAGCGCATCCTGTAAGTCCCTAGAAGTTCTTCGCTCTTCAGAGAGGATCCTGTTGTCACAGAAGGCAAATCCTACAGCAAATACCAGCAGCAAAGCCGGCCCTTGGGTACGGTGCAGCAGGCTGGGTGTTGTTGAGATGTCAGCAGAGATCTGAGGACAGCAGAAAGGTTCTTGTAAACTGACTCTAAAGCAAGTCTGTGGAGACCCTTTCTGGCAAAAACTAATCAAAGAAAGACTGGTAACATTTGAGCAGAGAAATTCTGTCCCAGTGCTTGTGTCTATTGATTAGGCAGGGAATTTTTTGTGCCGTGTACGAAACACAGCTTAAAACCCACAGCAATCAACCCCCAAACTCAGCAAGCTTTTTCTCCTCAAGTCTCCTCCGGACCTTCATATGTCTGGATGAGTAATACTTCAGTTTCCTTCCCCACTGTTCCTGCTGCACACCTCCCCACATTTTTTTTTTTTAACTGATGTTAGATCTCTACTCTTTCAAAACCACAGAAATACGTAGCAATGGGATTAGGAGCTCAGGAAGTAGATGAGTGAGATCAGTCCACAGAGTATTGTTGTTCTGTGCTGCTCAGGTGAAGTGGGACGAAAGCAGTTTTATATCAACATTCATCAGCATCCCCAACAGGGAAGATGACTGGCTTGCTTTATTAATGTGCTCTTGCTGTTCTCAGTTCCTAAAACATCTGCTAGGGGTCACTGACATTTGGGCACAAACTAGGGCTGTTCCGAACAACACAAGAAGGAAAGGAGAGCAAATAAAAGGAATATTATTTCAGGTCAAGCTGATAAATAGTTGCTCATAACCCTGTAGTGTATGTATAACCTTGATATAATTCTTGCTCAACTTAGACAATAACAATAATAATCACTCAGTATAAATTTGGGTATTTGGGAGGGTGTTGTTTATTGAGTTCATTTTTTTGTGAGTTTTTTTTTTTTGATGTTTTATTTGTGAGTGTTTGGGCTTTTTTTTGTTATTGTTTTGTGTGTGTCTTTTTTTCTGGTGGTATTACTTAATTTCATAATTTCCAAAGCTAAACATTTAACTTCTAGAATCATTATAATGCATTTCATTGCACAGATAATTTTACACAAATTGGAATTACCAACCTTAACTGTAATTACAGAAATAGTGAACCTCCAAAATGTCTGTTTAATCATGAATGAATTTCAAACTAAAGAGGACCTTTTTGCACCTTGTCTTGCTTATCTGGAGTTGAGTTTGGGGGTTTTTCATTATAGTGTGCAACATAATATATAGTATGGAAAAGCATATTTTCAAAGTTTATTTTTGTGGAATTACGGGTTAAGGAACTCCTGTTTCTAGGGTTTTCATTCAAGTACAATTATTAACAGGTAAAATGTTGCCATTTTTCCTGCAGTATGTCTTGTTTTAGGTATAATTGGTTTCCAGTTTGACTTTTATTGAACAGTTTTCTAATTGTATAGAGGTTTTTTTCAGATTAGCGTGTGTATTCTTGTATTACACAAATTTCAGATGGCCTCTGGTATGGCTAAGGCATGTTGGATTTTGCTTGTGGAATTCTGTGTCTGACTGCATTACAAGTTTTGGAGCAAATTATGCAAATAAGTCTGCTATTGTTATTACAGGTTTTCCCCTCTTCCCCTCACCCCCTTACTTCAGAGAAGATATTCTCATTATCGATATTTACACTGTTAAAAGCCAAATAATTTTATTTCATTATTTGACATTATGAAAAATTATTTGTTTCCTTTTTCTTTATATTCAAGTTACCTTACTTTTTTCTTTATAAAGAATTAGAAACATGGTTGTCTTTCAACGCATCCATTGTTTTACTGACTTTAAACAAATTGTTGGCAATGGATATCTCACATTGACTCCAGCCAGCTGTGACATAGGTTGTTTTTAAAGACTATATGCTGTGGCTATGTGAAAAGCAAAAATGTTTTTAAGGTCTGTTTTAACATATGTTCTTAGAGGTTGATCAACAAATCCTTGCTCTTATTAGCTTGGCTATGTGATTAGGTTTTGTTTATTATTCTGAAAACAGAATTGCTGAGAGAGGGACCAAAATAACCACTTCTGTGAAAAGGGGAAGTCATGTCTTTCCTTACAGAGTACTGTACATCCATAGATCTTTTATGAGGTCCAGGACTCAATGTTGATAAGCTGGCAAACTGTTGGCTTCTCTCATATCTCTTTCTTTGTGTACATCACCGAGAAGATTCTGCCTGGACAAAGATGGCATTTTTAAAATTATTTTAATTTCCCTGCCCTATAAATGCATGGAAATTCCTGTTGGAGAATGATATGTTTTGTTAACTTTACAGTTATTGGACAAAACTAAAATGTTTTGCTAATTCGTTTAGATTTGTGGATAGCTTGTGGATGACTTGCCCACCGCTCTCCCCCCGCTCCCTTATTTGTGTGCATGTAAGTGCTGGTGCAGTTCTTGCGCTGAGTTGAAAGAATGGTTTTCTGGTAGCTCTTAGTCTGTACCCAAACTAGTCTTCCTGGAAGACTACAAAAGCAACTGTGAGCAAGGTTTGCTCTTCACCCTCTCTCCCAAAATCAACACGTCTCAAGGTGTTGTAATCGAATACATCTCTCGTACTAGAGATGTATACGGTGTAGGAGCACTCAGGAGAAGACATGGGATGAAAGTATGCAAGTTGTGGCCGTAGTTAGGCTAATAGAATTAATTTTAATAGTGTCCAGTTAAGGATTTGGATTAAAGATTATTAACTTGCCAAAAGTTAATCTGTGAGGACTGTGGCAGTGCCTTAGGCAACTCCTGAGGTTTGCAACTAGAAGAGAATTCCTGGAATTAAGACAAAGCACACTGGCCTTAACTTCCGTATGTGCCCTAAATGTCATGGTTATTTAGAAAAACAAAGAGTGAACAACCAAAAGTGCGAAAGATAGAAAATCAGAATGACTTGCCATTAAGATGATGTTTGCAATGTTCCAAATTTGGCTTAAAAACTTGTGGTCTCACATTTCTCTGTATTACTGTGTACGATGTTTTCAGGGTCTTCCAGGTGTGTCCCTAAACCTTCTTGTTTAGATAAATTCAGTCCTCTTGGTTTCAATTTCAATAATCTAACACTTCCTTTTGAATTGCTACATTCCTAACCAAAAGAAAATGCCAAACCCCACTACTTTTGCAGCCTGCAGGTCTTCCAGAGTGGGCATAATTAGTCTTTGATCTTTCGTGTCAGCATTAATGCAATAGGAGTACTGCTCTCCAGCAAGGAAAGGTGAATGAAAATTTAAGCATGTATTTCTATTGATTAAGAACAGGAGATCCTGCATGCTAAATGAACCAATTTTTCCTTGCAAGATGACAACTGCCATGTTTTCTCTCCAAGCTGATTTTGAATAATAAGATTCGTGCCTTTGTTACTTGAAGGTTAAATGTTAATGGATTCTATAGGGGACTGTATCTTGAAGTCATTTATAAGCTGAATTCAAGATCCAAACCTGTTGAGTGCTATGCATTGCTCTGCCTGTATCTAAAGAGTTATGAAAATTATGTCAACTTTTGATTTTAAGATGTAAATTAAGCCTCTAAGATTTTATTTAATGCAATTTTATGTCTCCCTTTGCATTAAAAGTTGCAGAAAAGAGGAAAATCTCAATGGACCTGTGACATGACAAACAATATCATTTTTTCAGGAGTCATTATCATTTCTCATGTCATTGCAAACAAATAAGGAAACTTTAATCCAAGGACAAACATCATGTAACAATTTTATCTGTCATCTCAATATACATTTTCGTATTAAAAGTGTCATGCAGCATTAGCAAGCTATTGCACTGCATACTAAAAATAGTGTGAAAAAGTTATTGCAGCATACTTTATCTGGCTGTAAAGACTCATTACTTTGGTTCCATTTAATATTTCTAATTGCAGTTGATTGTTGATTTGAAGGATTTATCTCTTTTTTTTTTTAAAGGAAATCTGTGTGTTTACTTCCCCAAATCTTCATAAATATATTTTTAAAACCTAATATAACAAGGTAATATGTAACAACGTATGTTCTGTTAATACAGCTGATAACAAATTTAATTCAGAAAAAAACCCAGAGATTTGAGACAGAAGTCTCATTCAGAGATTGAACAAGTAAGCAAGAAAGAATTAATAATCTTTTTAGAAGAGAGATGAGATGTTTTACTGCATTTCACACTTGCTTTCATTTATTGCGCAAATAAGCATAACAAAACTGTTTATGATTTTCAAAATAAGACACATATAAATGGCCACTCAATCTCTTTAATTAATTCTGGCATCTCAACAACAACCTCAAACTCATTGTTGAGATATAGAGGGTTTCTCTATATTAAATAGTAGCCTGATGCAAGAAATCAAAGAATCCCTCTATCTCAGTTCAAGAAAGTATCGATGGAATTGATCTAAATGGTCAGCAAACAAGAGCTATGTTTTAGGGGTAGCCTGAAATATGGTATGACTAAGAAGGTCATGGAACAACTGTGATCTAGAGAGTTTTCTGAATCATAGATTACACTTCTTGCTTGGTGGAGGAAAGAATTTACTGCTACCTTATTGTAGTAAATTGCAAACTTTTTCCAATTCAAGTTTGCTCAGCCACTTTCATCAGTGAGTTGGAGAGGGGAAGCAAAGGGTACAGTCAGCAAGTAGTCTTTTCTTAAACATGCTGATAAGCAGGGTAGCTTGAGGATGATTTCCCTTGTGTGACTGTACAACCTGAGACAGAATTGAGTCCGAATAAAAACTGTTCCTAAGAACAGAAATTATTTACTGTGTTTTATTACCCCATATTTCAAAAATAAGCAGAGCTGTGAATGTACAGGGATTTATTACTTTCCTACTGATTTTGTTTGTTTTCTTTTTTTCCCCATTAAGAAAGAAAATCCCCTTCTGCAACTGCTTAGCCTATAGGAAAAGAAATATAAAGATGTCTATCATAGTACTTTCAATATTTTCAAGTCACTGCTTCAAACAGGTAAATTCCTATCCATTGCATGATTGCAGCTGGCTAGCATTAAACTGTTGTTGGGCATTAGTGCAGATAATACCTACCACCACACAAACCACTTTGTATCAGTGGAGTGATTTTGACTGCATTATTTATAGATAGGAAGTAAGATGTATCATACACAGTCATCAGGTAAAAAGAGCCCTGGGCCACTGATCCACTCCACAAGTTTGTTTTTCACTGTCTTTAAGGAATCCATGCTTTGGCCCTTCCTACTTATATTTTATGTTGTGGTCTTTAGTTTATTCCTACTTGGTCTCCCAAAGGTTGTCTTTTTCCTCCTGTAGTAACTGCTTAAGAAATTACAAAAAAAAAGGGGGGTTGGGAGGGGAGAAAAAGAGGGTGAAGAAAGGCCTTTGACCCTGGAATATTTTCATAATCTGTTGGTGTGTCTTGTCTCGTTTTCTTCTTCCAGATCTCATCCTTTGTCAAGAGCCTTATTCTCATCCACGTTTTACCTTTGTTCTTACTCAGTTCATCCTGCTTTCTATATCTTGAAACTCTCCCTGCTCGTTCCATTTACTGGCTTCCCATGGTCTCAGTCTCTTCTTCGCATTTGCTTTCCCTCAGGATTTCCATCTTGCTCCTTGCAGGTTTGCCAGCCCTGTTTCCATGCAGGTGATGACCTCATGTATCTGCAGGCACCAGATCCCTCACTGGGTGCATCAGTGCTCAGAGGGAGAAGCAGAGAAGAGAGGGAGCCGAGACCTGCTGGCAAAGGACTTTTTCTGCAGCTGACTCCCAGTCCTGGAACATAGTTTCCCCTCTGCAGCTCGGGTGGGAAGAAAGAGTGGCTCAGTTAATCCCACAGGCTCTGTTTCCCTTTTATAACTCTCCTTTACTCTTCACAGCGTTCAGGAGATGGGAGTAGGTATTCTTATCCCTGAACCAGAAAAGCCTGTGTGGGTAGAGGAAAGAGCACTGCTCCTCAATCTTGACTCCCCCTTGTAATGTTTAGCTCTTAATCTGTATTTCTATAATAACTACTGTGCAATTCTTGGGGAGTGGGAGAACTGTGAAAGCATTATATTTGATTTCCATGGGGCAGGGTTTGTCTTCTATTGTTCTTATGCAGCAATGTGAATGTGTGATGCAATGTGAGGAATAACATTTCAAATAAACACAAAAAATATTTCCCTTTGTTATATTTTTAGCTGAGAACTGGGTAGCTGAGGAGAATGAGCTACTGTTTTGCTGCACAGAAAAGCAACCTGTGCTATACAAATTCAGTGGAAAGATAAAGGGCCTCAGTCTTCAAGAACTTTGTGATTACTTGCAAGGGGATTTTGCATCCTGGGGGGAAAAACTCCACAAAACCAAACAGCAAAAACCCCCTAAAACAAACAAACAAAACCCCCCTCAAAACACAAACCTGCAGCAACAAACCCCCCAAAAAACAAAAGGTTAAATCTCACAGGAATGCACACAGAAGGAAAATAGGAGAAAAGTCTTGCCTATTGTCAAACTGTACAGTATGTAAATAGTATAAGTATCTATAACATGGGATTTTGTGTTCTCTGCTGTCCCCACCACTGAAAAAGCAAAAAGTTAAACAAAAACCCAATTCTAATCAGCCACCGAGAGTTTTACTGTTGACTTTCATGGTACCAGAACATCACTCCATGTGCTTCAGATCACATGCACACCTTCCAGAGCTCTGGGGAGGAACCAGAGAGAAGAGAGATTTTATAAATTTTGTGGAAAATACAAAAGAGAGAAAAACCCCCACACAGTTTCTAGGCAAGGGCAGGAACCGTACCTATGGGAGGTGTCCAGTCCAGAATGACAATCAGATATTCCTAGATTCATCACCTTGAGAAATTCCCTGCTGAAGACCTGGATCAGGGGGATCTAGCTTCTTCCAGGAAGCATTTTTCAGCGTCCACATAGAGCCAAGAACAATATCCCTATGCTAGACAAAGCAGACTCCAGGTTCTAAAGAAAAATACATCTGGCTTGGTAGTGTTTTGCCAAAAGAATGATGAATTGGGACACGAAGGTACGGGGTCAGACATCTCACCTGGGACCATGAGCCTTGGCATGAGGCACAATGTCTTGCCCTAGAGGGGTTGGGACTGCAGAGGTGGTGGCTTTGGATCTGCTATATTTGCAGGGACTTGAGAGGCACTGAGGCTCCTGCTGAATTCTGACTGTGGTTGCTTTAGACTGAAGGACCATGAAACAAAAAGGATAATTTTCTATAGCTTGTGCAGCAATACTTTAAGCACCCTGCACAGCAAAAAAGAGGCAACAGCAGTGTCAAGCACCATATCTGCTAAAAGCCAGGCTGCTGTAGAAATCTGTGCCCCGTGATTGTCTCAGACTGCACACCAATAAATCAAGCCTGGCACTTCTTTTTAAGTGTTGAATTTTGCTTCAGGAAAGATGAGGTTTTTACCTCTGTTTTAAAACATCTTGTATTCTACAGTCCCTGCGTGTATTCTATGATATATGTGTGCCCAGGTGGCCAAGAGGGCCAATGACATCTTGGCCTGTATCAGACACATCGTGGCCAGCAGGAGCAGGGAGGTGATTGTGCCCCTGTGCTCAGCACTGGTGAGGCCGCACCTCGAGTGCTGGGTTCAGTTTTGGGCCCCTCACTACAGGAAGGACATTGAGGGGCTGGAGCGTGTGCAGAGAAGGGCAACGAGGCTGGTGAAGGGGCTGGAGAACAAGCCCTATGAGGAGAGACTGAGGGAACTGGGGTTGTTTAGCCTGGAGAAGAAGAGGCTGAGGGGAGACCTTATCACTGTCTACAACTGCCTGAAAGGAGGTTGTGACAGGGTGGGTGCTGGGCTCTTCTTACAAGTGACAAGCGATAGGACGAGAGGAAACGGCCACAAGTTGCGCCAGGGAAGGTTTTGACTGGACATTAGGAAGAATTTCTTTTCTGAAAGAGTGCTCAGGCATTGGAACAGACTACCCAGGGGGGTGGTGGAGTCGCCATCCCTGGAGGTGTTTAAAAGACGGGTGAATGAGTTCCTTCAGGACATGGTTTAGTAGGGAGACCGGCACGGTTGGACTCAGTGATCTGAGAGGTCTCTTCCAACCAGATGATTCTATGATTCTATGATCCTTTCAGGATAGGAGGAGGAAGAGTCGGGGCATCATACAAACCTCAGTCCTGAGTCTGAGAGTAAAGACATTGAATAAATCCTAGATGCCTTAAAACAATAAATAAATGTTGAGAATGTTTGGTCTAAAATTAAATCTCTAAGTGTATGATCCCATATCTGTGAAAACAGAACTATCCAGCTGAATGAAAAGTCCTGTCTCATACCACTTGTTTTTCCTGATCAAATACATTAAAAGAAAAGAACCACACAAGTGGTGTCCATACATTTATTTCTTTGAGAAAAGACCCGATGAATTACAGAAAGAAACAAGATGGAGGAAAGGTGAGCACAGTCTTTGTCTTCCGCAAAATTCATGTCCATTGCATGTTTCTGTTAGACATCTAGACCTAAAAAAACGTTACTTTCTGTATTTGAACAGTTTCAGTATTTTTAGGATCACAGTCACTAACAAAAATCTGAAACAGAGAAACCCACTGAAGGCTGAGTAAGACAAACTCCCTAAATTCTTTCCACTACCTTGAGAAAACAGAAGGTCTCAACAAGGTTTTGTTTTAATAATGGGGAGATATCTCCATCCGCAGCCTTGTGAGTTTTCTGTTAGTGTTTCCAGAGTTTCCATGTTGGAGTTTTGCAAAGTTGTCCTAGGAAAAGTTTGCCTTTGTATGAACTTAGCATAAAAAACTACTAAACCCTGGAAAGAAATACGTTTAGAACACCCCTTTGCCTTTCATTTTAAGTTCTTTCTTTGTGTTTGATGGACATGGGCCGCAATACTAGTTGGAAGTATAAACGCTGTACTTTGAATAGTTCCCTCTAGCACCTGTGAAGGCCACTGGCTTCTGAAGAAAGAATGTACAGCTCTGAATTAACTCTTCTCACTGTTAGCTAATGACTTATCAACTGTTGGTGAAGAGAAAGACCTAGAAGGAAAAAATATTTTCTTACTAATTTAATGAGAAAAGAAAAGACAGGCAGAGAGAGGGGTTGATTAATTTTCCATTCAACATTGCTTTTACAAGGACAGGGCAGGAAAGGCAGGGAGCTCCATAGTATAATAAATCTAGAGCTGCTCAGGAGAGTATGCTGTGGTGTCGAGTTCTGGTGATTCCAGCCCAGTCAGTGCCACACTGTTTTCCACGCATTTGTGATCTCAAGCAGTTCCTCTCTGTCAGTTCCTATTTGCATCTTCACCTTCCCTAGTTTTTTCCTTTCTCTGAAATCTTCCCTGTCACATTTCATCTTAATTCTGATTTCTCGTCATCTTTCCTTGAGCTGTTTAAGCTTACATTTCTTCTGCTATCACCCACCATTTCCATCAATGAGGGGTTAATGAAGCAAATCACCTCCAGCAGCAGCACAGACCCCAGCTTAAAGCTTTTCTCATTTCCTATGTCTCAAAGCAAGTACAGGTTTTCTATATATTTGCTATCTCTGATATGACTAACTTTTGCAGCTAAACCAGAATGTTTGCTGCTTGCTTGAATCAAGCCTCCAACAAAAGAGCCTGACTGATGGACTCTTTACAGGGCAGTAAGAGTTAATGGAGCACCATGTCCAGTGTACGCTGACACTGGCAGAACTAGTGGTTTATACCAAAGATGGATGCAGGCTATTTCAGATGCAGTCTGGTATTTCTCTCTCTTTCCTTTTTTTGTTTAATATTTTTACATTCTTAAAACAGCCAGATTAATCTTCATCTCTTTCTTCTTGTCTACAGTATCTAGACTAGAAACTCATCACAAATTGATTTTAGTCTGACTACCCCTGAGTTTTTATATGGCTTCATCTCTTATATAAACAAGTAATAAATTGTTGGTTGATATTTTTCTGAGCCTGTGACTTGAACAGGTGTGTGCCGTTGCTGTCTTCCCTAATTTCCTGCTAGTTTAACACTGTTCCTTTTGAGAAAATTCCATTCCCGTCTCAGCATTAGTCATGTGTAATCTTCTAGCCATGAAACTTTCCTGTTGTTTGGTCAGTGACCCAGCCATCTATTTCTCCTTGGCAATCCTGTCACTCAGTGTTTCAGCAAGCATACCCTTTCAGCAAATATACACTTTTGTCAGCATTTGCCAGTGTCATTCCTCCACATCTCACTGGTTTCACAAATTCTCACATTATATCATCCCAGTCGAGTTGTCAGTACCTTTACTGTCCTGCTGATTTTCCATGTCTTTGCGTTCCAGCTACCTTCATGTGCCATGACAGGAAATGAGGTACAGTAACCCCAAAAGCTGAGTTAGCGTTCTGATAGAGACTTACTCAGTGCAATACCACTGTGGGAATCGAGGGGCAGGAGGTCCAGTCTCTGGATTCTAAAGGTCATTTTGCCCTGCTGGAAAGACCAGGTGAAGAGTTGCCCAGTTAACAAATGAGAGTGGAAAGTCTTCTTAGTATAGGAGTGCACCATTTCCAGGACCTCTTCCCGAAACACCTGTATTTCAATGACAGGCAGGGTAAAAATTTTTCAAATACTCACTACCCTCTAGGAGTCATCTAATGTGGCTCAAGACAGCGTCTATACTTGCCTGAGAACCGCCTAACCCTTGTAGGTTTGGCGAATATGCAATCTACTGCTTTTGTAGCTAGGAATGTGAAGAATGTGTACAGTTTTCTTTTCAGTACTTTTGCACATGCTCCAGCTTAAAATCAAAGCTTTTAAATAACTGACAGTTTCACCACAGTACATTTCTTTTGAGTTGAAAAAAGTATTTTTTTCACATTTAAATAGATTTTTTTGTTGTTGTTAAAGTGTTTGAAGATTTTTAGAATGATACAGTTTGAAGTAAACTTTGCACATATATAATTTCAATATGTTTTCAAGAATGGTGAGGATTCATAGGTAAACTATGGGAAAAGAGGTCATCTTGTTAAAAAAGAACACTTGGAACAGGAGGGAATTGGAAGACATTTCACATTGACTTTGCTGATTATATATTCTCTTCACTTTCTAAGAAAGTACAGAATGTGAGAAATTTGTCCAGAACATTTAAATTTAGGAATTCTTTAAAAAATATAAGTATACATTATCTGCTCTTGTATGAAAGACGTTCATTCTTGTGCAGCGTTAACTCTGTTCCTTCTTAGAACTCTAGTTTTTCTTCTTTCACATAAGAATGTTTTGGATAAACTCTTCTGAGAAATTTGCCAATGTGTATTGAGACAGCCTCTGGGGAGCATGAAGACAATGCTACAGACTAATATGCTAGTAATACAAGACAATATTAACATTTAGAAGTTGTGAGTGCAAAATTTCGAACAAGAACATGTGGAAGTGATGCAGTAGACAATTCGGCATGGTATCTGTTTTCTTTTCCTCTGTCCTTGTAGCTGGTAGTGGTGTGCTTACGGTCGACTTGTCTTAAGTGTTCTGCATATGAATAACTTAAAAAATAAAAAAAGGAGTGAACAGTTATATATTACTTCAACTCAAATGGTAGGAAAAAGAAAGCATGCTCTTATTTAGGCAATGCTTCTGTGACTACATGAATCTGTGGTGTGATTACCAGACAATGGAACATAAGAGAATTTATTTAACTAATAAGAAAAAATAACACATAATACATCTCGATTATAAACTATTTCCTGCTACAGAGAATGGATATTTGGTTACAGGAGCCAGAAAGTGCCAATGCTTTTGGCTTTCAAAGGAACACCAGGTATTCTGAGGTTGATGAGGCCAATGTTTAAAAGAGGCTTCTTTTTTTTATATGAAGTTTTTTTTTCTCTCAACTAGCAAACACCAGCGTAGAAATGGAAAGTCTCATCACAAATAGACCATAGACCCAAATCATGTTTCCAGCAAATACTGTCTCTTATTCATACTTGGGAATCATACTAATTAGAGTAGTTACCAAAAAATATAACCTTTTCAAAGATACTTCCACCATGCTTTTTCTGGGTAGCACAAGGAAATATAGTGACTTAGTAAATATTTTGAACAGGCCTAGAACTGACTTCAAATCATAGATTATAGGGTTTAAAAGGATTTCAGGGTGCCCTGAGAGAAGATATTGCATAAAATGGCAAGACAAATATTGTCTGTTTTTTTCTGAAAAATGCTTATCTTGCCTGTTCTTAAAAAATTCTGGTGATACAAAGTAGATTTCCCTGGTTGCAGATTCAGCTTATTATTTCTTGTTCTTCCCTTCTTTGTCATGGAGGATAAAGTATTCCTTCTTTATCTCTGCAAAAGGCTTTAATAGACTTGAAGATTTTTGCAGTTAGCAACCCAAATTTATTCATCCTTTCCTTGTAGGGTATGTGTCTTAGATCTCTGAACTACAGGAATCTCTGCAAGCAAACTACATGGTTTTGTTAGGCAAAACTCAAAACTGAACCTATTGCTACAGCAAAATGGACGAAAGGCAAGAAACACAGAAGTAGTACAATTTATGCTGTTGTCTATAATCCTGCTTTAATGTCCACCCTTTTCTGCCAGAGAATGACACTGTTGATTCATGTTCTTTCACTGATCCATTCTGATAGCACTTATTTGTCTGGTTTTAGCAGGTTGCTCTCCAGTCTGTACTTGTGCATACATACTTTTTGCATAACTATAGCTGCTTGTGTGGAATGTTATTCACAAAAAGAAAGAGGCCCTCCAATATGCAAGAGGATTTTAAATCATAGTCTCTTGTATTGTGCTTTCTGCCTCTCTCTTGTTGGCGTCGCATTTATATTTAACAGATAGACCAGTTCTGTTCCATCACTCAAACTTTCACAAACGTGACTTTCACGTCACTCGAAAGTGTTGAATAAAACTAGTAAGTTGATAAATACTCTGAAGACTGCCCAGGAAACGTACATGATGTTGATCTAGACTTTTATTTCCTTCATTGCTGCCTGTGATTTCCTCATAAGAAGCACGGAGTCAGTGCATGATGTTTATCCTTCTCCCTCTCACAGAACAGTTAAGGTCAAAAGATCTGTTATCACATCATAAAAAGACAGTGGATAGATTTGATAAAACTCATTCTTCACAGTTACCCATGTCCTTGTTTGCTTGCTGGTTCTTAGAAGTTGGTGCTCATAGGTTTTTTAGGTACTTGGTTAAAGTGACAGATTCCTTCCACTTCCATTTTCTGTCTCAGGAACACATGCTGTATTTGTTCTCTTCCAGTTTTCTGGAGTTTTACCCATTTCTCAGAGATTCTCAAAACCAGTCATTACTGTGACAGAACTTTCAGATGTTTGAAACTCCTCAAACTGAAGTTTATCGGGCTAGTGGAGCCTGGAAACAAATCATAAGTCTCTCTCAGCTGTTTATTCCCTACTCTAGGCTTTTCTGCTGACATCAATCTTGCATCATTTTTCTAGTGAAGACTAGCAGCAAAGACGGTGTGCAGTACTTCTGCTTTGTGGGCATTCTCTCTCTCTGAAGAGGAGATCAGCTTTTTATTCTTTTTAACCTTTTTCATGTTAATGTACTCCTAGGATGATTTCTTGTTATCGTTCATGTTGTTTGCTAACAAGTTATGCTTCACGTTGCCCTTGTATATTAACACTATTGTTTTATTACCATCCTTCGTAATCTTTCTCTAAAATGAGGTCAATGAAGAGTTTGTGCTTTAGCCAGTGCAGGTCTAATTAAATTTTCTGTCCTTCCTTTACACTGGGTTAATTTGGTTTTGTGCTTTTGTTATAATTACTTTAAGGAATTGATAGCTTTCTAGATTTTTTTTAGGCTTATCTCTTCCCTGTGTGTCTGAGTATATTGGCCTCCTTCGTGAAATTAACTATTTTTATTTTGTTGTTCTCAATCTATCCTTTTCTAAGAAAACTTTATCCTACCATTTTATCCTGTCCCAAATTACTCTCTATTTACCTGCTTTTACCTGCTGGGTAGAGTTCAATTTAAAACAATCAGCATTTTAGTGGTTTTCTTTATATTCTGTAAGGAAAAAGTTACTTCTGAGAATTTTTTTTTAAGAAATGTGCTGATCTCCCTTAATACTTGACATCTTACAGGGGTTCAGTGTCAAGTTACACATAGTTTCTGCAGGCTTTGATAAATTCCTTGTGTCTGGTAGAATACCAAAGACCTCAAGCAAAGCATGGTCTGTGGTCTTGATGTTTTGACATGGTTTGGCCAAGCAGGATACTTTAAAAAATTATTTCTTTTATTTTATTTTTTAATTCTAACACAGCCATCTTATACAGTAGTCTTATTTCTCTTCTCTATTTGAACGAACTTACTGAATTTTGCTGATTAATTTAAAAAAAATTATATGACGACATCTGTGAATCTATAGAGTCCCAGCTGACAGTTTCCAGATGCATTTTCTACATATACTTATCTCAGGCATCTTTTTTCTTTCTTGCTCTTCTTGTATACACACACGTACCAGCATATCCAGCCTTCGATAGAATCAAGTCAGTGGTGTGGACAGAAGCAATAAATCTCTTTATCTCTGGCTTTTATGGAAGAAACATCTTTTAAAATATATTTTGTCTTGATTTCTTTCATGCTTGAGTGCTGACTGATTTAGGTAATGGAGCACTGTGGTCAATTGAATCCCCCAAAATCTAATATTAAAAGATGTGAGGGAAGGACCCTTGGGTCAGCAGAATAAGCTGAGAAGTGTTCAGGAAGCACCAACAGCAGTCTCCAACAAAAGCAGAAAAATGCATTTGTATTTACTATTTTTTATCTGTGATCATTGGTAACTTCCCTTCGTTAATGTTACAATGACGCTGCCTAATTTCTTCCAGACACTTTTGATTTGAATGGTAGAAACAACATGTTGCAAAGCCCCATTTGTTTCTTTTTTGATGAAGGTCTCCTAATATTTTGTCTCATAGACAGAGAAAGAGAACATACTGTTTCTTAATTGAGAATATATTTATCAGAGACATGGACAAAACCAATAAATATTCAGTAGCAAACTACAGAACCCTAATTTTTAGTTGTAAATGTAGTTTCAAATCAAGAAACACTGAGCGCAAGAGCGCTCAGTCCTCAGATGTAGGATTTCAGGCAGGGAAGGAAAGAGACTGGTGTGGCTGAGTCAAGACTGGCTGGTCAAACTGAACAGCAAGAGGGAACTGCACAGGCAGTGCAAACAGGGACAGGTAACCTGGGAAGAGTATAGGGATGCTGCCTGGTTGTGAAGAGATGGGATCATGAAGGCCAAGAGCAGCTGGAGCTGAACTTGACAAGGGAAGCAAAGAATAACAAGAAGGGCTTCTGTAGGTGAGTCAACCAAAAACGGAAGGTCAAAGAAAACATACCACCACTTATGAACAAAAATGGTGACCTCATATTGACAAACAACGAGAACGCTGAGGCACTCAACTATTTTTTGCCTTAGTCTTCACTAGCAACTGCTCTCCTCGCCATTCCAGGGTCAATGAACAACTAGATGGAGATCGGGGGTTATAGTCCTTCCCACTGTAGGGGAAGATCAGGTTCATGACCACCTGAGGAACCTAAACATATACAAGTCTATGGGACCTGATGAGATGCATGCCGGAGGCCTGAGAGTTGGCTGATGTTGCCAAGCCACTCTCCATAACATTTGAAAACTCATGACAGTCAGAGGAAGTCCCTGGTGACTGGAAGAAGAGCAACATTGTGCCCATTTTTAAAAAGGATACAAAGGAGGACCCTGGGAACTACCAGCCCATCAGCCTCACCTCTGTGTCTGGAAAAATCATGGAACAGATCCTCCTGAAAGCTGTGCTAAAGCACATGGAGTACAGGGAGGTGATTTGAGAGAGCCAACATGGCTTGCCCAAGGACAAGTCCCGCCTGACCAAACTGGTGGATCTCTATGATGGAGTGACCGCATCAGTGGACATGGGAAAAGCAATGGATGTAATCCATCTGGACTTCTGCAAAGCCTTTGACACAGTCCCTCACAACATCCTTCTCGCTAAATTGGAGGTATATGGATTTGATGGACAGACTGTTTGGCGGATAAGGAATTGGTTGGATGGTCACATTCAGAGAGTAGTGGTCAATGGCTTGATGTCCAGATGGAGACCCATGAAAAACCGTGTCCTCAGGGGTCCATACTGGGACTGGCTCTATTTAATATTTTTATTGATGATACAGACCGTGGGATTGAGTGCACCCTCAGCAAGTTTGCGGATGACACCAAGCTGAGTGGGGCAGTGGTCACACCAGAAGGATGGGATGTCATCCAGAGGGTCCTGGAAAAGCTGGAGAAGTGGGCCTGTGTGAACATCATGAGGTTCAACAGGGCCAAGTGCAAGGTTCTACCCCTGGGTCGGGGCAATCCGTGGTTTCAATATAGGATGAGGGACAGTGTGATTGAGAGCAGCCCTGCGGAAAAGGACTTAGGGGTGCTGCATGATAATAAGCTTGACATGAGCTGGCAATATGTGCTTACAGCCCCGAAGGCCAAACATGTCATGGGTTGCATCACAAGAAGCGTGGCCAGCAGGTCAATGGAGATAATTCTCCGTATCTGCTCCACTCTCACAAGACCCCACCTGGGGAATTGTACCCAGTTCTGGAATCCCCAACATAAGAAGGACATGGAACTGTTGGAATGGTCTAGAGGAGGGCTATGAAGATGATCAAAGGGCTGGAGGACCTCTGCTATGAGGACAGGCTGAGAGAGTTGGGATTGTTCAGTCTGGAGAAGAGAAGTCTCGGGGGGACGTCATAGTGAACTTCCAATACCTGAAGGGGACCTACATGAAAACTGGGGAGGGATTTTTACAAGCAGTGATAGGCCGAGGCAGAATGGTTTTAAACTGGAAGAGGGGAGATTTAGATTGGACATTAGGAAGAAATTCTTCCTGCTGAGGGTGGTGAGACACTGGCACAGGTTGCCCAGGGAAGCTGTGGATGCCCCCTCCCTGGAAGTGTCCAAGGCCAGGTTGGATGGGGCCTTGGGCAGCCTGGGCTGGTGGGAGGTGTCCCTGCCCCTGACAGGGGAGTTGAAACTGGATGGGCTTTAAGGTCCCTTCCAACGCAAACCATTCTATCATTCTATGATTCTATAAATTATTACTGAAGTTTTTCTTTTTTCCCCACAGTGCCTCCCCTCTAGATGCAATAGAGTTGTAGTATAGTTAAGAGTCAGTTCACTTTTTATATGCTCTTCACATTTTGTAGGTACAATATTTGTAGTTAAATTTTTCAGATGAATATGATACAGATAGCACAGAGATCAGAACATACATGCCAGTCTTATTTCAGCATTGTGACATAAATCTTTTTTTTAATTGACATCTGTAAAGATACTTTTATGTAGACAAAACAAATCTAGGCAACTCAGCACAAAAGCCTCCAATTTCTCTGATTAGCCTTGCATCAAAAGCAGCGTTTTATCTCCATTTATCCATTTCAGGCTGAACAGTCTTTCTTACACATTTCCTCCAGTACCATTGTGCACGAATAAGTGAAGTGTCCACCTTTCCAGTTTTACTGTAAAGATATTAGCGGGACAGCTCAGTGCATTTTTACTTTTCCATAGCATTGCTCACAGAACTGCTGCAGAGCCATTCTATGGCTTTTTTTTTGCCTTTTTTTTTTTCTTTTTTGTATGTTGGGCTGATTGTCTTCAGGGCAAGTCACATTAGCATATAAATTCTTATTGTGGAATTAATGGCTTCATTCATTTGTTCCTTACTTTTTGCAAAGCAAGGTCTGGGTTTGGTCCCTATTATTACAGGCTTCCTTTAACATTGATACTTAAAATGTGATAATATTTTAAAATTTTATCAATGATTAGTACAAGTGTTTCTCCTTGGATGAAAAGAAAGATGTAATAGGCTAGGACATACATTTCCTGCAGGCACTGAAGCACATATATTCTGACACATCAGGGCTGCAGCATAAAGAAGCTTCACACTAACAAAAAGTTCCCAGCAGATAATTTCTCCCTGTGACCCTGGTGAAGAACACAGGCACCTTCTGTGTCACTTTTTCAAGCCCATGCACATCAGCTAGGAGGGAGGGAACAGTTGATGACTTTCCTCGCAATCCCATCCTGATGAAATTTATCATCCAGTTTATAAGCCTGATATGCCAGATGAGCTTTTAGGCAGGCCATGCCAAGTTCTTTAAGACAGAAAGCCATGTTGGAAGAACAGTCTTAAAAAGCAATAACGCATAATATTTGGCGTATGAGTGCTCTTGATCCCTGCAGTCAGTAACTGCTGATTCAAAACATAAATGACAAGTAGCCCTTTCAAAATATGTATGAATAGTAGCTTTATTTTAATTTTTAGTTTCCTGTTTGTCTACGCCAGTGCTTTATTGGTGCAAAGACAATCTATTTACACACAGCTCTGCAGTGTCAGCAAGGAAACACTGGGAAGTTGTGCCTGGCTATGGGAAATCATGGAGAGTTTATGTCTTGGGGATAATTAATTCTCAGACATAATCTCTCTGGGGCCTTCCATGATGGGGTGAGGCTTTATAGTGTCTCATGAACAACTAATTCTGGGTTACCCTGAGGTGTGAAAGGAAGGTGCCTACTTAGATGTTCTTGAGTAGAGCCCTCCTTTCCTTTTAGTCAGTTGATCTGGTTCTGGGAGCGGATAGGTGCCAGCTTCAGTGGTTTTGTTCCTGACTGTGTGCAGAACCTGCAGCTGTGACTCCTTTACAGGAAGGGATGGCACAAGGAGATGATGTCTTTCTATGTTCTTCAGCCTCCCATCATCTAGGACAAGACCCACTTGAGGGCCACTTACACTCTGGTTCCTCAGATTTGCTTACAGACCTGCGCTCTGACTGTCTAGGTGCTGTATTTTTGCATGCCAAGGAATTACAGTTATGCACTATAGCAGATGTTTTATGGTAGTTCTGTAATTAGCACTCTGCACTATTATGCCAAAGGCACAGATTTGATCTCTTGCTCTCTGAGCTGGCAAGGGATGGGAGCGCTACTTAGGCAGTGTGTAAAACCCCAGATGGGCAGGGAAAAGGAATGTTTTCCATTGCTCTGCAGTGGCCCTTATAGCTAATGCTGATGGTATTCTGCACTTATGCCTCTCATTTAAGGATCCCTAAGCACTCTACAAGCATTAAGTAAGACATTCTGTACCCCATTGAAACAGCTAGTGTGGGGTACAGAGGGATCACTTAATCACTTACCTCTGGGCCATAACACAGCAGCAGTCCAGCGAGGCAGGGCAGAATTAGTCAACATTTTAGGATGGTCAGTAAGCGATACAGCTTTCAATTAAAATCGCAGGGAAAATTGTGGTAGGCAGAACTCAATACATGCACTTAGCCAGAGCATTTGGGCCAGTGTATCTATTTTGAAGCGAAATTGCTGGGTTTTGTAATCCAGGCACACAGGCCTTCCATCAGCACCAGCCCCTCCCTGCCCCTGACACGGTGACGGGTCATTGGCTTAGTGATTCAGTAGGAAAAGTGCCATTCCCTGACTGATTAGAGGCCCGCAGCCTGGCACCAGGAGTTTCATAAGAGCCAGACAAATTATCTGAGCCTCCACCATTCAGAATTTAAGACTTGCATCAATAAATGTGGATTAAGGCCTTTGTGCTGTGGTCATCAGATCAAGATTCCAGCTTCATTTGGCAGCTTTATCAGGACTCTATGTGCATTGTAGTGAATTTTTTTTGGCTTCCTCTACTGTTTCCTTTAGAATGTTTAGTTCTATAATATACTCCTCATGGTCAAATTAGAAGTCTTTTCATTTCAGATGTTCAACAGTGTTTCTTTAGTAAACACAGAAAACCCAAAGACATTCGTTGAACTTGCTAAGTTGAAAGACCTGTGTGCAAGTTTTTGATTTGCACTTTCCTTCATTTATCACCTTCTTCTCTCATCTCTTATGTGTCCATCTTGATTTCTTTCTGTAGTTCTATTTCTTTTTCTTGTATAGAACTTTTTATTGTCATTTGTTATACTCCCCTTTAGTCACAGGGCTGAAATAATTGGTTTATTCTCTTTGCTTTAATCTGGGATCAGTGCAGAGACCTCCATTTCATATTTGCTTTTTTTTTTCTATGTAACAGATTTTGTGGCTGAGTTTATGTAACTGTGCATATTGAACTGTTTTATGATTCAGGCTTTTTAGGTTATTTTATATTCCTATGACAGGTTTCATAAACTTTTTTTACATATAATACTTGGGTGGACATTGTCACTTTCTTTTTGTTGCTCTGGGGTTACAAGTGACAGTGTTGATTCTTTGATGATCTGTGCTGTTCAACAAGTGCAACAGCTGCAAGCAGGTTGATATTTCCAGCCCAAACATTTCAAATCCAACATAAACTGCAGCCTGAAAAGCTCCCGGATTACCATCTCTTTATTTAGCAAAGATGACTACATCTACAGAAACAGTCAGCAATCACAGGACATTGCAGAATTTGAGCCTGGGAACTCTGAATACCAAATGACAAATGTAGCCATTTAGCACAGCACATCAGAATCATATTACCAATGGCTACCATTAAAATTTCCTCTTGCATGTATAAAGCCTGGTTAGGTGATCCAAATTGTCCATGCTTTGTTTTGATTATAATATGAACTAATATCAGGCTTGCTGTCTTCTGAAATAGCCTTGTTGTCTTCAATGCAACACAACGATGCTACAGCTTTTCCTTTCTTTGGCAGCTAGCTTACCAGCACTGTGGTCTGGTGAAAACAGAACACAGATGCTTTCTTTGCACATGGATGATTTGGGAATAACTCCACTGGAACCTCATGTCAGTTTTTCCAGATCACATCAGCGATTGTACCAACAGTGAAAGATCTTCTGCAGGAAAAAAATGCCACTGTGACGTTTCAGCCTTTCCTTTCTGTAGGTTTCCAGTCATTTGGTGAGATCAGAGGTATTACTGTCTCTTTTTCGCCCATCTCTTCTGCATATTCTCATGAACGCACTTGGTCAGGGGACATGACACTGTGAAACAGCAATACCAATGTATTTGTACTTCATACTGTGTCCTTTCTTAGCAATACTGGTACAATAACCTCACAACATTTTCCTGCCATACCTTAACAAACCCATCTATATACCTTTCCGAAGGCAACATCTTTAATTCTTTTGTCTATGTTTTCAATTTATCCTTTTTTTTTGCAAAGCAGCTGAAGCACAGCAAAATCTGAATCTGCTGTTTAAGCTACTGCAATAGAAACTATGCAGATGACCATGACTATCCCATCGGTTCTTTCTGTTATCACCAGTTGAAAAGTACTAATCCAATAAATACAATAGTTTTACATGTCTGTACATTGATCATACCATGTAGGGCAATCACTTCTCTGGATGGATGGTATTTGCTCTTCTGTCTCACTTATCAGTTCATTATATTCTCTGTAGAATGTAAATTGAAATAATATTAACCTTTTTTACTTTCTTCATTAAAACACACAGTGTTTGGTTGGTTACAGAGATCTTTACCTGAGTATTCTATTTAATTACCTTTGAAAAGAAGCCAGCTAGGCAAGCTTTTTAGGTCTTGTTTCCATGGGTAGTGGATGGTTTTCAAGAGAAAGCCATTGCCGCCAGTAAAGTCTTCCAGTTAAAGAAAATCCCAGCATTTTTTGGGGGGTGGTTGTTGTGTTGAAATGAATGAGAATAGTGACTCTTTGTAGGAGGGTGTATTCCAGCTGTGAAGTGCTACAAGGGTCTGATTCAACTTTGCAGGGTCCAGTCAGTGAGGCAGAGTATTTGCAGAGGACACCTAGCAGGGCTAGGGAGCAGCTTACCATCAACCACCAGCAGAGACCTCTCCTGCAGGTGGGCTAGTGCCTCGCTTTCGTTCTTGTCCTAAAGATCAAGTAGATATTTTGGGTTTCTGAAGGCTATAAATGGGTATCAAAGACTGCTGTTCACAGTATCACAGTATCATAAGGTTGGAAAAGACCTTTGAGATCATCGAGTCCAACCTGTTCTACCTGACGAGAACAAATGTCAGGATTCTTTGTCAATACTTCGAGAAGTTCAACACGTTGCCCTATATACCTCGGGGCTCTTGTGGGCTCCACTGTGTAGAAGTGGGCCATTCTCCATGGGGAAAAAAATGAGCTATTATGTTAGAATGTGATTGCTATATAAATATATATGTATTTAATGTTCCATTGGTGCTATCTTTGAAGTGCTATAAAGGAGGCAACTGCAAATATTACTGACTTGTAATAAAATGGCTTTTTTCTAAGGCAGCATAAAGAGCTAGACAAGGAAGGGTTAAACAGCATAAATTCTGTTATTTTTTCTTTTAAGTAACCCATCTATTTGACTTCTCTCATGTTATTCTTTCACTTCCTTCCATGTTTATTTATATCTGGCTTAGAAGCTAGAGCTTCAGTGTTCTGGGCATTGCACAAATACAGAACAAAGGCAGAGCCCCTGTGACAGAGGCTTTGCTTTTTTCATCTATTTATTATAGTCTATTATGGAAAGACTGCCCTTCGACAACTGAAGACAAAACGTATGTGCATCTGGAAACTAAATGGAAAGTTAGGTTCTCCTCGCCCCCTCTTTCAGCCCTCAGCAAAATAATTTACTTTCACTTTGAATGTGAAAAGAACAAACTTTCTCGACACTTTTCAAATTCAATTATACAAGATATTTCATTCTCTTGTTTGCTTTTAGAATAAAATAATTAGCAGACATTTCTATTTTCCGCATGGATCTTAGTATTCTGCAAAAATATGACACTGTACCTGGGTAAACAGTGAAGTGATTATCAAAACAAAGTCAAATAAAACAAAGGAGACTTTCCCTTGCTTTCGGAAACTCCTGTTATTCTGCAGTATTTCATATGTGAATGAATCTTTTCTCCTCTGATTAATTTCTGTGATTGTACACACGGATAAACATAGACTAATCGAAGTAGTTTTTAGACTAGTAATTTATTTATAATAATTTTATTGGCCTTAATTCCCTTGTGATTCCATTGAGTTTAATTTGTACTACAGCAGCCTGCAATGTAGAAAATAGGTTTAATGATTTTTCGTTATGGAGCTTTATTTTGTATCATGCTTTGTTCTTCAGTATTTGGCAACAACTGCCCCTCCTCTTCCTAAGGTCAGAATGATTTGAGCTTCATCTAGTTGTTTGAAGCGATCTGATAAAGAAATTTCATCTCTGTGGGTGCTGGCCAGTGATGAAGAGAAGCCTAGGTTTCAATAGAGACTAATCTTAACCCAGGAGGGAAAATTCAGGAGGGGAAAAGCAATCTGCTCTTCGGTGACAGATCGCTGACAATTTACTTCCACTAGCCACCTCTCTCTTCCTGCCTAAACTGTCAGAGTGCCATGGAAGAAAAAGCCCTTTGTGCCTCTGTGTAGAAAGTGACTGTCATCACCATTATGAATGGTATTTTACATAGGGCTCGCAAAGATCAGCAATTACTTCATCCTTCCTGCCTCTTCTTTATGCCGGTTTCTCTTCGTGCTGCAACCAGCTGAGTTTTGTTCCATAGGACATCTGACTCCCCACCACGAGATTACCTCTAATAGGTTGCCTCACACTCTGACTCCTTCATTCTAGTTGTCTTCACAAATCTGGGGCAGGGAGAGGTGGGGGCAGGGTTTGACAGACAGTTTTCCCTTTCTTTCAGCAGGCTGGGGCCAAGATTTCTAACTCTGTTTTTGACTTAAAGCCCTAACACAGACAGCTGCAGTGGCTGACTGTGGCTGCTTCAGACCCCTGGAAGTCCTACTGGGAAGAGGGAGAAGGTGAGTGTTACAAGTGAATGGATGAATTTCAGCACTGCAGAAGGCACAGAAAAGAATAGGTGTCTTAAGGAGCATTGTGAATGACAGTAGAGGCAACACAGTTGGATGGAAACTGAAGCGGTGTGAAAGAGTTTGAAAATGTGCAATTTCAACATTTCATTTTTCCTTGGATTGAGAGGAAAAATAGTATTTCTTAGAATGAATAATTTTTTTAAAAAATAAATAGAACTTTCAAAAGCTTTTAGGTTGGACATACCACTGTGCTTGTCTGAGTGGGGACCAGCGCCTTATGAAACCTGAAATTCATAGAATCATAGAAGGTCAGGTTGGAAGGCATGTCAAGGATCACCTGGTCCAATCTTTTTAGGTATTATATAGTTTAAATGAGATGGCCCAGCACCTTGTCAAGCTGAGCCTTAAAACTGTCCAGGGTATAGGAATCTATCACATCCCTGGGGTGATTATTCCAATGTTTAACTGTTCTTATAGTGAAAAATTTTCTTCTGGAATCCAATTGGAATCTCCCCAGGGGCAACTTACACCCATTGTCCCTTATCTTTTCTGTATGACTCCTTGTAAAAAGGGAGTCTCCATCCTCTTGGTAGACACCTTTTATGTACTGGTATGTGGTAATGAGGTCTTCCCTAAGCCTTCTCCTCTCAAGGCTTGAACAAACCCAGTTCAAGGCCAGGCTGGATACAGATTGAGCAGCCTGGTCTAGTGGGAGGTGTCCCCGCCCATGACAGGGGGGTTGGAACTAGGTGATCTTCAAGGTCCCTTCCAAATCAAACCATTCTGTGACTCTATGATTCTCTCAGCCTTACTGTGTATAGTAGGTTTCCTAGCCTTCCAGTCATTTCAGTGGACCTCCTCTGGACCCTCTCCAACCCGCACAGTGCGGACCAAAACTAAACGCAGTACTCCAGATGTGGCCAGACAAATACTGAATAGAGTGGGATAATGACTTCTTTATCGCTGCTGGTGATGCCCTTCTTGATGCACTCCAGCATCCTGTTGGCTCCTTCTTTGCTTCTTTGCAGCGCACTGTTCACTCGTGTTGAGCCTACTGTTCCCAAGACCCCTAGGTCCTTCTCCACAGAGCTAGTCCCCAACCCAGTGGAACCCAGTCTGAGTTGCACTCCAGAGTTCTGTATTGCCAGGTACATGACCTCTCAGCTATCTCCACTGAACTTTATAAGATTACTACCAGCCCACTCTTCCAGCCTGTTCAAGTTTTCCTGGAAGGTAGCTCTTCTCCCTGGAGTGTCAGCCTCCCCACTCAACTTGGTGTCATCTGCAACTGTCATCAGGGTGCTCTTGATCCAGGTGACTTATGATTGGGCATCAGGCCCAGTATCAGTTCTTCTGAGAACCCACTTGTGACTGGTTGCCAGTTTGAGAAAGAACTATTTACTACCACCCTCTGCATATGACCTGTCAGCCCGTTCTTCACCTACTGCACAGAACACTTGTCTAGACCATAGCATGTCAGTTTCTGTAGGAGGAGGCTGTGAGGAACTATGTCAAAAGCCTTGGAGAAGTTCAGATAAACAATATGCACCACTTGCCCTGCATCAACTGTTTGGGTCACTTTGCTGTAGGAGGTAATCGAGTCTGCTAAGCACCATCTGCCTCTAGTGAATCCATGTTGACTTTTCCCAATCACATGCTTTAATTGATTTTTGACAATCACTACGAGTATTGACTTCATAACCTTCTCAGGGACTGAAGTGAGGCTGATGTGTCTGTAATTAGTCAGGTCCTCCTTGGAGCCTTTCTTGAGGATGGGGATGACATTAGTCTTCTTCCAGTCTTCATGGGTGTCCCTGGATCTCCGCGATAAAGATAATGGAGAGTGGTCTCGCAATGACATCAGTTAGGTGTCTCATCACCCTTGGGTGGATGGCATCCGAGCCCATCGATTTCTACAGGTCAGGCTCCTGTAATAGTTCATACATAAACTCTTCTTTCACTGATGGTGGGTCTGTGTCTGCATCAATGTGGATGTTTGTTCCTGTGACCTGTGGCCCAACAGCACTGGTAAAGACAGAGGTGAAGAAGGAATTGAGGACCTCTGCCTTTTCAGCACTGTTGGTCACTAGTTCACCTCTCCTGTTTAACAGTGGGTCAGTATTCTTCTTCTGTTTCTGTTTGTTATTAACATAACTGAAAATTTTTTCTTGAATTTTATGACATCTCTGGCCAACTGCACTTCAAGTTGAGCTTTTGCTTTCCCAACTGCATCTCTGCATAACCTGCTACTGTCCTTGTAATTTTCGAGGGGTAACGTTCCACTTTTCCATCTCGGTACATTTCCCTTTTGGTTCTGAGTATACCCAGAAGTTTGCAGTAAAGCCAAGGGGGTCTCTTGCTCCACCTACTTTGCTTGCCTTTAGAGGGAATAAACGTCTGGTGTATCTAGGAGCATGTTCTTGAAAAACTCCCAGCACCCACTAGCTCCTTTATCCTCCATGACATCTTCCCATGAGATTCCTTCCAGCTGAGCCCTGAGTGAGCTGAAGTTTGCTCTTCTAAAATCTAAAACCTTGGTCTTGAAACTGACCTTCAACTTAGCAGGATTTCAAACTCCACAATACTGCGATCATTGCAGCCAAGGCTATCATGAACCGAGATATCACAAAGCAGGTTTTCTTGGTTTGTGAGTAACAAGTCCAGCAGTGCCCATTCCTTGTTGGTACATCTAACATTTGTACAAGGGAGGAGTCCTCTACGCATTCCAGGAACTTAATGAATGCTGTGTGAACTACTGTGTTGTTCTTCCTTGTGGTGACACCAGCTACGTAACCAGAAGCTGAAATACATTATGTGTCTATTCCTGTCTGCCCCCATTCCTTGAACTGGTAATATGGAAGAACAGATGACTTGGGCACCAAAGTTCCTCACTTTCTCCTCAGAGCCTTAGATGCTTTCTTGATTCTGCCTGGGTTAGGGCTTACAGTGTCGTTCATGAACACATGAAAGAGTAATAGTGGGTAGTAGTCTGTGCTCTTGACAAGTTGTAGCACTCTCTTGGCAACATTCCAAATCTTAGCTCCAGGAAAGCAGAATACCTCATGTGACTCCCTGTCAGGTCAGCAGATGGGTGGTGACTCAGTGCCCTTTAACACAGTGTCCACCACAGTGAGCACACATCATTTCTTTTTGCAATATTCACCATCTGCGGTTGGTTCAGCTGCAACTCGTGGGTCTTCCTCATGGATGTCTACTGTTGTTAAATCTTCAAATCTGGTTTTAGTTGTGATGTTAGAGGGTACTGACTGTGGAGATCTGCTTTCGTGGGTCACCAGGGTCCAGGGTGCTTCTTCCTCAGTATTGTCTGTCACTGGAACATTGTTGTGAAGCAACTTGCCAATTTCTACCTTGACTTCTTTGTAACTTAGCCACCTGACACAACAAGTCGCCCACCCGTGTACATCTTGTGCAGGTACTTTCCTTTTCACCAGGAGAAAAACTCAGCTCTTTGTCTCAGCTTGGTCTCAAACTACATCCTCTATCTGGCACCATAATCCTGTGACTCAGACAGTGTGTTTAACAGTTTAGACAAGGGGGGATGTTGTGGTGTGTAAAGGTAGCTGTAGTTCACCAGAGGTGCCTCCAGGAAAAAGGTGAACTCTAGAAGAATTAAACTACTGCTTCTGTGAGGTGCCACGGTGACTCCAGAAAGCACAGTGGTGGATCCAGCCCAAAATGAAGAGGCATGGTTTAGTTCAAAAAGGCAACAATGTATTGTTTCAGATCAGGTGGCCTCCGGAGTATATCTTGCTTCCTTCCTTCTTTCCTGAAAAAGAAAACACAAGACTTTGACATAACAGAGGTTTTCCTGTATAAAGCATCTGGGTTAGGCAAGACACTTTGATTTCCATTGAATATGCTTGCTACGGTAAAATTCCCAACCTCTTTCAGTCAGTGAGCCAGGCAAGACAGACGAATGGGGGTGAATCAGGGGATTTACAACAAAGCAGTGAGTGACGATTGGTGTCATGAAGTTGCCTAACACTGGTGGGGGCAAAATAGGTGCAAAATGACTTTGCATAGACAAATTTTGTTCTGAGAAGTATATGTGTCCAAATGACACCAGGAATGGCTTTTTATATAAGAAAGGACAGTCCTTGTACACAGCCAGCGAGGATTATGATTGCTCAAATTTTTAGGTAACTCCTTCCCATATTTCTTCTTAACCTGATGAGTTTTAAGTTACTGAGTTTGTCTGGATGCAACAGCCAGATCTCTGGTTTAGCTAGTACAAAAGCATTTGTGTAGTTTCTGCTTTCCTCATTTTCAAGAAATCATTTCATTTTTGTGTGATCTTTCTTAAACAACAATTAACAAAAATATTTTGAGAGTCAGCAGATGGAGACCCTCAGTTACATAAAGAATTTTTTACCAGGTTCTGTGGATTAGAAACAGGCAATATTAAACAACTCAGGTTATCATGTGAATTTAATAAAAACCATGAAATTTAGAAAGCAGCACTTTATAAAGCCAAAGGATAGGAATTCCTTTATTGCACCTTTGGGTACAATTCCTGTAGATCACAATTGTGGAATCTCGGCATCACAGTCAGGTTGTTTACCTACAATAATCAGGATGGAAAAGGAGATTTCACTGCTGCTGCTTCATATTTTTTCTGCTATTGCAGTGAATGTTTTCTGTGCTATTGTTCTCTTTCCCTCATTTGCCTTTCATCTCGTTATGCTATGTCTATGTTGTATGCGATCTATGATGTTTATCTCATGTCCTTTTTAATCATTTTAGCAATTGTCCTTCTAAATATTCTGGGTTTTTTTTAATTTCTTTAGGACGGTTTAATGTTGATATCCGTGTTCTTACTGATTGTTTCCAAGGAGATATTTATTTTCAGACTCCTATAAATTTTCTGAATCTTTCTTACTAATATTTAATACAAATCTGATTATTTTTAAAGTGTTTCAGCAACTTAATTACTTTTATTTTAAAAAAAAAATTTGTTACATCTCACATAAATTATGACTAACTCTCTGCAGCAATCTGGAGGATATGGAAGGTCATCTTAAATGGTAATTTTTTTCACTAAAGAATGATGTCAAAACAAATGTATAGTATTTTAAATACAAAGGGTCTAAGACCACTGAAAGCTGCAAGAATTTGTGTCTGTTTTGTATGTACCAATCACATGAGGAATTTGTGGTGGCACTCTTCAATCTAAAGTAAGTTTTTACTGTCTTTTCAAAAATGTATGCCCTGTAGTTGCAATATGCATACTTCTATGTTACTTGTCAGTGTTCACTGAGATACAAAACTGAGGGTGTACCTGCAGTACCAGAAATGGCTCTGTACGAGCTAACTCTGAAGTCAGAAGAGGTGAGGATTACTGTGTATCCCATCTAACATCCAGAAGCAGAATGACAAGCACAGTGTCTGGGACAATAATGGATTGCAGTTGAACTTCAGCTGGTGTATTCAGCCTTGGCTTGTGCTATTGGGGTTACTGGTGCCACCAGATGCTAACTGAAAGGTCTTCACACTGTGCCCTGCTGCATGGTGTGTGTAAGAGGTGTGTAAGTGTGCCTCAAAAGTGTGCTGGGATGGGGAAACTCAATCTCTGGTACAAAGCTTTGGATTTCCTCACTTGACATTTCTTAGTGTTTGATATCTTCAGCACTTACAGCTGCTTCCTAAAACAAGTAATAGATATTATTTCCTCAGGGGATGTTACAGTATCACAGTATCATAAGGTTGGAAAAGACCTCTGAGATCATCCAGTCCAACCTATGACCCAACACCTACACCTACTCCTACTTGTCAACTATACCATGGCACTAAGTGCCTCCTCCAATCTCTCCTTAAACACCTCCAGGGACGGTGACTCCACCACCTCCCCGGGCAGCGCATTCCAATGGCCAATCACCCTCTCAGTGAAGAACTTCTTCCTAATGTTGAGCCTAAACCTCCCCTGGAGAAGCTTGAGACCGTGTCCTCTTGTTCTGTCACCGGTCGCCTGAGAGAAGAGACCAACCCCTGCCTGACTACAACCTCCTTTTAGGTAGTTGTAGAGAGCAATAAGGTCTCCCCTGAGCCTCCTCTTCTCCAGGCTGAACAACCCCAGCTCCCTCAGTCGCTCCTCATAGGGCCTGTGCTCCAGCCCCTTCACCATCTTCGTTGCTCTCCTCTGGACACACTCCAGCATCTCAACATCCTTCTTAAACTGAGGAGCCCAGAACTGGACACAGCACTCGAGGTGCGGCCTGACCAGTGCCGAGTATAAGGGAATGAGAACTTCCCTAGTCCTGCTGGCCACACTATTCCTGATGCAGGCCAAGATATCATTGGCTTTCTTGGCCACTTGGGCACACTGCTGGCTCATAGGGAGTCATATTGTTGACTCCATATCTAAAGCAAGATGCTGAGAACTAGAGACAGCATCTTCACTTGCCCAGTCAGCAGTTGATAAACACAAAGACTTCTATTCCCAAGTCTTTTTCCAAGTATTTTTATTGGTTTTCTTCTTTTTTTTCTTTTTATTTTAAACTGACTCTATGACTTCGGCCAAAGCACTAAGTTCTCTATCATAAGGTTTTAGTCTGCAAAACTTAGACTAATAACTTGCTTCCTGAGGCTTAGTGAATTCTTCTTTTTAGGGAAAGTAAGTCTATTTTATGTTGTATCATACCCTCTAATAAGTTCTTACTGCTTATTGCAGTAACAGCAGATCTCATGATGATTCTTATCCTTTTTTTCTCTTTACATTCCAGCTCTTGCAAACGTATGACTGCATAAAAATTTCAGCTTTAACTGAAATAGGTTTCTAGATCTTGTGATTGTAAAGAAAGTAAAAGTAAACCTTGAAAAAAGTCACTCTCTGAAGACAAAAAGAAAAACTAGGACAGATATTAAGAGGACCAAAACCTGTTTTATTTCTTAAAATTAATAATATCTTGGAATCTACGCCAAGGTTTGGGAGCATTATGTACATGAACAACAAGGTGGGAGTTATGTGCAACCAGGTTGATAATTAACGAGTTGTGAACAATTTATCTTCAATTCAGAGAAAACTTTTCTTGACCAGAGAATGTAACTGAGCAAAGTTCCAGGCAAGAGAAGCAAATATTAAGGATGCTTTACTTCCTCTTCTCCCTCTGCCTCTCCCCTTGGCATATTGCATCAGAGGGGTTGGATGCAAAGGTTTTCTCCCCCATTTTATTGCAACTTTTCACTCTTACTAGCAATTATAAATTAAAAGCCTTAGTGTGCCTTCAGTATTTAAAATTCTTAATATGCAAGATCTTTATTTTAAAACCACATCCATGTAAAGAAATCACCTTGGTAACTTCTTAAATAGAAAAAAAACAATGTAACTTTATTGTGGGTGCCAAAGAAGTAGCTGTAGTAATGTTGGTTTCATGACATTGCTACTTTTTGGTTTCAATTTTTTCCCCAATATTTTGTCTTGATGAGCTCTCACATGTTTTAGATCATAACTTATAAAAATGTCTCTACTTGCTCTACACTTTTATGTCCACTAGTGTTTTCATCATCAGCCTTTCATACTGTCAACATGATTAAGGAAAAAGGGAACAAATAAGATCCCTATATTTAATAAAGAAAGGTAAAAAACCTATCCTGCATGCATCATCAAAAAGAAAAGAAGTATAAGTTCTTTTGCAACATTGCCTTTTAAACATTTTAAATTAAAGGGATAAATCCCTGTGTGGAATAAATTGAACATTGAAGTCAATGAAGCTACAGAGATCTAAAGCAATTTGGTGTCTGGCCCTCCATAGGAGATGCTAGATTAGGCTGGAAAGATACATACTTGAGATCAGTTCATTTCAAATCATGTCTTTTGAAAAAAATCTGAAACAGTCCCCAAAATGTGACTTGCACAAAGAAAAAAAAAATAACCTGTTTTCCACCTTTATGTTACTTTTAGCTGGGAAGAGATACTTGAAGTAGTTTTCAAAATGACTGAAGCAAATCTGACAATTTATCATAATTGAAAGTGTCCAGGAAAATGTCTTGCAGGCTCAATTTCCTGCTGAGAAAGGGAATGTCACTGTTGTCACTGACCTGTGGCTGTAAGAGGCACATGATCAAGACTTATTAATTACAGCATTAAATGCCAAATATATGAGATACCATAGACATTTTATTGGATGTGGGAACTAATCAACTTGCTACTGAAGTAATTCAATTCTGTGCAGGTTTATTATTTCAGCACTTTAAAACTCAAGGAATGACAGCTGATATATATGAGGGAAAACTAAGAGAGACAGCAATAGTTCCTCTTAATTGTATTTATTGTATTGGATAAAAGTGATGTACAGCTTTCTCTTTTGGTCTTGAAGTGATTTGTTTCATGCTTAATTATCACTTAAGTATCAATGACCAGAATAAAAAAGTAACAGTTCTCCTGGAAAACACAGTTGTCTTCAGAGAACTTCTGCTCTGCAGGCACTGAGTGGGCTTCATGGCAAAGGTGCCCCCACTGGCTTTAAGCTAGCCAGCTCCAGCAATTACAGCCTCCCAGGGCTCAGTTTGGACTAATCTGCCTTGCTGAGCAAGGAAGATGCTGAAGGGAAATGTGTCCCCTCAATGCCATCATAGACAGCAACTGCCCAGACTGCTCCCCTAGTTGGAGATGCCCCCAAGGCTGGGCTCTCAGGGTAGGAGCTGAGCAGTAAGTCATTATCTTGCTGTGCTTTGGTGCATGCCTTTGTTTCCTAGTTCTTGAAGAAATTCTTTTAGCCAAATTTCCACCTCACTGCCCAGGGATCAGTGTTGTGTAGCAACTGAACCTGTCAGCCTGGCAAGCTGGATTCCCCTTGTCAGCTGAAACTGTGTTTTCCACAGTCGTCGTCGTGAAGCATGTGAGGTTGCATTAATTACAAATGAGAAAAACCTACTAAATTATATTCCTCTGCAAGTACAAACCTAAGTTGTTAGTGGAGGACAGATGACCATTTCCGTAGGATGGGAGTCTTAATGGTAGATTTTTCTTTCACAGAAATGCATTGCATGACACGTATGAGAAACTGAGCAACTAAGTGAAAACGGAAAGACACTCGTGTTTTTGAATGATGAGCTAGATAGGGAATAGATGGTCTCTTCACAGATGATGCATCTTCTTCAAATGGGAATATTATGGCTTTAGAATAGACTAAACAAGACAAATTGATGCTTCCTCAATTCTCAGGGACTGGATGGTTATGATTTGAATTCATAAAAACATATTTTATTTGTACTTTAAGTCTGAAAGCAAGATATGCCCTTGGCTTGAGAATGAAACTTAGCAGGAGACTGTGCATCTACTTAGCCTCTAAGGCTGAAATTTTATGCAAAATTTGTTTTGCGAGTTTTGCTTTTGAATTTGAAATACAGACTTCATTTCTGTTTACCCTAAGTTTAGTCATTCATGAACATATTGATACAAGCGTTAAAGCTATAGTAACAGTGTCGGTTTGGGGTCTTTTTATAAGTAAATTGAAAATACTTTACTGTTATTTCTCTAGCATGATAGTGGTAGGACTGAAGTGTTGTTATTTTTTTTGTAAAGCAGTAGTAAGTCCAGAGGTACCAATAAAGTAAAAGTTTCTGGTTTTCTGTATTATGGCTGCTTAGCTCTATTCAGATAGAATGACCACCTATTTGCTGTCCAAAGATTTTCTAAAACAAAAAAATATAATATTTGTAGATCTATTTGCAGTGGTTTTAAACTGGTTTGAACACATTTGGAACATTTACACTCTTCCCTGTGTTTACAATGGTTTACTAACTCATTTCTTGTGTTAGTACCTAAAACCTTACCTGTAAATTAGGGAGGAGTTGGGAAAGAAGACAAATATGCACAGCAGCATTTAAGGTTGCATAAAATCCTTTTGACAGTCGAGTCATATGGTTGCACAGATTGGCAATGTTAGAGAAAAACTATAGGATGATTACTCAAAACTTCTTTTTACAGGTGATTTAACCAGAGGAAATAAGGAGAAACTGCTAACATAGTTAGATAAACATTTCACTTGTAGTTAACAAGATAAACACAGTGACGCAACTAGATTTTGACTTGGAAATTTAAACAGCACGCTAGCAAGGGGAAGTGTGCCCACAGGGATATTTCTGTTAGTCATAAAGGAGCTTCACTTAGACGAGACAATGGATGCCATCTTCATATAACGCCTTCTAGCCAAAACCAGCAATAAAAATGCAAAATAGATTTAATGTGGCTTAACTGTCCTCTGACCATCAAGTTATTCTGCCAGTTGACTATAGACAGGAGCAAAGAGTACACTGAGCTTCTTCAGCCTTGATCTTGGTCTTTTATTACCATAATGTTATGCAGTGGTCAGAATTCGAACTGTAAACGACCCACTGAACCTATGGAAATGCAAAACAGAATAAAAATGGTGAAAAATAACTACTAGAAAGGTAAGCCATCTTGCACTGAAATAGAATTAAAAAACATATTTGTAAACACATTTTTGGCATTGAAAATTTAACACATTAATTTTAAGAATATGATTATCTCCTCTCCAGGATTTTTCTGTTTGACCGTGTCACATTTTAATAATTTTTAGGCAAGGACATTACTGATAGGTTGATAATAGGTATACGGAAATCCTATTTTAATGAAGCAAAAGACTGTTTTGCGCTTTACTACAGCAGTTTGGTGTGCAAGATAGGTAATTTTTAAATATGAAACATCATTGAAATCTACAGGTATGTGTTATACAGTACACTATGGATACCTCTGGTGCATATTAAATGTTTTTCTTTTTGTTGAATGAAGGTAGAGGGAGTGTGATGGACTGTGGTGCTAAATGGAACCACATGGTAGCACACTATGACATGAGCTGCACCAGGCACCAGGTCCTCCGCTCAGGAGGTGCACTTTCCAAATAGATATACAGGTACAGAATTCTGGAATTATATACAACTTATTGTCTTTCATCAAGAGAGCTGAAAAAGATCAGGAAGGTGACTACTTCTGGCACGACTCTCAGATTTTTAACCAAAGTAGAGATATCAATAATAGCATAAAGCTGTGTTGCTGTAGCCATGTATAGGTGAATATGATGTCTAAAAAAACCTACCAATAAATTCTTTAGAGTCCAACCATTGACATCTAGTAGGTAAATTTTGAATCAATTTGTATGAGGAAGACAGATGTGAATCACCAATCCAAGGAGTACAATCCAAAATCTCTCCATTAAATCAGAATCAGAAGAAATATGTGCAGATTTCTGTTTCATTCGGCCTTATTTTCCTTCTAAATGGAAATGAAATTACTTCTAATTTATCCTAGTGATGTCTTGAGCAGGTTTGGGCCCATTTGCTTACCTGTTTTACAAGAGATGTATTTCTCCTCTGGGCCAAATGTTGTACTCCTGCTAAAACAAAGGTTATGATGCTAACACAATCTACATCCTTGAGGCCAAATTATACCCGGAGTTTCTTGAATGCAAATCACTGGCATTACACATGGGTAACTGAAAGCTCAATTTACCCTTGAGTGCTCAGTTCAGTTAAAATTATTTTGCAACTTCCCTGCTGGTGGCTAAGAAATCATCCAATCTCAGAAGTATAGCTACCTTTTATTCAGAATTCACTTCACAAATGTAACGTAAGTGTTGCTTATAAATATACATATTTTAGTTCAAAATTTCTGTTGAAATTCACTGCTTCACATACTGCAGGTATAGTGAAAGCAGTATCTGAAAGCTCATAATTAACCATTCCTTTTGTTCAGAGAACATAAAGTGGGCTGTTTTCAGATAACAAGAGATTGTATCCAAGTAGATTTTTCTGCATTTTTTCACACAGTTGTGACTGGTTTATGGCACAACTGTACTAGTTACCTTTCCTGATTATCATTATTATTGCCTGTGCACTGTATCTTGTGCTTCAGATTCAATGCTGGTTCCTCTGAGCACAAATAATTCAACTCCCCACTGTAAATCCTTTCTAATTAGGTTATTTCTGTCTTTTAATCTCTCACTCTGAGAGCCATTAATGATTTTGAACTGAGACATGAGTAATTTGTAATAATTTAGCTTATCTGGCTTTAAAAGACCACTTGTTTTCCTTTTAATCTTTAACAGCCCTGTTTGGATTTAAGACTGTGTTCAGTAAATGTCAAAGGTAGATACAATTTTGGTTACATTATGCAATTCTTAACTTGGTGCTGAGACATCCAGGAAAATTTATGTGCCATGCATGAATGCATTAAAAAAAATCCAAACCCAAACCAAAATAAAGAACCTGGAGAGCTCAGATGATAATGGTAATAGTATGTTCATATGTGCATTAATTGCTGTACTGCTGTACCAACTGCCAAACTTTTTGTTATTCTCTTGCCTGTTTGAACTAGTAGATTCAGCCTATTTTTTCCAGGATGAAATGTCTCAGATTACTGAAAATTTCTTACATCTAAGCTTTTGGAGATTATTAAAGACTGCAAACTGAATCAAACAAGCAGCTTTGAGTGTAGCTGGTTTGATTAATTATGCAGAAATTTGTTTTACTGGAAAATAATAGTGAATTACTTCAGTCACATATCATAATACGATCACTACATTAGACAGTAAATGGAAGTCATAGACAAAAGGCCAAGGATTTAATTCATTTTCAAGATGTCATCACATTAGGTTGCTAGATGCTCTTCTACAACGTGAAACACAACAATCAAGCAGGGTTTAAAATCCCTGTACATCTGTCATATGCTTTTAAAAGCTTCGTAGAATGATTTTTTTTTTTTAATATTCTTGTCAACCCATAGACTTAAATAGAAAACTATATATGCTTTGAAAATTTCTGGAAGACAGTTGTCAAGGAAGAGAAAGAATCATTCTTTATTGGAGTACATTATTTTACTCAGTAAGCTCTGTGAAAACCCTGGGGAAGTTACTATATTTCATGTCACTTCTTCCTATGTGTCTAAAAACTTTTTGCTGCCAACGCTTGCTATTTTTGCTGCTTCTTGGGAAGAGCCATTAACTCTCTTACAGGGTCCTCCAGTGCAATACATACAGCGCTACTTCTAGAGCATGCCTGGGATGTTACTGTGTAACAACTCGGGTTTCAGTTAATCAAGCATTTATGGTAAGATAAGGGCATTTAGCAGAGTGGGATAAATACCCTAAATGTGAACGATCGTTTGCCAAAATGAACTTCAAAGGATTTTCATGGCAGCGACGGTGTCAGCAACTAGTGGTTGTTTACAAAGGCTTGGTTACATCGAAGTGGAGAGGGTTTTTTTGCAGTTATATGCAATAAAGGAAGAGAAGTTTCAGGTGGTTTTGGTTTATTTACTCTTCTGCTCTACACAGCCAAACAAATACATGTCTACGAAACTTTGAGATCTCCTAAAGGTGCCAGTTCACACAAAAAGGCACTTAAACGTATGATCAATTCCACTAGACTTCAAATCAAGCATGTACTGAGAGTACATTCTTTTGAGAAGGATGAGCAATTTTCTGTTGCAAGTTGCCCATGACTTCTTTGAAAAGATAATTTTACACACCAGTCAAGTAAACTGGATGAATCTAGAAAAACATGAGAAAAATAGCATCCAAGGTATTTAGAAGATAAAACATGGTGACTTACTTATGTCCATCTGTGGAGAATGTGCTTGATTTCTAACTTATGTAATCATGTTTGAAAAATCTCAGCAAAGTAGAAAATTAACACCTTGTAATTAGGCATATGCAGGTTTAGATATTTATACTATGAGCAAACCCAGATTTAACTGTAAAAGGAAACAGCTTTTTCTAAAAATAGTAATTTTTTCTTTTGCTGTTTGCAAGTCTGTCAAGCCTGGATCTGGCCTAAATTCCCGACGTCAGTAATTTCACAAATGGCTTTACATGAACGTTATTTTGAAAAGTGCATTGAGTAGCGACCGTGCTGAGTGTGCTGCTGGTGAGCACCTGGGGGTGAGGTGTTCTGGTGCTCTTCCTTTCCTCCCTGACCAGTTCTGTCCTGCAGCCCCCAGAAATGTGAGCTGTGCTGGGCAGGGTATGGTGACAGGGCAATAACAGCCCAGCCACCCCCAGGTGCGACCTTAGACCTGGTTAGTGTCCCACTAGGGAGGCAGTGACTCTTTAGCAGGGGTCGGCTGGACTCGTGAAAACACAGCTCCAGAGCCAAGGGGCATCACGTGCACGGGGAACCTCCGTGAAGCTTATCCCTGATCTGGCTCTTGGCTTAGCTACTGGTCACAAAGCTTTCTCCAAGGTTGCACTGGTATGTAATATCAGGCACAGCCTGATTGCTCTGCCTGTTTCCTCTTGGACAAACAATGATGGGTACTGGGTGCCTTCCTACTGGCTGTGAGAACCTGCACAGCATGATACTCCATTTCTACCACAAACCCTTTCACTGTGAGAATTGACACTGACTAGAGAGTGGGAGACTATGTTCAAATGCTTTTCAGTGTTGGGAAAATCTTGGAGAAAAAGTGCTTGTGGAAGAATTAATGGATCTGTTCGTTACTCTGCTGCTTTGTTCTCAAAGTTAACCACAAACCAGAAATTGTCCCTCACCCCAAATCCATGTTAATGCAGGCTTTCACTGGGTTGATTCCTTCAAATTCTGAATCTCATGGGAGGTTACGAGTGAGAGAAGTTGAAACAAAGGTCAGTCTTTTATTATTAAGAGGGAAACCTGATAATATTTCTGGTTTATTAGGGTGAGACAATGCAACACATATGGACATGACTCCAGCTGAATACCCCAGTGCTGGAGAAACACTATGAACTTTGAAGAAGAGGAGTTCTACATGCTGGACAGGCCAAAGAAATTGAGCTGTGCTTGTGATATCAACTTATTTTCATCCCTTCCAGCACTTCCACTTGCTCCAGCGGGGCATGGTGCTTCCAGTGTCACCACATAGACAACACTTTCTCTTTCCCTCTCCATCCAGTCTTATTTACTTATGCAGTAAAGGCTTTTCTGTGGTCAGCCATCCTCTTACAAATGACAGGTTTTACTCTGCTTAAAATCTGAAATGAGTCTCAACTGCTGCCTTCTATGCTCAGTCCCTTAACAAAGAAAACAAGGCTTATTTCTGATAATCACTTTATTTTTTTTCTTTTTCTGGAAGGTTCACACATATTAAAATTCTCTGGTTTAATGATTATCTTTGGTCAGAGCTTAGGGCCTGAATTTGCTGGAAATAAGCAGAAAGACCCTTTAAAATGGGAAGAAAAGTGGCTTAAAAAGTAGCCTTTAATATTCTAGAGTCCTTTTTTATTAATTTCACATTTGAGGGAAAAAAAAATCTTGTGACTTATGCCAGGATCTTTTGTTCGCTTAATGAATTTTTCAAGGTATTAAAAATAATTTGTGCAATGTGATGACTATTAAGCTAGTAGGTGAGGATGGGAGCAGAATATAATTTCAATTAATATCCCATTTGAAATAAAAAGAACATCCTCAAAGATTAAAAAGAAAATGTTCACTGATTCAGGGAAGAACTTTGTCTTTTTTGGAAACTAAGCTATACAACATGGCAATAACAGCTCTATAGAAGACAGAGTGGGAAGTGTGTTGAAGATCAGTCTTTACATTTAACTCTTCAAAAAAATGAGCCTCGGTAAAGCTGCCAGGCAACCATGCTCCTCATGCACACTCACAATATACGTATGAGGATACATATACAAACATACATATACCTCTCGTCCTTATCTTGCAAATGTCTATGGGTATTATGGTTACAGACTGGGAGGGGATTAAACCTCTGAGCACAGCCGCATGGTGGCTTTAAGCAAGTTTACTTTGGAACTGTTAAATGTGTGAAGTGATCTTCAATATATGCAAATTAAAAGCTTCTGGGAGTACTGTGCATGCAATGAAAAGAAAATATAGCCTTCTGCAGATGGAATAAGCAAGCTTATTAGGAATTAATAACTCTCTCAGTCCTAGGGAAATAAGAGAAAATGGTGCATCTAATTCTTAGTATAGCAAAATGTAATTAACAGGAAGGTCAGAGGGCAAGGACAGAGTGTGCAATTAAATCTTCTTCAATCTTGCACTACACAGGTAAACACAATACAAGTTTAATAATGAACAAATCCTCTGGTACCTAGCACACAATTTTATAACTTTCATTTACATGAACTCTGTGGGGATCTTATTTCTTGCTATAGCACATTTTGCAGTTCAGTATAGAAAATTTAAGAAAACTATTCTATAAAGACATTTTCCTCAAATCTTTCCTTAGGTTTCCTCTGATCCCCCTACCACCGAAGCATTACTGTAGTTCATTTTTCTGCATGTTACTTCAGATTTAGTGCTAATACAGATAAGGCAAAGCTGTAACAAGGCTGCTGCTAACATGTGAAAGCTGTGCTTTGAAGTGATAGTGTAATGAATAGTTACTGCTGGATAAATTCTTTACCTTTCAGATGTCAAGCTATTTTAGTAGGTGATGCCTGATTATTTATTTTTTTTAGTCCAGGACACTTGACTGAGGACATAGTGTTCATTACATGCCTGTTTATAAATGTATAGTGGGAATGGATTCAGCTCTGATCATGCTTTGAGCAGGAGGTCGAAGTAGATGGCATTCCAAGGTCACTTCTGATCTCAATTAATCTATAAGTCTAAGATTTGCATGCAGAACTCTGTGTTGTTTTTTTGCAGTTCTTTTAGGAAAGCAAAGTATTTCAGCTAAATATTGGCTTTCACCTGCAGTATATTCAAGTTCTCAGAAGTGGTCTGTTTTTTATTTTTAATTCATGCCCCTCTGCCACTGCTTTACTTCCTCTTGCCTTATTTTCTGTCGAGAGCTTACAGACTTGCCTTTGATTTCCTCCTCATAGCAAATCTGACTAAGACCCACTTCCCTTTCTGCTTTTGCTTTCCAAACTCTCTCTTCTCCATGGCTCTGAGCCCAGGGAGAGATGTATAACGTGCTGCAAACCGTAACAGAGACACAGCACACGGCAATCACTAAAATGAAATGCAGTTTTACAAAATATCACCAGCAGAAGGTACTGTAACGTAAACTTACCTTCCCAGGCAGCACCCACCAAGATATATGCAAAAGGGCTCTCTAGGCTTGGAATTGTCAAGAAACATATAGAAAGGGCAAATTCATACACTAAACTCCTCATGTCAGTCCGACCAGCCTTGCATTGTGGATGACTGTGAATGACAAGCCAGCACCTAATCTGAAAATTGTAGTCAGATTAAGGATGAGAGCAAGACTGACTTGGCTCATCTTTTTTGTCATCAGTGGAGACGGCTTTTGCCATAAATGTTGCAGGAATGTTTGGGGGGTTTATTTCTTCCTATGGACAGGATTCCTTGTGAACAGGATGAGGACTGCAGTAAAGGGTCAATGCCTTTCTCCCAAAGTCTGTGAAAATCTAAACTGTGCTAGCTTAAGAAGAAGCAAAAAAAATCAGTTATTTGATCCTTTTCTGCCAGATGTGTGAGAAGCAAGGCAGCAGAAGAATGAGTGTTAATGCGTGAGATATGATCTTGCTCCCCCCACCCCTCTTTTTCCGAAGACTCAGATGTGAACAGCAACCCGAAGAATACAACCCTAATCAGGCAACAGCTCTGTAAAATGTTCCTTTCTTCTTCAGTTTTAAAACTCATTTACCCTTTCCATACGTGTCAAAACATGTCAGATATTACAAGCGTGATCTCTTGAGATCATGATAAATTATGATTCCCTTAATCTTGCAGGCATTTTTATTGAATTATTGTGGTATATTTTATACTCATTTTTTTCCTCGCTTTCTTTCTCTGGTGTAAGTTGAGGTTATGTTTGTTTTCAGGGATATGACTATATTTTGTCTGACAGAAAATAAGTGGTTAGTTTGAAATATCTGTTATTCTGTGCTTCCCACCATTCTCCTAGAGAAAAATAAGAAGGTAGAACAAGGAGATTGTACTGCAATGCTTGTACTGGCAGGGGAAAGAGCATGGATATTTTTGGTTTAGTAAACATTGCATACAAAAAGATTAAAAAATCCCAAATGAATCAGAAGTAATTTACAAGCAAAATCATAGTAAAATTATTACGAGCTTAAAGAAGTTAGCACAGACAGATTCAGTATTTTCAAATAAATATGAGACAATCCTTTCTTGAACTTGTGGATTTGGTGGGTAGAATGGGTCCTTTTAATATTAATAATCTCCACATAGCTGGGTAGAACAAATGATGACAGGGGAAATAGCCCTACCTGTACTCCGTAGCGCATATATTGAGACTGATATTTACAGTTCTTTAGACCTATATTAATTTTACAGAGGAAATCTCATCCTATTTTATTTTTTCCCTTTCTGTTGGTATTTGCAATTTAATATTATCACTAGGAGCAAACTGAAGCTCCTTCACTTATTTTTTTTCTTGCGAATTTCATAGCTAAAAAATGATGATGATAATCTGACCAAAATTTTAATTTTTGCACATAAGCAATGTTCAGTTTCAGCCATCTTACTTATAAAATTAAGACTGATATTAGTGAAGGTGTGGTTTTCATTATGGTTCAGGTATTAGTTTGAGAGATCTGTAAGAAGTGCACTGCACTCCACCTTATCTGAATGCAGCGAATCAATAAATACATTAATATGAACTGATCATTTTTCTCCTCATAGTGACCAAGGACCTAAGGCTTGCTTGCTATATAGAGAAAAAACCCCTGCAGATGACTTCGGTAGGAATTTTGCCTGAACAAAAACCACAGGCTGCAGTCCAAATGAGTGTTCTTTCAGTACATATATTTTTCATTTTCTAAAGTTTCTATATTTTAATAGCACATATGGGAGTGACTTACATTTCAGCTTGAAATTGCTGTTTCAGGAGACTAAGATGATGCATCGATTCGAGGCTGTTACGCATTTGTTAAGGCTCTGCTTTGTTGCCTGCCTGAAAGTTTGCAAGTTGCTAGTATTTATGTGAAGTCCAGATGAGTAGCTAGGAGAATTTTGCGCAATGGAGGATCAAAACCAGCTACATTCATAGAAACTTCTTATTTACTCTTGTGGTTTAACCCCCGCCAGCAACTAAACACCATGCACTCTCCTCTCGTGTGATGAGGGAGAGAATTGTAAAATTGAGAACACTTGTGGCTAGAGATAATGACAGTTTAATAGGAAAAGCAAAGGCCGTACACACAAGCAAAACTTAATGAGGAATTCATTCACTGCTTCCCATTGGCAGGCGGATGTCCAGCCATCCCCGGGAAAGTAGGGCTCCATCACGTGTAAAGGTTCCTTGGGAAGACAAGCACAGTCACTCTGAATGTCCCCCCTTTCCTCCTTCTTCCTCTAGCTTTGTACTCTGAGCAATGGCATTGTATGGTACGGAATATCCCTCTGGTCAGCTGTCCCGGCTGTATCCTCTCCTAACTTCTTGTGCACCCCCAGTTCACTTGCTGGCGGGGTGGGGTGAGAAACAGGACCTTGACTCTGTGTAAGCGCTGCTCAGCAATAACTAAAACACCCTTGTATTATCAACACCGTTTCCAGTACAAATCTGAAACATAGCACCTTACGAGCTACTCTGAAGAAAATTAGCTCTACTCCAGGGAAACCCAGAGCACTTACCTAGGTGCACGAGTCCACAGCAGCTATCCTCCACCCCGAAACAGGGCAAAGGTCTGGCTAATACTGCTCCTACTCAGTGGACCGAAGGCTTCTGAGCATGCTACACAACTGGAAGTTGGCAAGGCATTACACTATTAACCGGAGCTGTCTCTCAAATCTCCACTGACCTCAATACCGAAGTGAAACTTGCCAACAAGACCTTACTCCCTTCAGGCACTGATCAGTTCTTTTCCAGTGGATCAGAAGGTAGGGGTTGGGTATTGCAGTGCCATTTGCAAATTATGTGTTACCCACTATATATAAATTGAAAAATAATGCGTAGAATGTTAGAATTAAGGTAAAAATATCCTTCATCACTTAGGTATTAAGTATGTTCTTTTAATCTATACGTTTTTAAGTGTGCATCTGTAAGTAATATATATATTTATATGTTTAGGTGTTTCTGACATATATTCAACTGGTTTATGCAAATCTCAGCCAAAGATATTAAAAATGGCTGTTCATAAATATAAATAGCTGGAGCAGATATTTGCTTTACCATTACTCCACCTGCTGGCACTGTGTTAAAATGACTAAGATATCAAAGCTTGCGAAAAATAATAATAATAAAAAAAAGAAATAAAGCTATCCCCAGAGCTCAGGCACTGAGTGATTAATTAAACAACAATTGTGGGAAGTTATGGTTTTAAGGAATAAGTAATGGTTTATTTCAGATGAGTGGAGGCTGCACTATTTCTTTCCATAAATACACATTAGTGACGTTCTTACGGGTAGAAATAACTAAAACAATTTGAGAGGAATCAATATTACAACATATGTTTCTGACAATACACTTAAAATAAAATCATGTGCAGATATATTATCTGAATAATGGTGTAGAACTCCCTTAAAACAGTAAAATATCAGTTAAAATTAAGTCTTCCAAAAGCTATGGCAATGTGAGTAAATAGAGTATGACACTGTCTGAAAAATTGCGGTAGGGAAAACAAACACTGTCACAAATGGACTATGCTCGGCTACTTGGGGCTGAAGTTTACAAGATATGATTTCTTATCACAGTGTAATTACTGGAGAAGCTTAAGCTGCAGGAAGGGCTTCAGATAACCCCGTGGAAGTATCTAGTTCTGCGTGTGATGTGGCCCTTTTTCAAGGGCAGTGTATGCTTGTGACATCTACATGAAATTCGGGTAAAGAGAACACAACTGTAGGACCGCCCTAGGCTCTTCTGCTGGAAAAAGAAGTCTTTTACTTTCAGAGAGTCTGTAGCCCCAAGACAACTTTATGGCTGCCTGTTTTTTTCATTCTTTGCACCTTTACTGTTCTAAAAAATTATATTATTTACTGACACAATCACATGGTTTCATAAATAGCCCACTATGGTGTCAGATCTGTGAGAAGCCCCTTTGTAAGCAGATTCCCCGGAAAAGGCTATCTGATGGCTTTTTAGAATTAAAAAAAAAGAAAGGGGACATTGATGGACCACATCTACTGTTGTTTGGCAATCTTGCCTGTATTACATCTCATATGTACATCATAAATGTGTGTGTCATGAGTATGCTCACAGTCAGCTCCCTCGTTTCCTTCTTATTGTTTACCATCTTGTTAGTTAATTGCATTTTTTAATAGATAGATGCTAAGAAAACACGCACATGTATTAGCACATTTTTCAACAATGTAACCATGAAAAGGAAAGAAAAATAACTTTTGTGGCATGGTTCCCTGCAAAGACCCAGTAGTGAACATTTTCCTCTGTGTTTGTAATTGAAGGGGTGATGAGGGAACAGTCACCTTTTACTCTTTCATACGTAGTAACACAAACCAGAAAAGAATCCTTTGACCTGTAGTTTAAAGACTATTTATTTTTATTTTCTGTAGAGCACTGAAAGTATGCAAGAGCATCCTTCTGCCAAAGGAACTTGAAATCTACGATGGACTTCCACTGCTAGGTGTAATCAGGTAGCATGTTAAATCCAGACTCCTTAATTTAGCCTATATCAAAGGCAAAGGGGAAGGATGTTTTCACAGTCATGAATGTGTGTGCATTAGTTCTTTCAATCCTAATTAACAGTAAAGAAATCATAGAATCATTAAGGTTGGAAGAGACCACTAAGATCAAGTCCAATCATCAACATCACCAAGCCTACTAAATCGTGTCCCGAAGGACCACATCTGCACTTTTTTTGAACACCTACAAGGATGGTGACTCCATCACTTCCCTGGTGGGAAGCCTGTTCAATGCTTTACCACTCCATCAGTAAATAACTTTTTCCTAATACCTCCCCTGACACAACTGGAGGCCGTTTCCTCTTGTCTCGTTGCTAGTTACCTGGGAGAAGACACCAACACCCACTTCACTGCAACCTCCTCTCAGGTAGTTGCAGGGAGTGATAAGGTTTCTTCTCAGCCTCCTTTTCTCCAGACTGAACAGCCTCAGTTCCCTCAGCTGCTCCTCATAAGATTTGTGCTCCAGCCCCCTCACCAGCATTGTTGCCCTTCTCTGGACACACTCCAACAACTCAACATCCTTCTTGTAGTGAGGGGCCCAAAACTGAACCCAGCACTTGAGGTGCAGCCTCACCAGTGCCAAGTGCAGGGGGACAAGCACTTCCCCAGTCCTGCTGACCACAACATTTCTGATACAAGCTAGAATGCTGTTGTCCTTGGACACTTGTGCACACTTCTGGCTTGTGTTCAGCTACTGTCAACCAGCGCCCCCGGGTTTTTTCCCACTGACCATCTTTCCAGCCATTCATCCCCAATCCTACAGCGTTGAATGGAGTTGTTGTGACTGAAGCATAGGACCCAACACTTGACCTTGTTAAACCTCATCCAATTGACTTGAGTCCATCAATCCAGCCTGTCCTACCCTCAAGCAGATCGACACTCTCACCCAATTTGTTGTTGTTTGCAGACTTACTGAGGGAGCACTCAATACTCTCAACCAGATCACAGATAAAAAGAGCATTTATCTGTTAAAGACTGAAGAAAAGAAGGCATTAAGTCAGTCAGCCTTTTCCTCATCCTTGGTGGCAAAGTTCCATCTGGCATACAATAGATGATGGAGGTTCTCCTTGGGTCTCTTTTTGTTGTTAATGTATTTGTAAAAACATTTCTTTTTATCTTTTAACAACAGCGGCCAGATTGAGTTCTAGCTGTGCTTTTGCCTTTCTAATTTCTCTCTGCATGACCTAATGAGATGCCTGTACTCTTCTTGAATTACCTGCCCTTTCTTCCAAAAATGTTAAACTTTCATTTTTTTTCCGAGTCTCAACAAAATCTCCCTGTTCAGTCAGGCCAGTCAACTTCTCCATCTTACGGAACATGGGGACAGCCTGCTCCTGCACCATTAAGACTTCCTTCTTGAAGAAGGCTCAGCTTTCCTGGACCCCTTTGCCCTTCAGGACTGTCTCCCAAGGGACTTTCTCAACCAGTATCCTCAACAGGCCAAAGTCTCCCCTCCTGAAGTCCACTGCAGTGGTTTTGTTGGCCCCGCACCTTACTACATCAAGAATCGAGAAGCCAAACATTTCATGGTTGCTAAATCCAAAATGACCTCCACCCACCACGTCTCCCACTAGTTCTTCTCTGTGAACAGCATGTCAAGCAAGGCACCTCCCCTGGTAGACTCACTTACCAGCTGTGTTAGAAAGTTATATTCCAGACATTCCAGGAACCTCCTACACTACTTCCTCTATGCTGTGTTTTGTTTCCAGCAGACATCTGGTAGGTTGAAGTACCCCATGAGAACAAGGACTAGCGACTGCGAAACTTCTGCCAGCCACTTTAAAAATGTTCCATCTACTTCCTCATCCTGGTTGGTGGTCTATAACAGAATCCCAGCAGGATATCTGCCTTCTGTGCCTTCCCTTTCATCTTTACCCCTAAATACTCTACTGCATCATCACAATCATTGAGCTCTATTCAATCAAACCCCTCCCTAATACAGGTATCTGGACTGAGTAGCAGGCACACAATGTGTTGTGCTCAGGTCCTGACCGGCATGACAAATCACCAGGACCCTGGAACAAGCTGTGATACAAAGCTACCACTCAGCCCTGGTGTGCTCCACATTTCTGCTGTAGATACCAAGCCTCATTTGGCTGAAGCCCTCGGCACTAGGCTGTGCAGTCCAACTGTCATTGTATCCTCCTCTTATTCATAGCTGCTAAAGCCTTTCCTTTAGTCAACTTGACTGAAGCCGTGGGACATGAACCAGTACTCCATTACACCACAAAACCATCCGAGAGTTTAAGAAAAGAGAAACCCTGAGGAGAGGAGTGTGAATAAATCCTTTGGTCTGGTAAAAGGTGCTTCCTTTACTCTGGGGTGGTAGGAGGGAATAGTTAGTAGGAAGACCAAAGGTGAAGCACTAAGGAGAGAGCAATGCATTGGAAGACGTATTATAGAAAGAAGTACAGAGGGGTAATTAGGTAAGTTTTCTTCTGGTCTGTCCTGTAGTGCTGAACACAGTGCTTACTCTCAGTGGTGCAGAGGTTAAGAGGCACAGGTCTAAATGGCCTTCCACGGGGTGTGCAATTAGCTCTCATGCAGAGCAAAGCCAAAGTCAGAGAGCTTGCACCTGTGGATTCCTGATAGAAAAACACTCTTGAGTGAGCATGGTCTAAAGTGAGATCTTTTTTCTGCAGAGCACAGAGAGATTGTGTGCAGAATACGAAAGGATCAACACAGCTGGTTTGTAGCATCTTGATTAGGGATAGATGTACTGGTTTGAATAAAACAACAACTGGCCTGGCTGTGCATAGACCTTAAGCTAAGCCTGAATTTGGAAAGGAAAAAATACAGCGCTTGTATTATTTTTTTCACTCTCACACATTGTTTTCCTGTAGTTCCTGGTTGCAGCAAAACAATTGAAAGGTAGTGCAAGGATGGCACAATTCCTGACTAACTGGAAAGAAAGGAGACCACTTGGTGTCTTTCCTATCATCAGATGCGTTTCTAGACAAGAGATACTTTTATCTGAACCTGGCCACATATCTGAATGACTGCCCATCTCTATTTCAGAGTATTCAAACTGTAGCAGTTAAGAGAAAACTGCCAGTAACATTACTATCTCTGAAAGGTTTTTTGAAGAATCTGTGAAGTTTCTGTAGAGAAGGTTAGTCTGGGAACACTGAAAATTGCCATGTGTGCCGTTGCCAGTGTTTTCTCATCATGCTCAGATGTCTGCATAAGCTTGGTGGTGCGGCTGCTTTACATATCACAGCCAAAGGGAAGTGGTACTTCTTGCTCAGTCATGTAAGTGACATTTTTCGGATTCTGATTTAAAGTGAGCATCCACCAGGAATTTGTGCTGCAACACAGTTTTTGAAAGTGCATCTCAGTATTTTTCACTTTGTCCAAAAGATCTCTAAATGTGCAGTTATAAATAAATTACAGCTCAGTATTCTCGTTGAATTTACTCACATAGGCCTTTATTCACAGTTTTCTTTAATTTCATGAATACAGAACATAGGGAATCATGTTTTGTGACCATTCATTTAAACCAAGACTGATCTTTGGAGAGCTATATTTTACAGCAAAAGTTGTTGTTTCGCATACATAATAGTTTTTTTTCTCTTTAATTGCACAGAAGGGATTGTTTCCAGTAATTTAAAATTTCTTTGTCACCATGTGAAGATGTAGTATTTTACTTTCATTTCATTTCCTCTAAATTAATCTTATGATGATTAGATTTAAATAATAAAAATAATGAGGCATGTTTCCTTCTCTAAATTACTTCTTTGTCCTATGTGTTTCCCTTTGTGTTGAGCTGGGTGACTTATTTGCTTTTAGTAGTTCTGGAATTTTCTGACACTAATTACATTTTGAAATATAATCTTCCAACTATGTTGCTTCTGTTTTTTACTCATTTCAGATTGGTTTAGAAGCAATGGCTGGTTGTTTTATTGCTGAATATTGAAGCTGAGAGCCATATTACATATATCAGTGTACTTTCTTTTCCATCTTTAGCTTTGTTAATTAAATTCTGCATCCTCTATGTTGCTCATGATTTGTAAGGTCTGTTGCCAAATTCCAGGCTCTGCAATGTTAAAACTATTCAATATAAATATTTTATTTGTCCAACTGTTTTTTAAAATTAGTTCAGCCATAATCTCTTGCATTTTCTTTCTTTGCAATTTACTAAATAGTCATTGCATTATATAATGAAAGCAAAGGAAAATACTTTGACATACCCCATGTAAAAATAACATATTAAACATATATTTCTCCTGCTATAAGTAAAACTAAGAAGATCCGTCATTAATGTTGTGAGGCTATATTTGACCGAAAGACAGCAGATTAGCAACTGCAGCACATGAGCCCAGTATTCCTCTTGGTTGAGCACTGGATATGGGACAGACTCTGGTACCAACAGCATTAGAGGAAGTTACAAATAACTTTACATTCTTCACTTGTAATACATTTAATCCACAGGGGAAAATATTAATATGTTTCAGGTGACACTTGCCTTGTATCCTAAACCTATAAATACATTAAGACTATCAAAGTGGGTCAGACCAAAGGTCCATCTAATTCTGCATTCTGACTCTCTAGGAGCGTATAAGTGAAGGTCTAGGAAAGAGCAAAAGTAGAGTAAGAATGTAGGATGCTTCCCTTCAGTATTCTTACTGTTCTCCAACTGTTTTCAGTCAGAGCTGTTTCAGTCAGGGAAGTCTACATGCCAAGTCTAATCTTCTTCTGTTTTGTAGCTGTCAGTGAGATTTCTCTTCTATGTTCTGTCTCCCCTTGAACCTAGATTTTGCATCCCACAGTATCGTGTGTGTCCCAGATACTGCATAGACAATCAGTTCCTCTTTTTTTGGTGCGTGGAACCTGGCTCCTGCTGTCTTAATTTGATGCACCCTAACTCTGATAACAAAGGAGTGAAATCACACAGTTCCTCCTTATCCACCCTTTTCACATCAGTCATGATTTTGCAGATTTTTCTCATATGCTCCCTCGGTCACTTCACTTCCATGCCAGAGAGTGTTAGCTAAGTTATGCTCTGTACAAAAACTGTCCTTCACATTTGATTTTCTGCTGTTTTATTCTACACATATTTCATGTTATTGTATCCCTTCTGAGATTAAGGGATATGGATATACCATGGTTTTATACAACGGCATAATGAAGTTCTCAATTTTATTTTCTATCTTTTAGTTTCTAATACATGATTTGTCTTTTTTGACTGTTATTGAGCACTGAGCAGGCATTTTCATGGAACTGTCGATCACAATCCAAAACTCATGCTCTGAAGCTGTAATGTTCAGTTCAACAACCGTCACTTTAAATGTAGAGTTGAGATTATTTTTCTTCCATCTAATTAACTGCACTTTTACCTATATTGAACAATATCTGACAATTTATTTCCTAACCTCTTAGTCTCATAACATCATTCTGCAATTCTTCATGAGTCTTGTCCATCCTACTTCGATAACTCAGAATCATCAGCAATCTTTGTCAGCTCACCACTCACCCCTTTGGGGAGGTTATGTTTATGAACACAAAGAACAGCAGGGGTCCCAGTGAAACTCCATTGAATATTTTCTTTCACTGCTTTGCACCCAGTAATATTATCACAGTATCACAGTATCACAAGGCTGGAAAAGACCTTTGAGATCATCAAGTCCAGCCTACTTGTATATACTTTCTTTATCTCATCATTAAGCCAATTGTGTAGTAATAACTTTTCCCTTGCATATGGTCTTCTAGGTCTCCAAAAGCTTTTCATGAAAGAATTTGTTGAGAACTTTTTAGAAGACTGAATAGGTTATACCAAGCTGATGATCTGTATCTACAATTCTGTTGAAATCCAGCACTGAGGACCTCAATAGGCTTTTAAGACATTGATTCCTCTTTGAAAAGAGATGTTGCTTTTTTCCAAGCAGAAAACGTTTTTCCAAGTTTGTATTCATCCTTTCTTTTACAAGGCTTTTCCTAACAGGCCCTTTGCAGATGTTAGTCTTCTATCTTTTTTCCTTTAGCAACTTTATCTTGCATTCAGTTTATTATATTTCTATTGACAACTTATTTTTATCTTCAGGTACCAGCACAGCTTAGGGAGGAATGTATAGCCCACTATTTGTCTGCTTCATCCTCAAGCTCCCTTGAAACTCCTGGTTGGACACCATCTGGTCCTGGTGAGCTTCTACTGTTCACTTTGTCCATTTGTGTCTTGACTTTTTCTATAATGATTCATATGATAATGACTTTCATATAGATCCTCTGACAAGACTCCCAAGCAAAAGTGTTACCACATGGGAGTCTAAGATAATTTCCACATTGAGCAGTAGTGTAAAAAATTAGTTTGGCATCTTTACTGTGTTTGGACCTTCTCTGAATGTACTTTTTGTACACTTATCATTATTGGTCATGCAGGTTTTTTGTTGGTTTCTTGTCCCTGCTGGAAGAAGGATTTATTATTAGTTTTTGCTGTGTGTTAATATTAAGTCTGTCAGTTTGATTTCTATTATGTGTCTGTGTGTTTTCATTAGCAGGGCTCAGCCTGTTTGCAGGATGTCTTATAATATCCAAATCCTACTGTTCAAATATTCCAGCTTCTTCTTGCTCCGCTAGAGGTCTTTCTTAAGAAAATTTATATGTTTTCCAGAAAAATAAATGTATCTAATTTGCCATCATCTCTGGATACTTGCAATGTTCAAGTTTGTTCCAAATCCAGTTCTCATGACTGATCCAATAATCTGCTGACAAATTCTGAACAAACAGGTAATTCTTTCATCAGATGTATAGAGTAACCTATAACATGTTTATGTTTTTTTTCAAATTAATCCATTTGTAGTAGAGTTCGCGAAAAGTATCTAGAATTCTAATCACCTGATTTCTTACTAATTTGAATCTGTATAGAAACAAACTTTAAATGAAAAAGGAAAAAATTATTCTGCAAAGGAGATCCACAGAGACTTCTATGATTGCTATAAACATGAGGGATTCCAGACGGGATCCCCCACAGGAGCTAATGCAAGGAAACCTGAACATTTTTCAGATTCTATAAAGTATCAGTAGAGTGAAGACGCCAGGTTTTTCTCTGTTGCTTAGCCATCTCATCGTTGATTTACAAAAAAACAAAGAAAAGAAAAAAAAAAGTAAGTTCTTGTCTTATCATGACTGATAATAATAATAATAATAGCTAGGAAGGAAGATTGTTCTATCTGTTCTGGGAGAAGAGACAGAGAACTGAGTCAAGGGTCTTGAAAGCAGCATTACTAATAAGGAAAGGGATAAGAGTGAATGTAGCAACAGTACCCACCTCATGTTATCTACAGCCATCTGATGGAAAATCACATCAAACACAAGATGGTTGTTCAGATTCCTTTGACTCTGAATCAAACTAATGAGCCTTACCTTATCTCAATGGTTAAGTCTGAAATCCAGATGTTTTCTTCATGATATCACAGTATCACAGTATCATAAGGTTGGAAAAGACCTCTGAGATCATCAAGTCCAACCTATGACCCAACACCTACACCTACTCCTACTTGTCAACTACACCATGGCACTAAGAGCCTCCTCCAATCTCTCCTTAAATACCTCCAGGGACGGTGACTCCACCACCTCCCCGGGCAGCGCATTCTAATGACCAATCACCCTCTCAGTGAAGGACTTCTTCCTAATGTTGAGCCTAAACCTCCCCTGGAGAAGCTTGAGACAGTGTCCTCTCATTCTGTCACCGGTCACCTGAGAGAAGAGACCAACCCCTGCCTGACTACAACCTCCCTTTAGGCAGTTGTAGAGAGCAATAAGGTCTCCCCTGAGCCTCCTCTTCTTCAGGCTAAACAACCCCAGCTCCCTCAGTCGCTCCTCATAGGGCTTGTGCTCCAGCCCCTTCACCATCCTCGTCGCTCTCCTCTGGACGCACTCCAGCATCTCAACATCTTTCTTAAACTGAGGGGCCCAGAACTGGACACAGCACTCAAGGTGCAGCCTGAGCAGTGCCGAGTATAAGGGAATGGTAACATATAAATGCTTCCACAATCACAGTCCGAGATGTGCTTTGTTTGTTCATTTAATTGGCTTGCTATCTTAGACAGAATGTAAGAAAGATTTTTCATAGAGAATTTACTCAATAAGAACTGAATTCCTAAACTTTTACTGAGTAAACAATGTCATCAATTACTCATTTTAGATATGTTGATTATTCAGGAAGCAACTATGTAAAAATCTTAGCTTTGGGATGAAGACGAGCTCTCATCTGTCTGCCTTGTTAAGCACAGAAGAAAATTTCGCTTTGGAAACTAGATATGTTTATCTTAATTTTTTTGCATGCAGTATGTTAGATGTCCCATGTTGGAGATTGTCAGTGGCTATCACACTCACATTATCTACTGTGGAATAGGTAAGTGGCATGATGTTCCGTTTTTGTCCCTGTTTGATTTTGTGTGTTTGGTGGCTACTGCAAGGTCATAAATTTTCTGCTCTCGTAAGTATCTGTGGCAAAGATTTTTCCCAGGTTTTTCCATTTGCAATGCTATTATTTAGAAGCCTAAGAAGCAGCCCAGAGTTGTCAGTAATAAAAAAGAAGGATAAAATTGGGGATACCAGAGCAAAGAAGTTTATAGGTCTCTCTTTGTGCAAAAACTTGCACAAATAATAGAAAAGGATTAAATTTTATCTGCTTAGAAAAAGAGGCAAAATTTAAATAAGGTAAAACACAGAGGAAAGCAAAAGAAGCAGAGACAAGCAAAATCACTCTCGAGGCAGTTAGTCAGTGAAGTGCCCATTAGTTAACTGCTAACATGGCACGAATTATAGCATTTTATTGATTTTATTTTTGTTTATTAGTAAATAGAAGCCTCGTGTATGTGTGTAAACTACATTTCTGTAGGTTGATCTTAGGGACAAGTAATTTTAAGTCATATAATTGATGGGAGCATCTGTGAAAGATAAAATCAGAAGAAATATAGATATTTCAGAGAGAGTAATTTTAACCCACTCTTCTGCTAGTCAAGAGATAAGAGATGAAATGCAGCTTGGAGAGAGACCCAAGGGAGTAACGTGCGTTGGAACTTTATGTACAGGAGGAAGAACGAGTCCTGTTTCAATGGAAAGTCCTCTTGCAAGGTTATGTTAAAGAATGAGGTCATTTCACATTTATTCCAGTTAACACAGCACTCCAAAACTCCTAAAGAATATGAAGTGTAAGAATTAATTAAGTACTAGGGAAAAGTGTTTCTGTCTGGAAGACAAGTAGTGCAACTGACGATGTGTATGCGGGGACAGCAGAAGGCAGGCTGTCAATTTCTACTTGGAAAACAGTTTTCTCTGGATTTCTAACATTCTTTGTAAGTAACAGGTAACTGCAAAACTAGAACATCACCCTAGGATAAGCAAGTGCTTGCCTGTAATGCCATGTTGTATACGTTCAAGACCTACTTAGCCTGTTGCTGGTAATGTGTTGATTTGAAGTTTAAGATGGCATTAGGCAGCCGTTTGGATTTCACTCATAAATACTGAGGAATTCAGAGAACTGGCAGCTTACAGAGATAGCACTACAGTCATTTTATGACTCTTTTGGCACTGCATCTTGGCAAAGAGCACTGCTTTGATGGAGATGGAGAAGGGGTGCTGAGCCGAAGCGTGGTCTCAGGTCTCTTGCTGCCATGCCTGGCAGAAGGCACATGCTTCTGGGATGACCTGCAGCTATGAAAATCAAGTTCTGAGGCTCCACTGGCACGGCTGGCTCAGTGTTCAAAAGTGGTTTCCTACCCAGTCGAGACATCAGAAGGAACTGTTTACTGACTTGTCTGGTAAAAGAAGAACAAGTTTCATGTTATTGCTAATCTAAATTTTTGTAGACATGGCAGACGAAGGGGAGTGGGTGACAGGGAGAGAAAGTTCTCGTGTCACCTTCACACAGACTGTTAATAAGAATAGGCTAATAGGCTGGTCATGGCCAAGAAACCCCACTAGTCTTTCTTGGAGGATGAGTTGTTGAAAACCTCGTGTTAGTTATATTTCACCTGACATTTTTCCCTTCCCGTCCCTTTAAAATAAAAAATAAATCTTCAGTGTCAAATTAGAGTTGTAAATTGTTCCTATTCATATGGGATCAAACCATTTATTTGTCTTGTTTTGACCTTACCTACATAAAGCCTTACCAGGTTTAGTGTACCTGGTATATTGATTCAGTGACTAGAACTGCACACAGAATACTTTCATCTTATTTTAAGAAACCTAAAGCCAACTCAGGAGAGATTCACTTGTTTCCGAATAATGGGTTTCTATTGGATAAAAGACTAAAAGCTGTTTCATAGACACTTTGGCTTCCTCTCCTCTCCTCTCCTCTCCTCTCCTCTCCTCTCCTCTCCTCTCCTCTCCTCTCCTCTCCTCTCCTCTCCTCCCCTCCCCTCTCCTCCCCTCCCCTCCCCTCCCCTCCCCTCCCCTCCCCTCCCCTCCCCTCCCCTCCCCTCCCCTCCCCTCTCCTCCCCTCTCCTCCCCTCTCCTCCCCTCTCCTCCCCTCTCCTCTCCTCTCCTCTCCTCTCCTCTCCTCTCCTCTCCTCTCCTCTCCTCTCCTCTCCTCTCCTCTCCTCTCCTCTCCTCTCCTCTCCTCTCCTCTCCTCTCCTCTCCTCTCCTCTCCTCAAGCTGTTTTGCTGTGTTTCTTCAAGAGGACTTTATCTTATTTGCTTCTGGATGTCAGATTATTTACCTGTTGTCGTCTTTCCTCTTTAAAATGGCAAAGTATCATTGGGCAAGGTTAGGTTATCCCCATAATGTTGCCATTCCTTTTCATGTAGAGATTGTACATGCAAACACTGAATAATAGTCTTCTATGCCTCCTCTAACTGAAGTGTAGATGGAAATTGCTGCCATGATTAGAATACAATTGCAGAACTCTGGGTTCCTTATCAGTTGCGAAGAGAAGCTGCTGTGTCTAGACTTCAGTTGAAGAAGAGGCATTACATTTCTGCACATCTAGAAAAAGGACCTGAACCTAGGAGAACTAAAATAATAGACCGGGGCTTAGCAGTGTTTGTGCTCAGCACTGATTTCAATTTACTTCTCAGATATTTGGCTGGAAAGTGAAACTAAGACACAAATTTTGCTAATTTTAAAAACAGTAATTCAAACGCACTACTCTGATCACATACGCATTTAAGACAAAAATAAGCACTATCAGACTGATGACATGCCAAATGCTGAAGGAGATTTGCCCATGACTTTGCGTGGTCTCTTCTCTCTTGAAAAGCCCCTTCTCTCCACTAACAAATGAGTAAACCCCAATCTATATAAGCTATTTTATAAAGCAATTAATGATATTCTACCCTTGAGGTCATTCATCAGCCTATGAACTTCTCAAAGATTTAGCATATTGATCCTTCTTTGTTCCATTTGCCTCTGCATGCAATATCTTTAGCACAGTTGCTAATTATTTATTTTAGTAAAAGCACAAATGCTCTAATGATCATTGCCAAAAGTTCAACACTTACAAGAAGCTCTCTTATAAATAACCATTGAGTTCATTCAATATGACAAAACAACTCTGTAAGGAAAAAGCTTTAAGAAACGTTATGTTGTTACAGGTAATAGTGAGGAGTATAAACACCTTTGCAATTATTAGAAAGATTGACTATCATCCTGAGAATTGATTATTTTTCATTTATAATTATTATCAGTACTGCTACTATTATTATTGTTATTGGGGCAGCAATGTTTTGTTCATGATGAAACAACTAATGCAGTGGAGAACTGCTAATACTGTTTATAGCAGTTACTATCTGGCTGAATAGAGAGCAAGGAAAGCTTGTGTTTTGTCCTAAAATGCAGTTCAAGATAACCTATAAATCTAATCTGCTTTTATTTCTGTTATATCTATGTCACTCACATCTAAACTCTGTACAAAATCTTTGAGGTTTGAGTAGAAATTTGTAATTTTTTAAAAAAGTTAATTTATTTAGCAGACTGTAGTGGACAGGTTCTGATAGCAAAATTGTTCAGATTTACTAGAACTCTGTTCTTCAGGTTCTGCACTATAAGCCCAGACCTCATTGTATTATCTGCTCTGACTATCTGTATACCCCTTAACTTCAATATTTCATGAAGTTATGAAACAAGGTGGCCCTGTGATATCAGTTGTTGGAAGCCTTTTGTGGCTTGGACCCATACTGCAACATTTCAGAAAGAACTTCAGTAGGATCACTTTACTTTCTTGTTTTCATAAAAGTTGTCAAAACTTAATCTTACTGAGAATAAATTAGCTAGCAAATGTGAAATATTGCCATGCATCCCACACATCTTCCTTTCCATATGCCTAGTATTTTTACATCTGCCATGAAACATGGACTGGAACTAGGTATATAAATTCCAATAGCAGTCTTACCCGCGTTGAGAGCACTCATCTCCTTCTGTCTCCAAGGACTTCATTCAGCCTTTTAACAGTAATATTGTGTTCACAGGTCATGAACAGGTAATCTCTGACTTCATCTTCACCTGACTCATTGTTTTCAAGGCTGTGTCCCAGTGTCTAACATATATCCTGCAATCCAGATCTCCAGTTATTACCCATAATTTTTGGCTGAAAACATGTACTGATGCACCACTGTTATTTAACCAAGAGTTTCATTTCACTTTTTAATAATCTGCTTCCTCTTGTTGCTACCCAGTAACACTTCTGTGCTCTGCAGGTTTGAATCTGTTTATGTCCTTGTCCAAGTCATGGATAGATGATATTAATATTGTTGTAAAGTCATGGCCATCGAATTTCTTATTGTAATTTAGGAACCTTGTATCCTTGTACAGCATGTTAATTCTTCAAAATGCTTAAAGCTGGCTCTAGCAGAGAACTTCAAAACAGATCTGAGAGACAGATGAGTTCTCTTCCCAAAAGAGTCTAATGATTAGTTCAAGTAGTCTCTAATTTTGTCCTTTACAAGTACGGGGCTACTCAGTTGCCCCTTCAGCCCAATGCATTGACAGAGACCATACATGAGTCATTCTTCAAAACTTAGTGGAAACAAAGATTGAGATAAGTCTTCTTCCGACAACTTAATCCAATAAGGAATTTTTTTCTGAATGGATTTTTATCTATGTTTCTATATTTCAAAAATATTTCCTTTATTGTACTTTCAATTCTTAGTTTTGTATTAATTTCTCCTCAAAATAATTGTTAATCTGGGTTAAATTTGACTTCTTCCTTTCTCAGAACAAAATAGTTCACTAGTATGTAATTCCTATAACATTGCAGTTTATTCAGAAGAATATCTTACTTCATTTGAACGTGTTGAACGCTAATTCGGAAAGTAGTTCCATTTTTATATGAATGTCCTACTGTGAAAGTCTTTTCATGTAATGCTCTTTTTCTTAGCCTAAATGCTAGCGGATGTAACCTGCAGTGATTTCTGATGCTATAGTTGTTCTGTAGACAGTTTCCTTATTGCCTGCTGGATCAGAAGTGCTACCAGTCACTTATAGTCAGCAGAAGGATTGCCTTGGAAGGAATGTAGCAGCCCCTTTGGACACTGTAGCTGTTGTGCTCAGAATCCCCTTGCTTTCATTTTATTTATTAGCTATGCTGTTACCTATATGTTCCATAGGGTTGACTCTGGACATCACCTGCTTACAGACTTAGAGTAGTGGCAACTGCCTGTTAAGAACAAAGTATGAATGCATTGCTGAAGAATAGTGGAGAAAAGTCTGTAGAAATTAGAAAGTTCTGAAGTTATAAAAGATACAGTGATTGTTTGTATGAAACAGCTTTCAGATATGCTCTAACAATGCCCAGTTTGTTTCTAGTTTGTTGCAAATAACATTTCCAGAAATGATGCAGACAGGCCTTTTAAATGAACTGATTTATCTCTTTTTTTTTTTTGCAAAGGCATCATCTCACACCACCAAAGAAAAAGCCACAAACACGCCCTTCCCCCTTCAACAGTCTCTTTGAAAGCACTGGGAATACAGACCTTAAGATAAAGAGATATTTGTTTATTCTACTGAATTACTGTGTGGCAGAAGTTATTCTCAGCATGATCCAGCCCCTTCCTGTATATCTTCACAGCTGCAGTACGTGCTTTACCCACACAATCTCTCTGGGTCCTGGGCATCCTTGTGGTTCAGCTGGCACTCAGCCATGCTCATGCAGTGAGTGAAGGCAGAGAAATCAGACTGTTCAATCAAAACAATGAATTATAATAGTTTGGAGTGGATGTCGAGAGTTTGATTTCTGTGTGCTGCTGCGAACGTCAAGGTGAGGAAATATACTTACGCAATACTGAGTAGATGTAATTCACGTAAAGTAAAACTTAAGAATTATTTTTAGAATTATTCCTGGCTGAGGGAAATGGGGTTGTTTAATCGAAGAAAAGGAGGCTGACAGAAGACCTTATCATTCTCTACCTCTGCTTGAAAGAAGTTTGTAGCAAGGTGGGTCTTGGTCGCTTCTCCTAAGTAACAAGTGATAGGATGAGAGGAAATGGCTTCAAGTGGTGCAAGGGGAGTTTTAGGTTGGATATTATGAGATATTACTTCATGGAAAGAGTTGCCAAGCACGGAAATAATCTGCCCAGGCAGGTTGTAGAGTCACCATCCCCGGAGGCATTTAAAAGTTGTGTAGATGTGGCGCTTAGGAATTTGGTTTATCAGTACACTTGACAGTCTAAGTTTCCACTTGGACTTGATGATATTAAAGATTTTTCTCAAATGAATCAGTTCTGTGATTTGGGAAAGGAGAGTTGGTGCTTACGCCCTTCACAGTCACACATTTTAGGGGCGTTATTGGGTCAGTGCTAACATAAAGAAGATCACAGATCAGATTTGGATTTGTCTTGCAAGTCCTACGATGTCAAGTAGTATAAACAATGTGTTTTAGGAAGATCAAATAATTTTTATGATCCAAGCAGCCTTTCTTCCTCATTGTCTTTGCATAACTTACTGAATTTTCCAAGTATACTTAATAAACTCTGTTAGGTTTTAATAAATTAACGTTTTATTAATTTAAATTAATTATAGCTTGATACCAGCTAGTTGCAGTTATTGCTGTGAAGTGATTGGTATTGAAGACAAAGTTGTGGTTCCCTTAGGTAAGGAGAAGGAGTATAAGGTTTGGTCCTGGCCTAAACTCATTAACTATTAATAGTTCAGACATACACGCTGGTATCTAAAATGGTTGTTGAAGTGAAAAAGCAATCTTAGAAGATGAAGTGCAGAGATAAAAATCTTTCTCAGGTCCTTTGTCGTGCTTCTAGTCCACTGAGGCTTTTTAACCAAAACCGCTGCTGTATTCTGTTGAGTTTCACATTAAAATAACCCTGAAGCAAGAGTGTTGTAAGGAAACGATGTCCCTTTGTTAAAGACAGTTCCTGCTGAGGAACAGTCTGGCTTGCTTCCTTCGGTAACTTCTATAGATGTGTATTAATAGAAGCGTTCCTTCAAGTGTGAATGGGGTGAAAGAGAGCACAGCGGGGAAGACAGCAGTGTTCACCTTCCCACCCTCCTCAGCCCCTCGCTCTCTGTGTGCTCACCCACCCCCACAGACAGAAGAGTTCTTAGGGCTCATTTTACTTGATAGATAAGAGGGCTGTTTCTCAACAATGAAGCTAAAACCCAGGTTTTGTAGGGTTTTCATTCTCATCCTCCCACCTGTTACTTTAATATTTTCTGTCTTTCCTAAGTTATAGACATTATTGCAAAGCTTCTTTTTGTCTGTGCTTGGTTAGGAACTGTGGGAGAACCTGCCTGGGTGCAGAAATTTCCTTCATGACTCAGAAAAAGCCCTGTTGCACAAGTGCATTGTGCAGTTTCTGGTCTGTGCTATAGAGTGACGGCTGCCACTGAGCAGCCATGCCCAAAGGACCATTTACTCTGGTATACTGGTCGGCTGCTGCTGTAGGATGCAGTAGCACCTCACTCTGTGGCTTCTCCCATGACGGGTTTGGGGATGCTTCTAAGGAACATGGCATCGGGTGGAGCTGAAGTAGTTCACATCATCTTGGGGCCCAAGTTTGAGGTGTAATGGAAGACAGACAGGTTATCCTGGCAGGAAGTGCAAAGAAGCAAGGTAGCTAGAAGAGAAGAGTGAAAAAAAAAAGGCCTTCTCTTTCGTCTTTTTGCAGATCTACACAGAGGTGTGAACCAGCCACTACCAGTGTTATTATACTTGCCATTGATACCTGAGCAAAAAAATCTGGGAAAAATCTTTCGTAGCTTTTACACTGGATGTGGAAGAATTTCAATTCCTTTTCATCCTGAACAAACTCAATTCCATATTTCCAGTCTTCTGGAGTAGAGTCAGTTATGAGATACTCTGGAAAGAAACCACAATGCACTCTTCATGGTGAAGCTGTTCCAATTTTCAGAAAGGATTGTGAGATTTGTTTAAACACAGAGAAAAAGAGAATGACAGGAACACTCAATGATCTTTGTGGGTTCCTTCCAACTCAGGACATTCGATGATTCTATGATTCAACAGCTTCTTGGATAGGCATTCAAACAACAGAAAAGAGAGAGACGTTTTGGTTTTACTTCACAGAATATTCCTGCATTTCTCATAGAATCATAGAATTACCCAAGTGGGAAGGGACCCGAAAGAATCATTAAGTCCAGCTCCTATCCCTACAGAGGACACTCCCAACATTCACACCATGTGACTGAGGGCATTGTCCAAATACTTCTTGAATGCTGGCAGACTCGGTGCCGTGACTACTTCCCTCAGGAGGCTGTTCCAGTGTTCCACCTCCCACTGGATGAAGACTCTCTTCCTAATATCCAATCTAAACCTCTCCTGGTGTATGTTCCTGCCATTACCTCTAGTCCTATCATAGATCACAAGAGAGAAGAGATCAATACCTGTTTCACCTCACTCTTTTATGAGAAGGCAGTAAACAGCTATGAGATCCCCTCCCAATCTCCTCTTCTCCAGCCTGAACAGACCAAGTAACTTCAGCTGTTCCTCATACGATTTCCCCTCTAGACCCTTCACCAGCCTTGTGGCCTCCTCTGGACACTGTCTGGTAATTTTATGTCCTTTTTATACTGCGGAGCCCAAAACTGCACACAGTATTGAGGTGGGGCCATCCGTACCAGTGCAGAGAGGGACAAACACCTCCCTTGACAGGCATTAGAATAAAATAGATTTAAATACAAATATTGGAGATGGATCTGTTGTTTCCAGTCAAAACAATTGACCTTGAGAGTCCAGGACTAAAACTGTATGGGGTTAATTTTTGATGTGGCAAAAGCTAATGAGATTTCATGTTTGTATGAAATGTATGTATGTCAGTAACATTTAAGGAAATATGGGACTATGGCAAAGGCATGAGACTGCTTTGAAAAAATGTTTCCTTGAGGAACTTTCTAAGGCTTGAAATAGTGTTATGTTAGTTTTACAGTGTTCCTTTCTGTAATACTTCTTTCTTTTTTTCCTTCCCAAAAGATCCCTTTCACTTTGTTTCTCCAACCTAGATTATTTCCTCTCATAGAAATGTTTACCTGTGCTTGGCAGTGTGTTAGCCTGACTTACAGACTTTTTTAAGATGCATGACTTTCTCCACTGACTATGTAGGTAGCTAGGGAAGATTAGGGTTTCACATCACCTTATTTCAGATTTCTACAATATCTAGGTCTGAGCTAGTTTTCAAGACACCATTTATCATCAAAGAAGGGAAATGTCAGTATGAGAAATGATTTTATTCATTCTAAGTGACAGAAAATGAATCAGAAGAGCCACTGCCTAGAAGTAAATGCCTCTCTACACTGATTGTGAATATACCATCTCCATGTAGACCTGTACTGAGGTACGGTTCATTGCCAACTCTCTGTGTTTGTACACATGCATATGGGGGTTAGTTGTATGCCTACTCTTGTACTGAGTAGTCTCAAGGATCTTCTGAAATGTAAAACACAATAAAACAACTTAAATGGTTTGGAAACTAGTTAAGGAGATATAATTACATGCTTAATACCATACATAACGTTACCAATCAGCCAATCGGTTATTGATTATTGACTCTAAAGGCTAATGTAATGTCCGCTGGTAGGATGGTTGCACAAAAATAAACTGAATCTTGGCTGTCATATTTGAACTTCTAAAATAGTCACTGCTCATGCCATACATCTGTTTGATTTGGCTTCTAAAATATATAGGAAGTCCTTTAACTTGTGATGGTTCACATGTAACTTCCTTTGCAAGACTCTGGGAGCAAATTGGTGTTTCCGATACTGTATGAAAGGAGTGTGAGTTGGATATAAAACTAGAAGCATTATGACTGATGTCTCCCTGGGAGCTTTTCTTCTGTTTTCCCATTTTATTGGTCAGAAACAGCCAGCCAGCAGTGCTTCAGGTCAGGGGGAAGGAGACAGGAAAGAGTTACTAATTTAATGAGAAAAACAGCGTTGCACAGGAGCACACGCCAGCTTCCCTTAGAAAAGGCAACAGCTCCCCAAGTACTCAAACTCATCAGAAACTGAAAGCTAGGAGTGGCTGCCTCTCGCAGGGTAAAAATGCTGTTGATCAGCAGTTCTCTGGGCAGCTTGCTTTGCTGTGCCCACAGGAGCTTGTGAGGCCTCTAACTCTTGTCTGTCTCTGTGAGGGACAACAGTTCTCTCTGCGTTTCTCTAGACATTTGTCTCCTCCTTAAAATGCAATAGTTCTGGGAAGATTTAAAACTTTTCTTTTTTGAAGTAGTGGTATTGAATGACACTCTACTTTGTATTTGTCGGCCAAAGTAAAGGTCTGTAAGAGCTGAATCTATTGACATTTTAGGTCTTGATCTGACTTCTAAAGTCCCGCTGTGCCCTCAGTGCAAACTGGCATTTGGTTGCAAATGGTTGGTTCCCTTCTATGTCGACCTTGTAGGCAAAGACATATTGAGTGTGTATGTACATTCATTATATTTTGAGATTCTTCGAGTTGCTCAAAAGCCTTGCTTTGCACATCTTGAGTCACCTTTAAGAAGCTAATATGTGGCATGTTACTACTCAAATGTATCAGGCTCCAAAAAACCAAGCAGCTGTGATACACGGTCTGACTAATAATTTTTCCTCTTCACAGAATTAGTTTTTCTGTTAACCATGCTGTGGTGCTAGGGTTGCACAGTTTCCAGTTGCAAACTTTTCAGCGGTCAGTACAAACATAACTAAGTGTGCATCATGTTCCACTGTGTGCTACATGTGACTTTTTCACAGTTAGTGGCAAAGAAGACCAGGAAAAATAACAGTCCCGAGCCTTCAAATATTGCTTTCAAAGCTTCAGAAAACACACAAGATAGTGTAATTAGTTATGGGTTTTTTTAGTTGAAGTATTGTCACCAAAGTACTTTTTATGAGAATTATTTTGGAAAATTCAGTTGGACTGGGTGATCTGAGAGGTCTCTTCCAACCTTACGATTCTATGATTCTGTGGTTCTATGATTCTATGTACCTAAACTCAGTTCCCATTGAGATAGGGTAAATGATAGAGTAGCTCAAGTATCTGCATTCTCGCAAGGGAAGAAAGAAATAGAATCTCATAGAATGGCAAATTTAAATTTACATCAAGAGGAGAGACAAAAAAAATATGGACTAAAGCCTCCCTAGAGACAGATGCTCTAAATCATAGAGTCCTTTTGATAGCATCAGTTCAATAACTACAACAACAAAAAAGATTATTTTTTAATAACTTGGTATCCAACTAGGCCAGTGCCTTGTAAAATCAAGAGAATGACTGACAGACACAAATATATTTCATAAGAGACAGAGTCCTCTTTTAATAATGCAACTTTAACTAAATTATAAATAATCTCATAGTCTTTGCCCAGAAATCCCATGTCACCGGCCTCACTTGCAGCTCAACACTTCTAATGGCAAAACAGCTGCTCAGATACAAGCTTTCCCTTTTTTGTATGTGCAATTTCACCATCATTTTTGTTTCTGTCATTTTAATTGTTTAGAGACCTGATCCCAGATCAGGTAGCCCTTATGGACAATTATAGGGAAGCGATGATATTGCTGCAGGAATGGAAGTCATAGGAGCTTCTCAGAAGAATTATTTCTCTGCTTTGGGATTGGATTGCCTTTGGGTCTTATGAATGTTTTTTTAGGGGAAGTATATGTAGAAATGGTAACCTGATGTATTATACAAGTCAGGGCAGTCACAACCTCTGTGCTTGATAAGGAGCAGGAATTCTTCCACCTACACAGCCTCCCATTGCCAAAGAATGCTGGGACTTTTTGTACCTTTCATGTGTTCTTTGGTGGTCACTGGGAACCAGAAAAGCAGGGTTTCTTCTCAACCCACTGTCTTTCTCTGTGGCTCTTCTGCACTGGTTTACTGGCTATGCTAAGACTACCCATACAGCAGCCTAGTGCATTTTTTCAGTTTCAGAAAATCAGGTTCAAAGGAGCTAGCATTCACTCTTCTGTCTTTGGTTCATCCTTAAAATGCTGTCCGAGATATTCAACGTGGAGAAGGAAGGTTGTTCAAAAGCAGTTCTTTCTACAAGCCTGCTGCCCTGCTTGAGGAAAACAAGGATGTGAGAGAGCATTTCCTTGTGTAATGTTGCTGGGAAGATCTGTCAATTTTAATATGTTACAGAGTATTAAACAAGAAAGTGTGATTCTTTCTGGGCATATGACTGCCAGATGAAGGCTTTATAGTAAAAGTAGTTGACAATAAGGCAGATAACAAATGAAGAGTTTTACAAACTCTAAATAGTAACACATCCTGAGAATAATAATCTAGAACACGAGAGATTTAAAAGAAATGAATCTTCTTTTGTGATTTGGCTTTTTTGATACCTTTTCTCTTTATTTCTCTGTTGCTATTTTTTATGATGATCTTTTTTAATTCTTGTTCTCAGAAACTTGTAAGGTGGAAATTTCTTTTGAAGGAAAAAACCAAGATAGTTTATATATTCCTACATTCTAGTAATTCTTGCACCAAGTGCTATTGGAGGAATAGAAAGTAAACCAATCAACCAACCAGTCAGAAGAAAAGACCAGGACTTCATTAGAGAACCAAAGTGTTAAAACTGGCAAGCTTGACTGAGCTCCCTCGGCTTATGTGTCTGAGAACCTTTTGATGATTTAATGAGAGTGTTGCCCAGCAGTAAAAGAATAATGACAGTTTTTTAGCTAGCAAGTGTCTGAAATACTAAAAAAACCTTTCTTACCATTCCCAGCTAGTGCCTTTTTTCCCAGTTCTACATGTGAACTTGTGATTTACGTATCAGCATAGTTGGTTCTCTCATGAAATGGGAATGGCATGCTCAGTAGAAGTGCATTTTCTGCAATGACAGTCTTTGATCCTATTTTTGTTGCACACCCCATTTTAATTCTCTGTTCTCTGTCCTTAATTGAGAACTGCAATCGTATGAGACTTCCACAACTATGTTAGTTTATTCAGCAACATTTAAACTCCCTTTGTGTGTGTCTGCGTGAGAGTGAGAATACTATGTACTGTACAATTGTTTACAAGAGCTTAAAGAAATTTAAAAACAAGAAATATATTACAGATGTCAAAAGGATGGTTTGTTCTCCTGAGGGTTCCTTCAATTTTTCTGCTTTTGCAAAGCAAGTAAAAAAAAAAAAGAAAAAGTCACCCTGGAAATTTAGTGCCTTTGCCTGACTTTATAGGAAAAAAAAGATATAGTGAGGTGCTACATTCCCTCAGCTAGCTCATGTTTCTGAGATGTTTCTAGTGGGTTATAGTTAGTTAGTGGGATGATGTATGTTACCTTGTGGAGGCAACAATGTACTGTCATTTCTGCAGTTTGTTCAAAGAATTTTTGCCAACCATACTATTTTTCTGAACAGAGCGTAGCTACCCATTCTGCTCTGACAAGGCAGGATATGCTGATATAAATCACACTGTGGTTCCTGAGCTCCAATGAATCTCATAAAATGAGAGGATAGTCTGCTGTAATTAAATAGCGGAGCAATCCCTATAGAAAAAAATATTTCCCTTAAGGTATAATAAGTTTTTAATAAAAAGGATAGAACTTGATGCAATGTACTCCATCCCAGCTGCCTGGAGGTGCTTAGTTATGCAAGATGTTAAATCAAATCTTTGCAATAATAAAACTTGAATTCTGAGATGTCTTCGTGATGAGGGACTAATTGTGTACCATATCACTGACATGCTGAAGAAATGTTGCTTAAAGATCAAGCTCCAAAAAGCTGAGTACTATTTGAAGTTGCATGCTTTCAACCATGAGAACAGGACTTGTTTGCAATCCGTTCGTTATTTTAGGTAGTGATTTTCAAAACCACAGCCAGAAGAAGTACATTAAGGCAGCAATTGGAAATATGTTGGTCTTTTCAGTTTTGATTGTTGTACTTAATTTTTAATTTTAATACATAATGTACATAATTACTAAAGATGACTGATATAAAGTAGTTCTCAAAAAGCAACTAACTATTTTCATATTCTACATTGGAACAGCCTAGCCGATATCTATCACCATCAGAGGCCTTCATTTCATGAAAAAGAAGACCCTCAGTGAAATTACAGTAGTAGCTGTCTAAGTGTATGGTTTAATTTAATTATCTCTTTTCAAGTTTCTTCAGTTTTAATAATGAACACTGCTCTGCTATCTGTAATGTGAATTGCACACGTCACAGGTGCAGAGACAAAGTGAAACACTTCATTCTTAAAAGAGATGCAGAAATATGCAGAGATTTAACAAAGTTTGATAATAAAAGTGACAGCGATTTACACGGTTCAATGACAAGGCACGCTTGATTGTTTACTGCACAGAGGACAAGGCCAGACCAAACTGTTAGGGAGACCCTCCACTCCCTTTCTTTCTAAACTCCTTCTCAGAGAGGAGTCTAAGTGTGGCTGGATCCAGACTTAGCCTCAGACTTGGTCAACATTTTTTGTCTAAAGGATTATATATGTGCAATCCATCTTTTATACCTCTTAGCTAAGATCACAAAGTTTCAGTGCACTGATTCCCAATTCACTTACCAAGGGTCTGTCGCAGCAAGGATTCTCTCAACTTCGAGGAATAACCTTGAAAGGCAACCCTTTCAAGGGCAGATCCTGACATCTGTCATTTCAGGAAAACTCAAAGGCCTCTCGGACTGCTTACTATTTATGAAGTAAAATGACTGACCATAGTCTTATTTACATACCGACTGTAGATGCCCATTTCTTCTGGATTTGGACTCTGGCTGCAGTTGGACCCTGACATGCACTGTGGCCAGGTGGCTGCATTACCATAAATTAGCCCTTGGCTATGGTCTCCCAAATCACCATGAGGCAGATGCACCCTTCACAATCATTACCATCACCTCTGGTGGCTATCGCTTGATCAGGATTTATGGGAAAAAGTCAGGCTGAGTGGGGGAAGGAGCTTACTGTCACAGCTCATGTGCCTACATCCACACATTTGAGAAGCCTTCACATATGGAAGAAATTTGTATTTGTCACATGGAAACAACACATGAAATTCAACATTTAAATACAGTCCTCTTTTTTTCCATAAAGGCCAAAATAATTGCATTTGCAGATGGGAAGGAATTTTCTGTTTTGGCAGTTTGGTAGACAGTTGGGTTTTTTTGTTGTTGGGTTTTTTTTTTCCCAGTAGATCTGAGTAAAACGCTGATTCATTCGTATATAACTTCTCTGAAATGTAAACTATATCAGCATTCTTCACTCTAGTTTGAGAGGCAATACTGACTTATTGTTTTTTCGGTTGGATGACCAGACTGCAAGTTTATTGTAAAATTGTAAATCCAAGGGAAAGATGAGGTTGCCTATTTCCAGCTTGGCTAGCCACTTTCTCTGCCTTTCTCATGGATTACATTTCCTGAGCATTTCCATTTGGAATAGAAAGGTGGACTGCCAGGAAGAAAGAACAATCTTCTCTTTCTCTCTTTAACATACCTGCATGATACCTCCCATTACTATAGTCTCTGAGCAATTCCTATTCTTTATTACGGTTACCTTCACAAAACTTGAGTAGCACGGAACATCCCTATTATGTGCATTTTACTGATGGGACCTGTGAACGAGGCTACATCAGTGTGCAAATCAACAAATTTCTGCTAGGGCTGTCTTTTTATGCAGAAGTGCAGTGGTTAGAGCACTTATATGGGAAATTCTGCCTGAAAAGGCTAAATTTTTGTCATCTGATTCCTCTGGCAGTACCGCAAAGGCAACGCTGTTGGGTAGCTGGGCTGAATCAGGAGCATGGATTTTGTCCCTCCTGGGAGGAGGTGACACAGGATGCACCACAGACTGAAAGATTATGGATGCTGGGAAAAGACACCAAGAAAATGGTAACCTGATGTTACAACCCAGTGAGGACCAGTCTCTCTCAGAAGAGTGTTCGAGGGTGTGGTTTGTACTCAAGGGACTGCACTGGAATTTTTCATATTGAGCATCATTAAGTGAAATGTATAAGCTGATCAGATTGCAGTGCTGGGATTCAAGAACAGCTCTGCATGAATCTCTTTTGAATGAGGCAAAAATATGCTGGTTAGAATCAAAACTGATTCAAGCGTGCATTATGAACTTCCACGTAGTTTTCTGTCAGCCTTCCTTGAGGCAAAGATTGAAGAGGTGGGTGATTTTGCTTCATAGTTGCTTTTGGTTTGTTTCTGTGGTTTTAAACAGGAATCCATATAGTCTTGAAAACAGAGCTGTAGTGCTGTTCAGTGAGGATCAAAAATACCTCAAACTGTAAAAGATCAAATCAAATTAGATGCTGAACCAAATCCACTGGAATTCAGCAAAACTTCTTCTGAGCAATGGTTTGTGAATATTCATCCTTGCTTTGCCCTTTCTGTCTCTGGTTTTCCAGCTGACTGTAAGGTCCGTACTCAAGCACTCCAGGGCCATGGGTGCAATCAAGCAATGACTGTGTTTATGCACTGATATCCTAGGGACACTCTTCCATCATGACTCGTATTCTAAAGAAGCACTTTTTGAAGGGTGAATAAAAAGGCATGGAAAACCAAAGTGTTGTTGATAACTTGATAAACGTCATTATTTTGGGGGATTATTATGGACTTAATACTTTACACCAGGGATGTCAAACTCAAGACCCGCAGGCCAGGTCCGGCCCTCCACCTTGTTTTACCCGGCCCAACACCTTGTTTCTACCCAGCAACGGTGCTGAGCTCCTTGCCCCTACACTCCTGCCAATGTACTGGTCATGTGGGCAGCGTGTGTGACACGTGTTACACTGCAGGAGCAGGAGCAGAACAGCAAGTGCCATAAGTTTGACACCACTGTTTTACACCATGACCAGAACCACAGACTATGTCTGTTTCCAAGATACTGTCTCTCAGCTGAGAGAAAAAGCTCTGTTTCAACAAAGGAATATTGAGTTCAGTCTCATCCTGCTTTTCAAATCACAGTCATGGGCTAACCACAGTATCCTACCTATTAGATTACTTACTTTCAATCTGCTCGATTTATTATGGGTTGTGTTTTCTTTAATTGAGTGGGAACCTGAAGTTGCAGACATACCAGTATGAGTTCATAAACCTTGAGGATTAAATCCCCATTGATACTGAGACTCTGAATATGCAACGTTCTTTATTCTTTTTCTGCATTGTTATGCAGTGATCCTCTGAGCTACTAAAGTGCTTCCAGAACTCATTGCAGTCATGCCTGCATTTTAATGACAGGTGAAATGGTCCTTGCCTGCAGTTTGTTAAGCTCTTTGACATCATTTGAAATAAAGGTGTTATAGAAATGTAAGATCATTATATGGTTTTAGATTCCCAAATATTTCCTACATTTATTTGAATATTGATAAACTTGTGGCTTAAAAATGCTGTGACTGCAATTTCAGAAATTTCTTCTGTTCCAGTTTGTTTAACCAAAGCTTGTTTAACATTAAATATTTAGCAAATTTCTTTATTCAGATCAGCATACTCATTAATAACTTAAAATATAAACTATCATACATTAAACATGCAAATCAGACATTTTATTCAAACTGGGTCCTCAGTCTCCTACACATAGTTATGATAAATAGCACCTTCTGCAGTGAGTCACAGCACTGTTTCTGTCAAAATGACTCCCTGAGCAACGAGTGAGGCAGAGAGAGGCAGCAGAGTCTGGCTGTGCCTTTGGCCAGTGCTGAGTACCTGTTACAACACACCTTTAAACTTTTGGCCTCGCTTTTCCTATTACCATGTTCTGGCAATACGTTACATTTGACTCACTTCATGGTGTCTTTACATGGGTACAGTCACATCACTTTTTTTTTAGCAGGGACTGGAGAGGGTGGGGTGGCAGCTGAAGCTGTGGCATGTTTACCAGATTACTGCCACAAAAGAGCTTGTCCATTTCAAGAACAATAGGAGCTGAGGACCAGCCAGCCTGGTTCAAGCTATAGTTTTGTGAGAGACAGTGAGGCTGGAATATGTAGATGTTTAGAGGAACAGGATCTGTTTCATGATTCTGCCAGACTGCACATAGGTAGACAAGACAAGTTTTTATCATGTCTTAGTCATCGGCACAATAAGAGACCCTAGAGCATTCGCAGACAGAAACATCAACATGATATGGAACTTGAAAGAGCTACAGTGAAATAGAAGTGAAAATGAAACTACACAGAATTTTTTCTCTGAATGAAGTATTTGTAACAGAGTTTTGGGAAGAGTTCCCAATGCAATTGAGAAGGATTGGTAAAGACTGCAATAATTATTGAACCCTTGAGGGGACTTGGACACTGATGAAAATAGTAATATAAGCTGAACGGTGTTGACTTTCAAATAAGCTAATATATTGTATAAACAAAGTAGATCCTGGAAATAGTAAGTAATCCCGTACAAGCTTAAATACTTAAATAAGAAGTAGTTTGTCTTTGTAGGGGAAAAGCAAGTTTGAAGACAGAATTCATACAGCCTGCAAACTCAGCTTCTTTCAGCAAAGAGGGAAACTGAGGTAAGGCATTATGCAGACCTAAAACAGGCAAACTACTGTAGTCAGGTTGAGAGCATTTGTTATTTATCATACTAAGCTCTGTCTTACTGTTGGATTTTCAGATCACATCAAATCAGGATTTAACTGTCGTGCTGCTTTTCAGCATTCAGAATAGCCTCTCTGTGCGCACTGCCAGAATGCCGATGGTGAGACTATTAGAATTTCTTGCATCGCCTAACTTCAAAAATTAATGAAGTAATTTCATAAATACACTTTTTTATTTAAGATGGAGCTATTATTTTTATGGATTTAAAAAAAAATATTGCCTTAACAGACTTGCATTCTTTGAATATGTAAGTGTTTCTTTCTGAAAACAACATGCTTTTAATATTTGTTTTGGTTGAGGCTCTGCTATTTGATAAAAGCTTTATTTGTAGAAAAAAAATTCAGCTGCTTTATCCAATGCTGCATCATACCTTCTATTTCAAATTATGTTTAAGGATGCATGGCCCAGCTCGTAAAACTGTGAGATGGAGTACAAGGAAGTAAAATATTAGCAGGAGACAGATTGTCCTAGATTCTACCCAGGATTTTAATTCAGATGTATTACCTGGGAATCAGTATTCTTATTTTGACTCTGACAGGATATTGGAAATTAGCAACCCCTACGTTCTGAATCCTCTACAGTCTGTAATATGGTGGCTTAGTTGTATCTGAGCTCTTTGTTTTAAGCATATACAGGTCTCACCTTGCTATCCTCTTTTTCTTAGGTTTCAAACCAGTGATATTTATCAAAACAGAAAGGATTTGAACATTGCCCTTCAGCTTTCAGAGGATTTAGCTAAATGGCTATCACACTGCAGGCTACCTTTTCTTTTAAACTTTTTATATTGCATCTGAGTATAGAAGCTATTTAGTGCACTACAGTCATGTGAAAACTGTTGTTTTCCTTAATTCTTTATTTTCTTTTCATCCTAACTGATTGCCACCTCAGTCAGAATTTATCAGCACTCCTCTGTGCACTGGACTGTGTGACCTAAATTTTATGACCTTGCATCTGAAAATCTAATTCTCTGGTACAAACTCATATTTCTGTGTTGATCTTTTAAAGACATTTTCCTCATTTGCATGGCAGGAAAGCACATGGAAGCCAAGTAAAACAATATGCAATTCCGCATTACACTCAAATTCCTTGCTGCAGTGCACTCAACTAACCTTCTATTAAAATTGTATGTTCTCCTCATATCCTTGTTTTCCCATTTGCAAACAAATGATCTGTCAGTCCTAAGGAGTTATTTATTTGTTATTCTTTGATTATTCCTGTTACCTATCAGCCTTAAATTTGGCCATTGTTCTGTGGCTACTTTGGTAACCACAGTCCTATCAAAACCTTTCCAGTACATTAAAAATCCTCAGCAACTGCCTTTCCACTGGAAGGTATCTTTATTTAAAATTGTAATATTAACAGTACATTGTATACAATAACAAAATAAATCTCTCAGCCTGTGCAAAAATTAGAAAAGTGATTGTGAGTAGTTGATTCTGCTTCCCCTCCCTCCACCAAGGGTTCTACAGGAATTTAGATTATTTAACAAATATAAAGTTAAGGATCTCTACAGGCATTTATATATCTATTCAAAGGAAAAGAAAGGTATTGGTATGTAGCTGTCAACACAATTTTTTTTATCATGTCTTTCCTAATAGACGTAAAAATTCTCATGGGTCACTTGCAAAGCCGTGCAACACATTTCCCTCCAGAAATATCTAGGATCGTCAGTTGAACAACTTTTCATACAAATTTAAGGTGGTTTTTACATAATATTTTCTAAACCATATCCAGTGATGAAAAATAGGTTTTGTACTCAATCTATGTAGAAAAGGACTTTAGCAAAGCCTTTGACACTGTGTCCCACAACATTTTCCTAGAGAAGCTGGGGGCTCATGACTTGAACAGCTGTACTCTTTGCTGGGTAAAACACTAGCTGGATGGCCAAGCTCAGAGAGCTGTAGAGAATGGAGCTAAATCCTGTTGGCAACTAATTACGAGAGGTGTTCCTCAAGGCTCGATTCTGGGGCCAGTTTTGTTTAATATCTTCATCTGCGATCTGGATGAGGGTATGGAGTGCTCCCTCAGTAAGTCTGCCAATGATCACACATTGGGTGGAAGTGTCGGTCTGCTTGAGGGTACAAAGGTTCTAAAGAGGGAACTTGACATGCAGGATCAATGGACTCAAGTCAATTGGATGAGGTTTAACAAGGTCAAGTGTTGGGTCCTATGCTTCAGTCACAACAACTCCATTCAACGCTGTAGGATTGGGGATGAATGGCTGGAAAGATGGTCAGTGGAAAAAAACCCGGGGGCGCTGGTTGACAGTAGCTGAATACGAGCCAGAAGTGTGCACAAGTGTCCAAGGACAACAGCATTCTAGCTTGTATCAGAAATGTTGTGGCCAGCAGGACTGGGGAAGTGCTTGTCCCCCTGCACTTGGCACTGGTGAGGCTGCACCTCGAGTGCTGGGTTCAGTTTTGGGCCCCTCACTACAAGAAGGATGTTGAGTTGTTGGAGTGTGTCCAGAGAAGGGCAACAACGCTGGTGAGGGGGCTGGAGCACAAATCTTATGAGGAGCAGCTGAGGGAACTGAGGCTGTTCAGTCTGGAGAAAAGGAGGCTGAGGAGAAACCTTATCACTCCCTGCAACTACCTGAGAGGAGGTTGCAGTGAAGTGGGTGTTGGTGTCTTCTCCCAGGTAACTAGCAACGAGACAAGAGGAAACGGCCTCCAGTTGTGTCAGGGGAGGTTTAGATTGGGCATTAGGAAAAAGTTGTTTACTGATGGAGTGGTAAAATATTGAACAGGCTTCCCACCAGGGAAGTGATGGAGTCACCATTCCTGGAGGTGTTTCAAAGAAGTGTAGATGTGGTACTTTGTGACATGATTTAGTAGCCTTGGTGATGTTGACGATTGGACTTGATCTTAGTGGTCTCTTCCAACCTTAATGATTCTATGAATCTATGATTGCACATATCATCACTGTAAAAGCTTGAAATAAAACAAACAAACAAAAAGAATGAAGGCCATCTAAAGGATTTTACTATGTCACAATTAACTGGAACCAAAAACAGGGGAGATTTTTTCTCTTATTCATATAAACAGACCACTCTACTTGACCTGTGGTACACAATACACTGCATATTGAGTGAGTAGCTGGAGTAATAATTAGTATTACAGCTATTTAATGGAAGGGAGGGGAACACACTTATGATGAATATTTCTAATATTTATACATTTCCATGGTTTCTGTGACAAAGAATTGACATATCCTGAGGTTCTATACAAAACTACGTGGTCCTTTTCTAGTCAGTAGAAGAGAAGAGAAATTTTACGGAGTTATAAAGCTTCCTGAAGTAGAAACCTTTTTTTCCTTTTTTTTCCTTTTTTTTTTTTTCCTGCTACTAGAATATGTGCCACTTTACTAGCTTTAAAGAAACTTCACTGTTCACAGTTTATTCAGTGAATAATAATGTACTTGATTAGGTACTTAACCTCCTGCTAAATTCATTGACTCTTGCTGAGTTAAGGAGGGCTGACTTGTATGAATACTGAACTGGACACCTTTGCTGTGTGTTTTTTTTCTACTAGCTGAAAAGTTCAGCATCCCAAGGTTTTCTTCTGTCTTTAAAGGTGATAAAAACTCCTGCCATGTTCTTTGTCAAGAGTGGCCTTGGAGGTCCCAGTTCCCACCAATTCTCTCCTCTATAAACAACCCTCAAGTATCTTGCCAACAGGAGCATCATAGCCAGTAGTATATAACCTGACAGTGGTCAAATACAAAATCTGATGTAGCTGAAACATTTCAGTTTCAAGAATGCAAATACCTTATTTTTAAAATAATTTCATACAGAAGAATTCAAACCACAAATCATAATGAGACAATTCACAATGTTTGCTATGGCAACATGAGCTCTAAAGCCAATTGTAGAGTAATGTTGCCTCTGAAGAGAAAAATATGGAATTGCTCTGGAAGGCAGACTGGAGACAGCTGGGAATACCAAAGTAAAAAAATAGTTCAAATCTGTATAGGTAGCTCTTCTAATGTCGGTGTAAGGTAAACTGAAATCATCATGTGGTCACATTACAGAATCTACTGCTGTGTTTGATTATATCTGCACAGCTACAGTCTTCCATTCCAGAAAAAAGTCTGTCTCTAAACAAAATGGTGCTGAATGTCTTTCAGCCACTCTATCTAAGGGTGTCTCAACATTTTTTAGCACTTGACCCAGACCTCCCCTCGTCCCCACCATTGCTCATTAAACAAACTGATTTGTATGTGTGTGGTTTCTTGCCTAATTCAAAATGTCTGAAATAATATTAAAGCAGCCTATAAAAGCAGTATTTTTTTCTAGCATAAGAGCAAAAGGTCTGCATTGCATGCTATGGAACACATCAGGAAAGTGTATAGAAAAATTTTAGCATGCAGATGTTATGCTAGTATTGAAGGACTACACATGGTGAGGAGACCCAAAGCAACACAATGTTATCCCCAAAGACATATAAGAAATTGTCCCTGAAGTAAAATATTTGGTTTGATGGAAACTAATTGGTGGACTTCAAAAAAAGAACCAAGAATTGAATTGACTTGTAGATAGCTTGAACAAATAGGGTACCAGAACTTAGGGTGAACAGTGGAGTGAGGTTGATAACAGACATAAACCCTTTTGCATGTTTGCTTCTGTGCTCAGTGGTTGAGAAAAACCATTTAGATCCTTACATATAAAATTCAGCTCAAGTGTTGCATTCCCAGGAGGACCCAATTGCAAATGTTTTTTACAAGTCTGCGTAGAAATCAAAGGCCAAAGTACATCACAAGACTTTGATGTATCTTTTATAACCTCTAAGGCCACAGTGACTTCAGTTACAATAACGAAATCTCTAAAAAACAGCTAACAACATATCAAGACTTTGTGTTGAAAAAAAGGATAGTTTAGCAAGGCAGGTCATTCTGGTAGCTGAATGATCACAATGTCGTTCATGTGTTGACTAGTGTTGCGTTTCAGTAAGATTTGAAAAAGTATTGTCAGAACCCATCTGCTACTATAGATAATGAGGTTAACATGTTGACTGCAATTAAAGAAGCAGAACTGTCCTCTCGTATTAGATGCTTTACATAATCTCACTTCAGTAACTGAAGAGGGTCTAAATGTGCACAGGTGAACAGTGTTTGTATCACTTTTCCAAAGCATCCACACAGCAAGTACTGTGCTGGAAAAAAAGCAGCACCTGCTGGCTGTTGCCCAATGTAAATTAATAACAGATGTTCGAACAAACTTATGGTATATTATCTAGACAGTTAGAGCACCAATCAGCTTTTAGTGCTACATTGTTGTCAAAACAGGTTTGGAGAAATGGGTAAGACCTCATGAATACTTTGAAGGTGATTTGACAGGAGCTGGAAGTGTCATCAAGATCCTAGAGCCTATGCAAACTGCCATTACAGTCCTTTGTGACAGAGACACTCTTATAATTTCAGTGATCCATCCCTGTTATGAAATAATGCATATGTCATTGAAAGTTACCAAGCCTGGTTCGGGAGCTCATTGGCAACAGCAGTGACTAAATACCTAGGCTGAGCCATCAAGCCAGATAGTGTGGTCTATTGTTTTTTTTTAATTTTGAGGATGCACAAAAACTACACAAAAGCAGACAGGATGACAATGGGAAGGAAAAGATGCTCATTTTTTTGCAAGGAGCTGTTTGTTGGATTACAGATGAAGTATCTGTTCCCATGAGGAAGCCCAGTAAATTAAGATTTATGATAGATCCTGTAATTCTAGGTCTACAATATTGCATGGGCAGAGCGAGGCACGTGTAGGGGGTAACAGCACTTCTGATAAAACTTTAGAAGGCAAATCCTTGCAATTTACCCCCTACCTGGGAAGTCCTCAAGTGCAAAATTCCAAAATGGGCACCTGAGAAGATATATTAGTGGGTGTTCTGGTACAAATCAAGAGGGTATTAAATACGCTCATGTATGAGATTACCAGCTGAAAATTGAAGACCGTAAAATGCAATTCCCCCATGTGGTTGAAGCTGAGCAAAACCAGGTATTCATTACTGTCAGCACTAGCAAAGGAATAGCCTACATGTTCTAGCAATTTCAAGTAGTTAGTGAAAGAATCTGCTCAGCTGCTGGTGATATTATCAGTGCTCAGAAGTCTGCCCCTCTGGGGAGTGTGTCAATCAACTCATTATCATAGAAAAAAAAGAAGTAGAGAGAAAAGTTTGAAATGTGGATTCTGCTATCCTGAATTTACAGTGGTTTTGACATGCCTCTTGTTCATTAAAAACAATTTATCTGCCCTTTTTTGGAGCAGATTTCATTTTGAAACATTTGGAAATATCTCGCTTTCTGTAATGGCACATATCTTAAGCAAAGTATTGTGATACGTATAATATTGTCAGAGACACTTTTTCCCATTCCTGTTTACTAATTATCTTAATAAGCTGCAACCTCACAATACTTTAGGAAGACAGTAACTACTTTTAAAATGGGCTATCTGAAGCACAGTTAGGAGATGTGACAGTTGATAGAAAATATTATGAAGGAGAGGAAAAGGCTGATGATTATCAAAAGGAAGAAATAAGGAGATGTGCTATATCTAAGAGTATGTGTATGTTTCGTGAAAGCTTTGCTTGATAAACTTTCAAGATGAGCCATAAAACTCCAAGATTAGAATACTTTTAAACGCAACAGCTGAGATCAAAGAGAAAATTCACAATGTTAAATATACAACAGCACTCATATCTCTAGAATACGTTACTGAGTACTGGTAAGCAACCCACTTTAGATTTCATGATTACTTGAAATACACCTTGTGGCTTACAGTCTGAAGACATAGCACTTAAGATATGCTGTCATTCATGTATCGTAGGAAACAAAGTAGGAATTGCATAAAAATCTTTCGTCTATTGGATAGGAAGTCAGCTAGAAAGCTTAACAATAAAGTTTGCATTAAGATGTCAGAAAGCTATGTTCAAGGATCCTTTGCCAGTTTCTTTCAACTTCACAAAATATAATAGACGTATGATAGTCATTGGCTTTAATCTTTCAATAACTCATTTGTGAGGGGACAGAAATACTGTTTAACAAATAAGAAAGAGTAAAAGTTATGTGAGCACAGCTTTTCCAGTTCTGAGACACAGAAGATAAATGTGTGTTCTGCTAGGTTAATAAACATGATCAGGGACAAGAGGCATTATAAAGTTTTTTAATTAATGTCTCCAGAGCACTTGTTACAACTGCAGATAATCAGAAGTACAGAGAGAGTTCTTATTTGTATCTTTCTCCAGATAAAGGAACTTTTAGTGAAATAAAAGTAATGAGAATGAAAATGAGAATAAAAATTATGTCTTTTTTCAGTGGCAATAATTGTACTTATGAGTGTTTAGTGACTTAAATACACTAAATAGATATTTCATATGAGAAGATGATGATCTCCTTGAAGATTATGTCTAGATGACTACCTCTGCAAGAGCAGAGAATGGGAGAAAAAAACACCTTGTTCTGTAGAGTCAGTGTTTAGGCATAGCTATGCACTGATGAAGAAAGAAGTAGTGTCATAGGAAGAGAAACCAGTTCTAGTCTTAGCATTTATATAGCACTTTACAGGCTTAAAGCATTAAAGATTGAACAATCTGTATTTATAAAAGTGGTTTTATCTCCCCATGAGCCTTTTAGTTAGCGTTAATGCATGAGGTTTTTTGTTCTTATTCTTCTTTGTGTTTTGGTTTGTTTGCTGGTTTGGGGTTCTCCACTCCGCCCAGCCCCATCACCACCCAAAATTTCAGCCTCTTCAACATGCAGTCATGTACAATTATCTTGATCCACGGTGCTAGAAGAAGTAATGTTTGACCATATCATCTCTGAGTACTCATCTATACGGACACGACAACTGATTCTTGCTAACGGAAAACGTAGTCTGTCATTCCTATCTTTCTGTCTTCTGGGCTCTACCAACAAAATTCTCTCAACATTTTAGATTTCAGTAGTACCTTGTGATGGATTTGGAGCTGCTTGGTAAGAGTGATGTGATAGATTTGGAGCTATTCAGAAGTAATTTATTAGTTCAGCCAGGAGACTGGTACCTTTCTGCTTGATAAGAAAGTGTAACTTCAACTTCTCATAGGAGGCACTGTAATAGTTGATGACTCTAAAAATCTTTTCTGTATAGAAGCAGCACATCCATTTTAAGTCTGGTGCTTTCTTTTCTTTTTTCTTTTTTCTTTTCTCAGCGCAGCATATAGATCAGTCTGCTTTTTTACAGCATAATCCATCTCTTGCTACTTTTTTAGTTACAAAATTATGAACATTCATTTGTATTTTTAAGACCAGAATCTGAATAATTCTTTATGTTTACATTATCTGTTGATTTGATCCCTAGAGTGGCAAAATGTATGCTGCTGTTTCCTTTATTTCTACTGATGATAGTCTTACCAACAGATGCTAATAGTCGAGTTAAGTATGGAAATTCTTGGTTTGTTGTCATTCTTTTCTTTCCTTAGTCTTGGTTGCTGTTCTCTTTTTCATCATTTATTTGAACTAGTTTTATTTCTATTTGTATTTTTCTTCCCTGTCCTCCTCCAGCTTCTCATCCTAAATATTGTATATGGCAAATTCCTTTTCTCCTCTGTTAGCTCTCCTTCTTTGACATCGCCCTGCTAGCACTCTTTCACATCCCTATCCAGAAATGTTCACTCTATGTCTTGGCTCAGAGGCAATCGGTGAAGCATACCCAGTATCTCCTCCAGTATTTCTTTGGCATGTTTGAGTATCAGCTGCATTTCCACACTTCAGAAATTCTTTTCCATGAAATCTGTTGATGAGAAGTTCACAGAGGAGAAGAATATTTCTGGTTGTGATGCTATCATGCTCCAGCTGATCATATTTCTTTGTTGAATTGTGGCCTTAGGAGCCATGAACACTTTCTAGACCTTGTCAGAGGGTCAAAACATCTAAGGCAAATGTCTATGTAGAACTTCCTGTTTACATATGTTTTGACTGAACTTTTGGCACTGACAGCAGATAGTATCAGTCCTGAGACTTCACATCTCTGTCTTTAAGAAGTGCCTATGCAGATAGCTATGACAATTTCTACAGAGGGATGTTTTTGGTATAGTTTAAGGATCCTGTGTATTTCTGAAAGGTGGCGATTATGTTGGTTTAAATCCCTAGACTAAACAATCTGTTCCTGTGAAAGAGTTTCTTTTTAGATTAAAAGCAACCTTGTGTTTTTTGCAGCTGGAAAAAAAAAATAATATCCTTGAGAACAACAGGGAGTGGGACTTCAGAGCTATTTTCACCTACTGCAATCTGAAGCCAACTATCATGCTTCAAACATGACTATGTACCCTCACTTTGGCTTGGGGAATGGCACGCTACTTCAGTTTTGAACTACTGACCCTCTTTCCAGTGCTGTGATTGGACAGGCTACATAGGTTTCAAATAGTTTTGTATTTATGTGGCTAAACTGAGACAAAAAGGATTCTTTGGTGGCTGATACCTGTCATTAAAAACATGATTCTTGATGCAAACTGAATCAGTACTGAAACCCAGGACTTCGGATAGTGGAAATGCATGTAATCGTTTGGTATTCTGCAAGTTTGAAAACTTGCCTGTTTCAGAGAGAGCTTTTCAAAGGTAATGAGCACTGAACTAGCTCAGCTCCCTCAGCTGCTGAGAGCTCTTTTCCATTCATTTGAAGCACTGCTCAGTAAATACAGAGTGTCTTTGAAAGTAACTTCCATTCCACCTACATCCACCATGAGATTCAGAGCTCCAGAATTCCTTTTTACCATTTATGTTTTTTGGTACATTGTGATATGTATTTCTCATCTTCAATGTCTTCCGTAATAAAGATGTTGTTTAGAGTTAATACCTTGTACGATGATGGCTGGAATCAGTTTCTCCACATAGGAAAACTTTCTGGACTGATGCCACTATCTGTTTTGCATTTTCTGTTTTGGATATTTTTGAGGTTTTCTTGGATTTGTGTATAGAATGTTCAGCATTAATATCTTGTTGCTACACTATTTTATGTTTGTTTCTGACTTGCTGTTTTTTATTGATGAAATATTTATAAAGACATAGGCTCTTGTAAGATGTGTGGGAAAACTCAGATACCCCAGAATTTAAAATTAGGTAAATTATTTCCCTATACTATTACATAGTTTTTGCATGTACAAAGGTACAAAACTTTTTGTGGTAGGCTGAGGATAACAAACTTTCACATAAGTGTCTGCATGTAATATAACAGCAAATTACTTTGATTTATTGCACTCTAATTGTATAGAAAGCCCATGAACTGAAATGTCATATGCTCAAAGCAATATAATTTAACTAGAACAATTATGTAGCTAAGTAGAATTAGGAATTGATTGTCAGTCTACAATAACCTCTCATATCAGAAAAGTTCCTTGTTTATCCTTTTTTAGCAGTAATGAAAGTTAAGATGATGTCTTCACACTTCAGGAAGGGAAGACAGAGGAAGGAAAGATGAAAACAAGACAGAGATTGGAACTGAACAAGTTAATTTTTATCCAATGCTGTTTCTTGTCTATGTGCATATGCATAGACAACAAAAACAAGCCAAAACTAAAGAAACAAGTCCTACCTTTGTCACTCCAAAAACCTCTACTGTAACCTGAATGGATAATTTACCTCATGTGCTCTTTGAATGCAGAGCTGTCTTAATAGGTACTGACGGCTAAGCTAACTAATGCGGAAGAATAAAGTGTGTGGTGATGTGAAAAATTTATTGTGCAAAAACCCCCTTATCATATTGCTTAAAACTGCAGGCTATTGCTGTAAGAAAAGACAATACAACATCTTATACAAGTGATACTTTTCCAAGGCGTATTGTCAAGTTTTGCTAGTGAAGAAGTTTAATTGGTGAGTTACTGGTGAATCTGCATTGTACGTACCAGCATTGAAAAGAAGTGAATCCCAGGCAAAACAGCAGAACTAAAATAGGAAACGGATGGACAGGAGTCCATAAGGCATTTTACCTTACAGTGACATTCATGTCTTCTGTGACTACACCTCTGAAGCTAATTTCTGATTTGTGGTATGCTGCTGTGTTGAGGGAAAACAGGTTGCAATTATTCACAGCTATTTCATAGAATACTCATTAAATGATTTCTGAAAGGTGTAGAGTCCCTACTGATATGTCCGATACATCCTGGAACATCAGTTGTTAGGCTGGTATTGTGACCTACGTAGTCCCTCAGCAGGCCTGGATGCTGCTGCTAGGAAAGAAAGGATTGGGTATGACACAGTCTGAAATGCAATGTCCTTGGTTACATGTCTTATGTTGCAAAGGAATGTATTTCACCCTCTACTTATGGTAGGATGTCAGTGACCGCTTTTCTTCAGGCAGTGAAACAGGGAAGCACAACGGTTATCCCATCCTACCACCTTCAACTGCAACAGTCCAGCATCTTTCTCAATATCAGCAAAACTAATATAAAAGATACCTTCTGCCAATACATTCCCACCGAGCCATTATGGTAGGAAGGAAACAATTAACTGGCATGTACTGCCAATAATAGCTGCTCTATGCAGCACATTAAGCAGTGCATTAATTGATGTATTAATTGATTTATAAACATCAGCTTCCTGATTAGCTTGATTATTGCCATCATACTGGGATGAGGAGGATAGGGGTGGGGTGAATAAGCCTTAGTCACAGTGTATTTAGACATTTCTTTTGTTGTATACTCTTTGACATTCACTAAGACAGTGTAGATATGTTGCAGAAAGGTTTTCTGAACTAAAACTTATCTAGAAAAGATTTAATTTAGGCTTAGTGAAATGAACAATTCAAACATACGGGGGTCTAGAAGGCAAGGAAGGGTTAAAGAACAGATATTCTGTTATAACATGTGTAAAGACAGTTGTTCTAGTCACTGTAACATCCAGACCTTGCAGGACAGTCTGCCTGATGAGTGGCTTTCCAAATCCCTTTGTTAACGTAAACTTCAAGCTTCAGATAGTCATGAGAAACTAAGTCATGACTTTGTGTCACTCAGCCAAGCAGCTAGATTTCCCATGCAGCTCTCCTGTCCTGTTGACTCCCGATTTGCTTACAGAGCAGGTGCTGCCCCTCCATGCTCTGGGTATTTCCACTGGCAATGGACAAAGAGAAAGCCAAAAGAAACAAGGAGGCTGTGCATCGCTGATTAGTCCTATTCTGATGCTGGGCACAGGGTGGGGCTGCGAGAGTGTAAATTGCACACTTTAAGGGCCAAAGGACAGGGTATGTGAGAGGCAACTCAACTACATTTCCTTCTCAAAAGGGGTTGTATCTAGAGGTTTGGACTGAACCAGGCTTCCTCTCTTCCTCTGCAGTGGCATTTTCTCACCTTCTTTCTGTGACCTCTTCCTCCCTATCTGTCTCTGCAGCTTGCTCCTCTCTTCCCAGTTGATCAGCTGGAGCTCTGAGTCATTCCATATCTCATACCGAAACTCAGAACAATATTTAATCCCTTGATATCCCCCTCAAGTTGTTAATGGACTCTGCTTCTTCTCCTTTTGCCCTCTCATCACAGTGGGGGCAGAGAAGCATCTCCAGGGTCCATCAACACTTTGCTCAGTCAGTTGATTAGGTATTGCCTCCTTGTCAGTAGCAGGTATTAACGGAGAAGCAGGAGTGTAAGGCGAAAATCTATCCTTGCTTTGAAGTGGTGCAATGTTCAGTTTAAAATGCAGATGTTACCCAGTGTTTAGGTAGAGCGTCACAGAATCATTGCTAATGGGTGTCATGGGAAATCAGAAAAAAAATCATGTACACACATCCCCCTCCCCCACATACCCTTTCAAGCATCCCATTGATTGCTTTTACAGTGAAAGGGTTTGTCGTTGCCTGAAGCATGATGATGGAAAGAATGAGAAGCTACAGTGGAAACGCTGAATAACAGTATTCATGTAAAAATCCCTTATTCCAAGATTTTTCTTTGCTTATCTTTTCAGTTAGACGTCTCGCGTTAATTTGTAGTAGTTCAAGATATACATGAACTCCGCAGAAATTAAGTTCTAGTGATCACGCACTGTATTTGTTATGAACCAAAGGTATTGCCTGTTCCAGCGATATTTCATTCTCATAGATGTTGACATATTCTTCCCCTGCGTTACAAATGCTTGAGGGCGGCTTAGTGGTCAGGGCATGAAGCTGGTACGTCTGGACATTATCTTTCCAAGTTGCTAGATTGTATTAATATTTGGGTAGCGAATGAAGCTACGAAATCTAATCATACTTTGAGAAATGCTGCAGACATTTGTAATCTAGGTACAAATCTGGTGAGAAGAATGCCTTATACTTAATGAGGAGAAAGAAAAGCAATGAGGAGCAAAAGTCCCATCAGTTTCAGTGGAATTTCTGTTGCTGAAATCTGTTAGAAATTCTTGTAAAACCCTTTCTATCTTGTTTGGAAATGGTGGAAAACAAAACATGAGACACGTTTCTGTGCTAAATAACTCTCCATAGTCTATCTTTCCCTCTTGGTTATAACTGACAATGGGCAGTCTTTTGTCGCTTGGGTCACTGGCACTGTCTGAATAATTTGAGGCAAAAGACAGAACAGCTTCAGTAATGTTTAACTTTTAATTAATTTTATAAAATCTTCCTAAAAGGATTGCAGCTGGTGTAAGAATCTGTTTGTTCTTTAACTGCAAAGCTGTTAGTAGCCTGCTGGTGGAAGAAGGGAGCTGAATACAGAAGCAATGAGTTTGGAAAGTGAGGTGCACAGGCTAATTCCATGGTTCAGCTTGAAATGGAAGCAGAAGGATAATTCTCTACTCTCTTTGTCATTTTACTTACTTTCAAATCTGGACTATTTCTCCTACATGCTCTATATTTATGTTTTTACATTAGTAAAGACGCAATAGCTCAAGACATATACAACCACCTGAGCTCTTAGTAAATGCACCATAACCCCCTTATAATACAAATGAATAAAACACAGAACAAATTTCACATAGCTCAGTACCTTGCATGAGGGCATCTTGTCTCTAGAAGGTTTGTTTCTATCTCTGTTATTGTTGAGACAGCTCTTCTTGCTAGTCATTTTCTAAAAGAGTCCTTTCCTCTAATAAATGGTAACAGTTCTCCAAATGCACAGAAAATTTGTGGATGAAAACACGTTTATTCTTTATAAATGCCCAGGAGGTAATATGAAGTTTAATCTCTCATATTGTAGCACATACTGGGTTTGTCCTAAATGCAGCTGAGGTACTAAATTCAGGCCAATAAAACTAGAATTATTTGCATTATATTACTACTTATCATCTGTTGATACGTTGCTTGACTGATAGCATCACTTTAGAGAGGTAGCTTTCCTGACTGTGGAGATGCATGCAAAATCTAATCAGAAGGTAGAGGTGGATATGTGTACTACATTGATATTACATTGGTGTATCAGTGTTGTTGAGTGTTGTTCATCTACGTGTCCGATATGGAGTGATTAATACATATTACTGCAACTTTCTACAAATAACAAGGCATCACCAGTAGAAGCTGTGCATGCTATGCAGGGAGTAACATGCCTAAACTGGGGCCTTTTAGTATGTTGGTTGCTTATGCATTGCCACTACTCTGCACTTGTCATACAGGGAGTCAGATCTATCCACTCTGGAGAACGGTTTGGATAATTCAGAGTATCTTGAGTTTGATGCTAATCACAAAACCTGTTTTAACCTGCTCACAAATGATCCCATATGATGCAAAACATTATTTCTGAAGATGTGGATCTTGACTGTTCTTTACCTTCAGTGGAGTGAGAATGAGCAGGATAAAGATTGCCAGGTACTCAGAGATTATGGAAATTGAGTATGTTTCAGGAAAAGTGTCATATATATCTTCCATGTTACTGATATTTAGTATCAATGACATGCATTGACATCCAGTCTGTAAGTCCATTTGAGCCAAGCAACACTTACTGTTATTCAGGGGGTCTGAAGATGGAGAGAGGGTTCGTGGTTGGGGTATAGCTTCCACCAACAGCTCCATTACTGGCAGTGCTCCTCTTGGGTGTGCTGGTATTCTGTGAATTTTTATTGCATGGAAGAACAGTTGTTTACCTGAGTTGTTCTCTACTCTTAATAGTTAAAACATCAACGCTGTTGATATTTCAGGGGAACAAAAGATAATGGTGATTCTTCAAACCACATATTAAGATGCTTCGTGATTATTATTTGGGTTGCAGTAATACCTGGAGTCTCCACTTGCAAATCAGGTGTTGTCCTGAGCTGCCAAAAGTGAAAGGCAGCCCTCATGACAAATACTATATGTTGAAAATATTTGCCCTGCACCCATCAGGGCAGGATTTTCATAGAGGATGGTCCCCAATGTCATCATTCACAAGGGGTATAAGAGGCATGAGAAGAGCGACTCTTGTGACAATATTTAGAGGTGAAGACTCTAATTGTAATTGCAACTGAAATTGTAAATGAGCTTCTCTAAGTGGACACTGAATCAGGTACTCTGTGAGAGGTAAACAGGAAAGGCTGAGGCACCTGACTGATATCTTACCTGGCTTTGTCTCATTTTGCTTCCTCTAAATAATACTCATTATATTCAGACTTTGCCAGTCATGGAAATTTTGAAAGCAGGAAGATACATGGGAGTTCATTGGTATGATGAGAAGTGAAGAAGCTGGTGCTGGCAGATTAAATTTTCATTCTCCTGGCTAGTGATACAGTACTGGAGAATGAAAAAATGTCAGTTTAGTGCATATAGTTCCAAATACTCTTCTGCAAGGCTGGATAAAGCAATATAATGAAATTACTGTTAATACAATGAATTATGGTTTAGATTAGTGTTCACAGACAATGTCTGTTGATCTTCTTCTCTTTTTTTTCCCTGTAAGTAATGCATTTTGAGTTCAGATTTAATAATCTGTAATAGCCTCTTTTTAAAGGTCTGCTAAACTAACTTCAGGGTAACTATCATTGATCTTAACTTGATTTATGGTCTATAGATGACCAAACAAAGACTTGCAAAATTACTTTGAACTAAAGAATAGTTACAAACTGCTCTTTCCCATCAGAAGGAATTTTGTTAGTCTGAAGATTCTGGTAGGAAAAAAACCTCAGTATCGTGCTCACCAGATAAATTATCTGCAACCTTTCCCAGTCTGCAATCAATATGTTATTCTCTATTTATTTCCCAATTTTAATCAAATCTAAGGGCAGAAAACTCAGAAAAGCCAACCCAGGACAAAACTGATGATAACAATGACATTTATTGACATTTCTGAGGCACAAGGAGATTTAAATGAAGTTAAAATACCTTTCAGCAAATGACAGGGGGTGTAATGAAAACCCAGGGAACACAATAAAATATGCACTGCTAGCTGCATGCAGGTCAGAGATTAAATTTACATAGAAGTAAGATAACTTTGCTTCTGTGTCATTTTATCTTGCTGCGAGACAGCGGCCTGGTTGTTGCAAGCCACAGCAATAACTTCATGCTACCCAGGCCCTGTATGCTTACTTTTGATTATATAGAAGAGGTGGAAACTGTAAGGAATGAGAAGCAGAGACAATCCAGCAGCTAGAACTGAAAGATCTTCAGGCGTTCTTTCAGTCATTTATGACATATACATATTTATCTAGATTTCTGTTTGCTAACAGTCAGATTTGTTTATTTACATTTCTGATTCTGGTGGATATGTGCATTTTAACATCCTGTTCTACCAGGTCTCCTGCAAGTACAGCTATTACCAAGCTCAGTTTCAACTAAAGGTGTCATGTTTTTTCCTGGTCTCACCAGGAATAATACTATGTGACATTACTCTGTTCAGTACAAGAGCCTCGAAACGTCTGAAAGATTTCCTCAGAGCTATCACCTATCATTTTTGTAATCATTTGGCCCTAACCTGCACCAACAGAGGGGGTTGTATTAAAAAACCCTTTGAGGTTAATTCCTGCAGCAGATTACTGTAGATAACTCAGTACCTTGAAGCTGATTCTTTGTAAAATTTATTTGAACTGGTATGTTCAGCCCCTCCAAAAATCCAGATCTTACTTGCCTCTGTAAGCCACAATTCTGAAGGCAGGATTTGCAAACATCTGCAATCTAAAGAACTTGTTGGGCTACTGTTTCAGTTTCATTCATTAGACCAATTTCATGCTGCTATTAGGAAAAAAACAACTGTGGCTGAATATAAAATCAAGCAGTACAAGGAGACAATGGTGAACAGTTTTTAGTAGTGTAGCTAACAGCAGACAAGGTAGCAGTGGACTCGTGGAGCTTGAAGGAGTGAAGTCATGGAAGAGAGAAATATGAAATTTTAACTCTGTCTATCTATCTATCTATCTATCTATCTATCTATCTATCTATCCATCCATCCATCCATCCAGGTAGAGAGCATCCATGAGATCCTGCTGTCCATATGAAACATCTGGCATGTTTAGCACAGTAATGCTCATTTCTGTAGGAGCTGTCTCTGAAGTAGCTGTGTGGACAGAATATATAGGACAGTAAGCTTGCAGCAATTTCAGCTGCTTGAGAGGCCATTTTCAGAGCACAAGCCACAGCATAGTAGAAATTTCCCAAATTTAGGTTTCAGTTTATAGACTCATCAAAGTAGGTACTGCCATTTGTTCTCTGGGCACCTAAAGATCTTAATCCTAGAACACATAATAATTCGGCAGCGTGGTGGAGTAGAGAGTTATACCTGCTCACAGCTTGTATGAGGACCTGCCATACAACCATGAGAGATGTTTAAAGGAAATCTGATTTTCAAAGCAGCAGGAGAGTCCAAAACTCAAAGCAGTATTTAAGTGGAACCAGATATAGTTGATTTTGTGAGGATATTCGTATACCTGTGGATTGTGCGTCTCTGTCAAAAATTGCAATGCTCTTGAAGAACTGCCCAATAATCACTATTCTGATACAATACCTCCAAACTGAATTGTAATGTCACTGAAATAGAACTGTAAGTCCAAGGAGAAGTTTAAAAAAATATGAAAGTAGCTTCAATTTTCACAGTTCTATCATGGATGGTCAGAGAGATTCAGGTTTCGTTTAGAAGTACAGTGGTGTTTAGAACTGCATTAGAATTGCACTGCAATTGCAGACCTGGATTTCACACTGCTACATACAATGCAACCACTAAAATAAAAGCAGGTCCTTTTCCGATCTTTAAACTCAAAATTACAGAAGAAAGAGTGGCAATACTATGAGATTATATCTGTACCTGATGCAAAAAGGCATCCAGAGGACTTCTTGAACATTGAATCAGGCTCTTGGTATATACAGCAGCTATATATGTTTGTCAGTCTTTGTACTGTAAATAACTGGGATATTGAGTCTTATTCTGTTAGCATTCATTTTGTATGAATATATAAATTGACATGTGTATAATTACTGCATTGCCGTATCACAAAGCAGAAAAAAAATACAATCAAGCAAAATTCTTATTTTATCTTTTTTCTAGGCTGGCATAAAATGTGTGATATAGTCATTTAAAAGGTATGTTTTTAATATTCTTCCATACAGAGGACTGAAACAAACTGATGTGGTATAAATGACAGTTTCTAAAGGGGTACTTCCATTTACTTAATTCTGCCTTTTCACTCTTTCTTACTGTATAACTGACAACTTCCTTTTAAAGCTGTTATTTTGTATGAATTGTGTAAATCCTTTAGTGTTCTGGGCACCTGCTGAAATATTTTTACAGTTAGGCAGCTGAAAGTGTTAGCTTGTCTTTTATTGCGGGTCGGGTTTTTACATTTGTCTTTGCTACTTCATGCTCTCTTGTGATCTCTTTCTGTCCTGATAAGGTGGAATTCACAATCAAATAAAATTTAGATTGATTTTATATTTATACTTATCATTCTACATCACACAATTTATTGAGAGAGGAGCTGTAGTAAAGCTGCTGCTGTACCTACTGAAGTCATTATACCATAGCTCCATTGTGCTGTTTTATGAGACCATAATCTGCTCCCTTATGAGGCAACTAGATTAGTGCCTCATAAAAATGGCAAAAGCACCACTATTATTGTTCTACAAGTTTTTATGCGTTGCTGAATTTTATCATTATTATTATTGTTTTATCATTAATGTGGCCTAGTGAAGCTGTGGTTAGAAGTGAGAATTCTTTGTGTAAAAAAATCCCCCAAAATCCACTAGTTTGACAGAGTGTAACTCCCTTTGACAGAAACAGGAGTTCTGTCTGTGAGTTTTAGAGAGAACACATGCCTGGGCTATTTGTGTGTCCATGATGCTGTTGATGGGGATATGTGATGTGTGAGGCTAAATAAATTTGCAAGTCTGACTTTTAAGTGGGGTGAAATAGTTGACATCAAATCTGTTGAAGTGATAAGAGGGAAATATGTATCTCCACATTTAGTTATTTAGGTACTTACAGCAATATTTGAATACTAATCTTCTGTATTTCTTGTGGAGCCCATTACTTGTCTGTTTTGTCACATGAATTTATTGGCACATGCCAGCACTTTCAAAACTAGAACTATTTTTTGGTATCTGCATTTCTGGGTAACAGTTGTGACAAAAAAAAGGGTATTAGCATGCTGAGCTTTTGACGAAAGGGAGATATTTACCTTCTAATTGGGGACAAGCAAGCAGAATTATATCCATTTAGTCTGTCAGAATTCCCTAAGGAAACAGAGTCTTGTCTGATTATTTATGTACCTATTTATTGCTCTGGGCAATCTATGAACAGTCTTTATTTTCCTCTAAATGTGCCCTCAATTTTAGGGAAGTGGGATAATCATAGGGACAGTGGTCTGCAAGTTTTAATGAGCACTGCTGCAGGTGCAGAATGATGTGAATTATGTCCCTTGTGCCAGTGTGAGGGAAGGGAAATCTTTGGAGTGAGAAGGCAGGCAATTTCTCTGCTGCTGCAGATTCTAAGGGAGGAAGGACCTGTTCTAGGAGGAGAGAGCTGTAGTTTCTGATGGGGAGCTAATCAGAAGTGCTGAAACCAAAGCATCTTGAGGGCAGGTAGCAATGTCCCCGCTCCTTGGTCTGGGCACTTTGCCTCTGCCAGGACACAGGGTTGACCTCTGCAAAGGCTTTTAGATGTAAGGGCCTGTGATAGCCCACAGTAAGTCATTATACCACCTGGCTGGTTCAAACCCAAAGAACTAATTTCTTTCTTTGTAGCTATTTGCTAGCTGACCAGAACCTTTTGGTGACCTTTCGGTGCTGCAGTTTCTAAATACCCCACCATTTAAAGTTCATTTTCCTTCTGTTGTATCTGGTACTTTATACTGAGTAAAAGCCATAATCACAGACACAAATAAAAATATCGTTTTTATATAATTTTTAATGTATTTTAGCAGAGTGACTTGAGAGTGCCCATTCAGCAAAATGCATCCTTTCAGGTAGATTCGTTTGCTTTTCCTTAATGTATCAGACAGAAGACTATTTCAGCTTCAGTTTCAATATCTTAGGGGGCTTCTTGGTTTAAATTTATTAGAAACCAGGGATGTTGCCTTGCTGCAGTGTAATCTTGGATGTTTCACAGGTTTTTCAGCTGTGCTATAAGGGCAATGTCCTGAGTAGATACAAATTTAACTAGACATGAGAAATTGCAAAATCCTTTTTTTATCATCAGTTTTCAAGTCCCTTGATTCGACCATCAGAATACATTTCCTACGATCTTATAACTTCAAAACCTCTCTTCACTCTTCTCTTCCCCCATCTGTTTAACCAATAATCTTTTCTCATAAACACTGAAAATCACATTATGAACAGAGTTGTCTTGATAGGCCTGGAATGCGCTGTGGATCCTTGTTGAATTAAGTTATATTTTTGCTGAGACCATGTAATCTTTTATTCTCATGGATTCTTATTTTTCTTTTCTTAAAGGTAGATGTTCTGAAAGAAATGAATTTTTTTTCATGGAAAATAGCAATATACTTGAGGCAAATTTAGAAAAATGAAGATTATTCCTACAGCTGAAATTGAGGTTTCTTATTCAAAAATTTTATGTGTCGTCAGGAAATATGGATAGAAAGATTTTTTGCGCTATTTCCTGATATTACTGACCAGCTACCATTGTAATTCAGTGACTTGTTAATTTTGTTCCCTTAAATAATCCAAGTCAATGTTGCCAATAATCCCTTTCTTAGTAAATACACATTGAGCATCCAAGATATGAATCCAATTGTAGGAAGTGAGGTTATTGAGGGGTTGTCAGAGACAGTGATTATCATGAGGGATACCAAGACACCTGTCTTTAAAAATCGAAGGAGCCAGTGGAGTTTGACTATATTGGGTAACCAAAATTTTTAGACCAAAGCTTCCCCAACCATTATAAGTACTTGAAAGTTAACGTGGAGACAATTAACTGCAGAATGGATGTTTTGGAAAAGAATTTTGTCAAACCAATCTGCTTCTGTTGCATAGCATACCAGAGAAGAAGCATTGAACCTTGTTTCTTGACTTTAGGAAGTCTTCTGACCTTGTCACTCCTGACATTCTCAAAAGTAAAGAAGCCATGATCTGCAAGGATCTGTGACAATGTGTGTGCAAAACTATTTGAAACTTCTGCACAGAAGTTAGTTATCAGTTTTCCTATCAAAATAGGCATATATGAAGCCTAAAATATATGAGACTGCCATGTACTGCTTGTTCATTAATGATCACCACCCTTAAGGCATTGACAAGTTGAGATGGAGGAAGCTAGTTATACCAGAAAACAAGAGCAGAATTCAAAATTGCTTCAACAACCTGGGGAAGTTGAGCTGAAACGGAATAGAGGGAAGCGCATGATACTTCTCGTAGGCAAGCTGAGTCAACTGCATAAATGAAGAATGAGGAGCAGCTGGCTAGGAAGCTGTTTTACAGAAAAGAGTCATGGGTTGTACTGAACCACAAGCTATTACATATGAGTCATGAGTTAAAAATGTCATACTGCTGTGGTGAATCCAAATATCGTACTGGGAGTCAGCAGGGCACTTGAGGTAATATTTCCATTCTGCTCAACGTTTATAAAAATTCAAGGGCCTCAGGGGTCCAAGGCTATGTTGACCCTGGGGCCCTCACTTAAAGAAAGATTTGGATCAAATGGATATGCTTTAAAAGGAGGTTACAAGAATGATTAGAAACTGTCATCTGAGATCAGAGACTAAATACGAAAAAAATAAAAAAAATGAAAAAAAAAGAATATAGAGAGAAGCACCTGATATTTTTAAAAGCATGAAAATATCTGGAAGGGAGGGAAAATGGATCTCTTCTCCCTGAAGTCAGACCAGGCAAGGATGGGTAGAAACATGAAAATAAAATATAAGGATCCATCAATACATGCTGAGTTAGAGATCTGGCCCAACCAGAGTCCTCAATCCTGCACAAATTTTAGTCGACCCCTATAGTCATGTAGGTTTTAGTGTGAGTTGTTTGTTTTTTCTGTACTTAGATTTTTAAAAATTGTGCTACTTTAAAGTGCCCGAACACTGTACATATCCATAAAAACGGCATTCCCAGTGAGATCAAGAAAGCTCTACTGTCTCCTAAAATAGTGTCTGAATTCTAAGTAAGAAAAACAGAGGAAGAAAAAAGAAGAAAAGAATCCCTCACTTCCTTTAAATAAAGAGGCCATTTGTCATCCTATCATTAATCTTCTCATACTGGGGAAAGATTATGGGAAAAGTGGTAACTCTTCAGTTACTTCATTATCTCTTAGGCCATGTGTCTTCTGAGAAGCTTCAGTGTTTTTCTAACCCAAACTTAGCAGTGAGATAACCTTGCTTTTTATTAATGTTGACAGAGGCACCTTGTCTCAACAGACTCTACAGATCTCTCTCCCTTTAGCACTGTACATCACTGAGTCCTTGTAGGATCGTCTCAAGGATAAGCAGTAGCTGGCTTTGCAGCTGTGTCCTTTCAGGCTTTTCAATCTTTCATATGACTCCACCCAACCTTTGGAAATAACGTGTTATCCAATTCTTCGCATTAAAAATTTACCATTCCTTGGGATGCCATGCTGGCCTCCATCCCCTGTGGATGGATGGAGGGCAGCAGTATCTCACAGCTTTAGTCACTGAAAGAGTAACCTAATTTCACACACACTTTTAAATAGGATTGCTCTTAGAACTTTGGAGTGAGATTTAAAAATATTTGAACTCACCTCATGACCTGAATATTCACATTCTCGTCACACCCATCCATTTGGATCTAATGACATCATAACAAACAGCTCAGGCAAGTGGCTTTTCAGTTTAAGTAATTCTAGAGAGGTTTTTTTTTCAACAAAAGCTAAAGCGCATTAAACTCCAGAGTGCGGAAGCTGGGTGATGCAGCTCTGTGTGCTTAAAATAAATACTTAGCATTGAAAATACACTGGAAAGAGTGGAGGAGAGACACTTTGGAAACCACTGAAGCCAGGAGAGAGATATTCAGGACTCTATAATTTACTGATAAAATCTAGATTAATCATCCAATCTTTTTACAAAAAATCTTAAAAACAAGAGCATATAGCAAGAAGGTGCAGTAAAAAATAGAGTGTACATAACTAATGAATATAACAACCTAAGCTCAGATTTGTCTGTTTATTTTTTTTATCCTATATCCTGCCATTTGATTATGCAGTGTCAGTTTTCCTCACTGTCATACTAATAATTTTGTTTCCTTTTTGGGTACTGTATTGTTTGTGGCTTATTGCAGGCTGCATTCTGCCTTCCACATCTCTACTGTATAGCTCACATTCTGCCCTCCCAGTTACAGCAGGAATATAAAGGGAGTAAGAGACTAATCAGAGTTAGCACAAAAGGAGACAGAATGTGTCCCTGAATGCTTAAACTCGTCAAGAGAAGGCCTGCTGCCTTTTCTATTTTGAATGCACAGTTGGTGCCCAATATCAAATACTTTTCTTTTGGTAGTGAAGTCTATGGTTGTCTGCACTGAAAGCATTATGATCCAAGTGCTAATTCCTGTTCCCTCCTCTATTCTACAAAAAGTTGTCATTTTATCTCCTTAGGCTTCCATGCACCCATGTGCAAATTTGAAGTAGTTTAATCCTACTGCCTTTCTGACACCTGAACAAAACCCTACTCCCTGCATGGTTTAAGGGGCTGAACAGATGTTTCCTCTAGGCAGAAATGAAAATAGAGATATTCAGGTCGACAGCGTTGCAGAGAATAGTCAAGGGGAAAGAATGGAGATGTGGCAACTAGTTAAGGTGAAAGATCTAGATCTCTGACAGGCCTACTGGAAAGTAGAGGAGAGCACAGCGGCATCTGCTAACTCCCCACTGGTCCCCTCCTAGCTATCTATACATGTGAAGGAAGAGGTGAACAAGGATGTTTACCTATGTACAAAATTTTAAGTATAACTGCACATGTATTTACACATGCAAAAGTAGGATCGTGCTTTTGCTTTAATGTAGCTGTAGATACACTAATATGCCACAACGTCAATTTCACCAGAGGCTAGGAAGAAGTGGTACATGGGGTAAAATCCAGGGCCTGTTAGACATTTGTAGAGCTCTGAAATTTAGCAGGATCAGACACAGGGAAGCTAGAGAAATCCCAGTAAAGGAGGAAGTTAAGGCAGAGAAAATACATATGGTTATTTTTCCAATCAAAAAAAGATTGGAAACACTCTTGAAAAAATAGTGTTCATTTCATGGCCAAAAGCCATAAGAATAAATTTTAAAAATACTATCTTTATTTAAAAATCTAGCAAAAATGAGAGAATATAGTAGCCATTATTATCTATCATGTCTCAATATCAATGATGGAATTTCAGTTGTCATAAAGCAGCCATATTAGAAAGTGCAGATCATGGCAACAAAGAAAAATCTACAGATCTAGGTGAGTAACTAAAATAAAACAGATTGCACCAAGACATGCTTCACAAGCAGTCGTGGTGATTCACTCAGAGGTCCCAGTTTATAAGAATAAATTCTCATAAACATGAAATGTAAAAATTGCAGAAGTATGTAGTCCCACTTATAAATCAAATTTTGCCAGTTTCAAATGTCTTATACCTGCACTGTACTTTCACAAGGATGAAGGAGCAATTACAATAGCAATGTACTTGATTCGTGACTTCTGCTTTCTTTTGTCTTGCAGTGTTATGTGCCAAGGACAACTCATCTTTCCTTGTGAGGTAGCTGTGTTGATCTGTACAGAGATGTTCTTTTTATGATTCAACTCATACAATAGTATTTTCCAGGAGTAGCTCAAAAATCTTTTTCTGATGTTTCTAGGATTAAAGGTTTTATTTCTTCCACCCTGATGAAATATTTTACTGTATCCTTCCCTTAGCTCTTGTGGACCTTCATGCAAGTAACCAAGCAGCAATGAGGCCCTCATGCCTTTAACTGCTTGTAGCTTTTGCCTCACTCAGGCCCTTTTCAACCTCCAGAACAATATGTTATCCATAATCAACATTTCTGGAGTAATCTAGTGGCATCCACTCTTCTGTTCCCACCCTGATAACCTGAAACCCCCTGACAAGGTTTCTTTTTCTCTGAGACTTGGCCTTCCTGTGGGCTCATTGTGATGTGATGGGACTCTTGAGGCACATTCCCTGAAACAGATTCTCTGTTCTTCAAATAATTTCTCAGAAAAAACTTCAGGAAAGTTAAGACTAACTTTTTATCTTGCCTTGTGATACTTGTGATACCAATCAGATGTCTGTTTTAGGGGCCAAAAATGAGGGAAGCAAAAGACAAAATTAACTTTGATATTGCTATTCCAAAAATGTGGAGTGTTTGGTCATGAAAAAAGACCCCTTTTTGCATCTTCTGAAAATGACATATGTTCCTAACGATGTAAATATGGTATGAACTGCCTTTGACCAGCCAGCACAGATATTCAGTGAAATGTTTCCACTTGAGACAGGTGCTTACATAACTGAAGAAAATTAACAGCTTTCCTGTTTATGTAGTCATAGGAAAAAAAACCTCATTAGGATATGAGTCCTATCTCTGACTGCACTGCTCTCCAGGAAACTATTTCCTTCTGACTTCTACAGAAAAATGCCTTGCATACTTGAGTGACAGCCTTTTGCTCTGTATATTTTCCGAGCTGCAACTGACTCCGCAGTGATGATATCTGCCTGGCACAAGCTAGACTTGCAGTCTTCTGATGATGTTCACCACTCTCTTTTCGATTGTCAAAGTTATCTTGCTTTCTGCCTATGAGCTGTTGACTTGTAGTATAGGCTTCCTGGCCAAAAGCCATTCCCAATAGTCCTAGATCTGCATGAAAGTGGTCCTATTAGTTAGTGTTTGTTTCTTAGACCCTGAAGTGTCGCTTTTCCTTTTGCAGCTGATAGAAGCCTACACTGAGCAGCACTGTTTGCTTGTTCACTTCAGCAAACTCTCTATCGTCTTCCTGACGTCTTCAAATGCTCTTTTAGTTATACTTGTTGAATTTCTGCATTTGCAGAAGAATTGTCTAGGATATCTGTAGACCAAACTCTTCAGATAGTTCAGTGTCCCTACAGGTGGCAGAAAGACTAAAAGTAGGGAGAGAACACTAAAATGTTTTCGAAAGGTTGAATATTTTAGGAATATCCAGAAAATCTTGTAAGATTGAAAAAAAAATAATTAGGAATCTGACATTAAGCTGGCATCTCATTATACACTGCAGCTGTATCCCTGGGCATTCTGGGGCACACAGCCACTCAAGAGATGGGGAACACAAAGATACGGGTCATAGGGCACTGAGTCTCTGTTGTGCTTATTAGCTGGCAGTATCAATACAGGACTGTCAGTGTAAGCACCCAAAGTGCACAGGTACAATTAACTGCAGTGCTGTTGACTAATAAAGCTTCTGGAAGTCTCTTCCTGAAGAACATTTGGCTGATCTTGGCAGAGATGTAGATCTATGCACACCAAAGTGTGCTAACTTAAGCTCTTTAGTAAAAGAGCATTGATAAAACGTAGCATTCTCATTATTAAAGAGTGACATACAAGAAAAGAAAAAAAGCAAGAAAACCAGCAAAGAAAACAAACAGAAGCAGCCGACACAACCGATGGTGAGGCTTTTAATTTTTTTTCAGTGAAAACAATTTACTAAATATGCATAAAACAAAAGAACACCAACCTACCCTGCAATCATGACACCAAGGTGCCACACCGAGACCCTTCTCTGGCTCACAGTCGAAGGACTTGAGTCCTTTGTTGGGAGTGTCCTATATAGGGATATGAGTTAGACTCGATGGTCTTTCTGGGTCCCTTCCAGCTCAGGTAATTCTATGATTCTATGTTTCTTTGATTCTATGACTGAAAGGAGCAGTTCACAGAAGAATGCTGTAGCAAGGGTGTCTTAAGACATTAGTGGTTTGCTGCTGAAGGAAAAGAAAACAAATATAAAATATTTTTTAACTGTCTGGTAAGTGTGAACTTGGCTGAACTTTTTAAAAGTAGAAAGAACATAAATGATGTTTCAAGCATTTTATTTTTATTTTATTTTTTAAAAAATCTTTTTTGAAAGGACAACATGTACCCATTATAATCCTTTAAGATAGCAAAATTCTTTAAAATAAATTGTCAGGAGAGATCAAAGACTGAGTCAGGAATGTAGGTAATGCTATGTCATATCCAATAAATAATGCATGGTACTTTAGCATGTTGCTAAAAGTATCCAGGATTTGCTCTTTCGGATAAAGTAGCCTTGGTGTATGTACTGGGTTAATACACTTGAAGAAAAAAAGAGAAGAAAAAGTAAAATGGAATAAGTTTTCAGCACCATTTCTTGGCAATAGTTTTTTTCACAATCTGTTATTCGTTCAGTTGTTGGGACTGGTCAGATCTTACAGCACAGGTGGCCTGGCCCCTTGTTTCTACCTGGCGGCAGCGCCGAGCTCCTCGCCCCTACGCCCCTACGCTGGCCACATGTGCAGCGTGTGTGACGCGCCTTACACTGCAGGAACAGACTGATGTGGCCCCCAGTGAAAATGAGTTTGACACCCTTGCCTTATAGCATATATTGTCAAGGGTGAATGGAATGCCAGGGAAGGAAGGAGCTGAGAGCAGTGGCAGCACAAAGATAACTCGTCTATAAAAAAGATAAGAGTATCAGAGAAATCTGGTCGGCTGTACAAGTCAACCACAAAAAAATCAGGAGTAATCTCACTGCGGATCTCTCATCTTTTCTTGTTGCTCAGATTTTTCTGGAGTGTTGCAGTTTCTTTTCTTCAACTTGATACTGTCAGGTATCACATCTTTAGCAGGTCAACTGCTTTTTTGTAGATTACAACTGAGCATGTACTGTTCTTACAGTTGTTCCAAGTAACAGTAAGTGCTTATTAAGGCATATATAAAGCTTACTTTTTAATGTGTCTGTATACTTACATATCACAGGGATAGAGTTGTCCAGGGATGGGCACCAGGAAAGTTTATGTGGTGCTTGTGTTTCAGAAGTGTAGTAGGTCATTACCACACAAAATGTCTAAGGAACTGTAATATATGCTTTTGCAGCAGGCTGCACAGCTAGTAGTCTGGTGGGTGGGTGGGTGAATAGCCTTGTGAGTGTAAGTTGTGTGGTGGAAGTGAATGTTCCCATCTCATGACAGACACTTCTCTAAATGGGGACCTCACTGAACTTGAATGAGCTGAAAATAATAGCTCTTTTAGCACAATAAAACAGTATGTGATCTGGGGAAAGATAAAAAAGGAGGGTTAATGGAACGCATGACTAGGAGTCAGTGACAGCATCCAGCTAGTTACAGAGGGTAAGCTTTTGGAGGTTTTTTTCTTGATAAGCTGTCTGGAAGTCCCTCCTCATCTGCACTTCCTTGGCAGAAGCAGACTTTCCCAGGATGAGAAAACAGATTACATGTTTTGTTAAAGTTAGAAAAATAGAAAAATGAATGAAGAAGTCCATATATTTCTATTAGGCTAATCCTATTTCAGAATATTTATTCTTCTTGAAGTCTCGTGATTAGGCAAGGAAGAGTGTATGATCCTGTTGTGTTTCAGTCCTGCTTCCCCTTACTTCTGAAATTGTTTCCCAGTTCAGCCAGTAGAAGATTTCAAAAGTTGAAGTCCTGTTTTGTGAAAATTCATGCAGGAGTAAAACTGGAGTCCTTGCTTCCATGAAGGAAAGGCACCGCATCAGCTCAACAGCTGATGGCTTCTCTAAGCAAATCCAGAGCTTAAGACGAGTGCTAAGGCTGGCTTCTAAAGAAGGAAAATCTTAAGACCTGGTTGGCACAGAGAGTAAGGGCTTAAATCATATGCAGAATTAGGAGTATTCTGGTAATAGCGAGATGGTGAAACCTCCTTCTGGAAAGATCTGCCCATCATGGAATTAGCTGTGTCCTTCCTTTTTCTTTCAGCCCACCTGATGAAGCCAGTTGTCATTTGGAGATGAAATTATATTCATGACTTTTTTTTTGTTCCTTTTTTTTTTTAATGGTGTTATCTCTACCTTACCTTACCATAGATTCTGTAGAGATGAATTGAATTCTGTATTCCAGAACAATTCCTTGAATCCTCTGTGGAATGATTCCAGTATCTAGTACTTATGCATCACGCTCTGGTAGTGCTGTACAAATAAGGCAATAAGCACCTGAAGGAGTCTCAGTGAAGATTATTATTTTATAAGCATGATAAATTTTTTAGAATACTGTCTTATTTCCTAGCTACCATTGACAATTTCCCTTTCCAATGCCCCCTCTTAACTGTCTATGTCAATTTTCACCTTGGAGTTCTCCGAGACCTTTGCTTAGCTGCTTTCTTAAGTGGACAGCAGGATGCTTTGTTATATCTCATTCATCTTTTGAGTGCTTGGGAGCAGGGGAAGTGAGGAGATTGTAAGTAGGCGAGTGCAAGTCAGTGGCAGGTTCTATTTTCTCTCATCTGTGTTGCTCCATGAGCTGTTCTTGCAGCTTTGTACTTGCCATTTGTCTGCTGAGCCCTGGCCCAAGTTAGGACCTGGTCTGCCAGAGACTTGCAGTGACAGCTTGATGAAATGATTCTTCAGCAATTATGTGAAGAGAGGAACAGGTGAGGAGATTTAAAACACAAACAAACCAACCCACCAAAACCAGGGTTGACTGCACCTGTCTACAAAACAAGATCGCAGGAATTGTCATGCCCTGTAAGACCACTGGTCTATTGGGTCTTGTGTCCAAACTCAATTTCTAGCCAACAACGGATGCTTCAAATCATGAAACAAGGCACTGTGCAGCAGGAAGCCATAGTAGCAGGAGATGTGTCTATTAATAATTGCTTACTTTTTTTATATTTCCTGCTTAGTTTTGCCTTGGAAGCTTAACTCATTAAATGAATTTCAGCCAAGTCCTGTCTGCGAAGGAAAAAAAGGTTTAAAAAAAAGGTTTGTCTCTCCTACTGCAATAGCAGTTACCCAGTCATCCCTGCTAAGGAGTTGAAGGATTCACTCGCAGGGAGAAATATGTGTTCTCTTAATAGTAGTTTATTTCTGTAGGGATTGGAAGCTGAAGAAATTCATCTGCAGTTGTATCTACTCTTTGGCTGTGTGTAGTAACTTCTCAGGCAGGTCATGTACTCCATTCCGCTGCTATCTGCTGTCTCTCTGTATATTTTCCTGCATTTTGCATTATCATTTCTTAAATATATTCCAACCTACAATTTATCTTAGTCAGCAGATTTAGGACCTTTGTGTCTCTCTGCACACCCAGGGAATTCAGAAATAAATCACTGCTCCTAGGAGTTGGTTTTAATGCAACAAATACGTTAGAGAAAGTCAAGAGGGGCTTGGTCAATATCGTCTGGACTCTCCTGTGCAATAAAACATTTTCCACATGCTCTCCCAGGTGGTAGGAGAGTCTTGATTCAATTCAATCTTCTGCACTTGCTATTTTTAATTTTTAATATGCATTTTTTCATTTAATTCAAGCTCTGCTGGTTAAATTTCGTGTGTTGGAGATAATCAAGGCAGTAGTCAAAATTATTTTTCTGTCATTTATGCATTGATTTCTATTGGCAGGTTTTACATAAAAATACTGTTTCTGAAACGTTTTATAGGTTAGATAATACAGATTAAGCTAAGAAAATGTTTCTTAGATATATGCAATGTTTCTTAGATATTAAAAAGAAGAACCTGGTTTTAATAAGATGGTTCTTAAACTACATTGATTTATTGCAGTGGAAACAGCATTAATATAATACAAATATGTCCTTTCCTTAAAACCTGTTAAAAATAGTATTCTTTGAAGTGAGGAGAAATATTTGCATAATGATCCAGGTCTCCGCCTAACTATTTAAATAATTGAAAATCTTTGTGCATATAAGTGGTCTTCTGAACATATGAAGGTGGAGATCCTGCTCTCATTGAGGTAAATAGTACTTACTAGGATTGCCTACCTTACGTAACCACTTGCTTTACTATTACCACCTCCTTCCTTTGGGCTCTGATGTAAATGGACTACTTTGGTTCACAATTTAAAAAGTCGTGCCTCCGCAATCTTCTGGATCGACACTAGAGCACTTATCACCGGCGGGTTTATACCATAACTCTTGGCCTTGATGTCGTAGGTGCTGTGTGGTCAAGTGTTGGAGCACCTCTTGGCACCACACATGACATGTTTTGTGTCCTTGACTGCAAACACCTTGGAACGAAAGCTCTTTGCTCATCAATTTGTGTATTGTTCTCAGCAGGATGAATCCTCCATGGTGGTGGGACTCACTGAGCACTCAGGTAATGTGTAAAAAATAAATACAGGTAAAAATACGTTGCAAAGCTTGTGTAAATTTGAGTCAAATGGGAGGTAATTGTCACAATCTAGTTCAAAAACAAAAGCAGGGTTTTTTTAACAGAGCTGTAACTACGGTGCTTCATTATTGCAAGCAAGTTTCTGTCAAGAGCTAAGAGCTGGCAGCTCACATGGTCCCCTCCTGATAAGAGAAGCAATATTCACTTTTTGTTTGTGAAATTAGTCTACGGGTTTAACAAATTACAAATAATTGCTGAAATGAAAAATGATTGAATAATGCGTTCAAGGGACAGTTTTCATATTAGAGAACTGATCTGGTGTACATTCAGAGGAATTCTCTGCCATGTTATTTAGCAGCAGGGATCAGAAATATTCATTTTCTCACAGTAAGATACATCTAACACTTCTCTTGATTAGGAGACAATTAAGAATGCAGAGGGACTCTTGCAGGGGAGTGACTCATGCTATACTTATTGGGGAACAATAAGATTACTTTGACTTCTGAAGCAAAGCTAAGTCTCCAGACTACTTATTTTTAAATAACTGCAGACTATATATGAATTGGGATAATCTGATTCTAGAGATTTTCCTTTGTTACTGAACCAACAAAAAGCTGACACATCTATTTGCTATGTCTGAACAAAATGAAAAAAACAACAGCTGAGAGAAAACAAATTAAGTTTTACAAGTACAATTGATATTTGCATGTGTGTGTTAATATTCACAGTGTGTATATTTGAGGTACTCCCAACAGTTGTTATTTTCAGCTGAGGCAATGGGCAGACTTTTGCAGCTTGTGCTTCCTTATTACCTTGTCAAAAGTATAGTCCTGGTATGCACAGAAAAGCTCTGAAATAAGGAATAATTGACCTTGCCAATGTGCCTACCCTTACCTATTTGTTTTGTTGCGAGGCTGCTATGTGTTGCAAATGTGCCTCCGGATTGATGGACGTACCTCTTTTCAATATTTTTTCCTCTTCCGATAGGTACAAGACTTTCAAATAGTCATTTTTCTGCCTTTTTTTGGCTAAAAAGCCACCACCTTATAAATATTTTTCCATAAAGTCCATTTGCTTAGACATCTACGGCAAGAGAATACAGCTGAAAAAATGTAGCTATGCCTTTCAGGTTTTATAGCTTCATTGACTTAAACAAAAGTTCTCATGGAGTTGTTCATGTGGGCTTCAGTGCTCAAAATTTTACAAATAGAAGTTCTGATGTCACAAACAGATTTGGGGAAGAATTAGAGAGTCACTGAAATCTGAGACACTAGCAAAAATACCTGATACTGTTGAAAACTGGACTGGGACTGTCCTGTGCAGCCTTTGTGGCTTTCTTAACTCACCTAATTTTGAGAGATATTTGTCCTTCACTGAACTGCGAGTGCAGTAAGCCACTATAAGGAAAGAAGAGGTCCCTTCTGGTCAGAGGAAGAGTTTTACAGAGATGTGAGGACAGAGTATATGAACTGAATGGAGTGAGAGGGAGAGCATGAAAAAAACGAGTATGACTTTACTGTAGCTACAGCAAGAAAGAAAGATGAACCTGTCCTGGAGGCGAGGAGGAGAGGGAGAGGGAGAGGAGAGGAGAGGAGAGGGAGAGGGAGAGGAGAGGAGAGGGAGAGGAGAGGAGAGGAGAGGAGAGGAGAGGAGAGGAGAGGAGGACAAGGAATTTCAGTAATTGCGAAGGAAAGAATAGGCTTAGCAGTAGGAATGATCAAATGATCAGCTACACAACCCAGAGACAGAGGTAGCTGTTAGGGAAAAGGAGATTGTACAGATGTAGCTACAGGGTAAGGAAGATAGAGAGATCATTACATAGAAGTAACTCATAAAGCAATATGTCTTTATAAAGAATTTAAGAAGAAATTCAGTAAAACCTAAATTTTTTCATGCATTTTCAGCTAGATTTCTGCTCAAATATATTTAATTTAGATATTTTCACTTTTTTAAGGATTGATGAGCCAGTTCTTTGCAATGTGCTTCTAAGGATGGAGTTTTGCCAGGAAATACAGGATTTTCAGAAGATAGTATTGGCTGTTTACAGTCAGAGACAACCTGAAACATTTTAAGGCATCAGTAAAGTAGCCAGTGACATGTTGTTTGAATTCTCAAAAAATCCAGACATCATTTTCGTAGAAGCAATGTCTGGACATAGAAAATTTTTTGACAGTGTGTCTTACTGTAGTCATAAGCATTTAAAAATCAGCCCCTTAACAAAATATCTCTTTCTTTTCTCCTGAGATTTCTGTCTTTTTTTGGCTTTTCCTTAGTTTTATTAAAATAAAACAGTTTAACAAAACAGCATCAATTTCTTCTAATCATTCTTGACAAGGGTATTATTACAAGGGACTGTTACTACATACACAAACCCACATATTACCAGCAAGCTTGACTGAACAGCGACAAAAAAACCTGTGAGTTCCAGCAGTATTGGGATAACTTTGCTTAATAAGATCTCTTTTTATTTGTCTTATTGTGCTGATCATTGTGATCCTAAATGTAGAGGAGTTTAGAAAAAACAATTTACTTATCCAGTTCTTTGGGGAAAAAAAAAGGCACAAGAAAAATGCTAAAATTCAAAACCTAAGAATGTAGGGAGCTCACGACTCTGTATCCAGCTGTGAGCCATTACTCACATGAGTAGTCACACTGATTGCGGTGGAACTATTTGAGGAAGCTGGAGCTTATGCCTGGGAGCAGAGCCAACGAATGGCATAGGAAACAGGCACCAGTTTAGGGAGGTAGTCTGCAGCAGAGAAAGGCTGTTCTGCCTGTGTTTGAGGAAATGTAGGTCAGCATAGATGTGTAGTCTCATTCTCTGGTGATGCTAACCTGTATCGGCTGTGAGGCAGCTATTGCTTTATCGCCTTCAGGCCTCTGGTCTGCACTTCTTCCCTGGCCCAAGGGCAACAAAAGCAGTAAGTGAGGGATTGGGGTAGGGATATTTTGATCATGAGCAAAGAAGAGCAGCAGAAAAGAAGAGACAGCAAAAGGAGACAAAGGTGAAATGCCCAAACTGGATTTTCTTCTCTCCTCACTTACCTGGTTATTCCACCAATGACCCTCTAACCCTTTCATATTCTACCAACTTTTCTCCACCCAGAGCCCCAGCTTTACTTTTCCTCCCTACCTGAAATGGACCTCAAAGCCCTGTCATTTATCCAGTAACACTACAAATCTATCTCGTTCACCTGTAGTCCTTTGTGCCACAAGGACAGCCTCAAAATTTGACTGCATTCCTGCTACCACACAAATATTAGTTTACAATTCATTATGCTCTTTCTGACCCTTCAGAAATCCTGATCACCCTGTCGTGTGCACCTGCCAGCACGTGAATCCTTCAAATCTGGCCTGTTGCTTATGCCGCTAAATTGAGTTTGTTTGAAGGATCTTCAGAAGAACAAAACTGAATCTGTAGCTAAGAAGCCTTGAGCCTTCTTATTTACAAATGATATCCTTAATATTCCTTCAACAGTGATTTGTTTCCAATACAGGATTCAACTGAAAAGATCTGAAAGTGACATACAACAAAATACAGTTGGAAGTTTTGGGCAATTTCAAAGTGTCCCTAGGAAGCCAATGCCTCATTCTAGGAAAAGATCTTTATTCAATAAGAAATTTAGACAAATACTTGTGTTTCTCGTACAATAGATACGGATTGGAGCAGGTGCTTCAGTGCTTTCATGGATGAGAGACTAACATCATAATAAGTACCTAATTAAATTTAATTTCTTTTGTCTTTAAATGCTCAAAGCATATCTGCTAGAAATCCAGACAGTTATCCAATTCAGTTAAGATGTAATTTTTTAAGATAGCAGGCCTTTGACATAAATTATGTGGTTTTATATTTTTCTTACCTCATCTAAATTGTTTTTGTTTATTGCTGGGTTTTTATTTCTTTGTCTACTGAGCTAAAGATGATCCATAATTCAGTTCTGTTGTTTAAGGACCAGTTTGACATTCAAAGCACTTGAACATAGTGTTCTGTCCCTGCTGCAGAAATCTATGCTTTCAGGTGAGTAACTAGAGTCACCAGTATATGTGCATCCAGTACACACGTTCGTTCTTGTAAGAGCAAGGTGCCTAGACAGAACCTCAAAAAACATTGTTTAGCTTACTGGAGATATATACTATTATAAGTAAAACCACTCAAACAACATATATTTTTCAATGTGTCTCACCATATCTAATCTTGATAATAATTTAGCTTTGACCAGCTGTGTTCCAGTCCACAAAGAAATGTTTCGACCCCTGTCTCACCTGTGTGGCCAAAACCACTGTGTGTCAGAGTAAATCTGCCTGCTGCTTTGTTACTCAAAATGTGGTAGATCATGGCAGATGTACTGGCCCCTTTTTATTTTCCCTTACCACCAGGCTAAATAGCAATATTCCCTCTGGCTTCTTCCCTCCCTTTTTCTGATCCAGTTACTAGTTAATTACTCAATACAAACTGAACTATTTCTAGCATTGAAAGTGAGAACCTCTGATCATTCCTGAATACCTGCCACTCATCGGTTGAACGCCTTCCTCAGAAGATAAAGAATATGAGTTCAAACAATCTTAAATTACATTCTCCCACTTTCTGTCTATAAACTTTAAAATGTCTACAGACCTACCAGGCTGTGCATCTGCTGAGCCCAGCAATCCCAGAATGTGTCACATTTAATCTGTGTGGCACCAGCACATCCAAGACACGCTGAACTTGCAGCACATTTGCTTCACGAGGATCCTGAATCTACAGTGGCATTTGGCTGGCACTTTAAGTCATCCAGACTTCGTGCTCAGGCAGTCAAAATCCTCAGGTTCGCTGAATAGAAAAATAAGAAGAAAACTAGGCGGTTTGGTTTAAAGGGAAAGGTATTATGGGAGTACAACCCCCCTGACTTTTCATATGGAAGGAATTAACTATGCAGAAGACTCTGAAAGAGTTTGTGGTGGACTTTGTCAGCTAACCACACAGTTATTAAATACAGGGAAGCCATCAACACAACCTCTACATTGTGATAAGCAGACCCGTACAGGTAAATTTCAAGGTGTTGGAGAGAGTCTTAATCCCAAATGGAGACCAAAGAGGCAGCTCGTCGTACAGCACATGTACACCTTGGAGAAGAGTGGCTCTGTGACTCTTGGATTACTTACCTTATGGGACTCCTTCAGCAGACCGAGATTGGTGAAAACCCATACATAATAAGCAGCTTCTTCCAACATGCTGGATGCACTCCTCACCTGAGCAAGGGATTACACTAGGTAATGAAAATATCTGAAAGTCTGGAACAGCAGCGTGGGATTGGAAACTGACTTTGTACCTTTCATCCGAAAGGAAGTGAGCTCTCTTATTCCTCTTTCATATATAACTTTGGTACTCCTCAGATGCTTTGGAAGCTGTGGTCCACCTTTCCTCTTTTGGTAAGAGAAGACTTTCAGAGCGGCTCATCAAATGTCTTGTGCAGCTCTGCTCTGATGTTCACAGTCTATAAACCACAGGAAAGGACTTTTTGTCAATAGATGCCCACACTAAAAGACACTGAGGGCTCCGGTGTTCTGGTAATGGAGATGATATAAGTATTGTAGACAAATTTAGCTAGATTATTTTATCTAAACTAGATAAAAAACTTGAGATAATATGGTATGTTAGGATTCTGATGTGCAGCATCATTAAATTTTGCACTATGTTTTGTTCACAGCTGGAGAGCTCAATGATGAAAAAAAAGATATGTATTGGCTGAGCTGGATACCCTCAGAAAAGTTGAACCTTTTTAGGCAATTATTGCATGCATTCATGTACAACATGCAAATGTGTGTGCTCCCACATGTCTCCTTGATTTCCACATACCAAATAGGGCTTTTCCATCTAAACACAATTGTGCTGAAGTCAGATGTAAACAAGACTAGGTATGCTCATTAGTCATTTCAGACTGATAAGCCTTTTTTAATTCATTAACGTGCATACTTACTACAAATTCTGAAGAGTTATTTTTATTTTTCAAGAACAAATTCTAAATTGTTTTTGCAATTTCATGCACAATGATTTAGTATCTTTATGCAAAAATATTTTTTTAACTGATAGTTTTCTGATTCTCATTACTCTGGTTATTCTCCCAGAAACAGATGGTTGTCCCAGAAGACACTCATATCCAAGGTGTTTGGATATGAGTTCATTTTAAGATAAAAACCTTGTTGGTGTTCTGGAGTGTGGTGAGAGGGAAGACTTGACTAGTTGCCCAAAGTGTGCCACCTCTTGCAGTGTGAATGAACTGTGTCTGGCTGAATCTATCCTGTAATGTCCATCCTGTAAAGCCATCAACCTGACTGACTGACCAGGCAAGATTCTTCCTAGAGTGGCACAAAACTTATTTGTGTGTCTTACTGCTGCAGTCTGGATCAGGAGTGTGATTTTCAATCAAGTCCCCAGTTATCCTTACTTGCTCACTTATCTGACGAGCTTTGGTTTACACCAAGAAGCAGCCTCAGAGTACACAAACTGGATTCCTCTGACATGAATTTAGGCAGGAAGATGCCCTCAAGAACTCAGTCCTCGGGACTAAACTAGTTATCTCGAAGTAAAACCAACTGAATGCTTACAGTGTGAATTTCGTATCTTTACCAACAAGTGGGGTGCTTAATAAATGTTCTACTGAGTTGCTCCACACAGTCATGGTGTGCGGTCATGTTGTAGGAGATGCATAAGCAGTGAATTAGTGGTATGATCTCCCTTACAATGCGGTATGTGCGGTATAGGTTGTGCACTATTAGATCAATGCAAGGCAGTGTAGACATCCCCTATTTGACTCAGAGGAACCAGTTTTACAGGTTTTGCCATTTTCCTTTTTTTCATTCATTGTATTCCATCTGTATCAACGTGAGCGCGAGTACAAGAGCACTTGTAAAATGCCTGCAGCAATAGAGATTTGATCTCATCTGAGTCTTCGTGGCAGCGCTCTCATACAGATAGGATAACGATGTTAACAGCCTCACAGAATTTGTGACAAGGCATTGCAAATTTGCAACCAAAATATCTAATGCAAGCCAATTTCTTGATTGTAGTTTAGTCTACCATAGTAATGTGAAACCACCATGCTTCTCAAATGTCATTCAATTTGAGGGCTCTCTTCATGGAAAAATTAGAGTCAAAGCTATCACCATTCTACATAGTTTAAAAACTCCTTTTCCTCTCAATTTTCTTGTTAAAATTACCTTTGAGACATTTTCCTCCTCATCCCCAATAAACAATGATATAGCAAGAGCTGCTTCTTAAGCGGAACGAAGTCTGAAATCCATAGTGTTTTAAGGATGTTGAGTTTGGCTTGCTATTTTTTTCCTTCAATAAATATTTGGAGTCTCTCCTTCTAGTTCTTTGTTAGACATTGTGCTACACATGTGGTCTCTGGCAAGTTGAGAGCTATAAGAATAATTCTGATTGAAACCACCTTTCGGTAAACAAAAAGATGAGTGCATGTAAATTTCAGAACCTCACTATCTAGAATTACCAAAACAAACAGCTTTGAAATTGGAAATGTATTTAGCCTGGCCTTTCAGCTTGGCAGAGCAACCTGGCCCCATGGAATAGAAAGTATGCATTTGAAACATCACAGGGGCCATAAAGTTTTGGAGACCAAATATGGAAAAGACTATGAGCATTCTGGGTTGAAATACATTAGGATGGGAGGAAAGAGCTAGCTGGCTTCACAAGATAATTTTAGACCCTTCAGTTGTACAGAGCTAGTCACAAAGCTCTTCATTTTTCATTGCAAGCAACTAATGTAACTGCAGGAACCTGGAATTCCATGAATGCTAAAGTAACACTCATCGTTTTTCAGTGGCATTGCAAACTTTGTAATGGGAACTGTAGTATGGTTTTGTCTGTACTATCTAGCTACCAACAAGAAAAGAAGAGGCAGGAAATTATTCTTTTTTAACTTTACAGTTATCAGCCTTGGATTTGTTTGGCAAAAAAATATTACCTCTTATGTTGTTTTCTACAACTTACATGATTAAAATACAAGTTAAAATTACAAGTTTACAAATGAAAAAATACACTGGAAGAGAAAAAAATAATAAATATTTGGATAATCCCAAACTTTAATGATTAAATGGGTTTATTAGGTCTTCTGGAAAGGTTATGGAAAATAGTAATAATATGAAATAGGTCCCATTAAGAAATTTTGTGCATTGTTAAAATGTATTTCCCTCGACAACAGTTTTTAAGTAGTGTGGTTGTCAGGGTTGACTACTATTTTACACACATAAAAGGTCATAGACAACTAAAAATAGTTTATCTTAATAGTATCTATGGACTAACTAAGTGCTTAATAATATTGTTATATTCACTGTATTTATAGGGATTCTAAGAAGCAGGTAGTTAGTGTGTTGCAATTTAATTTCCAACATCGACAACTAATGTGAGTCTGCATAGTCAACTTTAACTCCACTGATTTCTATTGTGCTGTTCTTATTTAATCCATCAGTTATTTCAGAATTAAACAATATTTCAGAATTACATCTATAATTTCATCTTTTCCTTGGTAATCTTGAACCATTCTAGCTAGTGCCAACTGATTAGTAGTTGTAGTCTGGATTATATTCAAGGTAAAACTGCAAGACAGTTATATTTCTCTGCAGATATATTTCAGCACAGTAGAAAATTACAGATCTTCCCAAAGTTGTGTGTATCTTAGCAGGATATGCTTCACAATGGAGAGGCTCAGTGCAGAAATGCAGATGATGCTGAGGACCCAGCAGGTGCACTGCAGACATTCCTGTCCTTTCCTTGGAACTGGCCCTTCTGATCCAATGGACTAAACACCCCGTCATGACTGCAGCATATAAGGAGAGCATGAAGTACTTCCTTTGGTTTAGCTTGATCTGAAATAAACCAGTTTAAGCATTCTGAGGTTGCTTTATGTTGCAGACCTAGGCATGGTGAATAAGAACAATCAAAATTTAACACAAAAAGCACATTGTGGGTCTGAACTTAAATGCTAATGTAGAGACTTTCTGTAAAAGATATGAAAAGTCATTCAGAGCCTGGATTACAGTTTAGACAATCTCACCTTTCAGTAGTTTTGTTTCAAGTCAGAGTTGCACAGCCCAACTTCAACATACCAGTGAGAAGTAACCCATAACACGGAATTCCTTCCAAAATATTTTCAGTATCTTCCTCTTTTTTGTTTTGCAATGCCCAGGCATCCCTTGCTCTAGAGTAGGAAAAAATAGACTGATTTTATATTGTTTCTTTTCTTCAATACTGTCAAAAATAAAGAGCAAGGTACAAATGTAATTTGCTCCAAAAATCCAGTACAGTGAAGGATAGAAAAAGAATAATTTTTCCAAGATAAAGTAACACCATGTAAGATCAGTTACTAAACTAGACAGAAGGGAAAGTGAAAACTATTCAGGGCTTCTTCACTTAAGGACTTGACACTACATACAAAGCCATGTAGTATAGGATTTTCATAAGTAAGTGTGCTGACATCTAAACTGCAGTAAATGTGTAAAGCTGTTAAGATGAAATATGAGTTTGTAAGAAAATTAGGTCACTTAAGCAGTCCTTGTCTAATCTTTAAACAGATTGCTGTCTTAATGAACAAGTCCTCACATATTTCTTACAAACACTTGAGCCTCGTGATTTTCAAATCTCTGAAAGGTTTTACCTTTTAGCAGCCAATGAGCACTTCAACAGCACATTGTTTTATACTTCTTCATTGAACAAGTTATAAGTGATTTGGTGATTTAATGAGCATATACTTAGTTGATCCAGCGAAGAGCAGAATTTTTGACATGAACAAATGATGCCAAATAGCACCATTGCATCTGTAAAACTTACACTGACAAAACAATCTTCCCTGTAGCAAGATACTACAACCATTCTCACCAGTCAAGGTATGCACTCTATTTGAGCATACGCTGTCTAATCAAGCCTACCATTTCCAACAGCTGTCACACTTTTAGGACGTTTCTTGACTCTGAACAAACTTTGGGCAGTGTTGGTAGAACAAAGTGAGCACAAGCAGTTCTTCAATTATAGCAATGTTTCCATGCATACACTGAGCAAAAATCTCAGCTGTATAGTGACAGTCAGATTACAGCTCTTATGATTTGTAAGTGAGAAGTATTTACATGCAGGTGTTTAAAAAGTAATTTGGGGTGATATATCATTGGGCACCTCCTCAAATCCTTTTCATCGTTATATTGTGTGAAGGTACAGTCCTATCAATTGTTATCTGCTTTTTCTGGGTCACTGCTATGCACATGAATGCTGGGTGGTTGTTTCACTTCTTTATTTCTTCCTGTAAATTGGAATTAGGTTTATTTCATTTCATTATCATAAATTACATTTTATTTTATTATATAGTAGACTTATAGGTATGTGCTTGTGTGTATATTTTCTACGGCAAGCCTCGTACTGTGCAATGACAGGCCCACAGGCAGCTGTTAGGGATTTGTGCTGCTGTGACTACATGCAGAACTTTTCATCACGCCTGACTACAAATTGTTCATTTTGGCTCTTTGCTACTTGAATTTTGTTGCTTTACAGGTTTGTTTACTGGGAGTGCCACACTGGTCTATAATATTTCTCTCCTTGAGATATGAGTTCTATCACAGCTGAGAGTATATAGCATCCCTTGTGGCGTGTGAGCCATAGATGGGTCACTCCTGCTTTAAACTTAGAGAGACAAGATAAATTCTGTGGCTCTTCATGCATTCCTTTGGGTTCTTTGCAGAGGAACAGCATTTAGAAGAAATCTGCAGACCATGACAGCAGATTAACATAAATCCTGTAATAAAGCAAAATGAACTTAAATAATTCAAGCTTCCATATGACCAAGCTGTAGGAGTTCTAGTTCGTTGTCTTTATAATTCTATCTGCTAATGAGTTTTGTGACTTCCTTCTGGATCAAAATACAACTTCTCAATGTTAGTGAACCTTTATCATTTTTTCCTTTAAAAAGTTGATGTCCCAAGGCTTTGGGTTTGAGGAGCATTGCTAAGAGAGATGCTTTATAAAAGAGCTATTAGTCTTGTGCAGCCTAAGATCTGACAGCTTGCGAGGTTACCGAGACCATTTACCAGTATCGTTTCACATTCCTTAAGAATCTCCTTCATCAGCCAAGGAAAGATATGATACCTAGGCTAATTTTCTTACAAACATCTGAGACATTATGGAAAAACATTTATTTTATTAAAAATTGGAACAGGATATTTCATCTAAATGTTTCTGAAAAGTTATTTTTACACTATTATGTCTCAAGGTTGGCAAATAAGTCAGTACACAAATCTGAACAGTAGATGACATAAAAATATCTGCATTTATGTTTCTTAGACAAGGGACTTAATCAGTTTAAGGAGTTATTTATTCAAATGCTTATACAGAAACTGGAAAAAAATTCAAACTTGTGGATGCATTATTTTAGGAACTGAATTTAAAACTGCAACTGACTTTGCAGAAAGGTATACATCCCTGGTTTAAATAGTAAGAGCTAGACTATACCTTTTCCTGACATTTTTGATTGGATTAACATTGGGCACAAATAGAACTATACTGTATCTCTGAACACAGACATTTTTCAAAAGGACAAAAATGCATACTGTTTAAATATTAAATATCTGTATCAAATGCTCCTTTTATACCTATTCTCTCAGTATATTGATATTACTTAGGTTTAACTTACTGTATTTCTACTTGAAGAATTTTAAAATTTTTATTTTCTGGATCACTTTTTTCAACATTGATAGTTTTGTCACATCATTCATTTCAACATTCTGCTTCTCCTTGGGAAGCGTTACTCTACTGGAAAGTAGCATTAGGATTTCATGGCAACTGCCTATTATCCAAGACAGTCAATTATAATTGTAATTTCTCACAGATGTTTTAACTCAGTTGGTTTAAATTGATATCCAAGTAAGCTTTAAGATACTTCATGAAATGCATGTGTATCACCACTCTACATGTGATTATCTTCCTGACAGTACAACATATTATCTGTACGGAAACACCATATGGCTTTAACTCAGATGAGACAGCACCACTGTTTAGTAGATGAGTTTCTCTAAAGCTGAACAGCAACTCTTTAATGCACCATGCTAAAGTGCATATGTGAAGAAACCAAGAGTGTGATAAACACAGGTGATGGCTTAGCAGGCTTTTCTGGAAGCATCACTTGTCCTATCAAAATGACGCATGATGAATAGGTGTTGGCTGTAGACTACCTTCTTCCTCACTTAGTGTTTGGTGATGTTTATATTGCTTATACTGTTGGGTTCTTTGGTAGTACAATTAATAAAGTTGTCAGTTTTGACCTCTAAAAACTTATGCAGCAAATTATGTTCTCCAGTGCTTTACATTAGTCAGTTGATTCCGAGTCCTTGGGAAATGCATCTATTATAGAGAAAGTTTCTTAAAATTTGCTTTTCCCACTGGGTTGCCGTAGCGGTTGACATATGGTCTGAAGTTATAAGTAAAATTTAGCACTCTACAAAACCCATTGCAACTCTCATGAAATATATTAACAACTGACTTAAATGAGAAATCTTACAAGGAATTTGGAGTAGGGGTCATGGAGAGATTTGATTTTTGACAGTGTTATTCAGTAAGTTGCTTGTGCCTTGGCTTTTGCAAACTGACACCTTATTAGTTTTCACCAAAATATTATGTTGGAGACTTTGCTGAAATCAAAATTCAGATTGTTGAAATGTTTCTACTGGGGAGATAATGTTTAAAAAAAGAAGGAAAAGGGGGTTTCTTATTTGACATGAGCTTTCTTTTTAAAATGCAAATATCAAGGTCACCAGAGGGGAGTTTAGCACTTAGTTCTTCTGAGCCTGGCTGGTGACACTTTTTAAATGGGGTCAGTGCTCAAGTGAGACAACATTGCCTTTGCCATAAATAAAATTCCCTCAAGGTAACACTGCGAATATGACATTTCTCTAACTCATCCTGGGTGTTGGTTGACTACTGATGCTTTTGACTCACCCCATTTTTGTATGTGTACAGGAATTGTTTCCTTTTTTTTTATTCCTGTCTCAACTGTGATTTCTCTACTGCTAGGACACCATTTTCCAGTAGACTGATTTTAGAATTACAACTTCAGATGAAAGCTGATCCAGTACCCAGGCTCTCAGTTATCCAGTCCCAAAAACCCCACACTGTCAAACCACTATAATTTATGCACCCATTCCAAGGTTTACTGGAAAACAGCATAGGAAGAATATCACTCTGCCACATCTGTTACCACCATTCTTCTTCATCATTAACACCACTTGGGAAAACTGCATGGAACTTCATTGCTCCCAACCTCTGCACAGAACTAATGGAAATTGTCTTTGTAGAGCAGAGATAGATGAAGAAAAAACAGTAGTGAGACTGAGTGTTTTCCCATTCCTCATTGGACTATTTTTTGAGATAATGGTGTAATTATCTAGCATGATATGATTGTGGAGGCAGAAGTATAACTTGAAGATGTTAAGAATAAGAAGACTCTGAAAACTAGGAAATTGAAGGCTTGACCTTGACAAGTGTGAAACAGTTGAGGAACAACTTCTACAGATCTTGTCAAGTTGCTCTGTTCTCTGCTGATCACCCTAACATTGTCAAGAATTTTTTAAACCTTCTTGTACCTCTGTAGCCACTGAGAAAAAAGACCTCAGTGCTGTTCAGAACAGCTCAATCAAGTAACAAGACTTAGGCTGTATGGAAGATAAAACAAAACTGGTAACAGAAAAAAATATTTAATGCTCTGACTTAATGCTGACTATTCACCTCAAACACTGCGTAGTTTTCATGTTAACTGTTAAAAAATGGATGTAGAAAAAACCCAAATTCTTTGGGTAGTAAACAAGTGTCACTTAGAATAAAATAGAAGTAGAAGTCTGGAGGATTGATCCTGACTGTAGTCCAAATGCCCACCAAAGCCACTCTATCACTCCCATTCTCAGCTGGACAGGGGAAAGAAAATATAACAAAATGCTCATGGGTTGAGATAAAGACAGGGAGAAATTGCTCAGCAATCATTGCCATGGGCAAAACGTTCTCAACTTGGGGAACTTGGTTTAATTTATTACCAATAAAATCAGACTAGGATAATGACAAATAAAAATTAAATTTTTTAACAACTTCCTGCCACCCCTCCCTTCTTCCCGCACTCCATGTTACTCCAGTATTCTCTACCTCTTCCCCTTGAGCAGTGCAATGGAATGAGGAATGGAGTTTGTAATCAGTTCATCATACATTGCTGCTGCTGCTTCCTCCTCATGAGCACCTGATGAGAAGCATTCATGGGTCCTGAGGGAACTGGCAGGTAAAGTTGCTAAGCCACTATCCATCATACTTGAGAAGTCATGGCAGTGAAATTTCCACTGAATGGAAAACGGGAACTTTTTAAAAAAGAAAAGAAGGAAGACCCAAGCTACTACAGGCCAGTCAGTCTCATCTCCTTGCCCAGCAAGATCATGGACTTCTACAATGGGGGGCAAGTGTTAATGGATAAGGGAAACGTAAGTGACTTCATCTACCTGGACTTGTGCAAACCATTTGGCACTGTCTCTCACAACTTTCTTATCTCTAAATTGGAAAGACGTGAATTTAGTGGATGAATAAGGAATTGGCTAGATGTTCAACCTCAAAGAGCTGTGATCAAAGGCTTAATGTCCAGATGGAGACCAGTGATGAGTGACAGTTCTCAGGGGCCAGTATTGGGACCGGTGTTGTTTAACATCGTTGTTGCAGACATGGACAGTGGGATTGAGTGCACGCTCAGCAAGTTTGCTGAAAACACGAAGCTGTGTGACACAATCAACACACTGGGAAGAAGAGATGCCATCCAGAGGGACCTTAACAGGCTTGAGAAGTGGGTGTGTGCAAACCTCATAAAGGTCAACCAGACCAAGTGCAAGGTCCTACACCTGGTCAGGGCAATCCCAAGCACAAACACAGGCTGAGCAGAGAATGCACTGAGAGAAGGATTTGGGGGTGCTACAGGATAAGAAGGTCAACATGAACAGGCAATGGGTGCTTGCAGCTTGTAGCTAAATATTTCCTGGGTCGCATCAAAAGAAATGTGACCAGCAGGTGGAGGGAGGTGATTCTCCCCCTCTGTGCTGCTTTCATGAGAACTCACCTGGAGCACTGCATTCATGAGCAGTGTTCCCCAGGGTTCAGTGCTGAGTCCAGTCCTGTTCAACATCTTTATCTATGGTCTCGACAAAGGCGTTGAGTGCACCCTTAGCAAGTTTGCAGGTGACACCAAGCTGGGTGCAAGTGTGGATCTGCTTGAAGGAAGGGAGGCTCTGCAGAGGGATCTGAACAGGCTGGATCCATGGGCTGAGACCAGAGGGATGAGGTTCAACAAGGTCAAGTGCAGAGTCCTCCATTTGGGACACAACAACCCCATGCAACAATACAGACAGTGTAGCCAACAGGACCAGGGAGGTGATTGTGCCCCTTTGCACTGGGTTTAGTTTTGGGCCCCTCACTACAGGAAGGACATTGAGAGGCAGGAGCGCGTCCAGAGAAGGGTAACGAGGCTGGTGAGGGGGCTGGAGACTAAGCCTTATGAGGAGAGACTGAGGGAACTGGGGTTGTTTAGCTTGGAGAAGAGGAGGCTGAGGGGAGACCTCATCACCGTTTACAGCTACCTGAAAGGAGGTTGTGATAGGGTGGGTGCTGGTCTCTTCTCATAAGTGACAAGCGATAGGACAAGAGGTAATGGCCACAAGTTGCACCAGGGGAGGTATATGAGTTTCTTAGGGACATGGTTTAGTAGGAAGACAGGCACAGTTGGACTTGATCTCAGAGGTCTCTTCCAACCTTATGATTCTATGATTCCATGATTGTAACTCTGGAGTCTTCATCATAGGAAGGTCATGGATCTTTTATAGCGAGCCCAGAGGAGAGCCATGAAGATAATCAGAGGACTGGAGCATCTCCCATCTGAGGACAGGCTGAAACAGTTGGGCTTGTTTATCCTAGAAAGGAGAAGACTCTGGAGAGACCTTATAGAAGACTTCTAGTACTTAATGGGGACCTATAGGAAAAATGGGGAGGAGCTCTTTATCAGGGAGTATAGGGCAAGAGATAATGGCTTTAAGCTGAAAGAGGGGAGATTTACATTTAAGGAGAAATCTTTTACTGTGAAGGCAATGAGGCACTGGAATAAGTTGCCCAGAGAAGTTGCAGATGTCCCATTCCTGGAGATTTTCAAGGCCAGGTTCAATAGGGCTATGAGCAACCTGATCCAGTGGAAGATGTCCCTGTCCACAGCAGGGGTCGTGGATGTAGATGATCTTTAAGGTCCTTCCCAGTCCAAATCGTTCTATCATCTGTAATTCTATATTTGAACACGTGTCCACTCGTACTGAGTGAAGCAATTGAGCTGAGCCTGGCCTCACTGTTGGGTGGATGGATGGTCGCATTCAGAGAGTAGTGGCCAATGGCTCAATGTCCAGATCAAGACTTGTGATACGTGCTGTCCCTCCGGGTTCCACACTGGGACCAATGCTGTTTAATATTTTCATAAATGCTGTAAACAGTGGGATTGAGTGCACCCTTAGAAAGTCTGCAGATGACACCAAGCTGAGTGGGGCAGTGGTCACACCAGAAGGACGGGCTGTCATTCAGAGGGACTTGGACAAGCCGGAAGTGTGGGCCTGTGCGAACATCATGAGGTTCAATAAGGGCAAGTGCAAGGTCCTACACCTGGGCTGAGGCAACCCTCTGATCAATACAGGGTGGGGGTGATGTGATTGAGAGCAGCCCTGCTGAGAAGGACTTGGAGGTGCAGGTTGATGAGAAGCTTGACATGAGCTGACAATGTGCGCTTGCAGCCCAGAAGGCCAAACAAGTCCTGGGCTGTGTCAAAAGAAACATTGCCAGCAGGGCGAGGGAGGTGATTCTCTCCCTCTACACCACTCTCGTGAGATCCCACCTGGGGAATTGTGTCCAGTTCTGGAATCCCCAACATGAGAAGGATATGGAACTGTTGGAACAGGTCCAGAGGAGGGTCACAAAGTAATCAGAAGGTTGGATCTTCTTCTACGAAGACAGATTAAGGGTTGGGCTCGTTCAACTTGGAGAAGAGAAGGCTCTGGTGAGACCTCGCAGTGGCCTTCCAGTACCTGAAGGGCCAAGTTTTCTACCTGAAGTTTTCATTCAAGTTTTCATTCATTCATTCATTTCATTCATTCACTGACGGGTGAATGCAATACTACTCAATTTTCTTGGTAGTAAAAATGCATAGAGGTCTCCGATACATTTACAACTGATGTCTCTGATAAATTTATAATCACCTCTGTAATGAGCTTTATTATGTCAAGTATTGCCTAGTTAATCTGGTAAATTTCCAGCTATCACTATGAAAAACTGGAATCATTTAAAGAGAGCTTAGATGGGCTGACCAAATAAACTGTATAAAATAATACATTGCATAGATTTCCTTAAATCTCTTTTCCTTCCTACTGATATTCTCCTACTAGTTCCCTGAGTTTCTTCCTGTATTGTTCCTGTTGTTATTTTTCAATACATTTATTTGTCCCATTCTCCATTAATCTCTCTTTTCCTTTACATTTCCACGTCTTCCTCCAAAGACACCCTCTCCATATTTAACTGTCCTCCTTTCAATGTGCAAATACTCAGAACATGCATTAGGAAACAGAAAGCATAATTTACTCTTGTTACCTCTGCAGGTAATATTAATCCTTTTTAACTATGTCGTTTATGGTTTTATAAAACCTCAGATTTTTCTCCATCCAAGTCTCCTCTTTTAGGTTCTCCGGTACAACAGAAGGATGTTACTATTCCAAAAACCACAATACAGGTTAAAAGGGAAGTGAATACAAGAGGTTTCCATTGAGAGCCAAGAAAGTACAGAGTAAAGAAATTCAAAGCAGAGAGTAATGCTGAGGAGGAAAACACAAAGTATCGACCATATACCCATAAATTATCTGTTTGAGAGCTCCCTGCATTGTTCCCTTAGCTGTGTTTCCAGATAGTTCACTACCAAACCCAAATTTCCAGTCTGTTCTGGAAGGTGGTTCTCACCAGCATCTTTAACCTTTTCTGCACCAGTCTTTCATGAGATATACATTCTGTACTTCCTCACCCATGATGTAGTGGAAAGCAACCAGTAAATACAATTTGACAAATACTCCAAAAAGTTCTCAATGGAGCTTTTTTATTAAAGTGCGAAGTGTTAAATGATTTCATCTCTATATCTCTATCCCAAACTCCACCACTATCTATATTTCTTCTTTATATATTTCTTCTTTGTATTCCACTTCCTTATACACATTTCCAGTCTTAATCAGGATGGAAAACACTCCTAACTGGAAACTTGATATGAACACCCATATAGGTGATACGATTATCAAGGGGAAAACATTAATTCATAGCAGGTAGGAATAACACACAGTACTATCATCATGGTGAAAGTATTTTTTCTGTCTGGGATGCCCACACAGTTTAAAGCACAGTGAAATCAGATTAATATGACAACTTTATAGACCATTCAGTTATAATTGTCATTATAATTTACAGTGCGTTTCTGTATTTTTGTTCACTTTGGTGGTGGGAGGAAGGACAGGACATGGGGGGCTGCAGCCTTCTGATTATAAAAATGGATTTCCATTCTATTTTTGTTCACTATAAATGCATTTCACTGTGCAGACCTTTCAGTAGCTCAGTAAAATGTTTCAGATCTGAACTGTATCACTCCATTGACTGAACTTTGCAATTTAAAACTAATGTGCCATTCCACTGTCTAAAGGCACTCCTAATGGGCAGCTTCAACATTGTTTAGATGCCAGGTAATTTGTTACAACCTGAATTTCCTCTTCTACTTAATGACTAAAAGTTAAATGTTTGCCATCAAAAAACAGTGGTCTGTTGAGCAGTGATCCATGTGAGAACAGTGAACCTATGTCTCTGCAAATTTGTTAGTCATCTATGAGGCAAGGCAAAGCTGACCTCTTAATGTCAAATCCCATTTAGAGCTGGTGAATAAGTTGGAAAGAAGGTATTTGATATCTTTTGAGTAGTATTAAAAAGTGCACTACTGTGCAGAAGGATGAAAGTCTCAGTAAATTATTGTGGAGATTCTGGCCTTTCCAAATAATTTATAGTTGAATTCTGTCTTTTAGGAGGAAAGGAATGAAGTTAATAAAGGTTGTGACTTCAGTAAACAGTTTCAGAGCAGTGATACTTCCATGTGAGTGTTTGAAGCTATAGTTTTGCCCTTCTGTGTGCACCGTTTTCTTTGAGCAGTCTTTCCTTAAACCTCATAAGTAATTGTACTTCTTTACTGAAAAGCAGTCACTCATTACTTTGCTTGAACACCAGGTTGAAATTGGAATGCCGTATACTTATCTACATTTTACTAAAAGACACAGGTTTCTTCCAGTCTATGTTTTACTTGAATTCTTCTTATTCCCTGGTGATAGACCACAGGAGCACATGGGAACAAAGAATCAGGAAGCTGGGGCTGGTGCCAACAGTGACACAGCGCATTTCAACACTCATAAAAATTCTTTCCATTTCCCTTCCAGGTAATTGTGCTGCCCTTACTCAGTCAATTCATTCCTCTGAATGTCAGTTATGAAATTTTAAGGGCTTCCAGGTTTTCGTCTTTAAGATCTGCCTCAAAAAGACCTGAATTTGCTGCATAATTTACTGAATGGGTATCCATTTTGGCTAAAATAATAGGCATGGTTACTGTTTTAAAATTAGGTTTTGCATATTGGGAATAAAATTTTAAGGATTTTTTTTTCATACTTAACCAATTAAACTGTAAACATTTAGGTGATCAAGGTTCCACTTGTAGGTCTTCACAAGCTTTGAGCAGATGTAAGAAAGATCTCCATCCATCCTTCTGCCAGACAGTCACTGCACCTTTTTAGGCACAAATACACTGGTAACACCCAAGGTACAATCTGAAATCAAAATTTCTTTTGAAGGGCAGCAAGAATTGATCAGAATTGTCAGAAACCAGTGAAGTGCACAATTGCTGCATATAAAAATAGGATGTGACTGTGACAGTTGTGTGTGCCAGTATTTATGAGTTTGGGCAGAAAGATGACCAGACACTTCATCTGTGCCTGATGGAATTCATGCAGATTCTCACTAGTTGTGACATCTTTGCGTTGCTTCAGAACGTTATGCCTGAAATAGCTTACCCTCTTCACCTTATTTTTTTTTTTTGGCTTCTCCTGTGGTCAGATCTTATGAAATCTAACTATGCAGACTATGAAGTGCAATGTTTTCTGAGAAATTTAAAAGGTGCCAAAACCCAGGCTCCAATAAGACAATTTTCTACATTCTCACCACGGACAGGAGACAGCATGACGTAAACTACCTGTGTGCATTAATTATAACCTCTTCCCTACCTTCCATTTTTCAGCTTGCCAAGTTTCTCCTCTGACTGAATTGTCCTGCTTTTCCTGTGTAGAAAAGAAGCAGTCACCTGGTGTTTGTTTGTAAGTATGACTAAGGGGTTTTCCCCATGAAATTAAAAAGAGACGGGCACGATCCAGAAGGCTGATCCATGGGGATCCAATCAAGTTGGTGTATGCTTTTTTGATTTTTATTTTTTTGTTGTTTTTCACTGAACCATTGGTGGTCAAAAATGAGAGTAGGGAGCAATTACTGTTTTCATAAAACTTAGACTTAGGGCTGAGGAGAGAGCAGGAAGCAATTTCTCTGTGGTGAGCAAACCTCAAGAGTCATAATTTCCCTGTTTGCGTTTCAGTTCAGATGAGTGCCATCCTGTTGTTTGTTTTATAAATTGTTAAATAAACTGTAATGTTTATTAACAGTAATCCATTAAGATTGTCTCCTATGAGACCTTTTCTGTACAGTCAGTGCTCTGTACTTCAACTAGGATTCCCGTTTTATTTTTCTCTTGCTGTTTCTTGCTTTCATGCCCATTCAGAAACTTCAATGATTTCATCTGAACTTTTATACTATTTTGCACAAAGAGTTTTTAAAGATGTTTAGATGCGACCTCTGCCAGCTCCAGCCTTGCCATACAGAAAAATAATGATGTCTAAAATATGTGTATATAAGCTTAGAGTCTAAAATTGTAGCAGATTGATAGCTCGGTATCCTTACTAGGAAGTGGGAAAATTAGCTGTTCTATGGCGCATGGTGGATCAGGATGGGAGCAGCACAGGTGATCATAACAACTGCAAAGGTTTTATTATATGAGGGTTTGCTCATTTTTAATAAAGTTGTCCTTGAAACCCAGCTAGACCAGAAACTAGTAGGAAATTTGCAATGATTTTTCTCAGCAAAGCAATCTGAAATTTCACACGGTGAAAATCACTTATCAGTGCATCTAAACTGAGTTTTATTTTTAAATACTGGTTTTAATTAAAGTTTGCAATTCTGAGCCTGCTGCTAGTGCCTGATATCTTACTAACAGGTCACAGCACTGATGACATTAATGGTATGAGAATCTGATAGAGGAGATTACAAACATCCGAATTTTGTTTCAGTGCTGGTTTATCATCACAAGGAGCTGCAGCCATTCTTCGCTAAAGGCAGACTTAGTGATGAAAGTGAGGGACTCATTCCTTGCTGTAGCTGTAGCAGCAAATGGTTGTTAGTGGTCTCAGCTGCTTCCTTTGAGGATGGTGGTGCTTCAGCAGGCTGTGGAATAGCTGCTGTAGCAGTATGGTGGGGCAGGGTGGGAATAGTGATGGACGGGCAGGCACACTCTCACCTCTGGAGATGATAGAGACAAAAAAACCTCTGCCACCATGTCCAAGCTCAATGCCTTCTTTTGAGCTGTCACTACCAAGAACAGGAACTTCTTGATGTGGCTAGGGACCCTTATTCTTCCAGGGACAAAAGTGACTCTGGCTGTGCTGCTGGTAAGCCTTGAATCCTGCTCAATTCCAGTTGTACCTTGAAATGTAAATCAGCAAAACCCATAGTAAATCGTTTACTGCAAATGACTAGGATACAGGGGATGGTGGGCATTCCCTAGGGGAGAGATGATCTGGAGCAGTTCTGAAAGTGACACTGAAGAGAGTTGAATTGGAGCAGATTTTACCTGACACTCTTAAAAGTACAATGCAAATGAGGTAGAAATTGCTGTTGTATTTTGTGGGGTCCAGCATCATTCTCTTCTGAGCTCCTGAAGCAGAGAGCGTTACACCTTTTGGCTCCGGAGGATGTCTGAAGAAGTAAAAGAGAAAGATGAATTTTGCACAGCAGCTTGTGTAACTGCAGTGTTGCCTGGGACAGCAAACTAAAGCTGCTGCTGTGTGGGGACAGGAAAAGGACAACAGTTTCAAATATGGCACAGTGGATGATGTTAAGGAGGCACTAAAGACTAGGTTCTCCGACAGTAAGCCACAAGAAAAAGCTGCCCACAAACAACCCCAAGGACACATTTGGTGCAGCCATATTACCACTCTGCTCAAAACTCAGAATTATGATTACTTTAAAGTTATATTCGGCTACTGAAGGCTGAAACTAAGTGGAGCATATTGCCACCGCCCAGAGGGGTCTGGCATGCAACCACTACTGAATGCAGAAATGATCATTTGCAAATGGAACAGAAACTAGGGCTCTGGTAATCGGAGTAGCACTCTTCAGAACATCTGCCACAAGACACAGTATAAACTTCAGCATTAGATTTTATGTGTTGGGCTGTTAGGCTTTGTTGATATTTCCTTTTAAAATTGCTGTTTGGTCTCAGATACAATGATTCCTCTTTGTCAAAGCTACTGCTGAGTGTGAGACTCCAAAGAAAGTGTTATAATTAGGACTAGCATAGGGTATCTGAGTAAACATACTTCTAAACTTGTGTTATCAATCTGAAAGTGAGCTATCAATAGCAGGCAGGTGTTTCTCAAATGTACTGAGATGTTCAGAATGCTTCAGAAAATAAACAAATAAATAAAAAGGCACCTTTAAAAGGTTTTCATTTAGGAATGGAAAATCTAAGCCATGGCCTCACCCATACTGAGGAAAACACTATACCTAAAGTACTACCTACAACAACTAAAAATGACTATACAGTAAGGTAAGAAAATAAGCTTCTTTCTTTTTACTTTTCCTGTATATAAAAGAAACTGCTTGTTCTAAACTATTACTGTGTTTTTTCTGAAGTATACTTTCTGTCAAAAGGCAAACCAAACAAACTTTACCATTTGAAGCCTTGAGAACTGTGACACTTTCAAGAGGGTAAGTCTATGGAAATTGGTGATGAGAAACAAAGGTCTTAGGTCACAGTAATATCAAAAAGGACTTTTGTCACTACAGAGAAATATATGCTCTACCAGAATAGGTTACACCAGCGTACTGCCAAAATGGGAGGGAAGCAAAGGTCTTCCTACCCAAGACATCTTTAGATGGGCAATAACCACCCCAGGACGAGCTGACTCAACCTGGGAACGTGATTCATCTGGTACTAATGAGCTTTTTGCTCCCTCAGAATAGATGAGACAACACAGGATGTCCCAGGGATTAGCTGACTACAGGCAGTAAGTTGCTTTTATGTGTTGGAGGTTTTTCATTATGCTGACTGCTATTGGGCTTGTGTTTGGCTTCAGAAGGAGGAGGAAGTGGAAAATCATTATTCTAAGATCTTTTGCAGAGGTTCATGTTAGAGGTTCAAGGCCAAGTAATAGATCTTAGAAACTGAATTTCTCAATATAGATTTTGCATTTCTCAGCACCCAGAAATCTGACCTGAAGATAATGACTTTTGAGAAAGGTAAAGACTAAACATTTTCCAGTTTCCTCATTAAAATCTTCTTGTTATTTAAAAAGATGTCCACCTAAGACAGTAAGCTGTTGTTTCATATTTCACCCGTCCTTTAAGCCTGGAGCCTCTGAAAAGTTTATGCCGTCAAGAACACAGAAAGCGAAAAACAGTAGGACATTGTTGCCCAAGGTAACAAAGCAAATGCAGGAACTAAATCCAGGCTATTTTATTCTCCCACCCTACACAGAGCCTGAGGATGCTGGTTTGGCCAGTAGCTGCCTACCCTGTACTACCAAGTTACACAGAGCTCTTGCTTCTGAAAAAAATTATAATCCCTGATAAGAGTCTCCATATGCCTTGTCCTTTTAAAAACAAAGTTAACCACTGGAAGAGGCTTTGCATGTAAATGAGGTTCTCTTCAGGTTTCAAATCTAATCAAAATGAATGCAACTTTCTTCTAAAGAGTACGCAAACTGCTTGGTCAAACATCCTTCAGCCTCTAAGATTATCACCAGCCTCACATCAGTCCGGAAATCCCAACTTTCTAAGAGATGATAAATGTTATCTGCCAATCTCTTCTGCTGAATAAACTCTGTTTGATCTGCATTAATCATACTTGGCAGAAGCTGTTCAAGCCGGCTAACAGCAACCCTGGCTAACAGCTTGGCATCATTGCTTAATAATGAAGTGGAACAGTATGAAAAACAACATGAAGGAGCCTTCTTTTCATTCCCACTCCAAAGTTAATGAAACACACATTAAAGTGAATGGTTTAAAATATTCAATGGATCTGAAATTGTCTTGTTGTAATCAAATTGTTACTCTCAATGGCAAAACTTATCCCACTTTATTGATTTATTTATTTTTCTACGATAATACTATGTGTCAGAAGCGCACGGAACTGAGAAATATCAGGTACTTATGTAATTTTCCGTACTCATCATAAATGTACTAAATAAGCATTCAGTTTTCTGAATTTGTCTTCACAAATTTTGCCCAAGGATGTTTGAACCTTTATCATGTTTTCTTCCAGCATGGTCTAGCATAGTTCAGAGCTCATCTCTTCCTGTCATTTTTCTCAGTCGAGAGAGAGGGTCAGAGACAGGCCCGTGCATCACTTCAGTTCAACACACCTTGTTGAGAGAGACTGTCTTGGTGTTTTGGTGATGAGTGAACACATGCTGAGTATTTCTACAAAAATGACAAATCTGGTTGCATACTCTGTCCCAGCAAATGCTTCACAATTTTTTTCAGCAACATCACGTGAAGGTGTAGATGCACCAAACTCAGTGGGACTATTGATACAAGTTAAACACAGAAATAAGACACTGATAGAAAAAGCTGTGTGAGTACTTAGGAAGGGTGAGAAATCCAATCTTATGGGGTTGCGTAGCACCTCCCTCGTTTTGAATAAATGGAAAGAAGGAGCAATAAAGAAAGAGACAGAGAGGGAAGTGCACAAAGTGTTGCCATATCACTGAAAAATGAGGAGGAAGAATGGAAAAGAAAATGATTGAGGAGGCAAAGAAAGACCAGAGAGAAAATACTTAGTTTAGTTGTGGTCAGATGGAGAAAATAGTATTTTGGAAAAGGGAAAGATTTTCAAAAACTTCTATGACCTCCCATACGTTTTATGGGAATTTCTTTCGTGCAAGGCCCAGTCAGCAATAACTTGCAATGTTTTACTGAGGAATCTCTTTTGTGAAGAAGCTCATTGGTAAAACCAGCACGACTGAAAAATGAAAAACCTATCGATGAACTTTTTTCCCCAAAATATATTAGACTTGTCTAGAGACATTTAAAAATATTTCCATGTTAGTAGAGTATAGGGATAATGCGGCTTAGCTTCTTTGCAAATGTGTGCTCATCTCAGCTTAAAGCCTCGGTCTTTTGAGAATAAAAGAAAACTCATACAAAGTTTTTTTGGAAGTAGCATCATTTTATGATCTTCTTGTCCCCTCTGAGCCTTTTCGTACACTTTCATTTCTGGGTAGTTGAAGTTGCTTTAAATAAAAAAACTTTATTAAGTAAAAAATGCATATTTTCAACAAATTCAGTGAATCCATTCTGTTTAGATAAAAACCTCCTCCTCTAACCTATAATATAAACTATTATTTTTGTTTTCTAAATAAAAACTCTGTAAGATACATTCACATGTCTTATAAAATCAGTTAACATTGCAGTTAAAAGTAATGATTAACCTTCTCATTTTTTGCAGGAATTTATTGCATTGCACATAAATTTATTTCAGATGGGAAATACTTAGCATAAAGAAAGAAAGAAATGAGGCACAAACAAACATCAGGTAAGACATTAGCAGGTTATATGATGTTTCTGAAGTTTGCGGATTGAAACAATGGAATCAAGAACGAATAAATTCTATTATCATGGTTTAGAAAATGTGTCCTAATACCTCAGCTTTGTGCTGACCGAATATGCTGCTTTGGTTCTTAAAGCAAAAATAAAAATAAAAAATACAAACACAAATAAAAATAAAAATAAAAAATTGTTGTAACATAGCTCTCCAGACAAGGTAGTAAGTCTTCCTCTTCTATGCTTTTTCTGATTTTGGAGATAAACCACACATTTATGAGCACCTTGAAGAAATCCTCATCCAGATACATTGAGTAAAATATAAGCACCAACCATTTCACTAATCTGAAGGAATAAATTAAAACTCTGCAATTCTGAGTGTTTAAGAACATATGCTTCTGCTGTCATGGTGGAGATAGAGTTCTTCAGTCCACATCCGTATCAAGCACAAGCCCTATGAGGAGCGACTGAGGGATCTGGGGTTGTTTAGCCTGGAGAAGAGGAGGCTCAGGAGAGACCTTATTGCTCTCTACAACTACCTAAAGGGAGGTTGTAGTCAGGCAGGGGTTGGTCTCTTCTCTCAGGTGACTGGCAACAAACAAGAGGACGTGGTCTCAAGCTTCACCAGGGGAGGTTTAGGCTTGGCCTTAGGAAGAAGTTCTTCACTGAAAGGGTGATTGGCCATTGGAATGCGCTGCCCAGGGAGGTGGTGGAGTCACCGTCCCTGGAGCTGTTTAAGGAGAGATTGGATGAGGCTCTTAGTGCCATGGTGTAGTTGACCAGTAGGAATAGGTGTAGGTGTTGGGTCATAGGTTGGACTGGATGATATGAAAAGGTCTTTTTCAACCTTATGATACTGTGATACTGTGAACCAATGTCTTCACTGTAAACAAATCTTAATGAATGAAATTTCAAAATGAATTTATGCACTAGACACCTGGAAATCAATGAACATATTTAATTAATTATTCATGTACAAAAATATTTCCTATTATTGTTACATAAGTTTTCTTTCCTGCACAGATATGCACATAACATTTCATTGGTTTAGGGGGATTCACTACATAGTCACTTCTTTTGAAATTCACTTTCAGCTACACCCACAAATAATCCATGCTTTTAATTTTGGTTTATTAATAATTACAGTACCAAAATGACAATATGTATAATGCTTAATATATTATTCAGATTGCTCTGTCTTGTCTAAGAACCTGTCAAATTTAAGTGACATCACAAGGTGTTATCTGAACAAAACCTCTCAGCTATAATTACTCAAAACATGTATTCTATCCCTAAGCTTCATTTTCACTGCATGCGTAACATTTTTAAGATGATATTGACTGTAACGCCTCTTACTCGGAACACTTCACTTACTGGCTCGAAATTCATTCTTGTATAAGGAGAGAAGTGGTAATTGCTTCTAGACATCTAGGGAGACCACTAGAATACAGATTAAATACTTTACAAGTTTTATACATGTCAGGAATCCACTCTCTAAGAAGTAGTTAAGCTAATCAACAATGAGGCAATGTTAATTACTTTATGCGCTCATAAGGGAGCACCACCTTACATACACATAAGAACTGGCAAAGGCCACGTTCTTTTTCTTTGGTTCTTTTCCTTTTTCTTTTCAAAGGAACTCTTCCTAAAGTCTCTACAGAAAACTGAATCTTACCACACTAAACAGGAAGAATATATAAAAAAGAAAGAACGTAAATGAAGAGAAAGAAGATTACGCAAGAAGAATCTAACAATAAAATATGGATGTAAAGGCAGGGAAAGCATGGAAACAAAGTATGGATACAAAAGTATAGAAATTTTGCATAGAGTTTTAAAAACATCTTATTCCCAGATGTTGAAATGCCAGACTATGCTGAATTGAAGTTTGTACCCATCTCCTGGGATATCTCCTCTCAGCTAATTTTAAACCTAGGATTCTAAAAGAAGCTAATGCCCAAAGGGTTTTTTGTTACGAACTTTTGTATTTAAATGTAGACCTTCAAACAAGAGTCATTTATAAGGGGATGATATATGCGTATTTGTAACCACAGTGTCTCAATTTCATCTTCATTTTTGATGTGGGTTTTTTTTCTGTAAATGGCAAGATTCCTGTGATCTCAGTTCTCTCAACACAGATGTTTTGGTGGAGAAGAATAACTTATGAGGACTGATATCGTTTTGAAAACATGCAGCTTTTAGTATCAAACTGAATTTTTGAAATGAAGGATAAGAGTAAAAATTGCCTTGAAAAAATAGGACATAGAAGACCTTTTAAGAGGTTAATGTAAATAGAAAGTAACCATTTACTTTTTTCTTTATTTTGTCTATGAAGATTAAAAGACTTCTTGTTGTTCTGAAGTGCCCTGGGGGAAAAAAGGGCTACTTAGAAATTCAGGTATTGCTTGTAGATTCATCTGCGGGGTGAAATCTCTGAGAAAACTGCACCTAGCACACTTGAAAACTTGGAGCATTATTAGCAAGACTGAAATCTTTCCTTCAACATGAGATATGTTTTAATAGTCATATGTGTCCAACACAAAAGAAACCCCAATACTGTGCCTGTAAATCTTTCTATTTAATAAATTGAGAAAATTAAGTACGATCATCTTCAAAATAGTTCCCTGCTGAGTTATCGCATACGATGTTGTCGATGTTTGCTTTTACTTGCACATCTTCTACAGCCAAAAAAAGGGCTCCTTTGAGCACCCACTTGATCTTTGGAATCTCTCAGTCAATAATTGAAAAGTTTCTGCCATGGATATCTGCAGCTTCACAAGAAACTTGACGTAACTTGCTGTTCAATCTTGCACACCAACATTTTCTGACCAAGGGTAAGAAAACATCTATATTTGAACATGCATACACTTGTACTGTTAAGCAATCAAGTTCAGTCTTGTCTCACTGTGACAGTTTAGAACATATTCTATGACCATCTCTTTATCTCTCCCCCAGCACTTTTGGTTCCCAACCTATAGAACCAGTCTTGGGCTTTTTCGTGTTGGACCTCATATTTGTACGATACAGAAAAGCCTTATTATTTATCATTGAATTCACTTAGCAAATCAAAACAAAAATAATAAGTACTTCACTGTCTGTCTTTCAAACCATACTATCACTGCAAAATAGTCAGGACTGTGCAGTACTTGGACATAAAAAAGGTGATCTCAGGATAATGAACAATGAATCTGTGTGTATGTTGAATAGATGAATTTGACTGACATACTATAAACACCACTGTTATGGAGATGTAAAAATGATGGAAACATACTTCCTCAGGTGGCTTAACAGGATTTCTGATGAGCACCTTTTTGAACTTCTTTTTTCTGCTGTAAAATTTGGTATTGTCAACAGAATCATTTCCCATTGTTTTACTTCACAACTATAAGCAGCTGGGATCTGGAGCTAGATATTTTTACCTTTTCAAGAAAAGAAACCAGCCTTTCTCATGGGCAGTTCAAGGTCTTATAGACTAGATTTTCTTCCTATATGGATTTGACTTCCTGCAAAACCTGCATAACCTGCCAAGTCTCTCAAGTCTCTCTTCTCAACTCTTTTTTTTTTTCTCAATTCATAACCGTGTCTGCTGTTGGTGTTCATAAATGATGGCTGATTTCGTCAACATCCTTTCATTTCTGATGACCTTGGGAGTGTTTTTTACTTTAAATTTATCTAGAACTACTGACAGAAATAGAAATGTACACAAATAAATAAAAAGGTCTGCTCAGTCATGACAGATTCATACTTGTCTTTCAGGTAGCTGAGAGTGACTTAATTCTTTCTAAGTAAATGCCATCTTTCGTTGAGGGAAACGGCCACTAGAGTATCTGAAATAACAGGAGAACCTTTAAAGTTAGCAGATACAGGACAATAACACATACAGTAATTTTGTTACTTAAAAACAAAAATCCGGATTCAGAATTAAAATAAAGACAAAGACATGGAATACTTGAAGTCATTTTTCAAATCGGATCACACCCCATACAGATAAAACTAACCAAGTATCACTTGACTTGAGGAAGAGAAGAAAGCTGTTTGAATATAGAGGAATTAATCTGACAGGCTTATTTTTACACTGCTGTCTCAGAAGTAGAAATGCAGACAGCTGATTATAAAAAATGTATTCAGAAGCAATGCTTACCAACAATAAACTTGATAATTAAAAACAACTGGATTTTTTTTTTCAAGATTGAGGTAGACTAAGAAGCACCGAGGAATAATGTTTCCTTTTCTTTTACATAGGGGAAAATTTTGAACTTTTATTTAAACAGTGGAAGTTAGATTACTGAGTTGTTTGTAACTCTTCCTCTGTTCCTGCATATGGGATTTTCAAACTCTCCATAGTATTCTGGAGATAAGCTAGACAGATATATATAGGTTAATTTGATTTTTTACTATGATGCAGATTTTGAGATCCAGATCCATCATTGTTGATCTTCCCAGAAAATGCTTCTTTTCTAGGTTTTTATTTAAAAATAGAACCAGTCCAGCAAAGAAAACCATTTTGCTATTTCAGGGCTAACTACTTTTGACAGCCTGCAGGTTTTACTGCAAGGCATCTCACTTAGGCATCTGACCAACAGCAATCACCTTTATCCCTGTCACCTTCATCACTTGCTGTGAAGATAGGTTTCTGCATTAAGCCCCTTGCCATAATCTGCTTAACAATTTTGACCTTAATTTACTATTTGCAGTTGCTGTTTTCTCTCAGGGTACTGATAGAGTTAATGACAGCCTTCATAAAACACAACGGTGTGTTTTCTGTAGACAAAATAACTGCAAGGAAAAAAAAATAGGCTATGAATTAAATGATTGAACAAACATCTTTAAACAAGGCATTCTACATACTCAGTAACAACTATAAAAAGATTGAGACCTTGTTTGATAAAGACATGTTCCTGCTTTGTTGTCAGGCCTATGTCCTGCCCTGAACTCATGGCTAATTATTTAAAACCTTTTCCTGTAACCTTCTCTTAAAAAGAAAATAAAAAAAAATAAAAAAAAAAAGAAGAGAAAGGCGAGAGAAAGCCCCAGGGTAAGGTTAGAAGCTGTTGGGACTGCTGTGATTTCAGAAGATTTGCAACATTTACTTTTTCTTCACTACGTAACATATAAATTATAGACTGTATTATGCTAACAGGCTTTTTTTTTTTTGACCTTTCTGCGTTCATAACCTCACTTGACCAATAATGGTTACCGCTTCACACTGGTACAAGCAGTCAAGTATGAACAAACCACAGACAGACACACCCCCTTGTAGCATAAAAGTCCTTGTCCTAGTAGCCATGGTTGAGAGAAATTTAATCTTTAACCAAATATGTGAAAAAGAGAACAAAATTTTCCCTAATGTAATTGCACCTAAGCTTTTTAATAGAGACAATAAAAAGAGCACACATTTGTTATTGACTGAGGAAGGAAAGTAAATGCTCTGCCATCTGGGGATTTTACTGAGTAACAGTTTGAAATATTCTCAAAATGAAAGTGAGCGGACTGATCCATTTGTGTAGGCAAAGGAGAGAATTATTTGAATTAAATTTGCTAGTATTGGTTCTGAGAGAGTATTGGTCAGCATAACCTTGGAGGTAAGGAAGGTGTAATTGCCTTCCTGCAATGGCAGAAGAAGTTCATACAGGAATAACTTCCTAAAAAGACAAGGAAAACTATCCACCAGCAGCCTACTAATTCAAGCCAAATTATCTGCCCTTAGAAACAGATATGACCCCATTGACATTAGAGGAGTTTTATCCATTTACAATAGTAGGGATCTGCCTTCTTACTGAGGTTTATTGTTGTACACATTCTGCCCTGGGGTCATTCTGTAATTACTACAGAAAATAGTGTATTCACTTGATAACTTCTTCTAGCAGAAAAGCAATTAGCCTTCCAAGTGACTTGGTGTTCCTAAGCAGGTACTGAAATTTTGGAGGCTGGAAGTTCTAGTATAAATAATGAGGAGTGAAAGAGGGAAAAAGTCTGGCTGGCAGACAGTATAGAAAGGAGAGGTCTGAACAGGGAGACAGATGGCCATTTTAGAAGTACATTTCACAATAAAAATCTCAAGCTTCAATGTGATACCAATAATGAGAAAAAATACCTTGCTAGCCTACTAACTCCTTTCAATACTGACTCTGCAATACTGGGAAAGATACCTGGTCTTTCTATTTGAACAAGTTGCTTAAGTTATTCATGATAGATGGGCAGTAACCGTATTCTGCAAGACCAGTTGCCATATCTTTCTGAACGAAAAATATATTTAATGTAAGAAGGAAAGAGGTCCTTCTCTACAGAAGAGTTATTAGCATATTAATAACATTGTTAATATATAAAATACTGTTTGACCAGTGTTTCAGCTGTAGTTTACTGGATTGGGCTGGTGCTGATGAAATCTCAGTGTACTGGGCACAAAGGCAGAGATGGAAACACTAGTGGATATCTCAGATTGTTACAGTATTGTTATCACAATAGCACACAATATTATTGTTTTGTTATGGAAATCATGACAATTTCTGTCATACAGAAAATAGATGCAACATATGATGGACTATGCGACCTTGAAAATACTGCCTAGGCTGTTAGGAAATGGAAGAATAAATTAGATGAAGAGCAGCAACCTTAAAACATAATAACTATTTTTGACTCTATTAGAGGGGAAAATGATGTTGCAAACTGTGATTTACCTGGTTCCATAGAGCAGACAGTATTGCATGCAATAAAAAGACTTATAATTCACACAAAAATGTATTCCAAGAGATAAGACTACATGTTTGTAAGCAAACATTATACCCAGATCGTATACCCAGTTGGAATCAATTGAATGCTACGTCCACATATACCTAAAGTCTTCCTGATTCCACATGCAGGAGGAATCCTCAAATTTTATTTCCTTGTGTGCTTTTTGCAAATGTAAATGAAACATCAGCTATTTTAAAAACCTCCTTTGAAAATCCCAATCAAGTTCCTAGAACCCTTATGCCAGCCTTATTTCAGTTTTGTCAATCTTTATAAAGTTAAGAGTGGAGTCATGCTTCTACTATACAGTAGAATTCCTGCAGAATTTGTTTTCAGGATCCTACAGATGCCTAGTCTCACTTAAAGGAGTGAAATTTTCAGGTAAAGAAAAACACAGATAAAGTTTTATTTGCAAACACACTGTCTTAGGCATTATTTAAATAATAAACAAATCTTGACAGTACAAGAGGTCACACCGGTGCAATCAGTTTAAATCTTGCTTCAGCCAGGAGAGCTGAATCCTACGTCCAAGTTTGGTTCATAGGTTTTATAAAAGGCACTTCTTGCACTAAGCAGCTACAAGGGGCTGTTGTACTGAATGTAAATCTGGGATTTCATTAGATCAGCTGTAATAATCTTACCTAAAAATGTCCTTAGGTTCCTATCTCCCTCACACATACAAAATACTAGCAAAATACCAGCATAGTACATTTTTTATCACTGGACACATAGAGAACACTACTTTCTCCTTTAAAGCTTATGTTCTACTTTTAAGGAGATGTTCAAATGCAGGAAAAAACATATACTCATAATTAAAATTTACAGACAGTTTCTTAAAAATGTCATAGTGTTATTTCTGCATGAAGGGTCTACATATATAAAGGTATAGTTAAGCCATATGTAGAGTTAAGAAAGTATTCAAGTGTAAGCTTGTCATAGCTGCAAAGTGGGAGTGATAGTTACATGCAATAGAGTTCAGTCTGCAAGTATTTGACATCCATACGCAATGTCAAATAATCTTCTAAGGCCAGATAGTCATGAATAAAAGTTCATAAATTAATTCAACACTTTTCTCTGCTACACTTTTTAATGAGTTCTCTCACTTAAATACAGATTTCCATAAGGCAGCCTGTTAAAAATGAAATTGAGATGCTTCCACCATCCATCTGAGCATGCTATAACATAATCCTGCTCGGGCAAAGTAAAGTTTGAGATATCTTTTTTAGCATCGCTTTCAGTTTTGCATTAGTTTTGATGACAATTTTTTGATCGTGTATTTAGGTATCTTGAGCAAAACATTACCTACAGTCCACACTTTGTTGTAATGACTTACATGTCCCACATACTACCCTCAGCCCCCTCACTGCAGCATGAAACATTTTGTGGCAAAGCTCGTACAAGTTATTTTGTGTAGGGTCACAGGTAGAAACAGTTCTAGGCAATAAAGTCAGGTAGCTCCAAGAGCACAACTTTAAGTAATGGTTGTTCTGTCACTATAGAAAACTTCACACAAGGGGCAAGTGTCATGTAATTTTTACAGGTGACTCCTGAAGCAAAGTGTGTTACCTATTTTTGTTAATTCCAGTCACGAAAGTTTCAGACACTCTGCCATATACCTGCCCTCTCATAAATCAAAGTGCTTGCTTTGATGCATCTCCTTCCTTTGACTGCATTTACGGCAGCTTTTCCCCTCACATTCTGCAGGCACTTCCAAATGGCCCATGTTGGCAACTGTTTGCAGTGAGCTAGCATCACAGTTTTAATAAGCAAGTTTGTGGATTTTTTTTCTCTCTTAAGGCATGTCAAGCATTGCAGACCTCTAATTAGTGGTAGTTGTAGTCGAAGCTCAATAGTCAGGGTCTTTTGAGACATTAAGAGATTATATCCCTTAATAGCTCTGAAATGAAGAGAGAACATCCTTATTTGCTTCTCATTTCTCAGCCTTTCCAGTTTCAGGACATTATCTGGTGTCATAGAATGTGTGCATTACATGTGATCAACAGACTGTGATAGTGCATTGATATCACCAGAATAGGGAGAAAGCTGTTGTCTATAAAAAACAATAAAACCCAAACAATTGGGTGAATCAAAATTAATGTGTGTTTCTTTGTTTCTTTCAGGGAGATAACTTTTATTTCTTCATCCTTGGCTATGAGCTTGCAATAAACCAGATTGCCTTTTCTCTTTTTATTTGACTGACAGTAAAGCCAATACTTGCTGAAACTTTTTTTTGGTTCCTCGTGTTTCTCATACTCTCTTTCTTTAAACTTCATTTTTCTCTCTTCCTCTCCAGAGATCCATCACAGCAACATTCAGCTCCCAAGTGTAATCTTTGATTTGCTTGTCAATGTATGTCTAAATCAAAGAGTAGGAGCAGAAAGTATCCTGGCTGATGTGCAACCTTACGATGATTTCCTTCCATAATTCCTCACGGAGTGCCATTTCAGTAAAAGCTAAATAATTACTTTTAAAAGAAGACTTCAGATCATGTTCTACACATCAAAAGCTACTTCTGTATCTAAAGTGCATGCAATACAGTCAATTAAAAACAAACACCCAAAAATCCAAAATGAAAAGTAGTCATACTCTTGAAATAAACCTTAAAAAATGATTGATCCCAGCTAGCTGGACTAGTCAGCAGGCTTGATCTCAGATACCCCAAATATTCCTCTCTTTGACTACTGTGACTAATATATTATGGCAAAAGTCAATGAGGACTGAGTTACTTTCCTGCCAAATTACAGGTATTGAGTTTCTGATAGCCCTCAGGCTTTATAGATCATACCAGATGCACCTGAAATCTGCAGTATGAGAATATTTTTTTCTTTTTTACTGTGATGTTCAGTTGAAGAGTGATATCAATTGTTGGTTGTCAACATCAAAAACTTTTAGCAAATTACACTTACATCTCATTTCAAAGATAGCTTAATAGAAATTAAACTCTTTCTATGGAATTACTTATATTTTGTAATTATGAAGGACATTTATTTATCTGCGAGTTTTGCATTTCTAATGCCAACACATCTGCTTACTGGTTATACCAATTTGCTTACTGTGTTTCAGTTTTAACTGTGTGTCAGTACACATGCACACACACCTATAAGCAGAGTAAAGCACACACACGCACGTACACATAAACCAAATGCTTATTAAAACATACTTTGTTTCATTGCTGTGCATATTTTGACTCTTTTAAAGAAGGATGAGTTTTTGACACTTGAGTGCAACTCCTACTGGTGAAACCAGTGTAAAAGAAACATCGCAGTATAGTTGTGTGAGCTACACTCCTGTGATAAAGTTATGGCAGAAGAAAAAGTGTCAGCATGTGCATTTATTTAACTTTGAACTAATTTTATTTTTTCTAAGTTTTTCACAACTTTTCTTTTAAACACATATGGCTTTGTGGCATTTACCCTGCTTGACACCCTCAAGTGCAATATAAGAACACTTGCAAGCTACAATCTGAACTACAAATCCCCAAATGTCAATGCCAGTCTGTGAGATTCCCTTGGCACCTAAATTTTTATTTCCTAAGCTGTTCAAATGCTGCTAATGCAGATTCCCAGTAGCATAGCCATCATGCCTAAGCTAATAGCAACAATTTCATGCCTTAATACCATTTTATATACTTTGAGAAGTGTGTTCTGCTGGGTAAATTCAGTGTATTGGCTTTCCAATCACAGCAGTGATGGGCACTTCTAACAAAAGTGCAACCAGACAGGATGATCTCACTCTCTAATTTTTTAACATGTTAGTAAAACAGGAAATGGAAGATTTGCCTTCTTAAGCATCTGAAAGTTTAAACCTCTATTACTTTCCTACTAGATGAGCATTCTCATTAATAATTAGAATCACAATTCCTTAATTTCCTTCTGTTGTCTCTTTGGCCCTCTGAATTCTGAATTTTCTTTGCAGTATGATGGCAATGAAATGTTTCTGTTCTGCAGGCTAGTGGATAGCCATCTGCTAAGGACATCATACAGGAAGATCAAAACCATGAACTTAAACTACTTCTGGCTAAGAAAGGTCAAAAATTGTAGTTCTAATCTCAAGCAAAATTATCTCAACGTAACCGTAGGGTAATGACGATATGCCTTTTGTCCTACTATCCTAAAACCCAGTCATCTTCCTCAAAAATTCACTTTATATTTAAATGTAGGAATATAAATAGAGACAAAGATGAAAGACTTTGAAGTGTTAAAGAAATAGTAACTAATTTTATTCTCCTTTCTATTAAAATATTCAGAAATATGCTATATGGGGAAGTTCATAGTGCAGGAGTATTTTATGCAATCAGTAAAATGTGTTCTTATACTACCTGCATATAGCATTTAAAGTTACATAATAACATAGTTATCACTTATTACTACAACTTTTCTCATGTTCTGCCTATGTGAGTTCGACTTTGCTGTTATTAGCAATTCAGCTGGTGTGAAAAATGTTATGAGACAGCATAAAAATATTATCCCATTTGATATAATGCTTTTTATTTTCGAAGATTGACATGCTGTTGTTAGGTATCATTAAAACCTCTCATTAACTGCAAAAAGCTGTTGATGGCTTCAAAGATAATTGTGAAGATGTTTCTTAACTTAAGATTAAAAAGAAAAAGAATTCTCAAAGAAAATTAGGCCACAGAGAGCAAGCTGGAGAGAGAACTGACATTTGTCCTTTCTTGGTCAATAGATTGTTATTAAACCTCTAAAATCATATTAAATGAAATTTTAAGGAACTGACTTAAATCCACAAGGGTAATAGAGGAGAATGAAGGTATTTATTCCATAATTTCGTACTATGGTAACTGTATTTCAGAGTCTGATGATATACTATGCGTGTTATTACTAACCTTCGTTCAGGCGGCATGGGTTAAGATAGGAGTGTCATCCCAGGTGTTATCTGTCAATCTGGGTATCTCATTGCTTTACTGAGGTTTAGGTTAATAACCCTGGGATATATCCTGACACCTTTACTCATGCTGAAAGGCATCTTATGCAGCATCAAGTCCCACTAAAATCAGAAGCTTATTTCCAGAGAAACGCATTAGTCAGCATAGTGGAGTATTGTTCTTTGGCAACACCTGTAGAAGAAATCGTACTGTAAAACATTACCACAGCAATCAGAACAGGGTATCAAAATGGCTAGGTATTCAAATTTAAAACAGATATTTAGACAGCAGCTCCTGATAACGCCATTTCACTCTCTCTTTCAACATGTGATTCCTTGCCTCAGAGCAGAAATGACAGTACAGCACTAATATTTTAATAAAAACTGAGAATCAAACCATGAATATGAGTTATCAAAGTTATGACACTAAGAAATGTTTGGGACTCAAAGCCAGGTAAAAATTTAGTGCAATGATCTAAAAAAAGTGCCTTAGTTCACTGTAGGCCATTCTAGTCCACGGAGATTCAGACTTCTTGTGTATTAATTTGAAGAATTTCATGTTTCACACTTAAATCACATTAAATGATGTCATATTAATGTTGTGCCTTTTTTTATTGTGTGATTTTAATGTTATCTTCTACTAACAAAATCACAGATAATTCTTTTATATCACACTTGAAACCAGTTTTTGTAGGAAATTAGGCTGTTTTGGAGCCATTTCAGTCTACTTGAGTCTTTATGACAGCCATAATATTGGAAAATATTACTGTAAAGCCTATAACTGTAATACTGCTAATGGCAAGTCTCACTCCAGCAGCCTCAAAGAACTGTATTTATAAAGAGTTTACAAGGAACTGGCTTTGGGGAAAATTTGAATAACAGAAAAAAATAAATGGTAAACATTAGCAATGGAGAACCTCTAGTTCAAGAGACAATGGTGAGAACACTTTATTTGATTTAGTCAGATATTCAGTTTTATCATAATCAGTACTTTATGTAATCAAAAAACCCTCACATCAATAAGAGATGGAAATTAATGTTACTGTGTAATTCAAGACAATGCAATAATGAATGCACACAGGTACTCTTGTCAACAGACTACCAGATTTAACTTCAAGAACAGGAGCTGTAGGAGAACCTTGGGTCTGACTTTAAAAGTCTTTGCCATTTGATATCATGTGCAACATCCATGTCTTCAGCAAGCTTTCTTAAGGATACGCAGATATCTGTGCACATAAGAACATCCCAGGATGTCTTCTGGCATACTGAACAAAAATAAGTTAAAAAAGCATTGCATTGCTACCTGTGTCTTTCAGAAGCTTTGTTTCCAGTGCTACAAACAGCCTTGGAGAGAACCTGGTCAAATGTTGATAGGAGCTGCTTCATTCTTCCAGAAGATATTTGCTTCTCCACTGCTGTACAGCATGTTATCAAGCTGCCAAGGGTAGTCCCTGCGTCACAAGTTTCCTTATGACTGAGAGCTTGTATCGCTTGTACAAACTGGGAAAACCTTTTCAGAGTCTCTTTACAATATTTTTGACACAAAGGGTCAGACCTCCTTCCTGAGAGTGCTCAGCCCAGGTAATGAGAGCTCACTGGACAGAAGCTGACAGCCCAGCAAGTGAAGCATTTGAGCTGGCCCCAAGGTCCTTTTCAGGAGCTCCCTATCGCTCTGTGTCAGTGGTAAAGATGGGCTCATGCTTCAAGAAGTTGTGTTGGTAAGTTTGGGGATTAGTCAAGCATGCTGAGAACAATGTTCATGCACTCAAGCACACCAGAGGAGATCTCCCTCCCACTCAGAGAAGGCATCTGGTTTTTTTCTAAGATTTTGTGAGATGTTTTAGGGCCATTACTTTCGCCGTGCTGAGAGCTTCTACATCACTTAGCTCATCAGTCAAGGACAAAACGGTTTTGGCCATAAAACATGGTCTGACTCATGCCTCTCTCCATTGGAGAGTTCACCTAGACAATCCTTTCATGACTCTCCTCACTGGATTCCTCATTCTCATTATCTGTGAAGGAGGTTTTAAGGGGAATTATTGGATGACCCTCAGTAGGCAGTTGTGGTTCTTGGTCGTGTTAAGGATATCATGCCGTTAGCCTCCTCTACTGTCTTCCACTGTTACCAAACAACAGCTGTCTCCTCCATTTGTTGTGCTTTCTATCTGCTGCTGTCTTCTTTTCCTTGCCTACCTCTACTTCTTGTCTCCCCTTAAAAACTGATCATTGAGCATATAAAACTGAGGTTTTCCAAATATTAAAACTCAATTGGTTATGAGTCGTTTTTATGGGAACAATATAGAAATTTCCATGACATGAAGGTGAGTCTCTCTCTTGTCCCACTTTCTGCCATCTGCTACTATTGCCACCTTGCCAAATATTTTCTGCAGAGCAAATGAAAGTTAGAACTTCTCAACCCAACAGTAAGAAAATCTTACACTGCACTAGAAAAAAATAAACTCAATTATTTCAAAATCCTCTATCTCCATCCCAAAGACCCTAAACCACCCCAAAAAATAGTTGAAATGTGAGACAAGCAGCTTGGAAAATTTCACATCGAGTAAAAAAGATGTGGGAGCTTTAAAGTAAATGAGTAAGAAAACATTATTCTTAAATGAGAAGTGTTGTTTAGCTATAAGATTGGCTGAAACTAAAGGCAGGACCTGTAATTAGAATCTAGATAGTGAGGACAACACAGCTACTGATACCTAGGCTTAATTCTGCGCTTGGATATGTATATAATAAGACCTTCCCATCAACTTCCAATAGAAATTTTTGCACAGATCCCACTGCGGAATTCAGCTTGAGTTTGCAGGGAGTCATGTTTAATTTTGTGTTGGCATCATATTAGTTGTAACTGCCGTCATTTCTGTCATTGTATATGCCTTGTCATGAAGAGAACAGATATCAGCAGCATGTTAGCATGGCAAAAAAGAGGAAAAGTTTTAAGTATAATTACTCTACAATATGATCCAATTACACTATAGAGCATTATAATGCTTCTACAACATACACAATGTCACAGATGGAAATTCTAAGGTTTACTACTGATAAAATTGTTACTTTATTGCTTCCTTGAAATTTTCATTCCCCTTATGGGAGAGTTCCAGAGGAAACAAATGTGAAGTAAGTGGAGATGAAATGTGCAGTATGGGTGATGAAACTGCCAAGTTACATTACTTTGTTCTGAGTTTAGTGGTTTTAAACAATTCTCTTTGATTTATTAATAGATAAGATGTACATTAAAATAATTGACACCCCAGTGAAACACAAGAAATAAAAGATAGGACATCCGCTGGCTAGCACAGATGTACAAATATAAATACAGTCTTAATGTATAGAACAGATAATGTAATAAATTGTCCTCTAAACAAATTTGAATGCAATTGGGAATTGGATTCATTCCAGGAATTGGTACTGATGCCAAATGTATTTATGTTCTACATGCAGTATGAGTAATAGATTTGTAGTAGTAGAGAAAAGCAAAGCGAACCCTTAACTCGTGTTGTGGCTTAGCAATGAAACCGTGACACTTAATTCATTGTCGTCCTCCCAGAAACGATCCTTACAGATAAATGAGTTGCCTATAAGTGCAGTTTTAATAAAATTGACTTAGATACATCCCAGCCTACTTCTGCAACTTTGTGCTTTTTAAATTTAATACAGTATTTCTAGTTAATCCTTTAAAATTATCAAAATTTCTCAAATATTTGCTCTGAGATTCTGCATTAAAGTATAATCATTGAATTTTTCTTTAGCAATCAAAGAACCACTGTCTTATATTGATTACTTCTGCTTCTCACTGCTTAGGACTCTGGGCAATTTTCTTGGGGGATTGGATTTAACTAGGGCCAGTAGAAGCTCAGCTCTGTTTCATTCTCTAACTGTTTGTAGAAGAAAGGTTTTTTCCAATGACTTGAAGCTTTTGATCTGCAGACTGCACTTGCCAGCAACCAATAAATTAATGGTTAATCTCCTTTATCTATTGCATCTGTTTAAGATAGTCACCAAATTTCAGCTTCCAGATTTAAGTCTAAGACTTCTCTGACTGCAAAGCTATTGCACAACCTTAAGCTTATTTTGCACCCTTTATTCTTCCAACAGACCTACAGGGATTTAGTTTTGTTACTTTTTGTGATATTAGAACCTCTCCTTCCTGATTATAGTCCTACATGTGACAGTTTTGTACATAGCTGTGATGTTTGTCTGAGAATACGAGAAATGTCTGCTTTCATCAGAGCAGAAGAGGAGCTTGTATGTTTCAAAACCTGATCACTTTTCAGCTATAACAGTTTGCCCAATAAAACAAATTCCCTCTCCTGTAAGATCCTGCCATGTTGAATGTATTTGTATTCTGGGCAAAATAACATGCTATAGCAGGACTTACTTCTCTGATTGTTGACGACAGCAGGCAGTATCTGAGTAGCAATGAAAAGTTATACTCTGTACTGTGCAAAGGCCCATGTAATGTTATAGGGTGCAGGTATCATCCTTAAGGTGTCATATTGAAAGCCATAATAACACTTTGACAGGAAAAAAACCCACATAGTTATGAAATCTTGGCCCCATTTAAGTCAACACCAAAACTTTTGCTAATTTCACAGAAGACTGTATTTATATTCTAGTTTCAAATAGTACAATGTGAGGAAAAAGGGAGCCTGAGAAATTGCTTCACCAGACAGATAGAAAGAGCCAGCAGCTAGAATTTCCTCTATTCCCCTTTAAGGCCGGTAGCTTGGATCTGTCAGCTCCTGAAGTCAGCCTTCCTGTTTGAACACAATGTCTATCATCACAGGTAACGTTACGAACAATGTTATGCTTTCCTTGTGTTAAAAATATCTGCCTTTGTATTCTCTGCCTGCACAGACAGAAACAACCTAGAACGGACTAACGCAAATGTTCTAAAAGTCTCCCACCTATGAGGTGAAACAGACATTAATTCCTTTCATACATGTCACTGTCACCACACTTGGTGATGGAAAACAAATTTCTCCTTGCAGTTCATCAATTACTTTTTGAAGCTTTTTTTCCTGTATTTTCCTGGGTGAATATGAGGAAAGCTTGCCCTGAAAGCTTTAGATGCAGTGCGTTTCACTGAGCTTGCAGCTATCTAGCAGATTTAATACAGAATCGATGTGATGAGCATTGCCTCTTTTGCATTTCACTGAAGAGTTGAAAAAAAAAACCTTCCAACTTTCAAAAACTCTTCTCTAAGCTCCTGACTCCTAAGCCTAGGGATCAGACACTCAGAATCAGTGAGGAGGTGTGCCATGCTGCTCTCTATGGCTGACAGCACTTCCCGGCCTCCTGACTTTATATCTCCTTTGCAGGGGAAAGACCTTTTCAGTGGGCCTCTGGCACTGCTGGGGGCTGCTCTCTGACTGAACTGGTGGGCTCACTGCAGCCAAAACCTTGGCTGCAGCCACAGCAGTCAGGCTGGCAGGAACACACCATGCCCAAGTGCTGCTTTTGCGGGGTCCACGCTTGGAGAGGAGGAAGGGAGAAGAGCCCAAGATCTAAGAGCATTCTCTGTACTGCTTTTATTTGTTGGTTTCTTTAACATTTATTTTTTCATTTATCAAGGGCAAAGAATGAAAGAGTTCACAGAAATATGATTTCTTGCTCTTCTTTGAGGCCAGGTCTCATATCTCCTTGGGTAGAAGTGTTTGCAAACAGCACAGGTTCACATCAACTGAACCCTTGTTCTTTAGCAGTGCTGTAAATACTACTTTTGTGGGGGTTTGGTTGGGGTTGTTTCTAATGGCTGGTTATTTTTAAAAATGCTATATGTGCTTGAGCTCTTCCACGTTTAGATAAATATCACTGACACTTGCCAGATGTTTACTGGGAAGTCAAAAGGGGAAGCAGACAAAGTCTTTTAGGAGTAGTTGTTTTTTTTGTCATCCTGCCAGCTTTAGAACAAGGCAAGGGATAAGGCTTAGATGAAACAGCAGGACTGATCCTACATCAAAACGAGGAATGAACTCTTCTGCTTAAAACTGTGCTCATATGAATGCAGGCAATGAATGGTAAGTGGATCGTTGAAGCTGAATGCTTTCAAATAAGATTTCAACCTTTTAAAATATATGCACATGCACACGAGTCTTTCTGAGAATCTGGCACTTGTTATTCATACTGTGTTGTTGGTGACAACTGGATGATCAGTCAAGTGCTCCAAGCGCAAACGTCCAAATCAGCAAATCCATAAATAACTGGGCCAAATGTTGCAGAGAGGACTTGGGAGTACTCTTATCTGCAGACATAATTTAAAAAAAAAAGTAAATTTAACTACTAGCAAACAAAAAAGACATCATCTGTGTGCTATTGAGAAGAAAACATTGAAGTCTACATGAAGCAGTGAAAACTCATTGCAAATATCTGAGTGAAACTTTGCAACAACATTTTGGCCATGGATGATGATTACTTAGTGCTTTGTCTTCCACTAGAAGCTTCTCGTTTACATTCAAATTGCTTATACATTTATTGCAATGTATTTTAATGCAAAATTTCTTTTTTGGTTGGATATTCCCAGTCTTTTTACAAAGTGTACGGCATGGCAGTGAAACAATAGATACAGTGGCTTATAATAAAGCTTTACAATGAGGCAAACATAAGTGTTTTGATCAAAGGCATGACTGAACTGAAAAGAAACCACTGTTCCCATAAGTTCTCGTATAGGTCTCAATGCTTTTGCATCAGTTCTTAATCCCTGACCACAGAGACAAAGAGGAACTAAATGATTAACTGTGTGTGGTTTTAATATCACACCAAACAGTCGATCATTTCTGTCGTGACCTGCAAGGTTTATTACTGTTATCCCAAATGACTACAGTAATGTCACTATTGCCATACCTGCTCTGTGATTCTTGAGTCGTATGCTGTCGTTGCCACAGTGCTACATAAAAGTTGAAACGGAATTGGTTTGGGACTGTATGGCCACATAGTGAATGGAGGAGGCAACAAGAGTAGAAAAACCTGGTTGCATTTCAGATGAAAATCCTTGAAATGAGAAAAAGCCACGTATATACACACAAAACACCTACAAAAGCAGAGGGACTAGAAAGAACAGAGTCAAGTGAAAGTTGCATGAATTGAAAAGATCCCTAAAATCATAAGACTTTGCACCACATTTCCATTCTTCTCTCAGCTTTTCCCCTGTTGCACTAGACTGGTCAATGCCTGACAACGTGATTAGGCTTTTGGTCTTTTGATTCCACAGAAGAAAATGTGAAGTTCTTTCGGTGCTTCTTATTCCCCACATCTCTTACTTAATGTATTTAGAAGTTCAGGGATTTTTTTTTTTTTTTTTCCTTTCTTTCCTTCCTTCCCTTCACAATGCTCCTTATCATACTTTTCTCCATGCACAACATTTTGCATACTGCAGTTCCGTACCCCACTACTGTGCAACCTGCAGTAATAAAAAATTAGGTGATATTTGTCTCCATTTTTTGTAGTAATATGTGTCTTGTGATGATCTTTGTCTGCTGCAGTGCAAATGACAGTGTTGTCAAGATATGTCTTCTACAACAATAAGGAGAAATTATTACTGAAATCAGATTAAAAGCAAGGACATGTTAGATACAATTGGTGTGCTTTTATATTCCTTACAAATTTTATCCAACTTTGCTGTGGTGCAAGAGATTTTGTATCACACGTACATAATTCTGTAAATAAAAACTATTTAAATTTCATGTTAGAAAAATAAATAAGGAAGAAATTATCTTTGTTGAAAATTCCTCCGTTTTTCAAAAAGACTATTTGTATAGCCAACCTCCAGCAATTTGTCAGTGTGCCACATTCCATTTTCATACTTTTATAGGATTATTACTTAACAGGTTTTATTGAAATTTTTGATACAGCATAAAGAAAGACAAGACAAATGAAGCCTCAGGGACAAAGCATTTGATTTATGTATGCTTTTCTTGTATATGATAGTAAATAAACAAAAAAGCAAATAAAGTGCTCCACCAGATGTACAAAAGTAAACCCATAGGAAGAAATCTCAAAGAAGAACAACATTAATGGTAATTTTAACATAATCAAATAATCACAGGAATCTCTGGTGTGGTATTACTTTAGCAAGAATAGTAGTGAAGAATATACTAAAAGGAAAAAAGAAACCCAACTTCTGTTCATGGGAAAATGATAAGGTCTGTAGAGCATGCTAAAAAGAGCAAACTGAACATTGTAATTGGAATTTTTGCTCGTCATTGCAGCCTCTGAAGGCTTAACCTGCTTTGAGCTAAAATGTGGAGCTGAAAGAGAAATTGCCTGCAAAACTAAAATGATGGCTGAATGTTACTGAAATGTGGTCTGTAAGTCTTTGTGGTTTTGTTTTCTTCTTATTACTTCAGTCCAAACTGCTTATCCTTGCAGCCTACACCCATTGCCAGTATTTTGGGACAATCTGTTTCTGTAAAAAGGTGAGAGTGCAACCAGCTCTCAAGCAGGCACATGCAGGCACAGCTTCTGCTGCTTGGGACTGTTACTTGGAAATAACCTAGTGTTACTGCTGATTCAGACTGACTTCCACTAGTGGCAACAGCTCATCGAATTCCATTAGAATTACTTCTCATGGCAGAGAAGTCTTTGATACAGAATTACATCAATGAGAAGTTTCTGGCTGCTGCTTCACTTTCTTGGCAATCCAGAGGAACTGCTCAGAAAGATGACACTGAATTTCCCAGTTATTTTATGAGTTTAATGATGAAATCAAGGAGCAATTGTAATTTGCAATGATGTATCTAAACTAGATCTTGAAAGCTCATCTATTCTAAGAGTCATTTCCCACTTTCTCAGCCATGGTGATTATCAGGCTCCATGGAGGCAGCTGACCTCTAGTTGGAAAGTGAATCTTCAGGTCCTTTGTGCCTGCATTGATATACTTACTGGGTGACACACAGGTGCCCCGAGTATAGAGTCTCTAAACTGCTTGGAATAAATTCTGGTAGAAGTTATTTCTATCACGAACTACAAGAACACTGGAAATACCTCTTCAATTTGCCAGGCTGCTTGCTGCCAAGAAGGTTTCTTATGTCAAGGGCTGATTCTCCGCTTTGGTATATCACTCTGAGGGTGATGTTTCTACAGCAATCTCAGAACTATCACAGACCAACTCTTACAGTTCTGAAACCTTAGACCCAGGGACTGTAGCCATAGACGGATACTAGCTCTCCTCTTGTAAATTTTCAGAGAATTTAGGTGATCAAGTAGGTGATTTAAGTAGGTTTCTTCTTCTGCCATCCCTAATTCTTGCTCCCTTGAAACTCTTAATGATTGAGCTTTTGTCCACTTGAAGCGGTCTTTCAGCATTCCTCTGGGACATTCAAAAGTATCAGCAGCTTTTCACCATTTCACCATCAGCAACTGTATCAGTTGTCTTCATTGGAAGTCCTTCTACATATGTAGCCCTACAGCAGCAGCAGCCGCTCCTCTTGCTCATCATGGGAAAGCTGCTCAGGTCCCTCAGCCATCCTTGTTACTTTGAATTGCAGAATTTGAGTGGAATCAAAGTTATGTAGAAACAAATCGGCTCCACTTTCCATTTTATGAGATCTTTTTATTCTTTCATGCATGTGTCTCTCTTCTGACTCTTCATCCTACCATTTCTTTCTTTCTGTACCCTTTTGTAATTGTAGCACCTCATGGTACTCCCTTCTCCCTCTCCCTATATTTTTGTTTCACCTGTGTGTGTCACTTCATCTAAGTTCCCTTGGTCACACAAATCTATGAAAACAGCGTCTGTTTTCTCTCCAGCTCTCAGGCAGCAGAAGTTTCTGTCAGAGAGATCTAAAGTATTTCCGCCTTTGGCTTTAAGTTTGGTTTATATCTCTTGTTTTCAGTGAAGAACTTGTAGAAGCAGATGAAAATAAGAAGCATTAGCATTAAGAGACTTTACTACTGTGAAGGCGGTCATTGAACTCCTGAGATTAGTTCTCGGATCACAGATTGGAAATCATTATTTTACTCTATAGAAAATGAAAGGAAAGTAAGAATAAATGTAATGATCCATTAAAGTATAGTTAAGTATAAACTAAAGGCCATGATTATAGCAGAGTGAATTGTTTTTCTATCTCTTTACATCGGTTACACTTAGGAAGTTCATGAATCCTGCAACAGTTTTCTCATTTAAAATAACGGGAATACGTCTTACACTGAAACATCATTTTTGAGGAGAGAGCTTACATGGGAGCTGCTGTACAACTTTTAAGAAAAAAATCATGAACTTCAAAAAAGCTTCACTTCAGAGTGAACCCAACCCGAAAAATTAAATAGAAAGTGTGTATACAAGATCGAGGTATACGGTCATGTCCTCACTTGCTTTTCCTGGGGATAACAGTAATATACTAGTTAGATCGGTTCCTACAAATTTGCAGCTGCTGCTTCTGATTTGTTCTGCCTTGATATAATCAATCTAAATTCATGGTATCACCTTTTGCTGCCACAGAAATGACTTGTGGGAAACAGAGCAAAATACAACAGATCCTACCCTATTACGAATGAGTGCGGCAAAATGTCTTTACTACAAGGTCAGTTAAGAGCAGATTGTCTATGACCTTTTCCTGCTTGTAAATTTAATTGCTTTGGTTGTTAGTTAATGTGTTGAAAAAAAAATGGAAAGACTGTGACAGGCTGATTTATATTTATGTATTCTATATTTGGAAGTTTTACCTATTAAGAAAGTAATTGCCTGAAATTATGAGTGTTGCCTGAACATGAATATCTGCAGTGCTGACATTCCAGACTAGTTGACTGCTTTATTGCATTTTCAGATGATGGTTTATGCATGTCCTTATTCAAGAAAACACTAAGTATTTCTGTTCTGATCACCTTTATATTTGTATGTCATGTGCATTTACATTCAAGTACGCTGTCCTCTGATGGGACCTGTCCCTGAAGACCTCTCTTATAAACACACCACTCACAAAACAGGAGTGGAGAGGCATTACAATTCAAATTATGGGATTCACATGGATTCAGTTGCACTGGTGTGAAACTGTGTGATAATGCATAAGGGTTGGGTGCTTTTTCTGCCTTACATGTAGACAGGCAGGAAGGTAAAGGAACCAGTGAGTCTATGGTTTGTAAACAGTTAGGTTTCGTCTTTAGGGGTCATATATCTCACTTCCTTTACATTTTGAAGAAACAAATTTGTAGTGTGTACTTTTCCCTTCCCCATTCATTTAGTCACTTGCATTGAAGCCAAGTACGAAAAGAGATTTGGCCTGAGAACTGAGTGATGAGATAATTAAAATGCAGTGGTAGCTGTTCCAAAACCACATATTGTTTTTTTTTTCTGTTTGCTAAATTCTTCAGTAGTGCCATCCACTTTTCTGAATAGTCCTGTATCTAGCCAGAGATTTTATTGACTTGACCATCACTGAAGCAAAGTCCCCAGAAGCATCTTCTATCTGCATTTACAGGTTTGACTAAATGAAGATGTTGGTCACTACAGTGGCACTGTCAGAAAAAAAAATAACTTCTGGGACACATCGGTAGATAGGATCTTAGTTAATTATCAGTGGAAAATAGGCGTAAACAATTTTCTTCTCACAGAGAAGGCATTAGGGGTTTGTTTTTTACTTGGATATTAAAGCAATAAAGTCCTGATACGTTAATTTGTTAGATCTAAATGTGCTTTGACTCTGTGATGAAGCTGTTTTGACATTCGATGATGGGGATGTTTTGATAGTGCCTTTCTGAGGTTGGGCTGTTTTGACACAAAAGGCTTTGACAAGACATTTGTAAGGTCACTGTGACCTACGTTACAATTAATGTGGAAGTGATGGAAATGTAAATGTGCTGATGTCTAATCAATGGAATAAAGTACTGTGGGATGTATGTAAATTGAGATGTAAATTAGCTAGTTTGGGTTATAAATGAATGTGTTTGAAAAACGTTTCATGGGAGATTTTTTTGGCCATCTTGCCTTTCCAGTCCTGGGGAGACAGAAGTGTTTAACTATGAAAATGTTATGAGACTTTTTAGCAGTTTTCCATTGCTTAAAGGGGGCCTACAGGAAAGATTTGGGAGGGACTCTTTATCAAGGATTGTAGTGATAGGACAAGGGGCATGGTTTTAAACTGAAAGAGGGTAGATTCAGATTAGATATTAGAAAGAAATTCTTTACTATGGGGGCCGCTAGGCACTGGCACAGGTTGCCCAGGGAAGCTGTAGATGCCCCTTTCCTAGAAGTGTTCAAGGCCAGGTTGTACGGGGCTTTGAACAACTTAATCTAGTGGAAGGTGTCCCTGCCCACAGCAGGGGGGTTGGAACTAGTTGTTCTTTGAGGTTTGTTCCAACTCAAACCGTTCTGTGATTCCATGATTCTATAAAAACACCGCTTGACTTTGCAGAAATGTCTCTTTACACATTCTAAAACTGGAAAAACGCACCTCTTGACTTCTGGTTAAGCAAACCTGTGACTTTCTGTTATAAACTTACAAATTTGCATTTAGAAAAAGTAACCACATCTAACTGGGCCTTCTGTAATCTCAGCCTAATCTTCTGGTCAACCCCCAAAGGGAACGCTGCTGCCTTAGGAGTTGGGGTAGGATCCACATCACAATATGAATTTTCCCTCTTAAAGAAAAGAGGCTGCAGTCATGTCTGCTCCTGGGATAATGCCTGGATAAAGCAATGCAAACTACAGGGATGGCAGAGCGGAGGGAGGTGATGAGGCAAAATCCAGTGGAATAACGCTGTCCTGGGCTGTGGGATACTTGTGGCTGTCTTTTTTTTTATTAATATTTTGTGTTAGTCTAGCCAGCTATTGAAGAATTAACAGAGGGCTGCTACACCAATAGAGCAGCCTATTGTATTGGTGTGTTATGCAATTTAATGCCCTTGCAGGAGATGGATCAATATCACAGTGGGAGAGATAAGGAATCCAAGGATATTAGTCACAGAAAGTGAAGAGTGAAGAAAAAGCTAGAAGATGAAGGAAGAAAGTTTCCTCCTCTCCTTCAGAATTAATATTTTTTTATTTTCAGATTTGGTCTGCATGCCTGTATATATTTGGGGTTTGATGAAAGGCTTTCACAGGGTCTCTTTTTATTTTTTTTTTTTTTTTAATTTTTGTAATAGTGTGTCTATTTTGCTGCTCTAAAACCTGCCAGATCCTGATGTCAGTGAGTTGCTGCCTCAAGAGCTTGTACTGGTCTGTATTTCCAATCCTGCACAATCTCAGTTAATCACTATGGCAGTCAGCTAAGAAATGCCTATGGGTGGAAAACAGCACTATAACGCAATGCAGTTGATTTTACTTCAGCATGGCTTGAAAGTGTGTAGTAACTCCTCTTTCCCTGTAACCAATTCACACACTTGCAGATATGAATTTGTCCTTTCTGAAAGCAATTTTAGAAAATGAACAATAAGCCACTGTTATTCTTTGTAAGGTAGGAACAAGTATTAAACAGATTGCAAACAAGGTAGCCTGACAGAGAAACTTAAGATATTCTATTAAGTAAATGCATCATTCCTTGCTCCTTTCAGTACCCTTTCACCCATCTTATCACTTCCATCCATCTTCAATCACTCTAATCATCTCCTTCCAGCTTCTGCACCCTGCAAAGAACATAAAAAGCTCTGCACTGGCTTTGTGGTTTCATTTCTTTTCTGTTTGCTCCCAGCAACACAAATAAGTGATTTTGCAACCTTTGGGAAGGGAGAACAGCGAGAAAAAAAGATTTAACCTACCTCATCTAATCAGAAGCTCCTAACAGATGGAGGGAAACTGCTCCCTGTGCCCAACAGGGAGCTGAGCCAGGGCACTTCCCTCATCACCAAATGCTGCCAGCTAAACATGTGGATTTCCTCACTTCTGGAAGCTTGAAAAAGCTCTAATCCAATAAATGGCACCTTGTTCTCTCCTCTTCTCTCCCTCATGCCATTCCCTTTTCCTAGAGCCCATGGCAGAGCAGCCTTCCAGCCTGGTGAGTTTCAATATTGTGATAATGTCTAGATCATCACTTCCAACTAGTCTTAAATCCACTGTAAAAAAAAAAAAAAAAAAAGAAGAAGACAAAAAAAGAAAACCAGAGAAAAACAGAAAAAAGCATCCTCTCAAGATTTCTTATAAAAAAGTTTCAGAGCACAACTATGCAGGAAAATGGATATTTTGCATCCTGGACCACAGTTTCTCAGATAAGAATCCCATTTTATATCAGGAAGATAAAAGGATATAAACCAGGGGAGAAATAAGACTAAGAACAGCTACAAATAGCCAAGTCAAAGAACTTATCTGTGATTTGAGACACCTAAAATTCAAGTCTTTTTCTGGCAAAAGGCAGCATTTTTAGCTAGCCACTTGCATCTTTGTGGGTTTACCTTTCCTGTTTGGAAGAGACATTCATCCTGCACCTGACAAACCTCCAAACTGAAGAGGATACCTTGATTCCTGTCAGAGCATCAATTTTATTGCCAAAATTAAGTTGTCCATTATACCAGTTACTCATTTCCAGCTGTTTGCCATGCCTAGACTGAGTATCAAATATACATGACAGCATATTTGAAAGTCTGGCCCCTGCCCTTACGTCCAGTCGGGGGAACATAGCCAGTACGCCTTGGCTTTTTTCCTACAAAGTACCACTGTGTAGAGAACGGGACTGTGGAATTACCCAGGTACAGGTCTATGACTAGTCAGACTCAGGGGCCAGAAAGGCTGCAGGGTTCCCCAGATTAGACATAGCTTCACAAGTAGAGGAAAACTTTCTGGACAATGAAAGCAGATATCATTACTATTCAGTACCAGGGAGGCCGGTGAGTTGTTAGCTCACGTGGATCTTAAACAGAAAAACATCTCTGCCTGATCCTGGGCAGGTAAGATCTCTGGATATTTACTGCAAAAAATTTTCCCAGTACAATCCATCTGTGGAAGTTCAGCAGAATGACCCCTGATAAAAATTCAAGTTTGATTCAATTAATCAAACAGATGGTCAGTGTTCTCTATTTCATCTCCCTTAAAGAAAGGAGAACCCTACTTTACATAAATCAGTTTGAAAACGAGCTACGTAAGTGGCCAGCTGGGCCCTAAGGACTTTCTGAAGAAAGGACCAGAAGCATTGGCTGTGACAGCATAGAAGTTCATCAGGTTTTAGGTTTGCAATTTCTTTAGTGTCACCCAGATAATATTTTTGACAGTCACCTCAATGCCTCTTCTCAAACTCTATGCCATAGACTGCTGATGGATTCTCCAACATCCAGTGTTGAGATTCGAACAAAAAATTCATCAAAGTTTGCACTTAATGTCTTCTTCAGAGACCTAATGTGCATTCAACTACGCACATTGACAGGCACACCGCTCAAATACGCTGAAATGGAATCTAATAGTAGAAACCAAACAGACTAATTCTCCTATAGTTTTAGAAGAAGGGACAAAACCAACACTAAATACCTAGTGATGATACTACAATCAGAATTATTCTATGGCTTCTATTCCAGCATTCACTGGCAAACAATTCCTTTACACCTGTGTGTAGCCAGCATATTTGTCATCTGCATTATAGTGAATAAGATACTACTTCTGTTTCTTAAGGACCTCAATACATTTAGTAGCAGAAATATCTTGGTTGGTATTACAATTGCACTTTCACAGCTTCTTGCAGAAAAACAGATGCACATTTGTAACTGATTTATTTTTTCTACAGAAAATACCTTTGCAAGAAACCTGTTTTGTCAATGTAATGAGGTGTGACTTTCAGAGGTAGTAAACAGGCAAAAAAATATTAAAAAATCTTCTTTTAAGAAAGGAAAAACTCAAAAAGCTGTTTTTACTATGAGAATGATTAAACACTGCCACAGGTTGCCCAGAAAGGCTTTTAAGTTTCCATCATTGGAGATATTCAAACCCCAATTGGGCATGGCCCTTAGGAACCGGCTCTAGGTGACACTGCTTTGAGGAGAAGGGTTGAACTAGACCGTTTCCAAAGATGCTTTCCACCCTCAGCTACTCTGTGATTCTAAATAGCTGTGTTTTCTCTTACACTCACAAAGAAGTTGTTTCTTTTTTAGATAGTTCCATGAATTCCCCCCAGTGTCAGATTCAATAGCATCAGTCATTTCTGGTTTAGTAATAGCTGTAGCTTATCAGAAATAAAAGGGACAATTTGGAAGCAATTTCTACCTTACCAGGAGAGAGGGCTGAAACAAAGGTGAGCTTTAAAGCTATTGCAAATTATGGATGCCGAGTTAGAGATACCAGACTATACCTTCTTTAAGTAGAAATTATTTACAGTCTTTCATTTTAGTAGCTCCTCTTCTTACTGTGTAAAAACTTTCAGGTAAATTAGAAATAAGGAGCATTTAATGCACTAAGGGACTGAGAAAAAATAGCCAAAATGAAGACTTGTTATATTCCTGAAACTGCATCTTAATCTGATTTCCTACAAAGGGATGAAACTAAAAAGAGAGGGATGAAACTTGACTGGACAAACTGTATAAGTCCTGTGACAAATGTGTTCAATTGTGTTCAAACGAGTGAAAGAGAATACGATAAACTGTGAAGGTTAATTACTAATGAAAAATAAACACAGAAAAAGGAGGGAAAAAGAAAGGAGAACTCTGGAGTTTGTAATGATTGAATGCAGTGTGCTTAGGGGACTATTGCCACACATCTGCTTTGTGGCAAGTACAGTAAAATTAGATATGGATCATCAAAAAGATTCCTAGCACTTTACAAAATGAGAGTGAAAGTGCTTTTTTTCCCCAGGTTCAGACATCTGGGAAAACATTAATCAAACATACAGATTCAGTGGAAGGAAAAATTCGGAAACCAGTAATGTTGAAAGAGACAGAGTGGATAATATAGGCAGAAAATTAGATGCAAATCTGCAATGCAGCATCACAGCAAAAGAATAATTTTTGAATTTTATTTTCTTTTGATTTTTTTCAGTGTGCAGATGAAGAACCATCATACCTTTATTCAGGAAGAAATAATAATTCTGTTCTGTTTGAGAATGGTGAAATGAAAACTCTTAGTTGATCCTGTAAGATGCTTCATATTTCCTACTCAGTGTCCTTGGGTGTCCCTGATGTTGAAGGGAGCTGGCCCTTAGAAGACAGTGTGTGTGACTGGGCAGCCTCTTATCATAATTTTTGCAAAGTAGTTGGAAGGGAATTCAAAGAAATGCAGTACTAGTGATTGCTGAGAGGACTGGCTTACAAGAAGAGATTAAAACTTCTCTGATTACATCGGTGCCTAGTGGTATGTGGCGAGGATCTTCCTAAGAAGTAGATAGAAAAAAAAGAAGTTTCGTGATATTGGCCACTGCATAAAAGCTGATTCCTCATTTGGGGAAGCGAGTTGGTTCTCGTCTCTCTAGTCCTTTCCCTAATCTCTTGGGCAGAGCTTGGCTTTCATCTAATTTGCTTTTAGCTTATCTTGAACACTCTTTCATAATTTAAATTGTCAGAATTAAGAGTCTTCCTTTTTTTCATCTGTATATTCTATTTGATTTTATTTTTAGTGGGTAAGTACTGATATCAAACAACAAAGAACAGACACAGATACAAACAAACAAGTACAGAATACAGGGACAAGTCACTGTGCAAATGAGTATAAGGAAGAGCAAGGAAATTACACTGTGAAAAGGACAGCTGGCTTTGAATATCAGCAGAAACAGCTTCTCCCAGACCTGCCTACGTGACTTGTTTGGTTTGCAGAAAAGCGTGACCCCTTTAGCAGTTGCATATTCAGTACAGCACTATATCCATCTCAGTGCGCTTGCTTCCTTCTCCCTTCCCACCCTGTTCTATTTTTGTGTGTGCAGGCGATAAGCATTGTGATTTTTTTATTTCTTTTGGTGTGCCGTGAAGCTAACCTCTCTGCAACTGCAATTGTGGGACCAAATTCAGACATGCCCATTCCTACATCTGCCCCTTTTTAGTCTGGTACCTTCTCAAACCGCTTTGATTAAAAAGTGCCCAGCATTGCATTGCTGGTCCTTCCCAATATGAATCATATTTGGGGGAGGGGATGTGTTCCACATCTTGCTCTCTGCTGGTCTCAGCTCTGCAATTCAAAGCTCAGAGTAAGACCGGCTTCTGTAACACTTTTGGCCTTGTGCATTTTTATGACAAGTTTGGCAGTAGCATGATTAGCCAAAGCACAAGGTGCACTGCTTGCTGATAAGTCGTATTTCTTTTCTTTAGTGAAACAGATAACACTGTTCCAACCACCGTGATCACATTAATAGAGATGACAGAACCTTTATCCTGGGAGGCACTGCTAACTCCCTCTTGCCTTTTTCTAAATAATAAAAATCACAAGAAAAAGCAACATGACTATCATTTAAGCTCCTGGAGGACGATAGGAGGTTTTAGAAACTGAGGACAGATGACACCATGCTATAAGTAGGCTACCAGGTACTGGGCAGTACCTGCTCTTCTCACATAATTGCATGCTATAATTTGTGCAGCTAAGAGAGAAGAGAAATGAAGACAAACTCCCTCATCAAACCCCATTTGCCCTAGACACTTAATCAAAGGAGACTTTTGTGTTCTAAATTGAGGATAAACAGTGATGATTTAAAATACTTAGTTTAGGGGCTGTATGATCCCCCTCCCCTGTAGCATTTTCTTGTGTATTTCATGGACACTCAGTAGATTATTTCTAAAGGAGTTTACAGACTATTTTGTGAATATTCAGGGGTATTGAACAAAGACCTTTTAAAGTGGGGAAACATTGCTTTTGTTGTGTGTGTGGTGTGGTTATGTTCCCAATGTTATTCCATTTTATTTTAAACTAAGCCTATTGAACCGTGAAAAAATCTTAAGCATGAGAAACGTACTTTTCTTTTATGTAGCTGGTATTATGAACCTCATAAAAAAACACAACTCAGATGAATAAAGCAAACCTTTATTTTTACAAAATGCAAGTAAAAAGATATAACTATTTAACTACTTCTTAAAAAAACTGTGTGAAATTACACATGTTGCAACCAACATGTTATTCCATATCCATGGGTAGAAACGAAACTAGGTTTCCCACAGATCTGTGCCCTACATCCCTTCACCTCACATCCCCCACATCTGCCATAAACCTGTACCTCCTCCTACAATTACCCCTCTCACATGCACTACATCACAACAATATCCTCCGTCTTCCTTAGATCCCTCATACACCATAGCCTTACTTCTCCTCTGTGTCCCCAGTATTTCTAAGTGCAATGAGCCCTCTCTTCTATGTACACGTGAAATTCAAGAAGCACCTTATGCCATCAGTGGTTCAGAGCTATGCACGAGAAACCTTCCCAGCCAGCTGTGGCCTTTGTCTGCTGAGAGAGCCAAGCAAATTGGCTGTGGGCTGAGCTATCCCTGGATGTACCTCAGCACATTTCTGTCTGCATTTTCAGCCCTGCATTTTCAGCCCTGCATTTTCCCAAGTTTCTTGGAGCACTGTACATGTTTGAAACAAGATGTTCATTCTCAAACGTGGCTGAAATGCTCCTATCAGTTCAAAAGTTATTGAAAGGGAAGGAGGAAAGACAGACACACAAGTACATGGAAAGATTTCTTGTAAAAGCCTCATTTCTGAATAAAACTAGCCAAGGTGAAGGTAAAAAAGAAAGTGAAGGCCATAAGTGTGCAAGTTTGAAACAGTTATTTCACAAAAAGACAGAGGGAAAACCTTGCAGCCTTTAAGCCTCTTGTTGCCATAGATTCTTTTCCTGCTGCTTCCCATCTTGGATTTGCTGTACCTTGAGGTTCATATCTCTTGAGGACAGGGACAGGGACAGGGACAGGGACAAATACATAAATAGGGCAAAATTGTTTTGAAACAAGTGTCCAGAACATCAGGGGTTAATGACATCCACAGCCTTCTGCCTCACAGCACACTAAGTTTATGCATTTCTTATGCAGAGTTGATTTACAGCTGCACAGCTAAGTTTTATCCTGGAAAGAAGCCTCAAAAATATGTTTCTGCTACAGAAATTCTACCCTTCGTCAAGTGAGGAAGAAAATGCCTATAAAATGTGCTATAGAGCTCTATGATATAGCACTCCAAAATGTACTTCATTACATACCATGAAAGCTGGAACTTCAAACCCCATTGATTAAAATGAGCATTATGGTACCCTGTTAATTAGAAATAGTACTTAATGCTATTCTTAGTTTGCACTATGCACAGTAACTGCATTTCTATTGATAGGATATTTTTGAGGAGTAGGGGGACAGTGTTTATCTTTCCTTTTTTTTGCAACAGACAGGATCTGGCAGTCTTAATTTTAAGAGTGCTTTGGGAAGAGTATCTTTCTTGCTGGAAGGAACCAAAGCAGAGTGTGTCGGATGGCAGAAAGGAAAGTGGAAACAGTTAGGAATGGTTAGCTGAGATGCAGAGAACTACTATATTCTCACAACTTTGTTTTTAAACAGTGCATCTGGAGTTGAGCAGGCAAAATAGCTGCCCTTCTGAGCATTTAGAGGAAGGGTTATCAGCATCAAGGAAGAAAATCAGGACTTGTGCAAGTACCTATAAATACCTGTTGATAGTCAGATTGGGAGTAAGGAATTTTAAATTTACACAACAGGCAGTGAGTTTGAACAGCTTTTTCTCTGCTACAGTTACTGCATTCAGTAAATAAGGAAAGGTTAAACATTCAAATTACTACAAGTCTCCAGCAGACACATGGAAGAAAATAGGTCCTGGGAGTGTATCAAAAGTATAATATTGGTTTCATTTGATGGAAGCAAAAGAAAAGGTGAAAGTCAGAAAAGTAAAGGAAAAAAATATTCCCAAACTCAGATTACTTTCTTGGTACTAACAAGCTGCCTATTCAAAGTGCTGCCACGGTTTACGCCGGCAGTGTTAAAAGGTTCATGCTCACCCCTCATTTCTGTCCAGAACAGCAGAAAACCCCACCTCTAACCCATCAGCAAATCAGTCACATGGAGGGATATCCTGCATTTCATTGCACAGTAGCCCAGACCTGCACCTCTCACCTTCTAGGATGTTTGCTCACTCTAGGCAGGCAGTGGTTTTATGCCAAAGTGTGGTTATATTAATTAAGATGTATCACCAGTGCAACCTCCAGGTTGTGTTTGTCACAAGCAGGGGACTCGCCCCAGCTGCGTGACTGTGTCTCATTCCTGCAAGGGCAGGAATGAGAATGCAGGACTGTCCCACTGTACCCTGCAAAAACACTTGGCAGCTCTCCAGGAGAGTGAGTGGTCCAGCTGCACCCAATGAATATTCGTATGCTTTAAGTTAAGGCACTCTGAACTTGCTACAGTTTCAAAAGTAGCACAGAATGCATTTTATCTCAGCAGTTAATACATGATAAGATTTGTGCTGTGTGAATGTAGGTCATCTGAACACGCAGAAACCAAACTCAGAATCAATGTGAAGGGAGCCTCTGGTCCCCCATGTAAACAAGTTTTTAATCTTCCCAGGCTTTACCTGAGAAAGGAATTAGGATGCCGATTCTCAATTTTGTCAGTCTTCTCTCCATCATCTGTGGGTGTTTATTGAAGCACTGGGCTGGTTGCATAATTTTCCACATTATTCTCACAGACTGTCCAATGGATGAAGTCGATCTTTAATTGAAGTTTCTATTTGCATGCTTCACAACCCTTAAAATATTCTGCTTGGAATGGCAGATGAGGTTAATTGAGGACTCACTTGATGATGGTATTATTGTAATTTGAACTTGGACAAATTCAATATTAATTCTAGGAGGATTCTATAAGATTTGGTTTTCCTCTTTAAGTTTTATCTTTGTATTGAGAATTGGTTTGTAGTTTAAATTCAAACTGATTTTTAATATATTGAAATTCATAACATTCTAATTACTTACAGAAATTATACTTTCCCAGAAACAGGATGATGGCATTGTACTTAGATATTATTATTTGCATTCTATAACATATGAAACTGCATTATGCCTCTTTTTGTCTGGTAGGATTTGAGGGGCTTTACTTTCTTTTGGCTCTATGCAGGAAAGTATTTCTCAGGTTTGGCTGATATCAGACTTATTGTTCTGTGCCTTTGCCTCACTCTGACTGGTTTGTGTATTTATCTTTGAAAAACTGACTGTCAGAGTAGTCTTTTACTTACCAATAATGTCATTTAGGAATATCTTCTGTTCTGTTTTCCCCTCTGTTTTTCAGCAGACAGGTTGTCTCCACGTGGAAAAACATTTCATAGAATCACAGAATAGAAGATTTGGGTTGAAAAGGACCTTAAAGAACATCCATCCAGTTCCATGCCCCTGCCATGGCCAGTGACACCTCCCACCAGTCCAGGCTGCTCAAGGCCTCATCCAACCTGGCCTTGAACACTTCCAGGGATGGGGCATCCACAGCTTCCCTGGGCAACCTGTGCCAGGGTCTCACCATGCTCATAATTTGTCCCTATTTAAAACACAGAAAAGCACTGTAAGAATCTAAGTGAAAAGCAGCTCTTTTAAAAAATTGACATATCCATTCAGATTTCTGTGAAGATCAGTAAACGCAAGCTTTATCACTCAACAGTTATGGAATTATTTCAACAGTTATGGAATTATTTTTTCTCCCTAAGCATATCTTGACATGCATCATTCCATCATAGCAAGCTCTAGTAAGCTCATGCCCTGCTAAAGCACTAGGTTTTACCTAGTGTTGATAATATTTACTGTGTTTCCATTGCATATATTTATACAAATTCTGTTACACAGGTACTCAGTGGCATAGTAATAATCTTATATTCTTTACCCATTACCAAACTTATTTTAGACTAAAAAATACCATGGTTTCAAAGAACATGCTTAAGAACTTTCTGTGCGAGGTTTGGTGTGACATATTTAAAGCCTGACACAAAAATTAATTTAAAAAAGGCTTTAAAAAACTCCCACAACACTAACTTTATATCTAAGTATTCCTTCCATAGTCTAAAATTTCCATGATATAATCTTCAATATATTGATTTATGTTAGAAAGGAAACTGAATGCACTTTTGCTAGCAGATGATATAATGTTCTCACAGAACTAAAAGGGAGTTTGAATAGAATCATGATATTTTTGCATGGAATCATTTGACAGTTTTTTTAAAATCATAGAATCATACAATCATAAGTTTGGAAGAGACCTCTGAGGTCATCGAGCCCAAACCGTGCCTCTCTCCCTACTAAACAATATCCATCTTTTAAACATCTCCAGGGATGGTGACTCCACCACCTCCCTGGGCAGCCTGTGCCAATCCTTGACCACTCTCTCAGTAAAGAAATTCTTCCTAATGTCCAGTCTAAACCTCCCCTGGTGCAACTTGCAGCCATTTCCTCTCGTCCTATCACTGTCACTTGGGAGAAGAGCCCAGCGCCCACCCCGTCACAGCCTCCTCTCAGGCAGTTGTAGACAGTGATGAGGTCTCCCCTCAGCCTCCTCTTCTCCAAGCTAAACAACCCCAATTCTCTCAGTCTCTCCTCATAGGAGAGACTCTCCAGCCCCCTCACCAGCCTCGTTGCCCTTCTCTGGAAGCGCTCCAGCCCCTCAATGTCCTTCCTGTCGTGAGGAGCCCAAAACTGAACCCAGCACTCGAGGTGCGGCCTCACCAGTGCTGAGCACAGGGGCACAATCACCTGCCTGCTCCTGCTGGCCACGCTGTGTCTGACACAGGCCAAGATGCCACTGGCCCTCTTGGCCACCTGGGCACACTGCTGGCTCATGTTCAGCCGCTGTCAACCAGCACCCCCAGGTCCTTCTCTGCCAGGCAGCTCTCCAGCCACCCCTCCCCAAGCCTGTAACGCTGCATGGGGTTGTTGTGTCCCAGGTGCAGGACTCTGCACTTGACCTTGTTGAATCTCATCCTGTTGGTCTCAGCCCATGGATCCAGCCTGTCCAGACCCCTCTGCAGAGCCTCCCTTCCTTCAAGCAGATCCGCACTTGCCACCAGCTTGGTGTCATCCGCAAACTTGCTAAGGGTGCACTCAATCCCTTTAGCCAGATCGTTGATAAAGATATTGAACAGGACTGGACCCAGCACTGAACCCTGGGGAACACCACTCGTGACCGGTTTCCAACTGGATTTACTTCCATTTACCACAACCCTTTGGGCCCGGCCATCCAGCCAGTTTTTAACCCAGCAGAGGCTGTGCCTGTCCACGCCAATGGCAGCCAGTTTCTCCAGCAGGATAGTGTGAGAAATGGTGTCAAAGACTTTAGTGAAGTCCAGGCACACCACACCCACAGCCTTTCCCTCGTCCATTAAATGGGTAACCTTGTCATAGAAGGAGATCAGGTTGGTCTGGCAGGACCTGCCTTTGGTGAACCCATGTTGACTGGGCCTGATCACCCGGTTGTCCTGCGTGCGCTGTATGACAGCACTCAAGATGATCTGCTCCATGACCTTCCCCAGTACCGTGGTCAGACTGACAGGCCTGTAGTTCCCCGGGTCTTCCCTTTGACCCTTCTTGTAAATGGGCGTAACATTCGCCAGTCTCCAGTTCAGTGGCACTTCCCCAGTCAGCCAGGACTGCTGGTAGATGAGGGAAAGGGGTTTGGTGAGAACCTCTGCCACTTTCCTTAAAACCCTCAGATGGATCCTGTCTGGCCCCATGGATTTGTGTATGACTAATCAACTGAGCAGGTCACTAACCAAGTCCTTCTGAACAGCTGGAGCTTCATTCTCACTGTCTTCCAGCTGAGGGGGTTGGGTATCCCTAGGACATTCCTCCTTGGAGTTAAAGACTGAGGCAAATTAAGTGTTGAGTACCTCTGCCTTGTCCTCATCCCTCATCGCTACTTCCCTTCTGCACCCAGCAAGGCAGGGAGAGTCTCCTTTGTCCTTTGCTATTGATATATTTGAAGAAGTTCTTTTTATTGCTTTTGACCTAACTGGCTAGTTGAAGTTCTAGTTGGGCTTTAGCCCTTCTGATTTTTTCCCTACACAATCTCACCTCTCCCTTGCAGTCCTCCTGGGATGCCTGCCCCCTCTTCCAAAGCTCATAAACTTTTTTTCTGAGATCGCTACAAATCTACCTACGCAGCCAACCCGGTTTTCTTGCCCTCCAACTCGTCTTATGGCACACGGAGATGGGCTGCTCTTGTGCCGCCAGGATTTCCTTCTTGAGGAGCATAATCAAGCAAAATTCTACACAGATTTGTCATTTCAAGCTTTGTGTCTGATCCTTCAGAAACAAAAAGAAGCAGAATTTTATCTCCATATGGAGTCAATGGCTATATTCTAAGGGTCATCTGCAGGGGATTTTTTGAAAACACGAATTTCATGCTCATGTTCACATCAGTTTTATACAGTATGACTTTGCTTTGCTCTACTGGACTGTTCAACAAAGTGTCTTTCTGATTTTTTAACTTAATATTCTCGCCTTTCAGTTTTACTCCTCTGCACACCTGTATTCGTGTCATGCACTGAGAAGTGGTGAAACAACGTTTCATTGTAGGATGAACAAGTACCCATCCTCCTGTTGCACAGGCATTACTGTTGTTTCTGTGCAGAGGATACTCATTATGCAGTATGTGAAATTACAATGGGAGAAAAGAGTGAACATCTCAAACAGAGAAGTAATTACCATGTACCACAAATTATACGGTTATGTTTGTCTTTTAAAAATGTTGTGGAAAATTTTTCTTTTTCTTTTTTTCTTTCCTTTTTTAAACTTCAGATATTTTAAAGGACTGTGGATTTTAACACCAACACTCTTTTCTGTTTTAAATATCATAGCTTCATACTATCCTAGGCTATCATTATTGCAGCAACAAACATGACAAATTACATCATGTAACTAAATACCCAGCTCTTATATGTTCACTGGCCAATTAGAGAAAATAAAAATGTGCATTGAAAAGCATTTTTACTTTTTTACAAAGCAGTAGATGAATTTTACCTCCTAAGAAAAGCTGAGATGTTATTCTGAATAGTCCTGAATACTACTGAACACTGGACTGGCTCAGCAATACAGGAGGAACATATTGTTCATAAGTAAGGATGCTGTAAATGTCAGATGTTTAATGGATACTTTATTTTCATATTTTTCTTAAGCAAGTGCTAAAGGTTAGAATCCTATGATATACCATGTACAGACAGACTTACAGCAAAGAAGTCTAAGAGTTAAACTTTTCATTCATCTTCATTTACAAAGTAGCTAACTAAACTGCCCAGTAAAAAGGACCAGTCAGTATGAATCAGAAATAAAAATTTGGATTGCCCTGAAAACACTGGCATTTTTCTCCTTAACAGTTAAGGATCTGGTCCAAATACATTAGGCTATAAAGTATAAAGGATCTGGCCATAGATTTATTTTCATTCAGTTATATATGGTGTTTGAAAGCTAGATTGTTTTCAGAAAGGATCTATAAGCAAGAGGAGATTCTTGGTTTCCCTTGGCCTTCATAGAAGGCTGTCTTTTCATCTAAAAGCTCCGTGTTTGTGTTTCGCTGCATTAGGAAAAGCAAACTGGGAGCGCTAAAATCCCTATGTGCCACAATCCTGTTGATATTAGCTGCAGATCAACCTGTAACATGTCTAGCCAGGAGGAAGAGGAGCTGTTGTGATGGACAAGAGTCCACACAGATTGTTCTATTCTTTATGTACATGTTGAGTTTATCCCTGAAGAATTTCAAACTGCTTCTTATCCTTTTTCCTTTATAGGGGATCTTACAGTTACCTTTCTCTGCTGGCCCTCTCCCTAAGGTGTTATAGCAAGGGGAGGTGATTTGTGCATAGGTTATTAGAGCAGACATCACACACACTAGGAATTCCCAGTGTATAAATAATGCCCCTGCTAATTAATTTATTTACATTTGAGTGTCTTCTCCCACCCTGTTACTGGCACTTTTGATTATCAGAACAGAAAGCCAAAGTCTTTTCACGGTCTTTGTCAGATGGCCGCCTCTTGTTTTAACTTGTGTTCTGCTCTGGAATGAAACTTAGCTGCTCTGCAAAAAACAACAGTAGGGGAAGAATAGGAATTATGGAGTTTGAAACACCACAAACATATGTCATTTTAAAATAGTGTATTGCTGTCATGGTAAACCTGAAGATTAGCAAGGAAGTCCGGCAAAACACCAAAGTGACTGCTGGGTTAGTGAAACGAAGATGCCTTCTTTCTTGTAAAAAGAGGAGAGTTAAGTTGGTTACGCTAAACGCACATCCATTTATGTCAAAGAAGGATTTAATTAGAATAAGTAAATAGCAGTTTTACACTTTACACTGTGCATTGCCCAAGTGGTGCTGTATGGATTTGAAATTGTTACAAATGTCTGGTCCAGAACTTCTCCCCCCCCAAGATGAAAAGAAATTGATTCACGTCATAAAGCCAGATCCTTTGTCCTCTCATAGGAGAGGGTTTAACATAGAGGAAGCAATCTGAAATTTCAGCCCACCACCATCATTAGGTCACAGAGATCAGAAAGTCATGGTGGATAGGAACTGCTCCGATATACACAAGAGTTTGCTAAGCAAGAACACGGTGCAATTTCAGGATGTCCCCTTGTCTTTCATTAGCTCATTGCCAGCTAAGGGCACAAGATTTTCACTGTGAGATGGGATACTTTAAAAAGTTACGTTGCCTGTCTGACCACTGTTATCACTGCTACCAAACGCAACGGTATAGATTTCCAGTAGCTACAAGAAATATAGCTAGATCCAGCCCAGCAGATCTTCCAAACACTGTGGCAGTGTCTTGTCTAGGTGAAGAAGACAAAAATAAATGTTTATCAGAGTTCTGATTGCTAGAGAATAGTCACTCTGCCTTCTAATGGAAAGTTACATTTTGCAGAACGATCTATAGATGTTATCTCACAGTTGTCACAATGAAATTACTTTTACAGAAGTAAGCCAGAAGTCGTAGTGTGGAAATGTCCTGAATCCAGCCTTAGTTCTTTTTCATTTTCGTTAAAAAAAAAAATGCAGTGAGGAAAGAGTTGACATTATTCTTTAAGCTAACATGAAAATTACATCAGTTCTGTAACATAACATCCTTATTCTACCCAAAAGCAATTTGGTCTCTATGCATGAGAGTACACTGCTGGTTTGTTTTGCATATCTCCAAAAGTGTGTACTTTGTTTCCTGCTCAGCAGAAACCCTGTGTGAGAGGAAGTAGAGAAATTACTTCTAGTTCTGTATTGTAGGTATGCAGAATGCCTGACTTACAGTTTAGAAGTCTGAGGAAGAAGTCTCTTCATTTTATTAGTGTTTTTTCCTGAACAACGTCTATGCTAGAGGGATATGGAAATAATAAACTGAAAAGACAAGCAGCAATAGTCACCGCAGAAAAGTTCCGGAAAACTAGCTGATGAAAATTTAAGCCAACAGCCTACAGAAAATACAACAAGGAAGCTGGTTGTATTGTGTGTGTGGGGGGGTGTTCTTTATTTTCTGCAATTGATAATAAAGAAATACAAAATTTTGCTGTTTGAATGTTTTGGTTTGGTTTAGTTTGGCTTCCCAGGAGCTGGGCTCATGCAAGAAACAACTATTGCCTAAAATTAAGAAGGTTAAAACCATGTAGAAAAAAAACCTAGTAGAAAGCGTTTAGTAATGGTGAAAGCTGTAAGGGAAGTAAAAAATACCTAGCTATTGAAGGCAAAACCGCACACAAAACTAAGACAAAATGCACACAAAACTATACAAAAGCCTTAGCAGTGCATATTCATAAGCCATTAATCCTTTTTTTTATACTTTGTAATCTAAAAATATAAGATCTTTTCTCCCTCTTATTCAGTAATACGCAAGTTAAACTGATGCTCACTGTAATATATACTCTAAAAAACTTCCCAGAATAGGAAAGCTATAGGTTCCTGACAAAAGGAATTCATATTTGGTTGCTAAAAATTAAAGAAGAATTCCTTTTATCATGGTTTTAATACAAAACCTGCAATATATGAAGTATTTCAGAAACTGTTTTAATGGAAGTTGTGGAAGGAAGGAGAGGACTGCGTACTAAACTGATGGCTAAAACCTGATGCAGCTTAATGAAGAGCTGTCAGTAGCAGCTCTTCACTGAATCGCTTACTGCTTTGAACACAATATTAGAAGGATAGACAAGTTCTAACAAGCAGCAATGCAGTTCTTGCATCCCAAATGTCTAGATCCTTCAGAACATGTAGCATTGCTGCCAACATTGAATTCACAATCCTTTTCTATAAAAAAACCCACAAGATTGTGACTGTTCTTGCTTTGGGAGAGGAGATATATCTTTTCATTCTTTCTTCTCTTCTTTTGCCTACAGCTTTTTCACCTACTTCCATCTGGACACAGTTCAGTGCTAAACTATCCACGCGTGTGGCTGGGGCCCCTTGTGGCTATTTCCTTGTGAAGAAGCTCTACTGAAGCCATACCTCCTGTAAAATGCATACAGCAAACTGAGCTTTCATACCAGCCACCCACATCTTAGCAATTCAGTGCTGAGAAATGACAGACAGGGCTGAGGAGTTGTTGGGGGAAGGGAGGGAGAGAGGAAAGTGCTTTGTTTAATTATCCTACTTCGGTTTGATTGCTACAATGTTATCTTAAAAGCGCAAAGATTTGACAAATAGATTTCTGGTAATTAATATTTAGAATATTGTAATGCTAGCACCCGGGATCTTTCACTGAGGATTTACTTACACTGGAAAGAAGTACCCAGCTTCTCACATTCTCTGATGTCCTCAGTGGACCAGCTGTCAGCTGTGCAGGCTGGCAAGTGCACCAGGCTCATGGATCAGAGGCATTCCTGTGGCAGGTAATGAAGAAGGGACTACGTGTCAGGGCTGGAGAAAGATACATTTCATCCTTCATGACAAAGCCCATGCAAGCTGTACTATACTGGCATGTTTGTAGGCATTACTGTCACCACATCCTGATTCCAGATGAAACTCTGCTGTCACTTATTGCCTTGGGTGAAGCTGAAGTCCAGCACATATAATAAAAAAGAGCTTTAAGCAAGAAGTCAAGAACAAAGTGAATAGGAATGTCACAAACTGTTGATACAGTGTTTGTAAATTATCTAGTCTGCAGTACACAAGGAAACCAAAAGAAAGTATCACAAAAAAGTTAAGCATCACAGATGCCCTTCCACAGTGGGAGATGAGCAGCACTGTTACCAGACAAAAGATATATGTATATAATAAATCACAAAGAATTAGAGTGTACACACTCTCATGGAGCCTGTATATACAACACATCCTATGGTGGAATATCAGCAAAAGTTACAACAATCTCTTCTATGACTACCTCAGGCAGCACCTGCTATCTGAGACATATCAGAATAAACCACTTGGACCCCATTCTGACTGCTCACATGAGACTGCAAACCTCCCATCGCTTCCTAGACTCATACGCACTTCAGGAGACATTTTGGGGTATAGGTTGGCCGAAGCATGCATATGCACCGAAACGAAGGAGTTTGCCAATGTGAAATAGAAAAAACTTGCTAACCACTAGCTGCAGTAGTGGCTGGGAGCTTGGGCAACTACCACATAAACACCTGTTTACATTTAATCAATGGTGCTAAGATACAGGGTTAAGAGGTGACATGAAGCTCTTCCTACGGTCACAATGTAGGTTCAGAGCTCCATAAGCAGCTCTTAGCTGACAATATCATGTAACAGTTTTTTTCTCTGTTGCATACAGCTCACCCTCAGAATAAAAAGAGCCTCTGTGCTCATCTGAGTTTTGGAAGAGATGCTCCCTTGAACATAGCACACATTCAACCTGAGGCTTACCATGGTTAGACATTGAGTCATGCAGCCTTCAGCATGCATGCTTGTCTCTCCTAAAGAGGGATTTATGAATTTCTGGTAAGGGCAGCTAGCTGTTACTTGAAAATGCTGTTATTTGAAAATAAGAGAAAATGCATTAAGAGAAATTCAATTTATGTTAACCAAAAAAAAAAAAAAAAAAAAAAAAGAATAAAAGAAAGAGACCTACCTACCTAGTCAATTTTAGGAGAATTAGTGAGTTAAAACATAAGACCTTTACTTAAGAAATGATTGCACACTTCTGACCTGAGGCAACAGTCAGAATTTGGTGGGAAAAAAAGGCATATGTCATTACATATGTCATTAAATTTAATAATACTTAATTAGAGAATCATAAATATTTGAAATTGGAAAGGCCCAGCAAGACATTTAAGTTCCCCTTCCTATCAATGCAAAACTGTTCCCTATTGCACATATACTGGCATGTTTGCCACAGACTATTAGAATTCACTGTCAGGAGGATTTACGTTAAGTTTTGCCTCAATTTTCCATTTCTTAATTTCATCCCATTACTCCCTGATACACCTGCTTTTCTCATGCTAAGTACTTGCTTTCCCTCCCTGGTGTGTGTGCCAGTCAAATATTTGTAGATGGTTAGCATGCCTCACCTTAGTTATCACTTACTCAAACTTTATTTAATTCTTCTAATCTTCCTCATAGGTAAATCCCTCAAGCTCCTTAATTATTCTGTTGCTTTTTTCTGAACTCTCTCTGTTTTCAAACCTTTCTTGTGGTCATACTGAATGCTGTATCCTAGTGCTTGCCATCCAGAGCCACAGCAAAATCAGGTGGGCTATTGCATCTCTGTTGCAAAGCAATATGTCTTTGTGTCTGACCCAGTACAATTTTTTTCCTGCTCTATCATGCTGAGCACCACGCAAGGCTGGAGAGAGGTCAAGACAACCTCTGTTTTTAAAATTCTGCCCTGAAGATATCCCTCACTGTGCTGTCAGCAGGGAAGACATTTCTTCCTCTAAAACCTTACTTCTGGTAGTTTTTCTACCTAGAGATGTAACTGGAGCCTTCTTCTGTGTTGGGCAATAACTTTACTTATACTTCTCTCGGTGCTTCTTTACTGTCCTCTGCTCTGTGTGTTTCAGAAGAGATCAGTAAGAATGGGAGAACAGACAGAGCAAGAACAAAACCAAAGCAGCTAACTGCAGCAGGAAGAAGCTTCGTCTCCTGGGTTTATCATGCCACAGATTAGTAGCCCAGGACGAGAAGAAGGCTCTGGGGAGGTACTGTTACAAAAAATGCAAGAAGGAAGACTAAAGTGAGGTGACAAAGTAGTACAGAAATAACTTAGTGGGGCAAGCTGACAGGGGGAGATGAAAACAGGGAAGACAGCACATGTATTTTCTTCCCGGCCAGCACCTAGCAACAGATTCTGTTCTTGAATAATTGGTACTACATTGATTGCTGCGGATCACTTTGTTTTGACTTTCCCTTGTCAGTTTTGACATCTCCATTTACACTAAAACACTTCCTTCTTCCTCAGCCCTTGGTTCAACTGAGTTGAATGGTTGATCTTCCATACGGACTCTCACTTTGCTTTCCTAGCAGGTCCATTGCCCTTACCACAAGGTTCCCTAGACAGTGAGATTTATCTCTTAAATGGCTCGGGCACTCACCATAAAGTGGTTTCTAGCAGCACATTACAGAAAAGCTAGGGGATTTAGGATAACCTGGTTGATGCTCTGAGTTAAAAAAAACGAGCCAGCAATAGTTTTTCTCTTGAGACCTTACCTGATTAAACGGGAACACAAAGGTTGCCCAAGAAGTACTAGATTCAAATAATACGTATCAATTGTACAAACTAAGGGATTTTGTAGTGTTTGCTTTATCCTTATCTTTTTAAACTTTTATTTCATCTTGTAAACCACGCCAATTTACAGAAAAGTGCGAGAATCAAACAGTAAATGTAAAAAGCTGCCAATGTGAAGGTATATATGTAAATATTTCAACACGGGTATGAGTGTCTGCATAAAGGGCAACCTATTCCTCATTTCTTTCTCAAAGACCTAAGCTGTTCTTTTTTTTCTTCACCTCTGAAAATAAAGGGTAACTTAGAGAGGTAAGACCAGCTGTAACACCACGGTGTTCCATATTTGTAAGGCTAGTTAGCCACCAAACTGCCAACTTGGCAGATAGGAGGTTGCATTTATTTTTATTTGTAAGATTTATTTATTTGTATGACAACTGTCACGATATTTGTTAAAAATAATATTTCTTTTTTTCATTTTCATGTACCTACCTAGTATCTCTCTTGCATAAATCCATTTGATAAGTCATATTATCAGAGTAACTGTCTGAAATCATTTTATGGGAAGAAATTGACCTATTTCAAACAATGAGAGGAAAAATATGAATAGGGAATGGTTCCATCTTTATACAAACTGATATTTTTTAACATAACCATCAATTTTGTGCACACCCAGCCTTACACAAGAATGCCTGTGTGCATGTTTGGATGAATGATCAGCACCTCAAGCCGGCAGGACTCGTGGAAGCCATCACCTGCATGTGAAAGTCCTGATGCTTAAACAAGGGATCCTGAAGAGCTCTCATCATGCAACAGCCATTTACAGGGTAAAGCCACAAGGGCAAGGAGAGCAGGGGATTCTGAGACCACACTTACGGCATGGGCTTGGCTCTGTTGTCCACAGTGCCAGCAGTATTCCTCTCGTATTATTTTTGGATGCCACAGGAACCTAAATAAAGCTGAAAACTGAAGTCTAGAGGTAAATTCAAATGACAGACACTGAAAGCTTTTGCCTTTCACTGACTTATCTAATGTGTCAGGCAGCCAGCATAATACAGAAGGGTGTTTATGCAGCATTTTTCCCAGCTTACGCCATTTTTAAAGCCTGTGTTTGAAATGCTATGACAGGCTTAGTTTTTTCTTTCCCCTTTAAAAAGATTTTGATACTTTTTTTGAAAAAATAAAAAAAATTGCAAAATATACAGAGATTAAACTCCAGCCTCTGAATCTCCTTATTTTATATCTTTGTTTTGGTGGCTCAGAAAATGAAGGCTATCGGCTCTTGGATTATGTAAACTGACATGGTACATTTCGTTTCATTTTCTTCAGAGTGCACACATCAACATATCCATAAAGTATTGATTGCAGAGGGCTGGAGCTGTCTGTACACCACTAGGTGATTTTCTAAGAGATTTTATTCACAATCCTGCCACAAAAGCAAGGTGTTACTGTTATTTATAATAGAAAGTATGCAATGCTGAAGAAATGTAGGTGTCTGTGAGAGAGTGGCTGGCATTCAAATGCCCAAGTTTATGTCTTTAAGCACAGTATAAGTGAAAACATGAGGAAGTTATTTCACTTGAGTCATTCCTCAGGGGTAAACTTCCTTCAAAGCTTTCTTTCCCCTTCTACATCCAAACCACTATTTACTCCTTCCTTTCCACACATTTATATCTACAAGGAATTTCCTCGGCAGAGCCATGTACCTATATGACAAACACTTGTTCTGTGCACAAGCAGAAGATAAGATGTTTCAGGGATCATACACTGAGCTTTCTCAGCAGATCTGGCAAACGTGGCCTGGGAGCATCAGCCTCATTGAGTGCTGCCACGCAGCACAGCTAGAGAAACCCTGAGCATCTCAGTGCATGCCTGGATCACAGCCAAAGCAGAGATACAACACATCTGAGAGACCCAGGCACATGGTAGAACAATGTGTGTCCTTTGCACAAATAAGCCTTTCGGAGGTCTGGGAAAACTTGCAGGTTTTGATAGGAGCTGAACCAAACTTCCTCAGACAAAAGGCTGTTTCAAGCAAAATCACAACTGCTATGTGGATTTTGATACAGGAGACTCTGGTGGGGTTGCACAAGTTCCTAAGGCAATGCTACAGCGCCATCTTCTCATTTCCCTAGCCTACTCCTGTCCTCAAGGAGAGGGAAGGAATCACTGCCTCTAGATCTTGGTTTAGTGACGTGTGTTTCCTGTGTGCATTTCGGTACTATACACACTTTTATCTTTCATCTGAATGCCCTGGCTGCATGATCCAGGCCCCTGCAGTGCAGATGAGAGATGGCCCCCAGCCCAATGCCCGTGACTGGTGGGGACAGAAGTGGCAGAGCCGGTTTCTGCTCCCAGCACCTCCCCCTCCTCCCCCCCCACCCCCCCCCCCCCCGCCCCTCCCCAATATCCTATTTGAAATCCTTGCTTATCTGCTAGCCCTTGCCTTCTTTCTTGTCATCTTTTCAGTCCTCAGCTCCGAGAGACAGAAGCCTGCCTCACGTTTCTGGGTGGTTTTCTGATAACTAATCAAAGCTGAGGGTGCAACTGAGGTCGGAGTCCCTGGGCTCCTGCCAAGTAAGGGCAGCGGTCTCACACTGTTCCCCACTCACGTGTGACTCCCATTAGGGGTGCTGACACTCAGCCTGCAAAGAGCTTGCCAACATTTCAAATAATTGTTTAAACCTTCTCTGAACACCATAACAATTTCCTACCTGCATTCGGGGGAGTTCAGACATTTTACTACTGAGATGTGATAAATAGGATCTTGCTTGACTTCCAGAAGGTGCTAAGCATTTCCAAAGTTTTATCACACTCAGAGAGGTTGTGTTGTAAACAAAGTGGACATGTCTGCCAGTTGGATTTTATTTTTGGAGGCAGGGGCTTGCTGCCTTCTGGCTCTTTGCCCAGCCGGCAGTGGCAGTGCCTCGCTCTGTCGGGCAATGCCGAGGTTGCAGCAGGCAGCCAGGGATAGGTTTTTTACATGACCCAGATTTTGAAGCATTGCGGAATCAGAATATACAGTTCCTATTAGACTTGACTGATGGCTGGATTAGTAAACAGATTATGTAGTGAGGTACCTGCGAGTTTTTCTGTGTCTCTGTGGTGTTTCTGTACCTTATGTCTGGCACATTCTTTACACAGAGCATACAAAATGTTTTCTGCGTTTTAATTTGTCACCCCTATGTCACACTTTTTTAAAGGATTTCTCAAACCCAGAGGGGTCTAGCTGATGGGTGAAAGTCAGATATTCATTAATAAGCAGATGTTTAACAATTTTATTAACACCATGTTGCAGCAGCTTCTTGTGCTTTTATTTTAGGGAATCAGCACTGGCACCAAGAAAGACAGAACCAGTCACTTTCTCAGATTTGGTAGCCCATCCACCCAAGAGCAGAGATCCCTGGAGATGTCATTACTGAAGTGATGAGACATTCTAGTTTAAGTGCTCGTGGTCTCTGCAGAGCAAGGGGCTGGGAATTAAGTATGCATCTTATACACAGTAGTGCGGAACAGCATCAATAAATGACTATTCTCTTCCTTAATGTTTGCTACAAGGAACCAGGTCCTTGCCAGAACACAGAATTTTTAATTCCTCTTCTGGCCTAGACTGGTGCTTCTGAACTCCATTGTGCCTCTGGAAAGTGTACATCATGCTTTCGCTTACCATTGAGCTGATGCGGTGATCAGCTACTGCTCAAGCAGTACTTTGAGTAAGAGAGCGCTATAAGGGGAGGAAGGTTATTGTTTCAGTAACGATCCTTGGCTAAGATGGGACATCTAGAGAGACTTTATCTGTCCTGCACAGTGAAATCACAGGTGGTTTGCCAGTGATCTCAGAGAGAGAATTATTTAGTTTTTCATGTTAGTTCTTCTGCTACAAATGCTTCTATGCAGTACATCAAACACATCCGTGTTAACAACACATTCTGTGGTTTGTTTTTTTGTTTGGATCACACACATTAAAAAACAGAACAATAATCTGATAGCAAGGTAAGCTTTGTGTTGAGGTTAGCACTAATAAATACCAGATCTCCTCATGCTTAAAACAGAGCTAAGGTAAGCTGAATTATTGTCCCTGTGCAGTTTTCATAGTTATTACTTGGTAGGTTGCCTCTTCAGTGTCAAATTAGAAGTCATTCGGCTAGAACCATTGCAATGGTTCCTCTTGAGGTTTGTAGGCCCAAGTACTTGAAGTATATTAAGTATTTTTCTGAACAGTTGTATTTTCACAGGGGTCTGTATTAGAACAGCATGAAATCTGCTGCTGTTTACCTAGGTTTTATCTGAACCTCACTGGTGGGCTCACTTTATGCAATGTCAGCAGCACAGAGAGTCAAACTCTGTCTCTGTTTCAGACAAACTTGAAACTTAAAAGAAAACTTAAACTCAAACTCCGGAATTGCTTCCAACGTCTTTCTCCTTTCCATCCCTTTCTTCAAGGGCAAATTTACACTCAGATTTCTGATATTTTGTGACCATCAAAGAGCAACTTTTCCTGTTTTCCAAAAGCCATTGTATTTCCTGGTTTTTCTTCCCTTCTGCCGTACCTTGCACACGCTTTTATCCACGTTGCATACTGGCTATAGTGTACTGCAAGTAGGATAGGAAACAAATATAGATTTGTGTTACCTTTTTGCTTTATGCGCTTGTAGGCATGGAGGGTGAATTTCCTGTGTTAAAGTGTTGGTAAATACTCGCTGCACACACAGAGAACAGAGGACAGAAGGGTTGAGGAAAACATCCAAAGAACCAACGGCCTTATTCATGCGAAGAGCAACTTTAGGGAAGAGATGCTTACAGGTTATAAAAAATTAGACTTGCATTGGGAGTAAAGATTGAAAGTCTTTTTCTCTACATTAGTAATAAAGATTTGGACTGATTGGTGAAGCAGAGAAGTGTTGTCATCCTCATTTCACTGTTAAGGAATCTACAGCTCCAATAATTGAAGTGCAGGTGGAGAGAGACATCTAAGCAGCTTACATTTGTGTAGAAACATGGCAAAAGAACTAGGCATCACATTAAAAAACAAGGGAGATTAAGCAAAATAGTGATGAGTTTTCTTTTCTGTAAATACTGTCTGCCCTGGTTTATATATGGGTCTTTGGCAGTTGAGGATTTTTTTTTTTTGGTCTGACAGCTTTTTTTAAAGAATTGCTATTTTAATAAATCTTATGAGTAGCTATTATTGTGGTATATTGTCCTTTAGACTTGACTGAAAACTGACCTTATTTTTCAGACAGTGCCTTTGCCTGAAAATTATCATTACAATGTCTTCCGGCAAACAATAGAGAGATTTGAGTAGGGTTAAAGAAAATTCTGTGTATGGGATTGAATCAGAGAAGAGTTCCAGTATGCCCATAAGATTCTTAATCTTGGAAAGTGAAAAAAAAATAGATGAGATTAAAAAGAATTTTACAGAAAATAGAGTTGATGCTTTTATTTAACATAATAAGGTAAAATTTTAAACACAGATCATTATTTTTAGTTAAAATTAATAAAACTGAGCATTATCTGTATGTTTTATAGGCTGCAGTGCATGCTAGAGTATCCAGAGACTGCGTGCTAGAGTCTCCAGAGATCCTCTTAGAATTCAAGATTCAAAATAAAAATCTGTGACTGAAAATCTAGTCTTTATCATGGCTATTAAAACAGATATCATGAACGTGAATTTGTCCTTGTACAGTTTAGTTCCTTTGCCTTTGTATAAGAAGATGAACTACCATAAACTTTTGTTTGATACTTCTTTTTCTTTTCTGGAAAAAAATGAGAAAATTTTTCTCTATTACAACTTGCGTTTGCAAAGCATGATGGTTCAAAGTGACTGAGCAGCCACTAAAATATTTTCATTATATGTTTGGCATTTTTTTTATGTGAAAGCATGACAGATTGTTGTTATCAGCAGAGACTGCTTATAACTCCTTTTCTATTAAAAGGGCAGGCATAAATGTGACAGTTCCTGTATTTGTCAGACACAAGAGTATACAAATGCAGCACTCTCTTTAATTCCTTTCTCTATACATCCATCTCTGTACACACAGAGGTATATCTGTATATGTACACGCATTTTATTTCAAAGAGACCTTTCTGTGGTCCTGTCCAACTTTTTATTTGTACATATGTCAATGAATTTGTTTCTTTTTGGGGCTGGGAAGTAATATTACATTTGGATTTCAAACAGATCTATCTAGAGTAGGAATGGGGTTTATTGTCTAAAGGGCAGCTGTGATGAATGAGACGACTGCTTAATACTGACAGAGACTCATGGGCCCATCCTTTAAGTCTCTCTTAGGGTTCACCCACACACCACTGCATCAAATACAGAAAGCAGAGGATCCGTTAAGTTGCACTGATTCCATCAGAGCCTGAAGTGTTGGGGAGGGAAAGTCTCTGGTTTCCTCAAATCCCAATAGACTCGGCAAGGACAACACAAAACTGAACGCTCTCTCCGAAGACTTTTGCAAAGCCTCAGTGGGAGAGCGTGACTGCAGCTACAACACTGAAAGCTGTCTAGAAAAATTATTATGCATCAGATATGATGTGTTGGCCCAAAAGTTGGAAGTTATACCAAGCATCCTGCTCAGGCAGGGGAGTCTTGCTTACATGGAAATGTGCTGGGCAGTGTGATATAAGTTTAAGACAGCTCATCAGAAATGACAATGAAAAGCAGCAAATAAAATCCTCTCTGGGCCTTTCCTGTCTGCAGAGTGTAACACAAAACCCTCAACTACATAAGAAACAAAATAAATTCTTTCTAGGTCATTTTATTTTTAAAGATTAACTTGAGATCAGAGACTTACATCACGCTGTGCTGATGCCTCTGTGTTTTGCAGTATAGTTATTGGTACAGATTTTTAAGGACTAAATTGTCAAAATAGTTCAGCAGTTGTGTGAAATCTGATCATTTTGTACAGATTGCAGTACTTCTGTATTTGAAATGGATTTTTAAATTCCAACTGCTGGAACTGCATCTTTAGTTGTTCCTTGATTGTTTGTAGATGTTACGAATGCCTTTGGATCCAGACAGAGTGATAATGGCTTTGAGCATAGAAAGGGACTTGCAGGTGGATTCTCAGGAGAGCTTTCTGCACTGGGTAATAGCTCACATATTGGAATGTACTCATCAAAGAGATATTATGGGGGCAGTAAAGAGAACCAAGATTTGCCTGCAAAGTGGAGACAAAAAACAGGAACAGGTAGAAAGAACCTAATTTCTCATGGAAGTTCTGATAAATGTCAAAATCTATTATTTCCATCACTATTTTTAAGCCAGGATCTGTCACGTCGCTGAAGGTACTCATTAGCTTGTTTCCATTGCAATTCCATTTATTACAGCATGTGTCAAAGAAACATGGTTAATTGTTCTTCTCAGGGTAAGCTGCTGCTTAACGTAAGTGTCAGAATTGTCTAGCCTTTATTGATTCACATTCTAAGTTCTTTATGTGATATAGCCATCCTAAGTAGAAATAGCTAATGTGCTGAGAGGAGGTATATTATATTTGCAAAAAGAACAGCATGAAAGGATTTATGCTCCAGTGATGTCTTGTTTTCTTTACTGTTGCTACGGAGCTGAAAGCCCATCTGTCCTCCTTATTATGTTAAATTCATTCAGGAGCCACTTAACTGAAGTATCCTTAACCTAATGCTTCTGTAAATTAGTACATCTACATAGAGAATAGTTATTAAAATAAACATCTCATTATCAGCATCCTAATGCAGTATCATTGTAAGTAATCAATGAAGTCTCTGGCAATCATGGAATTATACAATATAATTGAGTTATTTATAATAAAATTGCTAAAGAGTTCCTGACCTTCCCAGTTAAACCTTTTTTCTTCTTTTCAAACAACCTGCTGATCTTGCTCTGAATTCTTAACACACCACGTTTCCTTCTTTGTCCTAACCTAACTTTAGAATAGGAATCTATTAAGCTAAGATCAGATTTATAAAAGAAGAAAATTATCATGGAGTTGCATTACAGAATCATGTTGCGTTTCTTAAGCTTTAAAATCATCACCCCAGGTAAGAATTTTATTCTATCCTTCAAAATGAAATAGAAAGTGGAGAAATTTTTCTGTGTTGCTTCCACCTCACACTGACAGTCTATATTTTGCCCCTTTTACCATAGTCTCTTAGTCAGCCATGCAGTAAAGTGGGTTTGAAACCCCTGCACACCTATTACAGAAAATATGTACGTTCCAGCTCTGAGCAAACAAATACGAGAAGTGGAAGCTTCCAGCAGATGCAATAAAGGCATAAAATGCCTTTTCTTTGCAAGCATATGCACCCCTCCTTATTTGTTCCTGCTTCTCCACTGGAGGTTATGCACATGCAGAAGTCCTGGTAGAAAGCTACTGGTGGCTACACCTCATCTGCCTTAGTGCCAAGACTTCTAGCTTAGCCTTTTTGATAGGTACAGGATTTGCAATGTTGTGCACTGTTTCAAGAATGACAGGTTAGAAGCCATGAAATTCACCAGCATGAAAATTAAATGAATCATATTTAAAGAGCTTATTCTATGTCAAGAAAAAGCTCCACAAATTAGCAGTTAAATCTTATTTATCAGACAGCGGAGTCTGCAGGTAAACTGACTCCTAGCTACCCTGCATTTGGGGAGTTTTTCTGTTAACTGACCACACTGAGCTGAGAAGGACCCCCTCAGAATTCAGGTGGAAAAAGGTTGCTCTCTGCAGGCTCAATAGTCCTTCCAAACAGAGAACGTAAGAGGCAGTATGTGTCTGTGGGAGGAGGGTGAGAGAGGTAAAACATGACCGGTATAAAATGAAAGTGAGACCCAGATATCCTAGGCTTGGAGAGTCTTCACCCTGGTCTTAGAGACAGACAAGGATAAATCATATGAAGACTTGCAAAAGATACTGCCTTATACCTTTTGTTATGCGTAGGAGTGATGATGGAGGAGGGGTCTTGTCAGCTCTTATTCCTCATTTGAAAAGCTGTACTGCTGTGTTTCATTTTACTTAACCGTGAAAAAATGGCAGAAGGAGGGAGGCAGGAGAAAAGCATCCAAATCAGACACTGCAGAAGAAAATACACGAGGAGGGTGGAGAGGTGGGTTGGTGTTGTCTGGTTTACAGCTCTCCTCTGCCATCTGAATGGTACAAAAGGCAAAAAACCCAGCTTGAGCATCTCTGTTACTGTCTGCACCACTATGATAATGAAAATCCACAAATGCTTGGAGGAATAAACAACATTTCTAGTTTCCTGAGGTTATAGAAAAGAAATATTTATTCTATCTGAGAAAAAGGATGCAGAGAAGTATTGCAGTTAAAAAATACATAATGTGTTCACAATGCACGACAGCAGAGCAGCACAGTGAGCAACCTTAACTAGGCTGTTTCCAAACTTTTGACTGCCTAACCATGCAGCCTTAATGCTCTGTTACCGTATTCGTCATGCACACAGTATTATATAGATACATATAATACTGGCTGGCTGGTTGGATATGGATATCTTATTTTTATTGGAATTTTATCCTCAGTCTCTTCTCTGCTTCTCTTTTCACAGTTTTTCTTAAGCAGAATGTGAAACTAATACTTCAAAAATTCAGCTGCACTTTTGAAAGTATTTTTTTTCTCATCACAACCTGAAACTGACATGCTGTTACACAGGAAATGCTGCACATCTCAGAACTCTCCACTTTCAGAAGATGCAGTACATATCCTTTCAAAGATGTGGGATGCATGTGGAAAAAGGTATCAGGATTAGTTGGCTCATTGAAAATTATCACTGCAGCTCTTTTCTCTGCCTCCATTTTTTTCTTTACACAAATGCCAAAATTGTCTCTTGAAAATGTTTAAAATTCATATTCCATGATGTAGATACTGGAATTTATTTTGAAACACAAACTGGTCTGTGAAAGCTGTATCTTGTATTTTGGTGTTTATGCTACATAAAAAATATTAATTTAGACTAAATCCAAGGTCAGGTACATAATTAAATCTAAGACAGCAATTATTAAAACACTGGAATGATCCTTGAGACCAGTTCATGCCTGCCCAAGGAAAGCCAATAACATCGGACCTCTCCAGCTCTTAGATTCTCAAAGGATCTTAACACCCAAGGGATCTCGCAGATTTAGATATCTAAATCTGCCATCTGAGGATGGACAATTAATCTGTATTTTTTTAATAAAAATGTATTATTTGGAGGCCAAAGTAGAGGGAAAGAAGATGGAACACAGTCATGTATCCCTGTGAGGATGATGTCTTGAATTTGTGGGCATTAAGGAAATTACAAAACGGTCCCCAAAGCAAGGAGAAGTCTTGGCTCCTCATTATACAGAAGCAGATATCAGGAGATGCTTCTTTTTTGTAAATTCTGAGCAGGATCAGGTGCAAGGCAGGCTGCACTGGGCAACTTTCTGGTGAAAACCCAAGTATTCTTATCTTTTTGGATGTCAAGAAGGTTAAGCAAAGTTTTTGTGAGATACGTTTTCGAATTCAAGTGTTAAAATCCCACAGAAAGGCTACCTAGGATGTCTAACTGCCTCTGCTGAATTGATTTGGTTCCCTAGGTTTTTTCTCTGGTTACTTATGTACATATGTGTTATATAGGTATCCATGTTAACTCTGAAAATGTTGTCTTGTTATGTATCAGTTTAATTTTTGTTAAAGTGAGACCAAAATCCTCTCCACTTTCTTTTCACCCCCAGCGTTCAGTAAACTCTAGATAGTAAGTATCTGGCACACAGGAAAATCTCTAGTATTGATTCTGTGTCCCTTAATCACTCATCCATCTAATTGATCATGCTTGACCAGATCATATGTAAATCTGATTAGCTCACATAAGAATGTAAAAGAGTTTCCTTTGGTAAACGCATCAGCCCAGTAACCTAGACGTAACAGAAACAGGCTTTACACTTTACAGAAGAGAATCTCTAATCCTAAGGATATGCCAATTATAAGTGTATACAAATGCTAGAAAAGTTGTAGGCAACTGAAGAGAGAAATCCTTTGTCTCATAAGCTTTGTTTGGTTAGCTGATCACACTTTCTTTGAGAAGGCCTATGAGCTTAAAGCAACAGCTCAATGTGCAACATGAATTTTAATTAACAAATTTCTTGTGGACATTTTTGAGCAACCTGATCTAGTGGAATGTGCCCCTGCCCATGGCAAGGGGATTGGAATCAAATGATCTTTAAGATCCCTTCCAACCCAAACCCTTTTATGAGTCTATATAGCACTATAATATTGTTACTCTAGCTGAGGTTAGAACTATCTGAAGGAAATACATCTGAAACAATTCAAGCACAAGTAAATAACCTGTTATTATCTATGAACCATTGTCATTACGGTCACTTCTGAAAAATCACGTATTTCCCGTGGTTCATTAAATCTGCTTTACTCCCTGAATAAATGAGTAGCTTTAAGAAGTCAACTGTGAACACTGAAACAACCTCAAGCAGAAGCATTTATTCCACTAAGAAAGACAGCAATCAGCAGCATGAAAGGTTTTCCAGAAAACATCTTATACAAAATTCATTGTTTTATTAATTCATAATGTTAAATGTTTTTAGCAGCTAACTAGTCACAGCATTTCACCTAGTTGTGTATTTGTAAGTAAAGGGAAGGCATTAACTTTCCTTAGCAGCCTTGCTCTGATACCTTTATGTTTTCAGAAAAAAAAAATAAAATATAATATTCTCAAAATGGAAATTTTCTATTTCAGCAGGTCTGTCTACCAAATCGTCAGAAAATGCCTTCAAAATGGTCAGCATGACTTATCAACAAGACTTATCAACAACTGAGCAACAAAAAACCCCAACGTTATGGAATCACAAAAAGATCAGAAAGGAGCAGAGGAGCTGGCAGCATGCTCCCTTCAGCAAGGCATTTGTTCTGCTCTTACCACAAACAGATTTCAAAACAAGCCAGGCTGGTTAATGTGATTGTAGTTCCTGAGCAGGTGCTTACACAATGGCATATTGTATTTTTAACATGCTGTATCATTACAGGAATACTGTAAAGAGAGGCAGCACAGAGGAAGTCTGGTCCTGATGATTGTACTGTACTTTGAAGAAGAACACCCTAGAAAGAAGGGAGGAAGAGAATCCACACCTTCTGTAAGCCAGATTGGAAAGGAGTAAGAGGCTACCTGCAATGAAGGGCAGAGCTACACCAAGACCCAGAAACGACACAGTGATCTACTTAAGGACCCCAAAGAAAAGACAGGGGACAGGACTTTGTAGGTTCTGAATTTTCGCTGCATAGATAGCTGTCATGTTTTACTGTGTATGAGATTTGGGAATTTTTTTTCCTAATAAAACTTAATTAAAAGATTAAAAGTCTTCCAGTAGACATGAAGCATTGGCTTTCTATTGCATGGTCTTTCTGGCGCAGGGTTTGTGAGCAGATAACCCTATACCACCAGTTGTAGCCATCAGTACTGACAAACCATACAAAAGTAGAGGATAGCTAAGAGATAATGTTGAAACAATGCAGCAGAGCTGCACACAGACAAAGAGAGGTAGCTCTTCCTCCTTCCGTCTCTCATCACAGCACTAAAATCCAGGACCATATATCTAGAGTATTTGTGACCCCTTAGAGCAAGTGACACTGCCTAAGCTCTTGGACCTTTCAAAGGCAAAATCTAGCTGGCCTTGGACGTGAACATGCAGCAGAAAAGTGATGATGAGGGAGTAAGGAATTGGTTGCTAGAAATCAATGAATGAGTGCCCTGAAAGCTGCTTGTTAACTTACTTGAGGGGGTACAGTCAAAAGATTCACATTGATATGTATCTGTATTATGGCCTACATGATGGCCTTTTTGTACGCTCTCTAGCAAAGCCTAAACCTGTCCATTACCCAACACTTCTTGTGCAGCAGTGTGTGCTCCAAACTGGTCACAGTCAGGATGGTTTTTTCCAGTGCAATCAGATATATGTGGGATATGTACAACATATTAGATTGGTTTCCAGCCACCTGACAGAACCTGATGGCAGGAAATTTGCACAGCTCTTGTTGTAGCCAAGTGACAGATAATAGAAAAAAAGATGCCATTGTTGGAACTCTCAGTATCAGATTTTCTAATACAGCCCTGTTGTAATGAGATCATACACATTGCTCAAGCTGCAATCAGAACTTTCACTGAAGGAATGAGCCTGAATAATAATAAAAGCAAAAAGCATTCTAAGTAAATAGAATTTCCCAGATACTGCATAATGTTGTTTATTATTGCTATCCTTTATGAGCCTTGAGAAATGTATTGTATAAGAATGATTTTCTTCAATATAAGCTGTTATCATGGAGGACTCCTATGTCAATGCTTATTTAAAATATATTTCCTTACAGTCTTGATATTATGAAAACATAAATTAATGTGACCTCTTTGCTTCCATTTCATGTTCTTGTAAAGTCTCACCATAGCTCTCCAAAGAACAGTTACTTACTGCTTTGTACAAATGTAGCCTAAACCACTCCAAATAATAAGATCCATTTTGGCAGTAAAAATTCATTTTATGTACAGCCTTCTCAGCCCCTGAAAAGCCAAGGTCTTTCAGTGAACAATGTGCAGAGTATTTTTTTCTAAGCTCAAGTGAGTGTAAAGAACCATGTAGATGATCTCCCCCTCTGCTCTCCTAATGGAAAACCTCCATGAGCCTAAACAAGTGCTGCTTCTTTTGAAGAGCTTATGGGAACATAAACAGGGAACCTAACAACGCTAACCACTAGAGCAGCAACAACACCCTGGCAAATGCAGAAGGGACAGCAGATTATTTTTATGAGCTATACTAATACATTATTTTCCTCTTGCCTAAAGCTTGCCATTAGCAAAAAGAAAAAGCAAAAAAATCCATCCTATGGTGAAATGAACATTCCTGATTAACATTTCACTATTAAGACCATATTCTGGTTTTGCTTAGTTTGCTTTTTATTTTGATATATGTTTATTATTGCTGGCATCACATAACAAATACAATTTCGTTGTTTCATCCAAATCAATTTCTGACCACTTGATCTTATTTTACGGATTTCTACTAGTGTAAAAGAGCTGTGTATTTTCAAAATATCTTTCTTAGGCAGTTAAAAATCTTGTTTACAGGCAAAGAGGAAACATACATACTGGTACATAAAGTCAAAATTTGTCATTTGTCCATTGAAATCCTAAGTCTAATACAAGAATCATTATTAGTCCAGATATAATTATTATGGAAGGAGAAAGAAAATGTGTATGCAGAAAATGCTTGGCAATAATAATAGCAATACATTTAAATTGTTATGCATGCACTTAATTTTTACCTGTTTTCTTGATGTTATGCTCACCCTTCTGGTGTTCCTCTTAGTCCTAAGGTCGAGGGTTTTATTCTGGTGTTGGTGGTGTTAACAGCAACGTGTCATCTGAGTTCTTTGCCAGGAGGGATATAATGTTCACATTGTTGTTTTCCTCTTTCTCTGTCTTGGATTCATTTGGATCACTTCTATATATCTGCTAACATGTTTTTACTCCTAGCCTTTATTTCATTGATCTGCACCTCCACAATATAGCCAATTTTTTATGGTGGATTTACATATGTTAGATGCTATCTCTTTGGTTTCTTACCTGAAAAAACAGTTTTGTCCAGCTTTTGGTCTGCATTTCTTTAGCTGTGGAGTCTCCAATGTCAAGCCTATGCCCCATATTTTGTCATCCCAAACCTGTATGCCTTCATGCTGCACCTCCACTTCTCAAGGTTTCTCTTAACCTGCCTGGCCTGTATTTGTCCGTACTGATAAAAAGACATGGTGGTACCATGTAAAGACAAACAAAAGTAAAGAAAAATCAGCCTTAAAGTCCGAAAGAGTTAGAGAAATTGCTGCAACAACTAAACCAGCTATTACAAGACTGCAGGCAGGTTAAGGAAAGTTCAAGCAGAGCAAGTCCTGACACTTTGCAAAGTCAGTGCAAAGCTTATGGCGTGTTACTAGCCATGGCAATACTACATTACAGATCACAGTACGTCCTTGCATAATAGTTTTTCACCTTTCTTAGAGACATGAAACATATTTATCTTCTTTAGGCTTTTGCTGTTAAATATGAATTTCACCCCCCAAGTAATTCTGTAGGTCTTCTAAGTATCTCCCTTTCTTGTGTGATCTTTGGCAAAATGTTTATGTGACAGTGATAACAAGACAGTTACATAATGTAACATAATGTATAGGCTAGTGAAATTCATCATAAAGGACAAGATGTTAAATTTTCTGGCTGTCACCTGTCCAGACTGTGCTGCATTCTGATTTAGCCTCCAGCATTTTTAATTCTGTCATCTAACATGGCTCAAAACAAACCTAGAAGTTGTAGTATATAGTGAAAAAGAAAAAGCTGACAGGTGTACAGCCTTGTATAAGCGAAGGAAACTACTGTTGGGACTGTTCTATGTATTATATTTTAAAAGCCTCACATATTCAGACCCTGTCATTGGATCATCCAGCATATGGCCACCACAATTAGCTTTAATGAAATCTTACTGTTTTATTTCCTAAGAAATGACATTTGAGATCATGGTATCTGTACGAATATTTTATTTTCGTCTGCTTTCCCTTCCAAAAGGTTTATGTACAATTTCCCAGTTTATCTGATTCAAAACATGAGTAAGTCATCTCAGAAAATACTGATTTCTTACTGAGGAAGACATGAGTTCAAACATCAGATACAAGAAAACTCCATAGACAACCCCTACAAAAGGCTGCACCTCACTGATCTTTGCTGGGCTGCTGGTTGTAGAACCTCTTGCTGACCAGATAATGGCTTGCTGGACAGAGTTTTCAGTGCTAGCCATTGCGATAACTCTAGTCCAGCTGAAAGATTTTGTGCTACATAAATGAGAATAAACAGAGATAAGATAAGGGAGGGTAAAGCCTCTTCATAAGTTTCTATCACCAACCTTCTTGCCACACTATTGCCATTACAAGACCACAGGTTTCCCTGATTGCACATGCATCAATCCAGCAGGTGTAAAAGAGCTGTTGCATTGTGTAAAATCTGGGCACAGAGCAGCTGAAATGGGTGTTTCAACATTAGCTGCCTCCATTTGCTCTTGTCACCTTGTCACAGAGAAAATGTAATAAGGATGAAGGAAAAGAAGAGGCAAAGTAGTGCTCCTCAAACTCCTACATCAATGCAATGTCCACTCTGGTATTCATACTGGGAGCTTTCCGCTAATTTTCCGTTTGTTTCTACCATTACCACATAGCGCAATTGTGGACATAGCTGAAAACAACAGAACCACGAATAGGAATGGAAATGAGATGTACACCACTCGTGGATCAGGTCAGAACACAAACGATTAGCGCTGAAAATGTTAGCATTATCATGAACCCCATCTACAGTAGAAATATTTTTATGGCTTTATTGTTGTTACTAAAAGCACTACACTTTTGCAAAGTCCCTTAGTACAGACAAGCCTGGTGAGATACTACAGCAGTCTTTTAGAAACTTTAAAAAAAAGCAAGATCTAGATATCCCAGTCAGAGAGAGAACACAATATTGCAAGGTGCTGTCTACATATACAGTGAGCAGCAGCTCCTTTTCTGATAAACTTATGATTATCCACTCCATTTATCTCAATGAGATGTGAACTTTTAAGTCTGCATGGTCCATTAAGGCCTCAAGTGAGCAAAGAATTTAGGCATGTGCTTAAATCCATCCATATTCAGAAAACCAATTAAGTACATGCTTACTTTAAATGATGGATCCTATACTAAGGTTTATAAAGCTAAACAGCCATTAAACTTGGAAAAGGTCCCCTTTCTTTTTCTTTTTTTTAAAAATAAGCTAGGAAGGGTATGCAAGAGCTCACATTAGTGCAAAAACATGGCTTTTCAATTTCCATTAGAAACTGAAACAGTGAGGATTAGTTGCAAAAACTTTATCCAGTAAACTAATATGATAGGATGTAGGAGGGCTGATTAACAAAGGTTAGCTTTTGCCTAGTCGGATGGTGCTATTGAGAGTGGCAAAACTAAGCTTCTGCCTCTTCACTGGCTACAGAGGCAGCCAAAGGAGATTAATACAGCTAGTGTCAAGCTAGCAATCATTCATCACTTGTGAAACAAGACCTAATTTCCCGTAGTAGTCAGTATAAAAGTACAAACTGAAGTAGCTAATGTTACATTTCTTATCCCGACTTGTGTGCATGTTCATCATGAGCTTTAATTGTTCCATTAACAGTGCCAAAGATGCTTTTATTTTGTTTTTGAAGCATTGCTATCATAAGACCAACCAAAGCAATGAAGTTATTTCACACTGAGATATGTATGATGCCTATTGATGTCAAAATTAAAGGTTTCTGAAGAAACAGTGCTGCAACCTTATTATTAGTTCACTAATTACTCATCCAATTGGCACTAGGTATGACATTTCAGAATATACTGTTTCACCCTCTTTACTGTAATATGCAGGGCAGCTAAGCACTTTGCAATCTTTCAGAAAATCTTTCTTTTTATAAGGGCAAAGGTGATATGTAGGCATTCCTTAACAATGCAAGTCTGAATCAGCATAAAAAAGCCAGAAATGAAGCAGCAGTATATTAAAAATGTGATTTAGAGAGAGTTTATTTTAGCAAAGCTTTCATTGGTATTTGAAAATACTGGAAAGTACTTGATAACATCACAGAATTTAAACAAGGCAACAAATACCAAAGCTGCAGGTAATGAGAATGGCACAGAGAGTCTGGCCTGTCCCTGAAGGACTACTTTTGACCTATATTAACTACTTAATCGAGGGAGTTCAGTTTAACGCCATTAGAAAAAACAGAGCACACATTTGGCAAGTGAATAGACATAAAAATACCTCAAAGCTGACGCACAGCTTGTACTACTCAATGTGGTTGTTAGAGTAACATTGGCCTGAGGCACATGACAAGTGGTAGAACGAGAAGATAAAGAGGCCAGCAATATATTCACAGATACTAAAATTATACTTCTGGAGAGAATTATGTGTTTCTTTCACAAATGTGCACCCTGGCAAAAAGGTAATGATTTCTTTTAAAGCAGTGAATTGATAGGCTGTTTTTTCAGGAGACAACTGTAATAAAAAAGGACATTTTTAGTAGCATTTGTGGCTGAAATTCAGCAGCATGCAGGTGTACAATTATTAGAGATGGGAGGAAGGTGCATCTTTACCTCTTCCCTTCCCCTGCCTCTTTGTTAGCTTTCTGTTCTGTACTCAAGTACCTTCCCTTTTTCCCAACCATCAAGTAAACTGATCCAGATCTACGTGTATACTCGATTCTTCTAACAAATGTTGTACGTCCTTGGCAGCAGAAGCTTCTGCTGACAGCCAGCATGAGCCCACCTGTGCACTGTGGTGTACAATTCCCTGCTACCCAGGAACTAGGAGAGCTCTCACAGTTCTCTTTTTTTTGCCATGTGTGAGATTTTGCAGGGTTTGCAATGCAGTAATTATTCTCAAAGAAATAGGAAACATCTTATGTTCCTCTTTCAAGAAACAGTTAAACATCTGGTGGATCACACAGAGAAAGCAAACGTGTTGTTAGAAGTTAACCCAAGGTGCACTGGGACAGAAAAGAGACAGAGGGTCCCTCACTTCCAAGGACATTTATCTAGTGCTGGCTTATTCCAAAGTATATAGAACATTGAAATTATCCTGGGAGCAGTTCTAATTTTCTTCTCTGTTTGGTGGCTGCCCAGACAACAAGGCTGTTGTGTGAAAAGTGGGCCCTCCTCCTCATTTGACCATGTTTTAAAAGAAAGAAGCTGTTACCTCCATATCCTCCACATGTCCTCCAGAAATTCAGTCCTCCTTTGGGAGAAGGTTTTGTTTCTAGGTCTCAGCTGACGTGAGCTTTGCTATGAGCGATTGAGGAATGCAGCAGTTCTTCATACACTTCCAGGGACTTCAGGAAGTTGCATGTGATACTTGGGCAACTCCAATATTAGAACCATTAGAACCATTGCACTGGTGGTTTTGAATGGGGCTTTGGATCCTGTCCCTGAGCCTGCAAGTAGACAGGAATTATGTGACAGAGCTCCACTCAGTATTACTTAATGCAGGAACCTTCAGCCTTTGCCACGGAATCTCGTCTTTCTTCTTTGTTTCTTTTATATGTATCTGAAAGTGTCCTAAAAACATACGCCTTCAATCTCCTTTGAGTCATCAAAGAGTCTAAAACAGCACTCCTGAGAGCCTGGGGACAGAACTGATGCTGTGCCACCATGAAATTTGACATTTTGCTAACGTACTACATGAATCAGTGTTTTACTGCAGATTTAATTATTTTGCTGCTCTCAGAAGTCTGCATACATTTTAATTTTTTAGGGCCTGTTCCTCAGTGACATTGGATGTAGCTGCATCTTGCTCTGCATTCTTCCTCACAAAAGAGGAATTCATTGATTGCAGTGAATGTAGGAGAACTAAAGCTACATCACTTAGTCTAGAAAAAAAGTGAGAACATAGAAAGAAGAAATGGCTTTTTTCTAACCATATTTGCTTGTCAGTAAAAGAGATGATAACATAAAGTAGGGTGATGAAATTCTTTGTATAAGGATCCGAGGCCTGACAACCAGGGGAATAAATATTCCTTAGCATCTGCTATGACTGCAGGAAAGTGAGAACAAAGGAAAATACTGTGTAACCTTTCCTGTTAGCCTATATGCCCATATCCACATAACCCTTAGATTCTATTACAGCTCTTTCTTCACGACGCACAGACTTTGTTACTTTGATCTGGATGGAATTCTGTTCTTTGGATGAATTCTTCCTCAGGTGATAAAAGGTCCATGTGTTTCTGAGAATAAGATGTCTTGCATACCACTTGAGAGCAGGTGCTAAATAATGTTTATAACCTAAAAAGAGAAGTTTGATCCTGATAAAGGGATAAATTTGAAATGCAACCTTAAAAATATGCCCAGGAACATAGGAGTCGGATCTGCAGCCAGCTGAAAAGTGTGAAGGTAACGTGGATGTCTGATAAACTGCACTGGTTTTCATCATCTGTGGATCTGGTCCAATGTCAGGATGGAAGATTCAGGACAATAATTAGACATTCTGTTTTGCAATTAGAAACCACAAATGCAATAAAGAAAATCTTTCCAGAACATCACTTACTATATTATTGGGTGGGTTTTTTAATTGGTTCTTAAAATTAATTCCGCTTAAGTGAATAACTAGACAGTCACTACTCAGCTTGGAAAGTGCAGACAGTTTGGGGTAACCAAAACAAACAGGACTGAATTGATTTTCATATTAATAGGAGAGTTCATTCTAGAGAGAAAAGGTTAATTTGCTTTTCAGTGAGTTTATGAAGGGAGTGCTTGCAGCTAGGGGGATAATTTATAGCTAAATCATATGATTAAAGCCAAAAGTGATTACAGAAAAGCTAGGGACAGCATTTGCAGCATTATGCAATAGAACTGTCAACAGTGTTCTCTGTGCTTTCTTCTTCTCTCAAGCATAAGGATTTGAGAAACAAGCCAGCATGATAACATTGTCAGTTGTGGTCTTATTTTTTCACTACGCAGCAGATATCTTCACAAATACAGAACCAGGGACAATGTTGCCCTACCCAGCTTTGACACTGCTTGTTCTGATAGTCTGAGAGTACTCCTTAAACGTGCAGATCTTTTGTCGGGCTTGGCTTTCTCACAAGTGTGCTGTCTGCAGGTACAGAATTTTCACCTGGTTAGTATATTAATTTTTGAGATTTGTGACTTTTCAGAGATGGAAGAAAAGCAGCTTATTCCTGAGATGGTGACTGGACATAAATAAAAACCTTGTGATTTTTTTTTTTTGTCTTCTACTTTAACCAAGAATAAACTGTGATATCTGGGTAACACAGTATGAGATGGGTTAACTTGTTTCTTTGATATATCTAGGTTTAATAGTTGAAATTTTGGCTAGCCACCAGCAAGGTTAAGTTGCAATAACAGCAGGAAGTACGCTACTGAGATAAAAAAATGCTATGGTAAATGTGATTTGATGTAAATACGTAAATGTCATAGTGACTTAGAAGGAGATGTTAATATAATAAGAAAATATTTGTAATGACATTGTACTGATGTGGCTGAGGAACAATGACAGCAGCTTACTCATCCTACCTTTAATGCTATATTACAGGCCTAAGCAAACACGCAAACCTAGACAAGCTCAAAAAACAAATACCTCGCAAGGTTTGCCCTTTGGAATTTTCTTTAAATAAATAACACTAACTCATCACCTTTAAAATTGTAAATTTTTGGCTACGTCTGCCATAGTTTGGATGGTAGTGGAGTGAGAATCCCAGATCAGACTGACATCTGAAAGGCTACACTTAAAAATTCTACTCCTTTTTGTGTGGATTTCTGAATTTGCAGGTTTCTAAGGAAAAATCCCCAAGAAAATAAGTGTTTCACTCAAAATGTATTATTTTAGAATACCTGAAATACTTACTAACATTGGCTTTCTTGTTCCACCAAATTCTCTGAAAAAAATCAAAATTCCAATTTGTCTTTTAAAGTTAGATGGAAACTTTCTTCACTGTGGAAAGTGTTATGGTCACAAAGTCAGTAGTTGTGTACATCAGCTGATATTAATTATATTATGTCATGGTCAAATGAAGTCTATTTGAATACAAGGTAACTGCATTCTATGTGTTTTTTACTGTTTCATGTTCTATTGACTAACTGTCACTTTAATCAGAAACATTTTCAATATTCTTTTTTATCAATGTAATGTTGTTTTCCCTTTGTCCAGTTGCCCAAAGGATTTGGATAAATAACCGCGGTTGCTGTCAATGAAAGTCATCCATGCAGTTCAGGGCTTCAGTCCTACAAATATGAGCTGTGCCACTACACTGAATGAGCCTTTTTACATGCAGAAAATTTCTCAGGCCGAGAGGTGCTGGAAAGGTCAAGACCTAACACATCACAGTCCTTCTGGAGGGAATATATACCTACATTGCCCACCTTATCCAAAAGGAAAATAATGTGCAATACATCTGTGCCATCAATGCATTTTATTTTGGTTTGGTTTTATAGAATCATAGAATCATAAGGTTGGAAGAGACCTCTCAGATCACCGAGTCCAACTGTACCTGTCTCCTTACTGAACCATGTCCCTAAGAAACCCATTTTTTAAACACCTCCAGGGATGGTGACTTCACCACCTCCCTGGGCAGCCTGTTCCAATCCCTGACCACCCTTTCATGGAAGAAAGTTTTCCTAATGTCCAGTCTAAACCTCCCCTGGCACAACTTGTGGCCGTTTCCTCTTGTCCTATCGCTGTCACTTGTGAGAAGACCCCAGCACCCACCCCGTCACAACCTCCTCTCAAGCAGTTGTAGACCGTGATGAGGTCTCCCCTCAGCCTCCTCTTCTCCAAGCTAAACAACCCCAGCTCCCTCAGTCTCTCCTCATTGGAATTGTTCTCCAGCCCCCTCACCAGCCTTGTTGCCCTTCTCTGCACACGCTCCAGCCCCTCAATGTCCTTCCTGTAGTGAGGGCCCCAAAACTGAACCCAGCACTCGAGGTGCGGCCTCACCAGTGCTGAGCACAGGGGCACAAATACCTCCCTGCTCCTGCTGGCCACGCTGTGTCTGACACAGGCCAAGATGCCACTGGCCCTCTTGGCCACCTGGGCACACTGCTGGCTCATGTTCAGCCGCTGTCAACCAGCACCCCCAGGTCCTTCTCTGCCAGGCAGCTCTCCAGCCACCCCTCCCCAAGCCTGTAACGCTGCATGGGGTTGTTGTGTCCCAGGTGCAGGACTCTGCACTTGACCTTGTTGAACCTCATCCCGTTGGTCTCAGCCCATGGATCCAGCCTGTCCAGATCCCTCTGCAGAGCCTTCCTTCCTTCAAGCAGATCCACACTTGCAACCAACTTAGTGTCATCCGCAAAATTGCTGAGAGTGCACTCAATCCCTTTATCCAGATCGTTGATAAAGATATTGAACAGGACTGGACCCAGCACTGAACCCTGGGGAACACCGTTCGTGACCGGTTTCCAACTGGATTTAACTCCATTTACCACAACCCTTTGGGCCCGGCCATCCAGCCAGTTCTTTATCCAGCAGAGGGTGTGCCTGTCCACTGATGGCAGCCAGTTTCTCATGCAGAATGCTGTGAGAAAGTGTCAAAGACTTTACTGAAGTCCAGGTACCCCACATCCACAGCCTTTCCCTTGTCCATTAAACGCGTAACCTTGTCATAGAAGGAGATCAGGTTGGTCTGGCAGGACTGGCCTTTGGTTAGCTGGGCCTGATCACCCGGTTGTCCTGCGGTGAGAAGTCTAAAGACTTAGACAAGTCTTTTTGCAAGACAGAAGTGGATTGGTATAATAAGGATGTACAACACTGAACATCTCACTCTTGATTGGGATGATAACATATAGGAAGAGCAATAGGTAGCACAACAATGAAAAGCTGGATTTGTTCAGCTCTAGTAGAACATGATTGGCACTTAATCAGAAGGGAAACCATGGAAGATCAATAACACGTGTTTGAACATCAGGTTTCACTCACAGCTCATAGCTGAATCAAATTCCTGGCAACTTGAATGATTGATGTATCATGTTGTCCAAAAAAACAAGAGACTCTGGTATCTCTTTTGTTCCTGCCAAATTATCACTGTTTTCACTGTGAAGGAGATGGTAAAATTCTATGCTTGCTATAACAGAAGAATTTGAACCAGTGTATCAATAGCCAAGTTTTGCAGCTTAAGGCTGAACCTTGCAAAATATCCCAGCTTGTATCCAGGATAATGTCTGAACTTCACAAAGCTGGAGAAGACATCTAAAACATTTTTAATTCAATTTAGCTCTTGACACCTCTTAGGAGGAAAGATATGTATCAGGAGATGATCTAAGGCTGACTTATACAAGGATGCTTCAAACTAGAACTAATTTAGACTTGGCTTCTAGTTCAGAAAGGTCCCTGATGCTCCTGAAGAAATGGGTCAAAAAAAGAGAATACTCTTGAGATTATAAACACCATTGGCTGACATATACAACAGTACATACAGGTATTTTCACAGGATTAAAATAAGACTTCAAGTGGACCAAGAAACAGATAAAACCTGTAATCTTCAGGATGCTAGCTGCAGTAAAGATTATGCATTGCAGAACACAAACTATGTTAAAAAAAGAGTATCTTTTTTGCTATGGCAAAAAGGTTGCATCTTCCACATTTTCAATCTCACATGTGAGCATGATAAAATCTTAACAACGTGCCATTAAATATGCCTTTACAACATCCCTTCCACCCCAGCTAGGAATATCTGTGAATCCTCCCTTTGCGCTGAAGATTAAATAAACTCCCTAGACAGCTGAGAAGAATTGAAGTATCACCGGGTAGTTTCTCTACTTGACAATAATATTGTCTGTCAGTTTATGCTGTATCCAAGATACTGTTCTCTGATCCATGCTCAGAAAACAGATATTGATGGGTTTAGCTGATTAGCATCTTTATACCACTTGGTATTTCAGTCTCAAAACATATTTTACAAAATGTTGCAGCAGGTGGTTTCTAGACTTTGCACTGTGATACTCAATGCAAATGCTTCCCTTGACTTTAACATCCATTACCTTTCTTACAGCATGTGGCCCAATCAAAAAAAAAAATAAAAATGATGAAACACAGCAGTTTTCAGAATTAGGAATAGGATCTCTGTGCAGAAAGCAGAATTCACTCTTCCCATGAAAAGTTGTGGAGAAGAAAAATAGTGAGACCTTCCTCAGAGAGTTTCCCTCCTCAATCATTCTATGAAAAATGGACAGAAATTTCAGGAAATAGCTCTCCGTTAACAGCAATGGTTCAGCTCCCTCCATCCTTTGGATACACTGAACCCAAAGCTGTGAATGTCCCACAGGTACATGTCTCCAGGCTGGCTCTGTGGGAGTTGGGCACCATCAGGCCAGACATGGATGGCGCTCTCACAAGTTGCCTGGGTCCTGCCTTGACCTCAGGGCAGCAAAGAGAGGTTTGGGCAGCACTGAGGGCCATGCACCCTGCCACCACTTGTCTCCAGGCCTCTAGAGAGACCCAAGACAAAGGTCAAGAGAGGAGATAGCTGTGACATTTTGACTCTTGCTTGTTTTCAGTTGAAAATCAAAATGTCCCCTTTCAGCTTCAGGTCACAGAACATGAGCCTGCCATGCCTTACAGATGGCATCCTCATGGAAAGCAGTGAAAAAGGATAAATTAACCAGAAATTTCATGGTGACATAACAAAGATGATAAAGTACAATCATGGTTGTGTCAGAATACTATATGTTCTAGTAAGTATAACAGTGAATCAAGAATGTTGTGAAAATAAATAAATTTTCTCTTTTTTTTTTTTTTCATTTGCTTTCATTTCTTCTGGACTGGGAGTTATTCCTGTGCACAATTCCAAATTCCATAAAATGATTTATAAACCACTGGAAATTATTATAGATATTCAGGCCCATGCTGCAACAAACTTCAAGCTGATAGCTGAATTATAACTTTGGAATCCAATTTAAATTGGTCATTTTAGCGCAAAGCTACACACATTTTTTTTATTGCAAATTGATAGAGGAGACATTCTCCCTTGTAAAATAAATTGTCTTCTGTTTATCTAGCATTTAAATGTCCAGTGCTAAAATGGTATAAAAAAAAAAGGGCCAAAGTAATGAACAAGACAAATTCCAACTCAGTTTGACACTTTCTTCCAGTATGGTGATTTTCCGCCTCTTTTTCTCCATTTTTAGATACCTCCTAGCCTTTCATTGCAAACTACTCCCATTTGAATCGATCTTTTTCAGCTATGGCTGATTAAAACTGGAGAGAGTATTGCTATGAGGTCTCAGCAGTACCTTATAAAATGGCATGAACTCTCCCTCATCTCTACTGAAAATGTCCTGTCAGAGGCATTTTTGGATGGCCATTGCCTTTTCATAGCACTGCTGTCTCTCAGTTGTCCCATGGTCAGTACACACAGATCCTTCTCATCATCAGTCAATCTTAGCTAATGAGTGCCCAGTACAAAGAAAAAAAGCGATAACAGTCTCCAAGCCCATCTACACTCTGTACTGTAAAATTTAATTCCACTATTATTACTTTTTCCCCAGAGGTCACCCAGTTCCCCTTCCATGACAGCCTGATGCTCCTTATATTGGTGCCTTCTCATGACATCATCAGCAAATTTCATTTGTGCCCTTTGTATCACACTGCGTCATTTACATGCGAACATCACTATAATAAATACTAAGGAAAAATAGTCGTGTTCTTTTTTGCGTTGCTCTGAAAACACCCACGAACCTAAAATGGGCCCAGACATTTAACAAGGGCACAGATGTACAGCTAAAAAAGTATTTAGCCAAGTACAGACATCCCTATACGGGTCCCTCGCGCCATTACAGCTCCATCCCCATCGAGAACCTCATCCTAAAGCTGCTTTGGAGGCACATTCCTAGAGAGTAACACACCATGCAGCCCACTGCATGGACGCAGGAGCCAGAGCATTCAGGAGAACAGTCACAGAACATGGCTGCGTGCTGTTAGAGTGAACGTGGGCACCCCTGTGCACCAGAGCTCCTGAGTCCCCCACCAGCTTGGGGGCACAACATGCCCCCACGTGCAGCAGTCACCAGGGCAACATCACCACCGCCAGACCCCCCAGGGCAGTATCGACCCCACCAGGCTGCCAGGAGCAGAGGGAACCCACAGCAGCCACAGGGACATGGGAGCAGTAAGAGGTAGAAATAGAGGCAGACCAAAGGCCCTTCAAGTGCTGAATGCAACAGACGTCTCGAAATTTCATTTTGATAATCTTCAACTCATCTTGCCACTGGCTTTAAATGCCTGTGTGCAGGTGTCACATCTTTGTCCTCCGGCTCTCTTCCCGGCCATGTAATACACACACTTTTATTTGAAGAAAGCCCAAATAAGTGAAACTCTATGGCCTTGACTTTTATCCTCAGCACCCCATGCAGGTTTTCTGAAAAGAACTGTTATAAAGATTTTTCAAAGAAATTGGGGTCACCTGCTGCAGTGAACTGAACATAATTGGGAAGTACTGCAGATATCCTCTGTTTGGAAATGCATTGCGCGTGGATGATGGCTAGTTCTGTTTTGTATGAGTTTCTGGCTTCGCATGCTATTTTTAAGAGCTGTAAATGGAGCAGGTCCTGCCCCCCCTCCTTCCACCCTCTCCTCCTACTCACTGATTTCTCATCTTAAATTAAATTGGGTACAAATACTGTAACAAATAATTTTCTCTCTACCCTATGAGAAGATAGGCATAGACAGAAGCTCAGACACATACAGCACGTAGCATCCTTACGAGATAAGATCAGTAGTGTGGCTTTCTGTCACAGGGTTTGCCTTTAAAAATTATAATCATCAGCTTAGCATGTTTATCATCCTCTGAGAGGGAGACTTTTACCACTGCCTATGAAAAGAGATGACTGTGATAAAAGATAGCCTTTATATTTATGAGAACCTTTTAATTGCCCACAGCATGAAGCCCTTGAGGATCTAAACTGTGGCCCTTACAAGCATTTGCATTAAGAAAAACGTTGCTGTCATTTGAAAAGATGTTCTCAGAGCCACCTGTTAAAATGGATACGTCTCCTTCAGCTCAAATGTAAAAGGCGAACAAAGAGGTTGCTGGCTTCCCTAATTTACCAGATCAGAAGAGGAGCTAGAAAGTAAATACCTGTCCCCTGCTGGCTGTTGCTGTTTTCTGCTTTTTGCACTTCTGAGGTGAGCAGAGCAACGGTGGTGGCTCCATTCGTTTTGCTCAAATCAGGAGTCGATAAGACTAAAAGCAGACTCCCCTTCTTTTTGCCTCACCCTTTCTCGATTGTCAGGCCCAGAACAGAAGCTGACAGCTACAATTTACTGATTCAGTGTAAACTCAAACTTTTAACTTGTTGCAGATATTAACCATTTTCTAGAGTCCGATGACAGCTCAAAAGGGGATACTCCAAACCCCACAAGTAAATGTTCTCCTTGTGCTGCTTCGTACAGCAAAAAGAACAGCACAAGAGATCCTCCCTTGAAGCGGAGAGTAGCTCAAGGTCTCTTTAGAGTAACCTGTTCAACATGCTGGTTGAGATGATTGGGTATTATTGCTGTAAATTACACCTTCCAAACAGCTCTCATTTTTATATATCGCTTCCCTGAATTCTTACCGCTTTATCTTCCTTCTATCACAGGTCTCGGGACCATTTCCCTGGTTGGCCCAAGCAGTCAAGCAAAAGATGTAGGGTCTTAATTTCTGTTTCATTCATGCAGAGAACTTGATGAGTACACCACATAAAATGTAAGTAATTTTGCTCCTTCCTAAAAACAGGCAGTCTTCCTTTTTACCACGTCACAAGGAAATGAAAAACATATGCTCATTCCATTGCTGTCAGAATCAAATCTCCTTTCTGAGAGGACTTCCCAGGGCCTTTCCTCAGCCTAGACTTACCTTACATGCCTGGGCTGTGCTGTAACCACCAAGTCTATCTGCCTACGGCATGTGTTTGTGTGTCGCCTGCACACTCCAGCTCAATATGGTGTTGAAATGAAGGTCCATTGTTCCAACCAGTGAGGTTACAATTGCACGCATCTTTGCAGTGAATAGAGAGGACTGTTTTCTGGGGTCTGGAGATTACCATTACTTCAGCTGCCTGATCTAGAACTTCTTGCAGCCAACCTGGAGGACTATGATTTTCCCAACAGTTTGACCTAATCTGCAGCAACATCCTAGGTGCATCTACCCAAAGTCACATGGCAAGAGAATAATAATCCCTGGCTCTGTATCATGACTCTTTTCCATACTGCAGCCAACTCACAAGACGTGCTCAGCCGTTTTGCTCTCTACTCTGTTTCTTCTAAAAATCAAGACTGATTCTGGGTAACAAGGAGATAATTCTAGATATAAACAATTTATTTGCTATTTTCTTGAGGAATAACTGGATAATTCAACACAAGAGTTTTTGCTGAAATCCCATGCCAATTGTTTAAAAAAAATGTTCTTAGGGAAAGGCTGTTCTTTTGCTTTTTTCAAACACACTGCATGTACTCAACATCTATTTGGCCCTTCAGTGGTTGGTGTCCATTACTGTACCAGCCCAGTGAAATACAAGTGGGACTACTGCAGCTGAAGGCATATCCCTGCAAGCTTAACCTAACAGAAGTAACATCAAGGGCACCTTCTTCAGGAAAAGTAGATTTTTGATCAAGGAGTAGAATGTGGAGATGTCCAGATACCAAATATTATGAATGTAGCAATAACATAACTCCCCTGATAACGACAACGGTTTGGATTTTTATGTTTTCATAGGTCAGCCTGCATTACCAATATCTACAGTGTTGCTTGGTAACTATTTTCTGATACTATGAGACTAAAAAACACTTTTTCAAAACTAAATACCAAATCTGATTTTAAATCTTGCATTTTAGTAATTTTGGTCTGTCTTCAGTATTACTGCCCAGCCACAGCAATATTCTTGGTAACATTTTTACATCTTGTGCATATTTTTTTCTTTCTGTCTTTGAATATATTAAAGAAGATGTGAAATGAGTTTACAAATAAATATTTCACACTCCCTCCTTAAAAAATCTGTTGATGTTGTAAGAAGAGACAGTGAAACGATCAAGAGAGAATACAGGTGATCTCAGACAAATGCTGCATAATTCAGACTGAGTTTAACGATGTAAGTAAAAGGTAATCCTACATTTTCAGTGGACAGAGATAAAATTACCACATAAAGTAGAAAAACAAATTATTTTAAATTTTTGCATGGAACAGAGGTGAATATATTTAAGTATTAGTCACATTTCAATGTATATACTTTACTGGTGGTGCAGTGCTAGCTTTCACTTATTTCCCAGAAGCTGCATTCTGTGGCCATGAAGATAAAGTAATATAATAACAATAATTGTAATAACAATAATAACAAATGTAACACTGTTGATAGGATCATAATTCAGTAATGAATAAAATACCACAGTGCTCTACTAAATTACTTGTTAAAATTTAAATCAGACAATAAAAAGTATAATTAAAAAGAGAAGGAACAAAACCCCATTGTGCTGTAGTTTTAAAAGTGTCCCTGCTTATTTCCTCACACATTGCAAATTTCTGTTACAAAGCCATTTCTTTCCAATTTTATGAGGATTAACAAGTTCACTTCTGCCTTCCATACCAACACTGACAGAGCTACAGAAGGTGGTGGGATCCTTGTAAATGCCATGGGTTTGTTGATTTGCGAGTACTTCTATGACTAAAGAAATGTAGCAGTTGTGTGAGACAGCCCCTAAAATCTCTTTTTGCTCTCTTATAATGCCAGATTGTGAAGGAAGCTGCCTAGGGAGCTGTGTTCAAAAATGAAATTCCCACCTCCCCAAATATATGCGCAGTGACTTTCTGAAACATGACCGGTTTTCACAACAAGTATCTGATGTTTGCTCATTTGCTTTCTAAATGCCCTCTTTTGACTGAAGGCATGAAATTGGAAGTTCAGAACTATAAGGGTAGAAGAGAATCAGAAGAAAATATGTAATATTTGTTTAACAGCTACCAGTAGAAGCAAAATTTTAGCAGATAAGTGGGTGATTACATCGCTTCTATTCCATAACTTACAAAAGAAGATGGAGCTTAAAATCACTTTAGAACACCCTTTCCTTGGCTTTGAAGGAACAGCAAAGTTTTTATTGTAGATGATGGAGAAGTTCTGATCCCCACAAAAGTCCACATTCACTTAATGTACTCCCTAAAAAAAATCCTTTTAAAATGTTGGCCAAACATATAATTTGGTGGAGCCTGGGAGTTTCAACAGTGGCGAGCTTGTAAAATGTAGAAATTGAAAGCACCTACAGAAAAAGCAGCAGTTTAAAACTTCCCACAATTTGCCGTGTGAAAACTGTCTTCTTATGTTTTAACAAAAAGAAATGGAAGATTTGTGTTGCAGCACTGGTCTTAATATGGTCCCCGGGGCTTAATTGTGTCCTAAATGTTATCTTCCTAGAGAGGCTGTGGAGCCTCCAGCACTAGAACTCTTTAAAAAAACAGGTTAGACAGTGCTGTCTGGAGTTACATAGATAGGTGTAGCTAAGCTTGCTGTAGGTCAAGGAAATGGCCCAGATGTCAGTCACCTCTGGAACTCACTCCCATCATTAGATCTCTAATATTATTAATAGTATTCAATAATAATTACACTACCAGTCTTGTCCTTTTTTTGCAAACACTGGAAGTACTTAAGTCAAGAACAGATATCTTTCAGAAAGAATGCTGTGTTTCAGATATGCTGGGCTCCAAAAAGATACAAGTGGGTAGGTTTTTGCTTTGTGCTACAGAAAATGTCAGGCCTGGCGATTGCAACAATCCCCAGCAACTCTAAATTCACAGAATATGTCACAGCATTTGTTTCTTCATTAACTACTTCTTAAGGGGGTGGGGGGAAATAGTGGGATAAAAATTCCTCATGCTACCCTCCTTTCACCCAGAAATACAACATCTGTGATTCTTCAAATCAGTAGTAGTGGAATTTTATTCAGTCACATGAGAAATGACTGAGACAATAAGGGCAGGATGTGGTCTTCGCTGCGTTACTATCCCAAATACCCCAAAACAGTGAACTCCATGTGAAGAAACAACAGTTCGAGAAATTGTTGGTTCTCTTTATTTGTGTTTTTTAGTGGGGTTGAACTTCTAGAGGTCACATCAACTTTGCTGTCAAACCAGTCTGGTGGAGCTTTTCAAATAACAGTATCCCAGCATGCGCAACACTGCTGACAAATGAAAAAATAGATTCTCTTCTTGCTGAGGGATAAAAGGGCACATTGTTGAGTGGTATGGCATTTCATAGGTGTGATACACTAAGAATTCAAACCTCCTCCCAAGCTCTGGGAAATTAACATCTGAAGGCATCAAGCCCATGCAGAACCAGAAGTTACTGTTGCTGGTACTTTGGTAATCTTTTACAATTAGACGTTTTCCTGAGTTATTTTGATGCTTTTGATCACTAATATTGCACTATTTATTTCTCTCCTTTTATTACTGTCAAGGCTAAAATAATACGTGGGGGAGAAATGCACTCAAAAGAGACAGATTCTAGTTTTATTCCCACGCCCACACTGCAAAATACAGCATAGAGTAAATCTGTAAGTGAATCTGGATTCGTGACTTATGTGAGCCATTAATATTTAATATATGCAGTACCTACTCTTTTGCAGGTTTGTCCATATCCTATTTTAATGTCCTGTAAACAGGCCTCAGATAATTTCTGACATCTATAGAGCAGGAAACTGCTGTGTATACAAAACTCAAACTGTGCTGAAGAAGAGAAATGATGGCAGAAATAAGTGTTAGAGCCCTTTGATCCCCCCTTCCTCTCTGCAGCAGTAAATATATTCAGAAAGACAGCGCTGTAGATTTATAAATGTTAGCACTCTGAGTGAAGTCAAACTAATTTACTCTATAAACTTCTCTGACATTATGAAAACTTTACAAAAAGATCATTGCATGTGAAATATTAAAATACTATAATTTTAGCTTAAAACCCCCACTCATCACACATTTAAGTGCCTTTCTGTATATCTTCTGTGTTTAGAAGTGTTTTAAGAGTAAGTGGAAACACCATAAAGATGGCAAAATAAATTATGCCTCTTGAAGTTTAGGAATAACACCAACATAAAATAAAATGGCATGAATCCATTTTTTATAGGCCTGGACTCAAGCAGCAGAACCAAGCAGCTAGGGAGAAGAAATGTAGAAACAGCTTGTTCTGAATGAATTGATGATGATGATGAGAGAGCCTAAGATGACACTGGAAATGTCTAACACAGTTGCAAAGGAGTTGAGCATAGATATCTCGTGGGGCTACCTTTGCCTCTCAGGTGATAAGCTAATGTGCTATTTGCCTGGAGGAAAACGTATTTATTAGCATCAATTCAGGACTCAACCAGTTGCCAAGCTGAGAGTGACAGAACGGAGTGCATGGATATCTCATTGTGAACACTGGATCACACCATCTTAAAGACATGTGGTTTGAAACGGTAATTTACAGCACTTTACCTCTCTACTCCAGTCTGGAAGGCATTCACTTAGCATCACTGCCTGCAGAGGTGTCTAAACCTATACAGTCGTACAAACTGCAGTTGCATTTCCAGACCTTTTCCCCTGCTTGTGCTCCGTGCTGAGAGCTGGAACAACAGAAAAATCCCAAAAGGAGGCATCTGAGCAGATGCACATTTTGTGAAAGAATAGGATAAATAACGGGTGGAGGAGAATTTTTCCTCCGCACGTGAAGCTTTTACTTTGTAGCAATTGTAGGTATCATTTTTACAGCATAAGTAACAAGCTAGGAAAACCTTAATGCTTTAATTAGTTCAGAATGGTGCTATGCCTCTATTTGGCTGCAACATACCCATAAGATCTTTGCTCCACTCTCAACAGTGATTTTCTATAGATTTTCAAATCCTGCACTACCTTTTTGTTCTTGACTGAGCACTTGCCTCAGCAGTCCATCTGCACTCTGAGGTAAAGGTCATACACGACGCCTACTGCCAGGGAACTCAACCACTGCTGGGTGCTGGTCAGATGGTGTTTCTCACTTTCCCATCTTAAAAAAAGCAATTGAGTGCAATCCTGAACAGTAATGTATATTTGCTTCATACGGTTTACAAATATGGCTATGCAAATTTCAGCACCCAAGTTAGACCGCTGAGAGCTAGCTCAGATATTTTTCTTCACAGCACCATCTAGTGCTATTTATGCAAGCCACAATTTTCTTTGACCTTGCCTTCTCACATAAATACACAACCACATATATGTTTTAAAACAAATACAGAATGAATGAGACTCCTTTCGAAAAAAAAAGTACTTGAATAGTGATTTTTTTCTTGTGGAAATAAGGAGAGAAAAAAATCACAGCAATAGGTGTGCAATGATTTATTGCACTCCAGAAACAGTGTTGAAGAAGGCATTACAAGAACCTGAAGAAAGCAGGATTAAAAAAAAAAACAACTCACACACACACACACAAAACATAAAGAAAGTTAATTTTTCTGTTTAAAACTACATGTTTTTTGGGGCCTAAGAAAGTACTTGTGGTTGGGTATGGGTTCACTAAGATAGAAACCCTTGGCCTTAATACATCTTGCCCACTTTTTCTAACCTCAGACAAAGCCTTTTGTTTGGCATTGTTAAAACATGTCTAACTTCACAGAACAACAAATACAGAGGATAAAAATTGTCTTTACCAATAGCTCAACAATCACCATCAATTATACCCTGTGTTTTTATGGTAAAAGTTTCCTGAGGCTCCTTGATGATCATTATCATAAGAGTCAAAAAGACCCTGCAACCAGTCCTTCAAAACCTGAGTAGTCCTTTGACAACAGATTCAAAGAAGGGAAAGGAAAGGGGAAAATAGGGAAAAGGGAAAAGGAAAAAATAAAAAGGGAAGAGGAAGGGGAAAGAAGGAGAAAGGCAAAAAGGAAAAAGAAGGGTAAAGGAGATAAGGAAAAAGAATGGAAAAGGGGAAAAGAATTAACAAAGGGAAAAGGGGAACCAAATGCTTCTTTGATTTTATTGAATTTAAGTACCTAATACAACTTTTCCTGTCATCCTGAAAGTTGCCAACATATGGAAGAGGAAGCCATGACAGCAACTAGAGGTTTGCCCTGGGATTTTTCTTAAGTTCGTTTTGTACTGTTGCAATAAATTCTTACAGTCTTCTGGAGATCACAGTGAGAACCCATTGCCATCTAGACAAAGCAGAGACACAGAGAGCTGGAGTCAATACCAGAACACTCTATGAGTTCTGCCACAAAAAAATCCAAACACAACTAACCCTATAGCTTAGGAACCAAGAGTGGAATGGGAAGACACAGAGACGGTTATAACCTGTCCCAATAAGACAAGGCTCAACTCAACCGCCTCACCTTCATCGCCTCAGTACAAGTGGATGCATGTTCAAAAACAGAAGTTTTCTTACACTCAGTCAGAAAATGTCAGAGTGCAAGACTGAACAGTGAGTTAACATCAAGACAACGCACCAGCCCGCAATGCTTTGTCTGGGAAGCAGTTTTTAGCTAACAATATCACTATACTCGAGCACCCATCCAATTTGCCAGACTTGGCTCCCTGCAATTTCTACCCCTTCCCAAACATCAAGTCAGTGCTCAAAGGAACCCATTTTTGGTTGGCAGAAGGTGTGAAATTAAAAATGATAGGGATCCTCAACAACCTTCCAGAAAATGATCTGCAGAATTGTTTTGAACATTGGCAGCATCGTATGCGGCTGTGTGTCAGCTCAGAAGGGAAATATTTTGGAGATGATTGTAGTTAATTTTCTTAATTTGTTAAATAAAAAGAGTTACAGGCACAATCTCAGGGGTTTTTTGTGTCAAATCTCACATATTGATCGGCTGAAGATGTAGAAGTATTTCCCCTCCACAAAGTAATGTCTAGTCTAGTATACTCATTGATTGTAACTTTGTAAATTTGACCTTGACAGCTTGTAAATTTTTAGGAGACCAAGCTTAACAGCAATTCTGGCAGGCTATGCTTTCAAGTCACTGGTTTCATGGTTGGGCTTTATAGGGAAAGGTACAACTTTTAAATAGTATTTGTGTAAAAATCCCACAAGGTATTCCAAAGGCAAACTAATGACCACCGGTGGTGCCACAAATGGAACTGGGTAATATATTGATATGAGCCGTAAACAGTATTCGATTTTAACAACAACTAGTATAGAATAACATGTCTAATTTAATTTATGAGCCTAATTTAAACGTTGGAGAGACTTGACATAGAAAAACTAGCAGCTATGTTGTTTCTGTCTTTTTATTTGCTGCCCATCAGAAAATGGGAAAGACATTACAGTGTTTGATGTTAATTTGTTCATCTGCTTATGCTGTTGGCATTTTTTACCTGCTTGTGGCATTTCTGTAAGTGACTCTAGCTGTTCTTAATCCTGATTCAAAGGAACAATTGATTTTCTTGTTATGATTTATTATCATTGATCAGTCTGGGAATAACGAATTTTTGCTTTTGGCACATTTTATAGCTGCAGCTAAGGTTACTAACCTTCTTCTATTCTCTGTGCAGGGACGAAGTAACTATGGCTCTAGAAGTGCAGATGATTTTTCTTTGTGAGCAGCTCTGCCCATGCGAATAAATCCCAGTGAAGTCACTGAGATAATTCATGTGCACGAGTCTGTGCTACCAAAGACCGTGACACTTGTGTATAGCTCAACTGGAAAGACTTTTAGTCTTTGTGTCTTTATGGCACACATTTTTAAATGCACTCTGAGCTCTGAGTCTGAGCCTGCCTAAATTGTAGTTCCAGTGTAACCCTGGGAGACAGTAAGGGCTCTTTACAATGAACAAACAAAAAATCCATCTTTGTTTTTGGGGTATTTGTATGCTGACCTTATGAAGTACATTGAAATGGAAGAAGCTTGCTGCTACATTATTTTGTACAAAATAAAGTAAGCTTTACTAACAACTATTTCTTTCTCATTTTCAGATCTTACAGACCTATCTTGTTTCACTCATACCTTCACTAAATAAAATGATCATAGTATTGTAAACATAGCTAAAAGGGGAAGATTTCACTCTGGCAACTGCTGAAAGACAAAATGTACCATAAATCATATATATTTGCTTTAGAATATACTATTTACTTACTAATAAGAAAACTCTTTCTGACCTTCACAAGAATTATACTTAAGCTTCTTAATATTCCCTTGTGCTGGCGAATATCGTGGCTTTCACTTGAGTTTTGGTAACAAACTTTTGAAAGAGCTCTCTATCCTTACAAGAGCAGATTTCCCCCAGTCACTGAGGGTGAAAGGGAGGATGGAGGTTTTGAGCTTCGGTGACCACCCAAACAGTGGATTAGTCAGATTTTCCACTTTTCAAGACTGGTCCCTTCCTCCAAGAGCTTTGTTGAAATCATGGATGTGGGTCCAGATGATGGTAATAAAGAAAGTGGCACTGTAACACAATCCCCGCACTGCACCATCTATCCCATTGCAGTTATGGTGTGAAATATTTTTCTCAATAGAGGTCTTTTTGTGTGTGGTTGGGTATCTGCAAATCAAAGAATAGCAATGCCATGGTGTTTCTGGGCTTTAGCAAATTTTCCTTTAACAAGACATTTTCAGCAAAATGTAGGTTAGCTGGAATCTCAAACAAATGACCAACATCTTGATGACTCTCTGGCTTTAGTGACAAGAGGACCTGGCGCAGCAACAGGAATTCTTCTGCAAGGGTTAATTTGCAGGATCAGAGCTTCCAGACAAAAAAAAAAAAAAAAATTAGTAGGGAAATTCTTGGCTTTTTTTCCCAAACTGTGCTTAAAAAGAAAAGAAAGATGTCAGTTATTCCCATTCTGAAAAGAGTATCTTGTGACATTGAGAGTCTTTTGCTTTCACAAAGTTACACTCTGTGAATGAGTACCCAACTAATATTTCAAGTACGGTCTGCGATAACACTTAAAACCACAGGTACCGCAGCCTCAGAAGCAGTAAAAAAAGAAATCCATTTTTTTTATTTTTACTCTGAGTCATCAATAGCTAAATAACTGAAAGCAGAAATTCTTTATGTGCATGCAGAGAAAAAAATAGATTTGGAGTGGAAACTTTTTTGGCAAGTATGAGTCTAACAGTATTTGAAATAGATGAGATATTGATTCCTAAAATAAATAAATAAATACAAACGTCCAAACCTTTTAAACTTCAAATATCTGCAAAGTTAACAACCTCAAATTCATAAAACTGATAAAAAATATTCTCTTTCTATACAATTTCCATGAAAGAAGACTTCTCTTGCCTTTTCTTTCTGAGTATAACAGCATGCCTACATTTGCTTGTGGCAGGAGGAAACGTGCGTAACCTCAGGAGTCATTCCTGGACTTTGTGGTCCAGGCCAGTTTAATCTGATAAACAAGGATGTAAAAAAAAAATACAGTTACCATCCTTATTGGCTATTAAAATGGCAACAAAAGCAAAAGTATCCCAGCTGTTCACAAACCTCACTTAGATCTGAAGTTCCATCTTTTTCCCTGGGCTGTTCCTGACAACTAAGTACTGTTAGTTTGGTAGTGTACACTTAACTAGAGCCACAGAGAGATGTTTTCAGCCTAATAGCAAGTCTAAACAGTGCTACACGCTCCCAGCTCTTCAGATGTGAAACAGGTCCTGTTTGCAAGCCACACAAAAATGGCTCCAAGCCCTAAGCTAGTGTACCTGGCCTTCCAGCAGCACTTTGTGTCTTATCTCAAGTTTCATGTTCTCGGGTTGCGAGGCTCAAAAGAAGCTGTTAGCATCCAGCTGCCCTGGACTGTGACAGCAACATTTTTATTAGCATTTTTGATTATTCCCTAGTAAGCTCCTGCTGTTCATGCGGAGGCCACCCTGTGCGTGTGCAATAGTTCCACTTGCAGCTGAGCAGTGAACCGAAGTCAGGAGCAGCATTGCTTTGGAACCTGTAAGTTGACAGTGCTGTAGTTCCTAGCTGGCCCCAGCTCTGCGAGGCAGTGTCGCTTCCTGCCTTCCCTGAAGGGCTCGGCAGACTCCAAGCACATCGGCCGGGATGTCTCCAGGTGTGTGTCCATTTTCAGATCACAGTGGCAACTGGAATAAAAAAAAAGGACAGAGACAGAAAGAAACTGCATTTGGTGCTCAGTAATCTGAGAGGGACGTATCGGGCAGCTGAGTCAAAAGGGCAAATCATTTCTCCCAAGATTATTACAGTAAAACTCTTCGGGATTATTTCAGCTGCAGCTGCAGCAACAGCAAGCGCAGGATGGGAGCTCGGCTCCTCACGCGCCGGCTCCCGCACAGCCCTCTGCTGCCCAGCATCAGCAGTGCAACAGCGCAAAATGGTCAGCCTGGCTTGCGAGGAGGGTGGCTCCTGCTGCAGGCTCAGCTAATTTTCAGTGGCGTCCAGGAAAGCATCCCTTAACTGGTGAGTCACATATGCTGTCTGGCCAGCTCCCCTCAGGCTGGATCAGAAGGTTGGGTCCTGCTTGCTTTCTTTCTCATTTATGAGTATCAGGAGACTCATGCTTTTCAAGCTTGCCTATAAAATGATAACAAATTTCCTCTTCAAAAAAATTTAAAAAAAATCTCAGAAAACGTTAATTTACAAGTGGGTTGAATATAAACACAAGGTATCACAAAACATAAGATAAATTTTTAAGAGTTGGCTGCACTGAAGTATGATTTTGGTACATATTTTATGTGAAATACAGTATGTCACTAATTTATCTTGCAGCTAAGAAGCAGCTCACTTTTGGGTCACAAGTCCCCCTCACAGCTTGACACAGAAAATATTTGTGGAAAGAAAACTTCGGATTATAGTCAAAATCTAATGAATCAGGATTTTTTGGTTTTTTCAGTTACATTTTTAACTTCGATCCTGTGCTACAGAAGTAAATTTGGTATCGATGGCATTAGTTTATCTGTAACACGTAACTAACATTGAGGTTAGGCTATCCAGTTTATTTATTACATGAACCTGAACATAATGTACTATGAAAAAGAAAGCAGTCTTGTATCTTAAAAATACTGTTTCTCCTAAAATAGAAGCTTAGTCCCAGCCTACATGCAAATACAAGATGTCACAGAAAGACAAGCAGTTAGTGTGAAGAGATATATCTGTGTGCAAATACAGTTCAGGTTTTATAGAAAGACAAAAATAAATGAATAAATCCCTTTTAAATATAAACTGTCACCTCATTCCAGCTAAGGAAGGAGGTGGCGGAGGAGTGTGGGGGGAAGAGAGTTAAAATCCAAACAACTTCTAAATCCTTCTTTGCAGCCTGCACTCCTGTCGTCCACCTCTTATGGGTATCTGGTATTGATTTCCCAGTCTTAATAGACCATTATGGATGAAGCACTGCTGGGCTCTGACACGCTCATTGGTAGGAATGTGCAGTGGCTTGTGAACAGTTATTTGAAATTTTTCTACCAGATGGCTGCAGCTTTGCAAACCACCTGCCACAAGACTGAGCCATTCTGGCTCAGGTTTGAGCAGGAGCCGTAACTGCTGCAGCTCCAGCTTCCCCTTCTGACTGCACCAACAGAGCGGGAGATGGCACATAAAGATGGGAGGGGTGGAGAACATGGACCACCATCTCCTATAGGGAGCTATCTTAGAATATCTGCAGTCTGTGCAACCAGCATCTTACTGGGCTTGGAGGGAGGCAGAAACCAGCTAGTACAGATGAATTTACAGCATGCCAATCCTCAAAATGTCAGACAGGTCAAAGCAGCTTCCATCTCTAAAATCTAATTTATTAATTAAAAAAACTCCTTAACAAATATAAAAATCAATATAAAATGACTGACCTCACTGCACTCTATTGTCTACATTTAGTGTATCCTTTACTGACCATGTCTGTCTAATTTAGATTTCATTTATCTTATCTGTAAAATAGATACAATAGATGTAATTATTTATCTCGCCATTTTCTGACTACATATAATTTATATTTCTCTATAATAATCCAAGAGTAATGAAATCACATTACCAATTCCCCCTTAAATCCCATATTAGTGACTTTTAGATTTAGCTTATCAATGAAATAACAGTGTTTGTTGTATCCAGTGACTTGTTTAAATCGTATATGATAAATGTGTAAAAACTGAATTTATATTTACAAACATGAGTAAAATAAAATCAATAAGTGGGAGCTTAAAAGGTGCTACAAAGCCCTGTGAGCGTTCAGTGGCCAAGATGAAAAATCCAGAGTTCAATATTACATGCTTATTGATCAGTAAAGTTAAGCAAGCAATAAGGCACCTGATGAATCATGCCCTTAGAATATAAAAGCTTTCTTCTGACCGTTTTTTCTCCTTCAATTTCAAAACTTGAAGTATTTGTATTTGAATTTCTGAAATACGGTCTTCCCAGAGATATATACCCCCAAAAGGATAATTAAGCCAAGCAAACATTTCAGGTATCCTTGTTCAACAATCTCTTTTGAAAAACTACATTTTTTTCTGTCATCAACTCACTGTAAAGCAACCTGGAACGTCAACTCTAGTCTTACGGTAGACAGTAAGCCTCAAGGATAAGTTATATTGCATTGTGAAAAATGACATGAAAATTCAAACAGAAAAATATCCATCCAAAACACACCAGAAACCCCTCTTCAGCACACAAGTGCTACTATGTGACATATCATGATTCAGAACCAGTGGGCTTGTAAAGAGTAAATGTATGTAGATTAAAGTGTAGATTATGTGAAAGTGGCATAGGTGATCCAAAATGTGCACCAAGTAGTAGCTTGTTGGGTTTTTTCACATGAGAATTAAAGGGATCTAAGAGAAATCTAACACATTCAGATTTGCTAAAGTTTCAGTTTTCTTGAAGAGTTGGATTCTGTCTCCCTGATCTTTTACCTACATGTTGCCACAAAGCATAATATTTTAATTATGTAGTCACTTTACAAGCACTACAACTATGACTTATTTTCCAAAGGGTTTTGCATTTGAGATGTTGGTATTCATCATCACATCCACTAGATGTCACTCAATAGTCATAATAATTCCCAGCACTGACAAACACAAATACAAACAAATACAAAAATTAAAAAGGCAACAAATTCTGTGTAGATTATTTCTTTTTCTCCACGCTCAGAATTAGGTTCTTTGAAAACTTCAGATATCCACTGCTTAAAGTTAAGATATGGTGTCTGAAACATTGTCATCATCACTTCAAGAATTATAATTTTAAGCTTATATGTTCATCCCATTTAGAAGCCCTGCTTGCCATCAAGGAGTTATGTATTTCTTTAATAAGTTGTGTTCTTTAAAAGAAAAAAAAAAAGTGCATTTGGAAGATGATGAACTTGACGATAATGGGTAATTTTGCCTCTAGACCGTGAAAACACTGTTCAACATTTTGATCTGCATGATGTCTAATGGCATTGATCTTCAATGAAGTTGTTTTCTGGCTTATCTGTTCATGCCCTCTGGGGTTTTACCATTAAGAGATATTTTGAATCCATATCCCTCCAAAAACATCCATTTACCAGGATGGATGGAGTCGCTGTTACCCTGCTTGCAACGGCTGGTTTCTATTGGGATGTTCTCTAGCTCCGACTCCCAGACTTTTGTTCTGGTATGGTTTTCAGGTACTGTAATCACATCAAAATGCATTTGACTTTTCTTGGGAAACTAAACAAAGACATTTTTATCTAACCTTCATATGATTTTGTTGGCTTTTTCTATATTCCCTCTGGCTTTTAAACAGCTTTTTCAAAATATTTTCCTAAAACTGTTCCCAGTACTGTAACACTGGAAACATTGTGTATAGGGGGAAAACAGCTTCACTCACTTGCTTGTTAAAGTTTTATGTCTTTGTCATTTAGAAGGAGGCCTAGAATTTTTATATCATGTATTTGATTCTTAAATTATTTTAGGGATACCTGGCTGTCCCACCTTCCACTAGATCTGTGTGTTCCCTGATGTTACTAGCACCCCTCATGAATTCATGTGCTCAGTATATATTGACAGTTCCCTTGTTCCCCCAAGTGCCAAAGGAATTCTGAAGAAGCTGTAGATCTTTTATCATCTCTTGCCCTAATGACCAGCAGCAGTGGCATTTGAAATATATACTGTAAAGACATGCAACAAATTCTGCTCAGCTCCATATTAAACCATAACGCTCAGAACAAGGAATAGTAAAAATATTTAGTAGTCATTCTGTACATAACTGTATATAACTTGCATAAAGGACCTCTGTGTAAAGATGAGGTCACTGTCACTCTGGAATGGACCAAAATGTCCATACAAAACCAAGATGTCATCTTCTGAAAAAAGCCGTCTCCTACATTTGGTAAGACTATAATAGGTTAACAACCTATTCCCTGGGAAGCTACACCTCAAAGGCAGATGTGGTTGCTCTAGCTAGAGACACAAGTCACACCTGAAGGCCCCATCCAGGCGGATTCCACTATGCCAGAACTCTTCAAGCATGCAATGAATGATAATTTTGCGACAATTCACCTCGTCTTTTAGCAGAAGACACTGTTTTACTCACAAATGTCAAAACTGGATTGATCTTGGTTCATCTTAAAACTTGCAGTGGTTATAAGGCCCGCAGACTCTATTCTCTCTCTCATAGGTTTAGAAGAAGGCATTTTAATCTCAATAGATTTCTCTTCTCAAATGCATTTATAAGCCTTGATGGATTTAGACCCATACCATGAGATGGAGTCTAAAAGTTATGAAATGCTCTGCATGATTCAAACAGGCCCCCAAATTACCTGTTCCTTCTAAAATTATTTCCAAAGGCCAAAGAGAGCTATATTTTTAATTTTTGTATTATTTCCCACGAAAATACTGCTGAGGGGAGGTGGGCCATGTTTCTGTTTTCTACCCTTTGTCTGCTGCTGTACTGGGGAAACTCGCATCTAACCTCTGCTTTGCTATGTTCAGCTACAAAAATAAGCCAAGAGAGTTAAAGGTGTTTGTGCAATCTTGGTTTTGGACAACATTAGAATTCTTGCATTGATCTGTGGTTCCAAAAAGAAAGACTTCAGCTTCCTTAATCACATGGAAAATAATCAGAGAATAACGATTTTCAAAGCTGATTATTACAAGGGCAGAATAAAAAAAAAACAAAACAAAACAAAAAAACCCCAAACACCCCAACCCCATGCAAACAAAAAACAACAAAACAAAACCCAAAACAAAATGAAAAGAAAGGAAATGTTATGGCTTTGACCCAGCCTGACCTGATCAACACCTAAACACAAGCGCTTTTATCCCAACTCCCAACATGCGCATACAGGGAAAAGGGAAAGACAAATGAGAGAGAGACTTGTGGGTTGGAAATTAAAAGAAAAATAGCTTTGATGAAACAATAACAATAATAATAAGGAAAATATTATAAGAAAATAATAAAATATATATAAAATTGAACTTCTCTATAACTATACGTTGACACAGATTCTGCAGAGCAGGTATGGGGAAAGATCCCAGGCTGGACTCAGTGGCAGAAAGGAGCTGGGCTCAGGACCTGGATGCAGGAATGCACAGATCTGGTACTGGAGACAAAAGGACAGACAAGGTCCGTATTAGGTGCTCGCCATCAAAGAAGAGGGCTTGACCCTCATGATCCCTCATTTTTATACAGAATATATATATGGAACAGAATACTCTGCAGGTCAGTTTTGGAACACTTGTCCTGTCTGCCCCTCTCTGCAGGTGTGACTCTTTTTTTGCCCCTTTGACATAGCTGTTTCACCCATTTGAGGATAATCTTGGTCTCCATAGGGACAGATGTAGGCAATCACCTTTCTGTGTACCAATGCCCTGTTACTCTGGTGATAACCATAAATTTTAAGTGCTATCGCTTCTGTAGACAGGTAGTGTCTGAAAACATTCAGTTAACTTTCAGAAAATGAACTTACTTAGACAAGGCTTAGCTGAAAAGTTAGAAAATCAATTCTGTTGTAGCTCAAACCAGAACAGAAAGCATATAGAAGTTACAGACTTAAATAAAATTTTCTTCTTTTTTTCATCAGCCTCTGTTAATCGTTTTCTCTTTTGCTGCCAGAGTTTTAACACACAAAGCATGACGTTTGGCAAATCTATCAGAGGTTGCTAACAAGGGAAATAGGGCCTTTTGATGGCAAAGAAAAACAAATGCTGAAGTGAGCTGGAATTACTGTTGCTTCTGTTGTTTCTGTTGTAGCTTGATCCTCTTTCTTCAAAGACCAAACAAGCTTGCAAAGGGCAGGAAATAAAAAGAATTGCAGAGATTAAAAAAACATAACTTCTCTCACTTGCTATTCATAGTGGCAAGTCCCCAGCACAAGGTCTTACCTTTCGTGCTTAGATCTGACAAACCTCTACAAGTCAGGCTATTTAAAACTTTGCTTGAGCAGTCTGTGTGATCAGAAGCTCTCTGACACACTACAAAACAATCCTAGCTACCAAAGCCCAGCTCTGAAACAAAAGCAAAAGGAGAGGAACTAAGGGAAGAAATACACAATACATTTGGAAATAAGCCAAAAAAAAAAAATAGGGGAAAGTGAAAGCAGGACTTCATGTCTCAAAGTCTTGCACTGACTAGCATTTTGTTAAAGTCAATGGAGATGGTGGTGACACGTGAGTCTCTTTCAACTGTCCAAAGCAATAAGGATATGGTTCAAGAGGGGGATGCTGTTCCCGGTGGTGAAGTATTTCTGATGTAAGAATTCACTGTCCTCCAGCACTCTCCAGAACACTATTGTTTTCTGGACACAAAGAAAAGTGATTTGGCTTACATAGCAGATGTATTTGATCAGAGATATTATACGTTGTCCTAAGAAAGATACAATGCACAACTTATCGTGTGCATTGGATTGGCACAGCAAGGTTTTGGTAGCAGGAGGGCTACAGAGATGGCCTCTACAAGAAGCTGCTAGAAGCTTTGTGTGTGTCTGAGAGACCTAAAAGATTGCACCCCCTGGAAGCAACCCACACTGGAGCAGTTCATGAAGAACTGCAGCCAATGGAAAGGACTCACATTGGAGAAGTTCGTGGAGGACTGTCCCCTGTGGGAGTGACCCCACACTGGAACAGGGAAAGAGTGGGATGAGTCCTCCCCATGAGGAGGAAGGAGTGGCAGAAACAGTGTGGTGAACTGAGTGCAACTTCCATTCCCCATCCCCCTGGGGGATGGGAGGATGTAGAGAATTCCAGAGTAAGCTTGAGCCAGGCAAGAAGGGAGGGGAGGAGGAAGGTGTTTTAAATTTGTTTTATTTTCCTATTATCCTGCCCTGATTTGATCGACAATAAAATAATTTTGTCGAGTTGTGTCTGTTTTGCTGCTGACGGTAATTGTTGAGTGATCTCTTCTAGTTCTTATCTCAAACCACGAGCCTTTCATTAGACTGTTTTCTCACCTGTCCGGCTGAGGAAGAGAGTAATAGAGAGGCTTTGGTGGGTACCTGGCGTCTAGCCAGGGTCAACCCACTGCAGCATGCCAGGGAATTACTACACTTATAAGAAAAGTATGTGTATGGCACGGAAAGGGTAAAAAAACAACAACTGGTCTGTGTTATAATTTGTTTGTCACTGCAGTGCAAGGATGGGAATGACGGTTGATGATGTGAAAGTCAGCATGTAAAACTAATTATTGAACGAGTCCAAGTCTGAGATGAAGGAAATAACTGAGTGAAAACTCATCCCGGCGAAGCAGCTGTTAATTGTGCTCATCAGTCTGCTGAATGTAAAGGAAAATGAAATGAACTCCTGACTGACTGCTCGTTGGAGAATTTTTTTTCCAATCTCATTCACCATGTCGGTTCCAGGTGTCTGCACTGAAATGGCATGCTTGTTGCAGGCTCTGGGCCATTAATACTATTGCTACTTTTTGGACCTGCATAAGCTTTTCAACACTTCGTCTTTGTGATTAAAGCAAAAACATCCAGCACCAAGATATGGGTCCCTTGTCTCTTAAAAGTAATGCCTCATACCTTCCCTGAGAGCAACAGAGAGCGCTCCAGCAGCTGAGACCGACACAACTCAGAGTCAGTCTCTGGGCTTATGCTGAAGGAAGTAATTCAGCCTCCTACTCTCACCCACCTCTATTCAAAGTGGAGACAGTACAGAAGAGACACACAGCTTATTTAAGAAGTGTTGTGAGGGAGTTACATTTTGCAGTAAAGTCCCTTCTCCAGATGCTATTATCCTTTTCTTCAAAAAAATATTTCCCCTCAGCAATGTTACTCTATGGCTGTTTCTCGTGTGGTTTTCCTTTGCAAAGGTTTTCTTTCTTTCCTTCTTTTTCTTTTTTTTTTCCTCCCTCACCTCCCTCGCCTTCTTTTTTATTTCTCTTCACTCTTCCTGGGATAAGGATGTTCTAATCTTTTCCTAAACATATCAAAATTGTTTCCCTTATAAACACCACAGATGTGAAGACATCCAAATGGAGAACAAGAGCATATGAAAACAAGTTATTTCTTCAGTGACTGATAAAAGGCTTCCCTCAAGATAAGACTCAGCTGCCATCACCAAGGGACCCTGAAAGCTCACACCTGAACTGCCTGTCTCATCCAATGGGACCAAAGGGGAAAGGCACCGTATGAAATACATGCAGATGCAGTTACTTGGATACGCCAGTCACTGTGTAAGCATCTCAATCAGAAACACAGCTTAACTTGTGCTTAGCTTAGGTATCTATCACTAATCTTAAACACCACACAAGCAAAGGTTTACATTTCCATGAAGTCAGAGAGAAAAAAAAAATAAAAATCACAAGACACTTAAACCCACAATTCCTTTTAAAAGCTTTCCATAAGAGAAAGGGAGTCAGCCTCTAACTACACTGGAAGCCCTAACAACAGTGACATGAAAGGAACTAGAATATTCTACAAATGTGAACTATCTTTTTAAGAAATGCAAAACTGATTGTAAAGAAGTTCCTATCGAAAGGACAAGCCTTGTTTTAGAAATGCAGCAAGTTAAAGACTACAAAGCAAAGGAGCTTTAATGAGCACCCTGGAACTCGTACACCACTGAGCTCTGTACAAGGGAAATAGATTCACCCAACAGGGTGCACCTGGTGCTGAGTATTCAAATGATAGTTTCAAAATATAGATTTACTGATGATTTCATAAATTGCTCACTGAGCAAGGTATTCAATAGATTTTAAAAGGTTATCTTTACCAGAATTACGAATTCCTTATGCTTCTTTTGGTTAGGTAAATGTGTATCTTTTCCGTAGTCTGGCTCTCTGCAGCAATAAGTAGTAAGGGTAATTAAGTAGTAGTTAGGAATCTGCTGAGTGTTGATGTCCTTAAAGTGCTTTAAGGAAATTCTAGCACTACAAATGCATGGTATTCCTATTACTCGATAATTGCATTTTAAAGTTTCACGTTGTAATTATGCTAATATGAATGAGGTCACATTTTAAATTTAGTACCTTATTTTATGTAACGAGTGCTATAAGTTCTTGACCCTAGTTTAGTAAAATTTCATGGAAATCTGAACTATAGCATCCTATCATTTTATCCTCATAGTCTAATTAAATGCTGACATTGTTTAAATGAGTTAAATTGAGTATGTTGGTTTTGTGTGTGTTTTGCCAATTCAAAACAAATTTAATTTAAGAGTCTTTATGAGAGTTTCACGCTCCTTCTGGTATATTGCGTTATTATATCATAATAGATTTAATTTAGAAGATTATGTCACTCCCTAATTCATTCTCCCAGTTGTTCAGGAAACAAGTTTGAGCTCTTCAATTTGCCATGAATATTTTGTCGCCTGTCTTAACTATGTAAGTAACCACGTAACTTTTAGTGAGTCATTTCTGAAATTTGAAGAAGGACAATTGCAGGCCTGTATTTTTTAAAAGAGACTGGTGATCCAAATATCAATTCAATTTTTTAAATACCCTCCTTAAGATACATGTAAACAAGCTTCATTTCACATTTTCTAGAAAATCACAGTCCTGGGTTTCTGAAAACCGGCAGAAAAATAATTAGCTGGTATGAAAGCTTAGGCTAAAAAACAATTAAAACAGAAATTCTCAGAACTGATTATCCTTCTTAAAATGTCTTACAAGCACTGGCTCTAGGCTGTACCCTATTATTTATATTTAAAGTCTCTCTATAACCTACGGCTAAAAAAAATAAATAGGGACAATTAGTTTTGCCCTGTCTATTTCAATTTTGCAATTACATCACACCAGATGAACAAATGTGCATTGAACATAATTTGGCTACAAGACTATGGCACTACTCCAGTGACTCAGGAACCTTCAAACTAGAGAGGAAGTGCACGAGAAGGGCAACATACTCTCCTATATTAATGTGAGAAAAGCAAAATACTATAAATCAGAAGTAGTTTTAATAACAAAAAAAAATTGCTAGGGCACCTGGGCAGGAAGATGTCGAGAGAAATTAAATGAAAGTACAAGGGAAAAGTGACATGAAAGTCAGAACAGTGAAAACTAGAAAACATTCTGAATAGCAGAAATAATATCCATCAAAGGGATAGATAAAACAGAATACGATACTAAGTACAAGAGAAAATACAGTAAAGCTATTCTGAGTTGAAGCAGATTTTGAAGTGTCAGGCTCATTTTTATGAACTGATCATCACTTCTCAAGACCATTTAACATCTGAAAGACTTTACTGTCTATGAGAATATACAATAAGAGATCACATTGTTGCTTAAAACACTTTGTATTTACTTATCTGTAATTTTTATTACTCTAAATGTTTATTCTTGTTTTTGTTTCATTGATAAGGCTACCTAGCACAGTGAAAAGAGGTAAAAGTAAAAGGGTGCATTACCAGAAGGTAGACTTCTGCAGGTTCAGATGAACACACAGTCCTGCACAGACATAGCTTCCAGTCCCGTCATAGGATAGAAAAGGAGAAGACAGCAGTGACACCTGATGGTTATGAGTAAATAAAATCAAAGTCCCTAAGGGGAGATACTGGCATGTATACAAATAGGCTAGAAAACACCTGCTTCATGAATAAGCTTGAAAGGTATCACACCTGATAACCCACTGTGCTTCCTCTCCGGTAATCAAAAGATAATCGCTATGCTCCCGTGTGATTAGAATTATTTTTAAATTCTGCTTACAAGTTCTTGTCTACAAGAGAAATATTTAAGCAAATTAAGGGAAATCAACTTCTGGCATCAAGTCAATGTCTACGTTCCACTATCCTCTCCTAATTTCCAATCCTTTCTATGAACCTGACCCATGTTACTGGAGTCACAGAAATCAAGAGAAAAACCTGAAAATTTCAAAATATCCAGTACTAGGATACTTTTAATTTCCACATGCACGGGATCTCAGCTATGCCTCACTCAGGAATTTGCCTCCAGCTCATTAAAAGTGTTGAAAAAAGGAACCTGTATCCTCCTTCAAATCTGAAAAAGTAGAGGAACAATGATTTCTGGATCGTTTTCTTGATTTTTAAAAGTATCTGACTCAAAATATTTGAATTGTTACAAGATTACACTTATGTTTAGGACCTATTTCCTGTTCTCCGTACTGCCAAAAATTTCCAGTACCTCCAGACGTGATCTCTCAATAGCTTCCTCTTGCCACTTCAGCATTTAATAGTAGTGGGGAGAACGTAGAACCAGGAATGATTGTGCGTGTTCAGCACAGGATTTCTTACCAAAAACCCTAAGGAGATGAAGTGAGAATAGGAACACTGGAGCATCCCTACAACTGCCTAAAGGGAGGTTGTAGTCAGGCAGGGGTTGGTCTCTTCTCTCAGGTGACCAGTGACAGAACAAGAGGACACGGTCTCAAGCTTCGCCAGGGGAGGTTTAGGCTTGACATTAGGAAGAAGTTCTTTACTGAGAGGGTGATTGGCCATTGGAATGCGCTGCCCGGGGAGGTGGTGGAGTCACCGTCCCTGGAGGTGTTTAAGGAGAGATTGGATGAGGCACTTAGTGCCATGGTGTAGTTGACAAGTAGGAGTAGATGTAGGTGTCAGGTCATAGGTTGGACTCGATGATCTCAAAGGTCTTTTCCAACCTTATGATACTGTGGCACCGTGATAAAGTTGTATTGCTTTTCCTCACCACAGTGAAACTGCAACAAAAGTTACGGTGCTTTTATAGAGACAGAGCCAAGCTTTGCCTTCCACTCAGCAACCCAGGAAACCAGGGGATGGTCTTCCTAACACAGAACAGAGCCATTCACCTGTTACCTGAATAAGGAGATACCAGAATCCGATTTCTTAAAAGAGATGTCAGCTCTGCTCCCATTACAGCAAATCGGTCTGGGCAGTTAAGAAAAACTTGCACTATCTGGATTCAAAAGCAATTAATCATGGTGAGCAGCTTTTACCTGTTAGCCTTTTCCCACTAGGTAACAGCCAGTTCAAACCCAGACCATCTTACATGTTTGTGAAAAAAGGTAGCATACAGTCATATAGTTAATGCTTGTCAGGCAGGGACAAAGCAGAGCAAATTAAAATGCCCAAATCACACTTAATTGTAGCATTTCCTAGTTTTTTACTATTTGGCAAGCATCTTTAACCAGTATGCAACTGTAAACATTAGAAATGGTGTGTTAGAAAGAACTGGACCTGGGTCCAGTGATGGCTTCCATTTCTACAGGAGGCCTAAGGTGCCGGTCACTTTTCGGGTCGCTTTACGCCTCTTGGTACAAAGAGCATGCCTCCTTAAGATTAATGATGTCAAGAGGTTCATTGCTTGTCTCATGGCCCTAGTGAGGCTAGAAAAAAACTTTCTATGCTTTCCATTTCTTACACAGTTGCACCAGGGACAGCCTTAGAATGGCCTTCTGTGAGCCCAGTTGAAATTCTATCCTATTTCAAACTCAATAAACTGTGAAACCGTCTAGGTTTTTATGTCTGTGTGTACCAGCATTCATTCGTCTTGCCTAATGCAGCTATTAAATTAGAAGATCCTACTGGTTCAAATTGGTCTTCCTGAGTGAAAGTGTTTTATCCATTCCACTTGAGGTAAAACTCCATAGAAATTCTATTTCTAAATGTTGCCAACATGTGGTTAATGCTTGCTTTTGACCTTTGATGGTAAGCGATTCTAATGGTTGTGTAACACAGCAGCAACATTTTTCATTACCATTCTGGACATTCTTGTTTGGGAACACTCTGATGGCCTCTATTTCCCTCTCTTTCTTTTTCTCTGTATTTTTTAAAGTCTGCCAAATAAAAGGAATTATTTGCTCGGAATGCAGACCAACTGAGTTTTGCAGCAGCTCATGAGTAATAATCCACAGAACAGTGCATATATCAGCTTCTGAAAAAGATATTGACATGCACCCCATTAAAATGCACAGTCCTTGTGCCAAGATTTTTACCGTATGAAAGCCAAAATGAACATGAGGAGAGGAGGTACCTACACTTGAGTTCATAGGATAAAGTATCTGAAGTTGCATCTTCCTCATATGAGCGATGGAATTACTTCCTGGATTCTGAGTTAGGGCAGCTGGTGGAAATGCAAGGAAGGCCAACTTGAAATACTTAATTTAAGCAATTGCCTAAATTACAAGGGGGGACAGGGTCTACTTCAAAGAAATAGTAACTCAAACTTTGAAAATGTTCTGAAATTGTTCCTGTGTTTTCATCAACCTTTGTATTTATTTTAATGTATTTCTTTAGAGTTGTCCTCCAACTCTAATCTGGCTACGTTTAATAGTTTAAAATGTGATGGACAAACTGGTGATAGGAAGTAATAGTGACAGATCCTAATCCTGGCTGTTTGGAGATGCCTACTTAAATGGTAGCTGTTGGGGTTATGTGAGGTACCTGCTTTCAAGCACTTACCTTCACAGCTCAGCTGCATGTTTCCACCCAACAGTTCCTAGGTAGCTATCTATGGCGAGGCTACTCGAGCCATAGGGTCAGCAGGTCAGCATTTTCAGGCAAACGGAGATATCGTGCCACCTATGTCTGTGTATAGCTGACTTCCCTGTTCCCCAGGTTTTTCCACTAAACAGTAGGCTAGAGGAGGCTACCTAATGTTGACTGCACGCTTCCTAATGCAGACTTTGGACCACAAGCAAGGGAACATAAGGCTGGTAAACAGCAGTTACTACAGGTGAGGGAGCCAGATGTGGCATGATGCCAGAGTTTTAGTATGTTTCTGGGTAGAGGAAGCCTTGGACTCTGAAGGTGAAGAGTTTAACTTGATAAAGTCTCAGAGTTTAAATCTTACTCAGGTAGGTAACTGCGGAGGGGATGCACTGCAGGAGAGCTGGGGATGAGGGGACAGAGATTCCTTCTCCTATATTTATAGACAGTACAGAGCTGAGCAGAGCGATTTCCTCCACTGCCCTCTGCAGTAATAAGAAAATTGAGTTTCTGGTCTCCTACTTTCCTGAGTCACTGGTTTAAGATTTTTCTGATTTAGTTGTGTAGGAAATAGATTTAAATCTCTGGTTTGCAATGTAAGAGAGGGAATCTGTGATGGAAGAAATTTTGGCAGCATTCCAATATCCTTTTTTTGTGCTGTTGGAGTGACTAAAGAAGGAAGTATGTTCTCAGTAAGGAAACAGGATCCCCAGCGTGTATTCATGTCTGGGAAAAGTCCAGACTCAGTAGTACCAAATCTCTCACTTTAAATGAAAACTAAGATGCGTATCAGAAATTAAGAGAGATTTTAATCAGGAAAATATGTATAGAGAAGGATAACAGTTCTTAACAACAAATATATATATACACAATCAAAACCAGAACAGAACAAACAGCAACACCATAACCCAAAACCTTTAAATAAATTAAGTCCTATCCCTGCTCCTTTTGGTTCAGTTATATTTAGGAACTGCAGAACCTGACATCACACCTCAGGAAGCAACGGCCACAAAAGTCACCCTGGTTCCAGTGAGGCAACTCCTCGTCCTTTTGTCTGAAAGTGTGAAGGGGGAAGGGGGCGGGAGGTGGGAGAGGGGGAGGCAGGTAGGGTAGTAGCTCCTCTGCTGGCCCCAGGGAGTCTGCAGCAAGTCCAGGTAGTGATGATTGCTCTCTCTCCAAAGGACAGCACAGGGCACGTGGAGTTGGAGCTGTGTCAAAGGTGCTCTCAGCAGCCGCCAAGCAGAAATGGTGCCGACTGGAAGAGCTCTCCCCCCCTCACCTCTCCCCTGGGCCCTAAAACCCTCAGTGTTGGCAAGGGAGAGAAAAATTCCCCAAAACATGTGAAACTCTAACACTAACCCAATGTCATCGCTTACTGGCAATCTGCACCACAGAAACTGCACAGTTGAAAACCTTTTGGTTACATTAGCAGTTCAGATTTTCTTCCTGGAAGGATGCTCATCTTCTGAATTGAACCTGAAGAAAAGCATAACAACTCTAACACTAGTATTTTTCTGATAAGGAAAGATGGAGAGGAAATAAAAAGAGGCTTCGCTGTATAATCTTGATATCCCTCTGAGACAGCTCCTGGGATCCTGAAGAGGAGAACAAGAGAATACTGTTCTATGTACACTTCATAGACATGTGAAACAAAGCAAGGAGAAGGCAAGGACTGCATCCCAGAGAAGCACTGGAAATGACAGTTACGCCAAACAATTCCAGTGTAAAATTCAGACAGGCAATTTAAATGCCCACAGACCTAGGTTACTGTAAGCACCTTCATGTACTGGTGGATTCATGCAACCATCTTATCTCCTATCTAGGGAATACTGTTTAATGGGCATACTTTGATTCTAGCTGCATCAACATCAATGTTTCAGTCCAGACCAGAAATGACCTTTGAAATGATCCCCAATTACAGTCTTCTATTTCACACTGTAGACTGTACATAGAATATGCACACACTATGACCATCGGGTGAATCTGTTGCAAAAGAGGACCAGGTGTACATCTGATGCTTTCTGGCTGCTAATGGATTCTGCACACAGGTCCAGCCAACTGCTAGTCCAGAGGAAAACCCCTCTAACACCTCCTGTGTGTCTGCTGGTTCCTCTGCACCAATGTTTTTGCTCAGCAAATCTACTCCTCTTGGGCTGCAATTTGCTGAGAACCCCTAACCGCAACTACGCAGCAGCTACAGGCATCGGGCATCTCTCTGTTAAAAAGAAACGTTCAGAAGTGCTGGAGGCCTCACCTTCTGCAATCTTGAGTTCTCTGTCATGGTCAGCCGGAGGCGCATTCAGAGCCACGAGTCCTCCTGAAGTGCTGGTGCTTTGAGGAGCTGAAATATTAACTGAGTGGATAGCCAGGAGTATTATGTGGTAGCCAAGTGGTAAAGGCACTTTCCTGAGGAGAAGCTCTGCCCTCTGCCTGGAGGTGACTTCATACGCATCACACAGCAGGAATTATTAACCTCCTTGGTGTTATAAACCCACAAAGCCCAGCACTCCCCAGCAGCAGCACCATCAGGCCACCTGCCTGCGATGCTGTTTAGGTCAATAATTTCTGGGACTCTAATAAAAATAAATCCATAAGCAGATATTACACAGGGTTTATGTTCCCTGCAGTAACAAGTTACGGACCTGCACTCTCCTGCAACACCGCAAGCTATCTGATTGTGTCCCCCAGATCGCTTTTGGGGCAGAGATCCCCCCGTGCACTGTGCAGGCAGTTTCAGGACCTACCTGAGGTTTGTGGGTTCCACTCCTGGGGGGGGCTACCTACAATTTCAGTGTGAAAATGCTCAGTGCAACTACTGTCACAGGTGGATCTGGGAAAACTGACAGGTCCAGGGTCTTTTGCATATTTTGACTAATCTAAATTACTCAGATACACAACTCACAGACCAAGGCGAGTACAACAGACACAGACTACCTCCTTTTCATTGGCACCAAAAAAAAAAAAGGTATTTTTAAGAAGTCAGACTCTAATCTGGTTGCTCTTGTTTATTGCCACTAAAATGCCAGCCTTTAATTCAGTACTAATTTGAGTTGATGAGAGACTGCTTGTGCCAGCAAAGGAGTACGTGTTGTGATAGTTAGTCTTGACGTATTACTTGCAATATATAGCCTCCAAGGACACTTCCATCGAATGTCTTTTAACCTTCAGTTGTGAATTACGGTGTAGGAATTTCATTACATGTTCATCTGTATGGCTGCATACGGCAGAGTGACTTACTCCGCATGTCCCAGTAATGGGACTGCGAAAGTAATTAGGGTAATGTGATAATGTATGGCCCTTAGAGGCCTTGCTTGACAAAAAGGAAAGGGAAAAAAAAAATAGATTCAGAGAAAAAGGAGTAATTGACAGCATTTCTTCACACCCCTAGCCAGACAACATCTGTTCAAATTAGACTTTGCGAATTTGATACTACCTGAACAGCAGGTCTGGTCCAAAAGCCACCAATAACTCTTTCCCACCTTCTACCTTTTCTACAGAAATAATCAGCTCTAAACCAGATTCCCTTGAAAGGGACATGTGCAAATGGATTTTTTTCTGCCAAACAGAGATATATTAACATCAGTAAAATCAAAATAGGTATAAGAGATTGTTCATTAAAAGGTGGAATCTCCACATTCTTCTCTTCCCAGAACTGAGATATTTTAAAACCAAACATATTTCTTATTCTTATTTTCTCCCTGGTAACAAGTTGCTATGGGACACCTTATTTGATAGCTTCACAGATACTCCCTGCAGAGAAGAGTGAGAAAATTTATCTCACCTGAAAATTAATTTTCTTTGAGTGCAAAAATCCACAGATCCACGTCACTTAACATGAGGATGACCATTCCAATACAAGCTTAAATTGTCATCCATCCATTTTTGTTGTTGTCCAGAATGTTTAGAAATAGAAGAAGGGAAATGTGTATCATACAGTTAAAGGCTCCCAAAGAAGTGTAATTCTTCTGCTGGATATATTGGTTTTATGAGGCTGGTTACTAAAAGGAAAGAAATTTAAAGCAAGAAAAATCTCTGTATGTAATTTTACCACTTCATAGAACACACCTTTCAATGACACATGTAGAATAGCTCCTGCAGACAAAACTGTAAAATCTTATGTATGAGTATTTGAATCAGAAATGCTGGCACTTTTATCTAACCACTGTATAACGCCCAGTGTTTACAGCCGTACGAGAACAGAAGAACACTCACACCAGGCCAGATCAAAGATCCATCCACTCAGCATGCAGTTTCTGATAGTAACAAGTAGTGGATATCTACAAATAGGACAGTGATGCTTCCCTTGAATTGTCTTTGAAAAAAAGCTGCAAATTAAAGTCAGATAAAATAATTAATGAACTTCCTCAGATGTTTCTAATAAAAAAAAAAAAATTAAACTATGATCTGGATATTTGCATTCTACAAGCAGCAAAATAAAAGATAAAACCAGTCATTATTCACCATAAATTATTTGATCATACTTAAAAACTATTTCAACATATGAAATTATTACAGATGTTTTTCTAATTACACTTCACACAAAGTAACTTATTTGTTTAGTGTTTAGCTACAAGTTAGAAAACTTCTTGGACATCAGTAATCTTAGATTCTTTTAAAGACAAGGACAAATAACTTTTAACAGCTTCATAAGAAATTATTTTCTCTTCTAGGCTGATCCAGAACAGCAAATCAATACCACAAAGGTTATTTTATACTTTCTTTTACTGCAGAACAGCAAGCTGTTGATGATTTGCTTTTTGTAAACAGGTCATTATAATAGGAGAGAAGTCATGCGTTGTCTGTCTCTGAAATCACTGTGCCTTTAGGATTTTTCCTCCCTTAATGAAGTAAAGTGGCTCTTGAAGCTGATGCTGAGAAGAAAGTCTGCTTTATGGAAAAATCTGAGAATTTACGCATGATTTCATATACATGGCATCTTTGTCATGTTAGGATTGAAAACACTCCCCCACGGCTACTGAAGAGAGCTCTCAGCTTTTTTAATGCTGTTCAGTTATTCACTTTTTATGCTAAGTAAGGAATGTCATATAACAATAAAATTAAGCTGCTTACAGGAAATGTGTAATAATCCGTCCTCACTCAAAATAGCTAATGAAAACTGGGATTCATCAAATTCTACAGATATAAGTGACTAACTGCATCCAGAACACATTTATCTAACATTCTGGCAATGGATATATAGTCTCTCTTCTAATTAGAAAATCTATCTCGCTCACTTTGGTTCTATGAGGCATAAGCAGGAATAAAATGAAGCTACATGCTGCATGTACTGACAAGTTTGTGAAACAGAAAAGATGCTTCTGAGATTGTTTTAGCTGGCAATCAGCCCATTCAAATGAACGATCCCTAACCAAACACGTACTTAAAAGGACAAAGCAATGGGACCTTTTGCTCTGCTGCACTCTGTATAAACAATGCCTCAAAAAGACAGACACTACTTTACAGGGATTTCAGAAAGACAGGAATGAAGTCAACCTGCTGCAAAAGTAGGTGACAACAGTGAGGATAACTACACTGCAGGCAAAAGGCTTGAAAGGGAGTGATAGAGCCATCATTTGGAAAGGCACAAAGAGCGGGATAACTTCCCTGCTTCCAAGGTCTATGTTGGAGTCAGGGACGGAAGAGAATGTAGCTGTTGGATCACCCCACAGCTAAAAAAAGGAAGCACAGGATCTGTACAAAAGCATTTGACTATTTAAGCTGCAGCTGCTAAGGGGGCATGGTGTTCCTACCTCATCGCTTCTGCCCGCTGCACTGCTTTATCTGGCCATCAAGCAGAAACGTGGGAGTTAGATGTAGGTGGCTCTCATCCTCTGGCTCTTCTTTCCATTTTCCTGCGTCTCATCATTTATCTATCTTTCCCTCTCTTTTCTGCTCCTGTAAGTTTTATTTCTTGGATCCATCCATAATACAATGAGATTATTTTTCATTAAACTGTACTGAAAAGGCAGGATATTTTCATTGCTCAGGCTCAGGTGGGGATGAAAGAATAAATGAAGCTGGAGGCCATCTGCTCCATAATTTGATAATTCCTATTATCGATCTTATTGTTAGTAACAATAAAAAGAAAATATCTTTTTGCCCTCACTGTGGGGAGGAAGTCAGAGGCTTATTGCAGTTTAAATTTTCAGCCAGTAGACCAGTAAAAAGAAACATTGAAGCCAATTATGAAAAACAAACAAAAATGGGTTTTGCTCTTTTGCCATCCATAGTAAATCAAGCCCCGCTCTTATGTTTCAGACCCTACAAACCCCACACTGTTACAAAAAGAATTGATCAAATTACCATCAGAGCACAGAAAGAGGTTGTAGTGTCAGGCCAAGACTGGTCATCCGGGCTGGCCACAGCCTGGCCATTCCCTGCCCCACCGCTGGTCTCATGCCCAACCAGGAAAGCAGCCATCTTAAAAAGAGTTAACTTCCTCTTACAGTCTCCTATCATCCTTGTGAACCTGCTTTAGTTTTCATGGTGTCTGCTTGGAAGATCCATGGAGCAGGTCTTTTCTTCTCCTGCTGCACTGCTCTGTCTGCAGGACACAGAACGCAGCAGCCCTCAGAGCTGTGGCCCCCCAGGGCCAGCCGGCACACCGTGGGGCGTGCAGCCCTGGGCCAGATGGCTGCAGTGCAAGATTTCAGCACACACCATGCTACACCCGAATTTCAAAGTCCAATCTAACTCTTTTTTACTGCCTCTCATTCAACATTGCTCTGTTTATTTCCCTCTGAAACATCCACTGTACGCGTGCATTTGTAAGTAGGATTTGAAGTGACCTTTGCCAGTTTTCTGCCAGGATGAGGGCTGTTGCTTTGGCATGGCTGGCGGAGGCAGGGAGATGAACTCGACAGCAGGGGAAGGAAGAGTGGAAAAAGTCTTGTCTCGCACCCATGGACACAGGCTGAGACTAAGCCGAACCCAGGGCTGTGGCAGGTACTTGACCGCTTTGGTGGTGCCCAGATAAATTGTGTTAAGCAACACCTGATCCAGATGACTTCTAGAATAGAAGCAGTAAAACATAGCGGGCATGTTCAGAAGAATAGAAATAAACTTAATATGAATCTCTTCCTTTCATACACAACGGAAGAGTCTTTTGAACAAGGAGGTTTTGTGCACCCATATGTGCACTTCCCTAAAATCTTCCTAAAGCAGAAGGGCCTCTTTTCAAGCCATCTGCTGAACGGGAGCTTGTATACTTCCTACTATAGAGAGAGGAAAGATATAGCATGGTTTGAGCTTGTACCCATCTTTCCTTTCAGCTGAGATGCTTTTTCTCTTTCCTGTCCATTGATCTCCTTCATGAACATGTTCAGCTTCATTGTAGCTACTGTTCTAATGATCCCTAGGCAAAGGTGTACTAAAGGAACTTAAGAGATTTGTGCATGTCACTTGCATCCAGTGGAGTCTGACAGCCAAGATATCTTAGAGCTTATTCTCATGTAAAATTTATACAATTTTAACTACACGAAAGCAAGAGAGGGCGATTGGCCATTGGAATGCGCTGCCCGGGGAGGTGGTGGAGTCACCGTCCCTGGAGGTGTTTAAGGAGAGATTGGATGAGGCACTTAGTGCCATGGTGTAGTTGACAAGTAGGAGTAGGTGTAGGTGTTGGGTCATAGGTTGGACTGGATGATCTCAAAGGTCTTTTCCAACCTTATGGTACTGTGATACTGTGATACTGTAATACAGACCCTATAATACTGTTATCCTTGTAAGTACATATCTCTCTATCAATGTATCTTTGTCCCCTACAGGAAAGCAGTAACAACAATATAGGGTATCTCTAAACTGATATAATCAAACATCCCTTTGACATTGCACTGGTTTAGCTGCATTAGCAAACCCCCCCCCCCCAACCCCATTACTGACTGGCAGCAGTAATTCATATACAAACTCCTTCAAAATTCTTCTAAACAAAGCTATGTGCTTTGGTAACAAATACAACACATCGTATTAGCACAGGAAATGTGCAAATATACTGTTTGCTGAACTATGGAAAGATTTATTTCCATATATTTGCTTTCCAATGACACACACAGAACATTACAAATGCATTTGCAAAACATAAGGAAGCAGATGTAGACTATGATAGTCAAAACATATTTAAATGGAAACCTGCAGTATTTTTTTTTTTAAATTACTTTAAGTAACTGTAGATAGCAATCTAGCATTCACAAGGTAAGCCCTAATCTGGACTCTGTTGCATTTGAACATTAAGTGGGTTTTTTTTTTTATTCACGTATTGGAATATTTTAAAAGAAATACTATACATCTTGGTTTCTATGCCTTCCTCATCAATGAAGAGCTGTAAATCTCACTTCTCATATTATAACACTAATTTCAAGTGGCTCTTGCTAGAAGGAAATTCTTCTAAACCTGTCCAATAAAATATTTGAAATACTTGAATGCACATAACATTTTTCCTATTTCCTTCTTTACTGACTAATATATATTTTATACAGAGACAGAACAATACCACCAACACTATGGCATTCTGCCACATGCTAAGAGTGCATGTACTCTCTAATGACACTTGAGCACCTGTAAGCTTTTGAGATGTAAACCACCAAAGCAATACATTTAATCTGAGGTGAGAAAACTTAAATTTTTGAGGATGGAAGTGAGTAAGGATGCTGGTCTCAACGGAAGCATGAATCAGTTTTCAAAACCAGATCGCTTAAAATGCAGCTCAATGCCTTGTTTTAAGCAAGAAGCTTGCAAATATTCAGATTGCAGACTCAGAGGAAGAGCCAGACACAATGGTGTTGTGTGCCATTTTCATATCATGTCTCTTCAGATTGGCAGGGAGCCAGCAAAAATTATTTTTATCAAAGAGAAAAGCAACTTTCACTTGACAAAGAATTTAATGACCCTCAAACTGAGAACTCCTTAGTTTAATCCTTTCTTCCCCAAGTTTTTATCACTCAAAAATGTCCAGTAACTTCGCACATTTCAAATATTACTGCTACAAAAGACTTAACATATACAAAACATAAACCAAAAAGAACTGTTCTGCACAATGTAATAATATTATTTTACAGAAATGCAATTATTACAATTCATAGAGGTTTTTTTTTTTTAAAAAAAGGGCAATTTTAAAAAGAACTGCAAGTAATTCAAATTATCTCTCAGGTTTTCAGGTGTAGTTTTGCCCCATAATTCCACAGTCTGACAATGGCTCCTAAAAACACACTCCATTCCAAAATACTGTTAAGTCCTCACTTTCATTTACTGTTAATCCCTTACAATGCTATTATGACTCTTAACCTCAGTGTCTTCAGGTAGAGAGAACTACAGATTTAAAATCCACAATTTAAATTTTGAATGACAGAACCGAAGATTTCTCAGCAGCACATTTGCAAGCTGAAAGCCCTATTGAAGCCAGAAAAGGACGTTTCTCTTACATGTGTCAAGGTTTGATTCACAGATATGCTAAACTTAGGAAGAAGAAAAGCTCACTAAAGAATCTTGTGGCAAGATACATGCTATTGTACTCCTTTTGAGCTTTCTCATGACATGTAGGAAGGTTCTGATGTTGAACCAGGAGGCCAGAAATCAAGATCCAAGATTGATTTTCAGCTCAGTCAGACTATGCCTTTAGTTTTTCTATGCCATTTTTCTGCCACACTACCCAGCTCTGTCACCTGATGAGACAGATTCGATACTTGTTTTCTGTTTCCAAATTGTTTTTCTTTTAGAAGCACTTTACAAAGAGGGTAGTTTATGTTTAGCACATCTCCTCACGTGTTTAACTAAGATTTTCTGTGTTTTCATTACATGAGCTATAAAACTATAGGTCCAAGCTGCCTGTTTTAAGGGAGCCTTTGACACCAAAGCTTATTAACCAATCCACTGAGGCATAAGAAGTGGAATGTTACCTCAAGTTGTATTTCTGAAACTGCAATCTACCTCCCAGTTGGCTGATGGTACAGGTGGCTGCTGTTCCATATGTACAACTGTTACATGCTACAGAAACTGGAGAAATGTGGTGTCACATCCCTGAAGAGGAATAAATGAAAAAAGGATTATTTCCTTCCTATGCTTACTGAAAGACAAATTAAAATTTTAATTCAAAATGAGGTATGGGTTTGTTCTTGCTCTGTAAAAATCTTTCAGGAGAGTAGAAAAATTTTGTTTTGGCAATATCATATAAAGACAATTTCTACCTTTTCTTTAGCATTAAAATATTTACCAAGTTTCATCTCAGTTGACACAAAACTTAATTCCTTCACGAGCAGCAATTTTAGGAGGTAAATCTACCATTACTATGTACCTCAGTTTCGACCATTCCATTTCCACATCAGCAGTAGATACATTGGCCTGGAAGTGAGTTAACTGCTCCATCAGTAATTCTGAAGCAAAGCTATCAGTCACTGGGACACAGGGCCAAAGAAAGCTGCACACTCCCATGTGGCTATTTTTCTCTGAGCTAAAGTACAGTTCAAATAAAAATTACAAGCTTGATGAAGGAATTACAAGATAAGATGTTATAGCCTGAGTTATACAGGAGATAAAACACAATTATATTGGTTCCTTTGAGTGATTTCATCTCAAAGTTTCTGTTAATTGTATCTTTCACAAAAGGGAATGCCATAACCAATGAAAATGAAGAATGTACACGCCAGGGAAATACTCTAGAATATAAGAAAGCTACTGTTATCGCTCCTCTAGTCAGTAGAAGGCAAATACTAGAACATATGATTTTTAAACTATGTATGGCAACATAATGGTGAGTATGAAAACCCTTTGGCAGGTATGAACCAATATATTGTCTTTCTGGCCTATAATAACACCAGAGACACACAACAAGAGAATCCAATCAAACTAAACCGTCATACTCAGGAATCTGAATTTTTAAAATAGAATATATATTATCATCCAGGGAGAGAAATTAACTAGTGTAGGTTCAAATGAACAATAAGATCAATTCATTCAGCAGGCATATGATGTAATGTTTATTTGTTTACTTTTGTAACTTCAGAACACGGAGAAACTATGATGATATCAGTTGCAAATAATGTCAACAGAAGCGTTTACACCTACTTAGGATGCTTAAGAGGGAAACTAAGTTGCTTTTTACTACTGGCATGGTACTGCAAACACTTCCTAAATGCTGCATCAGAAACCAGCTTTCAAACACAATGGTCAGATTTAGAACAGAAAGCATCTCTGCATCTAAGTACAAGTGACAGACACAAACTGCAAGTCTAGGTCTGGAATGACTGTAATTAAGTCCATAGCACCATTTACCCCTTCGCAGTGTTTTCTCTTTACTTTAGGGCAATTTAACATAAAACTTAGCCTTTAAAAACAGCTATGCCTTATATTAGGACAAGGACGTCCCATGAGGCGTTTCAGAATCTAAGCATCCACACATTTAAGATTTTTCACTACAAAGGTGTTGAAGATCTGTGTTACTGCTCTCTTACTTCAGTGCCAGTGAAAGGCAGCACTATCTCAACAAATAATTTGCTATTTAGGCCTTGAAAGTTTTATGCTGATGGATTTTACTTTCACTTGAACTGAAACGTTTAATTTTATTTTGGGGGTTTTTTTTAACTCTGGGGTTTGAGCAAGAAATGCTATTTGTAATGTTGTCCACAAGGTGGCAGGGAAAGTTAACTAAAGCTTCACCGGTCCTTTCGTGTCAAGTTGTAATGCACGGGTAGGAAGTACTTCCACTAATTTATAGACTCATTATGAGCTGGGGAGCACAAGAGTTACCATAAGTAAAGATGACAAAGTCTAGATGACACATGGGTTACTGAAAAATAAACAAAGCCTCTCACTGAGCACTTGTCCTTTTGATCTAATGTCTACACATGTGTAGTACGTGTAGTTAAAAATACATTCTATTTTTAACGAAATCCAATCTACAACAGCTTTCCAGCACTGTATTTAATATCTAGAGTCCAATTTCGTTTTTATACCAACTTCATTTCAGCTTCATTTTATAGAGAGTAGTTTTGCAATGCTCAGTTTATCTGAAAGGTAGAAATTTCAAGGAATCTAGTGGGAAAAACAATAGAAAAAAAAATAAATCAGGGACCCAACTGAAAAGCATCCATCATTGATGTTCACACTTTGTAACTGGAACACTGAAATACCAAGTCTTTTTACTGAGAAATGTCATTAGTACTTCCATATTTATCCATATTGCAACAACAAAAGAACCCAGGCCACAATACTAAAGTTTGAACAGAAAAAGCTGGTTTGTAATTTGAGTTAAAAATAAAAAGAACGAGTAATGAAAAAGTTAGTCTCTGAGTATATTTCCTAGAACTGGTGCTTTGTTCATCCTCTTTTAATTATTTCAAACTCTATTTGTCACTCGTACATTTTCTTTTTCTTTCACAACCACTGTGCGCAGGAATAAGGATCAGCCCCTCAGGAATTACATACTGGTTAAGCAACAGTCATTAATTAATTAAAATGAAACAAAATTTTCTGGCTTTGTAGCAATTATTAAATGGTATTCATTTCATTTTTCTTCTGTAGAACACAAAACAAGTTTAAAGCAATTATTCAAATTTAGACAAAATACTAGCCTTGAGAAAAAATATCCAGAAAAATGTTTTTCATAATTTAGTAGTTCATGTAAATGGACAGCCCGGGGTGAAAATGCCTAATATCTTACTTTTTCAGATGTTTAAGTGAAAAATTTTTGTTTCTAGAAGTACAACTACCACAGCACGCAAGTTATATCTGGAGAAAAGGTATGAAGTAAACAAGTTCTCTTTTGTTATACACAGCACAGAAACAGCTTCCTGCAACATGCTGTGAGCAGTTCGGGAAAACAAAAAACTTAGCAAGTAGCAAGCTTCTATGAGAGCAGATCAAACCGTGCCACAGACAGTCCGTGACTGAGTTCTGCTGCAGCTTCCTGTGCATTCTGTTAATAGGAAACTTCGTAGATCATGCTGTCTTAATAATTACTTAATAACCTACATTAAATAACAGTATTAACTGCAATGGAGTATCAGTCTGCATTAGATTTTCTCAAGCTTTCCCATCACTTTTTCGTCCTGGGGAGGATTTTCTGCAAAAACATAAGGAAGTCCTGGGGAAGACCTCAGGACTTTTCTGGCTGATCTGGATTCTTGCTCCATACCTGGGCAGAGGCACTGGGTGTGACAAGGTTATGAAGGCAGAAGGCACAACTCTGACCAAAGCAGAGCACCCGGATGTCTTCCTCATTCCTCAACTCCGTGAATGCTTCACACTCAGAGAGAAAATTCAGTGTTGAGCATATGTTAGAGCAAACGAAGAGGTAGAGAAGCCAGAGATGATGCCAAGTCTTACATCCAGAGCATAAGATGTGACGGTTTCCTTCTCTAGCCCATTCCCATCTTCAGTTCCTCAGATGCTCACCAGCATTATATTACATCATTTGTACTTTGCATCTAATCACATGGATTTAATTCTCTCATTAGCACTATTTTGATGAGTGCCGCTATGAAGCACTGGAAGTGCCAGATTCACAGTTCCAGAGCAATGCACAAAGATGCGTTCACCATTTACTGATTGCTTACAGTGCAGCCATTTGACCCTAATCAAAATCAATTCCAACACCTCTGTAAATATAAGGATCCTGAGTCTTTCCCCTTTCATGGATTTGCTAAGTAACCTTAGGAAGGTGAGAGCTTGGCCTCATACAGTGCTGCTTTGGTCTCCTAAGGACATTGACAGGCTAAATTCAGTTGCAAAGAGAAGGAAGGTGATGAAATATTAACTTATTTCTCAAAATACTGTCTTTTTAAGATCTTCTTCACTTGCATCAGAACTGAGTAGTAAAGGGTAAACTGTTTTGCTTTGCCATTAGCTTTAAAAGCAAGCAATTTTAGTACTCCAGCACAGGAGAGAGGCTATAAAATGCCCTGTGTTCAGCAGAGTAATGATGGCCTCACCTGAAGTTCTCCTGACTCCCACATCCATTAGTGACCACTCTGCAAGTGCTCCTTGTATTGGAACAGAACAAACTGTATCAACCCTGTCTACTTTCCCTCTCAAAATGGGTAATAAGCCTTAGGATTAAGAGAGAAGTAAATTTTGTATCTTGATGTTACTCAGTGTCCTGAGACCCATTCTTTTTAAGAAGGAGGTCTACGTGGCGGGTTCAAAATTGTGTGTATGTATGTATACACACTTATTAAAAAAATCACTTAAACGAGTTATCAGTGATTTGTTTTCTAAATGGAAGGGAAAGGGGGAGAGTTGTACAGGGAACTGTTTTGGATTCGGTGCTGTTACAAGCATTCTACAGAGACGTGAATGAGGAGGGACAGTGTCCTCAGTTTTAGGACCATGCTGGCTAGGACTTCAAATGCAAAAGAGATACAAGCAACACTAAGAAGGATTATGCAAACTGCGTGAAGCAGCCTGAAGAAAAAAACAAAACCTTCAAGATACAGTGAAAAAAATCCTTCAAATGACAAGCACATGTTTTGTGTTTGAGCAAGGACAAGCAAGTGCACAAGACAGGATGGAAAAGTAGTCAAGAAGCAACTTTGCTGAAGATGCCCTGGGATCAGAGCAGATTACCTGATAAAACAAAACAAAACAAAGCGAACCGAACCAAACCAAACCAACCAAACAAAAAAAATTCCCCTCTGGGATATGTAAACAGGAAACCTATTAACCTTACATAGCAATCCTTTCATTTTATTCTTAACTGATATTGCCTTTGTTGGAATACGTAGTTCTCGGCATCACACTAGAAGAAATAACAGAGATATATAGTTCTGTCAGTTATTACAGGTACAGCATCCATGATTTATGAATAAATAATGTCATTTTTCCTTACCTATCCTATTATGAACAGCTAGGTAAGCTTTCAGGTGCAGAATGGTTTTAGAAATGGTATTTTACCACACTAAGGCACTCTGGGAACAAGGAATTAGAAATGTATGGATCACTTTTGTTAGGTCAGAAATGCGTTAGACTTCTAAGACAGTATAAGAAAGGGTCTTTTTACAAACTTCCCCCAACATTAGACATGGGGGTGAAGAAAGAACTTCAGGCACAATTATGAAAATTCTGTTATTAAAATGCATTAGCTTCCTCTATATAGAATGGGAAGTGAATTGTAAGTAATAAAATACTCAGAAGCACTTGAGTGTAATAGTTATCTTTGGATATTCATTAAGGCAACAATGTTTTAGGTTAAGATAATGCTGGTTTAGACAAAACTTTGAGAGGCAGCATGAGCTTGAGAGTAAAACTGATTCTAAAAAGGGTCCTGAGGAGAACTACCACAATTTTATAACAAGATCTGCAAATTAAGCTTGTGATTTCGAAAAGGCAAATCTAGAAAGCCAGGGATTTCACCTGGACTGAAAACTCAAATATCTAAACTGGAATTTAACCAAGTACACCCTGAGGTAAAGGGTGTGGCCTACATTTTCAAGAAAGTAATGGAGGATGATTAGCTAATTAGATGAGGAGTCACTACATGTAACTCAGAAACCTATTGCCAAAGCTTTACATTTAATATATTTAAATCAGAAGACTATGGTCTTTTCTTTCCTAAAATGCTGACAGATTTTATATTTGAAAACACAGGTCCTGCAAGAAGGATTTGAGAGGGTTTGGGGTTTTTTTTTGCTTTAAAAGATGTTAGACTAAGGTTGCTGGAAAATAGCAAGGACCTATAATACCTGTACATAAAAAGGAGAGAAGAAATACCCGTTAATCTGCATTCAGTAATATCCAAGAGCTATGAACAAGTCTTAGAGGAGGTGATTAGAAACAGACATAAAGAGAAAAAAGGGAGAAAATACAGCATGTGTTCACTGAATGTATCTCAGATAAGTAACTTCTTTTCCATTAAGATAATAGTTTTACCAGCAAAGGAGTCACATTAGTCCAGAATACGCTTAATGCATTTGGTCTGATCTAACATGCAGACAATGTATTTATTATTCCTACCATTTATTAAAAGAAGATAATTGTAAAGCAGATTAAGAACCAGCTAAGAGAAAAAAGAGAACAGCATTTGCTGACAGAGAATTTATTGATTTGGAGGAATATTATGAATGAAACTCTGCAGGCTTGGGTGTTAAATGTTAAATTAAAGGTAGTGGCACAGAAATGCAGCAATATATTGAATAAGTGCTATGGATGAAACTGTTATTCAGTTGCAAATTGAAAGGAATTAAAACATTATGCAAAAAGATCTGGAGAAACTTAAAGATAGAAGTAAGAGAAATTAAATAGAATATGAAATCAGACCATTCACCTAGCATTTTACAAGAATATGTCCTACAAATCCATGCTTATGAATGAAAATAGACTCAGAAGAAGGAAGATACTGTTGCCCTACAGAATCTTGAATCCCCTAGTGATCTGCATCACTGTGAAAGGACAGATGTGACATATCAAGCTACCTTTTCTGCAGAAACAGGAAGGTACAAAACACTGATAAACCTTTCACTGGAGGTACAAGACACCTAAACCATGAGTAAATTCATCCAAAACAAAACACGGCTATAAACCTCTAAAACCACAGGAATAATAAGAAAATCTGTAGAAGAGATTGATTCGTTAGTCCTACCAGGATAAAATGTTTTTTGTCTATTCTGAAGAAGTAAAAATGTCATGGAAATAGAAAACTCACAAGCTATAGGACTGCATCACCCAATGAGCTTTAGTAGTTCATCATCATCACAAAGAGTAATGGTTTTAAACTAAGGGAGGGTGGATTTAGACAGGATATAAGGAAGAAATTTTTCACAATGGGGGTGGTAAAACATTTGAACAGGTTGCACAGGGAAGTAGTAGATACCTCATTCCTGGGAACATTCAAGGTCAGGTTGGATGGGGCTCTGAGCAACCTGATATAGCTTCTGCAGGGAGGTTGGACTAGATGACATGTAAAGACCCCTTCCAGCCCAAAGCATTCTATGAATCTATGATTTTTTGATTCTGTGATTTAATTTGAAACAGATATTTGTAAAAGGTGAAACAGAAGGAATGTGATATTCTGAAGCACATACTTATCAAAAGCAGCCACAACAAGAAATCACAGTAGTATAGTTCAGAGAAAAGATCGATGACACAAATGTTCATGGCTGTGAAAACTGGACCTCTTCATCTAGGTGGCCATTTAGAGTACACACTCCAGATTGGAAAAAGAATCCGTGCAGTTTTGTACAAAGAGGAGCCAGCATAGTTCTCTGAATGAATCCAAGTTTTAGAGATTAATTTTGATTTGGGAGTTGGGTCAATCTTCTGGTCAGAGGGTTGTTTTTTTTTCTCTTCTCCATCTTAAATATGATTCACTTATTGCTAACATGTGCTGTGTCTGAGAAACAGGAGGAAGCAGTTCTGCCTGTGAAGCACAGGATAAAAAAAATACAGCTGGCTTGTGTATACACTTGAAAAAAAAAATGGTCTTGCCATTTTTACTCCTTTAGAAGTGTTGAGCAGCTTGTCCTATTAATGCTATATCATTCTTTGAAGGCAGATTCTGATATCTGTGCCAGGAGAAGAAATAACTTTCATCTTTTAAAAAAATTAGTTGCTGGTGCAAGAGGTCGTTACATTTTCCTGTGAATCATGGGCTGGATAATAAAGCCAATAATCTAACAAGACTTTGTATCCCACTATTGCCCTGGGATTCTGAAGAATGCACGTTGGAAAATTCGAATGCAAATTATCTGTGACTGCACTCACTCACCAATATTTTTAAAAGAAAACAATCAGTGAATTCCACAGATAGCAATGCTTATCACATTAGTGAGAGTGATGCACAAAAAGAAACTGACAGGATAGTACAATTTTTTTTAATTCAGTTTTTTTATATAACTGGATATGGTCAGAAATATTTATATCGCGTTGATAGCCTGCAAAGTCATAATGGAACTGTCTTGGACCCTAGAAACTGTATGTTAGAAGGATTACCTATTCATGCAAACATTCAACTACAGATCATCACTAAATGGTCTGCCCCCTAGTCAAAAATTCTGAGATATCTCCATGTGATTAAAATGAGAGGCCCCAGCATATGAGAAAGTCCAGCCCAGGGATGAAGCTGTAGTAAAATATATCTGTGAGGAACAAGGCCAATTGTTAATTCCTTCATATTTGGGAGATAGCATAGCTAAGATGTAAAAATCCAGAAACCATCAAAATAACAAGTCCAAACCCGATTTTTTTTTAAAAAGGCAAAGATATAAAGTATATACATCCACCCCCCCCTTCATGTTTTCTTCTTGTTCTGCAAATATCGAAACTATGGACTTAGACACTTGTTGAAGTCAACAAGGTTGATTAAACACTGGAACAGGTTGCCTACAGATATGGAAGGATTTCCAGCATTGAAGATATCCACAACCCACTTGGTTGAAACCTTGACCGATCTGAGCTCACCTCCAAGTTAGATCGAGCCAAGTCAGCGGGAAACCTGGAGCTATGCCCAGGTTTTTACCAGGGTTGATCAGCACTGTCATTTGAGTAACTTCCCTGTCACGCCAGGGAAACATCTTGCTCTGCTGGATGGTCAGACACAACCACCTGTCTTGGTAAATACAGCAATTTCTTTCCTTTACTTCACTGAGAACTCTCTTTCCCATGCCCCGGCAAATTAACTTTTGTTTGTGACTTTATCACACTCGCCTAGAGTCCTTTAATCCAAAGTGTTAAGCAGGTGACTAAAACTACCAAATCTGTCTTGCAAAGAACTCAGAAAAGTGGCCACATATACATTGTAGGAGAATTCTGGGTAGGAGTCAGAGGAGAGGTCAGCCCATCTGTCTGTCTTCTGTTTGTGACCAGTTGTATTAAGAGTCAACCTACACTACATCACTCAGCATTTTCCTATGAGTAAAAATACTTGGAAAAATGCTTTGTGTGTGAGCCATTAGAAACTGGAACATCAAAGAGGAAAACAGGTGCATCATTTGATCTTCCTCCGTGGTTAAAAAAAAATGTATTTTTTTAATTTAAATTCAACCTCTTCTCCTCTTTTTTAAATGACTTTTTAATGTTTAAACTATTTCCATCGTTTCAGCCATTTTTTTCAGCTATTTTCTTTACTTACAGGAAAAAATATCAAGTTACTTAATATCCTACCATACTGAGGCAAAAATTTTTTAAAATTTTTAAGCAATTAACACAAACCAGGCAGCAGCCATTTCTGAAGTCAATGCCCAAGCTGATGCATTTGGAGTGTCCATATATTAAAGAACTCATTTTACTAAGTTCTTAAACAAAGGTTACTTGTCTAATGGCACGTATACTGAATCACAGGCAAAGAGATGAATACAGCTATCAAAAATAATTTTCAGTTAAATAGGACCTGGTATATGTAGATAGGCAAGATAATTTAGAGAGGTCCTACAGGAAAATCATCATTTACTTTTTTTTTTATTATTTAGATATATATTTGAATATACACTTTAGAACTACACACATACATACACCAGGATCTTTCTTCATTCTTGTAAGACATCAGTCTGTTACCAGTGAGCTAAGTTTTTCTCATGGTGCAGGTCTGGAGGTTACACAGAAAGATTTGCAATTTAATATCAATTGGCCGTAGACTCTTTGAGTCCTCATAGACAGCGCCAACAGAGCTTTCTCCCCATGCTGACCTGTAATTTCAAATGGCTGTTTTCTTTTTTCAATTGTTCCATTTCCTAAATTCTACCTCTCAGCTTTTGCCTCTTAGTTCACAAATGCCTTGTGAGCAGTGCTTAACCATGGCTTCAAAAACAGAGGGACAGCAGAAAAAGGCCTTCTCCTTCTCTTCACAAACTAAAGAGAGAGCGTGAGTGCACATTTCTGTTCACTCAAACAAACTGCCCTGAAGGATTAAGGAGTCCTTTCCTATTCAGGATCAGAAGATAAGCCAACACATCTGGCACTGGTACAGTCCAAATGTGTATTGATCACCGGGGCCCACTGTCATCCCAGAGAAGAGAACATCCCAGATTTGCAAAGTTTTTTTGTTTCCTTCCTAACAGTAAACTTTGTTTTAGAAGATTTGATAAGATCTCAAAAGAAATAATTTTTCGAAGGTTAATACATAAGTTACGAAGCATTGATCTTTCTTCCCTTACGTTTCTGCTCAGGTAGCCAAGTAGATGAGAAAACAGTGATTCTAACCCAAGACACGGTTTATCTTGAGGACAATGAAATTTGAAAAATGGAATACTTCCTTATATGGAATTAGGAATCCAGGGCGAGCTCTCATAGCTTCATCCTCTTTGCAAGCACAATTCCTGCAATGGTGCAAAGTACTGAGACACAGCTCCTCCTAGGCAGAACATCACAAGTTTTGCTGACTGATATTTCCATTGCTTCTGCCTTTGATGCAGATGCCTCACTGCATAACATTTTCATTTTGTCTAGAACTATGGCAACCTGGGCAGCTGCCAGAAGGCAGCCTGGGTTGACAACTCAAAAGAATGATTCTCAGGCAAAACAATTAGTGGTAACTGCTCTTTTCCAGGGAGGCAGACTTTTTGGCGAATTGCACAACTAAATCAGAGAATTCAGACAAGGAGAAATCCAGCCTGCTTTGCCCAAAGGAAGGAATGCAGGTTTTTATAGAGTGGAAGAAGGAATCCTTTTGGTCTCCCAGTGTAACTCCAAATATTAAAGCTGTCTGTGGCAACATCTGCCGTGAAGGGTGCCATGGTGGCACAGTAGGCACCATTAGGGCTATTCAGGGTGCTGTAATATCGCCAGCTTCCTGCAGAAGAGGCTTTCCTGTGGATACATCAGCCTTGCAGTGACTAGACTTGTTGCTTCTCAGGCCCAGAGCTGCCCATCCAAGCACACTGACTCTCTCAATTAGGTGATGCATCCCTGTGCTATGCTACAGAGAAACATCTGTGATTAGGTGATCTGCAGTATCCTCCAGATTCCTGCACAGGGTCTCCTGCCAAAAAGGTCAAGTTCATCCTTCAGGCGTGTGCTTTTGAGGCAGAGCCCAGCAAAGCCCATCACAATTCCCACACAGCAGGGGGTTCAGAGAAAGTGTTAGAACAAGCTCTAAACTGCCTACAGAGCCTTTCTAACAACCCCACTCTCTCCTCTCGGTCCATTCCATTAAACAGCCTTTCTAGGCATCAGCCTCTCATTCCCTCAGTGCTGCCAGGCAGCACCAACCACGCCTAGGAAAACTGCTTTACTCATTAGTAGCACAGTAGCTACTGCAAGGTGAAATCTTTCCAAAGAATTTGCTTAAGTCATGCCTGGAGAGAGGCTGAAATTAGTTATGAATTGCTGAGCTTAAGCCCAGGCTTTCCTTACTTCCCTGTGCTTGACTTGCAACTTGCTTTTTTGGTCTTACATTCTCCTCCTCACACGTGCCCTGTACACACATCAGCAATTTGCAGCTTTTTCCTTTGACAAGAACTTAGAGTCAGTGTAAGCACCTCCTGCTTGATATGTAATCAAGGAGACTTGGTGAAGATACCTATGTGCCAGATTATAATTTTACCTGATTATTGTCTTTTTGAGTATTTCAAACCTACTGTCTTTTTATTGGGATGTTTTATTCGGTAACTATCAGATAGATGTTCTGTATCTACTGTCTCTAACAACAGTTTACATGTACAGCCTGAACCTACAGGCCAGTTAAAACAAGCTGTAAGGCAAAATATTTAAGAAGATTCTGTCCACAGGGATTCTGCAGTCTAATTCATTACAAACAGTGTTGGTTTATTTCCAGATAAGCATCGGAAGCCTGATGCCATTTAGCAAGCCTGTATGCAGAGAGAAACTTTTTGCTGAAAAATGATCATTCAAATGACCCTTTTTAAACAAGGGAAAAACTTTATGTTCCTTCCTATATTTTTAATTTAATGGTTTGCATAATTTTACTTCCATAATATGCAGTAACAGCTAATACTATTATTTGCTTTCCATTTGTTTTTGCTTCCTGCTGTTGAATGAACAATCAGTGTTTACAGATTAGCAGCAGTTGTAAAGTGCCCTGACTTTCTCTTCCATTTCAAAGTTATGAGTGAGAAGCACATTATATTGGTTGCTCTGGCATTTTTAGAGTAGCTTAGGCATTCACAGTGCAAACCGCTGTTATTCATGCTGTTATAATTCCTCTGCAGTTAAGTCATTACTAGCAATCAGAGCAGGCTTGTAGTACAATTCCTTATTTGGGAATGTCATGTGAGATGCCCAGAGCAATATGAAAAAATAAAGGCCAACTTGTCTGGCTGTGGAGGGATTTATAGCAGGCCCACTGGCAGAGATCTGCCGGGAAGTATTAAGAGCTCCTGCTTAGTTGATCATATAAACACCCAAGCCAGCAGGTGCATTACATTTGTACACTATCTTTTTCCTTCAGGTGCAGCATTAAAAATCCTGTCATCACAGAGTGTTTATAGAAACTTGAATTATAATGGCCTTTTCCTGCAGATGGTTGAGCTGAAGTTTTTCTTTTAGGTAAATGCAAGGTTCATTTAAAATCACTTAAATATTTTTCTTCTTCTTTTTAACAAATGGCAGTATTGCTAAGAAAAATACTACTTCAGACATTTTTCCTTTAGTAAGAAGGAACCCTCTCTTATGTAAGAAATATCTGATTATTAGTTACTAAAGACTACATCTGAGGGTGTTTATTTCCAAATAGCTGAATTCAAACCAGACTCCTGCCTTCCCCAAATATGGACATTTCACTCAAATGTGAAACTTTGGATAAGTAGCTTTAAAATTAATTCTAGCGCATAACTTCTCTTCTTTGTAAATGTCCAATTTTTTTACTGTACAGAACATATGTTTAGATTAAAATGTGATCCAATTATTAGTAATCATACCCTAGGGACAGCCAAGACTGAAGTTAATGAATGAAATTGTATCTAGTTAAAGGTACAGTAATAATTAAATTATTGGAGACAACTTGCAGTTTGCGATTTTACACGTGTAAAACCCATTCACCCTGTGTTAATGCAACTATCTGCTTGGATGGTCAAAGAATTACAGTTAGGAATTGGATAAATTAATGTTTTATATGTAATTTTAGCTTAACTCTCCAGTTCAAGTACTTTAGTACACGGTCTTTAATTGCACAATCACATTCTTTCCTGCCTTCCATAGCAGCCCTATGTGATACACAACCATTTTTTACTGTAACGCTTGGTGAGTCATTACCAGAGAAGAAATGGAGCATGTTTGTGTGTGTGTATTTAACAGCACTCTAATCAAGTTGAGAAAATTCCCTCTTCCTATAGTATCCTTTTATGGAATTGAGGTCAACAACAGAGTACAACAGCTAAGGAAAAGGAGGAAGGATGATCCCAAACGTACGGTGCCATACTCATCCTTGAGGACTTCAATTCAGTCTAAAACCCAGTCTATCCAGCCACTGGTGTCCTACCGTAACCTAAGTTAAGGCACTTAAGGTGAATTTTTACAATATGGATGCTTTCTTTTTGTTTTTCAAATAGGGGTAGTATTACTAAGAAAAGGTCAGCTTCAGAAAATAATTATGTCTTATTAGGTAAACAACCTCCTTTTGTAACAGAAATAGCCTCACTTCATGAATACTTTCTGCTTCAAGATGCTACCTCCTCTCTTGCCCTCATCCTGGCTATTTTTGAACCATTTGCACTGGCAGAAAATTAATCACCAAGCAAGAATAGGTGTCTATGAGTTGAGAGAGCAGAACCACCTGCACTCATCAGGGTGTGAGATGAATGTCAGTGCCAGACCAAAGGAAGTGGGGAGATGATCTTTTGGCAGCAGCATGCTACCAGATGACCAACTTTGTACTTCATTTTAACTCTCTAAGCCTCAAATCACCCATTTTCAACGTCAATGTAACAGCATTCATTACTTCGTGGAGGGGTTCTGGGGATAAACATGCCAAAGGTTACAGGGCATTCATTACAAATACAAGGGCCTTATATAAGCGCTGGGCAAACCTGTTTATTGCAGCAATAATATGTCTTGGAGAGCAGAAGGATAGTTTGTAAGTGTCTTAAAATGGAAAATTACCTCTTTGGTAAAATGCCTTAATGTGACATAGTTGGTGTTAGTATTAGTTGGTTGTAATTTTGCTAGGAAGATGCAGAAGAGTTAGCAATCATAACAAGCGAGAGGCTCACACATGTAGCACTACTCAGGGTTTAATTTTAAGAGGCGCCAAACAACTCTAACTAAAGAATTTGATGCAAGAGAAGTCTGTGTTAAATCATAAGCTTTGTGCTGGAGATCTCAGCTAGCACCACCTTAAGTATATCCTCCCTCCTCCCCACAAAAGTCATCCTGGCATTTAGTATTTGTGGTGCAGCAAAGCAGACCCTCTCCTGTTCTGTAACCTCATCTGTTACTCTGATTGCTCTCATCCGTGATCTGCTCACCAGCTGCTCCTGGGGAAGGAGAGCCCTAGGGAGGAGGCACAGGGCTTTGCAGCATGTCCGTGGCAAGGGCTGCATCAAGACCTTGTATTTCTCATATTGAGAGAAATCTCCCTCTCCAGTGCAGCTGGAAGTGCCTTGATATGCTCTGGTACTGGGGGTATCAGCTGCAGAGGAGCAGAATAGCTGAGAGCTCTGCAAAGACTACTGCAAACCAGGCACAAGCCATAGACCCCAGCGTGAGTCCCAGTGCCAGTGCCAGGCTGAGCAGTGATTTTGATGACAATAAGAGCCCTGCACATGGTGATTACCAGCTGCCAGCAGGATCCTGTGACTGTGAAACCTCAAATACTCTAACCTGAGCGATATGAAAAGTATGGAGGAATTGAGTGGGATTGCAGAACTGGTGATTGTTTATGAGTTTGAGAAACCTCTCTGTAGGAGCCAATCCCTCTTACCCAAGCCGTTTGGTGGTGTGAGGATAGTGTTGTATGACCCCAGCCTGTGTCTCTTTTACAGAACTTGTGTGACAAGTCAAGCCACCCGGGTTTAGTGACCTGATAGGCATGCTGGACTTTCGACCAGCTGTTTCTACATCACGTCTGCTAGAAATTGTCAGACCTGATCTATATGGTCAGACCTGATCTTTTCCTCATGGAAAAGGAGCTGGGGGTGCTGGTGAATAGCCAGTTGAATATGAGTCAGCAATGTGCCCAGTCGGCCAAGAAGGCTAATAGTATCCTGGTTTGTATAAGAAATAGTGTGCTCAACAGGACTAGGGAAGTGATTGTCCCCCTGTACTCCGCACTGGTGAGGCCACACCTCGAATACTGTGTTCAGTTTTGGGCCCCTCACTACAAGAAACACATTGATGTGATGGAGTGAGTCCAGAGAAGGGCAACAGAGCTGGTGAAAAGTCTGGAGCACAAGTCCCATGAAAAGCAGATGAGGGAGCTGAGGCTGTTTAGCCTGGAGAAAAGGAGGCTGAGGGGAGACCTTACCACTCTCTACAACTGCCTGAAAGGAGATTATAGTAAGGCGGATGTTGGTCAGTTTTCTGCAGTAGCAAGAAGCCTCAAGTTGCACTGGGGGAGGTTTCAAATGGATATTAGGAAAATTTTCTTGACTGGAATGGCTATCAGGAATTGGAACAGGCTGCCTGGGGAAGTGGTTGAGTCACCATCCCTGGAGGCTTTTAAAAGACATGTAGATGTGGCACTTAGGGACATGGTTTACTGGTGGGTTTGGAAGTGTTAGGTTAGCAGTTGGACTTGAACTTAAAGGTCTTTTCCAATCTGAATGATTCTATGATTCTGTGGTTCTGTTGTTCTATGATGCCCTATTATTGGCCAGAGCGTAGAAGATGAAATATATGGGAGAGGAGAAAGAGGATGTGAAAGAAATAGTGGCAGAATTTGCACAGGAAGGGGTTATTTTGCAAGGTTAGGAAGCATTGAATTCAGGTTGGCTTAGGAGATAAAGGAAGAATTGAGTGTGGCTCAAAGGGAATGCAAAATAAAGAGAGTAAAAGTTTCTTTGAGGACAGAAGAGAAGACTAAAAGTTTTTTCTGTCTAAGATAAATTGACGACTGTTTAACTCCAGCCAACAGGAGTGATTCCTGTTTTTTGTTGCTGGGAAGCAAGGACTAAGACTGGATGAATCAGGGACAGTACATTTTCTACTAGTCAGTGGTCAGAATTGCCAGCCTTTCGTGGACTGTTTTGTTTATTGTGCTGATCAGGTTGATTTTCACTCCTGTTTTTGAAAGACATGAAATCATCATTACATCACCCTGTACCTGAAGTATTATATTTACTACACATGTCCCATGTGTTAGATTAGAGAATTTTATCTATTTGAAAGGGATTTTTTTTTTCCTTTCATTCAATATATGAAATTTATGCCATAACTGCTAATATTTTGGCCACATATGACTTGTACACATTTTAAAGGAACTTTTGCTCTTCAGCAAAATCTCTAATTATCCCTGGTGAGTTTAAAGTATAATAGTAATGTTAAAATAAAATCAAAATTAAAAAAAAAAAAAACAACAAAACCCTAAAGAATATGGAGATGAAAACTATTTTCTGTCTGAAAAACTTGCTCCCCACAGAAAAAATGTGCAAAAATAATTCTGTGAATTGGGATGTTCTGTACTTAACCCCATAGTGCCTTTACTGGCACTTGTAGAGAGCTTTACAAATGCTTAATCTTTCTACTATGCTTGTTGAACTATCATTACCAATAAGCAGTTGTGAGGAGTCCAACAACCTTATAGTCAGAGAACAAATAGGCGGTAGGGGAACAGCTATACCTTGGAAGCTTTTCGCAGTTCATGTGGAGTTCAGACTCCACAAGGCATCACAAATATTGCATACTGCGTTCTGTTTCACTGGAGCTAAAATGCAGTCTCCAGGCTTTCATTAGTTATTTTTCAGTTTAATGGTGAAAATACAGGACTGATGATGGTGGCTGAGTGTGGACAGAGTCTTTATAAATTTCCCTTTGCAGCTTTGCTGAGGTTCCTCTCCCAACCCATATTAGCCTCAGTGTTGCACAACTTGGGGTCCCCTGAGGAGAAGTTGCAGATCATTGTAAACTGCAGACAGTATAATGGCAAGGTGAGGAAATACTAATTAGGTGTCAGATTGAGACCACCAGCCTTATTTAACTGTGAGGTCAAGCTGACTGAAACCTTGTCTCCAATCTAGATATGGACAAACTGTTTTGTGTGCAAAATTTCTAACAAACTCTTGGTTTTCTTCTGTTTATACACAGGAAGCAGACTAAAACTCTCAGAAATGTGTTCCTAGTTGTTCATTAAATCATTTTTGTTTGTGACCATACAGCCATGAGTAAGGGCTGATCTATCTGTTTCAATTGGTACGCTTGGCTCCCCCAAACATCATCAGATCCAGAAGTTAATTCATTCTTTCTCTGTCTTTTTGGACCTGGTTTAAAAAAAAAAAAAAAAATAAGCATTTGGAGAGTGTTTGCATCCATCCAGACAGTTCAGGGTATTTTGATCTTAATCCTTTGGCAAGAGTAGATTGCAGTATGTGCATGCTGGGCTTACAAGCACACTCTCTACAAAATTTTATGGACTTGGAAAAAGCCTGACAAGGGTCTATCCATTTCCTGGTGGCATATCTTTTTGCTCCTTGGGCATAGATCTAAAGGGTCTAGTACCGTGGTCCTTCACTCTGATTGCAGCCTTTGAAGAACAAGAATTTGTTCGGAGAGAGTTTGTTTCCCCAGTGACAGAATCTCTCCTGCAGCTACTGTGGGGATGGGTTTCTCATTAAACACTACACAACTATCATGTGTAATGTAGCCCATAAATACCGCACTAGAGGCAACATCGAATCAGAAGCCCTGTATTCCCAAACAAAGAAACATACTTCTTTGCATAATGGGAGTGACAGGGAGACTGCACAGGGCCATAAATTTGAAAAGTCAAACAAGAAGAATATTGTTTTCTTCTCTCTTTTTTTTTTTAAACACTTTCTCTCAAGGGGACAGGAAACCAGTTTAATTCCAATGATATAATACTGCCTAAACTGGCCATGGTTCAGCTCCTAGTAGTGACAGCACTGTAATGCTATGCCTTTTTTCTGAGCTAAGCTTGTCTGACTTAGGATTTCACTTCAAAGATATTGAATCTTTAAAAGGGAAACAAATGATGTCGTTTACATTTGACAAGTGTACTAATGTTCTGATTCTAAACTATAAGACATGGAAGAATTAGAGAAAGAAGAACATTCATGTTAACCGCTGAGAACCAGGTAATGGATGACTTCTCTTTCATAATGCATAAAATCTTGATGCAAGAACAAAGAGAGACTACGCCTACCTATTAGTAACTCGTGACACCACAAAGGCCTTGAAAGATTCCTTCCTTCCAGAAGAGTGAAGAAATCCATAAGAAGCTATTTTTCTGTCTTAAATTCAAATGCTACTCAATTAAAAGTTTAAAAAGTTACAAAATAGTCTGACATAGAGTTTGGATGTCTGGCATTTGAGAAATGGCACTATCTTGTAACAAAGGAAACTTGTTATTTTCCTCATTAAATAATCACAGGAGGAAAAAAGCTATTTTGTAGATCTTGTAAACAAATTAATTTTGTTTAAAATTTAAAAAGTTTTTTCAGACTCAATTATTTCTTTTTCTCAACACATCACAGTAAATAAACGAAGATTTCTTGTTTACCTTTGTCACGTGAAGTTATAAGGGATCTCAGTCTTGATGCATTTTCCTTGAATTTACCTCTTTTCAATTTCAATCACTTACTGTAAAGCGTATTTATAAAGTAGAACTGATTTTACTAAAGCAATACATGTCAAGGAAACATGATTTCTTTTTCAGGTATTTATATGTTTACCACGTATTTGTTAGCAAGAATTAGGAAACAGCTACAGGAAAATTAGTAGGAGTTATTTGAATGGCTCTCTCCTTAGATTTCAAGGTAAATTAGCTGTCTAAACTTACCAACCAAAACTATATTAAAAAGCCCATGCCTAAAGGCAATTTATGCTATGACGCATCATCTGTGTAGATGTCTACTTATAGTGCACTATAAGCTTCAATCATCATCATAATTTATATGCCTTTTAAACTAGATAGTCTGTTCCAGTAGTGTGAATACTGGTTTATTACCATAAAACGGTGGTTTGTGTTTCTGTTTTCTCTCTCTCAGGCTCTCTCTATACATATATTTAATAGTACATATATATTTAATACATATATATTTAATAGTTGTGAAGTTTCCTGCTTCCATTTGGAAATCCTTGGTGTTCAGGTGGGGTTTTTTTATTATTATTTTTAGCCTTGGTAGAGAAGTCCAGTGCTCAGAATGAATGAGTCAGAATATGATTGTTTGAAAAAGGGAATAAAACCCAGTTTCCAACACATAGACTTCACAGTTTTCATTTTATTCTCATTCCCATTCTGCTCAGTCATCTTTTCTTTAGTAGAATGATTCTGTCCCTCTAAAGAGAAAGAAAAATTACTCCGTTGACACCTAAAGAAAGGTGTGGTATCTATTTGTCATTTTAAAGTTGTAGTAAAAAAAACCCTTGAAGTTTATGGGTTTAGAATTGCAAACAGATTATGAAATATGTCTTGCAGTCTGCTAAGATAATTCATGTCAAATTTGACACTGAAAAAAAAACCACATTAAAAAAGAAACATCTCTAATTCATTCTTGAGTTTCCAGCTTGTAGAAGAGCAATATTATTCCCCAGCCTGTGTGCTTTGCTTTCTAAAACAGCTATACTCATGATCACAAAAATTTAGAAACAGGTTAGAATTTCTTCCCTAGATAAAAAAGAAATAAAGGAAAAATAATGTAAATTTCTGTTTTTTTATTTCTTCCTCTTTTTGTTTGAAACATAGAATAGGTACAACCCTCTAGTTTTTCACTAAATGGTAGTATTTTTCTATGGTGAGCAAGTTGAAGCTTTCTGTGAATGCTTGTTGCATAAAAAATGGAAAAATAATTTTCACTGGAAATCTGAAAATTTCTGAACATTTATGTAGCAACCTTTATCATGACACATGTAGCCACTTTGATTTAGAAACGCCCTTCTGACAGAATGGTAACAGTATCTTTTTAGGTATGCTGAATCCTCCCAGCTACTGTACACCGTATTTTACATCACCTAGGTTCACCAGGTCTCCATACACCACTACCCTTAGTCAATGCAGAAGGATTCTTGGGACTGGTCTTAGGACAGTGGCATTTGGGGGAATGTCAGTTATGCAGGGCATTCACAAATGTATGTAGTGCCACTCACTGACTGCTACAAAGGGCCTATTTTTTAAACTGTCAAAGAAACACTTGTGACATTGCAGAAAGCAGAGAAAAGCTGTCAATTCTATTATTAAATTGACATTCCACACATGCTACTTTCTGATGACAATCCATAATAAAGTTGCCGTATTTCTTTGCCCTCTATTCATGTCGCTACCTAAAGTTTTCTCTTGCATGTCCCTCAGACAGTGACTGATAGAGAATCAGAAATGGAAGCTCAACAAGAGGTCGTCATTGTGCTGCAATGACAGACGTTTATAACACCTGAAAAAAAGAGAGGGGACGGAGCTCTTAAAGAACCCTTGGTACGCTAGGCTATTGCAATGCACAGAGCAAAAACAGTGACATCTCCCAGGGTATTGTCAATCAAGGAGTATTGAGACAAAGACAGACAACAGAGACCATTGTAATCCCATTGGAGGGAAAAGGAAAAAAAAAAAAAAAGCATAACAAGGCTTTGTCTTGGTCTTCAGAACACAGACACATCTGTGTGATTCTCTAAATGCTGCGAGCTAATAGGACAACATGGGTTGATCCGACCATAATGGGAATCCATACAAATTGGTCCCTAATTCTGTTGTGTCTAGTTTTCTAGTAAGGCCATCAGTGACAAGTGGCCTTCCCAGGAGAAGGAGCTCCCATTTTCCATGGTTATTTGGTTTTAGACTTGTCTAAAAGATATAGGTTGCAGAAGCCTGGGTTTCCCAGGTAAGCTGTCCCACCATGCTTCCTGCTGGGAAGCTTCTATGAAGACAACAGTGTAGCTAGCTCTCACCCTCAGGGGTGGCTTGTTTAGCAAAAGCCCGTGACTGACAGCTGTTAGGAAGAATGACAAGATATTTTACATCTGTTTAGTGTCTTGACTGTCACCCATTCCTTCCCCCACTGGCTATTGTCATTCTTCCTATATCCAGGAATCCAACTGCTGCCAAGACAAATGTCAGAGTGCTGTGGAGCTATCGTGCCACGCAGCACACATTATACAAGAAATGAAACCTGGATCAGGGTCATTACACAGGGGAATGCAATGATCCCAAAGTATGTTCATTATTCCAGACCTAACTTTTTGGATCAATAATTGGACCACCAGCTATTCTGTTGCACGTATCAAATTTGAGAGTAAATTGAACACACACAGTGTTTTTTTCACCTTTTTCTTCTTTTCCTTACAAATTACTTATTACTTATTTTGCAGCAAAACCTAAGCCTTCCTCCGGTGATGGTGTGTGAATAATGAAGCACATCTACTGCACTTACTATGCATAGAAAATTCATATTTCTCCATTCTTATAGCATTTGCAGAAGAACCATTAGAGGGTTTGGATTTTCCTGGTCTTTTTATTCACATCGAATTCACTAACTATTAAGCATGCTTTTTATGGCCTGTGAGAAAGAGCATGTAAAATAGGATATGAAGAAAACCACATGCTCATTCTGGAGAAACCAGATAATTTTATCGTATGACTTCAAATACCAGTTACGACAGACAAAACTGAAGTGCTTATTGCAAGGAGAATATACTGTCCAATTAATTAGGATAATATTTTTTTTTCTCTAAATCTGGCCCTACAATTGCAAATAAAGAAAAGGAATACAGCTCACAATGCACGACCTTAAATGACCTTCCCAATGAAGACTACCCAAACTAGAAGAGATGTGTAACTGCTTAAAATAAACAACAATTATAATGAACCCATTCAATCTTCATCACTCTTCAACTCACTCCAAGTCAAAAGACTGTGTAAATTATGAGCTTTACAGCATGACTGGAATGTTAACAAATCTGGGCTCTGGAGCAAGGGAGGCAAGTGAATTTCAGAGTGAAGGGTACTTCACAGGATTTTAGTCAGCTTCAGAAGTAGCATCATCCTTCAGCTAAAAACATCTCAAGCCATTTTAAGCAAATTGAAATTCAGCTTACCATTTTTCCACAAGCAGAGTAAGGAACCACAAACAGAGTAAGAACCAATGCACTACATTTTTGGTGCAAAATTCTGACGCATAAGAAGAACTCAACACTTCTGAATTGTTCTTGGGTAGCATGCATGCTCTAAGCTCAAGCTGGAAATGATCTGGATAACACCTCCAATATCTTCTTGGTATCTTTTTCAATGCATGGATACACATCAATGTTGTTTACTTTAGGAGCTAACAGCAAAACCATCAGGATTCTGCATCCCTATTTACCTACTATAGGAGACTAACATGGACTAATCGTGAGACACAGTCTAGCTTCCCAGACTGAAGAACTGAAAAGTATGTACCTGGAAGTGAAAAAGATATAAAAGTCTTATAAGCATAGCTGAAATACAGTATCTTCAAAGAAGAAATTCAACTCAGACAGTGAATCTTAAGTATCAGATGTTATGCACCTACCGGTCAGCAGAGAAAGGGAATTCTCTACTCATCTAAATCTCTTCCTTTCTTTGTAAGTGACATTCTTTGTGAAGGGGAGAAAAATATGGAAATTTGTACTTTTTCTTTTTCCTATGGCTTGTAGCACTTGGTCTCCCACATTTTGTCACTCACCTAGTGCCACTGGGACAGCTGGTGAAAACAAAATCCTTGAGCACATCTGCAATGGACACTCGATATGTTGCTTAGTCTGTATATCATTGATAGAACTGCTACTGAAGAGCTATTTCATGTAAACCACTAAAAAACTAATCATCTAGGCTCCAATTGCCAGTTGGAATCCCATTTAATAATGAAAAGCTGCAATAATAAAACCTACTGATTTCATACTAAAAATTTAGTGTAACTGCTACTAGACCTGCAGCCTAGTCAGATCTCAGCATAAAAAATGCTGTGCAGCCTAACAGTCCTAATACATTCTCATTATTGTCAGACATACATTTAAAACATAATGATGGAGAAGTACTGAAAGAAGGCAGGTTTTGCATTTTGCTCTCTAACCCCTAAGGTCCACAGAGAAAACTTTGGCTCTAATTCTATTTCTCCAGCAGACAGCTTTATTTTTTCCTGTAGAACATAGCTGTTGGCATAACAGAAAAACAGGAGGCTGGCAAAATGGCATGAAACGAATAGCCTAGATCTTTTCCAAGCTGTTCCTGCTGCCACTACGTAACTAAAATCTTAATAAAATATGCTACCAAGATGAAAACATCTCACGTGCATTCAAGCTTTTTCTTTATTAACGTAAATGATAAACTTGCCCATATGTTCAAGTACTAGAAATCTTGACCATCTGACTCAAAATCTAATATAAAAAACCAGACTGATTTTCAGATGGTGCAGATAACATCCAACATACTCTTTCCCCAGTTCAAAAATGAGAAGATGGAACAAGACTCTGACAATCTGCTGGTTCACAAGAGGGGAGAAACTATTGTGTGGGTTTGAACTGTGGTGTGTCGCCTTTAAGCATTTGGTGGTACTCACTACTGCTTAAGGAGATATTTAGAATTCCAACATGAAAGGTCTGTTTCATATTTTAAGCCCAATAAATCTCTATCACAGCTCTCAATTGAGACAGCAGTTTGGCAAAACTACATGGACAGCAGACACTTTACTGTGGCTCTTTCTCCTCACTCAGCCTCTCCCTCCCCCTCTCCCCCAAACTGAAGTTTATTGTTGCCAGAAAAAACAAGAAACAGCATATCTGAAATTTAATCTTCCTTAAATTTGCAGAGCAAGCCTAGGGAGAAGATTAACCATATAAACTGGGCATATTTTATTATTCGTCTTAGAATACCCATCATGCTTTTCCCTCATCCAGTGTTTTCTGTCGATACTGATTATCAAGTTTCACCCCACAGCGCATCCAGTCTTAGCAAAGAGAAGACTAATTTTTGTGTGGTTTGGGTTTTTTTTTTGCTTCTCAATACACCTTTGCCATGAAAATAAGGTCACCTTGATGCAGTTGCAGCTGTGGAGATACTGTTGACAGATGAATACACTAAGAGCAACTATCAACCTATTTGATGCCCAATTAAAACATATTAGTTACAGTGCAATCAACAAGGGTAATAAGAAGCACACCTTTTCAGTATATTTCATAAAATTATCTTACTTTTAATTGGCCCAAGCAGCAGATAGTTACAATGTTCCTCTCCTTGCCCACCAACAGTCCTGTGACAAAGGTATTCCTGTAACTAGCTGAAGAATAGGTGGGTGATACAATACAGTTCTTACTGGTATTAATATTTTTGGAGACTAAAGTTTACTTAGGCACGGTCTAGAGCCTGATAAAGCCTGTGGAAAACTTCTGATAGCCTCAGAGAGTTTTGAGTAGTGGGTAGATATGGGCTTGGTTTAATGTCATTACTTCTCAGCACTTGATGCTCTTCCCAGTGATTATCACTTTAAGACTTCAACAGAGAAGATATGTGTATCATGGGTGAGGTACTGATGTTCCCTTGCTCTCACTGGAAGGGTCTTCCTAAGAAGAGCTATCAGTGTGACTACAAGCAAAATGTGACAGCAGAGTATGTCAGGAGATCGATGAAGATGTTTAATTTCTAACAGCAGAAAGTTAGCATTTAGTTATGCAGATGTCTACAGCTCTTCGACAGGGAAATGCAAAGACTGACACAACTAAAATGTACATCTAAATGAGTTTGCTTGCAGACAAATTTGGAAACACAATTGAAGCCAGACTGAATTGTTAATACTATTATTGTTCATAGATTCACTGCTTCTTAAGTGAGAACAACAACCAACTTGTCACGTGCTTTGTATAACAGAGGATATAGATTTGCGTCACCTAATTCCTTAATCAATGCTATAACATTTTCTTGGCTGAGACCCTCTCTGTAGATAAGCCTTAGTTTCACTGCACTCAAGAACGAATTATCTATCAGAAATAAGATATTACAACAATGGAGGCCTAAACTAAAAGCGGTAACATGTTGTGTAAGTATGTGTGTGACAGAATAGTTTTAATTTTGGCAGAAAAAAATGATAGAATTTTTGGCTCTGCTTTACTGTATTCATATGACGTATGTGAGAACACGTGAGTCCAAAAGAACAGGAAGGAAAAAAATGGCTAAATCCAAGTAAGTAAGCTTTATCCAGTTTGTGCTCCAAACTTCATACAAATTTGGTGCTGAACTTCGTTTTTATTTGTATGACTGATTTAACAGTAAAGTGTGTGACAAAAACTCATGACATCTACGATTTTGGCAATTTTGTAAGGCAACATATTTGTACTTAGAGAATAATTTCAAATGCTAGTTAAAAAGTCTGTTCTGAATGTTCTTAGTCTGGAAAAGAGCCCTATACATAGCAGCTCCTCTGTTCATGTTTAAGTCACACTGAAGCTGATGCTCTGAAGGGCAGTTCTCACAGTAAGAGACTTGAGTACTAAACTATAAACAGAAATTATAGGTGGGACATTAATACAGATGAGAAATGGGAATGTTGGAAGTATTTTGAAGTAAGAGGAACCAGATACCAAGATCTTGGTCCCTACATAGCTCCATTCCAATGCCATGAAGGGTTTATAGGCATAGCTCAACTCACCACTTGAAGGTTAATTTTGTAACACACAAAGGAGTTACATGAAGGAGTTACTCTTTATACAGAGCACGAGGAAGTGGTCTTCCTCCCACCTGGCCTGATTCTTCATGTTCTTCAACTATTCTGGGAAGAGAGACTTGGGAGTAGATGAGGAGGGGAGAAATTATACATAAATTGGGTAAAAAACTTCAAACAGATTATCGTGTTAAATTTTCTTCCCATCAGTGGCTAAAAGAACCCGTTTGGTTTGTTCTGGCGTTTGGGTTTTGGTTCTAATTTATTTTTACTTGAATATGTTGTTCTCAGTTTTGTAGTGCCACACACAAGAACTTCCAGCCCTTTCACTTTATAGCAAATGTCAATAAAGGCGAATGCAGGGTAAATAAAATCTGCTGAAATCACTCTCTCTTCTTCATAACTCCATGCAATTTCATATTAAAAGTAATGCAAGGCCACATTTCACGCAAAATCTTTTTTTCTTCCTGAAGAATTACTTAACTCCTGTTGTGTTAGATTTTCTTTTTCTTTTGAAGGCAGAATAGAATGGAAGATGGGTATGGAAATGGTAGTCTTTCCATGAATAGTTTTAAGGGAAATAGCTGATTCAAATATATTTTGCTTTGCAATGCAGGTTGTCTTTTAAACCATCTGATAAAAAGAAGTGGGGCACACATCTCAGCAGGATAGATAAAACCCAAAGAGTCTTATTTTCTGAATAGCAACATTCAGAAGTCACTCAAATTACATTCCTTATAAAGCTGTTACTGTATCACAGGCCAGATTAAAGGGAATTTGCTAAGTCCTAGTTCTCTTTAGATCTAAATCTGTCTTTAGATGACCTTCTTGATCTAATCCAGATCACGAGCATGCTCAACATCTTTGCCTATATATTGGGTAGAAGTGACTGAAATGGAATGCAGTATCAGAGCTGCCCTTATTTGTAATTTATCTAGGAGGTGTTCCTATAAATGATAAGCACAATTCTCTTTTTTTTGTTACGCTTTTATGAAAGACTCATCGAACCCATTTATATTGTGAATAGGTGTTCCATTATAAAGGACATGGTGTTTGTGCTATTATGCTGTGGGTTTTGTTCTTCAAAAGGTATTAAGTTTTTGAACTTTAAACTACTAAGGGGGGGAAAGTCAAAGAACTAAAAATAAAGAGAAACAGCTCTTTTCTCTAGGTTTATTTCTCTTTTATAATGAAATCATCTATATTTAGATGCCATTGGTCAAAATACCTTTTATTTCTAGACCTCATCTAGTTTAAATTTTAATGCCATTAAGTGACCTGTCTTCTGAATCTGAGGGTCAAGAAAGCAAAACCTAACAAAATGTAGTATTAAGATATGAAAAAACCCTGTAGTGTTATGCTACTGCACTATTTTCATTATCTACAGGAAGTCTGTTAGATCTACTTCCAGAGTCCAGACATTGCAGGCTGAAAATCTTTCAAAAAATAAAATGTTTCTTTATATCTTTTAATTCAGTATTCCATCACATTTATGCCTCCATTGCAACAAAGTGGTAATTTAAAAAGATATGGAAGAAATAAGGCTGAGAAAGAACAGAATCAACTCAAAGCAGACATTGCTAAAAACAGAATCCTGCATGCGATGTCCCTAAAGTTTAGGGCCTATAAGAAAGCTAGGAAGGGACTTTTTACAAGAGCCTGTAGTGATAGGATGAGAGGGAATGGCTTTAAATTGGAAGGGGGAAGATACAGATCAGACATTAGGAAGGAATTCTTCCCACTGAGGGTGGCAAGGCACTGGCACAGGTTGCCCAGGGAAGCTGTGGATGCCCCCTCCCTGGAAGTGTCCAAGTCCAGGTTGGATGGGGTCTTGAGCAGCCTGGGCTGGTGGGAGGCGTCCCTGCCTGTGGCAGGGGGGTGGAACTGGATGGGCTTTAAGGTCCCAACCCAAACCATTCTATGGTTCTATGATTCTAAATGTGCTGTTTACAGATTAGTTACCATTGCTATCGTACTGGCATCACTGAATTAAGCCTTTCCAAATGAAGATGAGGAATGACCCACCTCCCAGAAGGTGCTGAAAAATTTTTTAACGGAGTATGACTCAAAGTAGAGATGACCTATAGCAACAGGGAGGACACAACTTAGCAGACCAGCTTGAATGTTTAATGCTCACTAATGTATTTAAATATGCATTCTAATCAAGGACAAACATAATTATTTTTCCCAGATTGCATATAATTTTCTACCTTTAAGGTAAATGTCTGAATATCTTTGTGTTGGACTAAAGAACATCTCTATTTAAGCCTGTGTTTAAATGACTGTTGGAAGTAGAATTCTCAGTCAGCAGACTACAGCACCAAAGATAAAGTTTGTTGAGCCCTGTATTTGAACTCTGTCATGAACTATTTGAGCAAGGGTTTTCAACACACGGTTTAGCTTGGGTAGTTTTCAAAAAAGGCAGTACTTGTCCTTGCTGAATATGAAAAGTGAAGCAGATCTTTTCTACCAAGACCCACTCTGCCACCAGAGAGCTGCATCATCTCCTGATTCTGAGTGCCCAGGAACACCTGGGTGTGGCTTATAGAAAAAGATTTACTGCTTCCAGATGGGAAAGCCAAGAAAGAAGTTATTCCTTATTCCTAATATAATTTTCTATATTGTGGGCAATGTTAAGTATATTCACGCGACACAGGCAACACTGAATATAAGAATACATGTCCCTACTCAAAATGAGATATAATATTTCCACTTGCATCCAATGCTGACGTAAATTGAAATAAAGGTATAGCTTCAATCCATTGTTCATGAAGAAGAATAAGGCGCACAGTTTACAAGAGAAAAAGAAGTGTATTACTGATGACAGGAGCTGTGTGACCCGACCTTCAGTTTTGAGCATACAGCCTACCTTGACACCATAAGAATGCTTGGAGCAGGCAGCAGCTGTGTCTAGATAACTGCAATTTGCTACAACACTGAAAGACAGAAGATATGAAAAGCTCTTCAGAAAATATCCCCAGTACCATGTCATTAAAATTGTTTATCAGTTAGTGAGTCAAGAAATTAGGACTCTAAAAAGATGGCTGTGGTGGAGGACTGGAGAACACAAGTTTATTACTGAAGCTCAGGGAGCACACATTTTCCTTTAAGTATGTGGTCCTGTTTTATCTTTCTCTTTTCTACCTGTAATTTACTTCCGAGCTGAAGAATTCTTTTTTTTCCCATATCTAATCTTGTCCCAGTGTCTGCCCTCATTCTTCTTTTGTCTGCTCTTATGCACCTATATTTAATTTCTTTTTCTTCAGTGTGCATCTACATCTGTCTACTTGGCACACCAAAACTTGGTGATTTTGTTCCCAAGTGAGGGACAGAGTGAGCCCATTCAGCAGAAGTGCTCATGGCAGAGCCAAGGTGTCGTGTATTAACTTGCTATACTCAGTGCAATAAACGTAGATGACCACATTTTTTCAATCAAAAGCTTTTTCAGCAAAAGAAGGAAAAGGTCTCTCCTGAAATGGATATTTTGGAGACATTGTGGTTTTTTCAGGTTTTTATTTTTTGTCCGTAGCTATATGAGCCCAAAATATTTCATCTGTGTTTCTAAAAGCCAAGATTTTATCAAAATATTTCAAAAAATTGGAAAATAAAGCTGGATTTCTGAGTGCTCAGCTGCTTTAGTTGAACATTTTTAAACAAAATATTTCTTGAGTTTTTCTGTTTTATGGAAAACGCTTACCCTTTCCTAATCAACCCCAGTTAAAATAGCTATGGCTTTCGGCTGAGGAGTTGAGGTACCTTCTGGAGGCAGAAAGTTAGAAAAGGCCGAGTTCTCTCAGGGGCTGGTCAAAGACCTTTGCTGTCTCTCAGGTACCTCACTACCTCAGCTCACTGTTCCTTCAAACCCAGTTTTTACTACTTCTGTTTCGCAGTAAGAATTCAGACAACGTACAAAAAGAGGCTTTCAGCAGGCTGATTTTAAGTTCAGTTTCCGTGTAGACGGGAAGAAGACATACAGCTCTTTATTTTACACCGTTGAGACTTCAGAGTCAATTTTCTTAAAGAACCACTTTGAGTACTGAGAGTTGTTGAGATTATCCAAGACTTTTTAGTTGCTAAAATTTTCTCTCCCATATGCTGAGTGTCCACTTTGAAAACCTTGCTCATTTTTTCCCACATCTGGCATAGATTTCCAGGGGGGTGGGGTGGACTCTGCGGTCGGCATGAGAGGAGCCCAACTTCGCAGCTGCTGTTTCCTTCCTCTGACAACGCAGAAAATATCTTCAAGGAGGGAATCCCATTTAACATGCAAGTGGTAATACCAAAGATTCTTTAGCTTCTCATCCTCTTTGTGACAGTGTCCTGAAACAAAACAGTGAAGCTAATATTAGCCCATAGGCTCCCCCTTCACTTCAAGTCTTCATCCCTTTTCTTAACTCCTGTCATGACTAAGCTCAATATAAACAGCATAAAAACAAATTATCTGTAGGCAGTAATTTTTTTAATAATCTTCAACCCCTTTCAGATATGTTTTCCAGCCATCTTTTACTTTAACACATCAGTTTGCATTCAATTGTCATATGCCAAGTAGAATACTAGACATAGACTATTTTTTCCCTATTTTTAATAGTATTTCTACATTCTGGTAAAATGGGGCACCTAGGATGTATTGTGATAGGATAAAGAAATCATACCAGGGTCAGAGTACGGAAACATTGAATTTTATGATCTAAAGAGAAAAGGCAGAGGCATCACAGAAGTTGAAGTTAAATCAGAATGCCATAGAAAGCTTTTGTAGTGAAAACTTAAATACAGTATAAGGACCCTTATCTGTAGCAATTAGAACCAGCAGAGACCTCAGCCTTGTCTTATTCTAGATGGAAAGCAATTTGCTTATTTAATTAAAATAAAAGCAACATACACTATGCTGAAGGTAAGTTTAAATGAAGGTAAGAGCATTTTTTTTAATTTTCATCATAACCAAGTTGTGTCCAAAGAGTGGTTTTTCCTATACCTTGGCTTAGCTCTGGCTTCTACAGTCACATTATTGGGTGGTAAAAAGTCATTACTATCTGGCATATCTGTGGAAACCGCTGGTGTGTGTATTCTTGCACTGTAGGCAGGGATAGTTTTAGGTAGCCATGGATTGACTGCATGGTTACTAGCACCCCATTTGTATAGGGGCTGGAGTCAACCGTGTGCAAGGGCCATATGAGAGCCATGCAGCCGAGAGCCTCTAATAGGGGTTGGCAGTTGCAGTGACAAAACCTGGTGCCCAGCCTGCTGAAGCAGGCTTTTAGATATACGGTGTTGATTACCACCAGAAGTGCTATAATCACATGCCAGAGCATGGTAAAGACCACTCATCTTTGATCCTCTTAAATATTCACTGAGATGTTGCTGAGCTTAGCTAGAATAAGTTAGTGAGCCAAAAAAAAAACAAAACAAAAACAACCAAAAACAAAGCAAAAGGAAAAAAAAAGGAGAAAAATAATAAAAAAAAAAAGAGTACATTATAGACATGGGCTAACAGATGGCAGTTAAGTTTCTCCATTCCACATATAGCGTGGCTTGTCCTGAGCTTAATAGAGAAAACAGCTGAAATTTTTCAGGTTAAGCCAGTGGGTGTGAACTCCGCTCAGCCTAATTTAAGATAGATTTCACTGTCAAGATTAGTCCTTGAGCTGAGACACTTCTCTAGACGTGCCAACACAGTCACAAGGTGCCAGCTGCAGTCAGTATGGGCACTTCATGAAAGGGCTTAAGGCAGGCTCAGGGACCAGCAAGAAACCATGGGAACCGCATCCTGCCACCGTTTGCACTGGCCCTGCAGCAAGCAGCACCACAGCTCAGCAGGTAAACAGGGGCTGTGTGGCAGTGTCCTTGGCTCCTACTTGACGAGCTTTCTTCCCTGCCTGTCCCCCTTCACAGCCCTGGACAGTGCAGAAAGCATCTGCTGCAGCCAGGTCTGACATCTGTCCTGAGACACAGGAGGGAGCGGTGCAGCTTTCCCTCCTCGCACACTCACAGACCAGCTGGACCCAGCTGGCCCTACACATTTACAGGTCTGGGAAAACATGAATTACAGTCACTTAGACTACCTGAATTAAGCACTGAGATTCTAAGTGCTTTAGAATAGTTTGCCTTTAGGGGGGGGTTATCTGCATGCTTTATTTCTCAGCAAGAATGTAGAAACATTTTTGATTCAACTGCTAGTCCAGCTTATTTTTCATGGGGCTAAAATTGTCAATGCCTTTCCACCAGTGTCATGCTTGTTATCTATTTAGATGGGAATGCCTGTTCCTCTTTTTCAAAATGATATAAACTATACAAACCTGTGGGTTGTAGTTCAAAACCAAAAAGCTAGAATAAAAGATCCATAAAACCTCTATGCATTGGGTAGCCAACATTCACTGGGTATATTGCTTCTGTGTTCTCTGAGTATGAGTTCCAGCCAGCGGAAGTGTTACCACGGCTCATCGTTGTTTAAGTGATTGGTGATCATCTCCAGAATAAAAAAAAAATCTTTATATGGCAATATTCGAACCCGTTCAGTAAAAGGAATTGTTATCTGTCTGTGAATTGTTCAGCCTGGAGGGATCTCAGTGAGTCCTGGGTGGCTCAAGATAAACGTATTAATTTCTCTGAATCTCTCCACTGCAATAGATTATCCATGGATAATTTCTCCAAAGATTTTCCCTCTTTGCCCCTTCCCAAGTTGTTTATTCTTAGCTCCATGGAATCTACCTCCTGCTATTTTGAACCTCATGCACTTTGATTTAAAATCTACTAATTATTGCACGCAATTTCCTTATGCCTGTGCCTAAGCAAAATTAAAATACTGTATCTCCCTTCACGTCTGCAATGAGGTTCACACGGTCAGCCCTTGTTCAAGAGCAGATTTTCACTCAAAATACCATGTAGCTGAAGCAAAAATGAGTCTTCACACAGTGAAACAAATACATTAAGAGGAAAATTAAGGATGCCTGAAGTTTTGTGGCTTTGCTTTTTGTTGTGTGGTTTGGGGCTTTTTTTTTTAAGATTATTGGAAATTAAAATCCAAAGCAAAAAACATGTATTCTTCCCTTTTACTTTCTTCTTCTGAATAACAGTCAGACCATTTCAAGGAGAAGAAGCAGTAGTCAACAAAGAATACTTCTTGTTGATGGGTCAGTCACAGTTTTATGTAGGCTGAAAAGTAGATTGTAATCCTGTGAAATAGCAGCATACTTTTGTTCCTCCCTCCCTGCCCCCATCCTGAAAACACACATGGCTTGACAAAATGCCACTAAAACGTGCTTGAAAACAGTGATCTCATTGTGAAGGCTGAAAACTTAGGGCTCAGTATAGTTGGATGATTGAGAAGCACAACATGCTCAACAGATGTAAAAACTGTATAATTCATGACTTTCTCAAGTGGGGAATGAGCTTCCACAGCCAGTTACTAAACCGCTGCAAGAGGTGTAAAATAGCCAGTGATTTCCTATGCGAGCGCACCAACTATTTCAGATATGCACATACTACTTGTGAGTTTTGGCTAGTGGTCACTGGGGTTATTTCTTTCTGCTCTGCTCTGTACTTGTTTTGAGGTGTTTGAATAAGAGAGGAGAGACTTAACATTTTATCCTCGGTTTTCCTATTAAATGGCAAGGAGGTGGGGGGAAGGGAACAGGCAAGCAAACTCTAAGCAACTTAAGTCCAGAGAAAACTTAAAAAGGGATTACAAACCTCAGACTTCCCACTTGTCTTAGTGAGCTGGCAGGAAAGCCAGTTTAAGCCAACTGGGTTTGTTTTTCCCTTGGGTCTGCAATCCTGCACGGACCTCCCTGGCAGACTGAAATTTTGGTAAGCTAAGCTGAGGCTCACACGATCTCTTTTCTTTTTTTTTTTCAAAGAGTTTCCATCTTTTGCTGTCCTCCGATCCTCAAAACCCAAAGCAGCAGTTTTTATTTCTGAAACTTTTCTAAAAATTCCCAGATTTTTTTCCTTTAAGATCTCTCTTGCTACTGCACATAGTTTCTGCAGGGCCTCACAGGGGAAGGCTGCTGATTTTTCTTGCTTCCAGATCCAGCAGGCAGCTGGAAGACATTTTACCTTCCCATACTATAGGTTAGAATAGCACCAAGGCTGCTCTGAATTGTGCCCAGAAGACTTCTTGCTCACTGAGAACCGTCATTCCCAGCCTGACTGCACCTTCTCTGGCTCCAGACATGTTCCCCAAAATGAGAGCAGCTATCCTTGCCTTTGTACAACTACTTCATACCAAAACTGTCAATAGAACCATGTTCCAGAAAAATAACTAAAATTGGTGCATGGGTGCAATTCTGGGTGCCACATTGCTAGCGTCTGATCAGAGAATAGAGAGTGTCTCAAGATATGGACAGTTTGAAAGACAATCTCTTAATAAGAAGAGCATGAATGAAGCACAATTATGGCATATCCACCACCTACTAGAGATTTGAAGAAGTTTTCCCAAATTAATATGCTTTTTTAACTTAGACTGCGCAGAGCTGTCTAGCCAGCTCACCAGTCTTCACAGCTGTTGGCAGGTAGAAAAGGATGGAGCAGGAGATAAGAGCAGAAGAGGGAATATTCCTTTTGGGAATACGTAGCCTCTGAAGGCAGATGTTGATTTAGAGATCTCATTTGGCACCTGTCAGAGGTTACAATGATGTTCATAATTGCACTCTCCTAGCATTGGTTTATCACTGCTGCCATGCAGTAGCTATTTGTGAACAGTATTTGCATGTGAAACCTCATTTAACTTGTAGCTTCTCCTCCCTTTTACTGTTTTGTGTAAAGATTTCTCATACTTATTGACTACCCAAGCTGCATTACTGTTTCTGGACACTTCTGAGACTGTCCAAGTGTAAAAAAATAATAGGTTGTACAGCTGTTATACATGTTCAAATTCTTTATTGAATTCAAATAAATCAACTCCACTCCCTCCTCCGCTCTCACTTTTTAAGGTTTCAGATTTGGCAGGTATCTACTCCTGAATGCTGAACTCATGCCTTGCTCCAGCTGAAACATTTTGATGGTTGGCAAAGAAAACATTTCTACCCTTGTCCCAGGACAGTGAGGGGTTTTTCCCCCTCCTCCAACCAATGTTTGTGATGCAGTTGAAAACATCCTTGCCTTTTGCCTGTTTCGTTCTCATTCTTTCACCTCAAGAAACAGTCCCACATTCATACACCGTATCTACCAAGAAAAAAAAAAAATAGGGGAAGATGCTTAACTCTAGGTTAATAATGAATAACTATAAAAATAAGACAATGACCTCCATCAGATTTGCAGGTATGAACGTGCTACACTGCTGTGGATAACCATAGGTTGAAAAAGTTATAGTACTGTGTAATAAGGTTGTAGAGCTCTGGTTTTCATCCAGACTTCACAATTCAGACAGGTTGGTTTGTCATTTGGAGAAATTCTGGCAAAAACTAAGAACACATTTTGTCCCAAGTTTGCTTTAGTTGTATTTTATTTATATAAAAAGAAAAAGGAATTTTCATTTTGAGTTAGATTTTTACCTGAACTTCTCCTGTTAATCCATTTTCTGTATGTCTAATTCCTTTATTCCAACAGTGGGAACATGCACCAGAACCTGCCATTTTGTACAAACTATCTCAGCTTTGTCAGGGTACTGAGAAAAACCGAGAGCATAGATGCTTCTACTTCTTATGGTTCAGAATGGTAAAGGACACTTCCGAAGAAGGAACAAATAACCCAAATTCAAAAGACTGACCACAATCTAACAACTTCATTCCATTCCGTTGATAATCATAAAGGGTACTTTTTCTGTTCGTTATTACTGAATAGCAACAATATGTGTACTAATACGTAGTAAGTCAAGTGTTGAGGAAGTGAGGGAGAGGTGTTCTATGATCTCAATTGAGAAGGCTTTCACAGCCCAGGCTCAACTTATCCAACTTAACTCATACAGGTTTTGTTATTTCTTTCTTGAGGTCTAAGACACATTAACGCAATGTTCATTTTCATCCCCAGGATCATTGTAAGGTTATGTCCCCTAGGTCACGGTTTGGGCAAAACCTGGCTGCTCTGACACAAATGGAGTTTACCCACTCCATTGTGGGCAACGCCATCGACTTCAGCAGAGCCAAACACAATTTGTAATTTTATTTCATGAAAAGAAAGACACACAAAGTTAATGTATGGGTACAACTTCAGAATTATGGAAAACAAACATTGTCAATATCGGCTTATTGTCCATGTGAACTCTTGACTTTGTCTCAAGAACAAGGCATATCTCTTTGGTTAAGTAAAAACCATATGGATCAAACTTATTATGCATTTTCATTTGTGTTCCTCCCTCTCCATAAGAGTTGTAATTAAAAAATGAGAAACTGGAACATCCATTTCCATAGAAACTGGGAGAGGAAGTCGGTGCTGAAGGATATATTTCCTATGGCTTGTATCAAGTAGTTCATGCTGGAGTTGGTGCTTCATACTAAAGGCTGTTGTTGCACCTTCTAACTTTGTTACCCAGGTATTGTCTCTCTCTCCCCTATGACAGTAGCAAGAAGTAATCTCCAAATATGGATGCTTCAAGTCACATCTGGAGGACTCTCTTCTCTTCTAAACACACAGGAAGGCAGGGTTTACACAGGCCACTATTCTAGGCATACTCTGAACATGGGGTTTGCCAGTTCTGGTTTGTGTCATCTGTGTTGTTTGAAACTTAGTAGCCTGTGAAATTATCTTTTAGTTACTGCCACAGTTCAAACCAGCAGGGCTGGTTCCCAGTTTTGGAGAAGGGACTGGTAGGGATGATGCTTCCATTCATGGTCACTCACCACTCATCCCTCCTCAGCCATATCAGATCCACATCAAAACCTGTTACCTTTCAAGGAATGCTATAAACAGTTTTACCTGCTGAAATTCTCAGTAAGGAGAAAACTGTGGAAACAAGGCAAATTGTACAACTGCTGGAAGACATTTTTCTTCTTATTGGTTACTTACAGTTTGGAATCTGGCCTAATCTGAAAGGCTTTGTCATTATTTATGTTTTTCTTGTATTTATAATTATCTGTGTAAGTATCTGCTGTCTGAGGACAGACACTTTTAAAGTCGAAAGTAAACATTGGCTCAACTCGTATTCTAAATTGCAAAGTCCTTCTGAAAGCTTATTGATGACCTCGCTTGGCACTGCTGCAGCATGATTACCCTCTGTTCTCTCACAAGGAGAAAGTTAGATACTTCAGTCAAAATAAGCAGACTAGCTTGCTTAAAGACCTACTTACTTACTAAAGTAAAATCAAAATAATGAACTAACTTTGATTCTTAAATAAACATCTTTGAGATTGTTATTTTAACACATCTGGTAGCATGAAATGGCCTATTCCGAGCTGCTCAAGCATCCATGTATGTCTCAGATCCTCATAAGCACAAATGAAACCACTCTGAATTCTTATTTTCCCATTTGTTTTTTGGTTTGAATAATTTTAACCAAAAGTGTCACTGAACCTACCATACTTTTTAAGTAGCCGATCAAAGAGGCTATAAATATAAAGGAGAAATGAAAAATAAATCCCTGTAGATTCCAAATGAGAGAATAATTGCTGGAGTCTGCAAGATTCTTCCATTGTATGGGCAAAACTAATAATAATCCCATTATTTTTATTCTGAGAGCCATTCCAATCCACAGCACCCATTCATTGCACTGGACTACTGGGGAGTTTCACTACTGGTGTCCATGTCTGAAGAGCAAACAAGAGCTGTTATCAAGCAACTCGAACTCAACAAAACTCTTGCAAGTATTGAAGAAATTGCTCAAGAGCAATACTACTACATGATGTGGGCCTACTGGGTGGATAAAAAAGAAAAAAACCTTTCCAAAGCTGTAAGGGTACCTAATACAAATTCGTTAAAATGCTTCAATTGATTGAATGTGTATGGAACTTGGAAAGTTTATCTTCAAACATTCTAAAGGTTAAATTCATTGAAAGTGAAATAATTAAAGATTAGTGTGCAAGACATTTAAGTGAATCAAAACTAGAATTCCTATTTTTCAAGAAATAATGCACCAAATTATGGTGTATTAGATTCTTGTAAGAGGGTCCATGTATACAGTAATACTCTATACTGTATTATTGTTTAATTCTAAGCTTCCTGTACATGTAGTTTAGTGTCATTACAGAACTATGAATTCCTCATATGTCATCAGCTGTATCTCAGGTGACTGGCTTCTCTAAGTGTTGGCCATCATGTCATCGAAACTAATCCTGAAGTCAGAAAATCAGTTGTTAATTTAGCAATGTGATTTAAAAAATGCCTTTTGGGATAATAATTGTGTTACTATTTTTGTTCTCCACATCAAATATTTTTTAAATGTATATCAAATTATATAGACACATACATACCAGTCCCACATTAATCTTAAACATGCATTCATTAACTAAAAAAATTGCAAATCTCAGTTTGTCAGTTTTCTTTATATATATATATGTATATGCAGGTATTTTACAAACAAAAGCAATACTTAACTTTTAGTCTGCTGTAAATATTGTTTATACTGTCACAGAATGTTAAAGTGGTAATAAATTCTTTACCTTATAATTCCATAAATTAAGCCTTTTTCCCCCCCTCAGAAAAAATCACATGACCTTATAAATCTTTTATCAATTTAGTAGGTTTGTGGTCTGGAATAACATGAATGGTTAGCAGGTAAATCCTTTGTTTTGTTGAACTGGTGAAAGGAGTTTTACTAGCCTCAAAGCTCAGAATCACTTTTTTTAGTTAATACTACTTCTATGCAGCTCAGGATGAACCTGTTGTCAAAGTGAAAGCATATACTGAATAAGTACTAAGACGCTCTTCCCAAAATTAATAACCATTCCCCAGAGAGGATTTATCTTTGGTACCTTTAAGCACTCAAAAAAGAAAAAGTCATTAAAAGTCATTTTCACTTATCCAGTGGTGTTGATACCAAGACAAATTCTGCAGTTCGTTCAGACAGATCCCTGGTTTGCCAAGACGTATTAAACTTCAGATCTAGTAAAAGCAGGTTTTGGTCCATATGGTGTGTCACTAATAACCACTGAGGTCTTCTCTTATGGAGTAGGGATTGATCGGTATTTTTTCAAGATGGCACTAGCAGAACCATCTTTCTGCTTGTGTGCTTACAGTGAATCGGAGAGGAAAAAAAGAAGTTATTCTTTGACGAATCTACCAAGACCTGGCTGCTCGTAAAACAAGGTGTTTCTATTAAGCAGAATTTATGAGTTGTACCAGGTGTTTCAATCTAGAAATTTCAAAATTTTCTGGGGATTCATTATCATTGAAATATGAATATTTTCCTTTATTTCATGAATATTTTACACACCTCTGAATAAGAAGCAGTGTCACCTAAGAATGTAAGTATAAAATCAGCATCCAGGAGCTAACCCAGTAAAAGTAGAACCACCTCCTGCCTTTTGCTTTCTGCTCTATGGATATGATTTTCATGATTCCCCTCAAACCTGTCCATGGAAAGCTGTTAGTCCACTGTGATCCCAAGGAAAGTTAAAGACTTATTTTAAACTACAGTAATTGATAAATATGTTTTTCATTTCAATGAAAACAAGTATTTTCTTCACTTTCCGGGATACAGAGAATGCCAGAAGCCAAGTATCTTACGTAAATTACTGTGAATATTCAGCCAGGCCCGTTTCTGGTGAATTTCCTCATCCTGAGTAGTTCCTATGCATTACAAAGTATGAGTCAACATGAGAAAAGGTGACAGTGATTGTTGACTTAATTTCTGCAGCAGCAGGGTTTCTATCTAAATTTAGACTAGAATTTGCATAACCAACAGACTAATTAATTACTGGGACAAACTGCCAAGGATGATAATAGTGACTTCTCAACAAAACATTTAAACCAAATTGTAGTTTTGGGCCACTTTGGTATTCCTACATTACATCACACCTCCACCACTGAGGCTGGCTGAGTATCACATAGATAATGTCACAGGAGGAGAAGGTCATCGGTTCAATGTCCACCTTACTCTGGTTCAGCTTCACAAAAGAGCGATGGAATGAAACCTCAAGCCCTTCTTGGCTTACTCAACTACTTTAATGGTCTCTCAACGGAAATGGGAGAATTTGAATGGTGATTCAAGGATTTTACTGGAATTTTTCAGTTACTTGGTTCAGAGTTTCATCACTATTACCCATGGGTGTCAAGTTGAGCTCACCACATGGCACAGAAACTGTTGGCCAGAATTAAATCCATGTAAGAAGAATTATGTTTGCAAGTAAAAGAGAATATCATTTCTGGGAGGAAGTCACCACAGAGCTATCTTCAGTGGTTAAGGGCAGGCACCAAGAGGTCCTTATGGAGAGACTACAAGTTCAAGACCAGCATTCCTCACTAACTCGAAGGCAGTGCTGTCTGCAATAGACCACGGCAGGCTGAGGATTCCGTAAGCTCTTCATTGACAATGATCTGACTCGAATTACATCCGTTCTTGTCCTTTCCATACAAGATTACAGGTCTGGAATTAATCTGAATTAAGAATAGGGAATCTCAACAAAAACTGCAAAACTTGGCATTCTCTCAAGCTGTTCTTCCAGGAATTCTGAGGTTTAAGTCTGCCCCTCAGTAACAGTCTTCAAGGTTAGACTTAGGTTTACCTATACATTTAAGTCTTGGACTGTTTTCTCATTTGCTATTATCAGTTATTTTCAGGACTAGCATTTGGCATTCTTGAATACAGGTGCCTCTTCTTTCTCAGGATCAGGCGAAAACCCACGCATCCAATTCCGTATCAGCTGAACCCAGATCAACAGCAACCCAAAATTTCGGTGTTCTGTACAGACACGTGCTCGGATCTTAAAAAAACAAGAAATCAGGTAAATAACTACCTCCTTAACTTTTCTCTGAAGAAAGATGGTAACAAAACTTTATTGACTATATTGACTTTATATTTACTAACGAAAGTCTTCTGGTTCATTTCTAGCTGTGGAGAGCACTCAGATGCTACCATGGTAAACACAAGACACTGCACAGAACAGGATTTTTAACAACTTCAAATGCTTGGCTGTCAGGTTGAATTACATTTTTGGTTCAACACCAAGTAGTTGTTGTGAGGAAGTTTAAGCGCATAGCAAGTATATAGCAACCTAGGACTTCTATGCTTCACTTCACTTTCTGAAATTTAAGAGTACAAAGAAACTGCTAACCAAATCCAGACTTGCGAGACAAAACAATGGCTGCTGTATGCAGTAAGGGATGCATGTATATGTTCACAATGTGTATGAAATAAGAAAATATCGTACAGTCTTAAAACAGATTTTTCTCCCACTCTAAAACACAAGCCTCTGGAAAGTAATAATACATGTTAACCACATACTCGAGGTGCTTCCAGGAAAGAGTTTCCTTGTAATCTAAGAGTTTCTGTTTGTAAATTTGAAAGACGAATATCCCATATCCAATAGACCAGTTAAACAAACATGACTCTTAAGGAAACAACGGCAAAAAGCCACAGGCTCCAAGCCTACACTTCAAGAAACTTAACTGTGAATTGGTAAATTCATTATCTAAATTTTATCAAAAATTAATTGGAAACAATGAATTATCCACTATTTTTCCAGGAAAAGCTGAGCTAATAAGAGGCATATAAGTAGACCAAGGGAGGGACTGATCTAAAAATAAACCACTCCCGCTATTACCAGGTACCTGTGTAGCTGTATTAGAGCACAGCTCATTTCTGAGCTGTCACTTCAAAAGGATATTTTTTTTTTCTATTGCTTTCTGGAAGCAGAGGGACAGCAGAAGGACCTTTCTGTTTGCAAGGTTTCTATCCAAATGTGGAATCGGCCATAGAACAAGAAGTATAGTTGCTTCTTGGTAGGGTGCAGATGAACTCCTTCTGCTCCAAAAATTCTCAGTATGGTACTTTTCCTCGATACGTGACCCTTCAGAGGAAGAAGCATTTTGATCATTAAGTTCTTGTTTCTGTTCCCTGTAATCCTCCTGTGTTTGCACAGCAAGGAGGACAGGAGGTGGACACGGGCTGCAGGGCTTGTTTCCAATTCGCAGGGCAGCATGAGGGCTCTCACAGCAAATGTGATTTTAAAATGCATGGTAAAGGAGGTGGTTACTTATAAAGCCTTTTATTGGCCAAAGGCCACTGTCACCATGTATACCCTTCCCCAGGGGGTGCATCCGGAGTAATTTTAAAGCAGAGATAAATTTGCCTTCTTCCCCCATTTTTGGGTCTCATTTCTCCTCAGATAAAGCCATTCAAGATAGATATACAGAGTGAGTAACAGAAGCGGTCCCAGGATCAAATCAGAAATGGTGGTACTCAGACATCACACAGGAGCCAGGGCAAATCAGTTAGGGTACAGCCCAACACAGGACTGCTCCATTTTTTTGCTGTGATCTGCTATTGCTCAGCAGGAAATTGTCTTGGTCATAGCTTTACCACAGGACACCCCGTGTTTTTTGCAGTTGGATCTTGCACCTTCCAGCACAGCCTTTCCAACAAGCAAGATGCAGAAGATCAGAAAACAGTATATCCTTTGTTGTAGGGTGGCCTGAAACATCACCTTTCCAGGACCATGGCCATTCTTAAGTTCACATTTGCTCCAGGCTGGATAGCGGTGCATTTTTTGAATGCTCCTTATAAAAGCTGCAGTAGCCAACTATTGTCATAGCAACACCTGCATGTGGAGGGTACCATTTACCTCGAATGTTGGGCTCTGCATAATCTCAGCTAGGCTATTATCTCAGTCAAAGTTAGATCACCATGACACCAGACAAGTGACTATCAGAGAAAAGCGTCTCCAAGTTGGCATCTATGTCAATTCAACTGGTTTGATACTGGCCATTTGTGGGGATTTAGACTGAAAGAAATCTGATTTCTCAAAAAAGGAAATTCTGAAAATAATCCCTCTGGCCTCAACTTAAATATCTCTTTGAACTTAAAAGGGGTATTATTACCTGATTTGTGACTATTTCATAAATCTCTCTCTAGTTGAAAAAAAAGGTAGAAGGAAAGAAATAAACATGAACACTTATTTTGGGCAAACAAGTAGGATATTTTAATTAAAAATGCTATAAAAAACCAACAGCCTCTCAAAGTAATATCTCTTACATGGTTTTTTTTTTAAAACAAATGACCATTTTCTAGGGGAAGGTCAGCTGTGCAGAACCAAGACAGAACTATGTTCCTGGGACCCACTCCTCAAAAATAATAACTACATCAGTAGCTACCACAGAAATGAGCAAAAAGCAGGACATCAAAGCTGGCAAATACTAAAGAGAAAACACTAGGTCAAATAAAACCGCTACAGACACAGAGGTTCAAGTCGCCTATGTCTTGATTCAGGCAAAATTCAGACTTGTGAAAGTACAGAGATTCACAAAAGTAAGCCTTATGCCTTTGTCAAGTGCCATTGATTTCTGGGACAACGCTTGTCTTTACTTTGGAAGGGTTTGAAACAGAAAAGCAGAATATAGAAGGGAAATAGTACACCAGCAACAGAGGCAGATACTTGTTTCCACTGGGACACAAATAGGAAGGATATTCCCAAAAGCGCACACAAGCAACACAAAATACTGCATTTAGGCAAGCTCCACAGATGTCTTTCAAAAGCTACAAGGCAGGGGAAAGAATGGTTTATTTCTCAAGGAGAGCCAGAATTTGTGCCTGTCTTCACTAATCAGTCTCACAGAATTGCTGCCATCTCCATACGTCCAATAGTCAGGCACTCTCTTGCCAACACATACGTGGGCCTAGACCCAGTGACTCTAGAATTTAATGCAAAGCATGTTTTCAGCAGCAAAAAGCATATTTTTGTGATCTTGAAGAAAAGTTGCCCTCCTTCTGTTCTTAAAACAAATGGGATTCTTCCATATTTCCAGAATATCGGATATTTATTTCATAACAATGGTGTATTACATTGATGTATGTTTACAATAAAAAATGTAATTAGGAAATACATCACTTCAGCATTCTCTAAGAATTCACATCCAATACCACAGGCTAAGCCACCTCCCAAAAGCAATAATATGGGTCCTCTCCACTAGCCTGGGAGGAAAAATAAGACAACGAGTCATAGAAAATTATATTTAAAGTTCTTTCTAGAGGGTAAAGTGACCTCTTAGATGGCTCTTGAATAAATGAAAAGCGGCCCACAAGAATACTGCCATTAATTTTGACAGTCTTTGTATCTGTCCCCATTTTTTCATTAAAAACTGGAAATAAGTCTTGTCTACTCACATCATTTGAATCATACTGTAGCTATGTAAGTATAATGCACTAAAGTCCCGTCCTCCTATGGGAATAGAGGCATAAATTCATATTATGTGAAAGGGATATAATCCATAACTGCATCCACAAGATGGCTTTAACCAGTATAACGGTATTGATCAGAAAACCACCTGCCTGTCCCCTCCCTGACAAGGTCATGCATATGGCACAACAGCTGTTCGTCAGAGGGCTCCTTTCCCACAGCCCTTCTAATTTGTGCCTATCACCCATGAGCATGCACACAGAGCTCTTTGGCTTCCATTTGCTAGGTCTCTCTGCTAATCCAGAAACCCAGGACATTAAGAAACCTATTAAGTACATGAGCAAAAAATTGGCAAGTATCCAACATTTTTCATATAGGCTTGAATTGCTGATGCTGTTTCTGGATGTGCACTGCGTTCTTTGTAATGGGCTTCTCAGACAGATTCCCTGAAAGTGAGGAAGTGTTTGAGTGCATAACAGAAGGACACATTTTAAAAAACAACTAACAAAAAAAGCCTTGGCCAGCTGACTTCTGATTAAAGATTGATTACCAGTTGCCTGTCACCTCCAGCCTCATCCTGTCACTGTATGAAACTAAAAAGAACAAAATACTGTAAGACTTAAAGCAGGCATAAAGGCAAAGTTATCCACTCTTACAAGTGTTCGTCTTGCTTTGCATCAGCAAAACAAGATTTTTAATAAGGTTAGGCCCTCCATTTAACTACTGTGAAACCACAGCATAAATAAATCACCCCCTCCTCCTCCCTTCTGCATAGAGAGAAATGAGTACAATGAGTACAAAGAGGAAAGACGCTTATTACCTCTCTCTCTACCTTCTAATACAGTCCAGCACACACACAATTCCTCTCATATCACGTGCTTTATGTCAAATTTGTTTTCAGATGAAGGGAAGTTTTGGAAATAGTTAATGACCACTGGATATACACAATGACTAGGCAAGGTCGATAATCATATACACATGCAGAAGTGTCAGCATTGTTTCCTGGTAACAGGAGAGGAAGACGAGCAGGGAGCCTGGACTGCCAAAACAGCCTTGCTCGTTGAGGAGATCACTGCCGTCTCTCAGTCCATGCAGCAGCCTAAGGAAAAGGATAAGCAATTCAAGATGATGAGCACTCACACACAGCAGCCTTGAGCTACAAGGGCGTGACTGCCTTCCTCCTACTGTCCACCCAGTAGATGCCACTAATGTCAATCAAAAATTTTACTGATCCCTCCTGGATTAATTACAAGCCAAAAAAGATGTAAATCAAGAAACAATTATTTTGTACTGCAAGGGTAGCTGAGCAGTGGCACTGGTTACTCAGAGTTGTTGTAGCCTCACCCACCTCAGAGATATTTAAAAGCTGTCTGGACTTAAGCCTGGGCAACCAGGTCTAGGTGACACTGTTTGAGCAGTATAGTCAGACCAGATGACCTCAACCATTCTGTGAAAAAGTGAAGTAGCAATGCTATGCACAAACATCAGGTCTACAGGGGTCTTTGGAGCTGAACTGAGCCATCCCTAGCATTTTGAACAGAAATATTAACTGGGCATATACTATGACTATTTCCAAGTAAAGTCATTGTCTCCTTCTCTCTTCCCCATTCAAATTCAAAGTTGCCTTCTGTAGGCTTTAAAGATTGTTTTGAAATAACTAACCAAAAATATACACATGTTGTGCATGGGCCTACAAAGCTTGCAGCAAAGCAAATTATAGACTGGGGTGGATGAATGAAGCTGAATCAAAACATATCTCTCCACAAAACACTTGTGGCTTAGCAGAAGTGGTCTTTTTCTTTCCTCACATGGTTAAAATATATTGTGTTATGAGCCAGTCTCATGCTAAGAAGCACACAGAAGAAACCATACCAGTCTTTTAAATAGACGATTGAGGGACCAAAGCTAATCCACAGAAAATTCCAAATACCTTTGAAATAGAAGAGTTATGTTGCTGCCTCTCTTCAGCAGTCTGACAAGGGCTTCATACTAGATTTTAATCATAAAAACATTTCAACAGTATTCAGAGACAGAGAGAGAAAACATTTGAATTCTGACTGGAGCATTTTCCAAGAAAATTAAAAATTCAAGTTTTGTTCTCAAACTGTTATCCACCAATAAACAGATGTAGCTGTAGGTTGTGTTGATACTAAACCTAACCACATTATTTTAGGTACAAATATTTAAACAATGCAGGGCTCAAGGCGGGCCAAAACCCACTTTTATATTCCACCTGGCCCTAGTAATGCTAGCTTGTGTTTTGGGTCCTCCAATGCCCTGACTATATTATGAGCAAATTCCAGCAGACAAAATTTTAACTCCTTAGGTGCATCTTTTAACTCCTTAGGTGCATCTGGTTTATCGTCCAAGACTTAAAAGTGGCTATCTTTCAGTACAAGAAATGCTAAGCCATTCTTATTGGTAAACAGCAACTTCTGTTATGAAAATGACCTGAACACTATTAAGTTTCCAGGTATCTTCCATAAGATAACGTGCACCATCTAAATGCAGCTAAGTGTGCAGCATCCATGAATAACTTTTGTATAGCACACCAAGCTGGAATCAGTTCGTTTCCCCTGAGGGTCAGGCATGCTATAAGCCACTTGTTTTATCACTTTTGTACATACAGGTGTGCTGTTGTAAGCCTCCTCACAAGAAGCCATTGGATATCGGAATTAAGCTGCACAGATCATATAGTGTTTTGCTTCTGTCTTGGCATCTCACCTGCTTGCATTCATAGTGCTGAATACCTGCTTATGGTTTTCACTCCACCCTGAAAGGTGCTGCAATACAACTCTAGAAAGAAATAATAGGGAGAACATGAAGTCCACTTATTTTTAATAGGTGGATATTACACACTCCAAGTGCTACCCTTCATGGACTTGGGCAGTACTGTATTTGCATATCCACAGAATAAAGATTTTATCTTTTATTTTATCTTTAAGAAAGTAAATGAAGTCTTGAATACTGTATTATGTACTTGTCTTTTACTGTCATCCTTCTAGTCCACTTGGAGCAAAACCCATCCTTTCTCAGCAATCTACACGTTTAACTTTAGATTTTTAATCCTTAATAACAAAACTCTATGCGTAGTGTATCTTTTGGCACAACTTAAAGAAGCCAAACTAAAATGACCACAGCTTAGCTTTAAGACTGATGTCAAAATAATTCAAGTGCTTCAATATGGCTCCCTCGAGATAAACACATTTGAGGAGGGGGAGAGACATTTCATTTCTGTTTGCTTGCTTTTTAATTGGTGCAATAGTAGAGGATATTGATGAAAAAAATCTTTCTCAGAGCATTGCATGTCTTGCGCTATACTGTACATTGTGCTTTCTTTAGAGTCAGCCAACTGGTTTTAATCATCCCAGTAGGAGACCATCTTATTCCTAGCAGGGAAGCTTCATGAAAAAGAAAAAAATAAAGAAAATGAAAAAGAAAGAAAAGAAAAGAAAAGAAAAGAAAAGAAAAGAAAAGAAAAGAAAAGAAAAGAAAAGAAAAGAAAAGAAAAGAAAAGAAAAGAAAAGAAAAGAAAAGAAAAGAAAAGAAAAGAAAAGAAAAGAAAAGAAAAGAAAAGAAAAGAAAAGAAAAGAAAAGAAAAGAAAAGAAAAGAAGAGAAAAGAAGAGAAGAGAAAAGAAGAGAAGAGAAAAGAAGAGAAGAGAAAAGAAGAGAAGAGAAAAGAAGAGAAGAGAAAAGAAAAGAAGAGAAAAGAAAAGAAGAGAAAAGAAAAGAAGAGAAAAGAAAAGAAGAGAAAAGAAGAGAAAAGAAAAGAAGAGAAAAGAAAAGAAGAGAAAAGAAAAGAAAAGAAAAGAAAAGAAAAGAAAAGAAAAGAAAAGAAAAGAAAAGAAAAGAAAAGAAAAGAAGAGAAAAGAAAAGAAGAGAAAAGAAAAGAAGAGAAAAGAAGAGAAGAGAAAAGAAGAGAAGAGAAAAGAAGAGAAGAGAAAAGAAGAGAAAAGAAAAGAAAAGAAAAGAAAAGAAAAGAAAAGAAAAGAAAAGAAAAGAAAAGAAAAGAAAAGAAAAGAAAAGAAAAGAAAAGAAAAGAAAAGAAAAGAAAAGAAAAGAAAAGAAAAGAAAAGAAAAGAAAAGAAAAGAAAAGAAAAGAAAAGAAAAGAAAAGAAAAGAAAAGAAAAAAGAGAGAGAAAAAAAAAGAAACACTGAGCTGGCAAGGGCAATATTATTCAGATGAAGTTTTACACTAAGGTTCGTCTATTCATCAGTTGCTGAACACTGTATTGTGGGAGTTGGAGTTTATGCAGGTAGAGCACCAAAGTCACCTCAGCACCCTTCCCATCATCTCAGGAGAACGTTGTCACTTGCTTAAGGCTGTGCAGGAGCAACTGCTAAGCACAAAATGACAGCTGTGTTTGTCTATGTGGTCTCACTGCAGCACCACAATTTAAAAGGCTGCCTTGAGCCAAACCACAGGTTAAAGGCATTCAGTTCACAGCTCAAATGCAATAGTATATATATATATGTATATATACATAAATAAATGCATACATTCACAGAGTTATCTTAACCTCATAGGGCTCACGTGCCCAGTGTATTGTGAGTCTACTACCCGGGCTCTGACCATAGTCAATCCCCCATCTTCCCCTGTTTCTGTCTCAGTGGAGCAAGAGTTGGACTTGTCATCCCTAAATGCCACTGAGATCACTGCATCACAATCTTCGGAGGGACAGGGAGGCTTAGGCCAGAGCAAAGAGTGCTGTCAGGACAGAGGTGACTTGCAACACTAACTCGAGCATTCTTTAAGCTTGGTTGGCCTTGCAAAATGAAGAGGATAACTTTAAATTCCCTCCAGACTTCCCCTCAGTAATTAAACCATATTGGTTTTTTTTCTATTTCTGCTTTTGTTTTAAGCTGATTTATTTCTCCAACCTTGTTCACTAAAGGTGAAATTATTTCCTGTCCTGCAAAGTATTATATCCCTAGCATACCTACACAAGCTTCAGTGTAAATTTCTACACCCTGTCTCTGCAGCAATCTTGTTTCTGTTGAAACATCTGAAGCCTAAATTTAGGCTTGAACATATGCAATAGGAGATAAAATTTGGATCCCTGAGTGTGGAATAGCTCAGTTGTCCACTGACTCAACATCAAAAAAAAAAAATCATCTTGTTGAAAATAGTTAATCTTCAAAAGTTAATATAATAAGGAGTTGAGGAGAGGAAAAAAAAAGGAAGGAGCGGGGAGAAAAAGGCACTTCATCTTTTATGAAGCAAAGTATCTATTCATAATGTTCTGTTGAAAACATTGTCACACAATAAACCTGTTTTTTCCCTATAATTAACCAGAATATTTTTCTGCTATATTAAATTTCTCTATGATTTCATCTTTGTTACCAATAGTTATAAAGCATTTGTTGATACAATTATCCTTAATTAGCATTTACAGGATGCAATCTGAATTCAGGTACCTCTGAGAACAAGCGGGAGGTACTTTCTGCAGCTGGCTAGGGTAGCAAAAGTTTTCATGCTTATTTTCATTCCATGTCTAAAAGTAGACCAGCCACAGCCTTGCAATCCTTTCAAAGAAACCAATCCTCAAACCTCATTCAATGAGATTTTAATCTCCAGTTTAAGCAAAATCATGAACTGTTTCAGTGACCACGCAGGACACCCAGCTGACGCGGAGTGACTGCACCTGCTGTACATTCTCAGCGCAAGCAGCCCTGGCAAGTTGAGCCACTGGCAGTCCCGCTCTGCCCCCAGGCTGGGGAGGGAGGCAGTTTTCTTGGGGGCTGAGCCAAACCTGCACCACAAACCCCCTGCTGACAAGCCTGGATGTTTGGTTCCAAGCGCAGAGACATTTTGTTGGCTTGTGAACGCACGTACGTGAGAATAAATCACCATGACCCACTATTTTCTTATGCAGCAGAAAATGTATTGCTGTGAACAATGGAAATGGGAGAACTCTACTGGCCAAGGACTAAGTACAACCCGTTGTTACACCACCATGAGACACCAGGATGCCTCAGTGATGGGCATAGCATAGGAACCTGAATATATACTGCAATACCATGTCCTTGGCTATCCTTGGCTTCACTCTTCCTTGAAGCCTCCCCTTGCACATTCCTCCCACCCATCACAAACATGGAAAGCAAAGCCCAGGGATTTCACTGAACAGAGCTCTGAGTGCAGGGAAGAAGGCTACAGGACCGTATTTCCAGTTACACGGAAAGCAGGAGATGCCAAAGTCTTAAAGTACTTTGGCAGAAAGCTAGCTCTGTATAACCAAGAATGTAAGCTCTGTGGTTAGTTTAATCCCTGGAATAGCTCCGCAGATTTCTGAGTAATATTGCACAGGGTGAGTTTGGCTGTAATTTTTTGATATCTTTAAATTACTTACTGCTGTGTTTTCTTTTCTTGTCTTCTCAGTCTTTTATACAAGCTTTCCTTTTAAAATATAGAGAAGTGAGAAAAATAAGTACCTGTCTGAAAACAGACAGCAGCTTCCACTGTAAAAAATTTGAATTCTGGGAGAGAAATTAGTTCCAGTAGCCACCCAAGAAGTGACGAAGCTCCATCTAAAAAGGACATATCTACTGCCCCAGGGAGTTTTTCCAAAGAAAAAAAGCATTCCAAACAACCTGTATTACTGTTATTATTTTTTCTATTGTCATTAATGGAGTCTTAGATTGCTAAAGGTGCACCAGCCTGTTTCTGTATCATTGTCACTCTTCTGTGCCCAGAGAAATAATGTAATTAAAGAGATGAAGTAAAAAGGCAAATTGGAGTTGCATGAATGAGACGATCTGAGTTTGAAGTTATTGCAGGGCATTTCAGAAATACTATTTCTTTTCCCCCTTTCTTCAAACACAGGCTTAGCATCTGAATACAAGAGTCAAGCTTAGTGGAGAAAGGAGAGAGAAATGGCTTATGATTCCCATATGTTTCAGTACCTTAAAAAAAAAAAAAAAGCATGGTAATACTTAAATAGTATTAGGGTTCAAACAGCTGGTATTGTGTTTGTTACTATAATCATCTGGCTAATTATATTGGAATGTAACAAAAAAGTGAAAAAGGGGGTTGCTTTGACAGCTCTGCGCTCAGGGCTCTCAAGAGGCCACCAATTAGAACTTGGAAAAAGGAAGGAACTTGTAAAAACTAATGGCTATTCAGCAATGGGATATAGACCTATTTTTGTCATAAAAGTACTTTTTTTCTACAAGAAATGTAGCCTCTTTTAGCTAAAGCAGCTTTCTTTAGGTCACATTCATGGTATATGAATGAAATCAAAGATCTTTTTGTCAGTCACCATTTCTTTTCTGGTTTTTTTTTCAATTATATCCCTTGGTTTCTATAAACATTTAAAACCTGTCATGAATCTTAGCATGAATTCTTGATGATGAATGAAGATATTCTGATTTCCAGGAGATTATGATTGATCTGAAGGGTTTAAGTCAGTGGCTCTAGGTACGTTTGCACAAAAGCATCTATTTCTCACGGCATTCGGAGGACAGGGTTTTGATGCACTGATACAAGTTCTATCCATTGATGATGGATTTCTTCTTTCTCAGGCTCAGTGACATCTCTCATGCTTAAGAAAAAAAGAACTGACAAAATGCTGAGCACTACCAATGTCATTTAAAGAAGCACGCAGCTGAAAAAGCTTAACAACATACAGGATGAGCTGTAGAATATGATCCACCGAGGAAGTCAGTCGTACCGGTTACAGGCTTAATCCAGCTGCACAGAGGTTAATGGAGAACTTTTCCCTCACTCCAGTGCAATTGGATTTGGCCTAGACTATTTTTCTCTGTAATGAAGAGAAATGAGGTTTTTGCCTCTGCTACATTCATTATATCATTGCACTGCAGCATTCAGATCCTATTTTTTCCATCACTCTCTGTTCACATTTAAAATAGAAATACATTTCCACTGAATAAGCACAGCAGTATGTGGAGTTAAATCTCATTTAGGTGAGGGTAAATAAAGCTTCCAAATGTTTTCTGATCTTGGTTTTGGATCTTGTCTGAGTCTATTCTATAAGACTTAGCAATTCAGCTTTCTGATTTGAAATTTCCCACAGACAAGACTTGCCTAGTCGTTCAGTCCAAAATTAAAGAAAGTCAAGTTTGCACAGGTATTTCTTTTATTTTTAAATTCCTGCATTGAAGTTATTTGTACCCAGAAGCTCTGCTCAATGGCAGTTGCACAATCAGAGCCCCAGCCAGAGGAAGGGCTGTGCTTGGTATTTCAAGTCTGTCATTTCAAAGTGAGATGGTTGACATGAGAACTATTTATCTATGTTCACACATGGCATACAAGACATTCTTGCTCCATGTACAAAGGACTCCTTTTAATTTAGCACTTACAGACATAAGCGTTGATAAGGGGAGGTTAATTTTTTTGTTTGGGTGGATGGTTATATATTCAATAGCTTAACCCTACCTTAGTTAAGAGCAAAGGACTTGTGCCAAAATACAATTACTTACATTAGCTCTACACTTCCCCCAAGTTTACTTAAGGGGCTGAAAAGATGTGAACTTGAAAAACAGGAATAGTCTTACAGTTCATATTCAAATACTTTTGGAAAAATACAGCTTGTAAGAGTAACTGAACTGATTTTTCAGTAAGATTTCTGTTAACATTTTCTATCCACTGCTTCTTTAGTTCTCTTTCTTTCCATGGAATTTCCTTCTCCATTTGTACAGATGTGACAACAAAAGCACATCTTTGAGCATCTTGCAATGAAAATTGAGTGTAATGAATGTCCTTTTAAAGAAAATGCATACAAGAAAAGAGAAAGCAATCTTAAATACCTGCTACAATTTATAATATGCTTAAAAAGTTATACTGGGTTGTATTTTCAATTAGATTTTCTCATTGGCCCATCAGTTACTAGCATGAAACAATGTTCAGCTGCTCTACTTCTTTTCATGGTACTTCTTTGGTGACCAAAATTCTTGTATTAATTCCTGCAACTATAGTGATGGAAGACATTTACTGAGAGGAGTCACAGAAATTTAAAATACATATATGATATTAATTTTTAAGGATTCAGAATATTATCTTAACACTCTAACGTTAATAGTGTCATGGTTTAGCTCCATCCCAGCTTGACTGGCCACTTGGATCCCAATTCCTTTCCTCTCCACCCCAGGGAAAGGGAAATGAGAGAAAGACTTGTGGGTTTGAATCTAAAACTAAAACAGCTTTAATGAAACAATAATAATAATGAAAATACTATTAACAAGAAAATAATAAAATATATACAAAAACACAAAATCACCCCACCCTCCCCTGATGACTACATCACCACAGATGCTGTAGAGCACGCACAGGGAAATGGTCCCAGGCTGGACTCAGGAATGCATGGATCCAGGATCAGGGCAAAAAGACAGACAAGGTCCTCACTGGACTTTGGTCATCAAAGTATACAGCTTGATGCCTCATTCCACCAGTTCAAGGATGGCCTGAGTTTCTATAGGAGCAAGTATTACCAATGGCCTTTCTGAATACCAGTGCACTGTGTAATCACTTCTAGAAACACTGCCTGAAAAACATACACTTAGCTTTCAGAAAATGATATTACTCAGATGAGGCTTAACTGAAGTCAGAAAATTGAGTTACATTCACTCAAACCAGAAAAGTAGGCATTTGGGGGATGCATTCTTGAAATTGCTTTAATAGGTATTTCCTATCATTTCAAACTTTGTAACAGAACTTCAGAGGTCTTTTCAAGAATCTTAAAGCTTATTAAGATGCGTTCCTATACTACAACATTCTTTCCAGTTTCTGATGTGAAGTCTAAGTCTATCTTGTTTTGCAAGTCTACTTTGTCAATGTAGTTAATTCGTTATTTTAGTTTTGCCCATTATTGATGTCGCAGGAACAGACTGGAATTACTTTCAGAAACTAACATTGTATTCTCCCATACTTCTCAGTTTCTTTCCACTGTCATGTAGCACTGTGACAATGACTCACATGATTTGATTTGCAGGGCACAAGTGCAAAACTCTTTTCTTTACCAAAATATATCTTGGTCTTACTGAGGCCTTGATTGCAAAGGAAGTCGGACCGGACTGGCTTCTGAAGTTGATATCTACAAAATATACAATTTAAATTTAAAAGTGAAAGAGTGTAAACAGAAAAAGGTACACACACAACAGTAACAAGGCAAGCTTACATAAAGCCACTGGGAGCCCCAGAGTGGATCCCCATGGCCACCCAGATACTGCAGCTTAACAAGTTGCCACTTGCCACTGCCTGGCTTGCTGTCACCAGAGATGTGCTCTGTACTTCAGCCTGCTGCAACCACGGAGCCAAGCACCTCAGTTTAATTATGCTTATTTACTAACAAATAAGGGTTTGAATGCATTCAGTGAAACTGTCAACAGCAAAGGTTGACATCTCAGTGAACACTAGCAGGAGGAGATAGTGTTTGTGACCCACAGCTCCAAAATGATGGTACTGATGGCAGCACCAGGCTGTGCTTGAGTCTTTGTCCACGGCCCTGCATCTGCTGGGAGTCTTTCCCCAACAGCAGCACTGGGAGGATTTGGCGCATCAGCTATGGACAGGCTGCTTACAGTCATAACCCCTCCTGGTGCTACGGGTCTAGCCTAAAGAAGCTCTTCCATATAGTAAGTTCTTTTCTTGCTTCAAAAGCTTTACAGCCTCCATTCTTTCTCCTGTTACATTCCCCTTCCCACACATGCACTCAAAATTTAACCAATGTAAAATCTTTCTGTTTTCAGGCCACATCTTAAGACTAAGCTGTGCACCTCTATTGGCATATCAAGTTGGTTGTAATAGCACAGATTTATTTTACAGTGGTAAAATGGTAAAGTTAAAAAAAAATTAAAAAAAAATTCTTTAGATGGGGTCAGCTGTTCATATGCAGTCCATAAACAGCTAGAGAAATTAACCCTGCTGGGAATGAGACTTTGTTTGTATAACTGGGGAAAATTAGCTCAATCTTAACTTCTCTGTTAAGGACAGAAAAGCAGCCTGCTGCAATAGTGCACCATGAAAGCTAAAATATGCATACAGGTGTCTTCAAAGTAGTCTGTAAATATGAGAGCCTGTGTATGGTCTTTAAAGGTAGATTTACATTTAAATGTCTCTCAACGTTTTTAAGACAAACCCCCTATAAGTATATCCACTTTAAAACCATTTCCTTTCAATGTGATTCATACAGTTTTTACTTAACAGTTCAGTGCCACTGAAAATTCTTCTGCCTCCATTACTAATTAGAGAGGTGCCAGTAATGATTTTCTAATTAAAGCTGATTTAACTCCTGTATGTTAATTAGTCTTCGTTAATATCAATTAAATAAAGGAATAATGGGGTCATTTCACATTTAAATCACAGAAGCTTCAAGCATAAGCTGCCTTAGAGGAAATTAGCTTGCAATTAAACAGTGTTATTAATAATTGCTTGTAAATGTTAACAGCCAAGCTGTTGCACAGGCCATGCCTAGTGGTTACAATTAGAACTATCCACACAAAAATTGACAGAGGTAAATTCTGAATAATTCTTTCTCAGGATTTCAATCGGCTTGTTTTGTTTAAATATCCTGTCTTCTTAATTAACGTTATCCATCATTGTCTGTCTCCATTGTTGTCTGTCAACAATACATTTGTTCCACAGGGTACTACAGTGGGCTGTTCCACAATCCCATCGTTGTTTGCATTCACCTGCCTCCTGACAGCAGGGGGACCTCCCTGGTCTCTGAGCTCCCCTCAGCTACACTTAAAGACAATTTTTCCAACATAAAGAACTGTACTCACATGCAGTATTTAACACAGAAAAAGCCTCCGGTAAAACTACAATGTAAGAACTAGTATTAGTAATACTGTCCACTGACATTTAAACCTCATTTTGCCTGCACAATCTCTATATTAATAGCCCATATGCACAACCAAGCAACTGATACAGGCTATCCTCAGAAAATGGATATTTATCTTCATAACAAGTTTCAAGACATAAGTTATGCGTATTTTTTTCCTGAAAGAGTGGATAGAATGCCTGTCTTGTCACAGTTAGATACACGCAGTTTGGGAAAGCAGATAAGGAAAGCAAAAAAGGGCTTTACAAAAGTCAATAACAAAACACTACCTTAAGCTGGGCTACAGTTTTACTCAAAGACTCTGGCAGCAGGAGTTTTGGTGTTGTCACATCCATTCCCAGAAGCACACCTATTACTGTGCATCCAGCACAATAAAATACTGCACTACTTAAATCATTCAATTCAAATGCAAGATTCCCAAAAAGATTCCCCAGAGAAAAAATAAAGAACAAATAAATGGGGGGGGGGAGGGAGGAGGAAGAGAATAGAAAGTCAAATCTAGAAGACTGCGTTATTCCCTCAGTAAGAAAAATAAACACAAGTAATAACCATACCTCAAAACATAGGAAACCAGAAAACACATCGGTAGCATCATGCTATGCCTCTTAAGCTCACTCCTACTTAAGGACTACCACCATCTTTTTTAAGTTTTATTAAATGAACAGTTGCAAGACAGTTCTGAGAAATGAAGTTACTTTCTTGACTTCAAGAATAGAATCACAGAAAACACAAGATCCACTCAGATCAGTATCATTTACTTAGCTGATTTCAGTGCTCCAGATCAGCCCCTACAAAAAAACCAAAGAATTTTGTTGGTGAAAAACAGATGATAATCTACCTGAGGTTTCATCTTTGTCAGCAATTGTATAATGAAATACAAAAACCCCTTTTATCTCTTCCTTGTTACTAAAACACTCTCATTATAGGACAAGAAGAACAAAACAGAGGAATTGCTTTGCTGATTTTTTGGGACATTTTCATAGACTACTTCCCACTCCGCAGTTACTCCACCTGTAGGCAGAGGGGAAAAAAAAAATAACCTGATAACTGTTTTCTTGGTCCCATTTCAACTTTTAGAGACCATGATTAGGGTAGCAGTATGGAGGTAAACATATATCACTAAGAAGCAGATCTACACCACTGACAGAATTGTGCACCTCTACATCTGGCTATTTGCAAGGGTTGTGTAAATCTGTGTTGTCTTCCTGAGAGGCAGAGCGCTATTTGTAGCAACTACAAGTTGCATTTATATCCCACAATGCTTCCTCTACAAATTGCTTTTGGATGGTCTCTGTTTTTTCTCTCCTTAAAACGTTCCACATATCAGCTCAGAAAATTATAAACTCTTACACCACTTTTGGTTTTATTTCAGGTTCTTTTATTATTTAAGCCTGTTATCCTCCTCCTCTCAAGGAGGGACAGGGATTGCTACAGATGCACCTGCTCAGAGATCACAGGGAGGCAATTTCAACTGGATATGCCATATAGGAATTAATCTCTCAAACCTACAGACACCAGCAAACCACATGAACATGGGGGGTTCTGAGAGTCCGAGACAGCCTCTGCTCCCTGAGAACATTTTGTATCCTCTCTCTTTTCCACTTACAACGAAAGCAATGGGCAGCAAGGAATAAATGTAAAAGTTAATATTGTTTGTTTTTTTCCAGACCTTCAAAGAAAGCAACATAGAAACCAGATCTTCTGCAGTAGTAGGGCTGCCAGGGGAGCAGAAGTGGGTGGGTTGGACCTGGCTCCTTCACCTTGCCCTGTGGACGTGATGAAGATCTGTTACGCAGCAATGGCACAGCATGTCTGGAGGATTCTGCTTTGAGTCAGGGACAGCAGGATATTAGGGATGCTTTTTGGCCATTTTTGTGGTCCTTGACATCAGTGTTAAGTGGGTGCAAGTGAACCTAACCAGTGTTGAGGGGAAACATATGACACCCATTTTGTACAAGTGTAAATAACTATGCAAAGTACATAGTCAGGAATACAGCTCCTTACATCCTCCTGCTAAGGCTGTAAATAGTACTTGCTCAAGCACTATATATTAAGGACAGAGAGAGAAAAATATTCCCTTTATAAAAGTCAGTTCTGATGCACTAAAAGTTAAATCTCATTACTCTCTCCAACAGGTTTATACTCACTGGATTAATGAAAGGATTGGATTAATGAATAGGATTTGGCCTCTAATTTATGTGATCTATCTTACCTCGGCTCCCTGTGATGATATTGTCAATCGATCTCTAATTTCTTGATTTTCTTTTAAAGTACGGATGCTGGCTCTCAAAACAGGTGAAATAAAAGAACTGAAAGTATTCGGGACTTTCACTTCCTCCTAGCCTAGCCAAAGTACGACAATGTCAGCAGCACAGTCTGTTCTTACCTTGATCCAAGATTGGTGTGAAGCTGGGTCTTCTCAGCTATTTCAGAAGACCAGCTATCTATCTGATGAATTATTGCCAAAATTGCTTCCCAGTTTGAGCTGTTGTAGAACACATTCAGTAACAACAGAATAACAAGAGTGCGTCTCAAAGCTTGTGCATTGCAAGGGTTCAGTTGACTTAACAATAGATAATAGCTTATAGTTCATGAATGTCTTATTCTCTTAGTTGCAGCTTAACTTAAGCATATTCTGTCTACAGACATATCCAGCCAAATTATTCTGGGGAAAAAACACAACGTGAATAAATACTAACACAACAGTGTCAGCCACGGGAGATGGAAATTATATATGGTGGTCACTATAGAGCAGAAAAATGCACTTCCCAATGACTTCACAGGATTATCACTCTCAAAACTCTGTTGTTAACTGTCTAAGGCCACTCTGCTGATGTTAATACTGAAGTGGTTAAAAAAGAAACCAAAAAAAACAAAACACACAAAACCTCAGCAGAAGTCTGACATTAAATGGAAAAAACAAATATCGGGAAGGCCTTGAAGTTACAATCTTCACATTGAAAATGAAGAAACACACTTCTACCTGCCAAGATACCTACAAGAAGATTTGAGTTTTATGCCAGTTTGAAAACTCATCTATGTTTCCTGAAGAAGCCTATCTCACTGTAAGCATAAGGAACACTTACAAATACTGGCAACAAAAATCCCAGCAGCAAGACGCACAAGCTCCCAGTGACTTTTAGAGACTAGGCTACTGTGGAAAAGCTTGCTTTGAAAAAGAGTAGTGCTTCTATCACCAAGGAGCCACTAGTGTTTGGACACAAAGCGGTGGAATAATCTTCTAGTCCATGCTGAGAGGGTTTGAGTCATAGCTCCTGGTGTCCCTCCTCAAAAACTCTGCTTTAAGCCCTTTTTCATTGGCTGCAGTTGTTAATGACAAGGCCATAAATTACACTGAATTATAAAAGCAATATATCATGACATGTACTGGAAGCAACGGCTGCAGCCTCTCCCATGTGATGTCAGTCACAAAGCAGTGGTCTATATGATACATAAGAGAGTCAGCCCCCTTATGCTGAAACCAACAGTCTCACTGCAGCCTAGCAAAAGCAGTACAGAATTCAGTGACAAGTTCTCTCCGAAAAGCCCTTGAGTATGGCTAAATAATGATCTTGTTTACCTCATTTAGCCCCAAGTTCTCCAAGTAAGAGCTGGCCACGAAAAGTTCTTATGCTCTCTAATACAAGCTGGGACAATGTGTCCTGTCTTTGTTTTCAGCCATCAGGCTTGTGTAAAACACACCCTGACAGCTGCAAAATTTTTTGGTGAAAACAATAATTCTAGTTTCTCTTTCCATCTGCCTGCAGATGGTTTAAATCTGACCCATCAAAACATGAAGTAAAAAAAAGAGGGGGAAATAATATTCCAGCTGAGATGAAATAAGAATGATTACTGATTTCATACCAAGAAAATAACAGGTCTGAGATCTGAAGAAGAGTCCTTGCAACAATGAAATAAACTATGCATGAGAGAACTGGAGGTTTTACCAGTTCATTTGGGTTCTCCATACTTCCTCTCAAACCTCTTCAAATCAGCAAACATCCACATGAAAAATAATCAACACTATCTGTAATGGATGACAGCTGATTTTTCTCTTTTACCAAGGAAAACTATTGTTAAGAATCACTGAAATACTGTCCAAAATATTAGAAGAAAATAATTTCTGAACAGTAAATTTGAAACTTGGGGATTCTACTTAATTTCAGTGTTCCTCCAAGCTTCTCTATGTTGCAAATCCAAACAAAACCCAATATTTCATTCCGTGTTTGTTACCAGCTCCCTGCATTGCAAACACTACTTTGTAAGTGCACTTTTTGAATGAGAGGTTTATTTATGGAGAATATCAACTATTGCAGGTAAACCACTAGCCAACTGGTTTCAGCGCTTGTTGTCCATGTCTTTGATGAGACCCGCACACACTGCAGAGTATCTTAAATACAAAGCGATAAAAATAAATTACTTTCTGCCTAGGGATATGGGAGTGAAGAATGAAATAGCATCTCTTCTTGTGCTATCTCTTCAGGACAATACACAGACATTGCAGTGGACACGGGTAGCAAGAAGTTCGGTGCCCTGTTCTTGAGTTCTTTGTGCTTCTGAGCCTCCGCTTGGCTCACCCGTGTCTGGGGCTCTTTGAACAAGTAGGGCGTTCTAGTCTTTTGGAATCAACTTTAATACAAAAAATAACTATTTCTTCATCACAGAAAACAACAGAAAATTAACCAGGCCACATGAGTCACAAAATAGTATTTTTTTTTCAAGTCATGGGCTTCAACAGTGGCCTCAAAGACTATACTGCATCATCCAGGCTGGTAGCATTTCCAGTCATTGTAACGGGAAATGGATGGTAGAATATACAGTCACTGGAAGATGTCATGTAGGGCAAGAGATGAGGAAAACAGAGTTAAGGAACCCGACACTTTTTAAACTAGGAGTCTATAGCACTAAGGCACTATACAACGCTATAGATTGCTAGAGCGTGGTGTTGGGTCTTTGCATTAGGACGCAGGTAAAGTGGGGATGAGGTTCCTAACAGTATTAGATCTCACAAAGATCTAATCACTTCACTCTCTACCCAAGGTTCCTGCCATTCACTGTAGCTGGAATCACCAAACACACAAATGGAGCTTGTATTTGCATTGCATCTTCTGATATTCACAAGGCCAAGCATCGTGGCTTATGGACAAGTCAAACTCACTGTGCACACAGATGCTAGCTGTGTGACACAGAGTCACTCTGCCACGTCCCTGGACATCCTCATTGCCAGACAGCCAGGAGTTTGGCAGAGTACCTTTCAAGCAATGGAAATGGAAAACAAGAGCAAGGATTAGGTGAAAAGAATCACTGAAAACAGCAAGTGGCTAAGTTACACAAAATATCCTGTAGAATTCAGAAGAAGAGCAGAGGCTTATTGCACACAGAGGATGAACTACCCACTCTGAAAGGATCTGTAAAAAGAACACTGTTTAATTTAAAAAAAAAAGTGAAAATCTACTAGTACTATGAACTGAATTTGCTCTGGGTGACTTTCTCTTCTTCTTACTGCAGTGCTGCCAAATTCTTCAGTAGGGTCACATGTGTGCCCAGTCTTTGGCTCTCCATGGCTAAATAAAGGACTTGAGATTGCAAAACTGTCACCCTTTCCTAAGCACCAGATTCAGTTCAGGAAATTAAGCCTCATACACCAGTGACTAATGCTTTTGTCAGGCTAGTTATGAAGCACCCAAGCCCGGCTGCGAATGCTGCGTGCTACACATTATGTCTTGCATTACCATTCTTGAAAGGCCAAGCTCAATCGAACCCAGGTGACATCCCACCTCTAATGAAAAGTGATTGCTGTGTGCTGCCCTCAGGGCATGTGCTCCTGTGTGCTGTGGAAGCAGGTTTCAGGATTCCTCACAGAAGTTCAGGCAGACTTTAGGGTACCACATAGGCCTATCATGCCTCCTCCTTCTTTTTCCAGTGGGAATCACAAAGAAGCGATTATCTTGGAACAGACACAGAGGCTTAAGAAAAAGAGAAGATGATGGAAGCGTTACACAAAGTCTCCTCACGTGAGCAACAAGTACACCCGACAGCTGTTAGCTTCGTTTCACATATTTTACATATTTACACACACAAAATATTTCCAAACATCCGTGTGTTTATTTTAAACTCCATCAGTAATATGTCTGGCAGAACGGATCCAGTGCAAATACAGTCACTGGATGACACTTCCCTGCATTGGTTTTAAAATGCATCAGGGGTCCAAGGCTGCTTTTATTGAAGTCAACATAAAAATATCCTGGGTTTCCAAAGGAGAAAGACCTAATTCTATAATCCTGAAGTATTCACCTTAGAGAAATGAATGAGGCAACCCTTCTGAAACAAGGACAGCTGGTACATGAAAGAAAGGGATTTTTTTTGCTCACATGTCACAGATGCCAGTTGCTTATGGGTGGGTGGTGGGTGTGGGTTGGAATGGGAATAAATCCTTCAAAGGAAAAGGATGAATAGCCATCCTCAGGTGGTGTTAGAGAAGTCAAAGAAACTGCTCAAGTTCAGAAGGATCTATGTAAATGATCATCTTCAAGTGGTATCAGCCCCAGAACCGGAAATGTCAAATGATGACCTGAGGAAGTAGTTGGCCATGAACATTTGTGGTTATTATTTGTAAGACATCCCTCCTCTTCACGCCCCGTCAGCCAGGCAGAGAACTGGCCGGCCCCACTGCCAGTGGTCACCCTCTGTGGGCACCACACAACTTGAAAGTCTGGCAATGGGAAAGAGTATAGGGCTGGCTTTCCACACACTCCCCTCACAAGAAAGCCCAGGAGGCAAGGAGCGTGGGGCGATGCTGCTGCTCCACACTGCCTCATCAAGCTTACTTGGAAGGTGGAGCAGGGGTCTGTCCCTCAGAGCCAAGGAATTAACATCTCCACAAAAGCAAAGCAGAAAGAAAAGTGTGAAGAAAAAGTAGGGGTAATTGTGCAACTCACGGAGCTCCCACTCAGCATCGTTTTTCTTGCTTAGAAGACAGACAACACACAGGGCAGAAAAAGCACATGAGCAAGTGGGCAAGACTTATCAGACCACCAGCCCACAAGTGCTTCACTGATGGTGCTCTACACAAATCTTCTCATTGGCTTCTACACAGATGCAAAAAAATAAGTTCATACATTCTACTCCGGGTATTTGAGAGAGGCTAGGGAGTTTCCCACTGAGAAATTGGCTTTCTTAAAGTTGAATTTTCTCTTTATCAATCTCCATCAGAAAAGAATAGAATGTTATTCTTAAAAGGGAACAGATTTTTTGGTTTTGGCCAGATATAGAAGTTTTTGTTGCTATATTTGGCTTCCAGTGTAAGACACACTGCTTGCTGGTGGGAGGAAGAAATTAGAGCTGGTGTTACTCATCATTAAATGGGCATGAAAAACAAACCACGTCCCTTTGAACGTCGGTGCTACTATGGGCATTCACATAACAAATCATTTTCAAAGCCTGTGATACCTCCGTACATGCAACAGCCAACATCAAAACTTTATTACCCACTAATTTTCCCATAGGGATAAACCTTTGCAGACGCATATCTACTGTTAAGGCAAAGATATTGGCGTAATTCATGGTGTTCATTTGTTGGTTTAGGTTTTTTAAAATATCATTTCTCACTTGTCTTCAAAGAAAGAAAAAGTGATATTCTAAAGGAGAGACAATTACTGGAAGCCTGCAGCATCCAGTCTCCCTCCTCCTCCCAACAACCCCAAAAAAGAAATCAGCTAAATTAATCGGCATCCCAGCCCAACTCACAGCTCAGCTGTGAGGAATTCTCACCAGATGTCTTGGCCCCCACCCGGCCTCCCACGTCATACAGACAGCATAACCCCTCAGAGTCCAATGTCCTGCCAGGATGACTGACCCCACTGTAACTGGGGTCTCGATGAAGGGCCCACAGCACCCCTGTCCCACTAGGGCCAGTCAGCTGCTGGGGCTGGCTAGCCTACTGCCATGCTTGCCTCCTCCACCAGCATGGAGGATGCCAGCTCTGCTCCTCACATTTTCCGTAGCACTTCCCCTGCACCGAAGGGGCTGAGCACCACTAAAGTTACCCAGCCGGATCTTGGCTCCAAAGGAAGTGCCTCCCCCAGACACTAGGCTGGAACCCAGTTTCCACCTGATAACACTCAGAATGAGATTTATCCAGATGTAACCAATGAGATTTTCAATGGGCATTAAGGTCACTAAAGTCAAGTGAGTGACACTGATTTTCATTAACAGAGGACCTAGATCACCATGAACAAAATCGATCACAAAATAACACTTTCTCTTGAGCATCACTTCCCCTGCTCTCATTTCTTGATGCAATGAAAGCACATAGAAATAACTCCCATGAGCTCCTGGAAATCCAGTTGTGGGGCAACAGAGCTGGAGCACTTCTCTGGTGAGAGCAGTAGAAGATACAGAGAGAAGAAAAAATCTAGCTCACTGCCTAGCTTAACACACTCTTGCACATTTGCTTTTGCTGAGAATAACTGTGCTTGTCTTAAAGCAATAGGGCCCTTCTGTCTTTTCTCACAGCCTAAATCAGAGTGCACACAGCTCTCAAAAAAAGACATTTCCTGCAATGTTTATCCCGAGTTTTCCCTGACACATAGTTTATACCAAATTTCTAAGTCCTCATATTATTCTGGTACTTTTTGATGGTTGTCACACCCCACTCTGCATCTTTCATGTATTAGCCAAGTGATCGTCAGGCTTCCTGTTATGTGATTATTTTTCAGCAGTCTGCATCCAATCTTCATGTCCACTGTCCAAAGAGACTGTGTCTCTCCTGGTAGCTCCCAACCCTATTCTCTCCTAACAGGAAGATTTTGAACCCAGTGTCCTCCTTTCCTGACCTTCCTCTCCTTGGGTTTCTGGATGGCAGCTCTTTCCATCTCTTTCTCAAGGCCTAGAAAAGACGAACACGACAATTTTGTGCAGAGAAAAATCACCCTACTTGCCCTCTGCTCCCGGAAACAGGGCCTGGAGCAGGATGTATGGGGAAAATCCTGCTCATCTCCTGCTGCTCTGAAACAGAGTACATCCCATATGGTCAAGATCTTCACAGGATTTTGCAACTCAACTTTTAACAGCTCCCTGCTCATTGCATGCAAGTGGCAATCTTCCAAAGGCTCAGGGCTTGGCCAAAGTTTGGAGGGATGTTTTTTCCCCCCTCTGTTGGAACAATAAGTGATGTACGTGTGACCAAAACACCAGAGCTTCAGCCCTCCAGCCAGAACACAGACATGTAAACATTTCTTAATTAAATAGTTGTAAAATAATTTTAGCAAGCTCAAAGTTACCTCCTTAGTAGGAATAACTGAACTTTGAAACAAACAAACAAAAAAAAAACCAATTTGAGATAAATAAATTCCATGGAAATTCTTTACTTGATTGTCAAAACTGCCAGAAAGTGATAAAATTTAAAAAGGTGTTACAGAAGCGTCAGGTAGTGATTTTACTAGTCCTGACTGTAAAATAGCTGCCAACATTATTGCAATTTAAAACGATATTTTTCTAAAAAAATAAAAAAGACATTGTAGCAGAAGCAATTGACAATATCTGAAATGGAAAGCTAGTGCCTTCATCAAAGCCCTGTTTGAAATCCCTTTGATGCTAGGCTTTCACTCAATCCAATTTTAGTAGACAACCAGTTTGGAACACTTGCTTTAAAATGTTCTCAGTAGAAGACAAACTCTTGGCTCTAAAAATTAATCTCTTGACAAAAAATAGAAACTCAGGATGCTGTAATTTACAAAGAGATTTATGAGTTCTTCAGTTGCATAAGAATAAAAAGAAAGCATTAGATAACTATTGAGAAATACAGACAAAACAAAAAATGCTACATAAAAAAATATAACAGTAAAATTCACATTAAATTATTTATTCAGTAATTAAAACAGTGACACTTTTCTTTATACAAAGCCCTCCTCCCCATCACTTTTGATGAGAAAGGCAAAAAAGTTCAATGGAGTTTGGGGGAAGCAGGGTTGGAAAAGAAGTCAGGGGAAGGGAGAGACCCTGATTTGACTGATGGTTTTAAACAACAGCTACAAACAGCTAGCAGGGAAAGTGCAGTGTAGTTCTGCAGATATTTTACTAGATTACTGTAAACCTCAACTGCTATAAATATCAGTTGTCTACAGGTACTAGTTACCTGAGCCCAAGCTCACCGGAATCAATACTGATTCCAACTGATAGCCACTAATGTTGGACCAGACCTCAAACCACCATGCTGTGCCTTTCAGCACTGGACTGCGATTGAGGCTGGTCCCAGTGATCTCGGTGCCTTCAAAGATTTCCAGAGACACCAAGGACAGGAGGCAGTATTCAGGCTCTTGCATGCAAATGGCCATCAATGACGCACAGCTGATCCATCTTGAAGACTTGAGCCTTTGAGCAGGTGCATGAGAAAACTGTGATGTTTCAATAACCCCCATCCCTAAAATATCTTTATTTGGAGCCAAAAACATCCTGTGTTTTGCAGGGAACTTCAGCCCAGCTTTCACACGTCCCACTACGGTGCCATCGAGACCACAGTGAAAGAACAGGGCAAAGGTAACAGACATTGTGCAGACCAAGGACAGCTAAAACACAGGTTTCCAGGGATACCTTTAATTCCCTTGGCAATCAGTCCATCCCATAAGATGGGGCAAATATAAATCTGCCAACACAGCTCAATTTTAATATGTTGAGTAGTGGCTGCCCAAGCATCTACATACAATGCTGGAGAGGATCATCTCTGCTCACAGCTGTACCAGCTCAATCTTCACAAGACGACTGCTTCTGCCTCTGTTACAGGCACTCCTCCCCTTTGATTTTGCTCAGGCAAGAGTTCCTTATTCTTTAAAGGGACATCTTCTTGCATGACAACTCTCAGATTGCGCCCATGGGGCTAATATGTAAAAGCAGTATTTATTTTTAAATACCTTCCTGCTTTTCTCAGTTCCAAACATGCATCAACTTTTCTTAAAAATCCACACAAAAAAATCAATATTTATCAAATACTCTTTAAAAGCTCAAAGGCTGACACAGTAAAGCCAAGAAGTCAATTTTTAATATATATATATTTCTAAATCATATATAAGAAATATATTTTGCTGGTCCATTGATATGGAGAAAAAGCTTTACCTGAAATTACTTAAAAGAACTGTATTTTAAAAGATATGCTTGTCTGCTGAAAGGCAATATATTGCACCTCTCTACACAACTCTGCTGACTCCGTAGTCATCTTTACAGATAAAACAAATCAGGGATTTTTTTTTGTTGGGTTTCTGTTGGTCTTTGTTTTGGGGTTTTTTTGGGGGTTTGTTTTGTTTTGGTTTTTTACAAATACAAAAAAATACCATTCACTCCTGAGGTTACAAAGAATACAATAAAATGCCTACATTTTCTCAGTCTCAGATGAAATTTAGTGATGTCATTCACTTCATTTCCAGAGGACACGCATTTGAAGCACGAGGGTGGAAAGTAGGGAACCAGGAATAGCTACGTCTCTGTGTGTATACATATATACACACACATCTACACAAAGGACTGTGGAAAGAGAGCAAGACATAAGCAAAAAGGCTTGGCATAGGCAAGTTGATCCTAAAATGCAGGTGGGGGTAAACGTGACATTCCCCTCCACAACCTCTCCTGTCTCTGAGGTTGCACGTTTTGAAGCAGATGACAGAGAAAACTGCCATTCACTGAAGATCTTCACACTATGAAAGAGGTATCAGATTATTTGATAACTGAATCTGTGTGTCTGGTGAGGAGAAGAATCAGAACACAGTCCATTTTACTATTGCCAAGAACACCTTATTCAGCTCTCCAGAAATCCTTCCCAGTCTTCAAATAAAGACACAAAAATTGATGGCAGATTTATCAATATTAATGGGAATAATATTGAATCCTGGACAACTTTCATGAGTTCAGTACATAGACTTTCTTGAAATGAAACTGCAATTTTCCTACATTCTCCCAGAAACATTCTGTTTTATAAGTTCTTGCAAAATGAATCATCCACTTCCTTGGGACAGCATCAGAACTCATCACACACAAAAAGAATTAAACAACTCATTTAAGTAATGTCTTAAGACACGTAACCTGTCTGCAACCTGATTTTAAGGGTCTTTTTTCCTATTTGCGAAAACACAAGCAGTCTTAACATTTGTTTTTCTCACTCTCCTCTTTCAACAAAACCATTACAGCATCTGCTTCTCATAAGCACATTTCTGCATGTGTATAAGTGTGTGTGTATGAGAGAGAGAGAGAGAGAAGTAAATCTGCTGAATTTAACTTAAAAGCTTGTCACAGGGAAGGATTTTTTTCGTTCCCATCCTTCAAATTGTAAAAAACAGAAGTAGGGCTACTGCTATGCACTTGTGCTTTTACTTCCAACTCCCTTGTTAGTACAGGAGATGGTCAGTGACTGAGGAAAAAAAAAAGAATTTATTTGATTTTCAGAGTTGGTTGACTGGTGCACAAATAGCTATAAGACCATGGCAGCTTTCTATTGACATGTCTCCCAGAGCCTGTAGAGCAACAGAAGTTCCTTCAGCACACTCACGGGTTCATCAGTGGAAACTGGGACACGTAACAGTAGTCCTTGAGGTGGAAGAGACAACAGCTTCACCACATATTCACCTCCACTACCCATCAGAACAATCCAGAAACGGATTCTAGTGTAAGCTGTGGGCCTGTGTTTTTCCTGTCCCATTCTTCTGACATCTATAATGAAAAAGAGGAGGTCCCTCACCATCTGAACTTGCAAAGAGGAAGTCAATGAACTGACTGCTAGTGTTAAAGTATTTCAGGAAGTTGCTCCTCCCACCACCCAAACCTTCGAGTCCTGAAGATCAAAGAGGACACACTGCCTCTTTGCTGTTCAGCTTTGCCAAGTCCAGCCAAAAAATTAAAAAAGAAAAAAAAAAATAGCTTGGACTTCTTTTCCTCCCAGTATTCCTAATACTGTCAGAATTCCTAAGTTACAACTCTTATTCTTGAGATATTTCCTGAAATATACTGTCCTGATAAGAAAGTGAACTATGGCAGCTATTACTATGTTCTCTCATTACACTCTGAATTGATTGACAAATTGAGGATCTAGCTCCACCAGAGTAGCAATAAAATATAGAACTGTCATGAGAGCGAAATTTATTGAGAAAGAAACACTAATGGACTATAAAGATGAGGGGAAAAAAACCCATCACGTTTAATTCAGCATCCCAACACAGAAACTACGACCCTACTATTTTAAAGGAATAGTTAGGCATGGTGCATTCAGCACTTTTATGCTGCCTCAAACTTCAGATCAGCAAGCTATACACTCAAGAGTCTTGCCAAATTGTGACATAATCCTAATGTCTCCAGCGCCAAGCTCTCTCACATGGCAAGGGAGAACGCTCAACACCTCACACAACCAAATTCAAAAAGCCTGGAGAGAAGCAGCAGTGCAGGGAGGCTGACCTGAACCTCAGAGTGGCATGCACATCACAAAGCGTCTCCTTTCCCTTTCACAAGCAGATCCATGTGGTCTCCACCTGACAAACCTACATTTACAACGCTTATTGCCTTAAAATTAAACTTTTTATCTCAGCCATGCATTTATGTCTTGGTTTCCATTTAGCTGGTTTGTCTTTCAGACATGGATGTCTGAATACAGTGGTAACAAAAATATAATAGGTTCTAAGGGCCTTAGGAAATATTACAGAGGGATCTTAGGTGCACAGAGCAGAAAGGCAACATCTCCAAGCACTAGCTAGGGTCTGGCAACGCCAGCACTGGTCCCGCGCTCGGCCCCACCTAAGCACACGTTGACACTCACACTGGAGTCCTTAGGATTAAGCATGAGGGGTGACCCAGCTCCCGCTCATCGCAGGACTGAGGCTGTCAAGGGTCATCTTGCAGCTGTTATTCAGGATTGGATCATGCTCACCTTGGCTTCAGATAAAGTCATTATGCAAGTCAGACCAAAGCCCCAGGCTAGAAATGGGGTTTTCCAAACATCTTGCAGAGTGCTGTGGCTAGACAGGGCCACATAGCTTCCAAGCTCAGATCCTTACCCAGACAGCAGCCAAGGCTGAATCTGTGCATGCCGAGCACGTGCAACTCCTTACAGAATTCAAGGCGCTGCAGCTGGGGTCTCATAAGGCCCACAGCAAATCTTAGGTTAGACAAACAGATTTTGAAGTTAACAGGAGTTGAAGATTTCAGCACTTTCCTTGAGGTGTTCAACAGACAGATCAGGCCAAGTGAAGAGATCTTGTTACCACAAGCCACACATTTAACTGACATTTCTTTCCTGAAATTTGATGTTATAAGCTACCACCGTTGAAATGGCTTAGATGAAGTCCTGCCTCATAAGTTAAAATTAAGAAAATACTGATATTTATGAGCACAATGAGGGCTTGAAACATAACCCAAGCAAGACTGTTCAACAGCTTCAGTGAATCATGGACGAGGCCCAGACTCATGCTTGACTTAAATATGGAAGAGTATTTGGTCCGATTTGAAAGAATGGATGCAATTCCTGTGACCCCAGGCTTTGCTCCACGCTAGAGGTGTTCGCAAGTTTCTGACAAATTAGCACAGCCCAAACCCATCTTTAGAAGCAAGAAAATAAAAACACCCTTACTACAATCTAACACCAGCAGGAAAAATATTTGGCTGAAACTTTATGTGTGAGTTATACTTGCTTAATCTAGGACAAAAACATCAAAATCTAGCAATGTGGAAAAAGGAACATTTAACTCTTTAAAAAGAAAGGAAAGATAGACATCTGAGGTAACAAACAAAAAACCAAAATGCACAAACACATCACAGACATCTAAAAATAGCATTTTATACATTTTTTTTGCCAGTGCTTCTCTGAGAGCAAGTTCTTTAAACAGAACTTAACAATTTTACAATTTTTTAAAAAAAAAAAAAAAAGTCATCCTAAAATAGCCCATCAATCCTTACCCAAACTTTCTGTATTTCTACAAAAATAGATGCACAAAGAGCTACAAAATACTGTATTCCTGAAAGGAGGCGCACTGTAATCAAGGGATAGTCTTTTTCCTGACAATTGAGACTGCTCATAAAAATATCAAGCTGAACAAAACAAAACACTGTTAAAGGAGCAGAAAGGGGTTAGGTTGCCCAGCTGTAGCAGGCTCAGACGAGGAAAGAAAGAAAAGTTTTTGTTTTCTTCCAACACTGTGGGACCCATAAATGGCCTTACAAACAAAAGGCTCAATAGCAAAACCAGAATGTGTTGGCTCTTCATCTTCATGTGTCCTTTGCGCCATGCAGAAGGCGTCAATGACTTTTATCACCCGCCCAGCTGCACTGACTCCATCTCTAGTTGGTCTTAATTTGTCTGAACTTCAGAACCAAGAAGTTTCCTTGCTCTTGTCCTGATGCTGAAGACCTACATTTCAGAAAAGAGAAAAAAAAAATAAAAATTAAAATTTGATACAGCTTTTTCCTCCCCCTCCCCAAGCCACTGAAGTTAGGATAAACAGGTTTTGATTAAGAAAAAATGGAAAAGAAAAAAATCCCACAATTTACCAGCCTAGTGAACTTGTTAACAACATTGCTATTGCTCCCAATTTTATGGCGTATGTGGGATAAGCTTAAACCACACTTAAGTCTCAGACTGGCTCAAGTAGTTCAGGAATGCTGATAAAATCCTGCATACGCTTCCTTGTTTTGGCCTCTTTTGGAGCATGGCATGGTGTGATAAAATCCTCCAGCAAGGTCTGCATAGATAATCTAGCACACAACAGAATAATTTTTCCTGACAGGGGACAGCCACAGCCCTTATCTCTTTTAGAAAAGGCCTGTGACACTTGAGGACCTTACACTTTCTGTGGTATTTCACCTTAGAAAGGAGAGAGAGAAAACGTTCCCCCAGCATGTAAAAACCCAAATAATTTCACCTACAGAGTGTCAGATTTTTAGCCAAGAACGGCTAGTACTTCCACATGGGAAAAATTAATGATTTTCAGCTTGCATTTGTTATGAGTTACTCTAACATTTTCCTTTATAAAAAGTGAGGACTATCTAATAAATGTGGTGCTATGTTGCGGCTTCAGCATTATAGACTTGGAATCTGTGTTATAATCTGTGATTTCTCTGCTCCAGAGGGATTCAATCTTTACTAGATTTACACCCAACAGGGCGTATACCTAGAACTCAGACAATGGAGGGGGAGGTGCAGATGAAAATTCCCAAAGAAGATACATTCCTGCTCATTTATAGGGAAAGTAGAAAGGAGAGAAGTGCAAGCAGATATTTTTAGAGATAGTAAGGCACTTAAGTTTCACTAATTTAAAACTTTCCCCTTGACATTTTTAGCCAAACAAAACACATTTTGTGAAATGAAGGTGCTCTTCCCAATATAAACCATTACTGCTGTGTAGACAGCAATGCTTTGCTTTGTGTCATACTATGTACTACTCTGCTAAAAAGGGTACCAAGACCTGATCAACTACCTGATTTGCTAAGAATTTAGGGCACTTTCACTACTAACGTATGTAGGTGCAACTCCAGACCTCAATGATGTTGCAACCATTGAAGCTCCATGTTCATTTGATCATTAACCTGTGAAAACTGACAGATCCATGTGCTAAGCATGGATGTCTCATTTTCATATCTGATCACACAGTGAAACACCAAGGAAGGTCCGCTTAACAGGTACAATCTGTTCAGATCTGAGTACCAGTTCCTTGGTTTAGGAGTACAAAGAGTTAAAACTCTAATGATGATCAATTTCAACTCAAAGCTGAGGTACAAAGCAATTAATAGTCACATAAACATGACAGCATATTGCTCCATCTGTGTTAGGATCCCCACGCAGCATCCAAACACTTGTGTGTCCAGCAGTGAATAGGTAAGGAAAGCAGAGCATGCAGGTATAGCATGCTAAATCTTTCTTCAGTGGTTTTTTGCTCCATCTCACATGCACTTGCACCTATTTCTTTAGATTGGAAAAACTGGGATATCCTTCAACTAACGTATGCCTATAAAAACATGTCCAGAGGCCCTTTACTCAATGAGGATGACACCCTGTTATTTAGGACTTCACAGGCAGAGTCTGAAACTGCTGTTAGTTTGCTTCAAAGCTCCCTCGAAGACAGCGATGAAAATTTTGTGTTATTTTTCCCCTGCAGTTTACAATGTCTTTAAACAAACAAAAACAAAGAGGGACTCAGATGGCAGAAACCTTTCAGAGTGTAAGGAAGTCATTTAAGTTCACCAGTAGAGCACTGAAAGCCACCAGAGGCAACAAAGCTGATGAGAAGAGAAACAGATTATATGGCTCCTAGCAGCTTAAAAAAAAAATTTACACACACCTGCTTAAGAGGATGTCCACCTGATAGCAGCAACTGGTAGAATGGGAATAACCAGCCGAACAGACACCTTCCTAGTTAGGTGTCTTTGCAAAAAATAAAAATAACTAACAATGAAGTTGAAGATTTGGCTATTAAGTCTAAACAGTTATAGAAACCCATCCAAAAGAAAACAAAGTTGCTCTAGTTAAAGAACTGAATGTGGAGCACTTTCCATGCCTTTTCCTCATTATATTCCCATCTCCTTCATGGGAACGCTATCTGCAGTCCTAACACATCATTCAAGTGCAGCCCTTCTACTAACCAAGTGCTTCCACTTGCAGCCTGCTACCAGAACATTTTCCTCTCAGACAAGCTTGCTTGCATTTCATCAGTCAGTATTGCCACACCAGCACAACTCCTCACCTCTGGGATACCAACATTATAGATAATTACCACACAAGCAGAATGTGGGTTCTGTGGGAACACCTGAACAAAATTAACAAAGTGTGAGAAACTCATGGAGGAGGTGTGAACAGAGATAACTCTACAGAAGGCAGCAGACTGACCACTCAAATGCCATATTCAACATGATACACTGACCTACAGGCATTTCCGAAAGTGGGCTTCCCATAGCTGGCCATGACTGGAGGATGTTGATTAATTCACCTAAATATAAAGTTATGTGCCTCAATGTGCATAACTTTGCACAATAAAGGATGTGCACCTCAGTTTTAAGACAGACTTACAATCCTCAGACATGACAAAACCCTACTGTGATTTTGGTGCGCTAGGGCTGTAAAAAACCTCCTCTAGCACATCCATCCAACAGCAGGACAGGATATCCTCTTAGGCTCTGCAGTAGCAGGGCAATTTGCTTTGCTCTCCTTCCCACAAGGCTGCCAGCAGACCTGGCAGCTGTCAGCACAGCTGGATCTGATCGATCACCTGAAGTGCCCAACATGCAGAGCAGCTTCCCACCCTAAACCTGAAGAAAACACTGATGACTGTAACTATCAGCTCCAGTGGCTGCAACACAGAAATTCCCACCTCCCTAGTGATTTTAAGTGCTCAACTCTGTTTGTGCACCCTTCACGTAAACAGCAGGATTTAGCCCCCAAAACTATGGGATTACAGCTGCAGCAATGCTCTCTGTATGTATGCCATGACCTCCAAACAGTGCTGTTAGAGGCCAACTTTGCTTTGCTTGACATTGGCAGGGCAAGGAACTCTGGCTTAAAAGCACAAACACGCTGTGCGTATACCACTGTGTTTCTATCAAAACATACTTTTCTACTGAGCATTATAGCTTTGGCACTTCAGCTTTGGAAAGACTCTACATGCCAGCAGCCACAAACATAACATCTTTTAATCGATTTTGATATAGAGTAGCATTTTCTTTAATCTCACTTGTAATTGTAAAGAAACCCCTTCGAAAAGGGTTAATTTGCAGCATATAATGTGAGGATTAAGCCACATTTAATGGGAATCAGGTATCTAAATCCTACTTCATTCCCTAAAACAGGACCATGTAAGTTCAAACAGATGTGCAAGACAGATCAATACTTTGTTAACTCTATGAACGGTGATACACTGATGTCCCACACAATCTGTTCTGAAACATTAATTCCCAGACTATAACATGTGTGCAAGGGGAACCCCCTCTTAACCTCTGAAGTGATTCAGCATCATTCATTCAAGAGAATATTTGGTTTAGCAGGGCAGAGATGCAACAACGTAGCTGGAAGAGGGTAAGATTACAGACAGCCTACCCTAATCCAAATACTATCATTCTTTATAATTCAGCGTGATGAACGTTGCAAATGTGCCTATAATTGCATGTGACAGTAGTGCAAGGAATGTGACCCACAGTAAGAGGGGGAAAAAGAAAAAAAAAAATCATTTTCATATCTGAAAGACTCTGAAAAAAAAAAGTCTAGGTATACACCAAATGAACTTTTCCATATAAATCATCTGAAGCTCATGGAATGTAACATATTGACAGCTCCACAGGTTGGTGTCATTTATGCTCCAGAGACTCATGAGCAAAGCCTTCCAGAACTGAAGTTTCCTTGCCACTGTGACCTTAACCTACTCAGGAGCAACCACTTCTATGCCACAGAAAGCCAGCACATTCTTCTAGGCCCTTCGGTTTCTAGCCTCTCTGCTGAGATTACTGTCTCACGTGAGAGTTAAATGTAATGAAATTCTGCATGACGTGGAGACTTATCCAGTATAATCCTTGCCCAGAGTGGATGTGAAGGAAGAAAAACATCACCCGCATTGGTGAGCGCTGGATGTGACTCAGGTGTGGTGTTTCAGCAGCCCACTCCTCTCCCTGGCGGCACAACCCATCTTCTCTAGGACAACACCATTTGAGATACATGCAAAACACTGGGATAACTAAATTCCCTCTTCTCACCATGATCAGACCTGGAATGCCTGTCACCAAGTATTTGTCTCAAATCTACCAGCTGTACACAAGGCTGGAAAGTGAGTTCAGAGCCTTCTGCCTCTTCCCAGCAAGCCTCTGCTTGGAAAGCACAGGAGAGATGAGCGTTCAGCGAGAGACAGCAAGTAATGGCAGTGTCACAGGCTATCATTACCTGCTGTGTTTCATGGCTTGTCCCCTTGTTTCCAGAGCCTTGTGTGACAAACTGGGGCTGCCTTAAGGGTTTTGCTATTGTGTTTCAGTGCATGGTCATTCTGAATAGTTAAAAACAAGCAAGACATTGCTCTGCTGAGAGTCTCTGTTTCTGCAAACCAGTCACACGTCATTTCTCCTCTTTCTTTCCCCCCACAGGAAGTCATGGATTAAAACCCACATGAGGCATGGGCCAACAATTAACAGTTCAGGCCTTCTCCACTAGCTCCCACACAGAGAAGACAACTACAAGACATGCAAGCCACTGAACCTCCAAATCAGGATCCTGATAAAATTAACACCCAACTGTACTCCCGCATAGAGATTTTAACAAAGAACAGGCAGCACCAAGCAAAGGCTGTATTAGTTCTGTAATGCAGTTCTAGGACACAGTCCTTTTTGATGTACTGTGCTTTTAGAAAAAACAGGAAAAGCACCTGGTTTATTAGACACACTACTACTAACGAAGGAACAGTAAGTAAATCAACTTGCCCAGCACTGAAACAACTCATGGTCTAGCTGAATTTATACCTAAGGCAGGCAGTGGTTTCACCTTCCTAGTAACTCCTCATGCAGTTCTCGGCTTCATTCCCAAAAGATAAGGTGAATACCAGAGCTCTCGATCTGTACTGCTGGGGCTACTGTCTGACCAGGGGGCTCAGCCCCTCTATGGGCAGCAGTGAAAATGTGCTCAGGCTTCAGAAAAGGCAGCTCATTCCCATTATGACGTCTGTCAGAAAGGCAAAACTTCAGATCCCATTCTTGTGAGATTATAATTTCATACCCAAAAGCACAAAATGTAATTCTTCTAATATCATTGGCATGGCTGGGACTGTTATTAATGATATAAAGTTGTTCAGTGCTAAGAAATTTATTATGCTTTTTCTTAATTTCTTAAGGAAGCAAGTGGCATGGTATTCAAGAGAGATTGTTGGTTCCCAGTTGCTATTAAGGGAATGCAGATTGACTTGTCAGGTTAGCTCAATTATTATTGGGTTTGGGGTTCACATTACTTGATATTTAAGAAACAGCATTTTTTTCTCCACCAACTCTTTGCTCCCCTGCACACTGATCAAAGCAAGGAAATGCTTCTTACATTGAATTGGTTCCCTACAGCTTTCAAGGTGACAGACAAACACATACCTTAAGGAAAATGGAAGAGAGATCTAGTACTTCCTTAAGAAATAACACAACATGTTTAGTAAGTACTAATCTGCAAGGATTGCTGCTGTTCAGATAAATACCAAGCAGGAAAAGGACACCTCAACAGCGCATATGAGCTCCAGGATTGATGCGCTGCAAACTGTTAGCCACCCATCACACAAGCAACTATGAACAGCGAGGGCTGCTAGAGAGCTCCTAACGCTGAGGTGAAAGCCTGCCAGTCAAAGCTCACAGATGCAGATACAGTTTACAGAGGCTGTCCTATTAATACAGACCCTGTAGTAAAATGAATATAATTCCCAGACCTCTGCCTAGAACCTATATAAAGAAGTTTAACTTGGTGAGCACAGCTCAAGCAGCATCTCTACTCTCTACTTCACACCTGGATACTACACAAGAAGGAAATGCTAATCTGTTCCAATTTAGATGAGTAAGATGCAATCCTTGCATGTTGACAAGTTACTAGATCAGTCCTCATTGGAGCTATATTTTGGTGAATTCACATATAAAACTAGCTGAACAAGCTGAAAGTTTCCACATGGAAGTTTAATTAACTATTTCCCACAAGATTTAAACCAAAAAAATGCATATCATGTCACAACTCATTTTGCTTAAATGGGACCAAGGCAGACAAAGGTCTCTCAGCAAAAGGCAGCTGGATGTTTCACAGCTCATCTGCCCTGACAGCAATTTCAGGAAGGATTATCACCTGGAAATATATTTGGTGAAGGCTCTGTGAACAAGTCCCGCTTCAGCTGCAGGGAGTCCATTTCTTTGGTGAAATTCTTCCTGCTAAAACAAGTTACACACACAATCAAACTATCTTACCTGTGTCAAACCCAAAACTTGGCACAATGTCCACTGTTCCGTGAAAGGCTCCAGCCCATGCTGAGGTAGCACTGGTGACAGCAGCAGGATCTGTCTTTGTCATATCACACTGGGGAGCAGGAATCCTGGCTGCGCGGACTGAAGGCATCAGCAGGGACCCATACCGGGGGTCACGATGCGAGCTGGGATGGTGATGGTGCACGTGTGGATGAGGGTGATGGCGATGCATGTACACGTCATGCATGTGTGCATACGAAGGGCTCACCTGAGATGCTAAAGGATAATGCCAAGATTCAGATGCAGCAGGGGGAGGAGGTGGGGCAGTCTGATGAAGGCCATGTCCTGGCCAGCTGCTGGGATCTGGTGTTGGGAAGGTGCCTGGTGCAGTTACAGGGAAATCGGGGTGTACTCCACTTAAGCACGGTGGAGGGGGAGGCTGATAAGAGCTGGTCCAAAATGAAGCTGGAAAACTGCTCCTTTGGCTTGAAATTGTTGAACTTTCTGGTAGAGAGGAGAGAAATGAAGTGTAACTCAAGCTGAACAACAAAAGTAATGACAAAAACTGCACAATGATTTTCTACTCTTTCAAATTTCTAACATTGAACTTAAGCTTCCCCAGCAATTACAGAATCACAGGACAACTGAGGTAGGATGGGACTTTCTTGAGATTGTCGAGTCCAACCCTCCTGACCAATAAGGGTCACCTGGTGCAGGTTGTGCAGGATTGTGCCTAGTCAGATTTTGATGAAGATTCAAACTTCAAAACCTCTCTGGGCAACCTGTTCCAGTATCTGACCGCTCTCAGCAAATTAAAAAAAAGTGGTTTCTTGTATTCAGATGGAATTTCCCATTCCCTAATTCATGTCTATTGCCTCTCATCCTGTAAGAAAGTATCGCCGAGGACAGCCTAGCTCCTTCATCTTCATTCCCTCCCATCAGGATTTGCACATATTGATAAGATCATCCCTCCAGAAGACTTCTCCAGTCTGAAGAGTCACAGCTTTCTCAGGATCTTGGTGCAAGAATTCAGAGGAGAGGTTAACTCCTGACTGGACCATAACACATCATTCAGAAAGGCAGCTGTTGTGGCTGTAAATGCTCCTGAGGACAGAGAGCCAGGTCATACTGCAGAATATGAAACATTTCACTAAAGTAAGAACACCAGATCTTCTCAAACCAGTTGCGTTCTTTGATGGGATAAATACCATATCTAACACATCTTATGTTAATCCCTTATAGAACACATCATGCTGTCCTGTACCAAATAAGATCAGAGTTTTTGTCAGAAATAAAAGACCATAGCTTCTTACAGCTAGGGCTCAACTTATATTTAAATGAATCCCAATACCTCTACACTATGAAATCACATTCTCAAAAATCATCTTTAAAGGAGAGTTTAGTAGTTTTGATGTGTAGTGAAGTATTGGCACCTCCATTCTCACAATCCTCTTGCCAGTTCATGTTTTGAAAGTATTGTTTCATGCAACATTTCTCATCTCAAATAAGGGATTTTTGGGTCAAAGATGGAAACATAAAAATACAGGACTTTACCTCTGATGAAAGAACAGTCATAAAAATAGGTCTGCAGAGAAATAAAGCCAGGGAAGTTTTAATATTTGATAAGGCAAGGAATCCTTTGTTCCTCATATAACATAAGTATTTTTGTAAATGTGGTTTTTTTAAATTACTTTTTGTTTTGCTTTGTTTAACAAGCAAGTGGAATGGGACTTGGGTGAAGACATGATTAAGAATGAACAAATTCTTCAAAAACTCCTGCCTCTGAACTTTGCTTACATAAAACTATTTTGGAAACAAAAACTATACAAGTGTTTTCTGACTGCATCACTAGAACACTCATGGATCTGTTTAAAAACCCATTAAAATCACAGAAATTTTTCCACATATTAATTGACTTTGATTTAGGCAGTTTACTGATTCACTTCCGATATGGGAAATAAACTTTGTAAGCCCACTACGGACAAATGTAGAGAACTTTTTGAGTCAAACCGCTTCAGAGACTGCACAAGCTTATCTAGCAAACTGTACTTCAATATGGCTTTCTTCAAAAGGTTGATTCTTGTTTAGCAACATATTTCTATTGTAATTCATCATAGAAGACTGGAGAGAGCTTCAAGCATATAACAGAAGCCTCAGCACCTCTCTAGGATTGGTATTGTTCCTTGTTTGTGAATTGTCCCTTGTTGCAAGGGATTAAGCTAAGACAAAGAGTGCACATGGCTTACAGTTTTGGCAGCATAGCTGACAAAAAAAAAAAAAAAAAAAAGCAAACCCAAGCTTCTTGATGTCCATTCTGTTGTTTTCCTCAGTGCTTAAAAGAGGAGCAGAGTTTGACAATGCATTGCCAGTATTCCAGAAAACTAATCTCTAATTGAGAGGTTTTAGAAACTATTTGCCTGTTACCTGCATGGAAAAGCCCTAAATCCAAACCATCTCACTTCAAAAAAAGCACAGAAAATCAAAAAGTATCTGAATACCAGGAGAGAGCACTTTAAATCACAGATTTGCCAAAACTAATTCAACTCAAACTGCATACCAGCTTGGCTTTACCAATCATGCAGAAGGTCTAGGGCACAGAAATCATGTTTGGTCATCTCCGTTTTTCAAACGCGCACACTTCACAAAGTCATTACCGCTGTCAGAAATTGCCATGGATCAGCCCCCACTGAGATAACACTCCCTGTAACTGCAGAGATCAATCTCACTGGTCAATGTCAAGCCACGCTACTGGAGATACAGGGCCCATCCACTTTACATGAACTTCCAAGAAAAGTTCATCTAACTGGAGTGCTCAGAGTATGGTACTAAATACTAAGCACGCAGCAATCCCATCAACAAGAACGATCTCTGTGTTGAACCACAATCTCCAACTACCATTCATTTCCACAATGTTTGATAGGTATCCTTTCCTTCCCATCTTTAAAACAGTGAGCACAACCAATTATCTTTACAGGTACCATCATGTCAGATATGTGGCTTCTATGGGATACGTCAATGGAGAAACAGCCATTTCAGTGCTGGCCTTGAGAAAGAAAAAAAAAAAAATAATAGCTTTCAGGAGGGGGAAGAGGGCATTTAACAAAAATTGTCTGACAAGAAAGATACTACAGTTACCACAATTTCCTAATCAAAGTACAGGGAGACAGGGGGATAGCAACTTTCAGCTACGAAAAAAAAAAAGGTGATAGAAGTACCACTACAGTAATATTAGTTTCAAGGTATCACTAGTTTCATTAGCCCCTGCAAAAGGTTTCAGGTAGCTACACCTGCATTTGAATATTGATAGAAACATAGAATGGTTTGGGTTGAAAGGGACCTTAAAAACCATCCAGTTCCAATCCCCTGCCATAGGCAGGGATCTATTCCCCCAGATCAGGCTGCTCAAACCCTCATCCAACCTGGCCTTGAACACCTCCAGGGATGTGGTATCCACAACTTCTCTGGGCAACCTGTGCCAGAGCCTCACCATCCTCAGAGTAAAAAAATTCTTCCTAACATCTAATCTAAATCTACACTCCTTCAGCTTAAAACTGCCCCCCCCCCCCCCCCCCCATACTATCACACTACACTCAATGATAATGAGTCCCTCCACATCTTTCCTGCAGGCCCCCTTTACGGCTGCTATAAGGTCTCCCTGGAGACTTCTCTTCTCTAGAGACTCTCTCAGCCGGCCCTCATATGGGTGGTGCTCCAACCCTGTGTTCATCTTTGTGGCCCTCCTCTGGATTCACTCTAACAGATCCACGTCCTTCCTGTCAAGGTCCCCCAAGATGGCATCCCTTCTCTCCAGCATGTCGATCACACCACATAGCTTGATCTAATCAGCAAACTTCCTGAGGGTGCCCTCAGTCCCACTGTTTATGTCACCAACAAAGATGTTAAACACCAGTCCCAACACCGAACCTTGTGGAACACTACTTATCACTGGTCTCCACTTGGACATCGAGTTGCTGAATGCAACTCTGAGTGTGACCATTTATTCAAAGTCCATGTTACTGGAGCCTGTTGTAGGGAACTATATTTTATAAAAGTCAGTTTTGAAGTTAATTTTAACCTAAGATGATAATATTTCCAACTTACAAAAGACAAGAAAATTGTTCTTTTCGGGACAACAGGTTCTATTTTCCACACATAAGCCAAATCACTCCTTGAAACAAACCCCCCCACAGTATTGCCTTAATGTTGAATTTACATCCTGCTCTTCCATCAGACGCTGAGAAAATCCCACAAGAAGATGCAAAAACCAACCAAACAAAAAAAAGGCAGAAAATACTACTAATTCCTCCTCTCCCTTCAGGCAAAGAAATAACACAGTGAGCTGAGTAGCCAGCTCATGCCTACACACTTTCCATTTAAATCTGTAACTTCCAAAACAGCTACTGCAAATGCAAAAGCTTTTTTTTTGTTATTTATTTATCTTTGAGTCATTTGTTAACAAAAATTCTGACTACTCATGAAGGTTATTTTAAAAAGATCTTAAAGCTAATTATATTTTAACAGGACATCTAATGATTTTTTAACAGGACACAAATTCACATCCATTTCCTGTAACTGAGCATCTCTGACAACTGCACATGAACTGCAAGATCAAGGTGCTAGCATCACTCCTTCTCTACTTTTTTCCAAGCAGGCGTGTTTCTGAAACTCTTTTGGGCCTGAAAAATCGTATCAGCTTCTGTTCTCTGAAGAAGCAGATGCCCTCAACTTTCTCAGCATCCACAGCACAGAATGAAGCAGACCTGCTGAGCAGCCTCCATGGGGATTTTCATATTGCTTCAGCAGGTGCAGGCACAGCTGAGGGTATTTCCCCTTACTTTATTCCTGGAAGACTTTCAGGTCACACAGACCTCTGCTTCCTGCTGACGGCACGAGGCATACCAGGTCAGAAGACAGCATAGCTGAAGAACTATTATGCCAGACCAACCTGTCCCCAACACTGTCCTCTGAGGAGGGCTGCGCAACTGTGGGGGGAGCCAGGGAAAAACACACGGTATGTCTGAAGTCAAAGAGAAGAAACGTAACCCCACCCATGGTATGTCTCCAAGCTCATGAAGGCTTGCTGTACGCCTGGGGTCTCTGGGGACTGCCTTGATCCCATCCCTAAAAATATTTATAGCCTGTCTGGGCAATTTATAAATGCTCCAGTCTCCTTTTGAGTAAGCGTAAGTTCAATCCTGCTCTCAGTCAAGTCGACGGAAAATTTCCCATTAGAGTTAATGGTCCCGGCTCAAGCCATAAATTCCTCTCGCTCCCTAGCCGCTTGTGCTGACCTTTGCTTAAACTTCCTTGGATTTGTCATCATCTTTCTGGAAAGCAAGTCTTACCGTGCTATTTTTCTCTTCATAGTGGTTTCCAAAAGTCCCGTGACTTTCATCACTACACTCTCATCTCAAAATCCCTGATTATGACCACCACCACTCCCATAATGATCCTCAGGGTATCTCTCTCGCTCCACCCGATGCAAGGTCATTGCTCATGATACTTAGGTCATGTGCCTTTGCTAGTCCACATAAGGACATGATTGAAAAAAAGCACTCGTGGATCTGAAAAGCTACTCAGACTGCCACATTAACAAAATGGAAATAGCACCTTACTGGCATGCTTTCTCCAGTCATCAATTTTGAAATCTTGTCTGGAAGGCCTACCTAGTTTTCCTGGAAAGATATGCTCCTAGTTACATTGACGATGTGCACACACGTTACGAGACATGAGCCTTATGGCAGTATTCAAACGCTTCACAGCACCTGCCACATGTCTGCTTCCTGCTCAGAAGCAGAGTAACAGGTCATCCCCATTTCACACGTACTGATGGCCGTCTCTCTCCCACGAGCTCTGCCCCTGGACAAGGCAGCAACACACGATGCCATCGAAGTCACATGGCACAGAGTCACACAGGCCATGGCAAGTACACAAACCTACTCCAGCATGTGCTGCCTCCTCCACACCTGGAAAGTAGCTGTAGAAGAATCTTAATCACCTGGCAAAGTCACCCGAGAAAGCTGTATGTGTCTCCTCACATCCAAGGCCAGCAACCCAAACAGCTTTGCTCTTGCCTCACAGGCCAATTTTCACACTTGGAGATTAAAAATAAGCCTCCAACCTTGCAGCAGACATTTGTGAAGACATGTGAGCTCTGCCCTGTTCCGTCCAGGCCTCGGGGGAGCCACAGGCTTTGGCAAGAAGGGGAAACGCCTGCTTCTTCTATGCCTTTAGCACCTCCTTCCCCCTTTAACGCTTCAGAACACTCAACCTCAAGAAGCTACTTGTTTCTTTCAAATCTGGGGGGATTTTTCCACCTCCACAGAGGAGCAAGATTTCAGCTGCAATGAAATATGCATTACTATGGTACAGACCAAGGAAGTCACACCACAGAGAACAAGTTCCTGCTCCTCTTACCTCTCCACAGAGGACTTAGACCTGCCTTGCTCTTGGTAAGGGCAGTTTCCGGATTGAAGCTACTGGCTTGGCTTAAAGCTCGTGAGAAGTGTTCATCCACTACTGAACCAATGTCCCCCTGGAAGTAAGTGAAAAGGACGCAGCGAGAGTTAAGGTACTCCATCTCAGCAGGCTGATCTTTCTCATCCTCCTCTTGCTTGCTGGGAAGGGTCACTTCCAGAGACTCCTGCATCTTGTGGTATACAGCTAACTTCTTCTGGGATTAAAAACAAAACAAATTGGAGATGTATCACTGATGCCATTCAGTACAAGCTCAATATCAAGTTTTCTTAAAGAAAAAAAATAACTGAATAAATAAACTGAATATTCATTTCATAATTACAGTTGGAATACAGAGATATTTTGCACCAACATTTCACAAAGAAGAGATTACCAGCGCCACTTAGAGCTTTTACTCCTTACACATAGATTGACTTCCTTCTCAGGCATGTTTCACCACCACAATTTATCAACAACAGCTTTCACTCAATACCTTCAAAGAAAACAGATTCTAACGATTCACTCCTGACTCCATCAGTCAAGGCTACAACAGGGTGAGTCCAGCCCTCTGGGAAGGGTGGTCAGATACTTAAGGTCTGTGTTTTGCCCATCTAGCTGAATATGCACCAGGTTTTTCTGGCTGTGTTCCCCTAACCAACAGTATATTGCCTTTTGGATTCCCCACTCCTTGCTGAAGGAGTAAAGATGGGAGAGTTTGGTACTTCCTGAAAAATCTTCCATTGTATTCTAAAAGTCCACAAAATACATAAAATCTCAGCCACTGCCAAGAAATTTTTAACCATAGGAAGCTATACCTTATGGCAGCAAGCAAGTTTTGTGGGAGAGGTCGGTTTGGGGTGTTTTGTTGTTGTTGTTTTGGGGCTGAGGTGTTTAGGGGTTTTTTTACCTTTTTTCATTTTTATTTTTTCAACACCATCTTCTGGAAAAAAGGACAAAAATTCAAGTAAAAAAATTATATGTGATCTGGGGGAAAAGGAGGATTGACAAGTCTGCAAACACATGCAAAAAAAATCCACCCCAAACCAAAAACAGAGAAGCATATAAAAAAATAAAACCCGCACAAGCCATCTGTGAATGGCTATTTCAGAATCTTCTCTCTCTCAAATCAAACTTAAATGTCAAAATAAATGTGTGTGAAGATCCATTCTGCATGGAACATATCTTTCAGATGTTCCACTTTACAACTGTTTTCACAGGAAAAAAAATTTCCCCGTAACAGTCAAGCTGCAGGAATCATAGCTTTTAGTGAGCTAGCCATTTCCACAGCTGACTTTACACACAAGCAACTTCAGGAATCCAAAAACTACAGCACATATGTAGAAATACATCATAGCTTTTCTATAGAATTACAGTTTGACTTATATTTTATGGTTTGCTTGGCAACATTTTAGCGCCATCAGAATCTCTTTAAGTTTACAGGTTTTTCCCTTTTTCCCAAGTTGTTCTATAGAAAAAGTTAAATAACTACACAGTCTATAAAGTTCCGTTTATACAATAAATATGTTGGTCCAATTCAGAAATAATTGAAAGTCATTTTCTGATCTTGTATATCATCAATATATTTATACTTTTGCTTTCTAAAATCATGTAAATCAATAGAAATTCTCTCATTCTGAGACAAAACAGATACTCTGGGGGTAATTCTTAATTGTGAATGGTTATTTAAAAATTAACTGTAAGAAAGACGTGTTGAAAATTGGAATTAAAACCTAAATACGGATCTGTCATTATAGTAGGTTAACGGATGAATCTAAAACAGCTCAGTGGTACCTTTAATTCTAATGCTGTTACATTAACTGCAACGAGGGATGTAATTAAATTTTATTTTGCAGTTTGAGATAGCTAGACAATGGTCTGGAATTTAAGTAAATCTATGCTTCACTAAGCAAGTTATTGTGTGGCTCTTCTTAGAACAGTATTACTTATTCAGACTTTAGGATTTATCCAAAGAGCCTATAAAATATAAAAAAACCTGTGGGATTTACTTTAAAAAAAAAGAAGGAATGATGGAAATAGCAAATTAAAACAGTTTTACTAGAAACTATTTACTGAAATGAAATTTAGTTTGAGGCTCTGAAAGTAACTTCTGCAAATGTAGAATTTGGGGTGACCTATATTATTTGGAAGCGCTTTGTGCTTTCTGTAAACAAAGAAATAGTCTTCCTGAAATGCCTACTAAGACATCACTCATAGCAAGCTTCATGGTTTTGCCTAAGTAATCCCGGAACAACAAGACCTCTGCAAGACAGAAATGCATATTCTATATAGAAGATGTACACATTAGAAATCTGTAACACATCTACCTCAGTGACCTGATCATTCTTAAAGGTGTGCCATAACCCAGATTCTCTTAAAAAATGCAGAAGAAGTGGTTGGGGAGGGTGTATTATTTTGTTTGCAGCTGGGTTTTAGGGTTTTTTTTCTGTTTTGAGTTGTTTTTTTTTTTACGTAGAGACAAAGTATGAAAGAGATCCTTTACAGAAGTCTAAGTAGATATTGACATAAAATCTTGAGCACAGTATATATGCCAGATTTTGAATACATGCAACACACTAAAAACTTATTTCTATCATTACAGGGCACTACTTGTATTTGTACTGCGAGTATGCAAATACATATACAAGCACGCAATTATATACAGAAACACACCGTTTACCGTAGCCGCTGGCTTGACTTGGTTATCAGGAAGGAAGTCTTTCAATGTTCCTATATAGGGACTAGAGCTCAGGAAATTAAAACTTATCTCCAGAGTCGCTTCTCTGTGCAGGAATGTTCCCCCTTCCACAGCCCAAGAATATAATTAATTTTCTGTTTCAACCCTCTTCCCTCCAGTCCATGGACAGTCATTACAAGATATTCTGAGCACTCGCCGGGACTCTACACTTTGTGTTTTGAAAACACCAAATCTGGGGTTTTTTATATATGTATAAAAAAGGATGGTAGTACTGATGGACAACTACCAAGGCCTTGTGTATGGACTGATGTTACTTACAGTGAAAAGCTGTGTTTTGTGCTGAGCTTTTTGCAAAGGACGAGAGCTCTAAAGTCTCAAGTTTTCAAAACTGTATCAAGCCTGTGATCAGATACAGACTTACTTAATTTGTATTTCGGTACGAAATTACAACCTGATGATTACAAGACTCTCTAAATAGGAGAACACAGTGAGATAGAGTGACTCAAGTTTTCCCTGTATGCAGTATATATACACCCTTCAATGATGGTTTTCCCCCCCTAACACCCTTAAAATGCCTTGCCTGCACACAAATTTGTAATTAATTGTTCTGACCTTAATAGTCATCTTTCTCATAGCATTTCTGACTGCACTTGTGTGAGTGGAAAAGCATGCAAGATCATCAACTGCTAAATGAATTTGTCCCACCATCATGCCGGGTGGGGGAGGACAGAGGGGGCGTGAGATGAAACACAAAACAACAATAACAAAAAAAAAACCCCGCTTTATGATAACTAACCTGAGTTAGCAGAGTTTCACTTGTACCTTTCTCATAGAAACAGATCTGGCATATATTTAAGCAGCCAACAGCATCTTTACAAACAAAGAGCATTTTCTGACCAAACAACATATTTCTTGCCTATGTTCAGATCTTTAATACTTTCATGTATTCATGAATTCCACCTCTTTCTTCCTAAAAAACTAGAGACTGAGATTAAGCAGCCTCTGAAAAACAAAACAAACACACAAAATCTTATCTTGGCCAAGATCCAGAATACAGAATTCAAGCCAGTTTAGCATACTGGGGAACAGGGAAAACCAGTGTCTACAGCACCTGATGCAGCTGAGATAACAGACCAAGCTTGTGGCTGAAGGATGAATGGTACAACCTCTGGGTAAACAGTGTTGTACAGCATGAGCCGAATTCATCTTAAACAAACGCTATTTCTGTTATTTCATATATTCACAAACAGGCTCTTCCAAAGGGAATTTAAACTCCTAAGTGCAAGTTGTCTATCAAAAGGAAACCAAAGATCAATGGCAAATCACCACTAATAAAGGAATATTAAAGAGAAGGAAGGTTTATACTGGTTAAGCATCATCTTGTCTTCTGGAGTAAAACTGATCTCTTTTAAACCAAGAAACGTGTGGTCCAAAATCTCACACAAAACCCATCTTGAAGACTCCTCTTATTTTCTGACTTACCCAATCCAGAACCAAACAAAATGGTTCTCATGCAGTGAAATTCTGGCCACACTAAAGCCAATGGCAAAAATCCAACTGTCTTCAAGGGTCCCAGATCTCACTCAGGGTGCCTGGTACAAATGTCAGAACATTCCACTTTGCAAATTGAAAAAAACTTCCAGCTGAAACAAGCTAGTAGGCAGCAAAACAGAAAAACAACTGAGCACAGTTGAGAACAGTTAAAGTTTTAGTTCAGCCAAGTTTGAAGCAAAAATTCAGGCCAGCTCTTATTTTAAATATAAGCTGGTTGCCTATTCCTACAACTTATTATCTCCATACATGCCATCATGCAGCATATGGTCCTTTATGCTCCCAAGTATGAAAGTCTGGTGTGCCTGTGGCCACCTGTTACAAATTTTCCATTATGAGAGAAAGAACAGAAACAAGAAATAAATAATATCTACACTGACGAAACACTATATGACCCTACCCTGAGAAAAAGGCCGTCATTTGACATTAGCTTCTGAGAAGGAATTTCAGCCACAAACTCAAGGCAAATCACGGACAGTCCTCCATTTGTGGAGCTGTCTGCAAAGCAGGCTCCTATTGATAACACAGAAAGCGTTCAAGGAAGAAGACAATTTCAAGCAATCAGAGCGTGGAATGTTGGGTCTGAAAGAGATATTTACAGTACACCCTGAAAACATAAAACGCTAACTGCCTTCACAAATGCACAAGCTGAGAGCAAAGCCACATGCTTGGTTTCAGGTGGGCCGCTGGATTTGGAGCAGTTGATCCTGGAGCTTCTGGTGTGCTCTGCTGATGCAGCGAAGTAGTGGAAAAAGAATGAATTTATACATCTTTTACTGTGCATCTAAACAGAAGCGTACCATTAAAGTCTAAAGCTCTATTTTTTATGTAGATAGAGGAAGATCAAATAGAATTTGGTCCCAGTCAGAATGACAAAGTAAAGCAAGCCAAATATTTAAAATCAGCAGTGTCTCATGGGATGAAACAAAACAAACCAACATAAGCCCCCACACAGGGCAGGACTCAGTCCAGGTTTCACATGCTATAATTCTGAAAATAGCCTCTAAATGTGAGTTATATAGGTCTGATTCAATTTCCAGGGAAGTCAGTAGCAGGGCAACCACCAGGCTTCAGAACAAGCCTTGAGAAAGCATCTGAACTACACAAACTAAACGTGAAGCTATCTTCTGCTGTTATCTGCTTTGTTAGATACTAGGGACCACCGTCCTCAAAACTGTGAGTATCTGATACAAAGAACTTTACTGGAAATCTAAGTTACAGTACGTAAATTAGGGTTTAGCTACAGCCAGCTTACACAACTCTAAATGCTACTTGTCACTGTCTACAATGTTGTAACTTTGGAAGGAAGAGCCGAGTTAGTGACCTAATTTGCCAATCGAGACAAGCCCTTATCGGGAAAAAGTCTGTCTACAGCGTGTGAGCAGAGTTTGACTTGCGGATATCACAACTCTTTACGCAGGAATTGATTTAGCAAGGATGATGTTGGCTTCGCTCTCTACATCTACATACCATGGAGAAATTCCAAAACTACCATTTACTGTAACTTCCCGTTTCAAAGGTCTTAAGCTCAGCTGGTTTAGTGAGCCAGAGTGAATTCTACCTTAGCCTCAGCTCTGCAGCTTGCTATACCTAAATTGACAAGGCATGGCAAGCCGTCACGGCATTTTGTGTGTGCCAAGAATACAATGGGATTCTTCACCGATTATGTCTTTCGAGAATCTCTTCAAATGAGCAGCTCTGTGTTACACCCATTCCTCACCCAACCCATACAAAAACCAAAACTTACTACTACAGCTGCACAGATCCTCAGAAAAGTGTATGAGGAAGAGAGTTTTAATCTCACTATTCTGCAGGGCTTTGCACAAGCGCAGGCACAGTTTCTTACCACGCAGAGGAATGCGTTCGTATTGTAACACTGGCACACACTCGCTGTGTCTTTTGGCAAAGGAATATTGACTACCCCGATTTATCTGTGGAATTAGGATCACACCCCATTTTCATCAGTTCCTTCTGGCATCATATGAGCATGTACATATCCCTGCTCCACCTACTTCCCTCCAGTAAACACCCTGGACTTCAGCAATCTCAAAGATCTAAGGCGCTAAGCCTCCACCGCTATTAACATTCAATAGGAATTCAGGCTTCAGTCCATTAAGCACTATAAAAAAAACAATTCCATCTAAATTAATTTGCCAGCAAGTTCCTTCTTGGCTATGGATTGGTGAAAACTAAGCTTCCATAAATCCAGAAATTCTGCATTGCTGTGCAAGGCAAAAATCAGTTCTGCTCTGATTTTATGGGAATGAAAACTGTAGATACAGAAATGTGGGAATAACTTTAGAGGGGGGTAACTTTGAAAAGGCATGACGGATCATAACCTGAAAAAAGAAAAAAATCAAAATATGTAACTTCCACAAAATCCGCATGCATACTAAAAAACAATCCAAAATCTGCTATTAAAAAAAAAGGAAAATAAAACCCGAAACATCCATTCAAACCTCTGTCACTGCAGAGCAGTGACGCAATGCCAGCCACTCACTGGAGACAATTCTGACCCCACGTATGCAGCGTGCAATGCATAGATACACAATGATGTTACCTCTCCAGAGACATGCCACAGCCCAGAACGTGAGCATATACATCTCCACAGCTAACGAGCTTGGTTTGTTCTTTAAAAAGACACAACACTGATACTAAAAGCTGGAATAAGCAATTACATGTTTGCGACAGATTTATTACAAATACCTATGAGGATGCACAAGCTTTAATTAGAATAACACACCTACATCTCCTCACACTGAGTAGGAAAGTAAAGCCAAAAGGACCACAGTACAGAAGAGCTCTCAACAAACAACAACAAACAACTTTAGCAGGTACAGAAAGACAACAGAGTAGTACGAGAACAGCAAAAAATGTTTCAATGGAATCCTCGGATGTTTTGAGGGTGAGCTCCACTTAATCAGCTCCAATGCAGAGCTTTATTTTTAAGCTATCCCACTAATTCATCTTCCCTCACTGATATTTTTAAACCACAATTTAAAAGAAGAAAGTTCTTTTAAATGGTCATTATCCTCATGATGACTGAAGGAGCATTTTACATGTTGAACACATGTGTAAGAAGAGACAAAAACGTGGCAACAGATTCTTCATCCTTCTTTTTCACAGTCTTTCCCAATTGATAAATGACAGGACAATTCTGAAGAAAAAGAGACTTGCAAAATGTCATACATTACCCAAATGATAAATTTTTTCCACCTCGACTACAGATGCATGTGAGTTCATTCCATGTTTACTTTGAGGTTTGTTTTAGGGTTTTTTTTTGGTTGGATGGATTTTGGGTTTTGTTTTTTTTAAAAAAACGAAAGAATCAGATTCAAAGAAAATACATAAAATGCACTAAAGATCAAGACTGTTAGAATCAGAGGTTGCAACATTCTTAGTTCAGCAACAACAGCTTGGTTTTCTGCTCCAAGACTTGACTAATTGATGAAGACCCTCCACTTCCAAATACTTAAGGAAAATTGGATCAAGCTGTATTGACTAAAGGAAAAGTGGCTGGGAACACATAGCACAGCAATGTTTAGAATTGTTTTTTTGTGATAACGGGATATATTGTGCTGGCGAGGACTCACGAGCCGCATTGGCTCAACAGAGCTATGTTTCTTGCCTTGCCTGTCTACCTCCACTTTTCTTAAAACAGCACAACGCACAAGAACTCATTTTATTTAAAATTAAATTTCAAGAAACTCTGGCATTCATTAGGGTGCCTCTGGGACATTTCATACATGATGCTGCTTACAACTGATGGCGAAACTTCATGATTCTGTATAAAAATAAAAAGCAATTGCAGTTAAGCGTGACACAGCTGCTAATGATTGTTTAATAGATTTTAACATATTATGTGCCCTGCATTCCAGATCTGGAAGAGAAATGCAGCTGATCACCTACAGAGCTAAATGCCAAAAGTTCACCAAAGTTTCAATTGTAGTTTTCTACTTCTAGATGTCTTAGTGGAAAAGTCAAGTTATTTGAGAATATGTATTTATTTTTCCTCCAAATCATGCAGGCTAACAACTGGAAGCTCCAGATATTCCAATTCAAAGTTCATGGCCAAAATTATTGTATAGATTGAAGGTTCTGCAAGCTGTGACCTAGAATAAAGAAGAAATAAAGAAGGGACGCTGCAACAGGCAAAACAAATTTTCCAGAGCCTGTGTCTACAGTGAACAACGTGAGCAACCTTGAAAAGTTCACTGGGGTATCATTTCTGCAAATGGGCTCTTTCTCCCAACAATAAAGAAAAAAACCAGTAACACGCAATAGGAATTTTAATGTTTTAGCCCATGTTCGCGTCTCCCAGGCAAGCTGATATTTAGGGGTCACTTCCCATGTACGGAGAAAACAATCTTCACGGATAATAATGATAAAACCTTATGGAATGCAGAAACAACCAAAAAATGTATTCTCAGATGACTGCATTAGGGCCAAGTCAATATTAGTCCCACTTCACCCACGCACTGCATAGTCTAAAAATGCTGTCAGCCCGATAAGAATTTCCTGATTCATTTTTTTTTTTAAGAAAAAAAAAAAAAAGAAAAAAATTTAAAAATACATCGGATCACCCAATTGAGCTGGAAACCCGCCGGAGCCGATCTTCCCGGAGCGCCGGGGTGCGCGCTGCGGCGCGCCCCACCCGCGGGGAGCGGCGCGGGTCCCCTGGAGGTTCCGCCCGTGTGCGCGGCCGCGGATCGCACCGCGCCGGCAAAAGCAGCGGGGAGGCTCGCCAAGTACGGAGCGCAGGGGAAGCAGACGAGGAAAAACTTTCTCTCCCCCTTCTCCGCTCCAGCAAACCCACCCTCAAATATAAGGATCGGGGGGGAAATATTTTTTTTCTTCTCAAAAAAAAAGGAGAAGGTCCTACCAGGCTCCGCTGCTCTCGGGCACCCGCACCGGCCGCCAGCATCTCCAAATCAGGCTGGGGGCTGCCCAGCGCATCGCTGGCTGGCCGGGGCGGAGACCTCCGATGCGCTGTGCAGCCCGCTAAGGGGGAGCCTCCCCAGAAGCGCGCTCACCTCGCCCTACCCCGCGCACCCCTGGCCTTGGCTCACCTGCGGGCAGCCCGCCGCGGGAGCAGCCGGGGCCAGGTACCGGGGCGCGGGCTGCTGCATGGCCACGTCCGAGCAGCTCATGGCCGCGGCCGCTCCGCGCCACCACCGCCACCTCCTCCTCCTTCTTCCTCCCTCCTCTTCTTTCCCTCCGCGCAGGGCGGCCGCGGCGGGGCGCCGCGCAGCGCCGGCTCCCAGCGCATCTTCGGCGGCCGCCGCGCCCCGCGCCCGCACTTATAGCGCGGTGGCGGCGCGGGGCGCCCCGCTGGCGGCAGCGGCGGGGGCGGGGACCGCGCCCCGCCCGCCCCGTCGCCCGTTCCAGTCGCTCCGCGGGCGCGCGGCACCTGCGCCTCCTCGCAGCCCGCCCCGCGGAGGGCGCTGGGAGCGAGTCCGACGCCGGCAGTCACGCTTGGAGGCTGAGGGGAGACCTCATCACTGCCTGCAACCGCCTGACGGGACAGTGTGGCGAGGTGGGGGCTGCTCTCCTCTCGCAAGTGACAAGCGATAGGACGAGAGGAAATGGCCTCAAGTTGTGCCAGGGAGGTTCAAATTGGACATCAGGAAAAATTTCTTCACCAAAAGGGTTGACAGACACTGGAACTGCTGCCCAAGGAGGTGGCTGAGTCACCATCCCTGGAGGAGTTTAAAAGACAGGTAGATGAAGTGCATAGGGAAATGGGTTAGGAAAGGACAGTTACAGCTAGGCTCGATCTCAAAGGTCTACGATTCTTTGATTCACCTCCCAAAGGATTCATCCTGGAAATTCTTCTGGGAGTAAAGAAGAACCCACTTGTCCTATAGGAGGTGACAGGTTGGATGCTCTTTCAACCATCTGGAAAGTCTCTCTTTCCCTGTTTGGTCCACAATGATTAAAAAAAAAACAAAACAACACAAAAAAAAACCAAAAAACCAAACAACAAAGAACCCCGTCATCAAATAAACCCCACCACTTAAGTACACTGCTGTACTTGAAAAATATGCAGAAAACCAGAATCTGGTTGTAATGGCTCCAGTCCTACGCAAATATATATTCATGGTCTACCTCTGTACACAGATTTTTACCTGTGAGCCGCGCTGCTGCACTTGAAGGCTTTCAATGCCATTCCTCACATGGAAAAGACTATGCATATGGCTCATTAGAGTTATCCTAGTTTATGAGTCTGGGAATGACTGCACTTGTTTGCTCTTGTTTTCTTCTTATTTGGACTAAGATTAATTCTTTCACTTTTCCTTTTTTTAAAAAAAAAATGTTTTGAGGTTTACATACATTTAATAGTGGCCACAAATTTAAGCCTTCTATCAAAAATTCTAAATTTATATTCTCTCTTCTCTATATTTATACATACACAAACACACACACCCCTCTCTTTGGCCAGAACAGTTAGACAAATGCACAAGGTTAAAATAGCTCTGTCTGACCCCGGTAGGATTCCCTTGTTTATAGAAAGCATTTCTCTGAAACGTTCAACTGGAATACTTTGAAAAAAGATCCAATTTCCTGCCAGCACATTTTATTTATTTATTTATTTATTTTATTTTGGGGTGTACAGATTTTCAGGTAGCTATATTCTTTTTTGATAGCACTCTTAAATTGTTCCTGTTGCATTTTCTGTATTATCTACATGGTCTCAATTGTAAGTGTTAACCTTTGCAGCTGCCACTCAGAAATTCCCACAAGGGAATACGCACACAGCACACACTTTACTACACCAAATACATGGGCTTCTCAACAGTTTCTTCAGGGAAACAGAAAATCCAAGTGCTGATTGCTATCTAAAAATCTCTGGTCGATCTGGGCCCTGTTAATTTCAGAAATCTCTCACCTCATTTCCTACTGCAACTACAAGCTTACGGCAGAACATTACCCCAACAGCAACATTTGCAGGAGGTGGTGACCGTCAGTTGGCAACAACAAGTACCACCTTCTGAAGTATGCTGTTCCTGGACACGTGCCTGATCCTGACCTGGAGGGTTTTACCAGAAGCCTACAGCTCAACTGCCTTCAGGCATTCCTCCGACCGCTCTGTCTCCTGGCACCCAGCCTCCCCACATTTGGACGACTGGCTGCTATCCACCCTCACAGATCCTCTCAGGGAAGCTGTGCTGCTTTGCCGCAGAGGATTGTGAAACATGTTTCCTGTTTTAGGGAAGATGTTGTTTAGCACCATTCTGTCTGAGGTAAAACACTTTCAGATGCAATGGCAATAAGGCCTGATGCTAGTTATCAAAAAAGCCCCAAACCAACACCCTCCTATGCTTAATAAGCAGTAACAAAACAGATCTGCAAAACTTTGAACAGGAACAAGTTCCTTCAACACCAATTGATCATTCTTAGGAGAAAATCTACTATCAGTCCTTAAAGCAGAACTAGATCAAACCAGAAAATGATTTATCATCTACTAGGCTAATGCAATACGTTGTGGTGGGAGTACATGTACACCCAAGTATGAGGCACTTACAAGAGTTTTACAGGTGTTCTAATGTAGTTATCCCTGCTTTGCACGGGATGCCAAAATTGCTCCGATATTCAATTAGCACACGATCCTTATTATCAGATCCTACAAAATTCCTATCAGATGCCTTTGAACATGATACATATGTCAAAAAGCAGAACAGGACTATTATCAGGCAGATGTTTGACGTGATGGATTGTGTCAGTCAGCCAGTGGCACTCAGCCATTGCTGAAAAAGATTTTGACATGATACAGTGTGCCAACGCTGTAGCACAAAACTAGAATGTTCCTAAAATAGGGACAAATTCACCTCTGGCATAAGAATAGAAGTAACTGCAGTGACTTCATTAGATTTGCATCTGCTTATGTCAACAATGAGTTTGGCCTGTAATCTGGAATTTATATAAAAGAGTAGTTAGTGGCTGCGTTTCTAGATACTTATTATATTGCTTTCCACTCCAAGCATTCAAGCATCATGAGACAGTTGGGGTAAAACCACCACCTTTCTCAACTGCCTTCCCTCTACCTCATAAGAAGCAACATCGAATTTTCATCTTTAGCAGCACAACAATGTCTGGGAATATATAGGGAGTCACTCTCTTCAGAAGCATGAGTTAGGGATTTCACAAGGAACAAGAATTTACAAAAAAAAAAGGTGGGAAAGAAGATGTCCACTTCATGTCTACATACTGCTTTGAAACAGTAGCTTCAGCTCCTAGGTGCCCAAGAACAGCAGCAACCTACATTTTCAGTGGCAATTAGGTAGTGTAGTAGTAAAAGAAGGGCAGGAAAAAGTAGGCAGGATGAAATGAAAGATCTGATAAGACTCTGAGATTTCCTAAAAGGCATTGTAATTTACTGTTGTCCCCTTTCATCACTCCAGAATGAAAAGCACAGCTTGCTAATGCAGATGCATCACACTGACAAAAGGAGTAGAGGGGAACAGGCTAAGGTTATGACTGGTTGCGAGATCTTCACGGAAGAGAAACACACGGGCTTTCTGCCACAGGCTGTTTCTTTAATGAGGAACCGATTAGCTGTAGTTTAAGCAAAGTTCATTCATCTTTACTGTGTATTCTAGCTTGTTAAATCCATCAGGCTACGTTGATTCTTGGACTAGCTGAACCTCAGCAATGCTGAGGGCAACCATAGGAAATAAAGACCTGAAATTCTTCACGGAGCATAGCTGGTGTAACATTAAGGGAATGCGACTTTTCTGGTACACTGTAGTTCTGGAGGAAAGAGTATAACGATGTGGAGGAATCGGTCTCTGCACGGGCTCTTCTGGAATTTGTTTCTGTGTTCCAAACTGAGCTTTTCCCATTGGAGTTTAGGGTGCTCGCCGCTTCCACAGATCAGAAAATGTATGTAAAGTTCTGAATAAATGCTGCAAAACAGTTGCAAGCCTTTCAAACCTTTTGAGCAACAACAACAACAAAAAGGGTCTTTCCCCTTCCTTCTCACCACTATGCAATTATTTCCAAATATTTCTTTGAGGAGACAGCTCTACACAGTTAGCACTTCCACAGATAGTAAAACAAACAAATCAAGTCCTTTATTCCTCCCCTCAACTCCTTGTTCCACCCTCTGCTGTCATTCTATAAGGATTTAAATCATTGGAAACCACACCCTAGCTAGCTGTGGCTAGTATTTACAGGCAAAGCCTCTTGGCTTTGCTATTACAGTCCACTCAACAGCCAAAAATGTAACACATTAGTTTTTCCTGAAGGAGGAGACCAAATCTGAGGATACATACAGCATCCCAAGAAAATAAACACCAGGTGTTATCTATGCCTTTTACATAAAAGATTAGGAAGGGCAAAAGTAATGTTTATTCACAACTGCCTGTGTATTCTCCGATGAGCTGGACAAAACCTGTTTTAAAAAGCTGATTTTGATGAAACAGCAATTTTGTGGAGACAACCAAGTTTTGACAAACACCATCTAAAGCAACTTAGGTTTCTGGTGGAATTCGCCACACAGATTTCTAAAGGTTCCAGACCAACTTACATGATACTGAGCAGCCCAGCTAAGGAGTTTAGCTGGACCTAGGGACTCAAGGACTACTAGGCACGTTCCTGTGTAGCTGCAAGTGCCATTGCCACTTTGGTCTAACACTGCCACCTGATATGATGCAAGTCCCAGAAGTGCTGGAGGTGACAAAGAGCTGTAAAACTACCAGGCTGAGCTTGGACTCTCCCAGTTCCCCAGGGGATGGGGGCAGGCAGGCAACTCCCTTTCACTCCTGAAGAAAAGGAATGGAAATATACTTAAACTGCCCCTTTGGAAAGGGAGAGAAGAATGAGAGTTATTTGAAGACAGAGTTTCTCTCCTTGCATACTTATATTGCTCCAATTTGCAGCGATATGGAAATGGAAGGGTTAGAGGTTTGGGGAAAAAAAGCATTCCGTACCATTTTCATTCATACTGTGCTTTGGGAGTACAAGAAACAGGCTTAACATTTTGCTTATAAGTATAGCTATTGCACACTTCTCAACGAGATTTTGATCCCTCTGGAAAGGGAGTCATCACCTTTTCCATGGCAAGTATATTACCCTGAGATTTTAGGATCGCTCGATTCAAAAGGCAATGAAATACAGAAATCCACTGGCCAAAGTTATGATCGTGAGATCTGTAACAACCTCTCCATACAATGTGAGGATCTGGATACCTCTCTAGTCATCTCCTTCCTGTTTTGTAATATAAGCAAAGCTGCAGCACCAATTACAGCAACTGTCTTCAAGACACTAACAGCTTTCACATCTCATGCCTGTAATCTTCAGCAAATAGATCAACTGTTATTCATTTTAATGTCTAAATGCATTATATTTTTCTTCTTATAATATTTTCTGTTACCACAGAAAATGTTTGGCTCCCAAAGAAAGAGGGAGTTGTGTCAAAAGCCCAAGTTCTTCCTTTAAACATGAGCATTTTTAATGGTTTTAATGGAAGTTATGTATTGGAATTCCAGGGCACAATCTAGCACTAAAATCCTCCATATATGATGGAATTCTTCACCATGTCTTTTTAATAATGTATTATTAAACATGTTTCCATCTCAGCAGTTGAATTTTGGGGCCCTGTTGCATCTGTAAGGGAAGTACAAAGCAGCTGGGGAGTAACTGTAAAGGAGAAGCAGAAAACTGATCAAAACCTTCATATGCTGGATGATGCCTTTCTCTTCCATTTTCCTTCTCATAGGAAAAAAAAGCACATTGGGGTGCTCCTTCAAGCTTGCAGCTGGTGCAGTAGCTGGCCCTGCTTAGGGTACCTTTGATGCTGTTCCCAGTTACCCTTGAGGATGCTTTGGTCCCTAACTGGCCATTAATCAAGCATAGGCTTACTCCCTGTTTCTGCTGCTGGCCAAACTCTGGGACTGCAGCATAAGTGGCAAGTATGGAGTAATTGAGGATGAAGTCCAGTGGCTCCTGGCAACTGAAAAGCCTGGGAGAATGGGAAAATATGGTTTTATTGCAGACTAGATACCAGTGACTAGTTCACAAATGCCGACTGACGTTCCTGTCTTTCTGTCAGCAGCACAGATGTTCATAAAATATTACAGTGGTCCTCCAGTCTTTAATACACCACTGTAACTACTTAATGGCATGCGTGTGAACACTTTTGTTTTATTAATTAGCCAAAATATGATATAGATTTTTTGGCAGTTTTATATAGCTGGGGGCAAGCTGACAATGCTTAGTTTGGCATGAAGCCCATAGAAAAACATTAGGCCACCAGCACATTTAGAACAAATCTTAAAAATAAAAGTGAGTTTGAAGCAGAGTATGTAAGCATCAACCAGCTGCAAAGGTTTTGATTGAGTCCTACAAGCCCTAAGGTAGGACTAAGGTTTTGATGATACTTAAGCCATAATTACTATAAAAAAAAAATAAAAATAAAAATCCCATCTCATTGCTTCTCTTTGCTTCCCTCATGTCAGTACAAACACATGTGTCTAAGGTTAATAGGACAAAGACACCAGTCCAAGCTAGGAGTAAATAATGAAGTTTTATCTTAGATTAATTCTTAGTTTGAAAAAAATAAAACAGTCTCAGAACTTGACTTTTGAATTCCCACACTGAAATGATGCCTAAATTTTCTATAGCCATCCCTATTGGCATAGATAACATTCCCACCCACGCCTACCTCAGTCTCAGATTCATATATTGCAATCTGCAGGAGAACAGGAATGATTTCACACTTCTGCTTTGCCCTTAGACCTCTACTGCAGTCATACAGCTTTGTCACCAAACAGGGTAAATCCATCTTTGCAAGGCAGACTGCTTCGTGCAACTCATCATGAAACAAATTAAGGGTAGCACTGGATCCAGTTGAACTGCACTCATTTTATTTCTTCCTCCTTTCCTTCTGCTTGAAAAAAGTGCTTTCTGTAATAACTCAGTAACAGTCCTTATGTTTTATTGGATGCAATTAGCGACTATAGGAGCATTTGATGAACACACTTATTTGCAGAAATGGGGCAATACAAATCTTTTCTTTGGCTTAAATGACAGAAAGCATTTGCTACAAGAAGGACTACCATGTTTTTGATACCACACACCACTTTCCAATTCTCTGTGTGTTAAATGCAAGCAAAAAGTTGTTTTGCCGCTGCAACAGACAGTTTCATAAATGCATCCAATGATTTAACAATTGTTTGAGGTTTTTTTAACTCATTTTGCCAAGAGTGTATATTAAGAGTAGCAATGTAATTTGCTGCTATACTAGATTATAATAATAAAGACTGTCAGCATTTCCCAGTTTCTTTTCATATTGCTCTTGTGATCTCATCATCACAGGCTTTTCATTAGCTTTTCTTTGCTCATCAAAGGAATGTGTACGTAACGATGAAGGAACTGGCTAGAAAAATACTTCTAGAACACTTAGCCACCTCTCTCAGTTGTCTATGACATCATTCCTTTCCCATCACAAAACCCAAATACTCTGTATGAGTGAGAAAGCAAGTAGTTAATTCCTAGTGAATTGATGTTGTATAGTAAAATATGTAAAATAATTATATATTAAAAGCACTAGATTCCACAATGCCTGTGAGAGCTATCGCCACTATTTCTTTTAGAACTGGAGATACAGAGGCTGTGGGCTTAATTAGCTTGAGATTATAGCTAGAATTTTTGCCATTCAGGCACAGGCTTAAACTATGCAACTTTAGTCTCCTGTAGGGAGCAAGATTCATTGTCATGATTATTCCCATCTATGCTGTAGGAAATGGTGGCCTTAATGAAAAGGAAGTCTTTAAGAGAGCAAAACCAGCATCCTGAAACTGTCTGGGAAAAGCAACTTAAAGAAATGGTGTATTCCTCACAGTGATGATTCTTGACTTTCCAGAAAGCCAGAGGATGAGGAAAATACAGTAGAATTGCTTTATCTTGCACCAAAGCTAAAACAAATCATGGAACAGATATAGTATTCCCAAAGACAAGGATAAGAGAGCTGAAGATTAAGCTCCATTCCCCACCCCCTACCCCCCCCCAATGAAATTTTCTCTTTTTTTGAAAGTCCTGACCACTTTAAACACATATGCATTATTCTTAGCATCTAGAATAAATATTATGTTTCCTTTTTAAAAGTACATACAACATATAATACATTTCAGATTTTTGGAGGAGGTGGGTCAAACACAACAGTACTCACAGTTTTATATCATTAATGTTAGCTTTTCAAAAAAAAATGAATGAAGTATAGGCTTTCTTCTAAACTCATCTTTCATATTTCAAAATGAGACAGAGAATTGTCACCTGTGGCAAGGTATATTTAAGGTAAAAAAACTCAGATTGGCTAAGAGCACTGGCATAGATACTGTAGCGCAGTAAAAATAAATAATTTCATTCTCCAAGTGTATCAGTACCACAGTACCCATGAGCACTAGCAGTTTTGGTGAAGGAGGTTTGAATTCTGGGGATTTTTTTTTTTTAAGCTTGCAGCAATAAATTAAAGAGACAAGAAGTACTTAACAATACTATGACTAAACCAGGGCACTCGAATGGCACACTACAGTGTATTTCAGAGATATCTTTACAATTTCACTAGGGAATACTGGGCACCCTCTTTGGAGGAAGACAGTCTCAAAGCCTTTAATTTTATGAAGTAGTACAAGTTGCCTTCCAAATAAGAGAAGGCTGCACCACCAGAGCGTCATGTTCTTTTACTGTAAGCAGCTCATTCCACGCAGGCCTCTCTCAGAGGTATTAAACACCAACATTTTTGATTGCTATTGAAATCACATTCCAGCCCAGAATAGCAAGCAGCAAAGAGAAACTGCTCACGTGTTCTTGAAATCCTTACAAAGAAACCCCAAGTAGGAACACAAGCAGGGTACCCAGGCAGGGATGGAGAAACATTTCCTCTTCTGGGCGAGGGAGCACAGCAACACTCCATGCTGACAGCATTTTCCTTGGAATGAGAATAGAAGCCTGTTTGTCCCCTCTGTCCTTACACCTAACCCCCAGGGTCCAAGTCTGGTGCCATAATCCAAAGCAGAGGTGGCAAAGTCCTTTCAGTCTGACTACAACATCTGCATACTTCCAATCAGGGAATGCTTTAATAAGCAGCAGCATCTGAAAAAGGTGGGCTACAGAGTCCTAATTAAACAGCAACTGACATATTGCTTTTCAACCTAAACACACAAATGGGATGCTCGATCTACTGCATGTGGTTTGTAAACAACTGAACAGAGTGCTCCATAGAGCAGCCCTACACGCTTCCACAATGAAATGCTGCAGAGGCTCCCTTCACACATGTAACAAATGATCTAATGATTCTCAGGAGGAGGAAATGAGGCTGATTTGTAGCTCTCTTCAAGAGGCTAACCCAGTTAAGTATGACTTCTTAATTGCCTGCTATTTATTATTTAATGCATATGAAAGTTAAAAAAATCCTTAGGGTCAGATCCCAGAAAGGTCTTCAGGTATCTAAGTAGGCAGCTTGGCAGAATTTAGCAACAATTACAGTGATACTAAAAACCTCTGCTCAGGTCCTGCCCAGCTCTGAAGGCTCTTAAAGCTAAGTAAGTACCTATTTCAGTTTTAAAGTTCTCCAGGTGCCTAACATTCAGCTTCTGCATGTGCCAAGAAACACATCATTCCTGACAGTGCTGAGAGAGCTCGTGCCAGCCCAGTGCTGAGCCAGTGGAGAGCTAGGAGAAACCTGAGATATTTCAGCCACAATGAACATTTGTCTGGTGGACAGGAGTATCTGAATGCCTACCTGTATCTAATGGGTTATAAATAAAGCCAGCCTAATTATAAATTGTTAAGTGGCAAGTAAACAGGCCTTCTCAAAGACAGATCATAGATCCAGCAGTTACATGACAGGAAGCAACACAGCAGAGAAGCAATCCTAATGCTCTCAGAAACACTCAGATCTGCAAATTATGAAGGACAAATGAGCCAGGTACCTTGTTCATAGCAAGGCAAACCCCATGTTTTTTAAATTCCTCCATCTTCTCCCTGCAGACCAAAGCATGAAAATTAATCATTTAAATGAGTGAACCAAGGTCAGAGTAATGTTTGAATCTCCTCAGCTGTGGTGTCTGAAAGCAGGGAGGCAGCCCCCGTAACCTTGCTCACTTAGACTCCTGCCAGGAACAAGGAAGGAGAGACAGGAATGGGGGGCATTGTTGATTCTACTGGCACATCCCATACACAGATCACTTGAAAAATCTCACTTTCCCAAAGAATGGTATTTGTGCTATGCAATTTATGTATCACCAGTTTGAAAAAAAGTTAGTTGTTCTCTTTTGCTGCATACAGTCTTACTCTCATTGATATTTGCTTGAGAGGGATGGACTCTCTCAGGAGAGCATTTGGGACTGAGCTATGTTCTACCTGTGACATCTAATAAGATTTATTGCCATATTTCATTGGTTTGCTGTGAATTCAAGTAGTGCACTAATGGAAAAATTAGACAGACCCTTGACTTGGTAAATACAGAGTCAGAAGAAAAAAAGGCTTATGTAAGAGCCTGTAAAAACAAGACTGTTCAGAAATCAATAGCTGCTCTATTCTTGATTTCCTCCATTGTGCTCAGGACGGACAGACATCAGAATACCAGATTGCCTACACACATTATTGCATTTTGTAAAGTTTTGGCATAACAGAGAAAAATGGCAAAGATGGAAAGGTAGTGTTAACTTTTCTGTTCATCTTCTAACACTTCAAATCAATGTTCAGTTGCACTCCTGGAAGATGTGATTACTTCAAAAATTATTGTTGTGTAAGAAAAAAAATATCCCTTAGGCAAATTGCAATATTAAGATAATTGCTCTTTTCTCAGCCTATTTAACCTTGGCAGACATATTCCCCTTATTCTGAATAGCTTCTATACAGTAAATCAACATCAAAATAAGTCTTAAAAGCCAGAAGTAGTTCTGATCTATATTTCACTTGCTGTCATGGTCAGTGCCTGGCAATCAATCCAGAATATTGGAAAGGCTGCACCTTACTGAAAACTAGTTGGAAACAAAGCCTATTTGGCATGAGGTCTCTGCCTCTCTAGAATGAGGGTAGAGCTCCCAGAGCTCTACAGCAAAGGTGACAAAAATCTCTGCAGAAAACAGAACTTCCTACAGATAAAAGGGGAAAAGCCTCCCCCTAGAATCCTTGCAAACTTCGGTATTGCTTCGATTACATATAAAGAATTGCTTTCTCTAAAACATACACAGCAACTTGTATAGCTATTTTAGTTATCAATCCAGCTCCTTCCCTTCACACCTGCACCACTCTGAAGAGAACTTAAACATTCGCATGCACAGTTAGAAGGTGCTCAGATATTATATGGGGAGCTATATGCAAGCAATAGAATCGGTGTTCTATGAATACTGGTATTAACATCAATAACATTCCTCACATGCAAAAGAGAATAAAGTTGTTGCATTCATTTGTGGTTTTACCTCTCAAAAAAAAAAAAAGAAAGCTGAGTGCCCATTGTGAATTTTGAGTTTAAGTTAGTCCAATCAGAAAGTTAAGCTGTTGCGTATAGTTAAGCCCTAACACACTCCAACACATCACTTTCCATTTGTCTCACTGTTACCCTTTTGAATTGTCAAAATGACAGCTTGAGTAGGGTTTAATTGACATTTTTCTTTTTAACAGCCTTAAAAGGCTGTTAGAATTAAAACTTGTTGAGAACATGTAAGTGTTTTTCATACAGAATTGCTGAGTTGGTAACCCTAAAGCTTCTTGCTAGAGGTGTTCCATTTCAGTGGGACAACTTTGCTGTAACAAGAATGCAAAACACATCACGAGAAGATGTCTTGTGTCAAATTGCAAACATCAGGTTTTAAGAGAAGTAAATGTTTTGGAATACTGCCCTACTCATTCTGCAAAGCATGAGGGGAAACACAGCTCATTGAGTAATTAATTAGCCTGATACGGGTACTTGAAGGAGAAAAAGCATGCACAGCAGGAGATTCAATGCTCAGAGACCATCAAAGCAAGATTTGCAACCACTTTTCAATTACAGTGGTCACAGCCTTTCTGTTAAGTGACTGAAGTACATGTTCAGTATGTTGGCTGGGATTCAGAGACATGGATCTATCAGTTACTCGCTTCACTCGGGCAGCAAGAGGCTCCAGGGAGTGTAGATGACTGCAGCTCACAGGCAGCAACAGTGCAACTGTTTTGCATTGGCATGAGGTCAGGATGTGAAATGCAGCATCATTCCCATTTCTGGCAGTCCAGCACTTTGGTTTGATGTTGGAAAATGCTTTACTTTTGAATAATTTTGATCAGTGGGTCCTCAAAATCACATCATATTTTCAAAAGAATTTTGTGCTTGTTTCTTGTCTCTAGCCCATGTTTACTTCCATGCGTTACAGTAGTCAAGACGATGAGGGACTTGGAATACTCTCAACTGTTCTTCATAAATAATATTTATATGAAAACCTGTTTGTTAATCATGCTAATTCAAGATTATATCTTTCTGTTTCATAGGGTACCTATTTTTATACACAGTTCAGGTACACGGTGCTATTACATATGCCAGTTGTACATCTCCTAGGCAGCAAAATCTAGAGCATGCAAGTAAGAGGATTCATTTAAGTCTCTTAGGAGTACTCCTGGTGTAATGTTTGCTGAAACAAATGGAGAGGGATTGCAGAACTGTGCCTTTAATTAATTCATACGGTTTAGATTTACAGCGATCAGTCATCCTTCTCTAAAACTTCCACTTGTTCTCTGGCAGTAAATTTATCAGTGGAGAATCAGCCAAAGCCCAGATTTTGAACTGAAGAAAATGCCAGCAGCAGCAGCAGGATATAGGTGAGAATCTGAAACAGAAGTGAGAATGTACTTCCATCAAGAACTATAAGCTTACTGAGGAAAGCAGTCCATCAGAGGAACTCTCTAGCAGGCTTCAAGAATTTGCAAATAGAAAAAATAAAATCACGTTCATATAGATAGACGACAAAGTTAACATACTTTTTAAGAAGCCGTTGGGTTTTGCTCCTGTCATATCGAGTTATGTCCACTAGGTGGATGTCATTTGCAAGAAGTTGAAAGGTTTGGGTCTGCCCAGGCTCCACGGCTGGCAGTGCTGGGTGGTGACCCCTCGCTGCAAAAGCACCTCCAGACCAAATTGCTGAGCTGAGGCTGCCCAATGAGTTGCTGTCATCCCACGAGTTGTAATTTCCCAGACACATTATTTTATACTCCGAATGATAAAATTCCTCAACAATTTAACACATACAAATGATCCTTTTTTCTATTTAACACTTAACAGAGACTTTAGCAGTGTTAGCTGAATATAATGGTTTCTACAGATGATCTGATATGTCCATTCCCACATTGCTATTGTCTTAGTAAACTTACGCATTGACTGTGCCTGTTTCTGAAAGGTTGCCTAGAAGGGAAGGACTGTTGGTTATCTTCTCCATTTTAATTACCTGAGTATAATAAGATGCTATTTTTGGTCTATTGCAATCAAAACTTGTAGGTCAGTGTTCCTTTAAAATCATAACTTAAAATTGACTTTAAAAAATTGACTTTAAGATTTAAGAATGAGCGTATGTGGATTTCTTGTTAGACTTTGGGTTTCTGAGCTTTTGGGGTTTACTTGTTTGGTTGGTTTTTTGTATTGTTTGGAAAACACAGCTGTAGTATTTTCTTGTTTTCTTAATAATGTGAAAACAAAATTTGGGTTGCATGTTAAATTAAAGGTAAGGAATGTCAAAAATAATAATCACATGAAAAGATACGTAAACCCATCAAATATGTGTTTTGCATTAAGAATAACAAGTTTTGGCAAAACTAGAAGAAACTAATTTCCATTTCTTACTGTCTTAGGCTCATAGTTGGCATTACATGTTCAGGCACTTAAGTTTACATGGCTATGCGTGAAACCATACATATGTTTTTAAACTAAGATTTGGGCTATAAAAGTCCCTTTTCAGTAACTTGCAAAATAAGCCTAACAACTTCTGTAGCTGAATGCCACCTGGCTTCGGATAAGAACTAAACTCGTCAATGGATTTCTCCAAGAAATCCTGGAACGTACTGAACCTCTGAAAGAAGCATTTTGCAACAGCAGCATGGAAATGCAAGGCAAGCTGAAAGTAAGAATGAACTAGTGTAGTAATCTGTAGAAAACTGCAGGATTAGAGATATGATAAATGCAATTTGTGAGATCACCCAGCAGTTTCTTACACAACTACTTCCACATTAAGGGTTAAGTTCCTGTTTAAATCAACAAAGTGCTTGGTTTAGCCAGAGTCACACAAGATTTTGTCAATCAAAGATTTGGCTCACAGCGTGAGCTGCTGCCGTGTATGAATTAGATGAATGCCATGTTAATTAACACTACAGAGTGCTACTTACTTAAAAAAGACCTTTTCCTACCAAGGCAGCCTGGTGCAAGCCACCCGATCAGCCTGCGTGGGTATTTCTGCTTCTGGTTCAGCCAGAAAGCCAGAGAGGGAGAGTAAGGCCCATAGTGAGACCTGTGGGTTTTGAGGGACAATAGGGCGGTAAGAGCACAGTGGAGAGAGTGATCTGAGGGTGTTGCATGGAACAGGAAAGATCCTAATAGGAAAGGTAAAGGACATAGAGCACAGGCCTGTACAAACTGCATTATCCTAGGAACTGTGGAACAATTCATTAGTGGACCAATCTGAATTTAGCGCAGTTTTCAAAAAAAAAGTGATCAAGTGAAAGAAGCTTTGATAAAAAGTCATTTATGTAGCTTGCAGAGGAAATACACAGTGCATGTAAATTAATATTTCTAGACCACTGCCATACAAACAGCTGCTTAAAGCAATAAGTTTCTGAAAGACAAACATACATTAAAAAATTAATTAACCTTCGGGCTGCAAAATTTTAATAAAAATAGATCTTAAAGAGATGAAGGGCAACTCTTCTAAAACCTGTAATATTTATTTTTTTATATATCCCTGTTCTTCCTATAGCCTTACCTCTGAATAATATTTTCATTTTAATTAATTGCATCAGCAGTTTTGTATTGTTCTTTAAATTAAATCTTTCAGAACTCAGGGTAGCCATGAATAATTTTGTTTCTCAAATGAAAAATCAAAACCTAAACTATTTTAACTGAGTAATACGACCACTGTTCCTCAAGGGAAATAAACACACTGCTCTTGACTGTAGTCCAGAGCCATACTGAATGGTGTCTTTCCATGTTTGGTGAGAGGCAGTTGTTCATCAAGCAAGAAGAAATTCAGATGGCGACCCTGGCCCGCAGAGTTCAGTTGAGCTGCAGAGTGATTGATACCAGCTTCTCAGGCACCACACCAGCCATCTCTTAAGTCAAACCTGCATTTTTCTGGGAGCAGAGGAACTACAAGCATGGCACAAAGGGAAGTTAGTAAAGTATCTCTCTCACCAACTACAGGAAACACCTAAAAATTGTTGTATTTCAATCCAGATGGGACAACTGGAATTGCAGGAGCAGCGACTTTGATGCTGTGTCTATTTGGATCTGGATGTTGGGAGATAAAGCCACTTCAAGTGAAACAGGTTTTACCCACCAAATGTGATCATAAAACTGACCCTTAATGTATGAAAACAGTGCAGAGTTTTTATTCTACATTGCAAGAAAATTACTTTTTCTTTTTTAATAGGGATAGCTTTATGACCACACTGGGCTTAAATCAGTTCTTAGTAACGTTCATGTAAGTTTAAAGAAAGCCTGCTGAGGGTGGGAGCTGGTGCTGAAGAAAATATTTTATCTGATTAAAAGTGAGTAATACAGATGTGCCAAATTGCTGGGGAGTAGTTGCCACAGGATAGTCAGAGATATGGTATCAATCAGTGGTAGAGCAGCGAAATCCACAGTGATGACTTATTGATGGAAAGCCAGGGGAAATATCAAGTCTGTGCTAGGCATCTGTAACATGGATTTATAAGTACAAAATGAAGCATAAACTATCCAAGTTAGCTGAATTTTATTTAGTCATGCCTTCTATCTATTTATCTACTTTTCTTTTAAGCATATTAATCTACCATTTTTGTATTCATTCTGTAACTTGAAGCAAGGCTTTGAATGATGATTTCATTAGGATTTATTCTGCCAAATAGCAATGCCTCCGGAGTTATGTACTGAATTAATTCTATCAGATATTTTACCTTATTTCTATTTTTATTTTGTAAGAATTATGAGGAAAAAATCTACATGCTGATAAGTAAAGGATGCTATTTTCATATATTTCTCATAAACCATTAAACCTTCAAAATAAAAGACATATCACAAAATAGGACTTCTTACTCTGCTAACTGAATGAGACTGTAGCTTATAAGAAAATTATTGCAAAAGACTGGAAGCATATTATTTGGAGCCAAAAGGAGACTATACTCTGAATTCATAGGGCACTAAATAGACCTCAGATTGGAGAAACAGTTGGCGGTAATAATATTTCATGTTATTCTCTTGAATGGTCAGCTGCTTTGTAAAAATAGCCATACCTTACAGAGGTTTCTTCCCATTGGAGTGCCATCTTTAATCTGCCTAGGGGATGAGCCCAGACACTGAAAGAAAACTGTTGATTGTGCATATGACATCGTTTTATGCGGTCTTCAATTCTGAAAAAAAATCAGAGCAAAACATACTAGCAACCACTCATGAGATAAACAACTGTAATCCAATGGTGTTAGACAGCTTGTGTGAACATATCTAGGTTGCCTTTTGTGGTAGTTACACTGGGCACTACCAACAGCATCATGGCAACAACATGCAAACAACATGCAACAACAAGCAAACTTGCTTTTCCTTCCCCATATATTAAAAACATGAAGCTTTAATGGGATAGAGTCTCACTCTGACTTTGTGCCATGAAGTCTGCATGGTATGTTTCACCCTGGTATGTTGCTTCTTCTGATGCATGGGCACAGAGTAGGACCCAGTAATCTGTGCAGAACCATTTCCTATAGCCTTATACCAACACACACTAACAAAGCGGTTCAAGACCTTGCATGCAGAAAGCCTCTGAAAGAATAATTGCGAAAACCTTACTTGCTTGAACACTGCAGAACCAGATTCCAGCTAATTGGTTTTCTCATGTTCTGCCACATCAAGGTTTGCTGCTAGCTAGGGACAGCTGTTTGATTCTCCTACTCTTACTTCCCCAAATCCAGGGCATTTAAGAGAAAGCAGTGTGTTTTGCAGCTCATCAAATGTGGAAGGTGAAAAAGCCATCCAGGAAATTGTCATTTTTTTCAGTATTTCCTCACACTTGCAGAAACAGAACTTGTATTCCTGTTATATTTCTCATGTTCTCTGGCAAAATAAGGTAAGATGATATGAGTACTGATTGCTGATGCATAATAAATTAAATTCAAATCCTCTCATTTCTCTGTCCTCTCATTTTTTTAGAATATTACACTGTTCAGTGAGTACAATATGAAAAAGAAACAGTCCACGGAACAGATACGTCATTAATTAAAACATTGTGTCAAGCTTTACTGACCAAGCCTTGATAGGAAAAAAAGCCCTATTAAAATCTTCTTAGAGTACTCCAATGGAGACCAGTCAGCAATCACAGTTGCTCTCAGCAGAAGTTTTAAAGTGGGGGATAGGTTTTCTAGAGGTTGTCGGTGGTAGTGTTTATATTAGTGAGGCAGAAGTAAGATAAGGAAAATATTGAGGTGTGAGAAAGAGAGATGTGGCACCCTGATTTTTATCTTTGCACTGTAGTCCCATGAAAACACGGGGGTAAAGTCATTAGCACACATGGGTACAGATCAGTGTACTGATGGTAAACTATAGTGTCGAGGAGTGTAGGGAAGAGCCAGTGAGAAATCAAACAAAAGAGGTCAGATGGCACTCAGGTAAGTCCTGAATGTGGCAAAACCTTCCAGGAAGCCTGAAGTCGGCCTAGGTTGACTGGAAGCACCAAAGCTGAAGGGTCTTGTGGATGATAATGAGAAAACATATGATGCAGCAAAGACGCATTGAGCCTTATGATGAATATCAGGTGAAGATCTTTGTCCTACAGCATTCAGAACCGGAAGTTCTCCATTTTTAAATAGGTCTGGCACTGTGAGATTTGAGGAGATTGCAGCCTGGATTTAAAGGGAGGGCAGGCATACATCTGCCTTCTTTCCTTGCATGAAAAGGCTGCATTAAAATAAAGCTAGATAACTAAACTGATGCCAAAGACTCTGTGAGTCCATTTTTGTGGTAGTTCACTGCGGTTTAGATTCTTAACCAAATCAAAGTACTAGACTAAACCAGAATAAGAATACGCAGATTAGTGTTGGTCCTTCTAAATCATTCCTCAGGATCAAAACAACCTTCTTTTTGGAAAAGTGGAGGTTTTAAATTCAGTCATTGTAGAACAGTAAAACAAGTAGCAGTGCTGTTACACCCCAGAGACATGGTAGAAAAGAATAATATTCTGCCAAATACAAGTGCCACATGGAGAATCCTGACCTCACAGTCCTCTAGAAACACTAAATTTGCAGAACTTTATGGGGAAAATATTGTAAGTGTTTTAGAAATGTCTAGAAATGTAAAACCTGGTTACCTGATATGAGATTCTTTAAAGAGTTTCAGTGTAAGGAGTGGTATTTAGAGCTCACAGTCCTGACTTCCTTTACAGGAGGGAAGAAACAGGTGCTTACAGTAAGGAGCTTATCACATCCCAAGCTAGATGGCTGAAATAGACCAGATGCAATTGAACACTGCTGGCACACAAAGCTACAGGTTTGAATAAAAAATACCGAACTTCTGTTAGTTTCAAAATAAAACTCTCCTTTCCTTCAAAGTCCTCAACCTTAGCCCAGGTGGACAAAAAAGCCTCAAACTTTGCACTCAATATAGCATTTCTTTAAGGATTAAAAAAGGCACTAAATTGATGCAGGTCTAGAAATTGCTGCATTAAGTCTGCTATACTCAACCCACACACAATAACATAAGGGTAATGTAAAAACATGCATTAGGGATGAAGAAGAATATTAGATCCATCTTTCCCCTATGAAAGGATGAGTTGAGAGCTGATAGTGGGTGAGTACTTCTAGCAAAGCAAACACTTCACTATCTGTGGGTGAACATTTCATGCATGCTCTTTATTATAAAGCCCACTGAAAACTTAAAGCTGCCTTTTCTGAAGGAGCTGTTGTGTAACTCTGACGTCTGGGTTTTTCAGTCACTGCCCTGTTTGAACTGGTTATGGAACACATTAAGCCCAGAAGGCTCCACTTCAGCTGTTTACAAACCTTCCCCACATGCTTCCACCATCCCAGGTTTGTTGACAGTCTCCAGTTTAGTAGTGAGGCTCAAGACTCAAGCCTGGCTTTCTCAGAGAAGTGGTACCATGGACTGCAGTGGGAAGGAACCCTCAATTAAAAGCTGCGTATTACCAAGGGTCTGGTAGAATCGGGATTGTTCAATATTTTAATCTGCTGCTTTACCTTTGGATCCACCTAAACACGTGGCTGTGCCTGTCAAAAGGACCTTTGATTCCACATACATGTAAAGATAAATCTAGCTATGCCTATAGCTGTATAACTGATATAAATTGTGTATAAGCTTGGAACCATATGCCAAACTTACTTCTGTTTGTGTTTCATTATTATATATTATTATAGTCAGGAATCAGGCAGTAGGGTCTGTGCATGTCATTTCAGTAGCATTACTAAAAAGTTCAAATAAATAAATCAAAACAAATAATTCTCTCTTTCTGTTCACAGCTCATAAACAGGCTTCGAATTTGCTATTCAAAATAATTATGTCTTTGTCTGTACAATTTCCCACGTAAACATAAGGCACTTGAAACAATTCAATGCAAATACTCGAGCTCCAGAATTCTTATGGAGGGAATATGCTGTCACATAAAGTGTCATGAATGCCAAGACTGTAGGTATTCAGAATGCAATTGGATAATTTTGTGAAAGAGCAATCCAACAAGCTTCTATTAAACCCAAAGACCACTACTTTTGGATCAGGTTGTCTTTCAGCTGCAAATCACTGGAGGCTTTAGATAAGTGCTGGGAAAGTAATATTAAAGGTATAACCTCTGCTTATGATCTACCTTAAGCACCAAGGCCAGTGTTGGAGAGAGGAGAGTGGATTAAATCCATGACTGGTCATACCTTTGATCTGACCCACCCCTGCCTTTCTTGTGTGTCAGTGTCTTATGACACAGATAGAAGTATCCCTCTGTTTTGCTGATATAATGGTTTGTACAGCTGTCTGCTACACTAAAAAGTCAAAGAATTGTCAGATGATATTTATGGTAGAAATTACCTTTCATAAAACACTCAAAAAATCTTGCTAATCTTTGCGGTATTTTAGGCCGATTTTTTTCCCTTCCAGAGCTTGTGGAAGCAGAGAGTATCACTAGGTTCAAAAAGTAGCTTCTCTACTAAACCATGTCCCTAAGGAACTCATCCACCTGTCTTTTGAAAACCTCCAGGGATGGCGACTCCACCACCTCCCAGGGCAGCCTGTTCCAGTCCCTGACCACCCTTATAGAATCATATGGGCTTTCCCTAATATGCCTTGAATGCTGAGTAAAGTGAACATGACCAAAGATACGAACATGGAAGCAGGCAAGCAAACTCAGCCACACACCTTGTAGTGCAGGTACTGCTGTGCTGGTTCAGTCAAGAGGCTGTTACTGCTCATAACAGCAGAGGAGAGACCAGTTTCTCCAACACTTCAAAACCCTTACGGCTGCATTATTTGCTTATTCTGTTGAGGATAGGGCCGTGAGCACTGGAGCTACAAAGGGGGAGGGTAGATTTGTAAGCCAACAACAAGGCAACACAAAAATTTATTAAACTGGCAGTGCTTTCAATTAAGGATAATCATGGAAGTTATTATCAGAACATCCAGTGCAGAAACAGCAGTTGAAATACAGGACAGCACAAATACGGTACCACAGTTCCATGATACGGGCCTGTGACTGCAGAAAAAGAAAAAAAAAAAGGTCTAAAACTGGGTGTACAAAGTGTTTCTAGTGAAATACTTTGAGATGCATCTTTTTGACTCTAGCTTTCTTAAAATTATTTGTATACTGTAATTTTGGTTGCCTATAAGCTTCCACAAAGCATAAAACGGGCACCTATATTGGGTAATACAAACCAGTCTTAGCCACCACTGAGAAGTAACAGTATGCAAGAGGACCCTTGGAACCAAACAAACTGCCAGACTTGGGGCTTACAAGCACCAAAACCGCATTACATTTGTGGACAAGTCCAGGAAGATTAATTAAAATTTATGCTTAGCCCACCAGCTCATGTGTGAAACTCTCCTGGGTCTGACTCTGATTTCATGTCTGTCTATTTGAATCAATGAAGCTCTGCCAGCACAAACTCAGAATCAGGAGCTTCTTACTGCAGTATCTAAATGCGGATATGATGTTATGAAACCACAGAATGATTCAAGAACGTTATACAGCACATTTCTCAGTAAATAAAATATGTTCTACAATAGGCTAGTCATTGATAAAAGCCTCTAAGATGTTGCTGATTTTACCAGTACAAAAGCTATTAACAGAATAACAACCCTGACAACTAGATTCTTTGGTGATGTGAAATACGTACAGGTTGCTGTGCTTTTATTATCTAAGCACTAATGGCAATTTCAGAGAAGGTATGCAGGCAGAGTGGTACATAATAAATCAGTTATAAGACTAAAAAGTAACATTAAAAGTCAGGCAAGTGACTAACATTGACAGGACTATAACCAGTAGGCTGGTTGTGGTTTTAAATAAACTAGCTAATACATTTATTGCATGAAAACAAAGAAGATACGAATGGGTTTGGGGGAACAAATACCATTTAAATCCTTGAGACCAAGGTCTATCACGTTATCACTCTCAGTTTTACAGAACCCAAGAAATGTGAAGAAGCTTCTGAAAAAGTCAGCCAGAACACCAATTGCAGAAACAAGATTAACTCAGGAATCTTGCCTCACTGATGGGCATGCACCTAATTTACCTGACAACAGTGATGTGGGTTGCTTATTTGTGAAGAAGAGAGTGCAGAAGTCTGTATCTTGCTTGACTTATGCCATACAGTAAGCTGTATTTTGATGCAGCTAGTCATAACTAATCCATGATAATCTAATTGTAAGAAAACATTCCTTTACAGAAAGGAAGAGGTCCCTAGAATGGGACGCTGAAGTCAGACAACAGAATGCAATCAAAATGCAACTCTGCTGCTAGATACTCAAGTTCTGCATTCAGTCTGTCTTTATAAGCATACTTCTTATTTTGGCTTTGAGAAATTCAACTAGATTTTTCTTAGTCATTTCACAGGTGATTTTTCCAATCCATAAGAACTCATCTGTCCTTTCGGAACATAACAACACAGCTGCCTTTTTATATGAGCCAGCAGTGTGCTCGAGTGGCCAAGAAGGCCAATGGCATCCTGGCCTGCATCAGGAATAGTGTGGCCAGCAGGACTAGAGAGGTCATCATCCCCTTATACTCAGCACTGGTCAGGCTGCACCTCGAGTGCTGTGTCCAGTTCTGGGCCCCTCAGTTTAAGAAGGATGTTGAGATGCTGGAGTGCGTCCAGAGGAGAGCAACGAGGATGGTGAAGGGGCTGGAGCACAAGCCCTATGAGGAGCGACTGAGGGAGCTGGAGTTGTTTAGCCTAAAGAAGAGGAGACTCAGGAGAGACCTTATTGCTCTCTACAACTGCCTAAAGGGAGGTTGTAGTCAGGCAGGGGTTGGTCTCTTCTCTCAGGCGACCGGCGACAAACAAGAGGACATGGTCTCACGCTTCGCCAGGGGAGGTTTAGGCTTGACATTAGGAAGAAGTTCTTTACTGAGAGGGTGATTGGCCATTGGAATGCGCTGCCCAGGGAGGTGGTAGAGTCACCGTCCCTGGAGGTGTTTAAGGAGAGATTGGATGAGGCACTTAGCGCCATGGTTTAGATGATGAGTAGGAGTAGGTGTTGGGTCATAGGTTGGACTCTATGATCTCAAAGGTCTTTTCCAGCCTTGTGATACTGTGATACTGTGATATGGGAAGAAGTACAAATTACCCAATACCTCTCACATACAGCCCTCTACAGACAGACTTATGCAAACACAAGGCCGCTTAGGGCCTTAAGTGGCTTTTTCACGAAATATGTCCACGACTACCATGCAGACGTAGCAAATCCTGTTTTACTGTGGCTCTACTCAGCACATGAAATGCTTCCATGAGTCTGCTGGAATATGCCTGGTTTATGTTTGAAGCAATCATTTGCTTCATTTGCACAGCAGTTCTGCTGCTAGTTTGCTCTCTCCCTGCAGGAAGAGCACTTGAAATGAAGCTGTGAAAGTGCTACATTCACCAAACATTCCTCCAGTCTGAGGCCTCCTAAAGTGTAGGTCCTGTACATGCCTGTGTGTCTAATGCTCACTAGCGATAACGCATTTTATCCTACCTTGCCATGCCGTAGCTGTTTGGCCAACAGCACGTTTCCGATTGCTGTCCAGTTAACTGTGATTCACGGCTTGCAGTCACTCTCCCTATAGATTCCAGGATGTACTGACAAAATATTCACGGTCTGTCCACCGTCCTCTACTCTCTGCTGTACGTGCTTAGCACTAATCTTACCACCAAGCTGAAATTATCCAAGCATAAAATTGAGGTGACACACTTTAAGTGGTGTGTAGCAGTTTCCTTTTTACTTCCACAAATACAAGAATTATAATTGTTGTTTATGCAGTTCAAACAAATTCCAACCAGAGCAATACATTTGAGTCAGTCCACAGACAGAATGTTTACTAATGAGGTTATAATTCACAGTGATTACCTGGCAAAATTTTTCTTTCCTCCTCCTTTCCTCTTCCCTTGCCCAGGTTGGGAAGCAGAGAATTCTGTTGCTTGCAGGTAGTCTGGTCTCCAGATCTCAAAGAGGAATCTGTAAGAAAAGGGCTCTCTAAAGGAGTGGTACAAGATAAGGAAGATGCAGGAGCATAACAAATGCAGATTTCTAGAAACTTTCTGGAAGCTGAGCTTTTTACCCCAGGTTTATTTTAGGACAAACAGTGAGAAACCTTCTTCAGTAAAGCTAAAGATGCCATTTCACACGTAGATTACATATAAATCACGAAAGAAGTTTTAAGCCATTAAAAAAATTGTTTCTCACACTATTTCAAGCATTCATTTATAATACCACTTATTTAGAAAGTCAGTCTTAATACTTTGTAAACAAAAAGCTGCTCTTTAGTGCAAATGAAAATGGCTGGGTAGGAATTAGTTGAGAAATTTAAGAGATCCAAAACCTGTATGGTGACCACTGAAAAACAGTTTGCAGAGGATGACTGGTGATAGGAGAACTCAGTCGGGGGCTAAAGGAATTGTGATGGAAGAGGCAGCTCACAGAGCTCCATGAAAGCATGGAGACCTGCAGGATGCCAGGCTAAATTACAGGGGCAAAATGATTTTGGCAAGCATCATCTGGTGTGTAACATCAATTGTGATAGCTGTACAGATATTAATAAGAAGGACTGTAAGTACTTATAGGAAGCTGTAGTTATGAATATTAAACAGCTACTAAATCATGCCAGAGACTCTGACTAGATACTCCATGAAATCATAAAAACTTCTGAAAGGAAAGTAGAGCTCGTATTATATGTAGATTCCATTAAAGTGCCTGGTACACAGCTTCGTAACATTTTATATATAAAAATATATTTTTCAGTTAATGACAAAGGCTAATATAGGAAAACCTTATGAGTACAATTATTATTGCTAGATTGATAAATTTCAACAATAAATTGATTGTCCACAGCATACAGGCCTTCTGGTTAAAAAAAAAATGAAAGGGAAAATGCTAAGTTAGAATATATAATTTCACTGGAGAGGGATACATAGCACTAATTTTTCCTGGAAAAAACTATAAAGCATAAATCTGGAAAGCACAACTGACAGCCCTACTCTTTCGTAATTGTTGTGATGGGAAGAGGTGCTGCCTTCTTGAAAAGCACAATCTCATGAGATGGGATGACAGTGAGAGATTTCTCCACAATTTTTTAAGGTTTCAGTACATTGAGGGATGAGTAATTCAGTTATGATGTAGAAAGAAATGAAAATTGATGATCTTTTCAAGACCAGGCTATGCAAGTAGTGACTGAGAGCGATTTTCATCTGCCGGCTCTTTAAATTAGTTAACATGAAATAAATTGTCCTTTTTTCCAATGACGGGATGCTGCCATTTCAAAAATCTTCACAGCTGGCAATTTCAGTAGAGTTCAAAAATTAAGTATATATAGACCCCATCTTTATTTGCATAGAGTTGCTTGTTTGGGGTTAAGTCCAATACACATCAGAAAGGCAGCATGTGGAAATTTCTTGCAGTTATGTAGGAGGGCCACAAAGACAAATAGAGGGCTGGAGATACAAAGACAGGCTGAGAGAGTTGGACTTGTTTAGCCTGAGGGAGAGAAGGCTCCTTAAAGGGAATGTTGGGGAGGGGCTCTTTATCAGGGAGTGTAGTGATATGGAAGAGGTAATGGGTTTAAGCTGAAAGAGGATAGATTTAGATTAGACATAGGAAGAAATGTTTTACTATGAGGCATTGGAACAGGTTGCACAGAGAATTTGTGGATACCCCAGCCCTGGAAGTGCTCAAGGTTCAATGAGTCTGAGCAACTTGGTCTTTTCTCTCCCCTCCATGGATTTATCCCATGGTACTCTACCAAGCAGACTCCTGAAGAGGCCAAAGTCTGCTGTCCTGAAGTCCAGGGCAGTGAGCTTGCTGTGTGTCCTCCTTACTGCCCTAAGGATCTTGAACTCCATCTTTTCATGGTCACTGCAGCCAAGGCTTCCCTTGAGCTTCACAAGTAGCCAAATCCCTGGCTGCGGCACCAGCCCTGCAGCTGTTTTTTGATTTGCCAGTCTTGTTTGTCCCTTTCAAACCCCATTCCTTTGAAAAGGAAGACTGTTGAAAAATTACCCAAGATTTCCTTACCACTGCTCCCAGTGCCCTGGAATCCCTCTTGATACCCCTCAGACTGCTGCCCACATGAAACAACAGCAGCACAGAGTAGTCAGTGGGCTGTAGAAGGCTTGATAACCCCTTAGTGACATCCCTGATATGAGTTCCCAGTAAGACGCAAACCTCTCTAGAGAGTGGGTTGGGTCAGCAAATAGGTGCCTCCATACCTCTCAGAGAATAGTCTCCCATCGCTATCACATCTGGATCATGCTGCATTGATAAGTTTTACCCTCACAAAAGAACGACCATTGCTTCCTGTAGCTACCAAAGTGTAGCATCAAACTGTACGAATTATCTTTAAGAGTAACAGCTCCGGCATTGTACTGCGGCTGTTACAAAGCCAAAACCCCAGCTTCTCAGCAGGGTGGTTCAATTTGCAAGGGCTTTGTGCTGTTGTCACTGTCAAACAGACATGCCTTAACTATTTCTCTTGAACTTAGCCTCTTTTTTATATTAATGGTTTTCACTGCTTGAGGTATTTTAATTGTGTTTTGTTGCCAAAGGCTTTCTAATACCTTGATGGAGTTTTATGTAGAAACAGTTGGGTTTGATTGCTTGAAGACTGAGATGACACCCTGAGTAATTGCATAGCTTAGGAATATATCCAAGCATATGTGTGCCAATTTCATATTCGCATTCGATAACCTCATAATTTATATGAATAAGCTAAAAACACAACAGAAATGTCCTAGTTGCTCTGATGCATTTATTTTTAAGGGCAATTAGCATACAGGCTTCCTGACACTCACAGCTAGCTAGTCAGCTTTTACTACAAATGAATTGGACACTGGTAAAGAATAAAACAGCTTAATTTGGCTGGTCTCACCTGAATTGTCCTTAGTAGAGTTATTTGGCTAAGCAAGAGTCATGTATCTGTCGAAGCATAGCAAGTCTGTAGCCCTGGTATTATTTAATGAGTCAACAATTTCAAATCATACCTTTTGCACTATTTTAATGGAGATGGCTCCCCAATCTCATTCACAGGACTGTCCCGCAAACAGTTGTGCCAGCACGGCTTGGAAGACAGGGGAAAGCTCTGTGCCACAGAAGTGGAAATGAGCTGGGGAAGCCAGCTGCCTAACATCTCCTAATGCTGCCTAACATTTTGTACGGAAAGATTATGGCTACTTAGCACATAATTAGCACAATTCCTAAGGAAGGAATACATTTAAAAGAAAGATTTGAGGGAGAATATATTTTGCTGGGTTTTTTTATTTTTCAGTTTTGGGAGCAAGCTTGGTCTGCAACATTACCATCCTAAAGTCTGAAATAGGACATAAAACACAAAAAAAAGTTATATGGGAAATATTACTTATAGATGACTGAAGCCTTACCAGCATCGAGTAAAATACACTTTCCCCTTACATATGATGCAGTCACAACTGTGCAGCTGAGCAGTATTCCCATTTATATCAAGACTTCATCCAGCCCTGACAAAACTACTGTTAATTAATGCAATACAGATATTGCTCTCATTGAAACCCATCTCACATATTTATTGCATTTATATTCTATGTACAAAGCTAACCACAAAACCAAAGGAATGCTGTATGGCAGGCCTGAAAATTTATTATTTACAGAGGTTCTGCCACTAAGTAACTTCAGTTTTCACCTCTCTTGATAGTTATTGAAGGTATACACAGATACACACAGATAATATCCTCAGATAGTGGAAAACTGAGTCTGGGTCAAGTCAGGACTACTTTAGTTTGCACCACCTCAAGATTTGACCCAGGTTTTGAGTTGCTCAAAAGCTTGCTCTTTTCTCACTTGAAGTCCGTGTTCACTGGTTGCAACATTACCATGTGCTGTTTTAAAGATAATCTGGTTGCCAGAAATGATGAAGTGTGTCTGCTTGAAAGAAAGAAGCAGCAGGAGCAAAGGAACCCTTAACCCACAAAAGACCATATTTTTCAGGGAAATGCACTCTATAATTAAAAACAAATGGAAAGATATGATGAAAACAATGTATTAACAAAACTGGCTTCTTAGAAATAAAATGTTTTCTCATTTTTTCTCCAGTCTTTACCAGTAATTTTACACCAAAATGATTTAATTTCAAAACTATTTAGATGACTACATGAGTTAATGCACAGAAAATAGATAACATAGTTGAGGTAAAAAAACCATATATTTTGCTTAGTGAAGAGTAACTGTCCAAAGAATGGAACAAGCCACAAAATAAAAATTGGTGTGATATTGTCAATTGACCTGAGTAGAGCCTATTATTCTATACTTAACTAAATACTATGCCATCTTTCTATACCTTCCAACATTCAAACACCATATTACACTACAGTACATTTCTCATTTTGGGGGGTACAAGTCATTAACAAACACCATTAAAATGCACATATAAATTCATCAAAGCTCCCACAGAGATTTACTTCATCAATATGTTTTAATGAACTCTCTTTAGTCTTGCATTTTAAGTAAAGTTAAGTAAAGTTGCTGGTTTGCTATGCTTAGAGATTGGGATGACTTTTCATATCTTACATCTGTTTGAACAATTCTACCAGTATTAATCCTCCCTCTGTTCTAATTAAATATTTCTGTATCTCATTAGGAGATCTAAAATTCTGATGATTTTTTAAGCAGCTGTGGAAAATGTGGCATACATTTTCCTTCATCGTTTCTGTTTTGATATAGAAGCTGTACTTTTTTAAAAAAATACTGTGAAACCAGTAAATAACCCTGTCCTCAATCACACAGCCATCCTAGTGAAGAGGGATAACTTAAAAAATTTGAAGCAGTAAAAAGCATGTGACAAATGTTTTTCACATTACTTCAGTCTCCCAAATTATTTTCATGATTAAATTTATAAATGGAAGTACTGACACTTCTAAAAATTAGAATTTCTGTAAATCATAGGCTAACTTGTCTGCTGATCTAAAGGAGAAAACTTCTCTCAAGTTGTATTCAGCTGTACCAAAAGCCATTCACTACTGTCAAAGTCTGACAATTTTTTGTCATCTGGTGGACCATATTCTATTTAAAACTGGGAGTGTGATTAAGTGCAAAGCAGCAGAGGACTTTCCTGGTTTGTTTTCTATGAAACGGTCAGCAGCTGGTAACAAAAACCTTGTTATTTCAGAAGAGGGCTGGAGGAGGTGATCCAACATATCTGTCCACATTTTCAAAAACAAAGTCAGCTTCAAAATAGTTATTACAATCATTTAATAAACAAATTTAATTTTCTAAAGGAAAGTAGGGGAAAAAAATCAGTAAATAAAAAAAATCTGAACTGGTATATAAAAATTTAATTCTCCTTGATCTACAGTGGTCATAATCCGGTGTGGCTAATAATAAGCTTCAAGTTTTATAAAAGCAAGTATACTAGCTGACCAATTTATTAAGCAAATTGTTAAGGTCTGTCTATAACAAGGAAGTGAATCATATTATAAAAGGCATAAACATTACACACATGTATCCTTATGCCAAATGTTTTGCGGTATTATAGAGCTAGAGAAGAGGGAAAAAACTGTTCATTTGAATATAAACTGAATACACACAACAGACTGTACGTACTGTTAGTTACCATAAAAATATGTAATTAAGAACAAGTTTCATAACACATTGAGATGCTTAAATTTACAGAATTTTCCTAACCAAAATGGTTAGATATACTAGAAATAATGAATAGATATAATTAATAAAATATTCACTGAATAGTCTGTTTTATATAATATACAGGACCCAGTCCCATGCTATTTGAAATCTGTGGACATAATGAAATGCAAAAAAACCAGATAAAACAGGATTCCAAAGGTATATAAATTCATTTTTAAAAAACCTATGGTCTCTTATATGTTTCATAAAACAAGTGTGTTGAAAATTAAATTTAAAGCAAGGCAATATACATTAAGCTTGACATTTACTGCAATTTATTAAAATCCTAAAATGAAATTTAACACTTAATGTCTTAAGCAGTTGATGTTTGTCTTGAAGTTTTCAAATAGGCCAAACCACAGATCAATGGGAGAAGCCATTAAATAGACAAAAAGTTTACTGAAGCAATATTTCGGTTTCGGGCAGCAGTAGCTCTATTTGCAGGTGTACAGAGTATTCATTCAATGAAATTGTTTTAATACCTATCTCTCACAACATTATGAAATAACTGGGAAATTAGTTCAGCAGAAGTTACTTTTCTTTCTTGCTCTAAAAACTGCAGTAACATCTTGTAATTCTGAATGGACAAATACAGTAACCACAATATATGTGTTCACTAGTCATATGTAATATTTCCTTTGGTTTAGAAGCATAGCAAAAAAGTTGCAATTTAAGAACACTTTTAAAAGTTTTATTGAATTAATATTACTTTTTAATGGTTTTATACATTTTAATTGAATTTTATTTCTTGTCAAGATCTAATTGGGTGGAAACTAAGTAAAGTAATACTCCCTAAATGATAAATGCTCTTTTTGATAAATCTCTGATTCACACTTGTCTAATAAAATTAAAAAAAACCAAAGGCCAAATGCATTTACCATGGGAGAGGGAATCAACTTCCCTTTACAGAATTGGGTAAACCAGTCCAAATGCGTGGCAAGTTTAGAAATATTATTTGATTGTCGATTAGAATCATAAATAATATCTGACTTAATGACTTAAATTTTTGCACGTTTCATTGCAATGAAAGCTTTGTTGATTGAGTCACAATTGAGACACTGCACTGTGAAGATGTCATATTTGTAACATCTATCCCAAATATCAATGCTTCAGAAACTGAAAGTTTCATAACAAAGAAGGATAGAAGGACATTTTGGATTTGGAACTACAAAGACAACACAAGCAACATCTGGGAATGCCAAAGATGCTTGGTCTTTGATGTGATCTTAATTTGCATGAGAACCCAACCCATTTTGCTTAGTTTTGCAGGCAGAATCCACACAATGAAACCACAATGGAAGCAACTGCTTTCAGTTTTAAGAACATATATCCACAAGGTCACCAACTTTAACATATAGATGTAGCAGAGGAAAACATTTTGGCCAGGAACTTTGTGAGGATAAACTCAGCAGGTGCAGAGCCACACACTTTAAAGGAAGGTAACTGCTAGTCCTTGCTAAGTTAGAGTTTGCATCAGTGACATTTCCATGCCACAAACTATTTTAAAAATAAATACGGATACATAATAATGTGTCTCTTCTGTGCCTCCTCTACAGCTCATCAGAACTGCTCCTTTCCCTACAGACGGTCTGGTTCCCATGACAATGAAATCACCTTCATCTGCTGTTTTGCAGTGCCCCCCTCCTTGTACCACCTCCACCCTGGCATGACCCAAACACACTGAACGTGGAAGTTCTGGCAAGTTTACTCATATTGTTAAAATTAACAGTCTGGGGGCTAGAGGAATGTAAACTCAAACCTCCTTTTTCAGATTTATATCACTGATAGTCCTCCTGGAGCCTGAACAAACAAATAAATGCAAGAAATGCCAACTGTGTGTCATGAAGTTACTCCTTCACGTAACCATGGCAAAGTGTAGGCAGTTAAGCAAAACGTTTTGAATGGTTTAAAATATTCTTATTGTCATTAGAGAGACCACCTGATGGCCAAATAGCCAATTATGTGATTCAGGATTCGAGACCAAACTGGGGTTGGTATTCTGTTTGCATTGGACCTTGTCAGAAAATTTCAAACTAATGAGTAAATCCAAAATTATATTTAAGTTTTAGACATGATTCCTTTCCCTTTATCCCCCAGAGACTAAAACTGTAGGCAGCCAAGACCATGAAATCAAAGTTAAAGGGACACAGCACACATCCCTTTGGCCCTTCTCTAAATGCAGTGCAGTAGACAGCCGTCACCAGAAGCCTGTAGGCTTCCTGGGCGTTTCTACACAATTAAGCCAATGATGTGATACATTAGGGAAAACCTTCCTAGGAAGATTTTGCTGGTTAGCAGCTATTATTGTTAAAAAGTGCAACAGCATACTAACAGTGTAAGCTTTTATGGCTGCTTGGAAATCCCTTACTAGTTCTTCTGAGCCATGACTTTTCTACAGTACTACCATTTTAATAACGATGTCTCTACACTAGTATACATCTCTCACATAAGGAATGCCATTCTTTTTCCCCCCCTCTTTCTGTTTCAACCCAACCAAAGTCACCATAAACTGCTATACGCGCTTAATGTTTTTTAAATCCATCTTATCTAAAATCTCTCATGTGTTACAGCTGCAAGGTAACATCAGCAAGGCAGATAGCTATGCAATTTTGCAGTCTAGTAGATGGAACTTGAAGTGGTGTGCATAAGGGTCATTTGGGTTTTTTTGACAGGAAGATGAGTAAAGCAAAGAAACAAGTGCCTGATGCCACTCGATGCAATTGTGTCTTTCTTTCATCTTTATTGAGTCACACTGAATTGCAGAACGCATGGACAGTTGTTTGGGTGGGCCCCGTTCAGTGGAAATCTGAGAAGGAAAAATGGCTGAATGGCATCCATATGGTTGACAGCTTGCTATGCCAAGTAACAAGGTAAACATTTTGGTAGCAGTAGAGGGCAAGAAACATATTCTTTCAACTTATTCAGAAGGAGTAGGTAGCTATCAGCATGCTGTCTGTCCATCTGGGAAAGAATGACTACTAATACAGCCCTTCGTTTTTAGTATGTGCACTACCTGAATAGTTTGAGACAGTTGCCATCATAAGAGCTATAGCTAGAAATTGGAAATAGTACTGTGACTTACAGTATGTTATGCAGTTAGTGAAAGAAAATACTATATTGTACTTAGGAAATGATATCACTGGATCAAAGATACTAAGTACAAACAAGGATCCTAAAATTTTTCACCTTTTATTTCAATCAAGAGAGTGTTTCCATAATATATAGTGAAGTCCTTGTATACACAGCATGTTTCTATAACCTAGTATCAGTCTCAATGCCTTAGATTTCCTCATTCATGAAAAATCTTTGACATTCTAAGATCATTCCTGCCCTCCTTTCTCACTCATATATATACACATTCCATCTGAAAATTTTATGTCTTTTTTTATTTCTTTCTCAGGCATCCCCTCATATCTTTTCCTCTCAATTATCTCTGAGAAAACTGGTTGTATATAAAGAAGTGCTTAAACAAAATTAAGGCAGCATTTTACTCCCAAGAGGATATAAAGCATAATGCAATGGAATACCATACGTTACAATTTTCAGATTACATAAGTAAAAAACAAATATTATGAATCGGCACATATGCAGCTTGCCAAGATCCAAAAGCCAGTGAAACCTGAGGTTCCTCACTTATCTTAGATCAAAGCTGGTTTTGGCTGACTGCATTCCTTTCTAGTCAATAACAAAATAGCACAAGTGCAAGTATAAAGATATTTGCAAAAAGTGCGTTCTTTACTCTCATTACTTGGAGGATTTATAAACTGTTTACACCTCTCAGTAGATGCAGTAAAACTTACTACAGAGTTTGTGCCCCTTCATTCAATACAGTGTTCTGGAAAAGCCAAATGTGTGTGACTTGGAAATAAAACTTTAACCCAAAACTGAAGCCAGAACCTGACATTCTTCATGAGTGCCCTTACCTTCAATTATATCTAAAACTTGTAAACAGGAACGTGTTTTACAGATTTAGTAAATGGATAATCTTCAAGTCACTTGCCAGCCTCCCCCTCCCCTATTTCCTTTCTCCTTCCTCTCCAAAATCCCTGTGAATGAATCATGATTTATGAAAAAGAACCCAAACATGAAATTCTTTAGTGATGTCTGTGATACAGAAATAGTAATAGCATCCATGGGAACAATATTACCTTTATTATCTTATCAACTCTGGGCTATGGGGTGATCAACACTAACAATCACTCAAAAAAGGTGGCATGGAAATAAATTGAGGAGACGTTATAGAAGAAGTAAAGGTGATATATTCATGCTTCCATCTAATTTGCCTCATGGAATGCTATCTTTCCATTTATTACTCCTATCTCTAAATTATAATAAAACAGGAACCTGCAAATTACAATACTTGGCGGTGTGAGTTGTATTTCTTCCCCATATAGCACTCTGTATTAAGGTTCTCTCATTTCTAGTGTAACAGTCCTCAAATTCACCGTGTTTGTTTTAAAGGTCTTATTTTCAGCATAAATATTTTCTGATACATAGTTTTACATGTTCAAATAATTGCAGGCGTAGTTTTTCTCTACTCATCAACCATTTTGAGGCCCAATTCAGAATAATCACACGTTCTATCATTTGTTGCATTTGCATTCAAATACTTAAATCTAGGTGACCAAATTTCAGAGATCTGTCTCCAAAACTGTTATTACTCAGCTTATACAACCACCTAATAACTCTCTAGCAACACAGAGATGCTTGCTCAGGACCATGTCCAGACAGCTTTTGAATATCACCAAAAATAGACACTCCACAACATCTCCAGACAGCCTGTGCCACTGCTCAGTCACCCTCACAGTAAATAAATGTTTCCTGATGTTCAGAAAGAGCCTCCTATGTTTATGTTTGTGCCCATTGCATCTTGTCTTGTCACTGAGCACCACTGAAAGTGTTTGGCTTCACTTTGTTCACATCCTCCCTTCAGACAATAAATATCAGTGTATAAAACATGGATGAGATCCCCTTGAACCTTCTGTTCTCCAGAAAAAAAAAAAAGCCTCAGCCCTCTCAGCCTCAGTTCTCTAGTTTTTCTAGTGGCCCTTTGCCAGACTGTTTCTAGTAGCTCCATATATCTTTTGTTTGGGGGAAAAGGTACAGGAACATGAAACATGATGCAAAAAGTAATTTTGATTTCAGAAAAAGCAGCAAAGCAATTTTTAATGCTAATTTTGGGTGAAGAGCTTCAGAAGAATAATTATTTTAAATCAGTCTCTGGATAACAGATGCTGAAATCAAGAGTGACCCAGTTACCTTCGTTATCCTATCTGCTTTCCTTTCATTTGATTGGGTTCATGGTTTACAGCCTTCCTTGGACCATTATAACACCAACTTGTATTTCAGAGCCTGCAAATCCTACAGGCATCCTTCAGGTACCATTTTAACAGTGAACTCGTTACCTTATCTGTGCCCTTGTTACACAGAAATTAATGACAGTGACAGTCTTTTTGTAATCCCTGCTGAGAGCAACTCAAGAGTAACTAGGGAAGGCCAGAGACCCCAGTTTCTTAAGCAAACCAATCCTGCCCCCTAGCAGGACCTGTGCGCAGCCTGTCCGTTCAGACAGCAGGGTTATCCAAAGTCAAATAAGGACATTTACTGTAAGAGATGCCCTGTAAATATGTCTCCTAATAGCAATGGGCAAGCCTTGGAAGCAGTGAAAATGAAATTTAGGCATATATTCATAAATACTAAGAATAATTATTTGACTTCTTGAGACATTTGTCGTGATCTTACTACTTTAGACCTCATTCTGCATGTCCTCATACAGCTTATAAAGACAAAATCACTTACTTCTGAACCTTTACAAACAAAATCCAAACCCATTAAAACACGTAAGAGCATGCCTAGAATAAAAAAGCCACTCTGTAACTTCACACAAGCACATTTCAATTTTTCACACAAGGACCCAAATCAGTCTGTGTTTTTCATACATTAGGTATGCAAGAGTCTCAATAAAGTACATGATGTAGCACCTGATTGTTAGTAAATGTCCAAGTCTTACACAGTCATTATTAAACCTCCTTGCATGTTTTCTCAGCACATAGGTTTTCACTGATTTGTACTAAGTATTCTGCTTATTCATTAAATTAAAGCATGTGACTTTTGGAAGATAGGAATCTCTTATTTTTCTGAAGTGCTTGGGGTCTAACAACACAGAACATGTGTTACTCATCTGCAGTAGCAGAAAAGAATCTTGGAAATTCTCTTATTTTTTATCTTTTATCAGCACATGTAAACTTTGCCTCATTTGCTTTGCTAATCAGACACATGCAACACTTAGATGTGTGACAGTAAAAATGTTTTTGGAGTTAGTCACTTTTTAAGAAACAACAGATATCAATTCCAAATACTTTAAGAGCAGCACATAGCCATAAATAGATTTAAAAGTTATGCACAAATATCCATAAGCACGATAAATTCCTTAGAAAACTTTTGAAACAGCATTACACACTGTGGGAACAAGACAATAGAGGTGATTCTGACCAAGCTTACAAGAAACAGAAGGAGCTGTATGTCGCACTTGTCAACAGCAATCAACCGCCAAACAAACAGAAATACTGGTCTCCAACAGAGCAGTTTAGCGTTGCTAGTTATCAGCAGTGCATAAGCAAAGAAGTCTGCTTGCTATGCTGAATTTATCAAGCTCTTCTTTAACCAGAACAAATCATCAGAATTGAAATAATCTCAATCTTGACAGAAGACACTAGCAGGCTCAGATGGAGTTAAAAAAATAAAACAAGAAAGGTGTCATGAGCAAAGCTAGTAGATACTTGCTTGAGGACCTTCAGGAAAATATATATAAATTTACCACAATAAGTATAAACCCACCAAATTCAAAATGCCACAGATATCAACAACTCAAGCAGGATTCTTTGTCTTGCCTTTGTAAAAGAAAAAAAACAAAGGAATATATGGCATTATAAAAACCAAAACAACCTGCCCTTGAAGAGACTCGTTCTTCTAGGCTGGAATCTTCCACAACAGATCAGTTTGGACTTGGTTTTCTCCTGAGAAGCATCTGGTAATGCTCTGAGGTGGATACTGGATGTCTAAATATAAGGAACAATGGTGTAATAGGATTTTTTTTTAACCCCTTTAAAATTCCCTTCACAAGAGTACTCGGTCAGTGGGAATATACATTCATTCCTTTGTAGGCTACAGATCTGGAACTCTTTATAAGACAAGGAAATTTCAATAATTGAAAATGTCCTTGTATAAGACAAGTCGTGACTAATTACACTTTGTTAATAGTGAAGAATATCTTGTAAGGCTATCCTTCCACTACTCTACTGCTATTATTTTGCTGAAAGATTAAAACAAAATTGAACTTGATCATCTCCAAAATCTGCGAGACTACAGAGACTGCTTCATTTCCAGAAGAGCTCCAAGAGTCTTCTTGAAAAGTGAGCAAACAACTTAGATAACTGAGTATTAGTCTAAATGAATTTGTTAATCTCTTTAATTAAATCAGGCTGCTTCCATGCCTATAATTGAATGCTGAGCAACAGTGAAATGTTTCTCTTCTATTCTGCCTACAGCATACTTAAAGGATATTTCAGACAAGGCAAAGGCATAAGTTTCTTTATAGCTTTCCCCTCATCATCCCTCCTCTAGCCTGTCCATCTTTCTTGAAGCACAATAGCCCAACAGTTCAGTGCAATTTATTCTTTTGTTACAGGAGCCTCGCTGAACTGGACCCATGAGAGAATATGAAGAAAACAGGAAAGAAAACCCAATAAAAATTATTCTCCTCATTATAGACCACTAGGGGGAAGTTTGCACTTGGAGATGCTTTCCCAGCCTTCTCTTAATCTTTGCTCCTACTATGATGCATAAAGCTCTAAAAAACAAGTAGATCTGTGTGTAAATCAAGTCCAGAGGCTTGACTCCCTAAAGATTTGTGGCCCAATTTAACAATCAATCAGCCTCAAATGAACCAGGTAATCCCAAATTCTGCCTTCTTCCCTGCCATTCTCCCCAACAATCCACTATTACATGCTTGCTGTTGCCGTTTGACCAGTGACGGCAACCTTGTGCCTGTGCAGCCAGCTTGCTTATCCACCTGTGAGTTGGCCTGAACTAGAAATGGTTCCTTTTGACCCAGATCAGCAAGTCTCTGGTGACCACACAGTCACAGGACTGCTAGAGTGATGTAAGGGAGAAAGCAGCGACACGTGGGCTGTTCTTTCTGGGGGCAGCCCACCATTTTCTTGAGGTTAAGCTAAGCTTGAAACTGTAAATGTATCTGAAATGTCTGACCTTTTGTCAAAATTTGTTAGCATTGGCCGATGGACTGAAAACATGATGTGGAAGCCTTATATATAATGGTGCATATAAACATTTGGGTTGCAGAGGTCCTATCGGGGTAACAATGTTATGTGCAAAAAAAAGTTGTAGCAGTGTATCCTGCTCTTCTAGACCAATGAGGAAACCTGACTACAGAATGAAATTTCATATCACTGCTAGCTGACTTGACTTGTAAATAAATCTAACAAGACTGGAATTACTTCTTAACACTTAACTGTTTGAATCAAAAGCCAGCAAGAGAACTCTGGGTTTCTGGCTGCCTGGAAAGGAAGTCTCTATCACTGAGAAATGCAAAGAAAATAAACTATCCTTTAAAGAGTAATAGATTTCTTTAGTTTCTCAAATCATGATACTATGACCAATGGGTAGATTTCCTTCAGGAAAGAGAGCAGGAGCAAGTTCTAATTTTTGAATGGCTATAGTTAGCAATACTGAGCATATTGAAAGCCTAAATTTGGACTAGTATCAATTGATTGACAGATAAAGGAAAAATCAAAGTCATTAAGATTGAAAGCAAAGGTATGGAATTGCATAAAAAACAGGAAAAAAATTAATTATTTGGTCAATAAGTGTTTCTGTACTAGCTGGAGCAGCTTCTGGACCAGTTCTTTTTTTGCTTACTATAATCACAAAACATTTTTATTTTCAGCAGATGTTGTTTAGTTGTTCCAAATCTCACTATTTTGAAAGTCAAGGAAAAACAGCAACCTGGCTTCCAAAAATCTTAGATAAGTTTCAATGTCATGAAATTTGTGATTATTTATCTTTGGCTTTTCACTTTTAAATCAACAGCTCACAATCAGTTCAACATTTAAAGAATTCTTCTGCAAAGGCAAACTGCAGGCTTACTTATGGTATTTAATTTTAATGAAAGCCAATGTTCTCAGTGCAACTGATTGATTCCACTAGTTGAGCTTTTTGGGAAGACATTCAAATCACAAAACTTACCCAAGTTATCAAAGCTGAAAAGAACGGCTAAAGGGTTTTGTTTTTAAATACTTGGTATTATAAATGTTTCCACAAAGTAAGAGTGAGTACAAGGTAGACCATCACAATGAAGTCACAAGTGGCAGACTGAACCAATTACAAAGGCTACCTGATAAGATGGACAGCATTGGCTATTGTGTTTATATTACTTATCAGAGAAAATTCATCCTTGAAACTGCTTCCAAACCCCCTCACTTTGCATATGAAATTAAGGTTTCTTTCAAGGTAACTCAAACATCCTTGATAATACCCCTCCTATATGAGTTGTCTAAGCTGCTACACCTCTTAAAGCTAGTATATTAATTATCTTGAATTGAACTGTTTGGAACAGGGAAAGGAAAATGCTATTGCCACTTTCTAAGACTGAAAAATCTCATGGCAAGCCCTATGTAGTGTTAAATGCCCGGTCACTGTTGTAGGCAGCCAGCTTGTAAAACATGGCTTACCTGGGCAGGAACCCCCAGCTTCAAAACTCTCCAATCCAGAGATAATGTTGAAAGCCCTTAATGCTGAAATCTAGGTGTTTGGTTCATCTGGGTTTTTTTGCTTCAAGAAACTATATTTTTCCCATTACAAGGTGTAATAAGAAAAGATATTTTAATCAAAAAGATGTGCAGCCTCTTCTCCCTTCTTTCACAACATAACATAAACATAGTGCTTTCTTTTTACCAAAAGATCATAAAATTCACATAAGTACAAAATACTTTGGCTGGACTTTGAATTGGTCTTTGAATTTATCATGTCCTTTGCAATGTTAGCAACCTCTGTCAAGAGATGGCCAAACTAATTTTTCAGGTCAAAACTCATTTTTGAGACATACAGGTAGCTTTTGTGCATGCTCAGATCAATCCTATTAGTACCCACTAATTACTGTTTCTTGAACATAAAGTGAAAATTGTTGCTACATTTCAAACAGCATTTAGAGCAACACTTTATTCTTGCCAGTATTTTACCCACCAGACTACACTGAGACTAGGTTTTAAAAATATAAAAAATGTTAAGGAATAAATTAGCCACCGGGGGGGGATTTCCAGCTTCATAAATAGCATCCAACCCGACAAAGATGAAGAGAAATACACTTGAACATCAACATATTTTAGTGCAGACAGCTGCAGCTTTCAAAGTACAGTCCAGGTTTTGTTCTGGTTGTTCTGAGGAAAGGGAAGTCAGATTTCAAAAAAGCAGAAAGTTAGAACATTGGATCATGTCTATTTGTTACTAGTTCACAGCTTAAACAGGGGTTTTAGAAGCAGCAGAATGGGGTATTGTTATCGTTTCAAAATCTTTCAGGGAATTTTTCTCTCCCTTGCCAACACTGGGGGTTTAGGACCCAGGGATGGGTGCAGGGGACTGCTCTGGGTTCCAGCTTGATGGCTGGGTGGAGGGGAAGGGGGGAGAGTTTTCTTCCAGTTGGCGCCACTTCTGCTCGGTGGGTGCAGTGAGTGGGAGCTCCTTTGACTCAACCCCAACGCCACGCACCCTGTGCTGTCCTTTGGAGAGAGCGTGACCATCACTACCTGGAATTGCTGCAGACTCCCTGGGGGCCGATGTCACCTTCAGAGGAGCTGCTACCCTACATGCCCAGCCCCTCATCTCTAACCTGCCCCCCTCCCCCCCCCCACCCCAGTTTAATCAGTTTCCTGATTAAAATCTCTTAATTTCAGATATGCATCTTAGTATTTCTTTAAACTGAGACAGGTATATATATCAAAAAGCCATAAAGTAAACAACTGAGATTGCCATGGCAGCATCTTGGCTCCCCAGTTAACATAAAACCTGGGTAAAATTCTGACAAATCCAAAAAAGGAAGAAGAGACATGGAAAGGTGGCAAAAAGCATCCTCTTTGCCAAGAGAGACCTTGGGACAGCTGTGCACCAGAAGTAACTGGAATGATTAATACTTGTGCCCGTCCCACTGGTGAAGCGAGGCAGTTTAGTCTCTGCTGAAGGCACTATTGGCTCATGTTTATGACACTACAGCATAAACGTTAAATGCCGCAATTACATTTTACATTGTTTATAATTCTTCTATATTGCTTTAGTTCTCTGTTCTAATTCTCATAGCTGGAGCTTCTTTTTATTTTTACAGACAAGCCTATCAGTTGCATTTTCACAGATGTTTCAGCCATTCAAGGTCTTCTCTGGAAAAGCTCTATACCAAAAAGCATTTCTGACTATTGTTCTCTCTGCCTTCCAAGAAAACCGTATATGTACTAGATATTAATTCCACAAGGGAATTTCTGGGTTTCTGGAACACAATCTTCTGCTTTCCAGAATTTTGAGGTTTGGTACTATACAAGAGGTTACACAGTGTCCTTTAGTAGTACTAACAGTTATGTGTGCTGCCTAAAGACAGGATGATAGATGGCCTAACAAACAGAAACAGAGGTTAAAAATTCAGCAGAAAACTGGAATGTATCTGCACATAAGCTGAAAAGAACATAATAATATGGGGCAATATGTAAAGAGGTTATTAATACAAGGTTTCCCCACTCAACAAATAAATTATAAGGCATAGACCAATATAAGTTAGGTTTCTGTCAAGACAGCCTGGAAGATAGTAAAAAATAATCCCTTAGCCATAATAAAAAGGTGAGCAATAGAGATATAGAGCATGAAAGCTCTCAGATCAAAGATTTATCCCTGGGAACCGCAATAAAACTAGCTACTGCAATTTAATTATGAAAGGGAAACATCTTGGACAACAAATTTACAGTGAGGTTCCAACATACAAATTAAGATACAGTACTTTGAATCTTATAGAATTATCCCTACTCACTATAAATCAACAGAATATGAACCTCATGCAAAGCCCAGCAAAGCTAAACATCTACCACTGTCTTCCTGAGGTTGCAAAGCAGGTCCTTAACACAGAAACCTTCCTTTAGAAACAGAAAAAAAAGGAATAGCTGTATTTTTTTTCTGCTATCATATTCTCAAATAAAAAAAGAAGTGCCTGTAAGAGAGCTGCTGGCTTCTTGTCTTCCCAAAAAGTCAGGTTAAGGAAAATAACTATGACATAAAAAGAAAGACGACCTCAAAAATCTACGTTTATGTTGAAAGCTGCGTGTGGGTAGAGGGGTTAGAATTTAGAAATGGTGTTGCTTTGTCTGAAGTTTTCACTCTAACCATTAGGGGTTTAGTACACAAATAGCATAAATAAGAAATGTTGAATTTCAGAATTCTGTATGAAAGTTTGGATTCACATCCACTCCTTTTGGATTTCTTCACAGGTGTTCTCAGGGACTGTAAAATATAAAGATGTGTGCACTGAAGAAATTCTAAGGCTTTCTGGAAAACTTCTAAGAATGTAAAGGCTTGATGCTACTCCCTGTTGATTTTAAGGAAAAATTCCATTAACTTTCATTGTTTCTTTGAAATCTCACTTAAAATGAATAATAATTTGTTCATATATTACTGCTGATTTCCAGCAGCTTAAAACCAATCAAAAAGAAAAAAAAATCTACGCCTATAAATTAAACCCTACCTAAGCAAAGCACTTATGGAAAAGGGTTAACAAATCCTAGCTTAATTAAGTAAGTTATTTAATAATACATTCTGGGTTTGCAACCTTTCCTTGCACATAACCCAGCCCGACTAGAGCTTAAGTATTTCAGGAAATCTGACTGGATCTGAGCATGTGCTTAAGTAGCATGCTGACACAGACCTTGGGGATGTCTAAACAGGATTTATTGTGGAACAATAGATTTATTTAGCATCTGCTAAAGAAGGATTTCTGTCTGTCATGGAACACACTGTATTGTAATACAGGAGAGGCTGGTGTGTTGGTTGCTTTCCCTCCATTCATATCCCTGTTGTATTTCCATCTTATGAAGTTTTCATGTTAAATAATTCCCTCATCGAGTTTGAAGTGATGTAGTGTAAATCAACACCAAGCCAATGACTTAAGCACCAGTGAGATGTGGTAAGTAATGCAGAGTAGCTATGCAGGATTTAACTGCACCACAACAGTGCATTTTTAGCTACTCTTTATATTGTGTAATTATGGCTTTTTGTATGCTGTCATTCTAATTAGCCAGGTAGGTGTCCTCTGTTAACAAGCACCTATAATCACACAGCTTAATTAAAACATAACTGAAATACCTGTGGTGATAAAAATACTTCTAGGAAAAAAAAATAAAAAGCCTTGAGTATAAATGAAGCTCACTTTACCTTTGCTACTAGACCCTGCATCTGCCTTCTTGCACTCTCACTGCAGTTTATCTTGGTGCTCTGCAAGTCAAGTATATACTTCTAATCAGCCACCAATGGCTGGAAATAATTTTGCTATTCCCTTACTAGAAAATAAAACCTGGTTCCAAACCTTACTAACATCTTATTTACTCACATCCATTTGTGCAAAATCAGTCTACGACTCGTGAAACCGAGCAATTCAGAGTAGTAGTGCTTCAGAGATGCTTTGCACAAAGTACATACTGATTATCCAGGGAGGACAACTGTGCAGAAGCTGGCCTAGGGCCGTCCAAAGTAGTCAGGCTGATAAACAACTTGATGCCACGGCTGCCCTTTCAGGCTATATACTAAGGGAAGTTAGCACCTTTCAGGATAAAATAAATACTAAAAGTCAAAAGCATCCTTTGGATCTTTCTAAATGACATAATTTTGTCAAGGTAGGTGGGACTACTGTGAAAGAAAAATGGTGCGCTATCTGTGAACATACGGAGGTGATGCTTCCCCTCAGCCCTGATGAGGGCACATCAGGAGCACCGTGTCCAGCTCTGTACTCCCCACATACCGGAGCAAGTCCAGCAAAAGACCACAAAAATGACCAAGAGACTGAAGCATCTCTCCTACGAGGAAAGCCTGAGAGAGCTCGGAATGTTCAGCCTGGAGAAGGCTCAAGGGAGCTCTTATCATTACGTATAAATGGCGGGATAGGATTTGAGATGATGGAGGCAGACACTTCTCATGGTGCCTGGTGAAAGGACAAGTGACAACTGGCACACATTGAAATATAGGAATTCCATTTAAACATACGGAGAAGAACCTCCTTCTTTGTTTTGAGGGTGGTAGCACAGTGTAGCCTCAGCAGTCTCTTTCACAGTAGCTAATCAAAGCTAGATGTCTACACTGCACAATATTTAGCCCTTCAAAATCACGTAATAGTTCCTTTAAACTCTACGTTGCTCTCTCTTCCCTTGTGACTTTTATCTTTCTTTTCTCTATGTCCAGGCAGGTCTTATTCCTAACACTTTCTAAGTAATGTCTCATTCAGGAAATCTCATTAGCAATTCAGATAATACAGGAGAAGGTAGTGGATATAAGTCATTATTTTTATCAGTTGATGGTGTTTTCTATGGATCCTGAAGAGAAAAGAGAAAGGTAGTTTCCAGAAATTAGTGTGGTATACTTTTTTATGCAATTTATCCTATTCCATCAATTTTCAAACTGCTTTTTAGCTTTCCATGATTGTATGCATCTGTTAAACTAAGAAGATCACATGCAGTGCCTTTCCTGCTTAAATTATTCAAATTCAGGCTTGAATTATAAAGCCCTCGAAAATCAAGAGGCATTTAATACACTATGAGGAACATTATAGGTTAAATTTATGAATATGTATCCTTACAATTTGTTTCATTGCACATGTAGGCGTGCACAGATTTTAAGTGCTATTATAAGACATTAGGAATTTAAATGAAATATTAATTAGAAAGAAATTACTGAATTGAGCAGCAGAGATCCAAATTGTTTGCTTAAGATTTGTTTCTGAGCCATAAGAGAAAAGGAGACTGATAGTGCCATCTGTTGGTCAAGTTAAAATGGACAACCACTTAATGGAGCTTTGTCGTCTAAGGTGTTATCTATTATGCTTAATGTAAGATCAGCAAGGTATTAAACTTGTTAGCCACCTGAATAGTCTTAATAGAATCTTAATGGTGAACCACGCTGTATTCAGTTCACAGTGGTATGTGTGGAGAACACTGGGGACACAACACCCCAATACAGAGACGAGGAACTGAAGTTCTGCTCAAACACACGTCGCTGACCTTAGGAAACTTCTTAATGGATTTTTTTGATTGATACACCATGTACAGTACATACCGGAACACAGTTGCTCTACAGTTTGGCTTCATTGCTGGTTTAGGGCACTTGAAACAAATCCCCTGATCATCCCTGCTAACTGCACACAGGTTCAGAGCGTTGAACAGTGCCCAAGAACTAGATTGCTGTTGGCAATGTGCTCCAGGTGCACACACAGCACACTCCAGTGGCTAATGGGGTGAAAAAAGTCTGAACTAATGATCAGGCCATGCAACCATGAAGTCCTCCAGCATGTTCCAAGCTCATAGGATGTAATAGACTGCTCTCAAACTGCTGAGAGTTCATATGACATCCCAAAGTAATTCTTTTGCTACGTAAAATGTCAGATGGCACCTAGGCCTTTACAATTGGCCTCTGATGGGATTAAATCAGAACAGCAGCACATTTCAAACACAGAAGGAGGTTACTGAAATGGTATCTGAGCACTGACTGTGCCTCTCTGCCTTCAAATTCTAGACACACTGCTATTTTTCTCACATCCAACTTGTTTTGCATGGGCATACAACCCACATGTCCTTATATACTTGCAGGCGAATATTTTTCTATGAATCGTCACATAGGAATTAAAATATTAATAGCTAACGAATGTGCTGGCAGCAAGTAGGAGCGGTAATAGGCTTAGACCGGATGATGGGCAACAGCATAATACGAAGACAGAGTGAGGGTCTGTTAAAGATTTAACATCAAGGACATCACTTTTGAAATACATTTACATATTTAAATTTACCCTTGGTCTCTGGTCTCTTTTTTTCCTTTCCCAGCTGTTTTTTGCAGCTAAGCCATTGACCAAGGGGGTTGGGGTTAGTAGGGGAACAAAATAGACATTAATGGATTATGAAATTCCCATCCACTCAAAAAAAGGCAAATTTGTGCTAAAGAACAATAATGTTTCAGTGACTATTAGCAGGCTTATCTGTATATAATGAAGAAATTGTGGGAGAGGAAGAGGAAACCACTCTATAAAAATTTCTCTTCAATGCATATATTTTGGGTTGAGAATTAAAAATGCTGTCATATCTCAGGATAATTTACTCTATATACATATGATCTTTTGCATATGAAACTGTCAATGTACCACATTTGACAAAGTATTTATTCCAGACACTGAAAGACAGTACAACAGCATATTACACTCCATAACAGCTTTTGTTCAGATCAATAGACATAAATAATTGTAAAAGTATTTGCATAATTTCACCGAATTCAGCACACTTTCAACAAAGATCTGACGTCTTACATTTGCCATAGCAAAGACATACTCTGTTATTAAATATTTATTTCCTTTTTTTAATGTATTTAAATAAGCAGTGGCGTAACTGGAGGGGGGGAGGTACGCTGGGCAATTTGCTTTTCAAAGGTGTTTGCAGATATAATTGGAAAATGTATTGAAAATGCTGCCAATTACCTTAATAGATGCAAAAACTTTATACACTTCCAGAGAGATGGAGATGCTCCTGAGGGGCAGCATGGGACAGCTCCATTGTATCTGATAAAAAGTTTCCATTGGAAAGAAAGTTCAGAGTACACAATAATTTTATTAATACTTCAAGTCTTCTCCTAATCATTCTACTGTACCTGCTAGTTATTTCAGAATCAAACTTTTTTTCTATTATACAAGAAAACTTTAAACATTAGGATATTAAACAGACAACACTACTGAATTAAAGCACTTTAAGAATTTTATAGTGTGAAAACTTTCCTGAGCTGGAGAGAAGAAAACACAGCAGTCAATAAAAAACCCCAAACCCTCAGCAGTAAAATGCATACCTGTAATACTTCACTACTTCTTTACAAATGATCTCTCAGGCCAGCAATGTAAGACTGTTTCAAATTTGGTTTGATATTCACTTCTCCAGTGCCCATAGGACACTTCGCCACACTAGCTGTAAGAACACTATATTTCTTGCCTCTCTGCATATACAGAAATCTGAGATACAAGAGTCAAATTATGTGACAGATATTATTACAGTATTTTGTATTGACTAAGAATCCTGGAAATTTTAAGAGGTGCTTTTTTCCTTTTAAACTTTACACAAGGAGAAAAACCTTGAATTAAAAAACCTCTACTACGTACCTACATAAAATTATTGAGAAATCTGTCTTTTTCTGATTCACTGCTTTTGCCACAATTTTCCCTCCACTTACCATCTGGAATTCACCAGTTGATATAGTTGGATTAGTCTTCTCCAGCTAAATACCAAAGAGAAGGAATAAACATCACGAAGAAACAGACCTTCCACCATTACTGGTATGTTTTCCAAAACGAATACTATAAAAAACAGGAAAGGAAAGGGATAATTTGCTGATAGCCTCCAGCTTAAACTTTAGGAGCTGAATCTAGTAAAATGGTAATTTTCAGAAAGGCAACTGGCTCACTAGGTATGTAGCACAGTCCTGATTTAAAAGTCAGTTTTCTCTAAGCCCTCCTGACAGTTAGACCAAGCCGGATTCATCAGTAAAAGCAAGCCATGGCACGTAATAGTCTTTATTCAGCTGCTGTAATCCTGTGTCAAGCCTTTGGTGCACATCAAGAAGAGATGTGCATTTATATGCCAGATTGACATGTTGTACTGTTGTCATTCTTCATACAAAAAAAAATGAAACACAAGGTTTACTACCGTCATCCTTGGGGATCTAGAGAGCTACCACGACAGTGGGTGGTTAACTATTCTGACTTAGCCATTATCTAATAAACTCATATCAAACCCATTTTGCATATTTAAATCTTCATTACAAGGGCATTGAGTAAAACTGAAGACCAAAACAGGGCTCCAGTGCTTGTTAGCTGAAAATTCCTGTCCAACAAAATTATCAAGAATCACAGAAACTATCAAGGATCACACAAAACTGTGGCAAATGACAAGTTATGTATTTGTTTTCTGACAATAACACACAAAACAACTGCAGACTAACACCTTTTTGAGCTCAGATAGAAGATGCTTTGCTACAAATGAACTAAATGGCAAAAAAATATATATTGAGAGACCCATAGAATGTGATCCTCCTTTTCCAATGGCAGTTTGAATACCATCAATTTAATTTAAATTTTAATTAGATTTTACTGTAACAAATACCATAGATTGTGCTACAGCACGCAACCACAAGCCTGGCTGCCAAGAGTGCTAATAAAATATTATGTCTCTTCACAATTTGGATAATCACAAATCTGTCCTTTTCTTTCAGCCAAAAATGATTCTGAAAATTCAGAATGATAGGTTGTTTCAGGTTGATAAAATAGTCAAGATAATTAAAGGAACAGCTTGTTTCTCTCACAGACAAAAAAGAGATACAATGACTATCCCTCAGCAACAAAATCCTGTTCATTATTTCTTAGGACATTTGCACAAATTCTGGAATGCAGTTTTATGATGCTATTTTTCTGACCATACCATTATATCCTCTTTCATGCAGTGTTCTGAAACACGTGCTTATCAGACACTTCTGTGCTCTACATAGAATATTTATGGAATATTTTAACTGGAAGTCATAAATTAATTAATAATGGTAGGCAGTAACACCAAGAGCCAAAAAACAGTCCCTACTAAATACTATATTCTCAAAGAAGTTAATGACAACAGTTTATACAAAACACCAGACTATTAAAGACAATATCTTGATCCCAAAGAAAAGATTGCTTAGAATATCTGTGCCTGGTTTTATACATTCAGCTTCCTTAATGTGACAATACACTCTGTATGGGATATCTGAATAAAAAAAGGAATAAATATGGATGTGTAAACCAGTCATAAATTTGGAGCTCATGCCTTTATGTCAAGGAGAAGCTTTGTTTCAGATTCATATTTCTGCACTGAAATAATTTTATTTTGTAAATTTTCTGAGTTATCATTCTTCAAATGCCATAAAAATGCTTCATATAAGGGCAATACTTTCCAGATTGTACTGGCTGCTTTTATGTCTCTACTTCAAAATATAGCATTTAGTGGACAACAAAAACATAAAGAGATAAACAACTGTCTGAAAGAAGAGTATAATAAAATTTACAATGTTTCAAGTTGTGATATAACAACTGCTTGATTCAACTTCTGTCAGCATCAAGAATATTTTGTATGCTAATGAGAAGGGGTTTTTTGCAAACAGAGGAAGACATCACAATACAAAACATCGATATTAACAGGTTAAATTTAGAACTATTTAAGTTTTATTTAAGTTTTTTCAAATGTAAATGTTTTATTTTATTGAATGAATATAGCAAAAGAGGAGTTGGGTTTTTTATTTTTGTTTGTAGTGGTGTTATTTTTGGAGGTCTGGGGATGGTTTTATTTTTGTGGGGTTTTCTGTGTTTTGTTTTTTTTTTTATTCATTACATTAAAACTCTTCTGGAGCAGAATTAATGTATCGGGTGAGGTAAAACTCTAAAGATATTCTTAAATCTTCCTAATCAAAAGACAAAAGCAAAGGAACTAGAAAGGTGAAGAGTTATAATCTTCCTACATGCTCTTGAGCTGGAGGCGCCAGTAAAACACCCTATCACATCTTTTGAGAAAAAGGAAAGATGAGAGTGGTATCTAACTGAAGCAGGATGAAAGAAAATCTTTTAGGAATTCCCCCCAAAAATCCTTGAATTGAAACAATTGGCATTCATATGAACATAGACATTTCTGCAATAATAAATCAGGGACAATTTCGAGATGTAGTTTTTAAAAGCACAAAACGTTTCTTTATTTATCAGCAATTTTTATTTATTTTAAGCAAATTGAAGTTCTGTTAAAAAATATAATGCTAGCAGAATGTCCTGGCAATAACCAGACGGCCCAGGCTGTTTCCTGGAAGAGAAATGTGAATTGAACTTGTAAAAGGCAAAAAATAGTGGAATTTGAATTGAATGCAAGTGTGCCAATACCAATTGTTTTGCTGTTTCAGTACTTATGAGACTCTGAGGAACTGTTTCTAACCAACAAAGTTTAAATACTTTTGTTAAGTAGGCTGTAATTAAGAGCAGTACCTTTTCCCATTGATGAACTCTTTTACTGATAGAAGTGGATTCACTAATACTTAAATCAAAATTCCTTCGCCAATTCATAAGCTGCTTTAATGACCCTTAATATGCTTCTAAAGAGTGTGATACAGTTTGGTCTCATTTTACTTTAGGGATAATATTCTTCAGATACACAATTTTTGCACTGATATGAACAGGAACATTTTGATATTTGTCAGTTTTGCTTTGCTGAGATGACTAATAACTTTCATTACCACAGTTGGGGCTGATAGACCTCTACATCTACATAGATCTGCTTTTCTTTAGTGAGATGGAAACCAACAAGAATTACTTGGTAAAAAAGCTTTGAAGCATTGAATAGATAAAAACATATGATTGTAAGCAATTAAGAGCAAACAGACAAGAATAAAACTACACTTCGCAAAAGAGCACCAAAAATCCTCTATTTTTTCCTGCAAATGTTCCCATTACTCCTGTCTCAACACTAATGCTCCTTTAGGGGGTACTGATAACTTTGATATCAAAACCTAGATCCAAAAATCCAAACTCCAAAATTTGTGAGATTCACTTTTTTCAATCAGCTGTAGAACTTCAAGACAAATGAAATCTAGGATTTTTTTCATTTGCAGAAGAATTTAAAAAAAAAAAAAAATTCACAAAATAAACCCTTACCGTTTTCCTGATCTAGTAATTTATAGAGGATTCACTAAGTAACCAGAGGATAAGATTATCTTCTAACTTCCATCAATCTAAATTAGGACAGCTGAAATGACATCATTGTAAAAATGGCATAAATGACAAAAGGGTTTTAATTTTATTGCCTATAGCTTTCAGAAAACTGCAGAGGACAAATGTGTGAAAAGCCTTGCATAATCCTTCATTTTCCCACCAGCCAAGGGTGCAATCTCAGCAGTTCTCCGAAGGGTAAGCTGCACATCATCTATTACTGCAGCACTTTAGAAAATACACACATCTTGAAAATGCAATATCTCAGATGCTAGTCATTAGAAAAGATAACAGTTTTGTTCAGACCTCTGTGGGCACTAAAATGTGCATTTGTCTCGGAAGGCTAACTCTAGGCAAATAATCCTCTTTCAAGCTGCGTACAGGTAGCACAAGGGTTAATAAAAAGTTTAACAGCCATGTTATATTGGAGCAATCATTGTAATGCCAGTGCTCTGGGCAATGACAATCTGTTAGCTCTTTTCTAAACACAGTACAAGCATTTGTAATGCAAATGCTAGCGCACTGAATATATGGCACTGTTTCTACTCTCATACCACAGAGAGGAAGAATCATGTGGCCCAATACTCCTTCCGCAGCAGATTGCTCCCTTTAGCTCTTGTTTACTTCCCTGCGTTTTCTCTCATCTAGTTTTAAATGGTATTAAGCACAGACTGTTGTTCAGGACTGGTTATAGTATTTGTTAGCTTTGTCTTTCCTTCCCAGCATATAGGTGGCCGATGTATACAGCAAATAGGCATGATTCCCCTTTCACGTTTTTTATGCAGTTACGTTGAGCTGCATTAGTGGCACCCCAAGTTGAGAGCTCTATAAACAACCTACCTATTTAGACAATGGGAAGAGGAAAAATGGCCAAGTGTTCTGAGAAATTTACGGCTCAATTTCCTTGAAATCGGTACACTTGGTAAAGTACTTAAAAAAACTGGGAAACTGAGTCTCCAACTGAGAAAGATTCAAGGTAAAAGAAGAATGGTATGAAGAGAAATGAACCCTGCTTGATGTTGCCATTCACCTAGTTGCAGAAAATATGCAGATAAATAACAAACAATACACCTGTTTGTGTTCAGCTGTGCAACCCCACCTTACAGCACTGGTTTGCAATCACTTTTTGTCTGAAAGACACCAGAAGAATTTTACCACAGAAATGTGAAAAATTCATTTAAGCCCACTGCAGAGCTTATCTTTCTGACTGACTTTTCACAGACCTCCTAGAAATAGGTCTTAAGTTTGTTGAGGGCTCTGCAGAACAAGTTGGAAACTGTTGATTAAGAATATCTAGCTTTTTTTCATTCAAAATCACTCCGGTGAAAGTTCACCATGCAGATGAACGGAAAGATTTTTCTTCCAGCTTCACATTGCTCTTGATTAAAATAAACATACACACACCTGCCAGGAATAAAAGAAATAAAGTTGGCTACTTATCTTGAAAGAAATGAGCAGAGAGAAATTTATGACAGAGTGCATTAGCTTCATCCAACAGTTTAAACAAGATCTGATGGCCAAGAACACAAAAGAAAAACTGAATTTTCAATTTATTTTTCCTTCCATTCAAATGCATATGTGAAAACTAGAAACCTACCAAATGTTCAAGGGCACAGCTAAGTTCTGCCAAGGTCAACACCTCTGTCAGAGTAGTAGGTATGAAATGAAATTTTAGGATTTTTTTTGGCCCAAGTGCTGACATACAGTAGAGTCCACAGCTTCTCACCTCTGGATCTACAGAGAAAAGCAAATAGTGATACCTGATGTGACTTAAAAATTACACTGGAGCACCTGCCATGACATGAAAAGGAGGTGATAAATGGTCTGCACAGAGGGTGAACTTCCATACAGTTAAGTTACCTACAAGACATACTGGGAAGGGTATGGAATACAGTATAGGCAAGAAAGGTGGAAAACAGCTCATGCCCTGTACCAATGTTCAGTAGCAGAAGGCATTCTCATGCCAATTTGTGTATTTCTTAATTCATTAAGCAATAGGATCTCATAATCCCACTGAATTATCATGGATTCATCAGGCTGAGCACTACATAAATAAAGAGCAAAACAGCTATGAAAAGTAGAGAGTTTTACCAGATACACTAACTTATGCAGCTACTTAATTTTTTTAAAGTGTTATTTCTATTCCCACGTATTTACTTATTCAAGCAATCACCGCTTCTAAACATGAAGACATATGAATACATTTTCAACAGTATCTAACACCAGAGCTATTAACAAAATCTGAACTATTTAACAGTGAAGGCTGCAGTTAAATGGCTACAGTCTTCTATCATGGACATAATTAAGCAAATCAAATCAAGAATAAGCAAATATCTACCATCACACCACAGGACTGAACAGCTATCTGTGCTGATACAGTAAATGTACATCCTGAATACAGGCGAGTCTTGTGTGACTGAACATCACTTGTCCCAATAGACTCATGCCCCTAAATCAAGGATATTATTTTGAAAAAACAGCACTTCAGATAAAGGGCTTCAATGATTAAATGAAGCACTATTTCCCAAATTCTCTCATTTACAATCACAGAAACCACCTTGGGTTTCTTCAAACTGACCTTCACACATGCAAGTATTTAAGAATCAGTACCTGGCTATAAAAGAGAGATCCTGAAAACAAAATCAAAACAGTGAACAGCCATTCCAGAACACGGGTGATAGCAAGACATTTAATTTTGAAATTCATGGAGTAAAATAGTTGAACTATCAAAAACTACCTCAGAGGAAAAGATATTTTAGGACTGAGGTCACATTTCCACTTCCCTTAATGTATTCCTAAACATTCTGAATGGAAACAAACAAATGAAATTATTAATATTTAAAACCAATAATGTTCATAATTGTTCCCCATAGTTAATTATTTAAAGACATTATTGTGATTTCTTGGGGATGTGGGGGAAAAGAAGATACAATTGCATTTAGCATATCAATAAAACCAGAAGGGAAGTCCAATTGAAGGACTAACACTCCTTAATGCCCTTATTCTCCCTTCATTATGCTATCGATGTCCCATGACAGCAACATTAATTTGACATGGATGAGTTATGATCCACTGTTTCTTGCACAGCTCTCAAGAAGCCCACAGCAGGGTTTTCTACTTTGGGTATTGGGGCCAGAAAGACCATGCATAAAACCAGTGCAGTAGAAGGAGCAATTAAGCTACAGGTTGTTTTGCTGTAAGCAGTTAACCAGCTGTGCCTAATAAATTATTTGATTATACAACAGCCTATAGTTTTGACATAGATTGTAACCATGCATAAAACTAACATTCAGTGATTTTGTATATTTGCTTGTGTGATTATATCATTAATTCCACCTGGCACTCATTAGCGCACCCTGGCAATCCAGCAGTATTGGGTTTTCCATACAAACGGTCATCATGCTCACAGCACCTCAAAAACATGGACAATACAAAAAAATACAACAATCCTGAGAAGGAAGTAGAAAATGATTGCTGTTCCTATTTGCTGATGAGAAACAGACCTGTGCAAGGCCAATCACGCACAGAGCAGAAATGAATAAAAGAGTGAAAATGAGATGTGTGTACATATACAATGGACATCCACATGCGTAAGTATATGTAAGAGGACAAAACATAATTCAGTAGAGATATGCAAGAAATGCCTTGACTAGAAGCCTGATATATTTTTATGGGTAGAATACCATGCTAATATACACATTCTGTTTCTGGCACCTGCACTACTTCACTCAGCAGCTCTCCATCACCTCCATATACACCACTTCATGCTTGGTAGCTGTAACGATGGACACCACATTTTGTAGTCCCGCACTGACTCTGTACTACCCTGCTTTCTCACAAAGGAAAGGGGAATTTGCTCTGACAAGAAAGTAAATTGCAAGGTCTTGCACAAACTTGAATGAAAACCCTCCTGTGAAACAGACCACAGCCACTCAAAGTCCCCCTTGACCATTTCCTAAAAAATTCTAGCAAATTAATCCTCTTCACAGAGGAAAATCATCCTCTCATGTTACTGCAAAGAACAACAAATGGTTGTAATTGTGTTCTAGTTAAAAATTTCAGTCCTCCAATGAGGACTCAGAAACTGTCAAGATGACTCAGAGGACCATCACACATCACATGTAACAAAACAGTGAACTGAGCACTTCTGAAAAAAATTTAGACAGCAATTCATAAACTAGTAAATGGAAGACTATGAATAACAAATAGATGAATGTAAATTCAGTTCTCCATGGATAACACGTGTACAAAAATGCTAATTTTTCAAGCTAAATTATTCAAAATGTATGAGTCAATCAGCCCTGTTCCCTCACAGACCACTGTTTCCGGAAGCTATTTATAAGTGAGATAAAATTGGTGTGCTTGTATCATCTATTTCTGTACCACAGGAAAGCACATGATAATTCTCTGTCCCCTTTATTAAGGCATTCCATGAACTGCAGCAACAAACACAAGAACCAGCTGTAACTGATACTGCAGTGAGAGCTCAACTGCAAATTGGTGGATTTGGCTAACGTTACAAATTTCAGTAGTTCTGATCAGGCATTTAATAACAAAAGACCTCATTTACTAAGTAATGTAGTCAGCAGAACTCTAAACAAAATAGCCTGTTTCAGAATTCTGTCACCATCATGTAAAACACCCATTGTTCAGGGACTATTCCTAAAAGAAAAATATCTGTAATTCCCAGGAGTGGTTACAATCAAAAACTGCTAGTGCAAAAAAGGCACATTACAGTGAGCTGCTCTTCCCCAACTTCACAGCCAGTTGTATTCCCATGACCACAGCATCCCCTCCCCTCTCACTTGGAGGGACTTATTTCTCCTGGGCAGCAGAGAGAAAAACGCAGTTTAGTTTCTTTCCCCTCTGCTTCACAGAGCAAGATCTTGGCATAGTAGGGTTTGCTGCACAATATATGAAACAGCAAAAACAGAGGTAGTCACCAAGTCTTCCTTCGAAGTGGAACACCTGTATCTCTGATTCACTTCCAAAACTGGAGCAAGTCCTGATAAAAGGACTTATCCTGCTGAGAGAAGGGTCGTGCAATAGCATACAGGTTCAGAAGAATTTCGCTGAACTGGGACATCAAATCCACCTGTGGTTCATGTTCATATCCCTGTAACATTGGAATGAGATCCATAATTGTCACATGCACATTTTTGGCAACTATAGCCATATCAGAATCAAGGAGTAGCTTAACTTAGTGATATTACTTTTACAAGCCAACAGTTGCTACATTAGTCACTTCGACAACTTGATACAAGTTAAGAAAAAAAAAAGCCACTACAAAGACACGTTTTTCACATACAATTTAAAGGTTAAGCCAGACAGGTCCCCTGAACAGTGATCTAATTAGATCCAAATGCTCAGCTCAGGAAAACTGATACTGTATGCATAAAGGAGAAGCCACTCAACATTGCTACTGTCAACAACAGGGGAGTCTCCCAGAAGGCTACAGACACGTGCATATGGATCATGGCTACCTCTTTTACCAACGAAATATCCCAATTAACTTACAAAAGGATTATCCATATGAATTCTCACTGAAATTCATGTGGCCAAATGTCTTTCCTGGCTTTGTAGAATTGAATCCTCATTTACATGTGTCTGAGCTCCCCCAACCCCATCCCTGAAAATGGCACATGTTTTATTCTGACTGTATAAAGTGACAATGGCATTAAAGGGTTAAGAAATAAATTAAGTATGATGTAAAAATAGAGTTTGAACTAATCTAAAATAAATGGAATGCCTTTTTAAGCAGTGAACACAACATTGATCTGATTTTTGCAATACTGACTCACACACAGACAACAAAGAGAACATAGATTCAACTAAAATCAAATGAGATTCAAAATTGCTTCCAGAGTTGGTGCTGAAAACAAAGCATGCACGTGGGTCTACTATGCTACAGTCTCGCAAGGCATAAACAGGGCCTGCAATAAACTGCTTGATGCTGTCTTGCTGGTCATAAAGCTGTGAAAAAAAAGGGATATGCCATTTTTTATAACACTTTAGGGTCCAATGCAATATAAAATATATCTGGCTTTCTGGCAGTGTATGCTTTGGGAGCAGATTCTAGTGACTTTGAGCTTTATAGAGACTTTTGCGATACAGGAACTGAACGTATTTTTGTTGGACTGAAACATTAGGTAGCTATAGCTATTCTCAAAGGCTAGTGTAATCAACAAGCATTCAGAACCCCAGTGAAAATATAAATCATTAACAAAAGGACCACGATGAGAAATCCTTGATTTGACATTTCCAATATTCAGAATTTTTTTTGTATTTCTGATATACTTAAAAGAAGCAATAGTTTTTCTAAAAATATTAGAATTAGTTTGTCTTCAAGGATGCAAGAATACCACCACAATTCCACTAAATAGATGTTTGTTTCTTCTCATAGCTATCAAAAGACTACGTAACAAATGTTTTAAGGTATTGAAAAATCCTCATAAGTAAAAACATATCTTGCCCTTTATTTAGAATAAAATATTAAAGTACTCCCACTTTATCAAACTTCTTAAAAACATCCCCTCCATAATATAATTAGAAAAATGTTAAAAAACCCACAGTAACAAAAAATAAAGGAATAAGATTGCATATATTAAGATTGCACCCTTTCATTTTCATAAGGCCCTGTCCTTGGTTTCCTTTCTCTCTATCGTGGTTCTGAAGAGTCTCATTCATTAATACAAAATCTCCACTATTCCATGTATTCTGATAACCTATAACTCTGCTTCTCTACTCCATACTTCTTTCCATTTGAACTGAACTCTCAGTCTCCCTGTCCACCATTAGCTTATAGATATTTGGCTCCACAGGGCAGTCTTGCATCTACCCAGTGCTTCCAGACTTCTCCCTTTCCTAATCAATATGATGACCATCATCTTCACCTCCAACTCTTGAGGACAGTCAGCTGACTGTCATCTCCAGATGCACATCATTTTAGCTGCATAAAAATCTTACACTCCCTTTTGCGGAGCAGCTCTGCTAGACCACCCTTTCCTATCAAGTCACAAAGCTGAAGCTTTAGACCAGATATTCATTACTGAGGTGCAAGATGAGTACAACATCTTTCCTCACATCCCTGGTGAATCCAACCTGTCTCCTTCAAAATATTTTGCAAAAGGCTGTCTTAGTCATTACTTTGATCACATTGTCATTTTCATTACCTCCTTCGAACTGGTTCCTTTGTTTATTTACCACAGTGTGTGCCTATTTGAGGCCTTCCCTGGTCTATCCCAATCTCCATACCACCTGATATTCATAGTCCACACTGACTCCTTCAGTTCTCATTAATTCTAGGTTTTAGCAACCAGTTATTAATTTTGCTGCTGACAACCATAATTTTTATTCTCCTTATCTACTCGTTGCTGTTGCAAGGACTTCTTCACAAGCTACCACAAAGATCCTTTTTTCAAATGCCTTCTTAACATTTTTTTACCTTGATGCATATGCACAGACAATATGTGAAGATACATATGCAGACTTATGGTTTTCTTTGCACTGTCCAGTCTGTTGACATCCACATATGATTTCTTATGATATTGGGATAATATGTTCTCTTGGGGGCGGAATGTTTTTTATTTCAACTTTATAGCATTCAAAGCCCAAAGCAGTCATGTCTCTAGATAACAATGTAACACAAATAATAAACAATAATAAACTTAATTTCCTAGGTTTGTAATGCATTATTTTAGAACAACTGTTTGTAATGTGTTTTACTTGAAAAAAATGTACATGTGTCCTCAAATATGAACCTATTTAACACAGGTCTTGATGTGTTAAATCTTGATGCGTAGTGAATTCCAACTAAGTGAAACGCAATAGCTTCACAATTAGTGCACCATTTTCCCTGGGTAACATACATTAAATTTTATCTGAGATACACATAGGAAGTCCAAACAATAAAAAACATTACCAAAAATGTCTTCTCTACAGGATCAAAAGATTTGGGTTAAAGGCAAATTATTTGAAAGCATGTCACTGAGCCAATATTCAATCAAAATGACTACTATCAGCCATAAACATACAGGACCCTCTAACTACCCAGGGTAATAAGTCTTGTATATTATTGCTGGGAATTCCTTCAAAGCCCAAATCATTTTTAGTTTGCAAAGCTCTCCAATTTATTTTCCATGGTTGGGAGGAATCTGCTACTAAACTAAAAATACAGTTTTACCCCCCATTATCTCTGCACATAAGAGTCACAGAGCTTCAGGCTAGAATTAACATGAGATAGGCTATTATGACTGTAAGAACATTTAGCAGTCCCTGTTGACTTTGTGGTTTGTAATAATAAATATCCTGCCCATAATCTCTTGCTCTTTTTTCTAAATTTGATGCCTTGAGGAGTTCTTGAAGCCTTTGATAAAATACAAACAGTATTTACCTATTTTGTTGCTAGCCTGAATTTCCTTTTCTCCTTGGGCAAAGTCATTTAAAGATATGATATTTGCAAGTAAATGCTTTCAAAAGTATAACTCTTGATTTCATGAATGCCCTACAGAAATCTGATGTCGTACTGTACTTGATTACTGAAGCATAAACTAAACCTGCTTGTACAAAGTAATGTCACTGTTCTATAATGAAGTGTTTGCTCTTTAGCCAAGGAAGAACCTTGCAATCAGTTGTGAAGGTTATAAAAGATGTAGTCTGCAACTCTGAAGTATCTTATTATCACCAATCAAGGTAATAATTAAAACCAGACTTCCATAAGGAGCAGTTACTTAGAAGGTTTTACAAAGTACTGAACCTCATGCACATACTAAAAGGCACAAAGTACTTCTACTTTATTTAGAAGATGCTGGAAGTGACTGAAACTAAGTTTTAAACTTGCATACATAAGTATCTTACTTTGAGATGTTGTTTTCACGCAACAAACCCCACTGATTTGCCTAGACATTCACATGTATTAGGGATGGTTAAGTTGTTTTGTTTCTTTTTCCCCAGAATTGTTCACCAATACATCCAGAAGTGAAAAATCAGGATGAAGATAACATCCTTTAAACATTCAGATTTCCAGTTCACTAAAAGCTCTTCAGCAAACTCTACAAAAATATTTCACATTTAAGATGCTAGTTTTTTCTTTAACTTATTCTTGTTGGTTTTTAGAAGTATGCCAAGTGAATTCAGAGTATTATGCACATTGCAAAGCCTCTCTCATATTAAAAGACAATTCCAGTCTCCACAGATGTCACACAGACCTCGTAAGAACAAATTAAATCAGACCATGCTTCCACACCTAAATGTGTATTTCCCTCTATGCTGTATACCTTGTACGCTCCAAGGCACAGATGAGTAGCCATCTATTGGCAATTAATCCTGTTTAGACAGAAAAAGCAAAAAAACAATTACGTTATTCATAAGACCAATGATACACTTTGCTTCATATACATGAACAATTCAAATTATGAACAGATGGAAAGCAAGACATTCGCTCATATTGCAGAGTCACTACATTCCTCAATATTTTTTAAAATTAATGAAAAATATTCTTTTTTTAAATTGAAAATGTTTAAAATTATAAACTATTTTCAAATAGGTAATCCACTGATTGTTCTGTAGCTCAACAACTTGATACCCCTTGCAGCTTCATTTATTTTGGCATTATTCTTACCTGAAAGCAATTCACTACTGATGACAGTTAAATAGGTTTCCCTTATTAAATCTATCTCATAACACTACTTTCGATGTTTCTAGGGGTTATTTCATACCTGTGTGTTTGCTAAATGTGACTCCTCCCATGAATGAGATATTTTTCAGTTCTCACGAGCTTTCCACAAAAGTTGCTGGAAAGTTGTCTAATCTGCAAGGTGAGGATGAGATGCACGGTATAAAATTTTTATTCTTGCACACATAACTAAATTTAATTTTTAACAAAGCAGAGAAAATTAATTTTATTACCACAGTACTGGAGGGAACCTCCAGCATCTCACAGCTGCACCATTTCCACTGCTACTCTCCATATTTTTTATCCGTACCTCTAGGGCATTCTTCATTTATTCTTGTTGCTTCTAACTCTTTATTCTTCTTCACAAATTTCCACACAGAACTTTTGTGACGGCCACTGATCCTCCGCTTCACCTTCTCCCCAGCATGTCACATTCTACGTGCGTGAAGTGCATTGCAACCACCTCTCCATCCAGGAGAGCGCGTTCCAAGCATCATTACTAATGAATGTAATCAGAGATAACGTGGTGTAGATGCAGGCTTTGGTGAAATGTGCATTTAAACACAACCATAACGTTCAGACTATGCCACAAGAGATTCTTACTCAGGAAAGAATTTGAGGTGTTAAGTTGAAAAGCAGCCTGAGCTTCTACAGGGTCTGCAATATCCTTCTCCCACCTTTTCCTTTTTGACTTGCTTCTAACTCAGCCAACCTTCGTACAACAAGGTAGACAGTTATGTAGCCTGTACAGCATGATATCACAAACTCTTACACGTGTTAAGTGCCATGTCATTTGATTTCAGTGAAGCTCCTCCAGGATAAAATAAAGCATTAGTGAGTCCTAGGAGGCCAGTTGCTGAGGCCCCAAAGACACTTCTCGTCATAACCTTATTTTACATGTTGAGTTCTGTGCATTTCATATAACAATATATTTATACCAGTCTTTGATCATTTATCTCATTCAGGCTCCTATAATTTTCACCTTACCCACTTTATTTTTTACTGCACATGGCCTCATTTAATTTCCTTATGTCTGCAGATGAGGAATTAGACAGACCCAGAATAGATCAAACAGAGTACTGAATTTGGGTCACTATCTACAAAGCATCCCAAGGCATTCTGCCTTAGCTTGCCAGCTGAAGTTCGCTAGCAATGTTTCCCTCACTCTTGGAAGGGAGACAAGAAAGACTAATAATTTTCATTAGACCAGCTGATACAGCCAGAATGCTTGAAAAGATTTAAAGCATGACCTTGAGCTTCTTCAAGACTCATATGCCTGAAAGCTTTCCTTTCCCTTTTCTCAGACATACAGTATTTATTGCAGCCAAGAAGCTTATTATGGACATCTTTGTTCACCTCATCACAAGTAAATTCATGAAGAAATATTGTGAAAAAAAGCTTTTCTGGTCTCATAGCTAATTAGCACAATTTAAGAGTACTCCACAGTTAAGCTACCCAGCTTCTCTCTCTCAAAAAAGCGAGGAAGTGAATCTAAATTACAAACACTCTCCTCCCCTTCATCTGTGCATTTTCAAAGCCAGGATTTACTAATTCATCTCTGATTGATCTGACCTAGCAAACAGTACAGACATACTGTAAAGGAATAAACTTGTAAAGGGCTTTTTGTTTAACTTAGCTCACAATGAATGGGCTAAACTATCATATTGTCTATGTCATCACACACGATTTGGATTTTAGTCTAGCACAATCGGTGAAGAGCAACTAACACTAAAGAACACATGAAAAACAATGAAAACTTGATATTTGCAATAAAATTAGTATTTCCAGAAAAATCAAGAAATACTGAGACCAAATATGTAGTTTGTACCTATGTCCACATATATCTTTACACTTCTATTACAACATTCTATAAGATTGTTTTTCCATGGAGGGTTATAAAATGGTGGTTTATTAGGGTACTGCCACTATAAACTTACAATTCTTCCCCAGGTTAAATTTACATCTAGCTATCAAAATGCATTACTATATTACAATGACTTGATTTTCCTTACAAATTAACATAAAACCCCCAACATGTTAAAGTAAAGGTATGTCTAGCTAATATTCACACTGATAGCTCCACATTTTCTACTATAGCTCCTTTTTAATTTTTCTAATGCCAAGATATGTATGTAGGTATTTGCCAATGATGAAACCACAGCTATATTATAAACTACCTTATTAAAAATTAAGAATTGTAATTAGGCACTGAACACTGAAAAAAATATTACTCCTTTTTCCACACTCTCACATCTTGTGTACCACGTTGTTGTGATGCTCAGACAAAGGCTCATCTTATAAAAATCATGTGTTACTGCTTCCCCTGACACAGTAATGGCTCAGCACAAGGGTCCAAAAATGGAAAGCTCCTTAAGACAAAAACCAGCCCCCCAGGTTGTACTCGCAAAGGCTGCAGGACAACACACCCTCCATTCAGCAACACACCTGTGTCATAGTCCAGCACTTCCTTCCCAACACAGGTGGAAAACAAACGCACACGTGTTTTAACTGCGATTTGAGGCCAAAACCCTCCAGCTGCCCAACGCGCGAAGCTGCAGGGGAAAAGGCGACCCAGGAACCGAGCCCGAAAAGCACTGCCGTTATTGAATGTCATTTATTTGTAATCATTAGATACACATGAAGAAAACCAAAAGCATTTAGCGGCGAGCGGAGCGGGACGCCCCGATGGCCTGGACACCACCACCATCAATGGACGGGACGGGGGGCTTTCCCACGCTCCACAGAGCAGCGCCCCAGACTCACCCCACACACACACTCGCCTACCACCATCGTCATCAGTACCACCCCCACCAGCAGCAGCAGCAGCATCATCATGCGGGGAGCGGGGGCTTCCCCCCTCTCCCCAGAGCCGGGCCTCAAGCTCATCCCCCGCGCCTCCCGGGACGTTCCCATCGCGACTCTCCCGCCGCTCGGGATGACCGAGCTCATGCGCGGAGAGATAAGATATTCAGCAGGGAGGTGGAGCTGCCGCCGCTGCCCCCTGTCCCCGGCCAGAGACTCCTCCCCACCCCGGAGGAGTCTCCCCTCTCCCCAGGCATTGCCCCCCACCCCTCCAGAGCGGCAACTCCCCCGCCCCCCGGGCAGCCGCTTTTCCTCTCTGGGCAGTGACTCCCTCAACCCGGGCAGTCACCTCCCCCGGCCCGGGCAGTGATCCCCACCCCTCCCTGGCAGGGACTTCTCCCCTCATGCAGTGACTCCCCCAGCGGGCAGCGACTCTCCCTCCTCTGGGCACCACTTCCCCCTCCGCTGCAGCGGCCCCGGCAGCACGCGACCCGAGCCCCTCCCAAGCGGGCGGTACTGCTGAGGAGCGGGCGGGGTCACGGCTGAGGTCCCGTCCCGCCACGCTCCGCCCTCCGCCGGGCGGCGGGGAAGGGGGCGGAGCCGCGGGCGGGACTGCGCGGCCCGGGCGCTTCCTGGTCACCTGGGAAGGCAGCAGGAGCGGGCTGAGGAGGCGGCGGGGGCTTGGGGCTTTGCTGCCGCGATGGCCTCGCTCTTCAAGAAGAAGACTGTGGACGGTGAGGGCGGCTCGGTGGGAGTGGGGCGGGGGGCAGCGCAGCAGCCCCCGTGCGGCCCCGGGGAGGGGACCTCGCACCCCAGGGGTGGTGGCGGTGCCTGTGGGGCGGCGCCTGTGGGGCGGCCTCGGGCCCCGCGTCCCGAGGAGCTCACGGAGAGCGGAGGAGACCGCAGGCCGGGCAGGGTGACTCACTCTGACTCAGAGGAACGACCCGGGGGCGCTGGGAGCCGGGCGGGGCTGTTGCTGGGCTGTGGGGGAGGAGGGAGAGGGGAATGTGACTCTTCACCGAGGGTGCTGGTCTCCTCTCCCAAAGGACAGGCGATGGGACGAGAGGAATTGGCCTCAAGTTGTGCCGGATTAGCCATCACAAAAAAATGACTTCACCAGAAGGCTTCTCGGGCACTGCCAGAGCTGCCCAGGGAGGTGATTGGGTCTCTGTCCCTGGAGGTGTTTAAAAGCCGCTAAGGCGAGGTGCTCGAGGAGATGCTTTAGTAGTGGGCAGATACGGTTGGTCTCGATGATCTCAAAGGTCTTTTCTAGCCAAGCAATTCTATGATTAACACAGGCCTGCAAAGAGTTCCTGGAGGTGGGAATGACCGGGAAACAGAGGAGCAGGTGGCCGAGCATGGCCGCAGGCTCTGGGAACCACTGCCCCAGGTGTCCTGGGAGCTGCTGGAGGACCTTGTGGCTTTGTCGCCCTTGTCTTTGTACATGAGGCTTAGGACAAGTTGGTTTTGATGTTCCCATAGTCAGTCTGTTGGCAAAACACTTACACTTAACACAGAAATGGAGTTTTCTAAAGTAAAGGAAAAAAAAAGGAGATTGATTACCTGACAGTAGCCCTGTAGGTGAAGGTCAGCTCTCCAAATCTGTGTGCCCCATGTGTGGCTGGGGGGCAGAGGATGGCTGGGGGTTGGCAAGCCCCAAGGCTGGCTGGCTGGTGCGTTGGTTGCTCTGTGTTAAATGAAGTAGGTCCTCGTTTAAAAAAGGCACACCAAAAATGACGCTGTGGATCAACCAATTGTGTGTCACCGAGGGAGACTACGTATGTTTCCTGCTAGTCTCTTCCCATTTTTGGTTTAACACCTGAGAGAGGAGGAAGGGGGAGATCGCACAGAGCTTCCATGACTAAGGTGGATTGTAGGAGCCAAGTCAAGCTCTGCTAGGTGTCTCTTGTCCAACCTGTTTTCAAGAATGGAGATGCTTCCTCCTTACCCTGGCGTGCAGGGCAGCAGCGTGACACACGGGAGTGGCTGTTGGCAAAAGGCTGTCTTCTCCTGACTGCTGGATTAAAGCTAGGAATTTGCATCACATATCGCAGACAAACAAGAACTAAGTTCTTATCTTGGCCTTCACTTACAAAAATTATCGAAAGGGCCTGTAACTGCAGATAGTTGGCTGGAGGTTTTTTGTTGTTTATTGCTATTCTTAGAGCCATGATGTGAGGTCAGACCCAACAGAAATAAGCATCATGTTCACTCGTCTTGTGGATTAAGTACAGTTCTTGTTTCTTCTGATCTTGAAATTCCTACTTCACAGGCTTTCTATGCTAAGGGATTTTTTTTTTAGTAGTTAATGTAGTTAGAAAATAAATTCTTGTGTGTAGCTATTAAGCTTTTTCTTCCATTTTTGCGAGTGCAGCTGTGCAAGTGATGTATGTTTGTCTGTCTTCAAAATTACTTGCCTGTAGCATTATTTTCAGAGTAATTTTCACCGCTGCTTTGCTGGTATGAAGAACAGAGTGTTATGTTCTGTGTCGTCTTTCTGCTCTTCATTATTGTCCATTGAAAAGTCAACATGTCCTGAAGATGTGTTTTTGTGTAGTTCTTGGAACAGGAGTAGCACTGTAAAACCAGATCTCTCACAGAGTTTGTTTGGAATATGTATTTATTTGGCCAAAAACAGTTGGTGGGAAGGGGTAGTATGTATGCCTTCTTCAAAATGCCACTGAAGGCTTGGGGTTTTCTGATTCAAACCTATTAAGATGGAAATATTTTCAGCAATGGATGTTTTACGGTATGTCTGATTGTGGAAACGAAGAATGTGAATGCTTCTTTCTGTATATAGGAAAATTATTGCAAGCCTTAAAAAAATGAAAAGGGTGTCTAAGCTTTCTACAATTTATCCTTCATGCCTTTATTTCTGTTAGTAACTCTGCCTGCTTGTATTGATGTTCATGAACTTCAGACTTCCGAAGTATAATAGCAGCACTCTGCCGTGGTGTTTCTTCTCTGGATTAGAAGAAAGAGCTCTAAACAAAGTTTATGTGGCAGTCTTCTCCTTTTAATCTCCCACCCAGAGTTTATCTAATGTCGTGTAGATACATAGATGAGCAGTAGATGGATCTCTTCCTAAAAGGACTGATCTGTTCCTCTATGAAGGTCGGAGCATGCTAAGTCAGATGCACATGTCTCTACCTTAGCCCAGGTGAATCACACCTAAGCATGTGCTGTAAATGCTAACAAAAGTTAATTGCAACTAGCATGATTGATGCCTATACTGTAAATAATACTTGCTTTTAATAACTAGATGTTACTGGTAAATAATTTTTAAATAGTACAGTGATCAAAACTCCTATGAAGGGTTAAATCTTTCACCTGGCAGACTATTCAAGCTTTTGCTGGCTACATCAGTGTTCAGAAAACTTACTTTTGTAATAAAGCTTCCACTTTCATACCTTTCATTCTTAGGCATCTTCTAATTGAAAAAAATTGAAAGCCATTGCTATAAAGCCTGACTTGAAGTTGGGGTGTGCAGATGCAGTACACTTGCAGATGAGGGTAATCTATCAAACCAGAATAAGAACAGAGAAGAACAGGATACAGGACTTGCATCGCGAAGTATCTTCATGGTTTTCATGGACATGGAAACTCCTTAACTGCTTTGAGATCTTGGATGTAAGTTTTCTTCAGCTGTTGGAGTTAGGGATGACTTGTTGAAAAAGGCATGGCTCACAATGAATAGTTTGTAGCTGATTTAGAGTTGAAAGCTGAGAAGTGTATGTGTCTAGCTATGGTGCAAAGAAACATACTAGGTAAAATAGCCTTTTTCTTATGGTCTATGATTCTGAAGCATAAACATGTTGCTTATACAAAATTGTATTTTGCTAATATTTCCTATATTTGAAATGCTGACAATTCTTCTCATAGCTGACTTAATTCTGAACAAAGGGAGGCTGTCAAATGTACTTCGTGTCCACAGAGTGCTAAGGAGACAAGATGCTTATGTAGCATTGCATACTTTTCCTAGCTATAAATGTTTTCCTTCCAGATATAATAAAGGAGCAAAATCGAGAGTTAAGAGGTACACAGAGGGCTATAACCAGAGATAGAGCAGCACTCGAAAAACAGGAAAAACAACTGGTAAGTAGAGACGGGAGCTTTATTTTACTCTTGAAAAACAAACATCCACCCCCAATACACCAGAAAACCTGCAAAGTACTAAAGACACAACTGAATGTATAATAATTGAACACTAAAAAAAGTCATCTTCCCCTTTTTGGCTTTGGAGTTTTCAAAATTGTGTTGGAAAAAATTTACTCTCTAAAAGTGATTCTTAGTTTTTAACATAGAAAAAGCCTGAAACAATGTGTTTAAATTAAATAACCACATTCCTTTTTCCCTTCTGTTCTTTAGCATTCTCTATCCTTCAAAAGGTTTTTCCTTACAGGCTTGTAAATCAGCTGTCTTGTAGTGGAAAACCTAAAAGTGTCAGTGCTATCATATGTTACCGTGATTCTCCAGTGGGAGAGTGTACTTGAAAAACCGTAGGTTATCATGAATACCCCATAGGCTTGTTATTTTCATTCATATAGAACTTCCCTAAAACTAGCTAATAATAGTAAAACTATCTGCCTAAATCAAGATTTATTTACAACTTAGTGTGTATGAGCTATCAAGTATTCAGTGAATGGATACTGCACCTGTGTGGCAGTATAATTGGATAAATGGATGTGACAGATGGTGGAGTTTGATGCATGAAGACATGCTCAGACTATGGGAAAAGCTATGCAAATCCAACCACTGGTTCAGTAGCTACTGAAGTATTTTTTCATGGCAGCAGATTGCATGAATACCTAGAGCTGGAAATATTAAACTGAAAGAGGTCAGATAAATTGTTTCTGGAAGCCTTGAACATATAAGGTATAATAGGTTACTCACAGATAAGGCATTTTTCAGTATGAAATATTCTGACTTTAGAAATAACCTTAATTTTCGTGAGTACTTATGTTGAGGTTTTGATTACTTTCTACAGTAAATTGTTTCAAAAATGTTGGATTTATGAGAAGAAATATGTCTTTGAAAAAGTTAATTGCTTTTAGGGTAAGAGACTCAATGAACAATACATAATAGTTTTCAAAGTATGCAGACAGTTCTGTTTCAATCCAGTAACCTCATATGACTATATGAATTTTGATTTTTTTTTTTTCCAGAAGAACATAACTGACTTGAATAAGCTGGCTCCAGACCTCTTAAAAGCAAATAGTGTATTTCAGCCCTTTACCCAAATTCTTCATAATGAAGAATAAAATGATCCGTAAATACAGTTTCATTTCTGCAGCTGGATTATCTGCAGTGATTTAGCAGTGGTTGGTTTTGGTTACAAGTGTTACTTAGGTATTTAATCTTAGTGAGGCAATGCCTCTTTTCAAATGTTTGTTGTTAAAACTAGGGTGCAAACTAGCATTTGCTAGTGTGCAAATTAATTCAGTTTTGCTGTGGGTTCTTTTGTTTGTTTTTTTTCTGGTCAAATCACATTCTACTAAATAGCATTGCTAGAAAAGCAAGGATGACTATTTATATAACTGAAAGTGTCTTAAAAAAATCAAGAGGATAGTAAACTTTTGGGATTTAATTATTAGTGCTAAGCCTTAATTATAGGGGGGTTTTAAATAAAAATTCTGTAGAATTAATCTTATACCTTTTTTTAACAGGAACTGGAAATAAAGAAAATGGCTAAGACTGGTAACAAAGATGCCTGTAAAGTGCTAGCAAAACAGCTTGTACAACTGCGGAAGCAGAAAAATCGAACGTACGCTGTTAGCTCTAAAGTCACTTCTATGTCAACTCAAACAAAGGTCATGAACTCTCAGATGAAGATGGCAGGAGCTATGTCAACTACAGCAAAGGTAAGGTGTTACAAGACATTCTTTTACATTAAAATGCAGTGTATGGTTGCAAAAATTAAATTGTGTTCTTTTGTATAAGATAATTGAAGGGATAAAACTTGTTGCTTAATACCCCAAATGGTGTTGAGGATACACTATGGAAATTTAATTTGATTCATATTATGAAATTTTTATCTAGTCAGTCCAGACAGCACCTAACTAAGCGTATTTTCTTGGGCTAGACATCTGTCAAATATTTGCATAATAAAAATAATCTCTAATGCCAGTGGAAGAATTCTTAGTACACAAAAAAACCTAAACAATGTAGATAGTGTCTTACTTGTATATCTTGTCACAAGCAGTTTGTATTGGGAAAAAGCAGGGCATCTAAAAATCAAGGCAGTGTGTCACAGTAGCTTTATGGCTTGTGCAAAAAGTAGGTTATTGCTTCAGATCTTAAATTCCTAAGGAAAACTAATCTGGAAATTTTTGTCATTCTCACTCTTAGTACTCTAAGGAAACAGTATTGCATTAAGTTTTCCCACAAATCTCATAAGAGTCTGAAAAATCTCAGTTATCTGAGACAGTTATAAACTTTTCCCTCATTCCCTTGAATTGGTAGATCGCGAGTTTGCTTTTGGTGAGGAGGATGGTACAGTTTAGGGTGTAGGAAACAGAACTGGTGTGTGCCATTGTAGACAAGTTGGGTTTTTATCACACTCCAACTTAATTCAAGTTACAGGCCAATTAAACACAGTAATGCAGCACAACTTAGTGCAGAAACTACTAAGAATTTGCTGTAAGTTATCTCTTGGAAGCAGTATATTAGCACATATCAGCCGTCCAATAATACAGAGTGTCTGTTGCAAACTGTCCGTTCTCTGTGACTAACTGTACAGAGGAGGGGCTTGCCTGACTGTACAACCAATCAAGGTGAACAACTTTGTCAGTATTCTGACAAGTGTTGCATGTGAACAAGTTAGTCTTGCTTTTTGATGATTACATGGTTGATTTGTTTTTATCTATTAGATGTCTTGGATTAAATGTCTCAAACCCGAAGTGTCACTAGTCTAATTATGAAGGTTAAGTCAGTAGAAAAAAACCCAACAATATTAATGATATAAATTAACTAGCATCCAGAAAAGTGATGGTTTTTAAAATACAGCAGGTACTTCTATGGACTAGTTTGTGTGACTTTCTTGGATAGGAAGATGTTAAATTCTTTTGGTCACATTTAAAATAAGTATTTCGCCTTATGAACACAGGAAGCTTAAAAATGAAAAGTATTCAGTTCATTTTGAAGCTTTTTAAACTATTCTTAATCTTATACAACCATCATTGAAAAATATATGGAATCAGTTGCCTCGACAAGCAAGACGAATATGTGAATGGGAAGCTTTCAAAGTATTTTCCATACACTTTTTAGCATGTATGGCACTAATTTCGGACATAGTAAAGACCAGTTAATAGTTACCTGTTTGTTTTAATCATGCGTCTGACCCTTATTTTCTGAAAACATATAAGCTCTCTATCAGTTTAGTACAAGTCTTTTTGATGTCATCTGTAACTCTTCTAAAAAGTCTAAAGAACCAACACCCTCTTAAGTTCAGAAAAACTTCTAAAATTCTAATAATTTAACTATGAACACAGTCTTTGTAATTGAAGTAACATTAGAAACGTAATGTATTTTCACTTTAAACAAATTCAGACATGAAGGCAGAAGAGCTTCTATGGAGCCAGTAGCAGCTGTAGTAGCTTGATAGCATGCCTTTTAATTAACCACCATTTTTATCTTCTCAAAGATGGTTAGACTTTGTTTGAATTGCTTGTGTCTATATTTAGATTTTGGTGTCCCATGAGAGATACAGTAGTTTGCTTCTTGGGAAAGAAGAAAGTATTAAATACTGGTGTCTGCAAAGGCAGTGCTGCATACTTGTAATGAAACAAGTGAAGTTTATTGCAGTATCACAGAAATATCTCTACTCATTACATAAATTCACCCCAAGCTAATATGTACTTTCTGAACACGTCAATATTTGCTTTTCAGAGAAAATTAATGTTTGTACTAAATTATAACAAAAAGAAACAACTGCAATTTAATGCTTGTCCTCTAGTGGTGATTCAAATAAATGTTCCTTACTAAATAAAAGGCCTGCAGCCATTTACACTTTAAAGTGCATAGCTTGCAAGTTAGGAATTATTATCCCGTTCTTTTCACTTAAATCAGCCAGATCTTTCCTAATATAAGCTCAGGAGAAGGGTTGTGATGCAAGAACGATGCAAACATTTAAAAGCATATCTATTTGGATAGTAAATAGTAATATTTCTTACTAGATACAGACTGTACTATTGCTCTGCTGTTCTCACAGGACATAGAGAGACAAGGAAAGTGAAATCTGGACTGAAGATTTTTTGTTAGAACAATCTTATTCCTTAATGTATTAGTTGGTGTTTACTAATGTCTCATTGTATGATTAAGGTTTTTTTCAATATTAATAGACAATGCAAGCAGTTAATAAGAAAATGGATCCACAAAAGACACTACAAACTATGCAGAATTTCCAGAAGGAAAACATGAAGATGGAAATGACTGAAGAAATGAGTAAGTCCTGCGCTGCAGGGAACAGCTAGATGCAGCTTATAGGGTTCTTGGAAGGGTAGATCCAAGATGCTTGAAGTTTTGTTTCTACTGTTACTGTTTTGACAGCAAAAATGAAAAGCAAACAAAGAAGTGCATGTCCGAGCAGATAGGCTGAGCCTTAGGCTTTTTAGTAGCTTTAGATACTAAATTTAGAATCCATTCCTTGCCATCTCTATGCAAAACACCCATTGTATTTGTAGAAAGAACATATAGTAAGGAAACGGCGTCTGTGAGCAGTTCAAAATGATATTGGCTTAAGTGGTAGGGGGATTTGAAAAATTGCCCTTTTTGTAGCTGGTACTTCTGCATGTGCTTTTTCTTCTAGGTCTGGACAATTTAGGTATTATTGATAATCTCAGCTTCACATACATGGTGGTATGGGATGGCTTTGTCTACTTTTTGAATTTTAAGCCACAAACAACTTCTTGCAGGTCGGCAAGTTTCTTGTTCCTGACTGCATCTGTTCAGTGTCAATTAAATACCAAACTTCCTGATATTGCTAGCACAGTCCTTGCTATCCTAATCCCTTTCACTGTGTTGGCCGTAGTAGGCAGATTGGACTCAAAATGGTATTGTTGACCAAGATATGAACACCTCAACTGCACAGAACTGTACTGTTACAATTCAGAAATTAGCTGAGTAGTTAGCAATTTTGCAGCTTCCTTGAGAGGAGTGAAAGGCAAAGTTTTGTTGATTGTTTTTTTTTATGGAACAGCAGCTGTTTTTAAGAAATACTAAAATCTAGTAGGAGGGAGACAGGGCAACTAAAGTATTTTGGTGAATTTAAACACTTTTTTATAAAAGCAGTCATGTCTTACCCTGTTGTTGTTCTAGCTGTGCTTACAAGCTTTGCAAGGCAGAGATAAAGTCTTTCCAATATAGAGGCGCTTTCTGTTTGTATCTTATATAGTTGTATTACTTCTACATTCTGAGAGGGTAGAAAGATGGTATTAGGTTATTCTAGTAACCTTTTTTCTTAATGCAGTGTTGATTTTTTTTTTTTTTTCTTTTTTTTTCTCCTCTAAGTTAATGATACTCTGGATGATATATTTGATGCTTCTGATGAAGAGGAAGAAAGCCAAGATATTGTTAACCAAGTGCTTGATGAGATAGGAATTGAAATCTCTGGAAAGGTATGGCTATTTTTACCCAGTTAATGTGCTTCTTCCCCTTTATTTCCTTTTTTAAAATAGTTTATTCTAGCAGCATTAGTTTTACAATCTCCTTCTAGAAGTCAGGTTGTCACAACATGTATTATTTTGACTGAAGAAAACTTCTGTCTTCTTCTAGATGGCCAAAGCTCCATCAGCTGCCAGAGGCTTACCATCTGCATCAACATCAAAAGCTGCTACAATATCTGATGAAGAGATTGAACGACAGCTCAAAGCTTTGGGAGTTGATTAGCTTGATGGCAATTTGCAGTCTGCCTTCTCACTATTCAGCTGCAGACAAATGGAAAAAGTGCAAATACTTTTTCAGTGCAACTGATGGCTAGGAAAACTCTGAAGCTTCAGAGGTGGCAACTTGAAGTTGGTACTGGGGGCAGGAGAAGGGGAGAATATTTTAAATCAAATTTACAATGAGAAATACACTTGGTGTGTCCATTGCATGGAGTCTTTTTGAGCTTTGGACCAACTAGGGATGTAGCTCTAGTGATAAATTATTTATACTTCTCTGGAACTGTCCTCTGAATTCAAGGTTTTCTTCTGTCTCAGTTCCTGATCTGTCTTCAGAATTGGCTATTTTATGGCTGGTGGTGATGCCTGCTAGGACAGCACCTATATAATATATATAATTTTTATAAAACTGTCGCTATAGAAGAATTCTTAGTTTCTCATCTTAGCATGAATGAAACTTCACTTATGCTCTTAGTTGGAAACTTTTTTATTTTGATGAGAACTAGACTTTAAAGTTAGTAAATATAGTCAGAAGGAAGAAGTATTTTATGTATTTCTTTCAAGATCCTGTAGTAACTTTGAGTTGATTAAACAATAACTGGTTATCCTTTTTACTGAACGGGAAGGATACACTCCTTGTGCAGTTAATTTTCCTGGAAGAGGATTTAAATCTGTAGTGAACTTTGCATGAAAGGCACTGAACTCTTGTACTGTAACATGGCTGGTTTCAACAGAATTGCTGTGCCTTTATGTATATAAATCTTGTATCTTTGTGATTTTTTTCAGAATAAGTCCTTGAAAGGTGAGTAAACATAATTAAGATGGTTTCACAAAACACTGGCGAGACCTCTGTGTATACTTGATGGGACTCAGTGCTGAAGTTCAGAAATGCACTTGTTCAGAAATGCAACTTGCACTCTTGCGAAAAGGATATTTGCCTGAAACAACATTTGTATATATTTTACAGTATTTCTTAAGGGAAAATAACTGTGCATAATTGTATTGTTTACTAAGATGCAATTAATCACATTGATAAGCTAAATCTAAATTCTAGTTTTGAGAACAATTTTGGATGATACCTGATAAATTACTTGTCTAAACACTATAATAAAAGTGTTCTGGTTCTGTGAAGGTTTTTCTATGGTCTCTGAACTGCATCAGCATGATGTTTAAGTAGAATGTGTTGGGCTAATGAAATAAGAACTGTTAATATATTCAATAGATGACAAAGCCTGAGAATGCAGTTCCCAGTTGTGATGTCTCAGATGGTGTGAAGTTCCTCAACCCTTACTCTGCTAGAAATTGTTTGCCCCTCAGCTGTGCTGATTTAGGGGGGTTGTTCATTGAATAGAAACAGCAAAATCATCTTGGCTTTAAAAAGAGAAAAGCAAAGTACCTCCTAAATGCGAAACCAGGATAACTGGGAGAGGACAAACTTCATAAAGAGACTTTGCTGCCAGAGAAACTGTAGCAGGAAACCATAACCTCTATGAATCTACTGTTCTTGCACCATCTACCTTTTAGGATAGAAGTCAGTAGAGAAAGAAGAAGCATACGTGAGCCTTCATCTGATTATTTTTGCATAAAAAAGCAGGCGTTCTTTCTCTTTGAAGGACATAATGAACAGATTATGAATCTGTGAGGTAGTTGGATAGGAATGTGTGAGTTTATATTGCATATATCTGAAATGAGGTGAATTTTCTTTTTTTTTTTTTTTTTACAAGTTATTTTGTAAAAATCTAATAAAAGGCTTTTTATTCCACAATGACTTTGTCCTCTGTAGGGTTAGTCTCACACATTTGTCTCTCAGTTCAGCTTTGTTTGGACTTCTCGCAGCTTTGGTAAGTTTTCCTTTGACCTGAGCTATAAAGCAGTACAATATTTATTGTAGTTGCTTTTGGGCCTTTGACTTAAACTCAATATTAGGTAAAGACTTGATTAGGTTTGCATTCCCTTACGTCTGTAACTGACTGCCCAAGTACTGCTCTTGGGCACTGAAGGAGAAACCGTAATGTGAAAGTAATTAGATATAAATTGTTACCAATTGATTGTATTTTGGTTCAACATCACAGCTTATCTCCTTTTTGAAAGAAGTGTGCACTTTATTATTTTATTAATGACTGTCGATGTTGGGATAATTCTATTTTTTCTTCCCTCTGTCTATGGTGTTTGACGTTTGAATAAAGGCACTGCTTTTTGGTGTCAGTAAGACTGCTGAACTAGGGCTGCTGTCAGTATCTATCTGTTGTTTCTGTTAAGAGTTACCTTTTAAGTCTTGCAGCTCTAATCTGTATAAAACCTTTGAGTAACAGAATGAGAAGTGTTATAGGTTTGTAGACTTGCTTATATTTATTTCAATTATAGTTAATACATTGTAGCTGTTTGAAACAAAATTGCATCCCACATTTAGAAATAAATTCCTTTTAAATCAGTCTTAGCAGACTGAAAAAAAAAACCCCACTCTGTCCTTAAACTCCTTTATCTTTGCTGACACCTTAATAGCAACTCAATTTGAATTAAGTCCTCCATCCGAGAATGGCAATGCAGTTGTGCACACACCTGAGAATGGCTCTGTTGGGGCAGGCTAATGTCCCTCTCACCTAGAATCCTACTCCACAAGTGCCCATAAAGCAATGGCCAGGAAAATATGAGAACAAGATAAACATAGATGACACTTCCTCCATTAATACTATTCCAACCTCGAACCTCTGTCTAGAGCACTGCTCGAGCCATATGCAAGTTCCTCTATATACAACAGCTTTGAGTGTCTTTCCTGTCTGTGAACTTGTCCATAGAAATAAACTTGTGGCACCCGTATTTTTTGGTAGAGAAGTTCCACAGATTTTTTTTCCCCACCGTGTTAAGAACCACCATTTCTGGTGTCTCTTAAGGTTCTACAGCTTTTACATTTACTCCTATATCTCACATTAGGCAAGATGGTCAACAGCCTGCCTCTATCCAGCCTTTCAGTACAGCTCATAATTCAGTAGACCTTTATAGCATTCAATGCACACACATCAAATCTTAGAAGGGAGACAGCAGCTTAAACTGTTATTCCTCTTACCTTTGATTGTCAGCTTTGCCTGTGTAGGGGCCTTTTCTAGGTCTGCTGTTTCCTTCAGGTGAGTGACACGGAATGCTACACGGTACTTTGAAGACAGGCAAACCACAGATTTATCTGTTGTCATAAAGTCTTGTTTTGTCCTCCATTCTAGTTTTAACACCTTTCCTGAAGTTACCAGTGGAAAAGTAAGAGCAAGAAAAAACCCACAAACATCTCAAAGAAAAATAGTGCTGCCCATGTTAGTCAAATGGCCAACTAAACTCTTACTTGCAGGTGTGTAAAGCTGCCCCTCAGAACTCTTACCTAGGGTTTTTTCCCCATTAAGATTTATGGTTTATGGCAATTACCCAGTGAGTTGTGGCTACTGAAAAAAATGAATTGCTACTTTCTTTAATGACTGCAGCTGCAGCACATTAAATTGATTTCATCAGGTTTTTTTTCTTTAAACAATTCTACTCTAATGTGTTTGCATTTCTGTGGCAGCAGCTAGATGTGTTTAAATGGTGGCTGCTTCCTCCCCTTAGACTTCTGTCACGGTTTTGCAAGAATATGGTGTTATGTCACCTTTCATTTTGTTTTGCTATGCTTCTACAATTAGAGTTCACTCATGAGATTTTTTTGAAAACTAGAAATCGTGATGTTACATAAGTCTGCTCTTGGATTAACTGTTACAGCATGCTAGAATGAACAAGCATGTTGGCATGATATGCAACTTAAAAAAAACAACAACAAAAAAAAAGGTAAAGTGTTACAGAACTACAAACCATTACCTGGAATACCAAGTGTATAAGAAATCTCTACTGGATTGGGACATTGGAAAGGACAAGCTTATAACATTTCTAGGAAGCCTTTTATAATTACGAAAATAATTTAGAATATAAATAACATATGTATATATATATCAGCAGTTTCAACATACAAAATGAGATCACATAACATGAAGGGTAAACAAATGTATGCCATAATCTTCACTGGGTGCTAACCTTCTGAATTTTATATATCTTTCATCCTTTTGGGAAGTTTATGATCTGTTCATACATATGTGGTGAATAAAACCTACAGCTTGCTCTTTCTCTGCTGCAGCAGGTGAGCTATGCGGGTGATGACAATAGCCTGAAGAGAGTACATAGCACAAGTTCTCCCCTTTGAGTTATTAAATTGAAGATTTCTTCTAAATTAAAGGGCTATAGCAACGCATTCATCCATAAAAATGTATTTATTTTTTTTTAAATCCAGGAGCCTAATTTCCATAGCTGAATATGCCTATGGTCAGTGTAATAGGTATCAGAGATAATTTAATGTACACTAGAGAGAGAGCACTTAGCTTGTAATCACTGCTTCTAAGTAGTCTTGAACATTAAACTCCTTTTGCTTTCTGTGGGCCTATTATCTAGACATTTTCTAAATCATCAGGTCTGTTTTATGGAAAAATAAAATGTATCTGGCCATTACTAGTTGCGTGTACTCACTTAATTTCAGTCCTGGGAAAACAGTCAAAAATACATATATGGTAATGGACTATTCTAATAACAATGAGCAGAGCTGATGAGATGGCTGGATAATCTATCCCTGGTGAGTACTACAGTCATTAATTCAGTTTCTCAGTGCCTGGCTTTCTCGTAGGTGGAGCTTTGGCCCTGTTTGGGCTTTTTCCCGCTGATTATCTCTCTAGGCTAGAGGAGGACAAATAAGGGATTATGTTTAATTAGTGGGGTGTAAAAGAGTGGGAATGTGCAGTGCAATAAATGCTTTGTGTGGATTTTTTTAGCTTAGCACACTATTGCTGGTGTAAGTAAGTCCGTGCGTGGATTTAATCAGAAAAAAATACAATGCAGAGAAAGCCCGATGCAATAAAACCCCTGATAATTCTCTAGGGCTTTTTCTTCAGGTCACAAAGTCTTAAGGTAAATTATATTCCAATTTTTATAGCTAAGCCTGTCCAAATCAAACTTCAAGGCATATAATAAATTATCAAGAACTACCTTTGATAACAAGCATTAAAAAAAGGCATTTCTACTTGGCAGCTATTTAAGGCAGTCAAATGTTGTGCTGAGATGGAGTGCACAGTAGGAACAGTGTTGACACCTCCATGCTGGTGAACTTGCTCTGTTGTAAATAATGTCAGCAATTATGGCACATTTCTAATGGCTTTGTCCTGAACTTACACAAGGATTTACCTGAAATGATTTGCTCAGAGGTGTGCAGATGTTTTGAGTGGGTAGCTGAGTTTGAGCCATTCTTTGGAAACGCAGGTCTTTAGCTAGCGTTCCTCTACTTGGCTCAGATCTAGTGGCAGTCTCACAAGATCCCATGGGTACATCTTATCCTTGGCCATAACCAGATACCCAGCAGTGTCACCACTGCTTGTTTAAGGTTTCTTATTCACCTTATGTCCTTTGAAATTCTCATTTCTCAATGCTCAATGTTCACTGCTGGAGATGAGACCCTGCCATGTGCCTAATGGTTTACAATCTCACAAAGGTTAGAGCAGTTAGCTAGTTAGCATGGGCAAGTGGGGGGCAAAGCACGTGCATGGACATGCAGAGGCAAAATACTTTCAATACTATAGTTGCTGATAATGAGCTTTGTAACCTTTTTTTCACGTACAATGCAAAGGCTTTGTTTCCTGATGCTTAGGGAACCTACGTGGGGTAATCACTAAATGTACTGCAGTTGCAAGAAAGGCACAGCACAGGGAAGCTGCAACTACTTGTGCCAACTTGGAAACTATTTCTAGTTGAAAAAGCATAATACGTTCCTTGCAGTTAAGCAGAGGCCTCCAACTCTTTTAAGTATATTCAGTAGCGATTAATTTGTTTCCAACAATTTACATTATAATTAGGTCTTCTACAACACTACCTCTGAAGTAAGAGCTTGTGAGAGAAACAAGTGATTTACTGATTTTTCTTCTTTCTTTTTTTAACAATGTAATATTTACAATATTTACAAAAAGCATAACAAAAACCCACATCTATGTATGGAAAAGTTTTACCGGCATTCGTGATGCTCTTTGATAATAGAACTAAAGGCGTTCTGATGTAAGCTTGTCTTCACTCTTTTTTCCCTTTGTCTTCTGTTGCAAAACCAAACTCTTACAACTTCTTTCTCAAGATTGAGCCCCTCAGCCATTCTCATAATTTCCTGAGAGGAAGGCTTGCTTTGTTCTCCAAAGTGTCTCTCTAGGGCTTCTTTGGCAGCGATACTGGATAACAGGATAAAATGTCACATTTAAAAATCTTTTCTGACACATTCGGGCTTTCACCACTAGTCCAGAAGAAGGGTCAAGGAAGAGCACTGAAGGTAGTGACTTGGTTTGTTTTCTCTTTTTCTATGTGAAGGAAACCCACAGAACTTAAAGTATGCTGTAGTTCTTTGCTTACATGGACAGCATCACAACATGCAGAATCTTAACTACAAAGTAATTTAAATGCAAAACCAGAATCAAGTTTGGTGTAATTTCAGTGGTAATCATGAAATGTTTGTGCTTCTTGATATTCTGTAGGAGATACAGCTATTAGCCAGATGTGAATGGGGTCACAGGAACTGAAACAAGTCTGATCACCCATTCTGCCCCAGTCACAGCAGCGTTGTGGGGGTTTGAGCAAATGCACGTTACTGGGATTACTTGGTTGTAGCAAATTATTTGGGTTTACAAAGGTGAAGAACTCCATCACTTACAATTTAAGAAATATTGTATTTTATATCAAATTCTGCATCTATTTTTGTTATAAAAAGGGCACTACAGTGTTTCTAGAAACCACAGAGATCATGGCGAGCTGTTTCAGCAATCATTCTATTTTCTCAAAGTCTGCCTTAATCTATTCCTCATAGCTGGGAATGACCAAAGATGAGTGCTTCCATAAACAAAGTAAGTTAAGACTACCTTTCCTTATTGCCAGATAGAATTTACTTCCTATTCTTGTTACATAATCTCAGAAAATGAGGAGTATGTATGGCACGCTTTTGTGCGCTACCAGGATGCATCCAAAACTGCTTCCAGCAGTAGTTGTAATTTCTTTGAACACAAGAGGGCACTTCATGCATTAGTCTGGAAATGAGGTGCAGGTATTTCTGTTATAGATATATACAGAGTATCAGCTGGATTTTTAGCTATTTCATTATTTCCTCTGTGATATGCAATTGGTCTTTCATTTATAGATCTATTTTGAAATATTTAGTAACATTAGCAAAACCACCTACTTAGTACATAGTGTTTTGCACACACAGAAGTATAGAAACATCATTGGTTTTGACTAACAGTTTCTTAGGCTTTCTGATCAAAATAGAGAAGAAAATAGCTTCTACAAATTCAAATTAAGTAGTTTTTGCTCAGGGTATGGCTAACCTAATTTAGTTAGTGGGACTTTTGTTCAAACATCCATTAAGAATTACTGAGAGTAAGGCTGCAGTTCAGGTAAAGTCCACCTACCTGATTAGTTTGAGGTCTTCAAACTTAGGCCTTTGAAGGAGCAATTACTGTTCTTACTATATGGGATTTGGTCCTGAATATCACCTAAATTATTTGTGCCCTTTATGACCCACCATATTTGATACTCCTGGTGCAGTGGAGTTAGATGTATTGTGGGAATAATTAAAAAATTCTTAATATGAGGACTGATTTCCTCAATAGCTTCAGGAGCTCCTCTAGCCAGAGGAAACAGCGAGGACAGAGATGCTTTCATCTCACAGCTCTCACACAGGCCATATTGCATAAACTGGGAAAGGTCTTGGCACTGCCACTCAAGTCCTTACTGTCTTGGAGAGAAGCTGAGAGGAGAAACCAGACTCCCAAAAGTGAAGCTTCATCCCTTGTGAGATGCTGTGATGAGCAAATGAGCTATGAAGCACCTCCCATCCCTAACTCAGTCATAATTGAGAAGCATCCCTTTGGAAGAATATTTACTTCAAAATTCAGAGAGAAATAGCACCTTCATTTTTTTTCCTTGTATCAAAGACAATCTGATTCAAAAAAAGCAGTCTCAAGTTGAATCTGAAAGGAAAAGGTATGTGTTGTGGCTGTGGGGTTCTGAGGGGACAACGGAGCAGCGTACGTCTCTAGGAGGCTGCATGACATATCAGGAGCGGTCCTGTACAATGAACTCTGTAGCAGGAAGTGTCTGGCAGAAGTAGGGTTGTGCCCAGAGGCAGACAAATTCCCGTCCTGTGGAAGAATGTTACAGCTCTCTGGAAGCCCCCTGAATGAATTCTCCTTCACCAAAAATTATTAGCCTAGGGTACCTAAAGATGAAGGAATTACCTCATGTTTTATTTTGCCTATTTGATAATTGGTTTTGTAACATGATTACCAGCCTACTTGATTTCCATATGGAGTCGAGGCGAGATAGGTGATAGCTGTTGACCACCAGAGATGCGAGAAGCAGAAAGAGGTTCCCAGAGCAACTCTCTGTTTTCCATTTGGCTTGTGAAAGTGATTCTTTGGGAACCCCAAAGAATGCAATGACAGAGGATAGGGACAGAGGATAGGGACAGGGATGCAATATTATGTGTCAAAGCTTGCTCTCAAATGTCCCAGACCTCGCTTCTCTGGCAAAATAATGAAACTTATTTTGGTATAATGTAGAACCTCCCAAAATGAAAAAAAAACAACAAACAAATGGTTGCTCTGATATGTTGTTCACTATATAGATATAAAATTTGAGCAGAATCAGAATAAAATGTTTTTTCATCTTAAACTATGTTGTATGTTAAAAAAAAATCTTTAATTGGGTAATGTAGTATATTTGGTGCAAACTGGAGTTTTGGAGGGCTCTGTTGTTATTTTTTGCTGGAATGTTTCAAAATAGTGAAACATTTTGAAATTTGAAATATTTCAAAATAGTGAAACATTTTGAAACACTAGCAATGGGATTCATTAATAGAAAATGGCACTTTGATTTCAAGCCCCAGAAAAAGAAGCATCTTAGCCAAAGGGGTAACATGTAACACTCAATATTTATTACCTTATGGTGGTTCTGCGCTTCCTCTTCCGCTCATTCACTCCAACTTTTTCATTGTATAAAGCTGCATTAAAAATAAAACAAAGCAAAACCCACCAGTTACATTCCATAGGGGATGAAAAACAAGCACAATTGTCTCCAAGAAAAAATTCAGTTCCTTTGAAGACAGAAGAAAGCTATCGGATAATACTTCTGAATAAGAGCAGCACCACACAGAGCGTTTTCTTAAAGATGGTTGGTCCTTGTTTTAACTCCAGTTATAAATGGTTATAAACGAACGTGGTGTGTCCCCAGTAAAGCTGCAAACAGTGCTGGCTCTGTGCCTATGTGCCTGCAGAGCTGTACTTCAGCCCCCTCCTTTTACACACCTTCTTCCTCCTACCCTGTAGGGTACAGTCTTGGGAAATGGAGTCCATTTCCATACCCCTCATCTCCCTCACCCTTTTTCTTCAGAAATACAGGCTTGTTTCCCAGCCCTACTTATTCAACTGCCTTTTCCACCTCACTTTCTGATAGACAAGACCTCCCTCACTTCTCAGAGGCCATTGCCCACTCACTGTATCTTACCCTGCAGCTCAAGCCTGTAATGCTGCTCACGCAGGCAGCAGCTGCTGCCCAATTCAAACATCTTACAAGTGACTCTTGCAATGTGCCAGCCACATTAAGACAGTCTCTGGTTTGTAGTGCAGTTACAAAGGAAGAAATCTTTCTACATTTGGTTCAAAGTAAACTGGAGTGTGTGGCAGAATCAGCTGTTTAATGTTTCCTACTGTTGAATACAATGGCAAATCCAAAAAGTAGCATTAAGCTCATCTTCCCTTTCTTCCCATGCTAAGTGAGCGCTGCACGGCAGTAGTGCTGGCTTTTGCTGTCACCTCCAGGCATACTGCTTCTGAGCATTGCAATTCATCCAGCTGAAAAGGTTGTTCTTTAAAACAACCCATTTCCTTTAATTCAACCAACCTATTCCAAAGCACACTTTCCCCAATGAACCCCGTGACTCTTCCTGCAACTGGAATGTAACTGGGCAAAAGGAAGGCAATTCCCTAGCAGCAAAAAGGTCACATGAAAACCTCTATGTCGTGCCATTCTTCAGGTTTCAAAGACCAGCTGAACTCAAAAGCTTTCCCTCACGGCCACATCTTGTATGCCAGAGGCTGGAAGGGAGAGTCCTTTGCTGGTGAGGAAGGCCCACACACTAGTAAATGGGCTGTCCTGCATATCCTAATAACAGATCTGACCTATGCTACAGGATTGGTCCAGTTCCCTGGGATGGGACTGAAACAAATCACTTTCAGTAGGCCAAGTGATGTTTCTGCTATTCTGTACCGTCCACACATTTCAGTTTGCCTCTCCTTGCTCCCACAAAAAAAAAGATAACCAAAACTTAATATAAGTCACATCTTAGTATTTAAAGCTGGTAAAGCAAAAACTTGAGTCTATGGAAGACATGTACTAGTCCTTCAAAGTATTGATAGGATTCTGGTCTAAATGTAAACCAGTATTTAGAGGATTTGAATTCTTTACCTCCTACTTGTTCTGCTTCTTCCAGCCACTTGGACAGTATTGATTTCAGTTTGCATGCATTCTTGAAACTCAGCTGCAAGTTTTCAAAACGACAAATAGTAGTTTGGCTGAATTCAGAGCCATGAACGGCAGCCAGTGCTTCTCCAACATTAGTTTGTGTATAACCTGTTAAAAATGGAGAGAAAATAGTCACTTTGGAGCTTTCTAGAAAGGGTTACTATCCTTGAGATGCTTAGCCCTACATTGTTGACTCATGAATAATGTATGACTGCAGTGACTTCAGGATGGGCTTTCTGCAGAGGTCTCTGTGGCAGACTGAGCTCATCTCAGAGATCTGTTCTGTCTCTTGTTGGTTTCAGTGTAGTTTTACACTGATATAGTGGTCTTTCACACTCTGGAGTTAGGGATTTGAGAAGGATTTAGGTCTCATATCATTCTTTCCATAGATGATGCAATGGCAATAAGTTAATCCCTGGTGGCATTGCTGGTGTCCTGTTATTTGTTGTGACAACTAAGTTGAAGCAATCAGAGAAAGGCTACAGTTTCTATGCAGACACTGACTTTATAGCAGCAGCTTCTCATTCAGTGCTCTGAATATGTATCTGCTGCATTCAGGGGTCTGGCCCATCATCTTTGCTTTCTGCTTCTGCACCAGAACAGGCATGATCTCTTTAGATGCTGAAAGTCTCATGGGGCAGCTTTTTACCTCCATATTGATTGCATGTACTCTGTGTGTCTCAGTCTCAGGTCCACAGCCCATATTAACTCTCTCTTCCCTTATAAAGCTCAACCTCAGATTAGTTTTCCTGTGAAAACTTCATTTTTCTCATTATAAAACTGACCAAGTTACAAACACTACTTTAAACCCTAAATTTTTGTTTCGGTCCTTATTTTTACACTGCAAATGGAACACGCTATCTTCCTAGCTGTTGAGGTAAAGCACAGATACCTGTAAAAATCTTCTAATTTTTTAACTTTTATAAAGCTGGATTTTTGTAAGATACTCTGATTTGTAATGATACCGTGGAATTTCATGAGCACCAATATAAAAATTGCAACTCTCATTTCAGAGCACATAATATTTGTAAGTGGGATTAATCTGCAGAAGCTTTTATTTTGCAATGTACCTCAAACCGCCTGTAGAAAGGCTATATTCCCCGTAGATGAGAAAGACATAGCCCAGTCCACCTTTGTCTTTATATCGTTCAGTGAAGACAAGCACCTCACTGGAGACCCTCTAACGCCATCCATCGCACATCAGCCCCAGTAGCTATCAGTCAGCAACCAAGATATCAGTTGCTACTATACCTATGCTTTTGCACAAGAAAATAAAACAGGAAGAGAAGCTTCCTACTGCTATGAAAGATTTGCCATGGTTGTCACCCATCTCGTATACTGACGTGACACTGCACCATCAGCAGAAGCACTTTATGGGGAAGGGGGTGGATATAAGAGGTAAGAGCACATGCTGGCCTAAATTACAGAAAATTTGGGTCTCTGCAAAGCAATGCACCTGCTACTGAAAATAATTTAATGAACAGCAATAATTTGGTCTGCACTTAAGAGAAATTGAAGCACAGGAAAGTTCAAAGTCACTTTCTGCATACTAAGTTGCAAAAAGCTGAGGTTTATTAATTTCATGCAAGTCTTTCAGGAATGGAGAAATTTTGGCAATGCAAGGTAGGATTAAAGTTATTATTAGAAAAGTACAGAGGCTAGACCATAAAACAGTTGGAAATAATTGGTTTTTCACTGGGATTTTTCAGCGGGTTTTTTTTGCAGACATAAAGCACATACCCAGCTTAATTCTCCGCAGCTTAAATTCATTAGCAAATTTCTCCAGTTCCCTGATTTCAGGGGAGTCCATATCAACAGGCTCTTCAACAGATTTGCCTTTTCTGCGGAACTCCTGCTTGAAGTCTGTGGCAGTGGCATCATCTGTGAGGAGGGACTGGTGCATGGGTGTGAAGCCGTGTCCAAGGGCACAGGAGCTGGCACTCAGGGCGTGTTCCGGGAATTTATAAAGGCAAGGGGTCAGGCTACCTGAGCAACAACAAAAAGAAAACCCAATACAGTTAATCTTTACTGCTGTACAATAAAAACATGCCTTTGTCATCTCATAATCCATGCCTGTTATATTTATTATGTAATATGCACAAAATTATGCAGGAGTGAGTATGTCCTCAGAAACAGTGTCTCCCTCTTGTCCCAGTACATGAAAACTGACCAAGAGCCACTTTCACAGGCCAAAGCCATTTTATTAAGAAATGTAGTAAACTTTGATGCATTTAAGCAAGATGGTAAATGCTCCAAGCTTAAACAAATAACAATCCAAGGCCTCGGTTGGAATTGAGTAGCAAAACAAAATACAGATTAATATCTTTCCGAGCTCCCTAAAAAGTGCTAGTCTTTATTTTCTGGTACAAATAATATTTTGCTCTAGATACCATTTGATGCTCAGACAAGTTACTATCTTGGTTTAGCTTCAGCATAAAATTTGTTTGAAGAAAGTACACAGGTAAGAGCTCAAAGGAAAAAAATTCCAAACCTCAGAACACATTCAGAATGATCACTCTGGCTTAAAAAGAAATTACTCAAAGGCAAAACAAAACTATCATCTCATACTGCCTGAGCTGTTTGCTATACACAAATACCAGACAGTATCACAGTATCATAAGGTTGGAAAAGACCTTTGAGATCATCGAGTCCAACCTACAACCCAACACCTACACCTACTCCTACTCATCAACTACACCATGGCACTAAGTGCCTCATCCAATCTCTCTTTAAACACCTCCAGGGACGGTGACTCCACCACGTCCCCAGGCAGCGCATTCCAATGGCCAATCACCCTCTCAGTGAAGAACTTTTTCCTAATGTCAAGCCTAAACTTCCCCTGGTGAAACTTGAGACTGTGTCCTCTTGTTCTGTCGCCCGTCACCTGAGAGAAGAGACCAACCCCTGCCTGACTACAACCTCCTTTTAGGTAGTTGTAGAGAGCAATAAGGTCTCCCCTGAGCCTCCTCTTCTTCAGGCTAAACAACCCCAATAATGAGATTCAGTTAGGAGTGAATGCTATTTTTCTGCTAGGTATTGTACATAGAACTAGATAGAGAGTCTCTGACCTGAAAGGGAAAAAAAAGTAATCACAGAAACAGTAACATTTTTCAGTGCATCTGGAGCAGCCAGTGACTACCAGGTTCTCAAGAAATCCTTCCCAATTTTCTAAATTACATAAAACTTTGTAGCAGAATTCAGAACTTCATTAACTTCCCACCTCTTCCTTCATTTACTTTTCCTGTCTTCACTGCCCTGACTGCTCTCAACAGCATTCAGGCTTCTAACACCATAGGAAATTTTATATGCTTCATGCAAGATAACCACATAAAGAAAATATTTTCTCAAAGAATAAAGGAAAAGGCTAAAGAAAGACAAAGACTTGCTTTGTAAGGTGCTGACGCTGTTTACCACATTGGGATGTGGCATGCTGCATGTCTGTAAGATGCGACTCTGGGAGAGACTTGCTGATAGCATCTCTGGAGTTGCAGGCTTGATGCCTAAAAAAACAGTAAGGGTTAAAAAAGAGAAAAATCACAGTATCACAGTATTACAAGGTTAGAAAGGACCTTTGAGATCATTGAGTCCAACCTATAACCCAACACCAACATCTACTCGTCAACTAAACCATGGCACTAAGAGCCTCATCCAATCTCTCTTTAAACACCTCCAGGGACGGTGACTCCACCACCACCTCCCCGGGCAGTGCATTCCAATGGCCAATCACCCTCTCAGTAAAAGAACTTCTTCCTAATGTCAAGCCTAAACCTCTCCGGCGAAGCTTGAGACCGTGTCCTCTTGTTCTGTCACCGGTCACCTGACAGAAGAGACCAACCCCTGCCTGACTACAACCTCCCTTTAGGCAGCTATAGAGAGCAATAAGGTCTGCCCTGAGCCTCCTCGTCTCCAGGCTAAACAACCCCAGCTCCCTCAGTCGCTCTTCATCGGGCTTGTGCTCCAGCCCCTTCACCATCCTCGTTGCTCTCCTCTGGACGCACTCCAGCATCTCAACATCTTTCTTAAACTGAGGGGCCCAGAACTGGACACAGCACTCGAGGTGCAGCCTGACCAGTGCCGAGTATAAGGGAATGGTAACTTCTCTAGTCCTGCTGGCCACACTATTCCTGATGCAGGCCAAGTTACCATTGGCCTTCTTGGCCACTTGGGCACACTGCTGGCGCATGTTGAGTTTCCTGTCCACCAGCACTCCCAAGTCCCTTTCCGCCTGACTGCTCTCCAGCCACTCTGTCCCCAGCCTAGAGCTCTGCATGGGGTTGTTGTGTCTAAAGTGTAGAATCCAGCACTTGGACTTGTTAAACCTCATGCTGTTGGAATCAGCCCATCTCTCCAGCCTGTCAAGGTCCCTCTGTGGGACCCTCCTACCCTCTAAGAGATCGACAATTCCTCCAATGAAGGAGGATGAAGTGAAGGATGAAAGAGGATGAAATGAAGATGTATTTCTTTTTGAATGAAACAAAATGAACTTCTGAGCAATACTTTCTGTTTAATACCTATTAACTTTTCCTGTGGATCTGAACAATGCCAGAAATGTTTGCAACAGATGCATAAATGAACAGTGAATGAAACAGGAGCACTTGGATATTTGCACGCCTTGAAGAAAGTCTCCACTCTGTCCCTAAACTGTCCCTATGCATATTCATTCACCTAGGCTGACTTACCCTATTAATTTCCTTTATTCTTAAGTGAAATAAAAAGCTGAGCTTGATTTTAGGCTATCTCCGAGTCACAATTATTTCCTGGGAGATGTGTTGATTTGTTTCCTGGCACTATCTCATTGACTGCTACTTGAACTTACATAGAATAACTGCTCTCCTTTCTTACTCAGCCTCAGGCATGAAAAACTGAGATGGAGACTAACATACCTCAACAAATGTAAAAACCCACAGTTATCTGTATGATATGCCTGCTGAATTCAACTGTCCTACCATTATGCCACTGTTTTATTTCATAGCTCCACTCAAGGCTCCATTATCCCAAGTACAGGTAACACACAAGTATGTCAGGTACATTACTCCTGGTCCCTCAAAACACGTTTACCAGGGCAGGCAGACATAGATGAGCAAAAAGAGAAGCACTACCCCAGTCTTGTAGAGAGAAATAAGACATAGAGTGACTTCCTGAGAGATGCAGAGGTTTAGGGAAACTCTCATCACCAACACCTAATTTCTGAACCTCTTGTTTAGTGCCTTAACCCCAGTTCTGTCCTCTTTAAGCTGCTGTCTTGAATCAGTCCCTCTAATCTGACCAAAATCAACACGCCTGTAACTCACCTGGTTGAGAGTATGTCTCTTACCTGCCATCACCCCATAGGTAGACGGTTGATTTCCATAGTGACAGGAAGGCACAGTGTAATGAAGGCCTGTGTTTCCCAAGGTCGTCATGGAACAGAGGATACAGGAGCATACAGGAGTTTGGATCAAAGACAAAACAGATGAGACTGGTAAGAAAATGTGTGAGAATTCAAGACAGAGCCTCAAAGTTCAGAGGCAGATAGTACTCTTGTGTGCAGTTTTTCTGTATGCATTCAGTAAGCACTTAACTCTGGGCCATAACCGTCAGGCTAACACTGCCAGAAGTCCAGACAACAGCCAGGTCACACCAGATGAGGCTGCAGTATAAACAGTGAGACAATCTCTGAACCAAGACCAGAAATTTTCATGCTGTGGTCTCACTGCATTAGTTTTAGTATAATCTATGGGTATAACCCCGTTTAATAGCCTGCTGAGCAAGAGAAGTGTTAAACTCTCCAGCAGGAAGCCAGTTCTTCTCACTACCCAACTTCCACACACCATTTCATTTAATCTTACACAAAAACTTGTTCTGTGTTCCGTGAAAACTGATCTCACTCTTGTGCGAAACCCGCAGTGAACGCCGGCATTAAGGCAGGCAGTGCTTTATGCCTAGGTTTCCAGAAGCAGCAATTTGGGACATTTCATTTGAGGCATCTAGAAATCACATTTTCTTAAGTGCTAAGTCACCAAAACCATTTCAGAGCGCTTTGGCAGGGTGACAGACAGAATGACAGACTTCAGGCTCTTTTAAAAACTTAGGCCTACATCAACATTTTTCATCCTCAGCACCAACAAACATATAATTAATTTTTCTCTAGGATTGTCACAGGGGTGTATCAGACCCGTGCTCAGTAATAACCAGTGCCTGAAGAATCAGTGGTTTACTGTATGCAAAAAGAGAGCTATAGCTGTTCCTTATTCATAAATAGGCACAGAAACGTGTATACTGTCCCCTCTAACAACTGCTATAAAATATAATATTAAAAATTAATGTTAGTGAACATTCAGATGTGTAAAACTGCATGTTAGAGCACACATTCCAGTTATTTAGAACAGTATAATTAATTAGGATTAGAATCTCTCTTTTTACAACCGTAATCATAACAGCAAAATATCCTGTTTAGATACACTTACACAGATACAAAATCTACCAAAAAAGGCATGCTTATACTACTACAAATGCATGCAAAATAAAGATTGCATTAATAATACTAATGCATTTAGAGCGATGCAGCATTTCTATTGTGGTAAGATCTAACTGTTAATTTGTAGGGTTTTTCTTATTATTTCATAATTCATAGAGTATGTTTCTTATGAATAAAAATAACATTTTCAACTTGCTAATAAGGATTTAAAATTAAATAGTAACAATGATGCTATTTAAATGAAATAATAACAAATAATGTGTTGAGGATACTGCAGAACATCAGCTGTATGGCATGGTATAATATTTGGACAGAAGCTTATTCACCTCTGCTTTGTGATGCAGAACTGTTATGTGCAGTTTAAAAGATTTTGACATTTAACATAAGTCATTATTCAAAATTCTTTCATATTTACTTTGTGCACAAATTCTGGCTTTCACCAGAACAGCATTGTTTATTACAATTTCTGGATCTCTGTATGAAATTTGTAAACTTTATTGTAGTTGGCACCCTTTGTCACTACTTTCATTCTCACGGGGTCATCTGTTAGATGCAATCCTGAAAACAAAACTCCCAGTGACTACAGTCACTGTCCTTGGATAGGAATTACAAAATATCAAATCCCAAATCTGAAGCAGACCAGCAAATGCTTTTGGCTGGGTGTCACCATACACTTTTTATTATGAATCTAGAAAATTCTACTGTGATACATATACATAAGTATGGCTTCATACAAAATTTAAATTCTCCTGTTTCCTAATATCACTGTTACCCAAAAGCCTTATTAGGATATTTTTAGCCTCCTGTTTAAAGTATAAGGTCTTGTTATCTATCACCAATACCTATTTTTCATTACTTACATGCTTTTTCTTATTATTAAAATGTTTTGCTACCAATGCATTTCAGGAGAAAGCTAGTTTCTTGTTAAGACTGCAAATAAAATTCTTACCTTAATATAATTCAAATAGATCAAAACAATTTCTTTTTTCTGTTCCTGAAAGCTTTTCAAAAATCCCTGTATTCCAGAATCCCACTTCTGCAGGTTTAAGGCTGCAACAAAACTCTCTTTCTGTCTCACTCTCAGATATTTCAATGATTATATAATCCTAATATTTCAATGTAATTAAGGGGATTGTATACACAAACACAAAAAGTCAAAAACATTGATAAGACTTCGGCCACCGATTTTGAACACCATCCTTAAATCTTAATCTTGATTCTGTATGCAATACACTTCATAAAACAAGTTTTTCCTTCTTGAAAACTTCCCCAAATTATATTTAGATTCAATATGTTTTATATAAATTTCCTATTTATAGTAATTTATACTATTTTAAATTATGCTTACATAACAAACAAACTTTCAATTAATTTACATGACACTTGTCGTTGAAGATTATGTAGTCATAACAACTGTGATAACGTTTGAATCTGTTCTAAGTTAGTGCATTGGTAGCATACTTGACCCTAATCTTCTGATAAACTTAGACAAAGCTACAAATTTAGCTAAAACACAAACATTTGAGGTTTTCCCAATTCATTCATCATGCAGAGTTTTGTGAAAATGCTTCTACTTCAATGTAGTCCCAATCACACATCAGATTGATGCCAACTATTTTAAATATTGTGGAACTCAATGAACACGTATCATCTAAAAACATTATAAATGAGATTTACTGACAGCAAGATTATTCTTTAAAAGTACCTGTAGACACAACATTGGTGGCATGGTTAGAAACCGTCAGGCACTCTGCGGCGCTGTGATGCATTATCAGAGGTAGAGAGGGAGAAGAGTCAGAATTCAAAGGTACAAAGGTGTCAGATGAAGCAAACGCTTGGCAAGTCATACCCTCCAACAAGCGAAAGAGCCACTTGCCCCTGTTTGCTAACAGAACAGATCCTGTACGATTAAAAGCAGCTCAAGCTCTATTGCAGGATTTTTACCTGCATATGCATATACATATACAGGAGGGCTCCAGAGCACAGTGAGGTCGTGTGCAGGTATTTATACCACTAGGAAATCCCTTTATCCATTTTAATGTTCTTTTCCCAGCAATATTGCTATACTGCTACAGAGCCTCCTTCCTTCCCACACAAACACAATACGTGTCCAATTAATGGGGAAGGCAAGGAGGGGGAAACCAGAGACATGATTTGACAGATATTTTCATGTAGGTCTTTTGTGAAGAACAATGACCAGAAAAAAAGCATGAAAGTATCGTCTCCAAAGTCAGTAGCAATGAGACAGGTACGTTTAATACTGAGTAGTTTTCCACAGTTAACACCTGCCCCCAAAATCTCATTCAGGCAATTGTCTGGAAGGCAGCCCGGCTGAGAGCTCAATCAAAAGTCTCCGAAAGTCAAGAACCTATAGCAAAATAATTTAAATTAACTTAATTCCCAGCAGTTGCACAGTGATCATTTGTCTTAGCATATACTAGAATAAATCAGAGATGTGTAATATGGAGCAGCTGTATCCTGGAAGAAGTTTCTTAACAGACAGCTTTACATAAGCATGGTGTGCTAAATATTTATCTAAGATAAACACTTGAAAGAACATGGTGTCACATAAAAGTCATGCACAGTTCCTGCTACTAATTTATACTACCTCAGCATCTACAGTCTCATCCAGAAGGTACTGGTCTTTAATGTGCTACACACTAAGTAAAAGTAGGGTCTTTTCTCAAAGAATTAACTAAGTGGTTTGTTGGCATGAGATTGGAATCACTTTGGAGCAGTAAAGAACATACAGATTATCCTAAAAATGATGAAAATTGCTGCAGCATGCTACAGTCACATATTCTATTTATATGCCATAAATTTTAAAAGAAATAATGACACTCTTTAGGAGGTAAAATATATTGGTATGGAGGGGGGGGTTGTGGTCTATTTTCTCCTGGGGGACTGAGGTGGTGGGGTTTTGGTGTTTTATGACCATACATACTTGGGTCAAATCTTTTGTTTATTTTACGCAAAGTTGAAGATATATTCCTTGGTTTTGGTGTTCCAAACTGTTTCAAAATAATTAAGATTTTGATAGCAAATACTCTTAGATATTTGATAGGAGAGCAATCATCCATCTTATTGTATCATTTTTCATGGATTATTGCATAAAAGCGCTGCTGTATTGAGCCATTCTGTAGAATTCTTGATATTATTTTTAAACGTGCTTTGAGGATGGTTGTGCCTGAAGTTGTTGAGAAATTTCAAAAGTACTGTGTATGGCAAATTACACATGTGCTCTAACAGCAGCGAGGTTCTACATTCATAGCTACTGTTTATGTACTTACACATTGCAAAATATATAAAAAATAAAATAATCCTTGCAATATTATGGAAGATTTTATCATCCAGCAAACTTCTACCTATATTACTTTGGGTTTGATCCAATGTATATTAAAGTCTGTGGACTCGTACGTACAGTGACTAACAAATAAGAACTGAGTCTTAACCTCTAGTATTTCATTCAGCTGAGGGTACATTTGGAACCTGTACAATTCTTAGATGAGAGCATGGCATTGAAGGAAACTAGAACAGAAGTTAACGATGATGACGGTGCCTTATAGCACCTTACAGAGTTTAAACAGTTCTCCAATGTTTTATTTATCTAACAACACAAAAAATGTTATCTCCAATGGCAGATGTGTGGCACGCCTGGCTGTAAGTGCTGTACCTAATAGAATGTGCATAAACTGTTACTCAATTGAGTGGAAATTCAACAATTATTTTAAGAATTTTGACCTCTGGTAAGGTTTTCTCCCACAGCAGGAAGCACGATACATCCATGAACCTACCTACTAGGACCTTGAATCCATGGGAGAAATAGAAACACTAAGAACTTTTAAGCCTTGTCCTTGACAACTGTTTTTCTCTCAAATCTCAACTATAAACTCATATGTAGACACAAAGATGTTGTAGCCTGTCCTCAAGTGCCAGATGGAGCTCACCTCCAGATTTCCATTTCTTCCTGCGGTCAAGGGACTTGCCTTACTTTGCCCAGAAGCTCAAGCTTTCCAGACCTATTCTGTTCATTAGAGGAAATCTTGGTAGATTCGCAAAGGGCACTCACCCCCCAAAACCTGGGACCAAGACAGACAAGGAAAGTGTGTGCAGCCAGCAATTATGAGACATTGAACTTTTCCTCAGAATATGGTAAAATGACTTTCTTTGACACCATCTCAGACATCACCTCAAGTGAGTTTTTCAGGCCACTGCTATTTAGTGTTGTTTTCATACCTCATGACTTGGATTTTTATTTTTATGTGTTTGTGCCACATTGTCTACTTCTCATTACAGGTATTTTTATTTTTGTTTTGTTTCTGACTGAGATTTTACTCACATTCAGTTTACAATAGAATTATTTGGCTGCATTTTTGAGGACTCGGAATAGCTAGACTCTGTTAGCAATACTAGGTATTTGACAAATTCCACATTCATCAGATAGAATAATGGAGCTCCCTTCTAAAGAGAGCTTTCTCTTCTGCTTGTTTAGGATGATGCTGGGGTCACATGGACCTGGGAAGTGCCTCCTTACTGCCATGCTGACCTCTGAGGAATTTGTGCCAGTTCATTGTCCAAGGACGTGTTATTCTGGTCATGAGAACATGCTGATCATAAGCAAAAGGGATAATCCAGTGCTCCTTTCCTGTGTCAGGTTGAACAAATAGCAGTTTTTTTCTTCTGACTGCACTCACAGGAGACCCAAGTTGTTCCAGGCTGGTAGACCACAAATGGGAGACTTGGTATGATAAGGTTTTTGGGGGTTGATTGGTTGGGTTTTTTTAAAAAGAATCTTAATTTTACAGGATTGTAAAGGCTACCCAGCATCCCTTTTTCGTCCTCAGAATTCATTCATTCATTTCTTTTGACTGGTCTCCAAGACCTTGTCCTAGGTAAGTCTTGTTCAAATAAAGAGCTTGTAGAGATGGAAGTCTTTACAAGCATAAACACTACAAAACTCCTAAGGCTGAAACATATCCCACTTAAATAATCACCCACATGTATATTTGCACTCTGGAGAGGTTAAGTCTGTATACATATATACACACAGTCCTGTATCCCTCTCTCCCAATAATGCATCTCAGAGAAACTCTGGTTCTCTGGGTAGTAAGCTTAATTTTTGCCTTTACTGCAAATGAGATGGGGAATATTTAACTCTTTATTTCTGATACTACTACAGTTTGCATTCTGTCATCCCTGTGTGTTTTTGCACAGTGTACTTGCATGTAAAAATTCCTATCATGTTTCAGTTTTATGCAGAATATCTAACTTTCCAGGTTTTAGTTCCATACCTTCATGGTTAATTTTTACTGAGTTTTGTAAAAATTATAAAGTAAACAGAAAGGAATCAGAAAACTATCTTTTGACTTATTTCTATTTTGCCATAAACAGTCTCCTGCAGATAACGTGATAAAACAATGGGCTGAGCATGCTCTAGCTCCATTACAGATTTCCAAGGAGTCCCGGCTGTACTGGGGCTTTCAGTTGTATCATTCCTCTAAGTAGGGTATTTTCTTAATTCATGGTACTCCTGGCATACTCTGCACTGCTCTGAAGTCATGCGAAGCCGAGGAATCTGTTGTAACTGTTCCACACGAAGCATCCAATCTCTGCCTGCTCAATGCTGTATAACAAGAGTATCTGCAAAACAGTGGAGGCCATTTCACATGTACACAGACTCTAAAGGATCCTTATTGGAACAGCAAGTTCGCAGTTCCTCCTCTCCCCAAGTCAATGCGGTAGCACACTTGGGCTTCATCTCTTGGGCAGAAATATTCAATTGTTGCTTCACAGGTTACATTGGAAAGCTGATCCGTGAACCCACAGTGATGGGAAGAGTAGCCCCATAAGTACAGATGCCTGGGCTGCGCCTCAGTATCACAAGTGCACCCTATATTTCAAGGACTTGTCTTCACAGAGCATCCCAAAGTAAGTGACATCAATAGGAGCTGGAAGCACTGAATATCACAAAATGGTAACTGTGAGAGAGTTTTCAGCATTTCTCAGAGTCTAAGCATTAACTGTGCCAGTAACGTCACACAAACCCAGTGACCTGGATGGAAATAAGCATTAGTAATATGCAGCACTACTAATAATGCAGAAGCTGTGTCATTTTTCAACATTTTAATATTTTCAGTAGTTGACAACTGCTCCAGAGATCTGCATGTTTACACAATTCTTCTGCTTATTTTTATTAAGCAGAAATATCTTTATCTGAAATTACTATGTTCATGTGATTGAAATACTAAAAAGACAGAGGGTTGTCATAGATTTATGGCTTACTTCCCACACTATAAATAAAAAGACACCTCTAAATCCATTACACTGTAAACAGGAAAAAAAAAAGAAAGACATAAATTGACTAACTATCTGTGTGCACCATAGACAGATAGTTTTCATCTGTCTCATAGACAGATGAGTTGGGAGGGTGGATTAAACATTTCCAAGGAAGACACTTTCCCAGGGACCAGCACAATGTAATTCACTCTTAAAAACCTATAGAAGGCTTATCTAGTCTTGCTGCCAAAGTCTGGTTTGCTGGAGTGAGTCAAAACCATGTGTAATTGCATTAGAGCAAACAATAGCATTAAAGCCTGATTTAAACCAAGTGAGACTCCTTGATAAAGACTAAAAAGAGTATAAGGTTATTTTTTTTTCTCTGAACCACCTGCCCTTAACGTTAGATCACCTCTGCAGAAAAGAGCCTCTGAGCGTACAGCACAGACATGATCTGTTTCCTTCACGGAAAGGTGGTGTTCCCACGGCTCTCGAAGAACAACCTGAACCTTGTTGTCAGCAGCTCCCCATACAGGGGGCAGCATAAAATATGTTTAAACTTATCTATAAGATCTACAAAGTTAAATAACACAGATATACAAGTTCCACTGGTTTGTTTCGTGCTCCCAGTCAGATTGGTGCTTCTCAAAATGTTGCACGTTGCACACACGTTGCTAGAGAACGACCCTGATATTTCATGGCACTTGTCCAAATGCATTCTTGTTTAACTGCAGTGAAATACAGTGTACGATCAGGCTGCAGGCAATTATGACTTGGTCCAGCCAGTGGACCTATACCAGACACAAATTTAGCCAGCTATCTAGAAAAAAATTATAGTTAACATCTTTAAAAGATTTACAAAATACTACTACTACTACTGATTTGACAATTGTTGAAGACCATATTTAAAATTCAGATGTGTTATGGTTGACTCATTTTCAGTTTATTCAGGACCACAAAACATCCTCTTTAGTTGCAAAAGTCTTTTTTCCCACACTGTAATTTATTTGGAAAATTGGAACTTTTCCACACAGAAAAAGATTTTCATATACCTGGTTATGAATTTAAATCCATTCAATGCTATTTCTAACAACCTAACTTTTCAGCAAGCACTCTTACTCCTTTCCAAGTTCCTTCTTTGGATTTTTCTTAATGTCATTTCAGAAAGGATGTCTGTAACACCAGGATGTCTGTAACACCAGGAAGCTTTTATTAATGCCAAAAAAACATGTTTTTTGCTGCAGTAGCCAGACCATTAATTCTTTCATAGCTTACCTTTTCACTTTACAAGTCAAACATTGTTTTCACAAAGCTTTTGTAAATACTCATGTACCCTGAATATAATGTAAATTGTACTATGAACCTAGCAAATTCTATGTTGCATTGTATCTTCAAAGTACTTAATTATCTAGCTGCATATAAACTGACTTGTCAGTTAGGAATTAAACTTCTACAGCCAGAAGTCATGTTTCTCCATATTTTCAGATTCAAAAAGTGTGTCCAACTACGTAAAGCTTTCAACAGATTAGATCATTCATCCGTTACATATACTACATGTTTACCAAAACTTAGTTAAAAGAAACGACAAAAAATTCAGTAGTTTTATAAGGATCAAATGTTGTATAATAGTATCACCTGCTAAGACTTTGATTTCAGGGTATTTTCTTAAAAAGAGAAAAGCTCTCAGCATGGTACCTGGGCAAACAAATAATGATTAGATAGAGGGGTCTTTTTCCCTGCTGGATAGCGACATGAAATATTTGAAGAATGTTAACATTTAAAAGTTACTATGGAATAAAACTTACTTACATCTACTTGTACTTTAAATATCCCTTCTCATTCCCTAAAATGGTGCAACAAACACATCTGCAGTTCAGTTCATACTTTCATTAGCAAAACAGTTTCTCCCCAAACACGTTTAATCAAAAAGTCATGTTTATCTAAACATAAGTAAAAAAAGAAGTCAAAAGAAGGGGAAATGACCAGCTCCAGATCTGAAACGTTGCAGAAATGCCCCTTTATACCCTGAAGTGACACAAAGATGGAAAGGAACAAAATGTAACAGAACGAGTATAAGCACGCCAGGGCAAAGAAAGTACAGTAAATCAGATCCAAGAGGGACAGCTTGCCAGGGTAAAGCTGCTAACCTAGATCCCTAAGATCCTAATAGTCTCCCCAGAAAATGCCTTCAAACCACCCAGATCGGTCATCCAAATATCTACCAACCTAATACTGAAATTCATGAACATTACACAGAGCCTAAGACCACACCATCTAATCTCTGCAGCTTTGCTATGAATTAGTCCATTTACTATTAAAGATGACAAGATCTGCCAGAAAAGTCAGAATCTAACTGGCAGTACAAGCTTTCCCCTATTCACAGTGCAAAAATCCACCAAGCATAACTTTTTCTCAGAAAATGGACTGATGCAATGAAGCAATTTTTTACCAATGACAACAAACAAATCCCCAAATATATTTGTTGAAAGTATCTTTCACTTCACATATCTCCAAAAGCAAAATTTCTACTTAATTTCCAGAGAAGCCACTGAATAGTAGACTCACTGTCTTTTGAAAGGATTTCAGAAATTTCCGTCTAAAAGTCAAAAATCCTGAAAGGTTCAGAGTATATTTAAAGGTTCAAAATGTTCTTCTATGCTGTTCATCACAGAGACGTCTTTGGCATTGAAGTTTGTGCCTTCTTTGAACAACACACACCTTCTGTGTTTTCCTGGGAAGATGAATTTCATGATCTGGGTTTAGGTCCTTTTCCTAGCTTTTGATGGATCACGGCAAAGTTCATGCTATAGCAAGACAAAACTCATGATCATCTTCACCTTTTCATGCCACGCAGCGAAATAACACGTTTTACCCTATATTCTTTGTGTGGCCTTATCTCCAACCCTTTACAACTAACTTAATTAGAAAGAATACAAAAGAAACTGTGGTAGCCTAGACACTTATTATAAGCTGTCATCAATTTCACATGATTCACACAGAAGCAAATGCATGCCTCATCTGCCTAGGCCTCTCTAGGGAAGTGTGAGACGATGTAATAGGTAGCAACCTAAATCACATTCTGGGAGACTGATTAATACTTTTGCTCATTGCTCAACTTTATTGCAAACTTGGGACAAGGATAAGTTACAACTCATGAAAAAAAGTACTGAATAATGAGTATTCTCTCTTTTTTTTTTTTTTTCCTCTCCTTCTGGCACAACAATTACCCTCTGATGTGCCTACCTGCTTCCCTCCTATGCTCCATGCCTCTCAGCCCCGCTCCCCACTCCTCCCTCATTATGCATCACAGGAAAGAACAGGTTCCCAATTATATTTCTATATGTGACCAGCAGAACTGATGAACATTTTTTAGCTGTAAAGTTGTTCCCATAACTAAAAGCAAAATGTTCCGTTTCAACAATTTTGGCATAACGTAAATAAAACCAATGCATTTAAATGGAAAGCTTCAGTTTTAATGAAAAGCCCTTCAGAGTTTCAGAAACTCTATCTAAGACCTCAGCATCTTTCACAAGCATTCATAAATCAAATCAAATATTTTCTTTTAAAATATTCAAAGTTGTTTTGCTTGGCAGTGTTACTAGTGCTGTTCAATGCAGATAGTGCAGATAGCTTAATTACAACAAATTGTGGGAGGAGAGCTTTCTAGATAAACCGACTTAAGACATTCATTTGTTTGGGATTAATCCAAATTTGTGATAATTTATAGGGTTAAAAAGTGACTTAGTAAGAATTACAGTAGTAAAGGCAGAAGGTAAATGAGAAGAATGTGGATTTTTCCAAATTTAATATGAATTTTCTCAGGTTACTGCCTTTTACTTTTTTAAACAACTATGATATTTCAGATCGCAGCTTATTGAGATAAATTTTGCTCTTTCTTACCAAAATAACCATAACATTCATACTTCATCCCGAAAAATTATTTGTATTCATCTAGTCTCAGTCTAATTAAAATGACAGCAACAATCAAGTAAAAATAAACCCAACCCAAAATCGGTCTCTGAAATACATTCAAAATATTAGGGTCAGACTTTGATATCCTCACTGCACAGCGCATTAATCAGTAAACAGCCTCAAAATACTTCAAAAACCGTACTCAGTACAAGTACCACTGGCAAGACGTGGACTAAATGGGACTTTCTAATTTGCTAAAATGTTTGATGATCAGAACTCAATTATTTCTGTATTCATGGAGCGAAGCGATAAAATAACGCTGCTTTCTTTCGTTATCAGTGTAACATAAAGGTCATCAGCTGGCTACAAATATCAAGACCTAAGAGATACTATTATATGAACTACCAGAAAATCCTAGTCATCTATATTCATACTTGAACTTTGCCTGCACACACTGCATTGATGAATATTAGTGTATTAGGCAGACAAACATCGTCAGCTCAATACGGTCAGTAGTGTTGAGTTTCATTACCAAACAAAACATCTTGCGAGCAAAATGATTTCATTAGCATATTCAAACCACTGACTGGCTCAGTCTGAAGGTCATTTAAAATTCTTTGATATACGAGACAAAATTTTAATTTTTAAATCTCATATAACATTTAAAAGGCATTATTCTTTAGGAAACTATTTCATAACTCTCATTAAAAATTTAATCCACACAACTCAATTAATCATACCAAGCAGTGTTAAACCTGAAAAGTGCACCTTGTCAGTAAAAAAATAACCATCATGGTATAGCACCACTTCATCCTTCAATATTTCCTTTCACCTAAACACTTCATTGTTGTCCCCAAAGGTGTTGCTTCCATTTTACAAGTGAGGAAACTGATGTGTTAAGTATCTCACCCAAGAGAATACAAAATCTGTGGCCAAGCTAGGGATAGGAGCCAGATCTATCCATAACATTTTGATCAAGGTTTCACTTATAAAACTATGTGTCTTTAAATGTATTCCTGTGCCATGAAGGAAAGCCTGAAATGTCTCATTAGGTGAACACGAGAACTCAAAAATTGCACTTGCACTTTCTGGGATGCATCAAAGGGCAAAGGACTATTTGTCCAATCTCCAGATTCAGAAGCCACCGTCCAAGATCTGAGCTGACTCAGCTCAATATGAGTTGTCAGGGGAGAGATCATCCTCTCATTTCAAAAACAAGCAAGAACAGGGGTTAGGGGAGGGGGCTTTCTGATTTTTTTTTTGAAGGTTAGAAATAAAATTATTTCATTCGTGTATGCACTCCTCTTAAAATATTGCTCAGGTAAAAGCTGGAAACTGGGAATCTTCCCAAAGCAAAACACAACTAACCTCAAACAATGAAAATGGATCGATTGCCATAGGGCTATGAGAATTAATTTTTGTTTGAAAGCATTCAGATGTATTCCTTCCTCTCCAAGGCAAGCATTTTAATGCTTCTCATTGGAACTGCATCAATAGCCCTTTCACACATCACTGCTCTGCCAGCTATGGCATAGCTCTCCTAAAATGCCCTGCCACACGGGTGCGATGCTTGCAGAAGCCATGCTGGGAGACAGGCACAACAGGGCTTTGAAATTTTCTTTTAAATCACAGCACTGCATTTTAATCTGACAGCATACACATGTAACACACAGCGAGAAGCTTCCCACCGTGCCAGCAGGTGAGCTAGCCTGAAGGAGCAGATATTCAAATAAAATATCATGCCGTTTTCCAGGTGTTGAAACAAACAAGTACAACCCAAACATATATGCGATACAGAAGAAGTAGGAGAGGGGACTTCTTTACAGAGAATCACCTGGGTAAATGAAATCCCAATTTTAGCTCAACAGCATTTAGACCTCTGAAATCCCCTCTTTCTCCCCATGCAAGGCAAACCCACATTTGGGACATGGATGGAGAGAGCAGCAGTAGGTTGCCATTAGGGAGCACGATTCCCAGAATAGATGGGTAACCTCATGTGCCTTGTACTAAACCTGAAGCTGTTGTGCAATCCAGTGGCCTTCGTCCTGCTCCATTGCCATCACGAACAGGCAGCTGGCCAGCTTCCACCTCTCCCTGGAGCTGCTGGCCAGCACGTGAGTCCAGCAGGCAGACAGGGACTGTCAGCATGAAACACAACCACACAGAAACTCTTGCATTTTATCTGTGAGGTGCAGTGATCAGACAACTTTGTAGGAATTCCCTTTCACAAGTGGACTCCTTACCCTCCAGAGTACTCAGACACTCCCCAGCTTGCTATTCCCGAGTGCCTTCAAGAACCCCACAAGGAGCCTAGAAGATCCTCACAGGTGATGCCCTTTTCCTTCACCTGCCTGTCCATGTCCACCTTGGGACTGCACAGGCTGCAGGAGCCGAGCTTTTAAGGAAGTCTGCATTGCAAAAGATGCATTAAGTCAGAAGACTCCCATAGTACGAGAGCACAACAAACACAGGCTGGAAACTTCAAATAAGATTTTTCTCCAGATAGCCCTACCTATGTAGTGAGGAATTTTACCACAATGAAATTCTTCCATCCACCATTCCAGGCTGCCCTGCGTGGTAAAGACTGGGTAAGGAAGGAACACAGTGCATGAGACGACCACCACCTTCTTCACCTTTTCCACAATGCACCACGACATTGAAACAGCTGAGAAGAAATAAGGAAAGTGTTACCAGGAAGACATAAGCCAGTCCTTGTAGTCACTTAACACAAAGAAACAAAAATAATATCCTCCATAAACCACCATCAGCCTATCAGGTTTCTTTTACAAGAATGATTGTAATATTGAAAAACAAGTCAACAATACAGAGGAGTCTGTGCAAAGTACTCCAAGAGGATTATATCTAAGAAAATACTAACCTTTCCTACTTGTGCTACCTGAACAAAAGGTGTGAATATACAGAAATAGCAGGGTCTCCTTATCCACAGAACACAGACTAGGGAGGGGCAATGGAAGAGCACTAACAGAATTCCTTTCCCCATTTGCCCTCTCTGGTTCATATTAGTACAAATGAGTGTTTTCAGAAGCAAAATGGAAGCAAGTACAGAGAGATGGTTTGAAAACAACATCTTTGAGTTCATTGTGGTGTCAAGGTCCACACTGATGATGGTGCCATATCCCCACTGTACTATGAAATGTATTTACAGCCGTAATTGTGGACATCAATAGTTTATGGGAAGAAAGGAAGGGGAAAAAAAAAAGGTCTTGTTTACTGACATTTCCATAACACAAACTGTTATAATCTGCATGAAAAACCACAAGTCAAGTGTCTACTTGAAACATGTTACACTGCAGAATGCAATCTGGTTGAGTGCATCTTCCCAACACTGTTTGATTGACTAAATAGGTAAGGAAATGTTTCCCTTTTTTGTCCCCTTATTGCTTCTCTTTTTTATTCGCTCCTCTTTTCCAACCCAGCTTACCCTCTATCCTGAAATTAGCTACAGTTTCCTTTTCCAAGCTCCCTCCAACTACTCAGCTGACTCAATCATATTATACAAAATCACTTGCAATAACGGACATCATCTTTTCTTATTTTCCAGTAAAACTACAAGTTGAATAAAAATATGCAATGCATTTTTTAAAAAGGAGCTGGCATGTCTAAAGAAAAACTGATTTTAGCACAACTGTTCAGAAATTAGGTACAGGCTTAAATTTTTGTATTTAACTGGAAGTTAATTTAGGAGGTCTAGTACTGTATCCTTGATGAAAATAAGAAAAAAACCCCACAAAATCCAGCACATTCCCTGACATAAAACTATAGTAAAGGTGAAAACCACTACCATTCTTTCTGTCAGGCGGCCTTTAGTGGAAGAAGATTAAATACCACCATATTCCAATTATTTCTATTTAACACTATTTCTATAAACAATAAGTTGATTTCTTCCAGAACTTCCCTTCAAATTGTCTCAGACTGAGTAAATAGCTACCTTCCCCATGGGAGAGAGGCTTTATTAGATCTGAATAAACACCAGCCTTTGATTTTCAGTCTTGTTTGAGTTGTTAAAAAACTACCTGACTGCTCCTTGTCAGAAAGCATGCATGCATCTGCCCCTCTGTTTGCATCGTGCATCCTGACACAGAGCTAAAGGAGCACAAAATCAGATTGCTTGTCTATTTTAGGGCACTGAGTGCATGACAATTTTCCAAATGCCTGGGAAAAATCACATTTGATTTTTTTTAACATTCCCGTGCTGTTGGGATTCACAGCTGTTGTTCTTTATTCTGCTACAGAGCTTACATGCAGCTTACATCAGCAGAGCAATTTGAATGATGAATTAAGTCCTTACAATTACATTCTACCACTTTAAGCAACTGAAACAAATCACCTTGGAGTTCACAAAAGCTTTAACTGAGAAAGCTAAGAAATATGGCATTATAGAAAAAAACATATGTTGCCAGTAGTGCCTATCATCTCCACATAGCAAACGCGGTACCTGAGCAGAAGATTTCCACAAAGCCATCTCTTAATCTTTTTCTTAATCCAACACTCAGACTCATCTTCATGTTTGCAAAACATAACCGCTTGTTCTTTTTTCCCCAAACTGTTGAGAGCACGTCCATATCATCTACAGAATATTCTTCTAAATGAATAGCATGATGTATTTCCAACAGCAAGCCATTTTTCAAGAGGCAACAAACTTTATATAGAGAATAAATAAATTTATAAAATGAATACTTCATATCTAAAGAGAGAACTAATTGATATTACTAAGTGCCTCCACCTGTCAGAGGATTTTATTAATAGGTAGCTTTAAATAATCATTCTTAGGTAAAGATTTCTTACTTAATTTCATTTTCACTATTTGCTCAATGGCTAAGAATAATAAAAACTAGTGAAATACCACATTGTGATGTCTTTTACAAAAGTATCACCTGCAGTGAAACATACTAGAGAGATTTTAGAAGGGAGGTACATGCTGACATAAAACTATTTGCCACAAAAGAGGTAGGCAAGACATTATTTTAGTGTGTGTGTTTGGATTTAAGTACATATATAATCCAGTAAGATTTTCCATGCTCTCACATTAAACTACATGTTAAAAAATAAGGCTATTATTCTAACAGTAGTTAAGGCAGCATGCTTGGCTCACAGTATGGGCCTGTCGAATCTCAGAAGGTAACTTCTGCAAGAGTGCAACGTTTCCTTGAGCAAGTATCAGCTTGCAATCATAGAAAATCCACGGGCAAAACCAGTAAAAGTTTACAAAATATATTTCTTTAATACAGATACATACACATACTTCACAGCTTTGTTTTGACAGAGAGATGGAGCTGACGGTGGGCTTATGTCATAGACTGAAATAAAGCAGCTATTTAATATCCATACAGCCTCTTTCAAAATTCAGATATTTGTTAATCCCATGAAAGGACACTCTGAACTAATTATTTCAGGGTTTTCATGAATCTTAGCCATTTTGAGAAAAGCTGAAGAAAGCAAAGTATTAGCAAAATGGTACAGTAGGAGTAATAAAATAACATGCTTTTGACACATTTTGCTTGTATCATTAAGCACAGGACTGAAAAGTGTTGAGATACCAGAACATGTGAGGGTAGTGCAACAACTGGTACAGAATATAAATATCCATTTGTACTTAAATGTCGTGCAACCCTTTTTTTCTGTCCTTACACGCGTGCAAATTATATCTGGAGTACTACTTGAAATAATGATTTTCAGTACTATTTTCAGAGAAAATGTTGTTACAAACTTCCATTTTGAAAATTTTCCACTCTTTAGCAAGTTAGGTTGGGCATTTTAGAGCTTCTTATGTATGTCCAGGTCGCTTTTAGAAACTTAACTCTGCAATCTGTATTTACACAAGGAAAAAATTACACCTCTTTCCTTAATTGAAAAAGAAAGTGAATTACATGAATGCTGGACTATAGGTCTGTTTAAAGATATCAGCTATTTCGTCTTTCCTCTGTTGCCAAACTGTATTCTTGCAGAGAGGAAGAAGTTTAATAAAGACCACATTTTTTGAAAAGCTTTATATCTACTTTTGAGCATTTGTCTGTTTTTATTGAGAATGTCTAAATAAGTCTAAAACAACTGGAATTTAGAAAATAAAAACTGATGTAAGAGACTGTGCATGAATGTGGATTTAAGCTAATATTTCCATGTTCTCTAGTAGTGGGAGCTATTGCGTATGTTAAATATAATACCTCAAAATCTTAAGACAGTCACCAAGAGTTGAGGTTCAATGTGATCTCCAAGTATAATCTCTGAACATAATTCACCAAAAAGTAAGTGTTTTTTGTGTAACATACAGAATTTCCTTAACAACAAGTTCAACACAGAATGATCACAGATCTCTCACTAAGTTTATTAGTACTCTTCTACTTTCGGTTTTCTAATGTAAACCACGCATATATTTAAACTTCTTCTTAGCTCCTTAAAAACACTCTTCCACATCTTAAACTGCTGAAAGATTTTTTTTTAATGAACCAGTTGCAAACATAATCACTCTTAGCAACGCCAGTCAGCCACAGTGGTCATTAAAATTCAGGAAGATGCTCAGATATTGCAGCTTCAAGATTGCCTCTAGAAAGAGCATGGGCATGTGGACACATCTGAAAGATAAACCTCCATATCACATACCTCGGAAAACACTTGGAAATTAGAGTGAAGTAAATGGAAACATTAAAAAAAAAAAAAGGAATTGCCTGGCTTTTTATTTTCCTTAGCAACTGAAAAATAAAGGAGCAATAAAACTGATTTGAGATTCATCTTTCATAAAAAGAAGCAGCTGCCAGCATTCAATATGTCTTGAATGCCAGATTTTACAACACACTGAATCTTTTCTACAGCAAAAGATTAACATAAAAATGAATTGGATGTTACAAAGATTCCTAATTATGAAAAGTTGTGTGCTCATGCGCTCACACACACACACACACACACTAATCTCTACATTGTACTCTTTCCATAGCATTTGCTTTAATTTTTGGCACATCAAAAGTTGAAAGTAAGGTTTCTTTGTTTCAGTAGGCATTTTGTATTTATATTCAAACTAAAGCACAGTGGATAAATTAACTCCCTCATAGTCAATCTAGTGCTCCAGTCTAAGCAGGCTTCTATAGCGGGCCAGAAAAATTGCCCCACAGAGATCTAGTTCTACATTTGCATCATTGCTCTTTTCATTTTAAAATAACAGGGCATAACATAATTAGGCAAGGTTTAATTGTCCAAACTCAATTAGATACTATAAAATTTAATTATAGGTTGCTCTCCTTCTCATCTCTTTTAATTTTATGTCAGCTTAATATTTCAGGCAGAAGCAACAAATCCTTTATCTTTGCCAGTACCTACGACCCCACAATTTGAGGAACTGTTACCCAAGAGTTCTCACAAGCTTCTCTACAGAAATTTGGTGAGGATTCACAAGGACATAAGTAGCAGTCAGAAACAGTAACTCAGATCGTCCAACTCTGGACCTCTCACTTCAACAGGTGTCAGAAACAGTAACTCAGATCGTCCAACTCTGGACCTCTCACTTCAACAAGCGTCCCACACCTTTTCTTACCCAACACCACACATAATTAAGGTAGTCTGTTTGAATACTCCTCTTTCATAATATGCAGATCCACTTAGAAAGTAGAGCTATGAGCAACTGGCTCAAGTGAGGAGGCTTGTTGACATAGCTCAGGTTCACCTGTTTCACCAGAGCCAACTCTTGATGTGGACCTCACCACTGACAGCAGGCATGCGTCGCTAACGAGTAAAACTAAGTCGTGCCATAGCTGCTCTTGTGTTGTGCCACTCATCACAGAGCTTTGCCATCCTGAACAAGTAAGGTGTGGTCTCTGCTCCTTTTTCTGATCTTAGGGTGAAAAGCTTTGATTCTAAATCCAAGTGAGCTCTTATTTAAAAAAGATAAAACACAAATACCTTTCCTCCTTCCTATTGAGCCAGGAGTATATGCAATGTGCATGAAAGGTGCAGTTTATTTGTTCTAAAGCTGAGAACTGAGCAGTTCCAACATGCTCCAGGGGTAGCCCCAGAGCCATAAGTGAGCTGCTGAGAGCATGATTTTTCCGGTTTCAGTAGCATCATTTATTGCACTGCAGCCTTTAAAACTGGGCCCTTTATACTTAGAGCTTAGAGGCCTGGGACTGGAGCCTGGAGATGAGTATTTAATTGGTGATCTACAGTTCTTAGGAGGCATTAAGACATAATCTTTGAAAGCATTGCGCTTTCAGTGGTAGCTGTTTAGTCTGCTTTCAAAAGTACCTCATCTGCATTCATTGAAGGAGAGAGAGATTTGCCTCCCTAGGAGTTCTTAAAATATATGTGTGAGTGCATAACTTCCTCCTGTGGCCAACAAGAAGGTCTTCCTTCCTCCCTTCCTTCCAGTTCCCTCCTGCTCAATCTCATAGAATATTCATTGTCTATGCAAAGTCAACGCCATGTACCAGACCTGAAATAGTTTGTAGTCGTACATGTTCCTAAGTTACAAAGCAGCGAAGAGCGTAAAGGGTTATTAGTCTCTGGCAAAGCACCAGCTTCTGTGATAGGTACTGGTATAGTATGGTGTAGTCTGGTTAGCACACAGCCTCTGACCTCCAGTTCTGCTGGGGATGTGCCCAGTTCCGTGGGCAGTTTCTCACATGCACCGATGTTTTTTTCTGGGCTGAAAAGTAATACCTGTGGTATGGGTTGTTTGGTAAAAAGATAAAATATTTAAGAAAAATTTGTAAGCCCTATTTTCAGAGTAACTTTTCTGACATATTAATAGGTCAGCTTCTACTGTTTACCATAGACCTACTAGTTACAGGCAAAATTATCTGCTCTAGCCTAGGCACATATCATATCCACAAAGCCAAACAGTTGAAATGCAGTTATCTCAAAATTAAAGATGCTTTCCTCTAACCTCTTCACGCTAAAAACATATCTTGAATAAGGCTTTAGTGGCATTAACGTGCACAGTCATCACCACTGCTGATTCTTTATGCATTCGAACCCTTTTTGACCTATCTTCTCCAGTCTGCCTCTATCACATGTTTCTCCAGATACATCTGGCTCATCAACACTGCTGCACTCTCCTCATCTTTTTCAAGAAGAAAAATTCATAAATGTCTGCTATTGCATTCTTTTAACCTCCAGAAAATGTTTGCAGTTTTAGAGAAAACCACAGTTTTACAATGCTATTTCATTGACCAAGCACAAGGAAATTTTTGAAGGTATGTTAAAACACATCTCTGAAAAAAAGAAAAAAAAACAAATTTTAACCATAGGAACAATAGAGAAGCAATTCAAGAGGTAATTTTTTTGTTTAGTTAGTTTATTCTTTTTTTAAGAAAACATAATCCAAGTATTTCCTTGCTGTTCTCTTGTTCGAAGTGGAATTGGTGAAACTGACCATAAAAATTCATCTGAGACTCTCACTAAGCAATTTCATCCTGAATTGTCAAAGCCTGACAGCTATAAATAACTATGAGCAACACACTACCACACAAAGGGCTGGGCAGCCTTAACAACAGGCAACCCTGGCTATAACTCAACAGATTTTTCATCAGAGGAGGGAATAGATATCTGTTATAATGTGACCTGAAAGAAATAAAGCTCAAGGCCAAGGAATCATCTGTCCTGCCTCTAGTCCCCACACACTTCAACAAGGGAGATGGGGAGAGAAGTTGGAAACAATAATTTCAAAAACTGAAGGAAGGGGGAAAAAAACCAAGCAAAAACCAATCTCTGTGTCTTCCCTCTCCCTATAGCTATGGACAGAGGAGAGAAGGGGAAGCAGGTCCCCTTGCAGAACCACCCTCATGAGACCATATGCACAAACCCATCTGAAAATTAATTTTGTACCTTTTAGGGGCAAATGACAGGCATGTGCAACAGTGTGGGGTGGGATCAGGCAACAAGGACTTCAAGGCCTTCAATAAAACCACCCTGCTAAGACAAGTCCTCTTCAAGCATTTGACCTGCAGGTCCTTACAGGAATCATTTGAATTGTCTCCCCTTCCCTGCAACTGCCATAGGAGGTCTCAGACTTGTACCCAGCTCCTGCTTCACAAATCATCAAATCTCTGCTCAAGCAGCAAATGGCACACGCTCCACAGGGTATTCAATTATTAATTGCCAGTAGATAGCTGATAATTATTGTACTGTGAAAAAGTACATGTGTGTGGAAGACAATGACATTAGTTCAGGCTGAAACAGGCTGGCAACACTAAGCTGACACTTACAAGTCATCACTTAGAAAGCAAAAGGATTCTCAAGCCTTCCACCCCATGCACATTCCCTCGACTGTGGGGCTAGCAAAGGGTCACTAAACTCCATTTCCACCACTGCACCTTTCCCAAGGCTCCCAGTTATTTGCTTGTCAAAGCTGACCTGCTCCGACCAGCAGGTCTGTTGTGTTGGCCAGCAACGGTCAGCACAGAGCTGTAGCACATGCCTTTTCCACGGTGTTCTTGCCCCATCTCCCCGCTCCCCCCGCAAGTTTGCTACACGTCTCTGAAATTGAACAGTTACAAGCTTTTAGTGCTGTATGGTGCATAAGATCTTCAAGCTAGCAGACGTTGTGCACACAAAAGGAGCCAACGGAGCAGGAACACGCTTCATGTGATAGTGCTACTACAGTAACGCTACTAATATTGCAACTTGCAAATCACTACAAGCTGTGTGCGTGAGCTTGAGGCAGAAACAACAACAGTCATGCTTAATTCCAGGAGGAAATACAGAGCACCTACCTCCTAGTGTCATCTCAATCACGTTCGGGAGGTCCTTATACTGAAAAATTAACAAGAAACACATCTTCCTTGGGCCAAAAAATCCCCTTATGTAATATAGGGTGTCTTTGCATGCTGAACTGAACTCCTGGTGTAAAAATGCTTTTCTGTACTAAATAGCTTTTGAAATGCATTTCAAGATGAGTTCTGCAAAGCTGCTACAGGCAATTTGGAACCCTTGAGTTTTAACAGGATTTCAAAATTTAGATCCTCAAGGTCCGTTTGTGAACCCCATTGTAACAGTGGTTAAAAAAAAAAATCTGGAATAAATGAGAACTGTTCCTTAGCAATTTACACAATAATTTAAGCATTGCTCTTTGAATAGTTGAGATTTGCATAATCTGTAAAAAACAAAGAGCAGTAAAACCATATAAATTGTATTTGAGTAACACAGTAACTATAGTCACAAAAATAAATTTCCAAAGGAAAAAAAAGAAAGAAACAATTTAATCAGAGAAAACACTTAGATATTTTTACAACTCATCTGTATTTTTGTCTTTTTCCACTACTAAACAAGCTATGCAGTATTTTTACCAGCAGGTGGCAACCCCGAACAGCCAGCAAACTCCGGCAAAATGCTCCAGGCACACGTTCAGAAAACAGACGCAGCACTATGGCATCGCATCCCTCTCGTGATTACATCGACTGCATTACTGCATGGGTTTGGCCGGTTTTCTTCTAGGAAGAAAGGAAAAGAGAAGCCAAAACTCAACAACAACAACAAAAACCCCAAACCAACAAAAATCAACAGGAGCTAACTGCTATCTTGGATTCTCCATGAAACAAGGCTTTTGCAGCCACATTTTGTGTGTGTTCATGTGCCCGTGCATACACACCAGTTTGCACATCAGTTCTCTCTCAGTGACACTTGTTTTTCCAGGTTTGGCTACAAAATAAAGGCAGCTGAACACAGTGCTCAGCAAGGGAGAAGGTACGGTGTGAGCGGAGTCCATTAGAGACCTGACAATCCGCAGGACTGTGTATGGCAGGTTGAGACTCTGAGTTTTGAATGCCAGGCACAGATTGGTACTTCAGCAGACACAGTTTGGCTGCACCCAGAACCACTTGATGCTTCCTGGACCCCAGCCGCCAGGATAGATGAGGGTTATGCCAACACCCACCAACTGCAGAGGCAAAACCATCACTTCCAAGTCTATTTAATTCTAAAATGTTTCTAGGACTCAAAAGAATTTATTTGCTCAAAAATTAAACCAATCACCAAAAAAACCACCCTACCATAAAAACACCAACAGAGTACAATAAAGATACAAATGCAGGGAAGTCAGTGGAAAGACTCTGTTACCAGAGCTTAGTTGACTTTAATCATCTGGCCAGTATTGGGTGGATACTTTGGGGTGGAGGGAAGTGTGTCCAAAAAGTCAAGAACAGGAACAACATGATATTTGTGGCCAGAGCGGGATTCATTTTCCATTTATTTATCAGGCTAACTTACATCACTTAACTTTAGAAATTTACAGTGAAATTGTCAGCAGCTGAGCCTGTCACCTTAGACTCTCTTCATAATGAAATCAACAGTGAGAAAAAAGTACTTCAGGGCCCAGTTGTCTGACCCATTTTAGACTTCGTTTTTTCCCAGATGAGATGAATAGCAACAAGAAGTGCCTGTTTCTTTCTGCTGGCCATAAAGCAGATGCAGGACAAGCAGGTCAGACATAATAGGCCTATATACACATTCGCTCAGGAAAACATTCCCTTCTCTGGAGCTGTGAAGAGCTTTTAACAGTTCTCTGCACCATTAATATCATCAGTTCAGAAGCAACCCAGCCAAATGACTATAAAATGTTTCTCCATCTCCCCAGAAAAACAAGCATCTTCAGATAAGTTTTTAAGAGGTGTGTGGTGTTGAAAAGAGAAGCATATGAAAGCATGATCTATATTTTTAAAGCAAAAAAGCATGGACCTAGCACTATTTTTTGAGACATGAACATGCTATTTCAGAAAGCTAGTCAAGGTATACCAGTGTACTGTTGGTCAACCGTCTCAGGCTACAACGTGCCTTAAGTGGCCCAGGCCTGGTTTCCACAGTTGTGTTCGGTCAGAGGCATTTCTTGCTTGTGGATTTTCTCCCTTTGCCCCAGAATGCCTGACTTGACTTGGCAGCTTTTCCATTAAACCTTCATAGTGTACTGAGACATCACTTACACAAATACACAGTGCATAGGTGTTGATTCTTTCCCAACTTCCCTTGAGGGTAGCATAAGAACAAATAGTTACTCATCACCCTAACTTCTGAAGGGGTAATAGTGCAGGGGAACATGTAGAGCAACACAACTTCATCTCCGCAATGGAGGCACCATCTCAACTGAGGGAAAAAGAGGGTGAGGTGTCGTGGAAACTAAGATTCAATCTACAGTGTGACACACTGTCAAAGAATCAAGACTGTCGACATGCAGGTTTCAGATGTTCCAAGCAATAAAACTTCTCTCCACCACTCTTAAGTCACTTTTTCCCCAAGAGTACCTTTACTGCTCTCATACTGGTTTAAAATATGAATGATTCCTGGCAAAGAGGGATAGTTCGAAGCTTTATACGGACTACGGGGAGGTTTAGGCTTGACATTAGGAAGAAGTTCTTCACTGAGAGGGTGATTGGCCATTGGAATGCACTGCCCGGGGAGGTGGTGGAGTCACCGTCCCTGGAGGTGTTTAAGGAGAGATTGGATGAGGCACTTAGTGCCATGGTGTAGTTGACAAGTAGGTGTAGGTGTAGGTGTTGGGTCATAGGTTGGACTCGATGATCTCAAAGGTCTTTTCCAACCTTATGATACTGTGATACTGTGGTACTTAATTGCAATAAAAATTTAGTTTAATTATGTGACCACCTGTTGAGAGAATAAGTGATCTCTGGTGAGAATGGGTATCTGTGTAATCCAAAAACAATAAATCAAGTTGACTACCCCGCTAAAGCTGAGAGAATTAGCCCCTAAGTATTTGATTTAATCCTTTGATAGCAGTCTCTCATGTACATATCTATGGTAAAAGAAGTGAGAAAACAATAGGACAAACTGGTTTTTCTCTTCAGCTAAATTCTAAGTCTTTGAGGATGTTCTGAATGCAGAGTTCAATCCTTCAAAATCTCAAAGATTCATCAGTGGTCTCAAAGCTATGCTTATTTGGTATCTTGCAGAACTAAGTCATAATTGCTCTCAGAAGAGTATAATGCTCACTGAGAAGAAAAGTATCTTCATCCATAATGTTTAGCTAATTACATTCATTTCTATCTCATTGAGCATAAGCTGATAAACCTGTGGGAATAATTTAATCCATCTCAATTAATCACACCACAATTACAATTCTTTGTCCATTCAGCTTTCAATAGAGTATTTATTCTAATCACAGCAGCACCTAGCAACATTATTTTAAGATGAGCTAAGCACTCTGCAAACATTTGGATCCAAGCCAGTCTCAGTTCTAATGCAGTCAGGGATATTCACTGTTTCTGCCATTGAAAATCTTATCCATTGTGCTAGGATCATCATTGCAAGGTAGAAATTCCAGAGAACAACCTGTGCATGTGGCCTATGCCTTCCTTCTAAACAGTGTGTGTCTGTAAGTCCATCCCCAGTACAGTTAAATTAGCCAATGTTTTGCTAGCTCTAGCTTCTCCTTTAGGTTTATTTGGGGAATGGGTTCTGTTAGATGGAAAGTTCTTCCATATTTTCTGCCTAGAAATATATGAGTGAGAGTGTAATAAAACATACCTCTGCTAGAGAGTTGTAAATTTTTAGCTTCTCCCTTAGAGATTTCTAGCAAGACCTTTAGCCTTAACCAGTGAGACTTTTAAACACCTACTGGTAGGTATTATTCTGACTCCCCATCAGATTTCTACACACAATGTTATTTCATGTGCTGTGAATACTCATACTGTGAGGAGAGCATCTAAGGAATCATATGCTTTAGAATTAGCCAAGTCACAGAAATATCACTGAAACGTTTAAAAGACTTGTCATATTGAAGAGTCGAGGGCAAGGAGAGAGTGAAATTTTGTATAATGTGCAATTCTTCATTTTCTAACAGCAGTGGGATGGCTGTTACAAACATGAACAAGAACTGGTCAGCACTGATTTTGTTTTGCAGACCCATGTCAGAAAGAGAATTTTAAATACTGAATAAAGCTTAACTTCGGCCAAAAAGAGGGCACTAAATCTCTATAGTGATCTCTATATCACTACAGCAGTGCTTCCAAACCTATTGACTTTGTAAAAATTTGTGGAAAAAGCCTCCCAACCCAAGTGCCACATAGGAGAGTATGTGTGCTCAACACAAACTTTAATAGTTGCAGCACAACATCACTACATCCATGCAGAATCCATGTCTCAATTTAAGGGTCAGTACTGACTTTCAAGACAACTAGATATTGTTCTTGATCCTGTTATCAGAATGCTCTTTCTGAACTTCCATTTCTTCCCTCCTCCTGCCCCCCGTAAACCTCCTGCACTGATAGGGAACAAAGATTAGTGTGTGCTAATTTGAAGGGGAAAAGTCCAAGAACTTCCTTTATGACCCTCTCCTTAAAGGAGCTGGCATACTCTCACATGATCTCTGAACCATCCTCTGATGACACAGACCTTCCAGCACATACACAGCTGTTTACCAGGTTAAATTGCAAATGTCCTGTTATCTTTCAAGTGGAAAACAGAGCTGTTTTAGTCAATCATGACTTTCATGGTAAGAAAAAAAGAAGGACTCAACAAATAAATGGAAAGTTCTTTACTGTTAATAGATCTGTTTTTTCAGCTCTTGATAGATCTCTGTGTTTGGCTGTCTGTGGCAGACAAGTGGGTGGTAGTGACAGAGATCTGAGCACAGATTGGACACTGGTGTAACAGAACACTCAAAGCAGTTTCAAAGCAACAAACAGCAATTTTACTGCTTGATTCTTATCACAGTGGCTGGAACCCAGAAGACTAAATGCCCACTGTCATGTGTTAGAAGTACACTGCCAGGAGAAAAAATGTGTTATATTGAATGAAGAAATTGTTTAATCAATTAGGAAGAAGCATAAAGGTTTTTTAAGCAGAAGGCATCAGACCATGAAAGCTGCAGTGGTGATTGGCTTCCTCCATATTTTGGCGATCCTAGAAATATAGTTCTGAGATCTCTGAAATCCCTAATTTTTCCTTCCTTAAAAAGACAACTTTGAAATATAAGTTAAGGTGTAACTGCCACTCAGATTTTGTCAGCAACAATCCTCAAAATCCTTTTTCCTAAGAGTAAGCGTGGTTTAAAATATATTACTCTAGATGTTTCTTTAAAATTACATCCTTGAGGGACAGGTTACACTGAATTACACAGTAAGTACAGAAATTCTCCACTTGGAGCCAAGCAAGGATCTTCACTGTACTCTTCCCCTCACCCTGCTAGGGTGTCCTTGGGAAGGAGATGCTCCATTGCAGTAGTCTCAACAGGTTCTCATGTAGAAAATACAGGGAAGTAAAGCTTGGGGCTCATCTCATGCCTGACCTGAGATTCCCTCTCACCCAGCACAATCAAGAAATATACCCTTGAGTTTTTTCAAATACAAGTTTAATAAAATGACAAGTCCAGTTCAAATGGCACCAAACAATTAAATACTCTCCAGAAAAACAAGTAATTTCCTGTACAAGAGGAATGAAGTTTGGCTTCCCATGGATTACCTTCTCACTTGTGAAGTATTTACCGCAATAGCAGTATTGTTTTTTCCTCCCTTCATTCTCCAGTGTCTCATACCAAATAAGATCATTCCACAGCTTAATGAACATTTTTGTGAAATCTTATGCTTTCTATGACTGCCAACCTCCTGTCATACTGGAGTGAAATTTGCCAATGAGCTCAAAAACTACTTAAACAGCAGGACTGCAAATTCCCATTCATTTAGGAAACCTAGCTACCTAGTCATACTAAAAAAAGCACATTTTCCCATACCTTTGCACTAGAATATTAGTTGTTAAGGCACCTGAGACTATTCAAACTTGGATGAGCGTGACAGATTGCAATTTCATTCATAGCTTCTTATGTATGCTACAAGTAGCCCTTTGATTTTCCTTACCGCATCAAAATTAATACTTTCATTTCTTTCCTGTCCATTAGATTTGCAGACTTTAGAAAGCAGTATTTTTTCTATCTTCATAAATAACATCTATATCACTAAAAATACAGGTTCATTTGCAATCTTTTTGTCACACCTGTAATACAAATAATAAGGCACAGAAAACATCGCTGATCTGATATAATATTTCGCAGGTCTTGCAATATTCATTAAATTCTAGAGCTGGACTAGTCTTTTCTGGTACAGCTTTTCTAATCACAATAACTTATACTTGAGTGAATCTCTTATGCACAAAATTCTGTGTGCTTTCTTTGCTACTATAAAAATAACAACATTAAGTTCATGGTGTTTACGAGAATTTCATGGCAATAGCATAACATCAGACCCTAGAATTTCAAAAAGAAATAGCAGCATATCTCTCATAAGATCACAAGACTAAAATGGCTTTGGAAAAAGGTTGTCATTTCGTGATTTATACAAGTAGAGGGAGCTTTCAGAAGAAGCAGAAAATATTCTTCCAAAATGACACTTAAATCAGAGATGGATTGAGGGGAAAAGCAAACCAAAAAAAAAAAAAGAGCAGTTACCAGTTACTATTCTCTCATAGCCAACTGCAGTTTGCAAACAGAGCTGAAAAAAAACACGTAAATCTTTGATTTCATCTATGTGGTGAGGAAATGGAGAGTATGGTACAGCTCCCCCAGCATCTATTGTGATATTCAGGAAATGGTCTCTTTGGGTTTCCTAGGAGATCAGCTGAAAGAGGAAGCTGGAATAAGGATGAGGTTGATAAGTCTGGTAAGAGTAGACCCTTAACTAGAGACTTTTATCAACCCTACAGAGGGTACCCAAAGGCACTGTCTCGACAGGCAAGGGCTGGGCCTGGTGCAGTGCAGGCCCATTTGGGGATGCTGACTCCTGGCTCCCACTCCTGCTCTGCAGATTCTCGAGGTAGAAGGCTGAGGGGAGAGAGTTCAGCAACTGAATCGCTGCTTTCCGTAAGAATAATCAGAACTTTAAAGATGGTCTGTATTCTAGGCATAGATGGAGAGTATAAAACACACACTTAACCCTAATAATACAATGGAGATCTTAATTCACAGCTGAGTTCTTCAGAAGCCGGCAAAAGCTACTCAGGGCCTGACCAGGAGGCAGAGAGTCAATGGGGCCCAGACTGGTAAGCCAGAAATAAAGAAATTGAGCGTTGGAGGGTGAGGAATTCTTTCTAAATATAATTATAAACAGGGAATCAGGTTTGCAGTAAGCATCTGAACAGAGATTTGTCAAGGTGGGGGTGGAAGGAAGTATTACCTCCAGAAAATAAACAGATTTACATTGAACTTCACATTGAACTTTCCTTCTGTTAATTCCTAAATACACTGTTTAATATAAATTATTTTTACAGCATCAGATCAAATTGGCTTACAGATCATGTTGGCTGTTATGTCTAAAACTCTTCAAAATATGTTTGTAAGTTATAGATATACTTGCTGAAAGGATCTGATGGTCACAGAAAAATGATTAGTCCTTGTATAATGTCTTACCTTACTGAGGAGTAACTGAAACCAGAATTTATGTACTGTAAAAAAACTACAAATAGCAGAAAATAAGCCTGTGATCCCCTCAATTGTTTTTGCATTTAACTTCATTACTATGTAATATTTTTCTCATGCATGACTACATCCATATTTAGACAATCTTACTGCCACTGATACTTTATCTGATATTCGGTTATTAATTTAGATATTTATCCATCTAGAAAGACACCAAAAAACCCACTACTATGCTTCAAGAAGCTAGTTCTTCCTGACCTTATCAGTCTAAGGTTCAATATGTCAGGATCTGTACTCTGAATGTATTTCAATTGATTCCATCTCAGCTAGATGATTACACTTACAGAAGTTACACATAGATTTTAAATAACCCATAACTTCCTGATTCTATTCCATAATATAAAAAGACAGGAGTGGGAAGGGTTGACTCTATGCAATAATCAGAAGAGTTGACACAGTGTGGCTGTATACATGACAACTTTCCAAGCTTCTGCTACTTGGACTATTCATCCAATGAGCTATCTTTATGATTTTTAAGACCATGACTAGCTGAAAGAGTTGTTTTCCAGGCAAGGTTCTTTGGTTTTCTTTCTACTGAAGGGCTACTACATCCAAGACGGATGGTGATTTCCAGTTATGGAGCAGAAAAGCATTACACAATACTGGGCACAGAAGAGAACAATCACTGGAGCACAGATGTTAGCAAATTCACCGTTTTCCAGGGTTTTAACCAGGAAGACTATTTATCCTACTTTTACCATACTGCTCCTCAGGTTTCCCTTGCTGACGTTTTCCCTAGACCTGAAATCTCCTGAACCTGGTGTGTTTCCACTGACCCTTTCCCTAAGGGATCTGTTTTGCTTTCATTTTCATTAACTCTGTGATCTCCTTCCTTCCTCACCTCCAACTTCACAATGAGAAATCATCATCCTTTCTGAGCATTAAAAATAGATTGTCAACATAAATTACTCTCTTGGAAATTCATGGATGTTCCTATAGCATGAAAAAATAGTAGAATAAAGATGCATATTGTAGTTGCAAAGCCAGGGATTCTGGTTTTCTGAAGCCCTAGGAGCACTTTCCAAATCTTAGTGATATAGCAAAGTGACCTCATGAGAAGAAAATAATTGAGATTCCAGGGAGCTGTACCAGTGTGTAGAATACTTTAAAGAAAGAGAGAGAAAGAGAATGAACTGAACACACACCTCAAGTGTTGGGTTCAGTTTTGGGCCCCTCACCACAGGAAGGACATTGAGAGGCTGGAGCGTGTGCAGAGAAGGGCAACGAGGCTGGTGAGGGGGCTGGAGAACAAGTCCTGTGAGGAGAGACTGAGGGAGCTGGGGTTGTTTAGCTTGGAGAAGAGGAGGCTGAGGGGAGACCTCATCACTGTCTGCAACTGCCTGAAAAGAGGTTGTGACGGGGGGAGTGCTGGTCTCTTCTCACAAGTCACAGCGATAGGACGAGAGGTAATGGCCACAAGTTGCACCAGGGGAGGGCCAGACTGGACATTAGGAAGAATTTCCTCACTGAAAGGGTGGTCAGGGATTGGAACAGGTTGCCCAGGGAGGTGATGGAGTCGCTATCCCTGGAGGGATTTAAAAAACAGGTGGATGAGTTTCTCAGGGACATGGTTTATTAGGGAGACAGGCATGGTTGGACTCAGTGATCTCAGAGGTCTCTTCCAACCTTACGATTCTACGATTCTATGAATACACCAACAAAAAATAACTCTGTAAATCAGGATCCTAATTATAAAACAATGCTTACTACTTATGGATCAAAGGCTGCCTAAGACATGGAGAAATGTCCATGAGGATATACAGAACGGTGTGTGTACCTTCCACTAGGCACCTCAGCCTAGGCACAAGACATCTCAACTGCTACAGCAGGTCCTCTAGCTGTGCAGGGAATGAGCTGGCCATTATCCACTAGCCAAGAAACAGGACTCATGGCACACTAACAGATATGGTCAGCCAAATCTCTCCCTCTATTCCTTTCTAGTTTTGAACATCAGGCCAAAATTCTGTCCTACTGCTTTGCATGGTAAAACAGAAGAGAAGGCTTCAGTCCAGTGCGTTAAATTGTTTTTCAGCCTGTTGTTCATAGACTCCTGATGGCTCATAAAACAACAGAAGGTGATCTGTGAAATGCCTGCTAAATTAATCCCTGCTCCAAATGAACATTCTCATACACAGAAGCAAAGAAAGAAGCAAAACCAGGGACAAATACAGATAAAAGAATATTTAAATTTCTGCTTAATGTTTCCTTAGTTAAAAGCAAACACTCTGGCAAAACTGTAAAAATGAATGTTTTCCAGAAGATAAGCTAGTTTCTATATTTTAATACAAAAAACCAACCAACCAAACCAACCAAAATGGAAATTAAAGTACTAGGCACAGTGTTGCCTTTAAAGGATGAATTGTAGACCCCTTGATTTCAGGTCTGTCAAGTCTTGGACAAACAGTTCCCGCCCCCCCCCCCCCCCCCCCCGCGAACTGTAAGAGAGACCCAGAAGCAGCACTCTCAAATTTTGCATCCTTCTGCACTGCTGCATTCATGTTTCCCTGTTTCTGATATACAGAAGCACAGCCTTTGCTCTTGCAAAACTCTCACTGAAATCCACAGATGTTACTCTCAGCAAATTCAGAATCTGGACTTTAGAAAATTACTTCTTGTATAATGCAAAAATATGAATTAAACATTGATTGAAACTGATACATTTTTTTCTCTCTCAGCTTAATCCCTAAAAGACCAAGTGGTTCTAATTCATTTCCTAATGGGCACACTTTCAGATCACAAACAAAACCCCACCACAATTACTGCTGGCATCCTCACTGAAAATCTCAGTAGAGATCCAGGAGAGTAAAACAAGTTTGCAGACCCTTTCAAAGGCAGTCAGAGACCTTTCAGATCATGGAAGGAGTATATCCAAGGGAAAAAAGCAGAAGATTTTCTATTTATGTTTGTGTGTTTCATATCCCTCCAAAAGTTTCAGGTTCCTAAGCACCATCCAGTCTCTTTGGGACAGGGAGCACATAAATTAGTGACTACAGAGATCGGGTTCAGAAATTTTCTCAGATCCCTGGATTTTCTCAGATCCCTGCATGAAGAGCCATTTGAAAGCAATAATTTATTGTTTTCATGAAAGAAAAAGAAGTTTAACTTATTCACTGATTTCTGGTAGGATGCTTGCTTATTCCTAGCTTATTTTCATCATTTATATTTAACTACCATTAATGAGTGAACAACACATGGCAAACACAAGTTAAAAAAAAAATCCGAGAAAACTCATGAGTGGGAACCTCTCAGTGGCACTGAAACCTGCAGGAGCAGGCACACAGGATGAACTCTGAAAGAGTTTTTAGGAAAATGCCAAAGCACCCTTCCTCCTCTTCCTCAACACACAGAGCTCCAAGCAGAATTCAACAGGAGCACCTGTTCTTTACATTCTGGAAATTGAAATATGCTATAGAAAAAGCAAAGGACACTTTAACTGTCAAAATTGGGTTTTTACCAACCACTTACAAAGTGAAGAATAGCGTATACTGAAAACAGAGGGTGAGCTATATCCTGAAATATATAACTAAATCACAAGAGACAAATTTCAGGCTATATATTCCAAAACATCAGAAAGATTGAAACAGGGGTTTCAAAAAACACTCTGCTGACAGAAGACATGTTTTCATGAGGCAACATTAGACTGGATTTTGAAATGCTGCAAATCTACTAGTTCTATATGAAGCTATAAAGATGAAGCTATAAACCCAGCAGCAGGTCTTCTTTAAGAAGGGGAGGCCTTCAAAATGTCTCTCTGTTCGCTTCTTAGGAGCTAGCTGCTGCCATTTTCCTTTTCTAGTCCTTTGTTCATTGACACAGCGAGAAGGTGGCACGTGGAAGAGGTGAACACGACCTGCATTCAGCATTGTGTTTCGAAGTTGCCATAGTTTCACATCACTGGAAGTCAACAGAAGTGGGTTTTTTCATTGTACTCTGTCCATATCTTTCCTCCATGGCAACATGGAGGTAGAGCAGCTGACTTTCTGACACAGCAGCCTGTCTCCAAAAAATCAATCACACTGTGCTCAAAGGATCAGCATAACTTAAATATTATTTACCTTGACTGCATTGTTTATTATATTCAGGATAGCACTTCACTTGTTCTTAAGCTCCTTTCAATGGAGCTGTTAAACTTCAATATGGAAAATCCCCCTTTCTACAAGCCTACAAGCCTGTCTAGCTTCTCTCCTTTCTACAGATTAATTACTCTCTCCTGTACCTCAGTACATGGGTAGTGATGGGAAAACAAAGCAAAGATTTAAATAGATTTACTACCTTGACTGTTAAGCAAATTATTTTCCCTAAATATTCAACTTCAATACTGCATTGATTTTTTTTTTTAATGAATGTCATTTAAAAATATCCACATATATACATATTTGGGGAAGATACATAGAAAACATTAGATGAATAATTCTTCTAGGTTTTTTTCTTCAGCAGCCACTTACATTTTCTGTATTTTCCTAATTCATCATCTTTGCATCTTTGTAAAAGAAAAAGATGGGGTGGGTTGTTTGGGTTTTTTTTCACTTTTGCCTTTATCTTGTTAAAAATTTTTATATCAAGACAGAAGACATGGTAGTATTTAGCATGTTTGCATTTTTCAAAGTGCCAGGCTCTGTGTATGGTGACTGCTAAGTCTGTTTAGCACTATTAGTTGCCTGCTTTCACCAGTTCATGCCATAGCAGGACATCCTCTACAAGCAGAAATAATCCTGTAACAGTTGATACCAGAAAATAAGCCTGCAAAATAACTTGTCATAATCTTTGAATAAAGAAAAATATACTATTTACCTTGGAATTAATCCTGATTTAATACCAGCAAGTGAAATTCTGACCAGTTCCAGTGACAGGTATCTGCCTGAAATATTTTGTGTGGGAAGTAAATAAAAAAAGAAAACAAACAGAAACCAAAGTGTAATAAATACCATTACCTCCATTTGGGAGTCTTGGAACTACAGACTGCAGAAATGCAGTTTTTCCTTTTCTTAGAGGAAGAATGCAAGACTGACCTAGTTTTCCACTGTGCTCTTTATGGGCAGATTAACCTTGCTGGCTTCCCTCTCCCTATGAGGGATTCTGATCAATCGGTAACTAAACCCCATTTAGACAGGGGAGCTCCTAGCCCTTGACTCTCTGTCCTTACTCCTCCCCCCATTTCCAGGGAGACAGGAGGTCAGCCCAGTGCTTCACATCAGAGGGGTGACTCCAGCAGCCCAGATGGTTCTCTAGCTAAAAAAACCTTTTAAGAAGAGCGCACACTTCTCCATATCATTTTTGTCACATTAGCATGAGAGAGGAGTGCTGTTGGCAGTTTTGAGGACTGGATTTTCATTTAATCCTCTGCTGAAACTGTTCTCATTGCTGGGTATTTCAGATGGATAATTAGGAATTATTTATGGTTTATGTTTGGTTTCTACAATTTTGGCTCATGATAAAAACATCTTTGAAATTGGAGCATCTTTCTTCTAGTCCTGTCCACTGTGGAGCAAAGTGCCACACCAAGTACATGTGCCATTTCTCAAGATGAAAACTGTATTTTCCTGATGCCTAAATGTGCCTGTCACTCAAGAAGAAAAATACCTGCTATTAATCAATGTCTTTGATTTACAAGTGCAGGCTTCTTCTCTGTAATGGAACAAAATTCACACATTAGTCTTTTTCCCTCCAAATAAAAGTAGCTCAAAATGCTGAACACAAAAAAAAATAACAAAACACCCTTTTACTTGTATTTTACTACAATACTGTACTTTTTATTGAAGTGAGCTATACTGAACCATGAAGTAATACAGAATTCAAAAGTACATGAAGTACAACAAATCAAGCTTTCTGGTCTGTGAGGCTCTTTACTAGAAATATCGAATGTGTTTGCAAGACGCTTAGTTGCTTTTCCTTCCATATTGTTACACAGCCTTTCAAGAGACTTAGATGTCAAACCACTTTTCAGACACAGATTTCATCCTGTGATGGTGGAAAAGGTACATACTGGCCTGTAATTCCTATTGCACTAGTTATTTGGCTTAGTATCCTGCACTCATACAAGAAATTTAATTCCAAGCACAAGCAATACAGTCAGTGAGGAAAAACTGTACACCCACCTAGGAAGGAAAAGTCTCTTTCTGAGAAGAACAGCTTTTATGTCTGGTAGTATACAATTCAGGTACCTATACTGTTGATACCCACTGTTTTCTGATGGTATGTTACAGCCTGCAAGAAAATGTATTTAAGTGCTCCCATTAAAAAAAAAATAAATAAAAACCCCACCCACAAAACGCAAAAACCATGAACCCAAACACAAAACCAACACCCAAATCATATTTCGGTTTGTCCTGTAGCACTAAATAGTATGAGATTGCTACAGTTTTTGTCAGAGTACTTATTCTTTTGTACTCAAAAGTACTGTCTTTCAGGTACAGAGAAATCTGATCTCCATGCTATGAATCGGGGCAAAAATAGGAGTCTAAGAACTTGTTCATGAATTTCAATGCTTTCAATCAAGGAATACCTAACCACTTTCCCTTCCTAGTCCGGAAATGCCATATTTTGCCTTTTGCAAATGCATTTTTCAAAGCCTCTCAGTTTTATGCATGGATAAAATAAAAAAAGTACCATCATTCCCTACTGAAACCTGGAATCCAAACAGCAGCAAATGTAGTGAAGTGACCACATTAGTCAATATACGAGTGACATCTGCTTTCTGATCTCTTAATATTCAGGTACTTGGACAGAAACAGCTTTGTCCAGATTGTGAGTATTGCTTTTTGTACATTATTTCCCTTGCCTCCAAAAGCAAGTTTTCCATTTCCAACAAAATATTTTTGTCTAGATAAGCTGGCGATGCTTTCCGTTCGTTGTATAACATGTGCCAATGACAAATGTTCAGGATGAAGGCACGTCAAACTGAAAATATTCCTATACCTGCATTTAATTGCCTGTGGTCTCAGAACCTGCCCTGAAACAGGTTTTCTACTTACCTTGAAAAGACAGCACGTGTTCTCCTTAGCCCAGTCATCAATAGAAAGAAACCCCCCACATACATTCCTAGCCCTCTCAAGGCATTTTTAACGAGCCTCGACAAAGCATTTCACTTCAAAGCTTTGTGACTAATAAGTTGGAGCAGTGACAGGACAGAACTATTGTGGACTTCATACACCAGAGCTCTTAAGACAAACAGCTACTAATCACTGCCTTTTGGTTTATACTGTAAACAGCTGGCAAAGACAACAAGGAAGCACTATTTTTAAACTCTTGCCAGAATAAGTAGATGCAAAAAAGCCTGATAGGTCAAGTAGTGTTGATATCATTGTCTCAGCTCTTTCTGTGGTCATTAGGACAACTACCAACCGTATGGACAAAATGGAGATTGGTGTATTCTGAGAGAGTCTAAACTTACTACTGTAGGAAGCAGGAGATCATAAAATTCATTATTCCACTGAGATTTCACCAAGTAAAGGTCAGGTGTCACAACCAAGGCCAGAATGGGACGTCATCTACAGATTCCCATTTTGCTGGTAAAATGATAACCTTGTTCTTAAATAGGCAGGTGTTATAGTTTAAAAATCTTTCAGGGAATTTTCCTCTCCCTTGACAACACAGGGGGGTTTGGGAGCCAGGACAGGTGAGGAGGGGTGGTTTGACTGCTCTGAGTTCCAGTTTGATGGCTGAGTGGAGGTGAGAGAGGAGTAGGGTAAGAGGTTTTCTTCCGGCTGGCACCACTTCTGCTTGACAGCTGCTGTGAGCGGGAGCCACAGTTTTGCTGGGCTGGGAGGCATCTTGGAGGAGCTCCCTTGACTCAGCCCCAACTCCACGCACCCTGTGCTGTCCTTTGGAGAGAGAGCAATCACTGTTGCCTGGATTTGCTGCAGACTCGCTGGGGGCTGGCATCACCTGCAGAGGAGTTGCTATACTTAGAAAGCAGTGGTTTTAGAGAAGTAGCAAACTGAACATGATGCATTTATGTCTGCTAGCACTTTTGTGAACTACGTACCTAGATTGTAGGTCTGTAAAATACTCCATAAAAGCAGACACAGATCACAGCTTCTGTCTCTCTGAACTTTACTGTAAATAGCATGAACAGGCAGGGACATTTTCATAACCATTCTGATCATTACATTACCAAGGTCATCCATGTTATTGCCTCCTGCCATGCTTTCATGGTGAAATTGTATTCAGTTATTCAGTAACTAAATCAAAGGTGGGAATATTAGATGTAATCCTAAACAAAGATATAATACAATCCTCTACATGAGTGTAACACATTGCTTTAAATTACACAAATTGTTCACAATTATTATACAGTTAAACCATACTTTGCCGGATATGTATACTATAGGTAACACATAAGTCTTATTTGGATTTCTTTCCACATTTTCCAAAATCATTACCAAACCCACTAATTCTTGAAATGTAACAGTTTGGGCTTTTTTTTAATTCCGAGCTGTAAATGTAATGTAACACAACATAGAAGGTCACCTAATTGCTTGTTCTTGTGCAAAATTATGGATGATTACTTATCTGTTATGTGGGAAACCCAAATGAACACCAGCAAATACATTTTTGTTGGATATTTTTGGTAGAACTGAGAGTAAGAGTTTGGGAGAGGAATTTTGCCTTAACAGCTTGATTCACTGGGCCAAATGGAAGTCCAAGCTCCCCATAGAATCATAGAATCATCTGGTTGGAAAAGACCTCTGAGATCTTTGAGTCCAACTGTCCATGTCCCCTTACTAAACCACATCCCTAAGGAACTCATCTACCTGCCTTTTAAACAAGTCCGGGGATGGTGACTCCACCACCTCCCTGGGCAACTTGTTCCAATGCCTGACCACCCTTTCAGTAAAGAAATTCTTCCTAATGTCCAGTCTAAATCTCCCCTGGTGCAACTTGTGGCCATTTCCTCTCGTCCTATCGCTGTGACTTGTGAGAAGAGACCAGCACCCACCCCGTCACAACCTCCTTTCAAGCAGTTGTAGACAGTGATGAGGTTCTCTTCTCTAAACTAAACAACCCCAGCTCCCTCAGTCTCTCCTCACAGGGCTTGTTCTCCAGCCCCCTCACCAGCCTCGTTGCCCTTCTCTGCACGTGTTCCAGCCCCTCAATGTCCTTCCTGTAGTGAGGGGCCCAAAACTGAACCCAGCACTCGAGGTGCGGCCTCACCAGTGCTGAGCACAGGGGCACAATCACCTCCCTGCTCCTGCTGGCCACGCTGTCTCTGACACAGGCCAAGATGCCATTGGCCCTCTTGGCCACCTGGGTCACTGCTGACTCATGTTCAGCCGCTGTCAACCAACACCCCCAGGTCCTTCTCTGCCAGGCAGCTCTCCAGCCACTCTTCCCCAAGCCTGTAACGCTGCACAGGGTTGTTGCGTCCCAAGTGCAGGACTCTGCACTTGGCCTTGTTGAACCTCATCCCATTGGTCTCAGCCCATCGATCCAGCCTGTCCAGATCCCTCTGCAGAGCCTCCCTTCAAGCAGATCCACACTTGCACACAGCTTGGTGTCATCTGCAAACTTGCTAAGGGTGCACTCAATCCCTTCATCCAGATCGTTGATAAAGATGTTGAACAAGACTGGACCCAGCACTGAACCCTGGGGAACACCACTCGTGACCGGTTTCCAACTGGATTTAACTCCATCTACCACAACCTTTTGGGCCCGGCCATCCAGCCAGTTTTTAACCCAGCAGAGGCTGTGCCTGTCCAGGCCAATGGCAGCCAATTGCTCAAGATGCTATAGTTCCCACACAGCACAGGAGAATAGATCAGATCCACCCATCTAGCAATAGGTAGATATTGTTTAAAGCCAAACTGTCCCTCTTGAAACGTATATTCAGATTCTGTAGAAAAACATATTCTATTAATAGTTGATTGACGTGGGTCATTTCATAGCATGATATGAGAAGTCAAAGCTCTTACAGAATTTCTGCCTAAAATTGTCTGAAAAATCTCCCCCATCTCTTAACATATCTTGATCTGGAAAATTAGAGCATCCTTAAGACAGCAATGCGTAATCAAAAGAATGTAGACCATTTCTCTTAGAATATTTTTGGTTTACTTCTGTTCATCTACCAGGGAAATATAAACCTTTTAAAATGCATGCATCTACGAACATTTCAACACCTTTTTTGTTATAGAAAAACAATCTTTATGTGTGGGCTCTTCAATAAGTTCCTCAGTATTCTGATTACTACTATTTTGATTTGATTTCTCCTTCTGTTTATGCTGCAAACCACCAACAGTGAAGATTATGTATTATATATTTGATTATAAAATTCAGAATTGGCATCTGCTCAGCCTAAATTTTTCTGGCTAAAATTCAAACATACAAGCTAACCATTTATTTGTGTATTCAGACTAGTAAGAAAAAAAGGACAAAAATTAATTTTAAAACTCAGTATTCTCCCCCAGATTCTAGCAATAAATGATTCATGTGTGCCATATTCCTGTCACTACACAGGCGGCAGTTGAAACAGGCACCACAAAAAGAATTTTGTCAGATTGATAGCAATTTTTTTAGGTTGAGCTTTCTCAAGAATAAAAGACAATATCATATGAAAGCTTACTTTGTAATATTATAAAAAGCTCTGTATATTAACTTTGGAACTATGTATTTCTCATGAAATCTACATCATTGTAGATACAATCCGCACTACTGAAAACAAAACCATCACATGTTTCCAGGACAACGCATAGTCTTGAAAAAGACTCTGTTGCCCTTGCCAGGACATGGTCTTAGTAACAAAAATTTTTGCTAAATTAATTATTCTCCCTGCATCCAGTTTTTTTCACCATCTCTAACGCACATTTGCCCTTTAATGGATTACTATTGGTGTGTTCATTAAATTGAAATATTAATAAACAATCTCACTAATGCCCTGCTGTTGAAATGTGCTTACACCATCAGCACTAGAACAAAATTGTAAGATGTGTACCAGTATTTGGTCAATATCTTAAGTAGGTATATCATGGAAAAAAGGTCCATCAAATTATGAGCAATTTAAATCAACTCATTCATTTTAGGCAATTAAATATGCATTTAATGTCACATCAAGAAATTTTGTAGAAAATAGATCAAAAAAAGAATAACATTACTTAAGCATGAACAAGTTAAAAAGATAAACTACTGCTCTGTCCTGCTAATCTTTGCTCATTGGCACGTGATTTAGTTCTGGTAGAGGTGATGCACCGAGCAAAGGAACCACAAGCCAGACCTTAAATTGTTACCTGCTTGGCTGGACTACCAGACCAATATTCTGTTTATTCTTAGGTAAAATTTGTGGGGTTTGTGGTTTTGAGATTTTGTGTTTTCCAGAGCAGTCCACATCCATTGTGTACATGTGTTTGTATAAATACAATCACAAAAACATTAAAATATTGTTATGGTCACAAAGTCAGACACAGTGTCACGTAATGCTAGAATGTAAATGCCATTCAAGCTTAACTCTGGATATTACTGTATCAGCTTCAATTAAACACTTGTGCACTGTTTTTCCACAAGATCTCTCCTCCTGGCAATGCACAGTATACAAATCAGTTGTGCATGAAACAACTACTTAAAATTTTGGTTTTCTCACATTTCTTCCTTTGCCTTATTTACTGCAAAGTCTTCTGAATGAGAAAATGGTTTATAGTATTATACCCTTAGTTTATTAGGTGTTTTGGCATCTCTTGCATTAGGGCTGCTATTTCTGAAAAAGTCTCAGTCCGATCTGATGTTCACATTAGACTCTTCATAACAGATTATGAAACTATTATTTAAATTTTTGGCTAGGGATGGGTTTTTTTCTTCAAATAACATGTCAATCACTTCAAGTAGGCTGAGTGGCATATAAGCATCGTTCTCTTGTACATATGCAGTAAGAATTATTCTTACTGCTTTGTATTGTTTATTATAAAAGCTTTGTAGCCTCCTTGGTTTCACTCTTTTTCTACAGAGGCTTTAAAACATACATTTTGCTAAGACTAGCAATGCTGCATACTTTCTGCACTTAAATAATATCCTATTCTAATAAGAATATTCTGAAGAACACATCTCAGGACTGAAATACTCTGAATAGAAAAAAAAGTGAGACTGCTGAGTATCTTCTCCCTCGTAAGCGTCAAATACAACATATTGTGTGCTGGGGTATGGGAGGGGAAAGACTGAGAAAGTGGAAAATATGCTGTGCTGCTACAGCTATAGCTAAGAATTTTTTGTCTCATATGAAAACTTGCTGTGCTTTGTGCTCACAGATAGTTTTGTGAGATGTACTGTACTCCCATGCCCTTTATTGCTGCTTAGTCTTCTGCTCTCTGTAGAGAGTTGAGGCATTGCCCCTCTACCTCCATGTGAAACATGTTCATAAGCAGGGACAGGATTGCCTGCATTGAAAAGCCTTTTTCCTTGGTACTTCGGTAGGGCCACGTGAAATAGAAAGCTAGGAAAGAGAAAGGACTGCAAACATGCAATGTGTCTAGGGGACCACTGGACAAGATGAGGGATGAATATCAGAAAAAAAAGAAGGATGTACGGACTAATACTGAACTGCATCCCTAAAAAATCAAGAGATTATAGCCTGTTTCAATGGGTCACACAGGAGAAGCTTTTCACTCACACGCATACACAGAGGACTCTGATTTGATGTTCTGCTTGTTCTCGTCAATATCTTAAAAACCAAATCTCTGGGTTGTTTATTTCCTTCATATGCTAGAAATGTGACTGCATAGGTCTGCATACAGAACACACAAATGATATCTTAATAAGCTTTCTTTCTCTATCATATGCAACAAATACAATTTAAACTTGTGACAGGAGATACATGAGTGTCCCTAGACTGGAAATAGATAAACTAAGCTATAACAAAAAGTTTAAAAGTCAGTTTCCAAAGGAGTTGTCATCTGTAAGAAATGATTGGAACAAGAAGGCAAATTCTCTTACAGATGTCAGTGCATGGAAAAATAACCTTATCTGTGATGTATGAATAAATCTCTTCCTTGTCATTCAAAGGTCTTGTAGAGTACTGGGCTAGTGAAAAAAATTCTTCCTGTTCAAGTCTATTGTCCTCGAACATAAAGGCAACAGCACTGCACTAATGATTTCCTTTGGAGAGAAATAGACAGATAAAACCTGAGAGATTTAGTCATACAGGATCTACTGAAATATTTCTAACATCCTAAGTGAAAAATAATCTCTCTCAAGGATCTTCAAAAGATCAAAAATTAATACGCATGAGTTACATTCTGTCACAGATGAAGAATTGCGCACTATGGAATCCTATGTTTGCTCAGAAGGAGAGGATCGTATTATGTAATTCTGATCTCTGCTGTTGTGAAGAAAAACATTAGCACAGTCCTCATGCTTCTGCATGGTCTAAATTCTGATCATCTCAGTTCACATCCAAAGTCCCAATGACTTAGACCCCTCACAAAACTGAGCAAAAATGACACCTCTCAGGTGAAAGATGACATTAAAAAAAATGTAATTCTGAAAAGAACTGATCTTCAAATGGTCAAATAAACACCTTCATAGACTGAAAGACAAACAAGACAATTCCACTGAATTCCCAGGCTCATATATTTCCACTGGACACAAACCTTGCTAATCAATGGCACTCTGTCTCTAAATACCTAAGAAACAGTCATAAAGAGGAAGATGGGTCAAGAAAATACAGGTAAGTTATAAGTTACCTAACTGCGGTTGAGTGAGAAGACAGACTCTGATTTCCCTCATTCTGAGCACAGGGGACCAACACGCCTTTGCAATCTATCCTGAAGATTTTCGCTTTCCCATCCTGAAGTGGGCTACTACAGTCCCAGACATGCTGCAACCACCGTGGAGCTGGCACAGGGAAGGAGAAGAAGAAATGCTCAGGAAAGACTCCTTGGGAGTTCAGGCATCTGTGCGCGTGAATTCTTTACGCCCAAGGAGCTGCTGCCTCTTGAGGGAAGGCAGCTGCGTACTTCAGGATCAGTTGGCAGTTAGGCATGCCGAGATGGCATGCACTGGACAGGAAAGCTAGTTAGATTCAGTTTCCACATAACAAAGGCTACAGGTGATAGAGTTCCAGTATCAAATATTATCAAGGTAATATCAAATATTACCTAAGAAGCTTCTTAAAGCTGACCCTCTGCAACAAGTCACCTAGATTATACTTGTTCACTGTTACTTTGAACTATTAATGCAATTTTCTGTCCTTAGTGGTCAGATAAAGTCTTTTTTTAAGAGCTGGCCTTGTAACAAACACTTCCGTGTTTACTCCATGCTGTCTTGCTCTCATTAGCTGACAGAATCACCTGCAGATGCTGTATCTTTGTATTATACTTCTGTAACAGCCTATTATTCATCTGCCCAGTTATGGTAGGATAGTTATTTATACTAAATGCATAGTTTTAAGTTATGCCTTTTATTCACAAATCCATGGATATCTGTGGCTGTCAATTTCCTGTCAAATTAACAGGATGTTTTCTTTGAAAAACAAAAGAGATTTTTAGCTTGACCAAGATAGCTGGGATAGGGAAGGATGACTAAAAAAAGGGAAACAAAACCACAAACAAAACCCCCACACCCAACAATGCTGTGTAAACAGCAAAAGCTGCAAACAGCCAGTGGAAAACTGCATGCTACCCCCGCAAAAGAAAAAAAAAAAAAAAAACAAAAAAAAAACCACAGAAAGAAAACAGAAATTAATGACAAACCTAGGTGACTTTTTGATAAAGTTAGCCTTGAACTTGCCCATAAACATACGTGGTTCTTCACATAAGTCTATGCTGCTCACAACCCACCATTCCCAACTTACTTGCCTCCACAACTATGATTCTGCTCCTCATTTTCTTACTGCTAGATGCTCCAACCAAAATAATTCAGCAACAAAAGCAAGTTTTACTTAGCAACAGTTTCCAAGCAAGATTTGCCATCTAGACCCACTGCAGAGGTATTTCATTGACTTAAACAAAGAAACACTCAACCTATTAAGACAGTTAAGGGAAAACCTGTTCAAAATACAGTCATCTCTCTCTACCCTAACAATTGCAGCTCTCTTGGAGAAAATATTTACTAGGAAGACAAGCAGGAAAGTAAATTTGCATCACAGCAGGCAAGAGATTATACATTTACTGGCCAGTGTCTGCCAGACAACCTGGAAAAAATACAATTGTATGAGGAAACTGCAGTTTAGACAGGAAGACTTCTGCTGATCCTGTGGATGTTAAAATGTTCCCAGATGATCTTACAGTACTTGAGTGTTTCCTAGCATTCCCATATAAACACAAGGAGAAACATTAAAAAAACAATATTTAAATGAGGAGGGTAAAACAAAACCCAAGAACACAGATGAAGAGAGCTAGAGGGGAAAATGGTCAATTCAAGACTGCAAGGCCGGCAAAAATAGTCAAAGCTTTTTGCATAGGAATATGGGGCAGGAGTGGGGGAAGAAGGGCTTTTTTTCACCCTATTAGCCAGCTTTTGTATTTTTGGTCTTCTGTTCAAACCTAAACATCCTGAACTCCAGCAATACATACTAAATCTGATAGGAAGAAAGAGGGAGATACAATCATCATATACAAATATAATCAGACACTCAACCAGACACACAAATCCACACATTGATAAACATGTCATGTGGACAGTAATGGGCAAGGAAACGCAATTTTACATTTGCATCTCTTGCATTGTAGCAAATGTCACACAGTAAACACAAATAGTTCAGCAAAACAGCACAAACAAATTTAAAACCCACTGCATTCCTGAGAGAGTCAAACTGAACCATAACTTGCTTGGAGGCCAGCAAGAAACTGAGAGGCAAGCACAGGACAACAGACAAAGTGCAGATCTTACCTGACTCTTCACATGGTGCAAAGAATGAGCTGACATTGCATAAGTCCTTGATAACATCAAGAGCTTTCTATCAGTGCCTACCACCTCAATAAGTGCGGTGGGATGGGGTGGGGGTGAGGCTTGTTATCTTGATTATGTACTTTTGTACACATTAATGTCTTTTAGTGCATTAGATGCAGTTCAGGAGCAGACCTTTTAATTTTATTTTATCCAATAAGAATGTAGTTCAATGTGAACAAAAGTGCAATAGGGTAAGGAAGATCAGAAGATTCACATCAGAAGTGCACTACTGCTTCATACTGAGATGCTGGCAGGGATGCACAACGTGAACATGAGGATCTATCTCTTGCCTACATTCCTCATAGAGATGATCTGGTTTTGCAATACAAAATTTCCCCAGCTTCTAAAGAGTTTTTGCTTTACTATTGCTGAATGTAAAGCATCGAACCATTTCTATCAAACAATGGATTTTTAGGAACTAAAGTGTAAAATATCAGCCATCATAGAATAGGTTGTTGGGAACATACACAAGCATCAGAGCCTGAGTTTTCCCTTTCGTTTCTGGTTAAGCACTGTATTAGCGTGTTGTGTCTACTGCCACAGTTCCCCATCAGACACACTGCTTATACAAGAGAAAGGAACCCAGAGCTGCAGGCAGACTACACCACGTGCAACTGACTGATTCATTTCCCCATATGTACATTAAACCATTACCTTCCTGCTGGTGGAGTTGGTGCTATTTATTTAGCACATACAATTAAAAAATCTAATACATTAATAACACATTTAAGTAAAATCATATTAATATTTAGATTCTTAGTGTTTCCAAACTTAGAACCCTTATTTCATATCAGAAACTTTAGTTATTAATAATTACAGAAAGGCCCCAATTATCAAGTTATTACTGTACAATTTTGTTAATTCTATACTAGTCTTTCTGTTATACTTCCAACACACCACCTCACAAATGTTTCTTCATAAGCAGATAACATTCTTCAGTTTAGATGAATACAGAAAAAGTACTTCATCTGTTAATTGCAGAAGTGGAAGACTTACGTAGTTACAATAGCATGAGGTGAGAAAGACTTCAATGGAAACTGTGACATAAATTGTATTCAGAGACTGAATACAACAGAGAGATTATACCTGTCCCTACAAGATTATACAGGATTTTCAGAATTTCAGTGCCTATAGAGAACAGAAAACACAACTTTATTTTAATTTGCATTCTAGTGTTGTTCGTTTTTTGGTGGTTTTTTATTTGTTTGTTTTACTGTTTTGGTTTTGTTTTTGTTTTTTATTTTAGAGCATAACCACTGGTTGGGAGATGCGTTTTGGATGGGTTTTTTTCCCCAGAAATATAAGAAAGGAAGTAAGTTTTCTTTGTCAGCCTCCAACTATATGCTTTACAAGAATTCTTTACTGCAGTATTTGAAATTCACCATAATTCAAGACAAAAAGTCAGATTCATTTAATCACTGGAACTGTCAAATAGGGAATTTTTGTCTCTAGTTATTCTTTAATGAGAAACTCCTACACCATAGGCACATCTTACAGAGAATAAGAAATTCAGGAAAAGATATTTTGGTATATCACAGATGAAAATTATAAACTAATACTAGTTTATGTCTTCTACCTGCAACCGTATCTGCAGACAACCTGCAGGGGGGGAATTGTTACTTTCAATTTGGCTGCCATGGTAACACGAAATGTTCCAATTTATTGCAGTTATCTCACATGCTATTAATCCTAGGGATAACGATGGGTGGCAATGAACCATACTAAGCAGGATTATTTTCTTTGAGTATTTCCTAAGTGATGTGGAAGGAAATAGAATAATCGGTACTGAAGGCGATGGCTAAATAGAGATGTTGAAAAATGACCTAAAACTGAAGATCTAAGCGAGTTCTTTGTCCATATTGCTACACTAAATGGCAACAATCACTCAAAAGGTTTGCTTTTGGCAGACAGTAGCAAGTTGAGACTACAGTAGTTTCTCTTGCTACTTAAGTTCACTGAGAAACAGTTTTCTGAATCTATGTCTGGTTTCAAGCATGATTTTTCTTCCCATCAGGACAAAATAAGACCTTTCTTAACTCTTCTGTCTTTTCTTTTCTTCCTTAAGCTTTAAAAAATAACACATGGATCTGTATAATGTCTGCTCCCATAGCAGGGAATCCAACCACATGTTCAGATATTTGAGATGAAAGCCGTCCTTTTATAGAACCATAGAACATTCACATGGAAATGTCTCTGGAGTTCACCCAGTCCACTTTTCTGCTCAAAGCAGGGCTAGCTTCAAAGTCAAACCAAGTTGTTCAGAGTTTCATGAAGTCAAGTATTCGATATCTCCAGAAATGGAGGTTCAACAGGCTTCCTGGAGATCTGCTGAAGTATTAGACACCTCTCTCAGTGAATTTCCCCCTCATTCTTCTCTTTTTTTCTATTGTAATTTCCCTTTTCACAACTTAGGACTGTTGTCCCTTGTCTTCTCACTGTGCACTGCCAAGGGCAGCCTGACATCATCTTCTTTGTAACACCCCTCAGGTACTTGAAGACAACAATTACAATCTCTCTGCATCTTTTCTTCTCCAAGGTGAAGAAATCCCACATTAGGACCTTCCTGGCCCTACCCATGGGCCAAAGACCCCATTTAAGTTCTGCCAGGAGACACCTGAGCAACATCATAGAGGTCTCCAGCCCTGCCTCGTGGACAAAACTCAGATGCATGCTGCAGCCTTGTCTCCAGTGCTGTCCTTACATCTGGCTCCACTTGATTCTGCTGACACCTCTGGGTGGTCTCTGGCCCTGGTTCATCTCCTCACCATACCTGAGGTGTCAATGGGTCCCATTACCCGCACTTAGCTCTGCCTGTCCCTCTTAAACACTGTGGTGCCCATCAGTGAGGCACCACAACTAGCACTGGGGTCATCTCCACTCCCTGCACGGGCCCTCCGAGAGCAGACGCACTCTTCCTCCTTCATAGACCCTTCAGCTTCAAAGCTAATCCTCAGTACATAAATTCATATGTGTGGATATAACCCTTGAATCAGTTAGAGTGTGTGCTCTACTCCAGTCTTCCTCATTCCTGGAGAAAAGTGCAATTCCGACAACTAGAACTAGCTGATGAATGTTACAGGAAAGGTACCTCCCTCACATATATGAATACTCTGGTCTTGTGAAGCTTTTCAAAACAGTATCCATAGAAACACTAAATTCACATATTTCCTTCCACCATGCTCAATTTTTAAGACTAGAAAAAAAACAAATGAACAAAAAGGTCTACTTGGTGTAACTTGAAAAGAAGCTGCTGGATTTATTTTCTGTCACTGCACTGCTAAAATGAATTTCTACCAAGTTCACACATGCAATCTCTGACCAGTGACAGTCTAAGATATTTTTTTGACCTAAGAAAGAATTTAAGAAACACTTCAAGATATCTATTCTTATCCTATGACTGTTTTCATACTATAGGAAAAAAAAAGGCGTCACCATAAGAAAATTACTTCAAGATGTGTATTATTTAAAGTGAAAGTACAGTCAGTATTAGAAGTCAAGACTTTTTAAGTAGCATGTTGTGCTCTTAAAGCCAGAGATACATGCTGCAGGAAACAAAATATATATCTTCCGCTTGTATTATATCACAGGGTAACAGAAATGCATACTCAAAATTCATAGGTTCAGCTGAGGCACTTGCTAGCAGACCCTAGGGACAGAGCTCAAGTTTCTGAGTAAGAGTTTCAAGTCTGCAGAATTCTTTTCCGACCAAGAGAGTTGTTATTTTCCAGGCATGTGACCATCATGGGAGGCTTTCCAGTCAGGTCTTAAAGATCATTGTCTCACTCCATATTTCACCTTCACTTCCTGTTGCATGAACTGTTCATTAAAAACAGTTCAACCTACTGTTCTGCAACATGGTTGGAACTCAATGATCTTTAAGATCTTTTCCAAGCATTCTATGATTCTACATTGTACTTTCAATGTGTAATCCTTATCTTGAAGATCCTGGAACACCTTTCAATGCTTTTTTTTCTTTGCTTTTCTACGAATAAAGTCAAATTGCCTTGTGTCCCTGAGGTATGACAGCTGAACAATACAAATAAATGCAGCAGTACATAGTTTAAAAAAAAGAGGAATACTTATAAATTAATTCTTTATTCTTATCCTGCATATGATTGATGTATAAGGTAGCTATAAGATACTTTGCATTCACTAATTAAATGTAAGATGCTTCTGAAGTGACATATATAAAGATTGCTATAAAATTATTAACAAATATTGAGTAAATAATATCATACATATCAATGCATTTGTATATTAGGCTAATGATGCACTGACAAAGTCCAATTGTCATTTTGCAAGAAATTATATAAGTCCTTTGAACACCTATGCTTTAAAGAGGCAATGAAGATGAATAAAAGCCATTCCCAAAAAAGACACATGAAGTCCTATTGAAGTAATTAAAAGCATTTTTCTGTTTGGACAAGGATATTCTTGTGTTAATGTTTTGGAATAGAGAACAACTGTATGCATGAAAAAAAGCAAATATTATTCTAATCCTGGCAAACAAAGAACAGAAATGAAACTCCAAAAATTTGGCACAAGAAATAAAATATAGCCCAGAGGAGCCTTTGTACTTCTTAGTAAACAGCAGAATTGATCAACTTTCTCTGTACAAATTATATTCTAGAATTTCAATGCAAATAGAAATTTGTAGGAGGTAGTTGGAATTAAAAGATTTAATGAAAGTTTTTAATACATATAATTGTTTTGTAAATGAAGCGTATTAACAGAAGGCTTCACAAAGGTTAATTGTTACCATCAAAAGGTGATAATTGGGCATTTATCACAGTTCAATTTACTTACAGAAATTCATCTGACCTCGAGGCCTAAGATAAAAGCAAGCTTCCCAGCATGCAAGTTTAGAGAACATTTATCATTCAGTCCTTCTAAAGAATTAACGGGAGAAGCATTTCCACTATCTTTGCATTACCTAATACCACAGATTACTTCAAATAGCAGGACACTTTTTTGTAATAAATATTTTTGCCTGACTTCAATCAAAGCATTTCTTTTTCAGTCACCTGAAACAAAATGAAGCAAAAAAATAAAGTGGTAGACAGTAGCAGCTTCCTCTTCACCCGCAGTACCCATGTGGAAGAGAAAAGAATGCTCAACTAGGAGAAAGTAAAGTGGTATGAATTATAAATATCGGAACAATAAATACCATACTATCTTATATAAAAGACAATTTTCTTTGGAGGTAGGTAACAGTGGCTCAAATCTGCTTATAGAAGAGATAACTCAACATTAGTATTCCTTACCATCCCCTATAGAGTTTGTCATAAGACTTGATCTTTCTGGTGAAGCTTTCTTTCCTAGTTAAAACTATGTTTTTTAAACATAATCTAAATTAATAGGCAGTTTTGTGATGTCTGAGGCTTATGGATTTCTATTGATAAGATTGCTAGTTGAAAGCAGTTCCAATGGTGAATTACATTAAAATATAAGCATACACTAAGAAAAAAAATCTGTTGTGAGATTTTACATTTTTATCATAAGATTTTGTAAGGTTACTTCTCTTTCTTTTATAATCAACAGCTCAAATCACTGGGGCTGGTGCTAGCATTTCAGTCATACTGCTACCTGGAGTTGAATTTTTAGGATAAGGGTGTGTGTGTCTGTGTGTGTGTTATGTTTGTTTGGGTTTTTTCCCTTGGGAGGGGTGGAGGTTGTTTTTTAAAGGAGTCAGCCGTTTTAGGAAGAAAATCAGAAGAAAACAGTTGCAGTACACAGTAGCACAGTATCACAGTATCATAAGGTTGGAAAAGACCTCCAAGATCATCGAGTCCAACCTATGACCCAACACCTACACCTACTCCTACTTGTCAACTACACCATGGCACTAAGAGCCTCATCCAATCTCTCCTTAAACACCTCCAGGGACGGTGACTCCACCACCTCCCCAGGCAGCGCATTCCAGTGGCCAATCACCCTCTCAGTGAAGAACTTCTTCCTAATGCCAAGCCTAAACCTCCCCTGGCAAAGCTTGAGACCGTGTCCTCTTGTTCTGTCATCCATCACCTGAGAGAAGAGACCAACCTCTGCCTGACTACAACCTCCTTTTAGGTAGTTGTAGAGAGCAATAAGGTCTCCCCTGAGCCTCCTCTTCTTCAGGCTAAACAGCCCCAGCTCCCTCAGTCGCTCCTCAAAGGACTTGTGCTCCAGCTCCTTCACCATCTTCGTTGCTCTCCTCTGGAAGGTAAAGTGTTCTCCAATACAAAAACTCTCACATCTCCTTTAGAGTCAACTGAAGGTTAGGCAGAAGAAAGGAGTATGCACCTGATATTGGAAACACATAATTCTATTTTTTCAAATTTAGTGAGTTAAATGGCTTTCAAAACTCTGAGGTCATATGTAGTCAGACAATGCTAAAAAAGCAACTCTTTTTCATAAACCAGCAACTACATTGGACAAGTTCCAGCTCTCTAGGGAAGCTGTAGGCTGACCTTTTTACACCCTTTGCTATCCTAGACTGCAATGAGCAGAATAGCAAAAGATAAGCAGGGTTTTCCATATAGCCTTCACAGATTTGGAAAGAAGTGCAGCGATACAAATGTCATCTTATGTTCTTGACTAGCTTTCCACTTTCACTGGGACCTGCTGGTCCCCAAAGGTGTGGAAAAAGAGAATGCCCTACTTTATTAAAGGATAGGAGGGATGGTAAAGCAAGCAGATGGAGAAAAAGAACTGAGGACATTTTGGTGTCCAGCTAGCCAAGGAGACAAGATCTGGCACAGGTGGCTGTGTGAGGAGCCACTTTGGTGAGACACAGAAGGTGGGATTAATTTCACCCAGCTTGAGATGTCCATCTGTGGATTACTTGCCTGTCTTTCAGACACAGGTGCTAGAATGCAATTTTGCTGCCATCTGGGTGAGATCAGTGGCATCCTAGTCACTTATTTCTTTCAACTATGCAAAGGACTCCATGGTTTAAACCATGTGCCACGGTTTAGATGACGAGTAGGTGTGGTGTTGGGTCATAGGTTGGACTTAATCTCAAAGGTCTTTTCCAACCTTGTGATACTGTGATACTGTAACTCAGTGCTACTAGTTGAAACAAATACATTGCAAATGCCTACATTTAGTTATATTGCCATTCTTAAGCCTTTTTAGGAGACTAGGCAAAGAGCTAAGAGTTAAAATTAGGATTCTTACTCAGAAGGAAAGGACCAGGACTTGGAGCTTAGGGCAATAAGAACAGGCTTGTTTGAGAAAGTCTTTATGTTGTTTTTTTTATGGCTTAATCTGAAATTAGTTCTCATTTTAGCGTACTTAAAGTCACTGACACCTAAGCTGTGCACATGAAATATTATTTAGTGGCAATATTACTCAAAAAGGCATCTTCAACCAGGCACTCAATTCCAGAAGCACTTCTGAAGTAATCTTCCTCTGTTTCAGGTCCTTATCTGTAAAATCAGAGCACAGTACTTCTTAATCTCACCCCACAGGGAGGTGGTGCTGTTTGTTTTTATTTATGGCCAGTCAGTTTCAGGGGAAGTTACCAAAGGATTTTAATAGGCTGTGATAAGTAAGTCACAGAGCTATTTTTTAGATACCAGTAGTCATCATTAAATAAATGCTTTCCAGTGTGAACAGTGAATAAGAAAATATTCCAGTGGGGAAAACAAATACATCAATAATATTAATGAGGCTTATCATAATGTGTATGGGAAAATATCTTCTTTTCTTCTTAATAAATTTTCAACACTTTTCTTTCTCTTTACTTTTTTTGGACCTAAACTATTCACTGAAAATTTGAACAAGCTTAGAGTCTACAGAACTCTTCTCTAATAAATTTTCAATCTATTAGAAGAAGTTTCATACAAAGCTAACAATTCAAGTCATAAAAGTCTGCCACTAAGCCCTTTAATCAAGAATCAAGAGTAGATGGCTTTATTGATAGTTGGATTAAGGACTCCTCCTTGTGTTGGCTTTAGCTGCTAAAGTTAATATTCTTCATAGTAACTAACACAGGGCTATGTTTTGGATTTGTCCTGGAAACAGTGTTGATAATACAGGGATGTTTTAGTTATTGATGAGCGGTGCTTACAGATTCAAGGCCTCTTCTACTTTTCGTACCATCCTGCCAACGAGTAGGCTGAAGGTGCACAAGAAGTTGAGAGGAGACACAGTCAGGACAGCTGATCCCAAACGACCAAAGGGATATTCCACACCATAGGACACCATGCTCAGCAATAAAACTAGGGGGAAGGTTCACCTAGAGGCTCCTGCTTGGAAGTTGGCTAAGCATCGGTCAGATTTTTCATTTGCATGACTTCTCCTTAAAATTCTCTTTGTTATTTTCCTTTTCACTAATATTTTTGTCATTATTTTATGTAAATTATTAAACTGTTCTTATCTCAACTCACAAGTTTTTTCGCTTTTGGCCTTACAATTCTCTTCCCCACTGTCCTGCTGGGAAAGGGGAGTGAGCGAGTGGTTGTGTGGTGCTTAGTTGCCTGCTGCAGTTAAACCGTGACAGTTCTTTTTCTCAGTTTCCTTGCTGATGCTGGGCCTTTTGTTGCTAGATATGTATTACTTTTGACAATTCCGTTAAAAATGAAAAGTGCATATTCAATATATTAATCGTGTTCTTACTTCAGTCACACCTGCAATGTTCCATACCCCTATTAGACTATGTGTTAGATCGCTTTACAACCTTTCACAAAGCAGGGACAAGCGTGTGGGGAAGAAACACATGTTATAGCGTAGGAGAAACAAGAGCAATTTCATTGTGCATTAGGCTTTCTTGTTTAGAGGATGAGTTACTTGAGAACTATATAAGTCATAAATAAAAACAAGTTAACGATTAAAGCTTTAGAGGCCCTTTCCTCCAAATACTCAAAGGATATACTCCTAATACCTTACAATTTCTCCCACCTTTCAACACTTGAGTTCTCAGCCAGCAAGGAGAACAGCAGTAAAAAGAGATACAAACTACTTCTGGTCTTTAGAGCAGAGTTGCACAGAAGCAACTCTTTCAGGAGAAAAAAAAAAACCCAGTTGATATCATTGGCTGCACAGTTTGGATAACCACATAAAGATGTAGCCATCTATCCTTCACTTAAAACTATGTTGACTTCAGCATCAAGATAGCTCTAGTTGCTTCTGTGAACTCTGCAAAAGAAATCACCATAAAATAAATACCTACTACCTTCCTACTCAGTGTTTAACTCCATCCACCCACTCAATAAGAAGTGAACAATTTGGTACTTTTAGCTCCTAGTCACCTCTTATATGGAACAGGTTACAAAATTATGTAGGCCAGAATGATTCAGTTATTTACATTCACATCTGTGGGCTTATACCTAACCGAAAGAAGAATAAGTAATAAACTGTTCATGAATGCAATCAGTTATATTTTATTGGTTTTGTTCAGAAGGAACAGTATCTCATCTCGATTTTGGTATCAAGCACAAACATCAATCCCAAGAATGATTCAGAGGAAGAGTTTCTTGGTTCGGCGTGATCAAGTTCAGGAACTAAAACACAGTTTTAAGTGAGAAAAGATCATATTTGGATTCTCAAAAAAACACACAAAAAAGAGCTACCTAAAGCTGTTTTCCATATGAAGTTTCCCAGACTTCATCCCCCTGCGTTTCTCCTGAAAGTTCAAATAAGTCACACACCATGCAGTATCTAGGCTGTACTGTACAAGAAGATACCAATGACTCATAAAAATATCATTTCACACACAGACACCAATTAATACAAGTCTCTGTCAAGTGCACCACGTTCTCCACTAGCAATTGTTCTACATGTTGTAGTCTGCTTCTTCAAGGATTGTCTAACCTTCATATACTTTGATACACTCAGATTGCCTTTATATAGATAAATACATTACTCTCAGAGACCTGAAGTTCAGCCAGATTATCCAGTGTGCTGAAATTATTGAATAGCATAATGAAGCAACTCAGTCTGCATCTTTCCTTTAATTTATGGGTGGCAATTAGGACATAAACTGACTGCACATTTCTATGTAACCTGACTAATTGCCATTACTCTTGAGGATCACAGAAGAATCTCGTTATAAAGGCCATTAAAACCAAAACTGATTGTATTTAAAGGCAGATTTTTCTTCTGCCCTAGGCCTACGTATTTCTTTTATTTTACACGGGCCCAATTCTGTTTGCTTCCATGCAGCATAATTTCTGTATATGACAAAAACCTTCATTAGAGTTTGTAAAACCTCTGGCCCACATCTTTGTTTCATGTTGCTATAAAGATATCTTCATTAATTTTATCTGCCATATCTACCTTTTATTTCTTTCATTTAATACTCATAAAATTTGATTAGCAGTTGAGAGTTTTAAGACAATGAGGCTTTTTTATGTATTGACATAAATCATGATGACGGACTTGAAATATATACAGTAATTTCAATTTTGCTAATATTGAAATATATGTTTGTACAGTTTATGTTACCATGTGCAAAGACTCTTAACCAGCCTCTACGAAGGCCTCCTCCTGTTTTTATAGATACAAACAACAAGAGGTATGGTGCACCTTTAGTTCACCTTTAGTTTAACTAAGCAAGATATTCAGACTAGAAAGTCCATCTTCATAAGCACGGCTGCATGCTGTTTCTTGGTGCCAATATGCGAGGTTGGCACCAGGCAAGTACTGTACCAGGCTATGTGATGTACAAGATAATATCATTTTTACAAACCTGGATTGGCTCCTATAGTGCCAAAGGGTTAAAAGGTGATAGGGAAGGAGAGGAGAAACTTGAAGTGACCTGGTTAAAATTATGTTCTAAGGGAACGTTTAAAGCTCTGGAGGAAGTTGTAGTAATTTAAAAGCTACTGCTCACAACTCTTTCTAAAGACCCTACTGTTAATCTGTGCCAAGGGATTACAAAACAATTCCACACCATTTCATTCAAAACCTCATGGGTTCACCCAGATCACTAAGCCCTGAACTACCTCACAGACCTTGGTTTGTTACAGACTTTCAAGCCCATACAGTCCCCTAATATGGCTCAGCAGAGAGTGGGATTCATATCAGATGGTGGATCTCAATGGCTACATCAAATCTTCAAGGAAGCATTTATCTGTCCCATTAAAGTTAAATGGATTTGGTACTCCCTTGTCTAGAGCTTAATGATGGTAACAACAGGGTTGAGTGTTTACAGATAAGAATCCGGGGAAAGGCTAGGAAGACGGATATCATGGCGGGAGTCTGTTACAGACCACCCAACCAGAATGAATAGACAGAAGAATTATTCTGTAAGCAGCTGGGATAACCCTTACGGTCATGAGCCCTTGTCCTCATAAGGGACTTCAATCTACTGGATGTCTGCTGGAAATACAATACAACAGAGAGGGCACATTCTAGGAGGTCCCTGGAGTTTGTGGAAGACAACTTCCTGGCACAACTGGTGAGTCAGCCAACTAGGGACGGTGCCTCGATAGACCTGTTGTTTGTGAAAAGAGAAGGAATTGTGGACATTGTGATGTTGGAGGCTGTCTTGGGCATAGTGGTCATAAAATGATAGAGTTTTTGATTCTTGAAGAAGTGAGGAGGGGTGTCATCGGAACTGCAAATGACACCAAACTGAGGGGGAGTGTTGATCTACTTGAGGGCAAGAAGGCTCTGCAGAGGAACCTGGGCAGGCTGGATCAATGGGCCAAGGCCAACTATATGAGGTTTAACAAGGCCGAGTGCCGGGTTCTGCACTTGGGCCACAACACCTCCATGCAACAGTACAGGCTTGGGGAAGAGTGACTGTGAAACTGTCTGACAGAAACGAACCTGAAGATGTTGGTCCATAGCCAGCTGAATATAAGCCAGCAGTGTGCCCAGGTGGCCAAGAAGGCCAACAGCATCCTGGTCTGTATCAGAAATGGTGTGGACAGCAGGAGCAGGAAAGTGATCACTGTACTTGGCACTGGTGAGGCTGCACCTTGAGTACTGTGTTCAGTTTTGGGCCCCTCACTACAAGAAGGACATTGAGGTGCTGGAGCGTGTGCAGAGAAGGGCAACGAAGTTGGTGAAGGATCTGGAGCACAAGTTTTAGGAGGAGCAACTGAGGAAACTGGGGCTGTTTAGTCTGGAGAAAAGGAGGCTGAGGAAAGACCTTATTGCTCTCTACAACTACATGAAAGGAAGTTGTAGCAAGGTAAGTGTTTCTTTTTTCTCCCAAGTAACAACTGATAGGACAAGAGGAAATGGTTGTTCCAGGGTAAGTTTAGACTGGATATTAGGGACATTACTGAAAGGGTTGTCAAGCATTGGAACAGGTTGTCCAGGGAAGTGGTTGAGTCATCAACCCTGGAGCTATTTCAGAGACATGCTTAGGGACATGGTTTTGTGGTGGACTTGGCAGAGTTAGGTTTACAGCTGGACTCAATGATCTTAAAGGTCCTTTCCAATCTAAATGATTCTGTGATTCTGTCCTCAGGAACTGATAAAGCCTAGAAATCAATGGGAGGAGGAATGGAATCTATGCTGCCTGTTTCCCTACCTTCCCTTCTCTTTCCCTGTTTTTTTTCCCTTTTTATTTATGTCATATCAATCATTTTAGTTAGGGTTATCTGGTGGTCTTCTAACTATCAAGTAAAGGAACAGAATATCTGAGGATGACCTTCAAGTGACCACTAATGAGCTGATATCTATCTGGACAAGTAATATGCCATATAAAAGTTCCGTCCCATGACAGGCTTCTTATTGCTACCAAAGCTGTCAGTTGTTCAAGAAAAAAATCTTTCAAAAAGAATACAAATGAATAGGATTTGGATTAATATGACCTTCTCTGGTCCCATTTTAATCCTTCTGAAAACAAGAATATTCAAGAACATTGATTACGCAGTTACGTTTTTCTGGTTTATCTTCAATCTCACCTTTCTCTTCATGCTGTTTCTGGCAAGGTTATTAATACGTTCTCTCAGATACATTACATTTTGGTTTTGGTACTTCAGATAACAAAGGGCCAGCAATCCAGTCCAATTTGTTATCCCTTATTTAGTTTCATAAAATACATCTTATGAATCATTTATTTTATAATAGTGTAGTTTATTTATGCAAGAATGCTTCATTGGGATTCAAAAAAAGTGGATTAAAAAAGCTGCAAGCACACACTGGCATTTAAAAGGCTATAATTATATCTGAGTCTTCCTTTCAATTAAACAATATTGACAAAAGCCCAAGGTACTGATCCGCAGATCTCCAAGAGCTAGATCCTGCTTGCTTTACTCTTCAGTGAGTATTACCTGATAGAATTCATGGGGCTAGTTAACCAAGAACAGTGGATGTTATCAGCTATAGGGCATAACTATGCCACTGTCTCAGTTTTCAGTCACAATACCAACAACAGTATGTTTATTCCATCACTATTTTTTGTTTAAAGTATTTCATCAGAGTCCTCTTATAAAATATAGCAGCCTTCCATCATAAATTTTAGAAGATCAAAAAAAGCATAAAAAATTTTTAAAGGAATTTCAACCAAATGGTACCATAAGTTTTTTGCATTGTAAATTAATAATCTGTCTTGCTTTACTCTTCTTTTCCAAACTGATTTCAAATTTGCAAAAGAAGCAGAATCCTGCACTGCAAATTTCAGTTCAGAAAAGGACTTTCAAGTAATGAAGACAAACTTTGTCTTACTGATTTTTTTAACTCTATCAGTAAATTCATATACTTTCTTTCCATGCTTATATTTCCTTTCAGCGTGTGTACGTTTGCATAGATGAAATCTGATTTGACTTCAAGAAAATAGTCTGTGATATCAGGCTTAGGTTTTTACATGCTGAACAGACAAAAATAAATAAAATAATTTCCTTTTGCAGTATTAACACCATCACAGTTTTCTAATGAACAGAGTAATCATAATAGGAAAGAGTAATAAAATTAATCAACCACTATAACCAATGGATTGCTTGCTAATAGGGAAATCCTTTGTTGCACTTACTAACCTATGATCCATAAGAATTTTGAAAACAAATCATGGAAAATCTTTAATTATTCACTCGAACAGACTCTTCGAAGTATAAGACAGTAAAGGTATTACAGAATGAAAGCAATATCCTAATAAACACTCCCTGCCAATAAACATTTTTCATTCCAATTAATAAGGTTATTAGTAATTCCTAAATTTTGTGAGAATGGTCAAGGTAGCTATTTTCTGCAATAATTGGTCCATGATCGACTCTCATTCAATAATTATTGAAGTTGAGGCCTACATGCACGTTGCATTTATAGAAAAAAATTGACTCTGTTTTGATTATTTCCTACATCTCCTTCTACCAGTCCATTTCTATCTCCTGTCCCTGAATATTTTTAAACCCAACTTATTGTTAAAAAATATTGTTTCATTTCAAATCTTCCATCACAGATACTTAATTATTCAGCTAATAACAAGAAAATTCTTAACACATATTGCCAATCTCAGCGCAAGAAGCCTTGTACTACTGGACCACCCGCCACCTTAAACTCTTTAAACATTAGATTTTTCTGCAGTCATTGCTACTTGTTTGCCCTTATTGTAGCCATTTATATAAAGAAACTTCCACCAGAAAAAACAGGTGACCTCTTTGTTTAATGGTTTATTGGCTCATAGATTAAAGGATTCTTTTCTTCAATAATGAGGGTTATTCAGAGGCTTCTAGGTGTCTATTCAGCAGTTAGAGTAAACACTTTCCTCAGCAACCAAGAAATGTTAAAATAATAACGCTGTGGCAATTATTTTTTTAAGAAAGATTTATATTAAATGGCTAGCCAGAACTATCTCGTCAATGCCCGAGTGAGTGGTGAGTTCTTCAGAGGTTCACTTAATCTTAGACTAAAATAATTTGCTCTTTAAACAGTTTTTCGAAGCCTTCTTCACTTTTCTATGGAAAGAAAATTAGCTCCTGGACTCTCTGAACACATTTTGGGAAGTAATCAATATATGCTCATTCTTTTATTTTTGTGATTTATCTCCACAAATCATAGTTTTCAAAAAATACCCAAGTTTTCTAAAGACTTTTAGCTTCCAACAGTATATTGCTAGACTTCTGACTTTAAATAGAGGCTCAGATGAATGCAGAAAGAAAAATATCTAGTTTCCAGATAGCTATTTCAGGTCTCTTCCCTTTGGGGATGGGGGAGTGTGGACAACACAAGAGGG